>CM051824.1:39658870-42158870 GCA_028451465.1 Erethizon dorsatum
GGCAGGTGCTTATGCCGCTGAGCTATCTCACCGGCCCCTGCAACACAATTTTAGAAAAAAATTAAACCTTCATAATTTTTAAAATTTACTTTGAGATTTTGACACCACTATGTACCCAAAGTGTAAATTAATTATTTAATTTGGATACTCTGGGATAGATTCCATTTTATTTTGGTCCACTTAATATTTATCTAGAGGGAAAGAAAGCTGCTATAGCTTCCATCATAATTGTTGAGAATAGCAGTTCTCACAGGAAGTGTCAGTGGTAGCATTCTCACTGTCCTAAAAAAGTGAACTTGACCAAACACAGTAAAATGTACAATATTTTATTTATTTTATAATATAAACCCTATATTTTTCTCTCATTGTTAATATGAAGAAGAAAACTTGTACCCTTCTGTGGAAATATTTTATTGGGATTTATTTTTATTTATCTTTAACCCATTTATAAACAAATATTTCTATCTCAGTGGTAAAAACAGAATCATAGTTATTTTCTTGGTGGAATTTCGTGATTTGGTGCCTCAAATTTAATTTTATTTTTTAAGTTGAGAAAGAATAAAAGACCAATCAATGCATTTCAAACTGGCCTTGCATTCAGAGCTAGGCCCAGTTACTGTCCTATTACATACAAATAATTTCACAGAATACCAATCTCAGGCAAGTTTACTCTGAGACTAAGACAAAAGGAGACAAAGCAAGACCACTTCATACACTATACTATCCCCAAAATGCCAAATACTCCCTCTCTTGGTCAAAATGAGTAAGTGCTACTCATTTACAATTTAATCCTGTTTCTAGTCTCTGCTTCCTGTAGATAGGATTTATTGAGAAAACCCATATAAAATTGTCTGCATTTCTGATCACATCCAATCTAGAGCAAATTCCAGTTCTTTAGAACCTCCCTTAGGTCATCAATCACAGACTCATCCAGTAACATGTTTTTTTTTCTTTTTCTTAACACCTCTTTTACTGAGACTCCCATGTTTAGTCTTCACTGTAATGAGTAATAAACACAACTTGCTTAATCGCTTTTATATTCTCACTAGTCTTTGTTTAAAAGGCAATGTAAACTGTTATTTGAAATGCCTTTAAAATATTAAACTATAATGCAATTTTAAATAAAATTATAATGTTCATAAACCATCTGTCATCTTTTTTGTGTCTTATTAAAAGCAATAGAAATCACCAAACAGATTAGGTAAACTTCCTAAGATTATCAACGACTGGAGTCAGGATAGGCTGTGTTATGCTGAAGGAACAAAGAAAATACAACATCTGGGGGACAGAAAGCAAAAACATTCTCCACTCTTATGCTGTAGTCGCTCTACTGATATAGTCATTTAGGGTCCCAGGTTGATAGGGACTCATTTCTGACACTTGCTCCTCTGGTTAAGGAGGTAAGGAAAATAAGGAATTATGAAACGTCTGCTGATTCCTAAACCTCTCCAGAGATATTTCTTCAGTATTAAGATTACATGGCACATTGAGACCTCAAGTCTTTTCTCTGAACAATTTTCAAATTCAAAGTATTTACTTGGAAACATTTAAATACGTTCAGTGGCATTAACATTGGGGGCAACATTCCTCACTTTTACCTACTTTTGCTATGATGCTGAACTTAATTTGACTTTCTTCTGAATTTTATTTGACTTATTGCTCAATGACCTTTTTTACTACAAATCCTTATATTTCTCGATTTTATTCTACACCCTTGTAATATTGCTTGCAACTTCGCCATTTATTTTCTAAATTTAAATATATATTTTATTACCGTTCAAAAGAATCTTATATTCACCAACTTGTTAAATTAACATTGCTTTCCCATCTCCTTTAAAGCCGTAAGCTCACTGAGACATTATTTGGCTTTCATGTTATTATAGATGAGAATTTTACTTCTTGTTTTGTAACTGCCTATCCTCTTGGCTTGCCATTTACTATTTGTTATAAAGGCAGAATCCCACCGCTTGTACCAATTCATGTGTCAGTCAAGACATGGTTTTGCTCCTGGTAGTAAACAGCCCCCAAATCTCAATGCCTTAAAATAGTATTTGTCACTTATTATCCTATCATACCAGCAAGTGGCTTAGCTAAAAGAAGCTTTATGACTACAGTCCTTAAAATGGAAAAAAAGGAAGTTTGGGTACTCTGCACTTGTTGCTAGAAATTCTGCCCAGAAAAGGAATGTGGAGTTTCTGCATATGTTTTCTTAGCCAGGTCAAGCTACAGTGCTATCCTTTATTAGTCAGAAGAAAAGTGGAGCCCTATCATGTGCTAGAAGGAGAAAGAATCCAAATGCTTGCTGAACTGCTCAAATGACCTCTACGATGTTGAAACCAATTATGGATCAGATTGGATACAGCAGTCAAAATCACCCTACTAACCTTTAGAAAGGGAAGTTTAACATCCAGAAATTCATAATTATTTTGTTTTCAAATTTCCTTTAAGAATTCTTCAAATCGTATGACCATTTGTGAGGTACTTGAGCAGGCAAAGGATCAGATAGTAAATGTTGTAGGCTTTGTGGGTCCTAGGGTCTGTGACATACTTCTCAACTCTATTAAAAAGCAAAATCAGCCATGGGCGATATGTCCATTCTTGGGCATGTCTATGTTCCAATAAAACTTTATTACCAAAAACACAAGGATTCAGTCTCTAAAACATCCATATCCCTGCAGATACTTACACTTCACATTCATGACCAAATGCATGATATTAGAATCTTTAGAATCTGAATGTAATAAGGATTTAAACTAAAGTTTTAATTATAAATAAAAATAATATGTAATTATATGGAAAAAATATGCAATTTGGGGGTAGCTAAAATGAGTGCTCATTTAACATCATTTTCAGTACTCCACATTGAAAATATTGTTAATATGGTAGTGAAACTTCAAATTAAATAAATTCTGTGTTGAACACAGTATACTAATATATTGGATAAATATTCAGAGAAATAGAGCTGCGAATGTAATATAAGTGTCAAGAAGACAAATTTGCTAGGCATGGAGATGTGTATGCATATTATCTCAGCTATTTGGCAGTCTGAGGAAGGAAGATTGTGATTTTGAGGCCAGTCAAGGCAACTTAGAGAGATCTTGTCTCAAAATTCAAAAAATAAAAATGAAAAAAGTCTGGGAATATGGGAAGACCCTAGATTCAATCTCTAGTAGCAGAAAAAAAAAAGAAAGAAAGAAAGAAAGAAAGAAAGAAAGAAAGAAAGAAAGAAAGAAAGAAGAAAAAAAGCCAAATTCATAGACAGCTTAATGAATCTGTATAGATAATTTTATCAATTTTATCTGTCCACATATCTTTCCCTGATAAACTTCTAGGTGAAAAGTCTCTGCTGGCAAAGCTCTTCCTTCAGTGTTAAAATCCATAAACAGAATTACGATTTTGTACAAATGTAATAAATTCATTCTAGTCTGCTTTGTAGATACTAGATGTCTATATGAACATGGAAAAGAAGTATGATTGAAGCATTTAAGTATGCAGGGTATCTAATTTAGCTGTCTGTTTTCAGAATCAATTTCTATAGCTGAATAAATTGTGCAGCCATTTATTTCTGATAAAGAATGCCAAAATGGTCTAATTAGTCATGCATTGATTTTTTGAATCATGAATAATTATGCAATCCTTCTCTCTGTTACAACTTTAATTTGGAGATAGCCCAATTGATACATAGTGACAAGAAGTGAGTTCTGTTTTGATTATTTGAGTCATTCTAGACTAAGAAAAACGCCAACTCTTAACACAGGTGAGATGACTGGAAAAATTTTATAAGGTTATATAAAAAAATCACAAAACGATTGTTTCAGGGTTGTCATTTCCTAGTAAACTGGGGCTTATGACCACGGGGTTCTCACTAGAGAAATTCTTGCTTTTATGCAGACATAAAGGCATATTTGTAGCATCATGGTGTGTATTAACAAAAGACCAGTAACCAAATGGCCACAAAGAATAGAATAGATAATTAAGTATTATGTTCATTAAAATTATTAGGTGAAAATAAGAAATTTAACTGCTTGTATTAATATAAATTAAAATAAAATAAATAATGTTAAGCTAAAGCTAAAACTCATACAAGTATACTTACAGTATGACTTACATTTTTAACAGGCAATCTTCAATAATTGCTTAGGCACAGATATATAGGTTGAAAATTATAAAATAAAGCAAGGATATAGTTGGCATTAAAGTTAGAATAATGGCTAACAGGGACAGTAGGCTAGGTAAGGCGATGGCATAGGAAAAGTAACATAGGGATAAGCTAAAGAGTGAAATTTTCTGTCTTTACCTGCCTAAAGGTACATGGGCATTTTAAAAAAATAGTGTTTACAGTGTTATAGATATTTGACAAGTAGGAAATAAAGATAATATATGGCACTCTAAGCTAGAAATAAATTAGAGATAAATATCCCACCAAAGCTTAATTTCAAAGAACACCAGATATGTGAGCCCTATTGCCTTGATCATACATACATAATCAAACCAAAATTATTTTATTCTCTGGTCCCAAATGCAATTTTCAACAATTAACAATAAATATCAACTTTATTCTGTCACAGGACTTATCATAAGCTATCAATTAACCCAAATGATTAAAATCGTATTCTCTCTGGCTAAAGTCATTCGTTCCCCTGTATGAGCCCAGAGCATAAACATAGTAAATCTTGTTCTATAAAAGCATCGAGGCTGGCATCATATGTGTAAAATTTATGGAGCCTAGCTTGGAAACTATGTGCTTAACTTGAGAGAAGCTTGGATTCACTCAGGAAAAAGAGTAGCCAGACTAAAAGAAAGAATATCACAAATATCGAGAGGCTAAATTTCCAAAAGAAAGCAGCTAAATTCCCCAAATAAAAACATTTTCAAATAAATGGAAAATTTAAAAACCTGCTACTAGCAACCCAGGAAAGCAAGATGAAAAAAGGATATGGCTATTTACACTCTTAAAAGGATTTATTGTATATCTCTTATACTTTAGGAAATGTGACAGTTACGGTGCAAATATACGTAAAGAAAGATATATGATACTTGCCAGAAAGAATAATTGAAAGGGAAGGCTACTTTCATTCTCTAAAATCAACCCTAGGGAAATTAGAAAAGAAAACATGAAAATCTGGGAAGCAACATCAATGCCAACAAAAGCTCTTTTAGGGAGAGAGAGCACTTTTGAACAGGGGATGTTCAGGTTTGTTCAGAAGGTGGCCGGGCAGGTTGTAAGAGCATAAATTGCAGAGAATCAGTTTTAAAATCAGCTTTTGTTATTCTCCCATATGCTACAGGACATTTTTGCCACATTACTTTATGGCAGAAATGGGTCTAATTGCCAAAATCCTTGGAAAAATCTTGATGAGACATTAAGTTGGGGCAAAAAATTAGAACTGAATATCCATCACTTTGATCCCAATCGCAGGGCACTATGAGTGCAATCTAAGAAGACGACCTCTTCCCAGATACTGATCTTTCTAATGGTTTAAAGGTGGGACTGGGGAGAGTAGGAGAAGCAGAAACGTCAGAACATATTAATGAAGAAATAGAAATAAGCATGATGATTATATTAAAAGAAATAATTTGATCTAAAGGAGAGACAAAAAACCTGAAATATAAAATGTAAAAGTAATAGTGATAAACAGAAAACATACAGTGAATACAGGGCCTGTGCACCTGAAGTAGTTATAAGAAAAGATTGAGGAACTTTTCCAGAAATTAACAAGGAAGTAAATATTTTGACAATCTAAAAGAAAAATGTTAATATTATTTGAAAGTGAGAAATATGTTTTAAAAATTAACAGGAAGATATATTTTTAAAATGCAAGATAAATTTTCTGGCTTTAAAGAAAAATGAAAGAACTTGATTTTAAGGGGTACATAAAATCTCATAGAAGGATGTAAGAAAATTATAAAACAAAACATACTGAAGCATAAATTTTTAGAACTGAAAGAAATAGTTTGTTAAATTACTATGATGGACCAAAGCAGCAATGAACTCAAAGGTAGATGAAAAAAATTACACAATTTGCATGCAAAAAGAGAAAAATTTGAAAAGTTAATTGAATGCAGGAGTTCCAATAAAGGTAAGGAAGACATAATTATAATTGGAGTTCCTAAAGAAAGAAAAGATAATGAGCCCAAATAAATTTTTGAAGAAACAATGTAAAAAGCTTTCTTTTATTTGGTAAAAAAATATAAAAATTAATGTAAAAATCAAATGTACTCAGCAAAACATAAGCAGGATTAATAAGAAAAGAGCACATTAACACATTATGATCAAATTGCTGAAAACAGAGAGGAAGAGGCAGAGAGAAAAAGAAACAGAGACAGACTTCTGAAAACCAGAATAAAAAGACATGTCACTTAAAAGGGAAAAGGGATAAAAATGACTGCTTTCTTCTCATCAGCAACAATGGAGGGTGGAAAACAGTGAAACAGATGGGAGGAACTCAAGCTATTCCCAAAAATGAAACAGTAGGAAATTCTTCCAAAAATATTCTGGTAGGCCTACACTGCCCTAATACTGAAACCAGACAAAGACACAACAGCAAGAAAAATAAATAAATAAGATAAAAACCACGAATGAACAAAATGAAACTACATGTCAATATCATTGATGGAGAAAAATACAAAAATGCTCAATAAAGCATAAGCAAACTAAATCCTACAGAATATTAAAATTATTATTTACCATAATCAAGTGGGATTCACTACAGCAATGGGATAATAGTTTAATATATATACAAGTCAATAAATATGTGATACCACACCAACAGAATGAAGGACAAAATCATACAGTCATACCAATAGAGGAAGAAAAAGCAATTGGTAAAATTCAACAAGCCTTCAGGATAAAAATGCTTTACTCATTATATGTAGAAGGAAAATAGCTGAATATAAAAGGCATGTATAAGAAGCTCACAGCTAACAGTGTACTGAGTAGGGAAACACTGAGGATTTTTAAGATGAAGAAGACAAAGTTTCCCAGTTTCACCATTTTATTCGTTGTAGTGCTGTAAGTCAGCCAGAACATTGAGGCAAAAGAAAGAATAATGGTCTTCCAAATTGGGGAAACAGTCCAAATGTCACTGTTTGTAGATGACATTATCCTATTTATACAACACACCAAAAATTAAACCAAAAGTCTAATAAATAAATTACACAAAAAATCAGTAGTATTATTATATGCCTAAATAGAAATGAAAAAGTAACCCCACTTACAAAGCTACACAAGTAATAAAATATCTAGGAATAAATTTAACAAAAGAGGTAAAATACTCCATAATAAAAAATTATAAAACATTGATGGAAGAAATTAGGTCACACAAAAAGGAAAGACATCTGTTCATATATTGGAAGGGTCATTATTGTTCAAATGTCCATACCACTCAAAGTGATCTACAATTTCATTGCAATCTCTATCAAAATACTAATGATATTCTTCACAGAACAAGAAAAAAATCATAAAATTTATTTAAACTACAAAAGCCCTTCAAGCATAAGCCATTTTAAGCAAAAAGAACAAAGCAGGAGGAATTTCTACCTGACCTCAAAATATACTTACAAAGCTATAGTAATCAAAACAGCATGATACTGGTATAAAAACAGACACACAGATCAATGTAAAAGAATAGAGAACCTGGAAGTAGAATCATACCTTTATGACAAACTGATTTTCAACAAAGATGCTAGGAAAAGGCATTGAAGAAAGGCGAGTCTTTCAATAAATGGTAATGGGATAACTGGATAGCCACATGTAGGACAATTAACTCCTTTCCTCTCATCCATTACAAAAATTAACTCAAAAAGGATTCAATTCTTACGTGTAACACCTGTAACTTCAAAACTACTAGAAGAATGGGAAGTAATTCAGGATATTGGAATACACAAGGCTTTTTCAGACAAGACCTCAAAAACACAGGAATCAAAAGCTAAAAATGTAAATGGGATTACATCAAGCTAAAATTCTTCTTCACAGCAAAGGAAATACAGAAAAAAGTGCAGAGACAACCTAAATGATTGAATGAAATATTTACAATGTATACATCAGACAGAGGAAATCCAGAATGTGTAAGAGATTTCAAAAATTCAATGACAAAACATAAACAAAAAAAAAGCCCCCAACCAATCAGCAAAAAAACCTCCAAATGACCTAAATGAAAAATGGGTAATACATCTAAATAGACATTTCTTAAAAGACATTCAAATGGCCAACAGGCATATGAAAAAATATTCAACATTACTAAGCATCAGAGAAGTACAAATCAAAGCCATGATTGCATAGTACCTCACTCAAGTCAAGATAACAAACACTGGAAAGGATGTGGGAAAAAGGCAACACTGGCATAGTGTTGGTGGGAATGTAAGTTATGTGTAGCCATTATGGCAAACAATATGTGGATTCTTCCAAAAATTAAAAATACATCTGCAATAATATCCAGCAACCCCACTCCTTGGCATACATATACCAAGGAAATGCAATCATTCAGTTGAAGAAACATATGCACTCCCACATTTATTGAAACATTATTCATGAGAATCAAAAAATGGAAACATCCTAAGTGTCAATTAACTGACGAATGGATAAAGAAAACATGCTACATATACACATGGGCTACTATTTAGCTACAAAAATTGACACATATATGAAGATATACCGTATGATAGGAAATGAACTAGGGTTCAATATATTGCAAAAATCTAACTATTATGAAAATTTTTTGTGTTCACAAATATAACTAGAATTATATAAGAAAGCAATTACAGAAAGACATATGGAAAATTCCAAAACATTTCAAAATTAAAAGTATATTTATAAATAACCCATGAGTCAAAGTAAAATAAAAGATAAAATAGGAAACATTTTGAACTGTTTATAATAATAATTTATATGGCTACCAAATTTTCATATAAAATAATTTATATTGAAAATTACTAAATTTTCTATAACTACACACACACACACAAACACACACACGCACACATATTCTGGTTAGACCAGTTTTTCTACTGGTAAATCCTGATATCCCATTTCTATTTCCTTTCCCAGAAGTATTTTTTTTATAAGAATGAAAATAAATTGATGCAAATCTGTGTTCCCAAATATGTCATTTTAGTGGATTTTACCCTTCCTGTGACCTAATTGAAGCTTCACACAATTCATACCATTTTGAAGAGTGCCTGATCCCTAATTATTCCTGGAACTTCACGCATTCCAATTGAATGGCATTACTTATTTTCTTAATCATTTAGGTCCAATGCATAGAGCTCTTCACAAAATTTCCTGTGATGTTCCATTTACAATATACCCACTTAGCTACAGAGCATATTGAACCCCACCTGCGTTTGGTTGTAGCTTCCTCCATTTTTTCTTCTCTTGCAATTTTGGTTGATTAGTAATTCTAGCTACTTCACAGTTGTTTCTTTTCTCTAGATCATTTATAAAGATTAAAATCAGCAGAAGTCAAAGGACTAATTTCAGCAGGATCCCAGCTAAGTATGGTCTCAATATATGCGTTTATCTGTTAACAAGTAAATGAGGTAAAGGAAAATATCTACTTGAGTAACTCTTGGTGGAAATAAAAGAGTAGGTCCAAGAGTTAGCAAAATAGTTTTTGTCCAGAATCCATCACAAGAAAGAAACTCTCCTCTTTTAAAATGGGTTTAAAAAATTATTTGAGGAAGATAATTATTATGCTAGAACATACAGGCATCTACAAGTAGCAGAGACATTGCGGCTAAGAATTTTTTTTAAAGATGTGGTGTATCAGGCTACCTGGGAGAAAAAGACATTAATGGGGTTAATAGATTTTAAGATGCTTTAGAGGACCATACAAGGCAGGTATAATGAATAGCAGAGCTTGACTGGTACTTGATCTATTTGCTCGCAGCTTAGCAAAGAATACTATATTCAGTGATTTAATACTTTGAGAAAGTGGAGAGAGTCTGCACTTGAAATGATCTCTCACAGGGCTCTCAAACTGAATCATACAAGCACTCGTGTATCATCACATGATATTATTTATTACACTGAGTTGCCATTTGTGAGATATATTCTACAACCTGAGACAGAGGATAAAAAATTTTTCTTCTATGCTTTATATTTATTTAACACTGGTCAAACATCTTTAATTCTTGCCTTAAACATTTCACAAGTCATCCTCTCTTAGCTATCCCTAGCACCAGTATTTTTTTCAAATAGAAGCTTCTCATGTCTCATATAATTGCAGCAGATTGGAGACTATAGGAGACTATATAAATATATATATATATATATATATATATATATATATATATATATATATATCCCAACTTGGGCTCACTCTGTCTTTCTGATGTGGGCATTTAGAGGTATAAACTTTCCTCCAGGTCTGTATCACTATGTCCCATAGGTTTTGGTGTGTTGTACTGGCATTATTTGATTCTAGTAAATGTCTAGTTGTACCTTGATTTCACTATGGACCATTGATTATCCAAGTGTGTATTGTTTACTGTCCTTTTGATCTCATAAATTTTGTAGTTTCTTTTTCTGTTGATTTTTAGTTTCATTGTAGTGTGATCTGATAATATGCATTTAATAATTTTGATTATTTTGTATTTATTTAAGCATGCTTTATGAACTAGTATGTGGACAATTTTGGAGAAAGTTGCAAGTGCTGCTGAGAATAATATGTACTCTGTTTTTGGGTGGAATACTTTACAAACACCTATTAAGTTCATTTGTTCAATGATGTGTTTCAACTCTGATATTTCTTTGTTGATTGTTTATTTTGTTGGTTTGTCTGTTAGTGTTAGTGTGGTACTGTTGTATTTCACTGTAATTGTTTTGATGTTTATCTTTTATGTTCAGTGGTATTTATGATGTTGGGTGTGCTAATTTTCTATACAGATATATTTATAATTTTTATCTCTTCCTGTTTAATTTTTCCCTGAACAAATATGTAGCGATCTTCTTTGCCTGTTCTGAAAAGTTTTGGCTTGAATTCTACTTCGTATGGAAATAAGATGGATACTCCAGTTTCTTTTCAGGCTCCAATTCCATAGGATAATTATCTATCTTTTGATTTGTTAGTCTATGAATTTCTTTTTGGATTATGTTTCTTGTATAGAGCATACTGTTGGATTTTGCTTCTTGACACCTTCTGACAATCTGTGCCTTTTGACTGGGGAGCTGAGAGATGTGACTGAAAGATACTGACTTATTCATACCATTGTATTACTTTCCTGTTGTTTATTCTTTTTTCCCATTCTGTTTAACTGGTCAGCTTATGTGACATATTCATTCTTGTGGACTTTTTGGCATTGTTGGGTTCATTTCTATTATGTTCTTAAGAATTTTTTAGAGTGCTACTTTGGTGGTTATGAATTTCTTAAGGTGCTTTTTGTCATGCAAAGACCTTACTTTTCTGTCAATTTTGAAAGCTAGATATATAAGATATATTAGTCTTAGTTGGAAGATGTTTTCCTTTAGGAATTGAAACATGTCTCCCCAAGCTTCTCTGGTCTCTAAACTTTGTGTTGAGAAGTTTGCTATAATTCTAATGGACTCACCTTTAAAATTGATTTGTTACTTTTATCTAACAGATTTTAAGATTCTGTCCTTTTGTTGGACTTCTAGAATTTTGACTATGATGTATTGTGAAGAAGTTCTTTTCTGATTGTGGTTGTTTGGGATTCTATATGACTCCCTTACTTGTTTTTAATTTTTTCCCCATATTAAAACAGTTTTTTGCTATGATTTCTGTAAACAGGGTTATTATACAATTTGTGCCATCTTATGATTTTTCACTAATTCCAAAAAAACTTACCTTAGTCTTCTTTTCATTATCTAGCAGTGGTTGGATCCCTTTTCCATAATCTCTTTTTGTTTTAAAGTATCTCTGAGTCTATTGCCATGTGCATCAGCCCAATCTTTTAGCTCTGGCATGCTCTTCTCAAATTAGTCATTTTTGATGCCCATACTTTTATTAGATTTTTTGTTTCCTGAATTTCTGTTTGGTACCTTTTCTTTGACTGTACTTCTTTGCTATATCACTCATGTTTTGTATCATGTCATTTAGCTCAGCTAGCTTTTTATTAATGTCTTCTGTAAGATCACTGATGATTTTATTAAGTCTATTATTTGTTTAGTTTTATCACGTTTGAGCTCACGAAACATTTTACTTTTCTGTTTTTTTAAAAATTTCCTCCTTTTATCACATTGTATAATTCAGCTGTTTAGTTTCTGATTTCCTCCCAGTTAGATGTCCCTTGAATCAGGTTTGCTGAGTTGGGAATTTGGGGAGGCATTTCGAAGCCTTGTTTTTTCATGTTTCTATTGTTTCTTTGTCTATGCAGAGGGTTGAGGGTTGATTAACAGAGGAAGAATTTGTTGCTACTATGGAGATCTCTTTAGTTAGTACCTATTTTGCAGTGATGTCCTTTGTACACGGCTAACTATAGGCATTTGCCTCTGTTCCATTAATTTGAGTGCATTGTATTTGACCCAATTCTCCAGAAATGAACCTCAGCAATGTTGATAACACAAAGGCAACCTAGACACTGGCATACAGTAAAAAGCAACAGCAATGGGTATACCACCACTGGCAACAGCAAATAAATCAGCAATAAAAATAGAATTAAACATAAATTGGATATTGACATACCACGAGAACCAATAAAAGCTACTGCTGTACCATCCTTAACAGTACAGAAGATATCTACTGTAATAATATAAACACAGATATTGACATACAGTATAGCAATAACTTGGTTCACAAACTTAATTTGTTTCACCATTTTGGAAAATATGGCTACATTTGTGTTCAGGCAGGAAAGATGGCTGCAGTCATTTTTGCCACCCAATGCAGTTTACAAGCAAAAGGAAAATTCTGCCAAATGCTTCTGTTCGTTAGCCAAAATGTTTGCAAAAAAAAGCATTTGTTAACCAAGGCACCACTGTAAATATTTACGAAATCCAACAACTATACCACTATTAACAATAGAAAAGTATTCAACAATTATAACATGGGGTCAACTAAATATCTAAAGATTAATAAAAGTTAATGGTAATGCTAATAATAATGGAAAGGATGGGGAAGGAGAAAATGAAAGTAATAAAGTTGAGTCCAAAACATTCCTCCATGTGTTTAAATGAGTGGTTCCTTTCCAAGGTCCGTAGTATTAGACTACACTAGATATGGGGGATGGATAATGAGTCACTACTCATTCTATTTGGTTTCCACACTCATGTTTTTGTGTGTAATGCTGAGTCCTGCCTTGCCTTTCCTGCTGGTTTGTCAGTGTTGTCCACACTAGGGCTGAATTTACTCTAGTTGTTTTTCCCTCAGTCTCTCAGTTGCTGTGCCACTGTGTGCACAGTGTATCCCTGTTTTCTCTGCCTAGGTTTATGGACTGCGAGTTTGTGAGGTACCTCCATACTCCCTTTCAGAGGACCCTCTTTCCACATACCCCGGGCTGTGGTAACCATCCAAGCTGAGGAATATCCTGATCTTGTTACCAAATGGAGAAAACAGATTGCTGAGCTCTGTGCTGGGTGTAGGCAGTGGGGTGGGAGCCTGAGGGGGTCAAGCAGACTAATGGACTTAATGCCAGGATTTTCAGAAACAGCCTGCTCTGAAGACCACATATGACCATCCTGGCTTCTGACCACAGATGGTGGTATCTTCCATGTTCTCTCTGGGCTAAACTTAAACTTCTCAGGGGGTTCTATGTCTAGCCTATACCCTCATCACAACTGACTCTTGTGGCCATCTTCTATCCAGTCACTGCTGTACACTGATCCCAGAAACCCTGATGTGTAGTTGTTCTGTGGCTTTTGATTCATGGAGTATCTCAGTCTTAAACATTTTGCCTCTTCCAAATGGCATCTGATTTAACACTCCAATATTGTATCACTGCACTGGGATTCTTCTCCAACTCTAGCCTTCCATGTGAAAGGAATTACTTTCAGAGTGAAACCCCACACTATTTTTGCAGTTTATAGTAACTGTGGGCTTTCCTTGGGGTTAGCACTGCTGGTCCTGTCTGTTGCTTCTCCCTGGGGCTGCCAACTCTCTTGGGGGCTTAACACATGTTTGCTGAGACAGGTCCACCTCCCCAGGAGTTGGAGTTAGTATTACAGACTTCTTCCCTCTTTTCTCTATGTTATCTTCATTTTCTCTAGTTTTTGTATAGTTTATAATTTTTCTGTTGGCTCATATTCCTGAAAACCTACTTCTTTTTTTTTTCTTCATTAAGTTTTTGTTTTCCAAGTGCTTTATTATGGATCATAGAGAGGGTATATTTTGCTGCTGGTCTTTATTCCACCATTTTTAATCTTTAAATTTATTTTTACTGATTTACCACTTAGTACCCACAGATGTGTACATATGAAAAAAACATGGTATAAAAATAGATTATTAATCTACAAATAAATTAATATGGAAAATCAATTTCTTGTTATTTTTTTTTACACAATAGCTTCAAAATACTGGCAAAAAGAATCCAGCAGATAGTGTTGGTATGGATATAGATATTTGAAATGCTATGCAATGTTAATAGATAAAATATTGAAAGTTTTTTATTAGAAATTTCTCTTAGAAGTCCATTCAAATCTTAATTCTTGTTTGTGTATTTATTTTTAGGTACAAGTTAAAATTAGAAATAATTTTTATCTAGTTCAAATGGATAAATGTATTGTATAAATAAATGAATATCAACTAAATGAAAGCAAGCTGGAGCTCTTTGTTCAGAGTTGGCTGTGGTGGAGACGACAGCCTCCATCACTTTTGTCTGCCAGAGGCTCAAATGTTGGTAGAGAGTAGGAAAACTTTAGAGGAAAAAAAAAAGCAAAAATATAAAAGGAAGGTTTCAGGTGTCCTCTGATTGAAGGTTGTTGGCACAGGGAGCAAGACCTAGAAGCAAGTCTTCCTCTATAATTGGCTTGGGGAACATAGTCAGCCTTTCAGCTTGGTCCTGAAATAGACGTGGATTCACAACTAGGGAACCTGGAAGTTATTTAAAATGTGTCGACGATTCTCAAGTGATAGTTGCAGAGGTGCAGTTTAATTCCTCAACTAATTTCTGCATAAATTGTGGGTCAGGCTTCTATTTTCATTTATGGTTTGGAAATTTTGTTTCTATATACTTATTTTCCTAGTCTCTTTTTTGGTTATTTCCTTGCCTGCAAGAGATTAACTAATTCAGTAAGAAGTAATATCTTCTTGACTATTTTGAACCATTGTTGCAATCATGTGAGGAGAACACCCACTGGATTCACTGGGCCAGCATCATGACCACTATGGAAAAACAACATGACTAATTAAGAGTTCCTATAGGATGCCTCAGACCAGGAGCCACAATTGCCCAATCCAGGTGAAAAGAACAAATCTGATGGGCCAGGAAGATAAACCCTACAGGGCAAAGTGTCTTTTTTACTTAAGGTGATGTATAGCCTATTCTACCTTGCCTGTTTCATTAATCTGGCTACTATAATAAATATTACAGTGGTACAGGTAACTTGTGAAGTAAGCAAATAAAAACTAGAGAAATGTGATTTTTTATCACTATTTGTACCAGTAACTCGAGAGTAGTAATTTTTCCAGATACAACAAAGGTGCTATCCTTAATAACTGAATCCAGAGTTAGTGGTATGTGTTTTGCAGTATTTTTGTATTTGTGTGCATCACATGGATGGAAACACAGCTCCCATTTTTTGCATAATCAGTGTCAGTAATTCCCCAAGGTACACTGCATGACTAATCAAGGGCGACCTCATCATGGAGTTTGCAACTGAATTGGAATTTCCAGAGTTAGTGATGTATAAAATTGGGATATTTGTGTATAGACAAGTTTTAGAACATGGATGAGAAATTAGTAGGAGGCAAACAGTACATATATGCTTGACTTCAGTGGAAATAATGTCTAGTTGGGACATGCAAAGATCCAGGATAAAAGGAGTTATTCACAGCACTAGGCCAGAATTAAGACCTAAAATTAGCTGAGTTACGTATTTGGTACTCTATTAGTTTCTTCCAAGTGGCAAATATTTACCCATTGTCCTTAAAAACATTTATTTGAGAACATGGGATTATAAATAAAAAGAGGCTTCAGTGAACCCTTGAGGCATAACTGCACTTTCCTTCTCAGATGAAGACAAAAATATATTGAGTGTATTGGGAAGAGACACAGTAAAAAAAGAATATCAAAGATCCATCACAATGGAACAAGTGGCTTCAGGCAGAATTATTGGCAGTGTGGTATTTGTTTTAGTTGCTACCAGGAAGTAAAGAATATCTACTTTGCTGATGCCTCTGAGGTGCTTTACGAATTGATATATTTGTCCATTTGCTTGTACCACCGAAGGCTTTCAAGGTTTAGTGAAATATAAATCATTCATTATAAATTTTAAACTATAGATTGAAGCTCTTCCCTTTTTAGTGATTTTGAAAGGATATTGGGAAAGTTTGAGTAAAATTTGGTAGAATCTATCTAAACCATAACAGATTCTGATATACTTACTTCCCTATGACAGATAAAATTTTAGGTCATAGAGTATAGAGTGTAGTGTCAAAATTTCTAACTGAAATATACATTAAGTATAGCAAAAAAGGTAAAGGTATATAACCAGAGGAGACACAATTTGATATAGAGGAGGCCTTTGAAACATCAAGAAATAATCCTTCTGATATTCATTTAATATTATAATTCCATTTGCAAATTAAGTCTCCCTATTAGATTTATAAGAGTTGTATTGCAAAAAAGGAAGAAATGTTTTATGAGTTTTGATTGTTTTAGATTCCATATATAAGTGAGAACATGCAGTATACATCTCTCTGTACTGGGATTATTTCATTTAACATAATGTCTTTCAGGTTCATCTGTGTTGCTGCAAATGATAAATGTCCTTTTTAAAGGCTAAAGAATATTCTTTTCAGCTGGGGATGTAGCTCAGCGGCACAGTGCCTGCCTGGCAGGTGTAAGGTCCTGAGTTCGATTCCCAGTACAAAAAAAAATTCTTTTCTGTGTGCGCTTGTGTGTGTGTGTCCGTGTACACATACTACATTTTCTTTATCCATTCATATGCTGATAGTTCCTTAGGTTGATTCCACATCTTATTTATTGTGAATAAAGTTGCAAAGGGCATAGAAGTACAGACGTCTCTTCAACATACTCAGTTCAAATCCTTCGGATATATACTCAGCAGGAGGATTGCTGGATCATATTGCAATTCTATTTTTAGTTTTTAAGGAAATGTCATGAAGTTTCCCATAATGGTCATACTAATCTACATTCCCAACAAATTTATACAAATGTTATCTTTTTCTCCATGTTCTTGCCCACAATTGTTATCATTTGTTTTTGCTTTATAGCCATTTTAGTAGATGTGAGATGGTGCTTCACTGTGGCTTTAATTTCAGGGTGACTATGTTAATATCTGATAAAATAAGATTCTAGGTCTACCATTTTCCTGCTTTTGAATGTTTAATGCCAAGCTGGATGCTGTGGTATCCTCAAAAAAAAAAAATCCTTTCCCTGAAATGCATTACTTCTGCATGCCAAGAATTCACCTTAGGATCATCAGCAGTGCCAGTTTCACAGGTGGACCTGGAAAGATGGAGCTCTTCTCTCATATACGTATTTCCATTTTCTGACTCTTTTCTCTATTTGCTTTTCTGTATCATTTTTTTCTGTAAAGAACAAAGTAGAGATGAAATAATAATGACAGAAAAAATATGGAAACATCAAAAATCCCATAGCTAATTTTTCATTCAACTTTGTTTATGGAACACACACAAAAAAATGAACTATAAAGAATGTTAATCCAGCAGTAGCACATTAAATATCAGAAATTTGGAGGTAGTTGGCATAGTGGGGGAGGTTACTTGAGAATACACTTGGTAAGAAATAGGGAAGAATAGATCAATACACTAAAAGAATATGTTCCGTCCCAAACGAGATTTGTAATGAGTATGTGAACATCTGCATTACAAAATTGCAAGTGCTAGTCCTGCTCTTTTTTAATCTTTCACTCACTTGTAAGTCCTAGATGTGGATTGTGAACAGTAGAGTGAATAAAATTTTGTACAAACTGTGTTCCAGATTTTCAATTCTGCCTGTGAAAGAGTTTATTTTCTTTTGTCTCTTCAGCAAGAGAAAAGCAAGGTGTATGTAACATGTGGGCCTTGTTATGCTGTCTTGAAGAGGATTTCAAAGATATTAGTGGGTCCATGGCTTTTAATATGTCTGAGAAGGAGGAGCAGGGAAAGAGACATTGCTAAATTTGATTTTAGAAACTTTCCTGCTGTTATCATCTATATTGCTACTGTCTATATTGCTACTGGCTTCATTTTCTCTTGGCTGAATATTTAGGAACACGGAGAAATTGGTGATGGCAGCTGAGTGAAACGCTGGTAGGACTTTTAATACTAATTTGTTCTAGACTTAGGCTTCCCCCTGAAGTCAGAAATCTTGTTAATGTTTTATGTCATTGCTTCTGTATTTCTGTTATGCCATCCGTCCTTCCCCAAGATGGGGAAGCTGCATCTACCTAGTTCACTTGTTCGGAACAACACAAAATCAGTAGAAGAGGGATTCGAGGGAAAGTTTTTATGCTGTGAAACCTTTCCCTGTCATCTAATATTTGACCTTTAAAGCATGATTCAAAACAGAAGCTCATGTTTTTTATTCACTATAGACTTAAAAAAATTAAATTCTTGTGACTCTGGTGACTTATTTCAAAGATGTTATCATTTTTATTATTTTTGTCATCATTGTTGAAATCTGTGAGCCCATTTGAAGATTCTTAGGTAAAAGAAGAACAGAACTGTTGATGACACTATGAACAGTTATTGAATATAGTCCAGGTACAGGATTTTAAAACTTACATATCTCAAAATCTACAATTTCAATAATAGTATATTTATGGGATAAATTATTTGTTTTTGATTTTATTTTATTCTTAATAAATTGAAAATAATACTTCAATGCTAAAACTCTTTGAAAAGATGCCTTTAGTTGTACAATAGATTTATAGTTATACTACTTACTTTATAGTCAAAATACCAGTTTACTAACTTCTGACAAACTATTTATTATTTCTGAAAGGTATGAATGAAAATATGCATAGGTAATTCATAGATTTGTAGAAAATCAATGCATTTATAAAATAAGATACATGTACATTGTAAAAATATAATTTGAAAGAATAATAGAATGCAATAGATATTCTCCTTTGTTATTAAAGACAGTCACTTTTAAGAGCCTATTCGTTTTGATTTAAGAAAAGTGCTAAGCTGTAAATTCATAATAAAGTGGAAAATTTTTAAAGCAAATATTCAATGCTTTTGTGGGGTTTTTAAGCCTGACAAGCACATAGAATGAAAGTATTCTCAGAATAATTACTATGAAGACAACAATATGCAATGAATTGATAATTGTAACTCTCCTACTAACCTGTTTTGAAACTCTGATTTATTGTTATTTTTATTTTATTTATTGTTATGTATTGTTGTTTTGATTTTATTTTTATTTTATTAAATTATTATTTTTATTTTTTCTCTTTAAAATAAAAAATATTTCAAATTGAATAATATATATGCTATATATAAAATTTGTGATAAGAGTGTATCAATTTAACTGATTAGTAATTGATAGTGGATAGTGGACTGTAAAGTGAAAACTTTTAAGGTTAAAAAATACAAACATGATACAAGGGTTTAAAGAGGATATAATTTTACTCCATTTTCCTGGTATTTCTCTGTTCTGTGCTTTGGAGATAAACACAATTTATAATTTTTATAGTTCCTTAATTATTGTCTAGGACTGTTTCATGTGTATACATATGCACAGAGATACTAACTTTTAAATACAAGTGGGGCATTCTATACCTATGCTGGGACATATCTACCTTATTCCTTAGAAAAGTTTGCATAGCTTTCTACAATATGAAAATATTATAATTTATAAAACTAAACTCACTATCAAATGAACTTTGGAACATTATAGCTTTTTGCAATGATATGGTGCAGTGAATATCTGTATACATATCTCTATCTATCTAATCATCTATCAATCATGGTGAGCTAAAAGTACAGTTTCAGTGCCTTTTCAGGAACAGAATTGCTGAAGCAAAAGGACTATGTGCTTGAGATGTCAATAGCTATCATAATATTTCCTGCAAAAGTTTGTACCACTTTCACTGTTATCAGTAGTATAGAGAAGTGCTTCTTTTCTAAGTGCTTGTCAATTTTGACAATTACCAAAATTTGCAGTCTTTGCCAGTCTAACAGAAAGACCCAGGTAGTGAAAACACGAACTTCATGAATATACATTTGAAGGGAAAGATGAAGATGGATTGGTCTGAGAAAGGAATAAAATATTTCCACGGGTTCAAATAGCATAATTATGGCATGTCAGCCAACTGATGGGAGATGAGGTCAGATAAGTTTGGCAAAGGACACATCAAATGGGCCTTACTTACTGTGATAAACTGATTCAAAATTTTTGTGAATACATTTAGAAATTATTAGTGGGCCTGAAGCAAAAGAGTGATAGGATTAAGTATAAGTTTTGGAGATATTCTTCTGCTGCTATATAGGAACTAGACTGTCACAATGGAGAAGGGAAAAAAAATTATAGAAACAGAGATAGACATAAAAATGTCCTGCCATGCTTGGAAATGATTTTTATTTTACTAAGAATTGTAAAACACCAGAATGAATTTGATTTGGTATGTATGAGATTATCTTGTTTTTTTTTTTTTTTTTTTTTTTTTTTTTTTTTTGCTTCTTTTTAATATTATCTGGGCCGGTGAGGTGGCTCAGCGGTGTAAGTGCCTGCCTGGCAAGTGCGAGGGCCTGAGTTCGACTCCCGGAACCCACATACGAAAAAAAAATTATCTTAAATTTTAAGTGCAGCTTACTTAGTATTGAAACATCTGAATTTTCTTGAAATAAATCCATTTTCCTAAAATATAATTAGATACCTAACTAATCAATAAATTAATAATTGAGCAGTACCTTGTTTTTACTCTTATTTGTGTCCTAGAAATTTCAACAGTCTATGTTCTTTTAAAAATCCTTTGCTAGTTATAGTTTTAAATAGTTTTTTTCAGTCTGGTGAGATAGCTCAGCAGCATAAGCACCTGCCTGGCAAGTGCAAAGTCCTGAGTTTGACTCCCGGAACCCACATATGAAAAAAGGGCCGGTGATATCACTCAGCGGCATGGGCACCTGCTGGCGTGCCAGGTCCTGAGGTCGACCCCCGGTACCCACACACACAAAAAAAAAGTAGTATTTTTCAATATTTTGGAGGGTAAGAACTTTAAAAAAGGATTGATATTAATTCTTTCCATGTTTGGTAAATTCAAACTTGATGCCAAGACCTGGACCCTTCTTTACTGAAAAATGTTTGACCTCTACTTCAAACTCTTCACTGATTGGTTCAGATCTTCTTTTATTTATTTATTTTTTTAATTTAATCTTGGTAGGTTGTATATATCTGGAAGTTTATCCATTCCTTTACATTATGCAATTTTTTGGCATATAAATGTTCACAATAGTCCCATATGATCCTTTATGTTTCTGACACCTATTGTAATGTCTGTCTCTTAAGTCTCTTCTATCATTTCTGAATTTGACCTTTATTCTCTTTTTTTTTAGTTGTACTAAGATTTGTTAATTTCATCTTAAAAATATTTCTTAGGGGTGTTGATTTTTTCAATAGTTTTCCTATTCTCAATTTATATCTGCTATCATCATTATAATTTCCTTCCTTCTGCTGTTTTTGGGTTAGTTTGTTCTATTTCTAGTTAATTGAATTATAAATTTAAGTTTTTTAGAACTTTCTTCTTTTTCGTAGCTATTTACCACTCTAAACCTCTTAATACTCCTTTTGCTGCATTTCATATGTTCAGAAATTTGTGGGCCGGTGAGATGGCTCAGCGGCGTAAGCGCCTGCCTGGCAAGCGTGAGGGCCTGAGTTCAACTCCCGGAACCCACATACGAAAAAAGGGCCGCTGATATCGCTCAGCGGCACGGGTGCCTGCTGGTGTGCGAGGTCCTGAGGTCGACCCCAGGTACCCACAAAAAACAAGAAAAAAAAAAAAAGAAATTTGTGTTTTCATTTTATTCATCCCAAAATATTTCTAAATTGATATTTAGTTTCTTCTTTGAAACAGTGTTTGTTCAATAATGTCATTTTTCAGGTATTTCTGTGTATTTTCACATTTCCTTGCTTTTATTAATTTCTAGCTTCATTTCGTTGTGATGAAATGAATATGTGATATGATTTTAATCCTCTTAGTTTCTTAAGCCTTGTTTCGTGACTGATCTTGTCAGGTGAATTTCTGTGTGTGATTCAGAAGAAAGTGTATTCTGCTGTTGGGTGAAAAACTCTGCATTCTGTTACGTCCATTTTGTCTGTTATGTTGTGCATGTCCGTTATTTCTTCATTTACTCCTGTCTCAGTGTTCTATCACTGAAAGTGGAATATTGAAGTCTCCCACTGTTATTCTATTGCTATTAATTTTTCCTTCCACATCTGTCATTATTTACATTGTGTATATAAAGTTCTGATGTTGCCAGCACACATATTTATATTTGTTATGTCTGCCTGTTGCATTGACCCTTTATCATTATGTAATGACTTTCCTTGTCTCTCGAGAAGTGTTTTATTTAAAATATACTTTGTCTGATATAAGTATAGATAACACACTTCTTATTTGCTTCTGATTTACATGAAATATCCTTTTGATATCTACATTTTTCACTGTTTATTCTTGAATCTAAAGTGGGTTTCTTATAGACAACATATAGTTAGCCTTGTTTTTTATTCTATGTATGTCATTAGACACTCTGCAAAATTGATATTTCATATTTAAGGCACTTTTGATTTTTGAACGTTTAAAAGATCCAACAGGACAAGAAAAAAAAAAAAAAAAACTATTGTTAACTCTGTATCCACATCACACTTAAGGTCAATTTTCTTTTGGTGCATTGGAGTTCTCTGGATTTGTAAAAGCATCAGAAAGGAAAGGAAAAAGATAGAATTGGCAGTTGTAAACAAGACTAAAATAACCTCCTTGAAACTGATAGAAGTTCCCAAAATGTCTAACAAAGTTCTTTTAATCTTGTGATTTTGTTTTCCCTTTTCTCTTTCCCTTGCAATGCATCACATAGTTGCTCAAATAAATTTCAAGTGCCATGTGCAACTTAGTTCTCTTCAGTTTGCACTAGCTTCTTTGAAGCTACTCAAATGTTGCTTACTAAAAAAATAAAGCTTATAATACCAAGTGGGTCACATAATATGTTCAGAACTTCTGGACACTATTCACCTTAAAAAAGTGATATATCCAATACAGGCTAAAATTTGCAGGATAAAATGACATAGGAGAGAAAAATTAGTATCCTATGAACCTGTTCATATAAACACTATTTAATTCTTAGAAATTAAAATTTAAAAGATTATGTTTATTTCATTGTTATGCCATTTCTTGTTTCTTTGGATTTTGAAACAGTAGTTGAAATTGATTTAAGTGAAACTAATCGATGGACAAAGAACTTTCATCTTCCTATAGATTACTTTGATGTGGACTCTGTGTTAAGCAGCAGGGCTTATGAATAACAAATAATTACCACTTAAAAAGTTATCACCTATTCACTGAAAATAAAGTGTAGAATACATGTTTCATATTTTATTGTCTATAAAACTGTATTCATAATGTATTATAACCGAAAGCATTGAGAAAGAATTTAGTAAATGTAAATATTAGTTTCATTTTCAGACAAAAACATATAATGCATGAAATAATAGCAGAGCAATAATTTAATACTCAAAATAGTGACAATAAACAAGGGATAAGATTCTGTAAGTAAAATAATTCAGAAAACCAAGTTACATAAGATACGAATAAACGTCCCCCAATTAAACATTAATCTTTTCAAGCAGGTGTTTCAAAATTTCTTTAGATGTAACTTTGTTATTTGCTGTAAAAGTTAACATATGGCTGAAATATATTTAATATTTTGCCCTTCTCAAATGGCAAAACTAAAATTGAATACAGTTAGTCCCTCTTTTAGGAGAACATTCGTAAATTGGATTCATTCATAATCCGACAGAGTGAGTCTTATACAGTACACCTGTGAGAATTCTCAACTGGAATGTTCATAAACCTTGAAATTAAAAATTTATAATACGTCAATCCTCTTTGATACAATGCCTATAGAAATTTATTCCTTAGAAAAGATAAAAAACTGCTACTAAATTAACAAACCAAATATAAGTGCCACTCATGACTCTAATAAAGAATTGTCTTGGAGTGTTTAGGGGTAGCTTTCATTTAAATATTCGTAATAGCTAATACTCAGGACTTAGAATTTTCTATGTACCCAAGTACCTAGCTTTGTTTGGAATTAATCTTTTAAATTTTCTGTCAATTTGAATTTACTTTCAGTTTGTTTTTTTTTTTTAATGTCAGTACCGGGAGCCGACCTCAGGACCTCGCGTTTGCCAGCAGGCGCCCGTGCCGCTGAGCGATATCACCAGCCCTTTTTTCGTATGTGGGTTCCAGGAGTCGAACTCAGGACCTCGTGCTTGCCAGGCAGGCGCTTATGCCGCTGAGCCATCTCACCGGCCCATGAATTTACTTTCAATTCTTATGGTTCAGTATTATTCTGACCATGCTATGCTTTGGTGCTTTCTTACATTGCTGTGTGTGCCTGAAATAAAAATCTTCTACCCTTTTGTATTCTGCCTCAATTTTAACTAGCTAAACAACTTGTATTCCATCAGGTATCACTGTTCTACTTTTCCCACTGCATTTATATGTATTTTCTTAATGGTGAAAATATTGTTTCTATTTTTGTTTATACTTATAGAGTCCCCCCTTTACTACCAGGAAACTAATTAGCTAAAGGTAATCTACATCCTTGATTTTTTTCTCCAAACTAGCCAAATCTTTGTATATGTTAAAAGGTTGTTGCAAAGACAGATAGTAACCTACCAAATAGCCATTCTCTTTACCAGACTTCAAATTTTGTCTTGGTTCACTGCTCCTAGAAATAAAGGCTATATTTCTCATTTATCTTGAAGCTAAATTTGGTCAAGTAAACATAAATGTAGAGAGAGAATTTTGGGAAGATATTTTAAAAGGATTCGAGTCAGCTGGGAGGAGCATCATGTTTACCCTCTGTCCTTTCTCTGTTACATTAAATTGTGAAGTCAGAGGTGAGGATCAGAACTCCAGCAGCCATCTAGATATTGAGAAAGCCACTGTACACTGTTATGTAAAAGAGTGAAACCCATGATTACATAGAGCTAATGTAGCAGACTGGAGAAGCAGCATTCCTTTGTTTGTTTTTTTTTAAATATGAGATGAAATCTTTCAGTGAAGAGGCCATATTTTGGTATTCTGTCAAATGCAATCCTTAACCAATACAGAGCTAAGTTACAGGGTGTGGGTAAAACGTTAAGTCAAACATTCATTTTCTGTGCATGTAAGACAAGAAAATTTGTGAAAGAATTAGTGCTTTTACTTAGGACCTGCACCTCTTTGTTTGAAAAAAATTGCAACAACAACAACTGTCATGAAAGTATTTTAATATGTACTGTCATTGGAAAATGTTAACTATGGACTTTTGGAAATGATCTCCTTTAGTTTTCAGAATACCATCATCACTCACAACAATTTGTAATTTTATAAACTTAGTATTCATCTTTGAATCTCTTTTCCCCATACACCTTCAAATGTCATTCCTCCAGAGAGTTTTATTTTTAACATTTTCTCTACCTATTTGTTATCCTCTTTCTAGGTAAGCTCTTCAACTGAAAAAATATCAAGTACTAAATTGAAGGTTTTAGAGTCAAGAATAGATCTGCATTTCTAGCTCTCTAATGAATATCTCTACCCTTATGTCTTTTAGGAATTTCAGAATCATCAGGTGTACAAAGAATTCACTTTATGTCTACATTCATTCTCTGGGCCAGCCTCCTCAATCTGCCACTGCTATAATAGCCTCCATCTTGAATTATTTATACCACTGTACGCTAAACTAGAATTTTCACCTCTAACTTTATGTAGTATCTATTACTATTAAGTCACTAATTTCTGCCTCTGAAATGGAGGCTGAGTCCTTTACTTCCTCCCATGTAACAACCTTTTGAATTAGATTGTTTATTGCTACAGTAGCCTTATTATAACTTCTTGCCACATCGCCTTTGCAAGGTTTATTCTCCACTCTAGTTCATCATATCATTGCTAATTAGCTTTTCAAAAAATTAACAAAAATAAATTGAAGTGCAGTCATGTTAATTGGTTGCTCACTGCCAGTGTTTATACTCTTTGTCATGCCATGAAAGCCCTTCATAATCTACACTCAGAGACAGATTTTGTGTCCCAGCCAATATGAACTTCATCAAATATACTGTGGACTTTCATGCCTTTTTGAATTTTGCTCTTGCCTCTGCCTAAAGTGCTTTTTTTATCCTATTGTGTTCTTATTTGTAGTATTTGTACTTTTCAGATTCACATTAAATGTTGCTTTTTTAAAAAGCTTTAATTTTCCTGAAGAGTTGCTGATTTTCTTATCTGTACTATATTATAGTTCACATGTTGTGAACTATGAAAATGTGAATTTATTTGACATGCTAAAGACTCTTAAGAACATGAGCTTTTCAAAAAGTAGTATTTTTCATATTTCCTTAAGATTTAAAAGAAGATGTTCAACATGTTAAAAATATCTTTCTTTTTTCTGCTTTACAGGTGATAGAATATAAATGAAAAATGTGATCAGTCTTTAGTTTTACAAAACAAGAACTTGGTAATGATGTCCAGGGTTATGAATTGTGCTTTAAAAGTTACTTTTGCAGGTTTGTACATGTAAACTACGACACATACAGGACATATGTTCATGGAAATGTTGCACAATTTTTGAATGGACCTAGAAACGACCTATGGACTTTATTAAAGTAGAACTCATTCAGTTATCTTGGTTTAATGACTATGTTACTAAGTCATTATTCTTTAAATAAACACATCAAAGAAAATTATTCTTATTGGACAAATTTCTATGAGTAGTATAACATTTTGCTCTCCATAGAATTTAAAATGGGTCTTTTCTATTTAGTTTCGTAGTTTGCAGAGGCTGATCTGTAAGTTTTAGTTTTGTCTGCACTGGTTATATTGCTTGCAGAAAAATAATATATTTTTAGCTTTGAAGTCTACAATCCTTATTTAGTCAAGGAAGATAAGAGAAACAGCTTCATGGAGTTTTCATCTACAGAACAACCTGACCTGATTTTGAAGCTGAGTGAGTGAGAAAAAGACAATTTTCAATCCCTGTAAATGCTACTGGCATGACTAGACTACTGTCCCTGTAAGATGGAAGTGACAAGATTTTCACAAGAGACTAAGAGCAATCATCTACAGACATTTTTTCAGTCAAAGTAAGCATCTGATATGGATTCAACAAAAAAAGGAAAACAAGCAGAAAATCTGGATCTCCCTCCTCAAATCAGTTCTATAAATGCAATGTTTTCCCTACGATTCTTTGCATTTCTTTTATGAAGAAAGTTTGCAACATCAAAATGAATTCAAGTCAGGAACCAAAACGGGCTATACTACGCCACTAAGTATAACAATAATAGGACTTCTTTCAAGAAAGCATTCCACTTAACAAATAGATAGCTTTTATGTTCAAAATTAACATCAATTACTTACAAAATTTCTGTATTTCTCTTGTTATAAGAGTTACATCTGTCTATCATCTATCTATCTATCGATAGATGGATCATCTATCTAAATGGCTATACTGTATTAACTGCAGGGCAAAAACTCATGTATATAACAGCTATTCAGTATTTAGCATTACAAATATCTGTCCCATAAAATGAAGTATGGTATGTAGCAAATAAGTTAGCACTATTTAAATATCTGAAAAATACAATATAGTTCTTGCATTTTCAGTCCTAATTATAATGCAATAGGAAATAGAAATTAATATGATTTTATTTTTAGTGTTGTGATCATGTATACTATATTGAGAATATTTTGAATCTCATGTTTTAAAAATCAGCATTTTGGGAACACACACACACACATATATAGTCTTATTTTAGGAATTATGATTATCTGCATAATCATACAAGGAGTAGCCATTAGCAAGTGTCAAAAAACACCAAACTGTATGTAGTGATATCTTAATTTTACATTTAAATATATCCTTTGCCACTTTAAATATTTTAACCATTAAATTACATTTTCTGTTACATGACTGTTGTGAGGCCTCTTTAATAAATGAAACCTTGTGTATTGAGAGACTAAATAGACAAATGAGAATGGCCAAAACTTAACATTATTCTAATTCTCAGCTTGCAGTAACTAGCTCATGAATCCAAACCACTACCTGTAGCAACCAGACCAGAAAGCCAGAAAATAAACCTTGTAGCAATAAGCCAAAAATGGTCAGGACTCAATCCATAACCAAGAGCTTCCTTAATTGTTGCCCCAGTTTCCAACATAGGACCACCTGGAGAAAGCTAAATATGATCCCCTAAGCTATCACATAGGATGCCTTGAGTCTAATGAGCCTGCTTACAGCTTTCTCATGCCAGTAGCCTCCTCTCAGGGCACACTTGAAGCCTTTTCTATTTTGGGTTTTTGTGTGTGTTTGTTTTTACTCTAAAGCCTTTCCACTTCACTGTCTGCCTTGGACTCTGCCAAATGCAGGTGTTGATGACTGTAAGCAGGGTCATTTTTGTAATCTTCATGTATTTCTGGAAGATCACTGAAATACTTATTTCATGTTTTCTGCGTCATCAGTGTTAAATAACTACTGTAATTAGATTATTTGTTGTCATTTTTATAAAGGCTTTTACGTTGTTACAACCAATGAGTATATCTGCAAATATTAGTATTGCTTGGCAGGCTTTTAAAATTCACCTATTTACTATTATGGAATTATCCCCATGAACTTTTTTTTTTAACTCTTCTTATGTTTTGGAAAACTCTCCATACTTGTAACTGTAGTTAGTTTTAACTACAGTAAACCTGTGAATATATGAAATCCAATGGTCTATGAATGGGCATTTGGATTCTTTTCCACTTTCTGGCTATTATCAAAAATGACTGAATATCTTTGTATATTTTTTCTTATCTACATTTTGAATGTGTGAAGATTTCTCGAACATCAATGAATGCAAGTTGAATTGATGGGTCTTATAATCTAGGCTTTTCCAACTTAATATAATATCAAAAATTGCTCTGAGACCTATTTACTCTAAAATCAACTATGTATGTTATTTTTAAATAACAGATTTTAAATCTTGCAAATCTGGTGCTTATTAAATTGAATGCCACTCTCCTTTTAATCTGTTATTCTAGTGAAAGTGGGCATCTTTTCCTGTACTTATTAGCAATTCCTTTTTTCTCTGGTAAGAAGCTATTTGACCATTTTCTGTTGCATGATTTACCATATTGTTACTGGCTTTCAAAAAGAAAAAATGCACTAGACAAGTTAAATAGGCAAGAAAGACTTTATTCAAGACTGTTGCAGTAAAGAACAGAGATGTATTTAAAATCTGATGTAAGAAAATTCGGGAAAGTTATTAAGCCTTTAGGTAAACTAATTGAAACTACTGGGAGAAATTAGTGGGGTGGTTGGTCAATGTGATTTGTCCATTACTATTTGCTAACTTATCTTAATTAGTTTCTTGTTCCTGGAACAAAATACCTGGCACCCACAAGTTAAAGGAGGAGAGGTTTATTTTGGCTCACAGTTTGTGGTGATTTCAGTCCATAGTTGGCTCATTCCAAGTCAGGGCAGTATGGCAGAGGAGAAACAGTTCATGGCATGGCAGGCAGGAGAGAAGGATCAAGGGAGGAGGAGGGACATAGATCCTTCCAGGACACACCCACAGGGACAAACTTCTTCCCACCCGGCTTCACCTCCCAACATCACGCCCATCACCCCCAGTGAGCTAATCCACTGATGAGTATTGCACACCCGTGATTTAGTCACCTCCCAAAAGACCCACCTTTGAGCACAACTGGCTTTGTGGGGACATCTAGATTTAAACCAATGTTAGGGTCCTGGACTGCACAGAGATTGGAAGATGGGGAGTGCTATGTCATCATGGTTACATTTCAAAGGATGTCTCCCAGTCCTGAAGAGAAAAATTCCCTAGTTTCAAACTAGGGAAGAGGTAGGGAGAAGACTTAGATTTCAAAGAATCCTAGAAGGTAAATGTTGTAAGGAAAAAGAGGTCAGGGACCTATTTCTTGGGAGAAATCTGTCTGAAATCAAGCTGAAAGGAAAGTTAAAGTCATCTTAATCACAGTTTAGAAGTTTTAAATTTCCCATATAAAAATAAGTTTTGTGGTTTACCCTTAATTTTTATGGTATCCTTTTTATTCCAGAAGATTCAAATTTTAATGTGTTAGGTTTATCAGCATTTTCCTTTATAGTTTGTGATTTTTTAAATTCACTAGTAGAGAAATTTTGAGCAAGCTTCACCATGGCAAAGATATGAGGTTTATACACAAAAAAATGTAGTAATGGGTAGTAAATTAAACCTGAAATATCATGTAGAACTCTTGTTCTTGCACTTATGGTAGATTTATAATTTTGTGTTTCCTTTTGGCATGTTGGATCAGTTTAAACACACAAGGTGTTGTACACATCAAGTTTGCCTTACCTGTCCATCTAGTGGCACTATTTACATGGCAGGGAATTTCAACACTGTGAAAAAAAAAACTGGAGTAATCTTTGGGGGTGTTTGTTTTATAAATTGATAGCAGTGGTGACCTTCTGCCCCTTTGTGTACTTGCCAACTTCTTTCTGGCACTAAGGACAAAGTACTTATCTGGTGCATAAAAATGGGCTATGGATGATCAATCTCCCTGCTTCCCAGTATCCATCTTTTATTTTGCTTTTTATTTTTACTCTGGGTTTCTTACATAAGAGAAACAATGTGATATTTAAGCTTGTGTGACTGATTTATTTTACTTATCATTACAGTCTCAAGGTGCATCCATTTTTCTACAATTGGCTCAAGTTCATTTTCCTTTATGGCAGAGTAGCACAGCTATTCCTCGTTTAATGACCTACCTGTTAAACAATTGTTTGGACTTACAATTCAGGCATGGTATTCAAACTTGTGACCGGCTGCTCGGGTTTAGGACCTATCATTTTGTACAGTTCTGTCCATCTTGTTTGTAGAGTCTTGGTGTCTATTTTTGTACAGTATGCCTTGTTTATACAGTGCTATAATTTTTGAGGGTTGTGCTGTACAGTACAGTACTGTAGTTTTATGTTCTGTTATACATTATAGTCCCACCTGTAAGTTATGCAAATAAAAGCAAAGTCATCAAGTTAGAGTTTCCTTTGACCGTTTCCTTGTTCTGAATATTGTAATCTATGTACTATATACAGTACCTCACTTAGCAACCAATTTAATTAATGACCTAGCTGTGGGATCATAACTTGTTCTTTAAACAAGGAATGTTTGTACTCTATGGTGCATAGGTACCATATTTTTTAGTCCATTCATCTGTTGGTGTGCTACACACATGTACTAATAAACTAAAAAAAGGGGTAAAAAAAGGGCTATGGAGTCAGAGGTCATTAACAATGCCACTGTATCTATGCAACAAGAAGCATTTCATAGTCCGCCACATCTGTGGCCTTTTTAAAATAAGCAAGCATGTGTCTGCTGAGAAACTTTCTAACAACTCCAAAGTTGCCACCCAACAAATTGTCTGGCAAGGGGCTGGCTGTTCTGAAGAATTTTATCTTGGACCAAATTCCACCAGAATCTACTAACTTTGAAAGGGCATCCTCATCCCCATTTATAATAGATCCAATTTTCTAAGCTCCTATGACCTACCACTACTTTTCTTTAATTCTTCCAATTTGTAGCCAGTTTTATGTTACTGTATCAATACTACTCCATTGTTAGCAGTTATTCTTCAAATTCTCAATATTTGCCTCATCTGAAATATTCTCCAATATTTTTTCAGAAAGCGATACTACTCCTTATATATTTTTATAAATCTATCTTTAGTTTTATGTGTATCAGATGCAACAGAAATTTCCCCAAAGTTTGTGTGTTTAGATGGTTTGCTTCAGTAGTTTCTAGTGCTAATGCAAGATTTTACCTCTCTTTAAAATTCCTGATATTTTTTCAATTAAGTAGTGAGTGGATTTTAAAATACAGTTTCCCAGAAGTAAGACCAGCCTAAATTTTATTCCTTAAGTCTACTGTGTTTTTTAGTTTGATTATTTAGTTTTTTCCCTCAGGTAGGTGTTAACATCTAAACTTTTTTTGTAATGTTTAAAAATCACTCATAAATTCAATCTCTCATGACAACCACTATCCTGACTTCCCTCTTTTTTCTCTAATCATTAAACCTAAAATGTGTTTACTCAAATGTCAAAATAATTTCTAAAAACAAAACAATTTTTGAACAAATATTTCACAGTCCTGCGCAAGGACTGATGCTTAAAACATGCTGAGCTTATAAAAATATTTTAAATATCCTTTTGACAGATGAATGCCTAGCTGCCTCTACCCTGTTTCTATCACCAAGTCCCTTTTGTCTTAAGGTGTCTCGGTTGTCAGGAGGCATTGACCGTCACCAAGTTCTGACGGGGCTTTGACTCAGTGAGGGAGAGCAGGGAATGAAAATGTCAATGGCAACAGCTTAAAAAATCTCAGTATGTGTAGGTTAAAACAGGACTGTTCAAAACACAAGATTTTCCGTGGACTGTAGAGGTCTTTGTATTTGGATTTCCTCTAAGGAATAACATTGACACATGAAAATCTCCTACATCTTATTTTACTCAGTCACTATCAACTGCTTTATGACAGACCTATTTGTGATATTTCATACAATAAAAGATTTTTAAAGGTTCATCTTCCACCACACTGTAAGGTGGAGTGGTTGTTCTCTAGAACCACTGACTAAAGTACTTGGCATAAAACATCATTCCACCATTTGCTAGAGAAGGGAGAAAGCAATATAAAAAACATGAAATTCTTCAGTTTTTATTACATAAACACTAAAATTTAAATGAACAATTTTAGTAGTAAATGTTCAATGGCATTAAATACAAATATTTATGTATGTTTTCTGTGTTGGAATTGTGTACTAGATACCTCAGAAATGGTGATTAGTTTGTCATTTTGATTCAGTGCAAAGAACCTAAATGGCATTTTAATCAATATTATTAAAGTCTATGACACACATACAAAATAATGTGTTTGTTTTAAAAATATATAAACAAATTATACTCTTCCATATCTACAACTATCATCAAGATGTGGAATATTTTAATCACTGTAGCATTTTTCTGCACCTCTTTGTAGTCAGTAGCCCCCGAACCCAGCCTCCTACCCTGTTTCCTCACCTCAAGCCTCATGATAAGCAGTAGTTTTCTTTTCATTTTGTGTGTGTTTCCAACAATATTTATGTATGAATGACATAGGAAAATCTGTACATATTTAAGGTATGCAACTGATAAGTTTGGAGATTACGTTGCATCTGTGAAACCATCATCACAGTCAGTTCCTTCAACATATCCATCATCTCAAAGTTTCCTCTTGTTCTCTTAATTTATTATTATCTTTTGTGCGTCATAGGAGCACTTAACATAAGATCTAGAGGCCTCTTAGTAAAATTCTATAATTTAGTTTTGCCATTTCCAGTCTAATATAGAAATGAAATTTTGTAGTATGAACCTGCAATGTGGCTTCTATCAGTTAGCATATTTTAGTGGATTAAGCATGTGCAAATAATAGTAGTTTGTTGCTTTTGATTGCTAAGTTGTATATCACTGTAGATATATCACAGTGTGCTTATTTATTCACCAGCCCATGGACACTGACCTGTCTCTAGTCTAGGGTATCATTATAAGTGGCTATGATTATTTAAGTACAGGAGTTTCAATGAATGTAGATTTTATTTCTCGTGACTAAATACCTATGAGTTGAACTACTGTATCACTTGCCAAGTACACATGTAATTCTTTGTGAAACTGGTTGTTTTCAAATATGGCTGTACTATTTATACTTGAAACAACCCACTTGTACCACAACATTCACGTTAATTTTGGGTATTTTTGGTGTTATTTTTGGGTATTTTTGGTGTTATTTTTGTAATGGTATTCACCTGCATTTTTCTATTGTACTGATGTTAAACATCTTTTCATGTGCTTACCCTTTACTTTTTTTTTTGGAAGACCTCATTCAAATATTTTGATTAAGTCTTGAATTTACAGTAAAATTTTCCTGCTTTGATGTGGAGATACATGAGTTTTGACAAACCCATAGAGTTTTGTAACCAGTACCACAATGAAGCAAGGTATAGAACAGTTATATCCTGTAAAAATATCCTCATACTGTACTTTAGTTTTCCTTTGACCAATTTCAACTGTGTCATTATTTTTGATCTTTGAAAGTTAATATATATATATATATATATATATGTGGGGGGGTGTATAATAACACACATAAATATTCATATATATTCTTGGATACAAGTTTTTCAGCTGAAAAAATACTATGAATATATTGTTTGCCTTTAATTTTTAATAGAGTCTTTTAAAGAGCAGAAATTTAAAATTGGATATTCAGTTTAACATTTTTTATGGTTTGTATTCTAAAAATCTTTGTCTAACCAATTTTGCATAGTGAGAATGAGTGGTTGAAAAATAGAGTGAATGTTTAAATTTTAAAAAGAACTTATTATTGTAAAAGACACATTGTCAACAACAATGGGATACATGTGTTTAAGTAAAGGAAGAATATTTTGAGGGGGATTAATGGCAATGTGCCTTTTAGCATTCATTGACCAAATGTTTACGCAGTTTCTGTTAAGTAAAGATATTAAGATGTGTTTTCATTCACCTTATTAACTGGATCTGGCACCTTGTACTTCTGGCTGCTCCCTGAAGTCAAAATGACCATGAAAGATAAATGTTTTCGAATCATTTCAGAAAATGGAGGCAGCCAAAACAGCACAACGAAGTACCCTAACAAAAGAGGACTTCCAGAACTGCCTAAGTAAGTTGCAAAAATGATGGGATGACTGTGTTTGAAGTGAGGGGAGTAGTTTAAGGAGGATTAATAATGACAGCATGTCTTTTACTGTAATAATTTTTAAAATTTAAACATTCACTATGATTTTTGATCAAACTGTATGTATCCTGTCATCCTGTTTCTTGCAGAAATTTTTAGCTTCAATTTTTTTTAAATTTTAATAAGATTTAGTTCAGTTTTGGAAGAAAAGAGATAGAGTCTGGCACCAGTTAAAAATCAAAGTTGTCAATTCTAGAGGTTAAGCATTTAATGTTTTGTCTTTAGTTGATGTTAGCGATTTTTTCTTGGTAGATTCCTTTAGAATTTTTAACATAAATGGGTTTATAATTTTAATAATTATTTTTCTTTATCACTTTTTCATGATCATACGGCTTTTGTCTTTTATTCTGGCATTGTGGTATTTTAAGTTGATTTGATTTTCTGATGTCAAATTGACCTTTAATTTGTAAAGTAAATTCCAATTTTTACATTCAATTTGGTATTTTTGTCAAGTATATTTGAACCTATATGCATGAGGAAATTGGCTTATAACTTTCTTTTAGTTTTGGTCTGCTTTTGCTAGTAGGATAATTCTGGACTAGTGAAATAAGTTAGGAAATGTTCTGTTCTTTACTTTCTGAGAGAACTTACGGGAGGATTGATGTTATTCCTTAAATATTTAGTGGTTTCCTCGTAAAGCTCTTTGGGTTTTTTATTAACTTTTTCTCAGAAATTTCATTGTGAATGTAATATCTTTAATATACTTAGAAGATACACCTTTGCAGGTATTCTTGAATATGTTTTAGTAATGATGCCCTTCAAAATATTTTTTTCATTTTATATAGGTTGTTAAACTTTGATGACCTAAACATTTTTTTAATGAATTCTTGATATCTTGAATTTAAGTTTATCTTCCTATTATTTTCCTTGTTTATCTGTATTCTTTGCTATTTACATTTTGTTTTTATCGTTTCTTTCATTAGTATCTGATTGTATCATGAAATTGTTTTTAATATTCTCTAATTATTCTTTTATTTATTTTTTATTTACATAGATATTTCTTCTTTAATTCTTAATATTGATCATTTGGATCTTTATTTTTCTATATCAGTTTAGTTATATGTTTATCAATGTCATGCTTTTCAAAAAGTGCTTTTGTTTCATTTACTTTCTGGTTTCATTTACTTTTTGGTTTTGTCATAGTAATGATCTTTTTTATTAATTCCTAATATAAATATTTAAATTATGAATTTCCCTCCAAGCACAGTGTTAATTTAGCACAGTTTTAGCACTTTGTGTTTCAATATCATTTAGGTCAATATAGTTACCATTATCCTTAGCGATTTCCACTTTGAGCAGGGGCTTTCTTAAAGATTGTAGTTTGGGGCCGGTGAGATAGCTCAGCAGCACAAGTGCCTGCTGGCAAGCACGAGGTCCTGAGGTCGACTCTGGGTACCCACATTAAAAAAAAAAAAAAGACTGTAGTTTGTGTTGGTGGTGGTGGTATTTTTTGTTTTCTTTTCCTAATTTTTGAGCGTTTTTTTTTTTTTTAGGTATCTTTTGTAACAAAAATGCTAGTTAAAAATTTACTGTTTTTTTCTGGTTTGAGTTTTGTTTAATGAAACAGTATTTAGATATTCTACTATATGTTCTAGGTTTACATAAAAAATGCATATTTTGCAGTAGTTGAGTCTAGTGGTCTCTGAATATTAAGTGGATCAATTTGTTTAATAGTGCTTTCTGGGTCTTGCATTTTTCTATTAAATTTGTGTCCGAGTATTTCCCAATTATCGAGGAAAGAATGTTGTAATATCCAATGACAATTACAGGTATATTTTAGTTCTCCTTCAGTTTTGTTAGCATTGTTTATATATTTTGACATGTTATTTTCAAATACATTTATATTTAGAATTGTGTCCTCATAATACAATTTTAATATTATAAAATATCTCTTTCTTTTTAGATATATTCATTTGTCTGTGGCCTAGGATAATATTTATGAAGTCATTTCTGTTTTATCTTACAATAGCATATAATATCACCTTCTAAAAATTCTAGCCTGGCAAACTATTTGTATTTGCAGTTAATATAATCACCAGTATATTGTTGAAGACTACTATTTTACCATTTTATTTGTTCTTTGTTGCTTATCATTGTTTACTTGTCTTGAGTTTACTTGTAATATACTCAATTTTATCTTCACTATTGGACTACAAACCTTATTCTTTGCTTTATTTTTAGTAGTTTCTCTAAGGCTTACAGTGGTTATCTGGAAGTAGCATATTTTTTGAATAGCTATTTACTCATTATAAAATATAAGAAAAAATTGAAAACATTCTTTCTGTACCTTGGAATTTTTCTTGCATCTTTTCTATTATTATTATATATCATTTTTCTTTTTATACAAGTATGCTGCAGAATACATGCAGCATTCATTTCTGATAGCATAGGCCTGCTCGAGAAAAATTTTTAATTTTTCCTCCAAAAGATTTTCAAGAGATTAATTAACCCATTAGAAAAGGGATGTTGAATTTGTGTTGGCAATATTTTTGTCAATTTAAAAGTACTGTTTTATTGTCTCTGGATTGTTTTATTCTCAACAGTCTGCAGTCATTTTGATTTTTTCCTGCATGTAATGTGTCACTTTTTTGTTTGTTTGTTTGTTTAATGTGGGTACCGGGAGTCGACCTCAGGGCCTCGTGCTTGCCAGGCAGGCACTTATGCTGCTGAGCTAGCTCACCGGCCCAGTAATGTGTCATTTTTGAAAATTATATTCAAAATATTGTCTTCATCATGGGGGTTAAATTTTTTGACCCGTTATTTTTCTTATTTTGTCATTTATGATCATCTGTGACATTATTATCATGGCATAATAAATGTAGTCCCTCTATTTAAAAAATACTTCAAATTATTAGAGCATAACCTTTAAGTCCTTGAAGAATATTGATCCTTTTTCTCTTTTTCAGCAGAAATATCTACTAAAGTGGCTATCTTAACAAGAAAAGTAAAGGCAGAAAACGACTTTTCATTGCTCGGAAATATATTCTCTTCAGTACCAATGAAAATTACTAGACAGGCAGAGAGTATTTTTCATCATTTCCAAACTTATGGAGATTTCTTAAAATTCATAGAATTTTTGCTTTTATGTTGGAAAGATAATGTATATTATTTCAATAGGATATTTCCAATTGCTCATATAATTTTATATTCTCTCGTGTTGATGCAACACCATATGAACTACTATAATTGGAAAGTCCTCCCCAAAACACTCCACTTAGATGACAGTTTTAATAATAGTTGCTTGATACTATACATTAAGCAGACAATTCAATGATACTTATTTTTCTTACTCTGTTCTTGGGGTATAATGAGGCATACAGCATCTATATTCCAATCATTACTGTGGGTTAAACAAGTAGGAACTGCCTCTTCCACAGTAGAGTGGAAAAGCTGTCCTACCTATTAGTGAATTATTCTTAAGGAACACATGTGGTTGAAAAAGATGGAAGTTAACTAAAAAACTGCCTTAGATGAAAGGGAATTAAGTAGAAAAAAATCTAAGAGAAAAAAAACTCAAGTTTTTTAAATCTTAAGGACAGTATATGGTTGGTGCTACAGGTATTATTTTCCTTTTGCTGTTATAGGTTGGTGGCTTAAAACATTCATATTTAGTTACTTGCAGTTCACATATCAGAAGTCTGAAGTTAGTTCTAGTGGGCTAATAGAGATATCAGCAGGGTAGGTTCTTCCTGAACACTCTACAGAAACAATCATTTCTTTCCTTTTCTTGCTTCTGTAGAACCCATCAATTCCTGGACTCATGACTCCCTTCTCTCTTCATACCAATCTCTTTTTGGTCATCACATGTCGGACTCATCTTCTATAGTCAAATCTCTCATTGCCTCCTTTTTATGAAGCTACTTGTGATTATATTAAGGGCTGATCCATATATGAAACATCATAATCTTCCCATCTCAAGAGCCTTAATAAAATCATGTCTGTAAGTTTCCTCATTGCCATATAAAAAATAACTCACAATTTCCACTAACTGGGATCTGGATCTCTTTGGGAGCCAATGTTCAACTTACAACAGTTTCATCCTATCTTTGTCTGAATGTGCTAGTTTTTTCTACCAGAAAAAAAAAAAATCCTGGGGCTGGGGATATAGCTCAGCAGCACAAGTGCCTGCCCGGGAAGCACAAGTTCCTGAGTTCAATTCCCAGTACCAAAAGACAAAAAAAAAAAAAAAAAGAAAATACCTTATATTGCATGACTTTTGGCTCTACAGTAAATAAAATAAAAGTAATGTCCAAATCAAAGTAACATTTTTAAATATGTAGTGTTTGTAAATGAAGAGCAATTAAATCATCCTTTTCATGATCTTAATTTATCAACATGAAATGCTATTGACATGTCTTTTTTTCACTCATGGCTTAATGATTTCCCATTGTGCTGTGTCATTCCAAACTACACTCCATTATATTGGATTAAGGGACCCCCCCTAATTCAATGACATCATCCTAATTTAACTAACTTTATCTACAATGAGCCTATTTCCCAAGAAGTTCACATCTTTAAGTACTAGAGGCTTGGACTTCAACTACAAATTTGGTGATAGGTTGGAAAAATTCAACCGGTAACAGACTGTAAAGAGAAAAAAAATTTAGACAAGTCCCTATCTTGTTGCTGAGAAAGTGCATTTTAGACAGGTTTGGGGTTTTGGCAAAGATCATATGGTGAGAGACAGAGGCTTACATGAGATGATAGCTCAATATTTCTAATTCTCACGTCAGACCTCTTTCCATGTTTAGAACTGATTGTGTCTTGGATAATTAATAATACAAATCTGACATTTCCTAGCAGTTTTCAGCTGATATGTACTCTAGAAATGCATGTTTTAAACAAGTAGCACAGCTTAGTTTAACATTTTCTGACAAGTATTTCAGCCCAAGAGACACTTGTGAGATCGCTTCATAAAAGGAATCTTGGCAGCTCATCCACTCTCAATTGTAATTCCAAAGAAATTGCCCATCAATTTTATCTATGCCTTCATTTGTGCCAAACAGCTTTATCATGTTACAGGCAGCAACAATGATTAATTAACTCATTTTGCACTCAATAATTCATCAGGGTAGGATCTTACCATTTCCCCATCTATGGTTTTCTAGACATGTCCACCTCACTGAAACATTTTGAGACTTAATAAAATTTCCATTATAACAATAATTTAGCAACTTAGAAGCATAATCCTGAGAGCCATCTTTAGAATTCATCAGAAATAAGGCTCATAATTTAGATAATAAACCTTTAAAATAATATTCCTGTCATTTTGTTACAAAATGTTATCTTGTAAAGTCCAAGTAAATATCTGCATTATTTAGCTTACTTACATCTTCACCTTTCTTTCAATGTCAGAAAGACAAGAGATGTATTTGTGTAACTCAAAGTGTGTGAGTGTGTGTGTGTGTTTGTGTAATGTATGATGCTCAACATGAAACTGGGTAATACTATACAGAACAATTAAGAATGTGTTTCTTGGAGGTATTAAATTCTTTCCATAGATACAACACATGGTCAAGCAGTGTTAGAAAATGATAGATGATGGACGACACTAAACCAAGTATTTCCTAGCCTTAATTCCATATTCATCGCCAGTGACACTTGAATAAGGGGAATGGATAATACCTTGCTTATGCTTAGAAGGAACCACAGATGCCATAGAATTGCTATATTCCCGGCTAGAGTGTATGTTTAGAATAAAGTATTAGTAGGAAATCATACTTTTGTGTTAATTGCCAAATTGCCTTCCTTAGATGAATGCAAGTTTTCACTCCCACAGAATATTTGACACTATTGTTTTCTGCATAGCCTTGTCCCATGAAACATTTCCCTATTCTTCCTTCTAGAAGTTTTACAGGTCTTATGTTTAAATATTTTATCAATTTTGAATTTATTTTGGGTCTGTTACAGTGGTCCAATTTTGTTATTTTTCATGTAGTTACCTAGTTTTCCTAACACAGTTTGGTTAATTTTTTCCTATTGTACATCCTTGGCATTCTAAATGAAGTACAATTGATTTCTTTCTCTGGTTTTCTTTCCTTTTTGCAAAAGACCTATCTCTCTATTATCTATCTTTTATTATGCTGTTTATTTACATTTTGGGTTTCTCATACAGAGAAATCCATGTGATATTTAAGCTTGTGCATCTGATTTACTTCTCTTAACATTGAGACTTTATTTTTTTTGTACCAGGGATTGAACTCAAGGCTTTGTGCAGGCTAGGCAAACACTCTACCAGCCTCCTTATTTCTCTTAACATTTTGGTCACAAGGTTCATCTATTTTCCTACAAATGACTCGAGTTTATTCTTCTTTACAGCAGAGTACTATTCCATTGTGTATAAATGCCATATTTTCTTTATCCATTCATCAGCTGATGGACATACAGGCTACTTCCAAATTCTAGCTATTGTGAGTTGTGCTGTTATAAATATGGGTATGCTTGTATCACTGTAGTATGATTTTTTTTTAACACTTTTGGGAAAATACCTAGAAGGGTATACCAGGGTTGAATGGAATATCTTGTTTTAGTTTTTTGAGGAATCGCCTTTCTGATTTCCATAGGGTTTGCACAAGTTCATGTTCCCACCAACAGTGTAGCAGAGTTCCTTTTCTCCCACAGCCTCAACAGTGCTTGTTATTTAATTTCTTGGTGGTAGCCATTCTTTCAGGAGTAAGATGGAATCTCAGCTTTCAGGAGTAAGATGGAATCTTAATTTGCATTTCTCTTATGGACAGAGATTTTGAGGATGTTTACACGTAATTTTTCATCATTTGTACTTCTATGGAACCATAACAGCCCCAGAATAACAAAAGCAACCCTGGGCAACAAGAGGAAAGCAGGAAGCATCAAAATGTTGCACTTCAAGTTACATTACAAAGCTATAGTGGTAAAAACAGCATGGTATCACCAAAAAACAAAAACAAAAACAGACATATGGATCAGTGTAGCAGGTTAGAAGATGAAAAAACAACCCCAGGCATATTCAGCTATCTGATACTTGACTAAGGGGCCAAAACATATGCTGGAAGAATGATACTCTCTTTAATAAATAGTGCTGGGTGTTATACTAGCCATGTACATGCAGAAAATTGAATCTAGACCCATATCTCTCAAGATATTATAAACTACTATCAAAGTGAATCAAAGGTCTAAATGTGAAAACAGAAACATAATCTGCTGGAAGAAAATAAGTAAAACTCTTGAAGACATAGGCATAGGCAAGGACTTTATTTTGAAATCAAATGTGTGATGCCTCTGTAACTTTTTCTTTTCTCAATTGTTCTATTTGGGATCTTTTGTGCTTCCATATGAATTCTAAGATATTTTTTCCATTTCTTTGAAAACGACATTGAATTTGTGATGAGAAATACACTGAGTTCATAGAGAACTTTGGGTTGAATATAGACATTTTAACAATATTATATCTTATAATTTATGAACACAGAATGTTTACTTGTTTGTGTCTCCTTTATTTTTTATCACTGTTATATAGTTTTAAATGTACAAGCCCTTTACCAACTTGACTGAGTTTATTCCTATCCATTTTATTCTTCTAATGCTGTTGTAAGTAGAATTGTTTTCTACCAAAAATAAAGACAGTGGTGAGAGGCATGGGTTTACTAGTTTTCCAACTTTCAAAGGTATGTTTTTCTTTTGATTATGCAGAATGCAAATTCTGTACAAAATAAACTCCTCTTTGTTTTACGAGAAAATTTGTCCTTTCATCTGAGTATTGGCTCCTGCTGTAGTCACAGCAGATTACTTAATTATCTCTGTTTACTTTCTTCATTCTGCTTACTTTCAAGGATTCATGGGTAATATTCTCCTGTAACATCACCAAAAGATTTTCCTGTTGCCAGTAAATTTATTCACATCTCAGGCTTGATCTCAGTATTCTTAATTGAAGTAGATGCCAATCTTTCCCAAATAGAATAGAAAAAATAAAGGTAGGTAGAAAGAAGATAAGGAAAGTATAGTTAAAAGCATTATCAAGGTTACTCAAGGTTATCTGTATCTGTACTACAAATTTTTACTTCCTAAAGGTGCGACCAGCTGTTCTTCATCTGGGCCGAGGTGAGGTGGGAGAAGCTGTTCATGTCCTAAGTCTAGGGAAGCTCTACTTGGTTTTGGTAGGGCTAACACACAGTGATTCTTTCATGCTCAGAATTTTCCCCCCTTGTTTAAATTTATTTTTGCTCTTCTGAAAGCATTGTCAATAAACTGTCTTTGGCCTTGTTCCTCAGTACAGAAGTAGCTTGCCCAAATATTGGTCAGTCAGAACGTGTTTCACATTGGAAGAGATGTGACAAGAGATTGGAGTTAGTGTCAAGCTTCTTTCCAAATTTGAGGAATATCAGAGATTTAGAAAGAGTGGTTCCTAGGTTGAGTGACTTGATCTAGAGTCCATTGGGCCATCGTCAATTTGGATCTTGTCTATTCTGTGGTCAGCATCCTAAAACATGAGAAATATGACAAATAGTTGTGAAGCTTACAAGCAGATGTAAAATAAGCCAATAAATGCAAAGCCAATCCTGGCTATTCGGTACACTTGAACTAAGAAATGCAGTGACAAAGTTAAAGAAAGCCAATATTTCTGTGCGACAAGGTTAGTTCTGTCAGAAAGATATATTAACCAAATACTTACATTTCCCATTTCTTGCAAACAAATGCAAATTACATTTGAGAGAAAGCACATAATTTACCAATGCTATAACTGAGAATTACTGTTTAGTAACACCTTTAAGATTTCTTAGGTACATGTACAGAAATGCAAACATTTTGAATACAATGTGCAAGAATTAATGTAAATTTTACTAACTAAGAACATAGATTTTTGAGGAAGACTGTGTCTTACAGACTAAGAAGAACATGGCTTTTGTCAGTTATATGACTATAAGCAATACACAAAGTAGCAACTTAGAAAAATAATTTTCTTTTACAGTATATTAAGATATAAATTATGTCCAGCTGCATTATTCCTGAACAATTATATTTTTAATAATAAGACAAATCAATTCAATAGTAGTTTATAAAACCACAATTGCAAAACTGAACTAAGATTTAAATTTTCTAAATATTCAAAACACAACTAAAGACAGTAGAAAACACAGGAAATTATTTTAACAAAACTAAGACCATTTGTTTTAAAGTTTTGTTGTAAATTTCACTAAGAACAGATCAATACTTTAAGTCTTATTATTATTATTTTTTTTTATTTTTTATTTTTTTTTTTTTTGTGGGTACCAGGGGGACGACCTCAGGACCTCGCGCACCAACAGGCACCCGTGCCGCTGAGCGATATCACCGGCCCCTTTTTCGTATGTGGGTTCCGGGATTCGAACTCGGGCCTTCGCGCTTGCAAGGCAGGCGCTTACGCCGCTGAGCCATCTCACCGGCCCAAGTCTTATTATTTTAAATAAGTCTTCATATTACTTGGATTGTGGTGGCAGAAGGCTCTGAGTGCCTGATGGCTGAACTTCACAAAACATTTCCTCTTTGGCCCAGAAAAATTAAAACGCTGTATATACTCCCTGGAAGTCAAATTCCTCAACTATAATTTTGATTGGCTAACATGGGCAAAATGCACGTTGACATCTCTGAAGATACCTGTATTTTGTCTTTTAAACATTTGCTTATGTCATATTGAGGCAGGCGATTAGAGTGTGGTCAGCTGGCTGGGCAAGTGGATGTGAACTGCTAATCATGAAGATCCAAGAGACATGTGTCCAATGCACTTGGAGCCAATCAGAAAGAGGTATCTTCCATTCTTTTCACAAGAGCTCAAGAAGTTTATTGATAGGACAGCCTACACCTTACATTAGCCTGAGGAGTGGGAGATACAAAACATGGCTGCCACTAAGCTCTTGGCCACTGTGTTCTCTCTTTCAAATGAGAACCTCTATTGTGGAAAAAAAATAAGCCAAACAAGGAACAATGTTCTCTTTTCAATGAGAGCAGCAGTCTGCTCTCATTCTGCAGAATGTACTTCTTTTCCTACTTTTAATTGTCCCACACTTGCTTTACACATCATGTTTCTTTTCCTTCATACAATAAGTGTAAAACCTTGCTACGTTTTGCCCTTATCTTAACCAATTCTTTGTTCTGGACAGAAAGAACCTAGAAAGGACCTATAGAAGGATTCCCCAGCACTGCAGAACCTGGTAATAATGTGGACTAAAAGACATTTGACTTTATTCATTCTTAGTTACTGAGCACTCCTATTTTAAATTAATCTGATGTCAATTAAATGATATACAAATACGAGTACACACAGATGACATAACATGTAATACACACATGTGTGGGAACACACATAAAACAAAGACTTAGATTTATTATTTACCAGCTTTTAAAAAGTTACACTTTTGGCATGATTTTCCTTTTCACAGACCTAAGCAATGTTTAATCCTAAATTTACATAGCTGAAGGTAGGATTCCTGGTTGTAGCAAGGTGAGAAATATACATCTCGAAGGAGATTGCTTGACTGTTGCATCTGAGTTTGAATTTTCAGAAGCTTTTTTCCCCTTGCCTTATCATGTGTCTTAGTCAATTTAAAAACTCTCACCCCAGGCTTTAAGAAATACCCGTTATGATAAAATTTAAACATAGCTGGTCAAAAGTTTATATGCCTTACATCTGTGAGACCCTCTATTGTGGAAAAAAAATAAGCTAAACAAGGAACAATACTCCCCACTAAGAAAAACACAAAGGCAAGCCATCCGTAGTCAAATCTCTCAATTTTTTTTGTTGTTGTTGTTTACAAATGAAGGTGGCAGGGGATACAGATTAATATACAGCACAAACATTTTTTTTTTGTGGGTACCGGGGGGTCGACCTCAGGACCTCGCACGCCAGCAGGCGCCCATGCCGCTGAGCGATATCACCGGCCCCTTTTTCGTATGTGGGTTCCGGGAGTCGAACTCGGGCCCTCGTGCTTGCAAGGCAGGCACTTAAGCTGCTGAGCCATCTCACCGGCCCAAGCACAAACCTTTTGACAAGTAATTTGAAGCACAACCAGTTAGGATGAACCAAGGAGTGTTAGCTAAAATGAGGGGAAATTTAAACCCCAATAAGAAACTCACCAACATGGGCCAAGTAGCTGCATGGTCAGTGGGCACAAAAGGCTCTTCCTTGTACTTGTCACTAATCCAGAAAAGGGCAAGGAAAGTAGCTATGGTATTATCCTGGCCAAGAAATTCCAGAGAATCTTCTTGACGGCAGGTGCATGAAATCAGAGTATGCTTTCAGTTATACAGGCCATGTTGTATCACAATAAAATCGCCTTTTTTAAGTCATAGGTAACCAAAACTTTATTAGGGAGTTATGAAGCAGCAAAAGGCACTTTTATTTTTGAACAAATCAAAACTGATCTCTAAACACATCTCAATGTCTCTGGTTTCTTAAAGTCTCATAATCCAAACTTTCCAGTCAGTTAAAGAACCTTGAACCATAGGAAACTTGAACTTATGAAGGACGCTCAGAAAAACTCAGGGCCCAAAGTGACTGACATAGATCCTCAGGTGGGTTCATAAGAACCCCCAAAGAAAAGGAAAAGGAAAGGTGGGGGCTAGTGTCTTTGTACTGGGGGTTGATCTACCAACAAAAAGGTTTATAGGAAGCTGATGACATGAAGAGGAAAGGGTTAGGTAGGGAGAATTCCTGGGTGCAAAAGTGTCCTTGGCAGCTGCTGGAATGTCCCTGGAGTCCTGAACATGGGTTCAGCTAGCCTCAAGCAGTTAGTCTTATTTTCTCAAGTGCCTGACACACCACCAAAAGGAAACTGAGAAACACATGCCTCTCAGGCACTGACTTAACTCCTGGCTGGCTATGCCAAAACTGTTACCTGACACTTAAGTCCATGAGTGCAGATTCAGTTGCTTGCTTGCTGCTAACTAAATCAAAGGAGACCATTTATTTTGGGAAAAAGGAAAAAGACTTATTCAAAGCTAGCTCATAGAACATGGAAGGGCCCATTTGCTCCAAATTGCCATCTCAACTTGTAAGGTGCTTTAGGGTCTTTTATAGCAAGGAACAATGGAGTAGGTAGGGAATACAATGAGACAGTAGACATGTGTAGGCTTGTTTCATCCCTTCCTGGACCCAGACTCCCAGATCTCTCTCTCTCTCTCTCCCCACCCCGCTGTCTGTCCCCTGTGGAAATAAAACTAGACTTTGACTTTCTGATGCCGGCCAGCATTTGCATATTTTGTTTATTCATCTGGGCTGAGGAGAGGTGGGTTAGGGAATTATGCCCTAGGGTTGAGGAACTTTGGGAAGCCACTTGTCTCTAAAGGGAAAAGCATAACTTGTAAAATTCCATTTCCAGTGCTCATTACAAGAATATAGATATTTTAAATTATGATCATAACCTCACATTGGCTCCTAAGTGCCAAAGAATCATGAGATGTTCCTCTCGTACATGGTACTCTATCCCTTTCAACTCTTAGGTGATGTATGTTTTTCACATCATTGGGATTGAAGATAGAAAGAAACAAGCCATCACACTTGAATTACAAAGTCTCTCTACTCAAATTAATAACCCTGCAAGAATCTTCACAGATGAATTGTCTCTTCTTCTGTCCCAAACTGCTCTCTACCAAGGTGCTGGATATCTCACCTCATTTCACCTGCACACACACACTTGGCTCCTTCCATGTCCCCTCCTTCCCATGATAGTAAGCATCCCGATATTTTATGTAGGGTTTTCACATCTATTTCTACTGTATGCGGTTTTCAGACTTTGTGTTATTCTTGTCAATTTGTCATCAGAATTGTGTTGGTTTTTCTTGAGTTAGGGGTTGGTATATCTTTTTATAAGCTGTAGAAAAAAAAGCTTTAAAATGGAAATACTGAGTAATTACAAAGAATAGATAGAACTCTGCCCACCTCTAATGCATACACACATACTGCACTTGATGATGACTACGGTAATGGTAATTGTATCTTTCTATTTCTTTTACCTCTCTAAAAAATTTTCTTCACAGTTCATGGTATATTTGATTTTTCCTATATCAATGAGATTCATCCTTACTGTGACATATACCAAACATTTGTGTTTTTTTAATCAATAGGGAGGACCGCATTGCATGAGTATGCTATTCTATATTTATTCAAGTTCTAGATTTTGACTAATATGATTAATACTTCTCTGAACATTATTGTATTTTTAATGAAACTCTCATTTTCTTAACTGTATACCTAAAAGTGACATTGATAAACCATATGGAAGTCATATGTTTAGCTTTATATTTAGAACATATTGCCAATCTGCAAAAAAAGTTTTACAATTTAATACTCCCACCAGCAAAATATAGATCTCCAGTTGCTACATAATTTTATCACACAGAATAGTGGGTGTATAGTTATATATCTAAATATGGTTTTCTTTTAAACATAGAAAAGTCTTGGTATGTATTTATATTTATATCTTGTTTCAATATCTTTTTTGGTAATGTACCTATTAAAGTCTTTTTTGTATGTTTTTAGCTTGCTTTTATTTGATATAGCGGTGTTCTTTTTTTAATTCTGAATATGACTCATTTTTGTATATATGCCTATGATATGTATTTTACTAATTTAATGATATACTTTGATTAACAAAACCTTTTAATTTAAAGGAAATGATCAACATTTCATTTTTTATTATTAAAACTTTTTATAACCTGTTTAAAAAAACTGCATACCTAAGGTTGATGGAATTGGTATGCTTTTTCTTCTAGATTATTGCTGATTTAACTTTCTTACACAGAAGTATGACTCATTCAGTTAATTGTAGAGAATTATGTTTAGTAGGGATTAATATTTTACTTCTATTAACATCTACATTGAATTTTTCAACACTTTATTAAAAGATCATCCTTTTACTTCTGAATTGCAGGGACAAGCTTGTTATGTGTCAATGTAGCATGTAAGTGAACTTTTCATTATATTTATTGGTTATTTGTCTGTCCTTATATGAATAGTACACTGTATAAATTATGTTACATTTATGTTATCTTAGTTTATAACAGTATAAATTCTTTTATTTCTTTATCATTCTTTTGACAATTTAAGTTCATTGAGTTCTACAAACACTTTAAACAGATGGCTTTTAAAATTCTGATAAATGGATATAACCATTATTCCAGTTACCTTGGATATTGTTTTGATGGTTTTTACTACTGAAGTGGTAGTGAGGATCCTATTTTAGAATATGGAGAGAACTTTTGTTGACTTTCTCCCAAAACAAAGGAGTTAAGCATTTCTTGTATCTTCCCTTTCCTAAAGATCCTGGCTTCAACATTTTTTCCAGTGGTCAGTTTTATTTGTGGTCATTTATTATGATCCTTTAAAAGAATTTGGATCTGCATATAAGTCAGATTCACTGTGAACATTTCTAAATCTTATTAACTTGATAAGAAGACCAAATTTTTGTTTGGAAAAAAAGGGGGAAACTGAGGAGTCCAGGGGCCTAAAAAGTAATACTCACTAATACAGTCTTTGCAAGATGTAGCTGGTCAGGTCAGTGTTTCAAATTGAAATGGACTTTCATAAAAAAATTGCTGGAAGGAAATACCAGATTGGCCAAACTTTGTGACCTGCTCACACTTTCCCTACTAAGAATTGCAGTAATAAAGTGAGATTGGTTGAAATCTGGTCTTCGTGGCTTAAATAGTAAGTACAAGGTAGTTAGATTTATTACCCAGACAGAATTTTATACAAAGAGGGCAGGGAGCAATTCTCAAAGTAAAATCAGAGTGCTGTAGGGAAGAGGCACACCGTGCTCAGTGACTGAAACAGCAAACATTCGCTACGGAAATGAAGTAACTTTCAGCAACTGTAAACAATAAGGCATTTTTGTATGTATTACTCCTCGTGTTTTTGAGATACTCCAAGTGAAAAATCAAGCCTGGAAAAATTTACATAAAAATAATATTTATTTTTTAATGTTTTGGATGGAGGATATATTTATGGAATTAAAACTAGGGAAGTGTTTCAGACACATAAATACCACTGGTAACAGAGAGGAAGGTTATAAGATTGAAAAGATGAATGTTAAATAGGGGTTTCAACTAATTTAACATTTTTTCAAAGGAGAAAATATTTGTACATGATTGTGTAATTCCAAGTTAATTTAAAATGCAATTGTCAGAATAATGAAAATAATCTTAATTTTTACTCTTCTCTCTTGGTCTTATTACCATTCCAGTCCAAGACATCATTTTGATTTATTTTACTTCTGTAGAAATCTCTGAATTTGAAAACTTGCCCACTTCTCCTGCATCCAATTTATGCTGATATTTTTGTTAGAATCATCTTTTAAAATATAACTATTTCACATTTCTTTCAGAATAAAGAATGCTTCCTGAAAATGATTGGAAAGACCAAAACTCTGAAGTCTGAGTGCTTTCTTCCTCTGCAGCCTGAATTTTCCTTACTTGCAATAATATACTTTATTAGCTTTATAAAGCTAATCATACAGTACACAAAATTCTATGCAATGTCTTATTTTATTCATCATGAAAGTATTACTATATAACTTGACTCCTCCTCATCTTAGCAAAAAATGAAAGCCAAGAGTAATGGAACAAATACCTTAATTAATTCATTAATTCATTAATTCATTAAAAAAACTTTATAGTATGATGAAAACTAAAATTCTCAACTAGTTGTCATGACTAGAGTGGCCTTGAAATTTACCAAGGGGAAAAATATATGCATATTTGCATGTAGTTCTCTCTCTCTCTTCCCTCCCTCCTCCTTCTCCTCCTCTTCCTCTTCCTTCTCCTATTCATCATATAGAGGACACAGACAAGGAAAGAAATATTTTAATGCCAAAATAGAGGTTAATGTTGAATTTGTTTACCAAATCTCATCATTAAACTTTAGTCCTGCTGATGAGTTAATCTGTGGGAACTCAAATGGACATTTTCCTTAATGAATTATGTTTGAGATTTAAGATTCAGAAGCACAGAAGTGTGGTTGGCTTCTTGACGTACTTTCTCAGTCAGCTGAGACAGATAACAACCTCAGAGGAGCCAAAGAGTTTACTCCTAAGACCTGATATGTATGTGGCTAAGGAAGTCCACCACACTTATTCTTATTGTTTGACTGCTTCTTTCTCATGTATCTTTCCAGTTCAGTTGTTGATTCATCTTTCCATTTTATTTGTATGGAAAGTAGAAAAAGAAATAAAGGGACCTCAAAATGGAGACTTAAAAAGTGAAGCAAATTGCTCACTGATTACTCAATTTGAACACCTTTAAATCATTAAACTTCAAGATTGTGAGAGTAATGAACTAGTGTCACACATACATACACACACACACATATGCACACACATGTAGCTATGTGGTGTGATGAATATGTTAATATCCTCCCTTAGAAAGCCATATATTTACTGTAGCCTAGCTTTGAGAATGATAACAAGTTTTCCAATCATACATTTATTTTGGGTTTATGTATTAAAATATTGTATATATTACCTCATAGAAAATTACTATGTATTGCAGGTTAAAATGATTACTATTGGTAATGGAGTACACTAAATAACCCAATTTTTCCTAGCGAATAAGGTGAGATAAAAATTTCATCATGTTTTTTAGGGCCTAAGCTAAATTCTTTCCTGACTTATAAGCACAGACCCCTCTTGGGTCATTATAAATCCAAGGATATTTCTTTGAAATTCAGCTAAATCATTGAAACTTCATGTTGGTTTCAGTCCTGTAGTTCAATTCCTCTCCTTACCTTAGGGTTAAATGTGTTAAATTCTTATCTGGAGGTAATATTCTTAGGGTATTCTCTACTAAAGTATAGTATAACTAAAAAGAACAAGACTTATGAATTTTTAAGTACCACATTACCTAATTTCCAATTCTAAAGAACAGAAATACATTTCAGGATAACAACAAAAGCCCTAACTCAAAGTAATTTGGAAAGAGGATTCCTTTTCTGCCTATAAATATGTGTGCATTAGTCACTTTCCTGGCACTTCCATCAATGGGACAAAATACCCTACACCCCCAATTTAAAGGATCAGGACAGTTTCCAGTGGTTTCAGTTCATAGTCATTTATCTCCAAGACAGAAATGGCATCACGGAAGGCCCAGTAGAGGAAAGTTCACCCTCCCCTCAGACTAGCAAGGAAGCAGACCAAGACCACCCAGGTCACAAGCACATTCAACTATTGAACTCATGAACAGATAAATCGACTGATGCATATAGTGCTCTCATGATTCAATCACCCTCTAAACACAAGACTTTTGGGGGACATGTTAGATCTAAAACATAACAATGTGCAATGGTCTCTTTAGATTTACCAGAGGCAGAGTCATGAATGAGATCAGTAGCAATAATTAGTAGTAAAAGTGTATATTTCACACTTCGAGTAATACTTTAGAGGTTTATAAACATTTTGTTAGTGAACATCTATTGATCCTTAATACCACCCAGCAATTCTATGATACTTCTGCGATTGAAGTACTTTCCCAAATGGTATTTAAAACTTTTATCCATTCTTCTCAATTTATCAAAGTCCCATGAGTCCCCAGAGCCAGAAGGAATAATTTCAACACCTACACAAAGGCGAAGTCAACGTACAGAGTGCCCATTGTGGCCTTTATTCTCTACTGCTCTCTGACCCTGGAGGCATCTGAAGCTGAGGTTTAAAACTGAGAAAAAGATATATAAAACAGAATGAATAAAAAAAGTCAAATCTAACAGTAAATCAGTTTTGAAATTTGATAATAATCAAAGAGTATATAGAAGAGTATATTCCAAAAGAACAATTTAAATTTTGCTTATTTTATCAATGAAAAGAACAATAAAAATGTACTACATGACTCAAATAGAAAATTCATGAGATTATTTAGGTTTTTAACCAAATGAAGAAGGAAAAGTTCCTTCTGAATAAATTTTAATGAGTCTTCAGGATACCAAAGTGAAGTGGCCTTTTGATATTGTCATGAATTGATCTTGCTCAAAACATTTGCTAAAAATAATATACTATTTTTCTTCTTTTTCCTTTCCCTTTTTTCCCCTTCTGAAGGACTTAGTAGTTAAGCCATCAGGTGGAACAAAACAAGACAGGAATCTGTGTTGGGGAAGGAAGGGACTTGGTCACCAGGACCAGGTTAATCACAGTCAGATATGGGAGTCAGGGCAGAGTAAGAAAGGCATCTGCACAAAGAAGGGGGCTACTGTGGATTATTTGAATTCCAGCAGGCAAAAAAGGATCTATTAAGTGGAAATTGGGGAGGAGAGTCAGCCTGGTACAGAATATCAGACCCCTGTAGAGACAGGGTGAGCAGAAGTTTTGTGCAGTTTTTTGACCCATTGGCTTCATTATCAAGTGATTGAATGGGCATCAATGGTTCATTGGGATTCCCTAAAATCAATAGCTACACGTCTAGTCTCAGGTTGTCCATCTTATCCAGAAAACGTGCAGGAGCTCAATTATGAGGTTTTGTGAACTGAATAAAAGAAAATAGAGCACATCCTCTTTATTTATTTACTAAATGTGTCTATATTTGGCCATATGCTTTACCTCTGATTCTGCTAGAATTAATGCCATCAAATCATGACCAGCTTATATTTAACTTATCCCAGTGAAAAGTTTTAGTTTCTTTCAGAGTGAGGGTTAGTTGCCTGAGTGTAGAGGTTTAGTCCTGAAGGGAACATTTAAATATTTTCCTATTTTCATTTCTACCGCTCTTCAACCCCTTCTTTCTTAAAGCTTCTATTTCTAAATTCCTACTCTTTTTGAGTTCAATCATGCAAATGTTCTCTTTTGTTGATTTCTTCCTCTGAAAGTCCTTAAGTTTCAGCTTCTGTTGCATAAGGTACAACTTATCCATCCATTTTCCACTTACCTAAATCATATTTATTCTCCTCATCTGTTATTTTCTCATTCTTTTTCTGTGTGGCACTCTCTTACACATGGTTTGGAAATGATTGCATTGGTTTCAAATGGCTGGGAATGGAGGAGGGGATAATACCTGTACTTAGTACTCCATATGTTATTGCTCCTTATTCATTCTTCAAGTCACAATTGGGTCCTCTCACTCTGCCTTTGACTTCTCCCCATATAGCATTGTTATTTGTCACACTTACTTTGAAGTTAATTATCTCAGATTATTGTTTTTAGTTCTCAGGGCCCTAGTCTGGAAAATTTTGGTATATTTTAGATATTTTTAAATGTTTTCTCTATTCCATGAGTTATCAAACTTTTTTTGTAAAGAAACAGATAATATATATCTTAAGTTTTGTGGGCATTATTTTCTTTTTTTTTATTTTAAAGAGAAGAAAAAACAAAACAAATCAAAAAAGAACAAATTTTCAAAACAACATAATAGGAGGGTAATAATGGTTAATGCATTACGTATTATTATCTTTAAGTTAGTTATTCAGGATACCAGATATTAGCATTCAATTGTCCAAACATTATTGGCACAAACCTTACTCTTCAATGAACTAAGTAAAATTGGTAGTGTATCTATCTTAACCATCTTATATATATGTACAATTTTATTTTTCCTTTCCCTTCTTTCTTTTCCCTATTCCCCTATTCCAGTCTCTCTTTCCTCTTGACCAGTTTCTTTTTGATTCACCATGTCTATTGTACATTTTGGATCTTATTTACTCTTTCAGTTTCTCATACTAGAGAGACAATACAATGCTTACACATGTGCATTCGGTTTATTTCACTTATGAGTATTTTCTCGAGTTGCATCCATTTACCTATAAAAGTCTCCAGTTTATCCTTCTTTATGGCTGAATAGTACTCCATTGTATAAAAATACCACATCTTTCTTATCCATTCCTCAGTTGATGGGCATTTGGGTTGTTTCCAAGATCTGGCTATTACAAATTGTGCTGCTATAAACATGGGCGCACATATATCGCTGTGGTACGATGTTTTTAATTCTTCTGGGAAGATACCCATAAGGGGAATAGCTGGGTCAAATGGGATCTCCAACCCTAGTTTTTTGAGGAATCTCCACACTGATTTCCACAGTGGCTGTACCAGTCAACACTCCCACCAGCAGTGAAGAAGGGTTCCTTTTTCCCCACAGCCCCTCCAGCATTTGTTATTAGTTGATTTCTTAATAATAGCCATTCTTTCTGGGGTGAGATGGTATCTCAGTGTTGTTTTAATTTGCGTCTCTCGAATGACTAGTGATGTTGCACATTTTTTTGTATATTTATTTGCCATTTGTATTTCTTCATCTGAGAAATGTGTATTCATCTCAGATGCCCATTTTTGGAGTGGGTCTTTAAATTTGGGAGGTCTGATTTTTTTGAGTTCTTTATATGTTCTTGATAGTAATCCTTTGTCTGAGGAACAGCTGGCAAACATTTTTTCCCACGTTGTGGGTTGTCTCTTCACTCTGTTGGTGGTTTCTCTTGCTGTGCAAAAGCTTTTTAATAAGATGAGATCTGTGGGCATTATTTTCATCACAACTACCAAACTTTTTGTCATAATGTGAAAGAAGTTATAGGTGATACATAAAGGAATACTTTATTTATGAATGGTGAAATTTGAATTTCATATAGCTTTTCCAAGCCACAAATTATTATATTTTATTATTATAATATCATTAATAATATATTATTGTATCCCTCTTTTAATTTTGTCATGAAATCTTAGCTTGGAGACTGGACCAAAGCAAGCAGCAGGCCAGATTTAACCAATGAACCATAATTTTCTGGCACCTTGTCTATACTACTAGTGTTTTAGAAATTCAGTTTTAACAATAGCTAAAATAATATCTTTGGCTGGAACTCTGTGAATTTAGTTTTCCTAGGTGTCTTAGTTACTTTTCTCTCTTTGCTGAGACAAAATATCCAACACCCAAAATTAAGGAAGGAAAGGTTTATTTAGGTCTCAGTTTGTGGAGATTTCTGTCCATAGTCAGCTGACTCCAAGGCAGGGTGGTACATGGCAGGGATTGTTCATGGCTGCAGAAGGTACCAAAAACAACAAGAGTAAAAGTGGGGGAGCAAGCCTCTTTTTTCCCTTATATTGTATGCAGGCTACCCACTGTAGGGTGGGCGTAGCACTCACACCCCAATCCTAGCACTAGACAATGAACCAGTCACAAAGTCTAGATTCAGCTGCCTCCAAAAAGCCCGCACCCATGACTGCATGAGGCTTTGGGGAGACATGCAGACACAAACCATAACACTAGGCAAGTATGTTGACATATGTCTTTTTTTTTTTGTGGGTACCAGGGGGTCGACCTCAGGACCTCGCGCGCCAACAGGCACCCGTGCTGCTGAGCGATATCACTGGCCCCTTTTTCGTATGTGGGATCCGGGAGTCGAACTCAGGCCCTCGCGCTTGCAAGGCAGGTGCTTACGCCGCTGAGCCATCTCACCGGCCCCTGTTGACATATATCTTAAACCTTCCTCATGTTAGTTTTCAAATCTGGATAGTAATCTTAGTTAAGAATAATTTGGAAGATTAAATAAACTCATTAATATGCAATACTTAAATAACACATGCCATCTGATAAGCATTCAATATTCATTAGCCAAGGTCTTTGTTATTATTTTGACTCAGTGATTCAGTATAGGAAAAGAGATTCTAAGTCATAATTATTACAGACAAAAAGTTTCAAAATATTGGCATTCACAGGTCTAAGAAAGAAAGAGTAAACTGAGAAATTGTATGTTTTGGATATTGATATTGGCTTTAGAATAAAATCCATGTTTCTATAAAACCTAGGTACATCAGGATTAGAAGTACTTTTAGAATAAAAATATAAGTAGCATTCAAAATTTGTTTGTGGTAGGAGAAATTAGTTAAATAATATAGTATTCATTGGAACACTGTACCTTACGTGCAGTAAAAATTGTCAAACATTGCAACTTCTGGATAAAACAACAGAAATTAAACCAAAAGAACTATTTTGGGAAGGTAGATTGCAGAAAGTAACTAATTTTTCACAAATAAATAATGCCTGTCTAACTATTTTCTCCCCATTCCTAATATCACCTCTACTTATGCCATTTTTGAGAAGAGAATAAATTCTGAAGGGCTAATTTTTGGGGTACATTGCATGGCTTGAAATTATTTCTGAAATTGCATCTTGCTTGGTTTCATATTTACATTTTTATTAAATATTTATTACTCTTCCTTTTTCTAAAAAGCATTATTTAGGGCACATAATTTGTATATATTCCAATTTTCTTTCAGATTAGACATATAAAATCTTTTTCCTAGAAATAAATGCATAGAATCATGAGAAAATCTTAACCATGTAAGTTCCTGAGGCACATATTCTAAGATTTTATATACTTAAATACATTTAATTAACTCTCATATTTAGGATGATAAAACAGCTCGTCCACAATATAATTTCCACATTTTACTGAATTCTGACTTTAATATGGCAAATGGAAATACATACAGAAAAGGCTCTTCACAGGATAATGATAAATGACCAGAGACAATTGTGTTTTATTCCACACTGGGGAGATTTAGGGAAAAATTCCAGTTTGGAAAATATAAAGTATTATTAACATATTCTTTTAGGTACTTTTTTAAGACTGGTGTTTTGAAGTAGTGAATTGATCTACCCAATATAGGACAGCCACACTTTCGAGAGAGATTCATGGCTATGGTCATAACTTCCTTTGGTGATAAACTATAGGAGCTAAAGTGTTTATCAAAATGTTTGTGTAGGGCATTTAAATGATGTTTCCATTTTGTGGCTAAGCCTGATGGTGATTTCCTAGACTTTTAAAAAATAAAATTATAAGGACCTGGGGAACATACCTAGGAAACTAGAATCATACAAGTTTCACAATTTTTCATTATGGACTGCAGTTTTTCTTTATACATGTCTTGCTTGGCTGAATATATTCTTGAATAATGAAGATTATTTTTCACCATAGAAACAAGTCATGCAATAACCTATCTAAATCTACATTCTTTTTGGAATTTATTTTGTAGTGTAGTGTCTGTATTACAATAGAAAACTGTTAGGAATACTCTTAGATAGTACTTTATGAATACTTACTGCCCATGGTCAGGAAGATTTCAGTGACAAGAAGTAAATTCCTTAATATATTTTCCAATGATTAATTGCAAATTAGCTTTATTTTGATATTTTAAAAAAGGATTCTTTTGTGCCATTTTTGAATGCCAAAGTTTCTTGGAAATTAAAATCCCCTGCTTCTTTGAACAATTTTCCTCCAGACATGTGGATTATAATTCCTTGATTTGTAATCCAGTGTCAGCACACTCTAGAAGATAGGAAAGTCAAGGGGACAGCATTTCTGCCCAATACACCCATAGACTCATGCACATATGCACATGCATGCGTAAACAGTGGTAGTATATTTGTGTAACAAAATAACTGAAATTGCAGGTAGATGAAATAAAAACCGGAAGTAGAACTTACACATTTCCTCTACCCAGAGACTACCACAGTAAACACTTTGGGGCCTGACAAGGGTCATTCTAGCAGAAGCTCTTACTGAGAGCCAATGAGATTCATCTTTTCCTAATTATGTATTCAGTGACATCACGCTGGTAGTGTGTTGATTACCATATGGCTGATTGCAGAGTGGGAGCATTTACACCGTGGTGATCACCATACGATGTAAATCAAAGCTCTTTTTCCCCCCTGTGGAGGAGGTTCACAAGTAAAGTACTGTAAATATTCTTCTAGAGTATTTCTTCACATACATATGGATGCATGTACTTTTTAACAAGATGAGAGCATATCTATTATGTATCTTGTTCTGCAACTTGCAGTTTTTTGTCAATAATTTCCACCATTCCATTTAACAAATTCATCAACTGCATTCAAATTTTAATTGATATAAAACATCTTTTTGGATTTATTTGACCTAATTACCATATACACTGTGAGAATTTTTTAACATCTCCTTCAAAAGATGTTTATGATTTTTAAAATGTCAGACACTAAAATACTTTCTGTCTTAGCACAGCTAAATTTGCCCTTATTATTCTCTTCCTGGCTTTTTGGACTCCTGGCCAAGTTTAAGTTATTTATGAATCAGAGGCAGTTTAGGGTGGTAGTTAGTACTTAATATCCGGTGTCCCGAAGGTAGACTGAAGCCATGGTAATTGCTACCCTGTGACTAGGTGAGTTATATTATAATCTTGTTCTTCCTTTTATATTTACTTTATGCATAAAATGGTAATAACAAAAAGGGTTGCTAATTGATTGCAAAAATTCATATTTCTCACATCCTACAATGTCAGTTTATTGATAAACTTTGCTTTTCATTCTTTGTAGCCCATAGAAATGGATCATCTTAGGTCTTATAATCAATGATTTAATGGATTCTGAGATCAAATAATTTGTGATATAATTATTTTATTCATAGATTAATAAGTTGATATCTATATGTCATAATCTATATCTATATACATATCTATATCTATATGGTATCTATATCTGTGGAAATGCATGTATATGAACCTAGAGCACAGTAAACAATTAGATGTAAGTATTTTTCACATCAATAATGCTTATGTGGAGAAAGTGAGGTTTTTAATTGAAATTATTTTTGTTAGTGTCCATTAAATTCTGTGGTCTGTTGAAACTCAGTATTTCAGCAGAGCAATTGAATCAAAATTAATTAAAATTTTTGAGAAAGTTTCACTATTCTTTCTTTTATGGAATGAAGAGTTATAAATAAACAAAGACCTTTTTTGTGGATTTTTTAAAAATAAAAAGAGTCACCAAAGACAAAACTCATAGCAAAGAACACTCTTCACAGTATCTCTAAGGAATTCTGTCTCTAATTAGCACCTTTCATGATTTAATATTGCAATATGGTAAAATATTGTTAATGAATGTGATTACTAAAGGTAGCTGTATGATGCTTGAACCAAACATTTAAAATGACGTATGATTTAAATTTCATACTGACTGAATAATGATAGTTCTTTTTGGCCATAAACTGAAGCATCTTATTAGCCTCAACACCACAGTTAGCGGTACTTTTTTCATCTTTTATTTTAAAATTGTAAATGTTGGCCTGAGAGTTGTAAATTTGGTGAATCTTTACTAAAATATGCAACCAATTTCCAAGAAACCCATGACAGGATACACAAGAAGTTAAGCTAAATTATTTTCTAGACCTTAAAATGAATGTAAAACAGCAGCCTGCGGCACCCCTGTAGTCGGAGCACTCTTGAGGCTGAGGCAGCAAGATCACCACAAGTGTGGAGCCAGCCTGAGGTACAGAGTAAGTTTAAGGCCGGCCTGATCTCCTTTGTGAGACCCTGTCTCAAAAACTAAATTGGAAAAAGAGAATGTAAATTTACTTTACAATCCATAAAAATTAATCTTGATGCATTTTATTCGTTTAGACTGTTTCATACTTCTATTTAAAATCTAATTACTAAGTACTCCTTCCACAAGTCTTGTAAATGTGTTAGAGCAGATGTAAATATACTTTGGAGTTAGCTACTATAAAATGATTGTTGTGTTTGCTCATTTTACACAATAATGTGTTAGATTTTAAATAGACCAGAGAGCATTATGCCCATCTTATCATTGTATGAAGACGGAAACCAAGCTCCAGAATATGCTCATGCCATGGAATAAATAGGTAGACACAGTGTCAGTATTACAGTACAATCCCTTGGCAACTGGTATTTGGCTAAATTTTCCATGGTGACTGAGTCTGTAAAACTATAGGTAACCCAATCAAACAGTTAATTTGTTAAGAGAAAATTGCAATCCTATTAGTACCTAGGAATCATGTTGAGCAAAATAGAAAAGAGATTAGCTGATAACTTTCTTAGATTCACATCTGAGTGGATACAACAGGAAGAAGATAGGAATAAAGAAAACATGCTTCCATTGATTAGCGAGGAACGCTACTTAAAGCATCATTTTACAGTTTATGTTTATATCTTCATCTCTATAAAATGCTACTTTCCACTCATTTATCATCTATTAATTTGGAATAAAATCTCAATGATGCTTTAAAAACACTGTCAGAAATCAGTTCTGGTACAGTGTTTTAATTTATATATGAAGCAATAAAGTCATGACAGATGAAATTGTCTTGACATTGTTATAAGGGTAGACCTTGTATGTGATTTTCCAAATTTAAATTCATGGTACTTTGGCTGTATGTTTTTGCTATCCATGGATACAAATCATATTCTTTAACTGATGATATTGTCATTTAGTTTAACAACTTCAAAAAATCTTAGAAGATAGGTGATACAGAAAAATATTTTATAAACCAAGACAAGACATAATTGTTCCAATAAATTTGAGGCTGGTCTTTTATCATATAATTTGGTCATACTGAATCCCTGATTTCTCATCAAAACTAGAAGTGAATATTCCTAAAGTCTCATTGAAGGGAAAAATTTTAGAACTACATTTTCAGGTGTCTGCTGAAAGAGGTCATGAATGCTTGTGGATATGACCTTATGGTGCATTTTCTGTCTATATACCTCTGGCAAACCAAGTTTAGTGAGTGTTAGCAGAATGAACATTCCTATAGCATTTTGTGAAGCAATATTATTATTGTATAATTTGTTCACTGAATAAATTTTAACTTTATCAGATAAAACTTTAAGTTTAGATGATTACCTTAATATATGTATGTATATATATATCTCACATTGAAAGAGTCTGTAACTTGAATTATAATCAAATAACCACATTTGTTCAATAAGGAATTATAGTATTAATAGACACATTGAAATGATTTTATAAATGTTTTTAAAATGCTTAATAAATTTGTGCTGTCATTGAAAAAATAGATTATGTAAATTATTCAGTTCTTTTCATAAAATTCCAAAGTATCTATAGTATCAATAACTACATTGATATATGTAATTATTCTTCAAGATATTTAACTGTCCTGAAACTTAATTTCTTATCTTTGTAAAATCAAGAGAGTGATTATGTAGTAAACACATTTTAAGAGACATCAATTCTCTGGAAATATGGGGTTGGAATTTAAAGGCTTATTGAAAAGTTATCTCATATAAACTCCTGTTGTGTGATATATCCTTAAGCTACTTGTTGTGAGAAATACAGAAACCTAGAGTGGAAAGTGTTGAAGAAATACAAATTAAAAAGAAAATACCTTGCTAATGCAGCCAACATCTCTGCAAATGTAGTTGAGGAAAAAGTGTCTTATTATTGAATAAGCATTAAACCAGATTCTGATGTTCTTCAGAACTAATCCACTAAAAAAGATCCCAAAGGCGAAAAGAAATCGTAGTGTTTTACATAGCCAAGCAGATATAATCCATTGTATATATTTAAGATAAAAAATTACTAGTACTCAATAATGAGGGTTGGACAGTATCACTTTTCACAGATAGTCCATCCTAAATTCACCTGGTAATTAGGGTAGTTACTTGTGTTTGCCAATTGATTTTATACGAAGGGAGAATAAATTCTTATATTTATGAAAAGAGGCGAGTTTGGAATTCAGGGCCAGGTGTCAGATGAAGTTGGGTTCCTACAAAATCATAGAAATTGGGACATGGGGGTGCTATCAGCCTGCATGATTTCAAACAAATGGATTCTGAATCCTTGAGAAGAGTATTCCTGATTTCGAAAGCTGATAAGAGGCTTATTTAGCTTTGAAAAATATTTAAAGATATCTCAAAGCGACAGAGAAAGAATACATCTATGTAACTTCTCTTTTCCCAAAGTGTATGCTGTAAAAAATGAAATGAAGAGAAAGACAGTCACTTTTTCACCTAGAAGAAATAAAGTTTGTTTTCTCTAATATTTTAATTTTTAATTTGTATTTTTAATTTGCACTTTTCCTTACAAGAGAGATCAATATGTGCCTTTTAAATAGTGTCTTACATAAATATTTTTTGAATTGCACCTTTCTAATATTTATCTTAAAAGTAGTTGATTTAAATTTATAAATATAGCATTTAATATAAATTCAATTGGCATGTTTTGAAATTTCTGTTTTCTTCATTTATTTATCTAAGTTTAGCTTTACAAATAACCCCTCCCTTTGTGAGAGTGTTTGGTGTTTCTGTGCATGTATAAAAACTTATGTTTCTTTTCCTAGAACAAAACAGGGGCCCAACTATTGGCTACCTCATTCAGGGAATCTTCTGATTTTTAGGATAGATTTGATTAATAGACATTATAAAATAAACAAATAAACCAGTAATTTTCAAGTATGTTTAAATAATATGGAGCTCTACTATAGCAATAGGATTTTCTACTAAAATCAACATATCATAGTTATGAGACTGTTTTTTTCTTTATGAGTGTAAACGTGATTCAAAGAGAATGTTAAAGGAACTTTACTTTTGTAGAAGCACTTTCAATAGTAAGACTAAAGCTGGAGTAAAAATGAAACATTCTGATTGAAATCAAAGAAATGTGAAAATTATTGTGTTTTTTAGAAATAAATTTAATTGGCATATTAATCAAGGAAATAAATATTGGATAGGTAACAATTATGAGTCTATAATTATATTTCTGGGACAAGAAAGAACATTTAATCATTTTAAAAGACATTAAGCTCTATGTCATTTGAAAAAGCACGTTAATAAAGTAATGTTCATGGAAGGGGAGGAGAGGGAGATAACCAGATTGAAGAGCAGAAGAGAGAATTGCAGAGGATGATGATGCCAATTTTTTTTATTCATAGAGTGAAATAAATGCCCAGAGTGAAGTGTACAGTTTTATAGATTTTGATGGATCAAAACACTGTGTCACCCAGAAATATATCAAGATGTGAAACATTTCTAACTTTCAAGAAAGTAATCTGCTACATGTTCACAGTTTACATTCCTTTCTTTGGAAGTAACCACTGGCCTGATTTCTATAACCACAGATTAATGTTATCTGTTCTACAACTTCATATAAATGTAGCATATGATAGGTATTCTTGCATTTGGCTTTTTATTGGTGCATATAATTATGCATAATGGGTTTCATTTCAGCAGATTTGGGTATGCATAACATACTTGGATAGCATTCACTCCCTCCTGTTCCACACTTGCTCTTCTTTCGCTTACCCTTTTCCCCTTTCTCTTTTCTTGTAGTCGCTTCTACTTTCACGATGTCTGTCTCAGTCTCTGTCTCTGTCTCTCTCTTTCTCTCTCATTTTTTCTCTCTTTCTTTTAAATTCCGCGTGTAATACTTGTCTTTCTGGGTGTGGCTTATTTCACTTAATGTAATGATCTCCAGTTCTGTTCATTTTTCTGCAAATGGTATGATTTTGTTGTTTTTTTATATTTGAATAATACTTATTTGAACAATATTCTATTGTGTATATGTAGCACAGTTTCTTTTTTCATTCACCTGTTCACAGGTACTTAAACTGATTTCTTACCTTAACTATTGTGAAATAGACTAAGATAAATATACTTATACAGGTATCTGTATAGTATGCTGACTAATTCTTTTGGGAATATACTACAAAAAGTGTAGCTAGGTTAAATGATAGCTCTTATTTTTAGTCTTTTTGATGGAACTACATACTGATTTCCACAGTGACTATACTAATTTACATTCTTACCAATGGTGTGTAAGGTTTTTCTTTTCCACCCCATATATCTGGTTTTTTTAGATTCCAAATTTCTGTGATATGAACATGATATATTTTCTTGGTTATTTATATCTCATTAATTTGGTTTCTTTCCACTTATTCTACTAATTGATAAGTTATATACCAGAATTTGAAAATTTGATGATGCATTTATACATTTTCTAATTGGTAGATTTGTTCTACTCTGACTCTGTGCTAAATTAAACTATTACGAAAATATTTGGCCAAAAAAATTTTTTGTAAACTCTATTTTCATTTCATTTTCTAGTTAGAAGCTTAGGAGTGAAATTGGTGGATCATATACATAAGTTAGGCATGGTTTTAAATTTATAAGTCAATACGATGCTCTTTTCCCAAGTGATAAACAACATTTTACACTTAGAAAAAATGTACAAGAGTTCCATTTATTCCATATTGCTTGCTAGTTAGCATTTGGTTATGTCAGCCTTTATATATATATATATATATATTAACCTTTATATTTTTGACACTCTTGTACATACTTAGTTGGTATATGTTAGTTTCTTGTTATACTTTTAATTTGTATTTCTCTAAAACCTAAAAATATAAACGTAAGTCCTTTGTCATACATAAATACACACACACATATAAGTATTTTCCTTTGCTTGCCTTATCATTTTGTTAATTGCTATTTACATAAGTAAAAGCTTTGAATTTCAAAGAACAAGATTTATTAATAGTTTCTTTCTGTGGTTATTCTTTTCTACATTCTGTAAGAGAAATTTCTTCCTGCCTTAAATATTTTATATAAAAGCTTTATATGTTTAGTCCTTACATTTAAGTCTGTGAACTATGTAAAAATAGTTTTTGTTCACGATATAAGTAAGTTGAAGGTAAAATTATATCTGGATATATAGTTCATATGTGCTGCTTCATTTGTAAGTATTAGTAGATTATACAAATAACTTACTTTTTATTGGTTTTAGATTCAATTCTATTTTTGCCTAAAAGACTATTTGCTATATATCTCCATTCAATGGAAAAGTTTACAGACTTAATTATAGGCTGGAACATCACCTATCTTGATGAACATTCTATATGCATTAGAAAATATTTATCCTGCTATTCCCAGGGAATAAATTATTCACTGAATATATATATAAATAACTGAGATAGATATTGGATAGGTAACAATTATGATAACTCAGTCACTGAGTTTTATATATATATATATATATATATATATATATATATATATATAAAACAGAGTTTTTATTTTTACAGAATAGCTCTTCTGTGAATTGCTGAAAGAAGATGTTATATTCTATTATTGGAATTTTGTATAATTCTTCTTTTACTCTGTTCAGCTTTTGCCTTATATCATTTGATACTTTGTTATTAGCTTTGTGCACATTTAGGATAGTTATATCCTCTTGATTGTTAATCCTCATATGCTTTTATGACTGTCTTTGTGTATGGTATTTTTTCTGTCCTAAAATATAAGTAATTTGAAATTGTTTTAGCCTGTGTGAATGTATAATTAGATATATCAGGTATATATAACTAGAATTTTCGGAGTATATTTTCTTCTATATTTTTGTCTAAACTTTTTGGCCATTTATATTTATGGCTAATAGCTCATGAACAGTACATATTTGGATCTCTCTTTTTTTTCCAATATGACAAACTCTGCTTTTATTGGGTGAGGGCTAGTTCATTTATATTTCCTGTAATCATTGATATTGTTGGTTTAAGTGAATCATTTATTTATTTTTATTTATTCTATGTGCTTCTGGATTGTTTCATATTTCTTTTTTTCTGTAAATCAAGCATTTTATTACAATTTTACCTTTTACTAACACTTTAGCATATTTTCTGTTTCTTTTATTTATTTATTTTTTTTGTGGGTACCGGGGGTCGACCTCAGGACCTCGCGCGCCAGCAGGTGCCCGTGCCGCTGAGCGATATCACCGGCCCCTTTTTCGTATGTGGGTTCCGGGAGTTGAACTCGGGCCCTTGTGCCTGCCGGGCAGGCGCTTAAGCCGCTGAGCCATCTCACCGGCCCTCTTTTGTGTTTTTATGGTTAGCTCAAAACACCAGTAATGAACACCTTTAATGTATCATTAACTATAAATTAATATAAAAGTTCATGTAGAATTTTAGAAGCTTACAAAAGTATACATTCATTCATTCCAATACCTCTTTTTGTGCTACTATTGTCAGATATTTTGCTTTAATGTATTTTACAACCCCGTAAAACATGATTACTGTTTTTATATAAACAAAGAAAGGTGTCTTCAAAATATGCATACATTTGTAAATTCAAGTGTAATTTTCATCAGGTAGGCCTGTTATACTGGGTATTAATCTTAATAACATCCTTTAATATTTCATAGGGCAAACTTTCTTGCAATTACTTAGCTCTTGCTCACTTTAAAAACTATTATTTCATGTCGTTTTGAAAAATAGTATTGGTAGAGATACAATTATAGATTCACATATTTTTCTTCTTCCATTCCATTTGTTTTTACTTTACATTTCAACAAAAAGTTAACAGTATTTATTTATTTAAATGGGGAGGGGTTCTTATTACTTTGCCTAGGCTGGTTTCAATCCCCCACCTCGGTCTCTAGAATAGCTGGATTTACAGGCATGCACCACTGCATCCAGATCTCACAGTTATTTTTATCTTCTATTCACATGTATTTCAATTGCTCTAACTTCCATTATGATTTTGAGGATTTTTTAATATATGTTTGGATTTTTGCAATTCACTATGATGTACTTGTATGACCAGGTTTGTGTTTATATTTGTTCTGCTTAGGATTTGTTAAGCATTTTAAAGATGTAGGTTGATGCATTTCATTAAATTAAAAAACCTGATCTTTTTGTCCCCTATCTCTTTTCTCTGTTTTTGAAACTCAAATTATGTATGATTGACTATGTAATACTTTTCTACATATCAATGTAGCTATGTTGAGTTTCTTAAAATCTCCTTTTCTCTTCTTATACTACATACTAACTCTGGCTCTAGTTTGCTTGTCACTGATCCATCTGATGTTTTAAAGATCCATTGAAATTTTTATTTTAGAGATTTTATTTATGCATTTGTAATTTCCCTTTGAGACTTCTTTATTGCTTCTATTTTCTCCAAAAATTCTCCATGTGTTCAATAATTTAACACATATGTTAAAAGACATGTTCATCTTTTGCACAAATTTCTTGTACATATTCATAGTTGCTTTTCAAATTTCTTGTCTGTTAATTCCAACATCTGTATTATCTTTGGATGTTCTTCGAATAAATTTCAATCTCAAAATCAACTCCACTGCTGGCAGAACTCCAGAGACCAGTAGTAATTTACAACCTTGCTGTTTCTGCTCATACCTAGTTTTTCATGGCTGCCTTCAAAAATAGATTCTTGCTTTGTTAGTGTAATAACTGGGTGAGTAAAGGACAACTAAAATCACATACTTGCAACTCCTTTTCTATGAGTATTCCTCCATTCCAACGCCTTTACCTGCACATTCTAGCCATCTCCGTAGACATGAGCCTTCATTTCTTTTTCTTCCAACTCAAGAAATCACTGATCCTTGCATAGGTGTCACTTTCCTTTGCTAAAGTTTAAAAATCCCTCATGTACAAAAGTAAGGTAAATGTACAAATATAAGAATTATGTACTGCTAACGTGTACTAAAATAATTTTAAAATTCATAGGTGCATAATGTGCTTAATTTCTGACATGCTGTAGAATGCTTGAAATGTTTTGGTTCATATATTTTGTTCATTTTATATATTTTTATAGTATAAGGGTAAATCTGATACTCATTGCTTCATTATGTTGAAAACCAGGGTTACAAGCTAAAATTTTCAAGCATTATTAATTTGAAGACAGTTTTCTCAATGTTTAGAAATATAAATTTATTTCCTGCTCTTTACAACATATAAATTATTTCCTTGATCTTAGAGTTGAAAATCTTGAATGTTTATGAGCTTAAATTATTCAAAGTAATACAAAATATGCAGGTAGTAAGTTGAATTATAAATTCAGCTCAGTCAAAATCCAAACTATTTCCTTAAAATTTATATGATGGTTTGGAAATATTTAATAGCCAAATCATTTGTTTAATAAAATCTTCAAAGATGTCTGCTAAGTATGTCAAAATTAAAACAAATACTATTAAGGCTTCTGAACCCATGATTAATGTAGAGATGCAGAACCAGGAGGGACACATACTAGGACTCTGCCAAGCCCCCACCATGCCACTCCTGAAGGACCAGAACAGATTTGTCTGATGGGCTCATGGACATCCTTAGTTACAATCTGTAACCAGTGTGCTACATGCATGGCCCAAGATGAGTCACTGAACTTTCTGTGGCTGTCTTTACATAGAAGAGGGGACTAAATGAAGTCACAATAGCAATTTAAGCTTTTTTATTTCATTTTTATTTATTTTTTATTAAGTTTATTGGTACAATTTAGATATACATAAATGATCACATTCATCATGCGGAACTTGTACCTGTATACATATCTTAGTTCCTCTTTTCTTTTTCCCATTCCCCTCCCCTCCATTCAACCCTTCTTCCCCTCTTTATTTACAAAGTTTTGTCTCCATTTTATCCTTCTTTTCTCATTTTTTTCTTTCCCCTTCCCCTGCCATTCCCCTTTCCTTTTGAATAATTTCTTCCTATTTCACAGTATCTATTATACATTTTGGTTCTTATTTACACTTTCAGTTTCTCACACCAGAGAGACAATGTGATATTTACATATGTGTGTCCCATTTATTTCACTTATGAGTATGGTCTCAAGGTCCATCTATTTAGCTATAAATGTCTTAAGCTTATCTTTCTTTATGGCTGAGTAGTACTCTATTGTATAAAAAAAAAAAAAAACACATCCTTTTTATCCATTCCTCGGTTGATGGGCTTTTGGGTTGTTTCCAAGATTTAGCTATTACAAACTATTCTGCTATAAACGTGAGTGCACATGTAATGCTGTGGTATGATGCTTTTAATTATTTTGGAAAGATACCAAAAAGGGAATAGCTTCATCAAATGGGACCTCTAGTTCTCGATTTTTGAGGAATCTCCACATTTATTTCCATAGTGGTTGTAGCAGTCTACACTTCCATCAGCAGTGGAGAAGGGTTCCTTTTTTCCCACATCCGGGTAGCATTTGTTACTGGTTGATTTTTTGATGACAGCCATTCTTTCTGGAGTGAGACAGAATCTCAGTGTTGTTTTAATTTATATTTCTTAAATGACCAGTGATGTTAAACAGGTTGGATACAAGATGCAGTTCTCCAGATTTAAAAGCATGTAGGTCTTAAATGTTGTCACTAAAACATAGAACAAAACATAAAAAGAGAAAGAAAATTACATGTGGTGAAAGATATGTTAATCAGTTTGACTGTAGCTTTGGTGATTATATATATATATATATGAAATCATGAAGTTATGTATATGAATATGTACAATTTTTGTCAACTGTACTTCAGCAACCTGGTTAGAAAATCAGTGCAGGGGCTGGTGAGATGGCTCAGTGGTGTAAGCGCCTGCCCGGCAAGCGCGAGGGCCTGAGTTCGACTCCCGGAACCCACATACGAAAAAGGGGCCGGTGATATCGCTCAGCAGCATGGGCACCTGCTGGCGCGCGAGGTCCTGAGGTCGACCCCCCGGTACCCACAAAAAAAAAAAAAAAAGAAAATCAGTGCAAACATTCTGTTGAAATTAATTGGTTATGTAAAATTTGAAAGAAATGTACTATATATTTTATCAATATATTGTATATTCTGCATCCTTTATATCTGTAAAAATTTTAATAAACTTATGATTAATTAAAATAAAAGCAATGGAAATGTTCTAAATAAGAGATTATCTTAGAATGCAGATGTATGACCCAAGGATAGTAGTGAGGAACACCAGATCAAGGCAAGACATTTTGTGTCGGGGAGGTAGAGAGTTGACAATCCCAGAACCTCAGGGAACCCAAACCTCAGTATTACTCTGAAAGGTAAGGGTGGGTAAGGAGCTTATGAAATGGAAAGCTAGCTTGAAAACTGTATAGAAATAACAAATTATAGTAAGTAATTATAGTAATTATAGTTCTATAAGATTTTTAGTATTTTTGTTTATGTTAATTGAGTTAGACTGCATATGTTTATATTGAACTCTTTCCTAATGCATTGATTTATCTTACTAAAATTTTTGAAAAGCTGAGAAATATTTAATCCTTAAGTTAAATCAAACATTAAGTTAAAAGACTTGTGTTCTGCTAAGATGCTATTTATCTGGCAGAATTTTCGTGCTGAAACTAAAAAAAATGTGTACTTTTAACTATAACTTGCAAGATGTTTTAAGGCTGAGTCAGACTATTTTATAAATTTCTGAGTTTGCATAAATTTCAGAGTGTTTCTATTATCCTATTAAGGTTCTGTTATTACTTTGTAAAAATGTTTAATCCTACTAGGAATTAAGATATTGATTTGATCTTTCCAGAAGCAAGGAGATTAATATTTTAGCCATGTAGATTTTAAGCAAATGAAGCAAAACAATTATATTTCTAGTCATACATTCGGTGTGCTTAATGAATAGTACGAGTTTGTCAGCTTTCTCTTTGCTGGGGGAAGAAAAGGTAATGTGGGTTGGCAGATTAGGTTATGCTTTATTATTGGTATTTGGACATTTTACACTTATATAATTATAAATGATTATATTGTAGCATAGATCTAAAATTCAGAAACTGCAGAATTTCAGAAAATTATATTTTCAAATGAGATTTTAACTTAGATCTTAATTCAAAAACATTTGAAATTCAAAATATCATTAAACTAGTTTCCTTAAGACCTAGGAATAGTTTGTAGCTCAAATAGAAAAGAGATTAAACTTGTGTGTCATTAATGAGAAAAATTTCACTTTTTCTTTTGATGAAGTGACATAAATCAGTTCTCTCTCAGTACTAGGTTTGAAGTTTCATCCTTGGAGTTTCCAGCAACAGTTTTCCCTCAAACAGACATATATACCTACACCTAACATCTCTTCCTCAGACACTCTTGTTGTTGAGTATATTGAGTTCATTAGGCAAGGAAAGTGGAATCCAGTGCTTTTATTTCTATTTTCCCATCCTGATGGGACATGTAGAAACCTAAGAAAGTGCATGATGATATGGGATCAAATCTGTATCCAAAGATTAGAAGATTCTAAGACTGGTTGGATTTTGGATTCATTAAAAGAATTTAAAAGTTATATTTCTGTGTATATGTGTGTATATGTATTAGAGAGACAGAGATGTTGGGGGGAGTAGGGAGGTCCGGTAGAAAGAGAGAAACTGACAAACATGTCTCTCTAATTAAATGAGAAGTTGGAAGAAATAAGGAACTGGTGTCTTGCTTACTGTTTTATTCTAAAAAATTTACAAAGTGAGCCATAAATATATAATACTATGTAATCATATCATTGATACCTAGTAATACTTATGCAGACCTGCAGTACACACACATCCAAGAGCTCTGGAATATAATTAAAATTTTGTTCACTTTTGTCAAGTTTTTAAAATATCAAGTAATATTATTGTACTCTATTTGTTCCTATTTATTTGAATTAGGGAGAAGGTTTGAATAATTCAGCTCTACTCCTGGGCGAGACACTGCTATTCTTCTCAGGTGTCATGAGAATCAGCACAATGACTCCTTGGTTATGTTTTGTTCTTATGTATTCTCTGCCTAGATATTTTTATCTGTGGCTCTGGTAATGTAGAGAGCTTTTTCCATCACATCTTCCTCCAGTTAATATTACTAGTTTTCAATGAATCCACTAACCCTCTTACTAGTTGTCTACTCTTTTAATTTATGGACAGTATTCTATTGTTCAGGTATTCCACTTGTTAATAGTCATCTGGTCCATTTTTGGGTTTTGCCTATTGTGCACAATGTTACTATGACCATTCATACATTGGTTTTTTTTTTTTTTTGTGGGTACCGGGGGGTCGACCTCAGGACCTCACATGCCAGCAGGCGCCCGTGCCGCTGAGCGATATCACCGGCCCCTTTTTCGTATGTGGGTTCCGGGAGTCGAACTCGGGCCATAGCGCTTGCCAGACAGGCACGTAAGCCGCTGAGCCATCTCACTGGCCCCATACATTGGTATTTTGAGGCACACATATTTCCATTTGTCCTTCGTATATACCTAGGAGTGGCTTTACTACCTTGTATATTATATGCAAGTTTAACTTTATGAGGAATTAAAAACCAGGTTCCAAAGTGGCTGCACTAATGTTAATTTTTGCTTTCCCATCAGCAATATATGGAAGTTCTAATTTCGGCGTATCCTTGCCAACAATTGGTATTGTCTGTCTTGATACTGTAAGCTTTTTTAAGTTTAGTCTCTTTAGTAGATGTTCAGTGGTGTATCTTTATATATAAATACTTTCAAAATATTCTTTTCAAGTGTTCTGAAATATTTACAAAATTGACAAAGTTGGAGCACTTGAAAATAAATGCTTTTATCTCCATTAATTCTCCCTGTACCTCATTGATTGAATTTGATATCTATACCAGATCTCTTATGTTTACTGTTTATATCGTATATGTTCTTTCTCTTTTTTATTTTTTTATGTATAGGTACCTATTTTTAATTTTTAATTTTCAAATATTAGAGTTATAAAAAAGTTGCAAAAAGAGTACAGAAATTTCCAGTGTTCTCTACCCAGCTTACCCTAATATTAACATATTACATAGACATAGTACAATTGGCAGAACCAATGAATTAATGTTGTTACATAACTACAAGCATCAGGGGAGGATTCCAACTACATAGAAAATAATAAAGATCATCACAGTGCCACTCACTAGAAATAAAAGCTCAAATACTTCTTCCCACTTTATCTTGGTATTGAAGTTTCTAAGGAAAATTCAACAAATCAATATTTGGTGAAAAATACTTGACTTACATAAGAAGACAGAGAAATATTAGTTTCAACAGTGGACCTTGGGGGGGGGGGCGGTGAGATGGCTCAGTGGCGTAAGCGCCTGCCTGGCAAGCGCGAGGTCCTGAGTTCGACTCCCGGAACCCATATACGAAAAAAGGGCTGGTGATATCGCTTAGCGGCACGGGCACCTGCTGGCCCGCGAGGTCCTGAGGTCGACCCCCGGTACCTACAAAAAAAAAAAAATAGTGGACCTTGGTTGCCCACAGTTCCTTTAGGCAGCTAATACAGGGCAATTGACCTGGAGTTGCTCTTGGGCTTCAGGACAGTGACACTATGCTGGTGAAGTCTGAACTGCTGAAAAGTGGGCTGTGCTCAAGAGCCACTGATGCACGTGCTCAAGCAGAACAAAGAAGTACACATTGAGCTGGAAACAGAAAGATATTCCCACACACAGCATAAGCTGGGTGCTGTCACTGCCTTTACTAACACAGTAATTTTTAGTGGATCATAAAATCAGGAATTATGACTCTTTTGTTTTTCTGTCTACTATTTTTGCAATTTTTGTTACTGTCCCTTTTGATATAAAATTAACATAAACAGTAAATACCACAAAATATCAATAGGGAATTAGACTAGGTTTACATTCACTTTATAGATCATTCTAGGGAGTATTGGCATGGCAAGACGTTGAATATTCCAATACATCAACTCAATATATTTACTAATTTATTGAAACATACTTGATCTACTATTTAGTGTTTGTAATTAACATGCAGATCCTTTATGAACTTTGTTCGTTTCATACCTAAGTATTTCATTTTTCTTGATATTATTATCTATGTTACTGCAAAAATATTTTTTCACTTGTTCATAGCCACACTCCAGAAATGTGATTTAATTTCTTATATTGACCTAACATAGTTCCCTGGAGCATTCCTAAATTTACTAGATCTAATAGTGTTTTTAGAGTGTGCATTTACAAGTAAATGTGAAGTCTTCTATAAGTATGAACTACTTTCATCATTTTTGTTCAGCCTTTTCAAAATATTTTTCTTGACTTATTTTAATTACTAGGACTTTCAAGAAGAGTTGGAGAGACCACCTTTATCTCAATTCTGATCTCAGAGGTGAAGTTTACTGGCTTTTGCAGGTGTATTGAGTCTACTGCTGAACTTGCCAAATGTATCCTTGGCACTTCCACTGACTTTTGTTTCTAATATTTCATTAGAATTTCACTTATACTTCTGATTAGTTCACTGAAATTAGACAACTAATGTTGCAAGTGGTCTATGTTTTCCATAATTGGTCTTTAAAATATTAATTATAATTACTTAAAATTTACAGTGACATAATTACAACTCCTGTGTTCCATCTCTGTCTGGTTTTGATGATTGCTTTGTCCTATGGCAGTCTACTACCTCTTTTTATGTCTTGTGATTTTTGTTGAAAAGTAGACAACATTTACTACTAATAACATTCTTGAAATTAGGAAATATGAGTCTTACAAGTTGGTTTTACTTCTTCCCAATTATTTCATTAATTCAAGGCAGTGTCTATTTCTGCCACTTACATATGATATTTAAACAGATTTAATTAATAGAATTTCTAATAATATATAATAGTTTATATAATAATAATAATATATAATAATAAGTTATACAACATATAATATATATAATAATATATAATATATAATAATATATAATATAATATATAATAATATATAATATATAATAATATATAATAATAAGTTATAATAATATTATATAATATATAATATATAAATTTAGAACTTCATGTGCAAAGTGGAAATTTGAACATATTTCCTCCTCCAGGCCCAGGACTTTTCTATGTCTGCATAAAAATTATGTACATTACAACAAAGGCAAAAAATAGAGCATAAAAATGTCTGCAAAATTTTAGTGCTTTCTGTATGCCCCAAGAAATTATGCAAGATTTTTAGTTTTAGTATTTCAACCAGAGAATAGAGAAAACTTACAAACCATAAAGCAAAATATTGTAAAGGTCAACGTTATGTTCTTTACTATTTTACTTTCAGAAACTAGATTAGAGCATAGAAAGTTGCAATTGGACAATAAGCACTTACAGAATGAAAAAAAATGCATGAATACATTAATATTTGAGAAAAGTACCTTGGTGCAAGGCTATGGAGTGAAATAAGTGATGGATTAATGAATCAGGAGCATTTGATATCTATAACATAAGAGTATTGCATCACAGATCAATATGAAGTTCTAATTTTATAAAGTAGTTCACATATTAGAAAAATATATTAGTTAAATTTCTTTAAATATCACAGGTGAAATAAAAATAAGAATCACTAAGCAACCATCCTTTGTGTATGTAGTTCTTGGAAGGGTTTGAGGATAATTTAGGAATTTCTGTAATATAGAAAATTTAGAAGATTCTGCAATGGATCACACTGGGATGATTAACCAAAAGAAATGTATTAGTATAAGGATGTTAATAGATGGAATATAATTTTATTTCTATGGAAACATTCACTGGAGATTTTAGATGCACTGGGGGAGTAAACTTAAAAAGCTAAAACATTAAAATAAACCAACAAAACACAACTAAAAGGGAGAGGACAAAGCAGGGATACAAACTGATGAAGGAGATGTATGAATTATATGCAATCTCCTGGTATGTCTCCAACTTAATAAATGCAATTTTATTTTTTTTCAATGCCTACAAAACAAGATGTTTCTATGAAATAAAGGAAAAAAAGGACTGTGTTTATTACTAGGAGAATGGAGTATGAAAAAATATTTCAGCCATGTGAATTTAGTTTCATATTTCTGCCAAATTAGAAATAACTACAAACTCTATATCATTTTATGCAACCCAGTGCCTTAGTTCAAAAGCAGAAAGTCAGATATTGAAAAACAAAGATTTTCTCCAGGTACAAATAACAATGATACTCTAAATTAAATAAAAATATTTATTTCCTGAGTGTTTCTTCTTTGTTCTTATTTTTAAAAATTACATACTTTCCTCTCTAACACCTATTGTCATTCCACAAATTCTTGCTAGAATGCCATTCAGATTGTTAGGTAGTCAGCTAGGCATGGTGGCACATGTCTGTTATCCTAGCACTTGGGAAGCTGAGGCAGGAGGATTGCAGTGAGTTCAAAACCAGCCTTGGCTAGAGAGTGAGTTCAAAGTCAGCCTGAAGCACATAAGGAGACCCTGTCTCCAAATTGTTGGGCAGTCTTATAAGAATGCTTGATAATTCTACATATTTTGTTAGTAATGACTATGACTAAATACCAAATAAAGTTTTTAATAAAAGGTAATAAAGCAAGTGATTATTTTTAAAAGAGATTCTAATTAGATTTAAGAACCGAATTTTAGAGAGATGTTCACTTTTTAGCTTCCTATCAGTTGTGTATATAAAATATTTCTCCAGAAAACAAAAATAACTGTGATATCAAGGGAACCAAATTTGACTGATGTACATAGAGAGAAAAACTTTTCTCTGTACATTTTATAAAACACGAATAAGGAGAAAACCTTTTCCATAAACACATTTTTGCACTTTGTATTCAAATATGCTTATCTATTAAAATCCATTGGAGTGTAATTTCCTTATGTTCAAGGATGTTTTCTTATTTGCAACTTTATGGCAAATATGAGTTTCAATTCATTTTTGAATGTGAACAGATATGAAGGAATTGACAAAGCAATTTGACTCAACACCATCATATTTTAATAACATACTAGAATTTCCTTGATAGTGTTAGCTAGAAAACCACAATAAAGCCCTTTCTATTATGTTTATTTCTTGTACATATTTGTTTTTGTTAGAAAAAGAAAATCCAAAGCCATTGCAGTATTATACACGGGCAACTCTAAGTGTTGAAAACTATTGCTTGTTTGTTAATTGATGGTTTCGAATTTTTAAAAAATGAAATTGCTGAGAATCGTGATAATAAGACCATGAATATTTAAATTAAAAATATTATAGTAAAAGTTACTTTGCCCTGAAAATACTAATCTCCCTGAATATACTTCCCCTTATTTCAAATATACTTATGCCATCAGCCTTGCCTCTTTATGAAGCAGTTCAGGAAGTCTCCTTTCATGAGTGTCTTTAGTTGTATTCTCGTGGTTTGCTTCCTGTCCTGAGTCAATTTAAAACCTTTACCTTTCATGGTCATTTTGACTTTGGAGAAGCGGCAGAAGTTGTATTGTGGCAGATCTGATGGATTGGGACACACCATAATATTTTTATGAGCCTGTATTTCTGTTGGATGTCACCCCACAGCAGCATTCACCCTATTTTTTTTATCACCACTCATAAAGATGTTCATGAAAAAGAACTTCCAGAACTATTTTCAGAAAGTGCCAAGAATGATGGAATAAGTGTGTTTGGAGATGGGGGAGAAATTTAATGGCAATGTGTCTTTTATAGTAATACATTTTTAAAATTTAAAAGGTATATTTTAAGATTATATACAGACATTTTATATACAGAATATAAAATGTATAATTTGATTATACTTTATATATAGCCACTAACCCAATTAATTGGACTTTTAGAATGGGTAGCAATTTTTTCTCCTAATGTGCTTATAACTGAGTAACATAAGGATATTAGAAACTATGTTCGTGTGGCAATTTTATTTTCAATTTTACATTTCCTCTCGTATTCTAGGAACAGAGAGCACTCATTCACATCCCCAGCAGAAGAAGAGATCAGTTCTGAAAGGAATATTGAAATATTCATGACTCAATATAATATGTATTATTTTTAGGGAAGGGATGTTAGAGAAAAGGAATTAGAAGTAATAGTGAAAAACAAAACATATAATTAGTGTTTCTGTACTTAGTCTCCTAAAATACCAAAATGCTAAAAAAAAGTATATTTAGAGCTCATACTTAAACTAACGATCTCATTGTGTGGAGGCTGGCATTGTGGTACAGTGGTGTTAGAGCTCCCCAAGCCCTGCATGACTTAATGGAAACAAGTGCCTGATAAGCAGCTCCCCTCAGACTCCTGTTTCATTATATGCTGCTTCTTTGAACGACGTGAAGTGCATTATCTAAGGGAGCATATGAGTAGGTATAATAATGAAATATTAAGAGATATCATTGATACTTCTAAATTTAAAATAACCCTGACACTTAAATTTTAATAACATAACCTGGGTTCTGGGTAGCAGCAGTGCCTTGCGTGCAACTCATCAGTACTGTTCACTTTATCATATTTGTCCATTACATTGTAATTTAGGATCCACTTCATATATGTTATCTCAGTCATTTCTAACACAGCCTGGGATCTGAGGATCTCCTTATTTCTAAGGAATACTTTGAGATGTTCAAAAGCTAAGACACTTGTTCTGAGTTCACACAAAATTTTGGGACTCAAAACCAGGTCATATGATGCATTTTCCTCTATATGCTGTAAGATTTGGCTAGTTGATGGTTAAAATACAGGAAGCATGGCAATTTACTTTTCTTGTGCAAAATTAATGAATCAGATTTTATATAGTCAAAGATGCACTTGAAATAGTTTCAAGGAATTCTGTGAATGAGGTCCCACTGTTTTGATGAATGACGGGGAATGTAGATGAGTACCTACGCTGCCCCCTCAAGGAGAAGATGGGGGAAGGTGCATATAAAGTGACAGCCCAGATACACTGAAGCACTACATGGTTGCAGTATAGTGAATATGCTGTATAACCTTAGGTATGCAAAAAGGAATCAAATACTGGAGGGTTATAATCCAAAGAAGCATTTCTTTTATGTTAGGTCATTCATTAATATGGGCTTTCAAATTGCTGAGAAGTAATCTCTAGAAGTTATCTGCATGGAATAGCACAGTTCCAAAAAAGAATATTCTATGAACACTTACATAACCAGTACCTATGCATAAACAACAACAACAACAACCTTTGGCACAGAAATTTCTAATTCATCTCCTAGTCCTTAACCAAAGACAATCACTCCTGGAATTTCTCTTTCTATAGTTTTCCAACTTTTGAACATTATAAAATGAGAACATACAATATGTACCCTTCTTTAACTTATTTATTTTAGTCCTTCTACAAAACTGACACATGTAGAAATATTTCAATAACTTTCATTGCTGAAGTGTTCAATGTAGTACTATGAAACTAATTGTCTTTGCTACTTTTATCCATGCTACAAGAAGTTTCTTTAAACATTTTGGCACATGTCTTTTACTTTTCAACATATTACTGTTGAGCATCTATTTCAAGGATGAAAATGTGTCATAAAATAACTTACAGTCCTTTTAATTATATGCTGTCAAATAAGTTTCTAATGTGGTTGCATCTATTTACATATCCAATCATTATAAAAGAACACTGGTTTTCCACTTTCTTGATGTAAGTTAACACTGTCATGGGTTTGCATTTTAGATATCCTGGTGGTTGTGTAGATTTATCTCTTTGTGGTTAATTCACATTTCAGTGAGCAGCCTCTCTTATTTTTATTGGTCGTTTGGATATTTAAACATTTCCACCACATACTTTTGTTAATTCTCAGAGTTGGGGTTACTCTTTTATATTGATTATAAAAATAGTTTCATGTATTTTTGTTCAAATTGATGGTGAAAGAAATAGTTTCCAAATATCTCTGAGATTACATCTGGCCCATTTTCTAGGTTTCGTTTTGTTTTTTATTTTAGTTTGAAACTCCAATTGTCACAAACATACTCACTGAAAACCCTTTCAAACAGATACCTGTGTTTATTTTATTTATTTATTTGTTTTTGTGTGTGAGTGTGTGTACCGGGGGTCGAACTCAGGACCTCACACATCAGCAGGTGCCCGTGCTGCTGAGCAATATCACAAGCCCTTTTTTCATATGTGGGCACCGGGAGTCGAACTCAGTACCTCGCGCTTGCCAGGCAGGCGCCTTACACCGCTGAGCTATCTCACTGGCCCGATACCTGTGATTAATAAAAAAGCTCATCATTCATAAGGGCTACCTCAGTTTATGGGACAAAAACTTCTTCTAGACTTATTTCTGTGTGCCCCATCCTAGAACCAGGCTCTTCTTTAAAGAATAATGACTGTCTGTGGTGAAAAATCATCTTTAGAAGTCAAACGAAAAGCAATATACACTCCTTCCCTTTTCCATATGTGTATCTCCCTTCCCCAATAATCTCTATCTACTAATTTCCTCATTTTATGAAATCAAATCTTAAAAAACATGATTTTAAAATTTCTAATTGATGCCATTCTGTAAAGTATATTTATTAGTTACTGATCAGATTTCAATTGCTTTTTAACAGTCTGTCTTAAGGTACATTTTATTTAGTAATATATAACACAATCCTACCAAAATATAGAATATTTTTACCACTCCAGAAATTTATTCCCTGCTTCTTCCCAGTTAACTATTTGCCAGAAGCAACCACTGTTTTGATATTTTATACATAGATTAATTATGCATGTTATATATAATTGGAACTATACAGTAGGCACTTTTCTTCCTGGCAACCTCTAGGTAATTTTATGTCTGTGATATTTATTTATGTCTTCACCTGTACAAATAGCCCATTCCTTTGCAATACTTAGCTGTATTCTCTGGCATTAATATATGGAGTTGTTTACAATTCTCCGGTCTATGATGTTTTGATGAGTTTTCAATTTTGTTTTATTATGAATTGAGCTAATATGAGCATTATAATCCAAGTCTTTGTGTGGATACATATTTTCATTTGTACTGGGTGTTTGCTGTGTAACACACTCTGAAAGTCAGGATGTCTATAACAATTGTAAAGACATGACCTTTAATTCCTGCGGGTTCAGAGCAGATTTTGCTGAAAATCCTGATCAGGATATTAAAATAAGGCTGGCATAGTCACACATAACACTAAATGCATATCCTTGGCAGGTCTTTGAGTCTAAATGTGGAGTTTTGGTACAGAAAATCGGAGCTCTGAGTTTTAGAATGGGAACAGGAGAGTGGATATGCCTGAAAATATTTGAACCTATAAATTACACTAAACCTTCCTGTCAGGCGTAAGTATCTCCTTTCCTCTAACTTCCTGTGGCCTGGAAATTAGACAGCGCTCTCAACTGAAGTAGATTCTTGACAGTATGACACTTACTTGAGACCTGACCTACATTCTCATTGCTTACAGGGAGTGCCGAAGTCTAAGTGTAGACCGGGCAGTAAAGAAGCAAATAAGCACTTCTCTATCAAAAAGAAAAGAAGCCCATAGTTCCAAAGAATTACATGTCAGAAAGCTATACACCAGGAGTAACCAGGTAAATACATGTTAGACATGTCACATAATGCTGGAATAAGAAAAAATCCTTCATGGGGGGGTCCTTTGTTAACAGTGTTAGAGCTGGTCCAAATAGCATTTTAGTATGAATGATTTGCTATGATTTCTCTTTGATGATGGTCAACAGTACTAAAAGTAGAAGTTATTGAACTTTCTTGATATAGAACTAAGTAGTAAGACAACTTTGGGGAGTAGTAATATTTTATATTATATATTAGTATGTATTATAATATATGAAATATATATATATGTATATATATATATAGCTTGTGAGAAGACTATTGAGTTAAAATTCCATTGTATAATTCCATATTATTAGGAGAGATTTCCATGTGGGGGGGCACCTTGGACCTTTGGAAGAGCTGAAAAAAAGTCCCTCTGTGGCTGAAAAATAAGCTGTCTAAACAAATTTGCTTCAGTTTTCTCCAGGATGGGCTTTTCCTCCAGTCTTCCCTGGGGTTCCATTGTGCCCTATCCCAGAAAATGTTATTGAAAAATGATTACATTTAATTAAGTTGGGTGTAATTAAAACGTTAAAGATTTTTCCATGTCTAAAGCAATAAATTTTTTGTTAAAATATCAAAATGTTGTTGGTTAAACTTACAAAAGTTCCACAAAGAATGGCAAAATTTCTATGTTTTATGAAGATAATTTCTCATTTTCTGTTCTTAGGGTTTTGAATACTTAACTATTTTAAAAATTAAAATCTCCTTAAATGTTGTATTATTTTAAAAATCTTCCCAATAACCAGTTCATAACTGGTTAAGTAAACTACTAGTTTAGGTTATAAAACATCTTATATCTCTCTAGGAATAAAAATATGTATAAATCTGAGGAAAAATATGCGGCAAATCTGTTAAGTACAATGACACAAAGCTTACAATTCAGATTACATAAGTTTAATACATACAAAGTAACCAATAAAAGTTTTATTTTATACTATATTACCCATTATACTAAAGTGGAAATTTGAATATATTTTAGAGAGATAAAATAATGTAATAGCCTTGGAATAATATCATCATAATTATCATCCTAAAATGTTTTCTCTAGTTATTTTATTGTACATGTTTTTTAAGAGTTTAAATCTTTTTAAAGTTATAATCTTCTTAAAAGTTAACATTCTACAGTAATATAACTTTATTAACATTTCTAATTTTTAGTACATTTTTGAGTGCATAATGATTACATTCCTCATATGGAGTGGGTACATGCACATAACATATCTTAATTGTTTTCACTTTCCTTCCCCTTCTCTCCATCCCCTCTCCCTCCACCTCTTGGTCCCCCCCCCCATTAACAAAAGATTTAGCTCACCATTTCATATTATCTTTTCATTTTGTTCTTTATATATACTTTGGGCTTCTTAAATAAGAGAAACTATGCAATATTTAAGTTCCTTTGAGTGATTTATTTCACTTAAGTTTATGATCTCAAGGTGCATCCATTTTCCTTCAAGTGATAGTATTTATCTTCATGATTGAGCAGTACTCCACTGTGTAACAATACTACATTTTCTGTATCCATTCATCTGCTCCAATCAGTGTAAACATTATATGCCATAACATGAGCTAAGACAATACCAACAAATATGTAAAAGGTGATAAGGGAACTAGAGGAAGAGGGGGAAGGGGGAAGGGGAAGAGAATTAGAAAAAATGTCATAATATATACATGTGACCACTGTCCAAAATGATTGTAAACTGTGAATTGCAAACATGTACTAATAAAAAAATAAAATTTAAAAAAGCAATAAATAAAACTAAATGAAAAGATCAAAGTCTAAACTTTCAGTCTCACTAGCTTTTCCAAAATCTTTCCTTCAGCTTTTTTTAGTGTATTGTTATTATGTTATTTTAATGTACTTTAATGTATCCCTCTGGTAAAAAGTTGGTTCTTGTATATAAGTTGGCCTATAGGATAAAACTGCCAATATAAATATTCTAGCTACTAAACATCATTACATTTGTGTTGCACACTAACTTTATATTATTTACTTCAAGCTTTATGTGATTTTGTTATCTAGAATCAGTCACTATAAAGATCTTTGGATCCACAAAGTAGAGGCCAAATCTGAAGCTTTAAACCTTGGAAAAGAAGTTGCAATGGCCTAATGATCATGTAAAAAACATAGGTATCTTTAATTTATTCTTTAATTTTTATTATGAATTTAAAAATTGATTTCTTATTAGCAAAATAGGGAAATGTCTGTTTAATCTTACATTCTATCTATTTTACTTAGCTAAACAACTGAAGACAAGTAGATGTTAATATTAAATATAATTCATATTATTCTACTTTTAATTTTTGGTCCTTCTTGTTTAACATGCTTATAATTGTTACACCTTCCATATTTCTCTAGCTCCTAGTCAAACTAATCCTCACCTGTGTTACTGTAAAATGCTGCATATATGTTTCAGATAACTCACATAATATTTCTTCAGTCATCTGAGATTTAAGATAACAGCTATAAACTGTGTCTGACCCAAATTTGTCATTTTCTGACAAATGATGCTGTTTTGTTTCTCAGAACCTGCTTGGTAAAGGTGGCTACTATGATCATTATTGCTGTCATAATTTGTCTTTGGCTCATGTCTAATGTAACAGAAGAAGAGTGAAAAGACAACCTACAGAATGAGAAAAAATTTTGCACATAAATAATACAATAATGATTTTTTTTAATTATTATGATTATTTAAAATTGTCTATCCTAAATTAAGTTCTCCATGCTGTGTATTCAGGCTTTCCTTATATTCAGTACCAAACTGTGATATTATGAGTTAGAACTTAAAATTTAATTTGAATACAACCTTACAGAAGCAAACTGGAAAGGCAAATCAGTATGGAAAAAATATTCCCTGCATTTCAATAACAAATACAAAGGGATTTTGGATTATTCTTGATTTTATGCTGTGGGTTCATTATTCTCCACAATCAACATGCACATTAAATATTGGCTTTCTGAAGTGCTAAAATATCCTAATATGTGGCTAATTGCAGGCAATTCTATTTAGCCAATAATTGATTAAATTATTTTAAAATTATTTTTAACTATTCACTTGTTCTTTAAATAAGTCAGCAGAGCTTTCTTAAATAACCATGAATTTTAGATCATTTGCAAATATTATTCAATTTATTAAAAAGTAATATGTATATAGTAATGTGATCAGTATGAAAATTACACTTAGTGACATGATTTGACTGTAGTTTTTGCTGTTTCCACGTTATCATGATTCAAGTGTCACAAAAAAGAATGAAAAATAGTGATATGTAATACTACTTGCAACCCATATATAACCCTGAGAGATTAATGGTCAGTTAATATTTTCAGAGGATTTGAAGCTTCTGACTTACCTGTGCCAACCTTAAGAAGATCAGTACTCTGTTTTTGCACTGTCTGCATTAATCCTTCATAATTTCACATCAACTAATTACACCATTCAATCAATGCAAATATAAATTTGTGTCTAATACCTATTCATATCAATTTAAAACTTTCAGATAAGGGATTATTGAAGAACATGGGACAAGGGTGATATTTTTATTTCCAGTGAATACAAATATCTACTGGTTAATATGAGTTAAATAAGAGAAAGAAAATCTGTTATCTTCTGTACAGTTTCAGCACAAGTTTAGAAAGTTATTAGACTTCATGAACGTGTCTGTTATTTCAGTAATTACAAAAGTATGTTACTTTAAGTATTTTCTGTATGAGGTCTTCCATTAATCTCTTTGGGCTTTTTGAATATGTCTTCATATAATTCAGTAGTGTTTCTTACTGCACATAAAATGTTCATGAAAATACAGATTCTATTTGTATAGGGCTGGGAAAGGGCCTAAGAATCTTCTAACAACTTCCCTGATGCTGATGTTGGCACTCCACAGACCACAGTTTAATACCTATCTCCTTTAACATATATAGACTGACACAACTTTTCCCTTTATGTTTTCACTCATTGCTTTATATCCATTAAAAATGCCTCCCAATTGAGACAACCAATTATTTCTATTAAAATTTCAAAATTGCTTTTGAAATTGTCTTGGATCACCTATAACATACGATCAAAATAAAGTGAATTCTCTGACTTATGAATGAATTTCATTCTGGAAGAACATTCATAAATCAGATTCCTTTGCAAATTCAACACCTTTGACACAAATATACAATGTAAAGCATAAAAGAACCAAATACACACAAAAATATAGTAACTATCCAACTGCACTGTACTACTGTTCACTTTTGCACTACACGGTAAGCACACAGCAACACCACTATGACGATGTCTGTTAGACACTTGAGCTACTTCTGGATTTATTCGCATCTTTGAATGTCCGTAATATGAGGTCCATTTGTATCTGTGAAAGTTTGAAATTTGAATGTTCATAATTAGGGACTTACTGTATACCATATATGTGTTCAAATTAAAAAATATTACAGTAAAAGACACATGACTGCCTGGCACTCACTGATGAACTATTCTCTAGCTGACCAGACTTAAAAATAAACCCCCTGACAGTTGCTGAGTACACCCTGTTTACAGATAGAAGTGGCTGTGTTAGGAATGGAGTCCAACAGGTTAGATACCCTGTGGTCACCTTCGACAAAGTTATTTTTGCCGAGGCTCTCCCACAGGGGTGGTCTGCACAATAATCTCATGTAGGCCCACAATTAGTCTGAAAATGAAAGTGTCTACTGCTTCCTGCTGCTGTTTGGAAACCCACCAAAACAATAAAATATCCTGAGCCACAAATGAAAAAGCCATGACATCACATGCCTGGCTGGATTCTGCTCTACTGTCTGCCAATGATGCCAAACCTGTGCTCAAACCAATCTAGTCCAGAGTCCTAAGCCCCCTCCAGGGATCTGATTGACTGGAAAATCATCCTTTAAAAACACTGAAGTAAAGCCTTTTAACGGCTACAGTTGTGGTGCTTACATGCACCTACTCAGCTGGCCCAAGACAGTCCCTACCCATACTGAGGAGACAACAGAAGTTTGGAGGGTCCTGCTGTGATAACAGGCCTACATTTGTAGACATACAACATATAGGCCTCAAAGCTCTAAAAGAGTTAAAAAAATAAAATCATAACCCTACAGGAACAGCATGTAACCAGCTCCATAAAATTTAGCTAAACCCCTGTACACACAAATAATGGAGGTGTATATTAACTACCTCTAGATCTCAGAAATTGAGCCTTAGATCCACTATTCTAGAGTTGAAAGAGCCCATCCAGATGATTGCTGGAGAGTTTACCTGGACCAGACAGCTCCTCTGAAGGTCAATCTGAAGAGATAACACACTCAAAGCCCTGCTCTGGTCACTCTGGATACTGACCAGTCCAGGCATGGCTGAAGCTTGAGGACACCATTCACAGGATTGCTCCACACCCAATGCATTACTACCCTTGGTTTTTCTGCCTTTTCAGGCTGCTTACCCCAGTCCTTGCTTCCACTTCATTTGCACATATTGTATTGTCCAACTTGATTTTTGCCCCCCACTGTCCTGCTAGCTCTGGTTTTTGCCTTAGCCCTATGGACTGTTGCTCTTAGAGAATACAAAACAACCAGTAAGGCCCTTCCCCTTATTCTACAATTAGTCCAACACTTGACCAAGATTTGATGAGCTTCCAAGGCACATAGGACACTCTCCTAGATCATATTAACTCCCTCACTCCCTTGCCAGAGTAATAGTAAACCACAGCCACTAAGGGGGAAATATGTCTCTTCCTAAAAGCAAGATAGGGAGAGATCCTATAATAAGGGAAACAAACCACAAACTCCTGATGGAAAGCTTTCCAATCTTGGGGACCTTGGCTAGGGCCCATCTTAGGACCACTGAAAGCCCTAATGTTACTGCTTCTATTTGGGCCTAATTAATTGTCTTACCCAGTTCATCTCAAAAGATCACATATATCATGCCCAGCAAAGATTTTTCTGGGAAATTAAATGGGAAAATGTAGCAGAAAATGCCCCACCTAGCCAGTTTCTGCTAGTTTCCCAGGTAACGATTCCTGTTACAGTTCCTGTTACTTACGTTTCTTAGAAATTGCTGGTCACTGTGATGCATAGCTGGTCACTATGATGCATATTGTAAGAACCAATCAAAGACAGCCAAGTACTCTGCTTCTGTATTCCCACTTACAAACTCCGTGTAAGCCCTAGACCACCAGAGATCAGGGCCTGATATTTTGGGAATGATCCTGGTCAGTTCCCGTTGATGTAAATAAATCTGCCTCCAAATCCTGGGTGTTGGGCCGGTGAGATGGCTCAGCAGCGTAAGTGCCTGCCTTGCAAGCGCGAGGGCCCGAGTTCGACTCCCGGAACCCACATATGAAAAAGGGGCCGGTGATATTGCTCAGTGGCACGGGTGCCTGTTGGAGTGCGAGGTCCTGAGGTTGACACCCCGGTAGCCACAAAAAAAAAAAAAAAAATCCTGGGTGTTGTTTTGGTGTTTCTGTTTACTGTAGCACCATTAATCTATCTCAAAATGCTTCCCCTTGCTTTAAACCCAATTATCCCATTGTTGTTGCTACTTTCTCAAGCACTTCTGAAATTCATCCTTTATGTCTTTATGAAATGTGATCAAAAATCCAGTGAATGCCAAGGGCCATTCAGTGGAAAAGCATGCTCATCATAATATTAGGGTGTGTTCTCATCCACCTTATTCACCAGATCATGCACTGTGCAACTTCTGGCTCTTCCCCAATGTCAAAGTGATCATGAAAGATAAATGTTTTCAATCAGTTCAGAACATCCAGACAACCAGAACACTATAACTAAGGACACTTAGGAAAGAAGTGTCTTATAGAAAGTAAAAGAATGATGTGATAACTGTGTTCAAAGTGTGTGTGTGGGGGGAGTATTTTGAAGGACATTAATGGCAATATGTCTTTTATTGTAATATTTTTTCAATTTTAACATTCACCATATACTTTAATCAAACCTCATATATTATTTCTGATCTTAAAATATTTGCTTAATTAAAATTGTAGACAGTTTGAAAAAGTACAAAGTTGACTTATTTATTCATGCTCATGCAACATATAGTCTGTAATTTAGACTTCAGGAAGTAGATGGATTACTAAATGGTTTTTGTTTTTTGTTTTTTTTTAATGTGGGTACCAGCAGTCGACCTCAGGACCTCACTCTTGCCAGCAAGTGCTTGTGCCACTGAGCAATATCACTGGCCCTTTTTTCCTTTATGTGGGTTCCAGGAGTTGAACTCAGGACCTTGCGCTTGCCCGGCAGGCACTCATGCTGCTGAGCTATCTCACCGGCCCTACTAAATGTTTTTTGATTGCAATAGTAACCAATAAAGTCACCCACATTGCTGAAAATACATTAATACAGACGTGTTTCTGAATTTTCCCAGGCTATGTTTAACTTTCTTATACATACCAGGTAGTACAAGAAACAACATGTTAAGATTAAGAGGCAAACAAATTGATCTCAGTCAAACTAAATAGTATATGATTATAGAGGTAAAATGCTCAGAAAATTTATAAAATGAAGAATAATGTATATGAAGCCATTTCACAGGTTATGCAGATATTTGCATCTAGAAACAGAGACTAAAATTAGAAAGAATACAACTAGAAAAAGCATCTTTATAAGTAAATTTCTATTTTCAAATGAATGGTAGTATTAAAAATTGTTATAACTAAGATAAATAAAACAAAATAACTTTAGAAATGTTTTTATTTTTATATTGTAGTTAATTCAGATTATATTTTACATATTCTGAAGAATAGTTTTTTCCATTAAAAAGTACCTTTTCTCATATAGTCTATTGTTTCTGTATGACAATAACAATGTATATCTTTGAACAAATTTGGATTATTTTTTATTTTAAAAATGTTAAAATAGGGCCGATGAGATGACTCAGCGGCTTAAGCGCCTGCCCAGCAAGCGCGAGGGCCCGAGTTCGACTCCCGGAACCCACAGACAAAAAAGGGGCCAGTGATATTGCTCAGCGGCACGGGCGCCTGCTGGCACGCGAGGTCCTGAGGTCGACCCCCCGGTACCCACAAAAAAAAATGTTAAAATAAAAAGTACTCAGTACTCAATTGACAATCCTTAGCACATTTGTCTTCTGTTTTTGTATTCCTATGTGATAAATGAGTCTAAAAAAAGCATTTTTGTATTAATTTGGTAATTTGCCATAATAAAGAGCCACAGACTAGGTATTTGAAACACTATAAATTTATTTTTCACAATTCTAGAGGCCAGATGTTGGAAATCAAGTTGTTGCCAGAACTGATTTTCTCTGAGCCTTCTATCCTTGGCTTTTATATGGCTGTTTTTTTTTTCTATGGTATTACATGGTCTGTCCTCTCTGCATGTCTGTTATAATTGCCTGTTTTGGTTCTGGTTTTCTTTGTTTTTGTTTTTTGCTTTGTGTTTTTTTTTTTTTTTTTTCTTTTTTTCTTTTTGAGGCAGGGTTTCACAAAGCTGGCCTTGAACTCTCTTTGTAACCTAGGCTGGCCTCAAACTTGCAGCAATCCTCCTGCTTCAGCTTCAGTGCTAGGATTACAGGTGTGTGTCACCACATCTGGCTTTCTTTCTTTTTTTTTTTTTTTTTTGAGACAAGGTCTCACTATGTAATTCAGGCTGGCCTTGAATTCACTATGTAGCTGAGGCTGGCCTCAAACTTGTGGTGATCCTCCTACCTTAGCTTCCCCAGTGATGGGATTACAGGCGTGCACCACCACACTCAGCTTTAATCGTCTTTCTTTAATATTTTAAGGATATTTATTATGTTGAATTAGAAAACACCTCAATGACCTCATATTATCTTAACTGCCTTTAAAGAACCTAAAACAAATATAGGCACATTTTGACATTCTGAGAGTTAGGATTCAACATATGAATTGTGTGTGGTGGTGTGCAATTTGGCTCATAACAATCTGGATCAAATGCTTTGTGCAGTTTTGACTATTTGCTAAGGCTTGCTAGTTTTGTTTTAGGAATATGTTGTAAATTTTTTGACAATCAGGAGGTTATTTTTGCTCCCTCCCTATTTCTGTTTTTAATAGTCTTTTGCTTTTTTCTTTTATGTTAATTGAACATTTGAATTTGAATCTACAACTAAGTGAAGTAGTTTCAATTTAATGATGGAGACAGTAGAGACACATATTGCACTGTTGACCACTTCACTTTGTTATATTAGGAAGATTACGATGAAGGTGCATTTAGAATGCTTTGCACTAAGAAGAAACGTAGAAATGAATAGCATGTATTTGGATAAGTATTACCGTACTTCACGTTTTATGTAATGATGAACTAAATGAGGTTATGCCAGTTGGAATGAGAAGAAAGGGGCTAACAATTCGAAGGAAGAGTGCTGATGGGATATACAGCACGGATATGGTAATTTTGTGTTTTGAAACATTATTTTGGAACACCTGACTAACATGTTTTTCAAGAGAGTAAGGGCTTCTGAGCACTAACTATAAATCATTTAACTGGTTATTCTAATATGTCCTTATAATCTTTCTTTGAGACAACCACTATTCAGGGGAAAATAAATTAGGGGTGAAGGAATGTGATGTGAAAAAAGTATATCAAAGAAAAGCGATAAACCCACTGAGAAATGGTTGGGAAGTTTTAGTGTGTTTGCTTCAGAGTGATATATTTTTCCAAAAGAGAAACTTATCAGGGATAGTAATCATAAAACAGTGGGAAAACTATGAATCTGTTTCTAAGGACAGAATTCTACAGAGAGAAGCAAATGAATATGACTATCAGTTCCACAGTTTGTTAGCAGTGTAAATTTAAGCAAATACTTTCACTTTTTTGAGCTTTGTTTTTTCTAGTTCCAAAAGAAAAATTATGTGATTTAAATATATTATTGAATTTTAATAAATTTTTTTGTGAAATACTAAGAATGTATTATATAAGTTTTAGCTCTTGTCATTATTGTACTTGGTACTGCATTTTTCTCATTAATTGTGACCTATAGAGCCTGTTTCTCTGTCTTGTAAGTTCTTTCTGAGCAGAATATCCAACTTAATGTTCACTCTAGCCCCGGTTATAAAGTTTTGTGCATGCTTGTTTTGCAAATGATTACCTTGGGAGTGCAGTTAGGATATGAGTAGAAACATGATACACTTAGCATGCATGAGATTATAGGAGAAATCCTTGCCACTAAGAATCCAATTCAACTGAGAAATTTATTTTTTAAAAAGTAACTCTATCTTGAAATGGATTGTAAGCCATGATAGTGTTAACCAGCGTGGTGACTGCTTATACACTCTAGCAATCCTTGCTACTACTGAAACATTTTTTCCTCAAAGTTCATCAGATTGAATACTAGATTTCTTCTGAGTTATAGCACTTTCCAAATGTTTGACAATCATTATAGTTGTACAGGTGTAACTAGAGATAGCAAATATTTTATTACCTGGACTTTAATATTAATATAAATTTCCAGGGGTAGTCACACATCAAAGAAAGTCATTTTGAAAGGGCAAGTATTTAATTTCAGGGGATTCAGAGTATGGTATGGTAAGTATTTTCAATTCTATGACTGGGGAACATTCTGAGAAATGTAATACGTGAGTGTGGATGTGCACACGTGTGCATACACGCCATGGATAGATACATAATAACTTAACCATTTATTTCAAGAATTGGTAGTATTTTACTTGAAGAGAATAAGAATAAGTGTTTTCTCAGTTGTAAGAAATTGTCATGCTAATTTTCTATTAAGTCTTATATTATCTAAAAAACAGCTAACTTCTAAGGAATCAAGCCCTTCTTAAGTAAACAAATACAAGACATATAGTGCTATAGACTAAAATGATTTTTTGAGAGAGAGAGAGAAGAAAAAAGAAGGGGAGTGGAATGGAGAAGAGGGCAGGGCAGGAGAGGGGAAGAGAAGAAATAAAAATTCCGGTTCTATTCAACAGCTCAGTACCATATTTCAAATATATGACAGATGTATGTTTATTTTATTTTATTTTATTTTTTATTTTTTTGTGGGTACCTGGGGGTCGACTTCAGGACCTCGCGCGCCAACAGGCACCCGTGCCGCTGAGCGATATCACCGGCCCCTTTTTCGTATGTGGGATCTGGGAGTCGAACCCGGGCCCTCGCGCTTGCAAGGCAGGCGCTTACGCCGCTGAGCCATCTCACCGGCCCAGATGTATGTTTAAAGACGCATCTTTGTGAGATTAATATGGAATGAAAACAAAATATTTTCATGCCATGTATGTTGCAGTAATAGGAGAAAGCTAAAAAATAGGATAAAGTACCAGACCAATAGTTTTCTTCATATTATTCATCACCATATACACTGAAAATTTCAATACCTTTTTTTTTTTTTATATGGGTACCGGAAGTCAAACTCAGGACCTCGTGCTTGCCAGAAGGTGCTTGTGCCGCTGAGAGATATCACTGGCCCTTTTTTCCTTCATGTGGGTACCAGGAGTCAAACTCAGGACCTCGTGCTTGCCAGGAAGGCGCTTATGCCATTGAGCCATATCACTGGCCCAATACTTTTAAGAGAAAAAGAGTTACACTCAGTATTTGATAACTTCTGATATAAAATTAATAAAATAGTTTTATCTCAAAACAAAGTAGACTGATGCTATTGTCAAGTAGCTAAATTGATTTTTAAAACATTGAAATGGATCGGTGATCTTAATGGGACTTCAGGTTAGTAAGTGTTAATTTGGGTGTGTCATTATTAGAAGGAGGCAAATGAAATGAATTTTTAAATTTTTAAGTAGCCAAATAATTTTCAGTAGTTTATAAAGAGAATTGAAGTTGAGTGGTATATTCAATATTTAACAGCAACTATATAATGTTGTTTCTAAAGCAATATACAGGCCACTGAGATGGCTCAGTGGCATGAGTGACTGCCCCTCAAGTGTGAGGGCGCGAGTTCAACACCCAGAACGCACATACGAAAAAAAGGGCCGGTGATATCACTCGGCGGCACAGGCGCCTGCTGGCGCGCGAGATCCTGAGTTTGACCCCCGGTACCCACACACACAAAAAATATAATAATAAAAAAATAAAGCAATATACAATAAACATGATAGAACATCCGATAGGTCATATTAAATAATTGTAAAAATTAAAGAGTAAAGGGAGTTGAACAACTATTTTAAGAATTTTTTTATTGAGAAGAGGTAAAATCACTTCTTTTAACAGTATAAAATCATATAATGATGTAAATTGTAAACAACACTTTCAATGAATTTCTTATAACTCTTCAGCTGGTACAAAACTCAAGACTTTAAAGGGTTTCTTACATAACAGCATGAGCTCTGTGGACATGCTCTCTAGCAAAATTGGTAAAAATTATTTTAAAAAATTAAGTTTTGGGGGCTGAGGCTGTAGCTCAGTGGTAGGGCACTTGTTTTGCATATGCAAGACCCTGGGTTTGATCTCTAAGTTACACACACAAAAAAAAAGTCCCTGGAAATTTCCCTAAAAGCACATAGAAAATGAAAAAACATTAATGAAGAAAAAGTACTAAAAATTGGTAAGAACAGTGAGAATCTCTGGAATTTGAATTAGGACCTATGCTTTCGCTCTCTCCTTGATCTCAGCTTTGTGAGATGAAAACTACAATTTTGAATCCTTATAACCAAGCACTAAAGGCCCCTGCTTCCCTCCGGCTACTCATCAGAGTATTTCCCAAAGTGTCTGGATGTCTTTCACATACATCACCTACCTCTTTGTTGTTGAGTTTAAGTAACAGGCTTTTGAGACAGAGAGCCCAGCTTCACTAGTATTCTGAGAAGCTTTTCAGGAAATCCACTTCTGTTCTCAACTCAGCAGGAAAATCTAGAGAAAAATAAATAGGCAAGATTTCCTAAAGCAAACTGAGCAAATAGGCAGAGCCCACCGAGATCCACCCACATTTTTAGAGAAAGCACAGCATACCTGATGGCCTTGTTGTCAACCACCTACCAACATAGCCCACCTGTGGAATGTATCTGCTCACACCCAGAATAGCGTTGAAGGGCTACTTGACTTGAATCCCTAGATAGCCAGCCTTTGGGTGCAGGATAACTCCCTGTAGCTGACCAGGAAAGAAGACCCATGACACACTCCAAAAGCTAATCACTCTTGTGGGTTTAAACAGTGTTTTTATGGCTTTGAAGATCACCTCTAGACTGCCCAAAGTGGGGTTACCAAAGGTGCAAAAAACAATAGCAGAGCCGGTGAGATGGCTCAGCGGCATAAGCGCCTGCCTGGCAAGTGCGAGGTCCTGAGTTTGACTCCCAGTACCCACATATGAAAAAAAGGGACGGTGATATCGCTCAGCGGCATGGGCACCTGCTGGCACGGGAGGTCCTGAGTTCGAACTCTGGTACCCACCCACACACACACACACAAAAAATAGCAAATAAAAAACAATAACAAACAACACATCTTAATTGTTTTCATCCCCTCCCCCTCCCATCCCTTTTTGCTCCCTCTAACTCGCCTTCCTCTACCCATTTCCAAAAACTCTATTTCTATTTTTTTCTTCAGTTGTCTTTTTTTATACATTTTCCTTTCCTCCCTCAACCCTTCCTCCATGATTTTGAATATTAAATCTTACTTATTAAGTAGTTATGGCAGGAAATTATTATGGAGTGACTACTAATTATGAAGCACTATGCTATCACTTTTTCCTGGATCCTCTGATTTTCACTTTGGCAGTTGCAGATTTTATAATTTGGCTTGAGGAACATCCAACCACAGTAAACCCTTGGATTATGAGTAACTTGTGCTGGTAGTGTTCCACAAGATACGCAAGCATTTCTAATAAATTTTACTTAATAAATAAGCAATGTCTTGCAATATGAATAGTAGGTGATGCTGACCTTCACACACCCACTACTGAGCCAATGGTCTTTTCTTTCAGTGGGGTGTTATGGGTGATTGTCTCCCAGCAGCAAGAGGTTATGGGGGACATCTTCTGAGCAGAGGAGGAGGCAAAAAAGACAGAGGAATCCCTCACTTCCAATGAGATTAGAGAGATATATAAAATGTTGGAAATGGTGCAAAATTTCCTAAGAAAGCATCTCTTCCTTTGTTAAGTATTCTTAGTTTTACCTTACTGATTTGAGTATTCTTAGTTGGCAGTGTTGCTGTTTTTTGCTTGCTTGTTTTTCCTTTAGCACTTTGCATGTATCATGCCTCTTAGTCCTGGCCTGAAATGTGTCTGCTAAGAAGTCAACTACTAGCCTTATTGACACTCCTTTATATATGATATGCTCCTTTTCTCTTGCCAATTATAGGGTCTTTTGCATGTGTGTGTGTGCTTTACTTTTTATAGTTTGATTATATATTATATTATAATATATTATATTATAATATATTTTTTGAACTGAATATGATTAGAGACCTTTAATTTCCCTGTGCCTGTATATTTATGTCTTTTCTCAGTTTTAGAAAGTTGTTTTCTATTATTATGTCTTTAAGTCAACTGTCTACTACTTTATCCTCCTTCTTTAAACAGCTATAATTAGAATATTTCCCCTTTTAATGCTGTCTCATAAATTCTACAAACTTCTCTATACCTTCTTATTCTCTTGACTGCATATTCTCAAATACTCTGTCTTTGGGTTCACAGATTCTTTTATCTGCTTGATCAGTTCTGCTGTTCATGTGTTTTGCATTTTTTTTTTCATTTCATTCACTGTATTTTGCATCTCCAGCATCTGCTTTTAATTTTCTTTTTGGCATTATATTGCTTAAATTTCTATGTTTGTTCATTTGTTCCTATTCTAATTTCTTTGAATTGATCTTCTGTTTACATAAAGTTCACTGAGCTTCCTTTAAACAATTATTTTGTATTTTTTGTTAGGCAGTTCGTACATATCTATTTCTTTAGAGTTGGTTACTGTTGCTTTTTGTTGTTGCTTTTGTTCCTTTCATATTGTAATATTTCCTTGATCACTTTCATTTCTTATTGCCATACATAGGTATTTGCACATTTGAAGAAGTAGGGATTTATTCTAGGCTTTGTCTGAGTCTGCTATAGTAGACCTAAACCCAGAGTCTGTTAAAATGGGGGTTGGGGAGTCCAAGGACTGGTCTAGCACTGAGAAGGATTGGAGCCTGTGTCTATGGGGTTGCGGCCTGGTGCCTGATGGTATGATTGGTAAATAGGGAGACCTGAATCCTGGGTCTATGTGAGCAGTTCTGGTACCTGGGGACCTTATGTTTGGGGCTACAGGGACCAGCCTAAGAAATGGTCTGGAGGGGCTGCCCTGTTTGGGGGATGGGCCTGAAACTTGCAGACTCATGGAGTCCAGCTGGGTTCTGGGGTCAGTTAGGAGCCAGGAATCAGAGGGGCTGACCTGGCCCCAGAGTGTATTTAGAGCCTGAAACTAATGCAGGGCCAAATCTCTGTGCTAGGGTCATATTGGAGCCTGGGACTGCTGGCACTGGCCTGGCACCTACAAAAACTTGGATGCTCAGTCATCTGATAACAGCTACAATGTGGGGCTGTGGGGACCTGTTTGGCATTAGATTTTACTAGGCAGGTTCAGCGTTGGAGTCCGAGGGAAAGTCTAGTGCTCACTTCCTTGTCCTTCCCCAAAGAAGAGGGTATATCTCTCCACACTGTGCTACCTGGGATTGAGAGGTAGACGATCTGGGTGATATAAAACTGTCCTCCCTGACTTCTTAAATATATCTTTTGTTATTTTTATGCTACACCCATGTACTATATTCTTTCACCTGCTTTTCCTAGCTCTTGGAAGGTGTTTGTAAGCATTCATAATTGTTCAAATTGCTGTGTCTGCAGGGGGTGGAGCAGTACAAAGTCTTCTATCTTGTCCATTGCTTTACAAACACAATGAATAGTGAGTTTTTTAAAACTAGATATGGCAGCTGTTAATATTTATATTTGGCTTATAAATTAGTACTGTGACTTTTTTTCTTTCTATTTAAACAATATTTTGTTTTTAACTTATGGGATTATTTATCAAAATAGGAATTAAAATAACATTGTAAGATGATTATTTTAGGAACAAGTGGCATCTTCATCTAAAAACCAGTCATAAGAAGGGGGATAAGATTTGCAAGATGGGGCTGGTGAGATGGCTCAGCAGCATAAGCGCCTGCCTGGCAAGCACGAGGGCCCGAGTTCGACTCCCGGAACCCACATACGAAAAAGGGGCCAGTGATATTGCTCAGCGGCACGGGCGCCTGCTGGCGCACAAGGTCCTGAGGTCGACCCCCGGTACCCACAAAAAAAAAAAAAAGATTTGCAAGATGTATTTTATTATAACCCGAGAAAATATTTATTATTATAAAATGATTTACAAATCATTTAATATTTGCTATTTATGCAAGTCCAAGTCCAATTTGTCAAAACTAATGTACAAAACTTTGTGTAGAAAGTGTGTTTCAGTGTAAGTCCTTTCATCTAAAATTATGTAATAACAAAAAAGTATAAATAATATGTACTGTAAACATGTTTTTATAAAATCAAGTACATGTTAATGCTTTAGAGGTGTCCTTAATATAATTGAGTTCATTAAATGCAGTTCTTTATTCTTATTTCTATTATATTACTCTAAATATATTAGTATTATTCTTCAGAGATTTATGATAATGTACATTTGAGAATATTTATATAATGACATCAGTATTATAAGAGTTTGAATAAGGTATTTAAAATTAAATAAATAAATCACACAAAATTCAGAATAAATAGTCTTTCAAATGCCTTTACTTTAATAAAATCATTCTGTGATGAGCAATAATTGATGACAACTTAAACTGGAAATGGTCCTTTCAGAAATCAAAAGTGGAACTACAGAAATAGAAGGAGGTGTGAAGGAGAAATTTTTTAACATGCTGATCATGGGATGGCCATGGAACATGCATATAGAAGTACTTCGTAAGTAAATAAAAATGTGTGTTTAGGTTTTAAGTATGTAGTCTGATCATGAGTCAGACTTAAGATTTTTCATTTTACTGGTATTATAATTATTTAGAATTGGTAATTAGTAAAGTGGATCCTGCACAAAACCCAAGAACAGAGCTCAATTGAGTGATTGCCAATGAAAACTTATGGAGAAATCAATATGTGAGCCACAGATTGAGAAAAATGGTGAGCGCTACACTGAGGAAAAGCACAAGGAGGGGGCATCAGTGGGCTTGATGGCATGAAAGAGCAGTTATTTCAATGTAAGACAAGGTGAGTTAGAAAAGGCAGTGTCACAGACTGTGCTTAGCTACAATTATTCAAGATGTTTTTAAGGCTTAAATTGTCCTACTCCATCTCAGAATGAAGTCAAAGATCTTAGAGACTAAAATGTTGGAAATGCCACCTGAATGTGACATATATGGAAATACAGTGTGATGTACTAGGATGCAGAGGAAGACCTTCAAATAGGAACCACAGTCTCGAGTGAATTAGGGTGAGGACCATATAAGTACGTGAAAATGAGGAGCTACCTTATTCTCATTGCCTACAGTTACAAAGAACCAGTGCTCTCTAGCTAGTAAATTAGCTAGTACTTTTTTGTCTTTATCTCAATCATAAATGTAGATATTTGAAATGTTTAATTCAACTGTACAGTAAACTGTCCTTATCTGCAGTTTTGCTTTCTATAGTTTTCCATTTCCTGTGGTAAACTGTGACTCAAAGCTGTTAAGTGGAAAATCCTGAAAGAAACATTAAAAATTTTTAATTGTGTGTGCTTTTCAGAGGAAGGATGAACTCTTGCACAATCCTACTCTATCTTGCCTAGGAAATGAATCAGCCCTTTGTCCAATATCAGGAGCTGATAATTCTCCCAATCTTATGGACGAGTGTACTGCAAAGGATAAAAGACAACAGACAAAGTAATATGGTATATGGGGGTCTGGGAAGGTCAGAGCTCTTTTGGCTAAGACAGACTTCTCCGAACTGGCCAGTATTTATTGGGTCCTTTACATATCAGGGAGGTGCAGGAAAGTGCAGGGAATAGCTGAGGTAAAAAGGCACAGAAATGAGCAAGGCCTTGAGAAATGAAACAAAGACGTTCCAAGGAGTAAGTCTTTGCTTAATGAGAGAGCTGTTTGATCTCTAAAGTTGGCAGTATTGCCCTTGAAAATCTGAGAGTCGGCCCCCACAGCTGCACTGTTATCTTGCCTTGAGAGACATCACAGTGTCACAGGCCACTACAGGCCTCTACCGTGACCATTGGCATGGAGAGTTCTATTTCTGCATTCCAGCTGCTGGCTCCTCAGGCAAGTCACTTAGGCTTGGGACAGACTCATAAGTTAATATAGAAAAGCCAATTGATTAATTCTAAAGCCTGCTTAGCACTGCCTCAGTGTGGTCTCTGTAGTCCAACATATCCATGATGTATATGCAAGTCATCCATTAGTCACTTAGTAACCATCTCCTTTATCGAATTAACTGTCACAGTATCACAGTGCTTATGTTCAAGTAACCTTTATTTTACTTAATATCCCTAAAGTGCAAAAGAGTGGCGATGTTGTCAATAAGCTGTAACGTGCAGTTTTAATTTTGCAAATTCAGGCTTCCAGTGTGGGTTGGGATGTATGCCTTGTAAAAAAAAAAAAAAAGAAAGAAAAAAGGAACCATTGGAGCAAGAAAACTTTCCAATAGCTTCCTCTAAAATCTCTTTATATTCTGTTTGTTAGGGCTAGAGTAGGATTTGCTGTGCAAAACTGCTACTTTTAAGCAGTGACATGCAACCAAAAAGAAATTTCCTACTACTGTACTTAGATGCCTTTACCTGCAGTATCACTTCCCATTTCTATAAAAGAAATGTATGTTGATAGAAGTGAAGGTTCATTGTATACATATATTTTCTGTGCTTCTGAAGCTTACTGATAAACCTCTCCAACTAAGTGTAAATGATTTAAAACTACTTGAAAAATTATAAAAATGATGAAAACATCATTAGCACCAGCTGCAGCAAAATGCATCAAAGTAAAATGACCTATATTATTATTTTACAAGTAGGTTGAACAGAAACAAAAGTAGAGCCAGAAAGAAAAATAGTACATTCAATAACATACATTTTCAGGCCATCATGTACTTCTCATCACCATTTAAACGACAGTTTTAATGAAGGTAAAACTCACCAGAAGTATCAATTAATTTCAACAGAGAAGTGTACTGTCTTGTATTCTTCAGAGAACTGAGGCAGGGTTCACATACCTGGTTCATCATGTGGTTGCTGACATGACTTTGACCTCAGAGATGCATTGAGAATCATTGCAATTCTCAAACATTAAATATGTCAGTGAGGTTGATAAAATAGAAAGAGAGGAAAAACGGATGTTTTAGTGTGTTTTGCAACTGCTCAACCTAAAGAAAGAACAATTCAGGCCAGTTGAAAGAGGAAATGCATTGCATTTAACCCTCTCATTTGTCCTATCTACCAACATTCACTTCCACTGCCCTACTATGGAGGCTGTCTGTCATAGCCAACCAGGTACAACATTATTACATTACTTTGTTACTTTGCACCGTGAGGAAAATCCTCCCTCTTTTTTGTTTAATATTTTAGTCTGCTTTAGTGAATACAGTTCAGTGTGCCAAAAATACCTTTGTGGGGAAAACATGTAAATAGTGATAGATGATAGATAGATGGATAAATAGATAGATAAATAGAGAAATGGCATAGACACAGATACCTTATGTAAATGAATTTTCAGTGGAACAAAATCTAGAGCCATTTTAAATCTGGGTAGTCTCTTAACATTTGTTTTACTGAAATACAGGCTGAAAAAGGATTATATAAAACAAAAAATGTATAATGAAAGCATTTTTTGAGTACATGATAAGCTAAACTCCAGAAGTTGTGTTGAAAAAACTGTCAAGATAACTTAAATTCTTAGTTGTAAAATAAGAACCAGAGTTCTGGATATGGATATAGAGAGGGAACACTGTACTTAATTGCTGACCTTCTATCAAATACAGAGTGCAAATAAAAGAAATATAAGTAGTTTGGAAAGGTTTTCCCTAAGGCAAGAGCTATAGATAAAATAAAGCTTTATTGAAGATGACCCTGTGAGGTCATTCCTGCTCTACCATTCACTCTGAAGCTACGCCGAGATCTCGAATGTGCACATTCATGTTATTCCATCAGTTGTGTCAGCGTGACAAGGACAGAGAAGGTTGATAAACATCTATGATTTATAGGCAGAGACAGCTATCCACAGCAATTACACTGTTTAAAGGCAACATGCGTTTTAACAGTTTCAGCTGGCTTTACTGGAAGTAAATATTCTGTTAATTCTGCAATGTTCAATGATACCCTAAAATTACAATTTCCATGATTAAAATATGACTTGTACTTCATATTTTTCAAATTGTCCTCACAGCAAACACAAGGTAGAAAAAATTTGTTTCTTGAACTGATAACTGATTTTTAAATTTTATTTAATGTTTTAGAACATATATGAACTCATAACTGTATGAAGAGCCTAGGGTGGTACTCTTCCCAACTATTTTCTCCTGAGGTGATTTTTTAGATAGGATTGGATTGGCATTTTTGCTCCTACACCATCATTAGTCACATATTCAAAGTTGAAAGTGGCCATGTTTTCAGTGAATCACTATTTTCAAGGTAGAACCTGAGTATTTATGAAAATTTAGAGGAAATAATTGGCTAGCCCTGCATCAGGCTGGTTACTTTTAAAGTTACCTTTGCTTCTTTAGTGGGCTAAATTGGCATGTAGAAAAGATCTATTTGAATCACTGTATTATATACACGTTTGAGACACTCAATTTGTCAGAAGTGTTTGACTACTAAAGGGAATCATCTTTCCATCTCCTTATCCGAGCATTCCACTCAAGTGTTATAAGTACTGTGCAATGTATTTATTAAAGAAGATCCCAAAGAATTTACGTATATAAGTGGAGGTAGTTAATATGGGTAGAGTGCCTCTTATAGCAGGTACCAATCCAAGGACTTTAAAAACATTAATGTATTTAATATCAACCACAAAAGGCAAGTATTATTATTAAATTTCAGAAATAAGGTCAAAGAGATGAAGATAGATTAAGTGACTCATCCGAGGTCCTCAACTATGTAAACAGCCTAAACTAAGAGGCTATTGCAGAGATTTGAAGGAATTAATACATAGCATATTTCCACCATTCTAAAGTGAAAAAATATGAGATGATAGAATCAGACATATTTCATATATATGTTTACATACTACATACACATTAGATATCATTTATATTTTTATTATATAGCTATATTCATATTTAAAATCAACTTCCTCATTAGAATGTTTATGTTGAAGAACATGGCATTAAGTCTTTTAAACATGTATGGTGGTTAATACTCTAGCACGCATTAGACACATTTATCGTTTTGACGTATAGGATAACATATTCACGAGATTAGGATGCAGCTATTTCTGGGGGACATTGTTAAGTTTAATTACTTCCTAAAGTCACTTATTAGTTAAGTGACCCCTAACAAGGAGTGAATAGATGAGCTAACAGTTAAGACTTTTTTTCCATGTAGCTCGTTACACGTAGTATCATAGCATCAGAGAAAGAAGTTCTCTCCCCAGTCACCCTTCTGAGGTATACGATTCCTTTCCCAAGGGTCTTAACCATGAAATTCCTTCTCAATCAAAATTTGTCTTTTTTCTCAGAATGGGAAATCATGACTGGCTTTCACTCTATTAACCTACATTTTCATTACCAGATACTGTTGCTTTATGTATCTTTTGGGGACCATTACTGTGTACTGTCAGTTTTATAGTCCAATGGATGTCAGTTATATCCATCAGAGTAGTCCTTTAATTAAGTTATGTTCAAAGGCACTTTAGCTACAAGGCTGAAATTTTTATTCCATTTTCCTTTTCTCTCCCCAAGTTAGGTTCAGACATATTGCCTTCATGGATCAACTGAATTTTTGCAATATGCTATATGTGCTGAAAAGCTAAATAAATTTAGACATATCAATAAGAATAGCAACAACAAAGATATGTTTTAAATTTGGTTATAAATATTTTACCATTATGAAATTCTTGATATATATATTAAAGAAAAAATTAAAACTTCATGAAAATTAATCTCTAAAGATATCAAATTTTCAACTAAATTATGAAACATCATTATACTGGTATTTTTAAACTTTCTAATCACTGAAGCCCAAATATATTCTCTGCAAGTCTGTACTGCAATTACCCTTATTTAGATGAATTCTTTATGTCTGGATTGGTGAGAGTCTTTTATCATCGTCTGCCTGAGCTCTATCTCACTGGAATTTCTGTAGATACTACAGACTCTCTCTTTTAGTTCACATTTGGAAACTACTGGATACATAAAAATTAGAACAGATATTAGGTTATGCAAGAAATTTTACTTCACTTAAGAAAATTTATAAGCGTAGTGACATTTGGTAATTTGAGATAAAGTGTATTAACATGAGTTCTTCAGGCATAAATATCAATAGAAATAAAGGCACATAAAGGGTAAATATGTGAGTAAACAGAAACAAAAACTGAAAAAAATAATAATTCACTTTGTGGTTTGAAATATAAGTAGATATAAGTAGATTTTAAAAGAAATATAAGAAATATCCTGTTTCTAGCATTATTGAATAATTACAAAAGAAATCATTTGCGGTCAACTTTAGTAACCTAAGAGCGTATGTTCATAGAAAGAATGTATACTCTAATAATCTTTGGTGAAACCAGTATAATAATTGTATAGTACCAAGTTAAAAGAGGGAATGTGAAAAATGAATAAATATTTGATTAATCTAGAGTAGCCAGTAAATGATAGAACATACACATAGATCAAACAGAAAACAAATAGTAAGATAATGGAAAATAATTACTAAATGAGAGATAATTACTAAATTTATCAGAGATTATATTAAATATAATTAAACTAGACAGACCAATTTATTTTTTTTTTAAAAGCTGAGATGTCAGATTAGTGCAATAAGATCAGTACTGTGATAATTTTAAGAGTTCTGTTAACATTTTGTATTCTTTAGAAAGTGAGATACAGTGGTATCTCAGTTCACGAACTTAATTTGTTCCTTGATTCTGGGGAAGATGGCTATGTTCATGTTTGTTATCCCATGCGGAGTTCACGAACAGAAGCAACACTTTGTGGAGCGCTTCTGTTTGCCAACCAAATTGCAACAGAACCATTTGTTTATCAAGGTATTACTGTATAATATTTTACCTTTTCCTGAAGCCATATGAATGAATTGTACAATATCATTTTCAATCAAGATTTTTTCACATTGCACAATATTTTGAAATATTTTCAAGTAATTATATTTATCAGTATTTCATTCCTTTTTTATGCTGAGTAGTATTCTATTTTGAAAAATTTCATAATGTTTTTCATAGTTTTTTTTAAATTTTCCTCTGTGTTGATTTTTGTTTGGAGACAACATAGAAAAATAACTACACTAAAAATGAAACCTCTTGTGGTCAGTGTTTTTAATTTGAGCCTTTATTAGTTCTGCATTTCATTCTGGTATAATTTGAATTTCTTTAATGGCTAATGATAAAGATCTTGTATATGCTTATTTGGCATCTCTCTTTGTCTTTTGTTTTTTGAGACAAAGTCTCACTAGGTATTTCAGGCTGCCCTTGAACTCACTATGTAGCCCAGGCAGGCCTTGAATTTGCAGTGATCATCCTGGCTTAGCCTCCTGAGTGCTGGGATTGCAGGTGTGTGCCACCACACCTGGTTATATCTCTTCTTTTTCATGTAGATCATCAACTATTTTGTTCATTTAAGAAAGTTGTTTGTCTTATTATGATGTATTTGTTTTAATATATGTTAGATAAAAATTTTTGTCACATATATTTTGCAAATACTTCCTTCTTTTTTTTTTTTTTTTTTTTTTTTTGTGGGTACCGGGGGGACGACCTCAGGACCTCACGCGCCAACAGGCACCCGTGCCGCTGAGCGATATCACCGGCCCCTTTTTCGTATGTGGGTTCCGGGAGTCGAACTCGGGCCTTCGTGCTTGCAAGGCAGGCGCTTAAGCCGCTGAGCCGTCTCACCGGCCCAAATACTTCCTTCTTACCTTGGTTAGTCTTTCAATTTTCTTAACAGTGTTTTTTAAAGATTATCAGATTATAACTCTGGTGATGTCCAGTTTATCAACTTATTTCATTCAGGATCAGCATTTCTGTTTTCCTGTTATTTGTCCTTTATTTTCTTCTTTAAAGTATTTATATTTTGGGTAGAATCAGACTTTCTTATGTTATAAAGGACCTTCGCCCAATTCAGGCTCACTGAAGTGTTCTATAAGAATTTTCTGAGGGCCGGTGAGATGGCTCAGCAGCATAAGCGCCTGCCTGGCAAACATGAGGTCCCGAGTTCGACTCCCAGTACCCACATATGAAAAAAAGGGCTTTTGTGACCTGAGGTCACTTCTCTGAGCTTCAGATTTCTTGTTTATAAGATGAAGATGTGGGCTGGTGAGATGGCTCAGCGGCATAAGTGCCTGCCTGGCAAGCACGAGGGCCCGAGTTTGACTCCCAGAACCCATATACGAATAAAAGGGCCGGTGATATCACTCAGCCACACGGGCACCTGTTGGCGTGTGAGGTCCTGAGGTTGACCCCCGGTACCCACCAAAAAAAAAGAAAAAAGATGAAGATGTTGGATCAGGTGATCTCTGAAGACTCTGTTTGCAAATAATTTTTAAATATCTAAGTTTGAGTTAAACTCAAATTAAAAAGGAAGACATGGATTAATTATAATTAAAAGTGTGGACAAAGGATGTGAATAAGTATATCCCAGAAGATACGAAAAGGGTTAATAAGCTTTATAAATTTTGGTCATTCTTATTAGACTTCAAAGAAATACAAATTAAGACAAGAACTGGATTTTACTGCATAGCCAGTAGAAAAAACAAAGGAAAATCAGGCCAAGTTCTGGTCCTTGGAAAAGTCAGAAAACTAATACTAACTTCAGCAAGAAGCATGAGCATAATTTCATCTCTGAGAATTTAAACTTCTAGGGCTACAGTTCTCTCCTACTTGGAGAAACCACTGCACTGCAGGGCATCATGAGCCTGTAAATCAATTAAACCCTAATTACAAAGCCAAATGGCATCTGTTCCCATCTTGACATAAGATTTGCTAAGATGAAGAATCTCTGGCTAGAACAAGTTAAAAATTTTATAAGTTGCTATCTCACCAAGCTGTTTTTCTTCATACAGTTTCAGTAACACTGAAGCAGTTCCAGAGTCAGCAGAGTCTTTAGAGATCACCTGATCTAACATCTTCATCTTATAAACAAGAAATCTGAAGCTCAGAGAAGTGACCTCAGGTCACAAAAGAAGCTTTTTTCATGAGTGGGTTCATTTAGATTTACACTTACTAAGTGGCTGGGGACCACTGTTTGTATTTCATAAAGATACTTACCTGAGAGTGTTATTGAGAAGAAATGTTTATAATATGTGACTGCAAAGTTTATTGAGAGTTTAATTTGTGTACATTTTTCCTTTCCTTTCCCAGAAATGTAGACATTATTCTGTTTTTCTTTGTTTTGTCCCTATGGAGAAATTGTGGCAATGATGAAAACAGAGATTATCCACAAAAAATCTATTTTATGGTTTTTAAAAATATCTGAGCTGTGGAAGAGAGTGGTGGAAAAAGAGAGGCTTAACTTCAGTTGAAGGAAAAGAGAACAGAAATAGGCTAGAGGAAGAAAGGAAAAGGAGGTGAGGAGGACAGAAACATAGAGGCAGGTGTCTAAACATTGATCATCTGAACTACACTCTTGAAGATGCCACTGAGCCACAAGAAATGATTACTATTTTACAATACTTCATACATACAAAAGTTCATCTCCACTATTCTACAGTCTTTCTCTAGACAACTTGCCCTCTAAATGGTGACCCTATAGTTTTGGAATAGAATTTATCTTTCCAAATCTCATTATTTTCTTCAGAAGAATTCTATATAAATCCATTAGGATTAGTAAGATCACCATGGAGTCTGAAAAAAATGTATTCTTATCACTACTTCCTTTTTTTTTTGATGCCACACTAATTTTATCTTAAATCATTTTAACTTCAACAGCATTTTAAGTAATTCATGATTGCTCTGAGCATTCTTCCCAAATATTCATGTAAGCTTCATATATTAAGAAAGTGAACCACATTCTGTAGCATCAATGACACACATGCAGATGTACAGATACCTCTTATCTGGGAATTACAAGAAGACAATCCAAGCTGGTTACTTCTAAGATGCCAAAACAGCTGTGCAAACTCTTCTTTTGAGTTAAACTTAAATAATAGTAAGTAAGTTTAAATTCAGAAAAAGAATAATATTTTAGAGAGTTTCTGCAAAAAAGTTTTGCAGAGAATATGGAGTTAATTGAGGACATAAAACCTAATATTTTTAGTCAAGAATGATGAGATTATTTTGGTATATCAAATAGGGCAAAAGCCTGTTTGAGGGTGGCTAGAATAAGGAAGCATCAGAGTCATGGGGACTGAAAGGGTAAATTTACTTGTGAGGTCCCCAAAGAAAGCATGCAGAGGCAGACATCAGCAACAGCAAGCAGCAGGAAGCAAGCAGAAAGAGCAGCCTGTGTCTTTGTTGGTTAACCCTTATACATGTCCTTATCACGTATTTACATTCTTCCATGCTGGCCTCACCATCACATGCTTGATTGTCTCATGCTAAGACATGATTATGTAAGTGTGTCCCACTATGCACCTGTGCTACACAGTGGGGTCACATCCTCACAGGTCTTCAGATACCCCAGCCTTTGACATAATCTGTTGTGGCTCCCCAAGGATGTAATCGAGGTGACACTAAATTATATTTGTATACCCATTTTCTTGGGAATAAGAGCCATTCCAGAGACTTTGGGAATAAATCATTGGTGTATAAAATATCTTAAATTACACTGGGAATGCTTTGAGAGATGTAGATGCTTGGGCTATAACTCCAAATCAATTAAACCAGATTCTCTGGAGATGAGGCCCAAGAATAAGTATTTTTAAATCTCCCCAAACCTTTCTCATTTGCAGCAAGATTGAACATTATTGGGTTTGAGATATTAATGGGAGCAGGAGTAGAGAGAAATGGTAGGTAGAATAATGGCTTCCAAAGATGATCCCATACTAATCTCTAAAGCCTATGGAATGTGTTATCTTATGTATTGGTCAGTTTTCCACTGCTGGGATAAAATAACACAGTTTAAATGTGGAGAAGATTAAGTCGGTTGATGGTTTCAGACGTTTCCGTTAATGGTTGGTTGGTTTCAGAGCAGAAACTCGTGGCAGAAGGGCATGGTAGAGCAAAGCTTCTCACATTATGGTAGACAGGGAGCACAACACAGGGGTTTCAAAGGGGCAAAGGACCAGATAGAAACCACAGGGTTATGTCTCTGTGATCCACTAAAGCACACCTGAATTATGTTTTACTAATCTCTTAGGTGTCTCTCAACCCAATCAAGTTGACAATGAAGAGCAATCATCATACCTTACAAGGATAAAGAGATTTTGCAGATGTGATTAAGTTCAAGATTTTGATACGAGATGCTTTTTTTAGATTTTCTAGGTGGATCCAATGTAAGTACAAGTGATCCTTACAAAGGGAGGTATATCAGAGATAGAGATGATGTGACCATAGAAGCTGATTAAAATTATATATATCATAATTAAAGAAAGAACTATCAGGTAAATCGCAGAAACATTAGACATACCTTAAGCTCATTGTGCACCTGGAATCCATTTATTACCTAGCATCCATATATTCCTACCATCACAGGGCAACTATGAGATTATTTGACTTTGAGGGTGCCCCTCGCAATTCAGTTCTTAATTGCAAAAATCTTCAGAAGTTTTGAATATTCCTCTTCCTTCAGTGTAATTCACATAAATAGCAGTAGGCTTTGGGAAAAGAAGACATAACAATTACAGATATACTACTAGATTTCTACAGGATATTTCCTTTTGGGAACTCAACCTTTCCTTCAATAAACAGGTTTAGATTTGAATAAGTGGCTCACGTTTGGAAACTGGGAAAGAGATTGAGATGTTTGACTGTCTTAGTTCTCTTGCTCATCCATCCCTTATTGTTGCTATTGTTGTTAGAAATATCAAATGTAATATCTTGTTGGGTGCATGTCTTTCTTGACAGGAAACTGCATTATATCATCCATATTTGTGATTTTGTGTGTCATGCTTTTTTTGTTGCAATTCCAACCTGCTATTGATGAGAGTGATTGAAACCGTGTTGCTTTAAACTGTAAGAGCCTGATGGCTCTAGATTTAGTCTAATCACAGACTAGTAGATTCTAGCATACCACCTTTAAAAAATAGCAATTCCTATATTTCCTCCAAAACAGATAACACTTCAAGTCAGTCAAAACTAGTGAAACTATTGTATGCAACTTAATTTAAGTAGATTTACTGTCAACAGTTCTGAAAAAAAAATGTGTTCTGGATTGATTTAGACTCCAGTATTTTGGATACTCATCATTCTCATTGTTCCCAGTGAGACCAGCTCTCTAACATATTTCTTCCTATAGTCTCACCCACAGTTGAGCTGTAGCCTCTAACGCTTGTGTCTCTCTCACTAGCATACTGCTTAAAACATTGTTGAATGAAGTATCTTCCTACCCCTTGCAGCAATAATCCTTTGGTAGTTTTTCCTGTTTAACAGATAACTACTGTGGCATGGAAACTTCTTTGAACTGTTTTCTTTATTTTGCTATCATCTGCTATATCAATGTATGAAGGGACATTTATTTCTCCAATCTTCTAATAGGTACCCCCTAATAGAGAGTAAATTAGTAGGATGCCTCTTAGAGGGTTGGGGATATAAAAAATGCAAGCGTTTCATAAAAAGTTCGACTGGAATGTTTTCCAAATCAGTTCTGAATAGATAAACCCTCCCTTATCATATTGCTTGTTCTCTCTGAATTCAATTCCACATGTATTTTCCTTGTTCCTCTACAAGACTTGTTGGCATAGTCTTGCAGCTGCTTGAGATATAGCAGCCTCCTTTCTACCTTCACAAGGCTGTCACTTACATAGCCAGATTACAGTGTGACATAATTCAAGCTGCTGACCTATTTCTAAAAGGGAATTGAGGTTTAGATCTTGAGGAAGGCACATCACAAACAAAAAAGTTTCATTCAGGACATGAGGAACCACTAGCTTCCAACAGTGAAATGAACTGCAAAATGTTTAAGTGGATCTAGGGATTCAATATATTCGAGGGCATGAACTAGATGTAAATTATACACACACACACACACACACACACACACACACACACACACACACTCACATTTCTTTGTATATTTATGTATCTTTGCCAATTTCTTTTTTCATTTAAAAATGATTTCCTTCCTTATAGATTTAGTCTAATCACAGACTAGTAGATTCTAGCATACCCACTTAAAAATAATAATTCCTATATTTCCTCCAAAATAGATAACACTTCAAGTCAGTCAAAACTAGTGAAACTATTGTATGCAACTTAATTTAAGTAGATTTACTGTCAACAGTTCTGGAAAAAAATGTGTTCTGGATTGATTTTATTTCTTTGTCTGTATCTTCAAAGCAAAGTTCTTAAATATAATGTGTATACTGCTTTACTTATCTGAGGTTTATATCTATTTTTCAAGTCTAAGCAGATTTTAATATTTTATTTGCTGTATATGTTAGTAAAATTTGCTTTTCAGAGAAGCTACAATTCCAAAAAATAATTTGGTAAATTCAGAGGCAAGGTACATATTTTTTCCAGCACCTCCTCAAAAACAAAAGGTAAATAAGCTGAATATTCATAAAAAAAAGATAACAGCTCAGTGCTGTCTAAAACTCTTCAGTATGAAATTTACTGAAATGTCTTAACTCTTGAGCATTATAAGACAAAGAAATTAATATTTTACTTAATAATCACCACTGAAAACAAAATGTAACAATCCACTTTAAAATCCTGAATTCCAGTTATATATTTATGCCACACAGATAGATCTACCCAAACTGAAAGCTGTAGTCCGTTTCTCTTATGAGAATGCTTATAAAACTCCATTTTCCCTTGTAAAAATATAAAGAACACTAAAATCTTCATTGAATGAGAAACGAGATTAGTGATTTTCATCAGAAGCAACATGTCCATATGATCTATCAAGATTCTTTTTTCACATATTAAATGAGTATTTTGCTCAACTGGAGATTTTATAATCATATATTTATCTGATGATTTAAATGATTCACAGATATTATGTATAATAAATAGGCTTAATTATCCTTCTTAGAAATTCGTACTATCAGTTGCATTTTATATACATACACGGAGTATCCACCACTAAAGTCTTCCAATAGTGGGTCTCAGCCCTGAGTACAGTAGCATCAAAGTGGAGCACTTATTAATATGCTTGTTTGTTCTTCATACTGATGTGTAGGTCACACTCAACAATTGATTCTGACTTGGCTGAGCTAGGATGGACATGGACGCTGAACTTCTCCCTATGGGTGAGAAGCACTGCTCCAATTCACCATGTAACATATTGTTTGGCTTACCCTTATAATGTGATCATACAGCCTCAAGTCTCAAATTTTTTTTAATGTTAGGGAATCAATATATAGAATAAAAACATTACAGTTTTAGATTAGCTACCATAAATTATTCATAATTATTTTCTTTATATGATATAATTTGGCTTTTCTTCTCTTCAATTATTTCTTAACCTTAAACTTCATAGTAAATTTTGAGAAAGAAATCAATCCACAGGAGGCATAGCAAGGCAAAAATGTGCCTATCTTTTAAAAATTGTCCAGCTGTGTAGTAGTATATATTTATATAAATTTATAACATATAGCACTGGGAAACCCACAGTGTACTATGGTTAAAGTCTCTAGTCCTTGAGAGAAAATATCTTTTAAAAACCATGTTAGACAAAAACTGTAAATTTCTGTTAGAAATTTTTCATCCACTGTCAATTGCAAAGTTTTAATTTTGGCACGTACTTTCAAGATATAAAGTTGATGGGCCGGTGAGATGTCTCAGCGGCTTAGGCAAGCGCGAGGGCCCGAGTTCAACTCCCGGAACCCACATACGAAAAAGGGGCCGGTGATATCGCTCAGTGGCACGGGCGCCTGCTGGCGCGCGAGGTCCTGAGGTCGACCCCCCGGTACCCACAAAAAAAAAAAATATATATATATATATATAAAGTTGATTTATTTCATATATTTAGCTTAACTGAAAATTCATTTTTTATCTTAAACCCTTTTCTGAAAACTGAATTCATTTTTTTCTTTTTTCTTCCTAAATATTAAGAACATACAGGCCAATAAAATGAGTAAAACAAAATAAACTTATCCATAACTTTAAACAAATACATTTGTACAGTGTTCCATCCTGCCTCGTTCTCTTAAATCCACTAAGCCTGACAACTTGACCCAAAAACTATTTTTATTGATAAGGAACATAACTCCCAGGACAAACTTGTAGGTTTAAAAAATACTTTTTTCATAATAAAATTTATCCCTGGTCTTCAAAATGTATGTTCAGTTATATTTTATGATTTTGTTTTCAAAAGCCATGTTTGTTAAATTGATGAGCTGTACTGGTATACACTCCATCAACATCTTATTTCTTCAAGCAAAAATCTATCATATTATGAGGAGAAACAAGGTCGGAGGGGGTAGCAGGTGAAAACATGGGGCCTTTTTCACCGAGTTTTAGGAAAGGAAAGGAAATGTGGGTACAATAATGAAATGCTCTCCTGGACATCACATGGAGAGATGGGAAGTCTTTCTGACTTGATCTTAAATTTCCAAGATCTGCTTTAACACTACTTCTCATTTGTAAGAAACCAGTACTTCTAGTTAATCTGAAAAGTGTAGAATGCTGAGAACTCTAAACATAGCCTTGATTTTCCCAGTGACTACGAATAATTTCATTAGTTTGTTCTCCTCAAACTTTAACAAGTATGTTGATACCCAAATATCTTTTCAAAGTGCAGAATTATATGGACAAGTCTAAAATGAAGCCTGAGATTTTGTATTTCCAGCAGATGATGCTGAGTTCACTGGTTCAGTTACTCAGATCACAGCTGCCAGAAGGGTCTGTACAAATTTGGCACCATAGAACTACACCTTTTACCAAGACCAATGAAACAGAGGAGAGGACTGGGAACTTAGAGGCCCATTGTTTATTCTCTTGCCTTATACAAAAGGATACATCAGTCATTCTTAATTATGCACCTCACTACCTCTGATCAGAGAAGAAAGAGTATTCTTTTCAAATTTTATGACCCTGTTCTACCTAGCATACGCAGACCTTTTGCCATTAAGTATTATATTTCATAGGAAATTTCAAATAATGATCTCTTGAGCTGGTGATAAAATTACTCTCAGCCATTAGAACTATATTCAGAATTGAATTAAGGTTTTCCCATGTGTAAAGAAATGGACTAAGTGGCAATGAGTTAATAGGTTCTGTCACTAGTGGAGAACACTAACTGCTTTTTTAAAAATTAACCCTGAACCTCATTCGCATTTCATAGTTAATGGAATTGAGAGAAGGAATACTCTATATATTACTTATAATATAGAAGAAAAATCAAATAATTATTTCTCGGCTTCATTCTCTGTATATTATTAACTTTCTGCTCTTATTAAATGCAGATTGCACTGAATTTAAGTAAGGGATTTTCCCAGAGTATAATGAGTTCCAATATTTGTGGAATGTTTAATATAACAAGGCAGGCACTATTCTAGGCATCAGTTCAATGAATTTCCATGAGGTCTGTACAGTTACTTTCACTTTCATTTTAAAGTTAAGGAAATGAAACATTGAGATACTGATCCAAATTTATACGGTTGCTAAGTGTCAGAGGCAGGACTTGAAACCAAGCATTCCCATTGTAGTGCCCATGCGAGCAGCTGCTTATAATTCTAGCTTGTTAGTTATACTTTCCGAGAAGCTAGGGATGCTCCTCAAACACAGCCCTTGACCCACATATCTTCCAAAGAAATCGAAGGTACAGATGCTCACGTGTATCTTTCTCATCATTGTCCTTATTAAATGTAAGGCACTTGAGCAATATGTGCAATAACCTAAAAGCACTTGAGCAATATGTGCAAAAAAGAAATAACAACCTTGTATAAATTCCCCTGTTTATCTCCTCTGTCCACATATCCAAGTTGCCAAGTCCTGATGGAAAAGATCCACGATGTTTGTCTTGAAGTTATGACACATTATCTCCCGCCCTAGCTGGACTCTCGGAGTCTTTTAGAAACTCTTCCTTTTGAGATAAGTTATATCATTGTCCCGTCTTTCAGCGCTGTTCAGCTTCTTCTCATTCTCAGCAAATGTCCTTAGCTCTTGTTTCCCAGTGACTACTGAGACCTTTAGGTGTGAAACCGCGTTAACCCTGCCACTCTCAAAAACATCTCTTTGTGTTTCCATCCAGTCAACTTTTTTCAGCTTCATTTTAGTGTCATTGAAAATGATGCCTTTCTTTCCATCCAAAACTTGTTCTGCACTGGCTGCTGTGGATAACTGCTCATCCTCCTTCTCTTTACATCTCTTGTAGTGCTTTCCTTGATCTGAATTTTCTGCTCCTTCTATGTTTAAGTTTTGCCCACCGTTAAAAGAAAAAACTGTGCTTACTTTGTCTTTCATAGCTAGTGTTTGATCTCTCCCCTTGCCTTAATCAAAAGTACTTTAAGCAAGAATATAGATCAGATTATCTATCTATATCTATCTATCTATCTATAGATAGACATCTTTTGTTCTTTCCTCAGTCTTCATATTTCTTAATTTTACATTCTTCAAATCACCAATGACATCATTTTAAAGTTTAATGGGCCCTTGCCATTTCCTCTCTTTCTTAATTTGTTCAGCTATCTGCAATATTATTAATTCATTTTATTTAAAATTCTCCCCCTGTTCTTCTCTTCACTTTGTTTTTCCCCTAGTAAGAATGCAAACAGTGCAGACGGGCAATAAAAACAACAGAGGGCAAGATAATATATATTGTTTTGATATAGCTCTATAGAATATTAATCCATGCAGAACTAAGGGAGAAGGCCACTCATTTTAATTTTAGTCATAACATATTGCTCTGAAGTCTTTCTCTAAATATCAGAGAAGGGTTTGAAAAACCATTAAGAATCCCCTCATCTCTACTGATACCACAAATATTCCACCCTGAGAAACAAGTCCAAAGAATAAGCTCTAGGAAGAAGGAAGGTTCATCTTAGGGATAGTGATGTCTCTCACCCATTGTGAATTTTTGTGTGTATAATTCACCAATGTAACTGAGGTCAGAGAACATGATAGTGGTGTTTACAGGGCACAATATTGCACCTCCACTTTTAACTATTTGATGCTAAAGATATTAGACTGGAAACTAGAAGTGCTTTCTCATGAATCATTCTTCCAATTCTGGGAAAATCTGATCAGGGTGTTTTCCAAAATTTTACACATTCCTAATCTCTCACTTGTAATTTGACGAAGTTAGTTTTTAAGTTAAATAACTGATTCTGAAAGATTTGGATTATTCATGTATTCTGCTTTTGTAATCTTCCTATTCTTGTGCAATTACTAGGTTTATAAATGCTCTGCCTCTGCTTTCTTATCTGTAAAATAAGGACAACAATACTATTTACCTAAAGGGATTTTGTGACTATTAAATATACAAATCTATTTTACATGCTTAATTACTACACTTATTTTATCCTTTTTCAATTTCCTAACTTGCATTTGGGATGTCATTTTTATAAGAAAGCGTTAAGAAATAAACTTCTACTTATTGAATTGATTCATCACATGCACAGCCTCAAAGAAGGAAATAAACACTTTTTATCTTACAAATGATGAGAAACTGGGAATCTCAAGTCACCCTAGGTTTCTCAAGACTTAAAAGCAGATAAGAAAGTTGCTTAATGGAGTTGTTTGGTACTCAATATATAGAATTGCTTCATTATTTAATTATAGCAACTTTAATTAGCAGAATCCCCATTTAGTGCTGTGATTCTATGTTCCATTCAGTTTACATTAACAGTAACAGTTATTTGCATTAGCAGGTATTAGTGGTGGTGATGGGAGTAGTAATAATTTTGAGAATGAGCTTTTATTGTCTACTGTATCAGATTAGTAAAAAAGTCAATTCAGTCTAATCAGAGCCTTTCCCAATTGCCTCTAATATTTTCTTTTTTGGATATTGATTGTTCTCGTTGCTGTTTTTCAAATGTTATTTTAGCTTCGTTATCTTCACCTCTCTACTCTTACTCAGGCAGATTTTTCTTCAAAATTCAAAGAAAAAGTTCCACCAACTCTAATGCAATGCTGATCTCATTCATATATATAATCATGATAAATTTCTGTTGGTATCAATGTTTGGTCTTAGAAAAAATATTAATTTGCCATGATCTAGAGTTTTTCCTGTTATCTTGATAAATGTTTTATTCTCTTTATCTCACTTTGAGGTAGAGGGTAGGTGTGTGTGTGTGTGTGTGTGTGTGTGTGTGTGTTTGGAATCAAGAAACAGGCTCTGAGTGTTAAGTATTAATATTACAGTGGGAGATTGGTTAACAACAATTGGCTAATACCAATGAATTAAAAAGAGTTTGGGAAAAGTGTTCCCTGCTACTTTTTATATTGCTATATACTACTCTAATTTTTTGTAGGTATCAACATCTGTGTTACTTTTTTGAAAACAGCTGAGAGTATTTTTTAAATAGTTACCACCTTAATTTAATTTTCATAGTATTCATACATTTCAACTGCTAGAAGCAAAATAAAACCACTATGAATAATAACTCTTGAGATATTTTGGACAGGTTACTGCTATAAATCTAAATTTAAAAAGCTATTAGATGTATTAGATGAAGAACTTCATTTACTTTAGAGGACTGTAGATTTCTCCAAAAATGTTTACTTTTCTGGAGCCAAAACTCTGGAAGAATACGAAGTACTCAGTTTGTGGAAAAGTGATTAAGTTCTTTGATGAAAGTAAAACGTAAAGTGCATATATTTCTAATCTCTTCAAAGCATGTATGATGGCATTATGTGAGAGAATGATGCCACTTTGTTTTATCCAATGTATTTACAAAATCATTCAAACATGAATATTCACTACAATTCACTACATAGAACATTCATAAAATCATTAACATTTAAATTCCAGAAATGTCTTAAAATTCTTAAATATCTTAGAGTAAATATTATTTTAGAGATCTTTTCTCTAGGTAGTTATAGAGCTATTTTGAGTTTTTTCTCTTTTTAATTCAAAGATACATTAGTATATTTCATAAAGCTACTTACCTTTGCCTGGCATTTAAATTTTATGGATTATTTTTACTCTATTATCTCCCTATACTTACATATCCACACTGTACTCAGAATCTATACCAAAGTGGCACTGTTCTGGTTTGGCATTCCTAGTCAATATGGGTATTTTGAGGACAGACTATAAACTGCAAATTTGTTAATTATTTCTTCACCAAGTATAACTGGTAACGAGGAATATTTTCTATTTTTTGACACTTGTATTTTTTTTTTCGTTAATAAAAAGTTGACACCAAATACAATTACTACATTACACTGAAGTTTGGGTTTAAACAGTCAGATTTCCAAGGTACTTCTGTTTCACATGAGACATCTTCCTATTCAATGTCGGATATGTATTTTTTTCCTTTACCTGTATTTTTTTGCTATTCTTTGTTGCTGATGCTGCATGTCATTAAAATTATTAAATGATAAACTGACATTTGATTATTACAGCAGCTCCAAACTGTGACACGACTCCTCAGAACTTTTGGTTTCTCATAATTCTATTAACATAACAGAGGGTTCTCAAAACATATGATAAATATATATCTTATACAGTAGATGCAGATAAATCCCAAAGGGAGTTCTTCAGACATACTTACAGAAAATGTGTAAATGAGGAATTACAAGGATATTCTTCATAGGTTTTTAAAAAAATGTCTAATAACAACAACAAAAGCAACAAAGCAAACCCCTAACAAGTCTTATTCAGGAGGCACATTCTGCGTCTCTGCATATAGGTGCGTTGATTGGCACTGAGAATTGAAAAGTTAAGACTTCAGGTGTCTTCCTCAAACACCCAGCTTCCATGGAGTCACCGAGGTCCCTGTGCTGCTGTCCATACCTTCTGAGAGGTACTAACCATACATCCTCTCCTTTGGGGGAAAAAAAATCATTGAGCCTAAAATTAGTTGGAATCCTTTTATTTGATATCTCTCTTCATGAAATCTCTAAGAGTATGAACATAAAAACAACTTGATTCTAGTAATTTTATTACATCATCACACCTTCTCAGTGCAACTGTTTCATATTTATATTTACTGGAAATAAGACTACTTAGTGGAAATAGGGGAAATAAATTAATTGCTTAGCACCATTTCCATCAAGACCTGCATTAGGAAATATACTAATTTAGTGAATTGACAATTTGAGGATGATTTTATATGTAAGGAAACTTAAGCATATTTAAAATAGTTGATACTGAAGATTTTAAAGATAACTGATTTTATGCACATAAGAAATAATAATCTCAAATACATTAATATCTGTGATGCAAGACTGATAACACAAGAAAATTATAGTCCTTTAGCTATTTTTATATTGTAGATTATGGCCTAAGATGTAAAATGGAACACTTAGTTTCAATTATAATCAGCTTTGTTTTGTCAAGCACTTTTCATTTAAACTATCTCTAATTTTTGATGATATTTTAATAAATTTTAGCAATTTAATTTGAATCATTGGAGATTCTAATTTGGATAGTTCTGAAAACATCGTAGACTGATAATAAGAAATTAATGTGAAACACTGCAACTGTGCATATGTTTTTAACCAGGAAGGGTTGACTGGATAATTATATGCACTTATGTAATAAAATAAAATTTCCCTACTTACAAAGTATTTTATAGAATACATTATACTCTTTTTATAAGATGAATTAATGTTACCATTTTCCACATAAGTCCATGGGAGTTTAATTCACTGGGAACACTGAAGACACATACTTCGGTGTTTCCTCAATTAGGATGTAAGGAGGAAGGGTGTATGCAATCCTCATCAGTCCTTGGTCAGGGGGCCGTTTTCAGGGAACCTTGACCACTGCTATTTTTAATGTGTCACCCAAGTGTGCAATGCTAGTTCTTAGGTCAAAGTCCTCTGGTAACAAGAGAGAGAAGCTAGATTTTGAAAGGTGAGCTGAAAGGTGGGCTGCTATGAGCAGAATGGTAAGGGTTAAGAGGATATAGTAGGATTTTGACAACATCTGTTTCAACTTCTGGAAAGAAATCTTTTAAAACAGGGATAAATTAAAGACAGTATCATGTAATGAAAAAAAATCATGGCTGATGGAGGCTGATTGTTAAGGATTCAAATCCAGACTCTGCCATATTTGGCAGGTTAAATTTGGGAAATTTGTTTGGTTAAATTTCTCTGCCTAGGCTTCCTTATCTATGAAAAGGAGCATATGATACCTATCTTGAATTTTGTAATGTGTAAATGAGTTAATATTGAGAATTGCCTAACACAAAGTCTAATAAAATAAATAGTGCATTCAGGAGATAGTTTGGTGTTTAAGAATACCAAAGTTCAACATACCATTTATTGACCTTTATAGTGCAGATCATCTCCTCTCTGTGGTGACTTCCTTCTCTGGCACAGTCCAACCTAAACATGAGCTCTTCTAGTTACAGGGCATATACACTGTAAGGGCTCTAATCATTCTGGCTTGGGGTAGCCTCAATGGCTATCATAGTCTTTTTTCATGGAACTTCCCTGTAAACACTGTCTTGGATTAAGGGGTGTTAGACCCACCTTTAACACTTGAGGCACATGTACCAACAAAACAGATAGAAGATCATTTAACTTTTGTCTAAAAGTTACAACTGAACTAATGTAACTGATTCTAACATAACTATGCTATGAAAGTAGCATGATGTCTTCTTTTTTTTTTTTTTTTCTGGACAAATATTACATGATCTTGCTTATATGTAGAACCTAAAATAGTCAAATATATAGAAAGAAAAAGAATGGTGATTACAAGGGGAGGAGGAGAAAATGTGAAGGCGTTGGTCAAAAAGTACAAAGTTAGAATCATGGGTGATAAATAAATTGTACAGATCTACTTATCACATAGATCACATGATTACAATATTGTATTTTACACATAAAATTTTGCTAAATGGGTGCATATGATGAATGCTCCTACCATAAAAGGAAAGACAAAACAAGACAAAGACAGAAAAGTAAAAAAAAAAATATATGAAAGAGGTAAGAAACCTTTGGGAGGTGAAGTGTTGGGAGGTGATGGCATTGATTGTGATGATGATTTTGTGTATTATACTTATCTTCAAACGCAGCAAGTTTGAATACGTTAAATATATAAAGCTTTTACTATGTCACTTATGCCTCAATAAAGTTGTTAAAACATTTATGTATTAGAAAAAATGGAATTTATATACTAATATCCCACTTTTAGAGGATTTAATTTGGCAAAATATAAACAAATTAATATTGTTGTGCATATCTGAATATTTTATCAAGGGGTCCATGGCATTTGGATATCTATTAAAGTAAGACTGACATAATTCTTATACTGTGTATTTCATAGTATCTTAGGTTTATTTTGTCAACATTAGCAATTGTGTTGCTATATTTACAGTTTTAATATATTTTGTTTTCTTGATATTACAAAATTAGCCAGCGTTTAAAAGCAAATTATTTTTAGATTATTAAATGAAATATTGTAGATGATTAGAGATTAACAAATTTTGCATTTTTTTTTTTTTTTTTGTGTGTGTGTGGGTACCGGGGGTCGACCTCAGGACCTCACGCACCAGGAGGCGCCCGTGCCGCTGAGCGATATCACCGGCCCCTTTTTTCATATGTGGGATCCGGGAATCGAACTTGGGCCCTTGCGCTTGCCAGTCAGGCACCTATGCCACTGAGCCATCTCACCGGCCCTGCATTATTTTTAAAGTCAATTTTTAGGCATAATTTTCATGCAGTGAAATTTATCCTTTTATGTGTGCAGCTGATATATTTGACAAATGCTTATAATCATGTAAACACTAAAACAGTGAAGTTATTGGGTATTTCCATCACTCCAAGAATTTCCCTCATGCCTCCTTGTAGATAATTCTCTTTTCAATGCTGTCATCACCAACAGTTCTTTCTGAGTTATTATAGCACTTGTTATTTTATTTTTGTAATTTTTATTAAATTTAGCCTACTGAGACAACAGAAACTGCAATCACCAACAAAATCCTTAAATTACTGGTTGGATTTAAAAATATACCATGGATTTTAAATAATATACTCAACCATGGAGTAATAAACAGTAAAATATTATCATCACATAAAATAATTACAGAATGTTTTAATTTCATCTTATAAATTGCTTTCTCAGTTGGTAGTTTCTACCATTTCTTAAAGCAATATCTAGTTCTATAGATTATTGCTTGCATTCTTTCAAATTTTTCAGGAGTAGGATATTATAAAGAAAATCAAAATAGCAGTATGATGCCCAATATGTGCCAGCTTCTGTTCATATTCTTTGATCTATAATTTCCAGAAAATATAATTCTCTGTAGAATGAGTGTTGAAATTATTTGTACATGAATCTTATTGTTCAGTCTTGGATATTGTGTTCATTTCTTTGTTCTATTTGTCTTTTTTTGTTGGAAATGGTCTGTATGTGACATTTTTTCACAAAGTTTCTTTTTAGAAATTTAAAACCACATTTTCTTGGAAATTTTAAAAGGTTTAAAATCAATTTCAAGTGAAATAATTCATATCTGCAACATTTCTTGGCTAAACTTTTACTGATATTATTAAAAGCAAATGATAGTTCATATCAAATATTGTAGACAGTGTAAATTCAAATAATTTCAGCTTCTTCCAAAGACCATTATTTGCTCTTTATTTGAAGATCATCCTTCTTTTTACTTTTTTTCTATTGAATCATATGTCTTGTGAGAGAAATTTAATTATTTCATTTTGGCAATTATCTCTAGAATCATAGCCTAGAACAAGTTTTAAAAATCTAGTTGCCATGACCAGCACATAGTGATAATTTTATGCTAATGTTTTTTCTTCTACCTTCATGCTATTGAAGAGAAAGGATTCATAGGTATTCTTTGCCCTTCTTTTACCCAAGTGTTTCCATGGCTAAAATCTTTTCAGTTCAAAGCAGTGCTCTGGGAAGAGGTTGAAAGCACAGTTCAAAACATTGAAAAGTTCCAGATAGGGTAGCTTTCATTCATTCATTCATTCATTCATTCATTCATTCATTCATCTATTCATTCATTCATTCTTCTATCCTTTTTTTTTTTTTTTTTTTTAAGATGTAAGGCAAGGGCCGGTGAGATAGCTCAGCAGCATAAACGCCTGCCTGGCAAACACGAGGTACTGAGTTCGACTCCCAATACCCACATACGAAAAAAGGGCCGGTGATATCGCTCAGTGGTACGGGTGCCTGCTGGTGCACAAGGTCCTGAGTTCGACCCCCGGTACCCACACACACACACAAAATAAATAAATAATAAAGATGTAAGGCAAGAGACTTGGTGAAGCATTGCCTAGGGACTGAAAGGCATCAGAGAGATAGATGTTTTGGTTTCAGGTTGCACTGTGCCAGTATCATTTGGCGCATTCTGAGTCACAGAGGTGTCTGAAGGTTCTTTAACGCGTTTATTTCATGCATGCTTGTGATTCTAAACCACATGATTCAGTGAAGAAGCATCCCTTGAATAGGTATAAGGATGACACTGATTGGTTTAATCTTATTTATTTATGACAGCTTCAAATTTCGATGATGGCTATTAATTTCTTCTGTTTTTATGGCTGAACATAGTAGTTTTTTCAACTCCTCTCTTGAAACTTCTTGTTTTACGTTATGACCTTTAACTTAGGATAATAGATATCTATAGTATTTTAATCATTAGCACATAATTTAGGAGATCTTTCATTTGCTTCCAACATTTTTCATGGCCCCTCCCCAGTTCACTCCTAAATCTGTCAACCTTGCCCAAAAATGTTGCTCCTTAGCTTACTATTTCCTTCAGTGTGACTTGCGAGCATTGCATTGTTGCTAGCACAGTCATTCAGAGGCTTATCTCTCAGAAGAGAGGATGAACTTGCATTGTAAATTTTCTTCTTGTTGCATGTGGTTGATTCATGCTGGAACTTCTTGTTGGACACCTTTTGTAGCTGGTTACTATGTTTAGCCACTTGCTGATTCTTTCCTGCCTTTAATATAGTGTCCTCTTTTCTCCTGATCATTCACAGTTCTCTTTTCCACTTTTATACAAAGAAATGCATGCCTGTACTTTCCAGATAGAAATAAAAATACACATTAAAAGCATAACTCTTGAATACAACATCTTTCTTACTTGACATACTTTCTAGAAATACGCACTCTAAGGACTCTACTCCTCTCTATAATCTTGAGGTTTTGACATTTCCTTCTTTTTCTAAACTATATGTCTATTTTAGTAATCTCCAAAGAAATTAGTTTGATGGAGGTAATAATGTCACATTGTTGTTACTCTTCCACTTATAATAAAAAACTGATGTGCTGCTCCTTTTCCATTCAAACTATTGTTTAAAAAAGATCTGCTCACTGAAGTTTGGAGGTTATTATAACAAGAGTGTGGAGAACATGATGTAAATGAATTATTATCAAAGTCAGAAATATAGATGGGTGACAGTAAATTTTGTATTGTTTCAGAACAGTAATTAGATTCTTTTCAGCAAATTCCCAAAGAGAAATGTCCTTTAGAGATAAAGTCTACTGTCTCCTCATGTGAGGTGACTCACTATGTGAAGAACAAACAGAAGATGTACAAATAAGTTTTCCAGGATGAAGAAAGAAATTCTTACATTAAATGGGATTTAAATGAAGTTAGCATGACTTTTAAAGGAGGAAAGTAAACAAGACAGAGGTGAAAGTTTGGGGACATATAGCTGTTAATTGCAATTCTTCTATGTAAACTGGCCAGGATGTGTGACTGGATGGAGGAGACGAGGAAGGAGGTCAAGCATAATAGAGACGTTAGAAAGAAAAGACGAATTTTTGAAAGAAACAGTTCTAACCATTTACCTAATGTCTATAGTGATATGCAAATATATTGTATATGTAAATGTGTAGCAGTGTATGCAAGTAGGTGGGAATTAAATCATATTTTCACATGATATCCTAAACTAAGCCATCTCATCTTTCATGAAAAGATTTCATTTAAACTCAATATATCCTGAAATCCTTTTATAATATTGAGATTTATTATGACATCATTTCAAGCACTGGAGAAATTTATAATGCCAGTTTTGTATATTATACTACATTAACTATTTTTTGCATTAACTTTTATATTATATTTCCTTACATCATAAAAATGATGTGATTACATATGAATTGAGCAATTCAGGATATTAAACCCACTAATCTAAAAGTTACACTAGAATTGGGTTGTGATAAAAAGTATTTCATAAACCCCCAAAATAAAACAAATTGTACTGAGTAAATGATGTAAGTACTTTTGGATAATAAACTATCCTTAGTTTTCCTTCTATTGCTAGCATTTTCTGCTGCACAAGGTGTACTATCCATATGCAAATGAAAGAGAAGGGCAACATGGTTACTAGAACAAGGTACTAGTTATAGTAGATTCCTCCAGGAGTTGTTCTCTTTGTGAAGATTGTGGGATTTTCATTCCTGGCCCTGAAGAAACTTCTCATCCCATGTTTTATGAGTACAGTTATTATTCATCTCATGTCTGCATATGACTGGTCTCCAGAGTCTTAAAGGATACTGAATAGCTGCTTTCTTGTTACATTGTACAAAACTCACTCTTCAATGAAGGAAAATTAACTGCTTCCACTCTGCTTACAGGAAATACCAGAACTTCCATTCAAAATGAGTTCAAAGAATATCTTCTCTTAATAATGTGTGTAATGGTAAAGTCCAAAGGCTATCAACATTTAACCCAATGTTTGTCCCTTCTGCATTGTTAGGTACAATAGGATTTCTAAAGTGATTCTGTATATTTGAAGAGAGAGGTCTCCAACTCTGTTCTATGCATATTCAAATGTCTGGTAGTCTTATTTACCTCATTCTGCCCTCTTTGAGCCCTGTATATTGATCACTGAGACTGAGAATTTTCTAAAAACGATTTGTAATCTGCTTCATGAGTCAACCAAATGCTCTAAGAATATTGCCTAACTTGCTGTTTTTTTCTCTTTTTCCTTACTTTATCTTGCTTAATGATTTTCAATCAGTAGTGATTTTGCTAACAAGGGGACATTTGAAAACATCTAGGGACAATTTTGATTGTCACCTAGATGGGCTATGATTGAGCAGGCATCTAGAGGGTAGTGGTCCAGCTTCTTACAATGTATAAGACATCCTTGTCCACAACCACATGCATACACAAGAAAGAATTCCTGAGTCCAAAATGTCAATAGTGAGAAACACTAAGCATATTTTACATACTTACTCAGGAAGACACATAAAATTTGTTTCTTAAGTGATGCCTTGCTCAAAAGCAATGAATTCAGGTGTGTTTAATCAGTTATGGTGGTCTTTTGTATTGATTTGACAGGATGCACCAAAAGGATGCTTGGTAAGATATTAGTTTTTGCATCAAAACTAATCAGTGTTTGAATTAAGTGAGAAGTTGTGCGTTCCATTAGCTGCAGGGAACGATGAAGCCAGTAACTCATGGTAGTTAACACATATGGTGAGATGCAGTATGAAGTGAGTTTGGGGCTTCTCTTGTCACAAATCATGGAATTCTGATGACCATCAGAGAACTTTTGAGGTACTCTAGTCATATCCAGGATAAAGACTTAGAATAATCTCAGTTATTTATGAGAATCAAAGCCCCTATATCATCTAGATCTTTACGCAATTATTTTTGAAACAAACCTATTTTCATTTTGAAAAAATGCTTTATGTCCATTTGTGCCAGACTACTTTCATCATTTTTATTTTACCCACTTTTACATAATCAAGATCAAAATCATTGTCAAAGGAATCTTCTGGTATTTTCTCGTTTTGTTTTCATTTTTTTTTCTGTAGCTGGAAGGCCCTGCTCTTTACATTTCCTTCTGTCTACTTCCCACGCCTAAGAATTTTGTCTTAAATACAACCAAAATCTTTAATTTAATACATGGTCATTTTAACATAAATGAAATTCCCCTCTAGTGAATTATTTTTTCAGTGGCTCTCTACTTCTGAGAAAGGCAGGGGGCAGAGCTGCTCAGGAGGAGGGGATTCCTCACTTGTGCCTTAGGTCTGCATGTCCTGCTCTCTGATCCCCTGATACTACCTCAAAGCCTCAAGGAGAATTATTCCTCCTTAGAAATGATAGCCTATAGCTTTCTTTAAGAACATGTTACTTTATATTCTTCACTTTTTAAAGTGTATTATTGTCTCCCAAATTATGCTATAAATGCCAGAATTCGATCTTATACCTCTTATTAATCTGCATATTGCCCAGCATACCCGTATATCAAACAAAAAACACTTTTTAGAAAAATGGCATAGTTAGAGACACTGAAGTCCCAATCTGAAAAACAAATAAAATCAATGTTCTTGAGCACCTTAGGATGAGATTTCCAAATTTACATATGTGCAGTTAAACAGCAAATGTAGTTGGCTCATTTTAAAAGTGCTTTACAGTATGACCCTAGATAAGATGAATGTGAAGGAAAACAGCGTAGATTTGATTGCATTAATATTTTATTGGAAGCAGCTAGGGCAAATTGTAGACTGATTGTAAACAGTACACAATCAGTGGCTTTAGAGAATTCTGGCATCCAACAAGATTTTAACTTCCTTGAGAAGCAGTTGCAAATTTGAAGAAAAATAATTCAAACTTTTAATTTCTTAATTTAAACGGTATCACTCATTTATTCACTTTAGCTGATTATAATTTTGAAAACATACCATATATTTAGCAGAAATTTGCATGTTCTCTTTGGTCCAGATTAATAATAAATTCAGTAATGCTCTTTTTTTAAGTATCAATGTCAAAGATTTTAATACATGAAATTACTGACACTAAGATCAAGCACTTTAGGGAAAAATGCTGTTTCCTTTTCTCTTTATTAGTATGACAGTCAGCAAAATGATTATTCACAACTTATTTTAGCATGCTTGCAAAGATATTTACTACTTTAACAGGCCACCTTGAATTAATAGATGTAAATGTACTTTGTAAATGCTAGCTCTTTGTGGAATGACACAGCAGTTCCTGAGGCTCTAAAGTACTGTAGTCCATACTTTCAGAAGGAAAAACATGATTATGTCTAATTTTACCCAGTTTGGAAAACCAGAAGATCAAGGTAGAGATAGGGGGCTTTAAATTCAGTAACTACATGTATTTTTAGAATGTCTTTTTCATACCAGGAACCGTGTTAAAAAGGAGAAAATAAAAGATGAATGAGATGCGCTGTTCTCAAGGAGATCATAACCTATGGCTATGATACCAGATAAGTAGAAATGTACATTAGGATAAAAATTTATCATCAGGCAAGTGAGAGCTACAGTTGTTTAAGGGAAAAAATCATTTTAATTCAGTAACTTATTTTTCTTAGCTCCACATCAACTCTTTTTCTCTCTCTCACTCTGTCTCTCTCTTTCCCCCCTCCTTCTTTCCTTCCTTCCTCTCCCCCTCCCACTTCACCTTCGCCTCTCCCCCTCTCTTTGCCCATTTAGTCATTATATTCTTATTCATTATTAAAGGCATTAATAGAAACCAGGAAAAAAAAATAAAAGCATTACTAGATATTTGGCTTTGACAATCTCCATTACCACAATTTTCCAACACACTGCTACTTTTAAACATGCAATAGAAAATTATTCTTTCATTTTCTTTTCCCAATCCCCACCCAAACTCTTATAGTGAGATTTGGTGGCTCAGAACTCTGAGTTTCTACCCAACCCTGTGACAGTCTTCCTACTCTTACACCCCTACTCACTGGTGTCAGATAACATTCAATCCTCTCTTTGAAGTGCATCCCATATTCTGGGCCTTTCTTATACTGTATCCAAATTCCAATCAAAATATCTCCCTGTATTGCCCTCTTCCTTCCCATTCCATTGTTCTGTTAGGTTGGATCTAGATGATAAATATGATACAATGATTGGTGGTGAAGTTAACAAATGTTCTCATGTAACATATATCTGCTTTTTGAATTTCTCTGAAAATGTTGACATTTTTTCCCTGTAAGTAGAAATTTTTTACATTTGAGAATTATTCTTTGGACAAGAAAGATATTTAGGCCTGGACAAATCTCAAACTTGTCATGTAGTATTGTCATTTCTCAAACTTATCATAGAGTAGCCACATTCCCTATATAGTTTTGTCTACTATTTAAGGACTTGATTACTCTATTGACAATACATATTAATGAGGAACTAAATACATCTGGGCACATGATTAAAAATTGGGGAAAAACTCTTCAATCTAAACCAGTTCACAAACTTCTTCAACCCTTGACTATGTCCAATTTGCACAACAGCAAAGAATATTACTATTATACATAATAGTATAAAACATATGTAAATAATATTATATACTGTTTTTAGCTTTTTAAAAGCTACTTGAAGTGTTTAGTATCATATAAAATGAAATAACTTTCCTTCATATTGTGTTTTTGTCTCCTCAGGGGTTATAAAGATCTCAGTAGGTAAAATTATAAAATATTGTCTGCCGTGTATAAAGCAGTCAAAATCACTTTTGTTATAGTGAAGCCAGAGGGCAGCTTCTAAGATATGAAATATTTCTATTGATTTGAATTGTCAAGGAAAACAATAGAAATTTTTCAATAACTTCTTACACTTGAAAATTACGACTTTTAAAGCAAATACTTTTTAAATAAAGTTTCTCTAAGAAAGATTCTAGGTGCTACTATGTTAGTGGCTCTCAATCTTGAATGTGCATTAGAATGTTCTGGGAAGCTTTACAAAATTACAATGCCCAGGCCATACTACTAACCAATTATATTGGAATCTGGGAGTGGGATAGCAGTACTTTGCAAAGCTCTATGATGTCACGAACTACTCTTCTCAAGTGAAAATAAGACCAATCATTGTAATGGACATTCTGGCCTTGGGCACCTGAGGCCACTGACAATGAAAAATATGCAAGGAAAAATTCCATCCCCTGTTCGAATTTTAAGAGTGGCAGAACCAGCTAGTTTCTGAGCCCCAAGCATCTGACAATACTGTGAGAGGAGAGAGCTGTGAGGCTAAGCATGAGGTAAAGAGCATGTAAGGAGCTAATTTGGTAATTTGCTACTGAGCAGACAGAACTGGTGGGTTTGAAGACCATAGCAGAGAGAAGGGCAACCTGTGCTAGCCAAGGTTAAAATCCACATCCTTAATTACCCACAAAATGATAAGATTGAGTACTGATTATAGTTTCAATTCATAAAATAATAGGGTATAAAGCAAAGGCTTTTGACTTTTTCAGAAATCTAAATGTCATTTTCTAACAATGTGGTAAATAGCACAGGGACTGTTACTAGCCTTTTGACAAATATGGGTGACAAGATTACACAAACAAAAAAAGCAGCACTAGAAGCAATGCACTCCATGTCCTACCTCACATTTACTATGACACTTTGGTAGTGAAGGAATTGATATTATTAATTTCACTGTCTTGGGAGAGAAGTTTAATATGCCTCACTTTACATGTGGCTAATCATTGCCAATGTGAACATGCTTATTGGGGTACAATCTTGATTGTACATCTCTATTTGATATTTCTGCTTCTATTAAATACCTACTAAAATTTCTTAAAACAGGACCGCAAGGGACAAACTACGTAGGCCTTGAATTGTAGGTAAATACATATCAGTGAAGTGGGGGCACTGACCTTATACAATGGTAACTCTAGATCTAGATTTTACACTGAAGGAAATTTAAAAGCATCTGTTTGTTTTCCTAAATTATGCATTGGAGATAGGGATTTCCAGGACGTTCAGACTGATTATTGCTAAAGGAATGCTACAGATTTAGCTGCACTATTAGGTGAGATAAATTGTGCTCACAAGGGCAATTACATATACCCCATTCTTCCTAGTTCAATTCCTTCTTTTAATAGGTTTGGTCAAAGTATATAAAGATCATCCATTTCACTTGTAGTTATCTGTGAGTTTCTTATGCCCTGGTAGCACTTTAACAATAAATCTCTGCAATAGATTGTCAGTATCAAGAATAATCCTTTTTACTCACTTTTATCTTTTAGGTTTCTTTTATATTCTTTTATAGATGAACTTTCTTGATAAAGAAACAGACGTTAAAGGTAAAAAGGCATAGGAGGCACTAATTAGGTATCTTTGCCTTACCCTTCAAAGGATGGGAGTGTATTTAGAAAGTAGCCCCACATTTAACATTTTTCATGAAGTTTATGCTTATCATTTGTTTCTAATTAGAATCCTTATGTTCTGTATATGTACCTTGAATATGAAATGCAAAGTTCTCTTCTTTATCTATAATGAGATAACAACTCATCTTTCACAATGGTGAATAAAAACTAATGAAACTCCCTCTGGGATGGCATCATCAATGTGATTCTCTCTGTCCCTCTGTCAGTCTATCAAAGAAGAAAAAAGAATGGTTACAATATCTAATTTTTAAAATATATTGCATATATGTATATTCAAATCAGTAATAGTACTTACAAAACTATGGCAATTTTATGCTACTTGGTTTTTTTTTAAATAGTATAATATTATTTTTAAAATCATATATAGTTTCAAATATTTAAAGTTTAATAAGTCACTTTGTAATGAATTTAAAATATATAAGTAGGTATATAAATTTCAAAATTATTTTAAAAGACATGTACACGAAAAGATTTCAGATGAGTAAAGCTAAAAGTAACATGATTTTCCCAAGATCCCTTCACAGAACAACAAAACCGTCTGTCCCGGAATCTTCCAGAGGATAAGCACAAATTGAAAATGGCTAATTGGGTGATTTGTACTGAAAGTGAAAATAAGTCTTATTCTCACTTTCCTTAGTCAAACATCTCTTGAGTTCTATAGGTCCAAGTACATGAAAGGTTTTTTCCCCAGGACCTCTAGAGTGATTCCGTACTAACTACATAGAGGAATTCTACATGATTCTGTATTTTTCAAATGTTTGATGGTTTTCAAAAGTCAGATATCAAAGGGATCAAATCTGGGATTCTGGCCAGAATGGATTTCAAAATTATGACAGCATTTACAGATTTTCTTAGTGAAGTTGTACTTAGTAGAGATATAGTCATATGGGCTGAAAAGAAATCTTTCCAGAGCTCATAGGAACTCTATGAAAAAGACTTGTTATAAGAAAGAAAGAAAAAAAGGTCTTATGTTCTCATTTGGAAGACATGCTGTGCTTTAACCACCATTTTATTAGATTACTTCCTAGAATACTCTTAATCTAAAGTGATAACAAAAGTTTTACATAATTGCTGTGTAAATCAGATATATTGGGCCATACTCTAGAATGAAGTAGAAAAAGTGAACTCTATGGAAATTTTATCTTATTAAATTTTAATAAGGAATGTGAATATATAAACTTATTCTTTATATTATCATTGCCATGCCTTATTTTATATTAATAATTCTTCAATGAAAGTAATTCCTAATACAAAGATTTAGAAATCAAATAAGAAGGCTCAAGTTATAAAAAGGGAAATTAAGTGAAATGTATTTCAGACTGTACGTGAACTAAACACCATTGTTTCTTCCTTGGTGTTTGGATTAACTACTTTGGGAATCTTATTTTAAAAAACATTTTTTCAAGGGATATCTTAGATGTAGAACTTTTGTAGAATTCTTGCTAAATATAATCTCCCATATTGCTTGGGCTAGTACAGGTCAGTGGAGTGACACCAAGCCTGCAATACCAAATCTTTATAAGGAGGGGATAGAGCTAGATAGATAGATGCAGCTAAATAGACGACAAGGACATCTAGATATAGACAGACAAATAGATACTCAGATCCCTGTATAAATTCGGAGATGTGTAGGTAGGTATATGGTGATAGGTACGTACATAAAATGCTAACATTTAAATTTGCTAAGTATGGCAGGGGACCCAAGTACGTCAGGCTGAGTTTTCATTACAAAATATGACATTCCACCTGCTCCATTCTCAAACTCACCCCTTGATAGGATGGAGACACTTATGAAAAAAATACCAAATGCATCTGAAGATATAAAGGTTTGCCTCAAAGCATTTATTTTGATGTGGAACAGAAGGAATTTTCTGGGAGTAGAAATTCACCAAAGTTAGGGAAACTGCATTAAAATGCAAAACTGATGGGATGTTTAGAGTGACTCTTTATTATGGGTACCAACTTGTCCTTGCAGTAGACACACGTGATAGGGAGTGAATGAGTCACAGGAAACATAGAAGTTTTCATTTTGAAAGATGAGCATAAAGTATGGGCCTAAATGAACAAATTTAGAGGCATGGGTACTATTTTTCTACCCAATTCATCCAAAAAGAGAGGAGCACAAGGACTCTGTCCTGAGAAAAATGGGAAATAGCCATCAGACAACAAGAGATGGGAGTAGATATGCCAGATGTGTCTGTGCCTTAGAATGGTGACAGTATCTTATAACAGTTCAAGGAAGGTACTACATGATATAAGCAATAGGATCCAGATGAAATCCCCAAGGCAAATTGAAGAGACTGAAGATGCAAGCATACAGAATAGAATTTCAAAAAGGAATGAAATCTGACTATGGTAGAAATGGACATTAATACAGCTTCCAAAATTCTGCTTTAAATATTTATGTGAACCTATTTGCTAACTGCTTAGCCCTATAGTTTTTATACTTTTGTCATGATTATACTAAGGAAAAGTCTGAAAAATGTGACTATAGAGTGAGTTATAAAATTATGTATAGATTATACATAAGAACGAGAATAAATTAGTCTGCAACTGGAGAACGTATACTGGATAAAAAATATATTGTCTCATTTGAGTGACTAAACAGGCAAATAAAGACAGCTTTATAAATGTGCCTACTACTTTTAAAAGACATTCATAAGTATTACGAATGACTAAAGAAAGAGAAAATTGATACTATCAAGCATTGCCCAGTCATGTGGATGATTTCCAAAGTTTTGAGGGTTTTTTACCTAGATGATGTATTTCAATCATGCCACAAATATTTTCTTTCTGTCTGGGATGTATCAGGTGCAGTGCTTTGTGAACTTGTGATAAAAAAACAAAAAAAACTTGCCATTCCTGCCTTGTGGACTATGCATCTTAACATACTTGAGATACACATGAGGGGATATTATCAACACATTTTCTTTCTATTTTAACTTTCAGAGATATTTTATTCTGATATTTAACCTACTTTTTAATTGGTATACTATTTCTATGTGTCCATGAGGTATGGTCTAGTAATTTGATACATGTACATAGTGTATTATGATCAAATCATGATAATTAACATTCTATCTCCACCAAAATTTATCATTTCTATGTATTGAGAAACTTCTAACTCCTTTTTTCTTCTTATGTTGAAATATATCATTAATTGTTGTAGACAATATTCACTGTACTATGCTATAAACTCTAGCACTAATCCGTCCAATCTAACTATTTTGGTATCCATTTTCTAACCTCTTTCTATCTGCCCTCACCCCTATACTTCCTAGGCCCTAGCGATCACTGTTTTATTTGGTTATTTGCTCAGATTACTTTTTTAGTTTTTAAAAGTGTATGATAACACTGAGTATTTGTCTTTATCTGCCTGGCTTATTTCACTTAACTTGTGGCCTTCAGTTCCAAACATGTTGCCACAAATAACATGAGATTCTCCACATGTAAAAACTCAATAAAATAAATGTGTATTAAAACCAAACGTAAGCATAAGATTTGCAAGGATCTCTTCTTATCCACAACTGTCTATATTTTACCAGTTGTATAAAATAGAAATTGTTTTTAAGTTTTAGTAGTTACTTTGGGAACAGTAAAATCAAAGTTATGATTTGTTTTTCATTGTTCCTGAAACCCCCAACTCACAATTCAGGGCCCTCTTTTAAAACAGCGTACATGGCTTGGTCCTCACCCTTAAGCAGATCCTTATCTTCTTCCAGTCCAAATCTAAACTGTATGAATGCTATTTTCAGGTAAAAGGAGATGGACATAAAAACCCAGAACCATCAGCATGTTTAGCAATGACCCTTTTTGTGCTCTTGGAAATATCAACATCTAGAGATAGGTATAGATATTAGAGAGTAAGACTGTCCAGTTTAGCCACCTAATCAAGCTCAAAACATGTAGGAAAGCATAGAACCTAAGCATTGGGTAGTCAGTGCCATTGTGGGTTGTCTTCTGTAAGGGCCAGTGACTTCATCCATGTGAAATGTAGTCCAGTAGATGTCCTGAGTATTATTTAATATAACAAGTTGTTCTTTTCCGTTTGATGTTCAGTTGTGTCTGAAACAGTGGGCTGAGAATCCAGAAATAAGAAGAGGGGGCAAGATGGTCTCCAGCTGCATAAACTAGTACTTGGTAGTGCAATTGATCTGACAATTAAATCAGTTGGAATGTTTTTAAACAGTTGCAAGTGCCCATTGCTTAGCCTGTTACTAAAGAATAAAAATTTCAGTGGGTGGAGGCCACACATCTGTACTATTTTCAAATAACTCATGGGGTAATTGTGATAGTACAATGAAGTTTGTAAACCACTGCTCTAAAACAGTTTGTGGAAAATTAATGCTTACATTTGAAACTCCTTATTAGCTTGATCCACACTAGGAAGTGTAAGGATGAGAGCTGAGCCAGGCCACTTCTGTTTTCCGTATACCTTTAAAGGCGAGGTTAAGGAGGAGTATGTCAGCGGGTGCCTCAGGCTTCAGCAACCTGTGTAGTCTAAGTCATGTGGGGAGCAGCTGCTGACTGTACCACTCCTTTACTTTAAACACTGATCCAGATTTTCAGGGGCTTATGAACACAAAGTAGAGGTACTAGAAAGGAAATGTTTAGATTTTACCAGCAGAACTCTGCCTGAATGTAAGATTTAATACCCTTGGAGGCAATAAGACTTCTCAGAATAATTGTCTCCCTATGCTGATTTCACTCCCTCAGCTCTTACTCATTGTAGTTAAAATAATTTATTAATACATGTATCTGTAAGAATGGATTTAAATCAAATCTACCCCTTTTGGCATGAGTTTCTTAATTTAAAACTGTAATAATGTAATTATGCTCTAAATCCTATACTTTATAAATCAGTGTAACCAAACCAACTTTATAGCTAACATTTATTATATAATATTGTCTAAGTCATACTTTGTTTTAATAAAATAGAATCAAACTTTAAGTTAGGCAGATCGGCTCTATTTTTTTCTTTACAAGATTTGCAAACTAAATTCTCTCCAAATCTTAGCTTTCATTCCAGTGGTAAGAAATTAGCATCTTTTGCATATGTACAAAAATTAAATATTTTTCAATTAATTTGATTGTACTTTCTAAAGGGCTATTAATAATTCAGACTGGTGTTGATTGCCCTTGACAAAATAGTAAACTATGCTTTTAAAGCTTGTGACTGTTTCTCATCTTCCCATATATACTTTTTTATATTTATGTAGATATTAGTTTCCCAATCATTTCACCTTGAAAAACCGGAATCATTTGAAATCTTTCTCATTCATTTTCCTTTTTCTTTTTTTCTTCATCTGCTGGCTTGAATGTTATAGATGTTATTTTTAGCAATTAAAATTTTAACACATATATTTAACTAGAAGTATTTCTTGAATGATTTTCTTTTTTTTTTTCTTTTTTTCTTTTTCCTTTTTTCTTTTTTTTTTTAACTAAAGACTATACATTTAACTCTCCCTGAATTACCTCTACTGCAATCTGGCAAAAAACATTACTACCTGGAGCTTTAAGGCCCAGCATTTTTAAAGACATCTACAGAATGAGTTACGTATCACAGTTAATAATAAACATCCCTAAAATATTTTACAGATGAATATGTTCCTCATTATTTCTTACCTTTCATCTTTCTTTACTATGGATATAATTTTCATGCTAATGTATCTTTTGTATTCTTTTCAAAACTCAGAGTACTATACCACATATTTAAGCCCAATGCACTCCTATCTGGATTCCATACACACAATTACATAAAACTGTGGCTACTAGTGCCATCAACAGATGAGAGGAAGCAGGAAGGCAGACCTTGTGGAGATGGGAGAATATCTAAGGACAGGGGAAGATAGGAGAAGGTAAGAGGAAGGAAGAAAAAGGGATCAAGATGCTACGTGTATGTGTACCAATTTCCTGAGATGACTGTATTCATTATGAATGGCAAACATATACATAAAAAAAGAAACTTTTTACCAGATTCTGCTCCATATTTTGGGAGAACATTTCAGCACTGGAATCAATACCCACTCGGCATATTTGGCCTTTTCATCTTGAGACATCCTTTAATTTCCTTTCAGATTCTTCATCTAATCTCTAACTGCCTTCCTTTTGTCCTTGTCATTTAAAGTCTTTCTAGACCATTTCATCTATTCCTTTGCCTGTAAGTGGTACACAGATATCCTGGTGGGAATGATATATATATTTTGCTGATTTTTCAATACTGTGCACCTTGATCTCTCCATCTGGTTATATTCCATTATCTAATAATTAGCTTGTCCTAAAATGACCTCTTGATTTTTGGATCTTCCAAATGTATTTCTCCTCCAGACTTCTGTATCTCTCTGCATAATACCAGCCTGTGGTCCATAGTTCATGGTATGAACTAATGATCAACTCTGATGCCAGCCTCTTTTTCCAGCCTTGTCAGCAGGTCTTAAGGATTATAAGAGTCCTACCTTAAATAGGACTTACTTCCTTGCACTGTTACTTCCATGCACTGTCACTTTCCTTACCTGTCAACTGTGGCCTAATGACATACTTCTTAAGTGAGTTTTCTAGCTTCCTCTTACCATCAGAAAACCCGTTCTACACTCAACAGGCAGAAGGAGTTTTTGAAAAGTACAAGCTTGTGTCCTGCCATTTTATTGTTAAAAGGTGAGACTTACTATCATTACTCTTGAATTAATTATAAAATCTTTAACATGGCCAACAAGTTATTTACCCACACTGTGAGGTTTTTAAATATACTTTTTCCTGTATCTGGAATGTTTAATCTCCATTCTTGGCCTAACTTCTGTATTTCAGGACTAAGTTAAATAAATAAACGACTTCTTTTCTTTCATTCACTCATTTACTCACTCAAATATTTCTTGGTTTTCCATTGTTTACAAGGCTTTCGACTGAGATAAACTTATCATCAAGCTAGAAGGAAGCAAAGATACTATAAGAGTAAATAAATAGACTATTTCTATTTTTATCTTTCCACTTATCAATCTGTTAAGTGCTGTGATGTAATTTCCAAGATTCTAAGTCTTATCTGATACCAATCTAACTTGGATGTTCCTTGTTCTCCTTCATAATATCTGATATTTTTCTATTTGTACAGTATTTATAAGGATTTATAAAAAGGGTTGAAGGGAAGGGAGGGAATGGGACAAAAAGAAGAAGAAAAATACATTATGTATGAATACAAATTCCCTATGATGAATGTGATCATTACGTATATCAAAAGCATACCAATAAAATTTGTTTTAAAAAATAAAAAAAGTTTTTATAATGTATTGAAAGAGTAAAATGTTTCAATGTCTCAGGAGGCTAAGGATTAGTGTTGGCAACACAGAAATCCAGAGACGTTTAATTTCCTTACAAGTAACTAAATAAATAAATGAATGAAAGTAGGACAGTAATATGAGGTGTCTTTCCAGATGTGAATTTCAACAATCTCACCTGTTTTTAATGGGAGATAGTCCTTCACTGTCTTCCACACTCCTGTGAATCTCAGTGGGTACACCAAGAATGCAAGGCCCTGACAGCTCTTTACCTCAGCCATTTCTCAGAGATATATTTATAGCGAACAACCTTGACAGATGAGGTAACGTCTCCTTTTCAACAAAGAGGAGGCTTGCTTGATGCTTTTAGTGTCAGCAAATTCTCCATACTCTGTGTTCTTCAGTTATGCAACCTACTGAATATATAGCTACCATCTAATCCTCTACATTAGCCCTTTTGGACAAGTGGAAGAAGGAGAACTAATGTAAACACGATGCTTATACTGCTGTGGGTAGTAAAGTCTTTATTTCTGACAAAGGAGTCTCATGATTTTTTTCAGATCCATGAGACAGTAGCAGCTGGTTAACTTATTAGGTCATAAAGAGTCTAAAATCAAATCCCAGGCCCTGAAATTGTTCTTTGGTGGACAATTTAATTTTAACAAGGCCTTGTATTTGCACTACATATTCTGAACCTGCAACAGGGATAGCACTGTTATTATTTCTACAGGTGACTCAAATTATTCCCAGCGAGGGGTATCAGATGGCACTAATATTCACGTTTGCAAACTTCTAAGAGATACTTGTTCTTACTTGCAGTGTCTGTCAACCCAATTCCACTGTTTGACGTAGGGATACTCTGTTAGAGCAAAAGTGTCATTGAAGTAGCCATATAGCATTTCTAGTAGAGATATATTACAAGGTTTTACTGAGATCCTTAATATAGCATGCTTTTTTATTCCTCCGAGATTGTACAGATTTATTTATTTTTTATCTCTATTGCCTTTCATCAATCTTTTATAGTACGTTTGACTATTACATTTCTTTTGACATCTTTTGAGTTTATTCAATGAAAAGTCAAATTAGTTCTTCCCCTCTAATTTGCTCAACTGGTTAAGCCTGAAAGATTCATTTTATGATTGAGAAAGAAGAGCAATCACCAAATTTTACCAAAATAAGTACTTAGAAACTTTTAAGAAACTACTTATGCTCATCACATGGTCATAGGTGGGGATTTTCGGAGCCAAACAAACCTCTCTTCCTTTAACGTTGGATGTTGGGTATTTTGTCTCAGCAAGAGAAAAGTAACTAAAATGGTTGGTATATTTGAAGGTGCTTATTACTCTATTTTAAATAATTAACTAGATAATTAAAAATGGACCATGCCAGGGCAAAGATAAGAATGTGTTATTACACATGATTGTTACTATTCACTGCATATGGGAAGTAAAAGAGAATCAAAGGTACAGAAATAATTCATATTTTTCATAATCAAAAAGGAAGATTCATAAAGGAAGATAACTATTCTTATAATCATATATTTTATATAGCTTATTTCTTTAAGTACCTAAGTCAGTATTTAATCATTTCTAATGAAAATATCTTGAAATCCATTACAGCTCACTAGAAGATAATATATACAATTGAATATTGTCTTGACATAGGATTTAGATTATGGCAATCAAATATTTTACTCCCTGTAAACTGACCACTGTTTTTAGCCTATTATCCTCTGTCAACTTTTCCAGAAATAAAATTTCCAGAATCTAATGTGCTGTAGACTGAGAAGCTAGAAAATCCAAGGTTCTTAGAGTGTCTAGATTAAATCAGTGCTTCCTGATGGCTGACATAATTCCGTTGATTTCTATTTCTCTTGAGAGTGGGTTTTGTTTTTCTTGTTTTTTAGATACAGTACAGCTATTTCTAGAAACTATATCTTTTATGGATATTCTGAGGCAAATAGGCATTTTGTTTTACATTTTGCTGGAAATGGATATGGCTTTCTATTTGTTTTGCCTTTAATTTGTTCACACTGATTCAATCTAGTCATTAATTGAACTGACTTTGATATTTGTGGTTACTATGGTTACCCTCTGGCACACCGTCTCTTAGATTTCTCCAATGTGAGCTCTTTCCCTGATCTTTAGGTCTTTCTTTTGTACTGTGCCTCAAAGCAGGTGTGTTTCTATGCTCTTTATTAAAATGTTATTTTTATTTATTTTTAAAATTAACATCTATGAATTGAAGACATAAATGGAGTTCTGTGTAATATTTCCATATAAGCATACAGCATGTACTGGTCAAATTGAACCGCCCTTATCTATCCCTGCCCGCTTTCCAACTTTTAGTAATCATTACTCTACATTCAGGTCAACTATTTTGTTAACATCTGCATATGAAAAAGATCATATAGTTGTCTGTCTATATTTGGCTTATTGCATTTTATTTAATGTCCTTCAGTTCTATCCATTCTTATTGCATGAAAAGAAGCGCAGTTGTTTCTTTATGATTGAATAATATCCCACTGTGTATATATACAATATTTTCTTTATCCACTCATCCATCAGTGGCCACGTAGGTTTCTTCCATAGTTACTGTGAGTAATTCCACAATAACTATGGGCATACAGATATCTCCTTGGTATGCTGATTTCAAAAATCTCTTTCCTTTGTTTATATACATGGATAATTGTATCATATCATAGATCTATTTTTAGTGTTTTGAAGAACCCCACATTCTTATCTGTAATGGCTGTACCAATGTACATTCATACCAATAGTGTACTAAAGCTCCTTTTTTCTCTACATCTTCACCAACGTTTGCCATTTTGGTTCTTTAGTAGTCATTCTAGCTGGAGTGAGATATCTTATTGTAGTTTTGATTTGTATTTTCTTGATAGCTAATGATACTGAACATTTTTGATGTATTCATTGGCCAAATATATTTTTAAAAGTATATATTCAGTTATTTCTCTGTATTTTCATTGGATTATTTTTAAAACTTTTTTTAGTTCTTGTATATTGTGGGTATTAATTATTAGATGAATATGTGGCAATTTTTTTTTCTACTCTGTAGTTGTTCTTTCATTTTGTCGATTGTTTCCTTTACTGTGCAGATTTGGGTTTTATACATTCCTATTTGTCTCTACTTTCTCTTGTTTCCTAAGCTCTTGGGATCAAATACAAAAACTTGTTGCTTATGCTGATCTTTTGAAGTGTTTTCTGTCTATATTCTTCTACTAGTTTCATAGTTTCATGTCTTACATTTAGGTCTTTGACCCACTTTGTGTTGACTTTTATTCAAGATAACAGACAAAGGTCAAATTTCAATCTTCTTCATATGGATATCCAGTTTTCCCAGTATCATTTTTTAAGAGGTTATCTTTTCTCTAATGTGTATTTTTTGTGTCTTTGTTAAGAATCAGTTGGAAGTAGATATATGAGTTTAAACCTGGAAGCCCTGTTCTATTTCATTGGACTATGTGTCTGTTTTTATTTTTTTTTTATTTATTTTTTTTTTTTGTGGGTACCGGGGGGACGACCTCAGGACCTCGCGCGCCAACAGGCACCCGTGCCGCTGAGCGATATCACCGGCCCCTTTTTCGTATGTGGGATCCGGGAGTCGAACTCGGGCCCTCGCGCTTGCAAGGCAGGCGCTTATGCCGCTGAGCCATCTCACCGGCCCTCTATGTGTCTGTTTTTAATGTCAATACCATTCTGTTTAGGTTACAATGGATCTATATTATGTAATGAATTCAGGTATTATGATGTTGCCAGCTTTTTTTCTTTTTGTAGAAGTTGTTTTAGCTATTTATAAACTTTTCTGCTTCCATATGAACTTTAGAATTGATTTTACTAATCCTGTGAAAAATATCATTTTATTTTGATGGGAATTGCATTGAATGTGTAAATCATTTTAGGTATATGGACATTTCAACAATATTAATTGATTCAACAATATCAACCCATGAACATGGAAAGTCTTTCCATCTTTTGTGTCTTAAATTTATTTCATCAGTATTTTCTTCTTTACTTTTCATTGTAAAGGTCTTTCACTTCCTCAGATTTATTTCTCAGTATTTAATTATTATAGTTATGAAGATATTATTTTCAGAATTTCTTTCTCAGAAATCTCATTATTGATTGTCTTAGTCACTTTCTTATCAGGGGCCAAAACACCTGACACCCACAACTTAAAGCAGAAGAGGTTTAGTTTGGTTCACAGTTACAGCCCATGGTTGGCTGGCTCCAAGGAAGAATGGCATGTCACAAGGGCAGGACGGAGGAAACTCTACTTACAATGTCTTAGCCAGGAAACAGAGAGCTAAAGAGACAAGTCAGGGAAGGAGACACAACCTTCGATGTCACACCCCCTGTGACCTGCCTCTTCCAACTAGACTTCAACTCCTAATAGCATGTAAGCTATATAGGCCCATGGTTCACTCACCTTCCAAAAGGTCTGCCTTGAGTGCATGATGCCTTTGGTGGAATATTAAATCTAAACCACAACATTCAACTCCTGGGCCCCTAAATATTTATGTACATCTTTTTATGTAAAGTGCATTTCAATCTCTAAGAATCTCCAAAGCCTTAACATTTTCAGTAGTGCTAAAATGTTCAAGTCCAAAGTCTCCTCTGAGACTCAAGGCAAAGTCTTAGTTGTAAGCCCCTGTAAAAATAAAGAAATTTAAACCCTTCCAACATACATGGCACATGGTAAATATGCCCCTTCCAAAAGGGAGAAATAGAAAGGTATGGCACCACAGGAAGAGCAAAATCCAGTTGGGCAAACATTAAATCCTATAGATTTATGGCCAGCACCTCAGGCAAGTTGGGGTAACAAGATTTAGTGTCAGAGAGTGTGAGTGGCCCCACACCTTTGGCATTGTCTGTTGCAAACCATGGAGCTTCTCTCTTGGTCTGGCTTTGCTCACTGTCTGCAGCTTCCCTTAGAAGTTCCAACTTCCTTGCATCTCCAACTTCTTTGGATCTCCACTACAATTTTGTCTTCACTCTCATAACCTCATGCACAAGTGTCTCAGAGGCACACTCATGCCTTTCAGGACTTCTGAAATATAGGTGAAAGACTTCCTGATCCCACAATTTTTCGTGTCTGGAAAATAAGGACCTTGTTTATGACACCAAGGTCTATTGCAGCTCAAGCATTAGCTGAAATCCCTTGTATTGTGACTATTGAGGCATATGAGTACCTGAATGACCAAGAATTGCAACCTGAATCCCAGGGCAATTCTCTAGGAGGCCTTTCTTCACCAGAGTGCCATGGGGCTATTTTCTCAAAGCAAAGTCCTTACTTTTGTCCCCTTGAGCCTGTGAGTATGGGGTATTGCTAAGTATTCTTCCTATTTTCTTGATGCAAAAAAATTGGCTTCTTTCTTTCTTTTATTTTTTTTATGTGGGTGCCGGAGGTTGAACTCAGGACCTCATGCTTGCCAGCAGGCACTTGTGCTGCTGAGTGGTATCACCGGCCCTTTATTCCTTTTTATGTGTGTACTGGGAGTCAAACTCAGGACCTGGCACTTGCCAGGCAAGTGCTTATGCCGCTGAGCCATCTCACTGGCCCTTGGCTTCTTTATAATGTTAATCTTTTTAGCAACCAACTCTCCTGGGCCAAAACTTTCCACACCCTAATTTTACAGGTTCCAACTTTACAAGTGATTTCTTTGTGGTGAAACTCAAAGCCTTTTAAAATCCCTTAACTGTGCTGTTTGCTTTTGATTCTCAAGGCAGAACTGGCTGAAAGCTCCAAACCGTACCCTTGACATAGCCAGAACATTGGGCTGCCTTGAAATTTCCTTTACCAGATTAATTATCCCTCCACCCTAACCTCAATATCCCCAAAGTCAGAGAACTAGAGGAAAATCTAGACAAATTTTCTGCCAGAGGATAATACACATGGTCCGGAGTCCAGCTGCTAAGTGAGCCCCTGTTCCCAACTGAAACCTCCCCATTCTGGTTTTTACCTTCTGCATGTTTATCAACATCCTGGTTTTCTGAGCTCTGACCAGAATCTCCCATTGAATGTGGCTTATAGCATTCCAGGGTTTCTCTAGTTGGCATCTCCAAACCTTTCCAAATTGCTCTCATGAACCAGTTCCAAAGGTTTCTAAACCACATGATGAGGCAGTCACAGCAATGACTACACTTCTCTAGTACCAAAATCTGTCTTAATCACTTTGTCATCACTAGGCCAAAATACCTGACATGCACAATATAAAGAAAAAAAAAGTTCATTTTGGCCCATGGTTCCAGTCTGTGCTTGGCTCACTCCAAGTCAGAAGGGCATGGTAAAGAGACATAGCCAAGGAGAAGATCCTCACATGAGGGTTGCTAGGAAACAGAGAGCTAAGGGATGATGTGGGGGTAGGAGTTATACTCTTCAAGGTCTGGTCTCCAGTGACCTGAATCTTCTGACCACAGCCCACCTCCTAACAACTAGTCAGCTATATAGGCCTCAGGATTCAATCATCTTCTAAAACCTCCACCTATAAGTAGAAGAAGCCATTGGGGCATTTACAATCTAAACCATAACTTTGATGTATAAAAATGCTACTGATTTTATATGTTGATTTGATATCCTGCAACATACTGAATTTATTCGCTTTAGTAGTCTTTCAGGAGAGTCTCCAGGTTTTCCTATATGTACAGTCATGTCAACTGCAGACAGGGATAATTTGACTTTCTTCTTTTCTGTTTGTATGCCTTTTATTTCTTTCCCTTGCCTAACTGCTCTCATTAGGATGACTACTACTATCATTTAGTTAATATCCTAATCCTTAGTTTGTTTAAATCATCTTGCACTATTGTTTTTATTATGATTTTTAAAATTCTACTCAAAAGTAAAGAATTGTAGTTTCAAAGGAACACTTCATTTGTTCTACAACTTTTTTCTGAACGTAAAATTGTCTTGATTTCTGTTTGTTTTGTTTGCTTAGTTATTTTTCTATGTACTTATTACCAATTAAAACCCAAATTACTCTTTAGGGGTCTAAGTCTCTTATTCATGTTTACAGATTCATTAGGTATTCTATATAGTTTACCTATTGAAGAAATCTTGGTGCTCCATTTTAGGGACTCTCACAAGCCTGCAATCAACTTGACAGCCATGTATGTCTACACTCCTCTCAAGATTCAACTGGGAAAAAGCCCTCTTCTAAGCTAACAAAAATTAGCTGCCATCAGGATTCAGTTCCTAGAGTGTTGATGGACTGAGTGATCTCAGTTTCTTCTGGGAATTAGCTTGAAGCTGCATAACTTCTTTGTAACATTGGAGCACTTCAGGGCCGGTGAGATGCTCAGCGGCATTAGCACCTGCCTGGCAAGCGCGAGGTCCTGAAGTCGACCCCCGGTACCCACAAAAAAAAAAAAAAATTGGAGCACTTCAGAATGGCAAGCTGAGAGAGAGAGACAGACAGACAGACAGACAGACAGAGACAGAGTGACAATTTGAGGAGAGAATATGAGAGTACTAGTAAGATGGAAGTCACTTATTTTTTGCAATTTAGTCATATAACATAGGAAAATTCCTGTTATGAAATTCTATTCCTTAGAAGCAAGCAATTAGGGCAGTTCACATTCAAGGAGGAAGGGAGGAATGCACAAGGGCATGAATACTAGCAGAAAGTGATACTGAAACTGCCTACCATCTTCCCAGCCCTTAATACACTAGAGATTCCTTGATTTCTCATATATCATCAAATATTACTTATCTGGAATTTTTCCTTATTTTTATTCTGACTTCCCTAGTAGATGAAAAGTTTCTCATTCTTTATTTAAATTTTTAAAGTTTTAGTCCTATGGTGAATCAAAATATCCTTACCAAATTTTGAAACTTTCTCCATGTTGATAGAAATTTTAAGCCTCAAACTAATGTTTTTACCTGTGCTATGTACTTGTCACATTATTAATAATTTTAGTTATCTTGTTTTGGAACTATTTGCACTCCTATGCAAATAATATAATAAAGTCTCTCTTCAACAACAATGTAAACCACATAAAACTTCAATAAAATGTCAGAAAAGACTTTGCAACAACAAACACAAAAGTGCCATTACAAATCCAGATAGTTGTTGTAGTAGGAATTTCATTCTGGAGATAAAAAATCCATTTGTAATAGTATCTCCTTCTATCATGTTCTTATAACTATCTTATTATATTAAATATATGAACTACTTGTATACCAAGACCACACAAATTTTATTTTTTGTCTTGTATATGCCAGAATTACAATTCAATATATTTAGCTTTTGTTATTTCTTTACAATGTAAAACTCAACTTAAAAATGTTCTTTAATTTCTTATTGGCACAACCAGTGAACCAAATATTGTTATTAGGAAATTAAGATGAATAATTTTAAATACTTAAAAATGAAGAACTACTTGCTTTAGCCAATGACTCTGTTTATTCATTAGCTAAGCAATTTGAATGAATGGCAGATTTTGGATCTTAGAATGTCAACAAATTGAATGTCATCTCTGCTGAAAAAAATAAAAGACAAAGTGTGATCATGAGGAAGGAATAAAATAATACTCAGAGAGAAACAGATTCAATTGTACAGATAATTTAAGAGAACTAACTACTCCTAAGTATCACTGCCATATGCAAAAAGATGCAATAAAAACATAGAACACTTCAATAAATATGACACTCAACTTTGAAAAGACCTGAAGTTTGCTTGTGGCAGTGGTCATGCGAAGGGTAGCAGCTTGTGTGTTGCTCTAAACTGGTGGAAGAAAGCTTATCTGAGAGGTAACAGAAACAGAAAATTGTTACACTGTGTGAATGAATGGGCTCATGATCCTCTGGCAGAATATTTCAGTTTGATCAAGCTTTAACAGCCTTAAATCCTAGGGCTTGTTTTTCTGCTTTTGCTGTATAGTCCTTTGAGGTGTATGTTTATTATTGAGACTTTTCCATAAAGCTTGGGGGAAAATTATTGAATGTATAGTCCTTCCCTGCAATTAACTTCTGTGTTACTATTTAAAATTCTTTAGCAACTTTCTTGTCTGTGTTCACAGCATTCTTCAACAGCTAAAAGGTTTTGAAATTGCACTGTTTTTTTAAAAACACTAGAACTTATTTTTTATTAAGTTTATTGGTACAATTTAGATATACATAATGATCACAGGGAATTTATTCCTATACATGATATATCTTAATTTCTCTTTTTTCCCATTCCCCTCCTCTCCCTTCAACCCCTCTTTCCCTCCTTATTTACAAAGCTTTGTTTCCATTTTACCCTTCTTTTCTCATTTTTTCTTTCCCCTTCCATTCCTTCTCTGCCCTCCCTAGTTCTCCTTTCCTTTTGAACAATTTCTTCCTATTTTATAATACCTATTATACATTTTGGTTCTTATTTATATTTTCAGTTTCTCACACCAGAAATACAATGTAGTATTTACACATGTGTGTTCGATTTATTTCACTTAACAGTATGATTTTAAAGTCCATCCATTTAGCTATAAATGTCTCGTTTATCCTTCTTTATGGCTGAGTAGCCCTCTATTGTATATACATATATAAAAAAACCACTTTTTTATCCATTCCTTGGTTGATGTACATTTGGGCTGTTTCCAAGATTTAGCTATTACAAACCATTCCTCTATAAACATAGGTGTGAATATAATGCTGTGGTAGGATGCTTTTAATTCTTTTGGGAAGATACAAAGCAGGTGAATAGCTGGGTAAAATTTAGAAACTATTAGCACTACGAGGAGTCATTTTAGTAGAATTTGATGATTTCTTAAAAAAATTTTCACATATAAAGAGTGCTTTCTTTCTGTGAGAGAGGCTGTCTCTGTTTTCATTTTGTCTATATCTTCAGGCTTTGTCCTTATACACTTTGCAACACTTGGTTTTACGATGGCTGTAGATATTTATCGGCTTCTCCCTGGTTTTTGTCTGATAATATACAACATGAGTCCCTTTATGCTCATTACTTGGAAGATAGCAAATGTTCACATAGGTTTCTCTTTCTATTTCCTTCTCAAAGATTTTGCTCTTCCAAGCTTTTCCTCAATGCTTACAATTCCTCACTGAATCAACTGCTCAGTATACAGATACTGCGTGTTTCATGACCTCCCTGCTTAACAATTGTTCAGACTTATGACTAATCTTTTTTGTACAGTTTTGCACAACTGTACAAATGGAGCCTCAATGTCTTTTTTGTACAGTACACCTTTTTTATGCAGTATTGTAATTTTTGCTGATTGTACTGTACAGTACAGTATTGTAGTTTTATTCTTTATATATTACAGTACTGAGTGCAAGAGTTATGCAAATAAAAGCAAAGTCATCAAGTTGGAGTTCCCTTTGACTATTTTTTGTTCTGAATATTGTAATGTACATACTACATACAATTCCTCATTTAGAGACCAATTCAATAAACAACCTAGTCACAGTACCATCAACTCGTTCTTTAAATGAGGGATGTCTGTATTTGAACCAGGAATCTTACATGTGTTTTGGACAGTTAATGGATGTTTATTTATTTTAGTTTTTTAATATAAAAGTTAAATGTAAAGAGCAGCAGAACACATTTTGTAGACTAGCACATCAATTGAACTGAAGGAGCTGGCAGATGTTTGAAGTTTTGTCATGTTTGACAATACTAAAACCTCAGGAGGATTTGGAGAGACAAAGACACTTATTTATTGCTGGTGGGAATACAAAGCTTTAGAGCCACTTGGAAAGACAGGCAATTTCTTACCAAATTAAATATATTCTTACCATATGATCCAGTATTACACTCCTTGATTATTTAACTAAATGAACTGATAACTTATGTCCACACACAACTTTATTCACAACTACCTAAACTGGGAAATGGCTAAGATATTCTATTAGGTGACAGGATAAACTGTAGTACATGTAGACAACGGAATAGTATTTATCCCTAAAAAGAAATTAGCGATCAAGACCAAAAAGACACAGAGAAACATTAAATGCATATTCCTAAGTAAACTCAGCCAATCTGAAAGGTTATATTGTGAGATTCTGGGAGTGTGACAGTCTGGAAATCACACAACTGTGGGTACAGAAAAAAAATCACTGTTTTCTAAGAGTTGACAGGAAGGATTAATATGTGGGGCATGGAAGATTTTTAGGCAATGAAACTATTCTTTATGATACCTTAATAGTGGGAACGCATCATTATACACTCATCCAAACCCATAGAACGTATAACATACCCAAAGAATGAAGCCTACTGTAAACTACAGATTGTGGGTGATGATGTGTTGTTGTACATTCATGTATTGTAGTAAATGTACCATTGTGGTGGTGGGTGCTGCTGGTGGGGGAGGGAAGTTACGCCTGTGAAAGCACAGGGAATACTATAACACGATTTGCCATTCTTTCTGAGCAATTTTTCTGTGAACCGAAAACTCTCTAGAACAAAGTTTAATAATTTCAAAAATACACTAAAACTATTCTGAAAAATAAAGCCTATTTTTTAAAAAGCTCCAGCTAACATTATAGTGAGAATTAAATATTTTCCCCCTAAAGCTATCATGTCTCAAGAAAAAATAGGAGGGGTCCGGTGAGATAGCTCAGCAGCATAAGTGCCTGCCTGGCAAGCACGAGGTCCTGAGTTCGACTCCTGGAACCCACACACACACAAAAAAAAAATAGGAAACATTTTCTCAAGAGGAAGTAAAAAAAAATTAAGTTTTGAGATTCTGAGTAATCTTGGACACAATCTTCAGCTGGTAAACAAAGATAGTTTCTTTTCTCTAGATTATTGGCCTACTATACCTTGCTTAAATGCAAAATCAGCTTGGAGGCGAGTAAGATATTTTAGAAAAAAATTTAAGCAACATATTACTGATTGCTTCACTAATTGCTATAGTTTGGAACTTGAATGTTCCCCAAAGGCCCATGTTTTAAAAGCTTGGTCCCCCATGTGGCACTACTGGGAGATGGTGGAATCTTAATTGGTGGAACATGGTGAAAAGAATTAAGTCACGATAAGAATTAGGTCAGGGAGAACTGCCTCTCCCATCACTGCCACTGAGATCCAGGTTAACAGTGCAGAAAGGCCCAGAGAATGGACCCTACCTTCCCTGCTGCCACAACTGAGGTGAAGCGTGTGGGAAGGCCCAGAGACGGGAGGGAACACCAGTGACCCAGTAGGGGTCTGATTAGGGCTCACAAGATGGACAGGTGGGACTAGTAACATAGAAAAAGTCCAAAGCAATAATAACAATATGAGGCCACAGGTGTTGAGTTAGGTGAACCAGCACTGTGCTTGGGAAGAAAGACACCCAGAATAGAGGTGGGCAAATGAGGCCACCCCCTTTTCTCTTTTTTTTTTCTTTGTTCTGTCTTTTTCTTTCTCTTTTTTTTTTTTTTTTTTTTGTGGATACCGGGGGTCAAACTCAGGACCTCGCACGCCAGCAGGCGCTGGTGCTGCTGAGCGATATCACTGGCCCTTTTTTCGTATGTGGGTTCTGGGAATCAAGCTCGGACCCTCGTGCTTGCCAGGCAGGCACTTATGCCTCTGAGCCATCTCACTGGCTCTTTCTTTCTCTTTTCTTATCTTTTTTCTTCTTTTCTAAATGTCTGGGGAGAACTCCAACCACATAAAACTAATCCCATCCCTGAAACCCAGAGACCAAGTTCAGATAATCCCTTGCTTCCTCCTTCATTCTTTCCCTCTGTCCTCTTCCATAGTTTCTTTTTTTTTTTTTTTTTTTTTTGTGGGTACCGGGGTCGAACTCAGGACCTCACGCTTGCCAGGCAGGTGCTTATGCCGCTGAGCTATCTCACCGGCCCTCTTCCATAGTTTCTTAAAGCTTGCATGATCATCCTTTTTCATCTAGCCTTGCTTCTACTTTCTTTTCAGTTATCTTTGTTTTATCCACTGTCCTTCTTAAATTTCCCCACCACAGGGTAAAACCACTCTACTAAGGGGAAACACTTTGCATACAATCTCCCAATTTACAACTAGTTCTGTTATATTATTATAGATTTTGCTCCTATGGTTTAAAGTACAAAATTAATAGTTACCACAGTTTCTCATTTTCTAAACTGCACTTGATGCTATTTTTATTGCTAATTATGCTACTTTAGCTAGGATGTCATATCTGTTGTAATCAAATGTTCTCCCTTCTGTAACAGTACTGGGAAGCTCTGAGGTTATAACCTCACCACACCCCAGCACCATAGGACTGAGCTAAACAGATACCAACATCTCACTCTTAATTAATGAGAAAGATAGGATCTTAGGACAGACACAAGCCAAGAACCTCCTACATACAAAGACATCCCTGAAGAACAGACTTTTACAAGAGAGAGACTTGACACTAGTGGTATAGCTACTAACTATAAAAAAACTTAAAAGGATCAACACAGAAAACAAAATTTAAAAAATTTTTAAATAGAAAATGACAAGACACAGAAGCAAAATGCAACCTCAGACCTCCAGCCCACCCAGAACAAGTCCAGGAGACAACTAGATAGAGGAAAATGCAAGACTCACACCCGAAATTTCTGAAATGTTAGCAACCAAAGTAAAGAAACAAATCCATGAGGCTATAGAGGAAATTAGTTCAGAAATAATCTGTCGGTAAAAAAAGAAATGACAACAATCATAAAGGAAATGCTCAGCAAATCTAGAGTAGACATAATTAAAAAAATAGAGGATGATAGGAAAATGAAGGAAACTGAAATATCAATATATGAAAGAAATAGAATGCATGAAGCAGATTCAAGCAGATATCCAGGAAATTAAAAATTCCATTGAAAGCTGGCAAAACTGCTTGAACAAAACTAAAGATACACTTTCAGACCTTGAAGACAGAATCACACCTAGTGATCACAAAGGGAAAGATCTCTTTAAAATAAGAAGGGATCAGGAAATAACAATTCAACAGCTTCAAGATGATGCAAAGAAAATAATATGAGACTGATAGGTATCAATGAAAAAGAAAGAGTCAACACAACACAGAGATAAAAATGACCACAATTGCAAGAACAGGAACACAGAGAAACCACCAGGCAGGGCAAACAATTAAACAGAGGGGAAAAGCAGGAAACCAACAGCAGGAAAATAACATGACAAAATTAAGCCAATACATATCAGTCATATCCATCAATGTAAATAGCCTCAACTCACCAATCAAAATAAACACACTAGAAGAATGGATCAAGAAACAAAATCCAACAATATGCTACATACAAGAAACACATTTAACTCAAAAAGAAATTCATAGAATGTAAGTAATGTATGTAAAACAATCCTCCATGCAACAGGAACCCAGAAAAAAACAGGGGTAGCTATTCTGTTTGCTTACAATGTGAACTTCAAACCAAGAATAATCAAACGAGATAAAGAAGGTCACTATATACTTAGGGGAAAACTTCAAGAGGAAGAGACAACAATCATAAATATGTATGCACCAAATACAGGAACACCCAAGTGTATAAGACAAATATTAACAGACTTGAAAAATCGAATAAGCAATAACACAATTGTAACAGGACCTTAATACCCCATTGTCACAAAGAGATAGATCAACTAGACAAAAGTCAGTGAAGAAATATCAGAACTGAACCAAACCTGTGAACAAATGGACTTAGTAGATGTTGTAATAGTGTTCCACCCAACATCATCAGAATACACATTCTTCTCAGCTGCACAAGGGACATTTTTTAAAATAGACCATAAACTAGCCTACAGAACACTCTTAAGTAAGGGCAAAGGAATTGAAATTATCCCATGCATATTATCTGACCATAGTGCAATGAAATTGGAAGTTAATGGCAAAAGAAACAGCAAAAACTCTGTAAACACATGGAAATTAATTAACAACCTCCTAAACAAACAATGGGTCACAGATGAAATTAAAGAAAACATTAAGCAATATGTACAATTAAACAAAAATGCAGATACAACATACTGGAACCTGTGGGATCTAGAGAAAACATTCCTAAAATTCACTTGGAAACAAGAAGACCTAAACTAGAAAAAGCAATTGTGGACAACAAAGCAAGGCAGGAGCCATCACAATCCCTGACTTGAAATTATACTACAAAGCTACTGTGATAAAATCAGCATGGTATTGTCAAAAAAACAGACCTGAGGATCAGTGGAACAAATTAGAAGATACAGACACAACTACAAACACACTGAGCCACCTAATCTTTGACAAATGGGCCAAACATGTTCACTGGAAGAAAGATAGCTACTTGAATAAATGGTGCTGGAAAAACTGGCTCTCTATATGCTGAAGAATAAAACTAGACGCATGTCTATCACCATGCACTAAACTAAAGAAAAAATGGATCAAAGATCTAAATATTAAAACAGAAACACTAAATTTACTGGAAGAGAAAGTAGGTAGAAATCTTGAAGACGTAGGTGTAGGCAGAGACTTCATGAACAAAACTCAAACCGTATGGGAAATACTTCAAAGAATCAACTACTAGGATCTGATCTTATTAGAAAGTTTTGCACATCAAAGGAAATCATCAACAGTGTGAAAACACAACACACAGAGTGTGAAAAAATTTTAGCCAATTGTCCCTCAGACCGAGGACTTCTATCTAGAACATATAAAGAATTGAAAAAATCAGGCCTCCTAAATTCAAAGACCCAATCCAAAAATTGGCATCTGAGATGAATACGCACTTCTCAGATGAAGAAATACAAATGGCAAATAAATATATGAAAAAATGTTCAACATCATTGATCATTCAAGAGATGCAAATTGAAACAATACTGAGATTCCATCTCACCCCAGAAAGAATGGCTATCCTGAAGAAATCAACCAATTTCAAATGCTGGAGGGGCTGTGGGGAAAAAGGAACCCTTCTCCACTGTTGGTGGGAGTGTCGACTGGTGCGACCACTGTGTAAATCTGTATGCAGATTCCTCAAAAAGCTAGGATTAGAAGTCTCATTCAACCCAGCTATTGCCCTTCTGGGTATTTTCCCAGAAAAATTAAAAACATCACATCACAGTGATATATGTACACCTATGTTTATAGCAGCACAATTTGTAATAACTAAATCCTGGAAATAACCCAAATTCAAATCAACGAAAGAATGGATTGAAAAGATGTGGTATTTTTATGCAATGGATTACTACTTAGCCATAAAGAAGGATAAACTTGAGACTTTTCTGGTAATTGGATGCAACTTGAGACCATATTCATAAGTGAAATAAATCAGACTCACATGCATAAACATAATATTGTTTCCCTAGTGTGAAAAACTGAAAAAGTAAATAAGTTCTAAAATGTACATTAGATATTTTGAAAAAGGAAGAAATTGTTTAAAAGAAAAAAAGGAACTAGAATGGAGGAAAGGGGAAAGGAAGGAAGGGAAAGGGAGAAACAGTGAAACTAGTTATACTATTAGTTTCTTTTGGTTCACAGAAAAGGAAGGTTTGTGTTAATATCAATTGGAGAATTTTTTGTGTCTATCTGTTATGCTCTGAGTAACTACTTTATTTATTTATTTATTTTTCCTTTTGTGGATACCGGGAACTGAACTCAGGACCTTATGCTTGCCAGGCAAGCACTTATGCTGCTGAGATATATCACCGGCCCTAAGCAACTACTTTAAATATAATAATATGCAATATATTAACTATTCTTATTCTCCTATCATCTGTTCATGAAATTTTGTTTTACCTTTTTTCATAAAGTAAAATTTTAAAAACTTAAATTAAGAATTATGTCTCTGGGAATATGCCCTCAGTGTATAGTGGAACTCTAGCATATTTCTATCCTGCTTTGCTTCCTGGATAACATGAGATGAGCAGCCTCTTCTATCATGCTTCCCCGGCATGATGTACAATGTCTCTCCACAGGGCCCATTAGCCATGGACTGAAGCCTGCAAAACTATGAATTATTATTATTATTATTATTATTTAATGTGGGTACCGGGAGTCAACCTCAGGACCTCGTGCTTGCCAGCAAGCGCTTGTGCTGCTGAGCGATATCACCAGACCTTTTTTTCCTTTATGTGGGTTCCGGGAGTCGAACTCAGGACCTCGCGCTTGCCAGGCAGGCGCTTATGCCACTGAGCTATCTCATCGGCCCTGAATTATTTTTAAATTGTTTATCTTACAAATTTTTTCAGTAACACAAAGATGACTAATGCACTAATGTGTAACATACGTTGCTATTTAAGGTGTAAGTTTGCTTCAAGTGAAACTAAAAATGAGTTTTGGAAGACATATCTATGTGTTAGTTTTTTTTAAATTATTGTAAAGAGAAAAAAATAGTACAAAATTTCAAAACAACATAATAGGAGGGCAACTATGGTTAATACATTGCGTATTGTTATCTTTAAATTTGTTACTCAGGGTACAAGATATTGGCATTCAATTGTCCAAAGAATATTAGCACAAACCTTTCCCTTTAATGAACTAAGCAAAATTAGTAGTGCATCTATCTTAACTATCTTATATGTATATATCTTTTTTCCCCCTCTTTTCTCTATTCCCACATCCCAGTTTCACTTTCCTTTTGAATAGTTTCATCCTATTTTACAATATCTATTGTACAATCTGGATCTTATTTACTCTTTGAGCTTCTCACACTAGGGAGACAATATGATGTTTACACATGTGGGTCTGATTTATTTCACTTATGAGTATGGTCTCGATTTACATCCATTTACCTATAAAAGTCTCCAGTTTATCTTTCTTTATGGCTGAGTAGTACTCCATTGTATAAAAATACCACATCTTTTTTATTCATTCCTCAGTTGATGGTCATTTGGGTTGTTTCCAAGATCTGGCTATTACAAATTGTGCTGCTATAAACATGGGTGCACATATATTGCTGTTGTATGATGTTTTTAATTCTTCTGGGAAGATACCCAGAAGGGGAATAGCTGGGTCAAATGGGACCACCAATCCCAGTTTTTTTGAGGAATTTCCACTGATTTCCACAGTGGTAACACCAGTCTACATTCCCATCTGCTGTAGAGAAGGGTTCCTTTTTCCCCACAGCCCCTCCAGCATTTGTTATTGGTTGATTTCTTGATAATAGCCATTCTTTCTGGGGTGAGATTTAATCTCAGTGTTGTTTTAATTTGCATCTCTTGAATGACTGGTGATGTTGAACGTTTTTTCATACATTTATTTGCTATTTGTATTTCTTCATCTGAGAAGTGTGTATTCATCTCACATGCCCATTTTCGGATTGGGTCTTTAATTTTGGGAGGTCTGATTTTTTTTGAGTTTTTTTGTATGTTCTCAATAGAAGTCCTTCATCTGAGGAACAGCTGGCAAACATTTTTTCCCACATTGTGGGTTGTCTCTTCACTCTGTTGGTGGTTTCTCTTGCTGTGCAAAAGGTTTTTAATAAGATGAGATCCCAGTTGTTGATTCTTTGTGATAGTTCCTGTGCAATTGGGGTTTTATTCATAAAGTCTTTGCCTACCCCAATGTCTTCAAGAGTCTTACCTATTCTGTCTTCCAACAGATTTATTGTTTCTGTTTTAATATTTAGATCTTTAATACATTTGGAATTTAGTTTAGTGCACAGTGAAAGACATGGGTCTAATTTTAATCTTTGGCATGTGTGGAGCCAGTTTTTCCAGCGCCATTTATTAAAGAGGCTTTCTTTCTTCCAGTGAATGTGTTTGGCACCTTTGTCAAAGATAAAGTGGCTTTGGCCGGTGAGCTGGCTCAGCGGCATAAGCGCCTGCCTTGCAAGCGCAAGGGCCCAAGTTCAACTCCCGGATCCCACATACGAAAAAGGGGCCGGTGATATCGCTCAGCGGCACGGGTGCCTGTTGGCGCGTGAGGTCCTGAGGTCGACCCCCCGGTACCACAAAAAAAAAAAAAAAAAAAAAGATAAAGTGGCTTAGTATGTCTGGAGTTGTTCCTGCATCTTCTAGTCTGTTCCACTGATCTTCAGGTCTGTTTTTTAGACAGTACCACGCTGTTTTTATTACAGTAGCTTTATAGTATAATTTCAAGTCAGGGGTTGTGATGCCCTATTTAGTTTTAATGCACCCAATAAATATACATTTTATTTTGGCTTTTTGAGACAGGGTTTCACTATGCAGTTCAGGCTGTCATTGTACTCACTTTGTAGCCCAGACTGGCCTCAAACTCATAGCAATCCTCCTGCCTCAGCCTTCTGAGTGCTGGGATAACAGGAGTGTGCCACCATGCCCAGCAACAAATACACTATTAAAATAAAAAATAAATAAAAAAGAAACAGGTATATTGGAGTACAGAGATTGCTTAGCAGAGTTGTATTTTCTGAATCTGTTGGAAGCAGTTTTTTTTATCCACATTTATTTAATATTGTGTGCAATTTTTTAGTTGCCACATATTGGGTGTACAACAAATATAGTATTATGTATTAACTACCACCAGTGCTATGCCATTTAGTAAGAGCTGTATGTGTGTATAGGGGGGTGTCTTTTTGTATATTTATATATAGTATTGGATACATATTTTGTACCATAAATAGAAAAGCTAATACAGAAGGGTATGAAAAGAGGACAATTGAATTCAAGATGTATGTGTATAATATTTATGTATTCCACAGTAGAATTCGTATCTCTTCTGAATTCTCTGAGCTCTTTGTTGTAGATTGAACTGTTATATGGGGAAGCAGAACCTCAGTGAGGTTTCAATGTACTAGATATATTAGGGATCAAGGGAGAAGAATTTCCATTACAAGGTATATCATGTAGCATCAGCAACCCATGGATAGTTGTGGAGTTAACATTGTCCACTAGAGATATACTGTACTGGGCAAAGATGACTAAGGGTTTATACACAAACAAAAATTTTTCTACAATGTTTATTTTATATAACCATTTAATTAATATAAAGATTGCTATATATTTATATGTATGACTTTGATTAGCATTAGAGAGAGTGAGATCATATCAAAATTTCTTCCTCTTAACAAAAAGGATAATTGGTCTCTATAGGTGCACTTTAAATTTTCCAGTAGGCAAATTACTCAAGGTGGCAATATTTTAATACATTAAATTTCAGTTTTAGAAAAGAAGAAATATTTTAAAAGGCGAGACAATGAAAACTTCGTTACAGAACACAAAAGTTTATTATAGCATGTGCTGAAGAAATGCAAAACAAGTCCATCTCTTTAATAAAATGTTCCACCCATCACCCAAAGTATGCATTTACTATCTTTCATGCCAATGCATTTCTTTGGTGGTGTCATTGCAAAGTGATAAAAGCACAGGCATTGAAGTAAGACAGACTTGCCATTTATGAGCTGAGTGATAGGTAATGTGTGATGCATTTGGGTCCCCTCCAAACTCTAATTTCATCATTAGTCAAATAGGAATAATAAGACACATCATACAGGCTTATTGCCTGCAAATCATATATTATCTTGGATGGCACTCTCCGCTATTATTTTTATTTACATCTGTTTCAGATAGAAATACTTGTTATTTTTTAGGGCACATGTTGTTTATGTAATGAAAAACAGGAACTTCTGAGTAGTCATCTAACTTGCCTTACAGTTTCCTTAATTCATGGGGATGTAGAGTTGTCAGTCATATCATAGACTTTCCACTATTTTTTATTTACGATCTCTCTTACAATTGGATTAAGAAATAGCCAAAGCACAAATGTTTTGGAGGCTTTTGTTACTACAATATATTTCAAAGTGAAGATAATTGTACCTGAGACAGTGCAAGTATTTAAAAAATACAGAATCTGTGATAACTAGCACTAAGATTCAGAAAAGCTCAACATAACTTTAGTTGGTATACTTTAGAATATGGAAGTACAAGCCTGGAAGGAAACATAGGCTTGACAGATGAGAACAATGGGTTCACATAAACTGAAGAAATCGGTCAAGGTCAGGGAGCTTTTTAAGGGACCTAGTCAAACCTAAAAAAATTTTTATCCTATACGCTACCTGAAGAACAACTGATGCTTATAATATGATGCCTCCACAGGCATTTTAAATAAAGTAAATTCATGGCTGATTCAAAATAATGAGACAGTTTAAATTTGTTAAAATGTTGAACAATGTGTGTATATAACTTACTGTTTTGGAGCCTCCCTGTATTAGAGACAGACAAAGAACCATCATTCAGAATACTGCCAGACCTCAACATCCTGCTTATAATTTCCTATTGTAAGAATCTGGGAATTTCCTGTACTACCTGTGTGTTTGAAAACAAATTTATGTATCAAATTGTTTCTTTTCTTTGTTGTGTCTATTAATATTTAACTACCTTTTTTTGAGTCACGAAGGAGGTAAATGTCAATACAAATTTTATTAAATTGATCTAGATTCTAAATTATTTGATGGGGATGAGTGTAACAAAAATTTAGTTAACTAGATATGTTTTAAATTATTTTATTTTATCACACTATATTTATTATTATAATTGGGTATAACATTCAATTTTCCTATTCAGTAAATGGGCATGCAAACAAAATAGATTGATAGCAGTTGAATGTGACCATACAAATTGATAACTAAATAAATGAGTAACACCTAGATTTGCCAAAATCCACATCACTAAATTATTTTAGTGTCTAAAGTCCAAATTAAAATTCTATGATTCCAGGCCGGTGAGATGGCTCAGCGGCATAAGCATCTACCTGGCAAGCGCGAGGTTGTGAGTTCGACTCCTGGATCCCACATACGAAAAAAGGGCCAGTGATATCGCTCAGCGGCACGGGCGCCTGCTGGCGTGCGAGGTCCTGAGTTTGACCCCCGGTGCCCACACACAAAAAAATTCTATGATTCCTAGTTTGGAGTATTTTTATCTAATTTCAAACATAATTCGCAATAACCTAAAAGGTATAGAGGAAATTTTCATATGTATGAATACAACCTGATTTAATACCTCAGGTTATTCTGAATAAGATCAATTATGTCCTCATAGGTTCTAGAATAATCTTTGTGAAATGTGGTATGATAGTTCAGTATCTAGTTGATAACATGGCTAAATCCAAAATTTTCCAATACTGTAACTTCATTTTGAAAAAATAGCACCAAATGGAAGGTCTCACCTCACGAAATGTTGATTCTGTGCTTTAAAATATCAATATTAGTTATTCCTAAAACTATTCTGTCCTCTGCCATACCTTCATCCCTGCCACACACAAAAAAATATAAAGAAATAAAATTAATTCTTATGTGGAATAAGAACTCATAAGCCAAGCTAAAATATGAACAATTGGCAGAACATTTGAATTGAATCACTGGAAATTAGTGAATGTTCGTTCTGGACAATAACCTGGCCAAAAAACCCCAAAAAACCCTCTGATGCAATTATATAATAATAATTATTTGCACTATATTTTTCCCAGAGAATCTACTTGGCATTCTTATTAGTGGATATCTCCCTTCATGCATTTATATTGATAATGATTCTAAGGAGAACCAAACATTTTTTATTTTTTTGTGGGTATCAGGGGTCGAACTCAGGACCTCGTTCTCCAGCAGGTGCCTGTGCCGCTGAGCAATATCACTGGCCCTTTTATCGTATGTGGGTACTGGGAGTCGAACTCAGGACCTCACACTTACCAGGCAGGCACTTATGCCACTGGGCCATCTCACCGGCCCAGAGAACCAAATTTTTAAAGTTTCCTATTGCTGCTAAAACAAATTATAAACAACTGTAACTTCAACACACATGGATTACATACAGTTGCAAAGCTCAGAAGTGTAAAATCAATCTCACCGTCATACAGCAAGATGGTGACAAAGCTAGTTTCTCTTGGAAGCTCTAAAGAGTCTGTTTCTTGCCTTTTCTGATTCTGGAGGCTGCCACAAGCCTTGGTTTATGGTTGCATTATCCCCCTTTCTGACTTTGCCTACATCTCCTCTCTCTGTCCCACTCACTCCAAGCAAGCAGAGATTCTGTTGGTATTACATTTTCAAGGACTTTGGAAGGGTCACTCATGTATTACATGGCTTTGCTCTGTTAAACAAGGGTCTTTTCTACATATCTTTACTGGACAGTCCTATCACTACTCCAGATTTCTGCTGAGATTACTGAGTGAATCATGATTTACATGCCTAATCTCCTCAGAGTCCTCTGTGTGGTTACATTCTTTGGTCTTTTGATCCCTTCCAGGTGCTGTGGAAAGTTTATTCAGCTATAACCTTTTATCCAGGAGCATAGTCTCCGCATAGTGAATTTCCTAATAGTAGAATCATCTGCAATCTGGGCAACCCGAGAATTTTCCAGATCATCAAGGCCTAATTCTATTTTACTTAAAAATTTTCTCCTGCAGTTTATATCTTCTCACATTTTAGTATAAGTTTATGTTACAAAACCAAATCACATCTTCCACAATTTGCTTAGAAATCTTAAAGTAGTAAATGATCAAGTTCATCACTTACAAATTTTAATTTCACCAGAGTTACAAGATCCAATTCTGATAAGTTTCCTGCTGTTATATAGCCAGGATTCCACCGTCCTCGTTTCTGGTTACATTGTTTTGTCTTCTGAGGTCCATGAGCAGTGCTATAATGTCCATATTTCTATCAATGGTCACTTTGTGATAATTTCAATATGTCTTACTCTATTGTGCATCTCATTTTATTCTAAGCCCTCACTAGCACCCCCTATGTGACAGTTCACGTTCATTGTCAACTTGACTGAATCGATAGACTTGTGGAGAGGTGGCTGCGTGTGATGTGCTCATAGCTGAATGGGCTACTACGAGGTGGGAAGAAGTAGGATCTATGAATGTGAACCTGGGGACTGTATCTGATCTGTAGCCCCTTCCTCTCTGATTCTTCCTTGTTTTCTATGCTTCCTGCCTGCTGTGCCTTTCTGCCATGATTTTTCTGCTCTCGAGGCAACCAACCATAGACAAATGCTTTGAAACCCTAAGCCAATATAACACTTTTCTGCTTTGAGCTTTGTATGTTTGTAATTTTGTCTTAGCAACAAAGTTGTGACATATAGCCTACTCTGCTCAAGGTTATCTAGGCTTGTTGTGTAATTTTCCTCAAACGTCTTTTGGCCTCTACCCACTACTCAATTTTAGTTCCATTTCCATGGTTTTTGATACTTGTTATCAAAGCACCTGACTTCTAGATACAAACATCTACAGTATACTAATTTCCCATAGTACTATAAAAAATTGCTACTTCAAAAGTGCTAAAGAGGACGTGAGATATTGAAGTGGGGGTAGAGAAAGAGATAAATAGATCACCTGATATTTAAGTCATAAAGCAGATTTCTGTGTCAGTGATGACCTTTAGGAGTTAATGAAAATGATCCTTAAAAAATGTATAATAATTTGCATATTCTTATTATCACAACATAAATAATTAAAGGCACTTGATGTCATGTGTTGCAAAGAAATCCCTCAAGCAGTCACATATATATTTCAATCGGTCTCTTGCAAATATTAGGAAAATTATTACAATCCTAATGATTGTAATTCCATAAACCAAAAATTATGATAAAATTTATTTTTTACTTTATATAGGTCCTTAAGAAGTCAAATGTGTATTGATGTGCATTAATCACTTTTTTTTTTTTGGAACTGGGACAAAATATCCAACACCAGCAACTTTATTTTGGTTCACAATTTTAGTACACTTTTGGGTGGCTCCAAGGCAGAAAAGGGTGGCAGAGAGCCATGGAGGTGAAATCATTGTTCAACCCATGACAGCCAGGAAGCAGAGAACAAAGAGAAGAGCCAGGGTCAAGAACACACCTTCCAGGTTCTGCGCCCAGTGACCCACCTCCAACCAGGAAGTCAGCTGTGGTGCCCCCATCATCCAACCACCTTCTGAAATCCCCACCTCTAAACAGAAGAGGCTTTTGCAGGACATTCTAGATATTAACCATAACATTCTGTCCCTGATTCTCAAAAGGCTTACATCCATCTTATTATGCATAATGCATTTAGTCCCTCTCTAAGAGTTGACAAATTCTTCAGTTTTAGTAGTGCTGAAAAGTGCAAGTCTAAAGTTTCCTCTGCTACTAAAGGCAAACTCTTATAGCTGTGATACCCTATAAAAAAGAAACTTAAAGACTTACAACATACAATGGCAAAAACATTCACATTCCAAAAGAGAGAAACAGGGACATAGAAAGGAATTGAATCAAAGCAAGACTCAAACCCAGCAGAGCAAACATTAAATCCTGTAGTTTCATGTCTCGAAAATGTGGCAAGTTGTGAAATATGAGCTACAAAGGATTTGTAGGTACCACCCCTATGCATTGCCAGTTGCAGCCCTTATGATTTCTCTCTTGAGATGGCTCTTCTCACTGCCTGTGGCCTTCCTCAGTAGATATTCCATGTTCCTGGCATTTTCAACTTCCTGGGGTCACCACTGCACTTTCTGCTTTTCTCTCACAGCTTCATACATTGCTCTATCAGGGACGTAGAGCCTGGCTTCCCAGGCATTCTTCTGGAGTCTGGGTGGAAATCTCCATGACCCCACAGCTTTTGCATTCTGTATGTCCATAAAACCAGCATGTAGATGATGCCAAGGTCTGCTGCCTGCTCAAGCAATAGCCAGACCCCCTTGTATCATGGCTGTAGAGGCCTGTGAGTACCTAGGTGACTGAGCACTAGGAACTAAATCCTGAAGGAACAATTTCTTGGGTGGCCTTTCTTGGGAAGGATACCTAGGGTTTCACTTCTCAAAAGAAAGTTTTACAGTTTTACACCCCTGAGACTCTGAATGGTGGAATCTTGCTGATTTCTGACATGACTTCAGGCCATCTTTCTCACTACTCACATGCAAAGTACACAGCTTCATTTTTTTTTAATTTTTATTTTAAAAAGAAAAAATAGAACAAAATTTCAAAACAACGTAATAGGAGGGCAACAATGTTTAAAACATTGCACATTGTTATCTTTTTTTTTTTTGTGGGTACCGGGGGTCGACCTCAGGACCTCGCATGCCAGCAGGCGCCCATGCCGCTGAGTGATATCACCGGCCCTTTTTGCGTATGTGGGTTCTAGGAGTTGAACTTGGGCCCTCGCGCTTGCCAGGAAGGTGCTTACGCTGCTGAGCCATCTCACTGGCCCTACAGCTTCTTCTTAATGTTAACCCTTTTAGCAATGATGCCTCCTTTACCCTAACTTTGTAGATGTTTCTTTTCTGATGAAAATGCAAAATTTCATATTTGGCTCTAACATCTGTTCTTGATTCCCACCTTAAATCTAGATAAAAAGGGCCAGCAGTATCTATGTCACAGCCTAAATGTTGGAATGCCTTGAAATTTCCTCTACCAGATTAATTAATCCTCCAACTTTAATCTCAGTCTGTCATAAGATCTCAGCATATGGGCAAAACATAGACAAATTTTCCACCAGAGCATAATACGCACAGATGCTAGCCCAAGATCCACTAGAGTCCTTGTTAACAGCTGAAATCTCCTGAGTTTAGCATTTAGAGTCTGCATTTCCATAAGCATTCTAATCTCAGCTCTGACCAAAATCTCCCATCAAGCTCAGCTTGTTGGATTCCAGAGCTTCTGTAGCAAGTGTTCCCAAATCCTTCTAAACTTCTTTTTTGAAGTACTTCTAAAGGCTTCTGAATCACATGGTTAAGTACAGTTACAGCAATGACCCTAATTCTCTGGTATCAAATCTGTCTTAGCCGCTTTCTTGTCACTGGACAAGATACTCAGACCTACAATATAAAGAGGGGAGGTTTATTTTGACTCACAGTTTCAGTTGGTTTTTTCCATAGTCAGCTGGCTATAAAGCAGAAACAGCATGGTGAAAAGGCCCAGCAGAGAAAATCTGCTCCTGAAATGGCACCCAGGAAGCAGAGAGTGAAGGAAGGAGCCAGGAACAAGAAAACAACCTCAGGCCCCATTTCCCAACAGCAAGTCTTCTACAGTGCTCGCAAGATCTAATCACCTTCCCAAAGCCCCACCTCTGAACACACGAGGTTGTTGGGAATATTATATATCTAATCCATAACATAAACCACTGGGAAATATTAACTTGCAAAACATTCAGCAATAAAAGGTGATCTAAAGGAATGAGGAGATTAAGAGGTCATCACTAAATTTTCCCAATTTTTATTGATTTGTTCAAAAGTAAAGTGAAAGGTATATTTGGCAGTTATCAATGCAAATAAATAATTCACAAATTTGAGAAGTTAAAGGCTATAAAATGCTGGTGTTCATATGTTAGCATATTTAAAAATTTGTAAATAATGGTATAAGCAATTTTCTCTGCTTTTTTTTAATATGGGTACTAGAAGACATTTTATTTTATTGTATTTATTTATTTATTTTTTGTGGGTACCGGGGGTCAACCTCAGGACCTCGCGTGCCAGCAGGCGCCCGTGCTGCTGAGCGATATCACCGGCCCCTTTTTTCGTATGTGGGATCCGGAAGTCGAACTCGGGCCCTCGCGCTTGCCAGGCAGGCACTTACGCCACTGAGCCATCTCAGCGGCCCTAGAAGACATTTTAAAAGACTGATTTTGTCTTTAAGGTCTACCAAATCACATTTTGTAAAGGTTAGATAAGCAAAATACCTTTTTGATTCACTTTGGTTTTATAGGCTCTATTCCACTCTAAGTATCCCTTCTAATTTCAATCATTTAGTTTAAAATTTGTCAATGTTTGTTGTCACTGTTTTTGAGATAAAAAAAGGTAAAAATGGTGATAGGGCAAACAATTGTGACACTCTTCCAATATTAGATCTGACATAACATGATTTAGAAAGAGAAGAAATTTAATCTTTATTGACTGACAAATTTTCTTTTTTTGTGAGCAATATTTCACGGTCTCATTTACTACCTAAGATTTTAATACTCATTCAATATATTACATGCAATTTAATGCCTCATGAAAGTAATCTCACCTACCTATCTTATTCTTTTTATCACACAGCTATTTCAATTGTTCACTGTACCTTCCTTGTCTGACTATAGCATTAACCATCTGATAATTTTCACTGACACTAACCATAATTTCCTCAATATAGCATCATATTTCAAAATAGCTAAATGTTGAAAATATCTATATGATATAAATAGCTTCCTTGTTGTAAATATCTGATGCTCACAGAAATATATGTAAATTTCTAACCATAACCTGAAAAAAACAATAGCTAGCTCCAACCATATATTTTTCTTTTTTTAATTTTTTTTATTTTAAAGAGAGAAAGAAAAAATAAAAATAAAAACAATAAAACAGAGTTTCAGAACAGGCTAGTGGGATAGTAACAATAATTAATACATTGCATATTGTTATCTTCATAGTAGTTATTCAGAGTACAGGATACAGGCAAGAAATATCATCACCCTATTGCACCAAAAATTCTCAATGCTATCTAAACCTATTTTAAAGTTTAATTTATCCAGGAAAATTTTACTTTTCTTTTCTCCGTGGCTTACCTTGATCCCATTGTGTAATAAAGATAGAAAACATGAGTAAGTTCTAGGATGCCATTTTGCCTTTTACATAACTTTAAAAAAACAATAAACGTGACATCACAGTGTGTGATTTATACATCTGATACAATATATTGAATGTCCTATTAGATAAACAGCTTATGGATGTCAAATATAATGTTTATTACTCAAATTTTGCATAAGTGTGTTCGTGACATTTATAATTTTTAGTATTTGTCTTAGTCACTTTTCTCTTGTTGCTGGGACAAAATACCTGACACCCAAAGTTAAAGGGGGAAAGGTTTATTTAGCTCACAGTTTATAGAGACTTCAGTCCATAATTGGCTGGCTCCAAGGTAGGGTGGTACATGACAGAGAGGCAATAGTTCATGGCAGTAGAATACAGCAAAAGCAAAAAAAAGAGGGGAGAAGGTACAAGCCTCTTTCTGTTCTTTATATTGTATCCAAGCTTTTGGCCCAAGGGTGAGTGTAGCACTCACACCTTTAATCCCAGCCAGCCTGGACCATGAATGAACCACAAACTCTCTATTCAGCCACCTTTGAAAAAGCCCACCTCCCATGACTGCATGAGGCTTTGGGGGACATCTAGATACAAACCATAACAGTATTTGTGACTACTTATATACACATTTTATTTGAGAGGTAAAGAGGTTTAGCCAAGAACCTCTTTACTAGTCTAGTTAGTCTAGTTTTGTCCAGTGAAGAATTAGGCAATGGTTTCTCTTTAAGAAATGAAAACTATTCCACTGGTGTTCTAAAGTATATTAGAGGGAGTACTTTCTATGTTGGCTGTGACATTGGATCACTGATTTGGTATTTCTGCTAGGAAGGGAGGAAGGAAGAAGGAGGAAGGAAGGAAGATAGAGAGAAGGAAAGAAAGAAGAAAAGAAAGAAAGAAAGAAAGAAAGAAAGAAAGAAAGAAAGAAAGAAAGAAAGAAAGAAAGAAAGAAAGAAAGAAAGAAAAAGACAGGAAAGAAAGAGGGAGAAAGAAATCAGATGCTTGTTTTTCAGGAACTGGACAATAGGGTCTTTCATATTTGAGATAATGGAAACACATAAAGAAGGTCAATGATTGCATGGTTTTCTCTCTGAAGGAATAATCCTGCCTCAGTGTAAGAAAATGAATCATATTGACAGTCTTGCTGAATGGGAGAAGTAAATACTGGAGTTCCAGATAACTGCAGCATTTGGAATGAGGGAGATAAAATTTTGTGGACGGTAGTGGGTGGAGGAAACTAGCTTGGGGATTAAATGAGGGCTCTTCCCAAGGGCTGGCCTGCACACTGGGTGGGACTTTGGGAGCTCTAAATGATATTGTCTGCTGTGGCACTGGGAGCAAAATCTGTACCACCTAAAGCAGTGCATGGTAACAGAAGTCATAGCCCATATTAAACTGAATCAAGAAATGTCACTGAGAATGCTGGTTTTTACTGTGTGATCTCAGACAGGCCTTGCGAATTAAGACCAGGTTCAAGGTCAAGATCCAAAACTGAAACAGACCTAATATAACAATAAAAAATTAAACTGAACAAAAAGACCTTCACTAATGCAACAGTCTGTGAGAACAAAGTACAAAGCTCACTTTAAAAAGATAACATAATCAGGGATCAATAAACATCAATTTAAAATTTATTAAACAATTTGAACATCTAAAAATATTTAGACATGTAAAGAAACATGAAAATGTGATCTCTCTTCAAGAAAATAAATCAGTCAATAAAACCAGACCCCAGAGGTCTTAGATGTTGCATTTAATTGAAAAGGAAATTAAAATATCTATACAAATATATTCAAAGGTTTTCTTAGTGGAAACAATATGGAATTTAGTAGAAAAGGAAACCCTTAAAAACAGGAAAAAGGGGACATTTCAGAATTAAAATAAAAATAATTGCTTTCTATGCAACTTTGTACTGGAGATACTATGCAATGAAATAAGGCAAAAGTTCATAACAATTGGGAAGTGAAGAAGCACATTTTCTCTATGTACAGAAGACATGTTTATCTTTGTAGACAATTTTCAGTGTATCTGTAACCACTAGTCAAAAAAAAATGGATTCATCAAAGCCATACATTGCAAGTTCACTATAAAAACAAAGCACCACATTTCTATAAACTAAGCAATGAAAAAAATCAAAAATGAAATTTTAAAATACTGTTTACAAAGTCAAAAGCGAGATTCTTGTAGATTCATTTAATAAAATGTATACAGGATTGTTATAATAAAAGTAGAAAATATTGCTGAGAGATGTTGAAGAAAATGTGTTGTGGATTGAAATGTGGCCCTCCAAAAGATATAATATTCAATTCTAACCCTGGGTACCTGTGGATATTTACTTACTTAGAAATAGAATCTGCAGATATCAATCAAATTTAAATTAGGTTATATTGGATTAGAGTTGTCCCTAAACACTTATATCCTTATAACCAGAGGGAAATTTGGAAACAGGCACACTGAAGGAATATAGTGTGATGACAGAGGCAGAGGTTGAACACATACATCTAACAATCTAATGTATGCCCTAGATCCATGGTACCACCCAGGAGCTGGGAGTACGGCATGGGACTGTCTCTTCCTTAGAGCCTCTCGAAAGACACCAGCCTTTTTGACACCGTAAGTTCAGCCTTCTAACCACCCAACCTGTGAGAGAATAAACTGCTGGCTAAGTCTGTAATTTGTAGTAGAATGTGACAGCAGGCTTAGGAAACTTATACAAGAAGTAATGTCTTTAAGAAAGTATTTGAGTACATTCCCTAGGTTTTCTTTTAAACAGTAATGTGATTTTCTAAATTATAGTTTAGTCTGTTATACATTAAAAAATAAAAGTTTTCATCAGAATTACCATCAAAAAAAAGTATGGTAGAAACAAATGAAACTGTGAAGCATACATTCTGACTTATTGAACCAAGTGCTTGTTCTATAGATTTGACATCCTTTGCATTTGTTAGCAACACAATAAAATGGTAGAACGTGTACTAAACTATAAGTTTGTAACTACAAATTTGGTGTCTTGCATTTTTGATGAGGTGAAAGATGCTGTCTGACATATCAAGAAGAGTTTGCTTTAATGCCTGTTAATTAAGACTAATTGTTGTAGAAGCTCTCTTTGAGAAGTTGTTAAAAATCAATCATATTTAATATAAAAATCCATTAATCAGTTTTCTCCTTTTCAGATCATCTCTTCTCAAATTGATTTCATTTATAATTTATGTTTTTGGCATTTTGATCAAAGGATCTAGGTGTACGGTTGCATGTTTGCACCTTAGCAAGAAAGCTTTCCCTTGGCCATCCTTAATAATTTTGTCTATTTCTGCTCATTGAAGTAATATATTTTGGGGTGGAGCTTATTTCTACATTTCTTCAATAAGTACACCAAAGCTGAATTACATATTGTTTCAGACGATGATTCAAATAAAGGAGGCATATGAATTTAAAAAGCTTGGTTTGATTTGGGGAATGAATATACCTTGTGTGGCTCTACCTCTACTGTTACACTGCCCGATTCTTTTAACCTTAGGAAGTTTTCAGTAATTTTAGCAGAAATAATTATCCAGATGTCTGCAAAACTAGTTTGTTTTTATACCAATTCAAATTTTAGCTTTACTGAGACATATTTTCAGGAGTTCTGCAGATGAATACTTATATTTAAGAGGAAGTTTAAAAATACAACTCAGAAATAATAAAGAGGTAGTATATGCTGCACTTTCCTCACACTTGTGGAGTAGTCTAGTAAGGCTACCTCTGGTGCACTAACCCACTTGTGCTGCAGTACAGGTCCTATTCATAAAGACTCACTTTGGTGGTCCTATAAACCTGCTAGTGATTTATTTCTTTGGTAATGTGGGCTTATCCTGAGTAGGGTTCATAGAGCAATTGTCTCAAAAGAAAGTGCAACAAACACTAGGGTCTCTTAGCCTTGAAGAGCTCCCAAGACCAGCAGCCAATGAAGATCAGCAGCAACGACCAGCAGCCATCTGTGTCAACTGTTGGCATCCAGCATTGTCCATCCATTGTCATCTGGTTGCTTCAGAGCTGCTACAGGTAGCAGAGCTGACCCACACTGATTCGTGATTTCTATCCGACTCTAGAAAAAGGACCCTGGACCCACTGGCAACAGTAGTACAGATAATCTTTAGATTCATAAATGATTTTATTAAAGATAATACATATTTTATATGTTCAAATAATTCCAACTATTACATATATAATAAAACAAATCAAAGACAAGGTAGGTCAAGAAAATGGTAAGTATAATAGTTGATATTATTCAGAAGACATAACTAATGAAATATTTAATTAAATTACTAGAACCTGAATAATCAAAATTGAAGAGTAAGTGAAGGAATGAAATAACATACAATTATAAGAACAGATATCTAAAAATATATAGATGATATTTTCAAAATATTATCATATTACATCTCTGTTTTACATGTATATTACATTATAACTATAAATCTATTTTCTAGTTGCCAAAATAATGAGATTATCTAAAACTGCACTGGTATCAGCCTGAGCTGTAGGCAACTCCTATGGGGTGTGGCTCAGAGAGCATCCTGAAATATTACTCTTACATTCACTAAAATGCCTGAAAAAATTCCCACTAACCACTTAACATTCACAGAGGTTCCACAGGCTTCTGTTAAAGTACAAATGCAATCCTTCCCTAGTTTGTAAGTGACTTCGGTAATATTCTTTTTTTATGACTCTTTCTAAGATGCTCTCTTTTTCCTATCAACTTCCTTACTTGTCTCAATTACCTAAAGATAACCACAGCCCTTTATATCAGCCTGAGGGTCAATGCTCCCAAACTTGTCTCACTGAATAGACAAAGGATTTTTATCAACTTGACAATCAAATTTTTCTGATTGCATTAGTTGTCTACTATAGTGCAAGAAATTAATACAAATTTAGCAATTTAAAATAACACTTGTTTATTATCTCATACTCTCACAAGGTCAGGATTCTAGGTAGAATTTGACTGAGTTCTCTGCTCAGTGTATCATGAGTCTGACCTTACGGTATCAGCTGATCTGGGTTCTCATCTTGAGGCTTTGGGAGAAGTCCACTTCCAGATTCATTCTTGAAGTTGTTAACAGAAATCATTACTTTGTGCTCATGGTACTGAAGTCTGTTTCTTTTTCCCAGTTGTCAGCTGGAAACTGCCTCCTCTTCTGAGGTTTCTCCTAGATCCTTGCCCCAGGGTCCCCTGCATCACAGCAATAGAAAACCTTCTTCATGACAGGCACTTATTCTTTGAATCTCTCTGGCTTCTTTCACAAAGAGTCAAGCAAAACTCTTCTTTTAAAGGGTTCATGTGATCAAATTAGTTCCACCTGGATAATCTCCCTTTTGATTAACTCAAAGTCAATTGATTAAAAACCTTAATTATATCTTCACAATCCCTTTGCATGTAATATAACATAATCAGGGGCTTAACTCCAAGGAGCAAAATTTATGGGTATCATTTTATAATTCTGCCTACCACACTGATTAACTTTATTATAGTTTTAATTTAAAAGAAATCATAGAAAAATTTTTGTTGACATAAATATGCACAGAAAATAAAATTAACTAACTGAAGACCAAAGAATCTTAAAGAACTAAAGCATACTGTACATAGACAATGAATCATAAATTAAAAACATAAAATATTTCTACAGCTATAATAAGTGTATCAAAAATGTTAGATTTTGTTTTGTACTCTAGAACCACATAGATTTTAGAAAATATTATTCATGCATTGTTAATTATTTAAATAATTGATCAGGCCATAGTATAAGTCAGTTTAAGTTTGATTTCACTATTTTAAATTCTGTAGCAGCTGCTTTTCTAAAGCATAATTACTTTTAATTCAATAATATGTTTGGTGGTTTTTGTACTACCTGCTAGTCCATTTCAGTTTTCTCTATAAATGGCACAAATTGTTGCAAAACAGGAAAACATCTTAACGTGAAGTGATTTTAGTGCTTACATTTGTTCTGTGGAGATGAACATACTATATTACTACTTCACCAGAATTCACAATCTATAAATACATAGTAATTTTATAAAAGCTTATATATCTTTTCCTATACTCACAAAAAGTGACTGATGTTAAGCTTGCTTTTAGTAAATTTATTATTCCTTTTTATTTATTCCTAATTTCTAAATTAAAATTACATTTTAAATTTGAATTTACTACACCTAACAAAATTTTCCACTGAAAATAGGTATGTGATTTATGTGACTATATTAAAACAATGATAAAATTAACCGCTATGGTTTGAATATATTTTGTCCCCACCAAAATTCAGATTAAAGGTTAATCTCCCTTGTGAGATGGTAAGAAGGTAGAAATTTAACATGCATATTATTCAGTTTTCTTTTCCTTTGCTGGGACAAAATACCTGACGTACATGATTTAAAGAAGGAATGATTTGCTCTGGGTCATTGTTTCAGTTCATGGTAAACTGAGTTCAAGGCAGAAAAATCGTGGTAGAGGAACATAGCAAAGGAAAACTACTACCTCAGGCATCCAGAAGCAGAGAGAATGTAGAAAGAGAGCCAGAGAAAGTTATACCCTGCAAAGCTATTTCCACTGTGAGCCATCTCCTCCAACTGAGCCCCACCTCCTAATAACCTATTTTGCTATGAACTCATAAATGGATTAATCCACTGATGAGGTTAGACCCCTAATGGTGATCCTATTGCATTCCAAAAGACCCACCTCTGAACACAGAGCATTTTGGGAGACATTTGAGACCCAAACCATAACAATATGACTACGGTATCTTGAAGTGAGACCTTTGGGAGGTTATTAGCATTAGAAGAGATGATCAGAATGGGACCCCCATGACTGAATACTGGTGGCTTTATAAGAAAAGGAAGAGAGACCAGGACATTCACACAATCTCTCTCCTTCATGTGATATCTGTTGCTGTCTCAGGATTCTTCTAGTAAGAAGGGCATCACCAGATATGACCCCTTGACCTTTAACCAGAAACAAGAGCCAGAATAATCTCCTTTTCTTTATCACTTACCCTAGCAATAGAAAATGGAATCATATACCAGCGAAACTTAATTTAATGAAAATAAAAATTTAACTTTAAATGCCATGATATTATACTCAAAGATAAAAGATAGAATAGAATAAACAACATATAGATATACTGGTTTCTATACTTTCAAAGTCATGCACTTCCATATTCTTTCTGGATCTGTGTTTTAATATCCTTTAGTTGCTATTTACTCTCTAATTATTTATGTACTACTAAATGTATCTTTATCTATAGAATAGAACTAAATGAAATTAGCCTTTCATTGTGTTTTATCAATAGCTAGATTGTACACTTTATGTTGGTACTACATTGAGTTTCTTCAGCCACAAAATGATAGAAATTTACTAGATGATTTAACCCCATTTATGTGTCTTAGACTGGCTGTATAACATTTCATAAAAAATAGATGACGTTAAATAAAGCATCCATTGTTAATGGATCTATACTCATTAGCAATCTTTCCTTTTCTAAGGTGATGAAAGTGTTCAAAATTAAAATGGGGTAATTGATAACTCTGTGAATATACTAAAAGCCATGAAATTATATGCTTTAAATGAATGTGGCCTGAGTGAGATGAGAAATCTATCTCAACAAACCTATTTTAAAAAGTAGTCATAAAAATTGGCTGAAATGTGAAAACAAAAGTAAACCACAGGATATCCAGAAATTGAAGTGTTATTATATCTATAATTATACAATAGAAACTTAATAGAACTGAAAGTTATAATGAGAATTAAAATGGAAATTTTATAACTTAATTAGATAAGTTTAAGTACGAATTAGATACAGCTCAAGAGACAGTAAAAGAACTAGAAAACTTATTAAGAAAGGAGGTTGAGGGGCTGGTGAGATGGCTCAGCGGCATAAGTGCCTGCCTGGCAAGCGCAAGGGCCCGAGTTCGACTCCCAGAACCCACATACGAAAAAAGGGCTGGTGATATTGCTCAGCGGCACGGGCGCCTGCTGCCGCACGAGGTCCTGAGGTCGCCCCCGGTACCCACAAAAAAAAAAGAAAGGAGGCTGAAATTTGCAGAAAACAGACCATGAGACAAAAAACACCATGAAAAGATAAATACACTTGCAATTAGAATCACATAAGGGTAGGAAAGAGAGAATAGGGCAAAAGCCATATTCATGTGGATAATGCCTAAGAATTTTTCTTACTCCACAAAAGATAACAAGTACAGCAAAAGCTTTGTTTACAAGCATATTTCATTCCAGAAACATGCTTGTAATCCAAAGCCCTTGCATATCAAAGCAAATTTCCTCATAAGAAATAATGAAAACTCAGAGGATTCTTTCTACAACCCAAAAATAGTCATATAAAAATAATTAAAATACTGTAATATAATACAAAATAATGAAGAAGATATAAAACATAAAGAAAAACAAACTAACATGTACTTACCTTGGAAAACCTTCATGGCTGGTGTGAGGGATACAAGAGAGAGGAGGGTTATTATGTAGGACAAATTTCACTATCACTAATGGAATCACTGCTACCTTTTTGCTCAATGGAATCTTTTTCTTTTCATGCAGCTTTAACAAGGAACCTATCCAATGACACTTGCTTTTGAAAAAAAAAAAAAAAAAACTTAAAAATTTGGTGCCATGGTAGCACATGCCTGTAATTCCAGGACTCTAGGAGGCAGTGGCTGGAAGAACTCAAGTTCCAGCCAGGCCTTTGTAACTTAGCTACTTAGCAAGATCTTGTCTAAAAATTCAAATAATAATAATAATCATAATAATAGTGATTTAAATAAAAGGCTGTGGATATACCTCAATGCAAAGACCCCAGGTTCAATTCCCAGTACCTCCCAAAAGAAAGAAAGAAAGAAAGAAAGAAAAAATGAAAGAAAGAAAGAAAGAATGAAACACTTCCAGAACAGACAAACAAACAAAGAGGAAAATAAGTACCAGTTCCTCAAAGAAAGAAATATGAAAAGAAATATATTTTGAAATAAAAAATACAATCTTGGGCTGGTGAGATGGCTCAGCGGCATAAGCGCCTGCCTTGCAAGCGCGAGGGCCCGAGTTCAACTCCCGGAACCCACATACGAAAAAGGGGCCGGTGATATCGCTCAGCGGCACGGGTACCTGTTGGCGCGTGAGGTCCTGAGGTCGACCCCCTGGTACCCACAAAAAAAAAAAAATACAATCTTAAGAACAAAATCTACATACTAAGAAGAATAAGCAGCCACACAAAGTTCAAACATCGAGTCTATTTGAATGGCTGGTTACTATATAAAATAATGATGATAATAAGAATGATAATCCTATATACTGTTTAAAATGTAGATGAAATCAAATTAGGACAGGAATAGCATAACTTTTAAGACCATTTAGGATAATAAATGAGGTTCAATGTTTTGAAGACCTTAAAAACTAGAAATGACTAGAATTTACTGAAATACTAATTTATATTTTATTTGAATAAAATAAAGATAAACAATAATGCCTAAAACAACATCTGAAAGAATATTGATGGAATATCTGACTAATAAGTTAATGGTGTGAAAATGCAATAAGCAATAATCAATCCTCCAAAAGAGAGAAATTAGAGAAAAAGAAATACAAGAGGTAAAACAAAAATGAAGACCAATAGTAAAATAAGATAAAATTAAATACAAATATAAAAGAAATCAATATTAAGCTAAAAATACTCATATAATACATACACTTGAATCCAAGCATGCTTTACTTAAATTGGTACACTTTAAATAGATGGATGCAGAAAGGTTGACAGTAAGATGCATGAATCTCTATCAACAACAATCTGGTTCAACTGTTAGGATATAAGAATACATCCTAAAAATAAGTTTTTGATTCACCAGGATAATATTCTAATTTTACATGCATCCACTACAAAGAGATAAAAAGCATTAAAGATTTACTTGACAAACAGTGGTAAAAATGTTAACATATTTGATGTTTATAATGCTGCACCTGCACCCATAAATACAAGAAATAGATTTTTCATTTATAAGAGAAAAATGGATATAATTGATTATATCCTGAGCCATAAAGAAAACACCAACAAAATTGTAAAGATTCTCCTATATAATATGCCCTTAGACATCAATTGAATTAAGCTAGGAATCAAAAGTACAAAAACAATTCTTTTTCAAAATTAAAAAATATACTAGGTGTGATCAAAATATATGGTAAATATTTAGATTTTTAAAATTTTATTACATTAAAGACAAATTGCATGAATCTTCCTCAAAATATTTCCAATTGTTTTAAACACACTTATTCCATCATTCTTGCCACTTTCTGAAGCAGTTCTGGAAGTCCTTATAAGTGTCCCCCCTCATAAGTGTGTTTAGATTGTGTGATCACAAATAAGGTGAATGCTGCTACCCCATGCCATCTAATGGAAATGTAAGCTCATAAAAACATTATGGTCTTCATGCACCTCAGTCACCACATCTGCCACAATGTGACTTCCAGCTGTTCCTCAAAGTTAAAATAACCATGAAAAGCAAATGTTTCTGGTCCATTCAGGACATGAAGGCAGCCACAACAGGTGATGGAAAGAGATTCAGGAAAGCCTTGCAGAACTGCTTCTGAAAGAGGCAAGAATGATAGCATAAGCATCTCTGAAGCAATGGAGACTATTCTGAGGGAGATTAATTACAATGTCTTTTACTGTACTGATTTTTAAATATTTAACATTTGTTGTAATTTTTGATCGCTCCTGGCCTTTTAAATAACTCATAGATTTAAAATGAATTTTAACAAATACCTCACACATTATAATTAAATTGTAAAGATAATTAAATGTACAAATGTAGGCCATTCTGCCATAAACATGTGTACGAGGAAACTGCTAATACTTAATAACATTAAGAACATATTTGGAAAAGCATAAATACTGAAAATCAATGTTTGAAATACCCATCTAAAGAAATTAGAAATTAGTAAAAGTAAAGCACTTAAACTCTAAATGTGTAGAAAATTATACATAACCATACATACAAAGGACCAACAATGTCAGGATTGGGTCTTTAAAAATGCTAATGAATTTATAAAATCTGGGCAAAAATCTATCACGTATGAAGATGGGATAGTGTACATTCCTAAGATCTAATAATAATTTATAATTGTACAGATACTGAAAAGTAAATGAAAAGATATTTTGAACTGCTTTATAGAAGTGGCTTCTAAAATTTAAATAAAATAGTCAAATTCTTGGAAAAACAGTATCAAATTTATGGAAAACTATAGAAATATTCAGAAAATGTATATAGAGATGTATTAGCTTTCAGTCACCATGACAAAATACTTGAGGAAACTCAATATAAAAGGAGGAATGATGTGTTTTGCTTCATCGTTTCAGAAGCTTCAGTCCGTGGTACCGTGGCTCAGTTGCTCTGGGCCTGTGGCAGCAGAGTACATTGTAAATGCAGGAGCTCATAGTGGACGAAGACTCTTCACCACATGGTGGCCAGGAAGCAATGAGAAAGAGAGGAAGCCGGAGGGACCCAATAATCCTCTTCAAGGGCACTCTTCCGTTGACCCAAATTCTGCCCACTGGCCTGACCTCCTAAAGGTTTCACCACTTCTCAATAGGATATAGGCTGTTGACCAAATTTTTAACATATGGAAATTTAAATGACATTTAAGATCCAAACCACAGCAGCACACATGTGTATGTATATGAAGTACAAATAATAATTCAAAACATTTTACCCACACACAAACACACATGTACATCTTTAGGCCTTAAAAGCTTCTATGTATTCAAGGAAGAAGTGATAGCAGACTCTCCAGGAAATAGAAAATGGTATTATTTCCATCTTATTTTATAAGGACAGTGAAACTTAGATAACAAAACCTGAAAAATGTTGCACACATTTGTGTAATATAAAGGTACATTTTTACTTACAAATCAATGAGCCATATAAACACAGCAAAATGAAAATCCTGCATAACTATCTTTATAAAAATAATTTGATCAAACATAATACTTACTCATAAAATCTTACTAAACAAGATGTAAAAGATAACGTTTTAAATCTAATAAGAGGTAAATACATTTTGGAAACACTAAAGTATATAAGTAAGATGATAGCAAAAGATCTGTGTTACCTCCATGCCACTGCAAACCAATGAACATAAATTTTTACAAACTATAAGATGTAATATTGTAAAGTTCTTAGGACAAAGTAAATATTTCCATTGTCTTGAATGCCTACTTTTCCCAACACTTATTTGCTCCTCACTCTCCAAGGGTGAGACCCATTAGATTGAGAAACATTTGGTTCCTTTATGGTAGAGTCATCTCTTTCCATTCAAAGGATTAAAGAATTCATTTTCCCTTCAGACAAATATTAAATTTCAGGGTGGGAGTCTTTCCCTTTCTCTACCCAGATAGAATTGACTTGTACTAGCAATATGCAATTTCTGTCCTGCTCTCAAGAGGTGAAGGCATCAGGTAGTGGTCCAGCTCTCATATAAACTCCCAGATTCATACTTCCTGTATTTGTCTTCTGCAGAACAGACGTCTGCATGCACAGCTTGGCATTCTGCTCTTGTCACATCTCCTGAGCAGGCAGAAGTGGAGCAAGAAAAATTGGTGCTTTTATCACTATAAATAATAAGTTGTATCTCTAATCCAGAAATTCAGTGTCTGATTTCCTGGCAAAATAAGTAACTGTCTCTGTGAGAGATGGGATTCTATTTCTAAGTGCATAATTGTTAAAAATACATAAGGCTAATTGTAAGATTTTTTTAAATGTACCATAAGGGTCATTCATTCAAAGCCTTCCTTTTTTTAAGGGAATATAGAATGTATAGTTCTCTAAACTGTTTTATATTTCAAGTGGCACTATCAGGTTTACTGTGGAAAAATCACCTTAAAGTCTTAAATTTTGATACCACAGAAACTCTGAAAGACTACTTTAAATGAAAATCGATACTATATTTTAACTTAGTTTTTCTCAGAATGTCAAAAACAGTGTTTCAGTACCTTAATACCATATCCAGTATTGGGAAGTTTGTTCTTTTTAAGATTTTTAAGTTTTTAAATCAGAGAAGCATAACTTTGAATGAGACTTTAAGGTTTATACAACTGTTTGTGACTGAATCGTAAGAGTAATTCTTTAAAAACCTCACTAAATGACAGGAACATGAACTGCCATTTATTCTACTTCAGCATTCATTATTGAAAAGCAAATTAAAATTTTATGTACTTACACATTTTAAAAATACTTGTATAGGGCCAGTGACATAGCTCAGCTGCATAAGCGCCCGCCTGGCAAGCGCAAGGTCCTAAGTTCAACTCCCGGTACCTGCATATAAAAAACAAACAAACAAACAAACAAAAAACTTGTATATATAGATATAAGGATAAGGATGACCAAATCCTCCTCTTTCATAAATATGACTTTCAAATTTCTTCCTTAAAAAAGAAATATTCTTTCTCACTTTCTCCCTCTCTCTCTCTCTATATATATATACATATATATTTTATATATATACATTACTCTATAATGTGTAATTCCTGTCACATTTCTTCCTTATGTTTATTTTTAAAAAATATCTATTCTAATATTATGTACTTTAATATGTTAAACTCTGACATGGAGTTCATGCATAATGAGACTTAATATTTGAACAATTAATTTAGTAAGCATTTATCTATGTTATTGAATATACCAACTTTCTTCTAAAATTATTTAAAACAAATAATGATGAAAATAATCACCATAAAAGATATATATTTAATATTTATATAACATATAAATTATACACACATATACACATGTATACACACATTCCTCAAACTATTATGCCTGATGGATTTTACAATGGAATATTTTAAAATGCCTAAAAGTCTGAATAACCTATTTTTTAAAATAAATTCACATATATCTTAGTGTCTATACATTTTCTAGTTGGTACCCTAACGATTACCCTTTAAACTATATTTCCAGAAAGCAAGTTATTTTGTTTGTCTAAATTAATAACGTAGTAACTGAATTGTTAGAAAAAAGAAAAAAATATTAAATTTGTAAGTAGTTGATGAGTGTTCTAATATATACTACATATAAGCTATTTTTTACTTTAATAATCAAATTTGTGGTAAGTCAAAAACTTACACAGAACAGTTAGAATTCTTGGGTAAAATCTATCAGACCAACACTGAATAAGGATGAGCTGAAAATAAGGATCTATGCCATCTCACAAAATTGAAAGAGGAGATGAATAAGTAAGTCTGGACTTGGAGGGCAGAGGGCACAGGAATTGGAGAGACTAGAGTTTTGAGACAGCTTTACGTGGTACTGATACAAGGTAACACAACTTCAATAGCTTTACATGCCTTTGTCTCTTAGCTCAAATCTCAGAATTCCAACAGACCAAATCTTCTGCCATAGAAACATGGGATTCTGGTATTAAAAGCTCCAATAAAACAACTTAGAATGGAAAAAAGAGAGAATGAAAAAAAATATATAGAGGTTAAATCACAGTTAAAATGACATCATGAGGCTTGAAATGGTAACAGACACAAAATAAAATAAATAGGGATATATTTAGTTGAGTCTAAAATAAGTCAGAAAATGTTTCTAAATATCATTTGGTGGATAAATAACTGTTGGTATGAGTTAAGCACGGAGCCACTCACTATAAGCCCTAAATTTGATATGACTTCAAAAATGTTCAAAATTCAAGCTGCATGCCAAACTGTATTTAAAATGGCAAGTTGTTCAGATTTCTGGAAATAATCTCTGCCTTGACTAAATCACATGTGGAATAATTTGCTCATTTTTTATGTAATATTTCAAGAGAGGATCTCACATGATAGATTGCAGTCATATAAAAATAACACATAGCAAGTGTTAAAATCAAATAGGTAATTTAAAAGGACAAGGAAGAATTGATATGTACATGACCTTGAAAGAACTGCTACCTTTCTATACAGATCTATAAGAATGTCTTGTAGAACAACTGCATGAATTGATTCCATGTTGACCAAGTGAACAGAATTGGGATAAAATTGCAGTAACAAACACTGCAGTATGTCTCATTTACCTAAAATCTGGGCTGCTTCCTAAAGAAATGAATATTCTCTTCTGGGATGTAATCAAGCATAAATTCTATGATTGGTAGTAGAAACATGTTCGTGGTGTTTAGACTATTTTAAGCAGAATAGGAATTCCCAAAGATGTTTTAACTCTAAAATTTTTCTTAATTAAGAGGTGAGATACCAACAGTAGTAATAGTAAGGAAGATAAAATTTCAGTATGTTTTCCCATAAAAGTATAACAGAGGCAAACGCCACCCACTCTACTCTTGCATTATATCATCTATGTAATTTAGGATTTCTGAGTGAATATTTTATATAAGTTTGCACTAAACTATCAAAGAAACATACAATTCAGGAATTATTTTGTCCTCACTAATATTCAATGCATTGTCAGAAAGACCAGATAGATTATATGAAGATTTTGACAAAAACACACTTGGCTGCAAATGATAAAAATGTAAAAGAGAAAAATATAAATGAATTGGTATTCTGCTCTGTTTATTTATTTATTTATTTTTCTTTTTAAATGGGTACCAGGAGTCGAACTCAGGACCTCGCACTTGTCAGGCAGGTGCTTATGTCGCTGAGCCATATCACCGGCCCTCTGCTCTGTTTGAATGAATTCAAAATGCTTGTGTCTTTTATTTCTTACTTATTGCAATGTGTCCAGATGCTGAAACACAACCATTCATAATCTAGTAGGGATATAAAAAGGTCATTTAAAAATGATTGTATATATTTATGATATAAAGCATGATTGTCATATAGGTATACACAATGAGGTAAGTAAATCAATTAAATTATCATATCCATCACTTCAACTACATTTCTGTTATAAGAATATATAAAATATCTAAGCAATATTGAGTATGCATTATTAACTATAATCATTATACTGTAGAATAGATCCTGAACCTATTTTTTCTCACATCTCACCAATCCTCCTCCCATTCTTGGGTGCAAGTAACCATTGTTCTCTGTGTTCTTACAAGTTTGTCTTTTTTGCATTCTGCATGTGAGATCATAGAGTGGTTATCTTTCCACACCTAGTCTATTTCAGTTAGCATAATGTCTCTAAGGTTCATGCTGCTGCAAATGACAGGATTCCATTCTTTTTAAGTGTTCAGTAGTTTTCCATTGTGTATATACACCACATTTTCTTTATCCATTCATTCCACTGACAGAAGTTAGAATGACTCCATATCTTTTCTGTTATGAGTAGTATTACAATAAACATAGGCATTCTGAAGTCTCATTGACATACTGATTTCATTTCCTTTGGATATATAGGCATGAGAGGAATATCTGGATCATGTGGTAGGGGTATTAGTAATTTTTTTAGGAACTTCCATATTGTTTTACATAATAACTCTACTAATTGCATTCTCACCAATGATATGTGAGTGTTCATTTCCTCCTCATCTCCAACACTTGTTACTATTTTGTTATTGTTGAGAATAGTTGTCCTAATAGCTGTGAAATTATGATATATCTACTTGTGGTTTTATTGTATTTCCCTGATGATTAGTCATGGCAATTTCATATACCTGTTGGCATTTTGTATGTCTTTTATAGATAAGTGCATATTCCTATCCTTTTACCATTTTTAAAGATTTGGTTATGTTCTTTCAATAGAGTTTCTTGGGCGCCTTATATATTCTAGATATTATGAATTATATGATGATAGATACGCAAATATTCTCCCATTCTATAGACTGTCTCTTCAATTTGTTGATCTTTTCCTTTGCTATAAATGTGCTTTTAAATTTGATGCAATCTCATGTGTCTTTTTGTTTGTTTCTTGCCTGTGATTTTGGGCACATTTAAAAAATTCATTGCCTATATGTCAGAAAGTATTTTCCTATCTTTTCCTATAGCAGTTTTATATTTTTTCACTGTATGTTTAGGACTAAAGCATATTTTGAATTGATTTTTGTATATATTGTGAGATAAGGGTCTAATTCATTCTGCATGTGGATATCCAATTTTCTCAGCACTATATTAAAGAGACTGTTCTTTCCGCATTGTGTGTTCTTGGAAACTTTGTCTAAGATCTGTTAATCATAAATGCATGGATTTATTTCTAGGCTCTCCATTCTGCTCCATTAGTCCACATTATTTTTGTTTTTATGCCATCACACAGCTTTGTAGTGTATTTGAAGTTAGGTCACTTTAAATATATTGTCCCACTATCTCTTCACCTTCAAAGTTTCTTTTTTGTTAGTCCGTGTTTGCAGTACGTAATGTTTACATTCCTTGTGTGGAGTTGGTACATGTACATAACACACCTTCATTCCTTTTTTCATCCCTTTTCCCTTTCTTCCCTCCTCTCCTTTCATCTCTTGATCTCCTTACTATTTGAGGAAGATCTATATCCCTACTTCTTATTGTCTATCTTTTATTGTGCTCTTTATTTATAATTTGGGTTTCTCATATAAAAGAAACTCTGTGATATTTAAGCTTGTGTGTCTGATATATTTCATTTGATATTATGGTCTCAAGGTGCATCCATTTTTCTGCAAATGATTCAAATTTATGTTTCGTTATGGTATAGTAGTATCCCATTATATGTAAATACCACATTTTCTTTATCAATTCATCATTAAAAATTGCTCTTCAGAATTTATATGATATCCAATAAAAATCATGAAATAAAATAAAAATTTTATACCAATAAATAGACTCAAAACCAAGCAGCATTTAAGTATTTACTTTTTAAAAATATGTGCAAGAAAACTAGTATACAAATATTCATGGAAATTTACTTGTAACATACAAAAACAGGAATTAAGCTAAATGCACATCAATAGGTAAATAATGCACTTGAAACCTAATTATCAATGTAAACTAATGAACCAACAGTAAATATATGTAACAGTGTCAGTAGAGCTCAAAATCTCTAAAACAGTTTTAAAAATAGGACAGAAAGGAGCATACATTATTTAAATGTATGCTTCCAGGAAATTCAGCTCATAATGACAGAGGTCAGATACATAATTGCCTATGCGTTGGACACAGAGGGCAAGATTGTCTACCAAGGCATAAAACAATTTATAAGGTGCTGGGAAATTTTCATGGGAGAAAAAGAATTCTTCTTGAACATCCAAATGAACTGAATATTGGATAGAGATCTGAGTTACGTTACACAATAAAAAAGAAGAATTTTTCATTTTCTTACTGCTAAAGCTGTGAAGATCCAGGCAACTAACAGGTGAGAATACATTTGCAAAACTTTTAGGGCTGGTGAGATAGCTCAGTGGCATAAACACCTGCCTGGCAAGCATGAGGTCCTGAGTTCGACTCCTGGTATCCTAACCCTAAAAAAAAAAAAAAAAAAACTTTTAGAAAAAGACGGGACCTATGAAAAGGTTAAAGAGACCCATGGATCAAGGTTAAAGAGAAGCAGCAACATATAGATAGCTCCTATATGAGGGATTATTGATATGTATAATTAAACAAAATTGTATTTTGTATTTGTCAGGAGTTTTAGTTCTTTGTTTATGGTGTACTTCAATATAAACACTCATTCATCTTTAAATAATCAATACAATTTTTACAAATACAAAGACTTTGTGTTAGTAGTGTCTCTGAGAATTTAAAGATAGAATAGTAAATAGTGGTACTTTCTATGCTTCAGTTTTCACTATGGCCATTGTAGCACTGGCAGTGTTGTATTTAGAAAGACAGTTATCATAGTATTCTTGGGTGAAGCCAAGAGTAAAGTTTGAGGGTCCAAGACAGAGGTGACAGCTACTTGACAGAACCAAGAGGCAACACAAATGCCTCTTGGCATCAACTTGAGTTTTCAAATACACTAGAGGAAGGTGGCACTTGATCATGGGAGGCTGGGGTGAAAGGAGTAGTTAGTAGGCAGTGCATTCCACATAGGCCATCTTTTTCTCAGTAGCTTTTTGTACTGTCCCCCAATACAACTGAAACCAGTGGTTTATATGTGGTTACCTGGTATCTGGTACATTACCTACTCCTCAGCCATTTTTTACCAAAAGATACAAAAATTACATCTGACTTTGTATCTCACATAAATCATAATTAAGCACTTATTTTATACTTTTTCAGTATACAGATGCATAGAAAATGAATTGCATTATATACCTATGCAAGTTATATATAAATTCCAATTGAATACTTATTTAGTATTTTCTAAATTTTAAGAAAAACAACACACAAGTTTTATTCCTCCAAAATGGCCTAATGCAGAAGTACAAGAATTTCCTTAAAACTATGTTCACCCACTTACTGGCAAGGTAGTAATTGTTTCTACTTTGAATATTTTCTGATTATGCAACAAATTTTATGCAGTTTGCACAAACTCAATCAAAATACTAAAAGAATACTGCAACAGTTTAAAAAATGTTCTTAAGAAATTTCTTTGTCAAAAAATATAGAAACCAGGGCCGGTGAGATGGCTCAGCGGCTTAAGCGCCTGCCCGGCAAGCGCAAGGGCCCGAGTTCAACTCCCGGATCCCACATACGAAAAAGGGGCCGGTGATATTGCTCAGTGGCACGGGCGCCTGCTGGCGCACGAGGTCCTGAGGTCGACCCCCTGGTACCCACAAAAAAAAAATATATATATATAGAAACCAATCAGATGTCTACAGATGGCTTATTATATAAGGAAATCATGCCATAAACAATAAAAAACGTCAGACTCAAAGAGTTCCCCTTATATGTTTATTTGTGTAAGACATTTTACTTTCTTTTTGGTCACAAACATATTCTTTAATATAATCTTCTTTGTTTATTTTAGTCACATAAAAAACAGCCTGGAGAAAATACAGCAGATTTTGTATGTGAAAGAATTCAAGTTGAGCAAAAGATTTAATTTTATGTAACTGCTCTGCATTTATTATATTATTTACTCATTCTAGGATTGTTATATTTGCCAATAAACCCATGTGTAAGTGTGTGTGTGTATTTGTATGTATATATTTGATACTTTAGTAACCACTTTTTATCCAAAGAAAGTACTTTTCTGCTTGATCAGCAAAATTAGTCACATTTCTAGATTTAACTGAATCTACAGAATTCTGTGAAGAGAGAGTTAAATGTTTATATAGATTATCAGACAAACTACACATTCCAGGTTGCTAAAATCTTGTCAATGTCTAGCCTTAATTCTAGCTTTAATAATTTAGTCAATAATCTTCTTGTTCTGTTTATTAGTCAGCTTTCTGTCATTGTGACGAAAACACTTAAAGCAGGAGAAGTTTGTTGTGGTTTATAATTTCAGAGATTTCATTCCATGCTTTTGTTCTACTGAGTCTCTAGCTTACTGGATGCTGCTGTCGATATTCAAAGTGGTTCTTCCCCCGCAGATTGTTGTCTGGGATGCTCACTGTCTCTGAGAACGCCCTCAGAGAGATGCCAGAAATGTACTTCACTAACTTCCTAAGCATTTCTCAGTTCAATTACGTTGAAAATCAAGATTAACCATCACATTCAGCTTCCGTATTTCACTTTGAAGCCATAGACATTTTTCCTTCTTCAAAATTGATAATTCCATCAATATGACAAATTGTCCAGACTACATAAAGAGTCACAATTGTTCTGCTTGCTGAATTATGACTATTTTGCCTAAACGTTTTGGCTCTTCACAGTGTTTTACTGACTCTTTAATCTTTATTATTTTAACATGCAATTTCTGTATATCCTCAGACTTTTCCTAAGACTTGATCGGCCAGTAAGCTAACCCTAGATTGTAAATTCTGCTTTGTCACATTTTCTGAATAGCGACCCTGTTGTCACAGTTCTTGCAACCCATCATCTCTGAATGCTCCTCATTCTTTTACTCAAAGTGTGTCTCTATTAGCACAATATATTCCAATCTAGAACTTCTACTCTGGGCCAGTGAGATAGCTCAGTGGCACAAGTGCTTGCTGGCAAGCGCGAGGTCCTGAGTTCAACTCCAGATACCCACATAAAAAACAAACAAACAAACAAAAAAAAACAAAACAAAAACTTCTACTCTCAGACTGCCTGCATCTATTTGAACTCAGACATAATAACCATTCAACTTGGACACATCTGTTTGTACAGACAGTGGACATCTCAAACTTGACATTGACTAAGCAAAATTCCGCTGTTGATTTCATCTTTTCCACTTAATTCTCCTCCCCTCCAGTCTTTGTCATCTTATTGACTAGCTTGTTGCTAAAGTCAAACCTTAGAATTCACCCTTTATTATTTCTTTATTTCAAGTTATTTATAACATTTTTCAGCAAGTCTTGTCAGTTCAAATTCCAAATACATTCTACATCCATCCACCTATTTCCATCACCAATTCTTTCACTCTAATATTAGTCGAAACCGCCTATCACAATTAGTCTCCCTTGCTTCTTCTCCAGTTCTTCTTCAACTTATTATTTTCATCATATGCGGAATGGCTCTATTCTTTTAGAAGCAAACTATATCAGTTCCCTAAAAGGGAAGCTCCAAATAAAATCTAAACTCTTAAGTTTAGACTATAGAACTTTGAGTTGCCTTCTGCCTATGGTTGTATATTCTTTCCTTAGCAAAATACAATCCCATCACAATCTTCTCTTTCCTTTTCCTTAAACATAAATTCTTAACCCTCAAGTTAGGCCTCCTCTGATTTTCCATCTAGAGTTCCAACTCCTTGCTCAACTATATTTCTGTGTATCATTCTCACATGACTTAGTATGTCAAATTTCATGTTTCTTTTTTACTAATTTTTTGCCATAAACCAAATATATACTCCAAGAAACCAGGGACTAAGACGTTTTTTCACTATTTCCTCCCCACTGTTTTGAATAGTCTTAGGTAATAATAGGTGGAAAATAACAGTACTGATGGAGCATTAAAATAATATCCCAATTCATTCATAAATATATAGCACAGTAAAAAACCCTGTTACTTCAAACTTATACATTATATCTTAACTGCAGTGACTTATTAATCTGCATCAGAGGTTCTAAAATGTGGATTTATGTTAATATCATCTAGGAGCTTCTATGAAACACAGATGTCAGGTCTCTTTCCCCAAGATTCTTATTTAATTGGTTTCAACTATTCATTGATACTCATTGAAAGCTCCAGTATGGATGATAAGTTCTGATATAAACGCATATGCAAAATTATAATATGCATAACATTGCCCGGTATGCTGAAGCTGTTATTGGATTATGTAGTTTGAGTAGCATTAGTAAAAATTGAATGAACTTTTAATTATCTTGGGAGAAAAATTCCATGAAAATGTACGTAAATGAGCATTTTGCATATCTTCTAAATTTGTTGCAAATTTTATGCATTCAAATTTATTTTAATAAAAATTATCTATGTAACACATGGATAATGACTACATAGGTGCTTGTTAATCTTTTTTTTTTTTTGGAATCAGGAATTGAACTCACAACCTCGTGCTTGCCAGTTGTTAATCTTAAAAAGTACATGCCTTCAGGAAAATACTAGGGATTCTCATTTTTCACCTAAATATGTTAAATTATTAGTGTCTCACCCATTTAATAATTTTTGATATTTCTCACTTGGATATAAAATTATATATACAACCCACAATCTGAAAAAATTGTGTTTTAGAAAATAAATTTATTTCTTAGTTATGAGTGCAAAAAAGTGATATCTTACATTCTCATTCATTTTTTAGTCTCCTCCTGTCACTTAAAACAGCTGAACAAATTAATCTAAATTTGAATTAAAAAACAGTGCACTCCTAAGACAAATACTCTGTATTGAGTTTCTGTCTCAGAGCCTGTTTTACAGCCAAGTTACAAACACTGAAGAAAATTTATAATGGTGCCTAGACAATCTCATTTATTATGGGGTGTCATGGTCACCAGCAGTGAGGGAATATATTGTGCTTAGGTGTCAATTTCTTTACCTTTCAGAATAGTGGGTTTGAATTTTAAAAATTTAAAATCTGTATCTTTTGTTTTATATACCACGTAGTCATAACATAATATTTTCTCTGCTGAGGTAGAAAAAAGTCTAGTTTAGTAATAAAAATATATGGGCAGGAATTGCTGGGCAATTTATTATTGGCCCTAAAGGTAAAATGAATACTATAAAGTACTATAAGGAGAAAAAAATGAAAAGACCAATAGATTTTAGAATCAGTAAACTCAAAACTCTAAGAACTAATAATTCTAAAGTTCTTATCTTTACACAAGTTGTCAAGTAGAAATAACTTGATAAAATTCTAAAATTATATGTGCTATAGAAAATTATATCAATTTACTTATTAGAACATACTTTTTATTCAAAATACAAAACTGCTGGCCTAATTGGCTAGGGGAAATTAATATAACAGAAGACACAAATGTTCTCTAATGTTCATTTCATTCATAAAAATATTATTGAATACTTGCCAATACTACATGTAAGTCCATTAATCCAGGTTGCACATTTAAATCTGTTTTCTCTCATAATGTACTATAACCAAATAATTTTCTCAACTCTGTTATAACACTTATCTTCCTCAACATCACTTTATATTGTTTTAGAATTTAATTTGTTGGAATAGTTCTGCCTCCTCTTCCCAAATCTAATTATATAAAATAAATGAAAAAATTCCCAGTATTTCATAAAACAACATTTCATACAAATGAATTTCTAAATTCCCAAGCACTCAGAACTCATGCTCTTTGACATTGGTGGCTGAACTTACATCTAGTAGGGCAATAGTTGTAATATGTTCTCATTAGAGTTGGCATCTAATGTAATCACATTTAAAATATGTCTTTAACTCAACCAGGTCATTGATTTTACACTAGACAATGGCTTCCTGTGACTTAAATTTTACCTCCGAATACATTTGTACATTTGATTTTGTATCAAAATAAACTTTAAGTGAATACTAAAGGGAACTCTTCTTAGTACAAAAGAGGAAAGTGGAGGAAATCTTGCAATGTGTGAAAATCTCTTAAGACTTCTCTTATAAAAATGAAATAGTAAGATAGATTAGCTTTTCAACTGCCATATATATATTTACTTGATTTTAACCTATTAGACAGAAAGTGAATACTGCCTTAAATTTTTTTGTTAATGACATAGTTCTTTGTTTTTTGTTTCTTTTTACTGATGCGTACACTGGATTATTTACAATAAATAGTATGTGTTTCTCCTATACATATATATATATATATATATATATATATATATATATATATATATATATGCATCTTCTACAAAAAGAACATTTTCCTTATCAGTATCTTAATGTTAAAATTAATTATATCCTCAGAATTATCTATCAATGTACTTTAAGTGGCAAAAACATATTCACTCACTTCAATCTTTGGTGATATCTGTGAAATGGAAACTCACCGACACCAATAACTTTTTGAAAAGAGTTGATTTGGGTAGAAATACTTCTCACAATATATTTTATTTTCAGATATGAACAAAAATTAGTACAATTTTATAGATGAAGGCTAAAGTTAGGAAACTCCATTCTTTGGACAACTCTGATAATTCCCATTTTATTGTTTCATGTAACAGTAACTTTTACATTTAAAATAGTAAACAACAGGTGCATTTATTTTTCCATTATCTAATTGACCATAAAAAATACTTTTGCTTTGAGTGCAGAGAATACATTGTTACATTTAATAGGTAAGTTTAAAGATTTGTACCATATAATTGTTTTTGGTTTACATTTTTAAATTAGGTCTATTGGTTTAAATTAATTGACCTATTTAACAAATATTTGCTGAGAACTGCTTTGCACATGGCACAATGAAAATAATATATATGTTTCATGTCCTCATGAATCTTACCTTCTATTAGAGATGAAAGTTAATAAGATAAACGTGTTATCTTTATAAACATATAAAGATGACAGTGAATAATTTGCACATAAGTGTTCTGATACATATAACATGGGGATATCATCCCATCTAGGGAAATGACAATGCTAAGACTTGAGGAAGGCACTAAATAGCTGAAAGCATAGGAGAGGATACCACAGGCATAGAATAATGGTATTTGCAAAGAGCTTGAGGCCATAGGAAGCCTAAAACTGTTTAGAAATATAAAAGGACCAGGGTCATGTTAAATTTTTATTTGATTGTTTTTTGTTTGGTTTCTTCCTTTTCCTAAGAGCAACTTGAAATCTTTAGATACAATACCATCACGGAAGAAAGACGCATACTGACGTTCCTGGTTTTTTTTCCATCATGGAAAGAGGCTCCTTGAAACTGCTCTCCAGGCCGGGGATATAGCTCAGTGGCACAGCGCCTGCCTGGCAAGTGCAAAGTCCTGAGTTTGATTCCTGGTACCAAAATAAATAAATAAATAAATAAATAAATAAAAATAAAAATAAAAATAAACTGCTCTCCAGACCTCTGAGCATACATTTGAAGAAGTGAGAATTTTAAATAATTATTCATAATGAAAAAGAAAGTTAATAATCTCGGAATATCCATTAAAACTTCTTAAACTTTGGGTAAAGGATATCAACCTCATATGCAGAAAATTCTGAACCTATGATGAACTTTGTCTTATTGGGAATATGATCCTGGATTTCTGCTCATACCACTAGAACAAGTTTATGGCAAAGGTATATTTCTTTTAATTGGTGAATAATTCAATGTATATGGAAACATTGAGCTGGTAGTAAAATTTCCCTATCCATCCTAAGATGTACTTGTCTCTTCCAGGGGGCATACATTGTGAGGCCTACATCATTTAAGGGCAACGTTCTTCCAATAATCATAACTTCTTTTTCCATGAGCCAAAGAATGAAGAAAGAAGGGGAAGTAATGGTATACTTGCTTCCCTCAATTTGCATACATGTGTTCTAACTTTGAGCATCAATCAAAAGTAAAAGGATCTAAGAATGAACAAGGAACAGATCTGAATGTGAATGACAGTTTTCACAGCTAATAGCATGATATAGTATACTTTAAGAGATATATCATGACTACAAGTTAATGGTAGCCATAAGGCTCACTCAGATGACTTGTGGGACCAATTATATGTCACTAAGCGGTATCATGCAACCTGGCCAGAGGATTTCCAAAAGACAAGGCCACCTCAGCTCAAATAGAACTCTTACATACCTTAAAACAAAGCTCATCTTTGTAAGAATAGCATTCACTCCCTTTACAAAAGAAAATCATGACAAATGACTCCAAATAAATACAAACAAAAGAAAGAGGATAGAATCACCCAAACTCTGAGAACAGTCTCTGAATGGAGACTCTTAGTTAAGCAGTCCTCTGTTGCCCTCAATGTATCTGGCTCACACCCACCAATCTGTTCCCGCTATCTGCCATGGAAGAGCCTGGCCAGAAAAAAACGTAACAAAACAAAACAGAAAAAGCAACTTGAATACTAGAATCTGAGACTCATTTTTGACATGAATAAGAATGAAGGAGAAATATCATCCCTGGGGAAATTCATTAACTAGGGTAACCCCTTATCCCAAACACTGTATAATGTCAAATTTCCATCTTTAAAAGATGGCTCAGATAGGGCTGGTGAGATAGCTCAGTGGCATACGAGACTGCCTGGCAAGCATGAGGGCCCGAGTTGGACTCCTGGAACCCACATACGAAAAAAGGGTCGGTGATATCACTCAGCAGCATGGGCGCCTGCTGGCGCGCGAGGTCCTGAGGTCGACCCCCGATACCCACAAAAAAAAAAAAAAGATGGTTCAGATAGCAGGAAGTTAAAAAATTAGAGAAGAGCATGTGTATATACAGAAAGAATACTTTGGAGATCACATAATTTGTTTGACAACTTCAACTAGAGAAATACTGAAGTGCTGGTTAGAAAGAACATCTGTTTTTGTTTTGTTTTGCTTTGTTTTTGATATTTTAAATCTGAAGTGACTTTAAGCATCTAAATGTCAATGCCAAGTAAGTAGTTTTGTGTTTTCTGAAGTTCAGAGGTCAGTTTTGGACCAAAAATGAATTTTAAGTCATTAACTTCCAAATGATCTCATTTATTTAATACCTTGGAATTATTCTTAATTCAACACATATTATAATCATCATTTTCCTATTATTCTGAGAGAAATCATATGTATAAACACACGCAGACAATAGATAAGCACAAAAAGTGATTGCATGAATCATCTTTATGTCATTATAATAAAATATGTGACAAAACCTACTTAAGCAAAGGGAAGTTAATTTTAGTTCATGTTAGCACAGGAGACTCCAGAAGCACCCAGCGAGGCCATCCTAGAAAAGCTATTGGCTGAGATCGAAAATGTAGTTCAGCTATCCTTATACGTATGGGTAAAGACATCTGTATGAGAAACAGATTTCCCATTCAGAGGAAGATAATTTGTTCTTGAGCCTAAATCCATTTAATTATCCACACTAATTTACTGCTCCTGATTTGCTATGAGTGATATGAAATTTTTTGCCCTTTTGTTTTTTTTGTGAGTTGGTTTATTTACCTATTGCAATTTAACAAATCACTCCAAGATGTAGCCACTTAAAACAGCAAACACTTATTCTCTCATACTTCTCATACATTTTCTGAGGATCAGGAACCTGGGAATAGTTCAGGTGGTTGGTTCTGCCTCAGAATCTTGCAATAGGTTGTAGTCAACTGTCAGCTAGGACTGTATTCATTTAGAACTGGAAGATCTACTTCTAAAATCATTCCTGGGCTGTTGTGAGAAAACATTAGTTACTTTCCACATAGAACTCTGTACAGGATGGACCACGAACTGGTAGCTCACTTTCCCTAGGCTGAACAATGCAAAAAGGAAAGCAAGAGCGCATATTCTGGATAGAAGGAAGCCACAGTTCTCTACAATCTCATCTCAGAAGTGACATCACTTCTGTCAAATACTATTGGTCACACAGAACAAATTTGGTACCTGTGGGAAGGGATGGCACAAAGGTTTGGCTACTGGTAGGTGTGAGCCATTAGGGATCATCTTAAGGTGGTTAACACATGAATTAAATTATTTATTTAACACTACAAAACCGAAAGTCTCATTTAAACAGCCTGAGAGACAAGGGTACATAGAACGTTTTTAATTTGAAAACCGAAAAGGACTTTGAATATGATCTAATCATCATTAGATTCAGAGGACAGAGAAGGACAAAATAAACCCTTATATTTAGTTTAAATAGCAGCTAGAAAATAGAATATTTTCATCAGTTACTTTCATCTCTGTTTTAGTTTATACTTTGCCTGCCCCATAAAGAATTCTACACACTTTTAGACTAAAAGCAAATTTTATACTATCACCTTTGATGCCTTCTTATTGATTTGAATAGCTTACTCAGGCTAAGATGAGAATTTCTTCTGTAAATGGGAATATATTCATATACATATTCATATACATGTACATATAGAGGATTTTGTTATTAAATTCTAAATATTGGCAATAAGTGCAAGCTTATCTTCAAACATAGAAAATCATACTTCTGAAAGCTTCAGAATAATTCAATTCAGTTCATTTATTTTGCACTTCATGGAAGTTTTAGGGATTTTTTCTGAGGTTTATTGGTATGACTCATAAGGGTATTTTTGTAGACTGACAAAAGGTATTGTTAAAAAGTATTTATAAGAGATAGAGTATATACACACATACAGGGAATGTTCTCCTAACTATATTATATTAAGACTGCAGTATAATTCATTGCAATTCTGATTATTTTGAATGGAAATAAACATAAAGTAAATTAAATTGGAACACTTTTAACAGAAGTTCCATTAGGAGATATAATTACTTTTGAAAGAACTTCACTTAAAAACAATAGTGTTCTTAGTTAATTCAAAATTGACTGTTAATTACAAATGTCTGTTTTACTTGTAATACTAAATGATAGGAAATTTTAGCAAGTTTCTAGCAAAAGAAAAAAAGAAACCTGAAAACCCTGCTTCACTAAGCCATTTTAAAACATTACATTTTGCAGCCTATTTTCTTCTATAGCTTTTTGAGATTTGTAGTAAATGTTTAATGTTGTGTATTATTTTATAGCTGCAATCTATGAAAAAGCAATAATATGGGATTTCAAATATGGATAACAAGTGTCAGGATGTTATGTAAAACTATTAAATAAAACATAAAAGTTATTCAAGTTGCATACAGAATATCACTTTAGTGTCATGCTAGAGAAATTGTTACTTAAAAATCATATAGTCTTTAAGAAAAGAAAGTGACGACTTTCAAGGAATAATTGTTTTATAAATATTAGCATGTAAGGACAATTCTGTTGTTCTAAATTTATTTCTAATATGGTAGGTATTTTAAATAAATGCACTTTTTAAGGGAGACAATACTTTTCATTCAATTGTATAAAAACACAGAGTTTTGTCCCTCAGAATCTAGGGAAAGAGCAGAGCCACTTTTGTTATAATAATGTGGCAGAACATCATTTGCTAAGTAGAGAATCAGTTATCTCCTTCTGTAAACATAGAAACAGAGTCCAAGATTAAAGAGTAGCAATATTCTAAGGCTAGATATAATCATCTTTCCTTTCCTCCAAATGTGAAGTTCTAGATCACTATGTGAGTCTTAAAAATATATAATGATGAAAGCAGAATTGACTTTTATCTACATCAATTTTCTCAGGCTTTAAAAAATGCAAGTCAACTAAAAATAGAAATTTCATTTGACCCAGCTATTCCCTCTTACAGGTATCTTCCCAAAAGATTTAAAGTCATCATATTACAGGGATACATGCATACCCATGTTTAGAGCACTAAAATTTATAGTAGCTAGATCTCAGAAACGGTACATATGTCAATTAACGAATGGATAAAGGAAATGTGATATCTATACACAATGGAATACTAAGTACTGTTCTGCCATAAGAAAGATAAAGTTGAGGCATTCATAGGCAAATGGATGCAATTTGAGAACATAATATTATGTGAAATAAATCAGACACAAAAACTTTAATATCACATGTTTTCTCTTATATGAGAAACTATATGTATATATGGGGAGAGAGAGAGAAAGAGAGAGAGGGAGGGAAGGAGATGTGAAGTAAGGAGAAGTTCAAATAATTCCCCAAATTATCTATTCCATTGTTTCAAAAATATTTCAATATATATGTTATCCTGTTTCATTTGTGCGACTAGTTTCTCTTAGCTAATTGAAAAGAAAATTTTGTACTATTATTTCTTTGTTTCTTGTTTTAAGTCCTTTTTGTCTATGACTTGCACTCTGAGTGACATTATAGCCATTCTTTTAAGATTATGTTACATGGTGTGTTAATGTTTTGTTATGAAATTTTTAAAATTTTTTCATGCAAGTAGGAAGAGTGTTTTTTATATTTTCCTTATTAATATTTACTTTTATTACATAAAAATAAAAAATAAATAAGAGGAAAAATTGCTGCTTAAATCATTGATTCCTTTATTTAAACATTTTAAAACATTTCATTCCAATAAAAAATAACTGTATTAACAATTTATGAAACATTTCTCAATATCTTAGTTCAATTTTTCAATAGACATTTAACATATGTTGACCAACTACTACATGCATTGTTTTAGTATTTATTTATCTACCTAATCCTCAAAAACATTGAGAATGTGAATTATTCAACTAGGTCACCTTGCTAGTCATGTAGCAAATGATGGGTTTCAAATCTAGAACAACTTATTCTAAGTTCTATGACCTACTACATCCCTAGACAATAGTTTAAAACTAAAAAATTGGAAGGTTGGTTGTACAGTATTGCCATTCCCACTTGAAAAGAAAATTTAAATGGTATTCACAAGTACAAAATGCAGCAGTTATTAAATTAAAGAATGCAGGGCTGGTGAGATGGCTCAGCGGCGTAAGCGCCTGCCTGGCAAGCGCGAGGGCCCGAGTTCGACTCCCGGAACCCACATACGAAAAAGGGCCCGGTGATATCGCTCAGCGGCACGGGTGCCTGTTGGCGCGTGAGGTCCTGAGGTCGACCCCCCGGTACACACACACACACAAAAAAAAGAATGCAGACTTTCATCCCAGTTTTCTGACACCAAACGTCTTGTTACTTTTCTTGTTACATACCCAACATCCACAAGTCAAAGGAGGACCGGTTTATTTCAGCTCACAGTTTGTAGTGGTTTCAGTCTATGGTCAGCTATCTCCAAGGCAGGGTGGCATGGCCGAGGGGCATCTCAGAGGAAAAACAGCCCATGGTAGGGCAGGCAGAAAGCAGTGAAGCAGCGAACCTCCCTTTCCCTTATTTCATTCAGGCTACAAGCTCATTGGTTTAGGCCACCCACACCCAGAACAATGCTAAACCAATCAGTGGACTAATTTAGTTATCATGCACCCTTAATCTATATTCACACAACCTAAATTCAGCCACCTCTAAAAAGCCCCACCTATGAGTGCATGAGGCTTTGGGAGGACATCGAGATACAAGCCTTAACACCAAGTCTACTACATCATTTTCCCTTGGCTCATAAGGAATTCATCTTCAGAGGAAACACACACAGAAGCAACAAACCACAGCACAAAACAGTTAGTGATAAAAGAAGTATGCTGTAGATGCTACTGGATTTTGGAGGAGGAAGAATACCTCTTATTGTCCCTTAGTCACGGACATGTGGCTAAGTTTACCTAGAGAACCAATCATAAATTCAAAGAAAATAGATATCTATCTAGGTAAGCATCAGACAATTCCAGGGAATTTTAAAGATGTCCATGACTTACAACTTTCTCATTGGTCTATTTTAGTTCTTGAAATTGCCTTTAAATAAGCACCCTTTTAACAATTAACAGTGGAGATTCCGTAAGAAAACAAATATGGCACATTTCCTGGAGAGAAGTGACTTAAAAACTTACATTTAATAATAATGATAGCTAATGTCATGAAGGGCTTACTAGAAACCAGATTCTTTTTTTTTTTTTTTCTCACAATAATTTGTAGGATAGTTGCCATAATTTTGTCATTTTACAAAAAATAATTCAAAGTTTTCCTAGAGTGCAGTTACCCAGACAAGTGGCTATGGCTCCTTTGAGGCAGATGGGAGAGTGGTTCAGTGTATGTATTGGTGATGTTCTAGTGAGGACCATCTCCCGAGACAAGTAGCTCTATGGACATTGAGGTCCTGCAGTAGTTGAGGGTTCATAATTCTCAGGTTTACTATCTTGAGACTTTTGTTTGCAAAATCTGAAATGCTTGGTTATGTAAATCAGTTAATACCTTGGAGACATATTGATGTTCATTCTTTAGAATAAGAATAATTGAGCATTAACAGGCATCTTGGTTGAGCTAATGTGGTTTTAACATCACTCTTTGCTATTATACTTCACATGGACTTTTGTCTCTTCTGGGCTCAGCCACCTGAGATCCACTTATCTCCACAGAGATGAGATTTTATTTCCCTTAAAGCTTCCCTTTAGGGTAAATAAAATAAACAATGAAGTGTTTTTTCCTCCCCATTCTTTTTTTTTTTTTTTTTTTTTTTTTTTTGGTGCCCGGAATTAAACTCACAACTTTGCGTTTGCCAGGCGGGCACTGTGCTGCTGAGCTATATCCCTGGCTCTTTCTTCCCCATTCTTTTGGGGAAGTATAGCAGTGTTTTCTTTAATTAACTTATTCCCTAAAACTTTCTCTAAGGGATAGACTTCTGAGATTTCCCGAAAGATGCAGTGAAGTGATATGTAAGATAGACCCAGGAAACAGATAATATATAAAACTCCTGGATTAAAATTTTCATGAAGACATGGTGGCCAAAATTTTTAGTTAAGTCACTAATAATAAGCCTATGATAAAATTTTATTCCTCACTGCCATATTTTAACAAACTCAAAACACATTTCTTACGTATTTTGAAGATTTTGAATGATGTAATTAGGAAATTCCTGAAATCTTCTGTCTGTGTGTGTTTTCTCATCATTTCTTGTTTTATTTAATATTAAAAAAAATTTTTTTTCCTTTATGTGGGTACCAGGAATTGAACTCAGGACCTCGCACTCGCCAGGAAGGTGCTTATGCCGCTGAGCTATATCATCACCCTAATATTTCAACTTTTAGAACATGTTGGCTTTGAATCTGAATTCTGGCCTAAAAATATGAGGATTTGGGGTACATGGGTACTCATGAGCTGTCTCCTGTAAGTGCAAAACAATGTACTCAAATGAGTAGACCCGAACATGTGTGTGGAGTTTCTAAGTTTGTGGTAATATTCAAGAACCCCTGTTCTGATTGCTGTAATTTGCTTTTCTGATGATTGGTACTTTGTTAGCCATGTTAGGTCAAATCAGTTCATATTATTGCATGATTTTTAAGCTCAGCATACAAATGAATAATTTCCTGAGGTATTGTACTATTTTATTAATTGTTTTTACTAATTTTAGGTCATAAAAGCTAAGAAATTCATTTATTATTTTCAAATATATCTTCAGAAAGTCTGTAAATTTTGTTCTGAACATGTAAAAATATTTGTGTGCCTTTATTTCACTGTTTGATCATTCTGTTTCATTACTGTATGACACCAGAAGAATTCTTTCTTTTGTTTGATCATTCTGAACTGAGATTTTCATATAATCTCAGCCCAGTAGTCCACTCAATATTTTTGTGAAGGCCTGTTGCACAGTCCAATACCAACATTTGTATTAGTTAAAGTTCTTTGTTTCGAAGATGCAGGTAATGACACTTGGGCTAAAATAAGGCAGAAATCATTTTATAATAAAAACACAGTATAATTAATAGAATCGAATGGGGAAAATAAGTACCACATATCGAAAAGGAGCAAGTACAGGATTCATGTAGGGGAACTCACCAATAGTTTAGTTCATGCTATGACACTAGATGAATTCATGCCAACAACTTTCAGTCCTATTACTTCCTAGGAGAAAAAGACCAATTGATCAACCTCAGGTAAGGAACTAATTCTGTGGCCACGGAAGTGCAGAGCTACTTAAGTGACAGTTTCACTAAGACATCAAGCAATGAGATAAATTGCTAAAACATAAATTGAAGTACTACAACTAAAAAAAAAATAAGAAGTTATACAGGCAAAAGCAATAATTAGTTTCTATGAGTCAGTAAGATTGCATTGGACCTTGACTAGTAAGCAGCATCAAGCATGAATAAGTCTTAGAGATGCAAACTTTTAAAAAAATGTTTTAAAAAGAAAAGATTACTATATTAAGAAAATATCTCATCATATTAATATCTATATTCAAGAGGTATATTCATAGATATTTTAAATCATATTATTTATATTTTTCTATATTTCTGATGATTCTAAAAAATAAATGTATCTTCATTTTATAATTGAAACATTTTTTAAAGATCAATAGTATTCCATTTCTGCCCAAGACTGATAAATTACTGTTGAATTCATTTTTTGCATCCTTATAAACCATCATAAAATAGGACAAAATATCTGGAGCAAACTTTCAGAAATTGGTTGCTATGGCTTGTATCTAGTTGGTCCCCCAAAGCCTCATGCGGTCATAGGTAGGGCTTTTTGGAGGTTGCTGGATCTAGGGTGTGTGAATCTGGAATTAAAGATAGGGTACTAGGATTAATGGTGTGATGCTGGGATTAAGGGTGCTCCCTCTGGGTATGAGTGCTACTTGCCCTAAGTGTGGGTAGCCTGGATAGATTATAAAAGACAGAAAGAGGGCTGCTGTTATTGTTTGCACCTTGCTGCTAGCCACTTCACTGCTGACTGTCTTCTGCCTGCCCTGCTTTGACATGGACTGTTTCTCCTCTGTGATGCCCTCTGCTATGCTACCCTGCCTTGGAGCCAAGTGACTATGGACTGAAACCTCTAAAAACTGTGAGCTACAATACACTTTTCCTCCTTTAACTATGGGTGTTGGGTATTTTGTCTCAGAAAATTAGAAAAGTAATTAAGCCATTGGACAATGAGTTTTAAAAACAATTATTCTTAAGAAAAAGGGAAATCTGATGTGAATCAAAAAATTTCCCTGGCATCTGTTTTTGGATATTTTGTAATTGCAAAGGAGGAATATTCAGACCAGGTAGAACATGATATCACAATTTCAGGAAGTAAGGTTAAATTTTGGGATTCCTGAAGTGGGTGGAATTTACAAATTAGGATAACAGCAACTAGGGAATTTATATAGAGTCTCATATATTCTTGTTGGAAGATTGGGCTATGTATATCTATCTTGGTCTATGCAATACAATTTTGGAGAGAATAACTACTGCTAGTGTAAGAGCTAAAAAATATACCTGAAATCTTGCAGTGCATGAAGAGGTTTTAGAATTCAGACTTACTGAGAGTGGAAAGATGTCACTAATCACCTGAAAAATTGGTTGAGATACAAGAGAAGACACAATATACAAGTATCATGGTCTAAATTAAGGCCCAAGTGCTAAGAATATGGGAAACAAAACAAATACCCCCCACAAAATATAACATACCCTAAAAGCAAGTCTGATAGTTCCAATCACATCCATTATAAATTTAATAGCTTACCAAATACATTTCGACACAGCTGTCTTGGTAACTTCTCTCTCGTTGCTGAGACAAAATGCCCAACACTCAAAGTTAAAGGGGGAAAGGTTTATTTAGCTCACAGTCTGTAGAGGTTTCAGTCCATAACTGGCTGCCTCCAAGGCAGGGTGGCACGTGGCAGACGGGCGACAGTTCATGGTTGCAGAAGACAACAAAATCACCAAGCAAGGGAAGGGAGACAAAACTCCTTCTGTCCCTTATATTGTATACAGGCTACCCACAGGTGTAGCACTCACACCCTTAATCCTAGCCAAAACTATGCCAAGCCAATCAGTGGAGTGCTTTACTAATCACACAACCTTAAACATAACATCACACACTGTAGATTCAGCCACCTCTGAAAAAGCCACATGACTGCATGAGGCTTTAGTGGTACTTCTAGTTTCAAACCATAACAACAGCCAAAACAAAATTTTAAAAAAGAAAAACACTAAAGCTTAAATTCCTACAAAGTGGTATCAAGAAGTGTTTAGCATAAAATAAAATTACTAAATATAAGAAAAAATAATAAAACATAACCCATAGCTACAAAAAAATATAGTCTAAAAATGGGACTGTTCAAAATGATTGATATTGGAATTAGCAGAGCAGATATTTAAAACATATATAAATATATTCAAGAATATGAGGGAAAAGGTGGACAGAATGTTGATATGGAAAATTTCAGAAAAGAACCAATGATAGAACGAAGGAACAAGAATAAAATTATAAAGGTTACAAATAAAATATTTGAGGTTAAAATTTACTTAATGTGTTTAAAAGCAGTGAGAAACAGAATGGAAAATTCAGAGACAGATGGACTATAGCATCTATTCAATTTCTAAATAGGCATCAGTTGCAATGGAGAATTAAATGGTATTTCAGTAAACTGTGAAAAAAATTGATAAATATATGGTGAAAAATAAATTTCCATTTTAGCTTCATACCAGATACCCAAATTAATTTCAGATGGATCCTAGTTTGAAACATGGGAGATAAAACTATACACCTTCTAGAAAAAAAATTTAAAGGAATATATTTAGAGGATTTTCAAGGCAAATATTTCTTAGAACACAGAGACTATCACAAAATATAAAAATTTAATTGATTTCATAGAATGTAAATATTCATATCAAATCACACATTTAAGAAACTGAAATGGTAGCCATAGATTGGAAAAAATATTTGTAGTACAATTCCAATTATGCGATGCTCAAAAAGAGGCAAAAAAAAAAAAAAGGAAAAGTAAAAACCTACTGGTGATGGAAATCAGAGCAATGTTATTTATGAAGGGTAGAAACCAACTAGCATATAGGATAAGAGAGAACTTCCTGAGGTAATGAAATTATTTTATGTCTTGACTGAGATTTTGGTTTCTCTGCTATAAATATTTATCAAAAATTCAAATTATATTCTTAAGATCTATAGGGCACTATATATAAATATTACCAAAATAAAATATAATAATTATAAAAAATATAGCTAATTATTTTGAGCTGCCTGATTGATATATATCATTCTATAGCAATAGTTTTCAGTTGTGGACACTTTTACCACCATGGGTCATTTAACTATCTGGAGACAATTTTTATCATTATAACTAGGTGACATCATTATAAGCATCTGGCAAATAAAGGCCAGGATACTTCTAAACACAAGATAGAAACCCAAAACAAAGGATTATACACTTCCAAATGCCAAAAATGCCAATGTTGAGAGAATTTGCTTGACCATAAGCAATTTTCAAGCATTTAAATAATTTCCAGTATTGTGAAAAGATGATAGGCTAAGGTTAATTAGTCATTTTGGTCAATCACCAGCAGCTATTCTAAGAACATATAAATATTACAATGTTTTTTATAGAAAGAAGTGAGAATCTATAATTCACAAAATAAGGCATTTTGGTAGATTTTAATATTTGCTTCAGTGTGGGACACATCTGTCGAAGTGAGTGTGGAATGGGACATTTATTATCTATAAATTCTCCAAGAAATAATACCAAAAATAAGAGCACTGAAGGGCTAGGACCAAATAGAAATACAAATCTGCATACTACTATGAAAGTTCAGGTAAGAAGGAGAGCCAATATACTGAGTTATCATTATCACAAACTATCTCAAACAAAATTGGGTAGCAGGGGCTTCAGAAAAGAAAGCACAAATTGAAGTAGAAAGCAAGAGAAAAATAGGTAACCAGGGAGAGAAGTAAGTCAAGGCAGGAATGGGGCTGGATTTAAAGAAATTTCTAACCCAAAAATCCAGTAGTTACTTTAACTTTTTCTCCATAGCCTATAAAAGTGGGAATTAATACCTGAAATATGAGAAAACCTACAAAGAAACCCCTGAGTTATTGGAGGACAGCACATAATCCAGTGAAAATAAAATGTTACATACTTGTAGATAGGAAGATATAACATTAAGCAGTTTAAGGCAGCTTTATAGGTTTCAGTCTTTTCATATATAAAATGGAATCAAAGTGGATAGATTTATAAGACTTTTCCAATAATTCACCTATGATTTCTTCTTTCTAGCTTGATAGTATGTTGGGTATAATGAGATACCAAAATTGAAAGGAATAATGCCTAAATGATTCTGTGAAAGCCTATTCCACCCTTTTTTCTTATCTTGCATTCCATTATTTCAGTCTTTACAGGGTTTATTTTGTCACAATCACTCTTATTTATGCAAATATAACTATTTGCACAAAAGGACTCTACCTGTGTCATACTTCTTCTATAAGTATCACCAAACTGTTTGACTTTAGAACCCATTTTTTTTCTTGCCTTAGGATGAAACACAGGCATCTTCCTTATGTATACTATATATGCTTCTCATCAACCTTCTGAATTCACGGTTGTCTGGGATAATTTCCCAGTGGATTAAAAAATCTGAAATTTTTAATGAGGCAAGTAATTGAAAAATTTAGTTTTTAGTTCAGCAACTCAGAAAATCTGAACTAAAAATATAGATACTTTCATTCATTTCATAATGGTTTTCTTTACATAATATACAATCCTCTTTCCCTGCCTTCTCTAAGATATGTCCAGCAGTGGAGATATAAGGCCACCATGCACAGTCCTGGCACAGATCCTGAAAGAGTACTCCCAAGAACTCAGATTTACACAGAGATTTACTCAGACTTACGTGCAGAATTACTCTTGCTGCATTAAGGCTCTTACCCAACTAATATGTGCCTTGAGTAACTATTTCTTGTTTCCTAACATTCAATGCATTTTCCAGATCCATGTGATGAGCTTTTATACTATTTTGTTATTCGAATCTCAGTATCTAGTACCTTTCTCCTGTCTCAAGCCCCTTCTTCAGAACTCACTGCATAGCTCTTATTTATTATTTTTCCTTGTAAGTCATAATTCTACTTTTATTTAAACTTATTTTTATTAGTATTACATTTATTTATTTTACTATTATGCAGTAATGTTTATATTCCTTGTGGGGAGTTGGTACATGTATATCCCCATTTTAATTCCTTGGGTTCTGATTTTTACCTCCAGTCACTAGCTTAATAAGCATTCCAAAGCCCTAAGACAGCCTAAAATTATCTGTGTTGTTGTATCAACTGGTAGTTCTGAGATCACCACAGTATAAAATGATGGCTCAGATTCATCTCAAGCCCCTCCACCCCACCAAACCTTCTTAGGGTATCTGTAGCCTTTTTCCCTTGGCTATTGAGTTGGTCATTGGTCATCACAACAGAAAGCCAAATCTTTCACCAACTGTACAAGGTACCTTATGGGGTATCTGTTCTACGTTTTACTCTAAGTCCCACTTTTCCTCACAGTAACAAAGTTTCATGGTTTAGTCTATGAAATTCTAGATGTAACGTAATCCCGTTAAATATTTTGTATGAATTTGGTGTGGTAAAATTTATAAAATAAGATAGTGTAGTCCTCTACATTATTGTAGAGCACTGCTATTACACTAACTTTCCTACCTTTGTGCTTTCCTTTTTTGGGATGATATTAAAGCCACAAAATATGTTTTTGTGAGTCAGTAAAGGGAAGCTTGAGCTTGGATTTACTTAATTTTTATTTAGTTGGTTATAATAATGCAGTTTAATGTCAATTCCATGGCTTGCTAAGCCAAGACTTGCTACTGTAGGAATTACATTGTTGTGTATCCAGATGTCATTGTCTGCCTATGCAGAATTCTAAGGAGGTCTCCCAAGATTCCTAGCCCACATTCACCTTCCTCCAGTTATTCAATATTAATCAAACACTAGCATATACATTATTTAAAGGTATTTTCCAGGTATAATTAAGTTTCCAATACAGTTGACCTCAAAGTAGAACGGTCATGATGGTCACTCCAGGAGTTCAGATAACATGTTGACTGGGATAACTACCATCTGGAATTAGGATTAACTGGCTTATAGACTGAAAACCAGTTCCAAATCAACTCATTTGCTGACTGGACTTAAAGTCATCTGTTCTTACCTTAATGCAGGTGAATGGAAAAATAAGGGATGGTGGAAGAAAATAACCTTCATATCATCACACAATATTTGTTAAGTTTCCACAAACAATAAAAATTGACCAGATGTTCAGAAAATTTTAGAAAATAGCAAAAATTGGTAAAATTCTTCATCAACGTAAGGAATTTCACACAGAACAAGAAACAAAAAATAAAGTCAAATGAAGTGTCTAGAACAGAAAAAAAAAATAACATTAAGAATCCAAAGGATGTGTTTAACAACAGACTAAGCACAGCTGAAGAAAGGATCAGTAAAGTAGATTAGGATAAAATAACCAGGTGCAAACATCGAATGCTAAAGAATATTGTTGGGAGGGAATGTAAATTTTATGAAGAAAAAGAAGTGTGCTCCTAAGAATCTTTATGATCTTTAGGCTCCTTGAAAATAAAGTTTATTCTATTTGCTTCAAACAAAGAATTTATCAACTACTTGCTAAGCACTGGATTCTGATTTTAAAACTTATTTAGGCAGACATATGGGTGCAGTGATAATGAATTGCCAATGGTGAAGACAATTTTAAGGTTGAAGCACTATAAATTTAAAATTTCAACCTGAAATAGTATGTGTTTTTAGCACCTTGAAATGTTAAAACAATCAGGCAGTTTAGATCCTGTACTTTGTTTTGTTTTTAAAAAAAAAATAGGTGAAATAAACCAGGACAGAAAAATAAATACTAAAAGCTATAGTTGATTAAAATGATCATAGTTGTTATTTCATTAATCAAAGTTTCAATCAAAACTATACACAGTAACACAATATTATAAAAAACTACTTTCCTTGATAAAGAAAATTTTGCTATTGTCCACAGTGAAAAACTTGCAGTATTCTCTAATGGAGATGTTTTAAGAGTGAGTCCATAATCTACTCTTTAGTTTAATCTTATGTCCTACCTCTCTTCAGGTTGTTATTGTCTTGTGTAGAAAAAAAACTTTAATAATGAAAATGTGGTCATCATTTCAAGATTCTAGTTAAGTCCATTTTCCATACAAAGCCTTGCATGATTGTTATATGGCATGTGATCTGTCTTGTCTTTGCACTGCTGAAGTATTTTAATTCTTTAATTATAATTTAATTTTAAGTCATATATTTTATTTTATACTTTTAAGGTGCTTCTTTCTGTTACAGCACTTTTTCCCTAAATTTGGAATTTGATGTGTAGAACAGAGTAAAAGACATGGTTGTTTTTCAGGCTGATGGAGATTCTAACATAAGAGATAGCAGTTGGGAAAAGAATTGAAAAGAAAATGTGATCTTATAAAGTTATGTTTTGACACTATTATAAAGGCTTTATTGTTACCTGTCTATAGAAATCATCTTTTCGTGACTTCGACACATCATCTTTCTAAGAAATTCATAAGTTTTTCCAAAATGAAACTTTAAAAACTGTCTGAGAATTTGTACTCAGATTCACTACCAATTACCAAATGATAATTGGTTTTTAAGGTAAAAGAAATATAACTCCCTTGCATCTCACGCAAAAAATAAATCATTCTTCTGAAGAAAATATCTATAATTCTTTTCATTCCTGAAATCAGTGTATAAATAATGATGTGAAAAATAAGATATAAGAATAATTATTATTCCTCCTTTGATGTAGAAACATTAGCTGAATCTTAATAAACCCATAAATTTACAGTTAGAAATTTTCTACACTGCTTCTTCTGACTCAGAAGAAGCCAAATCTCTGTATTTTCACTTTCTTTCTCCTTCCAAATAAATGTTTTATTTAGAAGTTCTGTCTTATTGTTGGACTGTGTAACAAATTTTCTCATCTCTATTTGAAGAGAGGTAGGGGAGGCAGGATGCCCAAGGATTCTGTCATTTAAAACTCTCTTAGTAAAAAGGAAAATACAGAGTTAAATTTTTATTGCTGAGCTCCTATGCCAGCTTGCAACTGGCTACTCCCCTGAGGAGATTTGTTTTCCAGTGCCAAGTGCATATTTCCCTTATCTAAGTGACCCCACCCTGAACCCATATGTTACCTCAACCAAGTGTTTCCTGTAACTCCAAGCTTGCCCAGAGTTAGAACTTGCATTAGTGTGCAACATATGATATAATTTCCCCTTTGGCCAATCGGTAATAATGAGCTAAGATGTAACCAATCAATAACCACCAAATACTCTGCTTCTGTACTTCCCGCTTGCAAACACCATATAAGCCCTAGACTACCAGAGATCGGGACCTGACACTTTAGGAATGATTTCTGGTCAGGTCCGTCAATTTTAATAAATCTACCTCCAAATCCTGGCTGACCTCTGGGTATTTCTGTTTGCTGCTGCATTAGTGATAGAGAGTCTATTTCATATCCAATGAACAGACAAGCTTCCAATTAGCAGATAACTAAGAGGCCCAAACTACATACCTTGTGATCGCTGGTTTGGAGGTTCCAGCAGGGGAGAGCATGTACTTGGATACCATTGGCAGAGGAAGGGTCCTTTTCTATCGGGAGTGGCCATCCTCTTTGACCGAGTGCACAGCTTCAGGAGGGACGCACATGGAGTGTTGAAGAAGGAAGGGGACACCTCCCTAGCCAGCCAGGTCAGCCGAATCATCTTGGGTGCCAGATGTTGCAGCCAGGTAACTCTCACATCCAACCATAATGGCAAATTTATAAAAATCTTATAGTAAAAATTGAAAATCAATTAGTAGCCTGTGACTACAGGATGTGCTCATAGTGGGACTGCTAAGCTCAGTTATCCTTGACTATCTGCATCCAGCTGCTTCTGCTATATAGCACGCCAGGACAACTTGATCGCATCCAACTGTAATGTCTGTGTTTTCCTACCTGAAAACATATTTAAAGTATTCCAGCTTGCTTCGAGGACTTTAGGCCCAGAACAGACTGGCCCAGTCAAGGACACATTTAACTCTACCTGCTCCTCTCAAGCCCCCTCCCCTCCTTCCCAGAATGTTCCTCCCTCATGAGAATTCCTTTTAAGTAAATCTGCTTAAAACAAGCCGGCCTGACAGCACATGATTTAATTAATGTAACAAATCATGTAATAACCTGCTATCAGCTTTATACTTCCTGCTCGCAAAATGTGTTTAAAACTAAACTCTAAGCTGATTCTGTGGTAGTGATTTAGACTTGGTTCCCACTAGCCTGCTAGGCTAGCGTAATAAAAGTTGCCTTCTAATGCCTCACCGCAAAGGGTCTTCCATCTGGTTCAGTATCAGATTTCTGCAACACAACTATGTGTCTCTTGATAAAAGAAAACCAAGTATCAGTTTCACTTAGAATAAAGCTATATGGATGGAATTTGTAGTTAGCAGAAATTGCTGAATGGAGTGTTGAAATTTTTCCTTCTCTGTTTTTTTCTCCAGATCACATAGGTTTGTAATTTTACTTTTTTTCCACAGAATCACATAGTTTATATTTATTTATGGGATATTCTTGTGCAGGAGATTTGAGAGGGATAATTTCATCTATTTCTACTAATATGGTAACGAAATACCTTTTATGATCCCACTTGCAACTTACTAGATATTTAGTGAAATTTAAAAACTATTTATTTTCACTTTTACCGATATTCATTTATGTGTTCTTTTATTTATTTTTTTTCCTTTGGAGTATGATTCTTTGTAGAGCACACATACAATTACACATATTGATACATAAACACACAGAATGATGAGTATCCTCAAAAAGTTGAGAATCTGCCAAAGCCAAGGAGTGGTATAAGCAAGAATCTTCTAAGAAGTAGGTACCATCATTAACAGCTTTTTCCCTGTTTGCTATATTTAATCTGGAACATTTCGCAAAGGTTAACTGTTAAAAGATTAGTCTCCCAGCCTGTGATGCTATTGGGAGGAGATAGAACTCTTAAGCTGTGGAGCCTAGCCTGCTTGCGCGCGAGGTCCTGAGTTTGACCCCCGGTATGCACAAAAAAAAAAAAAAAAAAAAACTGTTAAAAACTTAAAAGGTTAAAATAAATGGCAATCATGATATATGTTGTTTGGCAATTGAACACTTTGTAATACCTAATTCCCAATTTCCTGCAGGCCTCCTCCACCACATGCTACTTACGTGATATTCTGCCTTGCAGCAGGTCCAAAAGTAACAAAGCCACCAAGAATAGATTGAAAGCACGAGTCAAAATAAATCATTCTTCCTTTTAAGTGCATTATCTCAGGTACTTGTCTCAGTGACAGAGAGAGAACTAATACATCACATCCATAATAAATATTATGGGTGCCCCTCAAAGATCTCCTTTACTAGGCCAGTATACATATCTCCAAGAAGCAGCTAAGAGCTCAAAACTTCCCATTTATTTAAAGACTTGCCACCAGTAGGAATTCCCTCATCTGGAAATGCCTGAAAGCTCATTCCATCTTGCCTCAGGTGAGGCAACTCTATTTCATTTACGCTTAGAGCTTGCTGCGGAATCAGGCCAAAAATAGACTCCAGCTGTACCCAGATCTTTGCATATCTCCTTTCCTTCTGCAAGCTGCTTCCCTTGCTACCAACTAGGTTACACTTGCAAAGAATGATTCCATGAATTATTTGCACAACAGTCTGTATTTTAGCCTCTTTTACTAGAGGACCACACTAAAACATCTGATGCAATGCTAGACCTCTCTAACCTGTATCATTTTATTTGTCTGTTAAATTTGATTATGATTTACTTTAAAAAAAATTGGCCCTCTGGCCTTACCCATTTGGTTGAATTTAACAAGTGTGATGAAATAATCATCTCGGTGCAAATAGTGCACAAACTGTATTTCATGCACTCTCTGTATTTCCTCTTCAGGGATCAGGACCCCTGTTCTCTGTATTTACATTTCTTTCTGCATAAATGCAAAAGCCTAAACCTCTTTTCCACCCAGAAATTTCCTTTGGTATTTTATGATAATTACTTTTCTTAGGGCTTCTCAGTGCTTGGAATTTGTTATGCCTGTCCACCTTCTTTTACTTTCCTTTTCTGACCTTCAAATCTCAAGAAATTATGAATATACTGTTTTTTCTTTTTTTCTTTTAGCTCCAGAAAGTAATTCCTTTCAAAATAAGCTTCCATGCTATTCTGCAGCTTCCTTGGACTCTTCCAATATTTATAATTACATGTTTATTGAATGCTTATCCTTCTTAAGCCAGGAGCCAGCAAAGTCTTCCTGTAAAAAGTCAGTAATTATTTTAGGCTTTGCAGACTATGTGATCTTTGCTACAACTACTCAATTCTGTCATGGCAGCCAGAATGCAACCATAAACAAAATATAAATGAATAAGAATAATTATATTCCAATGAGCTTTTTAAAAAGGAGAAAAAAATAGATGCTACAGGCCATATTGGCTGATTCCTTTTTTAGTCTGTAAGTTCTTGGAGGGGGCTGGAGAAAGTAAAAATTGTCTGATGCTTATCTCCGGAAAGGAGTTCAAAGTGCTTTCTGCAGTGTCTTCAGTAGCTGGCATTAAAGTAATAACATGTGTTTGGAATTAATTTAAATATAATAAACTCATTTTTCAAAATGTTAAGGTATAATTAGCCCTTTATGGGGCCATTTCATATAGTTTTATACCTGCAAGGGTCTTTAAACAGCTACTCCAGTTTTCAAAAGAACAGAGAGATGAGAACCATGAAGTGAGCCAAGAAAGATACTGATTTATTTGACACATGACATCTAAAATTTTCTGTATGTAACAAAATTATTTTCACTAATATTCATTTTGCAATCAGTAGTAATCATTAGTTTTTTATATTTTAACCAATAGTTAACAGTTAAAGAGGATATTTTGTTTTCAGACATTCAAATTCAAATTTTATGTATGAATTAAAGTGTTCAATTGCCAAACAACATTTATCATGATTGTTATTTATTTTAACCTTTTAAGTTTTGAACAGATTTTTCTTTTTTTTTTTTTTTTTTTTTTTTTGTGGGTACTGGGGGTCAAACTCAGGACCTCACACGCCAGCAGGCACCTATGCCGCTGAGCGATATCACCGGCCCTTTTTTCATACGTGGGTACCAGGACTTGAACTCAGGACCTCGCTCTTGCTGGTCAGGTGCTTATGCTGCTGAGCTATCTCATCGGCTCTTGAACAGATTTTTTTAAATGTTTAAATAAAACGTCAGGGGCTGGTGAGATGGCTCAGCAGCATATGCACCTGCCTGGCAAGCGCGAGGGACCGAGTTCGACTCCCAGAACCCACATACAAAAAAAGGGCTGGTGATGTCGCTTAGCGGCACGGGCGCCTACTGGCGCGAGGTCCTGAGGTCGACCCGGTACCCACACACACACACAAAAATAAATAAATAAATAAATAAATAAAACGTCACAAATACACTAGCTTATCTTCTTTTTTTGCATCTTCGTAATCGCGTTTCTATTATTATTCATTTCAAATTGGCTGTTTAAACAGAGGAGTGTGTAACTCCACAGGAGCTAGAGAAAACAGTTTTGCTCAAAGGCTGATGTGAATTTCCAAAGGTAAGTGTAGTAAAATTTGCATGTAGCACATGCCAACTATTTAACAAGAAAGTCTTCAAATGAACTTTTATATAGGACAAAATGTTGATTTAAGGGTAACTAAACACTCTAGAAATTATGAAAAATAAAAACCTGAGTGTGTTGTGTGTATATTATCTACGGAATCATAATTGTTTAGAATTTAGACCCCACATTTTTTGGAAGATGGAATATCTTATTTTTAATGTAGTTTAGAATTCCAAGCTCATGTTAATAAAGAGTTGATTGATGTTTGTCTGTTTCATTGCTATTCTATTCAAATCTGAATTACCGCCAGAACTTGAGAAAAGCCAACCCTGCCTTGGTGTTGGACAACCACAACTCTAGACCTTTGCAGTACACACTATTTTTATTACCTAGGGGAATTACTGATGAGTTCTCAAGAGTTGTATACAGCATTTTGAAAGATAGTTGGAGAGTAATTGTACATTTTTTTCAATTTTCCTTTTTCCCTCTCTCATACGTTTACAAATAAAACATATCCTATAGTTATCTGTGGGATTATGTCAGTCTGGGGAAAAGTGTGTCAAATTGCGACTTAAGAATGGGAACTGCGGGCTGGTGAGACGGCTCAGCAGCGTAAGCATCTGCCTGGCAAGCGCGAGGGCCTGAGTTCGACTCCCGGAACCCACATACGAAAAAAGGGCCGGTGATATCGCTCAGTGGCACGGGCACCTGCTGGCTTGCGAGGTCCTGAGGTTGACCCCCGGTACCCACACACACACACACACAAAAAGAATGGGAACTGCATAACTTCATGTGGAACAAGAAGACGTTAATGAGTAAATATAAAAATACATATAAAATAGAAAATGAGAGGAGAAACAGCAATTTGTTGACAAGATGTCAGAACGAAGAATCAGGCATTTAAAAATAAGGTAGAATTTCCTTTGTCAATTGAACAAATCACCAATATCAAACACTAGGTAAGATGAAGAATGATAATTAAATCATTAAATCATGGGCAAAGACGTAATGAATAACTGTAGTAGTACTAAATTTAAAATGAAAGATGACTATGTCTAAGAAAATAACACTTCTTTGAAAAGTTTATTAGTGATATTTATAATACTACTAGGTACATCTGGTGTTTAATAATTTATCAATGGAATCTTAGTGGGCTGAAAGAGTGATTTTTCATGGAAAAAAAAGCTAGCCATAAGAATTTAAAATGTCATTGGTAGGAAATAGACAGGTATGACTTATTTTATGAAGCAAAGTGAGTTCTAAAATTCACTGCAATCATATAAGCTAATGTACTAGCTTCTTGGTTTACCTTTTATGTTACTTTAATCATTACTTTTGATTGGCATGTATTCTTCAGTATATAAGAGAAAAGTCCTTCGGCTTTCCTATCTTCAATTTTTCTTTTCAAGAAGTTAAAGAGTTGAGAGCACTAGTATAAATTGTTTTAAAAGGGAATCCCAGGTAAATTTGGAAAGCAAAACATGCAATAAGAAAGAGACAATTGGGGCCAGTGAGATGGCTCAGCGGTGTAAGCGCCTGCCTGGCAAGCGCGAGGTCCTGAGTTTGACTCCCAGTACCCACATACGAAAAAAAAAAAAAGGGGCTGGTGATGTTGCTCAGTGGCACAGGTGCCTGGTGGCGCATGAGGTCCTGAGGTCGACCCCCGGTACCCACACAAAAAAAGAAAGAGACAATCATTAAAAACTATTGTATAACTCTGATCTTTCAAAGTATATTATGTTTCTGTATTTAACTTCACTGTACTACATTTTTCTCTGTAGCTAAGATTTTTAGTCAGCTTTCTGTTACTATAACAAAAATACAAGATAAGCAACTTACAAAGCAGTTTTTGGAGGTTGCAAACCATGGCCAGTTCATTCCGTTGCCTTTAGGCCTGTGATAGAGCAGAAAATCATGGCGAAAGCACATGGCAAAAGAAGCTCTTCTCCTCATGGTGGGTTTGGATCAGAAAAGAGAAACAGGAAGTGACTGTGGTCCCAATATCACCTTCAAGGGATTAACCCCAGTGACCTTAGATCCAATAGCCCTCATCTTCTAAAGGTTCCACCAGCTCTTATTAGTGTCATGGCTTAGGGACCATCTGAGCCTTTGAGGGAACATTTAAAATCCAACCATAGCATCAGAATTCACTGAGACATGTAACAATTCTTCTTAAGGCTGTATATTGTATAAAAAAAATGAAATGTGATATTACTTCTGTTGCCTAAGGTTATTGTAACAAAATACCATGACGTCGATAATTTAATAGGAAGGTATTTTTTCATATTATAGTTCTGGAGGCCAGATGTCCCATATTGGTAGGTGAGTAGAACCATGCTCATCTGAAACCTCTGGAGAATCCTTCTTTGTCTCTTCCAAGGTTTTGGTAGTTTGCCAGAAATCTTTGACATTTATTTTGATTCATTTAAATCCATCAAATTTTGTCCTTTTAGATCTTTCAGCCCCACCTCTACCTCAAGTCACAAAGAGAGTAATGTATTGTACCTTTTTAAATTAGCTTTATAGTTTTATATTTCGTCATTAGTCTCAATACATGTATAATTTCATTTAATATATGGATGTGAATATTATTATATTTTGTGGACCGATATTGTCAGTATCATTTTCTAAATAATTAAATATGGGCTATATACAAACACTGTATGTATCTTAAATTACATATTCCTAAACCAGAAATATACTTTCAGTTAGTATAGTTTTATAAAATAATCTTAAGGTAAAGCTTTATTTTATTTTTCTATTTCAAGTGTTTTTACTTTCACTTTAATTTTAATTACATTTTGATATATTAAATTTCCTGTGAAGTATTTTTGACAACAAATAAATCAATTAATTGAGGGAAAATTGGCATTTTTTTACAGTAACATTTTTCCACCTTAGAGCACAATCTATGGCTACATTTTGGGAGTCCTTCGTACTTTTGCATAGTGGGTCCTTCATTTTGTTTTAGTTTTTAATTTTCTTCAAAACTACTATGCATCCGCTGACAGAATCATTTTGGAAAATACTTCATTATGAGACAGTTTAACTGCTTTGGGAGAAGGTTTTGGAAAAGTCATCAGTGATCACAAGCCTGATTAATGAGCTAATTTTAACTAACTTAATTTTAAAATTATGTAGTGAAATAGGCTTTTTCTTTTAAGGTACATTTCTAGAAGTTTCACCAAATGTACATGGTCAAGTATCGCTACCACAGTGGTGACACAGATTAATCAAACCAGGAAAGTTCCTTCGTTCTGTCCCTTTGGTTTTACCCTTTCTCACGTGTTTCCCTGACAATCACTCATCTGTTACCCTTCATTCTAGTTTTTTTGTTTGGAGAATGTTCAGCAAATGGTCTCATGCAGTACTTTGATACTGGCTTCTCTCACTTTGCATCATTTTTTTAAGAACCTTTCATAAAATCATAGAGAAAAAAATTTTAATTATGTGTGTGAGTTTGTGTGTGGTGATGGGGATTGAACCCAAGCCCTTGTCCATATTAAGCATGTGTTCTGCCAGTGAGCTACAGCCCAGATTTAACTCTTTTTTTTTTTTTAATGTGGGTACCGGGAGTCGACCTCAGGACCTCACACTTGCCAGCAAGTGCTTGTGCCGTTGAGAGATATCACCAGCCCTTTTTTTCTTTTATGTGGGAACCAGGAGTCAAACTCAGGACCTTGTGCTTGCCAGGCAGGCACTTATGCCGCTGAGCTATCTCACCGGCCCTAACTCTTTTTTTTTTTTTTTTTTTTTAACTCATTAATTTCACAGTTTTTTCAGTAGAGAGTGGTGCTCAAGACCATTAAAGGTGATTATAGATAAGGATAGTTCTCAGTTTGTTATGAAAATTCCTGCTTTATGCATTTTAAGGCTGTAATATTAAACACATAGAAACTGACAATTGTTTTATCTGCTGTATGTATGGAAATTGTATTACATGTAATATCAGGTTTAATCTCTCATAATAGATTTTCTCCTATTTTTCTAATATTAGTATATCTATGTAAGTCTAACTTCTTTAGTGTTTATGTCCTATATCCATTTCCACTCATTCACTTTCAAACTGCTTTATCCTTCCTTACATGTAAAACATGTATTTTGTAAGTAACATATAACAGGTTGTTATAAATACATGTTGGAAGAAAAATAAAATACTTAATCATGAGTTTAAACATGAGTTTCTTCTTCTTCTTACAAACATACCTGCCTTGTAGGATTAAGCACCAGTTATTTTTACTTCATTTACCTTTATACAGACCTGATCTCCCAGTACAGTCACATTCAGAGTTAGGGCTTCAACATATAAATGCCAGCCAGACATAATGTTTAGTCCATAACAGTTCATGAGAGATGAGATACTCTCATCACTTTAAGGACATTCTTCCTTCCAGGATGTTTCAGAATTAGAAATACAAAATAGAAAAAAAGATATAAACTCTGCTCATTAATTGACTTAAAGAATTCTGAACATCCAGGGTTCTTCTGGGGGGAGATAGGGGTTTGAGACAGCGTCTTGCTGGCCTTGAACTCACTATATATACCAGGGTAACCTTGAACTTGCAGTGATCCTCCTACTTCAGCCTCCCAAGCACTAGGGTTACAGGCATGTGCCACCATGCCTAGCTGAATATCCAATTTCTATCAAGTCTTAAATCAAGATATTTTCTACCTACAACCTCCACTCTGACTCATATGCAACATCTACTTATATTCCACGAATCTGAAAAAGCTTAAAGACTGATTCTTTATATCGTTCACTGAGTTTACAAGGAACATAAAGCAAGGAGAAACTGAATCTGTAAAACAAGAGTTTGTTATCTAGGCCAAATATTGTCAAGCATTTTCAGTGAAGGATCTGTAGTAGATATTTTAGACATGAGGAGCCATGTAATCTCTTTTGCAGTTATTCAACTCTGCTATTGTATAAGAAACAGCCACATATAATACGCTTCTGTAAGTGTAGCAATAAAGCTATATACCAAATTGGATGATTTCTCCAATTTGACTTCTCTATAGTTATTTGCCAATCTCTAATTTAAGACATGACCTCTTAGCTGAAAAAGGATATTATCTAAGGATAGATTACTAATAATAACTCAGAATTACCCAAGGCCAACTACTGAAAAACATTTAAGGAGATAGCTATCATTAAGTAGACAATATAGCACATAGATCACAAACTATTCATAAAGTCTCTGTATAGTTTGGTGAATTAAACATCTCAGAGACATTCCCACATAAATTAAATAAACATTCAATAGCTATGAAATACCCTTTCAATAACCATAAACACTTGGTTCTCTTTAATGTTACATATAGATTATTAATATATATTTATTACAAATGTTTGAGTGATGTTTTATAGGAATTAACTTTGATATCGTGTACCAAAGACCCTACATTAGGCAGCTTTCTTTCACTAAAACAAAATACCTGAGATAATTAACTTAAGAAGAAGAGAGAGGAAAAAAGATGGCGGATGAGTAAGAAGCACGCAGAGAAACTCTCTAAAAGTTGCCATTGGACTACAGGAATATAAGGACCGGGAGAGCGCAGGAGGGGGGCAGATGCCTCCCCGGGACCCAGAAAAGTTCTGAAGCGCAGCTTGGGACCCCCGGCACCAGTGAAGGGTACTTTTCAACAAAGAAGGAACAGACCCCGCACGCGCACCTTCTACCATCCCAGGAATCACGGCACGACAGAAGTTCAAAGCTGCGGACACACAGTGACAGCTGGCGCCCAGGGAGCCCCCACGGAGGATCGCGAGACAGCGGCGTGGCAGGGGAGCAGCGGAGAACTGTGCTAGCCGGCGGTGAGTGAGTGTCTCTCAGCCACAGCTGTCCCACGCCAGAGAGCGACTGGCCGGGCGCCACTGTGGGGGGTGCAGCGAAAATCGGAGCGGCTCGAAAACAGCTCTGGGAACTTGTGCTCCAGGCAGGGCAGCGCAGGGCCTCTCAGACCCACGAAAGTGCGCTGAGGGCCGTGGGTGAACGAGACTGGTCTCTCAGCCACAACTGTCCCACGCCACAGAGTGACTGGCCCGGCGCCATTGTGGGGGGCGTGACAAAAATCAGAGCAGCGCAAAAGCAGTGCGCTGACAGCAGCGGGCTAAGGAGACCAGTCTCTGCCTGAAAGACCACGCTCTGCTCACCGCCCCACCAGAGGGCCGCTCTTGGCTCGCTGGGACGGACCTGCACGGAACAAGACTCTGTCATCACACGGTGTCTGCCTACAGCAGAGTCAACACCTGGAACTGATTCTCTTTATTTTTTTATTTTTTTATTTTTATTATTTTTTTTCTCTCTCATTAGTTTTTTGTTCTGGTGAAGGGTTTTATTTTATTTTTATTTTATTTATTTTTTTTATTTTTTTCTTTTGTGGGGTTTTATTTCTGTTTTATCTGTTTGCTTTGTTGTTTTTGTCTTCATTTTTGTTTCTGTTTGTCTATTTGCTCTTTCCTTCATTATTCTCTCTGGCTTTTATATGAGTGTAAACAGCACCTCTAACCTCTTTGTGATTGTGGTTGTGATCTGTTCTTCCTTTTATCCTTTCCTTCTCTTTTTCCCACCAGTCCTCTGCACTAGTGTCCCAATGTTAGTGGGATCCCTCTTGGTCCTCTAACCTTACATCTAATTCCTTCCTCTTCTCACAATACTCTATTTCCTCCTTAACTCATTTTAAATTTAAACTCCTGAGGGGAAAAATTGACATACTAAGGACTTGTATACTGCATATAATTTTTCTGGTGTGTTTTAGATTTTGTTATATAACCACAACTCTACTTTATAGGGCTAAAAGTGGTAAATAACTGGTTAGCTCAGTCTGTCATTTTCTAGGCTGTGTTTGATGCTTCAGTAACCATTATAGCCAAATGTAAAATAACTGTTCTAAACAGCTTTCCTTCCTGATATTTCATGATTGATATTGACTAAGGGACACAGAAAATACAGTGGCACAGTACCAAAGAATCAAGGACTTGGCCAAACAGGTAGCAACTTCTCACATCCAACGAATTGAAGAGGTAGGATCCGGCAGAAAGCTCAAAACCCAAAAGCAAGCTCCACTTGGAAGATACTGCGGAGAAGTAGTCATCTTCTAAGGATCTTGAACACTAGCAATAAAGTAACCTATCATAGGTAATTTACAAACATCACCCCAGGAATTAAAGAAAGAAAAAATGAGACGGACACTTAAACAAGATGCAACCCCACACATCCAATTCACCAAAGGCAAACCTAGGGGGCAACGAGGTGGGACAATCCGAAAGCCACCCACCTGGCATATCTGAAGGGGTAACAACAAAACAATTGAATGAGGCTCTGGAAAAAATTAAAACAGAAATAATTTCACAGATAACTGCAGAGATAATGTCCACAATGAAGACTATGCTTAAGGACACTGTAGCTGATACAGACAAAAAAATAGATGAGCTTAAGAAAACTATAGAAACCATGAATGCTCAGCATAGGAAAGAAATGGAATCCAAAAAGCAGATTCAAGCAGATATCCAAGAGAACAAAAATTCCATTGAAAGTATTTGTAGCAGATTAAGCCAATGTGAGGACAGGATATCAGATATAGAAGACAGGCTTGCAATTAGTGATCATGAAAAGAAAGAATTCTTAAAAACAGCAAGGGACCATGAAAAATCAATTCAGCAGCTGCTAGATGACTCAAAGATAAACAACTTAAGAATAATTGGAATAAATGAAAAAGCAGGAGATAGCATAAATGACATTAAAACCTTGTTCAAAGACAGTATCAGGGAGAACTTTCCTGGAAGAGAAAAAGAATTTGACGCCCCAATAAGTGAAGCTTTTAGAACACCAACTAGACATGATCAAAAAAAAAACCTCAGCCAGACATATCATAGTCAAGATCCCAGAAATTCAACAGAAGGGCAGAATCTTAAAAGCTGTTAGGGGGAAGAGACAAATCACCTATGAAGGAAAACCCATCAGAATCCAGCTGACTTTTCAGCACAAACCCTCAATTCAAGAAGAGCTTGGAATGACGTATTTCAAGTTCTAAAGGAAAATAATTTTCAACCCAGATTGATGTACCCCGCAAAACTATCTTTCAAAATTGATGGAGAAATAAAATACTTTCATGACAAAGAACATCTAAGAAAATTTATGACCACCAAACCAGCACTCCAAAATGTTCTGAAGGACATTCTAGAAAGAGATAGGAAACCCAACAGAAGGAATCCACCAGGCAGGGCAGATAATCAAATAGCAGGAAAGGGGAAAAACAAAGAGTGGGAACCAACAACAGGAAAATATCATGACAAGTATAAGTCAATACATATCAGTTTTAACCATCGATGTTAACGGTCTCAATTCACCAATCAAAAGGCACAGACTGGCAAAATGGATCAAGAAGCAAGATCCAACAATATGCTGTATACAAGAAACACATTTAATTCAGAAAGAAATTCATAGACTGAAAGTCAAAGCATGGAAAACAATACTCCATGCAACAGGAACCCAGAAAAAAGCAGGGGTAGCTATTCTTTTTGCAGACAAAGTGAATTTCAAGCCAAGAATGATTCAGAGAGATAAGGACGGTCATTACATCCTTGTAAAGCGAACAATCCAAGAGGAAGAGATAACGATCATAAATATATATGCGTCAAATACCAATGCACCCAACTATATAAAACAAGTACTAAAGGACATGAAAAATCAAATAAGCACTAATACAATTATATTGGGAGATCTCAATACTCCACTGTCACAAAAAGACAGATCAACTAGACAGAAAATCAATAATGAAATAGTAGAACTGAACCAAACTTTTGAACAAATGGACTTAGTAGATGTCTACAGAGTGTTCCACCCCACAACATCAGAATACACATTCTTCTCAGCTGCACATAGGACGTTCTCCAAAATAGACCACATACTAGCTCATAAAACCTGCTTAAGTAAATGCAAAGGAATTGAAATTATCCCATGCATATTATCAGACCATAGTGCAATGAAATTGGAAATCAATGGCAAAAGAAATCACAAAAACTCCCTAAACACATGGAAATTAAACAGCACCCTCCTGAACAACCAATGGGTCACAGATGAAATTAAAGAAGAAATTAGACAATTTCTACAACTGAATGATAATGACAGTACAACATACAGGAACTTATGGGATACAATGAAAGCAGTCCTAAGAGGGAAATTTATAGCATTAAATACTTATATTAGGAAGATAGAGCAAGCGCAAATAAACAACTTAATGGCAAACCTCGATCTTCTAGAAAAAGAAGAGCAGGTTAAGCCAAAAGCCCGTACAAGGGAGGAAATTATAAAGATCAGAGCAGAAATTAATGTATTGGAGACTAAAAAAACAATACAAAGAATCAATGAAGCAAAAAGTTGGTTCTTTGAAAGAATAAATAAGGTTGGACAAACCCTTATCCAACCTTATTAAAAAAAAAGAAAAGACTCAAATCCATGCAATTGAAAATGAAAAGGGTGATATCACGACGGACCCTGCAGAAATCCAGAAGATCATCTATACCTATTTTAAAAATCTATATTCTACTAAGATGGAAAATGCAGAAGAAATGGACAGATTCCTAGATTCGTATGAATTACCAAAGCTGAATCAAGAAGATTTAAAAATCCTAAATAAACCAATATCAACCAATGAAATTGAAGATGTAATTAAAAACCTCCCAACAAAGAAAAGCCCAGGCCCTGATGGATTCACTGCCGAATTCTACAAGAAATTTAGAGAAGACCTAATGCCACTACTTCTCAAACTTTTCAATGAAATTGAAAGGGAAGCAATACTCACAAATTCATTCCTGGAAGCAAGCATTACCCTGATACCAAAACCAGAGAAGGACCCAACTAAGAAAGAGAACTACAGGCCAATCTCCCTAATGAACATAGATGCAAAAATCCTTAATAAGATACTGGCAAACAGAATCCAACAAATCATCAAGAAGATTATACACCATGACCAAGTTGGATTCATCTCTGGGATGCAGGGATGGTTCAACATATGTAAATCAATAAATGTAATACACCATATTAACAGAACCAAAGACAAAAACCACATGATCATCTCAATAGATGCAGAAAAAGCTTTTGACAAAGTCCAGCACCTTTTCATGATAAAAACCCTACAGAAAATTGGAATAGAGGGTCTTTATCTCAACCTGGTAAAAGCTATCTATGACAAACCAACAGCCAATATTATACTAAATGGCCAAAAACTGAAAGCCTTCCCTCTAAAATCAGGAACAAGACAAGGATGTCCACTATCCCCACTCTTATTCAACATAGTTCTGGAAACTTTAGCCAGAGCAATTAGACAAGAGAAAGAAATAAAGGGAATAATGATTGGAAAGGAAGAAGTTAAATTATCATTATTTGCAGATGACATGATACTCTACACAGAAGACCCCAAAAACTCCACTAAAAAACTGCTAGATTTAATAAGCAAATTCAGTAGTGTAGCTGGATACAAAGTCAATACTCAAAAGTCAATAGCCTTCCTGTACACAAATAACAAACTTACTGAAAGAGAAATTAGGGAAACAATACCTTTCACAATAACATCCAAAAAAATGAAATACCTAGGAATCAACCTCACAAAGGATGTAAAAGACCTCTACACTGAAAACTACAGTACTCTGAAAAAGGAGATTGAAGAGGATATCAGAAAATGGAAAGATATCCCTTGCTCCTGGATAGGAAGAACCAATATAGTGAAAATGGCCATACTTCCAAAATTGTTATACAGATTTAACGCAATTCCAATCAAAATTCCAACAGCATATCTCACAGAATTAGAGAAAACAATCCTAAAATTCATTTGGAATCAGAAGAGACCTAGAATAGCAAAGGCAATTCTGGGCAACAAAGGCAAGGCAGGGGGCATGACAATCCCCGACTTGAAATTATACTATAAAGCTACTGTGACAAAAACAGTGTGGTACTGGCAAAAAAACAGACCCGAAGATCAATGGAACAGATTAGAAGATGCTGAAACAACCCCAGACATACTAAGCCACCTTATCTTTGACAAAGGTGCCAAACACATTCGCTGGAAGAAAGATAGCCTCTTTAATAAATGGTGCTGGAAAAACTGGCTCTACACATGCCGAAGATTAAAACTAGACCCATATCTTTCACCATGCACTAAACTAAATTCAAAATGGATCAGAGATCTAAATATTAAAACAGAAACATTAAATCTGCTGGAAGGTAGGATAGGTAAATCCCTTGAAGACATTGGAGTAGGCAAAGGCTTTATGAATAAAAACTCAACCACATGGGAACTATCCCAAAGAATCAATAACTGGAATCTCATCTTATTAAAAAGCTTTTGCACAGCAAGAGAAACCACCAACAGAGTGAAAAGTCAACCCACAACGTGGGGAAAAATGTTTGCCAGCTGTTCCTCAGACAAAGGATTACTATCGAGAACATATAAAGAACTCAAAAAAATCAGACCTCCCAAATTTAAAGACCCACTCCAAAAATGGGCATCTGAGATGAATACACATTTCTCAGATGAACAAATACTAATGGCAAACAAATATACAAAAAAATGTGCAACATCACTAGTCATTCGAGAGATGCAAATTAAAACAACACTGAGATACCATCTCACTCCAGAAAGAATGGCTACTATAAAGAAATCAACTAATAACAAATGCTGGAGGGGCTGTGGGGAAAAAGGAACACTTCTTCACTGTTGGTGGGAGTGTCGACTGGTACAGCCACTGTGGAAGTCTGTGTGGAGATTCCTCAAAAAACTAGGGTTGGAGGTCCCATTTGACCCAGCTATTCCCCTTCTGGGCATCTTCCCAGAAGAATTAAAAACATCGTACCACAGCGATATATGTGCACCCATGTTTATAGCAGCACATTTTGTAATAGCCAGATCTTGGAAACAACCCAAATGCCCATCAACTGAGGAATGGATAAGAAAGATGTGGTATTTTTATACAATGGAGTACTATTCAGCCATAAAGAAGGATAAACTGGAGACTTTAATAGGTAAATGGATGCAACTCGAGAAAATACTCATAAGTGAAATAAACCAGACGCACATGTGTAAGCATCGTATTGTCTCTCTAGTATGAGAAACTGAAAGAGTAAATAAGATCCAAAATGTACAATAGACATGGTGAATCAAAAAGAAACTGGTCAATAAGAAAGTGAGACTGGAATAGGGAAAAGAAAGAAGGGAAAGGGAAAAAAATTGTATATATATATATAAGATGGTTAAGATAGATACACTACCAATTTTACTTAGTTCATTGAAGAGTAAGGTTTGAGCCAATAATGTTTGGACAATTGAATGCTAGTGTCTGGTATCCTGATAGTACTTATCCTGATAGTAACTTAAAGATAGTACGTAATACATTGACCATTGTTACCCTCATGTTATGTTGTTTTGAAAATTTGTTCTTTTTTTGATTTGTTTTGTTTTTTCTTCTCTTTAAAATAAAAATAAATCAAAAAAAAATAAAAATAAAAAAAAAATAAAGAAGAAAATAAAAATTACCTGAAACTAAAAAAAAAAAAAAAAAGAAGGATTTATTTGGCCTGTAATCTGGAAGGTTTTTTCCCATGGTCAGTTAGCCCTGTTGTTTTTGGGCATGTAGCAAGGCAGCACATCAGACAGGAAGATATGGTAACACAAGCTACTCACCTCATGGCAACTGGGAAGGGAAAAAGACAGAGGAAAAAACCAGGGTCCCCAAAACCCCTGCGCATGCCTCAAAAACCTAGAACCTTCATTAGGCCCCCACCTCTTAAAGATCCCACTACTTCCCAGTAGCACCATGGGCTGGGGAACAAGCCATTTACACAGGGGGTCTTTGGAGAAGATTCCTGATTCAGAGCTACTGTGTCTTAGAACCATACCTAGATCAATTATCAATGGCTACTTCCCTTGCCTCATCAATCAAAATCTGATAGCAATGGAAGGGGAAATGGATAAATCAACATCAACTACTGGAAACACCAATACCCTACTTCCTTTTTTAGAGGGAGCAAGATCAACATTACTATAGAATTTATTGAAATAAAAAGGATTACACTAGAGTACTGTAAACAACTGAAGATCAGCAAATTAATAATATACATAAAGGGGACAAATTCTTGGGCACAACCTATTAATGCCTGCTCAAGAAGAAACAGAAAATCTGAATAGACCTATGGCAAATGAAGAAATTTAATCAGTTGTCAGTAAAGAACACACTAAGAAAAAACATAAGGCCAGAATAATTCATATAATCCAGAAATGCATATAGATAGATAGCAGTTGTTTGGAATGAGGTGTGGGATGATGGGGTATAAGGAGTTAATAGCTAAAAGATATATATATATTTTTTTAGAGCTGAAGAAAGTATTCTAAAATTGACTGTGATGATGGTTTTGCGTATGTGAATACACCAAAAATAATTGGCTTGAAGTCTTTAAATGTATCAATCAAGTTGTATAAAAATGTAAATAAATGAGACAACTGCCAGCAAGCGGGTTCAGAAAATAAAGAATTGATGCTTCAAACTAACACATTTTACTTAAATATGTAAAGTTGATGAATGAGTCAATATACTATTTCCAAAGACTTCCAAGGTATATCCACTTATATCAAAAGGTAGATCAACATACAGTATGAATTCTCATTGTGGTAATATCATTTATGCAAAGTCAGTTATAATATAAACATATTAAAACCTTTTATTATTTCATTAAAATTAGAATTTAGGCTCAGTATCAGAGGGAAATTTTTTAAAACAACAGTTGTCTGAAACCACTTTATCTATTATTCATACTCTTACATAATCCTTAGTAAAAGAGTATTATTTATCTTGTGCAATCATAGAATATTACGTGAAACTGAAATGCTTTTCTCTTTCCGTTTATTTCTGAAATATAACCCATGAAAAAAGCCTTCATAGTGAGTGTCATAAAGTCTCAAGCAAATTATAAAACTTTTCCAGGGTTGCAATGAAGTTTTTCTAGATATAGATTTGTGCAAAGAATACCTGTTTCTTGATGACATACTAAACACTTGAATTTAGGTCCATATTTCCATTTTCTGTGATTTTTGAGTGAATTTTTAAAAATTCATTTATTCTTTGGTTTCTCAATTGTACAAGGACACTGATCTTTGTTTGTCCTTAAGATTTATCAGCCTACTGATACGTTTCTGTTCCAAAGTGCTCTTAATTCAGTGAAAGGGCTAATGGACGTTGCATAAAGAAGCCTGCAGTTGGAAAGTAGGCAGCAACACAGATCAACAGAGACAACACTTAGACGAGCTGGATGTAAACCTCAGTCACCCTTTGTGAGACAGACTTACATGCAGTAGGATGAGAATGTGTAGAAAATTACACCCCTAGAAGGAATGAATCTCCTTAAGGTCATTAAATTATTTAGTCTATTGCTCTGTTTGATTTGAAAATCAAAACAATCTCTATTAAGTACTTTTGTCTATTATGGAAGAGCTTGGTTTGGTTTGTAAGCATGCTTTTGCAAGCCATCAGTGAAGTAAGTGCTTTCATTGGCTAAAATAAAGCCTACTATTTGTACCAGGAGAGACTACCATCAGAATCTGTGTTTGAACACAAAATATTAACTTGATTTTCCTCCCAGAAAATTTAAGGATGAAGTTCAAACACCACTTTATTAAAATGGTTTGTCTTTACTGTGCAATATAATCTATGTTGGCAAAAGGAAAATCTGACCTTTATATTCCAAAGGTATATTTCTCAGTTTAGCTATTTCTAATATATGTACATTTATCGAAATAAATGGTAATCAGTCTGTTTTAAAGAACTATTTTTTTAAAAATCTTGACATAAATGGAATCAAACATGATAGTTGTCACACCTTACAACCAAAACCTGTCTAGCTCATAATGAGATGAAAAATGTACATAAAATGCAAATAATATCACTTCTGGCTAAATCATGTTATTGTTTTTCAGATGATTTATGACGCTGTTTTGGTCATCCATCTCTGTGAAAGAAAAATGCAAATTGAAATTACCAAATATTCAAGACCATCCTCTTATACCTGTGTTATATTATTGAATATTAATGTTACAAAGCAGAACTATTTCCAGAATTAATTTATGAAAAAGTCTTTACCCAAATTCTCAAAGTCAGCTCTGACTATTTCAGAGTAAGGTTAAAATTAATTGCTAAGAAACTTACTAGTGTGATCTCCAAATAAAAAATGCCAAGCCGGTGAGATGACTCAGCAGCATAAGCACCTGCCTGGCAAGCGCAAGGCCCTGAATTCGACTCCCGGTACCCACTTACGAAAAAAGGGCCGGTGATATCGCTCAGCGGCACGGGTGCCTGCTGGTGTGCGAGCTCCTGAGTTCGACCTCTGGTACCCACACACACACACACACACACACACAAAAAGCCAAATAGAACAAGTCTAATTATGAAGATGGCAGACACAATTCAGTAACAGAAAAGGTTTTATTCAGTAGCTAAATAATAGGATGTTTGAAATGATAAATTACTTTAAAATGCATTTAAGGAGACAGACAATCAGGAAAATACTATTGAGTTGTCTCTAAAAAAGAAATCTGAAATAATACTACTTTTGTTGACATGTTTTATTATACTTAGTGATCAATTGAGAAAGAGACCAATATCTATATTCTGTAGGAAATCTTAGTTTTAATTCTTTCATATGTGAAATATACATTCTTTCCTTTTGCATTCTATAAAATGAGAAAAATAATTTTCATGTGGAAAACGTAGCATAAACTACAATAATGACTCAAAAGTCTGATGTGGTAATGTTAGATGACTATAATAAAGAGAATGTATTTGTTGTATGTTATATTTTTCTAAAATTATACAATCAGCTAACAGTTTTACATTACAGTGAGTGTGCAAAAGAAGATTAAGAAACACACAAATAAGGGAGGCAAAAGGAGAGGAGAGAAGGGGTTGAAAAAGGAATTAAGATGCATTGTGTACATGTACCAACTCCATACAAGGAATGTAAATATGTACTGCAAATATGGCAAATGTGGATTAATAAAAAATTAAAATAACTGCTGAGTAACTATAAAAGAATATTTTGAGTTGTGCAAATTTAAGATTGAGCTAAAATAAATTTGCCATATACAAATCACCAATAATAAGTACAAGTCTAAATAAAATAATAGGTTATTGAAACAGATGTTTATCATTGTTTTAAAGCCCTTGTTCTACAAACAGATCATTTTGGAATATGTATCAAAAATTCCATTCTTTCAAATTATTTCTTGATTTTTATATCATTAACCGAAGGTAAGAAAAATTTGATCTTTATGACACACAAATAAGGGAGGCAAAAGGAGAGGAGAGAAGGGGATGAAAAAGGAATTAAGATGCAGGAGGCATCACAATCCCTGACTTGAAATTATACTACAAAGCTACTATGATAAAATCATCATGGTACTGGCAAAAAAAAGAGCTGAAGATCAGTGGAACTGATTAGAAGATGAAGACACAACTACAAACACATGTAGCCACCTTATCTTTCACAAAGGGGCCAAGCATGTTCACTGAGAAAAATATAGCCTCTTTAATAAATGGTGCTGGAAAAACTGGCTTTCCACGAAGATTAAAACTACACCCATGTCTATCAGCATGCACTAAACTAAAGTCAAAATGGATCAAAGATCTAAATACTAAGATGGAAAAACTAAATCTACTGGGAGAGAGAGTAGGTAGAAATCTTGAAGACACGGGCATAGGCAGAGTGGTCATGAACAAAACCAAAACTAAATGGGAAATACTTCGAAGAATCAAAAATTGGGATCTCATCTTATTAAAAATTTTTGCACATCAAAAGAAATCACCAATAGAGTGAAAAGAAAACACACAGAGTGGGAAAAATATTTTAGCCAACTGTCTCTCAGATGAAGGACTTCTATCTAAAGACTTGAACATATAAAGAATTGAAAAAAATCAGGCCTTCCAAATTCAAAGACCCAATCAAAAATGGGCATCTGAGATGAATACACACTTCTCAGATGAAGAAATACAAATGGCAGATAAATATATGAAAAAATGTTCAACATCATTGGTCATTTGAGAAATGCAAATTAAAACAACACTGAGATTCCATCTCACTCCAGAAAGAATGGCTATTATCAAGAAGTCAACCAATAACAAATGCTGGCAGGGTTGTGGGGAAAAAGTAACGCTTCTCCACTGTTGGTGGGAGTGTCGACTGGTACGACCATTGTGGAAATCAGTGTGGAGATTCCTCAAAAACTAGGATTAGAGGTCCCATTTGACCCAACTATTCCCCTTCTGGGTATTTTCCCATAAGAATCAGAAAGTTACTTTCAAAACTGTGAGGTAAGTGAACTATTAAAACCAGCATAGTAATCTAGGCTCCCTGTTATTTAACTTCTCCCTAAAGACTGAAAGAGAACTAACTCAAGGACATCAGGCACAGAATATAATATTAACACCAAAGTAGGTACAACAGAGGCAAAGAGACATTTGGGACATAGCATTATGTGTACTTGACATGTTAGTGATAAGGTATGTGGTACAGAGGGTCAGGGTAGCTCCTTTACCACTCATGACAAAATTTTTGAAGCAGCAAGCGTCATTTATAATGGACTAAAATAACGGTTCAGTTAATCAGTTAAGAGGAATTACTAACTGGGTGCAGTGGTCCATGCCTAAAATCCCAGCACCAAGGGAGGCTGAGGCAGGAGAATCAAAATTTTAAATCTTGCCAGGAAAATTTAGCCAGAGCTGTGTCTCAAAACAAAAAAATAAAATAAGGACAGATATAGCTCAGTTGTGAAGCATCCCTTGGGTTCACTCCCTCATTCTGAAAAAAGAAATTACACTTATTTTCCACACACACTTAAAGGGAAAGAAAAGAAATATCTCTTTTATTTTTAATAGATGTCAGAGATACAAATAAAAGGAAAAACCAGTATATTCTATAAAGATGTTAAAGAAGTAGAAGGCAATGCTATGTTTCTTTCTAGGTGGGGAGATGAGGAGCCCCACACAAGAAAATCAATAAAAAAAAAGTTTCAAAAGAAATGCTTTGTGCAGCTTGAACAGTTTTAATACTATTTTGCAGTGAGTAAACATCACATCTTTTTACCTTAATAATGAAAATAAAGGGCACACTTTATTCCTTACTATTTTTTAAAAGGAACAAAATCTTAAATAATCCCTAAACTCAGACAGTTGTCTGAGTTAAACAACAAAAGTAAAGGTCGTGTGGTGACTCAAGCCTGTAATCCCAGCACTCGGGGAGGCTAAGGTAGAAGAGGATGGCAAATTCAAATCCAGCCTGGGCAACTGGTGATTTAGTGAGAACCTGTCTCAAAGCAAAAGACAAGAAGGGCTGGATTGTATCTCTGTGTGAAGACTCTGGGTTTAAGCCCCAGGTCCCCCCATCCAAAGAAAGCAAAGACTGAAATTTTCCTTGAGTTTTGCTGACTTTACCAAGCTCAACCTTTCAAACCCCTCAACAGATTCTCTTTCAAATCCCAACCAGGAACGTGGATCTTTCCTGAGGCTGGAAACAATAGCAGTGAGAAGTTTGGAATGAGGTATTCCTATTCTAGACCATGATGTTTTCCTTATCCCAGGTGATTTGCATTTCTTACTTTTTCTTTCCTCATTGGTATGGCTTCTTCTGCTTCTGCTTCTGCTGCTTCTACTTCTGCTTCTGCTGCTTCTTTCGTACCGGGAATCGAACTCAGTACCCCGCGCTTGCCAGGCAGGCACTGAGCTATATCCCCAACCCTGGTATTGCTTCTTACAGAGAAAGTTCAAGGCAGAAAGACAGGGATCAGATAAAAAACCAACTATAATATATACTCACAGCACCAGGCAAGGCTCTCCCACAGGGATGTTAAACCACATTTTGCACTGCTTTTTCTTTTTCTTTTTTTTTTTTTTGTGGGTACCGGGGGTCGACCTCAGGACCTCGCGTGCCAGCAGGCGCCCGTGCCACTGAGCGATATCACCGGCCCCTTTTTCATATGTGGGTTCCAGGAGTTGAACTCGGGCCCTCGCGCTTGCTGGGCAGGCGCTTAAGCCGCTGAGCCATCTCACTGGCCCTTGCACTGCTTTTTCTTGTTTTAGTGTGACATGTATGATACATGCTGAATGTAATCACCTGGATAGCAAATATATACTAATAAAAAATAAATAAAAAGAATATAAAATCTGTTAGTAACCTAATATCAGAATGAAACCAATTTATACATAAAAAGTAAAAGCAGGATTGTGAGACAAAATATTTTACATTTATTTTATTTTTTCACTTAATTTTTTGTTCAGGAGCCTAAATGCATTTTTCTTTCTTTCTCCTTTTGTTTTCCTTGTTAAAAATCAGAAAAGAATCTCTGTTGTGATTGTTTTGAGAACTTATCACATTTCAATATATATCAATGTTAGTGAATCATAGATAACTAGTTTTTTTTCTGTCCAACGCATATGCCATGTTTATTCTGCTTAACGGGAATTGTAGATTAGAAGTAACAGTTCTGTTTTATAAAGTTAAAAAAAAGAAATGATTCCAAAATTATCTTTCATGAAGGAAGCATCACATATGCAGAAAAAAGTTTTTTTGGCAGCATCATTATCACATTTTAAATGCAAGATCACATCATCTACAGAGATAATTACTTCATTTCCAGTTCAGATACATTTTATTTATTTCCCTTACCCAATGGTTCTGAATAGGATTGTAAGTACTAAGTTGAAAGAAGTAGTGAGAGTCAGCCTTCTTCCCTTATTCTTTGCCTCAGAGAAAAAACTTTCAACTTTTCATTGTTTTGTTAGGTATGGGCTTGTTACTTTTGGCCTTCACTGTGTTGAGGTACTTTCTTTCTATATCTAGTGTTATGAAAGAATGTGGAATTTCGTTAAATGCATTTGTGCCACTATTGAAATGATCACGTTCTTTGGTCTTCATTCTGTTAATGCAGTGCATTTCCTTGATTTATCTATGTTCAACCTTCCTTGCATCCCAGGATGAGTCACAGTTGATTGTGATGAATAATCCTTTTAATGTGCTATTGAGTTTGATTGGATAATATTTTGTTGAGGATTTTTGCATGTATGTTGATTTGGATACTGGCCTAGAATTTTCCTTTCTTGTAGTTAGTTTCCTGTACTTGCTTTGTTGTAAGAGTTAATGCAGTCTTTGACATTAAGTTTGGAAGTATTTCCTCCTCTTCAATTTTTTTGGAAATTTGAAAAGGAATGGTGTTCTTTAAATGTTTGTTAGAATTCAGTCATGCAGTTATAAGTTTCTAGATGTTAATTTCATGGAAAATTTCAATTACTGATTTCATCATTTTAGTCATTATTGGTTAGTTAAGATTTTTTATTTCTTCTTGATATATATATACACACATATATATATACACATATATATATACACACATATATACATATATACATATATATATGTATGTATATATGCACACACACACGTATATATATATCCATTTCTTCTAGATAATCCAATTTGTGGCATATAATTGTTATCAGTAATTCCTTATGATAGTTTATTTTCTCTGGTATCAGTTTATATTTCTGATTTTATTCATTTGGATCTTCTTTATTTCAGCTGTTTTGATTTTTTAAGAGTTTTTTTTTTTTCTCTTTTCTACTGTGCTAGTCTCTAATTGCTTATTTTTGCTGTGGTCTTAACTATTTCCTTTCTTCTACAGACTTTAGGCTTAGTTCTTTTTTGTTTTGTTTTTTTTTTTTTTTGTTTGTTTTTTTCCTAGTTCCTTGAAGTTTAATGCTTGGTTGTTTATTGGGGCTATTTCTTCTTCTTGTGATGTGGTCATGTTGCTTCCAACTTCCCTTTAGACCTGATTTTGCCACATTCTATAAACTTTAAAATATATTTCCAATTTTTTGTCTCAATGTATTTTCTAACTTTCCTTTTTAAGTTTTTCTTTGACTCATTGCTTTGACTAAACAGGAGCATGTTGTTTAATTTCCGCATATTAGTGAAATTTCTAATAGCCATTCTTTAACACAACTAAATGTAAAGGAAGCTTCTGTACTAGAGATGTAATGCAAATAATAACAAATTATATGAAAATTTGACTGTGGTCTCCATTCATTGCAAATCTCCTCATAATAAAAATACTAATAATAGTGGACATAAAAGACAATGATGGGCATTCATCTCAATTGTTTTTCAACCAAAATAAGTGAGCTTTAGAATAAACTGGTAAATCAGAAAGTCCTCAGTGACTCACATATTGCCTACAGTGTTCTGATTCAGACTGCTTAATGACAAAACAGTTATTTCTCTTGGGCTGAGTTAGAATGGATCGTTTCAGAGTCTTGTGTTCTTTTGTGAATTGAGAATGAGAGCTTCCCTACAGTTGTCATTATTTGTAGTCATGGAGATGGGGAAAATTGATGAGTTTTTTTCTGACAATAGGTCCAAGAATTGTTCAACTTAGTGTCTGGCACTTAAACGTTTTGCTCTATAAGGCTAGAAATGGATTCTGCAGGAATGCACTCTACTCTAAGTATATTTTTTAGCCCTGCTGCTAATTGTCTCCTGAACACTAAACTAATATGGATGAAGTGAAGCAGAAGTTATTTTTTATGTGCTTTATATTCTTTGTCCCTTTTTATGAGGATAGTACCAAGGAACCTGAATTGATAAAAATTTATTTATGTTTTAATTTGACTTGATTACAAAATCTGTTGTGGGTTAATGCTATTTTATAAAATGTCTTCATGCCTGGAAAATACCACCATTAACTTAGACCAAAGATCAAAAACATTTAATAATTAAAATACAAATCTTAGCAACCACATAAGCTTAGGAAAGTTATGAAAGTATCACTTTTGCAAGATCATAACCAACAGTATTGCAATTGAGTAGGAATGTTGAAATGTTCTGAGGAGATGAGTTGAGACTAGATGCCTGATGATTGGAGGAAATCAAGGGCACAATCACCTTATACTTACAAAGGAAAGGAAATTGAAAGAAACTTCAAAACTTTTCTCTCAATATAACCCTAAGTCACAAAATTCAAAAGCATATAAAAAACTTTAATGGTAGGCAAGTTACCCAAGTCAATAGTAGAAGTATGGACTCAATTCAGAAATATGTCAATTCTATGTATTCTATGAATTCTATGAAATAGTTTGAAAGAAATTTAAAAATAAGTAATCTTAAGTTGTTAAAAAGTTAGACACTGAACTATTATAAACTAAAACTAGTACCACAACTAACAATATCAATCTCTTAAACATAATGTTCAGCAAAAAAGCACATATGTATGATTCTAATACATGATTTTAATGTATGTTCATAAGGTATGATTCTAATTATATACAGTGTAAAAACATCCGAAACTAATCTATGGTTTAAAAAAGAAATGAAAGTCCTTTGGGGATAAAATAACTGAGAGAGGACTCATGGATATTATAGAAATACTGGTAATGTTCAATTTCTTGATGTAGATCCTGGCTACATGTGTATTCACTGTGTGAAAAAAAACTTGGTATAATAAAAGCATAATGAATAATATTCCTCAAGTAAAATATTATATCCTTAAAAGTAAGCACTAAATACATTTAAGACTTTAGAAGACTTTCTGCTAAGCAAATCCAGTAGAAAAATCCAAGTCATACTGAAATGATGCATGGCTCTTTGCATTATTTCATAGCTAGAAAAGTAAGAATTACTGTACTAAAAGTAAAAACTAAAATAAATTAAAAGTAAAAAATTAGAACATTAAGAATGTAACAGAAAAATAAATATATGAAAAATTTCAAAATATATCTTACATTTTGGGTGTTCAAAATCATTTCTGTACATATTGTTCTCTTTAGAAGCTTAATTCTTCTGCTCTATTTTCTTATTCAGAAATGTCACTTTTTTTCACTTATTTATGCCTCTGCATTTATCGTTTATTCTTCCAAAATTCCTGTCACTCAAATTTTTAATCTTGATTCATTCTTTCTTTAAAGATTAAGGTAGAATACTACCTTCCTTCATTAGAGAATGGTCCATTGCCACATCCAGAGTAAGTTGGAAATTCCAGCACCCTTTTTCAGATGTGTAAAATTAATAGAATAAAAGACTTAGGCTTTCACGTATACAATATTTGTCAACATCTATACAAAGGTGCTGTAGAAAGTCAGATATATTCAAGTGCATATAAGAGAACTGTAGTTGAACATTTGGTAACAAAAGTGGGGTTTAAAGGTTCAAGGGCTAATTGTAAGACCATAGCAATGTATTAAAAACTTAACAACAACAGCAAGAAAAAACATGGATACTATCAGACATGTTGGAAAAGACCAGAGTAATAGATTTTATGCAAAATAACAGTTCTTCTTCCTTCCCTTGTGTTTGTTCTCTTGTGATTCTTGGCTTCATTCTTCTTTCTGTGTGTGCCAACTTTTTATTTTTTACAGTATACATAGCATAAAATGGTCACTCATACCTTTTTCTATTAGTACATGTTTGAAGCACATAATGTTTACATTTCTTGTGTGGAGTTGGTACATGTACATAACACATCTCAATTCCTTTCTTTCATCCCATTTCCCTTACTTCCTTTCCCTCCATTTCTTGATTCCCTTTCCATTTCAAAAATATCTATCTCCTTACTTCCTATTATCTTTTATTTCGCTCTTTATTTATGTGTTGGGTTTCTCATATAAGAGAGAACAAGTGATATTTAAGCTTGTGTGTCTGATTTATTTCACTTAATTTTATGGTCTCAAGCTGCATCCATTTTCCCACAGATGACTCAAGTTTGTCTTTCTTTATCTCGGGGTAGTACTCCATTGTGTGTAAACAACACATTTTTTTCTTTATTCATTTGCTGAAGGATATATAGGTTTTTTTTTGAGTTTCTTAATTTTAGATTCCCCAAAAGGAAATGCTTATTGTTATAGAATAGTTAAATTTCAAAATAAGGTAATCAGTTATGGCCAGAGAGGTAGAGTTATGTTACAAGAGTGAGGTTAGATTAGAGCACACACACATGCGCGTACACACACACGCACACACACGCACGCATGCACACAAACACGATGTATGCCTAGTATTGGTGACAGCAACTGTAAAAGAATCTCGTGGATAGTAGGTTGAATATTGTGTCATCTCAAAATCCATGTCAACTTAGAATCTTATAAAATGATTTTATTTGGAAATGTGATCTTTGCAAATATAATTATGGTAAATATAGAAATAAAATCATACTGTATTAGGGTTGGCTGAAAACCCAATCACAGTGCCATTATTAAAGGCACACAGAGGTGGAGTAGAAAGTGATACGAAACAGAGTCAGAGAGTGCACTGAGATATTTTCAAGCATGGAAAGCAATGATTGTTGTCACTCACCGAAAGCTAGAGGATAATCTTGGGTCGGTTTCTTCCTCAGAGCTTACAAAGCAAAGAGGAAATAACAAATTGCAATGTTTTGTGAAAGGGTATTTTGACAGAAATACTAAACCTACTGACTCCTTGATTTCTGGATTTTGCCTTCCTGAACTGCAGGGAAACAGATTTCACTTTTGTAAGCCACCAATTTGTGGTAATTTATTACTGCAGCCTTTTGAAATGAACAGACCAAGAAAGGAAGAAGAAAGACCAGTTGAAAAGCTCCTTTGGCCAGCAATGGCTTCCTTTGTAGATTTCCTGTGTTGAATGGTACACTCTGCCTTTTATTTTAAATGAGAAAGTTACTCATTTTCAAAGTACATCTTATATTGATTTACAATTGAAGGGATCTAAGACATCTGAACAGAGAGTGATATAGTAATAGGTATTTTTTTGCTCACAAATGACAAAAAAAGATGATAGTCACTCTATATTTTCTATTCCTCTACTGATGTCAAGGCACGTCACTAAGTGGTAATATTTTCTCACTTCAAGGATAAAATGTGCTTACCAGTCTGCTGCTCCTCATTCATCACCAGGGCTCAAAGTCCTTGCATCATTTAATATCATTTGAATAAAAATGCAGTGCTTGAACTGGTCTTTAAATATATTTGTAGCCACTGATACATTTGTTAATGGTTTGTTAACAGCAAAATTACAACATTATGATTCAAATTTGTACTAAAAAAATGAGGACACATTATCACCTCAGCTAATACTTGAGTAAGCTAAAGAGGATTTCAGCTAACTTGTACTTTAGGTGAATTTCTTGACCGCATATCAGTGACTAGAATAACAGAAATTTTGTGTGCATACTTGCATGTGCATACATGTGTATATCTTAAAAAACTGTCTTTCTTTAGTATAATTAGAATAAAAACTAAAATGAAACATGCCAGCATTTTTCCTATGGTAGAAAATGCATTGACCTTTCATTCATGGCTTAAGCATGTTTCAGGTGTTTTGTGAAGAGAAAATAAAGCAGTATCATGTCATTTAACTGAAGGTAATTTATCTTATCTGCTCAGAAATCTGGACCATAAAAGAGATATTTTTAACAATGAAGAAGGGCCCATAAGAAGAGAAACAGATATTTGTATATCTTTTCATTTGACTTGATTTAACAAAATACTTGTTTTGACTATTCACTAGGAAGGCCCTTAAAATCTAACTCAGTATTTTCTGTCATGCTGTTGCTGTAGTTTTGTATATCACCTACTTTTCTAACTATGAATGTATAAAATTAAGTGAGAATTAGGAAGCTCTAAAATTAGCCAATTTGCCATGGACTAGAAAAGGAGTAATATATTTACTAAGTCTTCTAGGCTGTGTCATCAATATGAAAGAGCTGGGGCCAATACAACAGAATCTCTAATTTGCTTTGTTTTGTTTTATTTATGGTTTTTCTTATGGTTTAAATCTAAAATGTCTCCCAAAAGTCCCATACATTTGGAATGTGATCGAATTGTGGGGGTGCTATACTGATCAGTGGTTTACCCACTGATGAGTTCAGTAGCTAAATGTGTTTTTAGGCTGTGGGAACCTAGTTGGAGGTGGATCACTGGAATCATGGCCTGGAAGGGAGTATTCTTATCCCAAGATTCTCTCTTCTCTTTCTGCTCCCAGTTGCCATAGGCTGAGCAGCTGTCCTCCATCCAGGTCCTTCCACCCTTCCTTTCTGCCTTGGAGTCAGCTGACCACAGACTGCAACTGTGAGCCAAAATAATTCTCTCTTCCTTTAAATTGTGGGCATTGAGTATTTTATCCTAGTAGAGATAAAGCATCTAAGACAGTTCTCATGAAGCATGCAGAAATATTAGAAACTAATGCAATTCAAAGACAGAGATAAATTTTTGTTGGCTCAGGACTCAAGCAGGAGTTCCTAAATGTGAAGCAAATCTAGAACTGTGCATTTGAAGAAATAAGTCCAGAAATGAATTTACCATACAAAATTAAAATCTAATGGAGACTTATATAGATTTTATTTGGGGAGCCTTTTGTTATGAAAGGCTAGTGCTGAGCATATATAAGAAAAGATAAAAGGAAAAGCAAAACCATGAAAAAAGAAACTGAAAGCAAGAGGGAAAAAATAATTATACCCAAGACACGGAGAAAAGTAGATCAATTTAAAAAGAACTTTTAATCACAATTTAATGTCTTCAAAAACAACCAAAATAAGATTTAAAAGTTATAACACAAAAGTGTATGGTTAGTAAGAAATACTTTCACTGATTTTCTGCTTCTCTGAGTGAAAATACCTGAGAATTAAAATAGTGGGCTTTAAAACAAGTAAAAACACCCTTCAGTTTAGAAATGGGAGGAAAAACATGCAAAATATAAGACAGAGATAACATATATTAAGGTTAGGATAGTAACTTAATAATGTAAGTAATTGTGAAACAATAATAGCAGGTGAGAGGCTCAAGGTCTGATGGGAGGGGTTTGTGGTAGACAGGAGGGATTGTGGGAGAATCCACTTCAAGTTCTCATGGATGATTCTTTCCATGTCTTAGAAAATCTGCTTTCAAAACCACTTCCGTGACCATGACAATCTTCAAGTCTTCCTTGTTTGCCAGAAACCTCATTTTCTGCCTCGAAATTCTCCACATAGAGAAGCTTACAACATGGCAGCTGGCTTCCCCCAAAATGAGCCAACAAGCATCAGAGAGAGTGTGTCTTAGTCACTTTTCTCTCGTTGCTGAGACAAAATACCTGATACCCAAAATTAAGGAAGGAAAGTTTTATTTAGCTCATTGTTTGTGGAAGTTTCAGTCTGTAATCAGCTGGCTTTCAGGCAGAGTGGCATGGTGAGGGGCAACAGTCCATGGCGGCGGAGGACAGCAAAAGCAACAAGAGCAGAAAGGGCAGGGTGCGGGGAGCAAGGCTCTTTTCCTCCCTTACATTGTATGCAGGCTGCCACCCCTAAGGTGGCTGTAGCACTCACACCACCTCTGGGCCCTTCTCTTGCACAGGCTTAGGATGTTTACAAAGTGAGGACGCTGGCCCCCTGTTGAGTTGGTTAAGCTTCTAAACTTCCCAAGTTGACACAATGTATCAATCATTACAGTGAGCAAGACAGAGACCACCATCTCTCTGTAATTTAATATCAGAAGTGGCATATATAACTACCAAATGATTGTTAATTTGAGGGGATCGAGTGAAAAATTAAAATAAATCTGCTGAGTTAAATCCAAGCAGGTGGAAAGGAAAACAACTAAAACATTGAGAAGAAATAACAAAAATAAAGGCAGAAGTTACTGAAGCAAGGAAAAAAAAGTGATGATTAATGTGGCAATAGTTTGAAGGTGGATTTAGTCAATCAATGAAGTTGGAAGACTTATATAAAAATAAGAAAAAGATTTATTTATTCATATCCTGTACAGATAATGGAATGCTACACTGTCAAAAAGGAGGTTAAATTGAGTCATTTGTAGGAAAATGGATCCACCGAAAGAACATGATGCTACATGGTATAAATCGGACATGCAATCCTAACTACTGCATAACTTTCTCTTACAGGAGAAACCCAAAATATAAATGATTTAAAAAGCAAAATAAAGATAGACAGTAGGAAACAGGGAGATAGATAGTTTGCAAATGGGAAGGAGAATTAGAGACAGAGGGAAGATGGAGGGAGGGGAGGCAAAGTGGAATAAAAAGAATTAAGTTATTTTAGTGCTTGTACCTACTCCCTATGCAGTACCTAAACATTAGGTGCTGCAAACATGCATTAATGAAAATTAAAAAAATAAAGAGGAAGAATTCTAAACATGAAAAAAATTAAAATTATTAAGTTTTTAAAAACCTAGAAGTCATAGGAAAAGTTTTATAATCTCAGTCTGAGGCAGACATTAAATTTTCACACATAATTCATAAATCGTAACAAAACCAGCCTGAGAAATCTAATTACTTAAAACAAAATACATACCAAATTATAGTGATAATAATAAATACAAAATTATAATCCTATGAGTCAGACATTGTAGAGTATGCTTGTAACTCCGGCTACTCTAGAGGCTAAGAGGTCACAAGTTCAAGAAAATTTAGTGAGGGCCGGTGAGATGGCTCAGCGGCTTAAGCGCCTGCCTTGCAAGCGCGATGGCCCGAGTTTGACTCCCGGATCCCACATACGGAAAAGGGGCCGGTGATATCGCTCAGCGGCACGGGTGCCTGTTGGCGCGCGAGGTCCTGAGGTCGACCCCCGGTACCCACAAAAAAAAAAAAAAAAAAAAAAAAAAAGAAAATTTAGTGAAATCCTCTCTCAAAAAAAGATGGAGGAAGCTGTCATTTTAGCTCAGTGCACCCTTGGTTTGATTCCTAGTATCCACACCCAAATATATGTTGAAAATGCCTTAATTTCTTTTAGAAAAGGCTAATCAATTTACACATAGATAAAAGATCAACTGCCCTCCCCAATGAGTAAAAGATATGAAGATTTAGAGTTAAAAAGTAATATAAATTACTTTTAAGCATATGAAATATTTCATGTCTAACTCATAAGTAAGTACAACTAAATAAAAATTATGCTTCTTCAAATCAACAACAATCCTAAAATTTGGAAATATACAAATTTCCTCAAAAAGGTTGTGTGCAAATGCTTTCAAATCATGCATATATCTTTAACCTAGTTTTTCTCCTTTTAATAAATTACTCTACGGGTATATCCGCACACATGTGAAGTGACTTATGCTCAAGGTTATTTATTATAACTTTGAGGAACAATGTAACTCATTGAATACATTACATTATACCCATACAATGGAATATAGATTTGAAAGATAATAAAATGTCTTTCACAAGTGGTAAAGATTTTTAAAATATGTTGCTGTCTGAAAAAGTGTGAGGTGAATAATAATTTGTGCATAATATGTAAACAATTATGGAAAAAAGAGAGAACAGCATATATATTCATATAAATTTGATGCAAAATTATCCAAAAGGATAAAAAAAGAAATGAGTTGCAATGGTTATGTGGCAAAGTGTTCATAAAAGAATAAAATTTTGAAAATCTATCTTTCAGAAGATCTTAAATTTGATGATGCAGGGGCCGGGGGTATAGTTCAGCAGTGCGGTGCCTGCCTGGCAAGCGTGAGGTCCTGAGTTCGAGTTCCTGTTTGAAAAACAAAAACTAAAACTAAACAAAACAAAATTTGATGATGCATTACTTCAATAATAAGTAAGCAACATTTTTACATTACCTATGTAAACTGTATGCTTCTAAAATGTTATATTTATTTATTTATTTATTTATTTTGGTACCGGGGATCGAACTCACGACCTCATGCTTGCCAGGCAGGCACTGTGCCACTGAGCTATATCCCCAGCAAAAATGTTATATTTAAAAATAATAAATTTTAAAATGTAGAAAATTATTAAGGTAAAAAATAATGAGGAGAGAATGTAAATATTAAATGACTGTGGGTGTTCAGTGGTATAAGGGCAATATGGAAAAATGTGAGCTGTGATGGAAAAATATGTGTTTAAATAAAAAAATTTATTCCAGTAAAATACACATTGCCATTAATCTCTTCAAAATACACCCCTTCACTTGGGACACAATTATTCCATTGTTCTTGCCACTTTCTGCAGCAATTCTAGAAGTCCTCCTTTGTAAATGTCTTTAATTACCTCGCTGTGGCTGCTTTGATGTCCTGAACTGATTCAAAACATTCATCTTTCATGGTCATTTTTTCTTTGAGGAAGAGCCAGAATTTCATGGTACTAATGCAGTAGATAAGATGGATGAGGAAACACCATGTTTTTACTACCCTGCCTTCCCATTTGTTGATACTTGCCAGCAGCAGTCACCATAATTTTTATTATATTTTACCAAAACACTGAGGAAAAAGAACTTCTGAAACTGCTCCAGAAAGTGGCAAAAATGATGGAATAAATGTGTTCAAAGTGAGAGGGGCCATTTTGAAAAGGATTATAGCAATGTGTCTTTTATTGTAATAATTTTTTAATTTAAATATTCACCATATTTTTGACTTCTTGTACAAATTAATGTAAATGTACTTCAATTTTTCAAAAATAATGTAAACCAAGAAATTAGTATTTTCAAGTGTTGGCTGGGATTTGGAAAAGGCTGGATAGCCTATTATTCTATAGGAATAGGCTGTAGCCTATTCCATGCTATAGGAATGTGTACAGTTAAAACTACTCTGGAGAACAATTTGTCAGTATCTACTGAACCTGAAGACAACCTATTCCTCTGTTTTTTGAAGCTAGAGATATGCATATGCATAGTAAATCAGGCACAAATGTGCTCACTGTGATATTTGTTATAACAAAAACTTTTGGTAAGAGTTAAATGCCTACCCAAAGAGAAATACATAAATTATGGTACACTAAAAAATGGATATGATACATTAGTCTAAAAATAATTTTCAGCTACATATAGAAACCTGAAATGTTGCATCATTTTAATTATTCCTAAGCATACACCTTCATATTCCTTGCTACCTTATCCTATGAGCAATACTTAACTCTCTCACTACTCCTTCACTACAGCCATTAAACCTGAAATAAAGAAAAAATACAAAACCGTGGAAACTAAAGTTCATTGACCAACTAACACTACTTAGTAATTTAACTATGTGTCTGCATTCTATTTACTCTCTTACTTGTCCCACTTTGTTCTCTCCCCAAAGCCTCCAACCCCTCTCTACACTGTCACATTCAATTGATATTTGTTATATTGACCGTTTTATTCCCTTTTAACTTTGAAAATGATAAATTACAAAATTTATCATATTCACATTGCATCTCCTAATCTACCATCATCTACACCCCACATCCCCTGCTTTCTCTTCTGTTACTTTATATACTGTCTGGGTAAAACCATCTCATCAATTTATTCACTATATACAATTATTTATTTCCTGCACCATTATTTTTTGCTATCAACATACATATGTCTTAAAAAGGAAAATCCTCATGACCTGCACATATCCTCTAGCTAATGCTCATTTCTGAGGAGCACACTTTTGTTTTATATATTGCTACATTTCAAAATAGTACAAACTTAGAGACTTATAAAAAATTAAATTGATTATCTCACAGTTTCTTTGGGTTGGGAGTCACACATAAGTCAGCTGGGTCCCTTGCTTATCATGCTCATAATGTAGGTGTGTTGAAATCAGAATGTTAATTGGGACTGTGATTTCATGAAAGAAGTTCACATGGATCCTCTTTTGAATTCACAACTTTTGGTCAGAATTTATTTCCCTGTATATGTAGGACTAAATTCTTTTCTTGCTGGTGTTTGCTGGAGATATCTAAACTCCTGGATGACTCCTTCTTCCAGACCCTCTCAACAAGGAGGCAATTTACTTTGTCCTCAAAGCCAGGTGAATTTACCTCACAATTTGAATCTCTAATTTCAGGAGGAACTTTATTCTTTTTAGGGTTCACTTGAGTACATGAGGCCCAGCTGAGTAATATTCCTGTGGAGCACCTCTCAGTCAACTGAATCAGTACCTTAGTTACATACGCCGAGTCCTATCTCCTTTGTCACACAGTATAATCTGGCCACAGAAAGGAAATCTATCATGTCTGTGCTTCCATCCACACTCAAGAGGAAGAGACAACACAAAACAGGCCAACCAGGGGACAGGGAAATTAGGGGTTGTGGCAGATTTTTGACTACTACAAATATGCTGCTTCTTTCCCAAAACTCAATTGGTATTAATTGTATTATCTAAATTTCTCAGGTTCAAACACATGGAATCATCATTGACTTTTCTTTTTCTCTTGTATTACATACATACAATACATCGACAGATGCTATTGGCGGTGACTTAACTATATATTTAGTATCCAATGACATCTCGATACCTCTACCACAAATATAGGTGAGGAAAAAGGAAAGAAAAGATGATATTTGTAAAGACAATATTTATAAATCAATCTAAAATACAAATCCTAGTTAAGCAATTCCCTTGTTTACAGTTCTTCAATGAATCACACTGACTACAGGATAAAAATAATATGATTTTACATGGTACCTATTGGAAACCTATCTTTCTTGCTTTGTCTCTTGGTGGTTAATTTGTATGTTGAACTCCATAGCATTGTATTATTTACCTTTATGTGTGTAAAGAGTTTTTTCGTTTGTTTGTTTGTTTGGAATTTCATTGCAATTGCCTTTTTATCTGAAACCCAATATTCCTTCAGTACTCTGCTCATTCTACATAAAGTAGTATGGTTCATGAAAATATATTAGTCTTCCAAATGATACAATGGCACAATTAAATACAAAAGGGATGAAAGCCCATATCCAATTGTGATGGATATTTCAATGTGATGTTTTTTAAATGTAACCCTATTCTCATTGATTTCTTATAATTCATTGGAGAATTATGTTTCAAAAGTGTCATGAAAAATTATTTTAGAATTTATTTTGTATTTTCATAAATATATAGAATTACTTCTACTCTAAAGGTAGTAGCAAAAATCATTAAGACTAAAAACAGGTATTATTACTACCATTAGCTACATAATCAAGGTATCTATTTAGTAGCACTCTTAATCTTTGAGAAGAAAAATCCACTTGTTATAGACAGAGTAATGACTCCTTCAAAGATGTCTATATTTTAATCTTCAGAGTGAGTACACCATGCTATGTGCCAAAGAGAATTAATATTCCCAATGCAATTAAAAGTGTAAAAAAATGGATTGAAAAATGCTATCCTAGAAAATTTGTGGGTGTCCAAGGTAATCAAGTTTCTAAAATGGCAAAGGAAAGAAGAAGAGAGTCAGAGAAGGAGGTATTGATGAAAGAAAAAGGATAAGAATTATCATTTATAGGGGCTGGTGAGGATCGGTGAGATAGCTCAACGGCATAAGTGCCTGCCTGGCAAGCGGGAGGTCATGAGTTCGACTCCTGGTACCCACATAAGAAAAAAGGGCTGGTGATATCACTCAGCAGCATGGGCGCCTACTGGCGTACTAGGTCCTAAGTTCAACCCCCAGTACCCACAAAAAATATATATATACATATAGTGGCCAGTGAGATAGCTCAGCGGCATAAGTGCCTGCCTGGCAAGCACAAGGTCCTGAGTTTGACTCCCGGTACCCACATACGAAAAAAGGGCCAATGATATCGCTCAGCAACACGGGCACCTGCTGGCGTGCAAGGTCCTAAGTTCGAACCCCCATACTCACACACAAAAAAATGAATTATCATTTATAAAGTCTATCACTCTAGTTCATTTTTCTTTTTTTTTCTGAATCAAAAGTTCTTATTTATGCCTTACTAAACAATGTATTTCTATTAATTTTTTTACACCTGATCTTACCCAAAAGGCTGAGAAGTGATTATTAATTTTTAAAGCCAGGAAACAATTAAGTCAAGAAACAGGTGGTCCTTTGGAATATGGAACATTATTATACTTTAGCACACTAAGAAATGCAGAGGCCAATAGTGAGAACTAGTTGCTATTGATCTGAAGCAAGGCATGGACCCAGCTCTGATGGGTCTTCAAGAACATTCTACAGTACCTGACACATTGCTGATATACTGTCTCAAAGTCAGACTCATTCCCAAAATAGAGATCTTTAGTAATAAGTTGTTTTTGTGGATCACAACTCCCAAGTAATTCAATTTTAACTTTGAAGTTTTTAACCTGATTACTTTTTCTGTTGAATCTCTCAGATTGCTTTCATCCATTCATAGTATATAACCAAATGTAGTAAAGTCTTTGGTAACCTGCTGGGCATTGTGACCCATGGAAATACCTTGATGCTTCATGCCTCCTCTTTTTTAGTCTCTAGCACATTGTTATAGTCTTACTGTAAATACCCAAAATGCACAATTTTGTTTCAGAAACCTCAAGTAGGATTTTGTTATACAGTCCTCAATAAGTCTGAATTTACCATATAGAGAAAACATAACATAAATCTGTAAATCACAGCTAGGACAAAATACATAGGAAAAAATATATGTGGCAGAGAACTTGAATTGCAAATATACAATGTATTTCTAAAATTAACAATAAAAATTATAAAAATAAGCACAGATTAAATAGATAATTTTAAAAAGATATGTGAACAAACAAAGTGCATTTAAAGATACATAGCATTGCTTGGGGGATTCAACATGGATGAATAGAGGAGGAGCCGCTTTCAGAGCTACTCAGAGAAATTCAACTAAAACACAGGTAATTGGAAGAAAGGGGAGGGGCAAACATCCTGAAACTAAAATCAACCTGACATGAGAGACTAATAGATCAAGCCAAACATAAAGGACTTAATAAAACGGCCAGTGAGCCTGCCCGGCTGCCAGTGGGTCACCAGATCACGAAAACTGCCCTCCATACTTGGAATCTTAAAAGAAAAGAGAAAAAAAAAAAAAAAAAAGGATATACTGCAATAATGTGGCTAAATCAAATCATACAGAATAGACTTAGGATACAAGGTCCCCTGCCTCTTCCTTCCTCCAAACAGAAGACGCTACAGTCCAGCAGTAAATACTGCCAACAAGAACGGCTCCCTCCCTGACAATCGGCTAGTTTTCCTTTCTTTTTCTTTTTTTTTTTTCATTTTTTTTTTCTTTCTTTTCCCTTTTCTTTTTTCTTTTCTTCCTATTCCTTTTGTGCACAAGAGTACTAACTGGAACCACCAGGAACAAGATTAAAGACTACAGGGGTGCATAGTAAATGGAACAGATAACCCCTCCCCTGTGACCTGTGGTTAGAAAGTCATGGGGAATTAAACAGCCTTGTACCTCTGACTGTGCAGCCCCAGGCTGTCTCCATGCTGCTGGGGGCGGGAGCAGAAAGGCACGACACAGCACCACCATCTCTCCTGAGGAAGTTACAGACTACAGCAGAGGTGGGTGATGGTGGCAGCGGAACCTGTAAATCAATGAATGGGAAGTTAGCAGCCCACCTTGGGAGAGGAGTAAGAATTGGGACTGAGCAGCCTTGGACTGCAACAGCAGGAGCAGAGGACCAGACCATATCATAGCATCCCCCTCCACCCTGCAACAAATGACCTGAGAGGACAGGGACCTGCCAGTGGAAGAGGAACGCAGAAGACTGAGAAAGGACCAAGAGGAGCCAAAGATGCGCAGGACTGGGAACAGCCCCCTGTCTCTGTCTGAAAACAGCACAGCACTGGGAGAGAGATGCTGCCAAAAGAAACAGTAAGGAGTGGGAGGCCACTAAGGGACATACAGAAAGAACTGGTTGAAGACTCTACCTGAGACCCCCACATCTGGAGGCCAAGATCAGCCTCAAATCCACCACAAACTCTACTGCAGGGTTGGCAGTGCTATCCAGTAGTTTTTTTTTTTTTTTTTTTGTGGGTACCGGGGATCGACCTCAGGACTTTGCGCGCCAGCAGGCACCCGTAGCGTTGAGCGATATCACCGGCCCTTTTTTCATATGTGGGTTCCAGGAGTCGAACTCAGGCCCTTGTGCTTGCCAGGCAGGCACTTACGCCACTGAGCCATCTCACCGGCCCAGTCCAGTAGTTTTTGACTCTCAGTGGACACCAGAGAAATTTTATTTTATTTTATTTTATTTTATTTTATTATTTTCCTTTTTTTTTCTGGTTTTGTGGTTTGCTTCCCATTCCTTTTCCTTTTTTTTTTTTCTGTCTTTTACATATACTTTTTGTTCTAATCTATTCATCTTCTTTCCTCTTTCCTCAGTTTACCTCTAGACTTAATCATATTTTCATATTAGTGAATAGTCTCTCTAATCTTTCTGGTCAACTTCAATAATCCCTTGCTTACTCTTTCATTCTTTCTCTTCTGCCCTCTTCTCTAGTTTCCCAGAGCTTCCGTGATCATCCATTGTCCTCCAGCCCGGCTTCTACTTTATTTCTTTTCAGTTATCTCTGTTCTAGCCACTATTCTTCTTCAATTTCCCCACCACAGAGTAAAACCACTCTACCAAGGGGAAACACTTCGCATGCAAGCTCCCAATTTACAATTGGTTCTGTTATATAACTGTAGATTTTGCTTTTATGCTTAAAGGTACAAAATTAATACTTACCACAGTTTGTCAGTTTCTGAACTGTGCTTGATGTCATTGTCAGTTCTAATTATACTACTTTAGCTATGATATCATATCTATTTTAATCAGTTGTTCTCACTTTAACAATACTGGCAAGTTTTAGAATAATAACTTCACCACACCCCAGCACCAAAGGACTAGGGACTGAGCCAAACAGATACCACCATCTCACTCTTTTTTTTTTTTTTTTGTGGGTACCGGGGGGTCGACCTCAGGACCTCGCGCGCCAACAGGCACCCGTGCCGCTGAGCGATATCACCGGCCCCTTTTTCGTATGTGGGATCCGGGAGTCGAACTCGGGCCCTCGCGCTTGCCAGGCAGGCGCTTATGCCGCTGAGCCATCTCACCGGCCCCCACCATCTCACTCTTAATTAATTGGAAAGGTAGGATCTTGGGACAGACACCAACCAAGAATCTCCTCCACACAGAAGACATCCTGAAGAACAAACCTCTCCTAGAGAGGCCTTGATACTAGTGATAAAGCTACCTACTACGAAAACTTACAAAGATCAACACGGAAAACAAAAATAAAACTTTGAAATAGAAAATGACAAGACACAGAAGCAAAATGCAACCTCAGACCTCCAGCCCACCCAGAACAAGTCCAGGAGACAATGAGATAGAGGAAAATGGAACACACACCTGACATTTCTGAAATGATAGAACCGAAATAAAGAAACAAATCCATGAGGCTATAGAGGAAATCAGATCAGAAATAATCTCTCAGATAAAAAGAGAAATGTCAACATTTATAAAGGAATTGCTCAGCAAATCTAGAGTAGAGATAGATTAAAAAAATAGATGATAGGAAAGAGAATGCATAAAATGGATTAAAACAGATATCCAGGAAATTAAAAATTCCACTGAAAGCTGGGAAAACTGTTTTAACCAAAATAAATCTACACCCAGATATATAATAATCAGGATCCCAGGAATTCAGCACAAGAACAGAATATTAAAAGCTGTTGGAGAAAAGAAACAGATCACTTAGAAAGGAAAACCCATCAGAATCATGGCAGACTTCTCAACACAAACCCTAAAGTCAAGAAGAGCTTGGAGTGAAATATTTCAAGTCCTGAAAGAAAACAAACTTCCAATCCAGACTGATATACTCTGCAAAACTATCTTTCAAAATTAATGGAGAAATAAGATACTTCCATGACAATGTCCAACACTAATTCATGATAAAAACCCTACAGAAAATAGGAATAGATGGCCTTTCCATAAACCTGATAAAAGCCATCTATTACAAACCAACAGCCAACATCACACTAAATGGACAAAAACTGAAAGCTTTCACACCAAAATTAAGAACAAAACAAGGATGTCCACTATCATCACTCCTATACAATATAATTCTGGAAACATTAGCCACAGCAACTAGATAAGAGTGAGAAATAAAAGGAATAAGGATGGGAAAGGTAGAAGTTAAATTATCATTATTCACAGATGGCCTGATACTCTACATAGAAGGCCCCAAAAACTCTACCAAAAGACTTCATGATTTAATAAGCAAACTCAGTAGCATATCTGGATAAAAACTCAACACTCAGAAATCAGTAGCATTCCTGAACACAGACAACAAACTCACTGAGAAAAAAATTAGGGAAACCACACCCTTCACAATAGAATCCAAAAAAAATGAAATACTTATGAATCAATCTAGCAAAGGAAGTAAAATATCTATACAATGAAAATTACAGAACTCTGAAAAAGGAGATTGAAGAGGATATCAGAAAATGGAAAGATATCTATTGTTCATGGATAGGAAGAACCAACACTGTGAAAATGCCCATATTCCCAAAACCGTTATAGAGATTTAATGCAATTCTGATAAAAATACCATTAGCATACCTCACAAATCTAGAGAAAACATTCTTAAAATTCATTTGGAAACAGAAGAGACCTAGAATCACAAAGGCAATCCTGCACAACAAAGGCAAGGCAGGAAGCATCGCAATCCCTGACTTGAAATTATACTACAAATCTACTGTGATAAAATCATCATGGTACTGGCAAAAAAACAGACCTGAGGATCAGTGGAACTGATTAGAAGATGCAGACACAACAACAAACACACTCAGCCACCTTATCTTTGACAAAGGGGTCAAACATGTTCACTGGAAGAAAGATAGCCTCTTTAATAAATGGAGCTGGAAAAACTGGCTTTCCACAAGCCAAAGACTAAAACTAGACCCATGTCTATCATAAATAATGTTTATCTAAATCTATACCCGGGGCTGGTGAAATGGCTCAGTGGCGTAAGCACCTGCCTGGCAAGCACAAGGGCCTGAGTTCGACTCCCGGAACCCACATACGAAAAAAGGGCCGGTGATATCGCTCAACGGCACAGGCGCCTGCTGGCGCGCAAAGTCCTGAGGTCGACCCCCAGTACCCACATACAAAAAAGGGGCTGGTGATATCACTCAGCGGCACGGGCGCCTGCTAGCGTGTGAGGTCCTGAGGTCGACCCCCGGTACCCACACACACAAAAAAAATCTAGACCCATGTTTATCTAAATAATAAAATAGAAACACTAAATCTACTGGAAGAGAAAGTAGGTAGAAATCTTGAAGACATAGTGGTAGGCAGAGAGCTCATGAACAAAACCCAGACTGCATGGGAAGCACTTCAAAGAATCAACACCTGGGATGTCAGGTTATTAAAAAGATTTTGCACATCAAAATAAATCACCAACAGAATGAAAAGAAAACCTGCAGAGTGGGAAAAAAATTTTAGTCAACTGTCCCTCAGATGAAGGACTTCTATGTAGAACATATACAAAATTGAAAAAAAATCAAGCCTCCCAAATTCAAAGACCCAATAAAAAAATGGACATCTGAGATGAATACACACTTCTCAGATGAACAAATACAAATGGCAAATAAATATATGAAAAAATGTTCGACATCACTGATCATTCAAGAAATGCAAATTAAATAACACTGAGATTCCATCTCACCCCAGAAAAAATGGCTATCATCAAGAAGTCAACCAATAACAAATGCTGGCAGAGTCATACGGAAAAATGAACACTTCTCCACTGTTGGTGGGAGCGTAGACTGGTACAACCATTGTGGAAATCAGTGTGGAGATTCCTCAAAAAAACAGGATTAGAGGTCCCATTTGACCCAGCTATTCCCTTTCTGGGTATTTTCCCAGAAGAATTCAAAACATCATACCACAACGATATATGTGCTCCCATGTTTATAGAAGCACAATTTATAATAGCTAAATCTTGAAAATCCATCCTTGAAGAACTTATAACTTTTTTTTGTTTTTGTTTTTTTTGTGGGTACCGGGGGGTCGACCTCAGGACCTCATGTGCCAACAGGCACCCGTGCTGCTGAGCGATATCACCGGCCCCTTTTTCGTATGTGGGTTCCGGGAGTCGAACTCGGGCCCTCGCGCTTGCAAGGCAGGCGCTTACGCCGCTGAGCCATCTCACCAGCCCAGAACTTATAATTTTAACAAAACAATCGACAGGGGTAGAGAAGCAATACAGACAGTTTCAGGGAAATCCAGGGCGTATGAGGTGCAAATTCCTAAAGGTCATCCTACAGTCATATTAAAGTTTTAATGGTTTGGTATAAGCTCACATGCTATATATTAAAGAAACAAGTCTCTCTGTCAGGTTTTTTTTGTGTCTTATAAACATATTAGTAGGATCACTTAGCCATGGGACTAATCCATGGAAAGAGGGAGATATTTGAAAATTAGCTACAGTTTTTATCATTTTGTGTCTATGGAATATGTAATTACCTCATGTTTTCTCTTAATTCAGAGAAAGATTTGGAATTGTATCAGTTAAAAAGTCTAATATAATTTATTTATTAAAAAAAGGTGGAAACTTGATATATTTACAAAGAGGGTTAGATATTTAACAGAAATAAATTCCTTCTTACTAACAATAGCTGTACTTATAAGTCAAGTATCAATAAATCTTTCAAAGCTGTAGTTCTCCAAGTACTCCATATATAAAATTTAACTAGAAGTATAATTTTGGAAAGAATCAGTTCATATACACATCAATAATAGCTTTTGAGTTTTTATTTTTATTTTTTAACTTCAACCATTATAGAAAAGATGGATGCTAAAACTGGCAGGCAAAAGTTCTCAGAAAAGGTTGATTTTTGCATAATTTAAAAATTCCTCCCCCGAGATTTTTATCAATTACAAAGGGAAAAATAACACTACAATAGTGCATTACAATAGAGAAATCTGAAAGACATTATTTATTGAGAAGGATATAATATCACTTATGAGATATTCTGCTTAGAAGTGAAAAATGGCATTATAGTGAAATGCTAATATGCTTTGTAGCTTAGTTAATAATGTTGTATCAATATTAATTTCCTGACTGTTATATCTGTACTATAGTAATGCAAATTGTTAACATTAGGAGAATGTTAACATTTACTAGAATGCTCTCCACTGTTCTTGTGAATTTCCTGTAAGTCTAACATTATTTTTAAATATACACAATTTTAAGTAATCACACAACTATTTAGGATCCAATGGTCTCTCCTCTATATTTTCAAATCATTTATGCTGAAACTTTCTTTCTATCTCATGTTTCAAGTTGGTATTTCCATCTTAAAAATATGTGGCAATGTAGACTGCAATAGCAATGAATCCTCTTTAACCTGAGAATGAGAAAGACTTCAGCTGTTGCTCTGTGGATGATTCTACATATTTTTGTAAAGGCAAACTTCTATGCAGACTCATGGAGTTCCACCTCCAAAACATGTTACCTTTCCATTGACCTCTAATTCCATACCCCTCATACCTACCTTACCGCTCTCCTCCCTTCTCTGCCACACACTGAACTCCAAAAAATGAAGCAGCTGTGGAGTTGCTGAAATTTATAATTCTCTACAGAAAATAAACAACTTAGATCATTGGCTGAAATTCAGTAATCTCAAAATGAAGCTTCATTCTGGCAAGAATGCCCCTGAAGTCTGATAAGTTTAATGAGTCAACAAACAAAAGAGCAGTGTAGATTCTGAATAAATCAATGAAGATCTGCCTGAGGGAGCTACTGCCTTAAATAGGAGCAGCTGCAGTCACGAACATTCATCTTATCTCTACCGACATCCTCCAAAGCAAAGCCTGCCCTACTTTTTAAAGGTTTCCATTTCTCCTCCAAGCCCTATGTACAAAGAGCCAAATATGATCATAACTTTCTTAGAATTTTGTTGATGCATTATATCCCTAATACCTCTTTACATTGTCATCATTTGTGAATGTAACTTTACTGGAAAACAAGAATGCAAGCTTTCTGAAAGCACCCTCATATTAACTGTCACTGGTGGGCTCCAAGGTGGTTTCCCCCAGCAAAGATGGGGACCTCAACTTGCCCCAGCTATGGAGTAGGTTGGAGGATCTCTGTCTTCTGCCACAGAAAAGAATTTTCAAAGTACTTCAATGAGTGGCATAAAAAGTCTTACTAGCAAGGATTTAAAAGTACACACTCAGGCCGGTGAGATGGCTCAGCGGCGTAAGTGCCTGCCTGGCAAGCGCGAGAGCCCGAGTTCGACTCCCGGAACCCACATACGAAAAATGGGCCGGTGATGTCGCTCAGAGGCACGGGCGCCTGCTGGTGCGTGAGGTCCTGAGGTACCCAAAAAAAAAAGAAAGTACACACTCAAAGAGAATAGAGTGTGGACCCCTGAGAGAGGCATATTGTGGCCTGGAGCTAGGTATCTTTAATTGTGAACTGGGACATCTTTAAGATGCTAGAATACACATAGTCATTGCCTGCCAGATCACACATCTGGCAAGCTATCTTAAAATGCAAACTATTTAATGTGTTTGAAGCTGAGATTGTGTGTGTGCGTGCGTGCGTGTGTGTGTGTGTGTGTGTCTACATGCACACAGGAGCTCTTCTGGAAAGGGATGGCCTGAATACCTTTTGTGTCCTGAGGCTGTGGTCTTTTTAAAAGTACAATTTTAAAATTATGATCTTATTTTTCTGTCCTACCTCAAGAATGAGTATCAGATCAGGTGCTATACAAGTGAGAAATTATTTGGGTACTCAATTGTTGTTATATTAAATTAGAAACTATTTGCTTGTTTTTAAAGAATCTATTCAAACTATAGAGCACTAAAGATGAATTTACATTCATTTTGAAAGTATCTTTAAGATTTTCAATTTGAAAATTTATAGAAATGTAGTCTTTTATACTGAGAATAGAAGCTACAAGCATACTTCTCTGAAAATAACTAGAAAATAGAAAGATAGGCTGAAAGAACATATAAACCTTCTAAAATAGGCCAACCAAAAATACACAAAGAGCAATCAAAATATAATTAATGTTCAAGTTTTAAAAATTAAATTAAAAAACACGTTGCCACTAATTACCCTCAAAATACTCCCGTCATTTCCAACACATCTATCCAAGCAGTTCTGGAAGTTCTCTTTCATCAGTGCCTTATGAGGTGTGCTAAAATCTAATAACTGCTGCTGTAAAGTGCCATTTAACAGAAAGGCAAGCTATAGAAGTAAGTATGATGATTCCTCAAAAAACTGAAATCTATAAATTCTGTATGACTCAGCTATTTCCTCTCTAAATATCTTCCCCAAAGAGCTAAAGACATCATATTATAGCCGTACAAACATACCAATGTTTTTAGGGGCACGATTCATTATAACTAAGTCCTAGAAACAGCCTGTATGTCCATCAACAGACAAATGGATAAAGAAAATGTGGTGTCTGCACATAATAGAATACTACTTAGCTATAAAGAAGGATAAATTCAAGACAGTTGTAAGAAAATGGGTGCATCTGGAAAACGTAATGCTAAGTGAAATAAATTAGACACACAAGCTTAAATAACTATATGGTTTCTCTCATTTGAATAATTCAAAATAAAAATAAAGAGTAAAATAAAAGATTGGTATAAAGAATCAGGGAGATAGATGTTTGCAAATGAGAAGGGCTCCAAGACATCAAGGTTGAGGGGAAAGGGAGAGGGGAAAGGAACGTAAAAAGATTTAAGATGGGTCATGTACATGTACCAGATACCTACAATGAATGTAAACATTATATGTCACACACATGAACTGAAAAAAATAATAACAATATTAATGAAAATGGGGACAGGGGATCTAAAGATGGAAGAAGGTAGAAGGGAGGGAAGGGGTAAGGGAATAAAAAGAATCAAGGTATGTTAAGTACACGTACCTACTCCCTAAAATGAATGTCAACTTCATGTATTGCAAACATGTACAAATTAAAAAAAAAAAAAAGAAACTCAGGCTCATAAAGCCATTACAGCACGTTCTTATCCACTTTATTCGCTGAATCTGGCTCCACTACTTCTGGCTCTTCGCCAGTCAAAATGACCATGAAACATACACATTTTGAATCCATTCTGGACATGGAGGCATTCAAGAGAGCACAACTAAAGTATGTAAGTCCTGAAGCCATTGAAGGGTAGAACATATTATCACCTCAGAGACCAATCAGTGGGAAGGAGGCAGGGAAGGGAAACCACCACAACCAAGTATTATTTCTCTAACAAGGAGACACCTCTAATCATCAAAAGACTTGCAGTAAACAAGCATTTTCATATCAATAACATAGCAAACAAGAAATACTCAGCATTTGTATAAATTTTTATGGTGCGTTATGCACATTATTCCAACACTAATGGCTTTAGTGGCCAATTAACCAGAAGGAAAAGAGATTCCAACACTAAAATGACTAGTAAATAATACTTAAGACATTTCAAGACAGACTTTGAAGGCTCTCATGAGCACAGAAGCAATTTATGCGAAAACTAATTTGTTTAAAAAATTAATTAAATCTGCTGGAAAGCCCAAAGAATTTTGGCAACTTTGCAAAACAAATACTTGTGTAACAACAAGCCTGTATGGTATGAAAATAATATTGAAGAGAAAAATGATATCCACCTTTGTAAGTATATTTCTTTGCTATAGAAATTCTAATTGTTGTACTGTAAAATAATTTTTACACTGATAAATAATTTGCTTGATATTGGCACTAGGAAGTTCCTAAAACTTTTTTTATCCCGTTTATTTTCTTAGAAATATACACAAGGAATAAACCAAAGCAAACATGATTTTTATTGAATTGTGCTTGGAAAACACCAAGGTCCAAGCAAAAGATGTAGTCTAATTTTTATTTGAGTTCTGTACTTAAAAATTTATTCAAATTCATTGTTTCAGTACTGAGAAACTTTACATTAAACCCATCGTAAGGTAGTCATAAAAATAAAAAATATGAAAACAGATTTATGTTATTAATAATGCTTCTTTTTCAATATTGTATTTAGCAACTATAGGACAACGTCAATTTATAACTAATTATGTCATTGTCAATCTCACTGTCCGGTGTAAAACTGAAGTATTTAAGCCAATGGGACCCAGGAAGAAAAAACATGTAAAATTCTAGCATACTAGGATTGAATTGACAACTATCCAATTTTTTTTGGGGGGGTGGGTACTGGGGGTGGAACTGAGGACCTCACGTGTCAGTAGGCACCCGTGCCACTGAGCGATATCACCAGCCCTTTCTTTGTATGTGGGTACCGGGAGTTGAACTCAAACTATCCACTTTTTATTTGACTTTATTTTGCAGAAATGACTGATCAGATTTCAGTGAAAAGAGTGGTGGTAGGTAATGGATCAAAATGAAAATGTATTGAGTAGGAATGTAAGACGTCATAATGCTATGGCAAACAGAAACATCAAAATGACACCCAGGATTTGGAGGCGTATTTATTCAATTTGACAGGCGCTGATTGGGATCATTCCCAAAATATCAGGCCCTAGAGCTCTGGTGGCCTAGGGCTTCTATGGGATAAGCAAGCAGGAAGTACAGAGGCAGAATGGCTTGTCAACTGGAAATTGGTTCTTACAATATGCATCATAGTGACCAGCTATGTATCACAGTGACCAGCCATTTCTAAGAAACAAAAGTAACAGAAACTGTAACCGGAACTATTACCTGGGCAACTAGCAAACTGAAGTATACTGGCTGTGGGGGCACCTTCTGCTACAATAAGCAAAATTATACATCTTTTTATTTCTTTAGTTTATGGCTATCTTTCCAAATTTAAAGAATATAGGTTAAATAGATTCTCATTCTTTCTAGATATGTTAATGTTGTTTTTCCTTTTGTTGGCTTTCTTCCTGACATTTGAAAAGTAATGAAATTAATTTTAAAGTTAGAATTTTCCAGCTAGTGCTTTAAGGTGTTTGGGTTGGTGGTTGGAGGTGGGATAAGGTAGTTTAGAAGCATGTATTGCTGAAAGCCTGGGAAAAAAGGATTGTTTTCTCTGCATGTCATGCCAAAAGGATAGCTATCCTCTTTCCACTTGAAAAATTAAGATAGTTCAATATAACTGGCCTACCACAAAGTGATGCTAGTTCTTTGATTTCTAATCCACCTTGGTACCTGAAATTACTGTCATTATTTATTCTTACTGTATAGGAAGCTGAATTACTTTTAAAATATTGTCAAAGTAAAAATGCTGTGCAACAAAGTTAAACAGGCAAGGAACATTTTATTCAGGCTATAATGATAGGAGAGAAAGACAGAGCTTGACAAAAAGTGTTGATCACATTAAGTTATTGTTGAGTTTGCAAATGTTTTTCTCTTTGATTCAGACATCTGTGTTTTATAATTTGTGCCCATTCAAGTCAGTCTCCTATCTACCCAAAGGGACTGGGTGATAGAGTAGTATCTTCCTTGATGAGGATATTTCAAAAGGATGATTCCCAGGTCCTTGACAAAGTCATTCCCTGGGTTGTGAAACATGCAGGAGGCTGAGAAAAGATTTGTACACTTCAAAAGGGGCAGAGAAAGATTTACAAGTAACGTACAAATTTTCTCCAAAGCTTTAAGAGAAGAGACGTTAAGAGGCTTATGTACGGAAAGAAACCTGGCTAAAGTTTATACACTGACCCAAATTGAAGTAATCATGGGTAATACAAATAAATCATCTGTTTAGGGATAAAATGGAACAATATTATGGGAAAGGGTAGACATTAGAAACATTCTACTGCTCCCACCCATGGATATCTTCACCCAAATCTCTACTCACTAGAAAAGGTTTGTTCTGGCTGCGGGAAGACTCAGATCAAGGGTTACTTGGGGCTGAGATGATCCTCTGGACCTCGGTGACCTTGCCAGCAAAGGTGGGCCCCATTGACTTGGGCCCATCTTTGATAGAAATAGAAAAGAGGTAGCTCAGAAATAGAAGTGTTACTAGATGTTGGGCCGTGGGCAATTCTTACCAGATTCTTGGTGTTCTGAACAAACAATTGGACAAGACACACAGAAAAGGTAGTAAGGTTGTACGTTTATTGAAGGTAGAGAAGAAGCATTCTCTGCAAATGAGAGCAGGCCACTGAACAGACTCACAGCAGCCGTTGGGGTAAGAAAAAGAGGTCTTTCATATCCAAAATTCCTGATGTGGATTCTCCTCATGTAAATAGGCATTGAGATGTTGTTCTATCAAAAACTCACTTGGCCTGGTGCTAGATTTAACTGCCTTGTGGAAAGACACGCTTGGTTTCATGTCAGATGTAAAAGCAGGATTGGAAGTAGCACTTTTCTGATTGGTTCTGTGTATAGTGTTCAGAAACTGCAAGTCATCCCGGATCCTGTTTTCTGTGTTCTGTCTGTGTCCTGGGTCTCCACGACTTTGACAGGTTTTGCCCAGTTGTTTGAGCAGTTAGCTTCAGCTATAATCTCCTACCTCAAAATCATGTGTTCTAAACACAACTAACACATCGCCTCTCAGGCTAAGGAAAACCAGGTAATGTAAGCTCTCTCATGAGTCCGCGACCATCGCCATGTCACTGATCTTTTCTATGTACTCTCAAAGGGGTGCACAGTGAACACAGAGTCACGTAAAATTCACTCAGGTGTGCACTGTGCTGGTTAACTAGTATCAGTTTGGCTGGGTTATAGTGCCTAGTTGGGCAAACATTACTCTGGAAGTTTCTGTGAAAACGTTTCGGAGATATTTACATTTAAATCAGGGGACTCTGAGTAAAAAGGATTGCCTTTTACAACAGGCTTCATCCGATCAGCTGAAGGCATGAATACAAGACTGACCTCCCCTGAGCTAGAAGGAATTCTGGATCAAGTGGCTTTCAGGCTTGAACTGAAGCATCAATTCCTTTCCTGAGTCTCTAGTCCCTCAGCAGACCCTGCAGATTTTGGACTTGCTAGTTCTTAGATTCCAAAATCATAATGAGTCAATTTCTTAAAATAAATCTCTTGTACATATGCACATTCTATTGGTTCCTGGCATATCATGCCACAAAGATAATGGTTATCTTCTTTTCCCTTGAAAAATTAGGAAAGCTCAATACAAATGCTTTATGAAACCCTAGTGTCAATGTTAAGGCCTCGATATACGCAGTTACTCAAGACATGAATTGATCAAGCTTCTCCCCAGGACCATAAAGAAAATCAGAAAAAGAGATGTTAATAAAGATCATTACAGGGCCGGTGAGACGGCTCAGCAGCTTAAGCGCCTGCCTTGCAAGCGCGAAGGCCCGAGTTCGACTCCCGGAACCCACATACGAAAAAGGGGCCGGTGATATCGCTCAGTGGCACGGGCGCCTGTTGGTGCGCGAGGTCCTGAGGTCGTCCCCCCGGTACCCACAAAAAAAAAAAAAAAAAAAAAAAAAAAAATAAAGATCATTACATATTGCTAAGGAATTGATAAAAGTAAAAAGACACTGAGCATCTTTTATTTCAGGAAATTTTTCTTTTGCATTTAAAAGCTTAGTAATAAATGATGATGACTAACAAATATTCCATTCAGGTATTCCTTAATGGGAGCCAAATACAGGGTTTCTCATGTGATAATCAGAAAATCCTCATATATTGCCAAATATCCTCAGAAGATGAAAAGTTCTCCTGACTGAGAATAGCTATACTAGACACAGGTTACAGTATAAGATTTGAAAGTATTCATATTTTATGCTAAGTTTTTACTTTATTATTATGTCAATGTTTGTAATTAATATAAAAATAATGAGGGTTCTTTGAGAAAATTTGTAAAGAAAAGTAATAACAAACCCATCAAACTTACTTGGGTCTCCTTTCATATAACTCCAGTAAAAGGAATCCCACTGTTAAAGAATCATAGATATAAGAAGACTAAGACTGAGGATCAGTACTATATCCTGTAGTGACTTTTTAAAACTATTATTATTTCTAGAATTAATATTTTATAAAACTGTATTTGTAGGGGACAAAAGAGAAACCAGATAATTTCTCAAATTTCTTTTATTTCTTAAAAATCTATGTACTGTGAATTTTTAAGAAGGGTTGAAAAAATTTGTAGTGTTTTATTATTTTAAAAAATCTTGGGCCGGTGAGATGGCTCAGCGGCATAAGCGCCTGCCTTGCAAGTGCGAGGGCCTGAGTTCAACTCCCGGATCCCACATACGAAAAAGGGGCCGGTGATATCGCTCAGCGGCTCGGGTGCCTGTTGGCGTGCGAGGTCCTGAGGTCGACCCCCCGGTACCCACAAAAAAAAAAATAAATAAAAAAAATAAAAAATCTTATGAACATAGAGTCAATTGTTCAAAATAAGTGAGATATTATCAATTAAATAAGAGCTTTTTCTGTGTGTGTTTCTAAGAAGCAAATTTGGGACAAATTATTTAGGTTACAGAGGAGCGAGGGGTATGGATTCCAGCTCAATATGAGAAAAAACTTCCTAATACTCAAAGCCAATAAAGTAGAATGGGCTGTCTGATGAGGCAGTGAGCTTTGAGTCCTTTAATGTGCTTGAGTTGGTAAATCACTTTAGTGAGTGTCATAAAGGAATTTATGCATTAGAAAAAGACCAGATTGCTTTTGAGTCTTCATTCAACCTTAAAATTATGTGATTCTAGATATATCCTTTAAAAGGTAATAATGTGAAAACGTTATAGTTTTTTTTTTCTCTCCTAATTATTAGTTATACAAAAACAAAGAAGAGAAAAACATTTGTCCACTTTGAGAATTGTTCCAGAATAAAACTACATTCTTGGCACCAAGATTTCCTCCGTGGTGTCCTTGCAGACAAGTGAGTTCAGCCCTGAGGGTCACGTGCTGTAGTCTTTCTCAGATGATGGAAAGACAATGGAAAGCTTTTCATTCTGCTCCTCTCTTACTAATAAACTCTTGAATGTTCAGTGCCAGAAAGTTACAGAGCCAAAGCACAAAAGGTGACTCTGGGAACATCAAGTCTCACCTCCCTATTTCACAAATGAACAATCAGAGAAGTTTTATCAGGTTTATCTGATTGCTAGATAAGCTGTTCACAGGCAAACACCACACCAAACATCTTCACTTTTTTATCCATTCACCAATTGCTGACACCACAATTACACCTGAGTGTTTACATACTTCACTGAAACCTCATTTGTTTTAGGATGTGGAAGTATTTTAGGATTGATTAAAGATAGACAAAGAGATCGTTGGTTGATCTCACTTCAAAATCCATATGATAATATTTTGATATGGCTAGGAAACTACCAACATCAAATGCAAGCAAAGCATCTTCTTTCCTTGTGAAAAAATAGAATGCAATGACTGAAAGAAGTAGGACTTTAAATGAACTTAGAGGTCAAAAGGAAAGTCAGAATGCCTACCATAAAGTCTGGCTCAGGATAGTATCTTGCAATGGTAAATTTATCTTAATATCTTTGTTCATATTTTCATATTCATTAAACAAACATCTATTGACTATAAACTCAATAAAAAACATTAGAATTCCTGGTATTGAAAATCTTCTTTTTAAACTTTTCCTGCATTTTTCCTCTTCTCTAAGGATAAAGTCCTTATAATTGCCAGAAAGTCTATTGTTTAGAAAAGTAATGATATAAAAACACTGTTATGATTACTCACAGGGTTATGTTTTGTATAATTTTATCTTTAAGATATTTCCAAGTGGGCCGGTGAGATGGCTCAGCGGCTTAAGCGCCTGCCCGGCAAGCGCGAGGGCCCGAGTTCGACTCCCGGAACCCACATACGAAAAAGGGGCTGGTGATATCACTCAGCGGCACGGGCGCCTGCTGGCGCGCGAGGTCCTGAGGTCGACCCCCCGGTACCCACAAAAAAAAAAAAAAGATATTTCCAAGTGAGGGCTGGTGAGATGGCTCAGTGGCATAAGCACCTGCCTGGCAAGTGTGAGGTCCTGAGTTTGACTCCTGATACCCACATATGAGAGAAGGGCCGGTGATATCGCTCAGCGGCATGAGCTCCTGCTGGCGCGTGAGGTCCTGAGTTCAACCCCGGTACCCATAAAAAAAAAAAAAAAAAGATATTTCCAAGTGAAATCAAAATGTCAGATATCTAAGAATAAATTTAGGCTTGATTGGGAGATTGTTTTAGGCAGAGAGGGTGTGTCTTTCCAGCACCTAGTGAATAATTTAAAGTGCATTGATTTGTTCTTCAGAACGGGTGGTACAATTCTTTCTAAAAAGAAGATGATATTTCCATAAATTTTTGGTAAAAGAATGGCCAAATCCATTAATGAAGAAAAAAAAAACAAATGAAATTGAAGTTGATTCAGTAATAGTTTTTGTCCCCTTGTTTTTATATCACATTGCTTATGTCATCTCCACGATCACACTCAAATCATAATGAAAATTGTAGTAGCTGCCCATTGGAAACAAAAGGCTCAAACTTTTAACAGAAGTCCTCTGATTAAAGACACTCAGCTCTTGGTAGAAAGTCATAAGACAGCAACAAACCTTTTAATGTAAGGTCAATTCATCCCTTCAAATGAGTCCCTACTCATCTTCTCTAAGAGATACTGATAAACCTCCTTATCAACTTCTTATCTAAAGACCTGTAAACCAGAGAAAAACAGCCTTGTCAAAATTGCAACTGGAAATATACAATTTTAAACACAATACAGGTGCTTCTAGAAGAACTACAAGGTGTTAAGCGATCATGAAAAAGTCATTCTCTAGATAATCATATTTGCTCCCTAGACCCTTTGTTCCTACCTTCAAACCCTTATAAAAATCCCAATCTCTCACCCTGACTGCTAGATTTCTTTCTTAGAGATTCCCCTGCTGTCTGCCTTAGCAGCACACCCTGATGTAAATATTTACCTTTTCTACGTCTCTTGTCTATTGGTAAAAATCTTTTATTCCTCCCCTATCACTGGCACTGCTTACAGTCTCTCAAGGAAGAAGTGACTGTCGGGGTGCTTTCTCAATTTTTCTCTAAATCAAAGTACAAAGTAACTAGAACTACCAAAATATTAAGCAGTTGTATGCAGGTAAAACTATAAATCCAACAAAAAAACTGCAAGGAGGAAACATAACTTACTTTCAAGGGAATTCACAATGCAGTATTGTATTTTCTGGAGTACTTGAAGAGCAGATGGTAAAGGATAAATTTAAGTCTGCAGAAAAAGCAAGTGCATCTATCAAGGGAAACCAGTTACCAGCATGCAGACTATGTTGCCCTTTTATTTTTAGAGTGAACCATAATGTAATTTCCAGACATAGCAGTGCCTCTATCATAAATATCCTTTTGTAATTATGGAGTTTTCTCAGTGTGCAGCCAAAGAAATCTGTGTGATCACTACAAGAATTAGATAATTAAAAAGAATGAAGGCATTCTTCCTGTCTTTGAGGGTCTTCTGTCATCGAGATGGGGGATGGAGAAGAGGATAGGAGGAAGGAGAGGAGAGGAGAGAGAAAGAAAATATCAGCTTCAAAGCTAGTCAGATTTGTGGTACTAAAGCCATGTATTGATGGCTTTCTTAGTACATGTTTGCAGTACATGTTTATATTCATTGTAGGGGGTGGGTACATATACTAATATATCTTAACTCTTTTTATCCACTTTCCCCCTCCTCTTTCCACCCTCCTCCATTTCTAATTCTCTTTCCCATTTGCAAAATACCTATCTTTCTGTATCATATTGTTTATCTTTATTTTGTTTTTAACTATTTACATTTTAGGCTTCTTATATAAGAGAAGTTATGCAATATTTATGCTTGTGTGTCTAATTTATAAAACTTAGCTTTATCTTCTCTAGGTGCACCCATTTTCCTACAAGTGACTAAGATTTATCCTTCTTTATGACAGAGTAGTATTCCATTATGTGTAAATACCACATTTTCTTTATCGATTCATCTGTGATAAATATATAGGCTCTTTCTAAGATTTAGCTACTAGGAATTGTGCTGCTAGAAACATAAAAACACATGTATTACTGTGGTATGATGTCTTTAACTGTTTGGGGAAGATATCTAGAAGAGAAATAGGTGGGTTGAATGGGATTTCTAGTTTGAATTTTGTGTGTGTGTGTGTGTGTGTGTACCGGGGGTCGAACTCAGGACCTCGTGCACCAGCAGGTGCCTGTGCCCCTGAGAGATATCACTGGCCCTTTTTTTGTATGTGAGTTCCGGGAATCAAACTCAGGACCTTGCCCTTGCCAGGCAGGCACTTATGCCCCTGAGCTAACTCACCGGACCTCTAGTTTTAATTTTAAAAAGAAAAAACACTAACAATGATGATACAGAATTTCAAAACAAGATAATATGATATTAACGATGTTTAATATATTGCGTATTGTTATCTTCAAAGTAGTTGCTCAGATTAAAAGATGTAGGCCTGAAAAATTTATCAAACAATGTAAGAACAAACCATTGTTTTCAATGAACTAATAGAGATTAGTAGTATAATTATCTATCTTGTATAAATATATATATATAGTATATATATGTATTATGTATGTATATTCTTTCCCCTTCTTTCTTTTCTCTTTTCCAGTTATTCTTTCCTTTTGAGCAGTTTCTTCCCCTTTCATTTTTATAATATCTATTGTACATTTTGGATCTTACTTACTCTTTCATTTTTTTACACTAGGGAGACAATATGATGTTTACACATGCAAGTCTGACTTATTTCACTTATGAGTATGGTCTCAAATTGCATCCATTTACCTATAAAAGCCTTGAGTTATCCTTCTTTACAACTGAGTAGTACTCCATTCCTCCATTTTTATCCATTCCTCAGTTGAAGGGCATTTGTGTTGTTTCCAAGACTTAGCTATTATAAATTGTGTTGCTATAAATGTAGGTGTACATATATTGCTGGGTCACGATGTTTTCAATTCTTCTGGGAAAATACCCAGAAGGAGAATAGCTGGGTTGAATGGCACATACAATTCTAGTTTTTTTAGGAATCTCCACACTGGTTTCAACAGTGGTTGCACAAGTCAACACTCCCACCAACAGTGGAGAAGTGTTCCTTTTCCCCACAACCTTGCCAGCATTTGTTATTAGTTGATTTCTTGATGATAGCCATTCTTTCTCAACTGAGATCGAGTCTTAGTGTTGGTTTAATTTGCATTTCTTGAATGATTAATATTTTGAACATTTTTTCATGCATTTATTTGCCATTTGTATTTCTTCATTGGAGAAGTGCGTATTCATCTCAGATGCCCATTTTTGGATTGCATTTTTGAATTTGGGGGCCTGATATTTTTCAATTCTTTACATGTTTTATATAGAACTTTATATGTTCTTTGTCTGAGGGACAGTTGGCTGTTTTCCATAATGGTTGAGCCAGTTTACATTCCCAAGAACAATGTAGAAAGGGGCCTCCTCCAAGCCCAGCCTCAGCAACATTTGTTATTGTCTGATTTTTTGATGATAGTAATTCTTTCTGAGTAAGAGAGAATCCTAGTGTTGTTTTAATTTGCATTTCCCTGATGGCCAGAGATGTCAAGCATTTCTTCCATGTATTTATTGGCTATTCATTCTTCTGAAAGTGTCTATTCATTTCAATGACCCATTTTTAATGGGTACTTTTAATATGGGAGCTGATTTTTTGTTTTCTTTGTATATTCTAGATATTAGCCCTCTGTCAGTGGAGTAGCTTATAAAAATTTTTCCCATTCTGTAGGTTGTCTCTTCACTCTATTGATTGTTTTCTTTGCCATGTGGAAGCTCTTTAACTTGATATTGTCCCATTTGTTGATTATTGGTATTATTTTCTTTTAATATTTTAGTTTATTAGTATATGTGTATAGTACAAAATGTTTACATTCCTTGGGGGAAGTTAATGCATGTACATAACACAACTTAATTTCTTTTTTTAATCCCCTTTCCCTTCACTCTCTCGTTCACCCATCTCCTGATCCCCTTGCTTTTTTTCTTTTTTTCATACATGTATGCAGTACATAATGTTTACATTCCTTGTGTAGAGTTGGTACATGCACACAACACATCCCAGTTCCTTTCTTTCATACCCTTTCCCTGACCTCCTTCCCCTGCCCTCCCTTTCTTTATACCCTTCCCCTGAGAATGATCTATCTCCCTACATCCTAATGTCTATCTTTTATTTCAGATAAAGAAAAATGTAGCGTTTACATAAAATGGAGTCTTACTCTGCCAAAAAGAATAGACTTGAGTCATTTGTAGAAAAATTGATATACCTTAAGACCATTACGTTAAGTAAAATAAATCAGGCACACAAGCTTAAATATCACATTGTTTCTCTTATATGAGGAACTCATAGTAAAAATATTAATAGTGTTTCTTGTCAGGGTTCTGTTTAGAATGTCCTTTCAAGTGTCTATATCTTCAAGATTTTTCCTATTTTATCTATGGTACCAACAGATTAGATGCTTCTGTTTTTAATATTTAAGTCTTTAGTGCATTTTGATTTTATTTTGGTGTATGGTGATAAATTTGGAGCTAGACTCAATCTTCTGCATGAGTATAGCTAATTTTTCTAGCACCACTTGCTGAAGAAGTTATCTTTCTTCTGGGGTATGTTTCATGGTATCTGTCAAAGTTGAGCTGGTTTAATGTGCTTGGGGTTGTTTCTTCATCTTCTATTCTCTTCCACTGATACACATATCTGTTTCTGTGCCAATACCATGCTTTTCTTATCATATTAGCTTTAAAATATAACATGAAATTCAGGATTGTGTTACTTTGTGCTTTGCTCTTATTTCCCAGGTTTGCTTTTGCTATCTGGATTTCTTTGGGGGCCAAATAAATTTTATGATAGTTTCTTTTTCTATTTCTGTGATGAATTCTGCTAGGATTTTCATGGGGATTGCATTAACTCTCTATATCAGTTTTGGACATATGGCCATTTTGAAAATATTGGATCTGCCTATGCAGGAACAGGAGATATAATTCCATTTTCTGATGTCCTTTTTCAGAATACTGCACTTTTCATTATAGACATCTTTTGTTTCCCTAGTTAGGATAATTCCTAAGAATTTAATTTTTCCTGATGCTATTGTGAGTGCTATTATTTTCCTAATTTCTTTTTTGGTGAGTTAAATATTAGGGTACAGGAACAGTATTGATTTTTATGCATTGACTTTCTACCCTGCTGCCTTGCCGAATTTCATTATTAACTCTTGCAGTCCTTTGGTAGATTCGTTTGCATTTTCTATGTAAAGCATCATGCCATATAAAAATAAGGATTACTTGACTTCTTCCTTTCTTATATGTGTCTTTTTTATTTATTTCTCTTGCCTGATTGCTTTGGCTGAGATTTTCAGTACTATATTGAACAGGTTTCATAAAGAACATCCTCATCTTTTTTCTGATCTTAGAAGAAAAGCTTTCAGTTTAATATAATGTTGCAAATAGGTTTGTTATTTGATATAATGTTGGAAATAGGTTTGTCATAAATGGCTTTTATCAGATTAAGATAAGGCCCTTCTATATCTATTTTCTTCAAGGTTTTTTTTTTTTTTTTTACCATGAATACATGTTAGATTTTGTCAAGGGATTTTAATGGATCTATTGAGATGATCATGTGATTTTGGCCTTGCTTCTATTTATGTGATATATTACATTTGTTGATTTGCATATGTTGACCCAGTCTTGCATCCCTGGAATGAAGCTTACTTTTTTCTTTTTTTTAATGCAGGTACCAGGAGTCGAACGCAGGACCTTGCATTTACCAGGCAGGTGCTTATGCCGCTGAGCTACATCACCGGCCCAATGAGGCTTACTTTGTCATGGTTTATGATCTTTTTGACGATATATTACATCCTCTTTGTCAGTATCTTGTTGAGGAATATTGTGTCTTTGTGTGGTGTCTTTGTTCATTAAAAAGATAGGCCTGTAGTTCTCTCTTTTGTTTGGGTCCTTGTTTGATTTTGGAATCAGAGTAATGCTGCCTTCCAAGAATAAGTGTGAAAGTACTCTTACTGTTTAAATTTCATTAAAGAGTTTGAGGCATACTGACCCTATATCTTTCCCAAAGATATAGAATTCAGCAATGAATCCACCATTTTCTTAGTTGGTAGTTTTTTTTGTTTGTTTTTTTATTACTGCCTCAGATTCATTGCCCATTATTATATTGTTCGGGCTTTTTTATATTCTTGGGTCAGTTTTGGTAATTTATGCATCAGGAATTTGTCCATTTCTTCTATATTCTCCCATTTGTTGGAATATAAGTTTTCAATGTCCATTGAGGTTTTACTTTTTTATTTCTAATTGCATTGACATAGATTTTTCCTTTTTTTGGTCAGATTGGCTAAGTGTATGTCTATTTTTTATGCTTTGATAGAACCAGCTCCATGATTCATTGTTTCTTTGTATTTTTTTTTAGTCTCAATTTCATTAATTTCTGCTTGGATCTTTATGATTTCTGTCCTTGTACTGTGTTAGACTTTCACTGTTATCGATTCTTTAAGACTTTGAAATGTATTGCTGGAATTTTATTTATGTTTATTCTGTATTTCTAATGTAACCATTCATGACAATGTATTTGCCTATTAGCGCTGTCTTCATTGTGTTCATGAGGTTGTGGTATGTTGTGCTGTCATTATTGTTTGATTATAGGAATTAATTTCTTCATCGATTTCTTCTGTGATCTTTTAAGTATTCAATAGTATATTATTCAATGTTGAGATGTTTAAAATTTATGTGGTCTCTTTTGCTATTGATTAGTAGTTTCAGTGCGCTATGGTCTTATGGTGAATATGGCATAATTTTAATTATTTTGTATTTATTTAAGCAAGATTTATAGACTATCATATGGTCTACTTTGGAGAGAGTCCATGTACTGCTTTAAAAATGTGTATTCTGTAGTAGTATGATAGAATACTCCATAAACATCTATTAAGTTTCTTTGTTTGAAGATGTGGTTCAGCTCTGATATTTCTTTAATTTTTTTTTTGTCTAGTTGATTGATTTATGAAAGTGAGGTATTGTGGTCCCCCATTATCATTGTGTTGATGTTTATCTGATTTTTATGTAAAGTTTGTTTTATAAAAGTAGGTTCACCACTTTCCCATATATATTTACATTGTTATCTCTTCCTATTTAATTGGTTCCTTAACTATATGTTTAGTGACTTTCTTTTTCTCTTCTGATCAGTTTTATCTTAAAGTCTGCTTTGTTTGAGCATATGATTGGTTTCTTTCACTGTCCTGGTGCATGAAACAACATTTTCTATTCTTTGGTTTTTAGTCTATGATTTTTTTTGGAGTACACGTGCCTCTTTTAGGCAGAAAACCACTGGGTTTTGTTTTTCAATCCAGTATGCCAATCCGTATCTTTTAATTGGGGAGATAAGACCATGTACTTTCAGAGTTATAATAAAAGGTATTTACTTTTTTCTATCATTGCATTATTTTTCAGTTATTGACTCCTTTATTTTTCCCTTTTGTTTAACTGTTCAACTTGCTTGAAGTACTCACTCCATCAAACTTTTTGGGATTTTTCTACTTCATTGTCTCTATCTAGGATAGGATCTTTCAAAGGTTTTGGGAGGGCTCTTTTAGGGCTCATGAATTTCTTAAAGTGTCTTTGGCATGAGATGTCCTTATTTCCCCATCAATTTTTAAAAATAATTTTGCAGGATGTATTAGCCTGGGTTGAAAGTTGTTTTTTATTTTAGGGCTTTAAATACTTCATTCCAAGCTCTCTTGACCTTTAAGGCTTGTGTTGAAAGGTCTGTTGTAATTCTAATGGGTTTACATCTATAAATGGTTTTTGTTTGTTTGTTTGTTTGTTTGCTTTTCTCTGACATCTTTTAAGATTATAAGACTTCTGTTGGATTTCTCAGATTTTGACTATGATATGGCAAAGGAAGAATCTCCTCTTTTCATAATTATTTGGAGTTCGACATGTCTCCTTTACCTGTGTGTTCAGTTCTTTCACCAAACTTGGAAAGTTTTCTGCTATGATTTCTGCAAAAAGATTTTTTATTTCATTTCTGCCCCCTCTATTTTTTCTCTAACTCAAATTAGTCTTATGTGATTCTTCTTATTGTCATCTAGTAGTAGTTGGATCAATTTCTCTTGCTCTCTTATTCTTATTACATTATTTCTGATTATATGATCTTGTGCTTTCAATCTGTCCTCAAGGTCTGACACTCCTCACATTGGTTACTTCAGCTTTTCATGTATTCAATAGATTTCTTTATCTCCAATATTTTTGTTTGTCACTTTTTCATGGAGTCTATTTCTTTGGTAAATTTATCATTAATGTTTAATAGATTTAGGTCAGGTCTTCTAATATTTTTATTTTACTCTTCTTTAAATAAATTTTTATTTTGTTAACTCCACTTTTCTGTTTGTTTATATCACCCTTGAGCTTGCTGAGTTTCTTTGTTTCCTCTTTGATTATTTCATACAATTCACCTATTTGGTGTTTGATTTCCTCTCCATTTTTGCCCTTGGTTCTGCTTTGGGAGAATTGGGAATCTTTGAAGGCATTTTGTTGCCTTGTTTGTGCATGTTTCTATTTTTTTGTTTGTTTGTTTGTTTTGTTTTGTTTTTTGTTTTTCTTTCTGTTGAGGGTTGAGGTTAGATAGAATGAAAAAACTTTGTTGTTGGTATGAAGATTTCTTTAGTTAGGTTCTGTTTTCCACTGAAGTGATCTTGGATTTATTTTTCAAGAGGCATAGTCTACCACTTCAACCTATTCATTTTAATAGGGTTGAAACCAGTCACTGTCTCAAAGAAAGAATAATTACTGGTTACCCAGACTCAACCATAAATCATAAACATTAAAACTTGTTTTGACAGTTTTTCCCTTTTATCAGTGCCCCTTACAGACTATACTACACTATACTGCTTTGGTCAGTTAGTCCGGGATGTAGATGGGGGGAGGGGAAAAGAAAGAGGGCAAATTAGTAAGAATGAGAAAGATAAGAGAAATGCAAGTAGGTAAAAATGGATATTTAGACTCTCTTGAAGATATTGTTAAAGCTAAAGGGCTAGTGTTGAAGGGGTTTGAAAGAATATTTGTGGAGGTAGGAGGAGGGATGCAGAATGATGTAAGTGTAATTAGAGATTGAGGGAAGTTGTGAGGATGTTGGAATCTGTTAATATATTTGTACTAAGCACAATTCTGTTAAGGGTTGTCCTAACATGGCACTGAGCAGTACTTTTCAAATTAAGGATCTGGTCAGCTCTTTTTCTCTTTTGTACATATACAGGAACATTTGCTAGGTATATGTCATGCGAACTGTGGAGAGGAAAAAAGTGAAGAAAAAGAGGGAAAATGGGGAAGAATAAAGAAAAAAGAATAGGGAGGAAAGAAAGATAAAAAAGAAAAGAAAAGAAAGACTGAGAGAGAACGGAATAAAGGTGAAAACAAAATTAAAGAAGTAAAATTAAAAATCTTAGTATAAAAACAAGAACTGGAGGAAAAAAAGAAAGGAAACCCAGACAGACCAAACAAACACAGAAACAAGCAAACCACCCTCACACAGTGGCTATACCATAGAGCCAAAGGGTCCACACACTTCCTCTTGTGCTGTAGTTGTAGTCTAATTGCAGGCTGAAAAGCCTGTTTCCCCTCTGTGGACTGTGCAAGTGCCTGCCTGAGAGCAGAAGGGGTATTGATATCCCTGGACCTGCCTCGTGGCTGCAAGCTGGTTTGGGGTATGGCTTACTGCAGACCTTTGTCTCTGTCTTAAGATCTGATCATCTCATATAATCCTGGAAGAAGTGGGGTAGTTTGCCCAACACCTGGTTTCTCAATTGACTTTCACCAGGGACTGCCCACTTCCACTCCCTTCACTGCAGCCCAAATCCTGTGATTGTTTTTGTGCTCTCTTTTCAGGGTCCTTTGGCCCAGATATCACCAGGAACCCTTTGACCCAGGTGACAATTTCTGTTCCTTCACCCTCAGACCTTTATCCATCCCTGGTCCCTTTCTCAAAAGCCCTGCTTTCCAACTTGCAGAACTTGGTGCAGTCCCCAGGCTCAGGAGCTTCACTTGACTGCCCAGAATGGTAAGCAGTGGCAGGATTTCATACTATCTCAGATCTTTCTGGAGTTTTGGGCAATGATAGGGAAGTGCCTGCTCTGGTCCAGCTCCCCTACGTCTCCGGGGATGTGATCTGAGGCTCCATTTTTTTGAGTTCTGTTCTGCCCACAGCTCAGTGCTCAGTTTCTCTCTGCGCAGGGCAGGGGACCTTCCCATATTGATGTTAAGTAGTGCTCAGTGGGAAGGTGCCCCAGGGACACAGTGTTTTCTAGTGTTTGGGAGGATGGGGAGCTGGAGGAATTGCTGTGTTTTTTTTGTTGTTTTGTTGGGGGGTGGCGCTCTCTCTTTCTCTGGTTGCAGTCCACAGGTTCCCTTGGGCACTAACTGCAGTTAACGTCTACACTGGATTTCCTCTTCCAGGTGGAAGGGAGAGTCGCCATGTATTATTAAAGAGATTATTTTTATTCATACCAAACTTGAGAAAATGAATGCCTGAAGATTTCAAAACTTAAACAAATGGGAGAAGCATTATCTAAATGATTCCACTTGGAAATAGTAAAACGCAGTCAACCATTTCTTTATGCACCACCAAGTGGGAATGAGAAGCATTTTAGAGCCCGTATTAATAATTCTTTGCATGTGATTTCACTGAATTTCTCATTATTTTGTATGTCCTTGGTGGCTGCTAAACACACGACAACTGAAGTACAAATTATTACCATACTGAAATAAACTGTGATTTATTCTTATTTTTACTGATGAAATAGGTTGCAACAATAAGTGCTACCTACTTTAATCCAGATATCATTTCTGTCTAAGGCATATGTATTGGAATTTTAGGTGACTAATATCTTCAAATACATGACCTTACATAAATAAATTGGTTAATAGATTTACTAAATTCTATGTAGATTCCACATAAGCATTTGTACAGAGATATATAATTCTGACCTGAAACAGAGGATAGTCTACATTAAATTAGCTCTTACAAATCCTGGCATACCAAAAATGCTGGTACTCACAGTGGTAGAACAGTATATGGAATGCACTGCTATTATTCTAACAATCATTTTCCAACAAATCTTACAGAGCTAGAATTCTTAGCACTCTGATACTGAACAGAAACCTTTGCTATTTAGTAAATGTAGTTTATGTATCTTAAATGTGTGGCATAAAACCCACATAGGAAACAATTTAAAAATAAAATCATTGTGAGTTATTTCATTAGGTCTTCTGTTCATGATGTTCTTGTATTTTTATTGTTTAATATCTATAACATGGTATATTAAAAAAGAATTATGTTAAAAAACATTTTTGTTTTAATATTAATCGTAAATGCTATTACCTCTAAATTTGTTTTATTTAGAAATAATGCAAATATTTAAAAATTGAGAAAAAGTCCTTTTTTTAACTATAACCCTTGGGTATTTTAAATGGGCCTGCCTCAGAATTAAAAAAAAATGATTAAAGTTTTCATCTAGGACAGGAGAGGGTAGGTCCCCACTAAGAAAACAAATAGAAATCTAAAATATGAAGTTTTTTTTAAAGGCCATCTGTATCTTTTTATTCATTAAATCACCTTAAGTAACCTGCATTTCCATTATATTTCACTAATGTTCAGTAACCCATTCCATTAATATCCTTACAGACAGTTTCACTCAGGAAAAGACAAGTATCTCTTGTTTTGAGCTTTCATTTTCCACAAATGGCTAGTTTAGAAAAGGTCATTCCTTCAACAAATATGTATGTTGCCCCTTATGATGCCAGTCACATTCTTGACAATAGGAAAGAAGAACAAAAGAGAAAATTTTCTAATGTTTACTCCAGTCATTATCTGGATGCTCTTCCAAGTTTTTCTCTAACTTAAAGTACAAAATTACTAAAGCTACCTAAATATTAGGCATTCACATGCAAGTAGAACTTTAAATCCTACGAGGAAATTTGCAAGAATGAGAAACGGAGCACATATTTTATCAGGAAATTCAAGCAATAAACAACTACATAATTTAGTAGAATATTATTAATATTAAATTATTTCCTTTTCCAGGTGGAAGGGAGAGTTGCCATGTATTATTACTTCTCCCTTCCACCTAGAATATTATTAATATTAAATTAAATTGAATATATATGTCAATGATACATGTAACGAAGAAAATAAAACAGTAATAAGTGGAGGCAAGGTGGAGTAAAAGAGGAGGGTTACTAAACACGTAGTTAGGGAAGGCCTTCTGAGAGATAACATTGAAGCCCTCCTTGCAAAAACCTGGAGGAATAAAGTAGAGAAAGTATGATGAGCAAAAGTTCTCAGATGGAAGAGATCTTGTTGTCTAAACTGCTAAAAAGCTGTTAAGACTTGGAAGCTGTTAAGTCTATAAGTAAGGAAGGTAAAAGTTGTGTTTATCACAGGTTGCTGGGACCAGATGATGTAAGGATTTATAGGGCTTGGAATGGCAAAAATGTTCTATTTTAAGTTCCATAGACAGTTATCAGGGTATTTTATTACAACACTGGCTATTTTTGAGAAGGATATTTAAAGATTTTGCATACGCTGGGTCAAATGGGCTTGTGTTCTCTCTTCTATTATCTTGAGAAAAGGGTTATAGGCTGTAACTCAATCATGTTTTGTTCTATTTCCGTAGAAACTGCTCCTGCTGTATCATCTTAGAAATTACTTTTCCTCTTGTATTTGTCTATTTTTTCCTAGACAAATAGTGACACTCTTATGTGTTTTTTTTTTCTGTTTAGCCATAACCACTATATTTTTGCCAGTATAAATTAAATGCTTTATTTTATTTTACTCTAGGAATTAAATGAGACATATCCAATCAGTCTTATCAAAATTCTTAGATGCATTTTTTCAATTAAGTTAGTAAAACCTTTGATGGAGGAAATTCAAGTTCAGTGTAAACATTACACATAAAAAGTACTACTCAATATAATTCTTACCAAATATGCTGCACTCTCCTTCCCCCACAAAAACTCAAATGTAGAAGAAAATATTTCACTTCATAGTAATAAACACAACTATTTTCCATATAAAAAATTTATTTTCTACAAGATGGAAACAGATCAATTTGATATTATTTATCTGAGGTAGTGATCTTCTAAGAAGTGCTGAAAATAAAAATTTTCCAAACTATCTTTGTGGACACTTTTATAGGCTTGAGTACCTCATGTAATATTCTTCATATCTAAAAAGTAGCTGAAACATGTCCAGTAACACATATCAAGCAGAAAATTATCAAATATTACAACACAAAGAACAGAGAAACAAATAATGAACGTCTTTGCCATCTAGTGTTTTGTGTCTAATAATATAGTTAGAAATACCAGGGGCTGGTGAGATGGCTCAGTGGCTTAAGCGCCTGCCCGGCAAGCGCGAGGGCCCGAGTTCGACTCCCGGAACCCACATACGAAAAAGGGGCCGGTGATATCGCTCAGCGGCACGGGCGCCTGCTGGCGCGCGAGGTCCTGAGGTCGACCCCCCGGCACCCACAAAAAAAAAAAAAAAGAAAAAGAAATACCAGAAATTAATCCCAGGATTGCAATAGTGTGATATTTGTTCAGATACGGACTCAGGAAATGTATACCAGAAAGGTTGTACTATGATCCATTGCTGGGGCACCTGTTTTTCTAAATAAATTTGTCTTTTACCATAGCCATGCCCATTCAGTTATGTATTGTATGCACCTGCTCTACAGTAAAAGTTGGATAGGTTTGACAGTTACCTTAGGAAACGCAAAGCCTAAAATATTTACTGTCTGTCCCTTTAGAAAAGAGTTCACACAGAAAGAGTAGGACATTGAGAGAATAGGAACAGGATGAAGAAACAACAGTAGGTTAATGTTTGCAAAGGCTGAGAGAGACAGAGGGAGAGACAGAGAGAGACAGATAGAGAGGTAGAGACAGAAAGAGAGTTAGAGACACAAAGGGGCAGAGACAGAGACAGAGAGACAGAGAAAGAGAGAGAGAGAGAGAGAGAGAGAGAGAGAGAGAGAGAGAGAGAGAGGTAGAACATTTATGGGCTATATTATTTTCCATAATGTAACAGTAGGGTGAGAGTGGGAGGGCAGTGGGGCTAGACGAAACTGGAAAGGTAAGGAAGCAGCAGAAGATGAAAATATATTCTGTGCATCATACAAAGATTCTGAGAAGAGAGATATTTAAACTCTCTTGAAGTCTTCAATGGCCAAATTAATATTTTGCAAATGTTTAGATATATTTTGACTTTGTAGTTATATTTTCTCTTTTCCCACAACAAATATTACCCATTTTGATGGTCTGATATAATCTTATACCTTTGTAAAAAAACAGAGAAAAGATTATTAATGAATTGCTCTTTCTTTTTCCCATAAAAAATATTTTGGATTCTTATTTTATAACTATTGTTTAATTTGAAATGTGTGTAGATAACAAATAGAATATTATGAAAATAAAATTAAATTGTAACAACTAATATAATGTACTTCATCTTAATAAATTATGTAAAAGAAACAAGACACAAAGATGAAAATATTTATGGTAAATAAAATGTTTTGAGTACCTCAAAAGTTACCTTATCTATAAGCTACTTAACATAATGTATAGCATGCTATAGTTTCCAGCATTATATAAGAACAATAATTGTACTGTGTATTTTATATTTGCTGGATATGATGTCTCAGAGCTCAACAGGGTAAGGTAAAATCTTCCTTGAGTTCCCTTTGCTCACCTTGCACGGGCCACTGATGAAGCTGTTTTCACCTTGCTTTTCCTCCTAGGCCACTAAGAGAACTAGGGCAGAGGTACTCCATGGGCGAAGCTACTAAGCCCGCCAGCTACCACCGTGAGGAACCCACACACTGCCTGAGCTTTTGTTACTTGCACTCTATGGAAGTCAGAAGAGTTGTTCCCTCTGTTGCTAACTTATTAATATTCTTTCTGTTCTTGTGCTGTCATCTCTAGGTCAAGCACATGATGGTGTTGGGTTCCATCTACATCTTCCTCCCAGTTCAGTACTAAGTAATTGCTGTTCCTGTCATTTATTCCATGTGTCAAGGTTATCCAACCCAAATGCCTCTAGGCAGCTGGAAAGGAACAAACATGTGTGAAGTTGGCTGGTGAATAGAGGAAATGTTGAGAACTAAGGAAAACTGGGTAGTTCACAGCCAACCAAAATGCATCTGAGTTCAATTAAAAACCAAGTAGTATGGTGGCCAAACAACATGGTCCTCTGGCCTGAATTTGGTAGGTGGCCACTGTCAAATGTTGCAACGTTTGCTCTTGCACCGTAAGGAAAATCTCCTGAGTGCGTTAAAGTGATTTTGAAACAAGTATACAATTGGGAATAATTTTGAGCTGTTTTTATGGTTAGGATCTTAAGACATGTAGTAATAAAGTCAATATATACTTCTCATCTCCCTCTTGTGGTTGTGGAATAACCAGAGAAATTCATAATTTTTCCTTCTCCTTCTACTGAATTCATTCTGTTCAGACTCAATACATTCATCTCATTCTCACTCTCACTCTTTCTGTCTTCCCTCAACACACATACCTCTCCTTTGACTTCACGAACGTCTGGAAATAGTTATTTTCCCATTCAAAAATTTTATAGCACCACAATTCATAATAGCTATATCTTGGAGACAGCCTATATGTCCATCAACAGATAAATGGATAATGAAAATGTGGTATTTAGATACCGTGAAGTACTATTCTGCCATCAAGAAGGATAGACGAGGGCCGGTGAGATGGCTCAGCAGCATAAGCGCCTCCCTGGCAAGCGCAAGGTCCTGAGTTCGACTCCCAGAACCCACATATGACAAAAGGGCCAGTGATATCACTCCGGCATGGGTGCCTGCTAGCGCGTGAGGTCCTGAGGTCGACCCCCAGTACCCACAAAAAAAAAAAAAAAAAAGAAGGATAGACAAGTTATTTGTAGGAGAATGGATGTACTTTGAGATCATAAAGTGAAATAAATCCTACACACAAGCTTAACTATTACCTGGTTTCTCTTATATGAGAAACCCAAAATACATACAAAGAGCAAAATAAAAGATAGATAATAGGAGGTAGGTAGATAGATCTTTCTCAGAGGGGAAGAGGACCAACAAATTAGTGGGAGAAGATGGGAGGAAAAGGGGAGGAGATGAAAAAAGGAATTAAGATATGCTATGACTATGTACCAAATTCACACAAGGAATGTAAACATAATGTATTACAAACATATACTAATAAAAAAAACAGAATGAAATGGAAAAAGAATCACCTGAATGAAAAAGAAAAAAGAAATGGGCAGAAAAAAATATTCTTCCCTGACTTTCAGTGAGAAATTTATCAATGAACATCATAAATACATTTGTAGCCTGTGAGAGGTCAAACGTGATAAATATTGTGCATGCAGGGTAAACTTTAAAAAATTTTCAAAAAATTAAGAGAAATGCAGATTATATAGTTAAGATTGGATATTAAAAAATATTAAATTCTTAATAGAAAGAGTGCAATAATAATTGAAGGATATTTTTGCTCCCTCTTTTTTTTTTTTTGTGGGTACTGGGGGGTCGAACTCAGGACCTTGTGTGCTAGCAGGCGCCCGTGCCGCTGAGCGATATCACCGGCCCTTTTTTCGTATGTGGGTTCCGGGAGTCAAACTCAGGACCTTGCGCTGGCCAGGCAGGTGCTTATGCCGCTGAGCTATCTCACCGGCCCATGCTCCCTCATTTTTAAGTATTATAAACTATTTCAAACTACAGAATACAGAGAAATACTGTTTGCTCCTACAATTGTCATATATAATTTTCCCAAGAGACATCTAAAGTTTTCTGCAAGCAAAATTCAAAATAAGAAAGATAATAAATTTATACTTTTAAGAGTCATCATTAAAAACACAGCATAGAGGAGAAATAGCAATATGTTCTTATGTTTTTAATAATATATTTTCTTTCAAAGTACTTAGAAAGTTAACCCATGTTGAATCTATGATGTCTAGTTATCTTCCATCAATTTCTAATATTCCCATTTCATTTTTAAATAACTAAAAGTACAAATGCCACCACCATATGACTTACACACTTATGCTGCCCACACCAAATAACAAATGCTAAAGAAAATGGTTTGTTTTGCATTAATGCAGTCACTTTAAGTACTAACTTCGAGTACGAATGCCTGAGCATTAGATGTGGTGGGAGCGCCTGAGCTCCAGAGGTAGGTAAGAGAATGACAGAGAGCATGTACATTTTCTCAATAAAGAAAATTTCAAGATTGTTTCCCTCGCAAGAGACATGAGAAAGAGAACAAAAAAGAAGAGACAGAAAGCACGGTGAAGGTATGACATTCTTAGTACAGATCCGAACGGTATCAGACTCCCTAGTAGAGTACTTTATATCTTCTGTGCCAGCATTTTACCCAGACATTGAGCAAACAGCTAGCTTCATTTACTTTATATCTTCTGTGCCAGCATTTTACCCAGACATTGAGCAAACAGCTAGCTTCATGCAGGTGAACCTGACAGACTCTCAATCAGCTGCATCACTGAGACTCTTGCTCTCTGCTCATACACTAACGATGCACCTAAATTATTATGAAAATCCACTAGGCCTTTACTCAATCCTGGCTGGTAATGAAGAGCAGCAACAGGACAAGAGGCATCGCATGATCAATGGAAGAAAGGGCCCTGTGGATGTGAATGAAATCTCCCATCTTCTGTTTCTTGGGCAGATGATTCCAAAGTATATTTTCCTGGGTTCTTCAGAAGGTGCCAGTAGGAACAAGTCCGAGTTGCCTGTAGCAGAGACTAATAGGAGGTTGCATTCCTGTGTGCTGTGTAGACTTAGCCTTCCTGTACCTCACAATTCCTTATTCCAGCATTCCTCCTTACTGACACATCGTTATAGGAAGAAGTGCTACCTGACCCACTTTATGTCACATTAGTGCCCATCAATGTTATCAGACTGATAATGTTCAGGAAATATTTGTTGAATCAATTAATAAATAAATGCCATGAGATGGAATAATGCACATAAAATGTTTACTCAATACGAATACCAGGGGCCGGTGAGATGGCTCAGCGGCATAAGCGCCTGCCTGGCAAGTGCGAGGGCCTGAGTTCAACTCCCAGAACCCACAAACGAAAAAAGGGCCCGTGATATTGCTCAGCGGCAGGGGTGCCTGCTGGCATGCGAGGTCCTGAGGTCGACCCCCGGTACCCACAAAAAAAAAATACAAATACCAGAGGCTTTGTAAATACCTGAGTTGTAAAAATGCCTCAATTTTTCAAATGATATTTTCCAAAGAATGATGATATATTTCATGTAAGTAAAGAGTTAGAATGGACCTTCAGTTTATCTAGAACAAATCATTTCTAAGATAGGAATTCCTCTCCAAAACTATTTTGGATAGATATAATTCAGAATACTCTAGTTTATGGATGAATGTTCAGGGGGTGGTTAGGACTTCAGAAAGAAGCACATTCTATTTTTACATGTCTACTCATAACCTTTGTTTCTATTAGTATAAATTTACTTAATACAACTTCCAAGTGTTAGTCTTAGTTTTACCTTCTAGTAAATTTCAGTTATATTTGTCTTTTATTTTGACAAATTTTCCACAGAAACCCCTCTCTTAGCCATCTGACGGCATGGTACTGCATTGCATTCACATCACTTGTAAATGTAGTAATGTTGACCATGCTTCAGTTTACAGTAAACTTAAATTCTGTCAACCAATACAAAATAAAAATTTTCAGCAGTTTCAGGTATCCTAGAGTATAATGGGATTATTTTTATTTTATTCTAAGAAGAGTGCTTCTCCTTTGGCATTTTAGGTATATTCATTTTGAAAGTCAAGAGAAAACACTGCTTTTTGAGATTTACCCAAACACCCATGCTTCTTAGACTGACTGCAAAACTAAAATCACGATGGCCATCTCTGACTCTGACCATTTGCCCTGATGAAGTACTCATATTCACATAAAAAATAACAAGATGCACCACAGGTTTTTAACTATACCTAATTTAATTATTATTATTGTTATTATTATTATTATTATTATAGTACTATTATGGCTAATATCTAGATGTACCAGTAAAGCCTCATGCTCTCATGTATGGGGCTTTGGGTGGTGACTGGAACACGGCTATGACACTGGATCATGGGTGTACTGGATATGGGATCAGTCCACTGACTGGATTAGCATAGTTCTCCGTGTGGATGATGGATTTACTGAAGGTGGAAGACCCACCCTGAGTGTGGGTGGCACTAACCAATAGGCTTGTAGCCAGATGGAATAAAAAGGGAAATAAGAAGGAAGTCTTGCTAGTTTTTCCCTGCCATGCCCATCTGCCGTGCTGCCCTTCGTTGGAGCCAGCTGACAATGGCCTGAAACCTCTACAAACTGTGAACCATGATAAAACTTCCCACCTTTAACTTGTAGGTCTCAGATATTTCTTTCCAGCAGTGAGAAAGTAAAGTAAGATAAGTACTGATAAAATATTATTTCAGTATGGGCTTTGTTTGGAATTTGAAGGTTTATTAAATACTGTATGGGGCCTAACATATTATTTCTCTAGTCTTCCATTAGTTGAATCAAAACTGACAGCTTTAAGTAATACAAATTCTACATTAAATTATGGGTTTAATATTTGTTTTTATCAACTTATGATGTCATTTCTTCTCTCACATTTTACAGTGTCGATCTTTTATTTTTCTCTGTGGGTTCCAGAAAGATATGGGTAGATATCATTTTTATACTAAAGCATATTGATACAGTTTTTCTAGTTTTATAACCAGGGATCTAGGGATTTGCAACACATTTGTTCTCATACTTTGTTTTACTAAAGAAAATCATGCCTGGAAGCATAAACAAATAAAACAAGAAGAAGCCCACTGTTCTGTTGGGAAGGGAATGGTGCTCACCTGCTTACCGACTCTCTTCTGCTGCGTGTACTCACTCACCACTGAGAGACCTGAACAGACTTCCTCGAACTCTTCAAAGCACAGCTTTAAAACCATTGTGTTAAAGCAGTAGAGAGAGAAAAATGAAAACTTTTTTGAGACTTAAGCTGGGTAAAGAGTGGCAAATTTAAAGATCTCTAAGGGAATTTTCAGTAGAGCTGAGGATATTCTTTTTCAAACAGTGAAGTACACATGCATCTTACATGCAAATTATTTTTAGTGTCTTCTCTTACAGTAAATCTAATCTCTTCCTATGATTTTTTTTTTATTTGTACTTCTAACATGGGCTTTTTTTTCTAGAGATAAAAGTCTTTGTGTATATTTTAGGAGTTTTAACTTTCTCTTAAATCTTTTGGCTTCACTAAAATCTTCCTGAACATGTCTGTCTTCCTTATTTCCTTTATTTTATCAATATTCCCACTGAAGGAATAGTTAAACCAAACTGAAGATTTTTGATAGGTTTCTGCTTATCAAATTGTATATTCGAGGTGATGGAATCATATATGCCTTTTTCTAAATTTTTGTAACATTAGACACACTGATAGTTTTTTGCTATTTGTAGTTACAAATTCATTGATGAGGACCACCCAGTGAAACCTCGGTGTATTCTGGGTTGACTCTTTTATTTGAGATGACAAAGAGGGATTTCAGTGATATTCTTGGTGCCCAGATTGCCAATAAATAAGAATTCACCATAAAAGGTTGAATTCATGATGCTGTGTTTATGATAATATGTTCTATTTGAGAAGATAACAAGGGCTCAAAAGATCAAGTTAAGGATACTTATACTGGAAAGCTTCATTACTCCATCTTTCCTACAAATATCCTAGGACTTAACATGAGGCATTCTTCTATTGCATGTTGGAGGGAGAAAGAAGCAGTAGGAGCTCAAAGGACCCTGTGCTTTGTTAAGCTTTTAAATGTGCAGTAATTGCACAGAATCATCAAATGTGTGTTTGGATTCTTTCAGGCCACTGGAATCACCCTGTTCCAAAATATTTAAATTAAAATTCGTTGCTAGCTATGCACACTCTACATATGCTGATATGCATACACCAACTGGTAGGAGGACTCCAAAGCCAAAACGTGTAGAGATTTTCTGGTTAATTAGCTGGGTAATTTCCTCCTGTTACTGAGTTTTATGTGCATATATAGATATATATCTATCTCTATGTCTGGCTATGTATCTACCTACTTACTTCTCTATCTATCCTCTGACTTTTCTTCTACATTCAGAATTAACTTATTTATAGAATACAAATTACTTTTTCTTGAAGCCAGCCCTACCTCAAACACAAATCGCTGGGGTAGAATAAAGGCAATGGGGACGAAAGACGGGAGAGAGCACATGGACAGATAACCAAGAAACAACTTGAAATTGTTAAAAATATATAGTAAAGAAAGTATATTCAGATATCCATCAGAAGGAATTTTGCACTCTTTGCTTCATTTTCTGCATCTCCAAAAATATTGCTGCTTCATGATTTACCTCTTTCAACTAATCCATTGTCTAAACCAGTATTCTCTGTACTAATAATATCTTGCCTTCCTTCTTCTAATCAAGTCATACACTCTTAAATTTCCTCTTATTTAATTATGCGTAAAACAAATTCATTTTGACTATTGCTCCTAATGCTTCATAGCTGTATCCTAAGGCCTATCCTTTATCATAAAAATGTCTTATTGTGGCATTTTTCTTAGTGGTATGTAATTCTTTTAAGGATTTTTTCTGAAGCTTATAATTGAACATTTATTTAACTGTAATATAATTTTCACTACATATTCCCACTTCCTCCTGGTCTGCTAGGCTTGTGCTAAGAAACTGTTCATAGTCTTATGAATGGTACCTTGCATGTAAAATGTATTTTTTGCTGCTTTCAAAATTTTTCCACTTTTGACTTTTGAAATTTTGATTATAAATTACTATATCTCATTGATGATTTCTTTGTTTTATTTATTTGGGAACTTTGGGGGATTCATGATACTCAGGTTCATTTGCCTCTCCAAATTTGTGAAGCTTTCTGTCATTATTTCTTTCATTAAGTGTTCTGTCTCTTTTTCCTTCCTTATTTTTCTGCAACTCTAATACATGTTGAGTATTCCATATCTGAAATACTTAATACCAGAAATGTTTCAGAATTTAGAGTTTTTCAGATTTGTAACTATTTTGATAGGCCCTGCACATTAAGCATCCCTAATTCTAAAGTCCAAAATATTTCAAATCTGAAACTTTTTGATCAGAATGTTAAAATGCACAAAATGTTTTGGATTGGAGATTTCAGATCTTCAACCTATAATCCATATTTTATTTTCCTAATGTATTTTTTCACTCTTTTTCTTCTCATTCTTCCTCCCAAGCAATTTTAAAATGACCCATTCTTGCTGATAAATTAAAGTTTCTGTATCAGTCAGTGCTTAATAGAGAAATGAATATAATACAAGGTATACAATATGTAAGAATTCTCAAGATTGGCTTAGAATGGCCGCCCACAGAGTGAGGTGTGGAAGAGTACAAAAGGTCTGTCTGTGCACTGGGGATCCAAAGAATCCTGTCAGAGGCCTGGAGCTCCATGTAGTGTCCTGCACAAGTCTTTATCAGGAAGCAAAGGGTCTGCAATGGAGGGCTGAAGGATCAGGCTGGAAGCTGAAGAGTCTGCACTGGAAGCCAGGAGACGACGCCCAAGTTAAAAGCGAAGACCGAAGCTCCTCCAAAGAAAACAGCAGCAATCCTTCATTCTTCATTTCCCCTTTTATACCATTCTGGTGATAGTCCCCCCTAGGGTAGGTGTTCCACATCAGGAACTACACTGAACCAATTTAGCTGGGCCTTACTTACTCAAGTTGACACAATCAACCAACCATCACAGGTTCTTTTGTTTGATTCAAATAGAAATCATGAATCAGCAAAGTACAGTTCTGCTAGTGTCCTTGATGCTACTGGATGTTGTGACAAAATGATGCATGCCATTGGTCAACCCTGCTGGATACTGTTCTCTACTAACGCTGGCCACAGTTGTTCGATGCTGGCTTGTGCCATATGGTGTCAGTCAACTCTGATGGGTGCTGGTCTCTGTTGCTGATTTTTGTGGGCTGCTGGACTCTGGATCTCTTCAGGGATAACACTCCTAGTGTTTCTTGGTTTTTCTTTTTAAACAACCACTCTGTCTATACTACTCAGGGTAAAAACCTTAAGAAGATCTACAGACCATTCATAGATCTTCACTCCTTTAGGGATTTTTACTGGTGCTTTAATTTGTTCTTATCGAAGTGTTTTATTTCCTGCATATTTGTGATTCTTGTTGTCTCCTATTGATGGTGGGATGGGCTGAATGGTGAGAACCATAAGTGGGTTTCCTGCTAGAGTCTGCAGCAGGCTGACCTGGTGCCTGAGTTAGTAGATCAATAGACTTAGCACCTGGGTTCACAGTACCGGATAGGGAGCTTAGGACTGTAATGAATGGTGTAGGACCATGGAAAAGAGCTTCACACCAGGGTTCATTGAGCATAAGGCCACGAGGACTGGTCTAGCACCAAGGCTCTCTGGAGCAAGCCTGTGCTAGGCGTCTTCATTGAAGTTGGGGCTTACTTCACTCTCTTTCCCCACACATATGATATCTCTCTCCATGCTGCGCCTCCCAAGCATGGGGAAAGTTGATGTAGGTAATGCCAATGTGTTTTTTCTTCTTTCTGTGTTTCACATAGGTGCTATAATTTTTCACCTGGATTCCTTAGCTCTTATAAGTATATTTTTGAGCACGGATGATTATTCAAATTGAAGATTATGTGAAGAATAAGCAGTAGAAACTTTTATTCCACCATCTTGCTCATATTCAATTTTCATTTAGAGAAATAAAACATTAAGTATCCAATTAAAGCCCATCTCCTATACCATTCCTCTACTTCCTTTTCAGGTGTGTTTTACCATAATAATATAAGGCATCCATGTAGAATATATTATACTGTATTTAAACTTCTCAATCTTCAAATACATTATACAATGGAATACATTTTCTACCCCAATCTGTTTCTGAAAACATTATGTTCACAAGATTCATGCATTTCCCCCCCAAAATTTCTGAGTATTCATTTCTTCTTATTGTTAAAACACTTTAATACCTTTTAATTTTGACGAGTATAGCTGAGGTGAAATGTTACTATTTTTAAAATGTATGTCCTTTTCCTCAATTACAAGTGAAATTGAGTATCATTCCTTATATTTACTATTCATTTAAGTTTCTAGTTCTGTGAATTTTTCCAATCATATTTGAAAGTTTCATCAATAATTTTTTATATTAATCTTTGTATTTCTGATGTGAAATGATAAGTTATTTGTTTAATTTTGTACTTTATTTACATTTTGGGTTTCTCATATAAGAGAAATCATGTGATATTTAAATCTGTGTGTCTGATTTACTTCACTTAACATTATGGTTTCAAGGTGCATGTATTTTCCTACTAATGGCTCAAGTTTATCTTTCTTTATGGCAGAATAGTACTCCACTGCGTATAAATACCACATTTGCTTTATCCATTCATCTGTTGATGGACATATAAGCTACTTCTAAGGTTTAGGTATTATGATTTGTGCTACTGTAAACATGGATGTGCATACATCACTGTGGTATGATGTCTTTAACACTCCGGGGAATATACCTAAAAAGGAGAAGAGCTGAGTCAAATGGAATTTCTAATTTTAGTTTTTTTGTGGACTCTTCCTCCTGATTTTCATAGGAGTTGGGCCAGTTAATACTCCCTCTGACAATGAAGAAGTGTTCCTTTTTCTCAACAGCCCCTGCAGCATTTGTTATGGGTTGATTTCTTGATGATAGCCATTCTTTCTGGAGTGAGATGGAATCTCAGTGTTGCTTTAATGTTCATCTCTTGCATAGCCAGTGTTGTTGAACATTTTTTCATGTATTTGTTGGCCTTTTGTACTTCTTCTGAGAAATGTCTATACTTATTACTACATTCATTTACTAACGATTTTATAATTTTTAAATTCATGCTTAAGAATGAAATTTATGTAATATGTCTTAAAATATCACAAACAATACTAAAATTGATATTAATATTTAGATTTTTCTTTATGATATTGCTATGATATTCAGTTTTTTTCTATGTACTCAATTCTGCCTCCAGTAAATCTTACTAAAGTATCACTTCATGCCCTTTCATATTTATATCATTACTTATTATCTGAATTTTGGGCAGTGTACTCAACATCATCTTGTAATTTATTATTTCTTCAACTCTGACCGTTATAAAGATTATTCTATTTTAGTCACCCACCTTAATTTAATTGGAGTAATTTTGTCATATGAGCATCATAAGTATGATACTTAAATTTTCCTTACATAGTAGTTCATAAAATTAATTTAATCTACAGTAAATTCAGGTTCAAACTGTTGATCTTGTTGCCCTGCTTTTGTTTGGGAATTCTTTTTCATTTATTTTGGAATCTTGCTGTGAAATTTCATTCTAAGTAGTAAGTTTTTATTAGTCTTTCTTTCTCTTTGCCTGCCTCTTTCTTCTGTACCCTTTATCTTCTACCTCACCTATCATTACCTAGTTACTATATAGTTCCCTACAGGGAGGCTCCAGTGTCTCCTATTTATAGCCTATTATTATTATTTCTGTTGTTTCATGGAGAAATTATAGATCAATTCACTGAACCAAACATTGCTGTGATTTTCTTCCTGATCACTGGAAGTGTTCTCTGTCTTTACTTTTCACTTCCCTATGCATATGCTTTCCTATAAAGCTGTAGGTCCAGGATCCTAGCTAAAAAACAGTTTATTGTTTTTATTTTAATACATCTGAGAAATAAGTCTCAACATTGGATCTAAGCAAGGTGCTCAGCCCTTTGTTAAGGTTAAGCTGGAATATTTTCAGTCCCTATTATACATTCTGTGTGGAGCCAGTACAACTCACTGCTTTTCGTTTTCCTATTTCTGTGATACGGTTTTATTCTATTTAAGGTGTTTTTTTTTTTTTTGAAGTTCCCTTAAATTACACCCACAATTTCTTTGAATTTGTATAATACAGCATCAAAGATGAGTTTACAGTGCCATCCCAAACAGCCTTTCACTGATATTCCATACTTATTCTTCATAAGTTAATTTAGTGGCCTATGGAATGTAAAATTAATGACATGCAGAAGTATTAGCTTTTTTCTCCTCCACAGTTTCTGTCTTGCTTTTAATGACAGCAAGATAATATTGTCATTTAAAAGCTGACAAGTGTATTTTTCATGATTTAAAGAGTCGTTTTAATCATATTTCTGTGTTTTACATACACAATAAATTCTAAAATCCTACTTCTATGTGGGACATTTGTGAATAAGAATATTTTGGAGACACTTCCTCCTGAGGGGAGTGATTACAGTCAGAGGATGTACATGCTTTCCCATTTTTATGCTGCTAAAAGGATATCCAACTCCCCTCTCTCTGCCCCTGGTAGCTGCAGTACGCACTCCAGATGAAGAGTGAGCCATTTCCATGACATAGATGTACAAACAAGATTGTGGTAGAAACATGGGATCAGAAACCGGATTGGAGTATTGTACAGAGCAAAACTTTTTAGGAATTCCTAAAATCCCCAAAGTGAAACATTCCCTTAATCCTCTCTTTTAATGCTTTCTGAATAGCTTAGAGCAAATTAGTAGCAAGTGTTTTTGGTTATATTTTAAAGGAAGAAGTGAAGTTGACACAGGAAATCAAATAATGGAACTAAAAAAATTGTATTTCAAAAGTAGAAAAGAATCCTGATTAAATATGCAATAATAAAAGCATGGTTTTTTTATAATAAAAGAAAGCAAGATTATCATATAGGTGTTTAAGGTCTAAAGCAGTGTAAGGAGCTTGATATTTCCAGTGAGAAATGCTTTAATATTATGAGATTTTCACCCCTTTTATACACATTATCTCTGCTACTGCAGATAAATGTTTATCTTATAGGTGTCCAATGGAATAAAACATGATCATGGAATGGGGCAGTTACATATTTGAAAAAGATGTAAATGTGTTCTTAAATTTATTTTTTTATTATTAAGTTTATTGGTACAGTTTAGATTCACATAATGATCACATTCATCACAGGCAACTTGTAACTATACATGATATATCTCAGTTCCCTTTTTTCTCATTCCCCTCCCCTCCCTGCAAACCCTCTCAGCCTCCTTATTTATAAAACTTTGTTTCAATTTTATCCTCATTTTCTCATTTTTTCTTTTTCCTTCCTTCCTCCCCCACCAAGTTCCCCTTTCCTTTTGAACAATTTCTTCCTATTTTACAATATCTATTATACATTTTGGTTCTTATTTACACTTCAGTTTATCACTCCAGCGAGACATGTGATATTTGCATGTGTCTTTGATTTATTTCACTTAAGAGTATGGTCTCAAGGTCCATCCATTTAACTATAAATGTCTCAAGTTTATCCTTCTTTATGGCTTAGTAGTACTCCATTGTATAAAAAAAAACTCATCTTTTTTATCCATTCATTGGTTGATGGGCATTTGGGTTGTTTGCAAGATTTAGCTATTACAAACTGTGCTGCCATAAACATGGCAAGATCCCTAACATTCGTTTGGAACCAAAAGAGACCTAGAATAACAAACACAATTCTGGGCAACAAAAGTAAAGCAGGGAGCATCACAATTCCTGACTTGAAATTATCCTACAGAGCTACTGTGATAAAAACAGCATAGTACTGGAAAAAAGAAAAAAAATACACCTGAAGATTAATGGAACAGATTAGAAGATGCAGAAACAACTATAAACATACTCAGCCACCTTATCTTAGCCAAGGAGGCCAAATACATTCAGTGGAAGAATGACAGCTTTTTTAATCAATGGTGCTGGAAAAAATGGCTTTCCACATTCTGAAGATTAAAACTAGACACATATCCATCACCACACACTAAAATAAAATCAAAATGGATCAAAGATCTAAATATTCAATCAGAAACACTAAATCTGCTGGAAGAGAAAATAGGTAGAACTCTTGAAGCTATAGGTTCAAGCAAAGACTTCATGAACAAAATCCTGAGTGCATGGGAAATACTACAAAGAATCAACAACCAGGATCTCATCTCATTAAAAAGCTTTTGTACAGCAAAAGAAATCATCAACAGAGTGAAAAGAAAACCCACAGAGTGGGAAAAAATCTTAGCCAGTTGTTCTTCAGACAAAGCACTAATATCTAGAACATATAAAGTATTGAAAAAAAATCAGAGCCCTCAAATTTAAAGACTCAGTCCAAAAATGGGCATCTCAGATGCAAACATTCTCAAATGAAGAAGTACAAACAGCAAATAAATATATGAAAAAATGTTTAACATCACTGGTCATTCAAGAGATGCAAATTAAACAACACTGAGATTCCATCTCACCCCAGAAAGAATGGCTATTATCAAGAAATCAACCAATAACAAATGCTGGAAGGGCTGTGGGGAAAAAGTAACCCTTCTCCACTGTTGGCGGGAGTGTAGACTGGTGCAATCACTGGAAAGCAGTGTGGAGAGTCCTCAAAAAAATACAACTAGGGGTTCTATTTGACCCAGCTATTCCCTTTCTGGGTATCTTCCCGAAAGAATTAAAAACATCATACCACAGGGATATATGTGCACCCATGTTTGTAGCAGCACAGTTTGTAATGGCTAAATCTTTGAAACAACTTAAATTTAATAGAACACTGAGTAATATAGTTTATGCAGTCTATATAATAATCATTTTAAAGGACATGAATTTATCCAAGTAAAATTTATTCTTGCTCCAAATTAAACTGCAATTTGTATGTTATGCACTATCCCTAATAAAACTATTTGTTATTTATCATTTCATCTGTTTTGAAGATATCGTTGTAAAAGAAAAAAATTGTTGCAGAAGATAAAATAAATTAGCAAATAAATTACCATGATAATACGTACTCTGACACTCATACACTCTCAAACATGTAACATTTAACTAACATTATCCACAACTCAATTTTGAAGACAAATTGCCTTACACAAAGTAAAATTCAACAATGCTAACTGATTGAATGCATTAAAATATATTTTCTGAAGAGTACAGGAAAAGGAAGTGGTAAAGTCATTAAAAAGAAGTTCCATTCCACGCAGGCAGAAAGTACTTCTGTACTCACAACCTCACAGATGTCTGCTTGCTAGCCTTGCTTCTTAAGCCTGAGTCTGAAGAAAGGATGAACTTTTGATTTATTATTTGTTATTTATCTTCCCCTGGAGGAACTCAAAATTTTCCATGTGTTGAATGTATTTTCCTTACATTGCGCTAGAAACAATTACTTTCATTACAAAAACTGTATTGTTGAGTGGATACAGCGATAGTGAGGTGGATTATTTTATTCTCTTTAGGTCAAGAAGGGAGTCTTGTCCACAGTGGGGGACAGAGACCAATAGTCGTGACCCCCAGTCCTTAACTCTCATCACTGGCACACAGACTTCTGGGAGAGTTTGTCTCTTCACACTCAAGGCTAGTGTTCATTGTGGGAGGTGGATGATGCTTTCACTATAAAAGCTGTGAGGTTGAAAATAAACTCCATTCCTCTTTCTCAAGGTAATGTTCTAGCAGGCAAATACAAGTAATTTCTACTGCTAAACTCTGTAATATTATCTGATGGATTTCTTCACATAATGCTCACTCCCTCCCATTCACCACAATTGCACTTTCCTCTCTTTCTCTATCTGTGATTACTTTGCAATTCTTTTCTTTATGAAGATTATTCATACAGAACTGATCTAAGTATGGATATATATTAAGATTTCCAGGAAAAGCCATCAATCAATATTTAATATTTAAGTAATTGTACAAGCAACACTTAAATTCTCTGTTTTTACAGTCTTCTAATTCAGGCACTTATATTTGGAAGTCAGAAAAAAGTCAGTTGTCAGATTTTTAACATACTTAGGTATAAATGTATCATATTAGTTCAAATAATTTAAAAACCCATTCTAAAATGTTCATTATATTACTTTCAGGATAAAGACAAATCAGTATCTTTCAAAATGTAACCCATTTATTTTAGTCCCATGCTTATTTCAAAATTCAAATCAGACCATGAAACAATGTGCTTTTATAACTCCAGTGGTGTGCACATGTTCTCTGAATAAAATGGAAACCCACAAACTCAATGTGTACAGGGCCATGTGAGTTCTGGCTTGATTTTCCAAATTTGTCTTTGGCAACTCTCCTCTTTCCTTTGTTATACACCTACAATGATTATTTGTATTCCTGGAATAGGTCATGTCTTCCCTGGGAGGATATTGCCATTGGGAAATTTGTATTTGCTGCTTCTTCTACCTGGAATACTCTGCCATTTGTAATGTGGATTTTGTTCCAACTCCCACATATACGCAACTTCTCAATGAGGTATTCTTAACAAAGCAACCCCCACACTCAGCTATGATTCTTTCATGATGTGTTTTATTTTATATTATTCACAAACTGTTCCATTGCATGAAATTATCCTTTTTTTTTTTTTTTTGATACTGGGAATCGAACTCAGGACCTCACACTTGCCAGGCAGGCGCTGTGCCACTGAGACATATCCCAAGCCCTTATCCTTCATTTCTTACCTAATTGATTTAAACATTTGTTGGTGGTTCCATTCATTTGTTGATGGTTTCTAGAAATAAAGGCTATTTGTGTTTTAGAAATAAAGTAGAAAGATTTTTGTCTTACTAACCACTATATTCCCAAAGTCTAGAAAAATAAATGACTTAAAGTTCAATATTTAAGTCAATATTTCAAGAGGGGATTTTATAAAAAAAGAAAATGCAAAATATCTTGGTTTTAAAATTTAAAAGAACACCACACTCATTTTTTTTCCTGAAACAAACTAAACTATCAGTAGTAGGTAAATTGTTTAAGTGCTCATTACCACCATTTCATACTTCCAGAAAAAGCTTAGAAAAATGCAAAGTAAGAAAAATAAAAGCCTCTTGCCTTGAAATTACACAGAAGCAGATGCATTTTTGCTGTTTCTCTCTCTCCCTCCCTCTCCTCTCTCTCTCTCTCTCTGTACTCATACATTTTAGCAGAACAGTCACTTGCAGAGCATATGGAAGCAGAAAAAACAGTGTATATAAATGAACAAATACCTTTTTTCTCTTACATAATCAACACAACATTCAAAACATTTCTGATACCAGATATACGTTCTCTGATCCAATCTAATTTCCTCAGGTTGTGACCTCCATTTCTGACCAATCGGCTATGAAAAAAACTTTTCAAGGCCTCTTCTTCAGGTTTCATTAATCTGCCAGAATAGTTCACAGAACTTGGGGAAACATTTTAATTTTATGTATGAATTTATTATAAAGGATACTAAAAATGATACAATGGAACAGCTGGATGGAAGAAATGCACCAGAGAAGATATATAAAAAGGCATGGAATTTTCTTCGCTCTCTGACTTGCTACCCTCCCCCAACACTGTCTTTTAGGGGCTTTATATAGGTATGACTGATTACTTCTTTGACCACAGGTGATCAAATCAACTTTCAGTCCTTTACTTCTCCCCGGAGCTTGGGAGATGGGACTAGAATTCCCAACCCTGCTTATTTTTTCACATGGTTGTTTTCCCTGGCAACAAGTACACATCTTCAGTCTATGCAGGAGCTCAGCAAAAATGGCCTCATTGAAACAAAAGATAATCTTTCACCCAAAAAAGTCCTATAGGTTTAGCAGCTTGTTATTAGACTCCTATTACTGGGGAAATTACAAAAGCATCAAGTATGCTTGAAGTATGCTTGTCAAAAATCAGAGCCAGCAAGGCATGTTGGTACATGCCTGTAATCCCAGCCACTTGGGAAGCTGAGGCAGGAGGATCACAAATTCAAGGTTAACCTGGGCAACTTAGAAATTCTCTCAAGGGCCGGTGAGATGGCTCAGCGGCGTAAGCACTTGCCTGGCAAGCACGAGGGCCCAAGTTCGACTCCCGGATCCCACATACGAAAAAAAGGCCGGTGATATCGCTCAGCGGCACGGGCGCCGGCTGGCGTGCCAGGCCCTGAGGTCGACCCCCGGTACCCACCAAAAAAAAAAAAAAAAAAAAAAGAAATTCTCTCAAAATAAAATAAATAAAGTAAAAGTACTAGGGATATAGCTCAGCACAAGTCCCAGAGTTCAATCCCAAGTACTGAAAAAAGAAAGAAAATAAGAAAGAAAGAGAAAGAAAGAAAGAAAGAAAAAGAAAAGAAAAGAGAAAGAAAGAAAGACAGTATCAAAAAGCAAATATTAGAACACAGTACTCTCCCAGTAGTGTCCTTATCAGTGTCTGATCCTGAGACAAATTGAAAGAGCAAAATCTAAAATAAAATTGGCAAGGAAGAAGCTAAGTGGGTTCAATGAAATGGCTAGATGAGAAAACTTTGTCTTTAAGCAATACTTCTTCCTTGAATGGTGTGAGACAACCAATGAAGATACCATGTGCATGCCTTCACCACCAACACTTCACCTTCTATGTTCTCTACAAGGCAGCATCTGGACCACATTTCCCATGCTTCTTTGTCTTCAGGGTTCTTCTTTTGTTATACTAGAGAAGGAGTATTAAGAAATTTAAAAACTGCAAGAGGGAAGAAACCCAATACTTTCCTCCAACATTGGTAAGTATACATGGCAGTAGAAAGAGTATGTTACAATTGTAATGGTTGCCTGGTAAGCACCTGCAAGTGCTATATTTTGCTGACACAAAAAACTGTAATTGCCAGCATCAAGTCTCTTTGTGTGCATTTCCTGATTTTCTGAAAGCTAGCAGTAGCTCACTTTCTGAAAGTCAGCTTAGCTCCGACTCCTTGATTGATTAAAATGCCTGAAAGAAAGAAAACAGGGCTAGCTAGGTTGGGAAAGCTATCACTGCACAAAGCAACTGTGACCCAGAGTTAGGAAAGGGAAAGAAAGGTGAATGAAAGCATCCAAGAGGGCCAAGCATACCAGAGAAGATTGAACAGTTCCAACGTCAGTTATTCTGAAGAGCTTCATGTTGGAAATGAGCCTTCCTTTGCATTCCTGTGATGGCTTTTATTTATTTTATTAAATTTTTAAAATTTTATTAGTACATGTTTGCAGTACATGCGGTTTAAAATTATCTTGGGGAGTGGGTACATGTACATACTACAGCTTGTTTCTTTTCTAAATCCCCTTCCCTTCTCCCTCCCTCCATCCTCCTCTAATTCTACTACCCTGATTTTTATTCTTGTTGATATTATTGATCTTATCTCATGTTATAACATATAGTGTTTACATTCACTGAGGTTATTATGTTCCTGAACATGGCTATCTTTATTCTTCTCCTTCCCCTTTTCTTCACTCTTCACCCTTGTTCCCTTGAACCCCTTTCCTTTTGCAAGAGATCCATACTTCTCTACCTTTCTATACATCTTTTATTATTCTCTTTGTCTGTACTTTGCCTTAATCCAATGAGAGATATCATGTAGTATTTAAGCTGGCGTGTCTGATTTATTTCACCCAACATTATTTTTTTCAGGTGCATCCATTTTCCTACAAATGTCTCAAATTTGTCATTTTTTATAGCCAAGTAGTATTCCATTATATATAGACACCACATTTTCTTTATCTAATCATCTGTTGATGGGTATACAAGATACTTCAGAATTTAGCTGGCACAAATTTTCTGCTATAAACATTGGCATACATGTATCACTGTAGTATGATGTCTTAAGTTCTTTGGGGGAGATACCTAGAAGTGAGATTGCTCAGTGATAAGGAATTTATAATTTCAGTTCTTTGAGAACTGAAATCTCCATACTGATTAACATAATGGTTATACTAATTTACATTCCCATTAACAATGTAGTAGGGTTCCTTTTTCACCACTTCATCACCAGCATTTGTTATTGTTTGATTTCTTAATAATTGCCATTCTTTCTGGAATAACATGAAATCTTAGTGTTGTTTTAATTTGCATATCTGTAATGGCCAAAGATGTTGAACATTTTTTGGTATATTTGTTGACCATTTGTATTTCTTCCTTTGTGAAATGCTGGTTCATTTCTGTTGCCCACTTCTTGACTGGGTTTTTAATTTTAGGTGGCTTAATTTTTGAGTTCTTTGTGTATTCTAGATACTAGTCCTCTGTCTGAGGAGTAGCTGGCAAAATTTTTTCCCATTCTATAGGTTGTCTCTTCAATCTATTAATTCTTTTGCTATATAGATTTTTAGTCTGATATAATTTCATTTGTTGATTCTTCCTGTTATTTCTTGCAAAATTGCATCCTTTCCTATACCTATTTCTTCAAGTGTTTTACATTTTGTATATTCCAGTAGGTTAATGTTTCTGCTTTAATGTTTAGATCTTTGATCCATTTTGATTTTAATTTAGTTTAATCATGAGAGTTATGGGTCCCGATTCAACATTATGCAAACAGATAACCTATTTTCCCTGCATCACTTGTTACATAGATTATCTTTCCTCCAACATATGCTTTTGGCCCCTTTGTCGAAGATCAAATAACTGTTCTCTTGAATCCCACATCTGTTTTTGTTCTAGTATTATGCCATCTTTATCACTATTGCTTTGTAGTAGAGTATAGCTTGAAGTCAGGTATTGTGAGGCCTCTTGCTTTGTTTTTGTTGCCCCAAACTGCTTTTGCTATTCTGGGTCTCTTTTAATTCCATGTGAATTTTAGGATTGTTTTCTCTAACTCTGTAAAGTATGCTGTTGTTTTCTTGGTTGCAACTGTACTGAATCTGTATAATAGTTTTGGGAGTGCAACTATTGACTATTGGTTCTGCCTATACAGGAGCAGGGGACATCTTTCCATTTTCTTTTTTTTTTTTTTTGGGACAGGATCTCACTATGTAGTTCAGGCTGGCCTTGAACTCAGTTTTGTAGCCCACACTGGCCTTGAACTCATGGTGATCCTCATGCCTCAGCCTCCTGAGTGCTGGGATTACAGGCATGTGCCACCATGCCCTATTCAATCTCCTTTTTCAGAGTACTGTAGTTTTTTATTTTAAGGTCTTTCACTTCCTTATTTAGGTTAACACCTAGGTATTTCAGTTTCCCTGGAGCTACTAAGAATAGTATAGTTTTTAAAAGCATAGCTTAGATCTTTATCTAAGTAGCTGCATGTTTTCTAAATACCTTCGCATGGGTTTCATAAGTAGGGATCTCAGAGATATGTATAAAGTTTTAAGTATATAAGTAAATTTTGTCAAGTCACTCAACTCATTTTCATCTCACTTTCTTTAATTTCCAAAGGGAAATTTAAACACCTACTCATCTATGTTACGATGCTATGACAAAATATTAAAAACAGAAAACATACTATAGGCAATACAAAGAGAGAATTGCAGAAAGCAAGCCTGGAAAATGATGATTTTTTAACTGGCTACATTGTGGTATTTTAAAAAACCATCACTTTGTAACTGAAAAAGAATAGTTGATCAGCATTAAGTGGTTTCTGTCTTAATGTTCACACTAAATTCCAAGGCACCTGAAATACACAGTAAATTCTGCATCCTGGGTATCATTGTTTTATACCTAATTTCATAAGTAGGTAGATAGAGACAGACATTGATAGCTCTTTCCATTATGTATATTAAAATACATATAATAACAAATATGTAGATAAATACATATACAAACAAATAGCTCTCTCCATACATATATATATTAATATACCTATCTTTCCATCTATAGACACCTATGGCCATATTTAGACACGGATATAATGAAAATCAGAGGTAAATTTTGTTTCTAATATTGATTTACTAAGGCATAAATGTGTGTGATACGATGGGAATAATCTACCTTGTCATGTATTTTGGAAAGAAAATTTGTAGCTACCTCCCCATCTCATTAAGCTGTTAGAAACATGGATAGTGTCTTGAAGAATACTTGAAAAAAGTTCTTCAGTGATTTAAAGATACTATTTCAATGTTAAAAGAAAATTGCTACCTGCTGAATTAGTCTTTCACTGTTACCTTTTTGTATATAGAAAAATAAATTAATGAGACTGTCATCTGGAAAAAAGAATAATCTGAAAATACCAAATGCTTTATGATTATTTAAGGTCACATATTTTTGCAATGTTTCTTCAAGTTTTCCTTTACATTTTGTTCATATATTTAGAGATTTCCCTAAGGAAAGTACTAATGTTATATTTATTATCTAATTTTAATTAATGAAAACAAATAACATAGATTCTTAAAAGTAATTACAAATCCAGTACTAAGATGAGTGTATTGAGTTTCCAAAGAAAAGCTCATTTTTTATTATCTCTCAATTGTAAAATTAATTAGAACTTAGTTTTAATTTTAAGTGTGCTTAGCATAAATTGTTGATATTATAAACTTTGCCATAGAGGTTTTTGAAATTCACAATATTCCTCAGTCAAGTTGACAAAAACTTTAAGGGGAATGTAAAAATATTAATTCACTATAAATTTTAGATTGGTTAATTTCTCTTTTAACCCTGTAGCCTTTCTAATTTTATCTCATGGAACCTATAAGGCAGTTTAATTAAATCTATGCCAATTGAATAAAATAAAATATTTTTGTGCTGGTAGGGCAATTGTTTTATTTTTATTCTTGATTTAAAACTTTATATTTTTCTTACCACATTAGAGCTTTGTTTTTTCTTCTTTTTACACATAATGGCACATTTCCTTTCAGCCATCTTTTTTTCTCTTAGAACTTGTTCTTAAAGTTATGACCAATTCATTGTCACTGTTTGTATATTTACACATTGCATGAATGGGGCATTTTTTAAACTTTAACACTAGTCTCAATGTTTCACTCTTAAAAATAATGGGAACGTTGGTTACATGTGAATTAAAGTATCATTAATAACTTAAAGAACAGGGGTATCTTTAAGGCTTTAAATGAGTATTGCCAAATAATTTTAAATTTCAATTAGTAGATGAAAATGCCCAACTCACTGACTAAAAAGTAGATTCAAAAATATCTATTGCCTTCATTTCACTATGTACTGTTTTATAAGTTAAAGACACATATTATTTTAAATGCTTGACTACAAATGAGAGGAGAAAGATGGTTGGAAGCAGTCAGTGAAATAATAGTTGGGAAACAGTAGATGAAAAAGCTATAAACTTTGTTAGTATATGTTTTATTTTTTTTCATTTTGAGGAGATCAACATTTTTAAAATGTTCTTTGGAATTAAATTTAATTAAGTGGTAGAAGATAAGCAATGACGTACTGACCAATGTTTTCTAGCTCTCTAAAAGTTTTGTTTTAAAGTATATATTTCTAGCATTTAATGATATCCCTAGGATAAATACTCCCCCTTACACCAATTTTCACTAATCAATTTGACATTAATCAGTTAGTAAAAATCCTTAAATTACATAAGTTAGTTCTTATAGGCAAGTAAAAGCTGACTTTACCACACCAAGTGGATAATACAAAGTCAGAATCACCAAGTAGTTTTTAAAAGGTCAGATGACAAGAGAGTAAGACTAGCAGAGATGAAGAAAGGGGTCAGAGGGATGGAGGAGTAATGAAAAGGATTAAAGGCTATTGTAAGCATGTAACAAGATGCCAAAATAAAATCCATTTTATGTATAATTAATATGTACCTGTAAATTCTTTTTAAAAAAGAAGTTCAAGAGGAAGGGCAAGAGGAAGGGATACAGCCTGGGATGAGATAAAGAAAACCTTTTTGATTTCATGAACAGGAAGAAGCATGTGACAGGAGCAAAAATAATTGCATTTATGAATTTAATGTCCAAAAGTTAGCACTCACCCTATGATGGCATCTATTTGCTTTACAAGGTAATAATAATCAGGTGAGAACAAGATGGAAGATAAGAACAAGGTAAGAAGAATATAAATGTTGGATAATGAAAACAAAGTGACTAGGGAGACATAGTGATATAAGAGAAATATAACTCCCAGCTGCTAGGTGTTATATGCACTGAATTCATGCCCCCCAAAATCAAAGAATGAATTCTAAGGAATAATGGAGGTTAAGACTAGGAAAGATTTATTGATAGACAGCTCCTGAGAGACAGGAAGGGTCCTAAAAGTGGGTTGCCACAGAGGTCATTTCTCTAAGAATATTTTATAGAGCAAAATCATGCAATGGGCACAAAATCATAAGATTAGTAAATGTGGGTCAAATTAGAATCAACCAATAAGATTACAAGTATAGCCACTTAGCTAATATTGATCCATTAGGGACGCAGGACATGTAGCAAGTGTACATAGAAAGAACAAAGGCATTTTGGGGATAGGATGGGTCCAGATGCTCTGGTCATCTACCTGTGTTACAGATATCTACCTGGACTTTACTGAACCATGTGACACCAGGTATAATACAGTCTCAAGTTATTACTTATTCTTCAGGGAAGCATGTAAGCCTAGTCATTCCATCCTTATCTTGAGGCCTGGACTTCGACAGGTGCGCCTCCAGCCACAGCTGTGATGTGTTCCCATCTTTTGCACTGGCTCCCTCAAAGGCCTAACCTGGTCTGACTGCCTATAACATTTCTACCTAACTTAGCTTCCTACAATAATAGGACCACAGCAGAACAGTGTTGGGATTCTGATGAGCTCAGGGAACAGGAACTAATACCAATTCCAGGTAAACAATATTGTAGGCAGAATTAAAAGTCCACACTTAGAAAAAAGAAAGTTATTATCTGGTTTCATCCATAGGTAGGCATTTGTTAAAGCAGTTAAAATTATACATATGTAAAATATAGAGAGTAATCAAAGAATGATAATTTAGGGTATTGGAAAACAGTGGTTAAAATGGAAGTTTGGAAGCTCATCTGGGTATTGAGGAAAATGAAGATAATAAGAAGCTAATAGAAATAAAATAAAAGGATCAATGTATAGGGAAAGGGGGCCTGTATGCAGAGAAGGAATAAAATGAGGGCTTATTAGGTTTTCTGTGTAATTCTGTCTAGAAAGAATTTAAACCTCACTGGAGAGGGCAATTAAAAGGACAAAAGTTTGGGCCAGTGAGATGGCTCAGCGGTGTAAGTGCCTGCCTGGCAAGCCTCAGGTCCTAAGTTCAACTGCCCAGTACCCACATAAAGGAAAAAAAGGGGCTGGTGATATCGCTCAGCGGCACAAGTACCTGCTGGCAAAGCGCAAAGTCCTGAGTTCGACTCCCGGTACCCACATTAAAAAAAAAAAAAAAAAGGACAAATGGGATAGCTGATAACAGAGCATGGAGAAATCCAGGAGCACAGACCCTCCCCAATGATATTAAAATTCAAAGGAGACAAAAAGGGGAGGGGGCTACCTGATTTAAAAGAAAACTCTTATTTACTATGTAAACATATGTGTATTCCCACTTTAGGGTCACTATTTTGCTGCACTAGATAACACACATCCCCTTAATCACTAACTCTAAGTTGCCTTTCTATAAGACTCCTCCTGGCCAATCCACAAATGCCACAGACAAGGCCCTGACAAAGATAGCAGGTAGGAGGAAATCAAACAAATCCCACTAAAAGGAATGAACACACAAGCAATGGCACCAGAGTTGGGGTCTTGTGCCCTGGGGTACTTCCGATGACAGCCAGAGAGCAAATCAGGTTTTAATAAAGTCCAGGTACCCACCTGAGGGGAGGGTCCTTATCACCTGATAAAAGAAACCAGGGACAAAGGCCCAGGGGAAATCCTTTTTTTTTTTTTGTGGGTACCTCAGGACCTCGTGCGCCAGCAGGCGCCTGGGCCGCTGAGCGATATCACTGGCCCTTTTTTCGTATGTGGGTTACGGGAGTCGAACTCAGGACCTCACGCTTGCCAGGCAGGCGCTTATGCCGCTCAGCCATCTCACCAGCCCGGGGAAATCCATTTTAACCAGAACCCTTTGCCCCCTCTTTGGGGTAGCTTCCTGTCTTCTGCTTTTTCCTCCTTACAAATAAAGTGTCTTCCTTTCTTAAATTCTGTCCCACTAATTTCTTTATTGTTCTGACCAGTTGGCTGCTCATCCCAGCATAGCAGCAGTGTTCATCCTGAACACAACATATGAATAAGAAGTCCCATGTATATTTTTTCCCTGAGATTATGGTTGAAATAATAATGACAAATATCAGCAAAATGGCAGAGTATGTAGCTTCAAACTCCTATTTTCAAACCATAGAAACATGAAGAAAACAGTTAAAAGCTGCCTGAACCAACTTATTTTTGGAATGTTTTATTTTCCTGAAACTCTCTTTCACACAAACTCTAGGAAAGAAGAAAAGTTTAAAACAACCAAATGGACAGTAAATCAAGAAAAATTGTATTTCAGAAAATGGTAGGAAATATTTGTGACATTTTTATCTGTGCCTTCCAAATTTCTTCCCAAGCAAAGGGGCAGTTTTGAAGACATTTCTTACTAGTGTGGAACTTTGTACCTGGGTCTGGAGGGAGCAGAACAGACTTCAAAATTTCTCTGTTGTTTATAGCAGTCTGGAAACTACCTGAAGGACAGATGCAAGATTTTCCTCTGTTTTCACCTGTTTCCACAAACCTCATAGGGTCGAATGCAGTGAGAATGTTAGAAAATATTGTAAAGCATGATAAAATCTGTATTTGCTTGCAGCAAAGAAATTATGATTGTGACATATGATAGACTTAATCCCTGACAGAAATAGCAGGGAGAGAGTTTTTTTTTTTTTTTTAGAAAATATGACATTTAAAGTGCTTGTATACTACTGAAGAATGTAGAAAGCTATAGCATATGCTCAGGACAGGGTATATTTTTCAAGAAAGACATGGATGGGCCCTAAATAATTACAATATTACTCAAAGCACTAAACAGATTTGACACATTCCTACCAAAATCCCATCCATATTATTTTGCAGAAATGGAAAGTTTTACCCTAAATCTCATATGGAATTTCAAGGACTTGTAATAATCAAAATGATCTTGAAAATGAACGAAGCTGGAAACAAAGCTGCTGATTTCAAAACTTACCAGGAAAACACAATAGAATGGAAAGCTGGAGAGATTTGATGCATGAACAGTAATTGACCCAGCATTGTTAGCTTGAAGCTGAAGGGGCACACGAGTCAAGGAAAATGGGAATTTTGTCCTATACCAAAAGAAATTGAATTTTACTAATAACACAAGTAGAGAAAGGTGGAAGTAGATTGTCTTCCTAGAATTTAATTTTTCCCCCTCTGCTGGCACCTTAATTTTAACCTTATGAGACCATAAAAAAACATAGGACCTGTTGTAGTCAGGGTTTGCAAGGGAAACAATACAATACAGGACACATAATTTATAGAGTTATTTTGTAATAGTCACCCGAAGAGTCATATACAAAAGAGTGCAGGAAATCTGTCCACACACTAAAGACCCAAAGAACCCAGCTGAGGGCCTGGATCCTACAGCAGTGTCCTGTATGAGTCCAGCTGAAGACCTAGAGCCCATGGCCATGCCCTCATGAGTCCAGCTGAAGGCCTAGGGCCCACAACAATGTCTCATGCAAGTATATTTCACGGATCTGCACCGGGAAGGCCCAAAGGTCAGTGGTGGAAGCTAGAAAGTCTGCACCAGCAGGATGAAGGATCTGCGCCAGCAGGCTGAGGGATCTACCCCGGAGCCAGGAAGTGACGCTCAGAGTAAGGACCAGAGCTCCCCCAAAAGTCACCACAGCCATCCTCAGTGACAATGAGGTCCCGAGCTCCTCTGACGATGAGAACAGCCAAGTTCCTATCGGGAAAGCCAGCGTGACAAGCTCCTCGAGGAGAACCGACAGCAGCAACTCTTCCCCACCAGTTCTCCTTTTTATGTTGTTGGCAACAGTCCTCAGGTGGGCCCTCCACACCCAGCACCATGCTGATTCAGTTCAGCTGGGTGTTACAAGTTGACCACCAGTTGTCGATCCACCACAGGACCCAATCCAGCCTGCTCAAGCTACTGACATACAGAACTGTGAGATAATGAATTTGTATTGTTTTAAGCCAATAAATCTGTAATTTATTATGCAGCGATTGAAACCAGGTGATAAATTTCTAAAGCCCCTTTGTCTTCTGCCCTCTTGGTTTGGCAAATGAAAAGTGTTAGTGTAACGTCAGAATACCAGGAAAAGAATGTTGGAGAGTTCCTTCCACATTCACTCCCTGCTGAGTCACTTTGTTGGTTCATTTCTCTACAAAAAGCCACAGCTCCTCTCCTGGGATGTTCCAGATTCTTTCTGCATTCACATACCACTGTTAAAGTCTGCAATTTCAAACAAAGAATGATAATGCCTCCTCCCTGATGTTGATTAATCTAGCATACTGCCCCATCTTCTGTTGTTTACCTGAACTCTTCCCATACACTTTTATAAAATCTTATGAAATGTTCCCTAATTATACAGTTTACTTGTGCCCTCAGATTTTTACCAGTACCTGGTTTATAAAAAGGGTTTTGATTTTCATATCAGAACTAGATATATGCAACGTTAAAGGAAGGGCAGATTCTAAGATGTATCAAAAACATTCCCTCATTTCACTGACTGTGAATGCTGTATTTAAAGGAATATAATAATTTTGTATGAGGAAGAAAAAATTATACTTGGCCTGGGCAGGGGATATAGCTCAGTGGTATGGTGCCTGCCTGGCAAGCCTGAGGTCCTGAGTTCGATTCCCAGCCCCCCCACCCAAAAAATATATTTGGCCTTTCTTTCACTGTGAATAAACTTGTATATCGTATATATCATGTCCCAAGATCAGGAAACACCAAAATAATACACAAAAATAAAAAGACAATGATATGTGAGTCTGTTCTGCAAATAAATGAAAATATAAACATTTTCTTTAAGTCTGGATTACTCCAGTCAAAGGTCAATGTGTTAATGATCATAAAAACCCATGGCTAACAGGTTGATGTTTCCTAAAAGGAGAGGACATGCACAGAACACAGGACCCAAAATGATGCCAGACTACAACTCCTGTACACTGGACCAATAAGAAGAGTGCTATTTTCAATTCTGAATCTGGCACTGTTTTCAGGACCAATCAAAGATGATATTTTCAGTCCTACATTTACATGTGGGCACAGCCAATCAATGGATGCTGTTTCTATCCTTCATTTACATATGGCAAAAAGCCATATAAATTTTTAGATAGGAGAGTTTATAACTGGAGGGAGGCCAAATGAGTTTTGTTTTGTTTTGTTTTGTTTTGTTTTTTTATGTGGGTACCAGGAGTCGAACTCAGGACCTCGTGCTTGCCAGGCAGGCGCTTATGCCACTGAGCCATATTACCAGCCCCCAAATGAGTTTTAGATAGACAAATTTCCTAATGCCTAATTTCCATGAGAAGGAAGTCAATCCAGGTATTTTGGATACAAAAGACACTATCCCATTATCCTCCAGCAGCTTTGAGCCTTTTCACTGGCCTGTTCTAGCCCTGAAAATTGTAACCTCATAGTATACACCTCTGCTGCCTTTTCTGTGTGTCTTGTCCAACTCTTTGTTTGGGACACCAAGAACTTGGAAAGAAGTCCCACCGAACCACAATCCAGTAACAAACATATTAAGTAAAAATAACCTTATATAATTGTGAGGGTTTTTTTTCTCTCTCTTTAGATATTTATGGTTGTATTTAGTGATTCACCCTTTCAAAAATATTAATCTCTTTTACTTTGCAAATAGACCTGTTTTTTTTTCTGTTATTAATCAAAAGATATTATAGAACTCAATTGTGAAGAGGCACAACAGATGTATATGTACCATTGTGTTCATTCTGGGCTTTCATTTACTTTTCTGAGAATCTATGTAAAATGAATAATTAGACAGTCTAATTTTCAATCTGACAGACAAAAAAGAGGTTGCAGGATTTGTAGGAGGGCATGAAACATCTTCCTATTATACGCACGAATCTTACTAATTTGATGAGTCAACTACAATAGGATTATATGTCAGATTGATTGGTATTTGCAAGAATATCTTTTCTACAGACAGTTTACTTTGCATAACTTTATATTGCGAGGCCCTCTGGCTTGTTTCTTGTTTAAATGAAGATCACAATTCTTACCATCTACATAAGCTCATTGAATAACACCAGCTAGTCTCTAACAGAATACTGTCACTGCATACATATGCCGTCAGGATCAAGAATGCACTTTCCATAAGTAAATAATCTCAGTATTAGAAATGAGTGCCTATTATAGTAATTATTACCCTTTAACATTGTTATTTTTATTCCACTCCATTCTCCTAAAATTGTTTTTCCAAGTGTTTAAAATGAAGAAGAGAAGGTTACCATCCTCTGAGAAGAAAATGTTCACCTATTTTAGTTTGGATAAGTGTTTCCCAAAGGTCTATGTGGTGAAGACATGGTCTCCAGCGAGGCATGGTTGTTAGATGGTAGAGCCGTTAAAAGGTGCAGCTTTGTAGGAGGTCTTTAGGTCACTGAAGGCCTGTCCTGAAGTAGACTGTGGGACCTGGCTTCTTCCTTGTTCTTTCTCTTCATGGCAACGAGGTCAGCTGTTTTGCTCTGTTTTGCTCGCTGCCATTGCCTCTGGCATCCCTACCACAGGCCAAGAATGAAAATGGGGAAAGGAGATTTAGAGATGGACAGAGGAAGGTGGGTGGGAAGGGAAGAGGACTAAAAAGTAAACAAGCTGTGGTAAAGGTTAAGTACATGTACCTACTCCCCAAGATGAATGTAAACATTTACTAATAAACAATTTAAAACACCTTTAAAAATAGAAGTAAAAGAAAATGGTCTGCCTGATCATGGACTGGGAACTCTAAAACTGTGAGCCAAGATAAACCAGTCTTTGTATAAATTGATTATTTCAGGAAATTGTTGCAGTTACAGAAAGCTGACTAACGTGATCTCTTGATTCACAATTCAAGTAAATATTCTGCCCTGTTTGTGATCCCAAGGCCATTTCATACTTGTAGCATGATGGTTACAAGTCAGGTGGTGGAATGGACACAACCTTCATTCCTATTTTTGTTCTGGTAATTACCAGTCTATTACATTTGACCAAGTTCCTCCAAATCATCTGTAAAATTATAATACTGACTTTCTCACAGCATCATTTTGAACAATTCATGAGTTATTATTAGCAAATTATATAGATAAGTTTCATAAACATGATTGTTAAATAAATTAAAATTAGGTATGCAATTTTATGTCCATCTATGGATTATAGCAATTTGAAGGAAGAAACACCATCAAATACATAGAAACTGATACATATTGAGGTACTCGCTTTCTGCTTTTATAGGATTTAGTGGAATGAGACAGTCTAGAACAGGGTTAGTGAACCTAAACTGTTGTCTTTTCTTTTTAATTTTAAGACAAAAGATGTTAATATATGAGTTATTCTAAACTAAAACCTTAGTTTTCAGGTTAAATTACAGTGCTAGCAATTTGCAACAAATAAGTGGGTTTTGGGTTGCAGTACGGGCACTCGTCTCTGAAAAGTTCACCATCGTTGGTCCAGAATAAAATAGTCATAAGAGGCTAATGAGTAGTTTAAACATCTAAACTTGGAAAACAATGTTCGTTCAAACAGACTTTTCAAAGCCACTGATCTCTGAGAAGTGGCACTATAGTATTCTGTGATTTCAAAATATCAAATAAAATTTAACTAAATATGACCTTGAAATGGTGACAAAAATATACAAACCATGCTTAAAGAATGATCATTGGGGGAATGCTCTCTTAAAAAGAAGGTGTAGAGTATAATAATTTTATCTCTGAGCCTGTGTCATATTGATATTATGTGATATGTTATATATATATGTATATATGTATGTATATGTACATTGCATCATTACTCTGTCTTAGCCATATAATTATAGAAAAAGTTAATTCAATTCCTGTCTTACCCTTAAACACCATACATTTTCTGAATGTGCTTGCCACTTAGAGAAGGATTAGGCTCTCATCAGAGTTAAAATATAGCAAAACATGCTCATGTTCACTAGTGCAATAGCTCTCTTATCCCTGTCATGCAGGTAAGCTATAGTTAGACAAGAATAAAGAATTAGGGCCAAAATAGAACTTTGGCCTCAAGTATTCAGATAACAATGTTCTAAATATCTGTAATCACATGGAAAATTTTCTAAGTCCTGTATGGTACTCAGAATGAATACTTTTTAAAAGTCCTTAGAGAGAATTTTTGTGAAAATAATTTTGAAATCTATATAAAACATTTATACATAATTAAAGATTAATAAATCTAATGCATTGAAAATCCAATGCACCATTGATGACTGAACCATATATTTATATCTAGAATAATGAAGCTTTAAAAATGAAATAAAAATGGTCTTTTAACTGGATGACTAATGTATAAGGAATGCACATTTTTCTTCAACTGAAAAGCAATTGATAAAATCAATTGCTAAATGGGTGACATGAAGTTAAGATTTGCTGAGTGGAAAATATCTTTGATCAATATGTAATGGTATTTCCCAGCTATCTGAGGAAAGTTGACTGACTGGCTCAACTGTGCACTTAAAAGACTGCTAGATTTATAGTTACTATGAAGACAAAAAAGTAAAATTTTTACACCATGAAAGGAATCTTCAGCATGTGGGTAGTCAGTTTTCCCAGCACCATTTGTTAAAGAGGTTACCTTTCCTCCAGCAAAGGGATCTGACACCCCTGTCAAAGATAATATTCCTGAGTAGGATTGAAGTTGTTTCTGTAGTTTCTATTCTGTTTCATTGATCCCCAAGTCTGAAATTGGGATGCCTCCTGCCTTACCATTGTGCCCTGAATTGCTTTTACTATTCTGGGTTTCTTCTGGTTCTATATGAATTTGAGGATTGTTTCTTCTAGTTCTGTGAGGAGTGTTACTGTTATTTTTACTGGGAGTGCATTAAATCTGTATAACAGTTTGGAAGTGTGGCCATCTTGACTATATTTATTCTGCTTATCAAGGAACGGATACATTTTTATTTTCTGATATCCTCTTTAATTTCCTTTTTCACATTAGTGTAGTTTTCATTGTAGAGGTCTTTCACTTCCTTGGTTAGGTTAATTCCTAAGTATTTCATTTTAGTTGATGCTATTGTGAAGGGAATTGTTTCTCCAGTTTCACTCACTGAGTTTGTTATTGGGGTATAGGAAAGCTCTTGATTTTTGAGTGTTGACTATACATCCTATACATCCTGCTACACTACTTAATTTTACTTACCAGTTCTAGGAAGTATTTTGGTGGAGTTTGGGGGTCTTATGTGTAGAGGATCATGTCATCTACAAATAATGATAATTTAAATTCTTCCTTGACTACTCATAATTCTCTCATTTTTTCTTTTGCTTGATTGTCTTGCTAATATTTTTAGAACTATATTGAAGAGGAGTGGTGATAACAGACATCCTCATCTTTTTCTTGATTTAAGAGGGGATGCTTTCAACTTTTCTTCATTTAATATAATGGTTGTTGGTTTGTCATAGATGTTTTTATCAGATTAATATAAAGATCCCTTATATATATTTGCTTCATGAATGTATGCTGGATTTTGTCAAATGCTTTTTCTGCATCTATTGAGATGATCATGTAATTTTTGTCATTATTTCTGCCTATGAGGTATATTACACTTATTGATTTGCATATGTTGAACACATAACTGCATCCGTGGTATGACACCTAGTTGGTCATGGTGTATAAGCTTTTTCATAATTTCCTGCATTCTGTTTGCCAATATCTTATTGAGGATTTTTGTCTGTATGTTTATAAAAAAGATTGACCTATAGTTCTATTTTTTTGGTTGAGCCTTTTTGGGTTTTGGAATCAAGGTAATGATTGCCTTCAGAAATGACTTTGGGAGCACTGCTTCTCTTTCAATGACATTAAAGAATGTAAAGAATATTGGAAATAGATATTCTCTAAAGTTCTTGTAGAATTTGGCATAGAATCCATCAGAACCTAGGTTTTTCTTGGTAGGTTTTTTTTAAATTTCTTCAACTTCATTGACTGATATTGGATTATTAAGGCTACACTACTTATTATTCAAGTAGTTCACATGTATTTCAGAATCTGTCAATTCCTTCTGAATTTTCTTCTTTTTAAGAGTACAGGTTCTCAAAGTAGTTACCAGTGATTTTTCTCAATTTCAGCAAAATCCCTTGTAATTTCACCTTTTTCATTTCTAATTCCATAGATCTGGATCTTTTCTTTCCTTATTTTAGTAAGATTGGCTAAGATTTTTATTTTTTATTTATTTATTTTTATTCTTTCAAAGAAAGTGATTCATTGGTTCTTTGTAACTTTTGGTCTCAATTTCATTTATTTCTGCTCTGATCTTTATACTTTCCTTCCTCATGCTAGATTTTGATTTGAATTGTTCTTGTTTTTCTAGGACATTGTGTTGCATTATTATGTTATTTATTTGAACTTGCTCTGTTTTTCTGATGTGGGCATAAACCGCTATTAACTTCCCCATCAGAACTGCTCTCAGTATGTCCCATAGGCTCTGGTATGTTGTACTAGTATTATCATTTGATTCTAGGAACTGTCTAATTTCTTCATTAATTTGTTCTGAGACCCATTGATTATTCAAAAGTGTGTTGTTTAATTTCCATTTGTTTGCATAGTTTCTGTAGTTTCATTTGTCATTGATTTCTACTTTCATCACACTGTGTGATCTGATAGGAAAGGGATAACTTTTATTCTTTTGCATTTACTTAAGCATGCTTTATTGTCTAGTATGTTGTCTATTTTGTAGAAAATCCCATGTCCTGCTGAGAAGAATGTACATTCTATTGTTGTTGGGTGGAATACTCTGCAAATATTATTAAGTCCATTTGTTCAACTCTGATATTTCTTTGTTGGTTCTTTGTCTAGTTGGTCCATCTATTTGTGAGGGTGGTATATTGAGGGACCTGATTAAAATTGTATTGATGCTTATCTGACTTTTCATATACAGTATTGTTTGTTCTGTGAAGTTGGGCATGTCAATGTTTGGTCCATAAATCTTCATAATTGTTAATTTCTTTCTGTTGAATTGTTCCTTTTTTTTATGTGTGGGTACCGGGGGGTCAATCTCAGGACCTTGCGCGCCAACAGGCACCCGTGCCGCTGAGCAATATCACCAGCCCCTTTTTCGTATGTGGGATCCGGGAGTCGAACTCGGGCCCTCACGTTTGCAAGGCAGGCGCTTGCGCCGCTGAGCCATCTCACTAGCCATGTTCCTTTAATGAATATGTAGTGACCTTCCTTATGTCTTCTGATCAATTTTGTCTTGAAATTTCCTTTGTCTGAAATTAGGATAGCTGCTACTGTTTATCCCCAGGTTCCCGTTGTATAAAATATTGTTTTCCACCTGTGAATCTCTTTTTGAATTAAATATATTTCTTGTACACTGCATATAATTGAATTTTGTTCCTTGATCCATTCTGCCAATCTGTGTCTTTTGATTATGGACTTGAGCCCCCTCACATTGAGAGTTATTACAGAAAGGTATTCACTTACTCCTGTCATTACATCATTTTTCTGTTGCTGATTTCCTTATTTTTTTTCCCCTTTTGGTTAGCTGCTCCCCCTGCAGGTGTGTCCATTGTTTTTGACTTATTGCCATAATAGGATTCATCCTCTTCCTAGGATATCTTTGAGAAATTTTTGTAATGCTATTTTGGAGGTTATGAATTTCTTGAGGTGCCCTTAACATGGAAATATCTTATTTCTCCATCAATTTTGAAGTATAGTTTTGCAGAATACATAAGTGAGGGTTCGAAGTTTCTATCTTTTAGGGTTTGAAACTCTTTTTTTTTTTTTTTTTTTTTTTTTTTTTTTTTTTTTTTTGTGGGTACCGGGGGGACGACCTCAGGACCTCGCGCGCCAACAGGCACCCGTGCCGCTGAGCGATATCACCGGCCCCTTTTTTGGTATGTGGGATCCGGGAGTCGAACTCGGGCCTTCGCGCTTGCAAGGCAGGCACTTACGCCGCTGAGCCATCTCACCGGCCCGGGTTTGAAACTCTTTACTCTAAGCTCTCCTTCCCTTTAATATTTATGTTGGGAAGTCAGCTATAATTACAATGAGTTCACCTTTATATGTAATTTTTTGTATTTCTCTAACAGCTTTTAAGATTTTGTCCCTTTGTTGAACTTCTACTTAGTATTATGTGGTGTAGAGAGGTTCTTTTTGGGTCATGGCTATTTGGGGCTCTCTTTGCCTCATGTATCTGTATATTTATTCCTTTCCCTATATTTGGGAAATTCTCTTCCATTATTTTTGTGAATGGATTTTTACACAAATTGTGTCATTTTCTGATTTTTCACATATTCCAGTTGCACTTATGTTGGTCTTCTTTGTGTCATCTAGCAGCTATTGGATCAATTTTTCATGTTTATTATGTTTAGAGTATCTTTGAGTATCTGGTCTTTAAAGGCATTGTTGTCTTCTACTTCTGAAATTCTGTCCTCACATTGGTTATCAGCTATCCATAATTTCAATATAATTTTAATCTCCTGGATTTCTGATTGAAATCTTCTCTTGGAGTCTGTTTCTTTACTAAACTAGTCATTCTTGTTTTGTATTATTTTGTTTAGCTTCTATAGTTTTTATTAGTGTCTTCTGAAAGGTCCTTGATCATTTTGATTATCACTTCCATTATCTGTTTAGTTATATCTTTTGTGATCCCACTAAGAACAACTTTGATCTATTTTCTAATCTGCTCTGTTTTCCTTTCAAGTAATTCAAGTGTGTGGTTTATGTAATTCTCCTTTTTAATGCCCCTTCAATTGGCTTTGTGGGATCTGGAAGTTTTGGGAGGTATTTTGTTGCCTTGCCTTTTATTTTTCTATTGTTTTTGTCTGTTTCTTTGTTTTGTTTTGTGATGAGGTTTTTGGATAACTATAGTGTAAAGACTTTTTTGCTTGTATAGAGATCTTTTTAATTAGTTTATTTTCAGTGATGTACTTTGGGCATGGCTAACTATACTCTTTTCCCAAGATCAGACCACCTCAGTTTATTTGGGAGGGGAGGATACAGTGTAATTGGCCCAACATCAAGTATGCTGTAGACATACTCTAGTATTGCTAATATCACACATGTAGTCTGGGCATTGGTTTACAGAGAAAACCCATTAATAAAAACAATTAGGCTACTCTAGTAATGTCAAGTAAATCAGCTATAGTAGTAGCATCAAAGATGAATTGATTTTAACATAAGAACCAATTACGTGCCTCCTTTAACCCTAAAAAACCCCCCACAATTATAGTGTAAATGTCAAGAAAACCCAGATGAATGAGCTAAATGCAACAGCTATGTCTCCACTAATGTGGAAAACAATTCAACAGCAATTTCATAGGATCAGCCTTCTAAAGACCAATAACATTTTACAGTTATACTATTAAAGATATAGGGGGCTAGGAATAGTCAGGAATGTGAGAAGAAAAATTTAAAATCTTAAACAATATGATATAAGAAGGAGGAGAAAAAAGTGTGGCAAAGGATCCTATTGGGTGAGTAGAAGTATGTTTATAGAATTAGGTAAGGGTAACAGAAAAAACTGACAAGAGATAGAAGATCTTAAAATGAGAAAAAAAAAGAAATTACATGGAGAATAAAAAATTAAAGGAGAAAAATTAAAAGTGGACAGGGAAAAAATAAGAAAATAAAAAGCAGAAGAAAATTTAAAAAGGGGTACAAAAAAGAAGTAGAAAAATAGACACAGGAAAAGTCTATGAAAATAAACTATGAAGAAAAAAGAAAGAAAAAATGCACACATTAATAAGAAAAAAGAAAAGTAACAAAAAACAAAGAAATTAATGCATTGTTTTCTTCTAGGACCCACAATTTTGGGACACTATTCAAGTTAAGACACATGCCTGCCCATGCTGGTAGATAAAGAAGGCAGTCGGATCCCAGATCAGTGCTCAGTGCAGGCACCAACAGGCAATAGGGTGAGGGTACCAATGCCACAACTATCAAATCTAGAGCAGTTTAGGCTGGCCCTTGCTACTGGCCATGGGAATGGGGCCTGTGTCCTTTAGCTCAAACCTCTCAGGGCATCTTTCCAGCCTGCTTCCTGACAATGGCTGTCTCTCATGGTTGTCTCTCACCCAGTCACTGCGTTAACATAACACTGGGAGCCCTGGTATGGAGCCATGTGGTTGCTCTGAGTTGCTCTGGGTTTAAACAATCAACCCTTCCCTGGGATGGCATCCAACCAAGCATTCTCTCCAGGGATATGGTAGGTACTTGGACTAGAGTTACTCACCAGCTATGATCTCTAGAAGTACTCGGAGCAGAGTCCTCTGCATTCCCTGAAGATCACAGCATCTACTGGTCCAGTCTATTCCATTGCCACATTTTTCTCTGAGGCCTGCTGGGGTCCCCAGAATTCATTTTGTTTCTGTAAATTCAGTCTCCTTTTCCCCTGCAGGCTTTTAGCCTGGCTTCAGGGGAAAATTCAGACAGTCTCTTTCCTTCTTCACATTGTGTTCTCTTTCTTCAGTTTCTCTTTATCTTTTAATTTTCCTGTCAGAGCCCTCCTGGTTCACAGGTATCTGCTTCTCTCCCTTTTTCTTCTTGGAATTGTTCTTTTCCAGTGACTGGGTACTGAATCTTTGAGAAGTTGAGTTGTTGCTCATTAGTCTGCCATTTTTTTTCCAACTGGGATTGAAAAGTATTTAAAAATTATATATATAGACAAATATACAACATATTTCTTTGTTTATGATTATTCTCTATATAGGTACAAGAGTTGACTAATTGAGCAAGATAGCTCATTGTTATAAAGTAATTCTTTTTATTTTATAATTTGCATTGAATATTTTTACACATATGTCAATAATCCTCTGCAAATTATTTATTCTTTTTTATTTTAAAAAGAAAAAAACAATAAAAACAATGATACAGGATTTCAAAACAAGTTAATGGCAATGGTTAATATATTGCATATTGTTATCTTCAAAGTAGTTGCTCAGATTACAAACAATATAAGCCCAAACTGTTCCTTTAAATGAATAGAAATTAGTAGTATAATTATCCTAGCTATCATATATATATATTTCTCCATTCCAACTGTTTTTCCTTTTGAGCAGTTTCTTTTCCTTTCACAGTATCTAAATACATTTTGGATCTTATATACTCTTTCGGTTTCTTACACTAGGGAGACGATATGATGTTTACACATGCAATTCTGATATATTTCACTTATGAGTATGGTCTCTAGGTGCATCCGTTTAGCTATAAAAGCCTCCAGTTTATCTTTCTTTATAGCTCAGTAGTATTCCATTGTATAAAAATACATCTTTTTTATCCATTCCTTGGTAGATGGGCATATGGGTTGTTTCCAAGATTTAGCTATCATAAATTGTGCTTCTATAAACATGGGTGCACATATATTGCTGTGGTGTGATGTTTTTAATTCTTCTGGGAAAATACCCAGAAAGGCAATAGCTGGGTTGAATGGGACCTCTAATCCTCAGTTTTTGAGGAATCTCCACACTGATTTCAACAGTGGTTATACCAGTCTACAATCCCACCAACAGTGGAGAAGTGTTCCTTATTCCCCACAGCCCCACTAGCATTGCTTATTGGTTCATTTCTTGATGATAGCCATTCTTTCTGGGGTAAGATGGAATCTCAGTGTTATTCTAATTTGCATTTCTCAAATGACAAATGATGTTGAACATTTTTTCATATATTTATTTGCCATTTGAATTTCTTCATCTGAGAAGTGTTTAGTCATCTCAGATGCCTATTTTTGGATTGGGTTTTTGAATTTGGGAGGCCTGATTTTTTTCAATTCCTTGTATGTTCTAGATAGAAGTCCTTTGTCTGAGGGACAGTTGGCTAACATTTTTCCCACACTGTGGGTTTTCTTTTCACTCTGTTGGTGATTTATTTTGATGTGCAAAAACTTTTTAATAAGTTGAGATCCCAGGTGTTGATTCTTTGAAGTGCTTCCCATGCAGCTTGGGTTTTGTTCATGAACTCTCTGCCTACCACTATGTCTTCAAGATTTCTACCTACTTTCTCTTCCAGTAGATTTAATGTTTCTGTTTCAATATTTAGATCTTTGATCCATTTTGACTTTAGTTTAGTGCGTGGTGACATACATGTGTCTAGTTTTAGCCTTTGGCATGTGGAAAACCCATTTTTCTAGCACCATTTATTAAAGAGGCTGTCTTTCTTCCAGTGAACATGTTTGGTCCCTTTTTTGAAGAAAGGGTGGCTCAGTGTGTTTATAGTTGTGTCTGCATCTTCTAATCTGTTCCACTGATCCTCAGGTCTTTTTCTTTGCCAGTATCATGTTGATTTTATCACAATAGCTTTGAAGTATAATTTCAAGTCATAGATTGTGATGCTTCCTGCCTTACCTTTCTCGTGCAGGATTGCCTTTGTGATTCTAGGTCTCCTCTGCTTCTAAATGAATTTTAGGAATGTTTTCTCTAGATCTGTGAAGTATGCTAATGGTATTTTTATTGGGATTGCATTAAATCTCTTTAACAGTTTTGGGTATGGCCATTTTCACAGTGTTGGTTCTTTCTATAAGCAAGGGATATCTTTCCATTTTCTGATATCCTCTTTGATCTCCTTTTTTCAGAGTACTTGTAATTTTCAATATATAGATCCTTTACTTCCTTTGTTGGATAATTCCTTTTTTTAATTTAATTTTATTTTTTTTAAAGACAACAAGTAAACATTCTTATGTATTAACAAACTCAAGCATTAGAGAATGTACAAATATCTTTTGGAGAAAAATATTACTCAGTATAAGATTAAGCCATGTAAAAGCTAGGTATAAATAGAAGACTAAGGAATGGAATAGTTACAGTGAAATTGCATTTTCATACTAGGGAGACAATACGATGTTTACAAATGTGCATCCGGTTTATTTCGCTTGTGAGTATTTTCTCGAGTTGCATCCATTTACCTATAAAAGTTTCCAGTTTATCTTTCTTTATGGCTGAGTAGTACTCCATTGTGTAGAAATACCACATCTTTTTTATCCATTCCTCAGTTAATGGGCATTTGGGTTGTTTCCACGATCTAGCTATTACAAATTGTGTTGCTATGAACATGGGTGCACATATATCACTGTGGTACGATGTTTTTAATTCTTCTGGAAAGATACCCAGAAGGGGAATAGCTGGATCAAATGGGACCTCCAATCCTAGTTTTTTTTTTTTTTTTTTTTTTTTTTTTTTTGTGGGTACCGGGGGGACGACCTCAGGACCTCGCGCGCCAGCAGGCGCCCGTGCCACTGAGCGATATCACCGGCCCCTTTTTCGTATGTGGGTTCCGGGAGTCGAACTCGGGCCTTCGCGCTTGCAAGGCAGGCGCTTAAGCCGCTGAGCCGTCTCACCGGCCCCAATCCTAGTTTTTTGAGGAGTCTCCACACGGATTTCCACAGTGGCTGCACCAGTCGACACTCCCACCAACAGTGGAGAAGGGTTCCTTTTTTCCCACAGCCCCTCCAGCATTTGTTGTTAGTTGACTTCTTGATAATAGCCATTCTTTCTGGGGTGAGATGGAATCTCAGTGTTGTTTTAATTTGCATCTCTCGAATAACTAGTGATGTTGAACATTTTTTCATATATTTATTTGCCATTTGTATTTCTTCATCTGAGAAGTGTTTATTCATCTCAGATGCCTATTTTTGGAGTGGGTCTTTAAATTTGGGAGGTCTGATTTTTTTGAGTTCTTTGTATGTTCTCGATAGTAATCCTGTCTGAGGAACAGCTGGCAAACATTTTTTCCCATGTTGTGGGTTGTCTCTTCACTCTGTTGGTGGTTTCTCTTGCTGTGCAAAAGCTTTTTAATAAGACGAGATCCCAGTTGTTGATTCTTTGTGATACTGCCTGTGCGATGGGGGTTTTATTCATAAAGTCTTTGCCTACACCAATGTCTTCAAGAGTTTTACCTATTCTATTTTCCAGGAGATTTAATGTTTCTGTTTTAATATTTAGATCTTTGATCCACTTTCAATTTAGTTTAGTGCACTGCGAAGGATATGGGTCTAATTTTAATCTTTGGCATGTGTAGAGCCAATTTTTCCAGCACCATTTATTAAAGAGGCTATCGTTCTTCCAGTGAATGTGTTTGGCACCTTTATCAAAGATAAGGTGGCTTAGTATGTCTGGAGTTGTTTCTGCATCTTCTATTCTATTCCATTGATCTTCAGGTCTTTTTTTTACCAATACCATGCTGTTTTTATCACAGTAGCTTTATAGAATAATTTCAAATCAGGGATTGTGATGCCCCCTGCCTTCCTTTTGTTGCCCAGAATTGCCTTTGCTATTCTAGGTCTCTTCTGGTTCCAGATGAATTTTAGGATTGTTTTCTCTAATTCTGTGATATATGTTGTTGGAATTTTGATCGGAATTGCATTAAATCTGTATAACAGTTTTGGAAGTATGGCCATTTTCACTATATTGGTTCTTCCAACCCAAGAGCAAGGGATATCTTTCCATTTTCTGATATCCTTTTCAATCTCCTTTTTCAGAGTACTGTAGTTTTCAGTGTAGAGGTCTTTTACCTCCTTTGTGAGATTGATTCCTAGGTATTTAATTTTTTTAGATGTGATTGTGAAAGGTGTTGTTTCCCTAATTTCTCTCTCAGTGAGTTTGTTATTGGTGTACAGGAAGGCTATTGATTTTTGAATGTTGACTTTGTATCCAGCTACACTACTGAATTTGCTTATTAAATCTAGCAACATTTTAGTGGAGTTTTTGGGGTCTTCTATGTAGAGTATCATGTCGTCTGCAAATAATGATAATTTAACTTCTTCCTTTCCAATCATAATTCCTTTTATTTCTTTCTCTTGTCTAATTGCTCTGGCTAAAGTTTCCAGGACTATGTTGAATAAGAGTGGGGAGAGTGGACATCCTTGTCTTGTTCCTGATTTTAGAGAGAAGGCTTTCAGTTTTTGTCCATTTAGTATGATATTGGCTGTTGGTTTGTCACAGATAGCTTTCATCAGATTGAGATAAAGACCATCTATTCCAATTTTCTGTTGGATAATTCCTAAGTATTTCATTTTCTTCAAAACTATTGTGAGGGTGTTGTAATCCTAATTTCTCTCTCAGTGAGTTTGTTGTTTGTGTGCAGGATTGCTATTGATTTTTGAGTGTTGACTTTGTATCCTGCTATGCTACTGAATTTGCTTATTAAATCTAGAATTCTTTTGGTGGAGTTTTTGGGGTCTTCTATGTACAGTTTCAGGTCATCTGTGAATAATGATAATTTAACCTCTTCCTTTCTTATCTGTATTTCTTTCATTTTTCTTTCTTGTCTGATAGCTCTGGCTAATATTTCCAGAACTATATTAAATAGGAATGGTGACAGTGGAAATCCTTGTCTTGGTCCTGATTTTAGAATGAAAGCTTTCAGTTTTTGCCCACTTAGTATGATGTTGGCTGTTGGTTTGTGATAGATGGCTTTTATCAGATTGAGGTAAAGACCATCTATTCTGATTTTCTGTAGGGTTTTTTTCATGAATGAGTGTTGGGCTTTATCAAAAGCTTTTTCTGCATCTATTGAGACGATTATGTGATATTTGTTTTTGGCTCTGTTGATATGCTGTTTTATGTTTATTGATTTGCATATGTTGAAACATCCCTGCATTCCTGGGTTGAATCCCTCTTGGTCACGGTGTACAATCTTCGTGATGATTTGCTGCATTCTGTTTGTTAGTATTTCATTGAGGATTTTTGCATCTATGTTCATTAGGGAGGTTGGCCTGTAGTTATCTTTTTGGTTGGATCTTTCTCTGGTTTTGGTATGAAGGTAATACTTGCCTCCAGGAATGAGTTAGGGAGAATTTCTTCCCTCTCAATTTCATTAGAGTTTGAGGCATGTTGGTATTAAATCTTCTCTGAACTTCTTGTAGAATTCAGCCATGAATCCATCAGGACCTGGGCTTTTCTTTGTTGGTAAGTATTTAATTACATTTTCAAGTTCATTAGCTGATATTGGGTTATTCAGAATTTTTATTTGTTCTTGATCCAGCTTTGGTAATTCATATGTTTCTAGGAATCTGTCCATTTCTTCTGTGTTTTCCATCTTATGAGAATAAAGATGGTCTTGTGAATTTCCACAAGCTCTATAGTGATTTCACCCTTTTCATTCCTCATTGCATGAATTTGAGTTTTATCATTCCTTGGTTGGCTAGGGGTTATCAATTTTATTTATTCTTTCAAAGAACCAACTCTTCAGTTCATTAATTCTTTGCATTGTTTTCTTAGTCTCAATTGCACTAATTTCTGCTCTGACCTATATAATTTCCTCCTTTGTATGGACTTTGGACTTGACTTGTTCTTCTTTTTCTAGAAGCTTGAGGTGCAGCATTAGGTTGTTTATTTGTGCTCGTTCTGTTTTCCTGATATGAAAATTCACTGCTATAAATTTCCCTCTTAGGACTGCTTTCATTTCATCTCACTGGTTTCAGTATATAGTATTTGCATTTTCATTTGATTGTAGATACTGTTTGATTTCTTCTTTAATTTCATCTATGATCCATTGGTTGTTCAAGAGGGTGTTATTAAGTTTCCATGTGTTTGTTGAGTTTTTTTGGTTTCTTTTGCAATTAATTTCCAATTTCATTGCACTATGGTCAGATAATATGCATGGGAAAATTTCAATTCCTTTGCATTTATTTAGTCTCATTTATTTATTGAATTTATTTATTTATTTATTTATTTATTGCATTTATTTATTTATTTATTTATTATTTATTTGTTCATTTATTTATTCATTTATTTATTGCATTTATTTAGTCTCAATTTGCATTTATTTAAGAATGTTCTATGGGCTAGTATATGGTCTATTTTAGAGAACGTCCTGTGTTCAGCTGAGAAGAATGTGTATTCTGATGTTGTTTTGTGGAACACTCTGTAAGTCTATTTGTTCACAGGTTTGGTTCAGTTCTGTTATTTCTTTGCTGATTTTTGTCTAGTAAATCTATCTCTTTGTGACAATGGGGTATTAATATCCCCATTACAATTATGTCATTGCTTATTTTTGTGTGTGTGTGGGTACCGGGGTTGACCTCAGGACCTCGCACACCAGCAGGCGCCCATGCCACTGAGCGATATCACCTGCCCTTTTTTCGTATGTGGGTACCGGGAGTCGAACTCAGGAACTCACGCTTGCCAGGCAGGTGCTTATGCCGCTGAGCCATCTCACCAGCCCCATCATTGCTTATTTTGTTTTTCATGTGTATTGATATTTGTCTTGTATAGTTGGGTGCTCCTGTATTTGATGCATATATATTTGTGATTGTTATATCTTCCTCTTGAATTTTTCCCCTGACAAGTATGTAGTGACCTTCTTTATCTCTTTTGAGCATTCTTGGTTTGAAGTTCACATTGTCTGCAAACAGAACAGCTACCCCTGCTTTTTTCTGGGTTCCTGTTCCATCGAGTATTATTTCCCATCCTTTGATTTTTAGTCTATGAGTTTCTTTTTGAGTTAAATGTGTTTCTTTTTTTTTGTGGGTACCGGGGGGTCGACCTCAGGACCTCGCACGCCAGTGGGCACCTGTGCCACTGAGCGATATCACTGGCCCCTTTTTCGTATGTGGGTTCCGGGAGTCGAACTCAGGCCCTCGCGCTTGCCGGGCAGGCGCTTAAGCCGCTGAGCCATCTCACCGGCCCAAATGTGTTTCTTATATACAGCATATTGCTGGATCTTGTTTCTTTATCCATTCTGACAATCTGTTTCTTTTGATTGGTGAACTGAGGCCATTTAAATTGATGGCTACAACTGATATGTATTGGCTCACCTTGTCATGTTATTTTCCTGCTTTTGGTTCCCTGCTTTTACCCTCTGTTTTATTGCTTGCCATGCCTGGTGGTTTCTTTCTGATGTTGTTCTTGGGATTGTGGTAATTTTTGTCTCTATCTAGAATATCTTTTAGAACTCTTTGTAGTGTTTGTTCAGTGGTCCTGAATTTCTTCAGTTGTTCTTTGTCATGGTAGTATCTAAATTCTCCATTAATTTTGTGAGATAGTTTTGCAGGGTACATCAATCTGGTTTGGAAGTTGCTTTTTTCTGGGCTTGAAATACTTCACTCCAAGCTCTTCTTGACTTGAGGTTTGTGTTGAGAAGTTGGCCATGATTCTAATGGGCTTTCCTTTATAGGTGATCTGTTTCTTTTCTCTAACGGCCTTTTTTTTTTGTGGGTACTAGGGGTTGAACTCAGGACCTCGCGCACCAGCAGGCACCTGTGCCACTGAGTGATATCACTGGCCCATTTTTCATATGTGGGTACCTGGAGTCGAACTCAGGACCTCACACTTGTGAGGCAGGCGTTTAAGCCACTGAGTCATCTCACCGGGCCCTCTAACAGCTTTCAATATTCTTTTTTTGTGTACTGAATTTCTGGGGTCTTGATTATTATATGTCTGGGTATAGGTTTATTTTGGTCATGGCTGTTGGAGTTCTATATATCTCACCTATCTGTATGTCAGATTCTGTGCATATGCTTGGGAAATTTTCTACTATGACTTCTACAAATAGTCTTTTTACGTCATTTGTGTTGACTCCTGCTTTTTCATTGATACCTATTAGTCTTACATTGTTTTTCATTGCATCGTCGTCCAGCTGTTGCATTGTTATTTCCTGATCTCTTACTATTTTTAAGAGATTTTTCCTTTCATGTTTGCTAGCTGTGATCTTGTCTTCAAGGTCTGAAAGTCTATCTTCAGTTTCATTCAAGCAGTTTTGCCAGCTTTTAATGGAATTTTTAATTTCCTGGATGTCTCTTTGAAACTCTTTCATACATTCTATTTCTTTCCTATATTGTCCATTTAAGGTTTCCAGCATTTTCCTATGCTCCTCTATTTTTTTTATCTATGTCTTCTCTAGATATGCTGAGCAACTCCTTTATTACAGTTGTCATTTCTTTTGTACCTGTGAGATTATTTTTTATCTGAAATCCTCTATAGCCTCATGGATTTGTTTCTTTACTTCAGTTGCTATCATCTCAGAAATTTCAGGTGTGTGTCTTCCAATTTCTTCTATTTTGATGTCTTCAGGACTTGTTTGCGTGGGCTGGGGGTCTGAGATTGCATTTTATTTCTTCATCTTGTCATTTTTATTTCAAAAAAATTTTGTTTTCTTTTCTGTGATGATCCTTGTGGATTTTTGTAGTAGGTAGCTATCACTAGTATCAAAGTCTCTCTAGGAAAAGTCTATTCTTCAGGGATGTCTTCTGTGGAGGAGAAGGTTCTTGGTTTGTGTCTGTCCCAAGATCCTACCTTCCCAGTTAATTAAGAGTGGGATGTTGGTATCTGTTTGGCTCGGTGCCCAGTCCTTTGGTTTAGGGCTGTCGTGAGGTTATTACCCTAGAGCTTCCCAGTATTGTTACAGAAGGGAGAACAACTGATTACATCAGATATGACATCCTAACTAAGATAGTACAATTAGCAATAACAATGGCATCAAGCACAATTTAGAAACTGACAGACTGTGGTTAACTATTCATTTTGTACTTTAAACCACAGGAGCAAATTCTGTAGTTATATAACAGAACCAATTGTAAATTAGGAGTTTATATGCAAAGTGTTTCCCCTTAGTACAGTGGTTTTACCCTGTGGTGGGGAAATTTAGGGAGGATAGTGTATAAAACAAAGATAACTGGAAAGGAAGTAGAAACAAGGCTGGAGGACAAAGGATGCCCACGCAAGGTTTGTGAAACTAGAAAAGGGGGTGGGAAAGAAAGAATGAAGGAGTATTCAAATGATCTTTTTTTTTGTGGGTACTCGGGTCGACCTCAGGACCTCGTGCACCAGCAGGCGCCCGTGCTGCTGAGCAATATCACTGGCCCTTTTTTATATGTGGGTACCGGGAGTCAAATTCACCACCTCACGCTTGCCAGGCAGGTGCTTGTGCCGCTGAGCCCTCAAAGGATTTTTTGAACTTAGTCTCTGGGTTTGAGGGATGGGATTAGTTTTCTGAGGCTGGAGTTCTCCCCAGCCATTTAGAAAAGAGAGAAAGAAAGAAAAAAAGAAAGGAGAAAAATTGAGAAAGAAAAAAGAAAAAAGGAAAAGGAAAAGAAAGTAAGATAAAAAACAAAATTAAAAACAAGATAGAATGAAATAAAATTAAAAAAAAAGAAGGGGCAGCCCCACGCACCTGCTTCTATTCTGTATGTCTTTGTCGGTAAGCACAATGCTGGTTCTTCTAACTTACCACCTGTTGGCTCATATTTTGGACTTTTACTTTCACTAGTCTTGCCTTTCCATTGTGTGCACCCTACTCTGGGTCCTACTGTGTGTCTGGTGCTCCCCTGGTGGCCTGGTCACACTGATATAGAGGGAAGGGCCAGTCCCCTGGATCCCTCTAGTGGGCCAGTTGCCAAGTCCTGGATTCTTCCCAGGCTGGTTGCTGGGCCCCACGGTGCAGGGAGAGGGGCCAGTCACTGAATTACTCCTGTGGGCCGGTTGCCGGGCCTGGGATAAATTATTTATTCTGATGCTCCAGTTAATAACAAATAGAGGATACTGGCAGTGATAAGTATTTTAATAAATTTTAAATATCTACAAGTTACATAGCTATTTTACCTATATACATGTAAATGTATAGGTAAAATATTTTACATATATACATACATATATATATATAGTGATATTTCATGTCATGAATGATTTTGTTCACTAACAATTTAGTAACCAAACAGAAGAATTTGACAAAATTTTGTTTTTGTTTGCAGACTCTGCATTGAGTGACAAACACTACCTTGGCAATATTTCCCTCACAAGCACAAATGTGGTTATATTTTCCAAAATTGTAGAACAAATTAAGTTTGTGAACCAAGGTATATATACATATGAATGAAACACATGTTTTGTGTTTTGTAGTGTAACTAAACATTTTTTTCCCTTGGTTGAGTGAAAAACTTTGATGGTATACATATATAAAAGAGATCAGTGACAATTCGTCTAGTCAAAAATTTAATTAGCCTCTGGAGGATATTCAAATGTTAATATATAAAGGATTTTTGTTTTGTTTTTGTCTTTCCTTATCCATATTTTTTATCTTTTTTATTTGTATATAAACATAAAGGTAACATATTTTAGTAACTTTTTCCTGAAATAGGTTCAAACGAAATATTCCATTTTAAATGTGGACAATCATATTGTGATTCAATTATTTCTATTTTAACTGGGACTAAATCACAGATCTTTTTCAGCATCTAGTGATTTTTAAACATGATTTGGATTCTGACACACACTTATTTGGCAGCTCCTTGAGTGGGAAGATAAGTAGGTTTAGCACCACAAGCTGACCAGGAATCTATTTTAAACAGTAGATGACAATTTTATTTAATTTTTAGTTTTATTAGTACATGTTTGTAGTACATAATGATTATATTCATTCTGAGGAATTGGTACATGTATACAACCATTTCAATTCTTTTTTCCCCTTCCTTTCCACCCCCCTAAGTTACAATTTTTTAATGTGCAGGAAAATTTTTGAACATTCCAGAACAAGTGATGAGTGAAACACAGTCTAACATTGTGATAAATATGGATGACATCTAATTGGACTAGGGAAAATATCAATTAATTTTAATAAGTGTTACAGATTTAATAAGTTGGCCTGATAGCATTTTCTTGCAAATAAACATTTCTGTAATATTATCATCAAAGAATTTTGACAATATGATTGGTTTGAAATTTTATGCTTTAAAATGTTTCAGTGCATGAACCAAAAGAAAAATGACAACATTTTTGGAAGAAAAGAAGAACTAAGTAAATATCCACACAAATAGACAAGTCTAGAACATGGTTACTATGTAATATAATTGGGCCATTAATAATATCATGAAAGACAAAAGTGTAAGGAAACTATTATAAATGAAAATGACAAAAATAAATGGACTATGTAAATTTTGGCCTGATACTTATTTGTATAATGCTATGGAAGATTTTGGAATAATTGGAGAAATTTGAGTATATATAGCATACCAATTTTTTTAGAAAAACTACTAATTTCCTGTACTCTGATAAAGATACTAAAATTATGTATGAAATGTTCTTATTTTAGGAGGAGCATACTATTGTATTTACTCATGAAGGGTCTTGATGCTGGTATTTAGTTTAAAATTGTTTAGGAATAATAAAAATATGGCTGGAAATTTAGTTCAGCGAAATTGTGTTTCACTGTCATGCGTGAGGCCCTGGATTCAATCCCCAGTCCATACAACAAAAATGTTTAAAAATAGAAATAATAAAAACATAAGATGCATATACACTAACCTATAAGTGAATAAACTGAAGTACTAATTTTTACATCTAAGTAGAGTATAAATTTATTCACTGTATTATATTACATTATGAAGGATATTTTCAGCATAACAAAAACTAGAAAGACAGTAATGGGAAGTAAACAAGCTCCACTGCTGATACTGAGTTGAGTCTTTCATGGGAAACCAGGATTGTCCTTTGGGGAATAGGTAGAGATGAATGTGGCAGGGTTACATTAGAAAAGTACAAGTCTTGTCCCAGACCATCCATCCTTCCCAGAGAACTCTGGACGGCCAGCCATAGGTATCTGCCATCTGTCACATACACACAGAGAGAAAAGAATGAGGGTCTGATAAAACATTCTGCACAGAGAACAGATGTGAGAATATGACTGGGATGGAAGGTTTTTCCACTTATTCTATTTAAAATATCTACAAAATAAAGTACTTAGTCAAATATAATTTGCAGAATATTTCACTAACCTGTAAATTATTCTAAGTTGCCCCAAAACTTTCTAGACACAATTATTTTGCTCGAGTGCATAAAATATATTTGTTTTATCCATTAAATTTATACATTTGCTTCAAAGCTTCTTGTTCAGGTCTAAGAGCTGTATTACTTTGCCCAAAATTGAATTTTAGTTGCAAATTTTAATTGATCAAATCACAAAACTTCAGAATTTTGTGGGATAAGCTAAATTATTACTGTTCAGGAAACACCAAATATTCTTTCTGCAAAACTTATCCATCCTAAATTAAAACCAAAATGCCAGTTAGTCGAGCAAAATTACTTTATGTAAAAGATTTTCAATTTGCTAATAATAAACATTTTGTTGCTCTCAAAACACAATTTTTTACTAAAAATTTGGGTCAGTGAAAATTTTCTTTCTTTCTTTCCTTCTTTCTTTCTTTCTTTCTTTCTTTCTTTCTTTCTTTCTTTCTTTCTTTCTTTCTTTCTCTTTTTTCAGTCCTCATCTGATTTTGGCATCAAGGTAATGCTAGTGTCTAGGGATTTGTTTGGAAGTATTCTTTCCCCTTTAATTTCATTGAAGAGTTTGAGGAGCATGGGGGTTAGATGGTCCCTGAAGTCCTTGTAGAATACCGTAGTGAACCCATTGGGTCATGGGCTTTTGCTATTTGGTAGGGTTTTTTTTATTACTGCCTTAATTTAATTGCCTAGTATTGGACCAGTCAGTACTTTTATATCTTCTTGGTTCAGTTTTATTAATTCATGTTTGCCCAGAAATTTGTCTATTTCTTCTAGATTTTACACTTGTTGGAGTTCAAGATTTTAAAAGTTACTTATAAGCCTCTGGATTGCAGGGATGACCATTATGATTTTGCCTTTTTCATTTCTAATTGCACTGAGATGGCTTTTTGCGTTCCTTCTTATGAAGAGTTTGGGTAAAGATCTGTGTATGTTGTTTATGCTTCAAAAGAACCAGCTTTTTAATTCATTGATTCTTTATAAATCTTTACTCTCAATTTTATTAATTTTCATTTTGATTTTATAATTTCTTTCCTTATACTATCTTTAGATTTGAATCATTCTTGCTTTTAGCACCTTGAGGCATATAATTTATTCATAATCCCTATGATTTTAAATGTAGGCATTAGAGTTATTAACTTTCTTTTAAGAAATACTGTTATTGTGTCCTGTATATTCTGGTATGTTGTACTGGCCTTTTCATTGGAGTCATTTGATTCTAGGAGCTGTTTAATTTCTTCCTTGATTTCCTTTGTGATTCTTAGATTATTTAAGTGAGTGATGTTTGATCTTCATGTGTTTTCATAATTTCTGTGGTTTCTTTTTTTTTTTTTTTTGTGGGTACCAGGGGGTCGACCTCAGGACCTCGTGCACCAGCAGGTGCCCGTGCCGCTGAGCGATATCACCGGCCCCTTTTTCATATGTGGGTTCCGGGAGTCGAACTCGGGCCCTCGCGCTTGCTGGGCAGGCGCTTAAGCCGCTGAGCCATCTCACCGGCCCTCTGTGGTTTCTTTTGCTGTTGATTTTTAGTTTTATTGTACTGTAATAGTATGTATGGGATTACTTGATTCTGTTCTATTTATTTAAGCAAGCTTTAGGGGCTAGAATACCACTGAATTTTCATTTTCTGTGTTTCTTGATTGGCAAATTGAAACCATGTACATTGAAATTTATTACTAATTTGTGTCATTGAAATGTTTTTACGTTGTTGATTGTTTTCGCATTGTTTATTCCTTTATTTTCACCTTTGCTTAACTGCTCACCCTGCTGAAAGCATTTATTCCATTACACCCTTTGGTGGTGTTGACTTCATTGTCTCTGTCTAGGATATCTTTCAGTATTTCCGTAGTGTGAGTTTGATAGTCATGTATTCCTTTGTCCTGATATATTCTAATTTCTCCATCACTTTTGAAAGATAGTTTTGCAAGATATGTTCATGTGAGTTGAAAGCTGTTTTCTTTAGGACTTGAAAACTTCCCTGCAAGCTTTCCTGACCTATAAAGATTGTGTTGAGAAAACTGCAGCAATTCTAATAGTGTTAGCTTTATAAGTGATTTGTTGTTTTATCTCTAACAGCTTTAAAAATTCTATGCTTATGATAGACTTCTGTGATTTTAACTGTGATGTGTCGTTGGAAGTTTCTTTTTTGATCATATCTATTTGTGGTTCTATATATCTCATTAACTTATATGTTGAAATTTTTTCCCAATACTTTGGAAATTTTCTGGTATAACTTCTGGAATCAGATATTTATACTATTTGTGCCATCTTTTGGTGTTTCTCTAATTCCTATTATTCTTAGTTTGTTTTTCTCTGCATCATCTAGCAGTTATTGGATCCATTTCCCATGATATCTTTTAGTTTTTATGGGATCTCTGACTATATAGTCACCCGCATCAGCCCTATTTTCTAGTTTTGATGTTCTCTCTTAACATTGGTCATTTCTGCTGCCCACACTTCACTAGAATTTCTTATCTCTTGGATTTCTGTTTGGTGCCTTTCCATAGGATTTAATTCTTTGCTAAAATAGTCATTCATATTTTGAATAATTGTGGCTAACTCACCTGTATTTTTATTTGTGCCTTCTTTAACTCACTGATCATTTTGTCAAGTAGGTCTATTAACTGTTGGGTCTATTACCTGCTATCAATTAGGTCCATTAGGTCTAGAAACTTTGACCTTGCCAAATACATTATTGATCTGTTTTGGTTGTTGTTCTGTTTTGTTTCTTCTTTTATCACTTTGCATATTTTAGTCATTTGGTTTTCTATTTCCTCAACATCAGTGTCCACTGGCCATTTGATATTGTATTTTCTCCACATCAGTGACCACTGGATTATCTTTGGGTGAGTTAGAAGTTTTTGGAACCATTATGTTGCTTTGTACTCTCATGCTTATATTTTTTTTATGCTGAGGTTTTGGGATTAATTATAGTGGAAAGACTCTGTTGCTGGTGTGGAAGATTTTTTGATTAATGTCTGCTTCCCAATAATGTGATCTTGGCTTTAGTTGCTTTTTGGTATTTATCTACCTCTTCAACCTACTAAGTTTATTAGGATCAGACCATGTTATTCTGTTATAAGGAGAAAATCCTTACTGATTATATCAACATCAACAGAGCCAAATATACATCACTCATGTAGATTAAAACTTATTTTAAATATTTCACTTATTCATCAATAACCTCTATGACAAATAAACTTGGATGTAGTGATGGGGCAAAGAAAAGGGAAGAGGGTAGATCAGAAAGAAGAGACAGGAAAATAACAATTGAAAGAAATGTGGTGGATTGAACTCTGATAATATTATGTTTATGGTTTAGGTAGAGTGCTGATGGAGAGGAGGTGTGAGAGAATATTTGTGGGAATGGGAGAAAGGGCACAGTGGGATAGAAGTGTAAATGGAGATTGAAGGAAGCTGTGAAAAGGTCAGAACTTGATTATATGTTGATAGTTTGTGTTGGATCCTTATACATGATTTTGGTGGGGATTACCCGAAATTACCCATGAAAGATATTATTTAAATTAAATTTAAATTTAAATTTAATTCTTTTTCTCCATTCTATATATACAGACACTTCTCATGTACATTAGATGAAAGGAACAAAGGAAAAGAGGGAAGAAAGAAAGAAAGAAAGAAAGAAAGAAAGAAAGAAAGAAAGAAAGAAAGAAAGAAAGAAATGAAGAAAGACCAAAAAATCCTATACAGTTGAAATAACAAAAAGTTAAAGCATCTTCCCAGTCCCATTTATTTTGTAGTCTGAATTAAACCAATGAGCTCTTCCCGCAACATTCACAAGTGGCAAATTTTTGACCTGTACCTGTAATGGTGGGTCTGGATGGATTTCTAGGTCTTTCCCTTTCTTACACTTTTACTCTCTTTAGAGTGTCACTGTGACTTCAAAATCCTGTTTCTCTTCCCTTATAGCTGGCTCCTGCTGGTCTCTGAGCTGCCCTCTCCCAAGATGGCATGTACCCCAGACCTGTGGTGCAAGGCATGCCTCAGTCCAGGACAATCTAGCATCCCTTTCTGTACCACTCTGATTCTGAATTTGGATCCAGTATGTTTCTCCTTCACTTTGCCTTTCTGTATCTGGCTTCTTTCCCGCTGGTATTTCTTTATAGCTGTGATTCCTGGAGCACATCTTTGGAGTCTCCCACTTGCGGTTTTGCATGATCACTCGTTAGGGACAGATTCTGTCAATTTTTTTTAACAGATGAATCTCATGAAATCTTAACAGTTACCACAGCTTTTAAATAAGATCCCATTAAAGATGCACTGATCAAATCAAAACCATTCAATTTCTTGCCTTGCTTTCCTTGTAGCCTCACCCCAGCCCTTGAGGCAACAAAGAGAAACCCAGGGACTCCTTTGAACTTAATTTAGCAATTTTTTTGGCAGTGCTGGGGACTGCACCCAGTGCCTCACACAGGCTAGGCAAAATATCACTGAGGTACATCAAAGGCAATTTAAAAGACTGTTTTGCCAAGGTAAATTTAATTTCATAGTTTCTAGATGACTAATAGATTGATTGGAGAAAGACTGTTTACATTTAAAAATTTCCAAGTGATTTTTATATTTATAGAACTTTTCTTAAATCACACTTTGTGTTCTTTAATTTTAATTTTTTCTACTTAACTATCTTACTTTTGCGGCAATATAGCTTATTCTAAACTAAAAATAGATTTATTTTTAAATTGTGAAGTTGGAAATATCTGAATCCTTTATAATTAAATGCAGATCACTTTAGTAGAAATAGGAGAGAGTTTTATCTATGGAAATATATCTAATTGATTGGTTTGTTGTTTACAGCTTAGAACTCAGTATTCTTGTTATATTTTGTACTTTTATATCTCCTTCCTTGAATAATGAATGTTTCTAAATTCTAAAGACAATGAAACTTTTGGAAATGCTAAAAAGCAAATGTCAACTACATTTTCCAATACGGAAATGTAGTATTGGGTTATCTGTTGTTATTTTCTTTACACATAATAACAAAGCTAAAATATTAATAACATTCCCATTATTCTATAAAATCAAATTAAAACAGAAGAGCAAACTAATAAATTAATCTTACATTAGAAAAGTTGGTATTTTTAGAAATTACTTTATTATTTATTGGGAAAAAGTTGCCAGCCTAAAATTGAAAAGGGAAGAAATAGTCACAGTGTCTTAGTCAATTTCTTGCTGCTAGGACAGAATATCCAACACCCAAAACTTAAATGAGGAGAGGTTTATTTGGACTCATTTCTTTTAGAGGTTGCAGCCCATAGCCATCTCCAAGATAGATATGGCAGAGGGGCATAGTAGAAGAAAGGTGCTCATGTGATGGTGGCCAGGAAGGAAAGAGTGAAGCGTGGAGCCAGGGAAGGAGATGTACCTTCCAGGTCATGCTGACAGCAACCTGCCTCTTCTAACAAGACCCCACCTCCTAAGAGTACATTCAACTATAAATTCATTAGTGGATTAATCCACTCATTAGTATAACACCCCTCACCTCTCAAAAGCTCTGTCTCAGAACACATGAGAGTTTTGGGGGACATTCTAGTTCTAAACCATAACACATGGTGTCCTACTTTTATAAACCTCTTCTCTTTGGAGGTGAGTCAAAATGTTACATTCTACCCTTCTCATTCCAAAGCCTATCCTTCTGCCTCTATCTCTCATTCTTACTCCCCACCCCTCACCATTTTCCCTTTCACTGTACAGTGGCCTGTCTTAGCTTGCTGACCTTTCCATAAAACTCTTCTAATGCATAAATATCAGTCTCAAAAATATTAAATTCTATTTTTTCTTAAAAACTACATTATAGAGAGATATTTTATATTCTTTACCCTGAGAATTCCTGATATATTTTAAAATATTCTTTTTATTGTAGATGAATGGATCTACATTATTCACTTTCTTGTCACTGGGACAAACTACTGGACACCTGCAATTTAAGGGTGAGAGGTTTATTTTGACTCAAAGTTTCAGGCCATGGTCATCTGGATCCAAGGCACAAAACAGCATGACAGAGAGGCATGGTTGAAGAAAGCTGCTGAAACCATAGTAGTTAGGGAGCAGAGAAGAGAAGAGCTTGGGATAAAACATGCTACCCGTTGTGCCCCCAGTAGCCCAGCCTCAACAAAACCCACCTCCTCACAGCACATTCAGCTACTGAATGCATCCATGGATGAGGCTGCTGTTGAGTGTAGTGATCTTGTGATCCGATCAATCACCTTCCAAATACATGAGACGTAGGGAGGTGCATTTAGCTCTAAACCATAACAAATGATCGAGGAGAAGTAGAAGAATAAATGATAAGCATTTTAATAATTTATTAAAATATGTTCCTTAATATGACACAATTGTCATTTTCACTGCAGTTTATTCCTCTATGACCAGGCAAATAGTTTGAGTTCTTTACTATCTCCTGAGAAGCAGAATTTCTCAACCAACCACAGATCCTTCAGAATAAAATAGACCCCTCAAATATTCCTAATTAGAGACTTAAAATCTTAATCCTAACTAGCACATTAACTAAATACTGTACTGTGAAATAAGAAAAAGGCAAAAAAAAACACATGGGAAATTTCTTCTCTGGAGTTCTTATAAAGGTGCGAATATCTGTTTCTCTCTGTCTTCCAGCAACTCTGCCATGTACACTACAAATTCACATCTTTCTGACCTAGTAAGTGTCCACCTGGGAAGATGGGGGGCTCACTAATAAGTTATCTCTGATGGTAAACTGAGTCAGAGATAGTAAAGCCAAGCTATATGTAGATAATCCCTGTTTCATTCCCACATACACAGCTATCTGATACTTTTTGCTATTTCTGAGACTGTCACTGTAAATCAAACTACACAGAAGTTAATCTTCTGTCATATTTCATAGTCTTACTATTAAATTCCTTGAATGTAATTGAAAGTTTACCTGCTTTTTGATCGACTTATACAGATACCATTCTTGCTTTTACATTTTAATTATATTTTAATGAGTTAAATGTATTTATTTATTTTACAAATTCGCAACTTTAATTAATAAAGCCTTAGAATACACCAGTAAGCAATGTAATAAAACTTATAATGGAGGCAGTCACCACTGAACTATGTCATTTTCACTGGTCCATATAATTTACAGTCTGTCTAAGACTGAGATATCTCAACAAGAGATAAGCATTAGGGCCGGTGAGATGGCTCAGCGGCATAAGCACCTGCCTGGCAAGCACGAGGTCCTGAGTTCGACTCCCAGTACCCACATTAAAAAAAAAAAAGAGATAAGCATTAATATACCTATACACAACCTATGGAAACTACACCATGACTATTTCTATTGTCATATTGTTCAAGAGGCAATTTTAAATGCAAGCTAAAGGAGACATTATAGCACATAATGCTAAGTATTTCACTTTCTCTATGTAATGAAATTCATATTCCCAATCATATTGCTCGATAAGTGCACAACCATACCTTTTCCTTTCTTCTCTCCAATGGCCCATGGCTAATCTCCCCATCTACAATCTCAAGTCTGTTTTCTGAAACCCCTCCCCTAAGGAACATTGATCCATCAGTAATGTTCCCTCTCCCTGATTGCAACCACTTCCTTTTTAGTGCATACTTCCTGTGATTCTTAATTACTTCAAATCTTCCTACTCACATTTCTTCAGATTAAGAACAGAACCCTTTTTACACACTGGTAAGTAAAAATAGTTGAGAAAGAACATAGCACATTATCAATATTATAGATATTAAGAATGGGTGTAGTGTAGTGTTTGAGAACACTGATTCCTGCCCTGTTAAAATAACAACTCCACACCACATATCAGCTATACTACTTTGGGCAAGATATTCATCTCTGTGCTTTGATGTCCCCATCTAAAAAATGGGAATATTTGTAGTACCTACTTCATAGGATAGTTTCAAAGAAGTGAATATTTTTAGAAGAGCTTAAAACAGAGCTTGGCATATGGCAAACATTCTACAAGTGTATGTTAAGTGAATACAATAAAATAAAATTACTGAAGATACAAAGAACAGATTCTTTGCCTTTCCCAGCTGGACTGGGCAAATTAAATTTTCAAACAGATGAAATATTCTCTAAATACATTTTACTCATGAGAAACTAAATTTGCCAAGTTCATTTTTAGACTAATAATTATCTTTATAGAGATAAATTGAATCAAGATTGTACACAACTCAAATAAATTAAAAAATGTGTTATTTCTGATGATCTTTGTCTCCAGTGTATCTCTACCTTCAAAGCACTCTGAGCTAGTGCTGGTATAGAAATAGCTGAGGAATGGGCCAGTGAGATAGCTCAGTGGCATAAGCGCCTGCCTGGCAAGTGTGAGGTTCTGAGTTCGACTCCCGGTACCCACATACGAAAAAAGGGCCAGTGATATCACTCAGCGGCATGGGTGCCTGCTGGCGCACAAGGTCCTGAGTTTGACCCCCGGTACCCACCAAAAAAAAAAAAAAAAAAAAGAAAGAAAGAAATAGCTGAGGAAGGTAAACTAGGAAAGAAGCCTGAGCTAGGTGTACACCGGAAGGATGTTGTCAGAATATGCCTGAGTCTTTAGTGATACTTACTGCCAGAGGTGTCCCTAACATGCAAAAAGGGCCTAACATTCTGGGGCCACTTCAGGCAGATTCAGTAATAATTTTGAGATAAAATTAACAGACTTTCTAATATAGAATACCTTCGATTATGTTTAAAATTTTTGAACATCTTTTGTTTGATTTTTTTCTGAAAAATGTGCCCTTCCTTGTACTGAGGAGGTAACATGCACTTCTTAATTGTACTGAGTGAACTAGAAAGTGAATATTTCCACATGTTGGCTCCTTTTGGATTTGACAATTGTAAGTAGTGAAAGTAAGAGTTTTGATCTCTGGCCTATAGTGCAAGTGGATGCTACTTTGTTTTTCTTAAAATATTTTGAGAAGGACTTAATTTCAAATAGAGATTTCTATAACATGGAGTATTTCTGAGGCCTTACAGGAGTTTCAGTATTGTCATTACCCATAATTTATAATCATTTCTTATTAAGACTAGGAGTCCTTTACCTAGTCTTTTTTTTTTTTTTGCTTTTTTGTGTTTCTCATATGAGACACTACGCAATATTTAAGCACTTGTGTCTGATTTATTTCACAATATTATGATCTCACCATGCATCAATTTTCCTACAATGACTCAAGTTTATCCCTCCTTAATGGAGAGTAGTACCCCATTGTGTATAAGTACCATATTTCTTTTATCCAATCATCTGTTGATGGACATATAGGCTGCTTCCAATATTTAGCTATTATAAACTATCCTGCTATAGTGAATATGCATACATAACTGTAATATAATGTTCTTAACTATTTTGGGAAGATACAGAGAAGGTAAATAGATGGGTCAAATGGAATTCTTATTTCAAGTTTTTTGAGAAATTTTCATACTGATTTTCAAAGTAATTATATACTAGTTTACATTCCCACCAACAATATCCAGAAGGGTTTCTTTTCTCTTGCAGCCTCACCAGCATTTATTATTTAATATCTTGATAGTAGCCATTCTTTCTGGAGTAAGATCTTGAGGTTATTTTAATTTGCATTTCTCTAATAGCTGGAGATGTTGAACATTTTTTTCACATATTTCTTGGCCATTTATATTTCTTCTAAGAAGTGTCTCTTAAATTCAGTTGCCCATTTTTTGATTGAGTCTTATTTTGGGGGATCTAATTTTTTGAGTTATTTATGTATTCTAGGTATTGATGCTCTGTCCAAGAAATAGCTGGCAAAGTTTTATCCCATTCTCTTCACCTCATTGGCTGTTTCTTTTGCTGTGCAGAAGCTTCTTAATTTGATATGCTCCCCTTGGTGGATTCTTGCGCAACTGTGCTTATATTCAGAAAGACCTTGCATATTCCTATATCTTTAAGAGTTTAAATATTTCATCTTCTAGCAGATTGCTTCATTTTAACATTTAGATCTTGGACTATTTTCATTTTAATTTAGTGCATAATGAGAGATATGGATTTCATTAGATCTTCTGCATATGAATAGCCAGTTTTCACCACACTATTATTCAAGAGATGATCCTTCCTCCAGGGTAGGAGGATCCTTCCTTTTGGTCCTTTTGTCAGAGATCAGGTAGCTGAATGTGTCTTGAGTAGGTTTTGCATATTCCATTCTGTTGCACTGATCCACATGTCTACTTTTGTGCCACTACCAGTCTGTTTATTACTATAGTTTTGCAATATAACTTGAAATCCATGATGTGATACTTCCTACTTTGCTCTTGTTGCCTAGGTCTGCTTTTCTATTCCGGGTTTCTTCTGGTTCTATGTTGTTATAGTTTGTATCTAGATGGCCCCTAAAAGTCTCACGCACTCATAAGTAGGGCTTTTCAGAGGTGAATGGACCATGAAGGCATGATATTCATCAGTGTAGATTAGTTCACTGATGTGTTCACAACTAAATGTGGTGTTCAAAGGTGAAGCCTGGTTTGAGGATATGAGTCACTGGAGCCATGACCTGGAAGGATTGCTTTCCCTTCCTCCTCCCTTGATCCCTCTCTCTACTTCCCACAGCCATGGCATGATAAATCCTACTCTGCCACCCCTCTCTGCCATGCTGCCCGGCCTTGAGGTCAGACAACCATAGAATGAAATTCCACAAACTGTGAGCCAGAATACACCTTTCCTCTTTCAATTTGAGTGTGTTGTGTATTGTGTATAGGCAGTGAGAAAGTAAGACACATGAATTTTAAGATAGTTTTTTCTAGGTCTGTGAGGAGAAATGCTGTGGGTATTTTTATTGGGATTGCATTAAATTTGTCTATCATTTTTGGAAATGTGAACATTTTAATAATAATGCTTCTTCCTATCCAGGAATAGTAAGTATCTTTCCTTTTTTTTGAGACAGGGTCTTGCTATATAATTCATACTGGTCTTGAACTCACTATGTAGCTCAGGCTGGTCTTGAACTCTCAGCAATCCTCCTGCCCTAGCCTCCTGAGTGCCAGGATTATAGGTGTGCGCCACCATGCCCAGCTCTTCCCATTTTTTGATATCATCTTTTCAGAGTACTATAGTGTTCACTGTAGAGGTCTTTCACATCCTTAGATAGGTTAATATATAAGTACTTAATTTTTCTTGATGCTGTTGTAAATGGTATTGTTTTACTAATTTCTTTCATGGTGAGTTTATTATTGGTGTAGAGGAATGATATTGATTTTTGTGTGTTGATTTTGTATCCCCTAAATTACTAAATATGTGGACTAGTTCTAGCAATCTTTTGGTGGAACTTTTAGGTCTTCTATGTAGAGGGTCATGTCATCCACAAATAATGGTAATTTGACATCTTCCTTTCCTGTACATATTCCTTTTATTTCTTTCTCTTACATGACAGCTCTGGCTAATATTTTGAGTAGTATATTAAACAGCAAGGTAATAGTGGACATCCTTGTCTTATTTCTGATTTCAGAGACATAACTTCGAGATTCCCCCCATTTAACATGATGTTGTGAGTAGGTTTGTCATAAATGGCCTTTTTATGATTGATATAAGGTCTTTCTGTGTCTAATTTTTCAGGGTTTTTATCATGAATGGATGTTTGTTTTTTGCCAAAGCCTATTTCTATTTGTATTAAGATAACCATGTGATTCTATCCTACCTTCTTTTATGTGATGCATTATACTTATTGCTTTCATATGTTCAGTAAGACTTATATCCCTGGGATAAATCCTACTTAATCATGATGTATGGTCTTTTTGATGATTTATTTCATTCTGATCAGCAGTATTTTATTAAGGAATTTTGCAACTATGTTCATTAAAGAGGCTAGCCTGTAGTTTTCTCTTTTAGTTATATCCTTTTCTGGTTTTGGAATAAGAGTAATGTAGCTTCCATGAATGACATTGGGAATACTCCTTCCCTTTCCGTTTCATTGAAGTGTTTGAGGAATATTGGTGTTAGATTATTCCCTGAAGTTCTCATACAAGTCAGTGATGAATCCTTCTGGTCCTGGGATTTTCCTAGTTGATAGGTTTTTTATTATTATTGCTTCAATTTCATTGCCTGTTATTGGATTGTTTGCGGTTTTGATATCTTCTTGGTCCAGTTTTGTAGTTCACATGTATTTAAGTAACTATCCATTTCTTCTGAATTCTCCAATTAACTGGCATCCAGATTTTCAGAGTAGTTACTAATAATCTTCTGCATTTTGTCTATATCCATTTTGATATCACCTTCTTCATTTTGAATTGCACTGTTTTGGGTTTTTTCCTTCCTTCCTTCCTTCCTTCCTTCCTTCCTTCCTTCCTTCCTTCCTTCCTTCCTTCCTTCCTTCCATTACCAAAGGTTTGCCTATTTTATTCATTCATTCAAATAACCAGCTCTTTTTATTAATTGATTCTTTGTATATTTTTAGTCTCAATTTCCTTAATTGCTACTCTGATCTTTATAATTTCCTTCCTTGTACTGGCTTTGGATTTGGATTGTGTTGGTTTTTAAAGTCCTTGATGTACATTACTATGTTTTTTATTTAGATGGTTTGTTTTACAAAGTTGAGTGTGCTGATATTTAGTGCATATATGTTTATAATTGTTATCTTTTCCTGTTTAATTATTCCCTTAAACAATATGTAGTGACCTTCTTTGCCTCTTCTGATTGGTTCTGGCTTGATGTCCACTTTGTCTGAAAATAAGGTAGCTACTTTTGCTTGTTATGGCGTTTCTGTTGCATAAAATATTGTTTTTCAATTCAATTCAAATATTGTTTTGAATTTTAGTCTATGGATTTATTTTAGATTAAATACGTTTCTTGTATACAAGATATGATTGGATTTTGTTTCTTCATTTATTCTGCCAATGTATGTCATTTGTTGAGAGAATTGAGACCATTCACTTTGAGAATTATTTTTGTCATTGCGTTATTTTTCTGTTGCTGATTCTCTTATTTTCACTTCTACTAAACTGTTCAACCTGCCTGGAGTATTCTTTCATTAGACTTTTTAGCACTGTTGATTTCATTGTCTCTTTCAAGGATATCCTTGAGAATTTTTTCAAGTGCTGATTTTGTGATCATAAATTTCTTGAAGAGCTCTGTGTTGAAAAAATGAATTTATGGGCTGGTGAGATGGCTCAGCGGCATACGTGCCTGCCTGGCAAGCGCAAGGGCCCGAGTTCAACTCCTGGAACCGACATACAAAAAAGGGCTGGTGATATCGCTCAGCAGCACGGGCGCCTGCTAGCGCGCGAGGTCCTGAGGTCGACTCCTGGTACCCACAAAAAAAAAAGAATTTATAATTCCACTAAAGACTTTGGACTTACAAAATTAGTTTTGACCCCCTCCCCCAAATTTACCCATAACTACATGAATATATTTTACTGAATTCTAAGAATATGGGACTATACTGTATAAAGTCCAGCAAAGAGTGATCAAAATACTGCTTGAAAGGCACAAAATATCATCGTTGAGAAGTTGTTTTGGTAAGCAAACTGTTTCTTTGTAGCTTTTTCCAATTTTTAAATTAAATTTATTAAAATTCTTTTATTTTAATTAAAATTCTAATAGTCATTGTTGATACACAGAATGATCTTGTCATTACATATTGATTTTACAAGAAACTATATAAAGTTTTCCCATATTCTGATTATGTAGATAGAAGGATCATTTTGTTAAGCATAACACATTTCATAAAAGTTCAAAGCTAATGTTTCTCTTCAAGATATTATAATTTGGAGAGTGCCTGATATCTTTAAGGAAGAAAAGTTTACACAAACAGTATATATATCATTCTTCATTCATCTACACATGTGACAGAAAATGTAGCTATAAATTTCTTTTGCTGAAATATTCAATTTACATTATAAATGTATCTTTAGGGTTTTCTCATTAAGCTTGCTTCTCTCAAGCTGCTCTCCAAATATCTTCTTTTGTATATAGCATCAATTATACTAATGGAATGATACTCTTTAGAATGCAGTCTGTGGGCGCATTCCATTATTCTTTAAATTTTCACCTAGAATCAATATACAAAGAGATAAGATGCAATCAGTGTCCATTAAAATCTTTTCAATTTTCTTCATTTTCAGGGTATAATGTCTCATTGTTTCACATGGCATGCATAGTGGGTTCACAAATCTTTATACAAAACAAAGAATCCACAGTCTAAATTTGGGGGCAAGATGAAATAAAATGGACCAGATTTATTATCACTCTTGAAAAGAAAACAACGAAAAGATAAAATATGTGATACAACAATTTTCAAAGTATTGAAGACAGCAATAAAAGCTGGTAAATGCAAAAACAGTGAACACAGCAGGGGAGCTCTATAGTTGCCTTAGGCTACTATCAGGGGGAGAGAACCTGGAAGAGAATATTGGTCTTCCCAGATTTTACAATTGTGTCATCTCAGTTATTTCCTGTGTACACTGGCTAGCTTGACCTCCAATAAAGGGAAAATTCATCAGTGATTGGCATATAATAAAAATAATTCAGAAATGCAAAAAACTAAGAACAGCTCATGAACAGTTGGAAATAAACAATTAATTGAAATGGATCCACAAAGTCTACAGAGGAAGGAATTAGTAGACAAAGATATTAAGGCATTTCTTGTAAAGGCATGCTTTGTATTCAAACTCCATCAAAAATTCAAGTATTTATAGATATGTGAAGAATTTTTGAAGAATATCTAAAGCATCTGTAGGGAAAATAAAGGTTTGAGTTGAAACACACTGGATGAAAATCTAGCAGATTAGACATTGCAGAAGATTAGTGATCCTGAAGATTTAGCAATACAAGCTATCCAAAGTAGAACGTAGAGAGAAAAGAGTTTGAAAAATTATTATCAGAGCATAATTGGACAATAAAACACCTTAGGTGTCCAAGACCATGAGCCAAAATATACATTTTTTTCTTTATGAAGTAACCCAGCATCTGGTATTTCATTATGGTAATACGAATGAACTGAAGCATATGATAAAAAATTAATAATTCAAACTGAAACAAAATCATAGAATTGTGAAATTTATATTATATAGAGAAATAATGTGTATAACAATACTGAAGGTAATGTCCTTAGCAAAACTTACCATTGTAACATAGTTATACTACATATAAAATAGACTCATATCACTGGAAACAAGACTGTGACAAGTTAAAGTTTCCTATTATAAATGTTAAAGGCTATCACTAATGGAACCCAGCATGGAGTTCTAATCAGTAAGCTAGCAAAAAAGATATAATGGAATCAACACATATTTCATAAAAATTTTAAAAAGCAGAAAACAAATACAAAGGAATCAAAGAGTAGGCAGTTCAGAAAGAAAGCAAACAATAAGATAGTATTTATCAATACAGTATATCAATAATACATATGCAACCAAATTAAAAGGAAAAGATCTGAGTGCTAAAACATGATCTAATTATATGATAAGAGAAACTCACTCAAATTATAAAAATACAAATAAGTAAAAGTTAAAATCATGGAAAAATATAGACCAGTGTCTTAGCCCCTATCTTTTGTCTGGGACAAAATATCCAACACACACAATTTAAAGAAAGACAGGTTTATTTTGGCTCACAGTCTTCAGAGGACTCAGTCCATGGTCAGCTGCCTCCAAGGCAGAAAAGTCACAGTTAAGGATCTGGTGGAGGACAGTTGATCATCTCATAGCCAGAAGAAAGCAGAGGGAGGGCAGAAGTTCAGAGGGAGGTATGACTCAAGTCATACCCCAGTGACCTGCCTCTTCTGATCAGACCCCACCTGCTAATAACACATTTGGCTCTGGACTCTTCTGTGGATTATTCCACTGAACAGTATAGTGTCCCCACAATCCAGTTACCTTCCAAAACCCCCACCTCTGTAAAGAAGAGGTTTCTGGATGACATCGTAGATCTAAGCCATTGCAGCAAGCTGGCTCTAATCAGAATAAAATTGAAGTGGATATAATGCACCAAATACATTTCAAAATAAAGAATATCATTATGGTAATTAATATATATTGTGGTAAATACAAACTACTAAACTCACTCTGAAAGAAATAGACAAACTGAATTTCTAACCCTGTATCTGCTATCAAAGTGTATTTATTCCTACAAAGAAAATTCATGGTCAGATGCTTCACTGGAAATTCTACCATACATTTAAGGAAGTAATTATAGAAAGTCTACAAAAGTTCTTCCAGGAAATTGAAAAAGAAAGAAAATATTTTAGGGAAAAATGTATCCATAAACTTTCTTAGTTTGTAATAACCATAAGCTAATAACAGCCCATATGTCCATGGAAAAATAATTTGTGTTATATCCATATGAAAGAATATTATTCACCTATTTAAATAAAATATTGTTGATAGATGCAGCAAAGTACCTGAATTTAAAAATAAGAATATTATGTGAAGAGTAGCCAGCTAAAAAGTTTAGAAAATAGAAATTATTCTTAGTGGTTGCCTTAAGATAAAGGAGGAGCCAATCCAGAATGGGTGAAAGGGATGGGTTAAAATGGGGACAAGAATAACTTCCGGGCAAATAATTACAATTTAACTTCTTTCTTTCCTATCAATATTCCTTTTATTTCTTCCATATAATTGCTCTAGCTGATGTTTCCAGAACTATATTGAACAAGAGTGTTGATAGTGAGCATGTTTGTCTTGTTTCTGATTTTAACGTAAAAGTTTTCAGTCACATATGTTGAACCAATTGTGCATCATTGGGATGAATCTTACATGGTGATGGCACATAATCTTTTTATTTGATTTGCTGCATTCTGTTTGCCCATATCTTATTGAAGATTTTTGCATCTTTTTTGGTTGAGTCCTTCTCTGGTTTTGGTATTAGTGCAATGCTTGCTTCCAGGAATGATTTTGGGAGTATTGCATCCCTTTCCATTTCATTAAAGAATTTGAGGAGTAGTGGCATTAGATCTTCTCTAAAGTTTTCATCTAATTCAGCAGTGAATCCATCAGGATCTGGGCACTCTTTTGTAGGTAGATATTTTTATTACTTCTTCAATTTCATTGACTAATATTGGGTTACTTAGTTATATCTTCTTGATTCAGCTTTGGTAATTACTATGTATCTAGGAATCTATCATTTCTTCTGAGTTTTCCATTGTATTAGAGTACAGGTTTTCAAAGTAGGTAGTGATGATCTGTATTTCAGCAGGATCCATTGTGATTTTGCTCTTTTCATTCCTAATGGCGTTTATTTGGGTCTTTTCTTCCCTTGTCTGTTATAGTTAGCTAAGGGACTGTCTATTTTATTTAATCTTTCAAAGAACAAACTCTTTGATTCATTGATTCTTTGTATTTTTTTTGTTTCAATTGCATGAATTTCTTCTCTGATCTTTATAATTTCCTTCCTTGTATGAACTTTGGGTTTAACTTGCTCTTCTTGAACCTTGAGGTTCAATTTTAAAGTATTTAAGCTTGCTCTGTTTTTCTGATGCAGGAGTTCACTGCTATAAATTTCCCTCATAGGACTACTTTCATTGCATCCCAAAAGTTCTGGTATGTTTTATTGGCATTATCATTTAATTATAGAAACTGTAAATTTCTTCTTTAATTTGTAAAATTCTTCTCTTATTCTATCTTTAATTTTATCTTCTTTAATTTTATCAATTGGTTGTCCAAGAGGGTTTTATTTAACTTATATATTTTTTTGTAGTTTTGTGGTTTCTTTAGCCATATATTTCTAATTTCATTACACTATGGTCTGGAATTAGGCATGGGATAGTTTCTATTCCTTTGCACTTACTTAAGCATGTTCTATGAGCTAGTATGTGGTCTATTTTGGAGAAAGTTCCATGTACTGCAGAAAAGAATGTGTTTTCTGTTGTTGATTGGAACACTATGTATATATCTACTAAATCCATTTGTTCAAATGTTTGGTTCAACTCTGATATCTTTTTGTTCATTTTTTCATCTAGTTGATTTGTCTATTTGTGACAGTAGGGTGTTTAGGTCCCCCACTGCAATTATATTAGTGCTTATCTGATTTTTCATATCCATTAGTGCTTGTTTTATGTAGTTGGGTACACTGGTATTTGGTGCATATGTACTTATGATTGTTATCTCTTCCTCTCGATTGTTCCTTTAACAAGTATGGAGTCATTCTTTGTCTCTTCTGATCAGTCTTGGCTTGAAATCCAATTTGTCTGCAAATAGAATGACTACTCCTGCTTTTTTCTGAGTTCCTGTTGAATGGAGTGTGGTTTTCTATCCTTTGACTTTCAGTCTATGCATTTCTTTTTTAGTTAAATGTGTTTCTTGTATGCAGCATATTGTTGGGTCTTGTTTCTTGATCCATTCTAGCAATTGGTTTTTTTTGTTTGTTTGTTTGTTTTGCTTTGTTTTTTTGTATTGTTGAATTGAGACCATTTACATTGATGGTTACAACTGATAGGTATTGATTACCCTTGTCATTATATTATTTTCCTGCTGCAGGTTCCCTTTCTTTCCCTTCTTTTAATTGCTTGATTGCCTAATGGGTTCATTCTATATGGATTCTTGGAACTGTTGTCTTCATTGTCTTTTTCTAGTATATCCTTCAGAATTTTTCCAGTGCTTGTTCGGTGGTCATGTATTTCTTTAGGTGTTCTTTATCATGGAAGTATCTTAATTCTCCATCAATTTTGAAAGACAATTTTGCAGGGCACATCAATCTGCGTTGTAGGATGTTTTCTTTTAGGGCTTGAAATGCTTTGCTCCAAGTCTCCTTGACTAGGGTTTCTGTTGAGAACACTGCTGTGATTCTGATGGATTTTCCTTTACAGGTGATATGTTTCCATTCTCTAAAGTTTTTAATATTCTGTTCTTGTGTTACGTTTCTGGAATCTTGACTATTATATGTCTTTTAGGAGATGCCAAAAACTCCGCTGAAAGACTCCCAGAATTACTAACCAAATTTGGTAGTGTAGCAGGATAAAAATTCAGCATTCAAAGCTTAATAGCATTCCTGAACATAAATAACAAACTCACTGAGAAAGAAATAGGAAAACAACATCTTCCACAATAACATCAAGAAAAATTAAATGCTTAGGAATCAGTCAAATGAGATCAAAGAGTATATCAGAAAATGGGAAGATATCCCTTGAGAAAATCTTACTCAAGATATTGAGTAAGAAGAAAAAATATAGTGAAAATGATCATACTTCCAAAATTATTATACAGATTTTATGCAATCCCAAATCAAAATAGCAATAGCATACTTCACAGAACTAGAGAAAACAATCCTAAAATTCATATGGATCCAGAAGAGACCAAGAATAGCAAACACAATTCTGGGCAATAAGTTCAAGACAGAGAGTATTACAATCCTTGATTTGAAGTTATACTTCAAAAGCTATAGTGTTAAAAAGATCACAATAATGAAAAAGAAAAAAAGAAGAGGCTCAAGGATCAGTGGGGCAGAATGGAAAATGTAGAAGCAACTCCAAGCATACTCTGCTACTTTATCTTTGAAAAAGGGGCCAAACACCTTCCTGGAAGAATGATAGCCTCTTTAATAAGTGGTGCTGGGGAAAATTGGCTTTCCACATAACCAAAATTAAACCTAGACCCATATCTCTCACTATGCACTAAACTAAAATTGAAATGGATCAAATATATAAATATAAAAACAGAAAGAGTTAACCCACTGGAAGATAGGATAGGTAAAACTCTTGAAGACATAGGTGTAGGCAAATACTTTATGAACAAAACTTTGTTGTACAGAAAATATTACAAAGCATCAATTGGGATAACATCAAATTAAAAAGCTTTTGCACAGCAAATGAAACCACCCACAGAATAAAGAGACAACCCTCAGAATGGGGAAAAATTTTTACCAACTACTCCTCAGACAAAGGACTAATACAGTGATACTTCAGTTCATGAACACGTTTATTTGTGAACAATTTGGTTTACAAACAGAAGCACTTGGCAAAATTTTGTTTTAATTTGTGAACTCTTTGTTGGGTGCCAAACACTACCATGACCATCTTCCCCACACAAACATGAATGTGAACATTTTTCTAGAAACATGGAGCAAATTAAGTTCATGAACCAAGGTATTGCTCTATCTAGGAAATATAAAGAACTCAAAAAATCAGACCCCCCCCAATTTAAATGCCTAATCCAAAATGGGCATCTGAAATAAATAGACACTTCTCAGGTGAAGAAGTACAAACCAGAAATAATTATATGAAAAAGTGTTCAACATCATTGGACATCCCAGAAATGCAGATTAAAACAACACTAAAATGTCATCTTACACCAGAAAGAATGGCTATCATCAAAAATTCAGCTGAAAACAAATGCTGGTGAAGCTGTGAGGAAAAAGGTAACGTTCCCCATTGCCAATGGGAGTGTAAATTGGTACAACCACTATGGAAATCAATACAGAGATTCAAAGAAAAAAAAAACTAGAGTTTCCATTTGACCAGCTATTCCCCTTGTAGGTATCTTCCTAAAAGAGTTAAAAGCATAATACCTCAGTGACCTATTTAGAGCAGCACAATTTATAATAGCCAAATCTTGGAAACACCCCATATGCCCATCAACATAAGACTGGATAAAGAAAATGTATTTATATACAATGGAGTACTACTCTGCCACGAATAAGGACAAATGAGACATTTTTAGGTAAATAGTTGCACCTCAAGACCATAATTTTAAGTGAAATGAGTCAGACACACAAGTCTAAATATTGTATTGTCTCTGTTGAGTGAGAAACCCAAATGGTAAATAAGGAGCAAAACGGAGGGTAGATATTGGCAAGTAGGAAAAAATTGTTTAAATGGGAAGTGGAACAAGGGAGGTGGGAGGGGAAAGAGAAGGAAGAGAAATAGGATTTTAAAAAGAGAAAGGAAGGAAAAAACAAAAATGAAACTTGTTTTTGGGGAGGGGAAGAAAGGTTGAAGAGAGGGGAGGGAAATGGGGAAAAAAAGAATTAAGACATATTATGTACAGGTACAAATTCCCTATGATTAATAGTAACGATATATATAGCAAACATATACTAATAAAAACTATTTTCAAAAAAAATTTTAAAGAGTAACTTCTGGGGTAGATGATTATGTTTATATTGATCTTGGTGATGAAATTAACCCAGATATAGAGGTATCTAGATAGACATACACCTGTGCCAAACCTTAAGTCTGTTATAATAAAATTTTAAAATAATTTAAAACAAATATAGTAATTCTTTGCTCTCTAGAGAACTTTGTATTCCTTAAGATTGATCACCTATGTCATATATGTCAACTCTTACATGATATGATTGTTTGGATGTTGCTGGTCAGAGAACCAAGACTATTCCACATTTTTCACTAAAAATTCCTTCTTCCAAATATGTTATAGTAGTAGTATAGAAGAACATTGGTTTCTAAGCACAAGTTCACCTCCCACAGATTCTAAACTTCTCTACTGAGCACCATCCTTTCTCAGTGGGCACAGAAGCTTTTTGTGAAAAGAGGCTATTTCCCAGGTTAGAAATGTTTGTCACTGCTACTTTCTCTTCAGGGTTGAAGTTACACTCTGAACAGAGCCACTGCTCAGCATTGTACTTGAGCGCTGCTCATGTTGGACTTGTAGTATCCCATGATTTCCTTTACCTTTCATGCAAAGATCTGAATAGAAATAATAAATATACATCATTCTTTCTAAAGAGATTATAACACTTGCCACATAGAGACAAATTTCCACCAGTTGTTTGTCTATTCTTAGGTACAATTTGAGGCTTCTTGATTTACTGAGACATATGATTTTATCCAACTTCTATAACAGAATAAGATTTAATGTGAAAGACAGAATAGCTGTCTAGAAAAAATGAAAGGTATTAATCACCAAGGGGCTATAGAATCAAAAACAAAATCCAATGCTAAGGTCATAATTAAAGGACAAGACTTTACAGTGTAAAGAAAAAAGCAGAGTGAAGGATTTTATCAAATTCTCATGATTAAGTGGTGGAAGGAATAAGATTAGTTAATGAAGGGAAGAAAGGAATTATTAGAAAGTAATGATGCTAGGATAGAAGCAGACAGTATGGGAAAACATTTCAAGAAGAAATAAAAAGGAAAAAACCAAAAATAGATACATCAAAATAAAATAAAGAAAAAACGGACATTGAAATTAGATAGCCATTGAAAACATTCAAGAAAAAAATCAAAAATGAAAGCATAAAACATTTTACAGGAAGAACTGCAGAAGGAATGAGGGAACCGTAACATCGAATATGTATGTAAATCATTCTTTTAGGTATTTGAAAAGGAAAGAAATAGAACAAGAATGTGGAGGAGGTAGATCTTAATTGTGCTATGCTCATTTTTTTTCTGGAATGTGTGAAAAACCAATGCATGCTTTTGCTATAAAGGAAAGATTCAATAACAAGAAAAAGATTGATGGTACAGAAAGAAAAATATCAATAAACTATAATAAGACCCATTGGGATATTGAAAAGAATAGAATAGTATAAATTCAAATCTCACAAAACTAAAACTGCTATCACAGCCAAGATCACTAAAGCTGGCTAACACTCATCAGATTTGCTCTATGGGCCAGGATGTGTTGATCCTTGTGTTGATAAATCTATTTTTGAGGTCAAATCACATCCAGAATATATGAGCATTTTTTCAATAGGAAGATTTCTAAGAAAAATGTGAAATTAATTACATGAGTAAATTTTTACTTGGAACATGTAAAGAAATTATAATAAACCACAAATTTTACAAAGCTGGTGAATATCACAGCATAGCAAAATTTACGAAATATATTATTAACGTCATTTCAAAATAATTAAAGAATTTTTCAAAAAATTCAAAGAAATCAAAGGCAAAAAATACGGATGAACAAGGAGACAGTGGTTTCAATCCAATATTTTATCAATAATATCTAATCAAACCAATAATTTGCATAGGTCTGTCATATAGAAATGGTACAAATAACTAAGTTCTCAACTACCCTTAAGTTATTGTTCATATTTGGAAGAATAAGATTAGGTTTCTTTTTGCAGTTCACAAGTTTCCAGATTTGCATGACCTGGTAATAATTTGCAGTGGGTAATGAGGCTTGAGCACATGTTATTCTATTTGTTATGTGTCAGAGGATTAATTAAGTAAAAAAAAAATTGTATTTAATATTGCTGTTTGAAGCACTGTAAAATTGAATCTCAGGTTATGAAGTGCTAATTATCTCTTTTAGCAATATAACTTTGTGTTAAAATAATATATTTCCCAATGCCATCTTCTTCCTCTCTCTGCTCCAAGTATCCTGTTTGCTTTTCACTTCTCTATATTCTTCCTTTCACCACACTCTCTGGGCCAAAAAACAATAATTTGTATACTAAGGTAGTTTCTATGGCACAGTCTTCTACTATATATAGACACACATATACATATGGACAAACACATATGTACCTATATATATTTCTATATCTCACTCTAAATAACAATTGCATGCTACAGAGGTTACTAAAGATATAGGAAAGAAGAAAAAGTTTACTTTATCATTTGAAGTAGAACAAATTAAGAATTGAAAGTAACTAAGGGGAGAAGAGATTGTATTTTCCACATGTTGTACTTTGCCCTTCCTTTTGATGGTTAGATATTTTATAATCTCGTATCTTCCAGGAAGATTCTCTCTGACATTAATGATACTACCATAAACTATGATTTGAAATTATAAATAGAATAACTTGGTCTCTTGCTTAAGACAGAAAAAGATTCAGAAAAGAAGTTTACTGGGACTTCAATAAATGTTCCCACAAAGAACATAAAGATAAAGATAAAAGATAAAAACAAGATAAAGAGATAAATAAGATAAAAAGATAAAGATTAAAGATAAAAATAAGATCATACTGCCAAGAATGCATTGTCTGAAGATAAATCTTATCATTTAGATGTGGAATAATAACCATCTAAGCATTTAAAATTTCTTTTTATAAAGACATTAGGAATTAATGGCAATGATATTTTACTTTTATGATACTTTCTTTAGGTCTCAGGGCATGAATTCAAAATTCCACAGCATTTTTCTATTATATTTCTAAATTAATTTAAATTTTTTAGAAGCAAGTAGTATTAATTTCTCTGTAACTGCCCCAGCACGCTGAGTCCTGTTTCACAAAGAATTATTGACAATATCTCCTCCCCTAAAGCCATTTTTAGATAACTGCATCTGATCACCTGATGAAAATGTATTTCCTAATCTTCCATACTATTTAGAGGATGTCTGAGAGATTTTCCTTGACCATAGTTTATCATGAAAGGCCTTACTTCTCTACCCCCAGCTCTGTCTTCATTCATACTTTTTACCTGCATGCTAATTGGTTCTTTTGCTCATCATATCCATCCTCTACTGCTCTTCACTACATATGCTGCAGCCCTCCCCCCTTGCATCATAACCACTCTTGCATGCTCCAACTTTTATAGACATTGCCTATCCTTCTTGGTTCACCATGTCTCTTTCTTATGAATATGCTTCCTTTTTGTTTTGTGTACAAAAGCTGATAAGAGATTCTTCTTCCTAAACTTCCTCTATCATTTTAGACCATTTCATTCTATTATTATATATTATTCACTCCTCCTTTTTTACCTACAGCATATGTCTCAAACATTCTGTATGGCTTCTTGTTAATATTTTCTACAGACACAATCCCCCATACTTACCCACATGTAACCAGTGCCTCCCCATTATCCAAATGTCATTCGTCACCTAAGAATTTCCGTAGGTTTCACTCTACACCTGGGGCTGCTTCGTTCCAATGACTGCTACCCTTTATCTATTTTAGGAAACATGGCCACAGTTTGATATTGTCGTCACATGAGATTGTTTCACACCTAAAATTTCAGGCACAAGTATTAACTTGTTCTACTACAATCTTTCATTTTAGCTCTTTCATTCTCTTGTTCCCCAAAAATATCTATCTTCTTAACTTATTGTTTTATATAGCTCCTGATTCTCCCCCCTTCTCTAATTCTTTTATTCCTTTTCTGGGCTTACTTCTCTGTCTATGTTCCTTTGATTTTTCTCAGAAGCTATTCCAAATATTCCAAAATCTTTCCAAATTTTCTATCCTCCTGCTTTTTAATTTGCACTTAGACAAATATTTATTAACAAAGATATAGAAACCATAAGGAAGGTTTTTTTGTTTTGTTTTAACTTTTTCACTTACAATTTTGCCAATATGTGAGGCTCACCCAATGCCTGTTTTCATCATTGCAGAGGAATAAGCATCACTATTCCAGTCTAAGATGAAGTCTTCCTGTTCTCAGTATCTCAGTCAGATGTGACATCTTGAACTTGTGTCTATCAATTATCCCTTATTTTTCCAAAGTTATATAATACTTTATTCAGGAGTTTCTTTTCCCTGCACAAATAATCATGTTAAAGTAATCCCATATGTGTATATATATATATATATATATTCACAACTAAAATTTTTGAATCAGCCACCATGCCACGTTTTTAATTTTCAATTGAAGTCATACTTAAATAACTTAAAATCAGATTCTAACACTACTTTTTAATTACTGTTTTCATCCATTTCTAATGTTTGCACATCAAAAAATTTTTTCCCACATTTTAACTAATAAAATCTCTACTTCATTTGAAAATCTTTACTATCCAAACAATTGGACTGCACCTGAGGCAAGAAATTAGTATAAGATGTAGACTCAAGATGATCAGAAGATGTGAATCAACAGAAGTACAAGGTCATATGCCAGAATGACAGATTTCAAACCCCAAATTTGAAGAGTCAGATAAGTTTTTAATTCACTTATATAGCCAAAAGTTTGGCATCATAACAAGACTAGATCAGCAATGAATAGAAGTTGTATCTGGTCCCAAAGTTGCTTTAGGAGAGCTGAAAAGGAACACACTAATAATTTTCTCTCCTCTCTGATATTTCTTTCTCTTGGTATATTTTCTTCTTATGTCCCTCTTTCATCTCATTCTTCTCTTGATAATCAATAAGTTAGACTATAGATGATAAATAGACATAGATAGAGATAGAGAAGATGGATTGATAAATGATAGATAGATATAGATAGATAGATGATAGATAGATGATAGAGACAGACAGACAGACAGAGAGAAAGAGATTAATCAGGGTTTTCCAGAGAAAGAAAATAAATAGGAGAAAATTGAGGTGGATTTTAAGAAGGTAACTTATATACTTGTGGGGACTGGCACATCTAAAATCTGGAGGGCTAGAAGGAAAGCTGGAAATTCTCATAAGATTATTGAGTCTGAAGACTGTCTGGAAATAAAATTATTTTCTCCTGGGAAACATTTTCTTTATCTTACTGCCTTTGATTGATTGCATGACACCCATACACATTATGGGGGTAGTCTGCATTACTGTCTACTAATTAACATTTTACCATTATTTAAAAATTATTTACCATCTTTCACCTGTTTATTCCTCTTCTATTATTCTCCACAATGAATCCTGTACTCAAATAATAGCAGAACCAGAACTCACTGTGTTCTTTCACACCTCTCTACCTCCTGCCCATATGCCTCCATCTTCTCCACTCAACAATCTCAACCTCTAAGACTTCATTTTGACCATGGCTTTCTTCCAGTCTTTCTGGAATTTCCAGGAAAAATTACACAATCCTTACCTGCCCTTCTCTTGATTTTGAATGTATTTCCAATTATTATGTGATTTTGTATTTGTTATTTTATTTTTGTACTAGTGAAACAAAAGACAGAGCTAACCACAGGGTTTGAAGGGTCTTACCTGTAGGATAACAATCACATTTCTGGTATCCTGTAAAGTTCCTGACTGAAGGTGGACCTTAAATACTTATTAATTTTTTTTAAATGATATAAATTAAAAGCTGAATTTTGGGGTTGAAAACAAACTTATCTTATAAAGAGACAATATAAAATCCAGGGTTTACTAATAAAATTATTTGGAATACTGAATTCATGTGTGAAATTAATAACTCTGTTATTGTCTTAGTCAATTTTCTCATCGCTGAATCAAAATATCCAACACCCAGAGTTAAGGGAAGAAAGGTTTATTTAGTTCACAGTTTATAGAGGTTTCAGTCCATATTTGGGTGGCTCCAAGGCAGAATGGCACATGGCAAAGTGGCAACAGTTCATAGTGGTGGAAGACAGCAAAAGCAACACAGAGAGAGAGACAGAGAGACAGAGGGAGACAGAGAGGATTTCTGGCCCTTATGTTGTATGCAGGCTACCTGTTCTAGGGGGTGTATAGCACTCACACCCTTAATCCCAGCATTGGATTTTGAATCAATCACACACTCTAGATTCAGTTACCTCTGAAAAGCCCACGCCCCCATGACTGCATGAGGCTTTGGGGGGACATCCAGACACAAAACTTAACAACTATCTAATATGAAGATTCTTAACAGCTATAATTCCACAACATTTTACCTTTGACATTTCCAAGCCACAATATGCACTTTACGAAATAATAAAACTCTTCAAATTTGTTTATCATCTTAAAGTTTCTCCTTATTATGCATAATAGAAATGAAATTTGGTCTTTGGGAGCTTAATTACTGTACAAGTAGTGGTGATACTTAAGCTGAATAATGTTTCTTTGCTCACCACTGCTATAAATTACTACACTAAAATATAGGAATCTATATTATCTAATTTTCATAGTGACAATGAAATAAAATGTATTATTTTGTCAATGCTTTATATTTCTATTTAAACTAATTATAAAAATAACTTTGTTTCTCTGATCTGAATCAATAGTCATTACTCCTTGAATATATTCTAAAAATTAAAATAATATTATTGAATGTTTTATAACAGAATGTTTATGTATCAGTAAGGCATAGCTATTATGGAACAGAACCATGTAATTTCCTGTTGCTTTAACAAATATGATACAAGTTTAGTTCTTGTAACAGTAAACCCATGGAAATGGTACAGAAGTAGGTATGTTAATCTTGATTGTCAACTTGACTGAATTAAAAACACCTAGAAAATCAGTAAAACATACTTCTGAGTGTGTCTGTGTGGGTATTTCCAAAGATGATTGTCATGTAGGCCAACAAACTGAGGGGGTAATATCTGCCTTGATTGTGGGTGGCACTATCCTATAAGTTTAGAGCCCAGATTGAATAGAAAAGGAAAAAAAGCAGGAAGTCAGCTTGTATTTAAAAGTTGAGTAGGTGCAAAGTTCGCTGTTGCTGCTGCCTGTGGATGACAGACTACTGCTTCTTTAGCCTTTCAATGGAGGCACACACCAGTGACTCACCAGGAAGCTTCTAGGTCTCCAGCCTCATAGTAGCACTGCATCACTGGCCACTCCTGATCTGAGGCTTCCAGCATCATGGACTAAGTAGTGAAGGACCCTCTGGCTCTCCAGCATGCAGTGACTACTGTAAACTATTTAGCCCCAGATCATGAAAGCCAGTGTGAAGGTACTACACACGTATCTCAATGTGCTGTTTGTATCATTGAAAGCTCTAAAAGGTTTGCCATCACTGATCTAAGCTAAACTAATAAATCTCCTTTCATAATATATAAATATATATATGTGCATATATGTATATATAATGCATGCACATATGTATATATAATATATGTATATATGACACATGTGTGAACATATAAAACATACATATTATTTTATTGTGTTTCTCTAGAAAACCCTAACCAACACAGTTACAATAATAACACTGAATAAATAATAAACACAAGCCTGTGTTTTTCCTAAGTGTGTTGTATTTATTATATAAAACCATTTATAAAAACCTCAAAAAAAGAATTATTTTCTTTTTAGAAGTATATCAACTGAGGGGTGGTGATGTTAAACAAGTTTGCTCAAAGAAACATGGTATAAAATGTGTCAAGTCCCTTTGAAAAATAAAACCTAAATTCTGTGCTCCTTCTCATTAGGGTAGTGAAAACCTGATCACACCACAATACAGTTAGCAATTCTAGCACCTATGTGATGAGAGAACATTTTCAATGATGACTGAAACATGTCATAGGGGTTCAGATAGCACATCAAAGAAAATAATCATTTCACATATAAGTATATAACATTTATACTTAGCAATCTAATCTCATTCGAATCATTGCCTGAAACTTGCCATTTGCCAATCTCGTGGAGCTCAAATTTGGAAAGGTGAGGAAAATGTATTTTCTGTTCCTATGAAGGTAATGTCGAAATCAATTACTAAGCCTCCAGGGCCAGTGGAATTCCTTTTAATTCAGCAACATTGAGAAGCCAGACTTCTGGAAAATGGTCCTGAAATCTTGCTTTTCCAAAGCAATCTAACATCTTTCCTGTTCTGAATATATATTATCTTCACCCGCCCATTTAAATTGCAAAATAAAGAAAATTTTACCGGAGATACTTATTTTTAGCATCTCAGGTGTGTCTTTTAATATTATCTCCAAGTGCCTAATACCGAAGTGAAATTGCGATCTACAGTAAGCAAAACATGAGAGTTAACAGCTATATCATCATATGCTGAAAATTTGAGAGGACAGTAATGTCCAATCCAAATCTTCACATCTTTGAACTAAGTATTTCGGATTGTAATACACTAAATTCTCATTCTTATTCGAAAGACTCAAAACACTTTCCTTCATGTCTAATGTCTGTATTTGCCTCAGTTAATCTGCAGAATTTCATGCTATTCTGCCAACCCAAATATTTGCATTCTCTTTCTCTTAATTTCCTGTATTTTCCCTAATTTTTTGTATTTTTCTTTTTCAAACCTTTCAGTACGGTGTCTGAAACTTTAATTTTGTAATACGCAAAAATCTACATAGTCAATTTGTTCTCAAAACTCTCTTCTGGGGCCGGTGAGATGGCTCAGTGGCATAAGCGCCTGCCTTGCAAGCACGAGGGCCCAAGTTTGACTCCCGGAACCCACATAGGAAAAAGGGGCCGGTGATATCGCTCAGTGGCACGGGTGCCTGTTGGTGCGCAAGGTCCTGAGGTCGATGCCCCGGTACCCAAAAAAAAAAAAAAAAAACTCTCTTCTGTTCTTAAACTAAACAGCATTTTCCTGTTTTACCCCTGACAGCCCTCTTAAAAGTGATGCTATTTTTCTGTCCCATTCTAACAAATGATAGGTTCAAGGATATTGTTAGTATTCTCTTACATCTTTGTTGCTTATTCCAAACATTTTCTCCATATTTTTTCTGGAAAATGTTCATCTCTTCTGATGTTCAAATTATTTGGCTGTATCATCTGCTTCTCTATTAGCAGTACACTTTTGGATGAATTTTTGTTTTTTGGGGACTTGACTTCTGGTGTATAGATTTCCATTTCTTCCCTATTACATTGTCTCAATTGTTGACTTTAGCGTTTAAAATATATGATCCTTCCAACATTGAACTGTAATAAAAATTGAATAAATATCATTGCACTTAGTGAAAAATTCAACATAGTAGATAAATTCACTTCTCAATATCTGCCTATCTCCCCACGTTTTTCTTCAGAGCCAAGTTAAAATTTATGGTCTGCCATAATTTCTTACTTGTAAACATGCATAATGTTTTTGTTCCTCTCTCATTTCATCAAGATAACCTAACCAGACACTGAGTCCATATGATACCACCACCTTTTATCTGTGCTAGAAATTAGGCATATGAAAATTGATTCCCCAAATCATAAAACTGTGGATTTATTTAGGAAAATGATCACAAAGTGTAACACTGTCTAGTGAATAGTGGGTTCTAATTCTCTTTAAGTACTAGAATGTTGATAACTTAATTTTGTCGTACAATTTCTAACTCAAGAGCAACAACAAAATTAAGTTTATAGCCTCATACTTAAATAAAATAATTTTTCACCTATTTTTTTCATACCTCTGCTTTTAGTCTTTTTTTTTTTTTGGTTTATTTTTTACGGTAACTAAATTCCCATAATTAAAATTATATTGTAATTTTAGTACTTGATTTATGTGACCCCAAAATTTAAACTACTCTTTCTCTGTGGGTTAACAAATATTGGTACTTATCTACTGTGTTGAAATTTTTTAATTTACTTATGTACAGATAAACATACTTTATAAATTATCTTATTTTTCTTAGTTAACCTTGCAAAGAAAAGTATTTTCTTTTCAACTGATTTCACAGGGATATCTGTTCCCATGTTCTTTTGAAGAATACAAAGTCAAGCTTTAGCTTTTTGGTGTGATATTAGAAAAATGTGTCATTGGAATCTTGAAAGATAACAGAATGAAGTGTCTATAACAAAACATAGTGAGATTAAGAGTTGAAAATTTAAAAAGAGAGATAGGAAACTTAGAAGACAAAATTAGAATACCTAACATGGTTTTAACCAAAGACAAGGAGAAAAGAAAAGAAGCAGAGGCAAGGTTTGAGAAGAAAATATCTAAAGGGCCAGTGAGATGGCTCAACGGTGTATGCGCCTGCCTGGTAAGTGCAAGGACCCGAGTTTGACTCCCGGAACCCACATACGAAAAAAGGGCTGGTGATATCGCTCAGTGGCACGGGCGCCTGCTGGCGCGCGAGGTCCTGAGGTCGACCCCCGGTACCCACAAAAAAAAAAAAAAAAAAAGAAAATATCTGAGGAATTTCTAGAACAAGTAAAATATATCAGTTCACAGATTAACAGATTCAGTGTACAAATTCAGTTAATTACAAAGAAATCCACCCCTACAAACACCATTGAAAAGTTATTTAAATAAAGAAACAAGAGGAATAGAAAACTAATAAATGATGTAAGATTTACAGAGGACTTCTTAACTGCAATAATGGAAGTAAGTAGATAGTAGAATGATTTCAAGAATGTTATCATTGGGCCAGTGAAATGGTTTAGCAGCATAAGCATCTGCCTGGCAAGCATGAGGGCCTGAGTTCGACTCCTGGAACCCACATACAGAAAAAGGGCCAGTGATATCGCTCAGCGGCACGGGCACCTGCTGGCACGCAAGGTCCTGAGGTCGACCCCCAGTACCCACACACACAAAAAAAGAATGTTATCATTAAATCATCATTCTATAATCCCCAAAATAAAGATTGAAGGTAAATAAAGCCATAAATACTGGGGTCCTTTAATATAAACACTAATGGAAAAGAGTCTATGACTAGCTGGAGGTAGGGATCAATAAAAAACAACAGAAAGATTTACAAATTTCTTAGTCTGTTTATTCTTGTGTAACAAAATATCCAAGACTGAGAAATATCTAAAAAACATCAATTTATATCTCACAATTCTACAGACAGAATTTTAAGATCAAGGTAATGGCAGATTTGTTGTGTGTTCACGGTCCAAATTCTGCCTCCAAAATGTCCATATTAATACCACATTGATATTATGGTAAAAATCACTATTTGAGAAGTAAAAGTAAAATTAAAAGTAATTCGATTCATCAGAAATATAGATGTACAATCAGAAGTGCATCTAAAATAAAAGCATGGTCTCAAAATGTCGACAACAATATTAATTTTGAACCAAAGAAAATGTTAAAAATTTAAAGATAAAATACTACATACTAAATTATGGGGTACAACTGAAGTCATAATCCAAATTAAATATCAAACTAAAAGTAAAATATTGAAGTCAATCATCTGCACATTAAAATTAATTTAGAAAAGTAAGAGAATGATTGAAAACTTTTAAAGAGAACTGATAAAAATAGAAATTAATGAAACAATAACCTGCTTTGAAAGGACAGATAAAAATGCTAAATCTCTAGCAAAACTGGCACCAAAAAAAAAGTAAAAATAAGCTTTCTAAAGAAGGAAACAAAAAATTTATTTTCACATCATACAGACATCAAAATAAGGGCTGGTGAGATGGCTCAGCGGCGTAAGGGCCTGCCTGGCAAGTCCAAGGGCCCAAGTTTGACTCCCAGAACCCACATACGAAAAAAGGGCCGGTGATATCGCTCAGTGGCATGGGCGCCTGCTGGTGAGCGAGGTCCTGAGGTCGATCCCTGGTACCCACACACACACACAAAAAAAAAATAAAATAAAATAAACATGTTAATGAATAAATTTATGCTAATAAATATAAAAAATTAAATATACATACTCAGAAAATGCAATTTATCAAGGATATGTTGATGTAACTAAAAACCTGAAAATGTTCATATTAATTAAAATGGTTCAATGAATATATTTAAAACATCTTACCTTGAAGAACACTCATACTCCAAAGAGTTTTATAGTTAATTTTAGCAAATTTGAAGGAAATAATTTTAATCTTAAAAATTTGATAAAGCTGTCATAAACTCAATAGGAGGACATATTGATGGATAATGTGGGAGAGGAAAATACAGAAGAATCTTAGTTATAAGCATACATAAAAAACAGAAAACCAAATCATCAATCTGTTTTCCAAAAATAGATGATAATAATATGAACATGTTAACCTTATAGCAGATGTGTAATTTTAATTTACATGAGATAGACATATGTGATCATTTTAATATGCAAGAAATTACCAATTAAAATTCAGTATTGTCATTATTAAAGCTCTCAAAATATTAGGGTTACATAAGGATTTTTTATTTTAAGTAATTTGGGGAAGTCATACTTGATGGTAAAATTGTGAAGAGTATTCTGTACAGTATAGGAACAAATTTAGTCAGTATGAGTATTTTCATTCAATGTTGCATAGGATGCACTAACCAATATACTAAAAATAATGACTAAAAGGAATAGAGGAAGGAAAAATTTGTGGATGTTTTTATTTTATTTTTATTTTTTATTTTATTTGTTTCATTTTTATTTTTGAAGATACAATTGTGTGAATAAGAGACAGACAACTGTTTCATGTAAAGGTTGTAAATACTTTAGATTTAGTAGCCCATAACTCTGTTAAACTATTGGACTCTTTAGCATAAAGACAGTCATATATAGTACTTTAAAATAATCTTAGCTGTGTTCCGACAAAACTTGTAAAAACAAAAAGCAGGCTTAATTTGGTTCACAGCCTAGAGTATTTAACTCCTGTTCTATGTAGTTTGTGAACCAAATGTTGTAGATAAGTTACTTAGAAATAATAAGAGAGGGCCGGTGAGATGGCTCAGAGGCATAAGCGCCTGCCTTGCAAGCGCGAGGGCCCGAGTTCAACTCCCGGATCCCACATACGAAAAAGGGGCCGGTGATATCGCTCAGCGGCACGGGTGCCTGTTGGCGCGCGAGGTCCTGAGGTCGACCCCCCGGTACCCACCAAAAAAAAAAAAAAAGAAATAATAAGAGAGATTGACAAATTTTGAATGCAAAAAATATAAAAATAAGTATGTTTCTCTAGACTAGCAAAAAAAGAGATAGAAAATATAATTTTAGCAACCCAAATATAACTTATATAAATACAACTAGAAATATGTCTGGCAAAATATATAAGGATTTTATAAATCAAATAGTTAAATTCATTGAAAACTGTAAAGAAACACATAACTCAATACTGTGTGTACATCAGAAGGCTCAAAATCACAAAGATATCACTCCTTTTAAAATTAGGGACACTGTCCCAAATTAGGGACACTGCCCCCCCCCCCTTTTTTTTTTCTTTCAAGTCATGTTTTAAAGAGGATTTAGGGTAGTTTTATATTTTATATGGAAAAGCAAAGTCCTTAAGGAAACTGGAACATTTTAGAGGAACGGAAGTAACTAGGGTTCTTGTCCTGCTGAATATCAAGAGTTACATTAGAATGCTATGTTACTATATTACTGACACAAGAGGTGGTAAAAGGAACAGAATACAGAGTCCAGAAACAAGCCCAAAAATATACAGAAGGCGTAAATTTTAACTAACTACTAGTTTATATTCTGAATTCAATACATTACTGTTACTATATTATATTTAATATTACCAAATATAGGACAGTGTAAAATAGTTTTCTTGTGTAATTCCACCAGGATAAATATTGGGAAGTTACTTAACTGGGTCTGTGCTAAACACAAATGCTGGTTTATGAGCCAAATTAGACCGTACATAGAAAAACATATCTTTGTTAAGAAAGGCATCACCAATGATACTTAATGAACATATTGATAATGTATCCAAATTAAGATGGATCATTGGCAAACACCAGGAAAGTACTCTAAAATCAATCAACTACACATCGTGTTCCATTAGTGAAGCAATCTCTCTGTTAGGGACTCCAGGCCATAGGTTTGTGCTTTATTTTCTTCTCCAAAAGCTCAGGTAACGAAGTCCTATATCAAGATAACATACACCTCTGTGTATGACGAACAACCTCAAATCTCTGCAGAATCTCATCCCATCTCACTGGGGAGGTTTGTTTTAGTGTATATACTTCTCGGTCCAAGCCAATTAATCACAATATGGTAAATCGCCTGGTGGATGACCAGGGCTATCCTATTAGAAACGTGACCCATTAACAGTGACCTAGGAGCAGTAAATAAAATGAGTTGGAAACTTCTCTTACCACATTTACCACTAAAACCATTCACAAAACAAATGACACAAACTTCTTGTTGCTGTAATTTATTTATATAAATATTTAAGTGATGTAATATGCAACTACAAACACTGCTTATAAATTTCAATTCCAGAATTACCATTCTTATTTTTATTACTACATAATAAAGTTGGTAGAACTTTCTGTTTCTTGAATTTTATCTCTTCAGCCTTATCTCCACATACAAATATTTTTGTTATTGTTTTAACAATTGCTGGATATACATGCAATTTTCTTTTTTGTGAAGAATATGATATGAAGGCCTCTATTGGATAATTAATTTCTGGGAGTACATTAGATTTACAGCCCAAAGATTTTCTAGTGTAATCCCTCCATACATATATGATCACATTTATCAGTGAGGATTTAGGGATTTGGTATAGCCATAATACAGAAAACTGAGTCACACTAAATAAACAAATAAAAATGCATTTCTTTCTGACATAAATTCCACTGATGAGTCTTCTGGAATCCAAGGTGGCACACAAAGTTGTCAGGGCCTAGGCATCTTCCTGATCAACACTCTCCTGTCATCATTGTGTGTCTTAGAATTCAAAGTCCAAGATGCTACAGGCCCAGCCAGCAGTGGGGAGTAAGAGCAAAGGGAAATTGACAAGGACTGAACTCAACATTAGACAAACAGTAGATATGTAGTTTTACAGATATACTGAAAAATATTCCATGGGATTAAGGGATAGCAACCTAAATGCATTTCTCATCTCTCTCTCTCTCTCCCTCCCTCCCTCCCTCCCTCCCTCCCTCTCTCTTTGGTTATTGGCTATTTCTGGAAAAGTGAAACTTCAATGCTGACCTCACTTGTAGTCAAAACTGTGGTTAAAACAGTGAACCAATAAATCAACCAGTGCCTTTGCCTTTGTGACAGGAGAGATGACTCTAACTCATTTGCTATTAACTCTTCTGACTTGGGAAGTTGCTTGGCATTGTATTTTATATGTGGAGAGATATTTATATTTCCTTTGCTTACTGATTTTGAAGTCATATTTGCTGCTAGTAGTCAGTGGCATCATTTTTGGACATAAAAAATCATGCCAAATATTTCTTTGGGGAGTAATTTCAACTAGTATTTTCTCAGGAATATTTACTGTCCAACAGAGACAGAAATTTTATATTTCTTCTGTGTGCAATGTCTGCCAAAGTGAGCTAAAGCAATGTCTTATTTAAAGCCGGATTTGACCATACTGATAGTCAAACTCAGTGGTTCCCAACTAGGAAAATGTATCAGAGTCACCTGGAGAATGTTTAAAACATATGTAGAACCCATAGATAAATGGGTGATATATTGCTCTACAAATACCTTTGGATATTTAGATATGTGGATATTTACCTAGCTATCCTGACCCAAATGCTGATGAAGTGAAGTAAGATGGTGTTAAATCTGCTAAGTGTATTTTGATAATCATCTCAAATTATGCTTACATATCTTTGTTTCTCAAAATTAAGAACCAAAAAAATCTGGTCAAATTCTATTTTTTTTTTAATATCTAGCAGAAAAAAACGTGCCCTGCCACATGAAGGGCTATAAACACCACAAGAAAACTGTTGTTACAATTTACTGTCTTGTTTCTAGCGTCTAACACAATGCCTTCCAATAGACAAAGAGTAAGGTTATGTGAAAATAGGAGAGAAAGGCACAAACTGCTTTTGAAACTTGATAAGGATCAAACGAAGCTCTTCAGAGCTAGACACAAAGTGGGTGATTTCTTAAGTGGTTAACTGCGTTTGTCAGTATGTGAAATTACATTATTCATTTGCTTATTTGTTTTATCTTGTCTAGGCTCTGTACTAGAAGATTAGCCTCTTAGAGAGGATGCTGCAGTTGCATTCAGAATATTCCCTGGTAAAAAGTGGCTAGACACTTAAACTTTGTTAAATGGTTATTAAAGGAACATAGCCACATGTCTCATTTGTGGATTTGAAGCCAGACGACGAGCTTTAAAAAAAAATTGTTAACTTTATTCATAATATTTGCATGGTTGATATATAACCAGGTATAATTCAAAATGACCATAAAGAAGCAAAATGTGCATGGCATGATATTTACTTGAGCAGTGAGTGTACCAAACACAGTATCAGTGTCATCATTTTTCTTCATCTGGAAGTGTTTTGGATGCTGCCAAATGTCTCAGTTTCTTCCATACCATTTAAATTGAGGTTCTTTTTTAAAATTCACACACAACACAGAACATAATATAAAGATTTACATTGCTTTTTTTTTTTTTTTTTGTGGGTACCGGGGGTCGACCTCAGGACCTCGCGCGCCAGCAGGCGCCCGTGCCGCTGAGCGATATCACCGGCCCCTTTTTCGTATGTGGGATCCGGGAGTCGAACTCGGGCCCTCATGCTTGCAAGGCAGGCGCTTACGCCGCTGAGCCATCTCACCGGCCCTACATTGCTTTTTACATGTTTGTAAGATGCTGTAACTTAATGCATCATAATTTATTCAAGCATGCTCAATACTGAAAAGTACTTGAAGTCAGAATATTTTATTATTACAAACAATTAATATTCTTCTCCATATATGCATATCAGAGGATTAAAAATCAGATTTTTAAATCTGTTGTTTTAAAATAATGTACATATTCCATAATTTAATGAATATTACCAAATTATCTCTAGGTCTTAATAACTATGTTTCTACACAGAAGAAATAGAAATTTGTGTTCATTTTCTGGCCTAATACTATCTACTCTAATTTTACTTTTTTACTCTCATGTATACAATAAATATATATCATTATCAGGATATTTTAGTTATTAATGACACTGAAATTTATAAGAGATTTTTATATTTATAAAGTATGTTTTTCCTTTTCTGCAAGTTGCATTTTCTCATTCTTTGCATGTTCTCTCTTTTGAATAATTACTAATTTGTTATTGATGTATAAGAACTCCAAGTGTCACAAAAATATGTACTTTGTTACAGGAGTATTTTTATAGCTTGTATTAATGGCCTCGGTACTTCATTCCTATGTCCATACACTTGGTCCCGTCACTCTGCAGAGCTTTCATTATATCCTTATTCCTGAAATCTGAACACACATTAAAATTAGCTTTGTGTATTAGTGAGTAGAAGTTATGGTGTACCAACTCAGAGTTTTAGCTTCAAGAAGACTTCTGTGTTTAGGCTGTTTCATTGTGCTCTGTCAGTGCCGCAAGATCATGCCTAGCCAGCCCACTGGTCTTAAAAGAAATGTGAGGGTCAAGTGGAATAGTTACAAGCCACTCAGTTGTTTCACTTGAGGTCAGGTAATCCTTGATCTACCCTGCATACAGACCTGGAGAAAGACTGAATTCAGCCAAGCCCAGTTAATTCCATCATCATGTCTCAAAACTCTCAATAAATGATGGTGCACTTAAACCTCTCAAACAGGTTTTTATATAGGAATAGAAATATTGTATACTTATTAAATAATTTCTTAAATATCTCTGCTCCTTCCCCTCACCTATTCTTTTCATTTCCTTTCTTCTTTCCTTCCTCCCTCCCTTTCTTCTTCCTTCCCTCCCTCCTACTATGTCTACTTCCTTTTTCTCTTATTTCCTTTCTCCCTCCCTTCCTTTCTTTTTTCTTGTGTTTTGTTTGTTTGTTTGTTCCTTCCTCCTACAGTTTGTATACTGATTGATCCCCTAAAGGCTCATGTGTTAAAGGCTTTTTCCCCAGCGTGGTGCTACTGGAAAGTGACAGAACCTTTAATTTGGTTCTGGTGAGAGGATTTGGGCCCTTTATTATGCCCTTGAAGGGGATAATGGCAACCAGTCCTTCTTCCTCTCTCTTTCAAATCCTGGCCATGAGGTAAATAAATGATTCTACCATGCGCTGTTGTAATGATATGCTACCTCACCATAGGCCCAAGAACAACAGACCAACATATCATGGACTAAAACTTCCAAAGCTGTGAGCCAAAATAATCCTTTTGTATGTGTAAGTTTTTATTAGTCAGGTTTCCTGTCATTGGTACTCAATACCTGACACCCACAACTTGAAGAGAAGTTTAATTAGTTTTCAAGGGATTCATTCTATGGTCAGCTGACTCAAAGGCAAAAATATCATGGAAGAAGGTCTTGTTGAAATAAAGGTGCTTAAGTAAATGGCTACTAGGAAGCAGAGCAGGAGACCAATGCCAGCGATGAAGATGCCAGAAACCATATTTTGTAGTGACACAATCATGCCTCCATGACATACCCAGAAGTGTGCTCTACTAGTCCCCAAGCCAATCAAGTTGATGCAGTTAAGCTTAACCATTACCAGCTGATTAGCTCAAGGACTGGTTACTGTAATGAAAAACTAACACGTTTCCTTCTTTTCCTTCTTCTTTTCCTTCCTTCTTCTCTCCCTCTTTTCTTTCTTTCTTTCTTTCTTTCTTTTTTCTTTCTTTCTTTCTTTCTTTCTTTCTTTCTTTCTTTCTTTTTTCTTTCCTTTCTTTCTTTCTTTCTTTCTTTCTTTCTTTAATTCATTCTTTCTTTCCCTTCCTCTCAACTTAATTTTCTTTTGTTCTTTCTTCCTTTCTTTTCTACTTTGTCTGGTATTTATATATGACAATACATATTACTACTCTCTTTAAATTATTACTCTGCAATACATATTACTACTATTCAAATTCCAATTTTTGTTGTTAACCTTTTGTCTTTTGTTGGTATGTTTTGGTTAGAAATCAGATTAAATTTATTCATCCATTTAGACAAAATATTGAGCATCTTTGTGTTGCCATAAATATCTATCTCTATCGCCATTTGTTACAAATAATTTTTTTTATATGGGTACCAGGAGTCAAACTCAGGACCTCGCACTTGCCAGCAGGCGCTTGTGCCACTGAGCGATATCACCAGCCCTATTACAAATAATTTATTGCATAGATTTCATTTATTTGTGATCATAAACTGTGCTTTGTTATGTGTCTTTTCTACATATTTGCGCTCTTTTGTTTATAGCAATGTGTGTTTTCTGGATCCCCAAACCCTTTGAGAATTAGCAATGTTTTATATCTGTATTGACATGACATGTAAGTGTACTTTAAATTCACTGTGTGCTCATACACTAAAAGACCACAAAGAAAGTTGTTTAATATATTATTAACTGTGCTTCAAAGAATGTTTCCTCTTTGGACTTTCATGTAATTCTTACAAAAATGTTACTGCTTTAAAAATGTTTTGAATCAATGTGATAATGGCACATTAATGTTTTCCTTGTGATTATTATGCACCCTACGTTTGGTTTGCCAAAAGACACACTACTTTCACATCTTACCCCCATTCTATATGTGTTACAAAACCTTTAATATGAATCAAACTTCGTAATTTTAATAGTTTTTCACAAGCTTTTATTGTATTTTCATGGCTATACAAAAGTAATTCCAAAACACACATTGAGAATATAACATAATTTTAACATTAGGATAGATTTCCTTTCCATACATCAAATTCTCCTGGCTCCTTCTACTCTGATCCTTTGAGTAACAAAGACATATGCTCTAAAATTTCACAAAGTTTCATGTGAACATTGACTTTTTAATTTTTTTATTTTATTAAAAAGAAAAATGTGTACTTTTGTTGTCATGACATCATTTTTTACCTGGAAAACTCAGAAAGCATGCGCCTTGCAAACTAGTAAGGACAGTGAAAGTGAGTGGATACCAGTTTAATTTGGTGGTTCTACACAGTTCAGAATTTACAGTTGCGCTGCTTAATCATTATTTCAATTTACTAGATTAAGAAATGTGTAACAGATTAGAAGAGCATAGTTCTGCGTGTGTTTATGGAAATAATTGACATGTAAGCCAGCAAACTGAGGCGGGTGACGAGAAGGCCCACCCAGCTGTGGAAGAAACCATCCTCTCTAGCCTGGGTGGAATAAAAAAGGAAAAAGAAGGAAGTTTGCTTCTTTTGAAAAGCTCCAATCTTCTTGAGTGGGTATGTCTTTTGCTACAGCTACCTTTGGACCTCAGCCTCCAGTTTCTTCAGCCTTGCAATACAGACTTACACTACTGATTCTGTAGTGAGCTTCGAGACTTTCAACCTTGGACTTACACTACATCATTAATCCCTCTTGCTCTGTATCATTGATTATGTTGAGCTGAGTAGCTACTGGATCCTCTAGCTCTCCAGCATGCAGAGGACCATGATAGATTCTCCTGCAGCTAACTCTGCAAATGGCCTGTAGACTGCATCTCTGATCCTGTCAGCCTACCTCATAAATCCCATTGCATAATTATACATGTACTTTTTATTCATTCTGTTTTCCGCTAGAGAACCCTAACTAATATGTACAATAGTAAAATTACTTTTGACATTATGGACAGAGTTTAAGCAATGATATATTAAGAATGGAGTGTATCAAATGCAGTATTAGTGAGAAAAGATCATGGATAATGTGTTTGCATCTTTGACATCTCCCCCCATGCATACGCACACACACACACACACGCATTTTTCTGTGTAAGAAATTATTACATAATTACACTAAACTCAAGATTACCTGATTATTCTTCATGTCAATTGAGATGTGAATAATGAATTCAAACCTAAATTTATGTCAGTTTCTTAAACTGACCCAAACAGGGCAACACACAGAATTCCTACTATGATTGGGGAAAAGTAAACTTCCTTCCTCTTCCAGTGAATCTGAACACAAAGCCAGACCTTTGTCCTATGAACATAGAAAAATAAATGTAAAAATGGAGCATCTCCCTTGAAAATATGTTGTAGAAGTCATACTGGTGTTTTTCCTCTGTGTGTTTTAGTTAGGTAAGCCAATAGTATATATTGTTTGTATCACCTTTAGTTGAATTTTCTGTTATTTACAATATACAGTTCTGTTCTTTATATTTGATTCACTGGTACAACCAAGAAAGTTCCTCTGGTATTCCAGGTACAAGAAAGATTCTCATATATTTTGATACAAAATTTTGTTCATTACAGAGGAAATATTTGTTTTTCAAAGCTCTTGGTGGTGAATAGTTTACTCATGCTCTACCCATGGTGAATGAAGCAGAGTTTCTTTTTGTTGTTGTTGTTGTTTTGTGTTTTTGAGACCGGGTCTCACTCTGTAGTTCAGGCTGGCCTTGAATGCACTAAGTAGCCCAGGCTGGCCTCAAACTTGCAGCAATCCTCCTGCCTCAGCCTTCCAAGTGCTGGGTTTATAGGCGTTTGCCACCTCACCTGGTTGAAGAAGAGTTTCTAATGTCCTATATTTGCTACTGTATTTGTTGAATGGGAACATTTGTTTTGTTTTGTTCTGTTTTGTTTTGAAGTTTTTAAAAGCATGACTTGATATATGGGTCACAGCTTTTCTGTCAAGCAAAATATTTCAGAAAATCATTTGTTATTTTCAAGAATTAAAGTAAAAAATAAAAACAAAAACCAATGAACAAGAACACAAAAACTGTTGGACGTATTTTTACCATACTAATGGTTAAAATAAAGACATAATATGAGTTAGTATTTAAGCAGGGATCAAATCGAATTTATGAATTTCACTCTATTTACACTTCAAACATGAATTAAAGTATTTTATTTAGATTAAAGATTTGGCTTTGGCTATGTTATTAATATCCATTATAATTTCAACTGGGATTAAATTTCATAAGCCTTCTAGAAAATTGTATTCTTATATTTCAGAACTCAAAAAAATTAATGTATTATTTTGGCTATTCCTATTTGTAATAAGATTAAATTTTCTACTAATAAAACAAAAAATAAAAGTAATTCCTCAAATTGCTAATCTATTTTCTTTTTTCTTTTTTTTTTTTGGTACCATGAATCAAACTCAGGACATTGTGCTTGCCAAGCAGGTGCTTGTGCCACTGAGCTATATCCCCGGCCCTGATCTATTCTTGATGTGCAGTTGGCTTCAATAATTATCCAGCTCACACTAATTAACTATCACTTCTTTGATAATTATAATTTTCTCTTCTGACTATAAAATGTAGCCCTTGACCACTTGATGGGTGCACTTATTCTGGGACTTATTTATTGCTTCATTGTTTAAAGCACTTCATGGTGTATAAATGAGCACTTAGATTCACTTGTTTCTACAATTATCTCATAGTTGAATGCTAATAATATTATATCGACATTTTACTCACATTACATCTTGAAAAATGTATAACAAGACTAACAGGAATGAATAGAAAAAGGAGTACTACAGAGTGTAGTGGTCAAAAAGCTAAAGAGAAGTCTAATCTGAGTAAGATTTAATTTTCTGATGTAGACCATAATGTTAGAGTTACAGGAGAAAGAAAAATTCTTACTCATAGAGAGGTGGATTTCACCTCTTCTTGGAGATGTCAGGAAGGGTTTATATGATTTTTCTCTATCCTGAGACACTGATAGAAAACCCAGACACAATTCTCCAAGATCTGGTCTGTGGCTTCATTGAAGGTGGCAACTGGAGGCACCTAAGACATTTGTACAGACAGCAGGATGGAGAGGAGGATTTTCTCTGCTCTGGACTCCGTTGCTACATCCCTAGTCAACACTCATTCATTCACCAGCTCTCAGGCATCACAGAGAAATAGCATAAGACCCTACCAGTCTATTCCACAACCCTTTGCATTTTCTATCATAACATGTATCACCTTTAGAAGTATATTCATTTCATAATATTATTTGATTCATATCTAATCCCTACTGTTATGGTTTACATCTAAAATGTCTCCCAAAAGTATCAGGTGTCCCAAAGTGAGGCTTTTGGAAGCTGATCGTATCATGGGGTGCTATACTTATAAGTGGATTAATCCATTGATGAGTTCATTAGTTGGATATGCTGTTGGGAGGGGAACTTATTTGTAAGAGATGGGCACACAGGGTGTGACCTGAGTACAAGAATTCACTCAGGGAGTATTCTTGTCTAGGGTTCCTCCCTTATCTTTCTCTGCTTCCTGGATACTATGATTTGGTCAGCTTTCCTCCACCATGGCCTTTTACCATCCCCTTTCTGTCTTGAAACCAACTAATTATGAACTGAACCTTCTGAAACCATGAGCCAAAATAAACCTCTCCTTTAAGTAGTGGATATCAGATATTTTATCTCACTAGTAGGAAAGAAACTAATACACCTATACTACCTAATACACCTATACTGAAAACAGATTCCCTAAATATTGATGAGATTGTGTCTTAAAGTACATTCCATGAAGTTGTGGGAAGCTGACCTTAAATGTAAATTCTGCCTACCTGTGCTCAGATTACGCAACAAACTAATTATTAGTGAATTTACGGGTATCACAGATAGAGTATAGGGATTTTACAGATGATCTTTTACAAAGATTTCTCCATGCCCCTATATAGTCTAGAAAACTAAGTTTTGGTCTGCATTGTGGACATTATTGTGTGTTATTCAAAGCACATAAAATAACATATGATCAAAAATACTTGCATCAGAAGAGACAAAGTCATGTATTTGTAGAGCCATCTTCCTTCTGGAAATATAGCTAATAACCCTAGGCATTTTGGTCAGTGCCATACAATTACATTCTAACCATTGTTATGTGCATGGAAATGAGCCTCATAAAAATCTGTTCTGGGGCCAGGAATATAGCGCAGCTGCACAGTGCCTACCTGGCAAGTGCAAGGTACTGAGTTCAATTCTTGGTACCCCCCAAAAAAACTCTGTCATGCATCTTTATTTCTTCTCATTCAGAGGCAATTTTAAAGGGAGAAGGTGGAAGATAATACTATGAATATGATAATACAGAGTCCTTAAATGATATAAACAGAGTTCTTTCCATGATCCTCTTCTGATAGCTGCAGCTTGCTTTGTACCCTAATGGGAGTAATAAACTTATTTGTGTTGGTTGTGTTCAACTAAATGAATTTGGAGTTATTTGCTACATAAGATAAGATGCCTAAAAAATTGAGTACTATACTTCCTTACTGCTGCCAAACTGCAAAACTTAGGGGCAGACCGAGACAAGTAAGGCAGGTATTCTAACAACATTTTGAAAAAGAGATAACCAGGAAGATATCTAAGGCAGTTGGGATTTCTCTTATTTTGTAAATTACTTGGAGATAGTTCTTTATCATCTTTATTTATAGCTCCACAAAATTACCTGCCACAAAGCTGGGCTTTAGAGGAACATATTTAATGAACATGTGAGGACAAAAGTATTATTTTTTTGCTTTCACACCAATCACATTACAATTTAATTGAAAGGTATCATGATGTAATCAAAAACCCATGTATTCTGAAAGCAAAAATTTCTGATCAGAAGTCTGTCTACCATAACTTCATAGATAGTGTATAAGACAGAGGAATGTTTTGATTATCTGTTATATGGAATTCCTTTATCTTTAAAAGGAAGAATATTACTGCTCATTTAGCCTAGGTTTAAGTGGGATTTCATGGATATAGTTAAAAACCTTACATACACAGGTAGTTGAAATATATTAAATTAGTGTTTAAGTAAAAGACAAAGTATTTTTCTCACTGCCCTTACAAGGTAAGAAATCAGTGATTCTGTTATTGTTGTTTTGTTTTGCAACGTGTCTAAAAAAAAGCAGAAGATAGGAGACCATTTTTTTCTTTTCCTTTCCTTCCTTTCCCCCTCCATGCCCCAGTTTCCCTTCCTATTTGAACATTTTCTTCCCATATCACAATATCTATTATACATTGTGGTCCTTATTTAAGTTTCAGTTTCTCACACAATGCTATATTTACACATGTGTGCCCAATTTATCTCACTTTAGAGTAAGGTTTCAAGGTGCATCGATTTATGTAGAAATGGCTCAATTTTATCCTTCTTTATGGCTGAGTAGTACTCCACTGTATAAAAAATCCACATTTTCTTTATCTATGCATAGGTTGAATGGCATTTGGGTTGTTTCCAAGATTTAGCTATTACAAACTGTGCTGCTATGAACATGAGCATGAATATATCCCTGTGTATGATGCCTTTAATTCTTTTAGGAAGATACCAGGAAGGGGAATAGCTGGGTCAAATGGAACTTCTAGTTTTATTTTTTTGAGGAATCTCCACACTGATTTCCACATCTAAATTTCCACAATTTAGATTGGTTGCACCAATCTAAATTCCTACCAACAGTAGAGAAGGGTTCTTTTTTCCCCACATCCCCACTAGCATTTGTTATTGGTTGAATTCTTGATAATAGCCTTTCTTTCTGCAGTGAGATGAAATCTCCGTGTTGCTTTTAATTTGCCTCTTGAATGACTGGTGATTGCTGGGGACCACAAATTCACAATGGCTAGTTTTATACACTTCCCTAAGGGATGAGTGGAGGCTTGGGAGTATTGGTATCACCCTTTTGAGATTTCCCATTATCTCATTAGGGGTGGGCCATCCTCTTCCACCTACTAAGACTAAGACCACTAAGACAAAAGATGCTTCAGGGCAAGATCCTCTTTAGTTTGAGATGACCACCGCCCTTGGAGTCATCCAAAGTGGTCTTCATCAACATAAGATCCTTCTAAGCATAATACTGTCACCGCCCTCTGAATCACCCAATAATCCCCTCACCATTTTCCTCAATCAATAAATACAGATGTCTGGTTACATCATGACCTGTTGTTTCCCATGAACAACTGGCCATCCCAGATCCCTGTTGCTTGCTATTTGTCTCTTGCTCTTTCTTTCTTGCCATGCACCATAACACCTCACAGGAGAATGGAGGCTCACTGCAGAGGTCTTCGATAACTGGCATCCAAGGTGGCTAGAACCCATGGTGTTCTTGCCTGCCTGGTGGATTTACTAGGCGAGTTTTCCACAGCATTTGGTTCTCATGTGATGATTCCAGAGACATCTGGTTAGTGCTGAGGTTAGTGCTTTCAACATAAGAATTTCACTGGATTTTAAAATGAAGTGTAATCTCTTTTTTTAAAATCTCTTTCTTTGAAACCTCTTTCTTTAAAATCTCTTTTAAAGAAGGCAAAGTACACAGTGCCAGCTAGCAGTATCACCAAAATAATCCTGGAAATAATTAAGTATAAGCCTTGGTTACCACAGGTGGGAACTTTGGGTATTAAAAATTGAGACAAGGCAGAAAAAAAATTAAAGAGAGTTCATGGCAGAGGCAGAACTGTTTCTCCTTAGATCTTCTCAGTTTGGACTTTGGTAAAATCTGTTTTAGGTCTATTAAATACTAGTTCCTCCAAAGTATCTGTGTTAGAACAGAACGAGGGAGAAAAATGTAAAGGAAAAGAAAAGCCACCCACTGTGCCACTGGCTCCTGGGGGGGGACCCAGAGCTGGGTGAGACTTTTAAAGAACTCCTCAAGCTGTGCCTCCAGACTATTTAAAGATAAAATATCTGAAACTTGTATGTCTAAATACCAACAGGCTCCTAAGAAGGCAGCTATGCCACGAGATGTTCTTGGACCTTGGCTTTTCCCAATGGTGGTTAGAAATGATCCTAATAATCAAAATCAGCTTATCCCTGAACATCAGGTGTTTGATTTTGAACTGCTTAAAGAATTAAAACAGAGTATCATACATAATGCAGCTCAGGGACCATTCCCCACAGGTCCAAATGTGGCAAAACATCATCTGACCCCACATCATGTTAGACACCTTACTTGTGCTTGCTGATCCCCTAGTCAATATCCTTATTTCAATACACAATTACAGGAATTGGCAGCAGAGCAGACTGATAGCAATAGACAGGGAGATAGAGTCAACATAACAGTGGAGGTCCTTTTGGGTATGGGAGTCTTCGAAGATACAGCACAGCAAATGCAGTATATTAATGATGTTCATGGAGAGACTTTTTCTTGACCTGCACCCCCAGAATTTTTAGAGACTGACACAGCATGCCCAAAATGGGGGCACAGTAATCTTCAGGGGTGTTGCTGACAGAGGATGCAATGGCACCACAGGACGTGTGCTAGAGGGAATTAGGTGGCCATGGTGGAGTAGCAACAAAGCCATGTAACAGAAAAGTGGCTTCCCCTTCCCTGCCTCCCTTGGCTGGGACAGGAGTGGTGGCATGCACCTGCAGTCCCAGCTGTGGGAGAGGCAGAGGTGGGAGGAATGCTTAAGTACAGGGACTCTTTACACTGGGACTCCTGGAGTCAATGTTAACTCAAACTATGTTAAACCCAGTGGAAAGTTACTGAGCCAGTATGGATGAAGCTATGACCCCTAAATAAGAAGTTACAAATATTAAAATCATTGGTGCTAAAACAAATAAAAGGGGACATTTAGAGCCCTATTGCAAAGAACTAGAAAACGATGGTTTAGAGCTAAGCAATGCTTCTTTCTTTAAACATGACTGTTAATGCAAAGGGAAATATTGAATTTGATGTTATTTCACATCTAGAATTGTACTGTAAGAAAGAGGAAAAATGGTCACAATTGCCTTATGTTCAGACTTTCTTTGCACTAAAGAAACAACACTTACTTGTGTTCAAATGTAAATGTGAGCTACAGGAAAACCAGACACCTCTCGCTTTTAAGGCATCCACTAACACTGGGCCTGAGGCTACTCTTCTGGGATCTTTGGAACCTGAGGGTGAGATTTCCAAGGCAACCTTAATTAAGGCCTCACCCATTATTACTGAGTCTGAGGCTACCCCTACTTGCCCTTTGGGTCTTGAGGGTGGGGTTTCTAGGCCAGCCACAATTGAAGCCTCCACAGGATTGTATCCATCCATAGCTGATTTTGTTCAAGCTCTTCAAGGACAATATCTCTTATAGGAAGTAAATGAGGAGTTTTAGAATTACCTGTGTTTACATGCCCTTTTCTTTGTGAGCTAAAACATCAGGTAGATCTAGGAGAAATTTCAGATGTTTCTGATAAGTACATTGAGGTCTTTAGAGGAATTACTCAGATCTACAAACCAGATTAGAGAGATATAATGTTACTTTTAAGTCAAATATTGATTTCTAATGAGAGATGATGAGTACAGACTTTAATCTGTGAGTTTCTTACGGGTATTACAGATACCCAGAGGTGCATATTTTCAGAGTGGGTTTACACAGAGTCTAGCCAGAACTGCTGTAGAAGTGACTGGATAGAGAACCCAAAATGTCTTGAAGATCTCTTTGCACAAGGGCTGAGCTTTCTTTTGGACACTTACCTGCTGCTATCTGTCCCTGGAGGTGATCAATCTCCCTTGCAGGCTGGGATTTTAGAACCTTTGATTCAGAGTCATATGATAGAAAATAAAACCTAAACAATACTATAGGAACACTTTCACTTTCTGCCTCTCTTTCAAAAGGTTAAAAAGCAGACATTTAGGTCCTTTGATTATTGATGTTATTTTCTTTTTTGGCAATATATTTGGAGTCAATCATAACTTTTGTCTCTAGAGGCATGTTTTGCTAAGCATTAGAGATCCACCCTGGGAAAGCTCCTAATCTTAATTGTCCTTCTGCTCCTGAGATGGTTAGGATTTAGTTTTTGTGCCATACTTGGAGTCATTCTTCTGTCCCTTCTCCACTGCCCTGTCCCTAAGAAATAATGCAGTTTACAAGTGTTTGGTCCAAGGCAATTCTTTCCTTCACGACTGATGAGTTTCAGGACCAAGTCTCCAGAATGGTGAGTTTCCCTCCCTGGGACCCTTCCATAGTAAACATGACCTTCACTTTTCCCTGGGCTATATTCTAAAAAACTGGTCTAGATTTAATTCTAAAGCTCTCAAAGAATAGATGTACAAGTTTTAGTCCACATTTATCTGCCTTTTAGTCCTTAGGCACTAACAATGACAGAGGAGCTGAGAGGCTTTATACATGGTTCTAAAGAAATGCCTGAGGAGACTTAACTGACCTTGATGGACAGCAAGAGGTTAATTTTGATTAACACTGGTCTCACTTTAACTTGGTCTTGAACATCGAGCAGCAAAGTATAACCAAAAGACGTATAAAACAATGTCATAATAATAAGGTAGACATAGGAAGGGGCTACACTCACTAACCCCTTCTGGCAATTTCCAGATACACCAGTAGCTGACAACTGTTAAGGGTCATTAAGAAAAACTACAGTAAAACTTACAAAAACTCAACAAGAATCTTTAAGTTCTTTAGCTAATATTATCCTTCAACACTACAAAACTCTCCATCTTCTTACAGCTAAAACTGGAGAAGGACATATAACAGAATAACAGACTTACAGATAACCTCTATTAGTAGAAGCGTTTAGAGACAGTGGGTTACAGTCCTATTCCAGTCCCTAAAGAACATTTTCTACACTTGGCTCTTTTCACAACCTGCTTTTCTGTTCTAGTGCTCATGATTTGATTATACATGCTCTAATTTCTTAGAAAATTTGTTTATTCTAGCCTAGAGACTGCCAAATTCCAAGTGATCATGCAGATAGAATCAATGACAAATGTGCTAGAATCCTTTTACTGGGACCCTCAAGATCAACCTTGAAAAGAGAGTTTATAACTGTTAAACCACAACTTGATTTCTGAGGCCTATTAGGACCTTGTGCTTGCCAGGCAGGTGCTTGTGCCACTGAGCTATATCCCCAGCCCTCTGAGGCCTATTAGATTAGCTCTCTGGAGAAGGCCCTGACTGTGGTCTTCCCTACACTGACCTTTCTCAGCTCAAAGCAGCTAGATGAAAACTACGTCCATTCTCCTGTAACCAGAGTTAGGGATACATCTTCAGAGGGGGGAATATTATAGATATCTAAGTTATTTAAAAATACTGTAGACAGCCAGACAGGGCTGGGCCCTGGAAAGTTTTGTGCAGAAGAAAACTGTGGCTGGAGGTGCAATTACAAAAACAAAAAGGGAAAAATGATTACCTCCACATGCACAATTAGATCTTGCTATCTTTACTTTAAATTTTTTAAACTGGTTGCAGAACATAAATACCTTCCATCAAAATTTCATTGGCAAAAGGACAAATCCGACAAGCACTTCTAAGGCTCAAGTCCTGTAGAAGGACATCCAAACAGGAAAGAGGGATGGCCCAGTGCAATTAATAACATGGAGTTCAGGGTATGCTTGCATGTTAACAGACAATGGAACATCTTTATGGCTGGCCTTCTGGAATGTGTAACCATGGAGAGAGGAACATCTCATCCCTGTGGTGGAACCTGTTACTATCCTGCCCTCCAGTGCAAACATTCTCCACAATGACCTTAGAGAAACACCCAACACCAGAAGTTCTGAGATCCATGCAGGTTACAAAACCTATGACATAGGGACAACTGAAGAAAACAACACAGGAGGCGCACACACTGGTGATGCAACAGGGTCGCCCACAAACTCCTGCGAATGTTTGTTGCTATGATGGCCATCATAGCCTGTACACTGTTTCAACTGCTGCAATTACAAAAACAAAAAGGGGGAAATGTTGGGGACCACTAATTCACAATGGCTGGTTTTACACACTTCCCTAAGGGATGATCAGAGGCTGGGGATTATTGGTATCACCCTTTTGAGATTTCCCATTATCTTGTCAGAGGTGGGCCATCCTCTCCCACCTACTAAGACTAAGACTAAGACTAAGACTAAGACTAAGACCACTAAAACTAAGACAAAGATCATAAGACTAAGACTAAGACTACTAAGACTAAAGACACTCCAGGGTAAGATCTTCATTAGTTTAATATCACCATCACCCTCTGAGTGAAATGAAGTGGTTCTCACCATTTTCCTCAATTTATAAATACTGAGGTTCTGGCTGCCTCATGGCCTTTTGCTCCCTGTGAACAACTGGCCATCCCAGATCCCCAATGCTTACTATTTGTCTCTTGCTCTTTCTCTCTCGCCGAGCACTGTAACACCTCTTGGGAGACTGGAGGCTCACTGCAGGGGTCTCTAATAAGTGATGGTAAACATTTTTCATATATTTATTTGCCATTTCTACTTCTTTATCTGAGAAGTGTCTATTACTTTCAGGGGCCCATTTTTGGATTCAGTCTTTAAATTTTGTGGGATGTGATTTTTTTTTTAGTTATTTATATATTAGGCCTTTGTCTGAGGAACAGCTGGCAAAAATTTTTCCCACTCTGTGGGTCATCTCTTTACTCTGTTGGTGATTTCTTTTGCTGTGCAAAAGCTTTTTAATAAGATAAGATCCTAGTTGTTTATTCTTTGTAGTATTTCCCACATGATCAGGGTTTTTTTCATAAAGCTAGACCCATGTCTCTCACCATGCACTAAACTAAAATCAAAATAGATCAAAGATCTAAATATTAAAACAGAAACACTAAGTCTGCTGGAAGAAAGAATACATAGAACTATTGAAGACATATGTGTAGGCAAAGACTCTGTGAAAGAGACCATTTAATGCATGGATATAAATCTACAGTAACAGTTTTTCTTTCACATTATTTTTGCTTCAAGTTCTTTTCCTCAGATATAGTCTAACTTCATATATTTGTTGTCAGGTAAAGTTTGGAGTGAGAATATTATTCATTTGTCATCTGATAAAATGATAAAAATAGAGAAAAAGTAAAAGACTAATTGCCAAGTTCAGTGCGTAAATGTTTATTTCATATCAAATTATGACAAGAGACAGATATAATGCAAAAAATTAGGGGGTACTCAGGATATGTAACCAATTTTTTAAAAAAATAAATCTGTTCAACTCTATAAATGTTCATTATTACATTTTAAAGTGAAATAATACAAATGTGGTTAATGAAAGGAAAAGGAATACTTAAAGTTGCCTAGAGACAAGAGCTAAATATCTGTAGATTCACTTCAAAGTTTTGTTGATGAATTTGCAATACCTGAGTGCTTTATGAATGTGAGACACTCGCATATTTCAGTGGCCAACTTTGTCATGTTTCTCCCCTTTCTTTCATTACATTTGACATTTCTAAGGCAGACGTTCATTACGGGAAAGCATTCTATGGCAGTAGCCTGGGACAATGAGACTGAGCAGTAGATGTAGAGAAAGAAAGAGAGAAGAACAAAAATGAGCACCAAATTTCACTAGGACTTTGGAGGTTCATCATTGCTGTATGATATATCCGTGTAAAATATAAGAGACTGCCAGAGAAGCCTCTTAAGATTCTAGGGAAAACTAATTTTTTTGATTCATTACTCAAGATCAATGATCTGGTCCCGTGGCTAATGCAAAAATGAAATCCCCAAAAATATAAGATATGCCACTTTTAACTCCATTTTACTGTCCTCTGTCACTCATGTATGGCAATAAAGAAAAATACACAAGCTTTGCTTAAGGAATGATTAGAAAAAAATCCATGTCAGTAATACTAACAAAAATGCCAGAATAGTAGAAATAATTTTCTAATTATTGTTCGTTTTTCTCCCAATTTCTTTATCTGGTAATTTGCTCTTTAGGGAATGAGACCTGTGATAGAACACTTAGGAGAGAGCAGAAGACCTGGAATTAGGATTGGATGAGTGATCTGAAACCTTTCTTCCCCATCAGGCCTAAACAAGAGAAAATCTCTTGTCTACCTGCAGAGCAGGCACTAATGTCTTTTTTTTTTTTTTTTTTTTTTTTGTGGGTACCGGGGGTCGACCTCAGGACCTCGCGCTCCAGCAGGTGCCCATGCCACTGAGGGTTATCACCAGCCCTTTTTTAGTATGTGGGTTCCGGGAGTCGAACTCGGGCCCTCGCGCATGCCAGGCAGGCGCTTACACCACTGAGCCATCTAACCAGCCCGGCACTACTGTCTTGATGGATTTGTTTTTACCCAGGTTTAGGCTCTCAGATTTTATACAGTTTTGTTTCTGATAGGCCAAGAGTTTATAGATCAGTTTAGTCAAGTTTCTTATTTGTAATAGGTAATATGACTGTCTTTTAACCACAACACTCAAGTGAAAAAAAGAAGAAAAATTTCTTATAATCTATTTAAGATGTTGAGTTAGTTAACTGAGAGCTTGACTAAAAATAAAGAGGTATGCTCTGGCAAAGTGATTGCTTATTTCTGATCTACACAGATTGTAACTTTACTGTAGCTATGTCCATGTCCACTGGATTCATGGTTTCTTCTCCAGTTATGGATAAATGTTGCTCACTTGTGACTCTTCAGACTTTCATAGCTCTACATCAGTGGTCCCTAAACACAAGTTCACAGGAAAAACAACAGAATCCTACATAAGAATCCTCTAAAAATCTGTGAAAATACAAATTTCCAGCCCAGATCTTGGACCTACTGAATCTGAATATCCAAATGTAGACAAATGAAAATTTTTACCTAATTTCCACAAAACAGTCTTGCAAGTACTTCATTTTGGCCAGTCTTCAAGCTAAAATTTAATTGTAAACTTAAAGTTTTTCACTACAGAGTACCATATAATTGGATACCTACATCACTTTACCTTGGTATTGGTGATAATACAAGACATTATTAGTTTCTAGATATTTCAGTCACTTATTTAACTGTTCTTATTTAAATAAGACACCCAATTCTCCCTTTTGTAGAAGAAAATTCATTTTGTTAAATTTGACAGCATTTCAAAAACTAATAGCTACTCCTTTAGAGAATACTCTTATGGTTTATATCTAAAATGTCCCCAAATGTTTCATGTGCCTGAAAAGTGATTGGCTCAAGGGGAAGAAACAGATGACTTCTTAGGAGTTGGGGCCTGGTAGGAAGTGGATCACTGAGTGCATGACCTAAAATGATATATTCTCACCCTTGGCTACTCCCGTCTCTCTCTGTTTCCTGGCTCCCATGAGTTGAACAGCTTTCCACCACCGTCTCTTCCATCATGCCGTTTCTGCTTGGAACCAGATGACCCTAACCTGAGACTATGAGCAAAAATAGACCTTTCTCCCTTTAAGTTGTAGTGTTGAGTATATTTGTCTCAGTGAAGAGAAAGTGACTAAATAAATACTAATAATATAAAATACTAATAGTACTTATTTTACTTTGTTATTGTATGTTATTCACATATATTACATGTATTATATATTACATCATTATACATCATTACTGTATATCATAGCAAATGTATTTTTAAAAACTCACTGTCAGCTGAGAATGCCAGTTTTTACAAAAATTTTTAAAAACATAAGTATATTGTTTCATAGGTCAGATTTCTATTATGATTCATGATTTACAAGATGCAGAGTAAATCTATAACAAAGTGATTTGGAAACCTTTCAACTTCTGTTAGGATTTAGAAAAGGAAATATTTCTGAGATTTTACTACTCAGAATTGTAGAAAAAATTTTCAAAGATAATTCATTATAATTTAGAAAAATGCAAAAGATACGTGACATCTCCACTCGTCCTCTGAATTTTCTAGATGAACTTCTTTCAGAGTGAATCCTATGGGATCACCCCCCAGGATACTCTTGCAAAAAGAAAAATTAAAATACACTGTATTTTCCTGGCTTGGAGATTATTTTTATACATTAGCAATTTAAAAGATCTGAAGAAAATACTACAATTAAAAATTTTGCTTTTGCCAGCTTTTCTTAGATATATTTGATTGTATAACTTTTCCATATTAACATCTATTATATTTGAGAGCCAGGGAATACTTCAGGACACACCAATGTTTAGGATGCAAAATGCGATTGTTAATGATTAATCATTTTGGATGGACTAGGGAATTATGAATGTGGAAGAGAAATTCTTAATGAAATGATATGAGTAAGACAGTGTGTCTTTCCAAAGAGGCCTTTCTACACTGTCACATGAAAATATAATGTTCTTAATGAAAGCTTAATGAAGCCTCGTTGCCAATTATGTCAAAGAATGTATTCATAGTTCAAAGGTAATAAGAAGTATTTAAGAACTGAATTCAAAATAACTGGTATTCGTAGTCATGACAAATATAAAATCTTTTGCTTTCACTACCAAGTACAAACAAATTTATAACTTATGTTTAACTAAATAAAATGCTGTGGCTGAATCAGAAAAAGCATTGGCCGTTGATATTGTAAGGACTCTGTAGATAAATCAAATGAAACACATATATGTTTCAGGAAAATAAGCATAAATTATTTTGGGCAAAGTGAGTTCTTCAGATACAACAGGACAAAATACTAATATTTATGGCATATTAATTATAAAATAATAATGCAAATGTTATGTTAACTCATCTTAATTTTACCTGCTTTACAAAATAGTATTCATTTTTATATAAATGACATTACATAAGGAATAATGCTTTTTTTTTCTCTTTGTCCATACATGAGTTCACAAATGAAAAAACAATCCTTAGTAAGTCACATATATGACCACCATATAGATCAAAAATATGATCACCATAACTTTGCCTACTCTTCCTAGGTACTATTGCAATACCATCTGGTTATAGTTTTTTCCTTTTAAATAGATTTTATTTTTTAGAGCAGGTTTCACGTTCTCAGTATAATTGAATTAAAATTAGTGAGTCCCCATATATCTCCTAACCCCACATGAGCGCAGCCTCTTCCACTATCAACAGCTCCATCAGAAAAAGTAATTTAGTATAGTCAATGGATCTATATTGATTGGCACATGACTATAAAGAATGTTCATAGTTTACATTAGGGTTAACTCTTGGTGTTGTACACTCTAAAATGTTTTAACAAGAGTATAATGCTATGTATTCACCATCATAGTATCATACAGAACAGTTTCATTGCTTTAAAAATCCTCTGTATTGTCTTCATCATTTCTTCTCCCCAATTCCTAGTAATAGGTGGTCTTTTTACTTTCCGCATAATTTTCCTTTTCCACAATGCAATATAGGTAGAATCACATAGATGTAGCCTCTTCAGATTGATTTCTTTCATTTAGTAATAAGTATTTAAATTTCCCAATGTCTTTGTCTTTTTATGACTGATAGTTTATCTCTTTTCAGCACTGAAAAATGTTCTATTATCTGGATATGCTATTTTATTTATCCATTCACCCACTGAAAGATATCTTGGCTGCTTAATTAGCTACACTTTTAACTTTGCTATAATCCTAACAGACAAAAAGAACAGGAAAAATGGATAAAATTAGTTTACTAAGATCCATTGTATTATTTCTCACTTCTTTTGCAGCCACCTTCCTTTTCACATAAAAAATGAATAATAAAAACAACAAAAGTTCATCTGAATAGATTAAATTACAGCCATATATGTAACTAATGGATAACATGAGCTAAGACATAGGCAAACAGCACATCAATGCCAAAATAAAAACTGGAAATTTGTAGGATGTAATCACAATCTCTAAGAAAATGTTATTACCACAGAAAAATTTTTACATATCAATTTTGTTTCTGTCATCCTTTGCTTCTTAATAAAAATGATGTTTTTGTGATTAAAGACACCACAGTCTTTCTTGAATAATTTAATCAAAATGAAATAATTAAGGAGTAGTCTTTGTCTGACATGCTTAGCTTTTTGGGATTGATTGAAGTCAACTTAGTACTTGTTTATAGGTTACAAATAAAATGTTAGAATGAAGCAGAAAGTCTTGAGTTCCTGTACCCTGAATAATTACATATTCATACTAATTTTAAAATTACTTACTGAAAGATATTTTAGACTGAGTTTCTATACAATAAATGTCTGTTTATGTAAACAGTTATCATTATATTTGGAACTGTCATGTGTTTTTATAGTGTTTCAGGCAAATATTCACATTAAAATCTAAGATCTAATCAATGCGAGTGATTCTGAGTCTAATTTTGAGAAATACAATCCAATACACAAGTAAAATATAAATGCTCTAAATTATTCCCACTAAAACTGAAAGAACATGCCAGCAAGATGATGAAAAAAGTATGCACTTCTGGCAGATCATAAAAGTGTATTTTTTTTATTTGCCCTTTCATTCCAAACAGATGAGACATGAAATATCATCAAGATAATATTTCCAGTTCTAATAAAATTTGTTGAAGCCTTCTAAAAAATCCTTCCCTTTATTTCCTTTGTTCCTATCCATGAAAACAAGAAGTACTGAAAGTAAATTTTAAGCAAGATGGACATTTTTGGAACACTTGCATGAATAGAATATTTGGACAGAAAATCTGGAGTCTATTCAGTTGTGGGAATCTTAGTAAAAATAATTAGAGTGACATACTAAAGGAAATGGAAAGCTTTAGAGCTGTCCCCTTTTATACCCTCTTCCCTAACCATTTCTTCCAGTCAGATGGAGAGGGATTGGAACTATTTGCAAAAATGTTTAAATGTATAATAGAAGATTATTTTGAATGAGAGATTGCTTATACTACATAATTACTCTTAGTTAATAAAAAGAAACAAAGAAGACACACTAGAAATTTCCATCAGCACTTCCTCATTTACTCTGAGCTTGATCATTTCTGTCTCTGGATAAGTTTTAATGTTCAATCCTATATTTGCTCTCACTCTAAATTTATGAAATCTCTTTACTCTTTCATTTTACCAGTGGTTTTGTTTATATTATGAATGATGTCAATGATATTTTTACTATAAAATATACTCTGTAGGACATATGTTGTGGTTACCAGGTCTCTAATTACAACTCCTAGTAACTGGGAGAGAGGAGCAGCATAGCTGTTAAGATCTCCTGCATGAATATTGTAGGAGGAGGCTGGAAGGGAAACAAGATTGAGCAACAGGATATAAAAAGGGGAGTCAGTCCAAGAGATGTCAAACCTGAAATAAAATGCCAGGCATATAGCCAAATATATATCATCAGTCTGAAATAGAAAAGAATGGGAAGAAATTTTCATAACATACTAGTGCCTACTGATTGTTAGAATATGCTTGTATGATGTTGAAGAATGTGAGGTTATGACCAAGTTCAGGCTGATACAGCACTATAATCAATTAACTATTGCTTTCATGTATATGGGAGAAAGCCATTAAAAATGTGTCTCCCTTGCCATAAAATGAGAGAAAAATGAACCTCCAGTTCTCTATGTAGATGGGAAGTATTTGTACCTAAATTAAAACCGCAGAGGAGCCTCTAATTTGCTGCTCAGCATCCTACCTGAGAAATCACGAACACAAGAATTTTTTTCCATTAGCCCATTCTTTGAAACACCTCTTTGTGTATTGCAAGTAACTTCTGAACAAGTGATAGTTCTTCATATACTAACAGGTTAATAAGTTATCAAGGCAGCAGCAGCAAGAATAAAAGGTCCAATTGCTATGAAAGTGGGTTTTCTTGACGGAGGTGTAGTGAAACCTAGTCAGTGAAGTTTACTATGGTAACTCCATGCTTTTTTTGCAAAGCTGTCTCAACACCAAGGGCGCAGTTGGCATACTTTCCGTCACTGATCATGGTTACTGGACTCAATCAGACCAGTGCTGTTAAGTGGAGGCAGAATTCAGATATCTGAGGTTTGTAAGCACGGGATAATAGGTCTTCATGATAAACAGAATTTGGTGGATGAGTATTAAAGAAAAGTAAGTCACATCCATGGCATTACAACCATCACCAGGACAGTAATGCCAATATTGATTGAAAAATCTCAGATTGAATCTGGGTGAGTGATATTCCAGGTACATGTAAAGGAAGGAAGGATGAAAAGCAAACTCTCAAGTTACTTGACACCGTGACCATTGATCATTTCTGACAAATAATGTTGTATTGGAAGGGTTGGAGTCACTAGAAATCACTATAGGTAATCATCAAGGTCTGGGAAATGTAATACACGGCAGAAATATTTTGATGCAAGGTTTTCAAGTAGGCTCTTTATTACGTGCTATCTTACAAGAGGTCTTCTTAGGTCTTCCTGCTGCACAGATTTATACAGAGGTTAAGAGCTTGGTCTCTGCAGTCAGACAGTCCTTAAGTCAGATACTATTTTCATCAGGTAGTACCTAATGCCCTTTGGTTATATAACCTTTCTAAACCTGAATCTCATGTGCAAAGAAGAGCAATTAAATATAGGAAAGTTGCTGTAAGGATTAAAAATAATATCACAAAATGGCTAAGACAGAATCTAGCATATAGTAAATGCTCAAATAATAGACTTTTAAAAGGGGATTGCCTTCAGGTACTCTAAATCCTTAGGTCAATAATTCTGAGCACTCATGTAACTACAAACCACATGAAGTTGCTTTTGGGTTTCTAGCCTAAACAGCAAGACCTGCTGTGACATGAGGTTTGGGCTCATCACAATCATTTTATGCTCATGAGATATCTGACTCTTTTGGAGGTAATAGCTCTAAAATTTAATGTAAACATGATGGTAAGCGTTCTTATTCCTACTGTGACCTCCAGAGCCAGCTTCCAAGAAATAGACATGAGATTGGAGGCTTCTAGGTCCCTGCTTGAATAGGAACACCCTAAATTTCTGCCCCTAATTCTAGTATTTGCTTGGACCAGAATGAGACAGGACAAATAAGCAAGGATTTTGGGAGCTAGAAAAGACATCCAACCTATACAAATTAGAAATGTTTCTCTCCCTAAACTGAGTATTTAGTGGAAGAATCAAGTGAGGAAAATTTGTAATGATTTCTCAATAGATCATGATGAAGCTTAAAAATCATCAGAGATCATACTTATCATCCCACCAAACACATTGCTCATCATTTTCAGGAGGTCAAAAAAGGCTCCAAAAAATGTGGTTTACCTCCCTATAGGGCAAGTGTTGTAGTCAGGGTTTACAAGGGAATAGATTTAATACAAGACGCAAAATTTATAGGATTATTTTATAATATTCACCCAAAAAGTCAAATGCAGAAGAGTGCAAGAGATCTGTTCATGCACTAGAGAGCCAAAGAATCCAGCTGAGGGCCTGGGTCCCACAACAATGTCCTGCATAAGTCTAGCTGAAGACCTAGAGCCCATGGCAATGTCCTCCACGAGTACAACTGGAGGCCTAGAGCCCATGACAATTTCTCATGCAAGTCTGTATCAAGGATCTGCACTGGGAAGACCCAAAGGTCAGTGGTGGAAGCTAGAAATTCTGTGCCAGCGAGATGAAGGATCTGTGCCAAAAGGCAGAGGGATCTGCACTGGATACAGGAAGTGATGCTCAAAGTAAGGACCTGAGCTCTCCCAAAGAGAGCCATGGCCATCCTCAACGACAGCAAGAGCCGACCTCCTCAGACAGTGAAAAAAGCTGAGTTCATATCAGGAAAGCGGTGTGACTAGTTCTCCAGGAGAATCAACAACACACCATCTTCCCCTCCAGCTCTCCTTTTACACTGTTGGCAACAATCCTCAGGTGGGTCTTCCATGCCCAGAACCATGCTTATTCAGTTCAGGTGTGTGTTACAAGTTGACCATTAGTTAATCCACCACAGCAAGGAATACAACCTAAATCTCCTGGCCAAATTCTATCTAAAGAAGAAAGCATTCCCAGATCACATGTTATTCTTTCATTTATTGGGCTTTAATCATTAATTCAAGACAAGTAAAGATCAAAAATCTGTAGCCATCAAATTATGACCAATTCTTCCTCCAAGATAAGCAGGAACCTAGAGTAGAGAAAGTCTAGCCTAAATGTTCTCAGAACTACAGTGTAAGAAGCTGATTTAGTCAACTGATTTTCAAAATCAGAAGCTCAGGTCCAATATCCAAATAAAATAGAGAGTAATGGATGGAAATTTTTAAAAGTCAGGTTTAAAGTCAAGTAATGATAAAGGAGGAAGTTATAACGATGGTTGAATAACATAATCACCACTTTTTACAAATCATGAAAAGGATGAGTTTTATCCCCCATGTAACATAACACAGTCAGGAAATATACCTTAATTTAAATGGCAGGAACTCAGAAATGAAGTATTATTTTATATATTTATGTGAAAAATCCCTTCAAAAGAGGCAATTTAACTTTTACCCATTTCTATCCTGACCAGTCAACCTCGTCAAACATAACAGTGAGTGTGAGCTTGAAAACAAATATCCTACCTCTAGCAAATTGTTTTTTTCCAAAGGGTCCTGTGTCTCCTTATAATACATGACAAATTTGAATTGCATAGAATAGTTTACACTAACACTGCATAACAAAAAAATCTAACTAACAAAACAAACTGTCACAAAATATCGCAAGATATGTGAGAAAGTGTGTGGTTGGGAACTTGATGCCACATGATTGGTCATGATTGTCAACTAATTAATTTTCATCATTGCAGGATAGCAGGCAAACTTGTCACATATTATTTCTGTCAGTTTATAATACATAGCAGTCACAGTGCAATGTCTAGGAAAAGGAATGGAATAGATAAAATGACAACTTAAATGAAAATTAGTACTAATGACAACTGCTGATTCGGCATACAAGAAACTGTTCAAAATGAATTCAAAAACAGAGTGACAGAACTACTCGAAATTTATTGAGTCCATAAAACTATAATTTGTAATGCTGGATTAAGCTGCATCAAAATGGTTCTACCACTGAATTAAACTTAAATTAAAAAATCAGCCACTCAGATGCCAATTCTCCTATGCTAAAAAAGAGTAACTGAAATCTCCAAAAGTATTCTTCATAGATCGCACTGAACCATCAGAGAATATTCTTTGTTGAAAGTTCAAAACAAGATAAAATATTAGATGCATTCGAAAGTGTTTCATCTTTGAAATATCAGTCTTCAGAAAAAAAGTCATTGAATTCCTGAAATATCCTTAATCAGGAAAATGCACCAGTATTTGAAATTCACACTCAGATGGTTTAAAGCATAATCCAATACTCACCATCATGGGAACAATGCCTAATAAAAACCAGGAAGTTTTTTGAAAATTATATATGAAATGATTTTTTTCATAATTAGAAATATATTTCCATATTTAAGAAATTCACACTATACACCATAGACAGCTTCTAACTTTGAAGTTGCTAATTTAGGAGTCATAAAATAAATAGTCAAATATTTTCATAAAAAAGGATTGGCCATCCTCTCCAGTGATATTCAACATCTATTTGAGAATAAATGACAAGCAGGCAGGAAAATAACCCCGAAGGATCAAAGGAACAAAGAAATGAATAAGCTATAAACACTCATTTTTCAAACTTTAATGTGCACTTGAAACATTGGAGGGCCATGTTACAATGCAGATTCTAACCCAGTATTTCTTGACAGGACTGAGAATCTGCATTTTCTAACAACATCACAGGTGATATTGATGTTGCTAACAACTGGGCCATTTCTTGAGAGGCAGTTACAAAAAAGAAAGAAAAGAAGCACATTAGCTTCTTAGAGAAAGTAGCTTATTTTGTTGTTGTTCCTGTTGCTTTTAGATTTCTCTAAAGTCCCTCTTAGAATTTGTCAGTGTCAGTGGTTTTTAATCTTGGTTGCATATGAAAATTAACTGGGTAGCTTTCAAAACTCTCAATGCACAGGTCACATCCCAAACAAGTTTAGATAATCAGGAGAGTAGCACCGGAATGTAAGTGGTTGCTAAAGTTTGTCCGTGATTCCAAGGTGCAGCTAAGATTGGGAACCTAAGGCCTAGATTGATTTTTTTTTTAACAGCTTAATGAACAAAATATACACCCAGCTCTTTTTAACTTTAGATCAGTGGCCAAGTACTTGAGGAGATCCCAGGAACACTAAAAAAATCAGCTCACATAATTCAAGTAAAACCCTTAGCTATTTTGATCATTTTCCACCCCCATTCCTTGGGCAACACTGTGGTGACTTTTCAGAAAGAGGTCATAGAAGCCCTCTGTGGTTTCACTTGGATGCACATCATGCTGACCTTGTTTCACCACAGTAACTGGGAAGGAAAGGCACAGTATTCTGAATACAAACTGCCTTTAATTCACACACACACACACACACACACGCACACACACACACACACACAGTGATTCGTAATCCATAATAAATCCCTTATTTCATTTCATACTGAATAAAGAAGCAGCTTCTATCTTCCCATTATTATAGAAAAGCAACACTTTATATAACATCCTTATTGGCAAAGAGAAACACTCTAATAGGAGCCCCAACAAAGGAAAACAAGATTAAGCCATGATTATGATACTTCTTGTTGATGTCGTGATTTGCAAAGTATATAGGTCTGTGAGAAAAGCTTTAGTTGATTTTCTGGAATGGAAACCTGATATAGTTCTGAAACATTTCACACACTAATAACTATTTCTATAATAATATGTATGATAATTAAAGGGCAGAGATTCTTGCGCAGTGATACCCACAACACATTTTTTTAGTGTTGACATAGAAATGGCAAGTTAAAATTTCTTCTTTCAAAATTCACCCTAGAACTGATTATATCAAAGGAAATTTATTTCCTAAGTATTTGTTTTTTTACCTTTATTAAATTAAAATTTTATTCATTTCTTCATTCAATATCCCTATATTCAATTTATTGGTTGAATGTTCACAGTGTCTGGTACTATGTCACATGCTGAGGATAAAGTTGTGAGCAAAAGTTTGCACATTCCCTCTTGCTATATTTTACAACATAGAGGGACAGAAAAATATGTCTAAGAATTACAATATGAGACATAAAATCAAAGTAGAGCTGTGACAAATCTGTAACACAAAAAAGTGACATCTGTGATATGAGGCATCATAACATGGAGTTTGACCATTTCAGGGAAATTGGGGAAAATCATGCAGAAGGATTAACCCTTGAGTGGCTGTCTTATGGAGGATCAGTTTTGGGGTAACAGAAAGGAAATAAAACAGTCAAAGTAGGGACAAGGGTAGATAGCAGAAGGGAGCACGGCAGGTGGGAGGGATGAAAGAGGGGTGCTGTGGACTCTGGCTGAAGCAGAGAGGGAAAGGAGATGGAGTATAGCCAAACTTTTGTACTGAAAGATGCCACTTGCCTGTAGCTTGGACTTGGGAACTACTTCTCAGGGTTATTATGGGTACTTTGATGAACAAGGTCAAATTTACAGAATGCACTTAAAACATTCACATGGTATGGGCTGTAAAGTGGTTTAGAGCAAGCACAACCTCCTGCAATTCACAGCTCTTGCTTTGCAGATGTTTACATCAATAAATTCATAAAATGACTATAAGAAGTAAAACTAAAATGATCAGAAGAATTAGATTAGTACAATATTTTAAGGCAGTAACTGTATGTCTTATATTTTCCTGTTTTCTTTGTAAGATTTAAAATCCTATGCTACTTACTAATTCTATAAAGAGATACAATGGTAATAATATTGATAATCCTGATAAAACATGATAATACAGGTCTCCATGTGCCTAAATATATGTGAACATAAATGGAGATTATAGCAAACAATTTTAGAACAAGAGGGCTTTGGCTTCAGGGTCAGCAAACTATATTTCATGAGCCAAATTTTTTTTTTTTTTTTTTGTGGGTACCGGGGGGTCGACCTCAGGACCTCGCGCGCCAGCAGGCGCCCGTGCCGCTGAGTGATATCACCGGCCCCTTTTTCGTATGTGGGTTCCGGGAGTCGAACTCGGGCCCTCGCGCTTGCCGGGCAGGCGCTTAAGCCGCTGAGCCATCTCACCGGCCCTCATGAGCCAAATTTAGCCCATGGCCTGTTTTATGAATATATTTGGAACACGTCCACACACACTATTTACCTGTTGTCTGTGTTTGCTTTTATGAGAGAGTGGCAAAGGTCAGTACTTACAATTAAAAAAAATGTGGCCTACCAAGCTCTTTATAGAAAAAGTTAGTGAAAACTTTGTATAACTGGGCAGTTAGTTTAAATCTATGCTAAAACATCCTTTACATTATTGATTTTTTTTAAGAGAAAAAAGATAAACAAACAAGCTTTTCAAAGATTTTAGAATCCCTTGTTGGAGAAAGTTTTCAAGACAGGAAACTAGTCTCTCCAGGAGGGTGCCCAACTATTCCTATTAGTCTGGGACTCTTCTAGTCTTGCTACTGAAAAATTTCTCCATTTCCTAGAAAATGAGGATGCTTCGTCCCTTTCTTTCACCTCACACTGAGACCCTAGGGGAGAACAACATCTTATGCATCCTTGAAGTTACAGTACATCCTCCTTCTACCTCTAACACAGGTGCTAGTTACTGAGAAGAATTCAAGCAAGTTATGGCATCATATGCAGTTTCAGACCTTTTCTAAAACCTAAATCCCTCTGTACTGAACAGAGCTCTTCAGGTAGTGGAGACCACATCCAAACAAGTAAAAGTGTTTTATTTAACAGCACTGTTTCTACTTCTCAAAACCTTGCCTTGAAGGATACTCATTTACAAAGACAACAATTGACAGCTTTGTTAGGGGTGATATCAGATGAAGACAAAAGAAGAAAGGCCTGCATTCCCACTCCCTTAAGCCAACTGACCAACCGAAGAGGCACTATTCGGGCTAGCAAGGTGGAGAGAAGCTGCAGGCCCAGAAGGGTTCAGTCTCTGAGTCTCTGCTGGGTGTGCAGGCTAAAGTGGGAGACAACAGCAATGCCTGGAAGCCGCATTCCTGGGAGGCCCCAGTGGAAAGCAAGTGACATCAGGACTCCCTGCTACAAAGCCAGAATGATGAAAAGGTAGCAAGAATTAAGGGAGCACTGCTTCCTAATGAATGGTGGCCATATTTTTTTTTGGGGGGGGGCCCGAGAGATGAAGAGGAGAGTTGAGTAGAGCAATATATGAGTCCAAGTTTCAGTGAAAGTTCCTAATCCATTTTCCACAAAACTTAATCTTGAGTAGACCAAGGATGCTTAAAGGGAACAGCCTCAGAGGGAACAGTGATCATTTTGAGTTTGCCAAAGTTAATTTTGTTTTTTCTTCGTTCCTCAAAATAATTTATTTTTTGTTTTATAGTTGTAGCAGCTGGAAAACCATCTCAGTTTAAACTGTGAAAAAAATTGCCAAATGTTGTTTTCCTCGAGATGTATGCTTTTAAGTAACAAATTTACACCTAAACGGGGTGACACTTGTCAAAGACTGAGATGCTATACCCTATACTAGGTCCCTGGCTAGAATGGTTTATCCACAAAGCTACACAGGCACGAGTTCTCACATGCAGCAAAAGGAGTAAAACAAAAGATGAATGTTGATTCTTAAACTTGTGTTAGCATTCCACTGGTGATGATCTTAAATCTGTGAGCTTTGCATAATGGGCAAACTACTAATGTTGGTACAACATTCATTAGCTGTTAGCTGATGAGGGCATGGATGAGTCATCATAAAGGTACTTTTTTGCTCTTTGTTTATGAGGGAAAAGGGCACTTTAATAGATATTTTGGTTATTTCATAGTAAAGGAAAATTATATATTAGAAGTATGCATTGAAGACAACCAGGACGCAAGTTATTGTGTATAATCCTAAAAGCCTGACTTCATTGTTATCGCCCTTATGTCATTATAGAGACTGTTAAGTGAGGACTGGGAGATCAGGGAGTGGAAGCATTGCTTCCTCTCTTTGGGTAAAGCAAACAGTGAGGATCCAGGCTGTAAGTCAGTGGGTCTGAGATGAGGAGAAAGAGGGAGAAAGACATCTCCACAGAGAAGCATGGACTGTCACTAAGAGTTTTATGTGAGCAAAGCCATACTCAAAATAATGTTTTTTTCTGAATATACCAAATTTGAAAAGGTGACTCCATGTAAAAATGTAGCAGATCATCTCTTTCAAAAAAGTATGACCCAGGCTGGTGAGATAGCTCAGCAGCATAAGTGCCTGCCTAGCAAGCATGAGGTCCTGAGTTCGACTCCTGGTACCCACATAAAAAGGAAAAACGGGCCGTTGACATCGCCCAGCGGCACAAGCACTTGCTGGCAAGCGTGAGGTCCTGAGTTCGACCCCCAGTACCCACACACACACAAAAAAGGTATGACCCATGACTAAGTTAAAATAAAACCTTGCTTGAAATCTGTTTACTACTATTGAATTGTGCTAGGCTCACACACTGTAATTGTGTAGTTCGATAAATGTTCACAAATTGAACACAATAATGTAGTCCACACCCAGATCAGAAAATAACACAAAGGTAATAACACATTACCTTTGAATCACTGTCCATTATTACTTGACTTCTTACATTTTTATTAGATACCAGTATTTAATCTTAGTCATTTGAAGGGTCTCAGCTTAGGGACTCATGCTTTCTACTGGGGTGAAGTTTGGAGTCAAGTGCAGGGCTCTGGAGGAGCTGTGGAAGGCATAAAACCAGAGTCTCAGAGGGAAACCTGGAGCCACAGTTTAGGCAGAGGCCAGCGAACGAGCTCTGTAAAGGGTCATATTGCAAAACCTTAGGGCTTTATAGGGCATGAGGTCTTTGTCACAATTCTAAATGAATGTCAATGTCTGTGTTCTAATTTTTTTTTTTTTTTTTTTTGTGGGTACCGGGGGGTCGACCTCAGGACCTCGCGCGCCAACAGGCGCCTGTGCCGCTGAGCGATATCACCGGCCCCTTTTTCGTATGTGGGTTCCGGGAGTTGAACTCGGGCCCTCGCGCTTGCAAGGCAGGCGCTTACGCCGCTGAGCCATCTAACCGGCCCTGTGTTCTAATTTTTAAAAAAAGGCATTCAGCTGTATTTTCCCACCTTCTCTTCACCCTTGTAGAGTAAGCAATATCAGTAGAATGTGTGGTGTTATGTGAATGACATCTGAAATACATTAAAAGGGGAACCATATAAAACACTAGACTTCACTTTAAATAAAAGGCAATTAACTTAGACAATTGCTATCTAGACAGGACAAGAAAACATGAGTGTTAGAGTTTATATTTACTTATTTCTGTCCTTGGTCTAGTTTTCAACTTTTAAAATAATGCAGTAGCCAGCAGCAAGTTCTGGGAATATCCAGAAGCAAGAAAGATTATTTGTTATATTTAGCAAAATTGCTTAAGGAAAGTGCTCTGGATTTCACACAATTTTCTAACTCTCGAGTTCATTAAAAGTGAAATTTTGCTCCAATAAAATATTCCATAAATAGTGGAATTTATATCTGATAATTTAATGATTAAACTTCACTATATAAGTGAATTGAAAAGAAAAACACAGTCACACGTGACAACACCTATTTTACACTTTTTAATACCATTGGTCATTTTATTCTGTTTCCATTCAATTCTGCTTTCATAACACTAATCTTGTTCTGAGACACGAGGAAATGATTTGGATCAAATTGAACTCAATAAGTATTTCCAATCTCTACCCAATTATAAGACAGCAAATGGCATGTCTACAAAATTTCCATGGAACAAAAGAATGCTTAATTTAAGGACTAGCCACACTGGCCACCTAGGTGCTCCTTGATTCTCTTTTCTACCATCTAGAATAATCTCAATAGAGGTCAGGGATAAAGAAAAGAAAGAGGGGCCGGTGAGAGGGCTCAACGGTATAAGCGCCTGCCCGGCAAGCGCGAGGTCCTTAGTTCAACTCCTGGTACCCACATTAAAAAAAAAAAAAGAAAGAAAAGAAAAAAGACATGTGGGTTGGAGAAATTGCCTTGAAAGTGATTAGATACATAGATTCACGAACCAGAATATCTCTTCTATTTGCAATAGAATTGTATGGAAATTCTGATATAATTTAGGTATAGTACAAATACTTTGGATTAAAATAATAAAAAGGTACTGGTAAATAAATAATATGTAAATTTTTCTTGTGTTCACTTTGTGGTTTACTATTATCTGTCAACACTGAGTTATAGTGGCAAACACATTTTTCTGGTTACTGTGGATATTGTATCAGTCAAAAAGGAATACCAAGTACAGGTACACACTACAGAAAATATGTTAGTTTAAGGCAATCAGTTTGTTTTAATTGATTATAGAGTGACACCAGCATTTGCAAGTGTGCCATCTTAATAAAAATGAAACTCATGACCTTCATCTGTTACATATTAAGTATGAAAGAAAAAATTACCTATTCATTTTTTCCTTAGATATTATTCTTTTTATTATCCATCAATCTTTACTGAAATAAGATTTCTTTTTATGTTATCATAAAAAAAACAAATCTGGGATGATTGGATTATTGTCTTCCCATAGTGTTGAGATAACTCTTTATTTATCTATCAATAGAAAGAGTCTCTTCCACACCTTCAAATACCATATTCAAATGAATAAAAATAGGACTGTTAGGGCCGGTGAGATAGCTCAGTGGTGTAAGCGCCTGCCTGGCAAGCGCGAGGGCCCAAGTTCAACTCCCGGAACCCACATAAAGGAAAAAGGGCCGGTGATATCGCTCAGTGGCACGGGCGCCTGCTGGCACGCAAGGTCCTGAGTTCGACCCCTGGTACCCACAAAAAAAAAAAAAAATAGGACTGTTGGTAGAATGTGTTACAACTGACCTATTTCTTCCTTTTGGGGGGAGATAATTTCAATAATAGAAAAAACTCATCACCTACCCCTCCCAGACAACATACACACAATTCTTTCCCCAAGCACACTTCTTATTCTAAGTTTGCTGATATTTTTTAGACTGTCACGAGACCTTTAAATTTATTTCCCACTGCCAAATTGGGGTTCATTGTAATGTTACACAAAACAGTTGTAGTAATACCACTGTGTAACAACTATTGTTCTGGACAATAAATTCAATTTAGTTATCTTAATCCAGAGTGCTATAACAAAAATAACACAGCCTGGGTGGCTTAAACAAGAGCAATGTTTGTCTCACAGTTCTAGAGATTGGCAAAACCAAGACCAATGTGGTAGACAATTCAGTTCCTGGTAAGGGTCTTTTTTCTGGTTATGCTCTCTTGTGCCATGGAGAGAGAGAGAGAATAGGAAAGAAAGCTCTCATGTCTCTTCTTATAAGGACACACCCCATCATAAGAGCTCCCCTTTCATGATCTACTTACTTAAAAACAACATCTGGGGCCGGTGAGATGGCTCAGCAGCATAAGTGCCTGCCTGGCAAGCGCGAGGTCCTGAGGTCGACTCCTGGTACCCACATTAAAAAAAAAAAAAAATACACCATCTGTAAGTAGCATCATATTGGGAATTCAATATATGAATTGAGAGGAAGGGACTCAAACATGCAATCCAAAATACTAACCCAGTGAAATTTTCTGGCAATTAAATAAAGAAAAAATATTTACTCAAAATATCTATCTCTATCCTCCCAAATTAGTTCTTGAACTCATGGAATTATTTTTTTAAAAATCAAGTAAAAACTGTAAGGTCACATTTTTAATATTTAGGCCTTTAACTGACTTGCATTAGAATAAGTAGAGTTTTATATGCAAACCAAATTGTTGGTTGCCCTCACACCAAACGGAATGTCTATAGTCAAAAATACAGATACTGTGCTAGAAAGTGTTCATAAGAATGTGGAAAGTTTTATTAGATAATATTGATGAGGATGTGGAAAAATTGGACCCCTTACACCCTGCTATTAGGAATGCAAAATGGTATAGTCACTTTGAAGAACAGTGAACAGTTCCTCACAGGTACAGCTGCCTTATGATCCAGCAATTCACTCCTAAATAGATCATTTATCCAAGATAAAGGAAATCATGTCTCCACATGAAGTTCTGTACACAAATATTCATTGAAGAATTTTCTATCACAGCCAAAAGATGGTATCAATAAACTGATGAATTCAATAAATAAAATGTATCTCCATACATTAGAATATTATTCAGTCATAAAAAGAAAGTACTAATGTTTACTAACATATGCATGAAGCTTGAAAACGGTATGCTAAGTCAAAGAAGCCAGTTATACAAAACTGAAGCCACATATTATGTGATTTCATGTATATGAAATGCCAAAATGAAGAAATCTATAGGAAATGAAGGTTAGTGGTTGCCTAGCGCTTGGTAGACTGGGGAGGTGGGGTGGTGCTGCGGGGTGCACGGTTTCATTATGGAATAATGAAATGTTCTTGAATTGATTGTGGAAATGGATGCATAATTTTGTGCTCTACCTTGTCTAGATTAGATTGTTGGTTTTAAATTGTATGTTCCCATGGAGCTCGTTCAGTGAGAAAGAATACCAATAATAAATAAATATTTTTGATAGTGAAGATGGTACAAAGCAAATGAATCGGGTAAATTACACAGAGGTTGGCAGGTGCTAGATGGATGTTTTAGGTGGACTAGAGGAAGTCTCTGTAAGGACAGTGTTTGAGTTAAGACCAGAGCAATGCTAAGAAGTAAAACAGGATATTCTTGGAGGAAGATGATCTTTTCAAGTACAAAAGGCCTAAGTATAATATAAGTTGGCATGCTCAAATGACCACAGGAAACTACTGTAAACCACACAAAATAAATGAAGTCATGGATGTTGCTATATTTTGGATCTGAAATGTCTCCAAAAATCCCATGTTTTAAAGTCTTGGTCTCCAGCTTGGTGCTTTTGGAAGGTGGTTAGGTACCAACAGCAGGCATGCAAACAACAAAAATTCCCTTTTGTTTCTTTGGTTTCTAACCCTTTAACTAGGTGCCAGTATTCAAAAGTAAAATGCATTTTAGCATAATTATTAAGGGATTCTAAGCATAAAATTTCCTGTGAAATATTGGCTCCAGAAAGGGAACAAGTCTAAGCCAAATATTAAAATGATGTTTTTCCAGCCGTTTTAGCACCTTTCTGATAGGAAACTGCTCTATGGAATATGTGCACAAAAGCATTTAATGGGAAGGTAGATTTACTCTCTCATCCATGCTACCAAGAGTTTCACTTCCACATCTCATAATGTAAACAGAATTTACATTGCCTTATGAATTATAGAATTGTTGTTTTATTAAATCTTTATTCAATGATTGATGGTATCAATATCTCTAATTCTGCCTTGCTTAGAGACAATGCAAAAATATATAAAATACACTGTTTTTTCCTATCTCAAATTTATGTTATTAAATCCAAGGGTTCTAGTACTCGTTTATTCTTCATGTGAAAAGATTGACAAAGATGCTACATTAGGCCCAGAGTGGTGGTAGAATAAATCCCAAATAATTTATGTCACAGGGTGTGTGTGTGCATAGGTGTGTGTGTGTGTGTGTGTGTGTGCACACAAGAGATTTTACAACCAAAAATATATACCACATCATTTCCATGTAAATTTTTGTTTGTTTTTAAAGTACCATTTGATATTATTGAATAGAGAAAAGGGGGAGGAGTTTTTAGAGGCTATCCTTAGTCTTCTAAAATCATGGAAATGTATTCCTGATAAGATTTCCAAAACAGAAATATCTTTATTAGTCAAGCATTTGATTCTCTGTGAACTTAGGGCATTGTTGTTTTAAGTGGAATTTACTAGCACTAAATGAAATACTGTGCCAATTTGCTAAGTTCCTTGAGTGACTGTGACCCCACTTTATTTTGTCATAAGTGGTATATGATGTTCAGAAAAAATTATTCATAATATCACTAGCTCAGAACTGAGATAAATTTGAACCTGTTTTATCTTTACTGGAAATCAGCATAAGCTAATCAAAACACTGAACTATAGTGAACACTTAATGAACATTTAGGGTTTAATTCTTTCTCAGTTTTGTAATGTATTAATGGAATGTGATTTCTAAAGGTTGCAACTAGAGCTTGTATTTTCCATGAGACCGAAAATTAAATTGAGCCACTGATGTTGACATTTTCATTTTCACTTCAAAAGAGCATTGGACTTAGAAGAAACTATGAATGATCTCAAGTTATTTTTAAATATAATTAACAAATTCTTGATGCTTATACTTCATTAATAAATGTATTTATTTATACTTGAAATCAAAGCTAAATAAACCTAATACTCAGGCAAAAGTATTTGTAAATGAATAATAACAGCAAAATATCTGTGATTATCACAGTACACATGCGTAAAGTGGCTTGCGCCAGGTTTAGGTTGATTTTGTAGATTTACATCACCACTGCTTAAAACTACTTTGTGAATACCATTTCTAGCAGTCAAAATATCATGTCAGAATGTGTTTCTTTAATACTGAGTAGTAAGTATGAAGATTAGTATTAATGCACTATTGTACTATATTTCATAACTTTAAGAAATACTTTCGTTTATGATTTAGGTTAATGATTCAATGACTAACCTAGGTCTACAGTTTTCAAAAACAAAAATAACTATATTACATTAGTTGAATTTCTTGTTGTGGACACAATACCTAACCCGCCCAATTTAAACAAATAGAGGTGTAAATTGTCTCTCAGTTTCAAAGAATTCAGCCCATGATCGGCTGGCCCCAAGAGAGAAATATCATGGCAGAAAGACTTGTTGAACAAATCTGCTTAATTTATGGCAGCTGGGAACCAAAGCAGGGAACAGTGACAGAGAGGAAAGGGCAAGGGACCAGATAGAGTACCCAAGATCACACCACCAAGATGACCCAGACACAACCAAAAATGTGCTCCATTGGGTTGCTCCCAAAGTAATTAAGTTCACACAACCAAGTTTAACTGTCACATCATACCTCTTATGCAGTACATCTCCCTGAACCATACTTAATAATTCTGCTTTAAATGATAACAACTATCTTGAGTATAACCAAAAACATTATAAATATTTCACTAAAGTCTTAATAGTTCCAGCATTTTTCAAAAGGCCAAATCCCTCTCTTCTAAGACTCAAGGCAAACCCTCAGCCATGAACCTCATTAAAAATTTAAAAATCAATTACATAATTCCAAGGTACAATGGCTAAGGGTGAATATTCCTCTTCCAAATGAAGGAAGAAAAAGGATAGAAAATAGAACCAAAACACAACTGAAATCCAGCAAAGCAGACATTAAGTCCTGTAGCTCCATATTCAGCATCAGGGCATCTAGTGGTAAATGTGAATTCCAAAGTGCAATTGCATTGGCTCCACTCGGGGCCTGCCACTTTGCTCAGCAAACGTTTGACAATCCTGGCATCTCTAACTTTCTGGGATCTCCACTGCGCATTTCACACACAGAACTTTCAGAGGCTCTTTGCTTGGCTTTCCAACCACTTCTCTGAAATCTGTGCAGAAGTCTCCATGACTCCACAACTCTTGCATTCTGCATGCCCATAAAACCAGCATTTTGCAGACCATGCCAAGGACAGCTGTCTGCAGGAGCAGTAGCCAGGACTCTTGGACCATGCCTGCAATGGCCTCTGACTGCTGGAATGTCTGAGTATATTGAAATAAATCCTGGGGAACCAATTCCCTAGAAGGCCCCCCTTGAGCAAGGGGCTTAGGAGCTCTCTTTTCAAATGGAAAGTTTATACTTTTGTGCCATTAAGCCTACAGTGGGTGGGTTCTTGCTGATTCCTGAAATGCCCTTAAAGAATCTTTCTTTTTGTCCTTGTACAAAGTACCTGGTTTCTTTTTAATGGTGCCAATCTCTTCAGCTTCTTTGGTCACAAATTTACACATTATTCTGGGGCACATTTTAAGTGTTTAAATTTTTTTTCTTATGCTTCTTTGCCCAGATTCTCACTATATATCTGGGTAAAGCAGCCAGCAGACCCCATGCTGCAGCCTGAGTGTTGGGGCATCTTGAAATTGCCTCTGCCAGAATAATGAGTCCATAGCCCTTAATCTTATTTTCCTGCAAAATGTAGAAAAATTCTTTGGTGAAGTGTAATACACATGGCCTCTAGTCCACATTCCAATAAAATCCTTGTTTTCAACTGAAACCCCTTGGGCAGCTTTACTGTCCACAATCTTACTGACATTCTAGTTATCTGATCTCTGACCAGACTCACCTTCAAGCTCTGCTTACAGCATTTTAGGACTTCTCTACCCTGCATCTCTAAAAATGTCCATAACTCTGCAAGCAAACTGCAAAGGCTCCTACACCACATGGTCAGGTGCAGTCACAATAATGGTCCCACTCCTCACACCAATCTTTTGTATTAACAAGCTTTCCTGGTACCCAATACCTGATACTTACAACTTAAAGTAGGAGAGATTTAATTTCATTCCCAGTTTCAGGGGATTCAGTCAATAGTCAGCTGGCTGTAAGACAGGAACATCATGGTGGAAGAACATTGTGGAGTAAAGGTGCTTAGTTCACAGCAGGTACTTAGTGTAGCAGGGAGCAGTGACAGAGAGAAAAGGCTGAGGGACCAAATACAGTATCCAAGTTCATGCCTCCATGATCACTCAGGTAAACCCAAAAGTGTGTTTTACCAATATCCTGAGTGGCTCCCAAGCCAATCAAGTTGATGCAATTAGGCTAAACCATCACGTACAGAAATGTGATTTTTGCTGAGCTTCACAAAGTCATATTATACTTCTGATTACTAATTAATCTGTAAAGCAGTTTACTCTATAACTATTTCTTCTCTCCCAGGACATAAATTTTTATATTTAAAATACATCGTATTCTCCTATTCAAAATTTGAGCCCTTTTTTATATAGTAATAATTTTTCCTCACATAGATTTAGTTGTAAAAGCTCTGAAAAGAAACAATGACAGTTTAACTACATTTTATTAGAATCCCAAACAAAAATAGCCTCCTTAATTTTGACAAATAAGAGCAGTAAGACAAATGGCTATAATTGTATTGACCTGTTCACCTTGCAGAACCATTTAAACTTGGTTACCATGGAAAATCATGCTGAGAATGAAACAGCAGGAGAAATCTAATTTAGCACCAATGCCAGTCAGTTGATCCAAGCATTGCTTCTAGGTTCTTTCCTTGGAATTTTTTCTCAGGGTCACCAGTTGTTTCACTACATTTGCTCTAGAAAATTAATAATATTTTAATTCATCCTGCACAAAAGATACATTTCCCATCTGTCATCTAAACAACTGCAGAATAAAGCACCTTAACACTTTGACAGGAACAACAGATCGTTTTGACTGCCTCCTGAACTCTCAAAACAATTAACAGAAAACTGCCACTTTGCAGTCTATTTTTCTTGACTCCTCAGCAGCATTCAATCCTCCTAAACACACCCCTTAAAACATTCTGTCTGATTTAGGTAACGTCATACTCTCCTTTATCATTTTTATAAACTCATCTCCTGCTTTTCTATAGTCACTCAAATCTCAGACTTAGCCTTCTTCTTTCAGAATCCAAAACATTTTTCTCCATGGAACCTCGCCCCCACTAAAGGTTTTCTTTGTCATATACCAAGAACTGCTAAAATTTAATCTTTATCCTAGACCATTTTTCAGAAATACAGAACTACACGTTCTAATCTCCAAGAAATATTACTTCTAGATAACTTAATTAAACAAATCCAAAATTGTTCCTCTTTTTTCCAGTGTTCTTTACCTCAGTGAAGCACCACCTTCCATATAGTTATACAAGATGGAAATCCATAAAGCATTCTGGAGTTATTTTTTCCCCTCAAGTCCCATCCAATAGTCTGCCCAGGTGGCTCTTTCTCCAGAACCTAACCCATCTGTTTTCTTTCTTCTTCTACAATCACCACCCTCATGAAAACCACCAAAATCACTTCTTTTGTACTAAGAAAGTTTTAACAGTTCCCTCTCTCAGCTTTTCACCCCTTCCAGTAAGTTTTCAACCTGTACACAGAGTTATATTTAAAAAATGTAAATCTATCATTGTCAGATCTCACCATCACTTCCTTATTATGGTAACTCATTGGCTTCCTATTGAGTTTGGAGTGAATACCGAAATTCTTGTCATGAATTTGCCAGTCCTGCCTGGTATTACTCATACCATGCTTCAATATAACATCGTGGCTTACTCAATTCTTTGCACTCTAGCCACACTGGTTTATTTAAATTTTTGAAGAATCCATTTTTGTCCCTATTCTCATGGTTTTTCCTTTGTGTGCCAACTCTTTGACAATCCTATCAAAAAATATTTTCTTGACATAAGAGAAAATTCCCATAAAATGCTCTGCTGTCACGGGGGTGCGAAATCAAGATAGCAGTTCTCATATTCCACATGTTGCCATTATGAGTTTACTTTCCCTAGACTTGAAAAATGAAGTTTAGGAAATCTATGTTCTTTTAAGAAATCTGTCATGGCTGCATATCTTATTAGATACAAACACTTTACTTTGACTCTAGGAGTTTGTTAATAAGTATTCTAATATTGATGGAAAGATTGCTTTTGTAAGTATAGCCGCACACAGGGTATAATGAATCATGTATTTTTTTTCTTCTAAGCATTGCTTGTCAAAATAAAATGAGTAAAATAAAATAGAACTGAAATAGCCTGTGTTGGAAAGAGTAAATAGTGGATAGTGGACTCTTTCTAATGTAAAGCTAAGTGAGGAAGGTATATATGTATCCTGGGAATCAAAAGGTCATCTTAATCTGAAATACTAACTTGTTCATCAATTGATGAATATTTAAGTTGTTCTACTTTTGGCTATTATGAATAATGCTGGTATGGACATTTCTGTAAAAGAAAAAACTTTGTGTACATTACCAATTCTTTTGATTGCATATTGTTAAGAATGGAATTGATATAGAATTAACCCACATTTCACATTTTGAAGAATTGCCTAACCATTTTTCAAAATATCAATATTATTTCATATCTCTATCAATAATGTATGAAGATCTAATTTCTCTACATCCTTACCAAAAGTTGTGATTTTCTAACTTCTTTATTATAGTCATTTTACTACGTTTGAAATTACTGTGATTTTGATTTGCGTGTTCCTGGTGGCAGTGGTTAGAACCGTTGCATGTTTGTGATCATTTGTATATCTCACTTGTACAAATTATCCATTGTAATAATCAGTACAGATCCTTTATTTACCTAGAAAAAAATATTTCCTCATACACTAGTAGGTATACAGAATAGGAGAATTTGATTTTACTTTTTGTGTTTGTTTTCTTTTTACCTTCCTCTACTTATAACTGGTCTTCATCTGTGATTTGGAGTGACAGGTTTTGTTTGCTTTCTCTTACAGTTTTTGTGTGTAGGTAAAACAGAAGCAAAACTCATGTGGCAATTTTCCATTAAAATCACAAAACCACAAGCTAATCTTTTCAATGCAGATTATTTTTACACCATTCCAAATGGCAGGTTGCAGGTATGGTATACGGATGACAAGGGTAAATCTCCCTTACACTGTGGCTCTGTCATACTCTAAACAGTCTCTGTAAAGATGAAACTAAAAACCAACCTACATTTTTAGCATCATTGGCACACTGTTTTAGAGTAACATATGAGATAAACAAAACAAAAGATTCCTGTAAAGTATGTGGTACATACATCTAACATCATAACTTTGTTTTTCCAAATTCAAAAAAAAAAAAAAACTATGTAAATCCTACTTTATATATTATCTAGTGATTCCAAGTAACAACTGTTTGGGAGCACCCAGGGTTGTGCAAATTATACAAGGTAAGAAGGTTTCATTTGATTTTACAGATTGTCTACATACATTAAATTAGTTAGAAGATTGCTAATTCCTCATCTTTGGTTGGTACAGTTTAGATGAAACCACATTGCTAATTCATGCTAAAAAAATCACTTATTGGAGTAGAAGAAAATTAGCCTCAAATGTCACACTTAACAGCATCAGCTCTCAAAATACCACAGTTGGTTATTAAAATAAAATACCTCACAGATGTTCAGAAACCCTACCTAATCAGACTGATGTTACAGTTCTAATAAGAGAACAATAGGTTTCCTGAAAAAAGGCTTCTGAGAACAGAACGAACTTGACAAAATGCAAAATCTTTACTAATAATTAATAACCCACAGGTTCTCAACTCAGCGATAGCTAAGAAGAAAGGAAAGGTCAGTCTTAACAGAATAGCTCACAGCTATCTAAAAAATACCCCCCAATGAGCTACTAAAAACCAATAAATATTTTGAATTGTAAAATGCTGAGAATTTCAGAGCCTTTTAGGTAATATAAGTTTTTCTGCTTGTGGTAGCATTTTCTTAAAAGTATTGGATAGCAAGAAAAAATCAAAATGCAACAAAATACTCGGTATAATACACAGTATTCCTATGAAAATAGCAGCCTGTGTTATTTTCAATAGACCACATCATAAAATTATGTCAATAACTGAGAAAAGATGAAAATACTACTACTTTACATCTCCTCTAGCCATTCATTTGCCATCTAGTCAGTGAGAAATGTTTTAAGTAAAATTTGTAGTATGTAATATTGATATATACAAAAGATTATGTGTGTACAATATGTTATAGAATGGACATTAATCAGTCCATTACCTTGCTTAAAAATCTAAAAGATTAAAATTTTTATGGAAATTCCTACATCCTCCAAAATGCAATCCATCTGTACACTGCCATGACCAGGCCCCATCTTGATAATAGGCAAACAGTATTAATTATTAAAGAGATTTTTATATTCAGTGTATTTATCCATAAACATATTATTTTGCTGTTTGTATACAACAAAATTAAAAGTACTTTAGTGATCTGAAATCACTAATTTCTTGCAATACATTTCTAAAATTCATATGGAATAATATATCTATATCTATCTATCTATCTATCTATCTATCTATCTATCTATCTATCTATAGGTAGTTCTTTTGATTTTACTGATGGATAATCATATATTGTGCTTCTCTAAATGTAAATGTATGACAGCATGTTTATAGATTTTCTAATATTTCACTAATCTTGACTCTTGCATCTTACGATAAAACATGATATGGTCACGATGTGCCATCTTTGTTTCTATACTTCATTGGATTTTACTATTTGTTTTAGTCTTTTTACCTCAACATTTGTTGGTAATACAGGCTTATCCATTTTTGTTCCTTTATTGTTCTTTTGTTTATCTCAGGCTATACTCATCAGTGGATTTATTCACTAATGTGATCAGTAACTGAATTTGCTTTTAGGAGGTGGAGCCTGGATAGAGGTAGATTGCTGGGGATGTGACTTGGAAAGTCATAGGAGCAATTTTCCTCTATCAGGCTCTTCCACAATGCCCTTTTTCCTTTGTAGCCATACCAACCATGCATGGACTGAGACCTCTGAAACTGTGAGTCAAAATAAACCTCTCCTCTTCTAAGCTGCCAGATATCTTTGGGGAAATAGATATTTAAGCACAGGGTAGGTTTTGGGTCCTGTAAAGAGAAGTATGGCTAATTGGTATCTTCCTCTGAATACAGTGAGAAATGGAAACATATTTAAAACAATAGCAGTACCAGCAACAGTGCTTACACTAAAGGTAATGTCCAACTTTCAGAGTCCCTAGAGCCACTTCCCCAAAAATATGTAAAGAAGATATTTAAACATATCTGAAGAGTATGGGCAGCAAGAAAAGTGAAATCTGGAAAACAACAAAAATGTAGAAAATAAAAATTAAACAGTTTAAATAAATATTGAGAAAAATAATTTGTGTACAGTAACAATTAATGTAAGGAGAACTGAGAGATATACCTAAGAAAAAAGGTGATAGCCATATTGTGGAGGGTTTGGGGTGTCAGACTAAGATGTTTGAAATTTTTAATGTAGGTAGAATTATTGGTAATGTTTTAGTCATGAAGAAACATACTCAGAAGTTGTTTAAAAGGTTAGACTTCTTGCTATCGTACGGGAGTTGAGGAGGGGATCATAATGAGGTGTGTTAATAGAAAACTGGGAGGCACTGGTACATCTAAATATCAATATCATAATTAAGCCAACAGGAATGGTGACAACAGCACCGCTTATATTTCCTATATTATCTATTGTTAACAAAGTACATGTGAAGCTTTCCCTTCTATCCCAAAGAAAAATTGTGAGGTCCTCCATATCAAAAATACAGCAGGAAACATCAGAGTTCTGAGAAGAAGGTGCCATTGCCAGGAAACAACCCTTGGAAACTTCTGCTTAGAATGAATTTATCTTCTAAGGTTTTTGTTGTATTTCCCTATTATGCTTTAAGAGGGAGTATCTTAGCTTTTTGCACATTATTGAGAATAGGTCAATATTCCAATGAACTTAAATGTTTTTTTCTTCCTCAGTAAAAGAGCATGGGAAGTTGATAGCTATTCTGCCAGTTTATGATACCATCCCATAGAATGTAACACAAAATAAATATTAACTTTTTGATATGCACTGAGATTCAGAGAGTGAACATAGCGGTATATATTTGGGTTATATCTCTCTGAATAGCCTCAAAATACTCCATGAAAATTATCTTAATGGTGTCCACAATGACACAGGTAAATGGCAACTATTGCCATTCTACTTAGTAGATCTGTGTAAATAGGTTTACAGAAATGAATTGCTTGGCTTCATAAATCCAACTTATATTCATTTCAAAACTTAATCAACATACAGGGAAAACTAAGATCCTGACTCCAATTTAGACTTTCAGGAATAATGATGGGCAGTGATGGTGGGCATAGGCAAGAAGGAGCCCATTTATACCTGCTTAGTGATATTTCCTGCTTCTATTCATTTTTTGAAAAATAATGAAAATTAGCGGTTGCAGATGAGACTAAGATGACTTTTCTGACATTTTCTTAGGAGTGAACTTTTTCAAAACTCTTTAAAGTGTGACATACGATTACAACTACAGGGAAGTCTAACTTTCCTGATTGGGAAACAATATGAGTTTTTCATTAAGTGACTGCTAGGCATGCAGTTAGGCACTTGCAGAAAGACGCAAAGGTGAATAATAATCAGTGTCATAATTAACATGCTATAGGAGATAGAAGGAGAGAAAAAATTTCACTGCCCTGTAATAAATGAACTGGCTCTTCAAGAAGTGTTAAGTATTTATTAGATATGCTGTAAAATCTGAGAGCTGGAAATGAAACTAGATATAAATATCATTAAGTCCCAAAATCATTAAGTTCCACCCTTAATAGAATATGCACCAAATGTTTTTTAAAACATGCAAAATGTTTTCAAGTACATAGGGTTTTTTTGGTTTGGTTTGAGGTTTTTCTCTAAAAAGTCAGTGAAATACGTATTATCATAAACTCCATTTTATAGACTGAAAACCTAAGACTCAAAGATGAAATATTATATGACAATTATAACATTGAATTATCTAATAGAAACACTGATGTGCTTATTAACTATAACTCATTTCAATAATTTGCTTATGAGTAATTAAGGAATGAATTCTAAGGCAAGTCTTTCATATTAATCTGTTTCTATTCTATGTTTTCTGTTCTATTCTTTGTTCCAGTATCAAACTGATTTCTTCATTTTTCACATCCTAGCAATTTTCTTTTTCTTTTTCTTTTTTGTGGGTCCCAGGAGTCGAACTCAGGACCTTGCGCTTGCCAGGCAGGCACTTATGCAGCTGAGCTATCTCACCGCCCCCTAGCAATTTTCAACAGAAATGCAGAAGGAAAATATTACACCAAAGAATTACCAAGAGGCAAATGATTAAGAAAAATCCAGAGTAAAGAAGCTGAGATTTATATTTGCATTTAAATTGTCTTCCGTTTGCTAGAATTGTACAACTATCTCTTGAAATAACCCAGCCAGTGACTTTCATTTGTTCTGAGCAAACATAAAGCAATGACAATTGATTAGATTCTACAGGCAGATTATAGTATGACACCTATGTAGACTACAACTTTCTTTGAAGTCCTAAGTAATTCTGCCATTTGGGAGGTACTGGTAGGAGGCAATAAGGTGCTAAATTAAAGCCCCTTTCTGGCCCAAGTTAGAAAACTAAATGGATGCCCAGAATTATAAAAAGAGCTATAGTAAGAAAAGGTTCTTTTTTTTTTTTTTTGTGGGTACCAAGGGTTCACCTCAGGACCTCACGCGCCGGCAGGCGCCTGTGCCGCTGAGCGATATCACCGGCCCTTTTTTCATATGTGGGATCTGGGAGTTGAACTCGGGCCCTCGCGCTTGCCAGGCAGGTGCTTATGCCGCTGAGCCATCTCACTGGCCCCAAGAAAGGGTTCTTGAATCCTCTACATATATGAAAAGGAAAATAAATGCTATTTTCTACACATAATTAAATGAAAGAATTAACGTTATCTGATGATTTTGTAATTGTATACTTACTGTATTCATTATGAATCTGTACCATATGAATGAGTTGACTTTGGAACATCAATATCTCAGAATTGTAATCCTCACATAATTTGATTTCTAGGGAAATTCTTTCAGATCAAATAATTGTTTTCAAAGAGAAGTATGCAGTATGCATCACATTGGGAGAAAGAAATAGATGTGGTTATGATTTGATTTAGTGATAACTGTACAACCTTAGGCTTTCTTTCACCCTCATTTTTGAGTCTCATTTTTATTAATTGTAATGGCAGAAATTGAGACAAAGGACCTCTAGGTTATACTATATACAGGTAACATCTTTTGCTGTTTATGCATGACTGTGACTGCAGAGAAGTATATTTATTTTTATAAGCTCAACATGTTTATAAAAAAGATCTTTGCTTTACTAGTTTTATAGTATTTGGAAATATTGCATTTACTATTAAAGCTTCAGAATCTCAAATATTCCCAATTGAACAGTTGAGCTTTAAAAATGCTATAGTTTGGCCCAAAATGGTGGTCAGTAGGAGAAACATACAATTGAATTTAGATACCATAGACACTTTGGAACTAGGTGTTCCAGAAAATAAGTGTATTATGAACTAGAACTACAACTCTTGAATGGAGCTCATGAAGGGAGAGAAATTAAAACAATGTAAATGATTTTTACTGCTCAGGATAAATACATGGCGAAATCAAAATATGTGGAGAATGCTTAGGGTGAGTCTTCAGCTAAGCATACAAGATGACCCTAGTAGTGTAATGCAGTGAACAGAGCCTTGATTCGTTCAAGAGACCTAGGAGCTAGTACCAACCAATAGGTTCAGTTACCTTAACTTAAAATGGGGAAAATAAGTATAACATATTTACCAGGCACCTACTATATGGACATTTACTGTATGAAAAGTACCATATTTGCTACCTTTGACTTTCAAAACAAGCCTAGAGAAATTGTTATTATTCTCACTATACAAATGAAGAAACTGAGGCATAGGGATGCTAAGTATATCTGTGACATAAGAGGAGGAGCAGGACTCAGAAACCAGTCCATGCATTTTCAATAAGTCCTGCAGTTTCCAGTGTTCTAAGAGATCTTAAGTAATGCCATACACGAGAACTCATTATACATTTCAAAATGCTACACAAACATGAGGCCTAATAACTTTGGTCCTTTCAAAGTCTAGGCAGGGAAATTCAGGACGGGGGGCCATTTCATGAATTTTATTTCCCCTGTAGATTACTCATTTGCAAGGCAGCCTCAATCAGACTTCTGCGTCTTTTGTTGAGTTCACAGAATGAACTCAATGTTAATTAACTAACGATACTATGCAATATCCATGGTTTCATATTTAACCTAAGGTCCATCTTATATATTTAAAAGCATGCCATATAAGTTTATATGGAATACAATCATTTTACAGAATGATAATTTGGAAGAATGTAAAAGGTGCTAAAACTTTTATCTATATCTCATTAATATTTCCTATTTCTCTTCTTTATTTTAGAACTCAAACTTCCTCTTTCAGGAGCTCAGTGTCATATGAGACCAAGCACTTACTTACAAAGAGGAAACTTATGGCATTGAACTGCTTTCTTCACCTCCTATTCATGAAACAGACATTCTATAGACCAATGATTGTTAACTTGTTATTGTCCATACTTGACTTACTATGGAGACGTATGGCCTCTCTCTTACAAAAGAAAAGAATTAACATAATACTTTTTAATTTTAAACATGAACAATTCCAAGAAACCTATAAAAATACATCCTATATTACAATATCTGTTTTAAGGAATTATTTTCAATACTGTCTTCTAAGATGACATTTCTAAATGATATGCAAAGACGAAAATTCCTGATCTAAACTGCTATATGTTATGTAATTATTGTGGGACATGGAAGCAAGAAAAGTTAGGATAAAAGAAAAAGCACTCTGTACAGAGGAGGAATGGAGACCTGTGGGTAGCTATAAAAACTAGTATAAGGAAGAAAATGAATTCTGTTACTGATACTCAAGAACTCAGTTTCATTTTCATAATGCTTCGTTTCTTAGCATTCATGAATATTGATGTAATCTGACTCTTGGAAAAATTAGCAAATCTCTGTAGATGTGATACAATTGGAATGAAATGGTTACATAGTGAAAACCTGATAATTTAATAATGAAGCATGAAGGGAACATAGGTTTAATGTTACATTAATATTGCAGCCCCTTGATTTCCAAATACTTAACAAAAAGCACACCCCCCCAAACAAAGTCAAAATAGGTTCTTTAACTTGGAATTTCTCTCTGAATAGTGGAGGAAAGACCCTCTATAGCAGCTTTCACTTTTTCCCAACATATGGTGGAGGAGAGAAAACTTGATTTCCAGCATATCACACCTGCCAAATAGAAAATTAGGCAAAATAATAAGTAGAATCAAATGAATATAGTTAAGAAACTGCAGAAAAAGAAATAAAAACAGAACCTAATCTGCAATGACTTTCTCCACCTAACTCTATCAAGGTTGAACCCAGAAGACTTTCTTCAGATGGTATCAAAGCAAGATAAAAGATGATTCAAATAGAACTAAGACAAAAATATTTTTCTAGACCTAGGAAAATTTCAGCTGGACCTGACATAGCTGAAACTAAGAGTTTCAACATTTTCTTAGTAAAAAGGGATTGGAAATATCCAAATAACTATATTTACTATGAAACGAAATTCTTACATATTTATAAATCCATTCATTGATCTTCCCACATAGAAGCTGACAGCTTAACAAAGCATGTGTTATTCACACCATGGTGTAAATTCATCCATCAAGTGATTCATTTGTTAATGTGGTAATCCTAAATTAAGTGAATTCTTCCCAGGTTGTTCTTTTTATAATACTATATTGTTTCTGTATTCCGTGGGTTTCATCAATAAAGCCTCAATCCACTTTCAAAGATGTCAGGCCTGATTCTACTATTTTTCAAGTCAAATGAAATATTTTGATTCTAAATATTTTATTTGGGTCGGTGAAATGTCTCAGCGGCATAAGTGCCTGCCTGGCAAGCACGAGGTCCTGAGTTCGACTCCCGGTACCCACATACAAAAAAAGGGCTGGTGATATCGCTCAGTGGCATGGGCGCCTGCTGGCACACGAGGTCCTGAGTTTGACCCCCGGTACCCACAAAAAAAATAATAATAATAAATAAATAAATAAATAAATAACAATTTTATTTAACATTGATATGAAGGATAAATGTTGCACGTGTGTAAACTATGTATCAGTATCAGCATGTTAACTTCATAACTGAAGATTCATAAATCTTCCACCTACACAAACAACGACTCCTAATAGAGAATCCTAAACAATGCCAAAGTAGTAAACATTTTTACAAAAATTTTCCAACTTGATTTTGCTGATGTTACTGTCTCGATAAAACAAAACACAAGAAATTTTGAAATTTACCACTGTAAGAAACTTTGTAAGGAAAAAATCAAATGAAAAAGAAAAGTTAGGCAAAGAATTTGCTACTTTATCACACAGTTCTCCTCATTAACAATATATCCCTTAAAACTCAGTTATTCTCCAATTAAATGCATAAGAAAGAGAACCTAAGTTCATTTTGTATTAAATACCCAATGAGCAGATAGTTACGTTTTGGAGGAATGCTTTGCTTCTTCTACTCTGTGAACTAAGGTATTTTATTATAAATAAAATCAAACAAAATCTATGGATAAGCTTGAAATCATGGGAATGTACCCAAAGTTTTGAGCTTATAGATACACCTCTGAATCATCTTGCCTATAGAAATTTGTCTCCCTGTGGAATGGAAGGAGAAAGATACTCCAAAATTCATGTTTGCAAACACAGTGAGATGCACCAAGCCAGTCTGAGCAGGTGAAGCACAAACAAATAAGGTTAAGTTTACATTATTATGTTTTTAGTATTCTGTTTTTTACATTTGTTCATTTCCCTTTGCATCTGTTTTGGTTCTTTTTCACTGTTTTGATATTGTTGCTGCTTTATTTGTTTTTACCACACTTAAAACTATTAACTGATTAAGAAAAGCAAATAAAGCAAACATTTCATGAAGTATACAGGGTGCCATTATTACAAAAACAACACATTGATAACAATACTAACCTTCATTAACCAAACTAAACCTTCATTAGCCAAAATTATTATGTTCACTTGAGAGCTCTGAGAAACAAGACTTTGAAGATTATTGTAAAATATTCACCATGCACCAATTCTTCTAATCCCATGGTGGACAGATTTTAAATTGGTCCCATGATCTTTACCGTCTAGTGTTTATAGCTTTATAAATTTGCGTCTCTTAAATGTGATCAAGACTTGTGATTTCCTTCTAACCAATAGAAGATGACCAAGGTGATGAGATTTCACCACCGTGATATATTATATTATATTATATTATATTATATTATATTAATGCAAATAGTTAATCCTGCTAGCAGACTGCTCTTGCTGACTTTGAAAACACAAGCTGCCATGAAATTTAATATCACTAGAAATTGAATATTGCCATCAGTCGTATCTTTGTGATCCTCCAAATGAGAACCCAGCCCCAGACAATACCTTTACTATACCCTACCACACCCTTTGCAGAGGACCCAGCTAAGCTGTGCCCAGACTTCCAACCTAGAATAACTCTGAATTAATAAGAGTATATTTTTCAAGTAATTCAGTTTGTGATAATTGATATGCACACTAACACAATTCCACAATCAAAACAAGATTTGAAATATAAGTGCCCTATAAGAAAATGTATGATAGACTAAATTACTTCTATGAGAAACTTTCCTTCAATAGCTACTGATGGTAGAATGAGGTCTGGAAATGACATAAAAAGTATGACAGAACTAGGAAATACTTGCATTGATTGCTTGAAGAGGAGAAGAATAATCATTAAAAATTTAACAAACAAGACTACTATATTGTTAGACTTAAACATATAAAGCTTCAGTCAGCCACCGCATATCTCCAGGAACTGCCGTCCTTTTGTATCATTACAGCATTACTGTTTTCCTGGCTGTTCTGATTTAAAGGTCTAGAGAGTCTCTCAAGCACCTCCTTTTAACACCAAATTCTGGCCACAGTGTCTCTATGGGCCCTGTAACATTTCACCTCTTCTTTTCATGTGAATTTCACTCTCTGAGTCCTGATCAACAAAAAAAATTAACGCTTACCTCAAGGTTCATTTATTGAATAAATACTGCCATGTGACAGAAAGCTCAATAAAACATTGTATAAAGTGCTGTCCACGTAATTCTGTAAATGGTCAATCTATCAAGTAAAAAACCTGCCAAAGGCAACCCATTAGTAAACAAAGGGTGTTTGACTTTGCACTTTGGTTCACTTTCAATTAATTAATCAATCAATTATAATTAGACTAGAAAACCCAAATATTTTACTTATAAAAATATACAAACTTTATTTTCATAAAATACAATATATTTTAACATAAAAAAGCAAATGATTAAATAGTTTGCTGAAATTTAAAATGCAATTACTAAAAATGCTTACCTGATAGGATAATTATGAGAACAAATGGAGGAATATGCATGAAATTCTGAGAAAAATACATGGGTATGATAAATATTTAATAAAGTATAGTAATTAGTATTTATATTCTTATTTAAATTTTCACCTTAGTCAAATATTAATTAAAATAATAATCTAAAAGTATAAGAGAGTTGTTTTAAGAAGAGACAGTTAATGACTTTTTTTTGGTCCTTCTGAGACAGGGTTTCCCTATGCAGTTCAGGCTGGTCTTAAACTCACAGTGATCCTCCTGCCTCAGCCTCCCAAGTGCTGGGACTACAGTCAGGCATCACCACACCCAGCTGACAATTGATAAGTTTATACTGATGAATACATGCCCAATAATTATTTAGGTACTAATTAAACTAATTTAGTGATGTGAATGATGACATTTAACAGGAGAATAAAAACTTGCTTTTAAAACATACTGAGGAACTATGAGAGAACTTGGCAGTTCAATGGATATGAAGCAAAAGACAGGCTTCAAGAATGACTTTGGTATTTCAGGCTTGAGAAACAAGCCTGGCTCAGCATAGACATTAACCAGGTGAGAATTACAGAAAAAGAGAGGTGCTAAATTCACCCTGGGACATGTTAAATGTAAAGAAATTCCAGATAATGATGACCAAGGGGCAACAGAATGATTTCCCTATTTCTAGTTTGAAAAACTTGAGACCTTGTCTTACTTGCTTTGTCATGTTTCTTTAAGTAGAGGCCCTTGTGCTGGAAAGTGTTGAATAAAAATTTTAATTCAATTGACAGTTCTATTTTGGAAAGCTCAAAAGGATCAAGAAAAAGAGATGTAATAAGTATTAAAATTTCTTTCCTTTTCAATCAAAATTCAGCAGAGACTAAAAATATTCACAAATATTTATTGCCTTATGAATCAAGTATAGAAATAGTAAATGTTGCAAAGAATAGGATTAATCCAAAGTGCTATTGTTTTTCCAAAGTCCTTGAAAGATTTTTCTTAAATAATTTAGTATAATTTTTATTTCAAGAAAAACTCCTTGATATCAAATATTTAGCTTTTCCCCATTTATCTTTCACTTAAAATCAAGTGAAATACCAATATTTTGAAACCCTTCTAAATGAAATCTCTAAGTACTGTCAGGTCCTTCCCCTCTTGGATAAATTCCTTTGTGTGGTTCACATTGTATCTATGAAACCCAATTTCTGCATAAAGCCTGTGATCAGATTCTGTAATCTATTTCCCACATTAGCCAGGCTCTTTAATATGGCCTTCAGTCAGAATTATTTGATCTCTTTAACTTTAAGCTTCAGAAGATAGACACTGGGATCCAACCTGTCTTTCTTAAGCTGTCATTTGCCATTTAAATGTAAGAACTTTTTTTTAGCAGTCATTATAAAATCTTGAATACAGAAAATTCCCTAAATTATTCCCCACCTTGAAAAACCTAATTGCATTTTCAGACAATCTCTAAAAAGACCTTCCACAATATAATGGTTATGCTCCCTGCATAAATTTTGGAAGAAAATGATAGATTAGGTTCAGAAGAAAATAACTAACCACCCCAAATTACCCTGAATAAAATCTCCCTCATATAAAGTCAAAAAAGTATAAATTGTTTTTGAAGATGTTTTCCTGAGACCAATAATCTGAAACATGTTCTATTCTACATTTCAAGGCATTTTGGTTCTTCTGGTATAAGCATATTTACGAGATTGCAAAAGGAAGTCAGATTGCTTTCCTGATTACTGAAGTACATCAGCAGTCTTCATAGTGTGTTCATTTCCAAATATTTTTCTAAAAAGTCTAGAGCAATTTAAACAATATTGTGAATAATATGTTTCTCTTTGCTTTAGACATCTATCCTTTAAAGGGCTGCAGTGTGTTGCAAATGCTACCAATTAGGACAAGACATTCCAAACAGCTTTCTCACTAGTCTGGGTTTCCCATTTGAGGCAGAAAGGCACATTTTTTGTATGTATTTATTCAATGGCATCATCTATAATACCTGAGCCCCCAACATTTATTAATTTCTATGCCAAACACTAAGAACAAATACAAAAATGAGAATTATTATTGCTTTCCAAGACGTAAACATTTCTTCCTTCTTTGTGAAATACCCTTAAAGACTTGCTGCCCCCTAGTTTCTTCATAGTTTCTTCGTTCTTTTCCACATATCCTCAATCAGCCTCCCCTTTCGTGCCATTTAATACTTTTTAAAAATAGGAAAAGATATTAACCAAACTTGACTTCTGCCTATTCCTCAAAAAATGCCAAATACTCCCACAATAAAATTTTTGTGTGACTTTTTCATGTGGCCTGGGACATCTATCCCCATCTATAATCCCCCATCTATAATCTGCTGGTATGTTTTTAAAAGTTGCATTTCAAACTATTCCTGACTTCAATCTCCTATAACCTCCCAATTTCCTCTTGTTTTTACTGTTCTGAGTAGTCTTTATAACTTTTTCTTCATTTGTTCGGAAGTCTTCTTTTCAAAAGATAAGCTGAAAGCAGAGACAACATCTGTCTTTCTCATTTTTTCATCCCTGCTTACACAAACACAAATTGGGTGCTCAGTAAATATGTATTGGATGAAAAGTAATGAAATATATTATTGTAAGACTATTCCACAATGTATTGTGCTGGTCAAAATTCAGACTATGTTTTGAGGTTTGCAAACATTAGTAAACAGTAAGAAAACAACAAATCTGTCACTGGATAACTGGCAATTTATCATCATAAACATCAGTATTTGCTCCATCTTCAGAAACAGAATGATTTTCTAATCGGCATGTGACTTCAGGAAAGGCTGTCAACTTGATTACTGGAAAGTGTCCCTTGAACTGAAAATAGCATCACAGCATAAAATTCTGCCTCTGCAGCGGAAATGGCCTGGATGTTTCCTCACAAGTGGCCGATGACAGGCAACATTTCTTTCACTCTACCAGATGAACAACCTGCTGGGGGAAGCTGTGGATTGCAGTTAAAACTATACAATGTGTAAATGATAGAAGGATTAGGTGTTCTGCTTGAAAAGGAGGAGGGATCAACTTTATCCCTAGGATAGCTGAAATCATTTTCTTTAAATTTTATTTTATTTTTTCTTCTAGTCTTTGCAGACTGAACAGGGAAGCACTTAGTTGGAGATGCATAGATTCCAATCAGAGGGGAAAAAAGAAGGTGGAAAGCAACTGAATACATCTTTATGGAAATACTTTATCTATATCTCTCTTGGCTTCCCAGGGATCCTGACAGTTTGGGGTGATCACATCAATATTTATAGCATACCACACCAGGGTGCCCATGTTCCTCAGCAGAGGCAATTAATATGTGATATCAACACCTATGACAAGACACATTTTATTGCTGTCAACAAACAAATATGCTTCTACTTTCTCTGTCAGCTGAATATCCAAGCCTTTTATTTCAAACAATAAACCATCTATAGCTGGAGCTGAAAGACAGATGTTGAACTGCAGTCAATTCTTTAAATAGCTTTCTTCAGCGGGCAGGTGGCCCATCTGTGGTCTGTATCAAAAGTGAGGCATTCTACTTTTGGAGAGGATAGGCAAGCATGTTGTGGAGGTGCCTCAGGGGAGAAGACCTGCTGTGGTTTTCAACTCAGGTGTTCAGCATAGCTATAAGCAGTGAGCAACAGGCAGGGTTCTATCCTCAAGGAATTCTCAAATAACACTAACAAATATGACTGTAGAAATATAGGACAATTTTTTAAGACTTTGACATGCTAAGAAGTATTAATTTCTGGAGTTATGATGAGGTGGTAAAATGGATCGCTTTAGGTCCCATTTACAATTAAAAGAGCTTTTGTAATTTCCCCCTCAGAGAAGGGAAAACAAGGGCTAGTTCATAGATAAAAGAGGAGCATCGTTTTGTGTTTTGTAGTATGGAAATGAGCTTACTAAAATTGAAATATTTATGACCCAGGCCTGTAGATAATGTAAGTGGGTGTCAATGAATGTGTTCTATGTAAAACTGACTGGGGTGAACAGAAGCTGTGGTTATAGTTCTCCTGTTGGTGCCAGCTCAGCCCACCTGAGTGCCATATAACCATTCCCAGAAAAGATTGTGCTCGAGCTCTTCATGATCCACAGGACCCCAGGCCATGTACTCACTGAGTTTTTATTACTAACATTAATGAGGAAACACATCAATTGGAACTGCAAACATCATCAAAATGGTCATGGAGTTAATAGGAGCTGCTAGTTGCAATGCACGTATACCAGACCCAAAGTGAGTTCTTGATTCTATTATTTGGCAAACTGACTCCTTAATAAAATAGAAAAATATTATTTACCATGTGATTTCTGAAATATGATTAGAAAATGATGATGATAACTAGTATGTAATATTAAGAGCATCTTATGTTCTCAGTATTTTACTAACATTATGTAATTTAATTATCATACCACACCATTGAAGTCATTTACTACATCCATTTTAGAGATGAAGAAATAGCCTTGGATGAACCAATTCACCTAAAGGCTCACAAATAGTAAGTAGTGTTGTGGGAATTTAGATAAGTTTTTTTCTGATTCTGAAATCTTTCTTCTTGTTGTGTTTTTTATATAGCACCTGATTGCCATAAAGACCAAATTTCTGCACTCCAACAATTTATTCTGAGTAGCTATTATTTTCTGAACAATATTGTAGGTGCCTGGAGAGATAGAGTGCCATGGACATATTTGACTTTCCACTTAGATGTTTACAGTCTTAAGAGATAAGGAAAATAATCATGAGTAAAACAATTAGTTGATAATTCAGGAGACATTAACTGAGTGCTGTTAAAATGAAACCAAGTGTCAGCCTGATACTCCATGTAGAGTCATACACTTGAATTCAGAAACATGAGCATAAGCATAATTCTGTCACTTACTTCCCAAGACTGGTGGAAAATTACTTTACATGTATCTCCCTGTCTTGGGGGTTTGTCCCTGTCTCTACAGGACTCATATCTGAAACCCAGAAGTTCTATATATAAACAGAGAAAGAGGTACTTCCCTCAGTGTCTCTTCCAAATATCAGGGAGCCTGCCATATTGCTTGGATTCACCTCTAAGAAATGATAGCATTAGAGACAAATTTGGAACAAAGTGTGACTTTGCCCCAAGAGGGATCACATGCCTCCTGCAACAGTGAAGGCCCTGGTGCCCAGCGAGGCAGCTACAGAGCAGATGGGCAAGCAGTCATACCCACCAGAATGGCGGCAAAGCAGAGGCAGAAACTGGGAAGGAGTTGATGGAGCCATCTCCAACATTTGCAGGACTTGGGACAATAAATAAATAAAGTCAACATACATCTAAATATCTAGCAGTTCTATATGAAATTAATAGACTTCCAAATAAAATATTCTCTGTATTACTACATTTGTAAGACCCTCAGCCTGATGGTATATGGAAGGTTCAACCACCTTTGGTTGATGGCTTCCAGTTTTCTCTCCTTCTTTTCCTAGTCAGGTCCAGTCCAGCACAGTAAGTACCCTCTCAGGAGAAAAGTAGACAGCCCAACCAAAATATCCAAATGCTTTTATAGAAGTTGGCAGACAACTCTGCTTAATTACCCCTAACGTCTATAGATGTGCATTGTGACACAGTGATTTAACCTCAAAAGGACAGGCATGAGTGGATATGAACTGGCAGGAGAATGCTGCTTCTTTTGCAAGGAGAATCCTAAAAAAAATGGAAGAGTGGTAAGTTATGGCTACAAAACGTCTTGGATTTTTCAGAAATCTCTCCAGAACAAAAAGCAGATTTCCTCTGACACACCATTCCACCATGCTACTTCTGCTTGAAGCCCGTCAACCATGAAACTTCTAAAACATGAACCAAAATAAATCTCTTCTCCTTTAAATTTTGGATGTCAGGTATTTTGTCTCAGCAATGAGGAAAATGACAAAGACAGATTTTGCTAACAGAGAAGTGAAGTCCTTGCTGTGATTATTATCTGGGCATGTAGTTCTAACATCTTTAGAACGAGATCATAAGTGGAGTTTGGAAAGGTTTAGAAATGCAGGCTGGAGAAGCAGTTCTCTAGAATGCTATAAGCTGAGCTTGATTGGAGTCTCTGTTTGGAGCTCAGAAGACAAGAATGCTGAGAGAAATGCGGACAGTAAGATAAGACTTAGAAGGTTTCAGCTGGGAACAAGTACTTCATTAGCAGTTGGAGTCCAGGCCATGTATGTTACATTTTGGCAGAAAATTTGTCTACATTATGCTCAGGTCCTGAGATTTTTTTGGAGACTGAGATTAAGGGTGCTAGATTAATTAATCTGCCAGAGGAAGTTTCAAGACAGCCCAACATTCAGGGTTGGTTGCTAAATGGTTTGGATCCTTTGTTGCTGAAAAGATTAGCATTAAAAAGAAGCCAAATAGTTTGAGTGAGGACAATAGGAAGGGTGTCTTGAGGGCATGTTGGGAAATAACAAGACTTTAATATACTATCATCTATGTGGTCCTGGTATTACAAGCATGCAGAATGCAAGAGTTACAGGGTAATGTAGGCTTCCACTCAGATTTCAGAAGAAAGCCTGGGAGGTTAGACAGTGTACCCCTAAAAGGGCAGTGTATGAACCTCTGAGTGAAGCAGAAAGTGCAGGAGACTCCAGAAATTTGTAAATGCCAGAAACATGAAACAACTTAGAAAGCCACAAGGAGTGAGCAGAGCCAGCCCAAAATAGAAGCCATGAGGGTTAAGACCGTTAGAATGCCGTAGGGGTGGAGCCACATAAGCAGATTGGCATTCACATCTCAGCCAGTTTGCTGGACATGGAACTACAGGATTTAATGTTTGCCCTGCTGCTTTTAAGTCTTGCTTTGGTCCCATTCCCTTGTACCCCCTTGTTCCTCCTGTTTGGAATGAGAATATTTATCCCATCCTGTTGCATGTCGGCAGTGTTTAATTTTCTAATTCGATAGGGGCCCAAAGCTAAGAGTTGGTCTAAAGTCTTAGAGGAGACTTAGAGTTTAGACTTTGTAGCAATGCTGGAACTATTACAACTTTGGCAACTCTTAGAGATGAATGAAATGCATTTTATATAAAGAGGTATGCATGACTCTTCTAGAGACCAAGTGTAGAATGCTATGGTTTAGATCTAAAAGAGCCCCCAAAGCCTCATTTTTGGAAGATGATTGGACTATGGGGACATTATAGCTGACTTGCTGGTGGAAGGTGGGATCTAGTCAGAAGAGGCAGCTCACTGGGGGTGTGTCCTGGGAGGTTATAGTGCACCTCCTGGCTCCTCCCTTGACTCTTCTACTTGGGTCTCCTAAGGAGAGTAGTTTTTCTCTGCCAGACACTTCTTCTATGCCACTTCTTGGAGCCAGCTGACCAAGCAAAGGTTCAAACTTCTAAAACGTGAACCAAAATAAACTTGTCCTACTTTAAGTTTCAGTTAACAGGTATTTTTTCCCAGTGATGAGGAATATGGCTAAGACACCTTCAAAAGTCATGCCTCTAGTGACACATGTCCTCCAACTGGGTCCCAACTCCTAATAGCACATTCAACTATGATTAACCTACTGGTGAACAGAGCCTCATATCAGAGAATTAAGATTACCTGGCACAAGTCTACCCCTAATTACATCTTTCTAAACCATACCTCATCATCAAATAAAAAAAATAACAAGGTTGTGATTCCACAAAACAGGCTGTAAGTGGTCAGTGTTCAATCAAAAATGCAACAGTCTTTTCCTCAAAGCCTCAACAGTCTCAGCATTGCTCAAAAGTCCAAGTCCACGTCTCTTCTGAAACGCAAGGTAAACTCTTTGCTGTGACCTCCTGTAAAGCTAAAAAACAAGTTACATATACCCAAGATAAAATGGCACAGTAAGCATTCTCATTCTGCAAAGGAGGACTGGGGATATAAAAGAACCTGACAATTACCTGGGCAGACTTTGTCACACATGCAACCCAGGGACTCTCTTCTCACATGAAATGTTTATATTTTTGCACTCTTGAACCTGTGATGGGTGGGGTCTTGCTGATTCCTAAAATGCCCTGAGGCATCTTCTTGTTTCAGTTCAAATTACTTGGTGTTTTTAATGATACTAATCTCTTCAGCAACTACACTTCCTTCAACTCCAACTATACAGGTAGTTCTTTTCAAGCCAAACTTTATATTTTAGATTTTTTTTTGTTCCTTATTCTCACCATGAATCTGACTAAAAGGAGCTAGATATGCCCATGCCAAAGCCTCAGACATTGAACTACTTTGAAATTTTCTCCACCAGATCAATTCGTCCTCCAACTTTAAATTCAGGCTCACACAAAATTTTAGAACATGGACAAAACATAGATTATTTGCTAGAAAAACACACATGGACTCTAATCCAATTTCCAAAAGCATCCCTGTTCCCATATGAAACTTCATAATACTGGCCTTTATTGTCTGTATCTCTATCATCATTTTGGTCTTGAGCTCCAATCAGAATCACTTATCAGGCTCACAGCATTTTATTCTTTTTCTGGCCTAATCCCCCACATTTTTCCAAACTCCTCTTGCAAACAAGTTCTGAAGGTTGCTGAGCCACATGGTCAGTTATAGACACTGCAAGGTCCCTATTTGCAGTTCTAATTTTCTGTATTGTCACTTTTCCCACTGCTGGGACAAAATAATTGACACAAGCTACTTAAAGGAGGAGAGGTTTATTTGGCTTACAGTTTTGGATGTCTTGGTACATGGTCAGCTTGCCTCAAGGAAGCAGCATCATGGCAGAAATGTGTGGTGAAGCAAAGTTGCTCACTTCTTGGCAGCTGGGAAACAGAGAACAGGGAAAGCCTGCTAACAAGAGAAACCCTCAAAGGCATACCTCCAGTGAGCCACCATTTTCAACTGAACTATACCTCCTAACTGTACATTCAGCTATTATTAATCCACTGATAAGTACAGTACCTCATGATCCAATATCCTCTCTTGGAGTTACTGTATCCAGTCAAATTGATGATTACATTAACTGGCATACCATGAGATTGTTCTCTGATGTGCCAAAAACCACATACATAGGGTCTTAATTAGATTTTTATAGTGCTGAGCCAACTCACAATAACCAGTATAAACTTCATATGAATTATGTGAATCCATAAATATTATGGTCTGTAAGATTTATTAGGTTAATCAGTCTTTCCCATCCACAGTAGAATGAAAGCTGTATGATATATGATAAATCTACACAATTCTTTCTTAAAGCACATTAAAAATAAAATGATGCCAGGTTTGTCTTTCTTATATTAAAAACATAACCCCAGATTAGGTTCCTCAGGAACTTGTTTTCCCTTATACTGGAAAGAACTCCTGTAAAAAGGGCTCAGGGAAAATTTACAGTGGGGAACTTCTAGAAGTTGTTCTTCTAACAGTTTCTCCTTGGTAGCCTCAGAGTCTGGAAGCAGATATCTTTTACTCCCTTACCAGTATGAAATATAATTTTATTGAAATTTGCACTCAATTTCAAATTAGACACTTAAGGAAAACAAGGGTTCTTTCATGTTCAGAAATGACCTCTTTGAGACATTCTTTGGCATCAAGCAGGCTGAGCCTAGGAAATCGGGGAGAAAGTAGCCTCTTAGGTCACATTCTCAGCACACACACACAAAAAAATATATCAACAAGAGTAATTCTAATGGCTTATTTTTCATATTTTAAATAAATTATCCATCTTTTCATGGTATGAAATTTCCTAAGCATAAATTCTGCTTGAAATTCTAATTCTATATTGTTCCATCATGAATAATTGTAGCCAACTCTACCATTTATGCGCTAATTCCTTGGCTTCCCTTGCTCTACTCAATGACAATCTTTACTGTGCTTTCCATTATATACCAAAATATAACCAAATTGACAAGAATGCTGATTGTCCAAGCACTACAGTATTTCAGTTTATCTTTTCCTGGTCTATGAAATCGGGTGGTTTAAAAATATGTTGTTTCAATCAGTTACCACTAGATGGAGGTACAAATTTTGAGCCGGTAGATAAATGTTTCTTGTTGGTATTTCCTCAAAGGGTACAAAGCAATACATAATATTGTATTCTTACATGTTCGTAATCCTATTACCTCAGATACTGCTTAGTCCATGGACTGTTTTGACTTATTTAAGTAAACATGCACTCACATTATATGAAATTACTCAAATTGGACAAATATAAAATTTGTGCAACATGTATACTAATGAAGAAAATGCTTCTCTGACCTGTCTATAGTTGGAGAAAATTTATTTTATAATATATATATATATTTTTTTTTATATGCGAGTACCGGGAGTTGAACTCAGGACCTCGCACTTGCCAGGCAGGCGCTTATACCTCTGAGCTATATCACCAGCCCTCTTTTATAATATTTTACTTGAAATGTCTTTGGAACTTGAAAAAAAAACACAAGAATGTTTGTTGAAATTAAGACTAAAATAAAGGATGTATCGAGGCAAAAGTAGATGATTTTTATTTTGAAAGCTTAGGTACCTTTCTGCTCCTTTCTGTGCTTCAAGGAAGATCGTCATGTTTTCTCACACCCCACACACTCTCCCTATAAAAATCTACTTTCAAAAATGTATGTGACACTCTTATATACCAAAATGTAAATGATGAATAATGTGATATACGCTACCTTATCCAAGGAAATTGTTTATAAACAATTTAGGTTAAATTAATATTTAGCTTAAATATTAACAAAGGAATTCTGAGCTTTAACACATTTGTGGAGAGAAACTGAATATTCTCTTCAACCCTAAAATTACGTGCAAAGGAAGAAGTCCAGCTCATACAGAAATGCAGGCAGATTGTGATTGATTTTCCTTTTCTTCGCAATGGCATTTGGTGCAGTCAGAAAGATGTCCCCGTTTGCGATTCCTCGAAGAAGGATAGTTATCTGCATAATCTCTCAGCAGGGCTGGCAACTGACTAGAGAATATGCACTGACTCTAGCCCTTCAGGAAGGAAAAAGTAGAGTCCTCTGGACATAAGCATGTTGCTCTATGAAGGGAAAAACAAAAGTGAGGTAAGAATTGTAAGTGGTTGAAGGAAGGCTGATACGCTTCATGATCTGTTATCACCTAACCTAAATCATGTCTCTAGGTCTCTATAAAGAAGCTGCAATCTGAGGAATCAGAATGGAAAAGTGGAACATTATCTAGAGTCTTTACTCACCAATGTATCTCCACATATCTAAAGCAATTAAGTGTGGCGGATTTTTTGTTTTGTTTTGTTTCTTTTTTTCTTTCTCTAGTCCTGGCAACTTATTTAGGAATTGTTACTAAGTTCACAGAAAGAAATCTTGCAGCAAGTTAAAATGTGTAGTTTTGTTAAATTCACCTCTTAAAATTTCTTAGCACTCTGATTCTCCAAGGGTAAGCCTCTTAACTTAACAGACATCGGCTAATATCTCTGATTTACAATGCTTTGGAGAGAAGAAAAGGGGAACAAAGACTACGACGGCCATTTTTTTCCTACTTGCTTGTAAATTTTAAATGGCCATTCACTGAGCCCTCCCCAGCTCCAATCAATACTTACTATGCTTGTTCTTGTTTTTTTTTTCTCACTTATTATTACTTTATTTTCACAATTTGTTTGGTAATAGGTCTCTACCTCTTATAACAAATGTCTTAAAAAGCTTCCCTGCGACGAGATTAATTACCATGTACCTGGGATGCTCAGATCCACATGAGCATTGATACAATTAGTCACATGAATGGGTATGGGTTTTATAAAACAGAAAAGAGCATGTTGAGTATGTGCAGCTTGTGCATATCATAAATTTTCCAGAGGAAAAGGACAACTTAGTAAAATTTTCTAAGAAAATGGTCTTATTTTCACATGTTCAGCAAAAATTAAGCATATGCAAAGGATGAGTGTTGAACACAAAACAGTCAGAGCCCTCTAGAAATTATTGTCCAGTGTGGGAAATACCCAAATATAATCCTTACTATACTTGATAAACAAAATCTTTGCTCATGGAGGAAATGATGATCCCTCATTTTTTGGACTCACACATGAAACATTTTGCTTTTGTTTCTACAGGATCCAAACAGGAAGCAGAAGTCATACTCAAATTAGGATAAATCAAGGACATTTTAATATTTACAAGCCTGAGAGTACATTGAAGATGAACAGATAGGACTTTGCAGTTAACCTGGAGTTCGCAACCATGGAGTATTACCACCCTAAAGGCAAATGGACAAGGCAAAAAGAACTATGGAATCTGAAAGTGAGTGTCGTGCAGAAAAGACAACCTTGAACACAGCAAGGGCTTTCAGTCCAAAGAGATAGCTTGTCAGAGTGGGCTCCATAGAGAGGCAGTCCTACTGTCTTCCCTACCTCTGGTCTCCTAGTGCCACGCCTAGTAGAAGAGGGAAGAGGAACTTCTTGATACAGCTCATATCGTTCAGCCTCATGTGGCAGAAAGCAAATAGGTGGAAAAAGATGGTGAATGGATCTGGAGGAGCAAATAAAAAATGCCCAGTACAATTTTTCATTTCTATAATAAAGGAGTGCCAGGAAAGGAGATGGTCTTAAGACCAACCACATTCTCATAAAGCAGGAAAAAAAAAAAATCTAGCCGTTCTCCACGCTAATATCCATTCTTTCAATGAGATTTCTCATCTCTATTATTTCTCTGTCCATATTGATGAATCTGCTTGTTTTTTTTTTTTTTTTGTGGGTACCAGGGGTCGACCTCAGGACCTCACGCGCCAGCAGGCGCCCGTGCCACTGAGCGATATCACCGGCCCTTTTTTCGTATGTGGGTTCTGGGAGTTGAACTCGAGCCCTCGCGCTTGCCAGGCAGGCGCTTACGCTGCTGAGCCGTCTCACTGGCCCCAAATCTGCTTCTTATTAGCAAACAGTTTCTATATTTGCGTCCAGTAATGCACTTTGGGAATACAGAGACCCAATATCTTCCACTTTGCCACAAAAGTTTCTATACTTTGCTTGATTGTTCCTCTGAATTTGCATTCCTAATGTAACTGTGATGGGATTTTCAGGCTATAAAGTAAGATTCACTTGGGAAACTTGTAGAAATGCAGAATCTTGAACTCTTGGAATCAGAAAGTTGAGTCTGGAGTTCTGCAATCTGTACTCACCTTTTTTTTTTTTTTTTTTTTTTTTTGTTAATGTGTTTCTTTTCAGGATCTTGCTATTTAATTCAGGCTGCACTTGAATTCACTATGTAGCCTTGAACTCACAGCATTCCTCTTACTTCGGCCTCCTGAGTGCTGGATTTACAAATGTGTGCCACCATGCTCAGCTGGAGTCTGTATTTAGAACAACTTGCTATTATGAATGTTTTCAACACAAATAAATGATATATATTTGAAGAGATATATAGTCTTAGATAGTGATTTAAACATTATATAGTATATAGATATATAGAAGCATCACAAGGTGATGCATCTAATTTTTACATCAATTAAAAATCATGATAAACAAAACAAGCATCCTAGGTGATTCTTATGCATGTTATCCAAGGAATACAACATGTGGAGAAAATCTGGTACAGTTGTTATTATACAGAACATACTACTGAATTGGCGCATATTTGCAAAGATTAATGTACACACCAATATTTTTGAAATATAAATTTTGTAAAATAGTGTTTGGTGTCAAAATGGAAACCTACCTACAGTGATTTGCTTAATTGACAGATAAACCTAAAAATAAATAGAGCCATTATAGCGAATATTGAATTGCTAGTAATGTCATTTGCAAAGGCTTTAACTTTTGCTGTGATTAATCTCCTCTAAATAATGGTCCACGGTGCTTTGACTTTAATTTCTCTAAGCACCAACACTTACAGTCACCTGATGACTTTTAAACAGTACCTAAAGGTCCTGAAAAAGCCCATATTTTTAAAAGAACTTTGCAAATTGCTTCGCATTATTTAATTTTTAAAATTGTGAATAGGAATCTCTAGACTACCTATCAGTTTTGCACATTCAGATTTATCTATCAGGTTTTATTTTAGAGCAAAAGTTAGCACACTTTTTTCTGTAAAAAGCAAGGTAATAAATATTTCAGGCTTATATTTCAATGGCTATATGGTTTCTGTCACAACTGTACAAGACTATTCCGGCACTGTGAAAGTAGCCATCAACCATACAAAAACAAATGAGCATGACTGTGTCTCAGTAAAACTCTATATGTGGTCAACAAACTGAATTTCATACCATCTTCACAGAAAATGAAATAATTTTCATTTTTTCCAACTTTTTAAAATTAAGATAACTATTCTTGCTTCATAGACACATAAAAATAGAAGGTGGATTATGTTTTGCTGACCCCCTATTTTAAGCAATCTTAAAGATCATAGTAATTAGAATACATAGAATTTATTTTTTCTTATTACTAGATAAAAAGGATTAAAGAATGTAAGTTCTCAAATAGTCCATGATAAGTTTTCACTTTACAAGTATATCTTTTTTTTTTTTAATGTGGGTACCGGGAGTTGAACTCAGGACCTCGGGCTTGCCAGGCAGGCACTATGCGCTGAGCTATATCACAGGCACTATAGGTATATCTTAAAGGAAAGGCAAAAGAAAAAAAAAAAAAAAAAAAAAAAACAGACAAACCCTAAGCCTCACTTTCTTCATGTTACAGGAAATTGACTCTCCCTACTTCAGAGTGCTACTATGAAAAAATAAGCAGTAATACACATTGTTATGATTTGAATCTAGAATGTTACCCAAAAGCTCATGCGTGCAGAGGTGGGCTTTTGGTGATTGGATTATGACGCACTGTACTCATCGGTGGATTAGTGCACTGAAGAGCTCAGAGCTGAATGTGCTCTTAGGAGGTGGGGTCTGGTTGGAAGAAGTGGGTCGCTGTGCCCATGACCTCTGCAGGATCCTCCTTTCCCTCATTGCTTCCTAGTCAACACGACTTAGGCAGATTTCCTTCACTGTGCCTGTCTGCCATGCTATTTCTGCCATGGAGCCAACCAACTATGCACTGAAACTTCTGAAACTATTAGCCAAAAAGAACCTCTCCACTATTGGGTTATTGATGTCAGATATTTTTTCCCAGCAATGAGAAAGACAGATTTGCTCAGCACTGTGCCTGGCACCTGGAAGATGCTCCTTAAACATTAAAGATGTTCTTCTTTTTCTTTGGTTAAAATAAAAATAAGAATTGCATCTTCCATTTAATGATTATAGTTCTGGTTTTTAAAATTCTGGCATTCACTAATTACTGTATTTCTCAATGTTGGCAGTATGTATATTGGAATTTTGGGGAAGAGTTTTAAACTCTTAATGATAAAGGTGTAACTTAGACTAATTGCATCAGTGTATTGAAGGAAATAGAAACCAATTCTAAACATTTTAAAACTTTCCAACGTGCAGCCAAGGTAGAAAAATGCCACCAACCACTACCTTCTGTCTTATTTTGTTTTGTTTCTTCAGTTCTGGGTATTGAACTCAGGGCCTCCCACATATTAGGCAAGCATTCTACCACAGAGCCATAGCCCCAGCCTGTTGTCTTGCTATTTAAAAAAATTGAAATGCTGGTACTTCTACTGTGATCATACAAATGTTTGAAACATTAGTCAGCAGCTTAGTTGGTCCTTTTTCTCTCTGTCTCCAATAACCTCCTCCTTTGTTCCCCTTTCTGCCCACCTGCCACTCCTGATACCTCATTGTCAAGTCCTATTACTGTTGAACACTAAGCTATGCAATGTATTCTCTTGTCTCATTTTTTGTTATCCTTCCCTTCAACCCCATATATCACCACACAAAAGGCTGGGAGCGGACATAATTACAGGTGCCTTTGGTTCAAGCAGATTTCTCTGCTGGGAAAGGAAAAGAGAGACCACGGATGCAGCCCCATCTTTGGGCAAAAAAAGAAACCAAAACTACTGAAACCAGGCTTTCCAGACTGGGCAGATAAAACTAAAGAACAGGGGCTGGTTAATTATAGAAAGATACTGAAGACCATTTAGACCAATTAGAATGGCCAACTGCATCAGAGAATGCAGATCCAAGTGATTTCAATGATTTCAGTGGTCCCGGAAGGAGAGGACACATGCACGTATGTCACTTACTGATCGGTAAATGATACACAATAACATCTTTATTAAACATTTATATTTTAGTAGCTTCATATCTGATAGATTTTTAAAAATAATATTATTTTAAAAGCATTATATAATTGGGTTTTTACTCCCATTAAATAAAACATGATCACTTTATTCATGCAATTCCTGGATTGCTGTATCACTCAAGAAAAGAAGCAGTTCTATGGCTTTTCTCAGCAATATAATGTCTTCCATTGCTTCTTATTTTAGGGGCTCTCTTCTTAGCCATTCTCCCTGCACGTGAAGCATGGTGACCAAGAACAAGCTCTGTCAGCACTAATGCTCCTACCAAACCAATCCAACTAAACCTTTCCTTCCTCACTTGCCAATCTTCATACAAATTCCCCAGTGTTAACAATCTCCTCTCTTACAAGAGCTGCAGACAGTTAGGTAAGGCAAAGATTCAGAAAATAAAGCATATTTGATTGACACCAGATCAATAAATCTTGAATTCACCAGCTCTGAAGGTGAGATGAAGAAATGGTTTTTGTGCTAAATGTGAAATCAGCAGTGGCAGAGCATTGCCATAAAATGAAAGTTAATGTTATCTCAGAATCCTGACAGCCATATGACATACGTCATGATTTTTAATATTAGATAAAATCTAGTACCTTTTGTGTGCATAAGGGAAGGCTTAAGGGAAGCCATTTCTTTCCTTCTTCAGAATCATTTCTTCTAAGACAAATGTGTTGACTATAGGGAACAATCCTCTGATTTATTTTTTCTTTCTACTTTGCCCCATCCTATCTTTCATATTATAGAGCTATCTTTATTTCCTACCATTTTCACATTTTTAAGAGAATTGGCAAAAATTTGTTTTTAATGATCTACAGACTTAAAAATTCATAGTTGAATATAGCTCTAGTCACAGTAAGCCAAATAATGAATTTGAAATGAATATGTAATTTTCTTTTGCTTATTTGGAAGCTAAGAATGATTGTGCAAAGTCAACATTGCTTGAGTAGGAATTCTCTGCCTGCTGCTAGAGCCAAGATTGCTACAAACATATAAACAACTTAATAAATGAAGATATATTTTCTTGGACCTGACCTCTCCAGGGGTCCCAAAATTCTGCTGTTTTGTATTACATTTTCTTGTGGATTAAATATTACTTTAACAGCTATAGATAAATCCTTATCTTAGGGAAACTGCTTGATTTCTGCTCTTAATATTTCACAGAAATGCTGGATTCTGAAAACAATTATGGAAACTTCAATAACTACATTTCTAAATGTATTGCATTATTGAGATGTCATTTAGAAAAGAGTTCAAACATTAATTGTTTCACTATTTTTGAGTTGCTGTCAAACAATATATGCCTAATATAGTACATTAAAGTGTGTCAAGTGAAGCAAAATGTCCACAAACCTTAAAAATTTCAAAATGACTATGAAATAGAGAAAATGCATAAATAAAATTTTTCTGAAAAGAAAAAGACTAAAATGTTCTCCATCTGTCTAAATCTAGGATAATGCTACCTATGTGTGTTAATTATCTTCCCATTGCTGGAACAAAATACCTGACCTACATAATTTAAAGGAGGAGTATTTTGGCTTACAGTTTCAGATGATTCAGTTTATGGTTCGCTCACTTGTAGTAGAAACAACATGGTGGGAGAGCATGGTGAAGGAAAGCTGCCCACTTGATGGCAGTCAGGAAACCGAGAAAAAGGGAAAGGCATAGCCCCAGTGATCTACTTCCTGCAACTAGGCCCCTGGTCTTAATAGCCCATTCAACTGAACTCATCAGTAGGTTAATCAGTTGATGAGACAGCTCCCTCATAATCCAATCAACTTTATAGGGATCCAATCAAATTGACAATCAAGGTTAAATCTCACACCATGAAAATGAAAGAAAATACTTCCTCATTTTACCCTTGTCGAAGAGAAAAAATTTTATTTTCTACCCTTTAAAGATTTTCATCTGTGCCTGAGAATTGAGTTGAAATAAAATAGATTAACTGGAGAGAAGCATATGAATTTAATTTAAATTTTATGTGACATGGGAGAGGGGAATGAGGACCCCAGAAATGTGGCCAAACCTAAATATGTTTATGAAAGGTTGAACAAAAAGAAGCAATTGTTGAAAAGTAGCTAAACTGCGTGAGGAAACTGAAGGAAGATAGTATTTATTTTAGCAGTTTCTATTTGTACAGTGTTTTCTTTGCTGTGAGGTTTACTTTCTCTGGGTCCTTGGAAGGTATCTTTCACATAGGAGTTTGATCTCTTTTCAGGAATAAAAAGAGAGCTTAGTATGCTTCCCTCGATCTGCTGGTTATCAAGGGCCTTTGGCTCAATGTTACCCTCATTCCAAAGTGGCATATTTTGGGGTGGCATAGACCACCATGCTTTTCTCTTATTCGCTCAACTAGAGGACACTAAGAAATACACAATATGCGCCCAGATTTTCAATATGCGTGCTTCCACCCTCCTCAGTTACTCCGGAAGAGCCGGAGGGAAGATACCTGATTAGTCACAGCTGTGGGCTCCTGGCCTGTGCCAACACGAACTGAGCTACTTCACAGGGACATGAGCGAATTGTGAAGCACCCAGGAGAGGACTGGCAGCTTTGCCGCGCTCCCCAGCTCACCAAACACGACCAGCACCTCAGAGACTCAGAATCCACATTGCTGTGCCTCCTCAGAGGCGAGAGAAACCCACGTCCCCAAATAGTAACGGACATAGATGAAAAGCGAAGCGACTAGTAACGATGCTGCCTCATACCCGGGCAAACATTACTAATGCCATGGCTGTCCAAAGGGAGACGTAAGGGAACGAAAATTCTAGTATTTCAGGCAACACTAAAAAAGATCACCAGATTCATTTCTCACCATCTTATTAGAGGAAAAGAGAAGAAAGTTTGAAGTCAGTGTATCACTCATTAGAATATCAAAGTAGAAAGAAACTGCTTATTAAAATGTTCTCCTATCCAATTCTATAAGCGAGTCTGCACCTGGCCCGGGAAAGTAGCCATTCTGAGTTAGGACGCACCATCAAGTCACGCCAGGAAAGAGGGCGGAGCAGTCAGGAGGCCTACGAGCTGCTCACCGCGTGAAATCACCTTTCCTCCGCTCTTTCAGAGCGCGGAGCGCTGCGTACACTTCCGCAGGAGTGGGGGTGGCGTGTAAAGAGCACACGCTCCTACGGGTAAAGCGAAACGCAGATGCTGACATTTCGCGTCATTTGGTCTGTGTCACAATAAGCGTTAGAACTGGACGCAAATCACAGCTGTCTGTGCTAAACCTCAGTCTCTTAGTTTCTGCCTCGTACATCTCTGCATCACATTTATACATCCCCACTTAGCAGTGACAGGAAGTGAAATTAAAAAAACCGAAAGTATTATACTATAAAAATTATCAAAATAACAACTTTCAACAGTGAAGGTCAGACTTTTTTTTTTTTTTTTTCCTACCAGGAATCGATCTCGGGACCTCGTGCTTGCCAGGCAGACTCTGTGCCACTGGGCTATATCCCCGGCCATGTTTTCTGACTTACTGAATTAGAACTTGAAAATTTTTTAAATGTTTGTAAAAATTTTAGAAAGAAAAACAAACTCCTAATACCTGGATAAGAGAGGAAATTACCTGGCAAGCGTGAGGTCCTGAGTTCGACTCCCGGTACCCACATACGAGAAAAGGGCCGGTGATATCGCTCAGCGGCACTGGCGCCTGGATGAGAGAGGAAATTACCTGGCAAGCGCGAGGTCCTGAGTTCAACCCCCAGTACCCACAAAAAAAAAAAAAAAAAAGAGAGGAAATTATAATTAAAACAATCCATAACATATTTAGAACTTTAAAAACTGTGCAGATCTGAAATTATTATATAATAATATATAATGATATATAAGACTAAAATCTTAACCAGATGTAATGTAAATTTTAAATGCATCTGTTACTTAATGTAGAATAATTAAAATAGTCAAATATTCAACTCAAAGAATTAGGGAAAAAAAAGCACAATACCCACAGAGAACAGAAATCAATAAAAGAAGCACTAGAGAAGATTAATAAAAGAATTTGATTCTTTAAAACTATTAATATTAATAAAATAGAGATGTTACAAGTAAATAAGAAAAGATAAAAATAACCAGTAAATGCTTCAAACACTGGAGCTTAAGAGACAGAGATTTAAAGACAGAATAGTGTAAAAAATTTATACAACAAATTTACCCTGGATAAAATTAAATATACATAAGCATTTATGTATTTAGAAGAATTTCAGGCAAAAAATTTAGAAGAATTTTAGGCATAAAATATAAAAATAATTAAATGAAGGTAGTAGTTAAAATCTCATTTCCCCAGCTCATTACCAATACTTCAGCCACAGCCAGTCCATAGCTTCCAACACATATATGTGTATTTGCATATAAAAACCCCCCAAATGCTCAGGTCACATAACTTTAAGAAAACCTTTAAAGAATCTGTCTCTAAGCAAGCAATAGATAAATTTTTATGATCCAAATTGTTTCAAAGTCTACAAAACAAAGGCATCAAATTCACTCTTATTTTTTTTTTTTTTTTTTTCTTTGTGGGTACCGAGGGTCGACCTCAGGACCTCGCTCGCCAACAGGCGCCTGTGCCGATATCACCGGCCCCTTTTTCGTATGTGGGTTCCGGGAGTCAAACTTGGGCCCTCGCGCTTGCCAGGCAGGCGCTTATTCCGCTGAGCCATCTCACTGGCCCCCAAATTCACTCTTAATAATTCCTTATCATACAGTTTCAGTATCAAAAATGAAAAAAATTATTTACTCATTCAGGGTAAAGTCTGTTAGCAAAGGAAAAACAACAAAGGCTTTCCTTGTCCCAACAATAAAATTTAATCCAAATCCAAATTTAATGGCAAATATGACACAATGTTATAATTTATTTAAGCTAGAAGATATACATAGTATATTTTTTAGATTTCTTTTCATGTATAAAATTTCTTTATAAAATTAGAACCCGGCATAGTTTTTGGAGGAAGAGAGAGAAGTAAAGGAAAGGATGAGGGAGAGAACAAGACAGGATAAGAAGGCTCCACTATTTGTTAATCCTTTCTGAAGAATTGTGTCTTTTATTAGTCCATGTTTGCAGTACATAATGTTTATATTCCTTGTGCAGAGTTGGTACAGGTACTGAACACATCTTAATTATTTTTTCATCCCTTTTCTCCCCCCTCTCTTCCCTTTCCCTCCGTCTCTTGACCCTCTTCCCCTTCAAGAAAGATTTACCTACTTCTGTTATCTATTTTATTTTGCTCTTTATTTATATTTAGGTTTCCTTATACAAGTGAAACCATGGGATATTTAAACTTGTGTATCCGATTTACTTTACTTAACATTATGATGTCAAGGTGCATTTATTTTCCTACAAATGCCTCAAATTTATCTTTCTTTGGGGCGGAGTAGTACTCTATTGTTTGCAAATACCACATTTTCTGTATCCATTGATCACTTGATGGATATATAGGTTGCTTCCAAAATTTAGCTGTTAATGATGAATCTTTTTAACATTAGCCAGATACTACACACGTGCAAGCGTCCTAGAAAAGCAGGAAGTAAAGAGATTGCATCACTGCTTATCCACAACTGATTAAGGAGAGGAAAGAGATTGAATATGGCACCCTCCAACTTGAGATCTTAATTATAGAGGGTAAGAATGATTTTTACTGCTTTTGTTGTCATGGTTATTTTCATTAAATAAGTGAACTAGATGTTAAAACAAATCACCTCTAGTGAAATTTCAACTTGTGCTTACTGAATTAGTTTCCCAAATACAGAGAGAGAGGAAGAGAGAAAGATAGGGAAATTTTTCTATGTGGTAAGTTATCTATGATATTCAAAGAAATATTTACTGCCTTTTGCAAATCCTTTGCTTGACCTTGGTTACATATTGGTTTCCCTTGACCACATTTAGGTTCCATCACTCCCATGATGTGTGACCACACTATGGAGCCTGGCAAAACTTCTGGGATGATAAAGGTCAGATGGAAGGTCTCTACTGTGTTTCCATACTGTGAGGTTCTGGCAAGAGGGTGATTTGCCCACTTAGCCACTATCATAGTTCTTTATAATGACAATAACTCCTATTTGAGGAAAAGTTACCAATCATTGTTTAACATGATCCCTTAGCTCTGTGGGATGTGCTAAAATATATGGAAATTGGTCCTATCTATTATAACTCAGCATCCCTTACACTAGTTTGCTTCTGAAGGTGATGGTATAAATTATTCTGACAAACTTTTACAACTCTCACGCTTTTCACATTTTTTTTTTTACCTAAAACTAGTGTGTGTTTGAAAGACATGAAGTTGTAGTCCCTAAGGCTACTGATCAGTCTAGCAATAAAGAGAACTATTATATATCTAATTTTATGCTTTTCTCAATTTTGAGTTCTCATAGCAATCATTGATAAATGTAAACTGCCACAGAGAAAATTGTTAGGAATATCCTGGGAGCTGTTGGACTGTATGGGTGAGAACTCATTTTAAAGGTTAGCATTCCCAAAAGAATAAGCATTGTTTCTGCAGGGAAGTGCTTCATCCTGTGAGTCTTTTTTTTTTTTTTTTTTTTTTTTTTTTTTTTCTGTTTTGGGGAGGGATGTGACAGAGCTTGGCTGTAAAAGTCCAAAAGACTTTCTGAATACATACTAATGACAAAGAAGGCTATTACCTTACTTATTCTCTTGCTTAGAACTATCTCATAATGATTCACCATCTCATTTCTCCCCAGGGTAATTTCTTTCTCAGAGATATAAGGTTTGAAGCTTCAAATAAGTAAAGCCATTATGTGGGAATAAAAGATCTCAAACATAAGTCCTTTCTGTGTCTGGGAGAGGAGATGTACAAGTTGCCAGTCAGTCATCTTGGAGGTGAATTAATTTGTATAAGGCTCCACCACCATGGCAACATTTACATGACAAACAGCCCAAGTTCAATAATAACATGGAGAAGATACCTCAGGAACAGAGAAGGAGTTTGCAAGTTTTTGATAAAACATTCCATATTTCTCTGAAAGTGTACAGAGGAAAGGAAAATATTATCATTTAATTGCTATGTCATCAACTTCTGCTGTACTGCCAGTCTGATCTCACAGATGTGTCAGTGTGAAGGTCTCTCTTGAGGAACGCACACTTGTTACCTTCTACACCTTTACTCTCCCTCGGCCATTAACAGCACTCCCCAGAATTGGTGATGCAAGTCACAGACTTCTTACCTCTTGCTTACAGGGTTATGTGTATGGATATTTGTAACTTGTGTGCTTGCTCTTTAGTGTCTTATGCCTTTAGCTCCACATGAGTTTCCTTAAAAAGGAAATACAGTGCATCAAGTGAATTAGTCCAATAACTAATTGTTATTTAGTGACTGTGTCAAGGACAGAATGTGTCAAATTTACTTAACAGGTACTTAAAAGGTAAAATTAAGAGTTATGTTTTAAATGGGTTTAAATTGAGGATCTCAAAATCAGAAAAAGAAAAAATTCAACCCACTGTAACTTGTTTGAAGGATATTAGGGGAAACAAATCAAACACTACACATGAAGACAACAAAATGACAAGTTTCTTTTTTGGGGGGGGGGGTACTGGGGGTCGACCTCAGGACCTCGCGTACCAGCAGGCGCCCGTGCCACTGAGCAATATCACTGGCCCTTTTTTCGTATGTGGGTGCTGGGAGTCGAACTCAGGACCTCGCGCTTGCCAGGCAGGCGCTTATGCTGCTGAGCCATCTCACCGGCCCAGAAGTTTCTATTACCATTAAATTCCTGCCTTGATACTTCCAATAAAGCTTCAACCTAGACTAGGTATGGACCATAGTAGAAAATAAGCCTTATTTGTAGACTGATATAAATAAGAATGACCATTTAATTGCTAGGCAAAATTCCTCACTCAGTCCTGAGTTCCCATTATTACTGTCAAGTAGTTCTTCTTTAACAGTTCCAGTTACTAGGCATATTCTGGGAATCGAGATAAAATATTAAATTTAATCAGAATATCACATAGAAAATATAGAGGCTTCAAATAGGCAGGTTCCAGGATTATACACTTAAGAATATGCCAGAAAATATATTCTGTAGTCATATGTAAATATTCACATTATACAAACGTCTAAAATAAAGAAAATTTATTAGTCTATATCTTTGCTTCCTCTTATAAAGGGTAGAACATAGCTTTAGTCTATTTACAGATGTTTTCTGGTTTGATGACCAAACATTTGGTTCAGTCTGAAATTACAAATTGTGTGGAACACTAAGTAGACACAAGTATACAGTTTCCTGACTGAACAAAGGAAGTACTAACTAATAGCAAGAGAATTACCTGATATACAGACAGTAAAGCTAAAGAAATTTTTTATTCAGAGTTGGGCAAGTCAAAGGATCTAAATATGAAAGGATAAAACACATGTGATGAATGACAAACATACTAAAATGCCCAGAATGTGGCTAGGAATCTTGAATGCTGGAGTTAGCAGGAGCCCAAAATATAACTGAGAAATAATTTAAGATAAGGCTGGAGGGGGAGAATAGGACTCTATTAACTGAGAAGGCCCTAATTCCTAAACTGAAAATTTTATGCTTAACTCAGTAAGCAATGAAGAGTCACTGATGGTTTTTAAACACAGCTGTCATTTTAAGCAATAAGGATAAAGCCAACAATAATAGCTCCAGTATTACCTATTTATAATAACTATACAATACGGAATGCATTGTTGGGATAAATCTCATGATGAAACATCAAATCTTTAAGAAACTTTAATCTTCCCTGCAATCTAAATACACCCCCTGCCTTGGCATGACCACAGCCCATTTGTTCTTCCTTTTCTTACCTAAACTAGGAAAAGCGTGCTTGGAAAGTAGCCTGTGTTATGGCTGAGCTGAAAAAATTCTCCAGTACTCAAGCAAATGTTTAACTTCAACACTACATATTGGTAAGGCCAGATAAACTCAGAAATAAGAGCAAGATGATTAATTAGTAATAATTAGTGTCAATTGCTGTTTTTCCTGGAAACGGCTCATGCTGAGGAAGCAGTGGTGTGGCATAAGCTGAATGTATGCTAACAGTTTTTTTGAATGTCAGCAATCTTAACTTTACAAGACAAAAGTGAACATCATTTTATTTCATAAAAGATGATTGATTGGTTGAAAACAGCTTCGCTTAACGAGATAATATTGCCTGGGCTTGTTGGCTTTTGTGTGGCTGTCTGGACTTGGAAGGAACTATTCTCACTTGGCTCTGTTTTCTGACATGAAATGAGCCGTGAAGATTAACCAGCCATGTGGTGTGTGCACCCCTAGTATCATATGTTGTCTTGTACTTACTGTCAACAGGAGTCGCTCATTTGTTTTTAGTCTACTCATCATTTGCATCAGATCAGAATTTCACATTACAGAGCCAGAAAATTGTAGCAGTTGATAATGAAACAAGGTCCATTATGTCTGCAAAATTGTCTGCTGGCTAAGGGAATACCTGTCTATGCAATTCTGTCACAGCTAATGCATTGGACAGCATTTCACACCTAAAATAATATTTTTATCTCTGGAGTAAAGTGCAAAAACATATAATTCAGATACATACCACAGGCTAATAGAAAATTTTCAATTCTTTCTTTTTCACATTTCTAATTTAAAATGTTAAAATTACATTTACGTTATTAATTCTTCATGAAAGTACTGTTTTTCCACCATGAGAAACTGTTAAAGAAAAAAATATATGTGTCTTTGTAAAACTGTTAGGACTTTTTACTATGATTGCTATTATTACTATTGTTACTTGTATTAAGAAGTCTTTGACTTTGGTTTTCATAAAAATCAAATAATCCCACAAAAACTCATCTATTTTATAAACTATTAAATAAATTTTACTTACAGAAATGTTACATATAGCCAGTCTACCCGCAACCCTCCCTCATAGAGGTTTACTTTAAGAATTTACTTTATATATAGCCTCATGGTTTCTGATGATTTCAATCTCAAAATGATGTATGTGACATTAGAATTGATATATTCACATCAGGGTTCCAAACACTGCTTCTATAGTTTCATGGCTGCGGCATATAATTGTGCCAATTTAATCTTAACCCCTACTCCAAACTTTTCTTGTCTTCTCAAACAGAATTTAGGCTTTATTTTTCTTGGCTAATGCACACATTTTTGAAAAAATGCATCTAAAAATAAGCTACACCGTTCTGGATTTTATGCGCTAAATGAAAAAGTACACACTCCAAAAATTGTACAATCAACTCTCAATTATCAGTTTATAGGGATTTAATAAGCTTGACTGCCTTCAACTTGTAAAACATTTTCAAAATATTTTAAACTCAGTCACTTAGAATTCTGGAAGTTCCTGCCAATTCAGGAACAATTGAAATTTGTGGTTGAACAGAAGGACACTGGAAAACTACGGTCTGGGTTTATTACTAGGGTGCTAGAAGTATCCACACAGTGTGGATGTTTGGCAGGAGAGTGGAAGCTTAGAAGTGTATGGGTCTGGAAGGGCCATCCATGAGTTCCTATATACAAAACTATGGGCAGTGGATTCAGAACACCAATAATAACAAGGTTGTGGTCCTTGCAGAAGAGAGAGAGGGCACTAGATACCTGAGAGGCAATAGGAACTCCTTGTTAAACACTTGGAGTTCCTTGAGAAATCTGATAGGCTTTGTATGTGATCCAGCAGAAAACTGCGTATTGATTTATTTTACTAACCTACCATCAGAGAACTTTTTCCACCATACAATCTCTTACAATCACCATACAATCTCTTAAAATATAATCATATTTTGCTGTTAGCAAAAACAATGTATATCTAAACCAATATCAATTTAAACTCTTCAGCCATCTCTAATTTTAAATTTCCCTTGTTTGTCTTTCTCATGGTAGAAAGATATTGCCTCATGTGATAGTTAAACTTAACTGTGTCCACTTCATTAATTTGAGAGCTGCCAAGGGGATTAGTAAAGTATACTTCTAGATGTGTTTGGGTGGGTCAAACAGGCATGACTTTGGTCCCTCACCCCTTCCTCTCTGGTGTGGTTTCTCTGTTCTGCTTCCTGGCTGCCATGAATTAAGCTTCTCTGCTCCACCACATCTTTCAGACATGTTTAGTCTGCCTTGAAAAAAGTTGACCGTGGACGGGATCCCCTGAATCCCTGAGCCATACTGAACATTCCCTTCTTTAAATTGTGAATATTGGATAGTATGTCTCCATGATGAGAAAGCTAATACAGAAAGTTGGCAACAGGGTAGTGAGATCATTGCTGTGATTGTATCTGGCCATGTGGTTTAAAAGCCTTTGGAATTGGTTTACAGGAGGAGTTGCGAAAGGTTTAGAGATAGTAGGTGTAAAGAAGCCTTACAAGGCTGTAAGCAGAGCCTGATGGGTGATTCTAGCTGGACCTCAGAACACCAGAATGCCAATAAGGAGGTGAACATTAATGGCCAGGCTCAGGAGGTTTCAGTTGGGAACAGTACCTTCAAAGTCAATTCAAATAAAGGCCATGGATGTTACACACTGGCAAAATATTTGCTTATATTTTGTATATGTTCTGAGACTTTGCAAGAGACTGAGACTAAGGGCCATGGACTAATTGTTTTGGTAGAGGAAACTTCAAGTGAACCCAACATTCAGGCTGTGGCATGTGTATTGCTGGCTGCTGTTAGCCAAGTTTAGAGTGAAAATCAGGAACAAAATAGAAAAAAAATGAAAATATTAAATTATGGGCCAGAAGGAATCATGCGTAAAGTTATAATCAAAGGAGGTATGGATGCTGAAGAGATTAATGCAGTTTAAGAGAAACCAAGGAGGGCCGGTGATATGGCTCAGTGGCATAAGTGCCTGCTTGGCAAGCATAAGATCCTGAGTTTGACTCCCAGTACCCACATAAAGGAAAAAAGGGCCAGTGATATTGTTCAGCAGCACAAGCGCCTGCTGGCTAGCGCGAGGTCCTGAGTTTAACTCCCGGCACCCACATAAAAAAAAAAAAAAAAAAAAAAAGAGGAACCAAGGAGAAGAAGAAAGATGCCTGGAGCAAGCATCAGAAATCAGCAAGACTCCACCCATCTGAGGCTCAAGGGTTAAAAAAAGTATAAACCATACATTTGAAAAGAGAGGGCCAGTTATATAGCTCAGAGACATTAGCACCTGCCTGGCAGCGTGAGGTCCTGAGTTTGACTCCCCATATCCGCATATTAAAAAAAAAAAAAAAAGGAAGCACTGAGCCCCCTGGTTAAGAAGAGATGCCTAATGAGTTTGTTTCTTGGGATTCATTTTACTGTCTTGCAAGAACTCAGAGGCCACTGCAGCCATTATCCAATGGGATCTGGCTACCATTCACACTGGTTGCAGACCTTGGTGTCATCCAGGAGATGCTGGTTTTACCATAGTGCATAATTCAAGAGCTGTGGGGTCATGGAGGCTTCCAGTCAGATTTCAAAGAAATATTTGGTAACCCATGCCGTGTGCCCCCGATAGGGTAATGCATGAAGCTTGGGGATGGAAGACAAAGAGGCAGTGTCTCCCAGAAGTTGGAGATGCAAGAAACATGGAATATCTGCAGAGGAAAGCTGCAGGAGATGAGAAAAGGCACCCCAAGAGAAAGGCAATATGGGCTGCAACCGGCAAAGCCATAGAGGTATGACTGCCCAAGCCCTCTGGAATTTGTATTTCACCTCCATGTACCCCAGATGCCAGATGTGGAACTACAGGATATAATGTTTGCCCTACTGGCTTTTGGTCTTGCTTTTTCCCATTCTTTTCTATTCTCTTTTTCCTCCCTTTTGGAATGGGAATATTTACCCTGTGCCATTGTACCTTGGGATGATGTAACCTGCATTTTATTTATTACAGAGATTCAGAGCTAAAAGTTTGCCTGAGTCTCAGTAGAAACTTTGGTTTGGACTTTTGAAACATGTTGGAACTGTGGAGACTTTGGGGAAGGGATTATTGCATTCTTGGTTGCACACAGGATATTTGTAATGAGCTAGGCGGAATTATTAACTTGTTGCTGTGTTTATCTGGAGATTAAGTGTGTTTTAGAGAGATGTGATAAGGTTGACAAGTTGACAAAGGATGGAATGTAGTGGTTGAGATTAATTGTGTCAATTTCATTTGCTTGGGAACCCACAAAGGGATCAGTAAACAAGCTTCTGGGTGTGCTGGGTGGGTCTTACAGATGTGACCTTGGTACTCTATCTCATTCCCTTTTCTCTGGTAATGTTCCCCTCATCCACTTCCTGGCCACCATAAGCTAAGCATTGTTACTCTGCCATGCCATCCTAGCATGATATGCCTGTCTTGGAACCAGCTAACCATGGACTTATTCCACTAAAACCATGAGCCAAATTAAACCTTTTCTCTTTTAAATTGTGGATGTTGGGTATTTTTTCTCAGTGATTAGAAAGCCAAACAATACTCCTTGTATTTATAAAACAGTTGCTTTTAAAGTAAAAGCACTTCATACTCAACAAAGTTATACTCAATATCTTCTAGGTTTCTGGCTTTATAGCAACTTTTGAAGTACAAAGATGAATAAAATTCTGTCTTTGCCCAAATTACTCATTAAATATTAGCATGAGATTTTGGAATGCAAAAAATACTTATAGTCAGTCTAAAATATAACAATAACTGATTATACAAAAAACAAACACTTTTCTTATTTTTTATTGTAATTCTGACAACTACCCAATAAGGAAGGCATTATCATTATCTTAAATAAAGATCTCAGTTAAAATATGGGGAAATAAAATAACTTACCCAAGGCAACAAAACTACTTGAAGGTGGTGTTAGGATTTGATTCTAGGCAGTCTGGCCTGAAACCATTTGCTATTAGCTACAAGATACAACACAGAGGGCCGGTGAGATGGCTCAGCGGCATAAGTGCCTGCCTAGCAAGTGCGAGGGCCCGATTTCGACTCCCAGAACCCACATATGAAAAAAGGGCCTGTGACATCGCTCAGCAGCACGGGCACCTGCTAGCGCGCGAGGTCCTGAGGTCAACCGCTGGTACCCACACACACACACAAAAAAAAGATACAACACAGAACAGGGAGTAACCCAGCACATCCCAGAGGAGGTCACACATTAGGAGGTTTTGACAGATGAGTCGAAGTTAGTAAGATCAATGTGGATACGGAAAAAAAAGGAACTGAGGTGGAGTGTTTCAGGAAGGAAGAGAAGCCTGGGAAAAGGCACAGAAACAGGACAGATTCTGAAAACTAAAAGTTGTTCAATAGTTCTAAAAGTACGAGAAAAGAAATAGTGAAAGATGCAGCTAGAGAGATGAGTGATTGAATGAACCTGTCAAGACTTACATGACATTCTGAGGAGCTTAGATTTAAGATTAAAAGCTAGAGGGAGACAGGGAGGTTGGTGGAGAGGAGTGAAGTGCTTACATTTGGATTTTAGAAATATTACCATATCTAAAATATGGGAAATAAATGGAAGTTCAAGACTATCTGAGAAAAGGAGATAGTTATCCAGCCAAGAATAGATTGAAGATCGTTGAGGACAGCACTTATGGAGTGGTGAGACAGATGCAGAAGAAAGCTCAGAGGAAGACCAACAGACTTGAACAGTGATAGGAAAGTGAGAGTAGTGGCTGATGAGATTGACTCCAGGGGTACACCTGGGCAAGTGGACAGGTGGTGGCGCAACTGGTAATAATTAATATGGATACACCGTATGCCTTCTGTTGAAGGCAGAAGTTAAGGTTGCTTTTGAAAGTGGAACAAAAATAATGAACCATTTTAAGCAGTTTGAAAGTCAATTCAAATGCAACTTTGCTGACATTGTTATCTAATAACAAGAAAACTTACAAAACTGCAAGGGAACAACATAGCATCTTTGTGCCAAAATAACTCTTCTTACACTGCATTAGTCATCATCATGTAATGAGGTTATTTCTCTCTTTTTGAATTTCTGTATTAAATATGATAATTCCTAATATCTTTATCCACAAAGTAAATACAATGTGTCTCTAATACCACAGTCATCTACCTCAGCGTTTTGCAACCTTAGTGCTAGAAGTGATTCCTTTTTCCATTTATGGAAGCCCAAATTCTCCTTAAATTAGGAGAGTTTCAAATGAACATCTAACACAGTCACATCAGTTTCTAAGGAGCCTTACTATGGAAGCATGAGGAATGCAATTTAATAACCACTACTGCACGAAAGTCAAGAATTTTTAGTGTGATTCTGTTAGATACTTTTCTATTATAAGCAAAATTTAGTTCATTTTGTTTCTAGAAAACATCCAGAACAAAGGAATACAAAACCTGGGCAGAAGTAATCATGAGAAAGCTTACCCATCATTTTATGCGGAATTATGAGAAACAATGACTCATTAGTTATTTGATTGATTTTAGGGAAGTGGATTCTCACAGGAGACAGAAAATTTAATAAGAATGAACTTTCAATGATACAGGTGAAACAGGTATTCAAAATACGAGCGAGGATGTGGGCGGTGAAGAGAGGAACAACTAAAAAACAAACACCAAACAACCAATTCACATTGTATTTAAGCAATGAGTAATACCTTACCCCTCCCCAGAAAGGTTGGAGTCTTCAGGCTTTTTCAATTTCGGGAGGTACTAATTTTCTAAATATAAGCTTAATCCATCAACTCCAAAATTATAAAGAGCCTCCAAAGGCATCAGGATTAGAATAAAGAACTGATTTAATCAGTCAATGAAAACAAACATTAAATCATTTCAAATAATATTAGTACTGTGATTTGTACAAAATGGATGTTTATAACCACAAAATGAAATCAACAGACACAAACTATTTTCACTTAAGAAGGAAGCCTCGGGCCGGTGAGATGGCTCAGTGGTGTAAGCGCCTGTCTGGCAAGCGCGAGGGCCCGAGTTCGACTACTGGAACCCACATACGAAAAAAGGGCCGGTGATATCGCTCAGCAGCAGGGGTGCCTGCTGGCGCGCCAGGTCCTAAGGTCGACCCCCGGTACCCACAAAAAAAAAAAGAAAAGAAGGAAACCTAGTGATCAGTGTGTGTGCATGTGTGTATGTGTGTATAAGTGCACGAACGGAGACACAAGTCTTCTTTATCCAAGTTTGTTTTCAAATACAATTTTCCCCTAGGGGTCTGTTTCCCCTACAGTGAAATTTACTGTAGTCAGTTAATTAACGAAACTAGTCCTGGAACCTCTGCCTGAAGACTTTTCCCTTGCCACCGATGAGAGGTAAGAAGCATAACCCAAGACAGCTCTCTGCAGCCCAGAAGCCTCTTTCTAAAATAGTTGGGTTCAGGGCCCGTGAGATAGCTCAGATAGCTTGCCTGCCTGGCAAGCACGAGGGCCCGAGTTCGACTCCTGCAACCCACATACGAAAAAAGGGCCGGTGATATCACTCAGCGGCAGGGGCGCCTGCTGGCGCGTGAGGTCCTGAGGTCGACCCCCGGTACCCACAAAAAATAAATAAATAAATAAAATAAAAATAAAAATAGTTGGGTTCAGGAAAACAAACCATCAATAGACACTGTCACGTGGTTTTGGTAATATTTTAAAAAAAGAAGACCTATGCATATAATTTGCACATTGAAAGCAGTTCTTCAGTTGTGAGAGACTAAAGAAATGCAATGTTTAACCTGATCGATAATTCTAAAATAACTAAATCTTATCATTAAAAGGTAATACCGATGAATTCTGGATTCCACTTTTCTGTGAGATTATGAAGCAACTTGTTATATGCAAGACAATTGATGTTTTAAAAAAATTCTGTAAGCAATGAAGAATTTTTGAACTGCATTAAGTCTCTGAGTGTACGGTAAAGCATATATAATTCTGAGCAAACAATAAGTACACAGGAGGAAAGATCCTTTTACTTCCAAAATAATTTGTTTGATTAAAAGCTTTACATACCCTAAAATACTTCCATTATAATTTACTCAATTGAAATTTCATTTACATATATAATACTACACTTAGCAAAATAAAGTAAGCTTAGCTCCCCCTCAATCATTTGTGATAAGGAATCTTAAACACATTCAAAGAAAAATGAACCACTTGTAACACCAAGTGATTATACATTTCAATATAAGATTAGAATTTTCCAAAATGAGTCAAATTTGAGCCAAAATAAGTCAATTCTGGAAAAAGGAAGGTATAGTCAATGGCCATGGCAGAAAGCAGCAGAAACTGAAGAAGTCCAGAACTCTCCCCTTTTGGGAGGAATCTCTAAAGGGTTTTTAGACTTTGGATCTTATTCATTGCTTTTGGCTATTTCTTTCCCTGCACAAATCAGCCACTCCTTTATCCAAGTACCTCTTTAGCATTAAATATCCGAACAGTTAATATTATACCACCTCACTCCCCACTCACCCCAACTCTTTATTAAAGAGGGGGTGGAGAGCAATTGAAGCATCTGAGAGGAGTTTGCCTGTCACTACGGTGCAGCGACAGACAGTTAACAAATGTTGGCAGGGAAGTAGTAAAGAATCTGTCTCTTGCAAGGCAGATAGAATTACACATGTTATACATCCAGCCTGAATTGTCAATATGGAAATGCAAAAGCTGGTGGGCATGCATGGAAGGAAATTTAGCTTTTTTAAAAAGCTGTGGTTTTCCCATGGGGCCAAATTTGAACAGATATACAATCGGTAACTAATTTAGATAACTTTTCTTACATCAGTTGTGCTTTCCAGGGAGAAGCAAAAACAATTAAAACTCTTGAGTCTTGAGGTGCATATACCTACTTGCTTTTCCAGAAGTAGGACTGTGAAACAGTATACTTACAAAGGTAATTTCCATGATCTGATATAATCCTAAAAAAATCATTCTATATTTTAATTTTGCATATTAAAAATTACAAAGCACTTTAATGTACATATTTTCTATGGTCTTAGAAGATACTGCAGCACAGTCCAGAGTGGAGAAAAGGGGCTGATCAAAGCACCTAGATATATGTATTCTGCAAATGGTCATCTCATCACAGGTAGAAATCTGGATTCTTGGAAAAGTCACCATACTTTTCTAGGACTGCTTTATCTTCTATAAAAATAAAAGTATCAGGTAGAAAATAACAAAGATTCTATATAATTTTTACATTAGATTGATCAAAATAGGATAGATATTACACTCATCGAGTCCATTTCATTGTTTTCCACTGTAAAAACAGAAGGCTTAATGAATTTAAATGATGTGGCCAAAAGTGTTTCTAATAAATATCGACCTTATCTTGATTCCAGACATTTTGATAGAGTCTGTAGTAAGCTATCCACCATTTCATAGAACCAGTAATAGCACCAGCAGACAGCGGCCCTTACTTCTGAATTGACAGAATTCACAACTGAAACTACAAGATGCTAAATTTCAGATAAATAGCAATTTTTAGTATAAGATAGTCCCATGTAATATTTGGGACATAGCGATATTTTAAAGTATTCATTATTCATCTGACATTCAAACTTAACTGGTCATACAATATTTTTCTCTGGCCATTTGACACTTTCTAAAGGAAAGTATTAGATAGGTCAGGCAATATTAAGGTACCTGCTCCTCCCACCTCGCCTCTAAATCTACATGAGTATCCTAAACACTAAACTTCTAACACTAAACACTAAACGTCTGACCACTAAAACTTCTCCACTCTGTACTACATCCTTCCTCCAGAATACTGGTCCTCAGAAAAGGAGTTAATGCCTGCCTATGCCTTAACTGTCTTGAAAGATCTGTTTGTCTCTCTTCTGTCAGTCCTACTTGTACAAATATCAGTCATGCTCCCGCCCTTTGTCTATCACAGATTCCTCCACTTGATTCCTCCTTTGCCTAACACTGTATTATTCTTGTGGTGCAGTCCTGCATTTTAGTCTCCAGAACAGATCTCTCATCCCTGGCTTCTTAACATATAGCTTGAACATAGATGGATTCTGGCCATCCATATTAGAATTTAGATTATAGCCCTGGTACAGGAATTCTACATAGGGTTTTCCTCCTGCCACATCCCACTGCCAAGACTTTACAAGCCTCCGAATATTATTCCTCATGCTTAGTTTGGTGCCCTGTCGCTCTCAGTTGTCTGCAGACTAACACCATACAGTATGTGGCACAGAGTAAGAATTAATCCAGAAACTTTGGTTTTAGGTAAGATGGTCCTCATTTTCACAGTTGGCTAGCATTGTCCTCTCTGATACTGCAGTCACCAGTCATTTCTATTAAAATTAAAATTACAGTAAATTAAATTAAAAATTCAGTTCCTCGGCCACACTACATTTCAAGAGCTTAGTAGTTACATATAGCTCATGACTATCATGTTATCAGCATAGGTTCATTTTCATTGTCGTGGGATGGGGGGAGTGGTTTGGGATGATTCCCAAGCATTAATTTATCCTGCACTTCATTTCTGTTACTTTTACATTATAATACATAATTAAACAATTATACAATTCATTATAATCCAGAATCAGTGAGAGCCATGAGCATATCTTCCTGCAACTAGAGGAGCCCATGGGGCGGGGGGCACAGTGACACCAAAGTGTGCTGCTCATATTCAGTCTACTGTGTAATCTCATTTTGGTTGCTGTCACTGAAAAATAAAACTTCTTCACAAAGATAGGATGTTAGAAATGAAAGCAGGTTTTTCAATGTTTTTGAGATAATCTCGGGACATTCCACCTCGATTTTAATTCAGAACATATGGCGATTTGAAGTTATGTCAAGCATATTTTAAGACCACTATCATTTGTGATCTCAAGCAGTTGATCCCCTCCTAGCACAGACAAAGTCAGTTCACCTGGATTATTCACAAATCCATTCCCTCCCAGTTCAGGGGTCTTTTGTGTCTGGGAAGTAATGCTCAAACTCTTTTGAAAGCTGATATAGATAATCATGCAAAAGCTGAGAGAAAGAAGCCCTATTTCTATCTCTTTCAGACTCTCTGGTAATGTATTAAACATGTCAAAAATCCCGGTTTTCACATGTCATTCCCGTAATCTAATTTGACTTTGAATGCAGCCACTTTATCTGATGAATTAAACATAGTTGTTGTTCTCCCCCAAAGTCACAGATTCAGTTCATTGAGCAGTTTTGCAACCCATTTTGCATCACTGAAATGTGTTGCCAATGTTGAAAGTTTTTTCAAAGAAATCTCTGAAGTGGCTTTCACAGTTCCAAAGCTCAGGTTTAGAAACCCATCTTACTCCTGCATATAAAAGAAGATGGTGCATGCTCTGAATTCATCTCCTCACAGAGCTGCTTGAACAAATATGTGTGAAGAGCACATATTTTAACATGGTTGATAATTTTAATCACATCCTGCAAAAATATTGTAAGTTTAGGTGACATTTTTCAGTGAGCCAGCATTTCTCTATGGATGATACAGTGCATAAATTCACATTGGAAGCACACTCTTTGACCTGAGTATTGAAATCAGAAAGATTTCCAGTCATGGCAGGCCTACACCTCTTACTGACACAAAATTACAATTCAGTTAGTCCTATATGTAATCATTCAAAAGTTTGAATAGTTTTGCAGCTGTGGTGTTGGTTGGCAACAAAAGTACACATAAAATATCCTCATGCAGAACCCCCTGAAAAATATATCACACAAAAACAATCATTATTGACTTGTTGTCAACATCAGTCGATTCACCAATCTGGACTATGTACAATAGTAACTCCTTAATCCTAACAATTATGTCTCAAAATCTTCTACTATTTCATTAATTTGTCTAGTTATGATGCTAGATAAAAGAGGAACATGGGTCACCTTTTGAACTGCAGCCTCTCCTACAAGTTCACAAAATATATACTTAGTGGCTTGCAGAACCAACTCTTCACCAACATTAAAGTTTTTAGCTTCAGAAATGTAGTTAGGCACTAAGAATGATGTCAGTACAGACACATTTGATATAATGGTGAGCTTCAATAATTGCTTTTGTTCTTCATGTTCACAATTTTTTCTTTTGAAAAACTCCAAAGGGTTGTTTTTTAATGCAGGATTCTTTGTCTCCATGTGGCCTAGCAGTTTTGAATGTTCCATGGCTTTGCTGGATAGCTGGTTGCCACATATTAACCACAAGGCAACTTGGAGAATGTCAATCACCTCTTGGAATAAACCTATAATTTAAATAGGACGGTTAAAAAGCTTAATATCCACCTTTCTATTTTCATTTTATCAGCAAGTTTATCTCCTCAGCAATCCCTCAGCTAGCTCCTCCTGGCTATACTTAGTCAACCCCAGGTACTCAGCATGCATCAAATTTTATTATATTCATTTGCATTTATAACCATCTAGAACAATCCTATCATATATTTTCCCTCATGAAAGAATTGAAGACTTTTGCAATTATTTTTATCATAATATTATCCCTGAAAAACCAGGTAGCAAGTAACATTAAAGCTCTCAATGACTTCTGTTACAGTGTTCTAACACTTCTAAATTTCCTAACCCTGCCCTGTGCCCACATGACAGATATTTGCTAAGTGACTATTTGTCATACATTCTATAATAGTATGAAGGTTGAAAAAACAAACAAATGAAAAACTCATGGAATGTTTTCCTATCCTTATGAGCACATACATTTTTGATATATTCTATATTATGTAATTTATGCATTAGATACAAGATTTATAATTATTGACAAATTAAAATAGAAAATTTGAAGATTCATTATTTTATTCTTTCCTATTTGTTAACATTTTTTCTCTTTTGTTTTTCTACAAGGAAAAATTTAAAAATCCATTTAAATCAAATCATGAGAAGAATTTTTACCTAATAAATGTAGATAAAAATATAAATTTATGGGCAACTTTTATCTAATAAAAAAACCTAGCCATGACAGTTAACTGTGGCGTCAACTTGAATAAGGATCACCTAACTGATTAGGTTAGTACGGTTCTGGATGTGTCTGTATGAATGATTTACTGAAGAAGTTAGTCTCACCCAGGGCGTGGGTGGCACCAACCAATAGGCTTGCTGGCTGGCTGGAATCAAAAGGAAAAGAAGGAGGAAGTCTCACTTTTGCTTCTTCAGAGGAGCTCAAGTCTTCAGCATCACCTTTGGACATCCCTGTCCAGGCTTCCAGCACAGACTCTCTAGGCTTCCAGCATAGACCATTTGGCTTCCTCATATGCATTCACATGGGACTCTGCAGTGAGCACCAGTCTTTGTTTGTCGACTCGATCTTCTGGCTCTGCAGTGTGCATATGGCTCTTCATTCACATTCTTCCACACCTGCCTGCAGGAGGATATTGTAAGCTAACCTTGTAAATCTCTTATGTTATATAAAGTTTCCTCTAATGAACCTCAACTGATACAGTAACTAATGAATAAAATCTAGTTAAGTAGAATCCTGAAGTAGAGAGATTTGGGGAAAAAATGACAGAAGTAGAGAATATAAAGTAAAACTCTTTCAGGACTGCAAAAAATAATGCAAGTTTAACACAAATATATTATGCTTAGTATTTAAAAACTTGTGAGTGAATCCTGTCCATCACCAGCTACAACCAAAAGCAGCTAATTAAAATATAATAGTTGCTCCACACACATTAGTTCAGCCTCATTTTTCTGTCCTCATTTGAAGTAACACATGAGCATTCTGGCTGCATTTGGCTGAAGACCAATATAGTATGGATGTTCTTTTTAAGCAGACAATTGACTGGCTATCAGACAAAAGTCACTGTAGTTTCAAAATATGAATCTCTTTCTTCCATGTCTGAACTTATATTGAACATACTGTATTTTATGGCGCTTGAGAAAGATATATTATTGCATCATAATAAAACTATTCCTTAGAAAATTCAGTTCATTCCTCAAGATCTGCCTATTCTACATGTAACTTGCTTAACATTTCTTCCTTCTTCCCTCCTTTATTCAGGGATTCAATTTATTATGAAAACTAATTTCCTTTAACATGTGGAATGGTTCCAATGTTTAACAGGTGTGTTAACACTGAACACTCTTTCTAAAAATTAGAAGTCTGCTATCTACAAAATGAGAGAGTATAAAAATATTGATGTATAAAACATAATAAATATGAAAAGTAAAAGCTTAAAAATCACTTAGCTGGCATCTAGTATCTAAGAGAATGAGTGACTAGGACAATATTTTGAAGTTCTTTTTTTCAAAAATCATCTCTCATTTGGTACAATCTGGCAGCAGAATCAAATACTTCAGTACAACAAAATGCCACATTTTTTTCCATAGAACAAGGAAAAAATAAAAGATTTATTACCAGTTCCTCAATTATTTTTATTAATTGGATTTTGATGTATGAATTGTGATGTCAGAATTTATACTAGTACCTGACAGACTAAAACAACCCAGACTTGGCAACCTCATTTCCTAAAAGGCAGTCTTCAGAAGGTCAGTTCTGAGTAGATAATGAATTCTACAAGGGTGAACAAAATGCCCAGTTCAGCAGCATCTCTTCACAGGGACCCAGCCCACTGCAGCAATGTGACATAGGACACTTCATTAATGGTCCAGGGCTATGCTGCCAAGACAGAGAGACAAGTAGGTGCCATTAGATTTCCACGAGTAAGGCCACTTTCCAATTCTTTTGCAAAGACCAGACAGATCTGATGATAGCGACAGGCTGCCCATCTGCAAGAGAAATTAATGTGCAGGGGAGATTGTTATCTTTTTGAGGAGCCCTGCTATAAACAGGGAATGTTGATTTTTGCCATGCAAGGTTGGGGACAAGATTGTCAATGATTGTCAGAACAAGTCAGACTGATCTTTGTTGAGAGAATTCAGTAACTTTCTCTTATTTGGAAAGTGTTTATTAAGAAGAAAACTACCAAAATTCATTTCAGTCGATCCCTAAGTAGGATGTAAAATAGAATTTCAAAAGTAAGAGCTGCCTGTTTATGTTGGGTGATGCTTTCTGATTTGAATGAAAAATAAAAGATACAGTTGCCAAAAGGTTTCAGCCTCCTCAGCCAGCGGTTTAAAGCCTCTGAGGTTAGGTTAACACAAATCTACCACCTTGGTTGGGAATTAACTGTCACCCTTTCAGGTTGTGATTTGGAGAGAACAGGATGATTAGATTCAGGTAACTTTGAGGCATGCACGAGACAGTTAAACCAAGGAAAGACTCAATAAGAAGGAACTGTGGTTTATGGTTACAAAAGCATGTTGGAATAGAAAGAATGATATAATATCAAATATACACAGAGGCTCTAGTTTGCGTGGAAAATAAAATAAGAAAGAGGAATGGACAATGAGGATTTATAAATTGTCACTGCAATATACAGGAAAATGGTGCTCTGACCAGAGTCAATTGGTGCTGATTCATGGGTAGAAAAACTTTTTAGTGTGGAATTTTGAACACTTAGCTGTGTTAGTTTTTCATAGGCTATGTTCCTAGGAACCCAAGTCGTTTGATTAAAACTAAAAAACAAGTTCTCCACACAAAATATTTACCCCCTAGTAACTTCAGGAAGTGCTGTAGAATATATACTCCACTTATAGAAGATAATACACACTAATATATTATGACATCAAAAAGAATTTCTGACTCAGGTACCTGGTTTTACCAAAAATTGTTCAAAATTTCTTAAGCATTATAGATGCCTAGCTGCCCTAATATCGAGCAGCCATTAGCATTCCATGAAAAGAGTATTTGTGACACATGCTACAGAAGAAAATATTTTTATAAACTAATTACTTTGCCATGATTAAATTCTCATTCAGTGCCTATATAATTGTAATGTGACATTTGGTATGCTTTTTTTTTTTTTTTTTTCAGAGGGGTGTGTTACAGATTGAACCCAGGGCATTTGCACTGAGCTATGTCCCCAGCCCTACCCTACCCCTTTTATTATTTTAGCTTGGAGACAGGATCTTGTTAAGTCCATATGTTGCCCAGGTGGAACTGAAGCTTATGATCTTCTTGCTTCAGCCTCCCAGAAAGCTAGGATTACAGATTTGTGCCACCAGGCTTGGCTGCTGCTTCTTATCTGCAGAATAATGATGACACTGAAGGCCTGCTCCAGATTTGAGGCTGGATGCTTGTGCTATTCTATGCAAGTTCTTCCTGCTACCAGAAGAGCTGCTAAAATGGACTCTGGAAGGCAAAATTAAGATCCTGAAACAGAGTTCTTGATTTATTATCAGATTCCCTGTGTTTCAGCACAATCTTTCCCTGGTATCTTAGGAAAAGCTGGGTACATTTAAAAGGGAATAAAGAGGGAGGGAGAAATTTATTCATTCTAATAGTGAAATAACATATTTGCACATATGCTGCCTATTAAGGTCTTATTTACGGGCAGATGGAAAGAGGCAAAAAAAAATAATAATAAAAAATAAAAGATACAAATTGCCTGATTGCAATCTCTACACTTAATGGTGTGTCCTAGGACAGTGTTCCTAATTACAGATATCAATCCACAAGCAGTGAGCTGTACCACAACTAATTGTAACTAATAATGACAGTGCAGGAGTGTATGAATTACACCTCCTACTTAGATTCCCTGAATTTGGAGCACATTTTTAGAAGGCCAAATGGTAAGTGCTTTAGCGTTTGTGGGTGGGCAAGGTAAAATTAAGGATATTATGTATTTTATTGTGATCAAAAATATAAATATGTAAAAATCTTAAGTCTCTTCTTAATTCATGGGCAGTTTTTAAAAAAAGACCATTAGCCTGCAATCCTATCAATCCTGGTTTGGGGCAAGGTTCTGGAATCTGTTTCTTCATCTATAAAATTAAGATGATAATAATGCACCCCTTCCTGATTAGATAGATGCGTAGATGACTTAGCATCGTAAAGGTACCAGAACCCTGCCTCACAGTGAGTATTTAATAGATGTTATCATTTTTGAACAGAGTAGTTTGCATCTGTCAAAAAATTAACACAGCCTGGCATGTACCTCATTAGGCTTTTTAAATGATAAAGTCAGTGTAGATTTGTGTTCAGTGCTCCAGGAAACCCTAAGCAGTGTGGTGAAAACGTGAGCTTAATGTATCTCCGAAAGCAGTAAGTCACAGATCTAGCAAATTAGGCTAACTGGGTCCTAAGGATAATCTTGTACTGGTTCTTAGGATTGCACGATATTTAGTTATTTTGTGTTTCAGTTTACCCACCCACAAAACTGAGAGCAATACTTTATAATTCAGGAAATGTATGGGTAAAATAAAATACACTAAGTATAAAAGCTTTATGGATAAGAATTGCTAGGTGCTATAAAATTTAATGCCACTTTGATATTTCTCTTTTCATCCCAGGGGAACTACTGAATTTTGCACTTGATTTGATAAGAAAATTCCTAGGAGAGAAATCATCCATGATTCTGTCAGGGCAGCCCTCAGCCAGGGACCTGTCTTCAGAACAGGCAAAAGGGCTAGGAAACCTCATTGAACATGCTGCTAGTTTTCTTGGAATTTTTATGGTCTGAATACCAAATTTTAAAGCCATGAATATCATTAGAAGTTTGCTTGTGATGTTACAGGATCTTTTCAAGGACAGAGAGCAAATGAGACAAGATTGATAGAAAAAAAGCAAACAAAAAAATTAGACCTAAAAATCAGAGCTCTGATGAAGCACTTGAGACTTTCCAAGCCTGGAGCTCACATGCTCCCCAGCCAGTCATCACAAAAACAAAGTGAGCCAGTGTGCATTCAGCATATCTGATTTTGATGGGCTCTCTCCATCACCCTGCAGACAGATTTGAGAACTGACTCCCCCAGAATGATGCCTGAGAACAGCTGACTAGAAGCTGTGGACAGTCTGGTCCAGGAGGCTCTAAGTATGTGCAAGCACTGGAAGGCCAAACCTAAAGGAGAAGGACTTCACCTTCTAATGAAGGCATCAACGCTGTTCTGTGAAGTATAAGTTCAGATGTGGGGGAAGGATCTAGGGTCAAAGAAGTGGCACAATTCTTTGGAGGGACCTAGGGCTCTCACACCAGGAAGACTAAATAAGCCCAATACATGTGTATCCCCCAAAAAGCAAATCAGGCTCTATACAGGAAAATCTGAGACATGCAGAGATGACATCCAGAAGTTTCAAGGCCAATCAATTATAAGTTTTAGAATGAAAATACAGAGGAAATGAAAGGCAAGGAATCATACAGTAATAAATTTAGTTCTAGATCTGAATAAAATCCAGTCTGATAGGGTTAATGGAAAAGGAACTAATCCTGAGGCACATTGTCATGATGCTTCAAAAAACTAAATAAAAAGAAAAAGTTATTAGCATCCAGGGAGAAAATTAGAAATGTATCTATAGTTACATGAAAATTAAAAAATGTATCAATATCAAAAATAAAACTGTATCCTCAATATTTTAGAAAAAAATAAAAATGCATTCAAGTGTGGGAACAAAATAAAGATACCTGTACATGCTTAAGGACAAGGTAATTTACCTAGGCTTTTTTGTGAACAATTTATTTAGGGGTACCACAATAAAAGGAAACAGCAAAAATGAAAGACAGGGAGACACAAAAAATACTTCTTAGAGAAATGTATACATATGATCTTTAGAAAAAAAGATGACTGGACTGGAGACTCGTAACTAAGCCTAAAATTTAATGTTGAGGTATACACAAGAAAAATAAAAATATGAAAATAAAATCACAAATGATTTTAGTATGAAAACTGCTAACAATGGAAGTAGCAGTGACTAATTAAATTTATGACATTTTTATTCTTCATCAGTTAAAGCAAGTTATTCAGATATCAATGACCTATTGACTCTAAAACATGCCATCTGGACCCATTTACTCACCTGGTTTATGATAATGTCTAACGGCCCGCGAGATGATAGACTCATAGTCTACATCCTCATTTAGGGCATAAGATGAGATGATACACCCCTCCAAAAGTCCTCACTGTGGTTACCAGGAGTACTTGCAGAGGAACACCCAAACATGCATTGCATGCTCAACCTAAGCACTGGCTCAGCATCTCAACATGTTTACATGTGTGCTAGACCAAATGACAGTAAGATGACTTCCTTTGCAAGCTACCGGCAAACTTGTCTTATATTTAAATTAATAGTAACTAAGACCAAGAGCAAAATCCTTGTAGATTACCTCAAGTACTGCTTTTATCTTTAGATGTTTTAAAAGCATAAGAATGGAATGTGGATGGAGAGGACAGACACTTCCTTTCAATTATTTACTATCACATCATCTATTTTTATCATCAGAGATTTGATAGCATCTAAAACATTGTGTAGAAAACCATCTGCTAAAAAAGTGTTATTCATACTTGTAGTCTTTACATTAATCAGAAAAAAATTGATTTTTTTTTTTTTTTGTGAGTACTGGGGGTCGACCTCAGGACCTTGTGCGCCAGCAGGCACCCGTGCCGCTGAGTGATATCACCGGCCCTTTTTTCGTTTTTTCACATAAACCTGGACACCATTATAGAGCATTGATTAGAGACAAGGAAGCTGACCCAGCATTAAATTTGTGCTCAGATAGTATGCAGATAACCCATTTCATCAGCAGCATCCAGATAACCTAGAGCTACTGTATAATGCAAAGTTGACAAATAGCTATAATGCATTTTAATTGAAGCTATGAAAATAAGTTGATATATTTCTTTTTTTAATATGTGGATACCGGGAGTTGAACCCAGGACCTCGCACTTGCCAGGCAGGTGCTTATGCCGCTGAGCTATAACACCAGCCCATAAATTGATATTCTAATAAGTAAGGTCCTATAATGTTAGTTAGCACTGAAAACAACAGTGATGAAGAATATAAACGTGCAATTGTAATGTATGCTGTGCTTGAGAGTTTACTTTGGTCATTTAAAATCAAGTTATGATAGTTGTCATAAATTGCCTACAAAGTCTTTTAAGTATTTTTCATATTGAACCCAAGTTGAATGCTATGATAAAGTACCTACATATGATTTCAGTCTCTACCTAACATAAAAAATTAGTTCAAAGTCAGTGTTGTATTGTGTACTTTCATTATAGCAAATTCATTTTAGTCTATTAAGAGAACAGTGGTCTTATCTCATGACAACCATTCTCTCCCTGACCAAACTTGAGTCAGACTCTTCTGAATCTTTTTCCTACGTCCTGATTTGGGGCTCTATCCTTGGCTTACTTAGTCAAGGGATAGCAAGAAACCTACTGAGTCAGTTTAGTAAAAATCCCCCACTGTTGTTATCTGATTGTCCTTGACATCTGATCAAATCCCTCAATCCTGACCCTTAACATCTTGTCACTGTGGAATATCCTCAGTAAAAATGCTCCTAGGCTTGATGTTTCTACGTAGAAAATTTCCATCCATTGACCTCCACTCTGGTCCTTGTAAATTCCCACTTGGCCTTGTATTTAGACTTGAATTTTGTCTTTCTCCTATACTGCAAAACTCCACTGCATTGTCCACTTCTTGAATAAGCCTTCCTTATTGTCTTCAACAAGTATCACCAATGTTTTATCACTCCCATTTCAGTCCAGAGGGATTCTGAGTGCTTGTGCAAAAAACAGCAAGAACCATGTTCTCCTCCTTCTTCCTTCTGATATTTCCAGATATATGCCCAACTACTTCCCTTTATATCACCATTTCTAGTTGGTACAAATGAGATTTATTTTTTTCCTCAGGGCTGAAATGATAAATATTTATCACCAAGTATCAATAAGCTCTTTTAAAAAAGCATGTTTTTAAGACTAAAAGTATATATGTACATAAAACCCTTTAACGATATAATAGATATATAGTCCACAATCTGCAGAACATAAATATAATATACAATTCTATATAAACATTTGATTCTCATAGAATGTTTTGGTTGGTTTTGCCAGATTCTTGAATCTGTAGCCAATTTATTAATGTTACTGATAATCAAGTAGAGCTCCAACCTAAATGTCAGATGATATTTTAGTTTATATCAATGAGTAATATGAAAGTGAGAGAAATAAGACATATGTCTTAGTTACATTTCTCATCATTGAGACACAATACCACATACCCACAAGTTAAAGGAGGAAAGGTTCATTTTTTCTCACGGTTTATAGAGATTTCAACCCATAGTCAGCTGACTCCAAGGCAGGGTGGCTTGGCAGAGGGGCATTGCAGAGGAGAAACAGTCCATGACAGAGCAGATAGGAGAAAGCAGCAAAGCAGGAAGCCTACCTTCCCCTTTTATTCCAATCAGGCTACAAGCCTATTGGTTGGTGCCACCTATATCCAGGATGGCCTTCCTATTATCAACACCCAGGATTATGTTAACGAATCAGTGCACTAATTTACTTATCACACACCCTTAATCCATATTCACACCTTCAAAAACCTGTACCTATAACTGTGTGAGGCTCTGGGGGCACATCTAAGTACAAGCCATAACAATATATGTTAGAACATGATTCATTTGTTCATAATGATCATGACATTTATGCTAAATAGGGTAATAGTTTCCAAATATGTAATACTTTTGTAATTTTTTGTGCTATAAACACACTACACTTAAAATGCATTATAAAGAGTTCAGCATCACTTTCTAAAGTTTAGATTAGATCCCATCAAACTTCGACCAGGGAGGAAATGTGGGCTGCCTCCTACCTAAGTAAAGTTTTCTTATACGCAGGTACAAAGGTTTCTGACCTAGACAATCAGTAAAATAATAAATCAAGTCTTGATGTATAGCATTCGCAGATTTCCATGATGTGATGAGACCACAAAATAGCCAATTTCTAGCTACCAACCTACATAATAGCACACTATTATGTATTTTCACCAAGCAGATATAACATACATAAATAACTTTAATCCTTTATCTTAGGAACTTGCACTAAAATAATTAGGAGGTGATGAGTTTATAGTATTTGTTTTATTCATTTTAACATAGTATATCTAGTTATAAGCTTATATAAGTTAATGCTTAACACTGGCTTGTTTAAAAGTCAGCTTTTATAATTCATGAATCTGAAAACTGGCTCCAGTGAGATAATAGGAAACAGCTGTGGGACAATACTGAATTTGCTCTCAGTTTCCTCACTTTACAGCTTCTCCTCTAAACTCCTGTTGCTCAACTAAATCTCTCACTTTGGAAATTTAGTAGAGAAGGACAGGCTTCTGTTGTGCTAAACAAGAAAATATAGACAGTGATATAAAGTGTTTTTCCGCTGCCTTTTCTATCCTTTATCTTTTGCATTAAGCTCAATAAAGAAAAAAAGATAAATGGTAGATTTTTAAATAAGAGTAAAAAAAAATCATTCTACATTATAAAGAAAAATAACTCACCCAAGATGAATTTGTTCTGAAGGATACAGCCTAAAATTAGCAGACTAAGATGAGAGATAGACAATTAAGAGTTAGATGTCAAAATTTGATAGGTGAGTGGACAGGAATATCTAGAGTGCATGTCTAAGATGCAGGGGTGTCTACAAAGGGTGACCCTCTCCCTCCTAACAGACATGAAGCCAGGTGAAGAGTTAGGCAAAAGAAGGAAAATGGATTGGAAGATAAAATAAAATATGGCAAGAATATGGCAGTAAAGAAAGTCACAGTAGTAGCTGGCCTTAGATCCATTAACAACATGGCAAAAGGCAATAAATCTCAAACATTAAATAAAGGCTGTGCTGTTATTTACCATTATTTAATCAATGTAATTATTGTGGTTGTGAAGGATTGAAGGGGCAATAGTTTATTTTCACTTTCTTACTTAAGGAGACATAACATTTAGAAAAAGTCAAAGTTGCTCACTGGAAGCTCTAATTACGTTTTGTGTCTGTCTTCATCTTTCCCAATTTAACAGGAGCTTTTTCCAGGTTCTCCAGTTTTCTCCAGAAAAATATTATTTTCTGGAGTGTATTGCAGAGGACCTTATTGTTTGTTATGAGCTGTTTTGCGTCTTTGTGGAAAAAGATATTCTAAGAATAAATAAATTTGGGCACCATTAAAAATTGTATCTTTCCTCCCTGTATATTCATGATACATATTAGTATTAACAAATGTTCTGTGATATCCAGAAATTTAAAAAAATCTTTTTCTCTAGAATACATATTAGCAAATGCTGAAATGGACTCCTAAGCCAAGGTAATCTACAGAGCCAACCTCATTTGAATAGGTATCCTGTACTCCATGACATTTTAGGACCACAGGAAAACATTTATTTACTACAAGACATATTCTTCTAACTAGTTATATGGCTCCATTTTCTCAAAAAAGTGTTTTATAAATTAATATCTGAGAAGAGAGATATGTTTGAGGCAATGTAAAATAATAGAATACTAGCTCTAACCTAAGGATGGACAGCACATTAGCCTTAACGTGTGGACCTTAATGTTTGACTCAGTTGCCATGAGGATTTACTGATATCTGAACCTGAGTCAGCAACATCATCTTCAAATATGAAAGGTGACACTATCAAGCAAAATGTTACTTAAGTTGTCTCTCCTAGATATGTCTTTAAAATTGAGATATGATCCCTGAAGAAGTTTTGTGACCCAAATGTAACACTGACCTTCTTGCTTAATATACATGCTGACATAGGACCTTTGATATGTAAATTGCTCACACTCCCTTTGAGAATCATTGTGAATGATCATGCCAGAACAACCCATACACAGGCACACCACCTGTCAGGTCCTAGAAGGCTTCTCTGAGAAAGGTACAAGAATTCTGGACATATGGTGTTTGTCACGAACAATTATTTCACCATTTAAATATGAGAGTTAAACACTCCTGAATTAAGAACAGCAGGCAGTCAGTTACAAAGTGAGGAGTGGAAGGGATAACGCTACAAATCTGTAGACAGTGATCATAGCGAAAGTAGCTGAGGGGAATATAAATATGGATAAATGCTACCCAATTCAAGGGCTTATATTGAGGTTTTCCCCTAGTGATCATGGCCTAAAATTAATGGAAGTGATCCTTTCTTTGAAAATATGCAGGGGTTACTTTCATAATTCCTGTGGATCCTGAGAGAATTAAATGAGATATACAGTCAAATCACCTCATTAAGAGTATGCTAATAGCAGTGATCTGAAAGGAAGTTATCTCTTTCCTAAAATACCCCTACTTCCAACCTCAAAATGATTGAAGAAACATCAGATGACCTAAGCATTAAATACATGATGTAAAATCCCCATTTTCCTTAGAAAATTTTAAAAAATAATAATCTATAAAAGATATACATGAGAGGAATGGCTGACATTCATTTATACTTAGGATTTGTATAATGAACCTCAAAACAATTAATTGTTTTAATCATTGCAAAATCCTATGAGTACATCAGTTTACCAAACCAAAGAAGAAAGCAGTGCATAAAAGGAATGAACTTGCTCAAGGTACACGGCTAATGATTGATAAAGCAGAATTTGATACTAAATTCTCTCTAAACAATTTTAACCAACCTCCTTTTTGCAACCTCCTTTGTACTTTGCTTTCTAAGACCAAAGTTTAACATACTAATTTAAACCACAAGAGAAGGTCTCTAAGCACAAGAAGATTAAAAATAGGAAAGTTAAGACAGAGAAGAAAAAGTAGGCAGAGAAGGCTCTGAGCCACAAAGACAATGCTGTCTACTTCTTATAATTACTTTCTCTATATGATTGAGACTTAGGTTCTTAGTAATCTTTTATCCTTTCAAATCAGCCAGCTAGCCAGTGTTAGGCTATTTCTAAGAAGCTTGGCTATTATTATAGCCAAGAAAATTGAGTACATTTTGATTACTACTGACAATTCTGATCAGTTTACTACTACACACATTGTAAAAGTACAGGTTCTCCATTATTTTAAAGAGACAGTGTTGAATTTGCCAACTTTGTAACAGTCAGTAGTGCAAAAGCTGCCTTCAGAGAGTAATTTGCTTGATGGCCCCAGAAATTTTCAATTGCATCTCTGGGAAATCTAAGAGTCTCAGACTATGACATTATCCTGCTGGAGAAAAATTAATGGGTGCTTTATAGGATGAATAAATAAGGCATTTTATTTATTCAAAAACATGTTCCAATCTGATAAAATATGCTTTGGAATAAAAGGCCACAATGAAAATTGGCCACTGTCATTTTTCAAAGGGCTGCAGAATGATATAATTCAATCTTGGGAAAGTGCCTTATGAGGTTTTGATATTGACTTTCATATTTGGAGAAAACGTACATGGAAAATGGAGAATATTATCAGTATCTTGCCTTTGACAGAAAGCAGAAGCAGTTTCACCTACCTGACAGTAAATTTTTGAATTGATATTTCATGACCTCATTTTAAACAGCTTCTATTATCATCTTTCTGTGTTGGCTCCTGACCTCTAACAATGCAGCCGTTCCACTTATTTATGTCAATGTGACCCTGTGGCTGAGAGATAAGTTTATATGGCACATCTACTTAACATTTGCATACTTAGACACATTGTTAGTAGTGAGTTCAACGTTGAATCATGATCTAGATTTGATAAGAAAAGAAATGCCACTCATTCTAGGTTACTTAGTAAGTAAATCACATTTATTCAAGGTTTTGAGGTTCATATGAGGCAAAATTAGGAGAAAGAATAGCTTAAGACTTTGTTCTGCAGGTGATAAAGGAAATATGATGAAAAATCAAATGGTAATAGATATAAACAGGTGATCAAAGTATGGTGTATGTTTAAATAAAATATTTATTACATTAAAAAATGAATTGTCATTAATCCCCCTCAAAATACTCTCCCTTACTTTGATCATAGACATTACATCATTCTTTCTACTTTCTGAAGCAGTTCTAAAGGTTGTGAATATCTTTAGGAAGCATGATTAAATATATGGTAAACGCAGCAGTTGAGTGACATCCAATAGAAAGACATGCTCATAAAAACATTATGGCATGTCTTTACTCACCTTTTTCTCTGAATCTGGCACCATGACACTTCTTATTTTTTCTCAAAGTCAAAATTAGCAAGTAAACTGTTTTAATTGATTCGGGACATTGGGTCAGCCAAAGCAGAGGAACTGAAGACAGTCACAAAAGAGGACTTCCAGAAGTGCTTCAGAATGTGGCAAAAATAGTATGCAATGTGTGTTCAAATCTAAAGGGAATGTTCTGAGAAGGGTTAATGGTAACATGTCTTTTATTGTAATAATTTTTTTTAAATTTAATATTTACCATATTTTTGGTATATGTCTCATGTCAATAACAAATTGGCCATGTAGAGGTCACATAAAATTGTTCCCTGGGCAATTTGGGTCAAGTCCTATGCTGTGGAGTAGATAATAAGACATAAACCCATAAGAGGATAGAAAATAATATCGAAGGAATGTCCTAATCCCAAATGTTTAGGTAAACAAATGTGAGTCTCACAAATTGTGACTTAATCTGTGCCATATATATATATGTATATATATATATATATAGAGAGAGAGAGAGACACAGAGAGAGAGACAGAGAGATGGACAGAGGGACAGAAAGAGAAGCAGAGAGAGACAGAGAGATGCAGAGAGATGGGGAGAGAGAGAGAGAGATCCAAAACATGTATACGCACTACTTCAATAAAAGAAAAACAGTATGATGTTTTTTCAACAGATGGCATTGCCTTCGTATGAGGGACCCAAGACGATGTTGTATATCACAGAAAACCTACTACATTGACAGCCTTTAGAGAAGAAATTGAAAATGCAGGTACAGCAATCTCAGTGACCAAAGCTACCCAAGCTGCTGTCTGCCATACTAGCAAATATCTGGAAGCCAATGGCTGCCATGTTGAGCACCTCTGATAATTGTAGAGGCCAAAGGTAACTTGTATTAATCTCATCGTGTCTCAAATTTAGTGGCAAATATTTCTACAAGTTTTTCTTTTCCTGAAGTGTGTATACATTTTTGGCGGGAAAAAATATACAGATATGTTCGAATGTTGAATGCTTACCATGTTCCATTTCTTTCAAGAATCTGTATAGAAGCTTAGTGATACATAACTTACCACAAAGAGAATCTGAAGAAGGGTGGTTAATTTGGGTGGGTATACTTGGATGTATACATTAGGTTTGTTTACAACCACAAGAGGGAATGTGTAGCCATTATAACTGTCCAAACTGCTTAGAGAGTAAGTGATGTTTCTCGAATGTTTAATGGAAGTGTACTGTTGATATATACACTAAGACATTGGGGTATATATGCTTGTTGCATGAATTAATTGGGATTATGGCACTAATAAGTGTCAGGAAGTTTCAGAGTGGGAGGGAGTGTTAGAAGTGATCACTCTACTCAGAAACATTGCAGAGCACAGGGAGGAGATAAAGCACTTAAAGCCACATCTTGTTTTGTTGCTCCCACTAAGGAAGTATAGGACCAAATCCTGTGTAACTTGCTCTGACGTCTGCCTGGTTTCCTTTATATGATATTGACATAAGATAAGCTTTTGCAGGATCATCTACTTTATTTTTTCACTTAGGTCTATGAACTAGGAGAAGAAAAAGGAAACCATCAAGGTAATATAAATAAAGTGGGATTTTTTAAATAATTTTATTATTTTGACATATATAATCATCACATTAATCATAGGAAATTTGTACCTATACATAATATATCTTAATTCTTTTTTCCCATTCCCCTCCCTTCCCTTCAAACCTTCTTCCCCTCTCTATTTACAAAACTTTCTAGTATTTTCCTTCCATTCTTTTTTATTTTTTATCCCTATTCCCTTCCTACCCTTCCCCCTCCCTCCTCTCTTGCTCCCATTTGACCATTTCCTTCATACTTCTCAATATCTATCATCAATTTTGATCCTTATTTTACCCTTTGGATTTTTCACACAAGAGAAACAATGCAATATTTAAACATGTGTGTCCAATTTACTTCATTTAAAATTACATTCTCAAACCAGTCATGGTGGCATACGCCTGTAATCCCAGCACTCAACAGGCTGAGGCAGGAGCATCACTGCGAGTTGGAGACCAGCCTAGGCTACATAGTGAGTCCAGGGTGTCCTGAACTAGATAGGAAGACCCTGTCTCAAAAAAATATATATGTTCTCAAGGTTCATTTATTTACCTAAAAATGTCTCAAGTGTATCCTTCTTTATGGAAGTACTCCATTATATACAAAAACCACGTTTTCTTTATCTATTCATCCATTGATGGGCATTTGGGTTGTTTCCAAGATTTTGCTTTTATAAATTGTGCTGCTATAAACATGGATGTGTATATATGTATCATTATGGAATGATTATTTTAAATCTTTCTTTCCCTAAAACTGGAATAGCTGGGTCAAATGGTCCCTGTACTTTTAGTTTTTGAGAAATCTCCATACTGATTTCCAAAGTAGCTATACCAATTTACACTTCCAACAACAATGGAGAAGGGTTCCTTTTTCCCCACAGCCTTTCCAGCATTTGCTTTTGGTTTGTTTTTGATGACAGCCATTCTTTCTGGATTAAGATGGAATCTCAGCATTGTTTTAATTTGCATTTCTCAAATGATCAGTGAGGTTGAATATGTTTTCATAAGTTTATTCACTGTTTGCCCTTCTTCATCTAAGAAGTATTTATTCATCTGAGGTATCCATTTTTTATTGGGCCTTTAAGTTTGGGGGATCTGATTTTTTTGAGTTCTTTATATGTTCTAGATATTAGTTCTTTGTCTGAATAATAACTGGTAAAGTTTTTTTTCAGTTCTGTGGGTTGTCTCTTCACTTTGTTGGTGGTTTCCTCCACTTTGTTTTTTAATATAATGTGTCCCATTTGCTCATTCCTTGTAATATTTCCTATGTGAGAGGATTTTTGTACATAGTCTTTGACTACACTTGTGTCTTTAAGAGTTTTATCTATTCTATCTTCCAGCAGCTTGTTTATTTTTTTTTAATATTTAGATCTTGGATCCATTTTGATTGTAGTTTAGTGCATGGTGAGACATATGGGTCTAGTTTTAATCTTCAGCATTTGGAAAGCCAGTTTTCCAGCACCATTTATTAAAGAGGCTCTCTTTCCTCCAGTAAAGATGTTCAGCTCCTTTGTCAAAGATAAGCTGACTGAGTGCATTTGGAATTGTTTCTGAATCTTCTGTTCCACTGATCCTCAGGTAGCATGCTGTTTGTATCACTGTAGCTTTATAACTTCAAATCAGGGATTGTGATGTCCCTTGCCTTGCCTTTGTTGCCCAGAATTGCTTTTGCTATCCTAGATCTCTTCTGTTTCCATATGAATTTTAGGACCACTTTCTCTAGTTTTGTGTGGTATACTATTGGTATTTTGATCAGTATTCCATTAAATCTGTATAACAGTTTTGAAAGTATGGCCATTTTACTATATTGGTTCTGCCTATCAAAGAACAAGGGATATCCTTCCATTTTCTGATATCTTCTTTAATTTCCTTTTTTAGAGTACTCTAGTTTTCAATGTGAAGGTCTTTTACTTCCTATGTTAGATTGGTTCCTAATTGTTTCATTTTTCTTCATGCTATTGTGAAAGGTATGGCTTCCCTAATTTCTCTCTCAGTGAGTTTGTTATTCTTACACAGGAATGCTATTGATTTTTGAGTGTTAACTTTGTATCCTGCTATGCTACTAAATTTAATTATTAATTCTAGAACTCTTTTGGTGAAGTTTTGGGGTCTTCTGTGTAGAGTATAGTGAGATTTTATTTGATTGAAATTCAGACCCCAAAGAGGATGAACTGGATTTAGCTACTGGCTTCTAATAGCTGGGCTCCTGGGGCCTTAAATATCATCCAAAAATTATGTCTCCATCTAACATCATAATATATGTGACTGAGTTGCCAGAAAAAGCTAAGACTGGTGCGCTTTACGAAGCTAATACTCAGGTCTCAAATCCTAGTTTTGTATCTTACATACCTAATACTCTATGTAAAGTCATGGACCAAAAACATTAGCATCTCCTGAAAACTTGTTAGAAAAAGAAAATCTCTGGACCCACCTGCATTAACTAAATCAGAATCTGTAGTTTAACAAAATCCCAAATTAATTAATTATAAACACATTCAAGTTTGAGAAGCAATGCTTAACCCAAATTATCAAGAATTATATCCCTTATATAATAACTGCATTTAAGAGGTCACCTGCCAAACAGATAATAATAAATGGTGAATTGTTTCCCTTGTGGGAGAGACCTAAAGGGTAAATAAGGAGCAAAATGGAATATAGTTATTGGGAAGTAGGTAAAACTTGTTCAAATGGGAAGGAGAACAAAGGAGGGGTTTGGGTGAAGGAAAGGAAGGGAAAAGGGATTTTAGAAAAGAGAAGAGAAGGAAAAAATCATGTAGGAAACAAAAGTTTTGTAAATGGGGAGGGAAAGAAGTGTTGAAATGAGGGGAGGGGAATGGGAAAAAAAAGAATTAAGAAATATTATGTGAGCCGGTGAGATGGCTCAGCGGTGTAAGCGCCTGCCTTGCAAGCGCAAGGGCCCGAGTTCAACTCCCGGATCCCACATACAAAAAAGGGGCCAGAGAGCGGCACGGGTGCCTGTTGGCGCACGAGGTCCTGAGGTCGACCCCCCCGGTACCCACAAAAAAAAAAAAAAGAAATATTATGTACAGGTACAAATTCCCTGCAATGAATGTGATCATTATGTGTGGCAAACATGTACTAATTAAAAATAAAAAAAATAAATGGTGAATAATTGCAATGTGGTATCATGAATTGGCCACAGAACAGAAAAAGAACATAGTGGAAAAATTGGCAAAATTTCAATAATCTCCTGTGCCATCATTTTTCCCTCAGTTTTGGTAAATAGAACAAGAAAGAGATGATAATTTTAGAAGAAGCTAACTGAACAGTATGTGGGAAATCTGTACAGGCTTTACAACTTTTAACTAATTTAAAATACATAATTTTAAAATGAAAAATTTAGAAATTATAGCTGTGCAGCAAAAAAGCTCACAAAAATCTCAGTGGCACACAACACATAACTTTTCTTTATGTGTCTCTCAAGCCTCACATGATCTAGGTTATGCCCAGCTGATCTCAACTGGGTTTATTCAGGTGTCAGTAGTAAGCTGCCAGGCAGCTATGGAGTTCTGCTGTGTGTGACTTCATTCACTTGCCTGTCTGAGGACTGGTACTCAATTGACTAATCCAAAGTGGTCTGTGTGGGCAAAAAGGACAAGATAAAATTGTTCTACATGTCTTGCATCATCAAGGCCATTTTATCATCATCATTCAGTGTTCAGCAGTGGGCAAGTAAAAATTTATAATTTCTTTTGATCCTAGAATTAAAACCATGGGCCAAATAAAGTTATAAATGCTACATAACTCAGAAGGTGGAAAAATAGGTGTACATTTTTCTTTTAAAGGAATAGGAAAATCACCCGGCAAAGATGTGTTATATATGGAAACCAACATTGTGTTATAAATGAGACCAACATTGCAGTCTACCACACACTGATGATGTATGAAGTAACAATATATTTTATTTAGCATGATAATCATGTAGGTACCACAACTCCAAGCATCCTCTAGTGCTGATCAAAATAAACTCAGTGTTTGTATTCTTATTGTTATTTTATATTTTAAATGTTATGCTAGAAAGATATGATATTTGATTCTATGATAAATTTTGTATTGTCATAATGTTCTTGAAAGCAAAGCTACAAAGAAATTTTAACGTAAAGTAAAGGCAAATAGAAAAGGTCAAGTTAAATTTGAAAAATACCATTTTCTGAGTTCATCTCTTCTTAATCTAACCTATATAACTTAAAGAATATCCCTACCAAATTTTACATTTATTGTGATTTCAAAATTAACTTATCAAAATTAAAAGTGGAAAACATTTTTAAAATGTAATATTAGATAAGTACAGGACATTTTCACAGATACAACTCCATTCATGAATGCCTCTTGCACCCTACACTTGTCCTTATGTATATCAAATGAATAAATAATTATCATTAGGTCTGTACTTTTCACAACCCGTGAAATTTAAGGAACATTTGTAATTGGCCTCTTCAAATTATGTCCTGAGAACATAACCCTACTGTATTAAAATTGACCTCTGTTTAAATGACCTTAGAAAATATTTTTTCTGGAAAGTTGACAGAAAAATGTCTTCAGGCACTCTCACACCAAATTAATTGATATTACAGAGCTAAACTTGAAAGCAAAATACAACTAAGGTAAAAAAGCAAAACACCGAAGTCTTCCAAATTATTTATGTATGTATCATTATGTCCCCTTTGTTGAAGTCCAAAAATATACCAGAGTGATAAAATTGGTTTTGTTACATATGCCATGCAATTGGATCAATGTTCCTATTTAAGTCAGATGTGAGCTTTCCACCTGCTAAGAATAGTGCAAAGTTGTAGCCTATTAGAATGGATAAAAATAGTCATATATATGTGCATATACATGTATGTCATACGCAAACATATGACTGATGGCAAATTTTCAAGTACAATAATGAATGTAGGGGGCTGATGAGATAGTTCAGTGGCATAAGCACCTGCCTGGCAAGTGTGAGGTCCTGAGTTCGACCCCCAGTACCCATATAAAAAAAAATAATAATGAATGTAGGGCAACTTCATAATGTACACAGAGCAAAGTAGTCTGCTAAGTGTGTAAATAGTCTGTTTTTTAAATTCAAAAACTTATACTCTGTAAAAATGGATTTCAGAAATGAATCTAAGGTATACTCCATTGGATCCATAGAAAATTCTCGCTAAATCTTGGCCCCCAAATAAAAACTATAGAAAGCTTACATCCAAATGTTTGTGCCCATAAATAGAAGTTTGTACCCAGAAATATTAAAATAGATTTATCAATCACTCATGTTGTTGTACAAACAGATGCTGAATGTTCTAGGTTCTGGAGACATAAATGGTTAAGGGCTGTCCCTATTTTTTGGAATCCACGCAGAGATATACATGATATAATGAAAATGAAACTATACAATAAATTAAAGTAGACTTCGGCAGTGGAGTGACAGGTTATTTTTATATAAGTCTGCAAAAGAAGGCAGGTTATGTTTGAACTTAAACCCACTGACTACAAGGAGTCAGGCTATATGTGGCAATATGCATAGAGGAAGATTTCCTAGACAAAAGGATTAGAACATCTAAGATATCCAGGAAAACTGGTGGTCACGATACCCTGGAAGAAGAGAACAAAGCACAATATGGCTGAAGTATAGTGAAGAAAATAGACATGAGAATGAAGGCTGGAGTTGTAGGTAGCATAGTATGACATGGTAGGTAGTTTGGTGTTATTTTTACCACAATGGGAATCCACAGGAGTGCTTAAAGCAAAGAATGACATCATCTGACTTGTATTAGAAGGCAAATAAATTTGAAGGAGCAAGAATGCAAACAGCTAGTTGAATAGGTATATGAAATTTATGTAATTGCAGGAAAAACTGTGTGAATGGGTTAAGATGTGAAAGAAGATTCCCAGTTAAACTAGCCTAAAAATATTGCTAGTAAACTCATAAGTGTATGTTTAACTAAGCAGTGACAGTAGACTAAAATAAAAACTACATTTTCCTTCATAGAGTTCTAGACTAAGGTACTTTCCTACTTTAACTTATAGAAAAAGACTCTGAAACATGTGAGTAGTAACCCTAAATTTTGACAAAGTTCTCACTGTGCGTAATTTCCAAAATTACAGTAGTTCAGACATCTAGTTTCTATTGTATTACAACAGTCTAAGTCCATATTTTATAAAATATGCTATATAAATAGCATATTTGTGCTATACCACTTATAAATAAGTGGTAAAATATTTATGGAATGAATGAACAATAAAACATGTTTTATCAACAGAACCACGTTTCATGTTTCCTACATATTTCATGGTGTCTTAGAATCAATTATTTTGGATATTGTAGAAGGAAGATTATTTGGAAACATTAAATAAAATTACCAAAATATTATGTTAAAAACATAAATTTGACATACATCCTTAAACAAATAGAAGTTCTTAAAGCCTGCTTGCTGAGTCAAATAATAAAAATTTCTTTTTGAAATATCAAAACTCAGGCTTACAATTTAAAAAGAAATATGGCGGCAGCGTCTTGTTGAAATTCCCACTTCTACTGAACACTATATCCCTGGGAAATGTGGAAATAAAATCATAGCATTACCTTTTTACTAAAGCTAACAGAAATAGAAATCCCGCAAGCTTCACATTATATTTAATTACTTCAAATTCAGCCAAGTGTAGAAGAGCAAAACCACAAGAAATAGCAAAGTTGAAGCAGAATAAGAAAGACATTTGGAGTGCTAGCAGTAGTATAATGCAGAAATATAACCAACGATAGATTTTCAGGAGTAAAATTCTCTACTGGGAAGAAGAAATGATAAATTAAAAGCACAGTTACAGACGTAGAGTATAGATATAAGAAATGTGAGCAAGATTTCAAATGAAAAACATTTTGAAAATTGTATTGAGCAGAAGTAGAAATACAAGGCACAAAAATTTCCCAGAGTTATAAAAGATGGCAAGTTTACTACTACTAGTTTCTCTTAGTTCATTGAAAAGAAATAAGTTTTGTGCTAATATCATTTGGAGAATTTTTTATGCCCATATCTTGTACTCTGAGTAACTACTTTGAAGATAACAATAAGCAATGTATTAACTATTGTTATTCTCCTATTATTTTGCTTTGAAATTTTGTTTTATCTTTTTCCATAAAATAAATTTTTTTAAATAAAATAAAAGATGGCAGATTTCATTACCTCTAAAAGTGTAGAGATAACTGTGGCAAGCAGTATTATTGACGATCAGAGAATAAATCTAGCATTCTGTGGATTATAGTAGATGAGGTATGGCTATAAGGATGACTTATATCTTTAAAAAAATCTATTGTTCTACCAAGAGAGGTGGAAAAAGTTAGGATGTAAAACCTTTAAAATCACCCTAGATTCTTACAGGAAAATAAAAATCTAATTCATCCAAATCAAATAGCAGCAGAAGAAAATTATTCAAAGAAATATTTTTTTTTTTTTGTGGGTACTTGGGGGTCGACCTCAGGACCTCGCGCGCCAGCAGGCGCCCGTGCCGCTGAGCAATATCACTGGCCCCTTTTTCGTATGTGGGTTCCGGGAGTCGAACTCGGGCCCTCGCACTTGCCGGGCAGGCGCTTAAGCCACTGAGCCATCTCACCGGCCCAGAAATAATTTTTAAATGTAAAAATAAATAAAATATTTCTACAGTTGCAAACACTCATCAGCAAGATGTTTCTAGAAAATAGGTAAAGATACCAGCAAGAAAAACAAGCACAATAAAACAAACCTTAATGATGCAGTTGCAGCTATGGAAAGCGTGAGTGTACACACACACACACACACACACACACACACATGAAGCAAAATACAAGGAAATAAAAATGAATGAACAAAAGAAAATGATGGTGTGATGATTAAAGGAGAGAAATTGGAAATTACAGACTTGGGAAACACATAAAGGAAACTAAAATCAGAAATAAAGAATAAAACATAACCCAGAATGGTGAGAATAAAATAAAAACGTGCACTAAGCATATAGTAAACAGATTTAATAAACTAAAGCACAAAACCCAAGGCAAATTATCTCTCACAGGAGTAAGTAAAATATAACTTATAGGCCAAATTTAGCCTGCAACATGTTTTATATGTCATATAACTTAGATTTATTAAATCTGTATTTAAAATTTACTTTTAATTCTTAAAGAAAATTTACATTTCAAAATTTATATCAAAAATGTGTTTATTTTAGAAAGGGAAAGTAGGTGGCAAAGATAACATGTGACCTAAAAAGCATGAGATCTTCAATATTCGGCCACTTACAGATCTTATTTTCTGACCCATCATCTATGCAGTACTAAGACAAACAAGAAGACACAATGTACACACACAGCTGGAGACCTTGAAGAAGAAAAAGACACAATGAACTAGAACACAGTTAAAATTAAATTCAAATTTTCTGATGAAAAAGTTCATTTGATATCAGTCTTATCTGTAATAATATTCAGCAAGAAGAAAGAGTGTAGCATAAATTCAAGATACTCAAATTAGAGACTGTAATTATATTTAGTTCCTATTAAGTTATGAAGACTTCAGACAATTTGTTTGGAACATACATAATGTCAGGAAACTTCATTCACATAGGTCTTTTCTTGAAAAAACTAGTAACTTAATTTCCGATACCCAAAATATAAAGAGAGAAAACTTTCACAAAAAATTCAATAAAGAAGAGTAGTGCATATGCATGGGGAAGATAACTACAGTAGCAGAGGAATTTTTTTTTTTAATTTTGAGACTACATTGCCTAAATACTGTATGTTTTTATTAATTAAGTTTATTTGTACGTTTTAGATATGCATAATGATCACATTCATCATAGATTTGCACTTGTACATGATATATCTTGATTCTTTCTTTTCCCATTCCCTTACCCTCCCTTCAACCCCTCCTCCCCTCTGCATTTACAAAAGCTTTGTTTCCACTTTTTCCTCTTTTTCTCATCTTTTTTTTTTTTCCCTTTCTTCCTTTTCCCCTCCTCCCTCCTTAGCTCCCCTTCCCAATTGAACATTTTCTTGTTACTTCAAAATATCTATTATACATTTTGGTCCTTATTCGCACTTCTGGTTTCTCACACCAGAGAAACAATGTGGTATTACATGTCTGTCCAATTTATTTCCCTTAAGAGTATAGTCTCAAGGTGCATCCATTTAGCTAGAAACATTTTTAGCTAAATACTATATTTTTTAGAAGCTGTAAGAAACAAAAAACTCCAAATAATTTCCATAAGAAAACTCTACTAAATTTTTGAGAAACACATTTTAATGTTATTTAAATTGATACAGAACATAAAAAATATGGACAACTACTAAATATTCTTAATGACTAATCACACACATACTCAAACCATATATCTACTTCTCTTACGAGTTCTGTGCAAAAAATCCTAAATATAATGCTAGTACAGTACGATATGGCAGAACACTAAAGAAGTAATACCTATGAGCAAGCAGGATTTATTTCAGGACCTTAAAGATATCTCAGTATGTAGAAATACATTATTTTAATTTATTATTTTAGATATGTGGAAAAATCGTATTTTCATCTTCAGAAAAATTCAAAAGCTTTTTAGGAAAAAATCAACAAAAATTCTTGGTTTTAAAAACCAGAAATCTACACACAATTGATAATAAAATTATAAAATTCAACTCATCTAACTGGACAAGTGTGTGTTATTCATAAAACCAAAATAATACAGGATTATTCACACTAAAGTAATGAAGGGCAAGGAATATCATTGTCACCACTCTTGGTAACACTGCAATACAGTAATTAAAATCAATTAGATAATATAAATGAATTGTAATTATGATAATTACGAAATAGTGTTAAGATATGGCTATTTGTAGATAGTACAGCTTTATACAAGGTAAAATCAAGAGAAACAAATCAAACTATTAGAATAAGAAAACTTAGTCATATAGCAGAAAAAGCGATATTCTGCAATTTATCTGTGAACATATCAGTGGACATTTGGATTGCTTTCAGTTGTTGGATAAAATAAATAAAACTGCTATTAGCACTTTTACACAACTTTCCATGCAAATATATTCTCTCATTTCACTTCTGTAAACACCAAGGAAAGGAATGGCTTTATTGTTTGGTAGATATCTGTGTGTTCAACATTTTAAGAACATTGATTCTGTCAACTGGATCATTCAAACCATTTCACGTTTTGACAACAATGATGTTTGGGAGTACCGGCTGTTCCATATTCTCAGCAGCACTTGGGATAGATGATCAGTCTTCTGAACTTTGTTCATACTTGGACGCTTGCAATGATATCTCAAAGAAGTGTAAATTTTTATTTCCTCAGTGACTAATGATGGTGAGCATATTATCACATGCTTACTCGTTATCATTTCTTTATTGAAGTCTCTTCTGATCTGCCCATTTTTGTTTGTTCTGATAAAGTTGTAAAAATTTCTTAACATATTCCAGAGAACAGTCATTTGTTAGATAAATTTTGTGAATACCTTCTCCCCAAATCAGATGCATTTTATTCTGAAACAATGCCATTTAAACAACAAAATAAAAATAATTTTTATGAAGTCAAATTTACCATGGGTATTACAGATGATAAATCTTTGTAATAACCCCCCTGCCCCGCCGCCATGTATTTTCAGCTGGAAGTTCTATAGCTTTAGCTTTTAAGTGTAAGTAAATTTATGATTCATTTTGAGGTTTAGGGGATTCGATTTAGTTTTTCCATGTGACTAGTCAATGTATCCTCCAAACTTGTTGAAAACATTATTTTCTGCACTGATTTGACTTAATGCACTTGACAAAAATCAATTGTTCATTTATATCTGTGCCAGTTAAACATAGTTGTCAATTGGCTGGATTGAGAGACTCCTGGAGAGCTGACTGCATCATGGGGTCACTATAGTCCTCAACGAATAAATTCACTGATGTTCATAGCTGAATGTACTATTTGAAGGTAGGGCCTACTCGGAAGAGTCAGAAGAGGTGGGTCGCTGGGTGAGCCTTTGGAGGTTAGCGCTCTCATTGTTCTAGGCTTTGCTTCCTGGCCTGCACCGTGAAGTGGGCAGCTGTGCTCCACCACACCCTTCCGACATCATTCCTCTGTCTGGGAGCTGATCATGGACTTGAAACCTCTGAAACCCTGATCCAAACACACCTGTCCTCCTGTAAGCTGTGGTTGTCAGGCAGTCTTTCTTAGCAGCAGGAAAGCTGTTCAAGTTAATTTCTGTATTCTTTGTGGTGCTGCAGTAGTCTAAATGTCTATCTTTAGGCCCCAGCCTTAAGCTGAAAAACATTATCCTTAGTGTACAAGTTTTAAATTTTCTTCCTTTTCAAAAATTTTCGGCTTTGCTAGTTCTTTTCTGTTTCCATGTAGATTTTAGACTCTACTTAGTGAATACTATCACTCCTTTCACCTCTAGAGATTTTAGTTGGGCTTGCATTGAAATTATGAACTGATTTGAGTAGAATTGATAACAGTCAAAAGACAACAGAACTCAGGTGCTCTCTCCACTGATTTATCACTTCTTTAATTTATTTTGGCAATATTTTAAACTTTAAATATTCAAGCGTCTAATGACTTTTTTCCAGTTTATTCCTAGAGGAGTCATAGTTTTCAGCTGCATTAAGTAGAATTGTCTTTAAATTCAAATTTCTGCTTGTTTGTCACTACATATAGACATATAGTTTATCTATTTTTAAGATTAAAAACTCATTAAAGATAGTATGTATTAGAGTATTTTTATTTTAATAAGGCTTAATATCAGAGAATATTTCCGTGAGGAACGGTTAATTTGTTCTTGCCTGGAGTTTTTATTAGTGCATGTTTACAGTGCATCATGATTACTTCAATTGTGAAGAGCTGGTACATGAAGATAATACATCTTCACTCTTTCTCTAGTCCCTGCTCGATCCCTCCCTCACCCTTTCCTTTATCTCTCAGTCTCCTTCCCTTTTGCAAAAGTTCTAGCTCCATGTTTCCTATTATATGTCTTTTATTTTCTATTGATTTTTATGTATTGGGTATCCTACAACTTTGCTGTATTTGCTAAATTTCTTTTTTTTTTTTTATAGATTTCTTAAGGTTTTCTACATGAGTCATCATGTTGTTTGCAAATAAAGAATTTTTGCTTTCCATTTTGTATATTTTACTTCATTTTCTTCATTTAGTAATTGATAAGTCCAACTGTACAACACTGAATAGAATCTGGGAGAGAAGACAGTTTTTCTTCATGTATCATCCTTACTGAGCAAGAATGCATTCTTTCACAATTAATGAAATGTTTGCTGTGACTGTACACTGTACATTTTTTCATTAAATTGAGGAAATTTCGATTACTATTTTGTTGATAATGTTCATTATAGTTGATGTTAACTTTTTAAAATTATTTTGGACCAGTTGATCTGACCATGGTCTTTTTGTTATTTAGACTGTAAATGAGGTGGATTACATTGTTTAATTTTGTATATTTCACTAGTCTTGAACTCCTCTAATTATCCTCACTTATTTAAAAGTGTATTCTTTTTATTTTTTCACTGAATGTTATTTGCTTAAGTTATGCTAAGAATTTATAGGTCTATTTCTGAGGAAATTTGTTCTGTAATTTTCTTTTTTTAGATAATGTTTTGGTTCTGTTTTCATTGCTATACTAACTGCATAAAAAGAGTTGAGAAGTGCTGCCTCCTCTAAATTTGCAGGAAAAATTTGTGTAAAAATGTTATTGTCTCCTTAATTTTCAATAGATTTCATCAGTGAAACCATTTGACAGGAAGTTTTCTGTGTGGAAGTTTTTTATACAAAATTTGTTCCTGAAAATCTATTTCCGGGGTTACCTTTCTTCTTGAGCAAAATTTTGTTGTGTACTTCAGGAAATTTTTCTTTTTAATTTTTAAAGTTGTTATAAAATTATGCATACATTTTCATTTTTATACTTTTTAGGTCCGTAGTGTCTTTAGTGTTGTCTCTCTCCTTTTGGTATCAGTAACATCTTTTTTCTTTCATGGTCAGTCTAGCTAATGGGTTTATTATATTTATTGGCATTCTCAAAGCTATTCTCATCAGCTATTTCATTGATTTTTCTCTATGTTTTTCAGTTTTCTATTTTATTGATTTCTGCTTTTATCTTTGTTGTGGTCTTCCTCCTATTTTCATTGAAATTTGCTCTTCTGATCCCAATGACTAAAGAAGGAATCTTAGGTCATTGATTTGAGACATGACTTCTTTGCTGAGTGTTAAATAAGATTTTAATGCTACATGTTTTCAAAATTGCATCCCAAGAATACTGGTTTCTTCTTTTCAATTTCACTGAGTCCTAATATTTTTCTTCTAAATTTTTTCTTTGACCTAAGTGTTACATACAGGTGTGTCACTTTATTTTATTTGGGAATTTTCCATATATCTCTTACACTTTTCTAACTCAATCCCAAGTGCATTATACAGAATACTTGACATGATTCAAATACTTTTAAATTAACTCATATATGCTTTACCACCATGATATTGTTTTACTCAGTAAAGCGCTATATAAACTCGAATGGAAAGTATATTTTACTAATATAGAGTGGAGTGGTCGAAAATATCCATTAAAATATCAAGTTTGCTTACAATATTGTTCAGTCTTCTATAGCCCTTATTTACTTTTTTCTTCTTTCAATCAAATATAAAATATATCACTACAGTTGGGAAATTTTCTATTTATATTTGCAGCACTGAGTTTTTCTTTTATTTATTTATAAACTCTGGAATTAAGTACATAAATTCAGAATGGTTGTGTTCTCTTTATTGTTACGAAATGATCTCCTTTACTACTGTCAAAATTCCTTGCTCAGAAATATACTTTGTCTCATGTTACGTATTTACTAATAATTTTTAACTTATTAGCAACTCTGGCTTTCTTTTCATTAGGTTACCAGTGCATATACTTTTCCATCATTTTGCTTTTAACCCATATGTGTCTTTACATTTGAGAAGTGCTTCTTGTATACCACATATCTTCACACCTTTTTTAAACACAGCTTTGATCATCTGCCATTTTGTGTTGTGAAATGACCATTTATATTTAATATGATTTTTAGTATGGTTGCATTTAGTTCCACCATCTTGCATATAATTTTTACTTGTCCTTTTTCCTCCACATGTCCTCTTTTTGAGTAATTGGTCATATTTTTAGTCCACTGTATCTCTTTTATTGGCATACTAACTACTCACTTTTTAAAGGGTTGTTTTATCATAAACTGTCATTAGGTCATATAATTATTAAAATTATAAATAGATTATTATATTGAATCATTTTATAGTGATGAAAATCTGATGACATTATGATCTTATTTCTCTTCACTTGAACTTTGTCCTGCTATTTTTTTTACTTTTTTTTGTATGGAGTAAATGTCACAATACATCACTAGTGTTTTTTTTTTTTAAGCCCCCGGGACTTTCCTTTGAAAGATCAAAAAGTCAGTACCTTGGACCTTGTAAATTACATATGGCCTCTGCTGTAATTCCTTTATTTTGCTTTGCTTTTGCTATATGTATTAGTCTATTTTCGGTTACTATAACAAAATACCTGAAGCTGGATACTTTATTTTAAAAAAGGAGGATCAGTTAGTTCACAATTTTGAAGGTTGATAACCCAAGTTTGGATGATGTCATCTATTCAGTCTCTGGTATAGGCCCTCTTGGAGGCATCATTCAAAAGGAAGAAATGGGGAAGTAAAAAGGAATAATTGACTCAAAGAAAGACTGAAAACCAGCATACCAGACATTAAATCTTAAGTCCCAAGTCTGACATCCAGGGCACACTGTGGTAGGCAGGGGGCCCCAAGGCTCAGACAGCCCTATTGTAATAGCTGCCATCCCAGTCTCTGGCTTTGCATATTGCTGGTGGCTCTACTGAGAGCTCTCAAATGTGTTTCCAGGTATTCAAGGGAAGAATGGAAAACTTCTGCCTGGTTTCCTAAAATTCACTTTGAAATCTTGATGGAAGTCACTCAAATACCATGGTATTTGCTTTCTGTATATCTGCAAAATTAGCACCACATGGATACCAGCCATGTCTGGGCCCACTTGAACCATAGCTATGGGGGCAAAATCACAACTGGCCCTGAACAGCAAGCTCATGGAAAGCACCCCAGGTTCTTTACATAAACATTCTGTCCTTCTAGGTCTCTGAGCCTATGAGGGGAGGTGTAGCCTTGTAGATTTCTTAGATGGCCTTGAGGTATTTTTCCCATTATTTTTCCAAATTGGATCCATGCTAATCTCTTTAGCAAGTGGGTTCTTGGCTGTACTTCCTCCAAGCACAATATTTCCTTACTCATTCCCTGTCATGCTGCAAACTCTCCAAAGCTTTTAGTCCTGCCTCCTTTTGAAACTAAGTTTCACTACAAATGTCACTAAAAGCAGCCTATAATAATCAAGTAGCAACCCAAATACCCTAAGACAGCACTTTAAAAGTTGGCCTTTGATAATGTTCTAGGATACAGACACCATTCAGACAATGCAATGGTGTGACAAGGAAAGTTTTTGCCCAATTTTCAATAGAATCTATTTTAAACTTTATTGTATTAGTATATGTGTGCTATGCATGAAATTTACATTCATTTTAGGGAGTGGATATATGTACATAAAACTTCTTAATTCTTTTTTAATCCCTTTCTAAATGGAATCCTTATTTCCATCTGAGTCTGGTTTCCTAGTCTCCTTTTCTTTTTTTTTTTTTTTTTTTTTGTGGGTACCGGAGGGTCGACCTCAGGACCTCGTGCGCCAACAGGCACCCGTGCCTCTGAGCGATATCACCGGCCCCTTTTTCGTATGTGGGTTCCGGGAGTCGAACTCGGGCCCTCGCGCTTGCAAGGCAGGCGCTTACGCCGCTGAGCCATCTCACCGGCCCTCCTAGTCTCCTTTTCTTCCAAGCCTTCACCAGAGTCACCCATGCTTGTTTCAGTGCTAAACTTTGTTAGCCTGCCTTTCCAAATTGTTTTGACCCTTGCTTTTTACTTAGTTTCAAAGGCACTTTCACGTTTTCAGTCATAGTTATATCAGTAACAACATTCCTCATTAGCAATTTTCTTTGTTTTCTTTTCCTGTGACATAGGACATGATGTTTGGTATTTTACAAAGAAAACAGGTTTATTAAATTCTCGGTTTTGGATACCGAGAACTCAAAATCGGATTGTGCTGTTTGGCCTCTAGTGAGAGTCCCCTTGCATGAGTCACAACACAGCAGATAACATTGTGGTGAAAGTACGCATGAGTGGAAGAGATTATAGGGTGAGACAGGAAGCTAGAGAATGAGAGGGCGTAGTCTGGCTGTTTTTATAAAGCCAGCTGACTCACTATGCTAGATTAGCATTAATCCTTTCCTGAGTGACACTCGCAATGCCCTAACCACCTTGCACTAGGCCAGCTCTAAGGCTTCACCACTTCTTAACACATATGGACAAAGCTGCTTCTTAACACCATATATGGACAAAGCCTCCAGCTCACATACTGCTACAAGTCAAAGTACATCCAAACTGTAGCCTTTTACTACCTCTAAAAATGTAAAATGGTACATTTTAAAATGGCAAATTAATTGTAATTTTAAAATATAAAATTACTTAAACTCACTGGCCATAAGAAAAACAGGCTGTGACAAAGATTAGTTGCATGAATGCTTTTTTGCCTTTAAAAGAATAAAAACTTTTTATTTCTTCATATGTTTTTATATTTCGTGTGGGTTTTTTTGTGGGTGCCGGGGTTCGACCTCAGGACCTCGTGCACCAGCAGGCCCCATGCCACTGAGCGATATCATGGCCCCTTTTTTTGTATGTGGGTTCCGGAAGTCGAACTCAGGCCCTCGTGCTTACCAGGCAGGTGCTTACACTGCTGAGCCATCTCACCGGCCCTATATTTGGTGTTCTTAATTTTATTGCATGAACCCCAAGTTTTCTGTCATAATTATAGGTCAGCAGTTTGTGCTTTCAATATTTTAAAAGTATTCAGCTCTGTCTTTAAATTTGTACTGGTTCTGATGAAAAATCTGTCAGTTTTATCTTTGTTCTTCTGCATAGAACATATCACTTTTAATTTTGGCAGTTAGTAAGATTTTCCCTTTATAACTGGTAAGAAATTTGGTGATATCCTATGACATGACGTACTTTTCATCATTTTGCCCCATTTGATGTTTTTGAGCTTCTTGGTTCTGTGGGTTTATACCCTTCATCACATTTAGAAAAAATTTTACTCATTATACCTTCAAATGCTTCTCCCCACCTACTCTTTTTGGAGTCTTCAATCACATTTATACTAGGTCCTTTGTGTTCTCTACTCTTTGGTTAGACACTTTTTGCTCTGTTATATTGTGATGTAATATTACCATTTTTTAGTTTCACAATTCTGTCTACAGTTAATACCATGGAGAATAATTTTTTTTTTATAATTTTAAACATTGGCATTGTACTTTTCATCTCCAGAAGTACTATTTTGTCTTTTTCAACTTTATCTTTTGTGATATCCTCCATTATGTTATGCAAGTGGAATAGACTTATAATCATTTTCCTAGTCCATCTTCTCTCTCATTTTGGTTCTGTTTTTATTGATTGGTATTTCTCCTAAGCATTACTATTGAGCAAAATCACGCTTTGGATTTTTTCAGTGCCTAAATTCAGGAAGATATTTTCTCTCTGATTTGTAAGAACAAGGACTATTTTTAACATTGTGTTAGCTCTAAAGGTAATCCCACCTGATTTTTAGGCTTTGCTTTTTTATTTCTGGTGGTTCTTTGCTTGGCTGCAGATAATATTCTTATGTCCATACACTGATCTATACTCATCCAGACTCACGACTGTCCTTCTGAATCATTTCCCTCTCCCTCCATCTCTCTTCTCTCTCTCTCTCTGTGTCTGTCTCTGTCTCTCTGTCTGTGTCTCTCTCCATCTCTCTGTCTCTCTCTCTCTGTTTTTTCCCTGTTATGGTTTGCATTTAGATGTCCCCTCAAAGCCTCATGTCATAGGTGGAGCTCTTTGGAGGAGGCTGGATGTAGAGTGTGCAATGCTGGGATCAAGGACGTGCTGCTGGGATTTATTCATGGTGCAATGCTAGAATTAAGGGTGTCCCAGGCTGGATGTGAGAGCAACCCATCTGTAGGCCTGGATAGAATAGAAGAGACAAAAGGAGAGCTACTGTGGTAGCTGCTGGTCCCCTGTCCCTTGCTGCTTCCTCACTACTTTGCTTCTTTGCTGACTTTCTGCCTTCTGCCTGCCATGAACTGTTTCTCCTCTGCAGTTCCCTTTTGCCATGCCACCCTGCCTTGGAGCCAGCCAACTGTAGCCTGAAACCTCTACAAACTGTGTGCTAAATAAACCTTTCCTCCTTTAACTTTGGCTGTTGGGTATTTTGTTTCAGCAATGAGAAATGTAACTACGACATTTTCTTTCTCTTTCTGCGTTCTGTGTATTTCTGTATTCTGTTCCATGATGATATTCAGGATACTTGGAAATGCTATCAAGGCAATAAGCTGGAGCAAATATAGGGCTCACTCTGTTTATTTCCCCTCCAAAGGGTCACTATTCTGTGCTACCTCTTGTTAAATATCAGAAATATATTGCTTTCCATATTTAGTACAAGGCATTGATTATTGTAAGGTCAGGCAGTAATTCTGGCTTTTTTACTCCATCCTAGATACAAGTAAAGTTTTCTTTATACAACTTGTTTTTGAAGTTGTTATGTGAAATAAATGCACAATGATATCAAGCTAATGGCAAGCAAGTGCAGAGTGTGGGACATTCTAGAGCAGTGATGGCAAACCTTTTAGAGCTGTCAATGATGACAACAGCTGGCTCTGGCTCACATGCCACAGGTTTGCCACCACTGTTCTACAGAATTACCAATCCCAGTCTCTTTGCTGTGGCCTTTTTAAAAAAGCCCATGAGTATGTATATGTACGTACATGCACTTATTTACACAATATGAAGATTCTGAATATTTATAACATGAAGAAAAAACAAACAAGATGTTAGATTTCATAAGAAGGATAGATTGATCGCTTTGGGTGTTGGGGATCAAACCCAGGGCCTTACTCTCACTAACCACCCACTCTATCACTGCATTACACACCCAGCCTAAAATTATTTTTATATTTGTATTATACTGACAGTGTACATCTAAGATATTCTATCACTTTTTACATGTGCATGCTAAAGCATTAAATATGAATTTGTACAGGAAAGAAAAGCATTGAAAGGAAAAATAAGAGCAATAATGATGACTTAGTTTTATCACACATTAAAACACACTACTAGACCTCAATAAAACCTCAATAAATGAAGAAATATCATCTTATTTTTCATGTTGCTTCATCAATAAAACAGAATAGGGTGATTTTGAGATTTAGAACATTTACAGTTTAAGTGTAAAGTGGAGCCAAGATCCCTCAATTATAAAAAATGAGATTTATTCTTATATTCTGTCAATGAAGAAGTAGATTAATATTGAAGATTATATTTCAGATCCTGGTGTGGAGATTATAAACCCTTGACCTTCTGAAGGCTCTTCAGAAATTTAGTTTTGCCTCTAAGTCAAAGCTTGCTTATGTTATTGGTTCATGCTGAGCTTTGGGCAAAACTTAAATCTCCCTAGCACCTTACATTAAATAAATATCAGTGAGGCATGGGCTCTGATGCCTGGATGCTGGGAATCACTCTCTGGTTTCACATAATAGCACTATTAGTAATAGAAATCTCAAGGTGAGGTGAGAAAAAAATAACAGTTAAGGATTAGTCTAATGTTTAGTATTCCAACCAAATAAATTTCCCAGTCTCTTTGCTAGGCTATGACAAATAAATTTTCAATCAAATATATTTCCATCACAAAATAAGTGATGCTAATTACAAAGCCATATAGCACTGAACTATTCAACAATTTAGAAGCACTTATATTTCTTTATGTTACATAGATCCACAGACAAAACATATGAACTAAAATACAGTTCACATCAAATATACAAATGGGTTGTAGGGAATGCAAAATACATAACACCTTTCACATCTTTACTTTTTGAAATAGAATGAAATGAACTTTTAGAAGGTAACTCACAAAATCATATAGTTCTTGAAAAGATCAATATATAATAACATTGGCATCACTGCTTAGAGATTCTACTAGGGCATACATAATGAATGTCTTTATTTTCATTTTCAAATAATGCAAAAGTGTTAGTTAAGGGAATTAATAATGAAAAAATTTTAAAATATATGCCTATCACATTGATGGGCTGGCTTATTGTATAAATGAACCTAGAAAGCACTTTGAACTCAGTGTTTATAATGTTTACAATTTTTGTTCTTGTTTTTAAATTTCAACATCTTTAAAATGATTTCATGTTTGGCCACTTTTTTTGACAGACTGCTAGTACTATCTCCCTCTTGTACATTATGTGCATGTCAGAAACCAGATCCAACTTATTTGCACACATGCCTGGTCTTTCTCTTTTCACAGAAATACCATCACTTCTCTGTCACTCAAGTAGAAAACTAAAAAAAAATTTGCAAACTTCTTTCTTCTTTACTCTCCACTTCTAACAACAATTAATTAGGTTACTGTTATTTCATTTAAATTTCTGCAACCTGTCCTCTCCTCACTCCTTTTTCCTAAAATAGGTTTCCATAACTGCTAGTGACTGGAACAGTCTCTTTACTGGCTACTGTGTCTCCTCACAGTCTACCCTCCACACTACCAGCCTCACACCTTGTGTAGCACCACATCACCCCATTGACTACAAGGGAAAGCCTTTTAAAATCTTCCCTTGCTTGTCTCGTGTTCCAAACATGCAAATCTTAGGTGTACAGGCCAATTCAAGAGTTCTTCACATGCCTGTCACTTCTTCATCACCTGAATTACACATACTGATCTGTGTTACTCGGATCTAGTATTATCTCTCTCAGAAGTCTTCCCAGGTATCCCTATTTGGCTCTACTTTGGCCACCTAGAAGGGAGAAAGGGAACCTCCCTGTTGCGTGTCTATGGCACCTTTATGCTGATGCTAAATTTTGATTGTTATGAGCATTTGTTTTCTTCCTACTAATGTGACCCAACTCCAGGAATAACTGTTTTTGTTTGTTTGTTTGTGTTCATTATATTTAAAATGCATATTTTCTAAGCCAGGGTTTGGTATTTCATTAGATGCAAAGATTTTGTTAAATAAATTGAATAAGGTATGAACTCAGAGAGTAAACATTAACTGTGAGATTAAAATGTACCTAAAACTGAAAGGTTTTCCCTGCTCTGTACCAAATTTCTTTTGAACTATTTACTTGTCTATTACTTTAAAAAGAAAACATTTTAATATAAATATACACCAAACAGTGTCATCTGAACTTACATGAAAAATAAACTAACATGAAAAATAAAAATTTCAATTCATAAGCCAGATGTTTTATCTATTCAATTTCAGACATCTGAGTGTTTAAATAATCCACAATGATTGACTAATTTTGCTCTGATTTTTCATTTGCTTATGTAATATCTTGAAGAAACAACTTATTTCCAATATAATAAAATGTTTATACAAACACAAAAGAAAAATACGTTTATATTTAATAAAATTTCAGCTGGCCCAATTTTCCTTTTTATAGTTTTAGTTTTATAACTTGTCTCTCTAGGTATGATTTCAAAGACATATCCACAGCCTCCCCACATCCCTGTAAGTTAAGCATGCCATCTACATTTTACAATGCTAATGTTAGGAAAGAGGTCTCAGGGCATACAGCAAAACTGTAGATGGGGGCCGGTGAGATGGCTCAGCGGCTTAAGCGCCTGCCCGGCAAGCGCGAGGGCCTGAGTTCGACTCCCGGAACCCACATACGAAAAAGGGGCCGGTGATATCGCTCAGCGGCACAGGCGCGTGCTGGCACGCGAGGTCCTGAGGTCAACCCCCGGTACCCACAAAAAAAAAAAAAAAAAACTGTAGAGATCTATGGTTTAAAACCAGGTCTTTCTGACCTTATGTTCAAGGTATTAATGTTTACATAATTATGAATTTCAAACTTTGTGGTCCACACTATTCCAACACAGTTCACATTTTAGTATAGCATTTACTAAATAAAGTATATACTGAATGTCTACTGACATCTCAGGATTTCCCAGATCTCCATTTATATTTTTAAATGCTTCAAGGACTTAAAACAATGTCCTATATGAACATATGTTAATGTTGTCACATATAAGAGCACAAAGTCCTTGAATGGAGGGCATAAAATCTTCACAAAAATTCAGTTTTATGGTTGACATTAAAGGCCTTTAGGTGGTTTCTAATCCATCAAGATATTATAGTAAGTGTAAAAATCTAACAAGATGATCTATCATAGTAAATGGTAAGATAAGAAAAAGGGGAAGAAGAAGGTACTATACTCCCAGCAAGTACTTAATTATTATATTACAAAACCGATAGAGTATTGCCTGTTGGGTATTCCAAGAGATAGAAAGAAATGTCTGTGGAAAGAGTTCTATGTCACAGCATGTATAAGGTCCTGGGCTCAATCTTTAGAACTGCAAAGAAAAAAAGTCTCATGTCAAATAAGTATGTAAAATACTTGACATAGCAAAGGTAAAATGTACTTAGCAATTAATAGTCTATTTATTTAATTTAACAGCAAGTTTTAATACTACAAAAAATTCACTATAAATTTGCAAGAAATAAAGTATGTTATATAGCATTTCCCAAATGTTTGTGATCATGAAACCCTTTTGCAAGCTATATCCTGTGTAATTCATGTTAACAGAATACACTTTTTTAGAGAAGAGGAAAATTAACTGCTACCAAATTTAATTTTGCAACTAATTTCCCTGACACTCAACAAGACTTAGGACTTCAGCTGTGAAAGCCTTAAGGAACACAAAGGACTTATAACAATGTCCTGTAATGAAAAACTACTGATGTCACATGTATCATGAAAGCATAAGATCCTTGAACAGAAAGCAGATACAGAGAGGGATCTAAATCAAAGCTATGCTCATGTCAATCTTTTAACTCTTTTGAGTCATTTTATGCTGGTTCTCATGCACATTGGTTAGCTCAGGACAGACAGATTATTTTACATATTCTTATATAAAAATTTTAAAACTAACACAATGATGTAGTTATATACCAGGTGCTTTCACTTGCAGAAAAAGTAAATGGAAACAAGTGTTTTTTAATGTGAGAATTCTAAATTGGAACTAAAGATTTTTTTTTCCCCCAAACACTCAAAAGAGTTTTACTGTTCTTCACTTGCCATTTACCTGGGCAGATTCCAAGTTCCCCAGAAAGTGTTGAGAGAACATATACTGGTCTAATTCTGTGCTCCATAGTTACGTGATCCTTTCTTATAACTCATGATTAACAGCAATATTTCTGTTAATACAACAGACTACCTGAAATTAAGCTTTCCAGAACATCTATTAGGAATCTGATTAGTGATATTTTTCCTGAAATATTTCCTATTCATTTATGTCATTTTAGAGTCTATCCAGAAAGCATATTTTTAAATTTATAATGTTTTCAAAAGTAAAAGCTTGGAAATCAGACACAAGACAGATTAGATTCTGATTGTTTCCCTTGCTACCAGTTGTGACTTTGGGAAAATTCCTCAGTTCTTCATGCCAGTATCCTCTTACTTATAATAGCAAATATGATCCTAATTTACAGATTTGTTGTAAAGATTAACGGAGATAAATGCCCATAAATCACAGTGTTCAGTGCAAAGTAATTTCTCAATAAATCCTGTCTATAATGATATTGATAATGGTGATGATGATGTAACAAAGTTAAGTCAATAGTACTTAAAAGAATTCTGGATTTGAATAAGTGATGGGCACATTTTAATGTGCATCCAAAATTCATCTTTTGTGCTTATACACTGGGTCCACCACCCCATGTAGTTTGGTTGAGTAAAGAGTGATGATTCTACCAGGCAGGGATCAGACAATACTTTGAGAAACACTGAACTGATGAAGTCCAAGTTTCATTCTATATCCATCACATTATGATCCTGATGTTCCCTTCATTCTGTCATGTGAGTCCATAAGATTCACCCTCTGCTCATCTTGCTCTTTCTGTCAGTTTGGCAGGCATGAGACTTGCAGCTCTGGAGAAGGAAGTGAGCCAATGAGTACAGGCCTGATATCTGCTCGGGAGCTTCAGAGGTCTAAAGCAGCACTCCTTTACTTCTTTAATTTATTGCAATGAATTCATCTTTCCTTTAATCAGAGTGGCTCTATTTGCTTACTAAAAATATATTCCATTGAGCCTAACTTATAGATGGAGTGCAAGAAAAGAATGATCAGAAACCACTTTGCAGTTATAACAAAGCACTTGCAAAATAAGATGGGAGCAAATCAAAACCAGATGTAGGTTAAAATTGTAGCTAACACATTAATTATTCAAAAGGCTGAAATTAAATTATTTATTAGCATACACAATAAGATAGTTTATTTGTGTGCCTGATGTAAAAATCTGATTTATATCCCTGCCTACAATATTCAGACATTGCTTCAATTCTCCAATTTTGCTTGAGGGATATGTATCAGTTAAAGAAAATGGCACTTCACAAATTGTCTTGGAAAGTGAAAGCTCAGGTTCTTTTCTATTTTGCAAAGAAGGCCTTATCCTAGGTTTTCTTTTTCCTTTTGACAAACCACGCTTCCTGAAAACCACTTTTGAATTTCAATGAACTCATTTAGGATTAACTGTTTTTTCCCTTCTAAGAAAAAAGTAAAATGTAGATGCTGATGGAATAGCTGCAGCAAACAGAGGCTAGTATATAGAGCACAAGATTTAGTTGTGGTTACCCCTTGTACTTTGTTCGGTGAATCCCGAGTTGTTGTCCAACTGTGAAAAGAATGGCAAAGCCCTTAGCAGCTACAAGCCAAGAAAATGTAAAGTCAGCAGAGTGCAGGGTATCTTCTTACTCAGTGGTAGCAACACAGCTTTTCTTCTGTCTCCCTGGATCACAGTTCCTCCCAGGAGGATGTTAGAGTCCTGTACAGGGAAGAGGCCTTCATTTTGCCAAAGGGAAAACCAAACTCTGTGAAAAAAAATCTTCGAAATATAGCCTCCTGAACAATGAATGTGTTATCTTAATATTAGCATTTGTTATATGAGTTATAATTTTTAATGCTTCATCTCAGGATCTGCTTTGAATACTGTTACTGCTTTCCAGGCGACTAAGTGCCTTATAAAAGAAAGCACTGGTTGAGCAAGTCTTTCAGGGCCCAGTGATAATTCCAAGGGGACAAGCTATCGTCACCGTACAATTGTAGGGCATAGGGAGCTTATCAAATCATTTTTTATGTGGCAGAAATTATTTCTGATCAAAGCCAGCTCCTAGGATAATGTCAAATTATACAGCTGTTCCTATGAACTATGTAAAGTAGCCTGGCAATGAGAGCTGTAGGTCTTTGTACTAATATATTAGCGCAAATTGGGCCCATGTTTGACTTTAAAAGCTAGTTGCAGCTATAGTTTAAGAATTCAGTATTAATGATATTTTTTTCCTAAATGAAACACCTGTCAAGCTCTCACCACAGCCAATATATATATGTATATCAAAGAAAGCAAGTCTTCTGGTAGAATGGTTACGTTCTTCAATAGATCATTATTGTGTGACAAAACAATGTTTCCCTGCACAGTTACCAAAATCATATTCTTCACATTTCACATACTAACTTCAAATCTGTTAGATCTCAGTGTTCGCTGCTGAGGTGTCAAATAAAAGTGGTTTGTCAGTAGAGATCTTTTATTTCTATGTTTATTAAATTTCAGGCACGTTCTTTGTGATACTGCTCGGCATACCCACTCACAACACCCCAGATTGTCCCTGTGACTCACATTAAAAGGAGTATATTAATATCAAGACAGAAAGTGAATTTCATGTTTATTGCAAATCTTATTCTAATCAATATTTCCTGAAATCCCCTTCATTTTACTTTTATGCCTGATCTATGCATATATATATATATATATATATATATATATATATATATATATATATATATATATTTGACAATTACACACTTCGAGCAATATGCAAAGCTTACCTTTAGTTGTAAACAAATATATTCATTTCCCTAATTGACTGTGTGTTTTCAGGCTTGGTTAAGGCATCTTTCAAAACGTTATCTGAAGTCCAGGCAGACTTCTTGTACTAAGGAATTTCTAAACAAAAATCCTTTCATTCATTCTTCTTGAAGACTTTTTATGGACTCAGACCACTTTGGCATTTCTATTTGGTACATTTTGTACAGAATATTTATAAATAAAATGTTTCTAAATTTAAGAAAATAGCTTAATCAAAGAAACCAGAGTGCCTTTCAGTCCTTTGCTTTGACTAACAATGTTAGTGCAAATAGGAATCATTTTGTGGAATGGACCTACAGATGTACCATTCTTTCTTTTCCAAGTGCCAGTTCTCCTCAAGATAGTCATTACATTTGTGTCTATTATTATCTTGGGCACCAGTTGTATCTGATGCTCCTGAATAAACAACAGAGGGACAAATGGCAGTGAAAGGGATGGGGCTTCAGAAACAGTCAGCACCAGACATATGGGAAAAGCCGTAAAGATGACACCCCAAATAAGTAAATAGAATTTATATATAGAAGCTCCAGAAAGAAGCAAGTCCAAATTGCCCAAGTAGTTTTTAATAGATCTAATAGTGTTAGTTTTGGTGTTCTCTACTTGAGTAAACTGAAAGAAGTTATATTTTTAAGTACTTTTCCAATTCAAAGGGAGTAAACTTTTCTAAGATGAGTCTTGATTTTGATTAGAAATGATATCCTCAGAGACACAAGAAATTTCACAGATAATAGAGAATGTTGAAATGCCTTTCCTGTAGATACATATATGTCAGACAAAACTAAGCCAATCAACATTAATCCATCTCTAATAAAAAGTTGAGGATTCACCTCATTATAAACATTTTGTCCATTCATGTATATTTGCATATGAATTTTGTGATGTAAGAGAGAATAACCTAGAGTCATAAAATAATGAAATGGTAATCCTAATTTCAGTTATGAGAAACATTTTGGAAATCTTTATGGACAATTTGTATCTAAATTATAATATTATTAATTTTCAAAATTGATCTGGAGATATACCCAATGCACCCAAATTTGCAGTGGTGTGGGATAATTGATTTTTTTTCTTAAAGAAAATCATGGTTTTGCACATATATAGTTAGTAATTTATTTTGCACAATGTCTATAACTGATATTCAATTTCTTAGTTATTTTAACACTTGGAGAAAATAATTCCTTTTTTTATCACCCTGTAAGTCATTGACATTAGGATCCCCTGAACAAAAGTGCTTTTGTTATTGATAACCTTACTTATTTTCTGAAGTGTGTTATTATAATAATGAATCATATTTATAACATTCAACAACATATTTTCATCAATACCCAGGACTATATTTGATACTTGGCAAACAAAAATAGATATTTTATAGTTACAAAAAGTCAGAAACAGATTAAGTAGTCTGTCTGAATTTGAGTAGAACTCATATTCAGTAACAAACTACAACTAAAACATGTGTCTCTTCATTCTCAGGGCTGCAGATAGACACCATATTCAAGTGAACAAGAGATTTGTTTAATGTATATAAAAAAAATGTAATGATACCTGCCAAGTAATTATTCTTTTGCAGAAGTATATTAGAAACTTCTATTTGCTCCTCCAGATTTTCTCTATTAAAATGGCTCTAAAATTGTACAAGCAGTAGCACAAATTGAGATATCAGTAAGAAAATAATGTTTGAAAAAACAGAAATGTACTCACAAAACACTAAAAATCTATGAAATAATATGCAATATGGTTGACTTCTTTCTCAACTAATTATTATCTGTAGAAATCAAGAACTTTGTTACAACTGTCTTGAACTCTCCAAATTTGTTCCCAGATCTTGCCCGATACGCTGTCTCTTTAGATTGCTAATCAGCACTTGCTGAACAACTGAAGAAAATAGTTTATCTTAACTTTTTTTTAATATTTCAAGTTTAAGGGTCACAATACAGAATTTCTGAAATTCTCTTCAGATTCACTGAATTATAAACAAATGTTAATATCTACCATCTTAGAGTACTTAGCACATGTCATAAGGACTAGGAGCTTTATAAGTATTGACTCATATAATCCACACAACAAATCCATGATGTAAGACCAGATATTAAGTCCTTATTATGTAATAGGAAACTGGAATTTAGAAAGATTTGACAACTTAGAGTCAAGTAGAGTGTTGCAATTCAAACAAACTCAGGTCACCTGATACCAGACCTACATTATAAACATTACACTTCATCATTTCTATTATATTTCTGTTATTACCATGAAGTTCTTGAGTTAGGAAGCTCAACACACCAATGCCTCACTACGAGAAATGTGGTCCATAAATGAACAAGCTCAGCACTATCTAGGCCTTGGTAAAAATACATAATCTCAAGTTGCACTTCAGACTTACCATCCAGATTCTGAATATCAACAAGGTGTGTACAGGATTAACATGTACTCAAACTTTTAAAAAAGGTCATAAAATCATTTCTAAAAGAACAGGGAAGAAAATGACCAAATATTATCTGACACATAAAAAATGAATAACGTCATCCTTTACAAGTGATTTTTCCCTTAGAAATTTTAGGTTCATCTCTATACTGAACAAAAAAGATGCCAAATATCTGTACAACAAAATTATAGCAATCTGCAAAACTTATAGCACATAATCAGCAATATAAAATTACTATCATACTAGACTTACCATCCTACTGCTGAGAATTACTTTTGTATCTTCTATTCAAAGCACTAAAATGTGGGCCTAAAATTTTATAAATTATGACTGATCACATGATATTCAGTGTAGAAAAGGTCAATGTAAAAGCAATAATTGACAATGAATATGTTTTACCTAACCACTAAGGTAAAATTTTCCTTTCCCATATTCAAATGTCATGAGTCCTAATCACATACAAGGAATTTATTTAAGTGTAAAAAGTCTGCTGCATGTATCTCTATCTTTTCATATTCTATGGAGAGGTATATAAGGGGAACTATCTATATGATATTAAATATTGCAGTGGTTAATAGTGTATTTACTACTTGAGCAATGCAACAGATTAAAATTCAATAATTATTTTATGTTCAGTAAAGCAGTAGAAAATAATTACATTTTTATATCATTGTCTAACAAATGATCAACAGAAATTATAGTAAAAACTCAGATATATCATTTTCCTGTCAGTAGACCTAATTTCTCATTCTTTTGAGAGTATCTGATTAGTCTTGAATTTATTTTTATGAAAATTAGATTCTCTTACACATGATATGTTTTGATTTGTAGTTTTGAGGAATTTCTCTAGTTTTCTGGTTGTTGGGTTTTGTTCTGAGTAGGAAGAGAACACTTTCCAGTGAGCTGCAGTGCTGCAGTCCTCCTTCAGATGTGTTATGTAAATGTACCAACTCCACTCAAGGAATGTAAATACTATGTACAGCAAATATATACCAATGAAAAAATGCTCTTCAACATTGCTTACTTGTGCCTCAGGTTGTAAAAACTCACTTTTAATTAGGAATCAACTCTGGAAAATAAAGCTCTTGGCGCAAGTGGTGTATTTTGTGTGATTATCACAAAAATAAATACTTAAGAAACTTAAAAGTCACTGAATAAAATCAGATCAAAATGCCCATTAACATCATGATAGAATCATGTGAGACAATATAGTGAGTGTCAAGGTAGCCCATATGATTTCATCGCTTGCATATATATTTGGCTTATCTCTGGCAGCAAAGACTAGCCCAACTTCCCTAGAAATTTTTGTGACAACTTACATCCAACTTGGAACAAGGAATATGGGTACCTTAAGAGGAACCTAAAACATCTCCCAAAAGCATGATATAGCAAGAAAATAATAGACCCTTCAGGAGATTTAATTTATTCAAAAAATACTCCAGCTAAACAGAGTATTTTCAGGATTCAGTATCTCATAATGCAGCACTCAAAAACAGAAAGTACTAGCTTATTGAACAAAGAGTGATTATATATGCTGGGATTATTAGCCAAGATAATAAATTTTTAAACATTATAGCTGAAGTATTAATTTACATTGAAATCATTATTCTTATGGTAGACCAAACTGTTATTAAGATTTGTCTAAATTCCAAATTCAGTACTTCTCTAATACCTTGAAGTGCCATAAACCATACAAAGTTATGTTATTCGAATAATTATCCTTCACTATGAAGTTTTTCTCCAAACATAAATGTTTGGCACAATATTCGTGCATATCCAGGGCATGTGAAGTTTAAGCTTCATATTGGTTAACTCAAGCAGTAGGCAAGAAATTTAATAAAAATTAGTTTGAAAGTTCTTCAAGGTATAAGAATGGTTTTACAGATCATTTTTGGTACAACACACAGAGGCAGTTAAAATCAGGACAACAATATTCAAGTCAGGTATCCAGCCAAGAATAGGAGTGTTAGCTCCTCAATACAGAAAGTGCAGGAATAGAGCGTCAGGACCGTGGATAGCTCCGTGGAGACTAATGACATGTCCTAGTTTCAAAAATCAAGACCTAAAGTTGTTGGTTACTCTTGACATTTTCTGGCTTACCCAAATTCATTTTCATTACATTTCAACCATTGTCACATTGTCTCAGAAGCCTTTGGAGTTCCTACATTGGGGGACAGGGGATTCACTTTAAATTGTCTGAATGTCCAAGTGCTCAATGGGCTTGCAAGATTACAGTTCAGTTTCTCATCCTTGTCTTCATGTAATTCAGAATCCCTGTATCTATCAAACAATAGACAAATATCAGACCTAGTTAATAGCCCCACAGTGACCCCATGTGATGATACAAGATAAATATAATGTCTTGAAATTATCTAGAATGAATAATTTTCCAAGAAACTTAACTGCTTTTATTTCAGTCCTCTGTAAAGAAGTCAAGAAAGGGCCGGTGAGACGGCTCAGCAGCTTAAGCGCCTGCCTTGCAAGCGCGAAGGCCCAAGTTCGACTCCCGGATCCCACATACGAAAAAGGGGCCGGTGATATCGCTCAGCGGCACGGGTGCCTGTTGGCGCGCGAGGTCCTGAGGTCATCCCCCCGGTACCCACAAAAAAAAAAAAAAAAAAAGAAGTCAAGAAAGGTGATTTTATGTCTGTTTTACACATGTCAAATGAACACGATGGAAAGATCAGTGATTTACCATAAATCACAAGCAAGCCAGGACAGTCAAAATAAAAATTAGAATTTTTATTTTTCTGAATCCAACATATTGTAAAAATTCGATTAAATAAATATGTGATGTGGAAAGTATTTTAAATATCTCAAAAAGTACATACATACAATTGTGGAACTAGAACATCTAAAGGTTTCTGAGATTTCTTTTCTTTCCTTCACTGTATATGCATTACAATATAGTTTGTCAGGTAGTATCTTAGTTTGGTGCCTTTCTCAAAACCCTTTCAACAGCCCAAACTCAGGAAACACGTGCAAAAAATTTAAAATTTCAATTTTATGCAGCAAAAAAGGATAACTGAACACCACCTACCTCTATCCCAAAGACACATGTTACTTATCTTTAGGTGAAATTCTTCTTGAAATGCCTGTGTATTTGGAGACTACACTGCATAATTTATTTGCGTCTGTGTAAGGTCAATGAACATTTTCCTTAATGGAAGAGAAAAAGACATAATGCTTTTTTCTGTATGTATTTCTATTCAAAGAAGTTAAGAATTTGAGTATGTTTTTCCTGATCTCTTCACATCTGCTGGATCTAAGGAGAGGACTTGAAATTTCTTGAGGAGAACTGTGAGATATAAGGGGATTAAGCTTCTTACTTACATGGGCTGCCCATCTGACCAGGAATATCTGTAAAATATTTGCCTGTTAAAAAAAAAAAAAAAAAAAAAAACTTTTATTTTATTAAGCAACAGCAATTTGAGAAAAAAAGCTAATATTATTTTATTTAATAGTTTCTTTTGTGTGTGTGTGTGTGGGTACCAGGGGCCGACCTCAGGACCTCGCACACCAGTGGGCGCCTGTGCCACTGAGTGATATCACCGGCCCTTTTTTTGTATGTGGGTCCCGGGAGTCAAACCTGGGCCCTCGCGCTTGCCAGGCAGGCGCATATGCCGCTGAGCCATCTCACCAGCCCTATTTAATAGTTTCTAAAATTCATCTTGTAGTACAAGTGGTTCTTAACAAAAGGAGTAATGTTACTCCCAAGTGATACTTGGCAATGTCTCAAGATGATTTTAATTGTGATAACTGGGGTAGAGGAGTGTTGTACTCATGAAATATGGTGGGTAGAAGTCAGAGATGCCTCTAAGCAGTTTGCAATACCCAGGACAGACCAGCCTACACTTTACCTACGAAGAATTAATCCGTCCAAATGTCAATGATGCCACTGTAGAAAAATCCTATATTAACATAAGGAATAGATGGTATAATAGAGTGCAAAAGAATCCATAAGAGGGAAGAGCAAAGAAGGTTCATTAGGAAGCAAATTCAATATTTATGTTTTGAATTCATTTCATCTTATCTGTAAAACCAATATTCAATACCAAATTTCATGGTTCGGGATGTGGAATATACTCCACCATCCATATGTCGAAGGCATGGTCACCAAGGTAATGGTGTGGAGGGGGGCACTACTGAGAGTTGCTTAAGTCATTAAAGGCATGCCCTCGAATGTTACTGTGGGATGTTGGTCTCTTTCTATCTAGTTCAGTTTGATATGTGATCATTTGCTTGTACATGGACTCCTACCATTCATTGCCCTCACCAGATACCAAACTAATGAGATTACCCAGCATGGTACACTGAACTTTGAAAACTCTGAGCTAAATAAGCCTCTTTTCCTTTATAAGTAGCCTATGTCAGATGCTTTGGTCTAGTGATATAAAACTGGCAAATACAGAAACCTTAGATTATACATGCCACCCTCCCATTTAGGGTGTGTTCTACTTCTCTTGAGTTTTGCAACATTTATGTCTGGCCCTCTCATTTCACTACTAGTATCAAATTAAGCCTGAGGTATTGATTGTCAGAATGGGCAGCTAATTCCAAAGCTTTCTCCATCGATGTACTTCCTTCCTAGGGCCTATCTGTCCTAGAAGATTACAGAAGCTTTGTATCTCTAGATAAAAAATAGTGTGAAAAACATGACAAGGTTAGGTCATCATTGTCAAGTAGATTAATTGAAAATTTTATTTACTTTAATAAAAAATGTCTTGGGGCCGGTGAGATGGCTCAGCGGCTTAAGCGCCTGCCTGGCAAGCGTGAGGGCCCGAGTTCAACCCCCGGAACCCACATACGAAAAAGGGGCCGGTGATATCGCTCAGTGGCATGGGTGCCTCCTGGCGCGCGAGGTCCTGAGGTCGACCCCCCGGTACCCACAAAAAAAAAAAAAAAGTCTTGTTCTCTACCATCAAGCATACTTTTTTCAGCCTTTTAAAACATGGGAAATATAGACAAAAATTCAGTTGTACATCATTTGCAACTCAGTATCTATTTTACTAAACTTGTATGACCTGTTTTCAAATGGTATTGATAAAGTGATTATATTAATTAATTGTTTTTTGATTTATATTCCTTTAGTTTAAATGCCATGATTGGATTAAAGATTCCAAATGGGTCTATCAAACTACGATAAATAGCTATAATTTCATCATTAATGCAAATCACACCACTTTGACAGCATGAAAATTAGCCCAACTCCCCTAGAAATTTTTGTGACATCTTACATCCAACATAGAATAAGAAACATGGAAGCCTTAACAGGAACTTAATCATCTCCCAAAAGTATGATATAGCAAAAAAATAACAGAACCTACAGGAGATTTGATTCATTCTAAAATATACTCCAAACAGAGTGCAGATATTTTCAGGATTCATTATCTCAAAGTACAATACTCAAGAACAGAAAGTACTAACAAGTAATTTGGATAAATCATGAAAGGGTAAATTGAACAAAGTGTGCCTTTCTCCCTTTGTTCTTGCCCATAAATAAATAAAGTCAGAAATATATTCAATAGGGAATAATTAGGTGCTAATAGTGTACTTTCAATTGGATCCAAAATTATTTTGTATATTTTTTGAACAGCTATAATAAAAAATCTGTTTTCTAGGACACAGAAACAAAAGTTCTCATACATTTGAGCCCTAGAACTTGGTGACTGTTTTGGAGGCAAAAGCCTGGGGGATAAATATGAAAGAAAGCTGAGTGAGAGAAGTAAAATATGTCAATAACTGATTAAGCTCAGAGTGTGGGTGCATTATCCTGTTCTATGGCATGGAGGTGGTAGTTATATAATGATAAGATCTGGACTAGCCGAGTAGCCCGTGTCATAGAAATAATAAGTGACATGTACAAACCAGAACAATAATAACTGTAGTAGGTAAATATGGAATATGAAAAAACAATGACATATTAGCTAGGGATCTGTGAATAAATTAATATGGGCTCAGGAATCCAGAACTGACTTGCAGCTCCAAGTACTTCAGCTGCAAATGAAATTTCTCATTGTCATTTCAGTTACTGGGGAAAATGATGTCATTTACTGTTGCTATTTCTAGTTTAAGTACTGCAGTGAGACCATTATAATAAAATCTCTGCCAACATCGAAACACACTAGACCCAAACAAAAGAACAAGACAAGCTTACTTCTTAACTAAAGCAATAAAAGTCATCCCTCCAAAGAATATAATATTTTGAATTTGAACATATAACCTCTTGTTCTATTGCTTTATCAATGCCCTTGTCTGTTCTTTCACACATCCTCAAAAGGATATCACACATAGACAAAAGAGAGATAGGTAGGATGTACCCTGCTAGCTAGATAAGATATATAGGCAAATAAAATATTTCTGAATACCACATATATTTAAATAATACATATACTTCATTACATAATAGGTACATTTTTATTAGAAACATCAAGCTCTTAGACCTTGTTTCTGCATTCACATAGACCACTAAACTACAATATAGACTTAATATTAAATTTTAATTAATCTAATTCATTTCATAAAATTTTTGATTATGTATTGTCTTTAAGGCCATTCACGATATTGGGGGTGCAAATGAATAAGACATGGCTTCCAAGGAGTTCATTAGTCAGCAATACATATCATTCTAAAACATTTTTGAAATGCAATAATAGATGTATGTGCTAGGAAACAATGTAATGGAGGAAATGATCAATTCTGCTGGAGTAAATCAAGATTTACAGAACACATTGAATTGGGACTTGGAAAATGATCAAGAGTTCCCCATTCAGATAAGGGAGAAAGATCAGTGCAGGTATAAGAGATAGATATATTGCTTGAGGTAGTTGGCGTAATATTACCTCAGTATTTCTAGAAACAGAGCTTGAGGCAAAAATTTGTATGTTAATGCTTATTGGTGAGAGAAATCCTAGAGAATCAGTAAGAAAGGAAATGAAGAGAAAGGAAAGGAAGGAGGACAAATAGAGAAATTATAAGGCTGGTCACTGCTTCAAATCTAAGACAACTGATTTTTTTGATCTTCTAGGACTGTTTTCTGTGAGGATATATTAACTTCTGCATTTTATGTAAGTCTAAGTGGAAAAGGATTAAGAATTTATACACTATGTCCTGCTTCCCATTAATCACGATGTTCAAATTCAGGGTTGCACAGGTGTCAAGTGGATGCTATGGCATTTTACACCTCAATAGCAACCAAAAGCACCAGGTGGAGAGGCAAGAGATGCATAATTCAGGCCTGCAACAACGTGCTGTCATCTGAAGTTAATCATCACAGCAACAGGAGGAACATAAGTGACAACAGACAAAGGGCAGATGAAGTCAATGATAGCTGAAGTAGCACTTGAGAAATGTCTGATACAGCCAACCTTTTGCACCACTCAGAATCATTCATACCCTCCTACTTTATCCAGTTCCCACATTGTCGAATGATCTCCCAGTTTTGTGGAAATAAGGTGTCCTCACTTCCCCAGAGAGAAAATATAAATCACAGAAACGCATTGTCTGAAAATCTTCAGGCAAGCAGACTGGTTAAACAAGCTGCAGTACTCAGTGATCACTTGTCCACTATAAGCCTCTATCACTGAAGGACTGTGACACTGTTTAAAATACGTGGGGTCAGTGTCTGCTTAGATTCCATATACAGCTATCTTTAAATATCTAGGTTAGCCTCCTGCTCAAGCCACTGTAACCCTGGCAAAGGTGCCAAGTCCCTCTGGGAACAAAACAATGAAATATTTAACAAATATTTTTGTGGTGATTTTGAGGACTTTGGGTCTTCTTCAATCAATGGACTCTGAGTTTCTGAACTGATTTAGTTCTAGAAACTGGCAGGACATAATTTTCATTTCAGTAGCTGATGTCACATCCTTATTTCCTACCAATAAAAAACCACTATATTATAGTGTCAACTTACTTCCCTCCTAGGACTACCATGATCTCTTAGCCTGCTATACAGATCTTTGTAGTTGAGACACTGATTGTCATTTTGACCTTCATACCAATTATGCCAATTTATCTGCCTTACATCTGACAACTGGCCTCTGATTTTCTGGGGTCCATCATTCCCATTTGTATTAAGGAATCTAGTTTCACAACAGCATTTCTCATCATCTTGGACAACAGCTAATAGTCATATGAAATCTTCTCAAAGTTTCCACTGTCTCTCTCTCCCTCTCTACCATTGACGGGTGTGTTCCTTATAACCTTAGAGGAAAAAGAGCATCTTTAAAAGCTCCTGAAAAGCCAATAAGATAGTGGCTTCTCATGTGTTTGCATATGAGCCCAACCTGACTTCCTCATCTCTTTGAATATTCGCATATGCTAAATGATCTATTTTATGCCTATTTTAGATAAGCGTCATTCTTAAGCTTCGACAAAATCATCACAGCAACCATTAGTGCCACCTGCCTGATGGGACATTTATATCTGATCCATGCATGAGAATTGCCATGTCAATAAATTCTATTTCTTCTCTAAGGTATAACATATGCAAGATTTACTTAAAGACCTATTCTTTAGTTTCCTGCCTTTACACATAGTCACAGCCACCATTTCCTTTGATTGATATGATGCTTCCTCAAAGAGCAGGTACCTAATCTCCCTGTTGAATTTAAATGAAGAAATTAATGCCTACTAATTTTCCTAAAAGAATTGAGAATTAATATAAGCAGATCACAAGGGGAAAAAGTGTCATTTGATGAGACACCTATCAGTGTTGAATTAAAACAAGGTCTCCAGCAAAGAAATTTTGTGTGATTTGGGCAAAAAGAAAAAGCTGTATCTAATGGCCTTGACAAATCAGGAAAATTTGAATGTTTAATTCTCTCCAGTTTGTTTTTACAAATGTCCCCAGTCTAGTTTTTTTTTTTTTTTCGTGGGTACCGGGGGTTGATCTCAGGACCTCGCGCATCAACAGGCACCCACGCCGCTGAGCGATATCACTGGCCCTTTTATCATATGTGGGTTCTGGGAGTCGAACTCAGGACCTCACGCTTGCCAGGCAGGCGCTTATGCTGCTGAGCCATCTCACCAGCCCCCTATTCTAGTTTTGAGAGTACTTCTGATTACTGTTAGGTGTCCGATTTTATTGCAGGAGAACAATGAGTTTGCCCTTCCAGTTGTCCTTTGCAGGTTTGAAGCCTCATAATCAGATCGTAGACCTTATTATGAGTACAAGGATCATAAGTAAAATAACTTTACTTGAAAGTTTGTCTTCTACTCATGGTAAAGTTTATATTATAGTAATTCCTTTAAACTTGTTTATTGTTTCAGAGCAGGAAAGCTCCCACTGAATCTGCCTGGGGCATTTCCAGAGGCACTAGATAGCTCCATATTTTCCCAGCTCCATTCTCTTCATACCCACAGCACTGTTGTCAAAGTGTGAGCCCCCTTGTGAATGCATATAGAAAACCCAGCCTGCTCCATCCAGGCATCTACAATAAACTGTATTTTAAGCATCCCTTACTCTTTGAGCTCTTCATACCAAAGATGCATCCTACCCTTAGGAGGACACACCCAGTGAATAGGTCTATGAAGGCACTGAACTGAGGAAGGGAATGCAAGATTTCCAGATAACAGGAGTGGTCAAGGAAGCAACATTCAAGTCCCATCCACAGTGGTAGGCAGTCCAGAATGTGTCCCCTGGAGGGTAAGGCCTAGACAAGGAGCCTTTCTTGCATGGATCTAAGGATATTGTTTGAAAGCAGTTATCGTTATTTATATAACTTGTATCCATGGATGCCTAACAATATGATGTAATACTTCAGTGTGTATTTTTAAAATGTGCAATAGAGAAGGTAATAAACACAGATGGCCATAAGAATGTTAGATAAAGATATGAAAAAGGTTATAACAGCAAATTCGAGTTCTTCAGTAGATGTTACTACCACTCTATTCTTTTACTAAATTAACTGAAATCAGCAAAAGCTCTTCTATCTAAAGAAATGAAGGTATTCATTAAGCAATTTTTAAAATACTCTTAATTCTAAAATTCCAAACCTAATTTGATCTCATCTCACTAGAAAAGCAATTTAAAATCAACATTCTATATATGGCTTTATCTTTCTATATAAAATGCAATACTAATATAGGGTCTATGAAAATAAATCTCAAAAATGGAAATTATGCTTTTATTAGGGTTATGTGGATATTTCCTCTGGAAGTGTCAGGATTCACTTGAATGTATACACTGAAAGATATTAAACACATGTATTCCAGCTGAGAATAAGCAAACTTTAAGTGAATAAATATAACTTGTAAAAAATACAACTAAGAATTTCATTCCAGCCAAGAACTAAAACATGCAAAGTCTTACAAATCACGTGGTCCCTGTAGAACCAGTTTAGGGAATAGAAAGGTAAGAAACTGTTTAATAATCCGTGCAGGCAAAGAAAATCAGAGAGGCAGGGAAGGATTTGCCATGCTAACAAAGTTGTTTCTCCATGTTCAAGTCATATATTTCTAGGAAATGCCCAGTGGACTAATAGAGCTAACATTCCAAAATGTACATATTTTTGTTTTGGACAGACTTAATATTCCCAATTTTGCATTTTGCCAAGTTAAAGGATTTTCATAAGCTCTTCTGCCTACCTTCATCATCAACTTTTGTAGGAATGGATCATTTAGCATCCAACATTTTAGGTTACAATTTCAGAATAAAGTACAGTTCCTAAACACATTAGGCCTTGTGAAAAAATTAATAAATTATTAGGTTTTAATTTTTTAAATTTAACCATAACCATTTGGATATTTTCAGTACTGTACAGAAGGAATTATGTTGAAGAAAATTTATAAATTTTATGATTCTGCTAGCAATCGACATACTCTCTAATCTAGTCTTCTCGAAGACTTTCATGTGACCTTCATCTGTCTACCCATTTAAAATGCAAACTAAAATTGTTATATTTTTATGGTTACCCTTAGAGTTGAGGACAAGTCTGGACACACTGGTGTGTTAGATTGTCTTGCCAATGAAGATACATAGTGAATTACTCTAAACTTCTCAATCTTTTAAAATATATTGATAAATATTGAGACAATTTCAAATAATTCCTTAAGCACACTGACCCAATGTCTCATTAAAAACACCATGGGACTGAGACCTAGGGATTACAAAGCTTCTTATATTCTCTCCTTTAACTGTCCCATCTTCTAAATATTCTCTTTTATTTCTTTAAGTTCACCCAAGTTACTAGTTGTTAAATATGATTTACTTTGTTGAACTTACAATTTATAGTCTACAAAATACTGCAGTTGAAACCAACTTGTTTACCAAACAATTGTTTCCCAAGTATCACTTATACTTTGTTTGAACCAAGAGGATAGAAGGAACTTCTACAAATATATAGCTTAAAATTTTTAACATCTAATTTTCATTTTTAGTCTATCTTTTAATTTTTTAAATTGTGCTTTTCTTTAAAGTAGTTTCTTTTTTTTTTTTTTTTTTGTGGGTACCGGGGGGTCGACCTCAGGACCTCGTGCGCCAACAGGCACCCGTGCCACTGAGCAATATCACCGGCCCCTTTTTTCGTATGTGGGATCCGGGAGTCAAACTCGGGCTCTCGCTCTTGCAAGGCAGGCGCTTACGCCGCTGAGCCATCTCACCGGCCCTAAAGTAGTTTTTTACACAAAGCTGTAATTGTCCTCTTCCAGTCTGTTAAACAGACCATAATGTTTAACTTTACTATTTCTTTTTAGGTTATGTTTCAAAATTAGGGTTTCCACTATTTCTTTTTAGCTAAATATTATTTCATACTCTAATGTACATTTTAAAATTTTAGAGCATATTTGTTTGATTTAATGTTATCTTTTATTTGATAGAAATAGTTTTAACTCAATGATTTTAATAATGGAATGGAACAAATGAGCTTCCTCTTTGGATAAGATGTGATAAAAATTGGATTAGGTGAGAAAAACAAACAAGGAATTGACTGAGTATCATAAAAGCTAGCATTTAAGCTCATTTAATAATCTGCAGGAATGGCTGACACACAGTAATGACCACCTCCAATCAGGTGAGCATATTACATGTAGATACTTTCCTTTGATATTTACAAGTGTTCTTTATGTGCCACTACTGTATATTTTATAAATGTTAAGTTTAGTGAAATTCTTTATTTCCCAAGAGAACTGTGATTTTTAAGTATTTTATAGGAGATATGAAATATTAACATGTATCTTCTGATATTAGATTTTGCCAAGTGAGTTAAAGTCTATAAGTTAATTTTTAAAGTATATTGACAACATTTAAATTTATAATGTGATCTTCTTTCTACACATCTAGCATAAAGGTGCAGTGTGCTGTTGGTAGTAAAGATATTTAAAAAATAATGCAAATTTAATTAAGAATTCTCCTAAAAAATTATAGCAAAAATGACTTTGGAACTTCAAAATCCCTGTGAGAAAATAAAAAGACTGTTCATCTCATGTCAACAGACATAGGTTTAATTAACTATTGTGTGAAAATATAGATCACACATTTAATTAAACATTTTCAATGGCATCAGAGATTTTAGCTATCAAACAACCACCAAAATTCAAAAGCAATAACTGAGACTACCTCATTTGCCACTTCATAATTACCCAACACTGGGAAAAAAAATGCCTTGAGACTGCAAGTCCTACTTTTAAAATAAATTTATTTTTCTCAACTGTTAATCACATTTTTAGAACATATTTTAATGTATACATGCAATATCAATTCATAATTCTCCAGAAAGCATATTTTATTCACTTTTCTAATTAAAAAATATTTACAAACCACAAAATAAATCTAAAAGCATATGTATTATCTATTACTGAGATACAAATTACCATAACCTTTGTAGCTTTATGCCATTCACATTTCTTCACATTACATTCTGTGGATCAAAAATCTTAGCATGGCTTAACTGAGACCCCTGCTTCACCATCTTTCACAAGACTGTCTCCAAGGCACTGACCAAAACTGAGGTCTTATCTCAAGCTTGACTGCATCAAGGTGGATATGAGTACAGGCAGGATTTATATCTTTCCAATCTATCTGGTGAGATCATTATCAGCTTTCTGATTATTGGGCAGAGATCATCTTTATTTCCTTGGGTCTCTTCACATTGCAATTTGCTTCATTAAAGCTAGCAATGGAAAGAATCAGTAGATGGAGGCTCCTAACAGAATGGCAGTTGTAATTTCCTATAATGTGATCATGAAATTACACCCTATCACCTTTGTCATATTTCAGTGAATAGCAACAAGTCATAGGTTCTGTCCACAACCAAATGAAATTAAAATACCATGAGGCTAGAATCATTTGGTAGGACAGATACAAATTCTATGCCACTCATTTAGAATCTATTCATAAGAAATTTGTTCCAGAGGCCAGGAATATTTTAGTCAATGAAACAGACAAAATATCTGTCTTTATGTTAAATATAAATTGCAACAAAACTTCCATTGACCTTGCTAGCCTTTCCTTACCCTTTAATACCTTTGGTTGATATTTTATATATAGTGACCCAACTGTCTGAGTTTGTAGGATGAAATAAAGGAGTAGAAAAAATTAACTATTATTAACATCATCCAGACATGAAATAATGATCCTGGTATAGCCTTGGAGCACAGGAAATTGAAAAGAACTATTGCAAAAAATACTAGTAATTGGTTGCTCTTGGCAAAGGGAGAATTAAAGAGAGAAAGCAAAGATGGCTTCAAAGTTTATAGTTTCACCAATTTGGAAGAATAATGACATCTATAAACATACACTAAAAGGACATTTTCTTGGGAAGAAAGATAATGAGTTTGTTTTAGATATAATGGGTTAGAATAAAATTTTCAGGTGAAATGTTCACCAAAGAGTAAAATAGGAAGGATATAAGTTTTAAAGTCAAGTCAGAGATACAGAAATAGAAAATTGTCCTCCAAAAATAGTTCTCCTTTGGTTGAGTGATAAAAATTCTACTCTATCAAACTTGAATTATATAAAAGCGAATTGATATTTCATAGAAAAGGAACAATGTAATTTAATTTTAAAATAGTCTTGAGCAAGGCCCCATGTACCCCAGTGGAGCAAGGCCCCACCTGGCTGGACACTGTTTCCCGAGATGCCCCACAGAACCAGCAGCTGGAGACTGAGACCTGACCTAGACTGGCAGAGTTTTGTACAATTGGGAGGCAGCAGTGAGAACAAGAGACACTCTCCTGAGTGGCCCATCCCACAGTCTTCAGCTGGTGAGTGAACCAGAGTGGTGGTGCGGTGCCCCCTACCCAATCACATGAAGTAGCAGCTGAAGGCGGGGAGCACAGTTTTATTTCAAAGTGCTCCAGGGCTGGAACCCAGCAGCAGAACAGCACGGGTGGTTTCAGTTCCCGTGTCTGGGAGTGGAATGAGGAAAGGGCTGTCCAGTCACAGTAGACAGCGGCAGCTGAATAACAGACTGGGGGTAACCTGGCTGAGAAGTAGGAGCTGAAACCCAGACTTCAATCCAACAAATGCCAAAAGCCAGCCCTTAGCCATAGCTGCAAAGGACTAGAAGTAGCCCCCTGGCCTGCGACAGGACAAGGGCACAACCTACCCCATCCCTGGTCCAAAAGCACAAGCAGGCAAGATGCCTTTGCTGGTGACAGGACAAGGGCACCCACTGCCCCACCCTGTGTTCTGCAGCACAAGCAGGCAAGCAGCCTTGTGCAGGACAAGGCCTCACCACCTGTACAGTGACCAACAGCCAAATGGCCTTGGCTAGCTGTGGACAAGGGCACTCCCCTTGCCCTACCACAAACTCCTTTAAGAGAAGTCAGCAGTGTGGCTGAGATCAGCAACATGCTCAGAAGTAATCCTACTGCAGAATTAGTGGAATTATTCAGTACAGATTCCAGCTTTGAGTGGGGAACTAACACTGAACCAGGGGCACCGAAGGAATTTTTTTAATATTCTTTTTCTATTTTTTTATTTTATGGAAAAAAGGTAAAACAAAATTTCATAACAAAATAATAGGAGAATAACAATAGTTAACACATTACATGTTATTATCGTTAAAGTGGTTGCTCAGGGTACAAGATATGGGCATAAAAATTTCTGTAATCAATATTAGCACAAACCTTCATTTTAAATGATCTAAGAGACACTAATAGTATAACTGACTTGCATTTTTTCCCTTTTCCCTACCTTCTATTCCCATTTCACCCATCCTAGTTCCTTTATTCTTGCACATTTTAGAACTTATTTACTCTTTCAATTTCTCACACAAGGGAGACAATACAATCTTTACAGATGTGAGTCTGATTTATTTCAGTTATGAGTCTGAAGTTGCAACCATTTACCTATGAAAGTCTCAAGTTTATCCTTCTTTTTGGCTGAGTAGTACTCTATTATATAAAAATACCACATCTTTTTATCCATTCCTCAGTTAATTGGCATTTGAGTTGTTTCCAAGAGTTAGCTATTACAAACTGTGCTGCTATAAACATGGGTGCCCATATATCGCTGTGGTATGATGATTTTTACTTCTTCTGGGAAAATACCCAGAAGCGGAACAGCTGGGTTGAATGGGACCTCTAATCCTAGTTTTTTGAGGAATCTCCACACTGATTTTGTCAGTGATTATACCAGTCCACACACCTACCAACAGTGGAGAAGAGTTCCTATTTCCCCACAGCCCCTCCAGCAATTTTTATTGGTTGATTAGTTGATGGTAGCCATTCTGTCTGGAGTGAGATAGAATCTCAGTTTTGCTTTAATTTACATTTTAATTTACATTTCTTGAATGGTCAGTGATATGAACATTTTTTCATATATTTATTTGCCATTTGTATTTCTTCATCTGAGAAGTGTGTATTCATCTCAGATGCCCATTTTTGGATTGGGTCTTTGAATTAGGGAGAATGATTTTTTTCAGTTCTTTATATGTTCTAGGTACAAGTCCATTGTCTGAGGGCCAGTTGGCTAAATTTTTTTCCAACCCTCTGGGCTGTCTTTCATTTTGTTGGTGATTTCTTTTGCTGTGCCAAAGCTTTTTGATAAAAGGTCCCAGTTGTTGATTCTTTGAAGTATTTCCCAAGCAGTCTGGGTTTTGTTCATGAACGCTCTGCCTACACCTATATCTCTAAGATTTCTATCTACTTTCTCTTCCAGTAGATTTAGTGTTTCTGTTTTAATATTTAGATTCTTGACCATTTTGACTTTAGTTTAGTGAATGGTGATAGACATGGGTCTAGTTTTAGTCTTCAGTATGTATAGAGCCAATTTTTCCAGCACCATTTTTAAAGAGGCTATCTTTCTTCCAGTGAACATGTTTGGCCCTTCTGTCAAAGATAAGGTGGCTAAGTGTGTTTGTAGTTGTGTCTGCATCCTCCAATCTGTTCCACTGACCCTCAGGTCTGTTTTTTTGCCAGTATATTGATGATTTTATCACAGCAGTTTTGTGGTATAATTTCAAGTCAGGGACTGTGATGCCTCCTGCCTTGCTTTTGTTGCACAGGATTGCCTTTACTATTCTAGGTCTCTTCTGGTTCCAGATGAATTTTAGGAATGTTTTCTCTAGATCTGTGAGGTATGCCAATGGTATTTTGATTGGGATTGCATTAAATCTGTATAACAGTTTTGGGTGTACAGCCATTTTCACTATGTTGGTTCTTCCTATCCACGAGCAAAGGGTATCTTTCCATTTTCTGATATCCTATTTGATCTCCTTTTTCAGAGTACTGTAATTTTCAATATATACATCCTTTACTTCCTTTGTTAGATTGATTCCTAAGTATTTCATTTTTGGAGGTGCTATTGTGAAGGGTATGGTTTCCCTAATTTCTCTCTCAGTGAGTTTGTTCTTTGTGTACAGGAATGCTATTGATTTTTGAGTGTTGACTTTGTATGCAGCTATGCTACTGACTTTGGTTATTAAATCTAGAAGTCTTTTGATGGAGTTTTTGGGGTCTTCTATGTAGAGTATCATGTCATCTGCAAAAAATGATAATTTAACTTCTTCCTTTCCTACCCTTATTCCTTTTATTTCTCTCTCTTGTCTACTTGCTCTGGCTACTGTTTCCAGAACTATATTGAATAGGAATGGTGATAGAGGACATCCTTGTCTAGTTCCTGATTTTAGATTGAAAGCTTTCATTTTTTGTCCATTTAATATGTTGGCTGTTGGTTAGTCACAGATGGCTTTCATCCGATAGAGATAAAGACCATCTATTCTGATTTTCTATAGGGTTTTTATCATGAATGAGTATTGGACTTTGTCAAAAGCTTTTTCAGCATCTATTGAGACGATCATGTGACTTTTGCCTTTGGCTCTGTTGATATGGTATATTACATTCCTTGAACCATCCCTGCTTTCCTGGGATGAATCTGTTTGGTCGTGGTGTATAATCTTCTTGATGATTTTCTGCATTCTGTTTCCTGGTATCTTTTTAGGGATTTTAGCATCTATGTGAATTAGGGAGTTTGTCCTGTAGTTCTCTTTTTCGATTGGGTCTTTCTCTGGTTTTGGTATCAGGGTAATACTTGCCTCAAGGAATGAGTTAGGGAGGATTGCTTCCTTTTCAATTTCTTTAAACAGTTTGAGGCATATTGACATTAAATCTCTTCCAAACATATTGTAGAATTCAGCCATGAATCCTTCAGGACCTGGGCTTTTCCTTGTCGGTAAGGTTTTAATTACATTTTCAATCTCATTAACTGATATTGGGTTATTCAGAAATTTTATATCTTATTTATTCAGCTTTGGTAACTCCTACATATCTATGAATCTGTCCATTTCTTCTGTGTTTTCCATCCTATAAGAGTAAAGATTTTCAAAGTATGTATTAATGATCTTCTAAATTTCCACAAGATCTGTAGTGATTTCACACTTTTTATTCCTCATTGATGAATTTGAGTTTTTTCATTCCTTTTTACAATAAGATTGGTTAAGTGTTTATCAATTTTATTTACTCTTTCAAAGAACCAACTCTTCAATTCATTAATTCTTTATATTATTTTCTTAGTCTCAATTGCCTTAATTTCTGCTCTGATCTTTATAATTCCCTCCCTTGTATGGGATTTTGGCTTCAGTTGCTCTTGTTTTTTGAGAAGCTTGAGGTACAACATTAGGTTGTTTATTTGTGCTCGTTCTATTTTCCTGATGTGAGAATTCACCACTGTAAATTTCCCTCTATTACTGCTTTCATTGTGTCCCACAGGTTCTGGTATGTTGTATCTGCATTTTTGTTTAATTGTAATATTGTTTAATTTCTTCTTTAATTTCAGCTGTGAACCATTGGTTGTTCAGGAGAATGCTATTTATTTTCCATGTGTTCATGGGGTTTTTGTGGTTTCTTTTGCAATTAATTTCCAATTTCATTGCACTATGGTCAGATAATATGCATGGGATAATATCAATTCCTTTGCATTTACTTAAGTATGTTCTATGTGTTAGTATGTGGTCTATTTTAGAGAACATCCTATGTGCAGCTGAGAACAATGTGTATTCTGATGATTGGTAGAACACTCTGAAAACATCTACTAAGCCCATTTGTTCACAGGATAGGCTCAGTTCTGATATTATTTGCTTATTTTTTGTCTAGTTGATCCATCTATTTGTGACAATGGGGTATTAAGGTCCCCCATTACAATTGTGTTATTGCTTATTTGATTTCTCATGTCTATTAATAATTGTCTTATATAGTTGGGTGTGCCCATATTTAGTGCATACATATTTATTATTGTTATCTCATCTTCTTGAAGTTTTCCTGCAACAAGTATGTAGTGACCTTTATCTCCACTGATCATTCTTAGTTTGAAGCTCACATTGTCTGCAAACAGAATAGCTACCCCTGCTTTTTCTGGGTTTCTATTGCATGGAAGATTGTTTTCCATCCTTTAACTTTCAGTCTATGGATTTCTTTTTGAGTTAAATGTGTTTCTTATCCACAGCATATTGTTGGATTTTGCTTCTTGATCCATTCCGCCAGTCTGTTTCTTTTGACTGATGAATTGAGGCCATTTACATTGATGGCTATAACTGATATATATTGACTTATCTTTGTTATGTTATTTTCCCACTGTTTTTTTCCCTGATTTTTCCCTCCATTTGGTGCTTGCCTTGCCTGGTTTCTTTCTGTTGTTGTTCTTGGAATTGTGGTCATTTTTATCTCTGTCAGAATATCTTTCACTACCATTTGTAGTGTTGGTTTGATGGTCATGAATTTCTTCAGTTGTTCATTGTCATGGAAGTATCTTATTTCTTCATTAATTTTGAAAGACAGTTTTGCAGGGTATATCAATCTGGGTTGGAAGTTGTTTTCTTCCAGGACTTGAAATACTTCACTCCAAGCTCTTCATGACTTGAGGGTTTGTGTTGAGAAGTCTGCCATGATTCTGATGGGCTTTCCTATATAGGTGATATGTTTCTTTTCTCTAATACCTTTTATTATTCTGTTCTTGTGCTGAATTTCTGGAATCTTGATTATTATATGTCTGGGAGTAGTTTTATTTTGGTCATGACTAATTAGATTTCTATGTCTCACTTATCTATATGTCAGATTCTTTTCCCATGCTTGAGAAATTTTCTGCTATTATTTCTGCAAATAGTTTTTTATGTCAGTAGTGTAGACTCCTACTTTTTCATTGACACCAATTATTCTTATATTATTTTTCTTTGTGTCATCTTGCAGTTGTCGAATTATTATTTCCTGATCTTTCATTATTTTCAAGAAATCTTTGCTTTCATGATCACTAGCTGAGATCCTGTCTTCAAGGTCTGAAAGTCTGCCTTCAGTTTCATTCATGTGGTTTTGCCAGCTTTCAATGGAATTTTTAATTTCCTGGACATTTGTTTGAATCTGTTTCATGTATTCTATTTCTTTCCTGTATTGATCATTCACAATTTCCGTCCTCTTCTTATCATCATCTATTTTTATCTATCTCTACTGTATAATTGCTGAGCGATTCCTTTATAAATGTTGACATTTCTTATTTTACCTGAAAGATTATTTCTGTTCTGATATCCTCTATATCCTAATGGATTTGTTTCTTTACTTCAGTTGCTAACATTTCAGAAATGTCAGTTTATGTGTCTTCCATTTTCCTCTATCTCATTGTCTTCTGTACTTGTTCTGGGTGGGCTGTAGGTATGAGGTTGCATTTTGGTTCTGTGTCTTGTCATTTTCTATTTCATAAGTTTTTTTTTTTTTGCATTGATCCTTGTAAGTTTTTGTAGTAGATCTTCATCACTAGTATCAAAGCCTCTGTAGGTAAGGTTTGTTCTTCAGGATTTCTTCTGTGTGTAGGAGGTTCTTGGTTTGTGTCTGTCCCAAGATCCTGCCTTTAAAATTAATCAAGAGTAAGGTGATCTGTTTAGCTCAGTCCCTAGTCCTTTGTTGCTGCTTTGTGGTGAGGTTATTACCCCAGAACTTCCCAGGATTGTTACAGAAGTGAGAACAACAGATTAAAACAGACATGATATCCTAGTTAAAAGAGTATAATTAGCAATAACCATAGCATCAAGCACAGTTTAGAAACTGACAAACTGTGGTAACTATTAATTTTATACCTTTAACCATAGAATCAAAATCTACAATTTTATTACAGAATTGTCATATATTGGGAGCTTGTATGCAAAGTGTTTCCTCTTGGTAGAGTGGTTTTACACTGTGGTGGGGAAATTTAGGAAGGATAGTGGATAGAACAGAGATAACTGAAAAGACATAAAGTAGAAGGCAGGCTGGAGGACAAAGAATGATCACACCAGGTTTGGGAAAGTAGAGAACAGGGCAGAAGAAAAAGAATGAAGGAGTAAGCATGGGATTATTGAAGCTGACCAGAAAATTTAGAGGGACTATTCACTCTTATGACAATACAATTAAGGCTAGAGAGGTAAATTGAAGAAAAGGGGAAAGAAGAAAAATACATTACAACAAAAATATAGGTAAAAGATGAGAGAAAAATAAAGGAACTGGAAACATACCACAAACCAAAAAGAAAAAAAAAAAAAAGAAGAAGAAAATAAAAGGAAAAAAAAAAAGGAAAGACATTCCTCTGGTGTCCACTAAGAGTCCAAGACTACTGGATAGCACTGCCAAGCGTGCAGTAGAGTTTGTGCTGGATTTGAGGCTGATCTTGGCCTCCAGGTGTGGTGGCCTGTGGTCAGAATTTTCACCCCGTACTTTCTGTATGTTCTTAGTGGCCTCCCACTCCTTACCCTATTTTTCTTGGAGGCATCTCTCTCCCTGTTACTGTGCTATTTTCAGACAGAGACAGGGGGCTGTTCCCAGATTGATGCACCTTTGGTTCCTCCTGGTCCTTGCTCAGCCTTCTGTGTTCCTCTTCCACTGGCAAGTCTCTGTCCTCTCAGGTCATTTGTTACAGGTTAAGGTGAAATAGTGTGATATGGTCTGGTCCTCTGCTCCTGCTGTTGCAGTCTGAGGCTGTTCAGTCCCAATTCTTACTCCTCTCCCATGGTGGGTTGCTAACTTCCCATTTGTTGCTTTTCAAGTTCCACTGCCACCGTTACCCACCTCCACCATAGTCTATAACTTCCTTGGGAGAGATGACGGGGTGCTGTGGGGTGCCTTTCTGCTCCTGCCTCCAGCAGTGTGGGGACAGCCTGGGGCCGCACAGTCCTGAGGTGCAAGGCTGTTTAATTCCCCATGCCTTTCTAACCACAGGTCACAGGGGAGGGGTTAGTTGTTCCATTTACTACATATGCACCCCTGTACTCTTTAATCTTGTTCCTGGCAGTTTCAGTTAGCACTGTGGTGCACAAAAGGGATGGGAAGGAAAGAAAAAAGAAAAGGAAAAGAAAAGAAAGAAAAAAAGTAAAGGAAAAAAGGAAAACTGGCCAGTTGTCAGGGAAGTAGCAGTTCATGTTGGCAGAATTTACTGCTGGACTGTAGCATCTTCTGTTTGGAGGAAGGCAGAAGAGGCAGGGGACCTTACATCCCAGGTCTATCTTGTATGGCTTGATTTAGCCACATTATTTTAGTATATCCTTTATTTTTTCCTCTCCCTTTCTCTCTCTCTCTTCTGTTAAGATTTTGAGTATGGTGGGCAGTCATCCCAATCCACCGACCCACTGGCAGCTGGGTGTGCTGGCCATTTTATTAAGTCCTTTATCTATGTTTGGCTTGATCTATTAGTTTCTTATGCCAAGTTGATTTTAGTTTCAGGGTGTATGTCCCTCTCCCTTCTTCCAGTTACCTGTGTTTTAGTTGAATTTCTCTGAGTAGCTCTGAATGAGGCTCCTCCTATATTCAGCCATGTTGAATCTCCTCCTTTTGGTTTATTTTTCTTATCCACTTTCTCCTCTTGCTAGCTTGGATGTCAGAGCTCTGGTATGCAAAGAAACTAGGGTCTCCCTCCCCACAGTACTGCACAACCAGACCAAGGCTCTCTTTCCTGAGTCCTGGGGCAACAATGCCAGGGGAGGGAGAGGAGTCTTCACCGGCTTGGAAGTCAAGCCCGGAACCGATATCCTGGATTTGTTTCTTTACTTCAGTTGCTATCATTTCAGAAATGTCAGGTGTGGGTCTTTCATTTTTCTCTATTTCATTGTCTCCTGGACTTGTTCTGGGTGGGCTGGAGATATGAGGTTGCATTTTTCTTCTGTGTCTTGTCATTTTCTATTTCAAAAGCTTTATTTTGTTTTCTGTGTTGATCCTTGTAACTTTTTGTAGTAGGTAAATTTATCACTAGTATCAGGCCTCTTTTGGTTAGCTTTATTCTTCAGGGATGTCTTCTGGGTGTAGGAGTTTCTTGGTTTGTGTCTGTCCTAAGATCCTACCTTTCAAATTAACTAAGAGTGACATGTTGGTGTCTGTTTGGCTCAGTCCCCAGTCCTTTGTTGCTGGGATGTGGTGAGGTTATTACCCTGGAACTTCCCAGTATTGTTGCAGAAGTGAGAACAACTGATTAAAACAGATATGACATCCTAGTTAAAGTAGTATAATTAATAATAACAATAGCATCAAGCACAATTTAAAAACTGACAAACTATTAATTTTGTATCTTTAACCATAGAAGCAAAATCTACAATTTTATTACAGAACTGAGCATAAATTGGGAGCTTATATACGAAGTGTTTCCCCTTGAGAGAGTGGGTTTACCCTGTGATGGGGAAATTAGAGAAATATAGTGGATAAAACAAAGATAACTGAAAAGAAAGTGGAAGCCAGGCTGGAGGACAAAGAATGATCACACAAGCTTTGGGAAACTAGAGAATAGAACAAAAAAGAAAGAATGAAGCAGTAAACCAGGGGATATCTGAACTTAGTCTGTAGATTTGGGGGATGGGATTAGTTTTCTGTGGCTGGAGTTTTCCCCAGCCATTTAGAAAAGGGAAAAAAAGATAAGAAGGAAGAGAAGAGAAAAGGGGAAGCCCCACCCACCTGCTTCTATTCTGTGTGTCTTTGTTCCCAAGCACAATGGGGTTCACCTAACTTACCATCTCTTCGCTCATATTATTACTGTTGCTTCTGAAGATTTCACTGTGCTAGTCCTGCCTGTCCATCCTGTGCATCCTGGCTGGGGGCCCTACTCTGTGGCTGATGTTCCAGCCAGTCGCTGTGTCTTCCCACACAGTCCATCTGTATCCCAGCAGTAGGGATGGGAGGGGCCAGGCTCTGGGCCTTCCTGTGCTATTCACCTAGATCCCAGCAGCTGCAGGTCTCTCTCCAGGCTTTCCCTTACTGTTCACCTGGATCCCAACAGCCACAATGGGAGGGGCCAATCTGTGAGCCTTCCCACAGTGCTGTTCACCTGGATCCCACAGCCACAATCTTTTTTCTATTTTTAATTTTTTTTTTATTTTGGGGGACATTGTATAGGTTTTGACTTATACAGTTTGGTTTGTTTTGGGTGTCCTGCCGCTCCCTTTCCTCAACAGTCTTGTGGTGCTGAGATTTACTGGTGAATGAACACTGTCTCTAGTCTTTCTGTTTTTCCTTAAAATTCTTTTGCTTTCTCCTCCATTCTTTCTCTCCTATTCTCTTCTCCAGCTTCCCAAAATTTGGGTGATCATCCTTAGTCCTTCAGCCTTGCTTCTACTATATTTCTCTTCAGCTACTGCTTTGTTTTGTCACCTATCCCTCATAAATCCCCCTTCCACACAGCATAAAATCACCCTACCATGGGGAAACCCACTGCATACAAATTCCTGGTCTATGTCAGAGGTTGTTATACAACTAGATTATCAGTTTCTAGGCTATGCTTGATGATATTGTTATTAGTAATAGTACTATTTTAGCCAAGATGCCATACTTGTTATGATCAATTGTACACACTTGTATAATAACACTGTGATAATCTGGGGTCACAAACATTCCCATAGCCCATACCAAAGGACTGGGTGCTGAGCCAAAGAGATAGCAACACTTCATCCCTCATAAAGTGGGAAGATGGGATCATAGGACACACACAAAGACCAACAGCCAGCTACAACTAGAAGACATCTCAGAGGATTAGGCATTTCCTAGGGAAGCTTCAATACCAGTGATAAAACTACCTCAATAAGAAAAATACAAACAAAATCACAGAAAAAAATTAAAATTAAAAAATAGAAAATGACAAGACACAGAAGCAAAATGCAATCCCAGACTTCCAGACCACCAAAAAAATCCAGGGGAGAGTAACATAGAGGAAAACAGAATCTATCCACCTGAATTTGCTGAAATGATAATAGAAGAAATAAAAATATAGACATGAGGCTATAGAGGATATGAAAAGAGAAATAATCTCTGGTAAAAAAAGAGATGACGATGATAATGAAGGACTTGCTTAGCACATCTAGAGTAGACATAGATTAAAAACATAGAGGAACATAGAAGAATGCCCAACATAGGAAAGAAATGGAATCCATGAAAAAGATTAAAATAGATATCCAGGAAATTAAAAATTCCATTGGAAGTTTGCAAAACCATATGAAAGAAAGTGAAGGTAGAATATCAGACCTAGAAGATAGCATAATGGTTAGTGATCATGAAAAGAAAAATCTCTTAAAAATAACAAAGGACCATGAAAAAACAATCCAACAACTGCAAGACAATGCAAAGAACAAAATAAGACTAATTGGAGTCAATGAAAATGCAGGAGTCAGCACAAATGACATAAAAAACATGTTTAGAGGAGTAATAGCAGAAAGCTTCCCCAGCATGGGAAAATAATTTGACATACAGATAAGTGAAGCATACAGAACTCCAATTAGTCATGACTAAAGTAAATCTATATCAAGTCATATAGTAATCAAGATTCCAGAAATTCAGCACAAGAACAGAATATTAATAGCTCTTAGAGAAAAGCAAATCAACTATAAAGGAAAACCCATCGGAATCACAACAGACTTCTCAGCACAAACCCTCAAGTCAAGGAGGGCTTGGAGTGAAGTGTTTCAAGTTCTAAAGGAAAACAACCTTTGACCCAGATTGATGTATCCTGCAAAATTATCTTTCAAAATTAATGGAGAAATAAAATACAACCATGGAAAAGAACAACTGAAGAACTTCATTACAACAAAACCAGCCCTACAAAGATTTCTTAAAGATAATCTACAAAGAGAAGACAAACCCCACAATACCAAGATTACCAATAGAAACAAGCCACCAGGAAGGGGAAGCAATTAAACACAAAGGAAAGACCAGGAACCAACAATGAGAAAATTCAGTGACAAAGAAAAGCCAACAGATATCAGTTATAATGGTCAATATAAATGGTCTCAATTCACCAATCAAAAGAAATAGACTGGCAGAATGGATCAAGAAACAAGATCTAACAATATGCTGCATTCAAGAAGTACACTTAACTCAAAAAGAAATTCATAGACAGAAAAATCAAAGGATGGAAAACAATACTCCATGTGACAGGAACCCAGAAAAAATAAGGGGTGGCTATCCTATGCACAGACAAAGTGAACTTCAAGACAAGACTGATCAAAAGAGACTAAGAAGGTCACTAGACACTTGTTAAAGGAAAACTCCAAGAATAAAAGATGACAATCATAAATATATATGAACTAAATAAAGGGGCACCCACCTGTATAAAACAAATATTAACAGACATGAAAAATCAAATAACACTAACACAATTGTAGTGGGAAACTTAATACCCCATTGTCACAAATAGACAGATCAACTGCACAAAAAATCAACAAAGAAACACAGAACATATTCCAATCTGTGAACAAATGGACTCTAGTAGATGTCTACAGAGTGTTCCACCCCACGACATCAGAATACAAATTCTTCTTAGCACATGGGACATTCTCTAAAGTAGACCACATACCAGCCCTTAGAACATGCTTAAGAAAACGCAAAAGAATTGAAATTATCCCATGCATATTATCAGACCATACTGCCATGAAATTGGAAATCAATGGCAAAAGAAACTGCAAAAACTCCATAAACATATGAAAATTAAATAACACCCTCCTGAACAATCAATGGGTCACAGATGAAATTAAAGAAGAAACTAAACTGTATCTACAACTAAATGATAATGCCAATATAACATACCGGAACTTATGGTATGCAATGAAAGAAGTCTTAAGAGGAAAATTAATAGTGGTGAACTCTCACATCAGGAGAACAGAACCTGCTCAAATAAACAACCTAATGTTGAACCTCAAACTTCTAGAAAAAGAAGAACAAATCAAGCCCAAAGGTCATACAAGGGAGGAAATGATAAAGATTTGAGCAGAAATTAATGCAATTGAGACTAAGAAAATAATACAAAAAACAAATGAATCAAAGAGTTTGTTCTTTAAAGATTAAATAAAATTAACAAACCCTTAGCCAACCTTATCAAAAAAGGAAAGAAAAGACTCAAATACATGCAATTAGAAATGCAAAGGATGAAATCACAATATATCCTGTTGAAATCCAGAAGATCATCAGTACCTACATTGAGAATCTTTAATCTAATAAGATAGAAAACAGTGGAGAAATGGACAGATTCCTAGATACATATGAATTACCAAAGTTGAAGCAAGAAGATATAAAAATTCTAAATAACCCAGTATCAGTCAATGAAATTGAAAATGTAATTAAAAACATACTATCAAAGAAAAGCCCAAGTGCTGATGGATTTATGGCTGAATTCTAAAAGAAATTTAGAGAAGATATAATGCCATTACTTGTCAATCTCTCTTTAATGAAATTGAAAGGGAAACTGTACTCCCAAAGTCATTCCTGGAAGCAAGTATTATCCTGACATGAAAACCAGAGAAGGACCAAACCAAAAACAAAACTACAGGCCAATCTCTATAATGAACGTGATGCAAAAAGCCTCAACAAGATACTGGCAAACAGAATACAGCAAATCATCAGAAAATTATACACCATGACCAAGTAGGATTTATCCCAGGAATGCAGGGATGGTTCAACATATGCAAATTAATAAATGTGATACACAATATTATAGAACCAAGAACAAAAGCCATATGATCATTTCAAAGTCCATAAAAACCATTTATGATAAAAAAAAGCCCTACAGAAAATTGAAATAGATGGCCTTTATCTCAATCTGATAAAAGACATCTATGACAAACCAACAGCCAACACTATTCTAAATGTTCAAAAACTAAAAGCTTTCTCTTTAAAATCAGGAAGAAGACAAGGATGTCCACTATCATGACTCCTATTCAAATTAGTTCAGGTAGCATTAGCTAGAGCACTTAGATAAGAGAAAGAAATAAATGAAATAAAGATAGGCAAGGAAGAAGTTAAATTATCTTTACTTGCAGATGACATAATATTCTATATAGAAGACCCCAAAAACTCCACCAAAAGACTTCCAGATTTAATAACCAGATTCAGTCAGATAGCTAGATACAAAGTCAACACTCAAAAATCAATAGCATTGGGCCGGTGAGATGGCTCAGCGGCATAAGCGCCTGCCTGGCAGGCGCGACGGCCCGAGTTCGACTCCCGGAACCCACATACCAAAAAAGGCCCGGTAATATCGCTCAGCGGCACGGGCGCCTGCTGGCATACGAGGTCCTGAGGTCGACCTCCGGTGCCCACAAAAAAAAAAAAAAATCAATAGCATTCCTGTACACAAATAACAAACTCACTCAGAAATTAGAGAAACCACACCACTCACAATAGCATAAAAAATGAAGTACTTAAGAATCAACCTAACAAAGGAAATTAAAGATCTATACATTTTAAACCACAGTATTCTGAAAAAGGAGAACAAAGAGGATATCAGAAAATAGAAAGATATCACTTGCTCATGGGTGGGAAGAATGAACATAATAAAAATTATCATATGCCCAATATTCTTATACAGATTTAATGCAGTCCCAATCAAAATAGGTCTAGAGAAAACATACCTAGAATTCATTTGGAACCAGATTAGACCTAAAATAGCAAAAACAATTCTGGGCAACAAAGGCAAAGCAGGGGCATCAAAATCCCTGATTTCAAATTATACTACAGAGCTACTGTGATAAAAAATAGTATGTTACTGTCAAAAAAATAAAAATAGACCTGAGGATCAATGAACAGATTAGAAGAAGCAGAAAGTACTTCAAACACACTCAACCATCTTATCTTTGACAAAGGGGCTAAGCACATTTACTGGAAGAAAGATAGCCTCTTTAATAAATGGTTCTGGAAAAACTGGCTTTACACATGCCCTAAACTAAAAATAGACTCATGTATATCACCATGCACTAAACTAAAATCAAAGTGGATCAAAGATCTAAGTATTAAATAGAAACATTAAATCTGCTGGAAAAGAAAATAGGTCTTGAAGACATAGGTGTCGGCAAAGACTCTGACAAAACCTCAACTGCACAGGAAATACTAAAAGACATCAACAATTGGGACCTCATCTTATTAAAAAGCTTTTACACAACAAAGGATATCACCAACAAAATGAAAAGACAACCAACCCACAGAATGGGAAAAAAATCTTACTCAGCTATTCTTTAGACAAAGGACTAGTATCTAGAACATATAAAGAATAAAAAATAATCAGACCCCCCCAAATTTAAAGACCCAATCCAAAAATGGGCATCTGAAATGAACAGACACTTCTCAGAAGTACAAATGCCAAATATACATGAAAAAATGTCCGACATCACTGATCATTCAAAAGATGCAAAGTAAAACAATGATGAGATTCCATCTCACTCCAGAAAGAATGGCTATTAGCAACAAATCAACCAATAACAAATGCTGGCAGGGCTGTGGGAATAAGGAACTTTCTCCACTGTTGGTGAGAGGGTAGACTGGTGCAATCACTGTGGAAATCAGTATAGAGATTCTTCAAAAATCGAGGACTAGCAGTTCCATTTGATCCAGCTCTTCCCCTTCTTGGTATCTCCCCAAAAGAATGAAAATCATCATACTACAGTGATATATGTGCACCCATATTTATAGCAGCACAGTTTGTAATAGCTAAATCTTGGAAACAATGCAAATGCCTATCAAATGACCAATGGATAAAAAAGATGTGGTTTTTTATACAATGGAGTGCTACTCAGCCATAAAGAATGGTAATCTTGTTACATTTATAGCTAAGTGGATGCACCTTGAGACCATACTCTTAAGTGAAATAGATCGGACATACACATGTAAATTGTCTCTCTGGTGTGAGAAACTGAAACTGTAAATAAGAACCAAAATGTATGATGGATATTATGAAATAGGAAGTAATTGTTCAAAGGGAAAGGGGAATTGGGGCAGGAGGATAGAAGGGAAAAGAAAAAAATGAGGAAAAAAAAAGATAAAATGGAAACAAAGCTTTGTAAATAAGGAGGTGAAGAGGGGTTGAAGAGAGGGGAGGGGAATGGGAAAAAAGAAGAGGAACTAAGATAAATCATGTACAGGTACAAATTCCTTATAATGAATGTGATCATATGCATATCTAAATTGTGCCAATAAACTTAATTATAAAATTTTAAAAGTCTTTAGTTGAAATATAAGGTTTACCTGTTTTAAATCAGACACATGAAAAGTCTAAAGTCATGAAACTTCCTTTCATTCCCTGTATCCTTCTAGCTGTGACTTTGTCACAGCTGGCCCTCTCACCTTGCCTAAATACTGAGGATAAGTACAACACCTTGAATTTAGATAATTTATACTAATTACCAGTTATGAAACACACGCAAATTACTTTTCTCTGTGTCCCTAGTCCTTCAACAAGTATGGATACTCACCTGTGTCTACCTACCTTACTGGTATAGTTTTAATGTAAATGGCCTAATGATGTGAGAAGAGTAATAAATTAAAAAAACTATTATCATCACTATTTATAGTCATTGTTATTATTTAACACTTTAGTGACTATGCCCCTTTTCCCCTTTTATATTTGTCATAAATGTTATAAATTATGTGGTTCTTTAAAATGTTTATAGTTAGACATCAAGAGAGGCTTTGAATTTTAAAGGAGAAGACCCCTGAATATATTAACTTTTAAGTTTTGTAACACTTTGCAAACATTAGGATGTGGGAATGTTCAGTAGATATATAATTGGATTTTATGTAAATCCAGTTGTTGTATATCTGCCTCCATTGCAATACACACTCCATAAAGTCAGAGGTTGCTGCATATTTTATTCATTTTTGTATTTCTTCTGTGTAGAGTTGCATTTGGCAAAAATCAGGCATTCAATAAATAATATAAGGAGTACAGTTTCAGTAACCCATGATCAAAAACAGTATGAAACTATTAATATTTGTCTTGGCTTTCAAGGGAGATCAAATTCACTTAACTTCTACTACTATATATTGATATAACTGTTTTAATTCAGGGTTAGCTATTGTCTTATAATGCATATTTATAAATTAAACTATAGCTTCTGTACATATAGTATAAATAGAATTCATTTTATTTTCATTTTTCAAGCATTTAATAGGGTTTTGGAATGTATTCCTCATAGATACAGAGGTGGAGGGGACTACTGTGAGTGCATGATTTAACTCATTTAGTCATTTAAGTAAATTTCATTAAAAGCAAATATTAAGATAGTCAAGGTAACTATGCACTGCTTTAATTATTCTGATGATTCAGGAGAAACTATACATAACTTTATTTTTTGTTATCTAGAATATTTGATAGAACAATATATAAAAATATTTTTTAAATGAAAAATCATAGAGTTAATAGAAACATTTAACTCACCAGTGGTGGAATTTTTCCTTTTGTTTTTATGACTTTGCTATCACAAACTTTCTTTAATTGGGGAAGGGGTATTTGAAAGCTGCAGCCTATTTTAGTGGATGATAGCCCCAGCATGTTCCCAGTTGATAGTAGCAAAGATGTGTTTATTTATGCAGATGCCTTGTAGGTGCAGTCAAGTTGCATAATTGTTTGCATTCCAACGTAAATTCAAATGCAGAAGCAAAAGATCTCTCAGGAAAAGACTTGAAAAATATGAAAAGATAATAGCTAAAGTAGAAAGACAATGAAAAGCCATTAGATTTGATTCTAAATTCCAAATACATACATCTTTCTGCCAAAGAAGTGGTGGAGAAACCAAAAGAGGACAAGGAAGTGAAGGAGCAGAAGAAGAAGAGAAAAAGAAGAAGGGGAGAAGGAGGAGGAGAGGAAGAGAAAGACTGAGAAGGGGGGATTACAAGAAATGCCCAGTAGTAACAGATGGTTAAATAGAATTTGTAAAACTTTGAAAACTTTATGTCAGAGGAGCCACTGTGTTTTACAATGTTTCTTCACTGGACTTCTTCAAGGACCTTGACCTGGATAGATATGAGTACAGGCTACTACGAGTTATCTCATCAAATGTTTCATAAGGGCCTGTTACATCACACACAATGTGCTGCGAACATATTTTTCTACAGAAATCTTGGTCTCCATGACATTATGCATTAACAAATTAAAATATATTAATATACTGGTAACATTGGGGTTGGCTCATTTTTTTTAAAACTTAATTTACAAATACAGTGGAAGAACCACTGGGATTTTAGAATAAAGTCATAGGTAATGGAGGAAAATATTTTTGTAAGTATGTTATAAAGTATTTCAATGTTCTCTTTTTATGGCTACATTGCAAATTTCTACTTAAGTAATATCGTTCAACCTCTTTGGCATTCCAACAGGAAAAACAATCACACTTGTTGGAGTAAGGAATTGCTACATTCCTTTACCTATCATTAAACAAGTCAAAGCCAAAAATGGGAAAACACAAATTATAGAGTTCTTCCTGTAAAGTAAAGGAAATACTCCTCAATGCTTAAGTTCAGTATTGAGACGAGCATTCGATGTACATATACGGCCTACTTGGTCCTGGGGTATGTGGGAGGAGAAAGAAGGGGAAAATTCAGTTGAAAACAGAGGCACATGTCTTAATGTCTCTTCTGCCTACTTCACTTTAGAAAAGGACAGTTTATGAGACAAGTGGTAGTGATACAAAGAACACTCAATCTTCCAGAGTTAAGGGAAGTGAAAGCCTCAGGCACAACTGAAGAAAGTCAGTCTGGTGGCTCAGGACTCTGGTCACTAGAAGGCATTGAGATTCTGTGATCATGAGCTTGCTGATACTCATGAAACATAAGCAGCATCTAGAAATATCTGTGAGTCTATTCAGGGAACCTATGGGAGGGATTCTGAGAGTGAGCTAAAATGGCTTTGCGTGAGAGCTTCAGCTCACTTTATATGAGAGTCTACAGACCAAGCTGAAGCTGAACTTTGGCCATCAGCCCTGGAAAGGAGAGGGAACACTGTCAGCTGCATCTGCTCCACCTTCTAGCAGTGGTCATAAAAATGGTCAAGCTGGAATCAGAGAGGAAAGAAGACTGTGCCTGAGACCAGAGAAACAGGTGGCATTATCTGAAAGATCTTCAAGTCTTTCTCACCTCCATAATTTGGGGTAAGTCATGTTTAACCCCCAAATATTGAGCCACTCTCTTGGAAAGAATATGTGGATGTAAGGAAGAACTAAAATATCAAAAACCATTCTTTCCTATGTATACTGAAACAAACCTGGGGAGACTATGAAAGTTGTAGGAATTGATGAAATTCGGAATGGAGAATCACAAAGAAATGCCTCCCAACTAAACCAAACAGTTTCTCCAAACATGTTAGGTATGTATAATATGAGTCAGATTTGGACAGCAAGGTATGTGTGTTTTAGCTAGCAAAATAAAAAAATGTTAGGAGGTTGCTTCTTTTCTGTCTGCTCAGAAAATTTTTAAGACAGTAAAGGAGACAGTGTTTTTTTTTTGTTTTGTTTTGTTTTTTCCTTTTTGAAATCTTGACAAGCAGAAAGGAGCTGCTACTGAAATTTATAGACACACATGGTTTGATTTGAAATGCCTTAGAAAGTTCCTTTGATTTTTCTTTCTTTTTCTCCTCTTTCCTTTGAACCAAATTGGTGTCTACCTCTACCAGTTAAAGAGTCAGAAATTCCACCCCTACATTCATACCTTGAATATTAAAGAAAAAAAATAAACTAAATAAGATTTGCTTCCAGTGATTTAAATAGAAAAGCACAACTAGGATTGTTTATGGATACCTCACTTTTTGTTGTGATTTATGTGTGTTACAAACATCATTTCATCTAATCTCCATATTTTATACAAATTCTTAGGCATTCGTCTCCATTTTATAGATGGAGACACTTGGGATCTGTCTTGTTCTATTAGAACTCTACCGGTATAATAAACTATCAAAAACTGCATAGATTATAAATAACAGAAATTTATTTCTCACAGTTGTGGAGCATAGAGAGTGCAAAGTCAAGGCAGAAGATTTGGGTGAGGCTTTCTGATTCCTAGTACAGGCTTTTTCTTTGTGTTTTAACATGGCAAAACAGGCACAAGGCAGTTCTCTGTGGTCTCCTTTATAAGGACAACAATTGCTTTCATGGGGGCAGAGCCTTAATAACTAATTACTCCCTCAAGTCCTCACTTCCTACACTATCACACTGGCGACAAGGTTTCAACACCTGCTTTTCAAAGGACAAAATATTCAGAAAAATACCGGCTACAGGGAAGATAGATTACTTATGAAAAGCATGCGTTTTAAGTAATAAAACAGAAGAAAATCTATGTCTGTTTTATTAAAAGCATACATATATTTTTTATTTAACCATGTGGTAGATAAAATGATTTAAATTGCAAACATTCTTAAAGGCGTATCTACATAATTTCTTATGCGTGATAACTTAGAAATGACTAAGGAAACACAGCAAAATTCCAATTCCTAAAGCAAAGCATCTTAAGGGAAAGGGATGATGAGGGGAGAATAATCACACTAACGAACAGCTGAGGCTATCTCAAAATTTCATATAGTGCTAGACCAATCTATTCTGCCTAACAATGCTAGGAAGATAATAAATACTTGGTAATTAAGTAGATTTCCGATGTTCTCCTTCTTGCTGTCCAACTTCTACATTTTCCAGGAAGTTAACCTACTCTGATTTCCAACATGTTTCTGGTCTCTTACCAGGTGAAATTTTAAGAAAATTGATATTGATGTTAAAACCAAATGTGTAAATGAAAATAAGTTCTGGATCTACCTTCTAATGCATATTTTTTCTATATTCTTCTAGATAAATGTCTCCTGGAGGATATGTCTACTAATCATTCCCAGCCTTATGATAAAAATTAGGATAATTAGATTCATAGTCACCTTGGATAGAGACCATAAAAATATATTCCCCAGAAGAGTTTAACTTGAAACAACTTTATTCTGTTGAAAATTGTCACGTGTCAAGCTTAGTGCAAGATGCCTACAGGACTGCAAGAAAAATACATACACTAGCCTCAGGCAACTAATCTGATGAAAGGAGACGCAGAAACTGGAAACAGTTAAAAGAATAACAAAAAGTAAAGGAAGATGTTACAATAAACCCACAATAAGGACCTTTAAGTTTTCTTGGTGAAATATTTATGATTAGATACATTGCAGGAAAGAAATTCTGCTATAGGTTATGAAGCACCAGGGACTTGTCTTGAGTTTCTTCAGCATTCTTTGCAATGTCTCTCTCCTCCATCAATGAGTCAATCACATCCTCACACTCATACACCCATGTCTTTTGCTGCCTGTCTTCCACAGTCCCAGGTCCTGACTCAAACATGCTCTTGTACTTTCAGTCAGTAAAACCTTCAGGCTTCTCAAGAGTATTTGTACACTGATTGGGCCAGTTAAAGACAGCTGAGAGTTTATATGATCCAAATGGGTAAATCAGCTTGAGTATAATTCTTGGTAAATTAAATTCTGGAAAGAAACAGTTAGTGTGAGTGGAAGGAGGTATAAATCAAGGGAAGTTCAAATTACCCTATTTGGCTGGGCAGAACTGCAAAGAAAACACTAAAACATAGGCTATGGAGTCAAACAAAATTGAACTCATATCTTATCTCCAGCACTTATGGACTGGCAATATCAAAAAATGAGGAAAAATTATCTGGCACATAGTTGGCAATAATACATTGTACCTATAGTTGCTATATCATGTGATTAACAATATTAACATACCTGTCTGGCCTACAGTTCTTGCCAAAAAATGTTACCTGAGTCAGAAACTGCATTCCATTCACTAATCCAAAGGCATCTCTTTTGACTGTTCAGTTACTAAGAGAAAATATACCATTTGTACAACATGACAGAATAACGTAGTACATTTTACTCTATGAAAGATGTTTGATTAAAGCTTTTTTAAGTTGCTCTATTTAGTGCTGAAATAATAGAATTTTTGTGAAAGCCAAGTCTAGAAAAACATATACTCTAAAAATTAACCACCAAATCCTCTTCTATATTTCAGAAAAGCATCAAATAACAAACTAAAAACATTATTTTATAACCTTTATAACCTTTATGAAGGCCAGATAGAATAGAGAAAAACAAAGTATTTTTTTCTCCAGTTATAATTTCACTATATCTACTGATTTTGTAAATACTTTGAGGGCAGAAACATCCTAGGAGTCATATCACTTAGTATGGCAATTGGTAAAGAGAAAATTTGTATTCTTAGTAGTGGGAAGAACTGATAAATCTTCCCAGGGTGCTGAAATTGCTACCCATTGTCTAAGATATTGAGAATCTTACAGTACAACAAAAACCACACTCAACAGAAGGGAATTCCTTCCCTATTTAGAGAAGAAAAGATCCTTGAAAAGTACTCTAAATCCGAAAGATTTCTTAAAATTGGCCAGCTCAAATCGAATTAGTAACTAAATTGCAATGATTTTTTAAATGCTGAGGAAGATAGAAAGTTGCCTGTTGATCATTTAAAGTTAAAAAAAGAAGGGGGTGAATTGATACAGCAATCAGGTGGAAGTCAGAATCCACAAGAGAAAAGTCAATCTTTACAAGAAAACAAATATCAGAAATATATTAGTTTAAATGGCCATAAGTGTTTAAAACTGTAGAATTCTCTGAAAAGAATAAAATTTTCTAGACATCATTTTATCATTTTATTTTTCCTTGTAGTGGAAAAAGAATGTAACTTCTGAAAGAAAATGTATGCCATACCATGAAACATAGATAACACTGCTTGATTGCCATCTAGAGTTATCCTTAACGTCACAACCAACTTAACCTTCTTCTTTCATTGCTGTAAGGATAGCGATGTAAGGAGAGTGATGAAAATAATAGTAATAATCAATGAGCAAACATGGCTATTTAAAGATACAATCATCAACGCTAACCCCAAAACTTCTTTTACCTATCAGCCAGTTGGATAATATGGAATTCCTTATCACCAAACCTCCAAAACTTCTTAACAGTTCCACTTCCTCCTTTATTGTTGGAAGTTTCTTGAATGGCACAAATCTATGGTTAGAGGTATAGATAATAACACTGTACTAGATATCTATATATATAGATATATATATCTTGTTACATAAATGAATTAGTGAGCTTTCCCAAGTAAATTCTTCAGTTAGGATTATTTAGATGTAAGTGAGGAAAATTAACTGGATCTAGTGAAAAAAAAGAAGAAATTTTTATAAAACTTGGTGCATCACAGAAAGAAAAAAATAGCTAAATAACCAAGCTGAGAAAGAGAAAAAACAAAGCAGCCCTAGGAATCCAAGTAATGTGCATCGGTAGTTGATTTCATTGGGAGCCCTGCAGGAAGTATGCTGTCAAAAACAAGAGCCATTACCAAAATATGTCATTTAAATATAAATTTTATTTAACTAGAGTAAAATTGAATTAAAAAGTCACTCCCTTCATTATACTAGCCACATTTTAAGCACTCCTCAGTCTCATGTGACTCATGGGTACTTTAGTAGAAATCACAAACGTGCAATAGTTTCACAAGTAAAGAACTACATATTGGATAACATTTTGCTAGAATGAGTCAGCCTTTTAGATGAATCAGCTCCATTCATTTCTCCATCCTGTGTCATGATACCTGGAGAATAAATTCTACAGAGAGAGAATTCATTTGACTGAACCTGAGTTATATATCCACCATTTGCTAGGATTATTTTGCTAAGGTTGCACAGGATACATCAAGAGAACACTATCCAGACTACACATAAGTAGAAGACATGATTTCCCCAAAGGAAGGGCAGTTACTTTCTAATATTAGAACAAGCAGGGGTGGAATCTGTTTGGGCAAAGACATATATTCACTGTAATTGTAGTGGGAGAATGGAGACAGCATTGCCAGATAGTCTTCATTTATCAGTCGGCTAATTAGAACAGACGGCAACCTCTTTAAAACATCCATTCCCTAGACAGGCATCTGGGCTGAGGTGTGCAAGACTGTCTGATGCTATGCCAAAAGTCCTGGCAGGTAGGGTCAAAACAGAAAGAGCCCTGGAGCCACTTACCTAGTCTCTTTATGTCTGAATTATACATTCCTTTAAACCCAGTCTGTTGATAAAGTAATTCAATATTCTTATCAAGTTTGGGAAGGCTAGTATTTCTGGCTTCAAAGGGTTACTTTTTATTATGTCCCAGCTTTCAGCCTCACTAGGGAAAGAAGAAGGAAAAAGTTTTTGTCAGTATATAGCACCACCAATACATTCAGTTTCACTCCACAAACTGCCTTTGTTCACTATTTCTAGCTTGATTTATGATTGCAGATCATATCTCACAGTTTCTTGTGGTCTGATGGTAATATGTATGCAGGGAAAAAAATATCCAGACCTTAAATTTGTTGCAGCATGAATTTCACAGTCAGTCTGGCAAGAACACAGCACATCTCTTTTTACTAGGTTTTAGATGAGAAAAAGAAGTCATCCAAAGCATGAAAATAAGGGTTAGAAATAGAGATTGAGGTGGTAATCAAGAACTCTGGGCTCAGTTTCCACATCTGAACCTCAGATTCCCCTTGTGTAATAGGAAAATGTTGGGCTAGATCATCATCATGTGCAACATGATGTTTTAAAATAAATGTACATTATGTAATGGCTAAATCTAGCTAATTAAAATATGCATTAGCTCACAAAGTTATCATTTTGTGGTGAAAACATTTAAAATCTACTCTCAGCACTTTTCAAGAATATATTTTATTAACTATAATTACAATGTTAGACAATAGGGTTCTTGAATTGATCTAACTTAAATTTACTACCTTTTTAGTAATAGCTTACCAGTCATTTGTGGAATCTAACAAAGCTGATCTCATAGAAACGGAGAGTAAAATGCTGTCGTTCTATATCTTTGACTAGTATCTGTCTTGATGAGTTCCTCAAGGGCAGCATGTATATCATATCTATATCATTTCCAGAATTATGAGAAGACAGATCATAAAGAAATGAGAACGTACAAGTATTGTGTGATATTACCACTTGCTACATGATTTTAAGTATAATTTTGTTCACTAAGCAAACAGCTAAAATATATTTAATGCTTTTATTCATAGAAAAATTAAAACAGACTGGTCACTTGTCAGGGAAAAAAAACAAATGAGTTAAGTTTTGGGTCCAGGTCTGCCTTTGTATGCAATGTGAGTTTAACAATAAACACATGTGTTCGTTATACTGAGCCTATATGCAAAAGAACACATAAGAGATCTGAGCCAACGTATGATGAATGAGAGAATAAATGAAACACTGAATGAATGGGCAATAATTCATAGGTCACCAAGTCAAATACGACATCTCTTGGTTTTTGCTGTCTACGCTAATTTTGAAGCATTTTCTGTTGGAGAAAAGTTCACATTTTCCAGTCGTTTGCAGCCATCGTGATGTGCTCCTCATGGATGTTACACAGAGTGGAAGTAAAGTCCACTCTACATTTGGCTCCATAAACTTTAGCTCCAGGGAATAGACCTAAATGTAGCATTTGAAAATCATTCCTGGAGTAAGTAGCACTAATGAAGATATCTGCTTTCAAGGGCTGCCACAACCAGAGAGAAATTGTCTTATGTAAAGAAACAGACATCCATTGCAGAGGTACAAAAGATAACTTAAGGACAAAACCAAAAAGGAAAAACAAAAGGACCCTGCATTTACTGAGTCATAGAGAATCAAAATAGGATGCTTCTGAAAGAAATAATTATTCTTAGCAATCCCCTACATGTCACACTGTCATATTACTCCACCTAAATATGAGAAAGTTTCACAGAATATTACATATTATTTATTTATTGGACAAAAGAAGATGAAGTTCACACTGCCTAGGTGAGGTTTTACAGATGATTCAGCTCTTAAATTAATTTCACTACATTCCTTCCAATTTGTTTCTATGGGCCAGGCATGGCACTCAAAGAAAATAGGCATTATTTCTTAAATCTCAGAATAAATTTTTCAGTGCCAGAACTAGAAATATATAGTTGATGCCTGAATAAGAGTATGTTATAGCCCTCTCCCTCCATGAGAAGTTGTACAGGATAGAAGCTTTTACTTTCTTATATTTTTATTATTTTATATTCATTTTTATTGTTTTAATTTTGCTTCATTACATCCATTGAGGAGGCAGCCTTTGTCTACTGTAATTGTCGTCTGACTCAACTTTCCCAAAGACCTATAAGAGAATACACATATACATGCCCCAAAGATAAATGCACTTAAAAATGAATTCTAACAAGTGACCCTTATCCTGACAAATCGTTCTCTCTTCTTATTACCAAAAAAGATAGACATAGCATGGAGCAAACCTAAATGGGACGTTAAAATGGGATGCTTGTGATTGCCTGCTTGGAGAATTGCTCAAGGTGCATTTAGGAAATGTTCCTTCACTGTGGAAAGTGGCAATCAGCCTTGTTGATGAAAGTCTTTTAGCCTTCACTCTCTTTGATGCATTCTAATGCCTGACATACTCTGTAAGCTCAGTGGTCACTGTTCCTAATATTGCCTACAAGAAGTTCACAAAATTAAAATGTGTAGCAACTCAGTCTATCACTGATTTTCTGGCTATTGTTAAGAAACATAGAGTATTTCAGTTAAATAACTAAGAAAAACTAATGACAAATTGTTTTCTATTCTTTAATTTTCCCAGTATATAAGTACAGAAAAGAGAACAGGAGAGCAGAAAGGAAAATCAGAATCAACCACCTACTGTCAAATATGTTATGGATGTTTCTTTAATCCTCACAGCAACTATTAAACCCATTTTACAAATGAAGAATCTCAAGTTCTGAAAGTTTAAATCATTTACTATAAGACCAGTAGGACTATTACAATAGACTTTAACAATTTCTGACACCCAAAACTCAAGAAAATGCAAATCTGTATTAACTTGGTAGACTGAATGTGGGAACTGAAGAAAAGGTGAACATTAAAGAAAGATTCAAAGCAGCATTTCTCAAGGAAAACTTATTTTCAGGACAGTGTTGCCTTGGTTGTTAAGAACGAGGAAAAGCACTGAGCCAGTATTCAATGGACAAGTATGAGCTACATAAATAAATAAGTTTTTGGTTCTGAATCATAGAAATTTGGTCTACTCTGACCTACATAGTAACTTGGCTGGCATGACATAACCTGCAAAACATCACAAAGTAAATAAGAAAACAGTCAGATTCTTAATTGTTATTTGCCAGTTTGGCAAAATTCATTCAACTTCTTCAGATTCTCTGTTTGGTAAAATATTAAGTGCCTTCCCAGCACTTATTCAGCTATAAAGATCAGAGAATCGGCCATAAAATACATTACATATGAAAGGTATTATTATTTTTAAAATTGTAGATAGGATAAAATAATTTGTAAACAAAGATTAGGGGCACATTGTATTTGTATTCTTAAATTTTCTACCAATTTTTATATATTTCTTGAAATTATTTTAATATCTTGAGATTTCTTTTATAATTATTATTATTAAGTTTATTGGTGCCATTTAGATATACATAATGATCACATTCATCGCAGGAAATTTGTATCTGTACTTTATATGTCTTGATTCCTCTTTTTTTCCCATTCCCCCCTCCCTTCAACCCTTCTTCCCCTCCTTATTTATAAAACTTTGTTTTCATTTTATCCTCTTGTCTCATTTTTTTCTTTTCCCTTCCTTACTTTCGCCTACCCACTCTCTAGTTTCCCTTACAGTTTGAACAATTTCATCCTATTTCACAACCAATTTTAATATTAATACCCATTGGGCCGGTGAGATGGCTCAGCGGCTTAAGCGCCTGCCCGGCAAGAGCGAGGGCCCGAGTTTGACTCCCGGAACCCACATACGAAAAAGGGGCCGGTGATATCGCTCAGCGGCACGGGCGCCTGCTGGCGCATGAGGTCCTGAGGTCAACCCCCCGGTACCCACAAAAAAAAAATATTAATACCTATTGGACAAAATTTGCATTCTCTTTTAATTTTTCTATATTTTATTTGTCTCAAAATTTAATAAGGGTTATATCACTTAATTACCTTCAGGTGTAAAACACAATAGTACCATTTAACCTTAATTACCTACTGGTTATTAAATTAGAAAGACACAAAATGATCAGTAAAAAAACCTTTATGTTCCAAATACATCTTCTTTTTTCTTTATTTTTTAGATCTATGAGATTATAAAATTGAAAGAGTAGTATTTAGACTACCATTTTTCAGGCATTTTTGTACATATAGTGTCAATTAATTATTCTCCTCACCTAAGAAAAACTTAATTACAGATATAACTAAGAGTTTATAAACATTCTCCAGGTACATTTTACCCATGGCATCACTGAGTTATGTATATTCTCTTCTCTAATATTTATTGCAGTTACTAACATGGAATTTTAGCCTTTTTCAGGATTTAGGAGTGGTTAATGTGATAAATATGGTAAATAGAGACATAATATATACTATTTTAATGAGTATTTAAATAATTAAATTCAACCAATATATTTAAAATCTCAACAAGTGACTTACATTCTTATACATATGTATTAAAAACTAATTCTCATCAAATTATGTTTTAAAGAACATTAAAGAACTCAACTAAAGTTTATTAGGTAAATAATGAGTTAAAAACACATTAATCGAAATGAATTTCCATCTCTACCCCAAATGACTTCTAAAATAATCAATTATCATTTAATGCAAATTCTCACATACATTTGATGATATTTTATATTCATCATTCATGTTTATTTTTTATTTGTTATTTAATAGAGAAAAAACAATAAAAACAATGATACAGAGTTTCATAACAAGATAATAGGAAATTAACAATGGTTAATATATTGTGTATTTTTATCTTCAAAGTAGTTGCTCAGATTGCAAGATATAGACATGCAAAACTGATCAAAAAATATAAGCATAAACTGTTCCTTTCAATGAACTAAAAGCAATTAGTTGTACAATTGTCTTAGCTATCTTGTGTGTATATATATGTATATATATTATTTTTTTTCTTTTCCCTTCCTATGTACTCCTTTCCCACATCCCAGTTGCTCTTTCCTTTTGAGCAGTTTCTTTCCCTTTCACAATATCTACTGTAGATTTTGGATCTAATTTACTCTTTCAGTTTCTTACATGAGGGAGACAATACAATGTTTGCACATGTGAATCTGATTTATTTCACTTATGAGTATGGTTTCTAGTGGCATCCATTTACCTATCAAAGCCTCAAGTTTATCCTTCTTTATACCTAAGTGGTATTCCATTGTATAAAAATACCATGTCTTTTTTATCCATACCTCAGTTGATGGGCATTTGGGTTGTTTCCAAGATTTAGCTATTACAAATTGTGCTGCCATAAACATGGGTGCACATATATCACTATGGTATATTGATTTTTACTTCTTCTGGGAAAATACCCAGAAGGGGAATAGCTGGGTCGAATGGGACCTCTAATCCTAGATTTTTGAGGAATCTCCAAACTGATTTCCACAGTGGTTGCATGAGTCTACACTCCCACAAACAAAGGAGAAGAGTTCCTTTCTCCCCACAGCCCTGCTGGCATTTGTTATTGGTTGATTTCTTGATGATAGCCATTCTTTCTGGGGTGAGATGGGATCTCAGCACTGTTTTAATTTGCATTTCTTGAATGATCAATGATGTTGAACATTTTTTCATATGTTTACTTGCCATTTCTATTTCTTCATCTGAGAAGCGTGTATTCATCTCAAATGCCCATTTTTGGGTTGGGTCTTTGAATTTGGGGGGCCTAATACTTTTGTGCTCTTTATATGTTCTAGATAGAAGTCCTTTGTTTGAAGGAGAGTTGGCTAAAATTTTTTCCCACTCTGTGGGTTTTCTTTTCACTCTGTTGGTGATTTCTTTTGATGTGCAAAAGCTTTTTAATAAGACAAGATCCCAGTTGTTGACTCTTTGAAGTATTTTCCATGCAGTTTGGGTTTTGTTCATGAACTGTCTGCCTACACCTATGTCTTCAAAATTTCTACCTACTTTCTCTTCCAGTAGGTTTAGTGTTTCTGTTTTAATATTCAGGTCTTTGATCCATTTTTACTTTAGTTTAGTGCATGGTAATAGACATGGGTCTAGTTTTAGTCTTCAGCATGTGGAAAGCCAGTTTTTCCAGCACCATTTATTAAAGAGGCTATCTTTCCTCCAGTGTACATGTTTGGGCCGTTTGTCAAGGATAAGGTGGCTGAGTGGGTTTGTAGTTGTGTCTACATCTTCTGATATGTTCCATTGATCCTCATGTCTGTTTTTTTGTTTTGTTTTGTTGCCAGTACCATGCTGATTTTATCACAGTAGCTTTGTAGTATAATTTCTTGTCAGGGATTGTGATGTCTCCTGCCTTGCCTTTGTTGCCCCGGATGGCCTTTGCTATTCTAGGTCTCTTCTTGTTCCAGATGAATTTTAGGAATGTTTTCTCTAGAACTGTGAGGTATGCTAATAGTATGTTGATCAAGATTGCATTAAATCTCTATAAGAGTATTAAATTTCTATAAGGGTAATAGATTAAGAAGAGTTAAATTAAAAAAAAAAGAGTATTGGAAGTATGGCCACTTTCACTATGTTGGTTCTTCCTATCCATGAGCAAGGGATATCTTTCCATTTTCTGATATTCTCTTTGATCTCCTTTTTCAGAGTATTGTAATTTTCAATGTGTAGCTATTTTACTTCATTTGTTAAATTGATTTCTAAGTATTTCTTTTTTTTTTTTTTGATGCTATTTTGAATGGTGTAGTTTCCCTAATGTCTCTCACAGTGAGTTTGTTCTTTGTGTACAGGAATGCTATTTGATTTTTGACTTTTGACTTTGTATGCAGCTATGTAACTGACTTTGGTTATTAATTCTAGAAGTCTTTCTGTGGAGTTTTTGGGGTCTTCTATATAGATATCAAGTCATCTGTGAATAATGATAATTTAACTTCCTCCTTTCCTATCCTTATGCCTTTTATTTCTCTCTCTTGTCTAATTGCTCTGGCTGTTTCCAGAACTATCTTGAATAGGAGTGGTGATAAAGGACATTCTTCTTTTGTTCCTGATTTTAGATTGACAGCTTTCAGTTTCTGTCCACTTAGTATGATTTATGCTGTTGTTTTGTCATATGTAGCTTTTATCAGATTGAGATAAAGACAATCTATTCCAATTTTCTATATGGTTTTTATCATGAATGAGTGTTGGACTTCATCAAAAGCTTTTTCTGCATCTATTGAGATGATCTGGTGATTTTTGTCTTTGGCTCTGTTGATATGGTACATTACATTTATTGACTTGCATATGTTGAACCGTCCCTGCATTACTGGGATGAATCCCACTTGGTCAGGGTGTATAATCTTCCTGATGATTTGCTGCATTCTGTTTGCTAGTATTTTATTGAAGATTTTTGCTTCTATGTTGATTATGCAGATTGGCCTGTAGTTTTCTTTTTTGTTTTGGTCATTCTCTGTTTTTGGTATCAGGGTGATACTTGCCTCCAGGAATGAGTTAGGGAGTGTTGCTTCCCTTTCAATTTCATTAAAGAGCTTGAGGCTTATCTTTGTCATGTTATTTTCCCACTGTTGTTTCCCTGATTTTTCCCTCCATTTAATGCTTGCCTTGCCTGGTGGTTTCTTTCTGTTGTTGTTCTTGGAATCGTGGTCTTTTTTATCTCTGTCTAGAATATCTTTCACTACCATTTGTAGTGTTGGTTTGGTGGTCATGAATTTCTTCAGTTGTTCTTCATCATGGAAGTGTCTTATTTCTTCATTAATTTTGAAAGATAGTTTTGCAGGGTACATCAATCTGGTTTGGACTTGAAATACTTCACTCCAAGCTCTTCATGACTTGAGGGTTTGTGTTGAAAAGTCTGCCATGATTCTGATGGGCTTTCCTATATTGGTGATCTGTTTCTTTTCTCTAATACCTTTTATTATTCTGTTCTTGTGCTGAATTTCTGGGATCTTGACTATTATATGTCGGGGTGTAGATTTATTTTGGTTATGGCTAATCAGAGTTCTATATTCCTCACTTATCTGTATGTTAGATTCTTTTCCCATGCTTGGAAAATTTTCTGCTATTACTTCTGAATATAGTTTTTTATGTCAGTTGTGTTGACTCCTGCTTTTTCACTGACACCAATTAGTCTTATATTATTTTCTTTGCATTGTCTTGCAGCTGTTGAATTGTTATTTCCTGATCTTTTGTTATTTTCAAGAGACCTTTTCTTTTATGATCACTAGGTGAGATCCTGTCTTCAAGGTCTGAAAGTCTGTCTTCAGTCTCATTCATGTGGTTTTGCCAGCTTTCAATGGAATTTTTAATTTCCTGGATATCTGTTTGAATCTGTTTCATGCATACTATTTCTTTCCTATAGTGATTATTAATGATTTCCATGCTCTTCCTTTCTTCATCTTTTTTTATCTATCTTTATATTTGCTGAGCAATCCTTTATCAATGTTGACATTTCTTTTTTTTACCTGAGAGATTATTTCTGATCTGATTTCCTCTATAGCCTAATGGATTTGTTTCTTTACTTCAGTTGCTATCATTTCAGAAATTTCAGGTTATGTGTCTGCCATTTTCCTCTATCTTGTTGTCTCCTGGACTTGTTCTGTGTGGGCTGGAGGTCTGAGGTTGCATTTTGCTTCTTTGGCTTGTCATTTGCTTAATTCCTCTGGTGGAGCCAGTTACACGGTCTTGGATTTTTCCCATGCTGGTTGCAGGTCATGTGTTGTAGTGGGAGGGCCCATGTACGTGGTTCCTGTGGTGGAGCCATCCTGGAGTCTTCCCTCCCCCGGATTCAATGTTGTGTGGGATATTTCCATGTCTCTAGTTCTGCCTGTCCATCTTGTGTGCTTTATCCAGGCTCCTACTGTGTTTCCGGCATTCTGTAAGTCTTTGGACCACTCCTCTTGCTAGCCATGCAGTCCCAGGGTGATGGAGGGAGAGGGGCAGAGGAAAAGAGGGGCGTGGACTCACACTCCTTTCTCCAGCCATGCTATCCTGGGTCAGTGGAGGAAGAGAGGGGCATGGACTCAGACTCTTCTCGCCAGCTGTGCCATCTCAGGGAGAATCTCTTTATTCAAACTGAGCCTATTTACCTAATTGCCCCTACACCCTGATTGTAAATTGATTTCTTCTAATAGTGGCACTCACTACCTAACAAATGAGTGACTTCCCAGTTAGCAATGAGGATTGGTAGGAGGTAGGAGATGCACAGCTTTGACTCTCTGGGACAGTCTCTCTGGTCAGCAATTCCTGAAGTAGAGGAAAGAATCGACTCTAATGATGAAGATAATCCCTTTCACTGAGGTCACTTTACTGTCAGGAAGATTCCAGTGCTCCCTGCAGGATTGCCTTGTCCATGCTCTCCAGAAGCTCCCTAGGGTGGGCCTTCTGTATCACTTGCCTGCACCACTCTGATGCATCCTATGGGATTCCCTGTCTGCAAGCACTTCCCTTGCAAACATACCTAAACACACTTGCTCCAATAATATTTATGTATCATTAAAATATAAAAGTAAGCATGTTAATTTCTCCCTCCAAATAAATGCAGTGGCCCCACACCCTATAATTGCAGAAGCAATAAAGTCTGCCTCTTCGACCTAGCCTTTTACTCCTGCACACTCCAAGTCATTTCACAGCCATCTTACTTTTCTTCCTGATTTCTTCTCAGGTGCAGTCTAAATTTGAAGCACATTAGAATAATTTGTAGTTAATAAACCTAGCTAACCCCTCCTGCCTAACACTTCTTACTCCTGCTCTCTGTTCCTTGTGAATTGCCTTAACTATTTGTCTCACTTTTGCTTAACCATTTCAACAGAGCTCTGTGTCCTTCAAATTCATGCTAAAATCCGAGGTCTTCAAGTTCAGTAAACCTCAAGAATGAATTGTGTATTATTTTTCACTAGCACAATGGATGGTGACTAAGGTTCCAGATTAAACTTTTATAAGACAATTTTATTGCAGCTTATAATTTAAGAGATGAAATTACTACTTATCACATATTATTTTATCTTAGAAAGATCCCTGTAAAGTATATATTATAATTTCTACTTCACATAGAGGAAAGTGGAGATTTTAGTAAAGTTAAGTACCTTTTTCTAGAAATACACAGAACTTTTCCAAACAACAAGCACTCAATTTGGGTGTCATTATTAAACAAGAGTAAATTAGTAATGCACTAGATGATGGAGATCTAAATTAAGCCGAGTTCATGGGAAAAAATGCAAAGGCATGAAGTTTTAGTTAACAGTTCATTAAGAGTTGAGGCATGCTCACCAACAAGCATAAAATCATGGGTTGTAGTATGGAGGCACTGTGCCCAGGAATAAATAGTTCCCATATCTTTCTCTACTCTTTAGTCTATCTCTAGAACAGGCAAGGCTTCATCATTTTGAGTTCAACTTTAATCAAATGTGGTGTGTCTGATGATGGTGACTAAGATGAGGGATCTGGAAATCAAGCATTATATAGTGTTACTAAGATATTTGAATATTTTATCCTGAGTGTTGGGGTGGAGGAGGATTTAGAGAATTCACATAGCTGAAAAAGAATCAGAAACAATAAATTAAGGTGAAGGGTGATAGTTTTAGTGATTCAAATAAAGAAATCCTTTGAAATAGAGCTCACTGAACATGAAAAAGTCCACACATACCTTGGGCTCCTGAGATACTGATTTCCCCAAGCATGCTACACAAAATAGTGCCTACCCTGAGCTAAAAGTTTATGCACAACTGAAAGGCTCAAGCTAATTTCTTCCAAAAAAGAGTCCTGTTACATAAAAATGTCAACTGAACAAATGGTGTGCATAGTGACCAAGCATATTTATATTTTGGTGAAAGCTCTTTCTCACAGAGGGGCCCTGTAACACACAGGAACCAATATGTGGACCACTCTTTCACTTTTCTCTAATGTGTTTCTTCCCTTTCTTGTACCCACAACCTCCAGTGTCCAGTCTTCAAAGTCTTTTTGACCTTGTGTTATAGTAAAAGTGATTATGTACTGTGATTATATATGTTTTTGTCACTGAGACGATATACCTAGCACCCACAATTTAAAGTAGGAAAGGTTTATTTTGGCTCACAGTTTATAGAGGTTTCAGTCCATAGTGGGCTGGCCCAAGGGAGTACAGCATGGCCGTAAGTAGTTCAGCTATTGAGAAGGATTGGAGGACTTCAGAAGGTGAGAGGAAGAGAATAATCAGTGTATATCTACCACCTTAAGTTTTGACTTCTGTGGTATCTTTCTTCAGTGATTTTTTGATAGACAACCCTAATCTCAGTGATAATTCCCTTCTGCCAAATATCATCTCAACAGAGCAGCTAGCTCTCACAGGGAGGACCTTGCTACTAGATTCTCAAAGCAGTGTCCCCCAGCCCTGCAAGAGGTACTGCTTCCTGCTAAAGCAAATCTCAGTAATATTTCAATATAATATTTGGGTTGCCTATTCTGTTAGCCTCTATGTAATCAAGTCCCTCTTTTAAATTCTTTCTGTTAAAATATGTAGAATAGTTATAATATCTCAACTAGACCCTGAATAATACAGAGAATGTCCATTTTTAAATAATAACCTTGTAAACTTAAGGAATCAGTAAAGGAAAAAGTCCATGGAGAGATTTCTCAGTGGAGAGACCACTGAGGTCCATTTGCAGGGATGTGATCCTTCTTGTCCTACTGGCAGGTCAATCTGTGAAGAAGTGAGTGGAGCAGGCAGGCATCTATACTCTCTTGTCTCGGTTCAAGGATAATGTACTAACTACTGGATATGAATACTCTATTCTAATATGCTTTATTTGATTTTAGTTGCTTAAAAAAATCCTTTGTATTTAATTAACAAATTCCAAAATATTGATAAGCGTGAGGCTGTCCATAACAGTTATATCATCCTCCTCATTTTCAAGAGTGTCAGAATTTTTAGGACAAAGCCTGAAATACAGATAATTCTCCTTTGCAACAAATGCCACCATGTGTCCAACTGAACACGTGTCTACCATGTATCTAACTGGCCAGCCAATCTGCCTTAAGTCTCAACTAGCTGCCAGCTTCCAAACTTTTAACTAGAAATTTTGTAAGTGAAATTTGATCTATTTTTTCACTGGGTAGTTTAGAGAATGAAATAAGATTGTACATATAAAAACATTTTTTCAGTCACCACAGGTAATAACAATAAACATAAAGAAGTGGATTGGCCATTTACTTTTTATCCATTAACTTCAATTTCTTAGTTTAATAAATAACAAGGAATGGGTAAAGGATGTAGACATCCCATGAAAAATAGAAAATTAGCTCATTGATCTAATTAGATTTCATTCCATCTTCCCTGAAGTTATCAATAACGATAAGGATATCAAAATCCAATTTTGGTTCCTAGGTAATAAAAATAACAGCATGGTGCTGGGCAGCACAAAACCTCTTATTAAAGTATCTTGACAAATATTTTCATAAGGAAAAAGAAAAAACTAAATAAAAAGAATATCTAAGTCCATATGAATTAATCACAAAACTACAAATATTTTGTTAACTATTGTGGTTCAACTACTTGGTGAGGTAACTAAAAATGAAAGCAAAAATATGATATCCACATTCAAGGAACTCAGTGTAATAGAGAAGACAAATGTATGCATAAGTAATTACATGGCAATAGAAGACAGACAATAAAAAAAAAAAGGTCCAAGAAATAGAAGAAAGACATAAAGTGAGGGATTAATTCTAATTTTGGGATTCAGGGAAGATCTTCAGAGGAGATAATGCCAGCCCATAATTTTGAAGAATTGATTGACTTTCTCTGGTGAATAGGCAGTGAAAGGGAAATTCTAGGCAGAGCAAATAGGTATGTAAAGCACAAAAGTACAAAATTATAAGGCACTATCATAGAATCATAAATTGACCTGTATTGCAATGAGAAAAGAAGCGAAATGAAAAAGATAGAAGGCCAGAGAAATTACAAGGATCACAGTATGGGTGGCATAACATACCAAGCTAATTAACCAAAGTTTATTAGCCTTATGTTTAGGAAATCAGATGCTACAAGCAGGTTTTTTTAATAGCAGAGCAATATTATCAGATTCGTATGTTAGAAAGACAACTTTAATGACTGTGGAGAATGGACTGCTATGAAGAATAGTAACAGACAATATAACTAGTTACATGTAGTTAATAATTTTCAAAATATAAACCCAAAGGTTTTGCTCCTGCTCAGATGTTTTGACTTCAAGCGATTTGTCAGCCACCAGAGACTACAGTAGGTTAAAAGAGTAAAAATTTTGCCTCCTCTGCATCCTCCTACAGAATGGAATCCCAAGGATCTTCTTGTCTTCTCTTCTTCACGTATCTTCTATTAATTTTAGATCCATTTCTATTCCTCTGAAGCCTTATCATTTCCAGCCATGTGAGATAATATAAATCCAACCAGGTGTAACAATCACTTTGGCCTAAATCAGCCAAGCACAAAGAGGACAGGGGGACAAGAAACAGAGTATAGACTGAACTGATATGGTTGCTGATTACTTTGTAATTAATAATGAACAGCAAGAGGTCAATGTGAGCCCCTTATAAGGAAGGACAAGGTGTAGTGATATTCACGGTGTCTGCTACACAGAAATATTGGAGGAGAAAAACATAAAGAGGAATAAGGAAAGAAAGAAAGGAGAGAGGGAAGGAGGAAGTAAAACAGGAAAATTTCAGTGATGGCACTTATAATCATTCTAGGAAAATTATATTAAATAAATTCATAAACAAATTTAGAAAACTAGAAGATCTAAAGAATCTTCATTTTACATATAAAATAATGATTTAAATCAGATAATTTTTCTTAAGTCTAAGTTTTCCATGATGGAAAATAGATGTGACAGTTTATCCTTCTAGGGAAATTCAGGGAGCCAGGAATTGCTCGCTCATCTGTGACACCATTGACAAAGATCCAAAAGGCTAGAATATTTGGTGAAGGAAAAAAAAAGTTCTGGATTCACAAATGCTTTGATGTGATCAACAGTATTTTCTGATATGCAGAGAAACACATGTCAGAGAGATAGACAAGATCAGTTCCCAAAAGGCTGAAGACATCAACTCTGAAACCTCTGGTCATGTCACCTTGGCTTGCCTTGGCTGTTAATTATCATTCCCAAGGAATATCTGCACTAAAGTAGATAGAGGAATGATTTGTACATTTCATATGTTAAGGAAAATATCAAATTGTACCACGTCCTTTTCACTTCAGGTTGCTACAAGCAGCAGGAGACTTTTTCAGCTTCTAAAGTTTCAAAGAGTGATTTTGGTTTTGTTTATATTTTCAGATGAGTTTGAGGCCTTTGTGAAGAAAGTTAAAAGCATTAAAATAACTGTGCCCACATATTACTGTCCTTTAAAGCATCAATATGTTGCACATTTGGAAATCCAAGTCATACATGTCAATGTGAGAGAAACTAAATTTATAGTTCTCTGGTCAGGATCTATAGCTCTTTTGGAAGTTCACCAGTCCATTGAATCAAACTCATTAACATTTTAGAGAGTTTAAAGCCATACCCAAAACCTCATTTATAAAATTGAATAGTCTAGGTGTTGACTATTCTGGTCTTGGTCAAGACAAATGCCCTGGTCTTGTAGTCTGTCAATTGTCTTAAACTTATTTTTAAGGAGGATGGTGTTGTATACAGCAATGTCTAGAAATAAATTTGAAGTAGTCAATTCTTATTTTTCTGTGTTCCAATCCCATTTAACAGGAAAAACAATTTACTGTAGTCTTTAAAAGCTTAAGCTTTATAGCGGGAAAAAGTAAGTTTGAAATCCAACTCTGCTACTCACTAAGCAAAACAATGTTGGTTACATTACTAAACATATCTATATTCTACTTCCTTCAACAGTAAAATGGAAATAGTATCACTAACCTAATTTAAAGTATCACTGAGAATATTAAATGAGTTAGCCCATGAAAATTTCTTATAACAGTGCCTCACATAGAATAAGCCTCCCAGAAACATCAAGGATAATAACAGTATTATCATTGTTACTAACACCATTTTTACCAGTCTTGAACTCCTTATGTTCCTATGTCCCATACATAAAATCATTTGTTTTCTTCCATGTTGTCTTGACTATTCTTTAGCTCCATCATAATGTATATGTCATTTTCAAAAAATTTTAGAGCAATCCAACATAAACATAAGACTCTTGCTTTCTCTCTCTCTCTCTCTCTCTCTCTCTCTCTCTCTCTCTCTTGCTGTCTCCCTAGTAACACACATATGTGAAATGAACTTTTTCAAACCAACATTTGCTTTTAGTACTTATGATGGACCTAACATGTTCTACTTTATCTTAGTCTATTTAAAAAGAGATGTTGGGCATAATCCATTAAATTTACTTTGTAATCTAAAGAAAGATCATGGCCCATAGTTTGTAAAACAACTTTCTAGAGGACAGGGCATAATCTGATAATCTGCTATTTTATTAAAGAGTTATGTCATAAGGCAGGAAGGGTCATGGACCACTTCCGCTGTGGTCCCTAATCTGGGCAACAAAAGCAAAGCAAGAAGCATCACAATACCTGATTTGAAATTATATTACAGAGTTACTGTGATAAAAATGACATGGTACTGGCAAAAAAGCAGACCCAAGGATCAGTAGAACTGATTAGAAGATGCAGAAACAACTTCAAACACACTCATATCTTTCATAAAGGGGTCAAACACATTCACTGAAAGAAAGAGGGCTGGTGACATAGCTCAGTGGCATAAGCACCTGCCTGGCAAGCACGAGGTCCTGAGTTCGACTCCTGGTACCCACATACAAAGGAAAAAAGGGCCAGTGTTATCGCTCAGTGGCACAAGCGCCTGCTTTCAAGTGCAAGGTCCTGAGTTTGATTCCCGGTACCCACACCAAAAAAAAAAAAAAAAAAAAAGAAAGAAAGATTGCCTCTTTTATAAATGATGCCGGAAAAACTGTCTTGCCATGTGCCAAAGACTAAAACTAGACACATGTCTCCCACTATGTGCTAAACTAAAATCAAAATGGTTCAAAGATCTAAATATTAAAACAGATACACTAGATCTGCAGGAATATAAAATAGATAGAACTCTTGAAGACATAGGTGTAGGCAAAGACTTCATGAAAGAAACCCTGACTACACAGAAAATACTACGAAGAATCAACAACTGGAATCTCACCTTATTAAAAAGCTTTTGCACAGCAAAAGAAATCATCAGCAGAATAAAAAGAAAACCCACAGAGTGGGAAGAAATTGTAGCCAGTTGTTCCTCAGACAAAAGACTAATAGCTAGAACATATAAAGAATTGAGGGCCAGTGAGATGGCTCAGTGGCGTAAGCACCTGCCTGGCAAGCGTGAGGGCCCAAGTTCAACTCCGGGAACCCACATACAAAAAAGGGCCGGTGATATCGCTCAGCGGCATGGGCTCCTATTGGCGCGCGAGGTCCTGAGGTCGATCCCCAGTACCCACAAAAAAAAAAAAAAAAAAAAAAAATTGAAAAAAATCAGACTTCCAAAATCTAAAGACCAAATGCAAAACTGGGCATTTAAGATGAATACACACTTCTCAGATGAAGAAGTACAAATGGCAAATAAATACATGAAAAAAATGTTCAATATCACTGGTCGTTCGAGAGATGCAAATTAAAACAACACTGAGATTCCATCTCACCCCAAAAAGAATGGCTATTATCAAGAAATCAACCAATAAGAAATGCTGGCATACGGGCCAGTGAGATGGCTCAGCGGCTTAAGCGCCTGCCCGGCAAGCGCGAGGGCCCGAGTTCGAATCCCGGAACCCACATACGAAAAAGGGGCCGGTGATATCGCTCAGCGGCACGGGCGCCTGCTGGCGCGCGAGGTCCTGAGGTCGACCCCCCAGTACCCACAAAAAAAAAAAAAAAGAAATGCTGGCATAGCTGTGGAGACAAAGGAACCCTTCTGCACTGTTAGTAGGAATGTAGACTGGTGCAACCACTGCGGAAATCAGTGTAGAAATTCCTCAAAAAACTAGTATTAGAGGTCCCGTTTGATCCAGCTATTCCTCTTCTTGGTATCTTCCCAAAAGAATGAAAAGCATCATACCACAGTGATATATGTACACCCATGCTTATAGCAGCACAATTTGTAATAGCTAAATCTTGGAAACAGTCCAAATGCCCATCAACTGATGAATGGATAAAGAAGATGTGTTTATATATGTATATACAATGGAGTACTATTCAGCCATAAAGAAGAATAAACTTGAGACATTTATAGCGAAATGGATGCACCTAGAGTCCATACTCTAAAGTGAAATAAATTGGACACATATGTATAAATATCACACTGTCTCTCTGGTGTGAAAAACTGAAAGTATAAATAAGAACCAAAATGTATAACAGATACTGTGAAATAGGATGAAGTTGTTCAAAAGGAAAGGGTAACTAGGAAGAGAGGAGGAGGAAAGGGAGGAAGGGAAAAGAAAAAAATGAGAAAAGAATGGTAAAATGACAACAAGAAGAGATGTTGAAGGGAAAATGGATGAAAAAGAGAAATCAAGATATATCATGTAGGGGCCAGTGATATAGCTCAGCGACATAAGTGCCTGCCTGGCAAGCGCAAGGTCCTGACTTCGACTCCTGGTACCCGCATAACAAAAAAAAAAAAAAAAAAAAAGATATATCATGTAGAGGTACAAATTCCCTATGATGAGTGTGATCATTATGTATATCTAAATTGTACCAATACACTTAATAATAAAATTATAAAGTTATTTTAAGTAATGAATTAGCCTAATCCTAAAAGAACCAATTTCCCCAGAACTAAAATGACTCAAACTAATAGAAATGAATGGAATGCTGGAGAGATAGGAGAGAGGCTACCCTGAAATATATTCCCTTCTATCTCCTACACCTGTGCTAAATGTGCCCTTTTCTGATTGCCATAGGCTCCTCTATGAACAGCTACTTCTGCTACATATGTTCCTCATTCTATCATGAACAGTAGCATAAGGAATAAAAAGAAGTATGTGACCAGTCTGCTTATGATTTAAAACAAACACATATTTTTGTGTGATGCCTATTCTCAAGAAAAGCTGACCAGAAATCATTTACTTAAGAATCAAAAATGCCAGTAAAGACTGCATCAATGATCTTGTATCCTATAGTTGATGCTTCTTATTGATGGAGCTATCAGAATGTTTTTCTAGAGCATTACAAAATAAGGCTGCATCTACAGGATAAAATTAGACAACTGCTAAGTCATTTACCATTTTTACCAATCTTGAGCTCCTTATATCCCTGTGGTTCCATGTAGTAAGTCATCGGCTTGCTTCTATGTTGTCTTGACACCTCCTCAGTTCCATCCTAATGTATGTAATTTTAAAATATTTTAGAGCAATTACTTTAAGCCTTGTCTACAACCTGCATTAAAAATAAATTTATATTTCAAGTAGAGTATATATTTGCAGGATTCCTCTCTCACTCTCTTTCTCCTCTCTCTCTCTCACCATACATACCCTTCACACACACAAACACACATTTAGAAAATAATGTATTATTTGCTTCAATGACAGTCAAACATTTTTAATTTTGTCACCAATTTATTTGTGTGTGTGTGTGTGTGTGTGTGTACAACAAACTCCTGGGACCTTTGAGCAGGCCAGAGATGTCTATAGACCCTATCTAGGATAATTTTTTAAATACTTAAAGTAAGAAATTTGAATTACAAAGTAAACCAATTATATTAAAATGCTGATCTATGTATGGGGTCCTTGATGATCTCTGGAACCCAACCAAAGACTCTATGCGATGATTAAAAAAACAAAAATACCATTTTGCTTTAATTTTCCATCCCATTTAAGAAATCCCCTACCTGCTGTTCCTCTAAAAAACTGAAGAGGATATATGTGCTTGGAGTAAAGCATGAATAAAAAAAGCTGTGCTTGCAATTGAAAGTACACCTGAGTAGTAACTGCCACTATTAGAGATACTGCCGAACATCGTGACTCAGATGAATCCAGGAGATTTGAAGGCTTCTAAATTCATCTTTTGGTTTTTTAATATTCAAATAAGCTTTTTCTCCCTTCATGGTATTTTATTTTATCTTTATATTATTTTTGATCTTTCATTGCTAGAAAATTTTATCACACTATGACTTGTATACTGAGGTCGTCTTATTTCAGAAATCTCAATCGTAAGAGTTGCTCAAATGAAGTTCTATTATTGATGCATTTTTCCGGTGCGATCAGTCTTGCTAACCTGCTGGAAACAGATGAGTGACAGACAGTTCTGAGTGATGGAGACTAGAAATGAAATAAGCAGAAGCAAACATTAAAACATGAAAAATAATAAAAATTTAAAACATTACTCAACAACATGGTCACTGTAAATAGCAATCCAACCCATTCACATCCATGGCATTCCTAAGGGACTTTACATAACATGAAAACACAAACCTGTTACAAAGAAAAAGCACCCCAACATTCTGTTTACTTTCATATTTACAGTAAATTATGTGAAATAATCAAGCGGGAAATTATCCAAGTGTCTAAATCATCCATGAACAATTCAAATTGTCAACTTCTGGAAGATCCACTAAAAGCACTGTTTTATTTGTAAAACAATTGAGAATTTTAATGCAGAAGAAAATATGTGGATGGAGAATCCACTCACAGTGTGTATGGTAAAGCATGGCATGCTTCCCTGTTCCTGGGTGATACTTCTGGAGTCAGTTCAGAAACTGACATTTTATCTAGAGATGGTTATTATCAGGTCAGAGGTGGTGCTCTGCTTCACATTAAGTAATCTAATAAAGCTTTAATGTTAGGTGTTTCCACAGTAATATCATGCTCCTTTTCAAAAAGAAAGAAAATAGTCTATTTCAAATATTAAGCTAATTGATAATGTCTACTTATAGGGTGACTCATTAAGTGTCTAATACCCACCTGTCACTCTATTTGGTGATTTAGAGGAGAAAGGTGAGATAAAACTCATTTCTTATAACAAAAAGCCCCACTTCACATAAAGAGAAATGTGTAGAGATTGAAAGTCAAGCTTTACATAAAGCTATATGCTATCAACGGTTTGCATTATAAATTATATTAAAATTAAATGTCAGCTTCAAAAACTTCGGTGTATCTTTTAAGCCACTTGTGTTTAATAATATCTTCATCTTATGTTGCTTTCTGGTTGTACTTGAATGTCACATAAGGGGAAGGAAAAGGCAGAGATATAAGTTCAGTTGTCCTCATACAAGATGACTGACATCATCTGAAGCGGCTGTCCTGGTAGCTATACGGTTTTAGCTGAAAGGAAGACAGACAGGTGAATGAAGCCTGCTCATGTTCTGTGGGTTATAGCTAATTTGACCAAAAATCACAAAATTAAACCTTATAGTGTTTAGTGATGAATTTTCTCATAAATATTTATTAATAAAACAGCATGCATAGACATATTGCTAAACACGTGGGACACAGATGAATTAAAGAGGTCAAAATTAAAGATAAAACAATAGTACAAAATAAGTATTATATTGAAGATATTATAATATTTTGAATATTTTAGAAGGTACAAGAAAGTACAACTAGCTATTTAGAAATACAGAATGGGCAGGAAAACAGAGGAAATTATATTGAGATAGTTATATTTGAGGGGAGTTCTAAATTTGGCAACTAGATTCTAGGATGAGGCAAAAAATACATTTATCCAAAGAAATGGAGTTACAAATGGTATCACAGGACACCAAGTTCTAACACAGACAGGACTTGGAAATAATCATTTCCAACTTTCAATAAAAAATCTGGCCAATCAGCAAATGGATTTTTTTTCTGAACCCAGTGAAATCTGATGCCACAGAGAAAACTACCTCCGCTGAATCAGAAGAGAGAGCAACATCCAGAGTCAGAGCTGAGAATTATTTACCAGGAGAAGCCACAGGAGCCATAACCTGTCAGCAACACGGTTATGGTAATTTTGGTAAATTATAGGAGGCTGGATGGGTACCACCCTTAAAGTAGCCTCTTGGCTCTACAGTCTTGGAGGGACCTCACATTGCCATGGACTTTACATCGTGAGAGAACGCTAGTTCTCTCAATGAAGATCCAAGCATGATTACTTTGTGGCTCTGTTGGGGGTCAGAGCAGGGAGAAAATGTATGTGCCCTAAGCCCAGCACCTCCTCCCTAACAAAAGGTAAAAAGTTTTACCAGAATCATATCCCAAGTGGAAGAAGGGAGTTCTTCCTAGTTCAGTTCCTTTTATTCTCTTGTTCCACCTAAGGAAGAACGATCAACAAGTGTCACGGTTACAACCAGATTGAAAATGTTTCCAGAAAAGAAATGAGTAGGAGGGCTGGTGTTGCATATCCCTTTACAGTGGACCCTCGAGTTATGACCAGCCTGACATACAAACAACTTGTGTTATCACCAGAATTTTAGTTTTCACTTATAACCAAAGTCTTGAGTTATGACCCGAATGCCCGCCACTTGTGCTTCCAGATGGTCTCAGTTACAATTTAATCTTTAAAGAGTTCTGGAAGGAACATTACAACATCCTTCCTTGTATGGATTTAATTGAGAAATCCTGGGCCAATGTCTCTCTAAGGACACTGAGATCTGCCTGCATACAGGAGAGAGACTTTGAATGCTATGTAGAGGAGCCTGAGACTTCAGTCGACAATCTGAGTTACAAGCAGCCCTCGGGACCGAATTAAGTTCATAAATCAAGGGCCCACTATATCTATAAACACCTGATCACACCAAGAACCCACCAAATCACTGAGATATAAACAGAAGATTAGAGTATTTCCCCTCTCCGACACCTTGCTGTCACATCAATGAAATCTCGTGTAAGAGTGGATTATGGTGTAAAAAGTTGTGTGGCCCAGATTTTCTCTGAGGAGGATTACCTACAGATGCCCAAAGTCAAAAGGAGATAAAAGCAATTGTATTGGACTGTAGTTCCTATAGAGAAGCCAACATCTATGGCACCTGGAGTCACAGTAAAAACTAACTGCAGCAGAGCAGAAATTAGTATATTCTTTATTATGCCTACTTGGCCTCTTCCTATCTCAGAGACCTATGGCAAGGCATTTAACCCACTGAAATTTTAGCTTCTTCATGTTAAAAGGAGGCATTGTGCTATATTACCCACAAAATCATTATCTATACTATGTAATAGGATTCTATCTATATTTTTATGTCTTAGTATTCAAAGGATTCTAAACTACATACCTCAAAAAAGTATTTTTAACTTTCTTCTCTTTTTAAAAAAGATTGGCCATAAGGTTCAGATAGTAGGCTTCAATATTTAATGGCTCTTTATGAAATAGATAGTAGGAGCAATAACCAGCTGAACAAATCAGAGAATTGCCAATTTATATCATGCATCAGTACACTTGGTTTTTATTACTATTCTATTTTTCATCATTATTTCATTTCACAAAGCCTGAAATTTCAGACAGTAACTGAATCTTTCAAATTTTCTTGATTGAAAAATAAATAATGCTATGGCTGATAATTTTTAAGATCAGCACAAACTTCACAAGCTGTAGCCAACTCACTCCTAATAAACAGAGTAGAATTTTCTTAATTTGTGAAAGCCACTGGAAAGCTGAAAGATGCCAATTACGGAATCATCTCAATCTTGCAGCTGCACAGGATATTAAAATATGTGGAACTCATCATCAAAAGAAAGCATCAGTGAATGATAAAGTCTTGGAATAGTCTAAAATTGAAAATATTGAAATAAAGAATCTTCTCTAAGAAGATAAGCAATGAATGATGCGAGAAAATATAAAAACTAAGTAGCAATAAATTGGAGTGCTTTAGGCTCCAACCAAAGCTCCACAATTAACCCTGTGCCTCATAAAGCAGGGCATATTTTAAGTGTTAGTCACCAGTAATACACATGTCAAGGCATGGAAAAGCATTAAACTACTTCAAATGCATGGCATTTGGCCCTCTTAATTGAACATTTCATTTATTCATATCCCAATTAGGTGGTTTAACTACTTCTCTGGATGTTATTCATCCTTTAATAATGACACAAAAATAGCAGAGCAAGTCAGATTTTTATTCATAGGAATAAATATATCCACATATGGTGTCATTCATTAATGAAATCCAGTAGTAATGCTCATTACTAATCTAGGGTCCAGTTAATGTTGATTTATGTCAAATTTCATTCTGGTTTAAGATTTGTCTCTGGAGTGCCTACTCCGTTAGGGTAGAAATCATTTCTCACTCATGGTAGTATTTTGAGCCCTTGCATAAAAAAGTAGTCCACAAACTGATGGTCTGTTAGAATCAGAAAATAGAAGACGAATCCTGTGACAGAATGATGTGTTTGTTTAAAAAGTTTTTCACCTCATAAATTTGTTAATTTAACTCCCAAACATTTCTATCTGTATATAAACCTAATCCAAGTCTCAGTGATGTTTCAGAATTACAGTCCTGAACCATTTTCCCCCTTGGAGACACAAATAAAAATATCTTATAAACAGCTGTTCTCAACCTGGAGCAATTTTACCACTTAGGGGACATAGAGAAATACTTAGAAACACTTGGTTCCCACAGTGTAGGTGGCATCTAATGGATTGAGGCTAGCAGCACTGCTAAATATTCTACAATGCACAGGATAGCCCTCAACAAAAAAAAATTATCCATCTAAAATCAATAGCGCATAGGCTGAGAAGCCCCGTTCTAGAAGGATGAGCTGTATAAATAGGTAAAAGACAAGCAGATGAGGCTAGCAGTTATGATACTGTGATTTTAGAAGGGAGATGGGCAGGGGCTCAAGATGTGAGGGTGTAGATTTTCTACAAGTGCCAGTAGCCTTCAGACTGCCTGTGAAATTCAGTAAATGGTAAGAGCAAGGGTCTTCAATAGTGAATGAAGTAGAAACAAAAGACCATAAAGCGCCCCTATAATCTTGATAGCCAGGGATAAAAGTACTATAATATAAAGATAAATTCTTCCAGAAACTTTCACTGTATCAAACCAGATACTGGTTGTGGTTGCTGAAACGTTAATCAGAAATGCTCTGAGATATTTATTTACAATTTTGAAAACTTTTGTATGTGTAGTTATGGAAAAAATAATTCCTTCCAAAGAGACAAGAAAAACACCTTTGAGTCTTCCACTATTACATTCTCATTTGTTTATTTGCCTGACTGTTCTGTTTAGTTTTCTAGGTAACTTCTCACTGATGAATTCTGAAGCCTATCCAACAAAAATATAATTTGAGTTTTGTCACAGTGACTAAAATATTTAGTAAAAAGTTTGTTCTTATTGGGAGGTTCCCAAGATATCTATTTTCTCCATAGATGTCATAAAACTGTTCAAGAGTTACCTAGTTTTATTTACTTAATTTTTAACATACACTCATATTTACTTAGCTTTGAATATATACTCATTCTTCAAGATTCAGCATAAGGGATAAATTTTTTTTTAAAATCAAAGTCAATAGGGATGCACATCTTTAATAAGACTGATACATCATTGATATACATGTCTCATGAGCTGAGCTTTTGTTCTTAAACAGAAATCTTTGCTCACTTTGCTAATATTAAGTGGTATCTCTTAGTTCTTTTCGTACCCCGTTATTGGGATCAGTAATATAAAAAATGTCAACAACAGCTTGTGTTATTTGACAGGAAATTTATCAAGCATAAATATTGTTACAACAAAATCTTGAATAACCTTTGGTTATGGAGGTGTTGAACACTGTTTGTTATGTCTCCCTACTAAGGTTGAAAAAAAAAGAGTATTTTTAAATGCCCTAACCAGAGCTAGTGCAGAAATAAAATGACCACAAAGCAGCAAGTAGCAAGTTCCGATCAATTAGCAGCATTCACAGAAATCGTGCTGGGGTGAGAAGTGCCTATTTTACAGTTGGGTTATTATCAACCACAAAAGCACAGACATCATCCTCTTTAGAGCCCTCCCCAGTGTATACATCAGCAAATTCTGCAACCTCTAGCCAGCATCTTTAGCCAAAGTCCCTTTTCTAATAGCATGTCAAAGACAGCTTCAAAAAATACAAATCGTGAATATTAAATTTCAGATAGATATGGCTTGTCTTACCCTAGCCATCAGTACTACCCTTTTCTCCTCTGTTTCTGATAATGGAAGAAGCCATTTCATTGTCCATTTAATAACTCATGACAGAAACTTTTGCCTAAAGTTTCAGTCTGCACAGATATTCATTCAACTTCCTAAATGCTTTTCAAATTCACCATTTTCTTCAATCTACTACTACAAAGGGACTCAGTGTTATCTCAACCCCATCCATCCCCCTGGTGTGTTATCTACAAGCCAGCAAACATAAGCATTTAGAAAATTTAAAGTTTAAAATATCCAACAAATTAAGTAGAATAATACAATAATTATATATCTGTTATCTACTTTTCCACATGTGCTTCAGATAGGTAGATGGTAGATAAGAGAAAGGGTATATGGGAGAGATAATAGATCACAGTCAGGCATGCAGTGTAACACACGCAAGCATATATATATGTATATATAATAAAAATTCATATAACAGCCTCATACCTTCAAAAATAAAATATTTTAGACAACTGATGGCCCTGTGCATTTCTCTCAGATTCTTTTGACTTATTTTGTCCTGGAAGAAATATTGTCTTCTATCTTGTATCCATCATTCCCATTCGTGTTTTATCTGAGACTACACATTTACGTGTATAGAAACATTATACAAAAGTGTTGTTTCTGGTTTCATACTTTCTAGGGATATCTGGCCCATGGTTCATGGAGTGAATGGAGCCCTGGATACCTAGTGATGTAGCCCTGGTAGATTATAAAATTTTAACTTTATTATGTAACAGTTAGCATTGTTTTTCGTGAGTGAATTGTAGAGTTCTCCAGTGTAGACTGCACAGGTGACAAGGGAATGCTGTGAAAAGGAGGGTCCAGTGCAGTGCTAACCCTCCCTCCTGTGCCTGCCACACAGTCCAGTCAAAACTTTCGTGTATCAGATGTAACATGTGCTTGTGAAACTTGAAGAATAAAACACAGTATTACCAACAAAAGTATTTCAACAGAACTACATTTGTGTGTGCCTATGAAAACGAGCATTTATTTTTACTAAGCAGACTTACAAGTTTTCTTCTTTAATTATTTAACTTGGACTTGTATTATTTTGTAAGTAATTTAATGTTAAAATATAAAGCAATAAAGGAAGTTTTGTGAGGTATGTACATTATATTATATATGTTATACATGGTCCAAAACAATTCCTCTTTACTCATTGTGGCCCAGGCAAGCCAAAAGTTTGGAAATCCAAGCTTTATAAAAAAAAAAACTATAATCTGCACATCATTGGGAAACTTTATTTTCCTGGTTTTATATTTTTGAGGTATTACCATATAACATTAGTTCATCCATTTGAACTCTGCACATCATTGGGAAACTTGATTTTCCTGGCGTTATATTTTTGAGGTATTACTATATAACATTAGCTCATGCATTTGAACTCCGTATATAGAGTATTCTGTGAAACCATCATACTTATTTGTTCTCTTCTTAAGAGACATGTAGGTAACTTTTGGTCTTCCCTGTAACAAGCGATGTTTCCATAAACACTGTGCTTGTTATTCTGGGTTACCGACAGTTTCTCTGGGATGTATAAATAGTTTGAAGGTTAAGGCCATAAATGACATTGATCAATTTTACTAAACTCTACTCTAAATCCATCAGTGACCATTCCTGCCAAAATAAATGAGAATTTTCATTGCTGCACATCATCACTTCACTGAACTATCAACTTCGATGTTAATTTACCAATTTTTTTTATTTTGTCCAAGTTTATGTTTTTATAAGTGCATATTTGTTGTACAGAGAATATCGAGTTTCATCTTGGCATATTCATACATGAGTACAATATGCTTTGACCTCTCACCCCCACATACAGCCCCGCTTTCCCTTCCATTGCCTATCCCCTAATCCCCCTTTTTCTTCTCTAGTATTTCAAATGTAGAAGGTGGAATTTGAATTGTGGAAGGTGGAATTTGAATATATTCAAATTCCACCTTCCACATATATAAGGATATATATTTCATATATCTATATACATATATATATGGATATATATCCCAAATAACCAGTGAGTTTGAAAATAGTTGCATATATGTATGTTAGGATTTTTTTTCTGTTCCCTCTTCCTCTCTTTTATTCATTAACCTGTTCAATGTTTATTTTTTCTTCCATGTTTGTGGAAATCCTTTATTAAATATAAATCCTGTCTTCATCACTTTCTCATCACTGGAACACAATACCCAACACCCGAAACTTGAAAGAGAACAGGTTTATTTTGGCTCACATTTTGTAGAGATTTCAGTCTATAGTAGGCTTGCTCCAAAATAGAAAGCATGACAGAAGGGCATCTTGGAGGACACCTGCTCACATGGTGGACAGGAAAAAGATATAAAGAGAGGAGCTGGAAAGGGAAATATAGCCTTCTAGGTCATACTCAGTGATCAGGCCATTCCAAGCAGTACCCACCTCCTAACAGCAAGTCAGCTATGATGTTCTTACAATCTAATCACTTTCCAAAGGTCCTGCCTGTGATCACATGAGTCTTTGGGGGGGTATTTAGATATAAAGCAGAACAATTTGCCCCGGTCCCCCAAAATCTCATGTTCATCTCTTTATTAAAAATGCATTTAGGCAATCCGTAAGAGTTGCCTAAGCTCTAACTGTTCCAGCATTTCTGAAAAGTCTCAAGTCCAAAGTCTCATCTGACACTTAAGTCAATCTCTTAGATGTGAGCCCCTATAAGAATCACAAAGAAAATTAAACACTTCCAAAATACAATGACACAGAATAAATATCACCTTTACAAAAGGGAGAAATATGGGGGTAGAAATCAGTCAAGACCAAAGCAAGACCAAAATCCAGCAGGGTAAACATTAAATCCTATAGTTCCATGTCCAGCACCTGGGCCAAATTGTGATGATATGTGAACTCTAAAGGCATCAAGAATCCCCATTGTCACAGTATTGTCAGTGGTCATAGCAGTTGTGGCTCTTCTTTTACACTAGATTTGCTCAATCGTTGTGGCTTTTCTCAGATGTTCCATGTGCCAGGCTTCTCCAACATTTTGGGGACTCTACTGTACTTTCTGCTCCTCTCTCACAGATCCACACACTGCCCTCTCAGGGGCACACTGACTGGACTCACACACCTTCTTCAGAAATCTGGATGGAAGCCTTCCTGATACCAAAACTCTTCCATTCTGCATGACTACAAAATCAGCACCATGTGGATGATGCCAAGTTCTGCCACCAATCCAAGTAGTAACCATACCTCTTATATCACAGCTGCAGTGTTTCCCCAATGCCTGGGTGACTAAGCACTGTGAACTGAATTTTAGGAAACAAATGCCCTAGGCTGCCCTTCTAGAGCATGAGGTCCTGGGGCTCTCTTATCAAATGAATGCTTCACAGTTTTGCACCTTGATCCTGTGAAGTGTGGGATCTTGCTAATTCCTCACATGACATGAAAACATTTTTCATATTGTCCTGATGTAAAGAACTTAGCTTCTTTTTAATGCTAATGGTTCCAGCAACCAAGCTCTCTTCTGCTCCAACTTTACAGACCCCAAATTTGCAGGAGTTACCTTTCTGGTGAAATGCACAAATTTTAAAATCACTTAGTTGTGCCTCTTGCTCTTGATTTTCAATGTAGATCAGGCTAAAAGCCCACAACAGTACCCATACCACAGCTTTAATGTTGCACTGCCTTGAACTTTCCTCTGCCAGAGTAATTAGTCATTAGTCTGCAGCCCTTAATCTCAGTCTCCCAGGAAGTCTCAGGAGACCAGCAAAATCTAGACAATTTTTCTGCCAGAGCATAACACACATGGCCTGGAGTCCAGCTGCCAATAGAGTCCTTCCAAACTGAAAACTCTTCAGCCTGGTCTTTACTGGCATCATTACTTTCAGCATTATGGTATTCTGAGATTGCCCCATAATCAATTTACAGCAATCTATGACTGCTTGTCCAGTCAGCATCTCCAAACCTTTCCAAACTCCTCCCGTCAACCAATTTCAAAGGCTTCTGAACCACATGGTCACATACTGTCACAACAACAAGCCTACTACTCTGTTACCCAAATCTGACTTATACACTTTCATTGTCACTGAAACAAAATAACCAACACCCACAACTTATGGAAGGAGACATTTATTTCGGCTCGCATTTTAGTCCATAGTAGGGTGATTCCAATTCAGGACAGCATGGCAGAAGGGCATGTGGAGGAGAACTAAAGAGCACTACTCACAGCATGGTGGTGGGGAGTTAAGAGAGTTAGGGAGGAGCCAAGAAAGGACATATATCACCCTTCCACTTCATAACCCAGTGATCCACCTCTTTCAACCAGAAACCACATAATAATAGCAAGTGAGTTATATCATCTCATAATCCAATCACTTTCCATAGGTCCCACCTATGATCACATGAAGTTTTAGGGGGATATCTAGATATAAATCATAACATTCCACACCTAGCCCCCCAAAGACTCATGTGCATCTCTTTATTAAAAATGCAGTTAGGCAATCTCTAAAAGTAACCTAGGCCCTAACAGTTCCAGCATTGCTGGAAAGTCTCAAGACCCAGAGTCTCATCTGATATCTATGGCAAACTCTTATCCGCAAGCTCCTATAAAAATCAAAAAGAAAGTTAAACACTGCTAACATATAAGGGCACAGAATGAACACTCATTCCAAAAGATGGAAATAAGTGGGTAGAAACTAATGGGACAAAAGCAAGACTGAAATCCTGTGGGGCAAACACTAAATCATGTGGTTCCATGTCCAGCACCTGGGGCAAGTTGTGTGACAAGGTGTGAATTCCAAAGGCTTGGGCAGCCCCACCCCTATGGAAAGGCTGGTGGTTTTAGTCCTCAAGACCTTTCTTTTGGGCTGGCTTTGCTCGTTGCCTGCAACTTTTCTTAAACACTCTCTTTCCTGGCTTCTCCAATTTCCTAAGATTTCCACCGAACTTTCTGCTTCACTCTCACGGCTTCACACACTGCCATCTCGGGGGCACACTACCACACTGTCCAGGCCTTTTTCTGAAATCTGGATGGCAGTCTCCCTGACCCCAGTGCTGGTACCAAAGTCTGTCTTAGTCACTTTCTTTTTGCTGAGACACAATACCCAACACCCACAATTTAAAGCAGGACAGACTTATTTTGGCTCACATTTTGTCAGGTTTCAGTCAATAGTTGGCTGGCTCCAAAGCAATATGGCATGGCATAGGGGCATGGAGGCGGAGAGCTGCTCACACCATGGCAGACTAAAGCAGAGAGCATTAAGGGAGGGAGCAAAGAGAGATATAACTTCCCATGTCATGCCTAAAGTGACCCAACTCTTCCAAGCAGGCCCCACCTCCTAACAAGTCAGCTAAAATACCCCTATAATCCAATAACCTTCAAAAGGTCCCTCCTGGGCTGGTGAGATGGCTCAGCAGTGCAAGTGCCTGCCTGGCAAGCACGAGGTCCTGAGGTCGACTCCCGGTACCCACATTAAAAAAAAAAAAAAAAAAAGGTCCCTCCTATGATCACAGGAGGCTGTAGGGTAACATCTAGATATGAACCATATCAAATCCTTATCCTTTGTCAGATATTTTCAGATATATATTTCTTCTCAAACTGTGGCTTGTATTTTAATTTTCTTTGACGTATCTCTTGAACACCTGAAACTTTAAACTTTAATAAGGTTCTCATGTCAATCTTTTCCTTTAATGTTTATGGCTTAATGTTTGTGGCTTAATAAATCATTCTTCAGCCAATAATTTTTAAAATATTTTCTCTTAATTTTATTAAAAGTGCCAAAAGTTTACCTTTCCTTTTTAACTTTTCATCCTCCTACTTTTCAAAATATAATGAAAAGGAAATCCAATTGCTTTCATAACTAATTTTACTAGAACTATACATTTTTTATCTTTAGCAGTCTTTTCCCAATAATTTTAATATCATCTCTGAAATGTATTATCTTTGCACAAAAGTGTTTCTATTTCCTTAAAACTGATTTTTTTATTTGCCTAAATTCAAGAAACCACTACACTATATAATCATAATTAATATGTTATTAAATAATCTTTGTAAAGTTCTCCTGTCTTTCTCAAATTTGTCTCAGTTATTCTTCACCCTTTATTCCTTCATGTTAGTTTTATGAAGAGCTGTTAAGACCTTGAATAAATCCTTTAAGGTACAGAATAGAGGTTATACTGAAAATATTGATGGTAAAATTATGTCTCTATAAAATAATGAGTATTTAATTCCTATCCTTCATATAGCCTTACTTTTATTCAAATATTCTGTGTTCTAGTAACATATTGTAATTATTCATGTAGAAGTATTAACAAATTCTGATATAGTTATTCCTAAGCACTTTCCATTAGTCAATGTTATTATAGCCATCAGTTTCTTTTTACTGGTGAATAGTGGTTAATCTTTTTCAGTTGACCTTGAATCCAACAAATTTGCAAAATTTGTTTGTATTTTTTTATCTGATATGTTTTCCAGTTTTATACAAATGCAATCATATCACTGGCAAATTATATATTGTTTTCCTTTCTAATTTTTGTAATATTATTTATCCATCTTACTAGGGTGACTAGGAATACAAGTTATAAATTGCAAATATTCATTTCTGAATTTAATGGGACACATAACTTTTTATCCGTAAGTATGATACCATGGTAAAATTTGTAGAGATCCTTTCTCAGGTTAAGGAAATTCCCCTCTATAAGAAATAGATTTGGTCTAAAGTAAGAATGTCTAACATTCACAAAAAAGATATGTAATTATTTCTCACAGCAATAAATTAGGGACAAGGTTATTCTAGGTTTGGGAAGAAGCTTGTTAATGTCAGTATTCTATATCAGACCCTTTGGTCTTCCCTTATAATTCACACATTACATCCACATACAGTCATTGCCATAAGGAAGAGGCGATAGCCAAGAAACTTAAAAAAAAAAAAAGAATCAAGTATCTGTTATTTCATTAGGGAGGGAAGTTATAACTTCTCATTAGAATTCTTCTTATACCTCATTGACCTCATGTGAGTCATTTGACCACCATGACACAAGAGAGATTGGGAAAGTAGTTGGCTTTTGCAGTCTTGTTGGCAAGAAGTCAGTAAGGAAAACAGAATTTAGGAATGGATATTATGTAGACACTGAAACCAATAGGAATCCCATGTTTATTTGCTATTTAGTCAGTGCTGAGCTTTTATTTTCTAACCTATAAAACAGTGATGAATTATATTTATTACTGCTGCATCTACTGAGATAGTTGTGTAGATTTATTTATTTGATTTATTAATTATATATTAGTTCAACAACTTTTCTAAATTGAAACATTCTTGCTTTCCTGGGATCAACTATACCTGGTTATAATGTATCTTTTTTATGTAGAACTGAGTTAAATTTATTAGTATGTGGGGGATTTTTTGTATCCAAATTCATAAGATATATCCATCTATTTTTTCTTAAACTTTTATTAACTAGTTTTGTTCTCAATATTACACTAAACTCATAAGAATGATTTCCTCTCTTCTATTCCCCAGAGGATAATTCACATAAAATCACTGATTTGGTAGGCTAATTTGGCATTTGTATGTCTTCTTATGTTGAAATTGAAGCAGTCTGATAGTCGAGGAAGCCCTTGGCCCCAGGCATGGAGTCTGGCTTTTGTTCCATATCAAATTCCCATGCTCAGTCCCCATTATCCTACAGGAACCAGCTCCCTGCCACCACTGACAGTGTCCTACTTCACAAACCAGCAAGCTCCTGGATTCAACTTCATCTGCTACTATGCATTTTTCTTCTGCTTTTGGTCTTCAAAAATATTTAGCTTGTTCTGGAGCCGAACCATGTATTCTTGGCTACTGTTTTATATTTTATATATCATATCAAAATTGTAACTAAATAATTATTTTATTTTACTTTTTTACTATTGCCTATTTCTAGAACTTGACAATAAGCATGGTAAGGATAAGAATTCAGGGTTGATGAGATGGCACAGCGGTGTAAGTGCCTGCCTGGCAAGCACGAGGGCCCGAGTTCGACTCCTGGAACCCACATACGAAAAAAGGGCAGGTGATATTGCTCAGTGGCACTGGCGCCTGCTGGCGCACGAGGTCCTGAGGTCAACCCCCGGTACCCACAGAAAAAAAAAAAAAAGGATAAGAATTCACTCTGTCATATTAATTTTATTTCTAGCACCTATCACATTGTCTAACAAAATTCAGTAACCTTATTATATTACTTAATAATATCATTGTTTCCATCCATAAGCTTTACTATAAAATAGTGTTCATCTACTCAGCTTATACAATCAATACTAAAATAAATACAGGATTTTAAAGTGGAATCATACAACATACAAGGAATGCTAAAAGTAAATGTAAAATACAAATTGCCACTTTCAGGAAAATAAGCAAAAGGTAATTCAAGGGCAGAGCTTTGTATATTCCCTATAGTTATAGCATTGCAGTACTAAACGAATGTCTGTAATTCTCATTAGGCAATATGACCTAGAGGTAGGTTGCAAGCTATCTGCTGCTAATAGCCAAATTAGTAAATGTTAAATGATTAAAAGTGATTAGAACAGGTTCATATTTAAATGTATAAAATCAGTCTAATTAACTTACATTATAACGTGTATTCTTCCGTGGGAGAGAAACCAGAATTTAGCTTGAGAAATAGGAAGTAACTTAATAGTTACAGAGTATCACTTTTGCAAAATGAAAATGTTTGGGAGATTGGTGGGCCGAATATCACCTCTTTTGCAATTAGAGTTTTAATTGGAACACAGCCACACTCATTTATTTACATACTAACTGGCCGATTTCATGCTCCAACATCAGCACTGAGGAGTTGCGATAGAGACTACATGGCCTTGTATAAGCAGAAATATTTCAGAATAAGTTCGTTGACCCTTGTTCTAAATCATATCTATATAATAGATATAAAATAAGGCAACTGTGAAGCTCACATTTGAAAAGACTGCTCCCTCTTCTTCCCCCTTTTATTCCCCTGAATCTGTCTCTTTGGTCACAGAAGCCAGTCCTAGACTCAAACCCAAGTTGGCCAAAGAAGTAAGTCTATAATCAAAATGTGCTAGTTCAAATGCTTCCCCAGAATCCCTTTTTGTAAATTTTTATTTTTACTAGTACATATTTACACTACATAATGATTACATTACTAGTGGAGAGTTGATACATGTACATAACACATCTTAATTCTTTTTTCATCCCATCCTCTCTCCTCCATCTTTCGTTACCCTTCTCTTTTGCAAAAGGTCTGTCTTATTTCCTATTATTTACCTTTGATTTTGCTCTTTATTTTATAATTTTGCTCTTATATGAGTTTCTCATATAAAAGAAACCATGTGACATTAAGCTTGTATGTCTGATTAATTTCACTTAACATTATGGTCTCACTTTCCTACAAATGACTCAAGTTTATCATTTATTATGGCAGAGTAGTACTCTACTGTGTATAAATACTATACTTTCTTTATCCATTCATCTGTTGATGGACATATTATCACTTCAAATATTTAGATAGTATGAATTGTGCTGCTATAAATATGGACATGGAGCTAATGGGAAATGGCTCACTTTCCTTCTGAGTGTGTCACTCTGGGAAAACAGCTATACTCTGCACACAGTATTACCTCCTGGCAAGTGGAGAAGTTCATACGCAGAGAGAATCAGAGTTCAATGTGGAAGAAATCCTGATAGTGTCTACACCTGAATTTTAGTCATCCCTGTGTTTCCTTCCACTCTGTTCTTGAGATCTGGCCACCTGACTTAAAGTAGTTCAATTTTAGTGTCTGTTACTTGCAAAGAAAGAATTCTGATGAATATACATCCTTACAATAATTATATACTTGAATCAACTTTGTCTCAACTGAACCTACAAATATTACCTAGATTAGAAAGAGCATCTCTGGGGCCGGTGAGATGGCTCAGCGGCGTAAGCACCTGCCTTGCAAGCGCGAGGGCCCGAGTTCGACTCCCGGATCCCACATACGGAAAAGGGGCCGGTGATATCGCTCAGCCGCACGGGGGCCTGTTGGCGCTCGAGGTCCTGAGGTCAACCCCCCGGTACCCACAAAAAAAAAAAAAAAAGAAAGAGCATCTCTAAGAATCACTTGAGTTTCTTTCCTTTTTCTAATAACAAGGCTGGAAATACATTTCGATGCAAACTAGATGAAAAAAGGGAAACTAGGGAGTCTCCTCCCTTCTTCTATACCTGACATGTACATTCTCCTCCAAATACTCAGAGAGAACCAAAAACTTGCTTTTTCAGGCTTCTGTTCTCCCAAACTATGAGAGGATAACTATCTGTTCTTTCAGTCTACCAGTTTGTGATCCCTAGCAATCTAAAACACTAGATAAACTAATGCAACAAATAATACAACTCCTTTACATTGTACTGTATCACAGTCTTTGCTTTCTATCAGTCTTCCCACTAGACAACAAGGCTTTGCACAAGACTGGTACCTTGTCTGTCTTTGTACCTCACCCATTTCTAGGCCTCTTTCCAGTTCACAATGCACAGTTCCTGGCAACTTCCTTGATGTTTTTTGGGCCTAGCAATTTTGACAAGTCACTGGCTTTAGTTGAGAATATTCAGAATCTCTGTAAGATATGTGTGTGGTCAAAATACAGAACAAAGACAAATACATTCCCTCAAGAATTATTAGGTTGGGCATGGTGGCACATGCCTGTATAATCCCAGCACTCAGGAGGTTGAGGCAGGAGGATTGCTGTAAATTCAAGGCCATCCTAAGCTATATAGTGAGTTCAAGGTCAGCCTGGACTACATCACAAGACCCTGTCTCAAAAAACTAAAAAAAAAAAAAAAGTTCTAAATGTGTGTTAATAAAGATATTTTATGTCTGTGATTCAGTTTATATGTTTTAAAATGTTTATATGTTTCTTTACTTTACATATCAGGAAGTAAAGATGAAATGAGCTGACTTGAAACACATTTTTCCCCACCATCTATCCAGAAATTCTTTACCAGGGAAATGTACTCTGATTACTACTCTCATAAGATTCAAAACATTGACTAAATTCTCCACAGGTCATAGACAGGTATTTTATTTCCTGTACAATTCAAATATCAACCAGTTACACTTCTTTTCTCTTTGGTTCTCCAGACATCTCATTTATTTTTTATCACCAAATTCCAATAGTTCAGATAGTTTTAAGTGGTAATATAACTTTAGCCCTTACCCAAAGATGGAAATAAAGGTTGAAACAAATGCAACCCAGTAGGTACTTGAAATTTAGATAGTGGACCAGCTTTTAAACCTTTCACAGAAACTAATCCCTTGGTCACATTTATAGCACAGACAATTAATTTGATTAAAACAAATAATTTTTGATGATCCTCAAGAATAAAGCAGTGTGATTTTAATATGATAGAATTATTATTGACTTGGGAATATCACACAAAATTAGTATAACCAAGCAAAGATCAAAAAGATTCTCTGATTATAAAACATCAAAGGTTTCAGGCAAGTTCTTCCTCAGAGAGAAGCCTAAAATATCGAAGAACACATTATACTGTAACATTAAGAAATTACTTTAATGAGTGTCCCCTTGATGATAGACTGAGGTAAAATATCAGAATTGCACTGTATTATCCCATGAACTACTTAATTAGAAAAGTGGTGCTCTCACTAAGCAGATGTCACTCACATATGTTCATATTATTTTAAAATTCATGGAGTTAGGGGAAGTATATTTTATAGGTACCCCCACTTTGAGCAATTACTAGATTCTTGATCCTAGGTTGCTTTCAACAACTCTAAACACTGGTCTCCTTTTAAAATACACCTTTATGAAAATTTAAAGAGACAGAGTTGTGGTTTATTTTAGGTCACTATGCCAAAATACCTGAACATGAATGATTTATAAAGAACAGAACTTGATTTGCCTCGTGGTACTGGAGGTTGGGAAGTCTTAGCATCTGGTGAAGGTCTTTCTCTTTCCATTACAATATGGCATAAGTCATCCTATGTGAGACAAAGAAAGAATCCTAGATGCGTCTGTCTTCCACATCTTATAAATACATTTGTGCCTACATAGGGACCCCAGCCTCATGACTTCATCTAAGTAAGTGACAAGAACTTAGATGGGGTGAAAGGAGGGGATAGATACACTGATTGGAGATACAAATCTACAGGTAGATATGAGGAATAAGTTCTGGTGTTCTATCATCCAGTAGGGTGACTATGTTAACAATATTGAATGGAATATTTAAATAATTAGAACAGAGGATTTTGAATGTTTTAACCACAAGAAAAAGATAAGTGTATGAGGTGATAGATATCCTATACTCCTAGGTATACAATTAAGAAAAGTAAAAACAAATGTCCATGCAAGCCTGCACATGAGCCATCACAGCAGCCTTATTCATAATAGCCAAAACATAAAGCCAACCTAAGTGAGAATCAACAGATGAACAAATAACCAAAATGTAGTTTATTGATATATTGAAATATTATTAACTAGGGAAAGGATTTGAAGCCCAGTGAGGTGGCTTATACCTGTAATCCCAGCACTGAAGGAGGTGGAGGCAGGAGGATCGCAACTTCAAGAAGAGCCTGGGCAATTTAGTGACCTCATGAGACACTGTCTCTAGATGGTAGATAGATGATAGCTCAATAGATAGATAGATAGATAGATAGATAGATAGATAGATAGATAGATAGATAGATAGATAGATAGGACTGTAGCTCAGTGTGAAAGCCCTGGATCAAGTACCCCCACACACACGTACACCCCAAAAGATTCAAAGTATTTATACATGTTACAATATGGATAAAATTTTGTCTTAGTCACTTTCTTGTCACTGAGACACAAACCCAACACTCACAACATAAAGAGGTAAAGGTTTATTTTGGCTCATGGTTTCAGAAGTTTCAGCCTGTGATCGGCTGGTCTCAATGCAATAGCGCCATGTGAAAAGGCCTAGTGGAGAAAAGCTGCTCACCTCGTGATGGTCAGGAAGCAGAGAGAGAAAGGGAGAAGCCAGGGAAAGAGATATATCCATCCACATCATGCCCCCTGTCCTGCCTCCTCCAGCCAGGCCCCACATCTGATTACACATGAGACCTTTGGGGAACATTCTTGATCTAAACCATATCAATTTTGAACACATTATGCTAACTGAAAGAAATTGATTATGCTGTACTCTATAGGTAATAATTTCATTTATTTGAAATGTTCAGAATAAATTAACTTCTTGAGATAGAAAGTAGATTAGTATTTCCTAGTGCATTGTTGGTGGGACAGGACAGTGAGAGAATGGCTACTAATGAATAAATGATCTCTTTTGGAGTAAATGAAAATATTCTGTAATTATTGGTGATAGTTGTATAACCTTATGGAGATACTAAAAACCAATGAATTAGGCAGATTAAAACTATTAAAATAAATTTTATGTTATGCAAAGCTAGTTTGATTTTAACAATCCTAATATGCAATGTGTTTTAAAAACTTAAGCACTAAACTTAAATTTAAATAATTAAGATTAGTATTAATGAGAATGAAATGCATGAATTCTAGATTTTGTTTGAACTATGGATATACAGATATCACATTCTGGATTAGAGATTTTGCTAAATACTATTTCATACATCTTTTGGTAATAAGCCTTATAAAAACTTGTTATATAAGTGAATTTTTACATTATATATTTATTTTCATCCTTCCTTATTCCAAAGGAATTTGAGAAAATCATAAGTTGTAGATGTCCATTCATTAGATTCAGTTATCTGTCAGGTGCTACTTGCTAGTGAAAAGATTGAACTGTAGCTCATACTTAATATTACACAAACCAATCTAATAATTTAAGAAACACCCTAATACTAATGCAATGATAACACAATAGCGACATTTTAAAGCTTCTGCATTTTTATTACATAACTTTGTTATGTCAAAAATCATAAAATTTCTGGAAAAGGACTTTAAGGTGAGAATTAATTTAAAGCAATAATTTATTTTTACACTTCCTTTACAAAAGCTATGGTATATTTAAAACAAACTACCAATGTCCTCTTTCTGCCAATCTTGTTTTCTACCATTCTCTGTGGAAAAAAGTTTCTTTCCTTACTTTGTTTAATTAATTGTAATCATTCATATAAATTGGAATTTTCTACTGAGAATAATGCTGAAAATACCTTTTCAAAAATGTAGTTACCAAATTCATTATAATTCATATTATAAGCACTAGACAAGTTCTTGGATTCATAAAAATTTCTCTAGATTATGATCCCTATCTTCCAAAACAAATTATGTGAGCGATTCAGCTATTGCCATATTCCACTTTAACCAGAGTGCAGCTATTCCAAAGGTACACTTGGCCTGGTTTCAAATACAGTACTGTATACATCCAAGCAGACGCTAAAACAGATGCTACTGTACATGTAATTAGCCTCTAAAAAATATTGTGGTTTCTCTCTTTTATCGGGATGCTTGCTCATTGCCTGATTCCCCAAACACAACCAGGTGACTGATTTCTAGGCAACCAAGCAGTGCTATCCAGAGAATTCTTCCATCTCAACAGATGCCATCTCATTTAGATACAAAGTTATTCAAAGCTTCAGAACTTGTTTATGTGACCCACTAAGTCAGTACTATTTGGTGGTGTGTTTTTGACAAGTAAACCAAAAATACAAGCCACACTGAAAATGCTCAGCTTGAGATACTTTATTATCAACATTTTGTGATTGTATATTACCAGCTAACAATAAAATAATTGGAAAATATAAATGAAATGTAGCTACCTTTATTACTTTCTTCATTTCTGACACAAAAGCTAATACTACATAGGTTTTAGTTTTGCTTACTTAGAAAAGTTTTATTTCAGAGTTGATTGATAAATTGAAAAAACTGATAAATATTTTGATCTGTAAGACTATACAGTAGGGGAACAAAAAGCATTTTTCAAACATGTCATTTTGAGACCTTGAAATGACTGTTACATTTTCATAAAACTGTGACTTTTCCTGATTGCTCCATTATGAAATTCAGTTCTGACTTGATTTTTTTGTCATGAAATCTAGGGTTACCTTCAGTGCTCAGTTAATCAACTTTTCTACATTTTTTGACATATCAGTTCTCCTTAAAGACATCAAGTGATGTCCAGATCAAAGAGAATTCAATAAAAATATCTTTCTGTAGTTATTTTCAGTAAGTTATCTACAACTATTCTTTATAAAAATTCTTAGGATCTTTTAATGTATGGCAATATGTTTTACCACATCAAATAATCAACCACAAAATACAACTTTAAATGATGGCATCTGAGTTAAAGAGGAAAGCTTTAATTAATTTTTCTTCTGACTTTGGGATTCAGTTCCAAATCTGCAAGGCATTGGTGCTTTTAAGCAGTTAGTTGTGTCACACATATGTTTCAGCTCATCTAGAAATTACTCAAGTATATGAGTGAGGCTCAAATTTTTCCAAAACAGGGTGATTAAGCTAGCAGTATCTCACTGTGAAAAGGTGACTTTGTAAAAGGAATAAATTAACAAGGTCTGGAAAACTTGCTGGGTGCTAAACGTCAGAAAAGCTGCATATTAAAAAGGAAGTAGAAATTACTTTCTGGTTCAATAAAGATTAAGCTCATAATTAAATATTTTTTATGGCAAATGACTACAATGACTAAAGCTTGTACAATAAGAATAATTTGTAATACTCTTTGACATAATTTTATTTTTTATTTAACCGTCAAAAATTATGCTATTTTAGTACATTCTTCTATTTTATAAAAGCAAGAACTAAAGTTCAAAGAGGTAAAAAGTACAGAATTAGAACAGAAGTAGAATTAGTTCATGTGACTCACAGTTTAATGATTTTTGCATCTATATTTACATCTGGACAGGTAAGTACATGTCCTTTAGAAATTCTTATGGCTCATCTCTTCTTACTTTATTTAAAAACTGTGAAATGATATGCCATTTTTTTTATTTTAAAAAGAAAACAAAACAGAATTTCAAAACAAGATAATAAGAATAACAATAATTAATACATTGTGTATTGTTGTCTTAAGAGTAGTTACTCAGGGTACAAGATATAGGCATGAGATGTTGTCCAAACAATATTAGCACAAATCTTTCTTTTCAATGAACTAACAGAAACTAGTAGTATAACTATCTTAACTACCTTGTTTATATAGTTTTTTTTTCCTTTTCCCTTCCTTCCTTTCCCCTTTCACCCATCACAGTTTCTCTTTCCTTTTGAACAGTTCCTTCCCAATTCACAATATCTATTGCATATTTTAGGTCTTATTTACTCCTTCAGCTTTTCACACAAGTGAGACCACATGATGTTTACACATGTGGGTCTCATTTATTTCACTTATGATTGTGGTCTAGAGTTGCATCCATTTACTTATACAAGTCTCAAGTTTACCCTTCTTTATGGCTGAGTAGTACTCCATTATAGTAAAAAAAAAAAAAAAACACATCTTTTTTATCCATTCCTCCATTGATGGCATTCGGGATGTTCCCAAGATTTAGCTATTACAAATTGTGCTGCTATAAACATGGCTGCACATATATCACTGTGCTATGATGTTTTAATTCTTCTGGGAAGATATGCAGAAGGGGAATACCTGGGTCCAATGGGACCTCTAATCCTAGTTTATTGAGGGATCTCCACACTGATTTCAATAGTGGCTGCACCAGTCTACTCTCCCACCAACAGTGGAGAAGGGTTCCTTTTTCCCCACATCCCCTCCAGCATTTGTTATTTGTTGATTTCTTGATGATAGCCATTCTTTCTGTGTTGTTTTAATTAGCACCTCTCAGATGACCAATGATGTTGAACTAAAATTAGACCCATGCCTATCACCATGCACTAAACTAAAGTCAAAATGGATCAAGGATCTAAATATTAAAACAGAAACACTAAATATACCAGAAGAGAGAATAGGTAGAAATCTTGAAGACATAGGTGTGGGCAGAGACTTCAGGAACAAAACCCAGACTGCACAAAATACTACAAAGAATCAACAAATGCAATCTCACCTTACTAAAAAGCTTTTTCACAACAAAAGAAATCACCAACAGAATGAAAAGACAACCCACAGAATGGGAAAAAATTATAGCTGGTTGTCCCTCAAACAAAGGATGTATATCTAGAACATATAAAGAAATGAAAAAAATCAGGTTCCCCACATTCAAAGACCCACTCCAAAAATGGGCATCTGAGATGAATACACACTTCTCAGATGAAGAAATACAAATGGCAAATAAATATATGAAAAAACATTCTACATCATCAAAATGCCATTTTTAAATGTTTAGTATGATCTCAGTGCTATTGAAGTTAAATTGCATTTTACAGTAGATTTTGGAGTCAATTGAGCAATCATCACTACATCAAAAATGTACTAGATATTTTAGAAAGTACAAATTGGGCACATCAAGGGTTTCTTGCTTTTGTGTAAATAGATTCACAAAGAGAAAATCAAATCAGATATGCTCAAAATAAACTCCAACAGTGAAGCAGTTTCTTAAAATCATAAAACTGACCATGCACTTTTTGCCTGGGGATTTCTGTTTCCCTGTTCAGTGAGACCTTGTTGCAAATAAGATCCACTTTCTGAGGCTGAGACTTAATCTCTTTCTGCCTTACCCTCATTATGTATTACAATTGCTGTGAAGCCTTTATATAAAGCTAAACAAATTTATTTTCTTCTGGATAAATCTACTTGGAATTAAAAGTTTTAATACCAAGATAAATATTCATGAAATTAATGTATCTGTAATACAAGGTTACTTGTATTTCAAAATTACTATTTCTTTGGTAAAGCTAAAGTTAAAATTATCCCTACCAACGAGCTTCTTTCAGTAAATGATTATTGAAAGGACTCCCAAACAGTTTTCTTTTTTGCCCTTTCTACACAAATCTAGAAATAAGCTATAATTGAAGTAACTGTGATCTACATTGAAATAGAGAGAAAAATGCTCAACTAATTTTCTGAAAAGCATCTACTTACAATCAAGGAAAATCGTCATCAATAACCTCACTTTTTTGTCATCAGGCCCTATCATAAAACCCCAGGGTCTTAGTCAATCCGGCTGAACGTAGCTACCTTTAAATTTTGTGAACGTGTAAGGTACCATGGAAAGGAGCCTTGAAATAAGGGGAAATTGAAGATGCAGTATAATAACAGATAAAAAGAACAACCCTGTACAGATCATAGTCATATGTTTGTTATTACCATATGGCTGATTGATGGGACATCTAATACATATTTAGTCCAACCTATTTTGCAAAATTTTAATAAAAAGTCATTTTGATATATAAGTGGGTAGGGTAATTTATTTGTACATAAAAGGATGGGATCAGTTTGTGAATATATTTCAAAAGAATAAAAATGTAGTAAATACATTTAAAACTATGAGTGTAGAAAAATGTATTAATAATTCTATGTAATTCTGTATTCTGCTATCAATTTAACATCACAGGTGGTGGTGCTTTCTGTTGGTGCTGTCTTTATTTTAAAGTGGACGGTGTGATCTTGGAGAACACTAGGTTGTCAAGATAACCCAAAGACTTGGTTAATTCCATTCTTTGGGCAATTATGATGTACTGCCATCCATATTTCTAGGTTGTTATATTCAGTTATGATTTAATTCATGTGCTTTATAACTGTTCCTATATTCTGACTGTGAGACTTGGGGAAGCAGCAGGCTGTCGGTTAAGAGAACAAACTCTAATGTGTCAGACTGGATAGAGATTCCAGTTTCATTATGTAGTAACTCATATTTTGCATATGTTAAAATCTCTAGTTTCCTTTGTAATTAAGTGGGGAAGATCTACATCTACTACATAAAATTTTTCATCATGACTAAATTTAGTAATCTCTGAATTCTTGTCAAAGCATTCAATTTTTTGTTTTCATTTTTGTTTTTTTGAGACAGGGTCTCACTATGTAGTTCATGCTGGTCTTGGACTCCCTATAAAGCCCAGGCTGGCCTCCAATTTGTGGTAAACCTCCTGCCTCAGCCTCCAGAGTGCCAAGATCACATGTGTGCACCACCATGCCCACCAGAGTTCAAAATTAATAATGATTTAATTTTAATCATATTCACAAGTTTTGCTCTTATATAGCTCTATTTCTTCCTCCCTCCTTTGTGCTGTCGCTTTCACTCAGATTACAACATCATATATAGTTTCCAGATTTAAATTATTGTTTTATGCAATTTTTAAAACTCAGATAAAGTAAAAAAATATTTTTATGCTGTCTCTTTTATATCTACCTAGTAGTTACCTTTGCTGCTGGCCTTTATTTCTTCATTTCTTCTCAGGTTATATTCTAGTGTGTTTTCTCTTTCAGCCTGAAGAACTTTCTTTTTTGTTTCTTGTGAAGCAGGACTGCTAGTGATGAATTACCTATTTTTGTTTATCTGGAAATATCTTAATTTTTCCTTCATTTTTGAAGGGTAGTTTTACTGAATGTAGAACTCCTGTTAGTCTTTCTGATTTTTTAATGTCTCTCATGCCTCTGCCGCCGTGGTTTCTGATGACAAATACACTGTTAATCAGTAGCTTCTCTTCCAGCTTGTAAAATTCTTTGTCTTTGGCTTAACAGTTTAATTATGATGAACCAACTTGTGGTTCTCTTCATTTATTCTTCAGGCAGTTTGTTGAACTTCTTCAATTTGTGGCTTAATGTTTTTCATCAAGCTTGAGAAGTTTTCTTTGTTTCTATTATTTTTTCAAGTATCTTCTCTGTTCCTTTTTCTCTGTCTTGTTCTGAAACTTCTATTATGAGCATATTTTTGCCAGCTTCATAGTTTCTGAGGATCTCTTCTTTTTATCTTCATTCTACATATTTTTCTTTCTGCTTCTCAGATGGGATAGTCTCAATTTACGCTCTTTAGATTCAATAACCATCTCTTCCCAGGGTTCTGTGGAAGTTCTCTCTACATACATAATAACTGGATACAATATCTTCAGCACAAAGGGTACTGCAGGGGACTTCCTCCCATTTAGGAAGTCACATATGGGAATGACAGTATATTTACTTGTGCAAATATTGCAGCATTGCCTAAAATTGGAAAATTTTAGTTTCAGGTTTATAACTCATGCTATTAATTTTATAAATACAAACCAAAAAAGTGGAGGGAGACAAAAGGAAAAAAAACAAAAACTCAATTTTCCTTTCAACAGATTTAGTTATGTGAAAATGCTTTTGGGTGTTGGGATCTGCTTTGTTTAAAGAGGTCAGTGTTTTTTCACAATGACACTAGTGATGATAGAAGTAATTCTAATTTGTAATTTTAGTCTCATTATACTATCAGAGGTGTCTAGGTCTCTCCACAAATAAAAAAAATTTATAAAATAGAGGCAGGGCTTTAGTGTCCAATAGGATAAGAGGAGAAGTGAAGAATTTATCCTTATTTCCATTCTTACGTTCCATTCTTATGTTTTCCTTTTGAGGAGGAAAAATGCTTCATTCCGTAAGAATAATATCTGCTAAAGCTAAAAAAGCATGATTAAAGTAGGTACTCACCATTCAAGCCCCTGTTAAATAACTGATACAAGCATAGGTCGATAATGAATGTTACCCGTTTAAAAGAAAGACTTAGAAAGTAGGTCATTTTCAAGTGGCAAAGAAACTCACAGATTTGATAATTGTCAAAAAAAACATATACCTTTACAGTGGAGCCATCTGGCTGTCATCAATTTAACCAAGTAATTACATGTAAAATCACAGTAATAGTGGGATATCTGGTGTCATGGCCTCCCTGATATAATGCATTGTGGAGTATGTGACATCTTGTCATGAAAATATAAAATATAAATGTAACTAGCCATTGCTTTAGTTCTAACTTAATGTTTACAGGAAATACAGGAAACAGAGAATCAAAACAAATGACCCATCAAAAAATAACTAGAAAAATCTAGACTATGGGACACTCCCATATAATTTGTCTTACTTCTTCAAAAATTCATTAAATGAGGAAAAGCAAAAGGGACATAAAAAGAACTAAGATGTGTTATGCACATGTACCAACTCTCCATGTTGAATGCATTCATTTTGTACTGTAAACATGTACCAACAAAAATGAAAATTAAAAAAACAAATATTCATTAAAATGAAAGGTGGGATGATAGTTGTAGATTAGAAAAAACTAAAGAATCAGACCAACTAAATGAAAAGCATTATTTTAATGAGATCCATATTGAATTTTTAAAAGTTTTGTTTTGTGTAATTAGTAGATAGTGGTTTAATTATCTGCTGTTATGTTAAAAAAAATCATTTTAAATCACAATGGCTTAAGCAATGATTTATCACTTTCATGATTCTGTGGGTTGCCATGGTGGTTTTTCTGCATCTCTCATCTGAGTTCATCCTGTGCCTGTTAGATAGCCCTGTGCCTGTTAGCCCAGGGTCAGGGCTCAGTCAAGGTGTTGGGCCTGGCATCTTAGTTCTGTTCTAGGTGGGTAAGTTTTCTCATGGCATGGTATTCTGAAAAAAGCATTTACATAGGGAGCAACATATTAAAAGGTCAGGCAAATAAAATCACAAGACATTTTTAAAGCCTAGTCTTAGAAACCACACAGTGTCACTTCTGCTGCATTTTATTAGGCAAAACAGCACAGCACACATCCAGATTCAAGGGGAAGAGAAGTAGAGTCCTTACTTTAGTGAGAGAAATGACAAAGTTTCATTGTAAAAAGTAAGCTGAATGCAAGATGTTAGGGCACCCAGTTGTGGAACTACTCTACAGCAATAGTAATTATTCAATTATTATAAATGTTTATCAGGTAAATTATAGTGCTGAGATTACTCAGATGAGTATCTTCATTATTTCTTGAAATTGCTTTACATTTACACAGATGCACAGATATGCCTAAAGTAAATCTTGAAATATTAATGGAAGCTGAATATAGGTGATAAATATTTGGTAATCATTGAGTAATTCCTTATATTCTGTCACCTCAAATTAAAATATTGGAAAAATAAAACAAGTAATGAATAAGAACAGAAGGTTGGAAGAGGAAGTAGCACCAGAGATTAGTGCTGCTAGGGTCCACTAGTGGTGACACTATTGATGACACACGTTGTATTGACATACAGGTATGTGAGAGACAGGCTTAACTGTCAATTGATCAGCTTGAGAGCTATTCATGGGATAATAAGCACACTTCTGGGTGACTCTGGGTAGGTCCTATGGGTACAGCCTTTAGCACTATACATGGTCCCTGGCCCCTTCCTCTCTGGCACTACTCCCTTTCTCTGCTCCCTGTCCACCATAATCAAGCAGATTTATTCCACTGTGCCCTCTGCCATGACATTCCTGCCTTCAAGTCAGTAGACCACGGCCTAAGTCTTCTGAGCCAATTAACCTCTTCTCCTTTAAATTGTGCATGTCAACTATTTTCTCAGCAATGGGAAAGCTAACTAGCATAAGACACAACATATTAACACTGTATTTTTACTTTTCCAGAGTTTGAATTATGGTCAAGTCTTAAAATGGAGTGATAGGTTGATTGGTACGGGGTACAAAATCTGTAACTGCTTTGTAAGAAAAAGAGCATTTAAGGCAATTTGAGCATAATGAAGAAATGTATAACCAAGATGCCATTAATAAAGAAATTTGGCTAAAAGAAGGGACTCATGCAGCACAATAGGAATAGATACTTACTAAGTTTGTAGCAGATTTTGGCTGGACTCCAGGACGAGATGTTTCACCAATGACTATTAATGATTACTTGAGCCATAAAGTAGGACCTTGTATGAAATGTGATGTGTACTTTGAGTTAAAATATATAAATTATTGCTTAGGCAACAAATTTCTTGGTTTATTAAGAAATTTCTTGGTTTATTATTTTGGAAAAATTTGTATTAAAAAGTAGTTGCTGCATACAGTATGACATGGGGAGTAACTTGAGTGCAATACAAGTTCGGAAAGCTGGCAAAAACACATTCAGTGTAGCCTTTTTCTGTGTGACAGAGGTTACCATCTATCCTCTAAACGGCTGCTCTTTGAAGCCAGGATTAGTCCTAAGACAAAGAGCTATGGTATCGAGACAAGACGCATGAAAAATCTATACCTGAAAATAGATGGGATATTTTGTCTGATGAGATGTCCAGAGCTGCTGCAATCAGGGTGTATGCCAGGCCAATAATGATAATTTCCAAGCTTTTGTATATGCTATATGAAGAGAATGGTACCCAGAGATATGAAAAATTTTGCTCAAGATTTTGTATTAGAAACAAATCTCTTGAAAGCTCAGTATTTGTGCCAATTTTGTCACACAATTTATAATTATTTCCAGAAAATTTTTTTAAATGGTGTTATAATCCATACAATAAATCTGAATGGGTCTTTGGCATGTGTAATACAAAGATCTCCAAAAGGAAAGACATTGGGATTATTGCTGATTGGACTAGTTTTAAGAGAAATCAAGTTTATAAACAAAAAAATTTATACTGTGCCTACAGGGAAATATATTTTGCCTGTCCATGGCCCCAAGACTGGGGCCCAGGCATTTCTTCAGGACACCATTTTGTCCCTACCTCTTTGAGAGCCAAGCTATTTTTCATCACTTATTCTTATCTCTGCCACAGCAGATGGAGCGATGAAATTATCTTCCTCTGCCTTTTGCTTCATGAAACTGTCAGAAACACTCTCCACTGACAGGAGCTAGAGCTGGTGCACCTGAAGTACAGGGACTCAGGAGTTGATACTCATTCCTCATTCAGGTTTCATGATCTTCCCAGTTTTAGATTGCTTGAAAACTAGAAGTTAGGGCTGCCATTTTATCAAATCTGAGAGCACAGGTGTGGTGGAACAGCAAGTTTGACCTGGATTTGGTTCTGCTGTCACTGCTTAGTGTCCTCTGGGATGTTGCCTTGCATCTCTGAAAATAATAGGCATAATAATATCTACTCTATAAGGATAAACAGGATTATCCATGTAAAGGACCTAGCAAAATATTTGTTATATGTGCATGACAATATTTTCCCTCCATCCTTTAAAAGACCAATTTTTGAAATTATTTAATTCTCTCATTCATTTTCACCTGCAAGGTAAGAAAGCATTTTACTTGTAAGTATTTCAAACCAACTCAGAATAGAAATATTTTCCTTAGATTTTTTTTCCCTTAGTAATGATAGAATGATTCCATTTTTATCTCAGTGATCTGGACAGTTTCTAGCTGATCAGGGCTGATAACAAGAAGAGGAAGAAGGGAAAATGAATCCAACCAACTGAAATCTGTGCCATCAATAAGGGTTTACTGTGAAAAATAAGAAAGGCTTGAAGCTCAAGTACAAATAAAATACTCAATCATTCCCTCAGCAATCATTTATTCAATACTGCCTACAGGCCAACCAGTGGGCTTGACACTGGGGATAAAGTCACAAATATGTTAGTTTCCAGTAGATTAATCACTAAATGCCCTCTAATTTTCACACACCCCTGCATCTATTCCCTCTGCAATGGACCTTGCAGCTACACTCCTCATGATGTACAGAATATTTTCCATGTCTTTATTATTACTGTTGTTGTTGTTTGGTGGTACTGGAGATTGAACTCTAGGCCTCAATCATGTTAGGCAAACACCTAGTACTTGTTATTTTATTTTGAAACAGGACCTCACTAAAATTGCCCAGGCTGGCTTTGAACTTGGGATCTGCTCACCTCAGCTTCCTGCGTAGCTGAAATTAGAGATGTGCTCTGCCACATCTAGTGTTTTTCTACCTCTTTAATTTGACCTGGTTTTGGGACTTGCTTAGGCTGACAGAATGTAACAAAGGTGACAATGTGCTAGTTAGTTCCAAACATAGGCTTCAAGAAGATTTGCCCTCACTCCCTTGCTGGAGGATTAGAGACCATGTGGAGAGAAACAAGGGATCCTTGCCCATAGCCAGCAGACTCCCAAGCTAAGTTGCCCAGCTAACTGGTCACTGCCCACAGATGCGTAAAGAAACACAGCTGAGATCAGAACTACCCTGTGACTTGCAGACTCATGAGCTGCTGCTTTAGACTTTCTGTTTTTTATATGATTCACTATGCAGCAAGAATGAAGTAATCCACAGTACTTGACTTCAAGTTTAGAATACTGTGGGTGTAGAAGCCAAACTCAAATATTCAGAAAAAGACAACTGTATTATAACCTCTCAAAGTCAATGGAGAGCCATAATGTATTAATAGTCAATGGCCACGGTGCCAGCTGTGACCAAATCAGGAAGGCACAGGCACACTGAATAAAGATATTTTCATTTTTTATAGGGACAGAAGGTGCAAAAATGCCTGTAAATAAAAAACTTTAGCACAAGTTACATTATTAAATGTTTGTTACTCTGTCTTTGGTTGTTTGGTTGCTTCTTGCAGCCATGTGTTGTTCATGGGCGCAATTTCAGAATGGTGACCCAGGTCTCTGCATCCCAGAAGTTTCACAAAGTGACCTCCCTCTTCCTAGTGTTAGTCAAGACTCATGATCTGGAGAATTTCTTCCCAAGGTTGCATTATGAATTTTAAGTATTTTAGCAAGTTATTCTTTGAAAGAACACAGAGCATTTTAAGTTAATTAAACTAATTTGTAACGTAGCATATTGTAATCCTCATGACAGTTCAGTATCAATATCAAATCTACTCCAAGTAAGGCCTGAGGTCTAATAATATCCCAGCTATCACGGCTCCTCTTTAATTCATGGATCTGGGTCAAGTAGACTTCCACTGAGTATTAACCAAAGTTTCTTGTAATACCACAGCCTCATTGTGTTAGGCAAAGTTCAGACAATAAGCAAGTAGACAACTAGGGTTGAGAGGATATTCATTTTGAAGGATTTTCATTTTTAATAGTGTTTGTTGTTGAAATATTTGGTCAATATGCCAATTTAAAGGCTCAATTTCATGTAAATGTGAAATTGCTCTATACTATATTTAAATATAACTATTATTGTCATTACCACTATGTACATCCACACACGCACACACACAAACACACACACAAGTTTTTTGTCTCTGTAATAGTAGATTGCAACCATCTATGGTTCTTTTAAAAAAAAAAGTCAGCCTTAATTTTATTGACTTGCTTTGGGAACTAGCATGTGATACAGGATGTTTGATGTGCATTCAAAATGAATGTACATTCTGCTGTTATTGGCTAGGATGTTTTGGAGATGTCTCTTAGGTCCTTTAAATGAAGAATCATTCTTTATATATCATTTTTCTGTCACTCTCATATCCAATCCATCAGCAAAACCTGCCCATTCTAATTCCTTAGACCAATTCTGTTCTCTCCTTTTCCTTTCTGACCTCTTTAAATGACAGCCACTCATCCCTTTGCTGAACTTTTTCAGTAGTTCTCAAAATGTCTCCCTGCTTCCTTTGTTGTCACCTTCCATTCACTTAGCAGCTATTAAAAATGTAAACTATAAAATGATGCTCTCTTCTTTAAAGCCCATTAAATGATTTTGTTTGCACTAAAAATAAAATCAAGCTTCTCATGATCATTTCCAAGATCCTATATCATCTACCTTCTGTCTCTATGACTGATTTTATCTCTATCACTTCCTTTCTTGCTCACCATACTTCAGGCAGTGACCTTTCATTTCAAGAAAAGTCTGCACAAGTCTTTTCCTCGGCTCTTGTTTTTTATGTGCCTTAAAGAGGATGTCATTTTCTTAGAGAAGCCTTGCCTGAATGCACCAGGTGATGCAGACCATTTCTTCATTCTAAATTCCAGTACTACTTGTTTTTTTTCATAAACGAGTTTTGACTTACAATTTACTTAGTTGTTCAATTATTTGTATTTTGCCTTGCTTCCTCATTAGGTAATAAAATCCATGTGGGTAGGCATCCCCAACTCTCTTCTTCACTAGGTTTCTTTCTCTTTTATCAGCTACAGTGCCTAGTACATAGCTGTGAACACAACTATATGTTAATCAAATAAAAGAATAAAATGTATACTGTATATGAGGTACCATCTCAGATACTTTAAAATCTTTCTTAGTCTTCCAAATTTTGATGTGGTACTATTAAGACTAACATGACTAATTACAGTATTAACATGAAGCTCAAATTATAGCTGAGGCAACAGAAGAACTCAGGAGACTAAGTGACATTTTCAATAATACATTATTAGTATTTAACACAGAATCTCAACACCGACATTTTTCTATTCTATAGCTCAGAATCTTAGCCAGTATAATGCTGTGTTCTCCTGGAAGCCATGGGCAGCTGCTTGCAGGGGAAAAGATCTGCCCTCCCACATGCCTGAGGGCATTGGACTCTTAAGAGGAACAAAAAGAAGAGAAGAAAGAAGTCAGTATATTTCAGATTGAGCTCATATTGGAATGCCTGAGTCTCTCGCAAGTCCTAGGGTAAGACCTAACCCAGATACACCGGACATAAATGCCTAAAGTAACTTCATTAATCCCATAGGCTAGAATTGGTGTTTGCAGTGTCAAAGGTAGACAAGGAAACCCCAGCAAGGTCCTAGCTTTTGGACAAGGTAGAGAAAACTTTAAAACAAAACAAACAGCTTAATGGTTTTCTATAGTATCTGCATTCAAGAAGACTGACGATGGTTGTATTTGGGCTTTTTAGAATTTGCTTTCTTAATTTCTAAAATGCAGGTAGTAGTAGTTGTTATGGTTTATATCTAGGTATCTCACAAATCCTCGTGTGCTCATAGGTGGGGCTTTGAAGAGGTGACCAGATCATGGGTGTGTGATACTCATCACTGCATTAGTCCACTGATGAGTTTATAGTTTGGTTCGATGTTGGGAGGTGAACCCTAGTGGGAAGAGGTGGGCTACTGTAGGCATGGCATGGGAGAGTGTATGTGTCCCTCCTTCCCTCTTGATCTCTCTCTCTCTGCTTCCTGCCTGCCATGCCATGAACTGTTTCTCCTCTGCCATGCCCCTCTGCCATGCTGCCCTGCCTTGGAGATAGCAGACTATGGACTAGAACCTCTACAAATTGTAAGCCAAAATTAACTTCTCCTCCTTTAGTTTGCAGGTGTCAGGTATTGTGTCTCAAGTGACAAGAAGTTAATTAAGACAATAGTTTTTAGCTTACAAAATTTTTAGCAGAATTAAATTATACCAGTGAAGAGCTAAGCGTATTTCCTGAATGTACAGTTTCAATCAAATCTATCATCCATATTCTTACTATTAACATCAGTAGTAAGATATTTTAGTCACTGTTGTTGAAATTGTCTCTCAGAAGATAGCTAGACACTCTGTTGAAATCTTATCCATAAGCCATATGGATACATCATTTCCAGGCAAAGTTAGTTGAAAGTCAGAAAAAATTTAATCTATGTAGGTGTCAGATTTTCTTGCCTTAAAGGCAATTATATCAAATTAAACATTTTAAATGTAATGTTTCCTCTCTGCATTGGACACATTATTTTCAAATTATAGCTAAATTTACAAGAATTAAGGCCCTGAATTCACAATATCATTACCTTCCAAGTACCTCAAATTACTATTTTCAATTACTATAGTAAGTCACAAGCAGAGAAATCTTGGCAGATGCACAATTTTCCAAAGAGAAAAGTTGAACAGGGAAAAGTTAACTAGGATAAGATGTCCATACAACAGCAAAGACAAATTTCTATGAGACCAGCCAGCCTGGCAGTTATCAGGTCACTGATGTTTTCTCTTGGACACCATTAATGTACACTTTTCCTTTGGGCAAATTCCTGAGAACTCACCAACCGGAAATACTTGTTTAGAATTTATATTTTCCCCTCTTTCCAGTGATTTTTATTCATTTCCAATCATATTGATGCTCTGAAGTTTATACCATTATGGGATTATGGATTTTTAAAAATATCTTAACATTTTTTATTTCAATAATATGGTCATTATAGAAAATGTACAAAAGTACCCAAATATTTCACAATTCTTGCCTTCTATATAGAAATGAAAATTATCATTGTTACCTTTTTTATTTTTTCTTGAGACACCAGTATAATATGTACATTTTTCTTTGCAAAATCACGTTATGTATACATACTTTGTTTCTCATGTGCTTATTCTCACCTTATGATGTATAATGAACTACAGCATTTCCACACCATTTAATAATCTCATAGAACATGATTTTTTATGGCTATATTATATGAACACATAATTTATATAGCAAATTTCCCTTTTTTGGACAGTGTCTCCAAATTTTTCATCATGACTAATGCTTGGAGGGAGATTTTTGTACATAAATATTTCTGCACATCATTGATTATTTTCTTTTATTTATTTTTTATTTTTTATGTGGGTACCAGAGGTCAAACTCAGGGTCTCGCACTTGCCAGCAAGTGCTTGTGCCGCTGAGTGATATCACCAGCCCTTTTTTCCTTTTTACGTGGGTACCAGGAGTTGAACTCTGGACCTCGAGCTTGCCAGGCAGGCACACATGCCGCTGAGCTATCTCACCGGCCCCATTGATTATTTTCTTAAGACACATTTCTGGAAATGAATTTTTGGGAGAAAATTGAAATCTTTATTCCCAAATTATTTTATAGAATAGTTGAGTAAAGGTACGTTCTGGCTAGCACCACATAAGAGCAGTTGTTTCATCATATTCTTGTTAACACCTATATTTGTATGCAAATTAATTTTAAGTATTCATTTGTTGCAATGCAAATAGTATGTTATTGCTTACAAATAGTATGTTATTGTGAATAGTATGCTATAGTTTTACTTTGGTTACCAGCAAGATGGATTTTTTTTCATGTGATTATCACTTATTTATATTTCTGTACTATTTTTGTGGTTTGATTATTTTCCTATTATTATATTAATTGAATCATTGATCTATATGAACTTTAATATGTAAAACTCATTAGCCACTATTTGTTTTGTAACCATTATTGGGGCAAAATACCTGACACAATTTAAAAGAGGAGAAGTTTATTTGGCTTACAGTTTTAAAGATTTAAGCTGATGATACATCATGGCAGAAGAACATGGTGGAGGAAAGCTGCTCATCCCATGACATCTGGAAGGTAGAAAGACAGAGAAGGAGTCAGAAACGAAGGGACCAGGGAACAGATATAACCATCAAGGTCACACCTTCTAACCATGCACATCCAGAACTGTGTTTTACTGGTCTCCAAGGCATCTCTCAAGACAATGAAGTTGACAATAAAGGTTAACTATCATAATACCTTACAATAAAACACATATTGTCTCCTAAATTCTCACTGCATTCTACTTTTCCTTATGGTGGTTTCTAGCTGTGTAGAAATTTTAAAATGTCTAGTGAAAGTGTCATTCCCCCTTTCTGACTTATTTCTCTGCTTTTAGTCTTAGGAAGGTTTTATCAACTTGACAGACGATAAATATCACTTACAGGTTATGTTATTTTATTAGATATACATTTCACTATTTTAGCTCTTAAATTCATAAATTTTTATGATAGTGTATTGCCTCTTCTTTCTATGTAAGTAGAACTGTATCTGCTCCACCCTAATATCTTTCATATGTACCTTACACATTATCAATACTAGAACAAAATGCTGGACTATACTGTTTTCATATTCCTGAGTTGTCATGATATTTTTTATTTATCAAATTGACTGGCTTTTGTAAATTCTCCTAAAGCTGCAATCTTGATAGTGCAATCCCATATCCTTTCTCTTACATTTTGTTCCTGCTTACCATAGCGTCTTGTCCAATAATTTTATTGATGCCTCTGGACTTTTCTTGTGGAGTTATAGAGTTGGTAGTGATTCCAGTCTTCTCCATTGGCATCCATTTTCTGGAGCAGCCTAATCTGTCACTTTGAAAAGTATTTGCTCAGGTCTCAAAGAATCCACTACTCTCATGTCTTCATGAGAAGTAAAATGCCCCAATATTAACCTGAGTATCACTTATATAGTTACTGTCCAAGGTCACACAACAAATTTTGAAATTGCATTTTTGAGGACTCAAATACATTTAAAGAGCACAGGAGAATAAGTTTGGAGAGTAATGAGGCCTGGGTACTTGTCATAGCCAAATTCTAAAAATGCCCCCTACTTGAAATTCTGTCTTAATTCCTATAAATGTGAACATAAGCTATCGCATCCATGAAAGTGTTATATTACCTAGAAAAAAAGGAATGTGAAGATGTTGTTAAGTTAGCAATTAATTGACTCCAAAATAGGGAGATTATCCTACATTATCACTTGGGTTAATCTAATGATACAAGTCCCTCTGCACTGATCTGCTTTCCCATGTCTGAAATACTATACCAGGCACAAAAAATCTAAAGGAGAGTTTTCATTTGTTTTGGGGGTTTCAGTCCACGGTTCGTTGGTGCCAAGGCAGAAACATCATGGCAGAAGGGTGTGGTGAAGCTGTTTAGTTCGTGGCAGCCAGAAAGCAGAGCAGGAAACAATGCCTGAAAGCAAGAACATACCACGGCATGACAGAATCTTTGCACTACGGTGGGCATCACTTACAGTTGTGCAAACTGAGGCTCAGAGACTTTAATCGACATGGAGTAAGTCACACAGCTGATAAGTGACATAGTAAGGGCTGCAGGCCATTGTCTATCAGACAACGACTATAGTATTACTCTTGACTGTAGTAATATTCAGCTAGAAGTAACAGAAAAAAAAGAGCTATAGGTCAGAGGTGTTGTGGAAGGGAGTGTTAATTTAGAATCTGGTCACTTTCCACACGATTACTTCAGCTCTGTCACTTGGGTCCCCATAAAATCAACGCTGATTTACTCTGAGCTCCAGGCCCTGCCTCATAAAGGAATCTTTGTAATTCTCTCATCATCCTCTGGGATGACAAATAACATCAATCATTAAAAATGACATCCGTAATTTTGCAGCCAGAGAAGCCGATCTTTCAAAGCTGTCAGTGAAACAAAAGGAATTTTTAGGAGCTGTTGATACAATCTCTTTAAATCTTGGGAAATTCTAAAGCATGAAGATGAACTGTCTCTTTAGGAATTGCAGGATAAGTGTGTGCTACGACTGGCATATACCACCCATGGCCACGATGTTAGTGGAGGCAAGGTGCCAGGCCCTGTGGCTTAATCATTAACTTGCCGAATGATCTGAGTCAAAGAAGTTAATGGCTTCATCCAGAGTTGGAGCAGTGGAGGGCAGGCAGGCAGTCAGGGGCATAAGCTGTGGATTGTAGGAAGTGAGGTGGAAACCAAAGCCACAGGGGAACCAAGTATAGCTAGTGGCCCCAGCTCCACTTCAGAACTGCTGGTCATTTAAAGAATAAAATGAATTCTGCATTACAAACCCTCAATTTCACAGAATCTAATGTCAGCTTAACGATATTATTTCCTTGTCCTCTTCACTAAGTTTTCCAAGACAGCGAAATCGCTGAATTGTGAACATGTCAATAATCTCCATAGCCCTGTGCAAAATAAACAGGGAGAAAAGAAAAGAAATAAGATGCCCATGTTGAAAAAAAAGAGGAGTGGGAAGAATAGAAGAGTGAGCCTAGAACTTATGTCCTTTCCTCACCAGAGGCAGAAAGCTAATTAGTCTAAATAAGGAAAAGCTCAGAGCACCAAGACTAACGAACAGAGTAGCTCTAACAGAGTAGAAAGCAGGAATCCTGCAAACAGCTGCAGCTGCAGAAAGGGTGGGGGAGAGGGGAGGAGGTTGCCTATTCCAGGAAAGGGGAGGGTGCACCAGAGGGAGATGTCTCCACTTGGATTCCAGGTCTGAGTCAGCATTCAAGGTGAGACAGAGCTGCAGTGTGGTCAATGAACTCAGTGCACATACCCACACAACGTTTACTTCTCCATGCTAGTTCCGAACACGCTTTTGTTTGTTCCATTGGTTATATTTTAGAGAAAAGTCTAACTGCAGCTGTTATGGTACAAGCATCTGAGAAACTGGTGACCTACATCGTTAGCTATACTTGGTTCCTAGAAAGCTGTCCTTGTTTTGTAATCTGGCTTTTTTTTCCCTCTGTTCTTAGACTGCAGCGAATTGTGGAATTGCTGTTAACAATCCCCTCCTCCAATTCCAGGGATTTCCAGACTGGGGAGCCAGGATTATTCAGTCCCTAGGGTGGAAGTCAGCATCAGGGGCTAGAATAATTTTCCTTGCCCTTGCTTGCTTACCTGGCATTTCCTGTAAATACCTCCTTCTTCCAAGATACCCCTGCTATAATTAGCAAGCATGATTCTATTTTTAGTGCAATAGCTGAGAGGGTATAATTGGAAACCACAGAAGCCATTATTTTCTTTTTTTTTTTAAGAGCGTATTCCTATCATCATATAATCTTCTCCTCCCACTCATTCATACCTGGTTCTTCTTATGTTCAATTAGATCATACCTGGGTTAAGAGATCTTTCTGTTTAGCCTTTAGAGATTACTTTGCTTGAAATCTGCAAAATGGTGACGTATGGTTGACTATAACAGAGTTAATGTTCCCTTCAGCTTGGCTAAACTTCAGTTTCTTCCTAACTATAGGCGCCTGACCTCTTACTTTAGAAAACTTACTATTCTAAATTTTTCTGCCCCTTTGAAATGTAAATCTTCTTCAGACCAAAAATGTCTTTCTCAAGAACCTGGAAGCCATCTCTTGGAAATATAATCACTAAGAAGAAAGTGCCCTGGTCTCCCAGTCTCTGGGATGGTAAAACCCTAATTTCAATAAATTCTGGATAATGAACACTGATGGCCTAATGACATTGATTAGTCTCCTTCCTAACTTCTAGTTATTTTGTATTAGTTTACCCTAGTGATTAAGAACACTTCCAACTTGATTTAGTAGAGTTAAGTACAATCTCTCTCCCCTATTAATTGGCCTTTTTTCAACAATCATAAATAAAATTTTCCTTGCCTGTTAATTTGGAGTTCAATACTGAAGTCACTCCTTCCTCATGCAGTACCACAAATAAGATAGGTTTTGCCATCTTTAACAAATGTCTGCTATACATCCTTTTTACCATGGTACACCTAGAATATTGCATTTCCCTTTTGTATGATATAAAATCACACATCCTAGATATTATTTACTAATTTATAGACCCAGCCCTGATGTAATTCATTCAACTGCCATGAATTAGGGACATTTATTAATAGACATGATTTTTGTTCTCATAGGTTTTACTGCATGGTGAAAGAGAGCAAATATTACTTCAAGAATCCCACAACTAAATATAACATTGCAAATGTGAAAAGTTCTATAAGGGAAAAAATAAATGTGGTGTAAGAGCATGAGATCAAGTGAAGGTGACCTCATCAAGACAGAGGAATAGTATACATTTAGTTCCCCTTTGAGAATTTTTAGTAGAAATAATATTAAGAAGGTGAGTCAGGGGCCAGTGAGATGGCTCAGCGGTGTAAGCGCCTGCCTGGCAAGCGTGAGGGCCCAAGTTCGACTCCCGGAACCCACATACGAAAAAAGGGCGGGTGATATCGCTCAGCGGCACAGGCGCCTGCTGGCGCGCGAGGGCCTGAGGTCGACCCCCTGGTACCCACAAAAAAAAAAAAAAAGGTGAGTCAGTGATACTATAGTGCAGACTCTGTCTCTATAGGGATTGAGGAGATCTCTCAAAGAAGACATGGGGACCTCGACTCAGCCTGCTTGGTAGGTTCTTGACTCTCATCACAGAAAAAGAATTAGAGATTGCATCCGCGAAAAGTATAGACAGATCTTATTAGACAGAGTTAAAGTACATACTCAGAGAAAACAGAGTATGGGTCCTCAGGGGATGGGGATAGGTATGTGTTTTTGGAGGTGTCCTTTAAGATGAGTGATCTAAGATATTGTGTCTAAAAACATCCTGTGAGCCCTTCCAATCTGTTTGTTCGTCTGAAGTTCAGGTCACTGCCCTTTTCTTTGTCGACTAAACTAATTTATGGACTTTTGGTGTTTTAAGGAATTTGGATGTGATAGACCTGGAAGAAAAAGCAAACAAGATTAGGGAGTAAAGATATGATGTATAGAAAAGGGCAACTCTGGATAATTTTGTGCACTGAAGTGACAGCTTTTTAAAATTTTTAAATTATAATTTTCCTCGTTTTCTTTCTCTTTTATTTCTTCTACTTCATATCCTTGTCAGTGATGGTTGATATTATCTGGTCTAGTCAGTGGTAATATATCCACCTTCCCTAATGTTCCTTCTCATTGATGCATTTGCGTCTTTGGGGAGTTGCACAGTGGCCTTTGGGATTGGCTTCAGATCCTGCCTCTCCTCCACTCAGTGTTTTGGAGTAAGCTTTGCTTTCCATTCATTCCTGAAGATTTAGTATTTTTCACTCCTGATAACTTGATATTGGATAATGTGCTCATTAGACTCCATTTGACCACTCATTCGCTACACCTCAGTTCTATTCTACATCCTTATTCACTGTGTTCTGGGACCCAGGAGGCTAACCTCCCAAAACTGTATTACTTAGGCATCCTTTATTTTTTGGGGTGGATGAGATGAGCCAAAAAGAAGCCTCTGTTGGAAGTAGACAGGCAAGAGAAGAGGCAAGTTGCAGTTGTAAGCTTACTTTGGGCAGAGTGTCTAGCAACAGCAATATACCTTCATTGTCACGGTCAATATCAGGGAGGTTCCACTTCAAGCTTCCATAGTGCTATTTCTGCCTCTTGGTCCTTCAAGTCTGAATTAGCAAAGGTTTCTACTATTGGTATTCTTAAAGTGCCTCAACATCTTTTGCTTTTTAATAGTGCTTATATATCTATAACTATTCCTTTCATTCAAATTTCTTGTGCTATATTAATTGGATTCTGTTTCCATATGGGATCTTGACCAAAGTAAACGTTCTCGCTAAAGCAATCTCTATTTCAGATGGAAATATAGTTCTCTGTTGTTCTATCTTCAAAGTCAACAATTAGCCCTAATAACTCATATACCCAACCCTGGTTCTTGAATGCCCCAATCTAGGTTTATCCCTAAGTCTGTTGTAGTCCAGGGATGGAAATTGAGTAGGTCAACGATGGTTCTAACACAGTACAGGAACTTCAAATATTACTTGAGATGCAATTGTTTCTACTGTCTTTATTCTCTGAAAAATGCTTGGATCCATTTTGTTCTAAGCCCAGGAATCACTAGGTTCCCTAAAGATGAGTTTTAGGTTCAGTTGAATAAGTTTGGTTTATCACTTTATTTGTAGTTGCCCAGTTGGTGTCTGAGATGCTTATTTATTTTTGCTTCCGTCTTTAATGAGCCTACCAAATGCAATGTAGTAACTGATCCTATGGTACAAAAGTGATTTTTAAAAATTTTTCTGGTTCTCATTATTTCTGATATCTACCTCCCTAAAAATGCTAAGGCTCATATTCATGTGACAATTGAGTGATACAGTCAGATTTCATAATTCAGGATTTTTTGGGGGGTATTATGCTTTAGATCTGGGGTGTCCCACAAAAGAAACATATTCAGTGTTGGGGGTTTTGGAAGGTGATTGGATCATGGCAGTGCTGTAACTCACTTGCTGTTAGGAGGTGGGGCCTGGTTGGAGGTGGATCACTGGGGGCATAATCTGAAGAGTATATCTCTCTCCCCAGCTCCTCCCTTTTTCCTTTTGCTTCCTATCCCCCAAGATATGAGCTGCTTTCCTCTGCTAGACCTTTCTGTCATGCTCTTACTCTCTTGGAGCCAGCCATCTATGGACTGAAAATGTGATTCAGAATAAACCTTTTCTTCTTTACATTGTGGTATTTTTCCCGACCAGGAGAAACTGACAAAGACAGATTTTGGTACCAACAGTGGGGTTGTGGCTATAAATATACCTGACCACGTGGTTCAGAAGCTTTTGGAGTGCTTTCCCAGAGGAGTTTGGAAAGATTTGAAGGTACCCGCCAGAGAAGCCATAGAATTCTGTAAGTATCTTGATGGGAGATTCTAGTAAGAACTCAGAAAATCAGAACCTGATAGAAATGCAGATGGTAAAGGCCAGGCATAGGAAATTTCATTTGGGAAGAAGAATTCCATTGGCAGTTGGATTTGAAACAGTGCTCTGGTAGAAAATTTGTCTACATTTTGCCTATGTCCTGAGACTTTGCAGTAGACTGAGATTGGGGGCAGCAGACCAGTAATTTGGTGGAGGAAATTTTAAGGCAGTCCATCATTCAGGCTGTGGTAAGGACATTTCTGACTGGTTACAGCCAGATTTACAGTGCTAATTAGGAACAAAAAGAGACCATTTCAAAGGTTTATCATTTCACCAGGAAGAAAGCATCTACAAATTTGAGGAAAGGAGTGCTTAATTATTGGAAAGATTAACAGTAAAAGAGGTGAAGTACGCTGCATCAGGACAATAGGAAAAGTGCCTTGGGGACATCTCACAAATCAGCAAGACCCCACCATTCACAGGCTCAAGGGTGCAAAAGTGTAAGGTTCTCATTTGAAAAGAGTTCCCTTCTAGCCCTATTCAGAAGGAGGGCTGCCTAGATAATTGGATTCCTGGGATTCATTTCACGGTGCTGAGGCACTCAGGACCCTCTGCTGCCATGATCCAAAGAAGCTTGGCTACCACTTGAGGTGGTAGCAGAACTTGGCATCATCCACAAAGTGCTGGTTTCACAGGGATGCAAAAATGCAAGTTGTGGGATCAGGAAGGCTTCCATTCAGATTTCAAAGAAAGGCCTGAGAGACCAGGCAGCATGCCCCTGAAAGAGCAGTGCATGAAGCTGTAAGAGTGAAGCCAAAAGTGTGGTGAAGACACCAGGAATTTGGAAAAGCCAGGATTGTGGAAGATCTGCAGAGGAAAGCCACGGGTAATAACTATTGTCACTCCAAGAAAAAGGCCAAGAGGACTGCAAACAACAATGCCATAGGGGTGGTGTGGTCCGTGCTGTTCATAAATCATATCATGCTACAACTTATCCTGGATACTGGACATGGAACTACAGGATTTGGTTTGTCCTGTGGAGTTTTGGTCTTGCTTTAATCCCTTTCATTTCTACTCCCTACTTCTCCCTTTTGGAATGGGAATGTTGACCCTGTGCCATTGTATGTCAGAAGTGTTTAACTTTGATTTTTATTTTCCAGGGACTCACAGTTAAGAGTTTGCCTTGGGTCTCAGAGGAAACTTTTAGACTTTTCAGTAGTGCTGGGACTGTTAGGTATTGGCAGCTCTAGAGATGGGTTAAATGCATTTTGAAGGAAGAGATGTGTATGAGTCTTTGGGGAATGTTATGGTTTAGATCTGGGGAGTCTGCCAAAGATGCATGTCTTCACTTCAAAGGTGGAGATTTTGGAAGGTAATTAAATCATGGGTTAGAAGATAGCTAGTTTGTGATAAGGAGGTAGGGCCTGGTTGGAGGTAGATCACTGGGAGCATAATTTGGAAGGGCATATCTCTCTTCCTAGTTCCTCCCTTCTGTCTCTGCTTCCTGTCCCCCATGATATGAGCAGCTTTCCTCCACCAGACCCTTCCACATGCTCTTCCTGTATTGGAGCCAGAGGGTCATGGACTAAAACCATGAGACAAAATAAGCCTCTTCTCCCTTAAATTTTGGGTGTACCACATTTTGTCCCAGGGACAAGAAATTGACTAAAACAGGAAGTAATGCCTCAGTTTGGGGTTTATTTACTAACTTTCCACTCCCCACTTGTTTGCTGAGGGAAGAAAAAGCTTACCAATTTCATGTTTCATTCCCAAAGAATCTTGTCTGCCTAGCTGCCTAAAAAGACTGTGTTAGATGGATTCAGATGGAAATGTTGAGAACTTTTATTCTCAACAAACTCACTTGCAAATGCCCTAATTCCCCAAAACAATTTCCAGTTATAAAATTTCCAGCATTATTACAGGCTTGTAGGAGTAATAACAGACAAGAAGGAATAAGAGTCTTTACAAGAGGGCAGATGAAATTCCTACTCTATTTGGATAAATACTTTTATTAGTTAGAGAGAGAGACTAGCTTCTTTTAGTTCTATTCTAGATTCTTTGTTTTCAAGAATTCTCCACCTAATAATCCTAGATGAGAGAGAGAGAGAGAGAGGGTAGAAATCTCACAATGAAGATTGAGCTTTAATTTCTGTAAGATGTGATGTTGCCCATACAATTTTGAATTTATAATTTGATAATATAAACATATATGTGGCAAATCAATTATATTTTTATCCACGAACCTAACCCCCATTCCAAGGATTGGAGGGTTGCCAGCACTTTGTAACCTTTCATTTGTTCCTCTGTCTTTTTCATCTGTCTTAGTTACTTTCTTGTCACTGAGACACAATATCCAATACCCACAATTTAACAGAGGAAAGGTTTATTTTGTCTTACCGTGTGTAGAGGTTTCAGTCCATAGTCAGTTAGCTCTAAAGCAAGGTGGCATGGCAGGAGCATGGCAGGGGCATGGCAGGGGCATGGCAGAGGAGAAAGAGTTCATGGCATGGCAGGCAGGAAGCAGTGAGCCATCAGGGAAGGAGGATCTATGTATCTACATCTATCTATATCTATATCAATATCTGTATCTATATCTATATCTACATCTACATCTATATCATCTGTAGATGATAGATAGAGAGATGATAGATCCTTCTAGGCCAAACCCACATTGACCATCCTCTTCCCACCAGACTTCACCTCCCAACATCACATGCAGCTATAAACCCATCAGTGGACTAATCCAGTATCGCACACCCATGATCCAGTCACCTCCCCAAAAGCCTCACCTATAAGCACATGAGGCTTTGGGGGAGCATCTGGATATAAGCCATAACACCATCTCTGCTTTCCTGTCAGAAGCAGCTTTTCCCCTGTGTCCAGCCTTTCTCTAGCACTTACTTTATTCCCAATAGTACTTTCTATGATATTCCCTCCCCATTATTCTTCTCTTTCTAATGAAAATGGAGATGGCTATTTTATAGATTTAAAATTAATGTATCTAGTGTTCTTTAAGAGTACTCTTCATTAATCTGACTAATCAAGTTTTAATGTAACACAGAAATGTTTGAGAAGATTTTTGTAACCTGGCATCATTTTACTTTCTTGGGAACAGTCTGGCTGCTTCTGGGATAAGTTGTGTATGACTCAGTTGATTAGCCAAGTAGCCACTGATTTTATTTGTTTTTTTTTGTTTGTTTGTTTTTTGTTTGTTTTTTGAGACAAGGTCTCGCTTGGTCAGGCTGGCTTGGAATTCACTATGTAGCCCAGGCTGGCCTCAAACTTGCAGTGATCCTCCTGCCTCAGCTTCCCTAGTGATGAGATTACAGGCATGTGCCAGCATGCCTGGCTAAGGAGCCACTGATTTTGATAACCATGGTAGCAAAAGTCAAAGAAAAAGTAACATTAAAACAAACACTAACTCCTAAATCATATATAATGACTGCTTTCTAAGATATTTGCAAGACATCCAAAATAAATTAAGTTTAAAGGTCAAAGTGATTGTAATATAGGAGCAAAATTAGTCCAATTATTTTATATAATTTGTCTGGATTCAAGAATATGAGGGTATTTGAGGAAGGTTTTTGATGAGTTATTAATGTAAGTGGTTTTTCAGATGAAATATAGTTTCCACTTCTTTTTCTTTCTTATAATTTCAAAGCAAAAAACAAAATGAAAGTCAAAAACAGGAAAAAAATATACCACTATGCTTAAACTCTAGGGGAACTAATGATTGAACAATAGAATGACATCCTACAATGACATTTTGTTAATTTACCCTTTACCCATCAACGATTACGAAGACAATTGAAAATAAAGAAAAATTTTACCTATACAGGAATTCCTAGAGGGACTATATGTGTCTGATGAATTTCTAAAGGATGTAGCCAGATGGAATAATTTTTAAACCTCTGTTTTTCATATTAACATCTAAATGGTAAGCATGTGTACATGTTTATTAACATTAGTAAGTGACTAATTCAGAAAGGCTATGCATTCTAGTTCCACTTTCTGAATTGATTCTATAATTAAGCACAATGCATGATCCTTTCCTTTCATACACATTATACGCTTATCCACTTAACACACTCACCACCCCACTTTTCTGCTTTGAGAGGACCAGACTAGTCTGACTACTGATAATTCTATCAGGGTTAAATATATAACTGAATGATTGAAAAAAGGGGCTATAAAAGTGTGACAAGTGTGAAAGTAGACCATCAAGCAATACAGACTGTGAAGGCAAAAAGCAGATTTAAGTGCTGAATGACACACTGCAATGCAAACTGGAACCCATTAGTTCATAAACTGCTGTTGAGATTCTGGGAGAACACAAGAGCCTATAGCTCATGATGTGAGAATGCTTTTCCCAGTGAAACAATACACATTTCAAGAAGCAGCACTAATAAATTTCTTCATTCTCAAAGAGATAAAATTTCAGAGTTAAGTTCTCGTCATGGGTTCAGACTTGATAGAAAAAAACGGTATCAGCTACAACTGATTGGCATATGCTGAAGGAAAAAACAAGCCTAAAGTAATCAAAAGTACCCTTTAGCTTATGAGATGTCAGAAATAAAAGGGCAGAAGTGCAAGGCCCACAACTTGCCCACACGTATGCAATGTGGAAAGGCCGTACAATGGGCTCCAGAAAGAGGAAGCAGTGTATTTGTTCAATCTACCTTGCCTGAGACTGTAGTCAGCCGTGGGTGTGGCACTGAGATGCAGAGGAATGTCAGTCGCCCAGCTTCCTCCTTGCTGTGCCCAGAAACATCACCTTGCTGTTCTCTAAAGGGAGAGGGTGTAAGATGTCTCCTTATATCCCTGTCAAACATGTGCCCTCCCTGGCATGGAAAAAGAATAAAAATTTTAGTTACTTTAAGAAAAGGAAATGTCTGAGAATTTCTGAACTCAGTTAAATCCACTTACCAAGCCACTGTGATTTTGTTAGTTTTGAGATGGTGATAAAAGTTTTACTGCATACTTCGTGCTGGATCTCAATCAATACAATTTCGTACATTCTTTTGCTCTTATGTATCAGAAAATAGGACAGAAAATCATTGAAAAATTTTCCATGGCTACTTTGTACTGAAAAATCTATTCTTTAATCTCTGTAGGGAGGAAGAATGGAACCTGTACAGAAAACATAATTCTAGAATTATTTCCTGACATAAGAAAGCAATGAAGATAATGTGCTTTCTATAAATATTTTTAGAAACAAAATTCCCTTTGCTTTGTGTGAATAAAAATACAATATTTCCTTGTTAGCTTGCCATGACAGTACTGTTGAGAGACCACAGTGCTGGGTAGAGTGACGTAACAGCACATTTTGGGATCAGTTCAAGCCTTATTTATAGTTTGAAACTCAAAACAGACCCCACTTACCTTGGGAACCTCTTTGTTCTAAAGCGGGCTAGCTTCAAATCACCACTTTGTCCTCAGTCCTCTGAGCTGCCTGAGAGAGAAGCATTCCTCAAAGATTCTGTAAATTATCTGTAGAATTATTCTACAAATATTTTTCTGCATCATGTGGGCACTCCATAGTCACAGTAGAATAATTATAAGTTTTTCCCATCTTCCTTAAGATGACATTAGATCTTTGCTTTCTTGATAGTTTTCCATTGGAGAAAACAAGGACAAAAACTATGTCTCAAAAGCCCAAGTGATAGTATTGGTCAGTATGTTCAAGTAAGAGCACCTGCCACTGATTCTTGACTTACCAGTTAGCTTTGACTTTAAACCAGCCTGTTAGGCCTGCTCTCTAAGTGCTCTAGTTACATTTCCACAGGCCTATGTGCAGACCATAGCTCAAAGTTATAGCCCTTCTATTGCACCATTTAAACCCTAATACTGAATCTCAAATAAAGTGTGTAGGTTTGTAATAGCCACGGACCCCATTTCTGAAGATACTTAATAATGCCCTCAGTTGTCTGTGCTGAGAGAGATCACCTAACAGTTCTCTGCAGAAGCCAAGCATGGTAGTGCATGCCTATAATCTCACAACTTCAGGAGGATGAGGAAGGATGACTGCAAGTTTGAACCCAGCCTGTACAACTTGCCAAATTAATGAGACCCTGTCTCAAATTTTTAAAAAAGGCTGGGGATATACTCACTGTGAAAGCCCTGAGTTCAATTCCCACTACGAAAAAAAAAAAAAAATGAATGAACAAATAAATGAGCTCTTTCCAGAGAGAGGGCTTGGTCCTTTTCCTCCAACTGTAGCATCTACAACAAGCCCAATCTTTACATGGTGTTTTTTACCACTAGGCAAGTTTGTTTCATGAACATCTTCCAGTTTTAAGGACTAGGAGTCTGAAATTATTTTCCACAGGCTAATCTCACCTGAAAGATAAGATTTAGTGATATTCAGGTTCCCATTTAAATAGTTGTAGTCAGTACCATTGTTTCCATTTTACTGAAGGGAAACTATGATGTAGAAAAAGACAAATCTTGTGCTTACACATTTTTTTCTTAAACTCTCACATGGATTAGTATTCCATTTATAGCAAGGATAGAGTAAAATTTTAGATTCAGCATTAAAATTGGAAACTCCAAATAGAGCTGCAAGTACTTTTTCTAAAAATTAAAGAAACCTGGCAACCAACAAATTAAATTTATCCAATCTCCAAAATAGTACCTTAGTAATAAAAGTGGTTCTTCATGAAAGCTTGTAAATTAAATGGAAGACTTCCAGCCCCACATCTCCTACACACACACACACACACACACAATCTCTAGATGTATCAAGTAGCTGGAATGCACATGTGTGCATTACAATGCAGTAACTACTAGCACCTAAATTGACTGAGGCATCTCTTAAACTCCTTGCCTTTGAAATGGCTTATGTCCCCTACCCTCTTTTGCTTGCTAGTGAGGAAGATCAGGCTTTCATCCTTTCTTTTCTTTTCTTTTCTTCTCTTCTCTTCTCTTTTCTTTTTTTTTTTTTTTCTTTTGTTCTCTCTTTCTCTCTTTGTTCCTGGAGATTGAACCGCAGGCCTTCCCACTGAACTACATTCCCAGGCCTTTTTGATATTTATTTTGAGACACAGTCTTGTTAAGTTGCCCAGGCTGCTTTCAAACTTGGGATTCTTCTGCTTCAGGCTTCCAAGTAGCTGGAATTACAGACTTGTGCCATCGCAACTGAGAGGAGGGTAGGCTTTGAAACTGTCTTAGGGCAAGCTCAAGTTCACCCATCAGCCTTCTGTCATGTGTTTATTCTCACCCATTTGTGAGATGTTAAAAAATGGAAAGGAATTGTCCTCAAGGATGTGTGAAGAAGCTGTGGGGAGAAGATGAAGGAGCAGTTGAGCTTTCACTTCTTTTTCCGCTGCCAATGACTTCTTAGGCCTGTTTTCCTATCAAGTTTCTAAAGACTGTGTCATGTAATGGGAAACATCGAACAAACCATACCAATCATCACTTTCTCTCTCCCTAAAAGTTTTAATCTCCTCAGAGTAATGACTTTCATCCAGCCACACATCCTTAGATAAACCACTAAACCTCTTTTAATGCTGCATTTTCTGCTGTATAATGCAAAGTACATCAAACTTAATATCATAGGAGTTGAGTTCCTGTCCCAGCCTTATCTCTTACTATCTTTCAGGTATTTAACAAATCACTGACCTCCTTTCTTATGAGGAATAAGGAACACTACTTTCTGGAGCTTTTATTGTGTTAGTGAAGATTAAATGAGGGGGATATATATGTATATGGATACATATAAAATATAATATGTAGATGTATAACAAACATAAATATTTATGTCTATATATAATATGTTTGTATAATAACATATTTTTATTATATATTTACATGTGTACTTTTGTCTATTTGATCCTGTTTTCACTAAGTTCCATGCAAGTATAGAAACTGATGCTGTGTCAGTTTTCTACAGGTTTACTGATATCCGGTCTAAAAAAGGGCCATGAGCTCTTGCATTTGCTCGTACCACCCCTTTGTTACAGCATTGTACTAAATCTGGTGAAAATGGCTGAAGCACTAAATTCCCTGGCAGCCCATTAAGTCACCATCCGCTAGATTTTATTCCTTTCTCAGCTGTTTCTCTTCTTGTGGAACTCCTATAAAACAGAGGCATTAATATGACATATTTGGTCATAAAAATGGCCCTCCAAGACCTCATAAAGAAACCACACTGGGATGCCCCTGCACAACTGGTACCCAAAGCTTAAGTCAGGACTTCTCCATTTAACTGGTACTCAGAAAAGGATTTTCACAAGCAGGAAGAAATCTTTCTTGAAAATAACAGCATACTGTTAGACTGAAAAGAAACAAGAGGTAAAATTAAGTAGAAGCTTACTTAGAAGGATTTCTTCTTCTATCATGACTTGTCAAGTAAGCAACACTACTTTAAACAATACTAGATTCTGAGAAATCTCACGGAATGTCTTCTCATCTCCTTTTTCTTCTCCTGCTTTTTCTCCACCCCCTCTTCCTCTCTCAGATATCTGTGTACTTTCTGAGGAAGGGCTATTACTGGGGCAAAAGTTTACAACATTAACATAGCACACTGATTTCATATTTTGGTCCTGGCTAGTATATCCCACTTGTGATTATCCACTTAAAAAAAAAAAAAAAGTAAAAGCAAAGCTGCCTTCTCTGTTCTTTTGCAGCACAGACCAAGTGGCAAGAAAGCAAAAATAAAAAAATCTATGTCTCCTCCTTTGTTGTGAACATATGCATGCCAGCCTACCCTTCTATCTGCTTGGCTGACCAAGCTTAGGGTCTTATATTTTGGGAGGTACTTTCCCACCTACTTCTCTTTGGTCTGATTGCAAAAGGTTTTTATCTCCAGGTTAACAAAACTTTTGGGTTACTTAGATTGCCAGTTTCCCAGTCACCTTTTCTCCATTTAATCATGAAGGGAATACAAAGAGATAACCCCACTCCTGAAGCATTTAAAGAATATTCTTATCTTATACCCCATCTGAGAGCTTGGATTAGGGATGTCTACTAAATTTTCTCTTAAATCTGAAAGGAACTCATTAAGGAGGCTTCTAATTAGCTCCTGCAATAGTTAAAAGTCTTCTGCTGTCCCCTAAAAGTCTCATGTTTGGAGGGTGATTTGATCATGGGGATGCTATACTCATCAGTACGTTTGTCCATTGATGAGTTTAGAATCTGAATACAGTGTTAGGAGGTGGGGACTGGTTGTAGGTGTTTCACTGGGGGTGTGATCTGGAAAACTGCATTCTTGTCCCTGTCTCCTCTTTTCTTTCTCTGCTTCTTGGCCACCATGGATTAAACAGCTTCCTCTGCCATGCCCTTTCACCATGTCATTTCTGCCTTGGAGTCAGACAACCATGGGCTGAAACTATGAGCCAAAATAAATTTCTCTTCCTTTAAACTTTGTTGGATATTTTGTCCCAGTGAGGGGAAACGGACTAAGACAGCTCTCCTGCCAACCCTTTCACTTGCCCAGGGAGTAGAGTCACTGGAAATTAGGAAGGGTTGGCAGATATAGGACATCCTCAGAGTCAGGTAGACCAATCACACCTCCTAAGGTAAGAGGCCAGGACAAGAACTAGTATCAGAGGCCAGGACAGTGTCTACTAGTGTTAGCTCAGATCAAGACACATTTAGATAAGGGCAGAGATGACTCTGAAAACAAGCTCCTGGGGTATGAGGTACCTGGGCTTCTCTATTGAACTTCTTGTTCCATGGGAGAGTTAAAAAAAATGCCTGCTGGCCACACTTCCTTCTGAGTGATATGCAAGAGCAATACCCTAATAATAAACACAACTTTTTGCAATACCATATGATAATCCTGACACTCTCTGAAACTCAGCTCAAACTTTGAAAAATTATATTAATCTGTGTTTGAAACTGTATTGGCTCCTCTTTATCATGTGAGAGCAATGTTTATTTGGTATATGATTTGAGTATCTTAGAGAGATACCAGGAAGGCTATTGGTAGCCAAACAATCTAATTCCACACAGAAAAGCAGACTCAAGCAAACTTTCTTTTCTGCAGTTCATGTTTAGCTGGATAGGCAGGGGAACAATTCATATATATTAAGAGTATTTGGTCACAAACCTGATGGTCTCAGATGGGTGGCATTGCTCTTGCCATTTGCACCACAGTCTTTATAGCTAAGATAGCTGGTCTACTGCTCTGACCCTGGAGTGCAAAGATTTCCTGCATGAAACACTTCCTACCCAGACTCTATTTCTGTCCAGGATCTCGGTGAATAAGGAGGAATCCAGGAGAGCAATTCAGGGAATGGAATCAGCTCAATCTGAAGAATTTTATTTCTGCCTTTGGTGTTTGGTAGGAAATACATTCTTTTTAAGAGATCAACCTGCAAGTAAAGCATACAAGTAAACCATATGTTCTCCAGTGGCAAATTGTTCAGTCCTTTTGGACCAGGTATTTTAACGCTTGCACTGCATTTGTACCATATAAAGACAATGTGAACTTTGCTCTCCACATTTCTAGGCTTCTCTGTAAGGTTGAAGAGCCATTAGTGATTTGTGATCTCTAGGGCTGAAGAAGAAAACTGTGGTTCGTGTATTTATGTATGCATAGAAACACATACAGATAGACAGAGGGTTTGATTTTCTTGTGCTAGGAGCATAAAAATGTCTAAATGTGGGGGTTGGGTACTACTATTGAGCATATGTCTGTAATATAACCTAGACAATCTATGTATATTATTTCATGTAGGCCTAATTTTATAGATGGGAAACAGACTTATAAAGATTAATGGATGTACCTAAAATTGAAGGCAATAGTGAGTAGGATAATTAGAATTTAGACCTAGGACCATAAGACTCCAGCCCATTCTTTTTTTCCTACTCTGCAATGACTTGAATCATACGGGCTGTTATCTTTCTACCTTGAAATTCTGACTGATGACTTGAGGTCAGTAGGCATCCTATTCCCACCAGTCAGTAGCTCTGGCGAGTGGTGGCTGGATTGTCAAAAGAGCAATATGAGAAGCTGGACTTGGTAGCGAGCCACTGGCCTATTATTCTCTTGATGGGAATCTCCTCATATCCCTTCAGCAGATTCTAATTTTGGTGGACTATGTCTTCATGAAAAACTGTAATGACTATAGAGTCCTTGCTTTCAGCTATGTGCGATATGAAGGTATGAGATATCATTAATTATGGCTCCTAATCCAGGAACACACAGACCTCTGGAGGCAAGAGTTCAGCCTGCAGCTTTGACTCTGAACCCTTGCCTCCAGAGGTCTACATGTTCCCTGGATTACTCCCCTCCAACAGAGATGAAACAAGTATAAACTGTTTCTGAGACTACACTATTTGGCCTTGCAGTCTGGAGGTTTCATTACATGTTGATTTTCTTCAAGAAAAGAACTCATGAAAGGGCAGAAAAGAAGGGGCTATAGATTAGAATTTTAGAAATCACAGATCAGGAACATAGTTTGAAGAAAAGTTCAGTTTAATTAACACTTGTTGCTGGGACATTTGACATTAAGTGGATTGGAAACAACAGAAAACAAAAACCAGTTTGCAATTTGGACTAATGGGTAAAGGAAAAAGATTTATATTGTGAAATAATTATCTTTAAAACTTTAAGCTTATATCTTGTTCAGTGAATTGTATATGACTTTTTTTGTGTGTGGGTACCAGGGGGTCGACCTCAGGACCTCGCGCGCCAACAGGCACCCGTGCCGCTGAGCGATATCACCAGTCCCTTTTTGGTATGTGGGATCCGGGAGTCGAACTCGGGCCCTCACGCTTGCAAGGCAGGCGCTTACGCCGCTGAGCCATCTCACCGGCCCTGTATATGACTTTTTTTAAAGAACCATATGTTTGGGACTTTGATTCTTAGTATATAGGATAAAAATAATCACTAGATATTCTTATTTACCAAGCAAGAAACTGACCATACCGTTCTACATTTTCAGTTTTAAAGAAAGTTCTCCATGTAGCATAGGTCACTTCTAGTTGTCCTTATAGCTCCCAGGGGAGCTATACACTCAGGAGGGGAAAGATCTAATGTGGCTGGAATGTGACCAACAGTCTGATTAACTTCCCAACGTGCACCCACGATTCCTCAGGGGCTGTTACAATCACACCATCTGGATATGAGCTTTGTGAAGTGATTGGAGCACAGTGATTGCTCTAAGTTGTGGCTGATTATCAAGGCATACAGAAAAATAGCAGGAAATGTTCCTTAGGGGAAGTACATAATTCCAACAAGAAAGTGAGGCATTTAATAAAATGTTCATGTATTTCATTACAATGTATTTCATGATCCTTTCTCACCTACTAGATGAGGCCTTTGTGAAGACCCCTGTCGCTTTAACTGACACTGACCTTTATTTCCATAGATAAACTAAGAACTTTGTTTTAAGAATTTTATTTCTCTCCATACAGTCATTCAGATACCTAAAATGGTTTTGAAGTCCTGACCTAAAGCTGGGTGCTGCATTGTACCACAAAAGCATACAATGGATGGAAAGAAATCCTCCCGGGAGTGGAAGACCTTTGGATAATCACTTCAGCAATGCTGTGCTTGCTTCACACATTCATTTGAGGATTCAAAGCTGTATTTTCTTTTCCTTTTTTTATTTTAAGGAGAAAAAAACAAAACAAAATTTCAAAACAAGATAATAAGAGGGTAACAATAGTTAATACATTGCGTATTGTTATCTTTAAATTAGTTACTCAGAGTATAAGATATTGGCATTTAATTGTCCAAACAATATTGGCACAAACTTTTCTTTTCAATGAACTAAGAGAAATTAGCAGTATAACTATATTAACTATTTTATATGTATATATATATATTTTTTTTTTTTTTGCTTTTCCCTTCTGTCTTTTCTCCATTTACCCATCCCAGCTTCTCTTTCCTTTTGAAGTTTCTTCCCATTTTACAATATCTATTGTACATTTTGGATCTTATTTACTCTTTCAGCTTTTCACACTAGGGAAACAATACAATGTTTACACATGTGTGTCTGGTTTATTTCACTTATGAGTATGGTCTCGAGTTGCATCCATTTACCTATAAAAGTCTCCAGTTTTATCCTTCTTTATGGCTGAGTAGTACTGTATTGTATAAAAAGACCACGTCCTTTCTATCCATTCCTCGATTGATGGATATTTGGGTTGTTTCCAAAAATCTAGCTATTATAAATTGTGCTGCTATAAACAGGTGCACATATATCGCTGTGGTATGATGTTTTTACTTCTTCTGGGAAGATACCCAGAAGGGGAATAGCTGGGTCAAATGGGACCTAGTTTATTGAGGAATCCCCACACTGATTTCTACAGTGGTTGCATCCATCTACACTCCCACTAATAGGAGAAGGGTTCTTTTTTTCCCCACAGCCCCTCCAGCATTTGTTATTGGTTGATTTCTTGATAATACCCATTCTTTCTGGGATGAGATGGAATCTCAGTGTTGTTTTAATTGCATCTCTCAAATTACCAGTGATGTTTAAATTTTTTTCATATATTTATTTGCTGTTTGTATTTCTTCTTCTGAGTGTGTATTCATCTCAGATGCCCATTTTTGGATTGGGTGTTTAAATTTAGGAGGTCTGATTTTTTTGAGTTCTTTATATGTTCTCGATAGTAATCCTTTGTCTGAGGAACAGCTGGCAAACATTTTTTCCATGCTGTGGGTTGTTACTTCACTCTGTTGGTGGTTTCTCTTGCTGTGCAAAAGCTTTTTAATAAGATGAGATCCCAGTTGTTGATTCTTTATGATAGTTCCTGTGCGATTGGGTTTTATTCATAAAGTCTTTGCCTACATCAATATCAAGAGTTTTATCTATTCTATCTTCCAGCAGATTTAATGTTTCTGTTTTAATATTTAGATCTTTGATCCATTTCTAATTTAGTTTATTGCATGGTGAAAGATATCTTTGGCACATGCAGAGCCAGTTTTTCCAGCACCATTTATTAAAGAGGCTATCTTTCTTCCAGTGAATGTGTTTGGCACCTTTGTCAAAGATAAGGTGGCTGAATATGTTTGGAGTTGTTTCTACATCTCCCAATCTGTTTCACTGATCTTCAGGTCTGTTTTTCAGCCAGTACCATGCTGTTTTTATCACAGTGGCTTTATAGTATAATTTCAAGTCAGGGATTGTGATGCCCCCTGCCTTGTCTTTGCTACCCAGAACTGCCTTTGCTATTCTAGGTCTCTTCTGGTTCCAAATGAATTTTAGGATTGTTTTCTTTAATTCTGTGAGATATGCTATTCAAATTTTGCTCATAATTGCATTAAATCTGTATCACAGTTTTGGAAGTATGACTATTTGCACTATATTGATACTTCCTACACAAGAGCAAGGGATATCTTTCCATTTTCTGATATCCTCTTCAATCTGCTTTTTCAGAGTACTGTATTTTTAATGTAGAGCTCTTTTACATCCCTTGCTAGATTGATTTCTAGGTATTTCATTTTTAGGATGCTATTGTGAAAGGTGTTGTTTCCCTAATTTCTCTCTGAGTGATTTTGTTATTTGTGTACAGGAAGGCTATTGATTCTTGAGTGTTGACTTTTTATCCAGCTACACTATTGAATTTGCTTACTAAATCTAGCAGTTTTTTAGTGGAGTTTTTGGGGTCTTCTATGTAGAGTGTCATGTCATCTGCAATAATGATAATTTAACTTCTTCCTTTCCAATCATTATTCCTTTTACTTCTTTCTCTTGTCTAATTGCTCTGGCTAATGTTTCCAGGACTATGTTGAATAAGAGTGGAGACAGTGGACATCCTTGTCTTGTTCCTGATTTTAGAGAGAAAGATTTCAGTTTTTATCCATTTAGTATGATGTTGGCTATTGGTTTGTCATAGATGGCTTTTATCAGATTGAGATAAAGACAATGTATTCCAAATTTCTCTAGGGTTTTTGTCATGAATGGGTGCTGAATTTTGTCAAAAGCTTTTTCTGCATCTATTGAGATAATCATATGATTTTTGTCCTTGCCTCTGTTAATATGGTGCATTACATTTACTGATTTATGTATGTTGAACCATCCCTGCATCCCTGGGATGAATCCAACTTGGTCATGGTGTGTAATCTTCTTGATGGTTTGCTACATTCTGTTTGCCAGTACCTTATTGAGGATTTTTGCATCTATATTCATAAGGGAGATTGGCCTGTAATTCTCTTTCTTAGTTGGGTCCTTCTCCAGTTTTGGTATCAGGGTAATACTTGCTTCCACTGATGAATTTGGGAGTATTGCTTCCCTTTCAATTTCATTAAAGAGTTTGAGAAGTAGTGGTGTTAGGTCTTCTCTAAATTTCTTGTAGAATTCAGCAGTGAATCTGTCAGGACCCAGACTTTTCTTCATTGGTAGGTTTTTAATTACATCTTCAATTTCATTGATCGATATTGGTTTATTTAGGATTTTTTTTTATATGTGGGTACCAGGAGTTGAACTCAGGACCTCGCGCTTGCCAGGCAGGCACTTATGCCAATTAGCTATATCACTGGCCCCTTTATTTAGGATTTTTATATCTTCTTGACTCAGCTTTGGTAATTCATATGTATCTAGGAATCTGTCCATTTCTTCTGCATTTTCCATCTTATTAGAATACAAGTTTTCAAAGTAGGTATAGATAATCTTCTGGATTTCTTCAGGGTCTGTTGTGATTTCACCCTTTTCATTCCTAATTGTGTGGATTTGAGTCTTTTCTTTCCTTTCTTTGATAAGGTTGGCTAAGGGTTTGTTAATTTTATTTAATCTTTCAAAGAAGCAACTCTTTGATTCATTGATTCTTTATTTTTTGGTTTTGTTTTGTTTTTTGTTTTTTGTTTTTTGTTTTTTGTTTTTTTCTTCAATGCATTAATTTCTGCTCTGGTCTTTATAATTTCCTCCCTTGTACGAGTTTTGGCTTAACCTGCTCTTCTTTTTCTAGAAGTTTGAGGCTCACCATTAAGTTGTTTATTTGTGCTTGCTCTGCTTTCCTGATACAGGTATTCACTGGTATAAATTTCACTCTTAGGACCGCTTTCATTGCATCCCATAAGTTCCAGTATGTTGTATTGTCATTATCATTTAATTATAGATATTGTTTAATTTCTTCTTTAATTTTAGTGTGAGCATTGGTTGTTCAGGAGGGTCCTATTTAATTTCCATGTGTTTATGAAGTTCTTTGGTTTCTTTTGCCATTGATTTGTTTTATTCTCTTCTTATGTATAAAAATACATCTTTATCAATATTTTGGCACACATTTGCCAATATTTGACTTCTCAGAAGAAATTTTAAAAATTGACCAATCCTTCCTTGTTGAAACACTCTTTTCCCCTGCCTTCCATTATGTGATTACCTGATTTTCCTTTTGGTTCTATGTCTTCTGTGCCAGGTTATTCTTTTCCTTCTGTCCACTGGATGTTATTGTTCCTCAATGTTTAACCTTGTCTTCTCACCTTCCCTAAATGATCTCATCCAATCTTATAACTCAGCGATCATCTGCAAAAAAGAGAACACCCATTTTAATCTCCAATCTAGACCATTTCCACTGAGATCCAGTCCCATCAAACCCACTACTTACTTGATTTCTGAACCAAGATATCTCAGCAAGGGCATCTCTAATTTAAAATATCCTAAAGTAAAATCATGTAAACCTCCTTCACTCTCTCTTTTCCTCAAAAACAAAAGAAAGCAAAACATGCACACACAAACAACCCCCCCAATCCAAAGAAACAATTTAGTCCCCTTCTAATTGCTCCTATTTCAGTGCATGGTACCACCATTCTTCAGGTTACATAGTTTAGAAATACAGAAGTTAGACATGATTGTGCCTTCTTCCCTATGTACCTACCTTTTAATCAAGTTCTAAATATGTTCACCTCCTAAGTATCACTTCATGTCCTGCAGTCTATTTCCAGCACCATTATGTTAATTTAGTCCACTATCTTTTCCTGTCTGTACTAAGACTTTAGCTTCCCAACTTCTACCCTATCTCTCTGGCCCCTTGTATATCTCCAGCCCTGCTCCATTCTCCAGCCTGAGAACTCCGTACAAAGTACAAATCTAATCCTAGCATCCTTATGTTTAACACATCAGTGGCTTTCCACTTCTCCTCAACTAAAAACAAAAATTTTCAACGTGGCTTGCAAGGGCGTGCATGGCCTGGCTTTTGCCTTGCTCTCTCTCTTCCTCTCCTTCTAGTCTCCTCTTCATCCACTGTTGAGTTTCTTCTTGATTTTTAAACATTAGAAACTAACTCATTTGCACTTCAGGACATTTGCAATTGATTCTTTAGTATGAACTATTCTTCCCTCAAAGTTTATATGTCTACCTCCTCTCATATACCAAGTTCTAGGTTAGATGTTTCTTGCTCAGATAAGCCATTCCCCATTTTCTCTCCCTGTGCCCACAAGCTGCTACCATATTACTCTATGGTTGTGATTCTTAACACATGGCCTCAGACCGCCATTATCAACATCACTGTGGAACTTGCTAGAAATGAAAATAATGCAGCCTTACCTCCTGCCCCTCAGACTAATGGAATCAAGAGGCCAGTGTAAACGAATGTCTACTTTAGCCACCTCTTCAGGTGATGCTGATGCAAGCTCAATTTGTGAATATATATATCACTCCCCTTTTCTGAGCTTAGAGCACTGGCTGGCACATCCCACACAACTCATAAATATTTGACTGTCTACCACATGGAATAATTTTTATACTCATAGAGACAAATACTTCTTCATTATACTATTATAATACTGAAATTCCTTATATGATTATATAATCAATGTTTGTCTTTCCCCTAAATTGTAATCTTTAATACCAGGTTCGTGTCATTCTTGTTTAACACTTCAGCCCCAGGCAAGGAGTAGCACAGGGCTTGGCACATAGTAGATAATAAATCATTAGTCAAATACCTTATCTATAAGTAAGTATTCATTTAATTAACAATATTTATTTAATCCCCCTGTATGCCAGATATTTTCTTCCTAGACAGACATATATATACTGTTGGACATAATAGGCAATGAATTCTCCTCCTCAGAGTTTACATTTTACTGTGTGTCTATACATGTGTGTATTCACATATCTTATTTTTCATCTTCTAACCAGCTTCATAAGTTTTAAATTTTATCCATCTCTCCTACATAAAGGGAGCTACAATAGACCTGGTATCAGCAGCTAGAAGGAAAATCATTGTCTGTAGCTGTGATCCTCAGACCTTTGGTTTCACTGACAAAATCAGAAAACAGGGATCAATAATCCTATGCCATTTTTTTTTTTTTGTGGGTACCGGGGGTCGACCTCAGGACCTTGCACGCCAGCAGGCACCCTTGCCGCTGAGCGATATCACCGGCCCCTTTTTTCGTATGTGGGTTCTGGGAGTCAAACTCGGGCCCTCGCGCTTGCCGGGCGGGCGCTAAAGCCGCCGAGCCATCTCGCCGGCCCCTATGCCATTTTTTAACTGTTGTCAAATATACTATTTAGTTTTAGAAAAGATATTCCAATGTCAAAAATAAAAATAAGACTATATCTGATACAAACTAGAACTGTCCAAGAAAGGATACAAGCAATATACAAATACCCTATACAAAATTCTTAAGGTACAGAAAAATGATGTTATAGTTTTGGTTTTAATAAGTTATATTGTGTATGGCTGTCTTCTTCACAATTAATTGTCAATTTGGAGGCATATATTTTAACATTTCAACACATGTTATAGCTTAAACCTATAGTTTTGGAAAAGATATTTATTAAAAAGCAATATCCTCTTTAGTATCATAATTAAAAACAAGTACCAATTTCAGTGCTCTTTCTTTCATTTTGGAATATTCTGGGTGAATCACAGCAGCATCTTAAGACTTCTCCCTGGAGGACGGGAGGAAACTGGCTAGTGAGGCGCAGGATAGAAGCTGTTCTCAGCTATGTGTCAGTCATACCTAGGCTGCCTGGCTGCCCGACAGGATTTGCCTCTCGATCATGCAGACAGGACTTTATCTAAGGTAGAGGACGTAGACTTTTCTGAGGAGCTGTTGCTCTGTTCTTTTGAATCTTGAATCAATACTTCAAACCATTAGAAAAAAAATCACCGATGACAGAATACTCATATTAACACTAATTTGTATGAGCACTTATTGAGAAATTATGTACCAGGCTCTAAGATAAGTATTTTATAAATATGGAGTGATTGGATCATCAAAATAACTCTAAGGAGGAATGTATCATATTGTCATATTACTTTTTACCACAGCAAACTGAGGTGCTAAAAATTTAAATGACTGCTCAAGATCATACAATTTATGAGTCAAAAAGTAAGGATTTAAATCAGGAGTCTGACTTCACACCTTCCATTTACTGTCTTTTAAACATTGTACAGATTTCATCCTTAAAAATCTGAATATGTAAGCCTACTCCCTTATATTCCACATTAAAGTATTTCATCATAACAACCTCATGTCCCTGGGGCCTGAGCTAACACCCTAAGGTCCTTCACATGGGGCTGTGTGTAGCCATGCTGGCAGACAGGTCCTGGCTCCCTTACGGCACTTCACATTTCCAAATCAAGGAGCGGCCTGTAGAGAGCATAAGGAGCTCTGTGCTGTGAAGCTGAAGTGTGCTCAGCACAGTTTTCCACTGAGTGAGTTCAGGGGTTTGACATTACCCTGTCCTTGAATACTGTACACTTTAAGGAGGCTTATTTTAGCCCCAAATCACACTATTACAAGGATATCCTAACCCTCATAATTTCAGTGGTTTAATGTCTTCAGTACAATGTGAGAATGGTACTTGAAAGATTTTCATAAAGCCTGGTAAATGCTCAGTGAGGAAAAGCATAGGTCAGGTCATCCCTGCAGAATGGCCACTCCACTTGATGCCCAGTTGGAAGACCTGTTAATGAAGAAGTTTAAGGCAGACTCCAGGTCACCTTAGTGATCTGCAGACCTCTCCATGACACTTCTGACTCTATCCTTACATCATCGTGTGGGCATTCCAATTCCTTTTTCCTCCACCACTACTGAGAGCTTGACATACTTCAGGGAAGATAGAAATCTTAGCCTGCTTCAAAAATAAAAGGGCCTCACACACTTGGCTCATGTTTGAAAATCTTCCAGTTTGAAGGGGATGATGAAGTCTGAGGAGAAGTTCTAAAGATGAGAAAAATTCCTCATGAGGAAATTAGAGTGACTCAGAACACAGGAGCATAGCATATTAACAATCTACCTCATTTGTGATTTTATGCCATTGACAATTTATCTCTCACACAATGAACTGTATATTGATTTTTCAGTAAAGCTCTGTTTTAATAGCCATTGGAGGAAAGTCTCTAAGGAAAATAAATATTACAATGCCTTTTGTAAGAGCCAGAGAAGCTTATTTGGTGAACTGTTTAGATGAAAAATAAAGGGGCTTTCATTTTTGTCAAAGTGAATCTATTGAACCCTGGCTGTCACTCACTTTGCATTAACCTCAGCACTGAGCAGTGATCTAACTGACTTATTTCCCTCTGTACTATTTGTTCTTCTGCCATCTCTTCAAAAAATGGAGTAATGTAAGGGTGAATACATAGCACTGTAGGTAGGAACACTGTAGTTATAAGCAGCTCTCCATCTTCAGACTTGAAGATAAGATAGTATGTCACTTTGTCCAGGCCACATAATTAATCAGTTTTAATGTGCATCTGATCACATTGCCATGGCTTATCAGTGCCTGATGTCACTCATGAGAATGAGTTAAAAATATCGCAGAGGCAATTATGCAGCCTTCACTGGACTGTGCGTATCATCCTCAGACTTTCCTGACAGCCAGCTCTCCTGGAAGGATTCCAGAAAAGTGATTTCTTTGTACTCTCTGCCAACTTAACATTCCAGGAAAGCATGATCTCATTCTGGAAACATGATGCTTCTACTGTTAGACACAGTTCAGCGTTGTTGGGATTAAGAGATAAGGTGACCAAAACAAACTGATGAAATGTATTTGGTTCACAAAAAGGTGAGTCCCTGCACAGTATGCCAGGGCTTTATTTTAACATTACTCAACTTCCAGGGAAAATACACTAGAAGCACTTACACACATGTTATGGATGAATAATGGCATAAAGGGACTCAAATATCTATTTCCAATTTTATAAATTCAGAGGAGTTCTTAAGCCTCAAGTAGTATGAACCGATACTCACTCCAATTTTTCAGACCAGAGAGCTGGAGGCAACAAATAGCTCTAGGTTCTCTCTGGCTCGGTGAGCTGCTTGCATTTAATAACTCTTCAGTATTAAAAGCATCCAAATGTGTGCCAACCTGAAACAAACCCAAACTGACTGCTTCTAATCTTTGCCTTTGCTTCTCACATTTATTTAAATGTCTTTTCTTGGCTTTCTCTCTCAGATAAAGTCTGCATTGATCAGTATCTGAACAGAAGAGTTAGCCTACAAGGAACTTCTCCCAGAGTCTTCATCTTCTCATTTTGTGAAATGGGACACGTATAGGAGTATGGGATTTTAATAACTAAAAGCCTGAAATGCCAATCTATTCCTTTTTTCTCTACTCTTAAAAGTCCATGAATTGCTTTATGCCTCATATTTTAATCTAAAGGAATTTATTTAAAGTCAATCAGTTGATTTTTAAACACTTTTATTGAATTACAATTTGCATATCAAAATGTTCATCCATGTTAATTATACAATTCAGGGATCTTAGAAAAGTTACAGAGTTGTACAACCATCCCCACAATTTGAGAATATTTTCATTATTCTAAAAAGATCTCTCAAGCCTATTTGAATTGTTTTAGTATGCTTGCAGAAAAATCAGTTGAACTTAACTGGAAATGGTTATTTCTGGATCTCAATTCTGTTTTATCAATCTGTATAGGAGTCTACACACCAGTGTAAACATAGTCTTCTTTGCAATAACTTTGCAATAAATTTTCTAAGTAGGGTTTGTGAGTTCTTCAACTTGTTCTTCCTTTTCAAAATTGTTTTAGCTGTTCTGGGTTTCTCACAAATCCATATGAATATTATGATCAGTTTGTCAATTTTTGCCAAAAATATTGCTGAGTTTATATAGCAATTGTATTCAATTTGTAGATCGATTTGAAGATCATTATCATTTTAATATTCTAATCCATGAACATTGAAAATTTTTCATTTATTTAGGTCTTCTTTAATTTTTTTTTATGAAATTTCATGAACTAGTGTACAAGTTTTATACTTCTTTTCCTAAATTTATTCCCAAATATTTTATTCTTTTTGATGCTATCATAAATGGAAATAAGTTCATAATGTTATTATCAGATTGCTCGTATGTAGAAACACAGTTGTGTTTGCACATTACATTTTTATCTTGTAACTTGAACTAACTTATTAGCTAATTTTTATGAATTTCTTACAATTTTCTATATAGCAGATTATGTCATCTACGAATAGAAGCAACTTTACATTTTATTTACCATTTTATGTCTTTTTGCTGCCTAATTTCCCTGAGTAAATTCTCCAGTATTATGTTAAATTAAGATGTCCAAAGTGCACACTTTTGTTTTATTCCTGATTATGGGAGGAAAGCTTTCAGTCTTTTACCATTTAGTATGATGTTAACTGTGAATAATTTGTGGCTGTCCTTTACTAGGTTAGAAATTTCCTTTCTGGTTCTAATTTCTTGAATTTTAATATGAAAGTGTAGTGATTTGGTAAAAATTTTTTGCTGCATCTATTGAGACGATCATGTTGTTTTTGTCCTTTATTTTTATGCTTATCACACAGCTTGATTTTTGTACATTGGGTCTATCTTGCATTCCCAGGATAAATCCTTTTGATTATAGAAAATAAGCCTTTCTATATGTTGCTAAATTCAGTTTATTTTCTTGAAGATTTTTGTTTTGATTGTCATAAGATTTATTCTGTTTATAGTTTCCCTTTAATCTAATGTCTTTGGCTTTGGTAACTGTTCTATGAGTGGGAAAATGTTCCTTCCTCTTCTATTCTTTGGAAGAATTTGTGAAAGATTCATGTTAGTTCTTTATATATACTTTTTTTAAGAATTCACCAATGAAATTGTGTGTGCCTTAGCTTTACATTGAGGTAAATTTTTAAATTATAAAGTTTAATCTATTTGTTACTGATCTGTTCAGATTTTCTATTCCAACAGGAGTTACTTTTGATGGTTTGTATCTTACTAGTAATTTGTCTGTTTCATCAAAATTAACAATTTATTGACATACAGTTTTTCTTAGTATAGTACTTCTTTCTAATATGTTGTATGTCTGCAATATTAAAAATGATATTTTATTACTGACCTCTGTGGTATCTCTCTCCCCTCTTTCTGTCAACTTTACGTACATTTTTGACAATTTCATTAATTCTTTTAAAAATTCATATTTTGGTTTTATTGATTTTCTATGTTGTTTTTAGTTCTCTATTTCATTTATTTCTGTTCTCACAAATTGTTGTGGGTCTAATTTGCTCTTCTTTCTCTAGTTGTATTTAGGTGGAATGTTATCTTATTGATTGAGATCATTTTTCCTCTGAGAATGGCTTTAGTTGTATCTCATGGGTTTAATATATTGTATTTTATTTTTTTCACTTCATTTTGTCTAATTTTCAATTTTTCTAATTTTCTCTGTACCTATTCATTACTTAACTATTATTTAATTTCTACATATTTTTGAAAGTCCCAAATTTCCTAGTTTTTTATCTTTAATTTAATTTTATTATACTCAAAGAACATACTTTTTATGACTACAAATCTTTTGAATTCCTCGAAGTTTATTTTATGGCCTAGGATACGATCAATCCTAAAGAATGTTCCATGTGTAGTCAAGAAGTATACAGATTATCCTGTTTTGGATGGATGTCTTTCATGTATAATTATTTTAAATAGTCATTATATGGATTCAACTACAGCCATTTTGAGTCACAACTGCCATATTTGCCCCTGAGTAACTCAATCAGTTTTCCCTTCACAGTTTTCCAGCATACTATAAACAAAACTATTCAAGTCATATGTGGAGCTTCATGTTCCAGGCCATGGCATTTGAAATGTGCCTGTTGTAGTCAGGGTTTGCAGGGGAAACAATAAAATACAGGACACATAATTTATAGGATTATTTTATAATAGTCACCCAAAGAGTCAAATACAAGATGAGTGCAGGAAATCTAAAGATTTCCACACACTAGAAACCCAAAGAATTCAGCTGAGGGCCTGGATTCCACTGCACTGTCCTACATGAGTCCAGCTGAAAACCTAGAGCCCATGGCAATGCCCCCCACAGTCCAACTGGAGGCCCAGAGCCCACAACAATGTCTCACGTAAGTCTGTTTCACAGATCTGCCCTGGGAAGGCCCAAGGGTCAGTGGTGGAAGCTAGAAAGTCTGTGCCAGAGAGATGAAGGTTCTGTGCCAGCAGGCTGAAGGATCTGCACTGGAGCCAAGAAGCGACACTCAAAATAAGAACCAGAGTTCCCCCAAAAACTACCACAGCCATCCTCAGCGACAATAAGGTCCGGAGCTCCTCCAATGATAGGAACAGCCAAGTTGATATCAGGAAAGTCAGCACAACAAGCTCCTCAAGGAAAACAAAGCACCAACTCTTCCTCTCCAGTTCTCCTTTTTATGCTGTTGGCAACAGTCCTCAGGTGGGCCCTCCACACCCGGCACCACACTGATTCAGTTCAGCTGGGTGTTACAAGTTGACCAGCAGTTGTCAATCCACCACAGTGCCCTACTCTTGGATAGTAGTAGGCTAAGACAACCTAGGTACATTCTAGCTTAGATAAAGTCATTTTGCCTTGACTCCATCTTTCTGATTCAAACTGTGGGGATCTACCTGGACTTGCTTCTGTTGGCAAGCTCCCAGTAAATGATACTCTCTGCAGTTCTGGGTCTGTCTGCCTCTTCAATCTCGCAGCACTTTAGGGCTGGTCCTCACACACTGGGACCGGGTTCTTCTGGAACTGATGTTGAAGTCCTAAATTTTCATCTGAATCTTCTGAATAGTTTCTCTCCACATTATTGAAAATGGGTTATTAAAATCTCTAACAATTATTATTAAATTGTGTATTTCTTACATAAATTTCATTCATTTCTGTTTTATCTGTCTGAGACACTGTTGTTAGTTTTTATATCTTTATAATTGTCTTCCTGGGAGAATGATTTTTTTATTACTATAAAATGTCATTCTTTATTAACCTTTTTCAAAACTATAAGATGCTGAAATTAGTATAGGCACTCTGGCTCTCATAGCTGCATAACTTTTTCCATCATTTTACTTTCAATTTACTTATCTGTTTGAAACTAAAGTATGTTTGCTGTAGACAGTGTATGGTTGGATTTAAATTAATAATCCTGTCGAACATTTTCTGCTTATAATTGAATTGCTTAACTCATTCATATTTAATGTTATTATTTATATGGTTGGATTTGTCTACCATTTTAGTTTTTTTGCTTTCTATATATTTCATTTTTTCAGTTCCTCTGTTCATCTGTACTATCTTCTTTTGCACTAAGTGACTATTTTCTAGAGTAACATCTCAATTTCAATTTATTCACTTATTTTAACCATGACAGGTAAAATAATGAAGCCCAAATAATGTCTATATCTTAATACTCAGAACCAGTGTACATGTCATATTACAGATGTGATTAAGAAACAGGAAAATTATCCTGACTTATTTGAATGTATCTAATATAACTGCAAAGGGAATAAGGGAAACAGGGAAAGAGGGAAACAGAGAAGTTGGAGAAGGATATGGGTAGGGAAGAAAATGTCAGAGCAATGCAATTGCTTGGTTGAAGAGGTGTAAAGGGGCCAGGAGCCAAGAGTTGCTAGTCCTGCAAGCTAAAATGGCAAGGAAATAGATTCTCTTTCTAGAGCCTATAGAAAGAACACAATTCCACTACTTCTTGATTTTACCTGATTTTATCTTTCACATTTCTGACCTCCAAAACTGTAACATGATAAATTTATCTTGTTTTAAAACACTTAGTTTGTGGCAATTTGTTAAAGTACAGTTCTTGGTATTTTCTGGGTTTCTTTGTAGGTTTCTTTGTAGTGATCATAAGGCTTATGATATACATATGAACTTACTAGAATCTATGTCAGATATATACAAATCAATTCCAGTGAAATATAGAGGCTCTTCTCCTACATAGCGCTATTTGCTCACTTTTCTTTATTTACATCATTGTTGTTTTACATGTTATATATATTTATGCTATAAATACTGTATCATTACAATTATTATTTTAATGAGCTTTTATTTTAAAGAAGTTGGGAGAGGAAAGAAATATAGAGGTATTTATATTAATGATCACTGCCTTCTACCTCTTCTTTCTCCTCCTTTTTCACTATTTCTTGTTTATTTCTTCCTGTTGATTCGTGTCACCATCTGTTATCATTTCCTTACTCCAGAAGAATTTTGAAGCAACTCTACACTGATGTCCTTTCCCATTGAAGTTTGTTGTTTTTCTTGTACGTTTATTTGTTTAGTAATTTACCTGGACTAGTTCAGTGAAAGACTATTTCCCTGTAGCATGCAACTGCTGTTGTTGCTTCTCAGAGAATATATTCTTAACATGCATGTAGTCTTCCAAACCACCATAGATGACTTTAGTTTTAGGCTTGCTTGTTTGGACTTTCTCTTTCTCTGATCTGTCTGTTACACTTTTGCTGGTCTACCTTTAATGGTTTCATGCCTACCTGTTAGCATCCACTAATGGCTACATGATGCTGTATTATTTTTGCCAATGCCCTTCAGCATTGCTGAACAGTTTGAAACAATAGAAGTCAGACTCTTTTTCAGGAGAGAGTGTTGCCAGCTTTAAAGGCTTGCTCTTACCCTTCCCTGGACATAACCACAATACAAAGCAGCAGCTTTGCTGGACAGAGGCAGTTGGTAAAAGGAACTTATTCTTAATCACTTCCCCATGAGTATACTGTGTATTTGTGTGTAGATACAGAGGTAATGATGGGACTGTTCCTGCCATGCAGCTACTGTTACTGCTTAGTGTGGGTCTTCTATAGCTCAGGCTCAGAGAGGATGAGCTCTACCAATTGTTCATTGACTGCCAAATGTACCTAGAGTAGGCATTCCACCTAGAAATCTGAGGAAGAAAGGAGCTGAGGAGGACCATCACGTCACCTTCTCCCACACCCAAATGTGATTGTGCTTTCTTGTGAGCAGTGCATGCTGTATAGAAGTGACTTCCCTAAGTTGGCTGTCAGTTTGAATGGTGAGCCTTTCGAGTGGTTTAGAGCGGGGAAAAGTGAGGATCTAATAAACAGTGTTTTCTCTAGGACTTAAAGAATTCCTCTGTTGGGCTACACGTTAATAAAAATATCATTTGGTTGTAAGAAACAGATATCTACTGATACTAGCAAAAAGGGAATAGAGGGGTTTCAATGAATTTAATATCAAGAAGCAAACACCCATCAAAAAATTTTTACTTTTAAAACCTATATTCTTTGATCTTTGTCTGTGCTTCTCTTCCTACTTTCTTTTCTCTCTTTTCCCCTCTTCCTGCTGTCTCCAGTCTTCTCTAGCAATGACTGTTCTTCTGGTTCAAGTGATCGATTAGCTGAGACTTAGCTTCAGATGATAAGAAGGTAAAACATGACTGATTAATCTGGGGATCACAGGAACATTCCTGATCCAATCATAGAGCAGGTATACGTGCCTGCTGCATCCCAGGAGAGGGAATAAGGGCTAGGTGAAAATGATGTTTGTTTCATCTTTCACATGCCTCAATATCTATTTTCTCCAGCAGACAATTTTGTAATGAGTATGTCAGCCTCTAGGGATATTTCAAGGCATAGTCAGCATTTTTCAGCCTTCATGTCTAGGGTACCTTGATGAAAACTGACAGAAGCCCAAAGCCAGTGATGCGAAACCACCAAGTGAACTTATTTGTCTCTGTAGTGAGAAAGAGAAACCATTGAGAAATTTGATTGTTCAACTATGTGTTGAAAATGCACAGTGTAGATTTTTTAGATAACTGAGTGACTCCGAGATAAGAACAATCTAGTGGGGCCAGTGATATAGCTCAGCGGCTTAAGTGCCTGCCTTATGTGTGAGGTCCTGAGTTTGACTCCTGGTACCCTCATATAAAAAAAAAAAAAAAGAAGAAGAAGAACTATCTAGTGTAGCATAGGGCTAGTGATACTTATATAATAATTGTAATCCTCTTGTACAGATTATTAAGTAGCCCTTGGTCCAAGTGTCCCAGTGTCTCACCTGTTCTAGCCCACAGTACCTCCTTCTATTGGACAGCCTAACACTCCCTCAGGCTTTCCCACATTTTTCCTACCTGTGAGCTAATGCACAGCATATCAGGGGGCCTCCCAGGACTCTGTGACAATCTGATTGGTTAATGCCCTTGCTGTGATTGTTTTTAAATATTATGACATAAAATTTTGAGTAGTCAAAATATAACCTTTGGCAATACTAGCTATATGATCCTGAGTCCAGCTATCTTTTCAAATAACTAATGGATATTTTTCCTTATTCCCAATATTTTACTCTTTTGTATAGCAAGCTTAGAAATTAATTTTGATTTGATCCAAGAACATGTTTGAAAGGGTAATAAGCATTATTTTCTTATTAATCCAGTGTATTTTTTTGAGTTCTTTATATATTCTAGATAGTAATCCTTTGTCTGAGGAACAGCTGGCAAAAATTTTTTCCCATTCTATACATTGTCTTTTCACTCTGTTGGTGATTTCTTTTGGTATGCAAAAGCTTTTTAATAAAATGAGATCCCAGCTGTTAATCCTTTGTGCTATTTCCTGTGGAAATGGAGTTTTGTTCATAAAGTTTTTGCCTACTCCTATGTCTTCAAAAGTTCTATGTATTTTATCTTCCAGAAGATTTAGTGTTTCTGTTTTAATATTTAGATCTTTGATCCATTCTGGTTTTAATTTAGTTCATGGTGATAGACATGGGTCTAGTTTTAATATTTGGCATGTGGAAAGCCAGTTTTTAAACATTTTATCTACTAAGTTCTTGGTTCCTTCTTTTTAGATCTATATCCTTCATCTAGATGAACCATACTGTTCAGCTTTCTACCTATGTTGTTATTTCTCTACTGAATTCCTGTACGTGTACAGCAGGATTGATTGGTTCCACTAGATACAAAATTCATGAAATATCTATTATTCCAATACCTCAAGGCTTCATCAACCGGTAGAAATAATGAATGCACATAAAAAATTCTACTCAAAACTTGCTGAAATATTTTACTACAATCTCAAGCAGAATTTCTGCTTCTCACATAATCTCACCATTTCTGCCATTCCATCACTCCTAAGGGTATTCTTGGAATTCCTAGGAGAATTAGCATGTGGATTCATAAATTGCATGGCCACCAGTGGCTTTCATGCTTCCATCAGACTTCTGTTTTTAAGAGAGCAGGCTCTGGAGCTAACTTACCTCGGTTTGAACCCTGGTACCACCATATAGATGTGTAACCTTAGGCAATTTGCTTAACTTTTCTAAATGTCAGCTCATTATCCAGAAAATTCTGATTGTGTAGTTGCGATGTCGCATTTGGAGTAGTTGTAAAGTGCCTGACATAGGTTAAATGCTCCTTCAGGATTAGTTACTACTTTTATCCACAGCATCTCTGCTGCTACTGCTCTTTATAAGGCTCTTTCCCTGAAAGTTGGTACCTTATAGATGACAAACAGTAAGTCATGGGCAGGATGCTGCAGGGACACAGCATTCTCTGGAATTTGAGAGGATGATAGGGGATGCCTGTTTTTGTGATGCTGGCTTATCTTTTCTCTTCTCCAATTGCAATCCATGGCTTCCCTGTAGCATGAGATGCAAGATGGGTTTCCTTTTCCAAGTGGAACAGTAAGTATGTAAGGAGCCTATCCCAGGAGTCTGGCCTCTGCAGTGCTGGCTCTTTCCCTCAGGCTAGTAGAACTGCTCCCAGGATGGCTTGTTCCCTAGATAAAAGCTATGGGCAGAGCTGCAGACTGGCCCCACTTCCCTTGTTCAATAACCCAGATATTTGGTTCGGCATAAACAATTTGTCCTCCAAGCTAATTTTCCATATTTAAGTGTGTTTGCCTCCCCCATTTTGAAGTTCCTGATTTATTTTAATATTATTGTAAGATCATAAGAACAACCTAGTCTGACAAGACAACTTTTTAATGGGTAACAAGCCACTATTAAAAATGCTTAGACTATACTTCAATTTTTGATGCGTTATTCCATTATCCATTCAGAAAGGTAGGAGAGTGTCATGATTAGTTGACATGATTAGTTGACTGAACCCAGTTTGTATAATTTAGTTCCTGGCTACACCTTTCAGTAGCTATATATTTCTTTGCAAGTTACTTTACTTCTCAGTGCTTCAAATTCTTCGTCTGTAAAATGGGGATAATAAAAGACTGGATATGATAGGATATATCACAAAGATTAAAATAGTTAATATACCTTACCTGGTCATAATGCTGGGCACATAACAAGTAATGTTTGTCCTCTTTAACCATAGGTTCCACATCTTAAACATGGAATCAAACAACTATGGATGGGAAAATACTTGAAAAAACTTATATTTGTACTGAATAGTTACAGACGTTTTCTTGTTACTATTTCCTAAACAATATTATTAACAATTTACAGATAATTTGCATTATAAGAGGTAACCTAGGTATGATTTAGAATACATGGGAGGGTATACATAGGCTATAAGCAAATACTACATCATTTTATGCAAGGGACTTAAACAACCGCAGATTTTGCTGCTGGTGGGGCTCATGGAAAAAAATCCCACAGGTATCAAAGGACTGTTGTATCCAATAACTGTGTGCTAGTATTACTATGTCAAAAATGCTAGACAAAAGAAAACCATTATTTTGTTTCATCTATTCAACAAATACTTAAGAACTATGCTGTATTCTTTACTAAATGACACTTAAGACAAAATTACTGTCCTCAGAACAAATAGTCTTATATACTAAAATTTTCAGGTGATTTCCTCAAACATTTTACTTTGGAGAATAGTTATGTTTATGACCTAACTTACCAAAGCTTTGGTTATTTTGAAAAGACAAGAAATAGGTACTGAATTAATGAATTTTTTAAAAGTATATTCAGTTATCTTTTTTTCCCAAAATCGTTAGATTTTAGGCAGTGGCCATGTAGATGATTAGCTTTAAGGGAATCTGAGTGACTAAAAAGAGTTAATGCAGACTACACAGAAAGCTTTAGGCTTTCATATTCCTGGAATTTATTACAATAATTTTAAAATTAGTCTTGTGAAGATAAATTAAAATAATGTTCATTTTAAATACAACATTGTGCATTTAGCATTTTCCCATTTAATTAGCATTTCTGTCCTGCAAATAATAAAGGCTATTTGAACATGAGTGAAACAGCTAACTTTAAATGACAAGGAGCAATAGTTTTCTTTTGCAGAAAATACGTACATAATATTTCTTGAAATTCAGCATCAGCGACAGGAATTCAAAAATGTTGAGAAATAATTTATCTTTCTAATTATCAAGAACTTACAAGCAAGGCTGCTAATCAGTCTCCAGGGGTAAATGGAAGTGAGTTGACAGCAAAGAGTGCATATGTAAGTTCTGAAGAGAAACTGACCTTGTACCAGTCTCTCAACCTTTTCTTTTTAACAGATGAATGTCATTTGCTGCACCAGTAGTTTGAAGTCAATAACCATTGATACTCTCCTTTGGGACCTCTTGGTCTTAAAAGGCAATATTACAGAATGAGGACACAGTCTGCTAATGAGTATGTATCTCTAACAATGGCAGGAAGAAATGTTACTTTGAAGCACTGAAATTCAAAAGAATTATTGCTCCTCTGTTCTTTTTAGTAGTTATTAAACAATAATGGTACATAATTCCCAACTATACTCCAGAAGGAAGAAAAGGTTATACCCAATAAGAATTTTAAAGCGTTTAAGTTCTATACTATATCACTCTTGCTCTCTTTGGAGAGTAATTTCAAAATGCTGACCCTGGTAAGAAACTTGGTATGACAACACCTTTTAAATGTAGGTTATTCCTTATGCCTATGACACATATGTAGAAGTTGAGTTGTCAGCCCAGACATATTACCACATTCTCCTTACCTTTTTTTGAGCAAATTATAACTCTTGATCAGTTAAATCTGGCACCATGAGATGCTACCATGGCCTTTTAATATTCATGTCTTGTCCTCATATCATTTTTGAAGCTGTATAGTAAAAGTCATGGAAGAGTTGGATACCTCCTCAGCATTTGTCATCAGGGTAAAATGAAGTTAATTTAGTATCGCTAGAAATAGTGTCAAGGACAACTGAACTGGACTGTACAATTCACAAATCTGATTCCACAAAGCAATTTTGCATTTCTCGTGAGACTGTGAATGTTGGGTCTAAGTAGGATTATTAGAGAAGGTGGCGATCTCTGGGTGGGGGAGATGTAGAGATGTGGTTTATTGATGTGAGCTGGTCTGTTTTAAGACCCATTAGGGCTACATTTTTTGCAAAAAAGAAGAATGATTGATGTAGCTGAAAATAAAGTGTGTAGATAATAGTCCTCTTTGCTTCAAAAAGTGCATTTTTATAATACAAGTCAGAGTTGGTCATTTGCACCTCATCTCCTCTGCCCCAGAGCCTCTTAAATTTAAACAAGTGGAATGAACATAAATCTGAAGAGAACAGAAAGCTACAACATGCTTCCATGACACCCTGTCAAAGCATTTGTCATACTGTATTGTAACATCTTTTCATGTGTCTGTCTTTCCTTCTGAACTTTGGCTTTCTTAAAACATGGATTGTGTTTTACTGCTCCTTCATCAGTGCCTGGCACAAATTCTGTCATATAGTAGATATTTAAAGTTCACTAAGTGAATCAACCAGTGAAAAGTAAATGAAAGAATGAGTCAACGTGGAGTAGATTATATTAAGAAATGTTTTGTTAATGTGCACTGCACAGATTAGAAGTGTCTCCTGTATCCAATTAGAAAGCCTAATAATGTTCCTCAAGTAATCAAAAATAAGTGAACAGTACATAAATGAAAAACATGCATATGAATACTGAGAAAAGCACTTGCTTGAACCCAGAGAAAACATCATATCAATGAACATCATGAATGTTTTGAATATGTTTTTTGTTTTTAAGACAGTTAAGATCCATCCAAAGTGAATACATTTCCCCCTATTATCAAAGTTGGTTTCTGAGTTTGGCTAGTCTGATTCATAGAATCTGACAGAACAGAAGCTAACAGAACTGAGAACCTCATCTTAGAGACCTTTCTGAGTAGTTAATCAGCACGACCTACGGCTCTTTTTGTATCAGTTCAGAGCATTTATGAACAGTAATTTTACAAATAGGCTGTATTGCTCACTTTGAGTTGTTAATTCAGCAAATTTCCATTTAACAGGTAGAGAGATTTAGTTTGAGTTTGTAAACAATGGCATTAATAAGAATTGTAAACACACCAACAATAAATATGTATATTTAACCTTATTTCATTCATTATAATATGTACTCATCTCACTGGATTTCGGTTCTTTTTAGTGAAATGACCAGGTGTAAAAATTTGGTCTGACCAATATGATTAGCTTAGTAATTAACTGCATATATTTGTGAGGCTCTTTAAGAAACTTCCTTAAGGTCAAAGTAAAATTGAGAGAGATCCAAACATATAACTAAATGCAATGTATAGCTTTTTACTAAAAGTTCTCTAGAAAGTGTGTTAAGTGCAAAAGGTAGAATAATGAGGGCTATCTGTAGTTTACTTTTAAACAAGGTCCACAAAGAATATCATGAGGTAAATATTGTTTTCATTTTATAGGAGAGAAACTTTACACTTCCAAGGTATATGAATAGCTATATGAAAGTCACTAATGGTTCAGAGTTCAAGTATTTGAGATAGTTAAAACACAAATATAATGAATTCTTGGCCTTTTGGCTAAGTGTAATATCTGTTCATATCAGTTTAAAATTTCAATAACCATCTTAAAATATAAAATAAAGCTCACAAAATATAACCATGTCTATACAATTCATGGGATATATATATCAAGCAACACATAGGTGAAAAAGAAAATAAAAACTTTGCCTGTGTAGAGCATATAAAATAGTTAAATGGAAAACCATAATCTTCAGAACTTGTGGGATATATCCACAATTATGTACAGTGTAATTCCTATACTTTTAAACACTTACATAACAAAGACTAACGACGGATACAGTAATTCCCCAAATCAAGTTTTTAAAAAATATCAACAAATAAAACTATGGAAAGTAGGTGGGCCTTAAAATAAAATTAGAAGTTTACTCATTAAAAAACAAAAACAGATCTGTCTTTTTTAAAAAGCAAAGTAGATAAAATATATAAGAGTATTAGTGAGTGTAAGGTAACAATTTTATATAAAGGAGAAATCAGATTAATAACATGAATATTTCATATTTTCTCAAATTTGATGTGAGAACCTATGGTAGATGAAAGTTTTTCCACTAAAAAACCACACAAATAACTAGAAATTACTAAAAATAGATGGAGACAGCTTAAATAAATCCAAAACAAATAAAGAAAATTAAGAAAAGTTATTTGAGTTATGTTTTCACAAATATCATGCTCAGAAGGCTTTACACTTGATGTTTTCAAACATTATAGAAAAAAGTAATTCAAATTATCTTAAATAATTTCCATCATGTAAAAAAGAAATCTTTGGAGATCAGGTGTATGTAACTCGATGGTAGAATTGTGAGGCTGTGGGTTAAATCCATAGAACTAAAATAAAGAGGAAGTTTTGAAACTGATAACAAAATCTCATAAGGATAATAGGAAAAATATACAAACTGCTGACCACTTTATGATCCCATGAATAAAACCAAATTTGCAAAACAAATTATTGGCAAATAGAACTATATAAAGAATATTTTAATAGTGGAAACCTATTTTTATACCAAATTAAGAAAGTGGAAAAAAATATATGGTAAATTAAATAGGTAATAAAAATACAATTGCTTTGGATATACATCCAGAAAAGGGAATATAACCACTAAAACTGAAATTGAGATGTTCTACTATATTCTTTGCAGCATTAGTAACAATAGCCAAACTATAGAATTAACCCAAGTGTCCATTAATAGATGAGTGGATAAAGAAAATTTGACCTTTATACACCATGTAATGTGATTCAGCCTTCAAAAGAGGGAAATCCTGTCATTTTTGGCAACATGGTTAAATCTGGAGGATGTTGTGCTAAGTGAAATAAGCTAGGCACAGAAAGACAAATACCACACGAACTTACATAATATTTTTTTATAGTTAAGTAAACCTATTTTATTTTTTATCATTGATTAAGTATATTGGTACAGTGCAGATATATATAATGAATGATCACATTCATCATATGGAACTTGTATCAATACATGATATACCCCAGTTCTTATTTTCCCATCTCCTTCCCCTTCTTATTTATAAAACCTTTGTTTCCATTTTTTCTTTCTTTTCTTATTTTTTTTTCTTTTCTGTTCCTTCCTTTCTCCCTCTCCCCTCCCTTGTGCCCTTTTCCATTTGAATATTTTCTCCCTATTTTGCAGTATCTATTACACATTTTGGTCCTTATTTACACTTTCAGTTTCTCACATCAGACTAACAATGTGATATTTACACACGTGTATCCAATTTATTTTACTTAACAGTATGGTTTCTAGGTGCATCCATTTACCTATACATGTCTCAAGCTTATCCTTCTCTATAGCCAAGTAGTACTCCCTTGTATAAAAAGGGAGTACTATGCATTGGTTGATGGACATTAGGGCTGTTTCCAAGATTTAGCTGTTAGAAACTGTGCTGCTATGAACATGGGTGTGCATATATCACTGTGTTGTGATGCTTTTAATTCTTTCAGGAAGATACCAAGAAGAGGGATAGCTAGGTTAAATGGAACCTCTAGTCCTAGTTTCTTGAGGAATCTCCTCACTGATTTCCACAGTGGTTGCACCAGTCTACACTCCCACTAACACATGGTAAGTGTTCCTTCTTCCTAAAAGCACTGACAGCTTTTGTTATTGGTTGATTTCTTAATAATAATAGCCATTCTTTCTGGAGTGAGATGAAACCTCTCAGTGTGGTTTTAATTTACATTTCTCAAATGACCAGTGATGTTGAACATTTTTTTTTGTATATTTATTTTCCTTTTGTACTTCATCTAAGAAGTGTGTATTCATCTCAGATGTCCATTTTCGGATTGGGTCTTTAAATTTGGAGAGTCTGATATTTTTCAATTCTTTATATGTTCTAGATATTAGTCATTTGTTTGAGGATCAACTGGGTAAAATTTTTTCCCACCCAATGGGTTGTCTTTTCACTCTGTTGGTGATTTCTTTTGGTATGTAAATGCTTTTTAATAATGAGATCCCAGTTGTTGATTATTTGTGCTATTTCCTGTGGAAATGGAGTTTTGTTCATAAAGTTTTTGCCTATTCCCCTGTCTTCAAAAGTTCTACCTATTTTATCTTCCAGCAGACTTAGTGTTTCTGTTTTAATATTTAGATCTTTGATCCATTTTGATTTTAGTTTAGTCATGGTGATAGACATGGGTCTAGTGTTAGTCTTTGTCATTTGGAAAACCAATTTTTTCAGCAACATTTATTAAAGAGGCTATATTTCTTCCAGTGAAAGTGTTTGGCTCACTTGGCAAAGATAAGGTGGGTGATTGTGTTTGGAGTTGTTTCTGCATCTTCTAAGCTGTTCCATTGATCCTCGGGTCTGTTTTTGGTTTTTCTGGGTTTGTATTTTTTTTTTTTTTTTTTTTTGCCATTACCATGTTGTTTTTATCACAGTAGCTCTGTAGTATAATTTCAAGTCAGTAATTGTGATGCCCCTTGCCTTGCCTTTGTTGCCCAGAATTGCTTTTGCTATTCTAGATCTGTTCTGGATCCAAATCAGTTTTAGTAATATTTTCTCTAGTTATGTGAGGTATGTTATTGACATTTTGACTGGGATTGTATTAAAACTGTAAAACAGGGCCGGTTTAGCGGCATAAGCGCCTGCCTGGCAAGCGCGAGGGCCCGAGTTTGACTCCCGGAACCCACATACGAATAAAGGGCCAGTGATGTTGCTCAGCGGCACAGGCACCTGCTGGCACGCAAGGTCCTGAGGTTGACCCTCAGTACCCACCAAAAAAAAAAAAAAAACTGTAAAACAATTTTTGGGAGTATAGCCATTTTTACTATGTTGTTTCTTCTTTTTTTTTTTTTTTGGTGGGTACCGGGGGTCGACCTCAGGACCTCGCGCGCCAGCAGGCGCCCGTGCCGCTGAGCGATATCACCGGACCCTTTCTCGTATGTGGGTTCCGGGAGTCGAACTCGGGCCCTTGCGCTTGCCGGGCAGGCGCTTAAGCCGCTGAGCCATCTCACCGGCCCTGTTGTTTCTTCCTACCCAAGAGCAAAGGATATCTTTCCATTTTCTGATATCCTCTTCAATCTCCTTTTCCAGGGTACTGTAGTTTTCAATGTAAAGATCTTTTACTTCCTTTGTTAGATCGATTCCTATTTCATTTTCTTCAATGCTATTGTAAAAACTGTGGTTTCCCTAATTCCTTTCTCAGTAAGTTTGTTATTTGTGTATAGGAATGCTATTGATTTTTGAGTGTTGACTTTGTATCCAGCTACACTACTGAATTTGGTTATTAATTCTAGAAGTCTTTTGGTAGACTTTTTGGGGTATCATGTCATCTGCAAATAATGATAATTAAACTTCTTCCTTTCTTATCCATATTCCATTTATTTCTCTCCCTTGTCTAATCGCTCTGGCTAATATTTCCAGAACTTTATTGAATAGGAGTGGTGAGAGTGGACATCCATGTCTTGTTTCTGATTTTGCAGTGAAACTTTTCAGTTTTTGACTATTTAGTATGATATTGGTTTATGGTTTGTCATAGAAGGTTTTTATCAGATTGATATAAAGACTGTCTATCCCAATTTTCTGTAGAGATTTATCATGAATGGGTGTTGGACTTTGTCAAATGTTTTTTCTGTGTCTGTTGAGATATATATGTGATTTTTATCCTTGGTTCTGTTGATATGGTGTATTACATTTATTGATTTGCATGTGTTGGATCATCCCTGCACCCCTTTGATGAATACTACTTGATAGTGATGTACAATCTTCTTGACAATTGGTGCATTCTGTTTGCCAGTAACTTATTGAGGATTTTTACATCTATGTTCATTGGAAGATTAACCCGCAGTGCTCTTTTTTGGTTGGATCATTCTGTGGTTTTGGTATCAGGGTAGTACTTGCTCCCAGGAATGACTCTGGGATTCTTCCTTCCCTTTTGATTTCATTAAAAATTTTGAAGAGTAATGGCATTAGATCTTCTCTAAATTTCTTGTAGAATTCAGCAGTGAATTTGTGGGCTTTTCTTTGTTTATAGGCTTTTAATTACTTTTTCAATTTCATTGACTAATATTGGCTTATTTAGAATTTTTATATCTTCATGATTCAGCTTTGGTAATTCATATGTTTCTAGAAATCTGTCCATTTCTTCTGTGTTTCCCATCTTATTAGAATAAAGTTCCTTTAAATAGGTATTCATGATCTTCTGGATTTCTGCAGGATCCATTGTGATTTCATCCTTTTCATTCCTATTTGCATGTATCTGAGCCCTTTCTTTCCTTTTTTTGATAAAGTTGGCTAAGTGTTTATCAGTTTCATTTAGTCTTTGAAAGAACCAACTCTTCAATTCATTGATTGTTTTTATTGTTTTCTTAGTCTCAATTGCATTAATTTCTGCTCTACTTTTAAAATTTCCTCTCCAGTATGAGCTTTTGGCTTGACTTGTTCTTATTTTTCTAGAAGTTTGAGGTTCAACATTAGATTATTTATTTGAGCTCAATCTGTTTTCCTTATGTGAGAGTTTACCACTATAAATTTCCCTCCTAGGACTGCTTTCATTTCATCCCATAAGTTCTGGTATGTTGTATCAGCATTATCATTTAATTGCAGATACTGTTTAATATCTTCTTTAATTTCATGTGTGATGCATTAGTTGTTTGGGGGGTATTATTTAATTTCCATGTGTTTATGGAGTTTTTGTTATTTCTTTTGCCATTGATTTCCAATTTCATTGCACTATGGTCTGATAATATGCATGGGATAATTTCAATTCCTTTGCATTTACTTAAGCATGTTCTATGAGCTAGTACTTGGTCTATTTTGGAGAGTGCCCCATGTGCAGCTGAGAAGAACATATATTCTGATATTGTGGGGTGGAACAATCTGTAGATATCTACTAAGTCCATTTTTCTCAGATTTGGTCCAGTTCTAATATTTCATTTTTGATTTGTTGTCTACTTGATCTGTCGATTTGTGATAGTGGGCTAATAAGTTCCCATATTACAACTGTGTTAACTTATTTGATTTTTCATGTCTGTTAATATTTGTTTTATAATGTTGGGTGTGTTGCTGTTTGGTGCCCACATATTTATCTCTTCTTCTTAGAGTTTTCCCTTACCAAGTATGTAGTGACCTTCTTAGTCTTTTTTGATCAGTCTTGGCTTGAAGTTCACTTTGTCTTCAAATAGAATAGCTAACCCTCCTTTTTTTCAGTTTCCTATCACATGGAGTATTGTTTTCTATCTTTTGACTTTCAGTCTATGAATTTCTTTTTGAATTACATGTGTTTCCTGCATGCAGCTAATTGTTGGACCTTGTTTCTTGACCCATTCTGGCCGTCTGCTTCTTTTGCTTGGTGAATTGGGACCATTCCCACTCATGGTTATAACTGATATGCATTGACTTCTCCTTGTCGTATTATTTTTCTGTTGTTGGTTCCCTAACTTTCCCCTCTGTTTAATTGCTTACCTTGCTTGGTGGTTTCTTTCTATTGTTGTTGTTGGAATTGTGATGCTTGTTATCTCTTATTAAAACATCCGTCGGGGGCCGGTGAGATGGCTCAGTGGCATAAGCACCTGCCTAACAAGTGCGAGGCCCTGAGTTCGACTCCCAGTACCCACGTATGAAAAAAGGGCTGGTGATATCGCTCAGCAGCACGGGCGCCTGCTGGCACACAAGGTCCTGAGGTTGACCCCCGGTACCCACACAAAAAAAAAATCCATCAGAATATTCATGAATTTCTTGTTCTTTCTCACAGAAGTATCTTATTTCTCCGTTGACTCTGAAATATAGTTTTCCAGGGTACATCAATGTGGATTAAAGGGTTTTTTTTTTCAGGACTTGAAATATCTTTCTCCAGGTTCTCCTTGACTTAAGGGTTTGTGTTGAGAAGTCTGCTGTGATTCTGATGGGCTTCCTTTATACATGATTTGTTTCTTTTGTCTAACAGCTTTTAATATTATGTTCTTGTGCTGAATTTCTGGAATCTTGATTACAATATGCTTTAATGTAGATTTATTATGGTCATGGTTAATTGGAGTTCTGTATGCTTCATTTATCTGTATGTCAAATTCTTTTTCCATGTTAGGAAGTTTTCTGCCATTACTTTTGTGAACAGGATTTTTATGTTGTTTGCACTGACTCCTGCTTTTTCATTGATACCCATCAATCTTATGTTGTTATTCTTTGCAACATATTGCAGCTGCTGGACTGATTTTCATGGTCCCTTGCTATTTTTAAGAGATCTTTATTTTCATGATACTAGCTGCACTCCTGTCTTATAGGTCTGATATTCTGTCTTCATTCTCATTCATTCAGTTTTATAAACTTTCAATGGAATTTTTATTTCCTGGATATTTATTTGGATCTTTTTCATGGATTCCATTACTTTCCTATGTTGGTGTTCATGGTTTCCATCATTTCCCTAAACTCCTCTATTTTTTTTTATCTGTGTCTACACTATATTCACTGAGTAAGTCCTTCACTATGGTGGTCATCTCTTTATACTTGAAAGATTATTTCTGATATGATTTTCTCTATAGCCTCCTTCATCTTTATTTTTTTTAACTTTGGCTGCTATCATTTCAGAAAATTCAGGTGAGTGGCACTGTTTTCCTCTATCTCCTTGTACCCTGTATTTGTCCTGGGTGGGCTGGAGGTCTGGGGTTGCATTTTGCTTCCCCGTCTTGACATTTTCTATTTTTTTACTTTTAATTTGTTTTCTGTGTCAATGCTTGTAAGTTTCTTATGTTAAGTAACTTTATCACTCATATTGAGGTTTACTTAGGAAACCTATTCCTCAGAGATAGCTTCTAGATGTATCTGGCTCTTGGTCTTTGTGTCTATCCCAAGACCCTACCTTCCCAATTTTTTAGGGATGAGAAATTACTAGGTATTTATCACAGCACCCAGTCCTTCGGTACTGGACTATGGTGATGATAGCACCCCAGACAATCACAATGTTGTCATACAAGGGTAAACAACTGATTACATCAGGTATGGCATCCTGGTTAAAGTTTCACAATTAGCAATAACAATATCATCAAACACAGCCTAGAAACTGACAAACTGTTGTAACTGTTAATTTGGTACCTTCAACAGTAGTAGCAAGATTTATTGTTACAAAGCAAAATACAACATAAACCAAGAATTTGTTCACAGTGAGTTTTCCCTTGGTAGAGTGATTTTATCCTGGGGGGGGTGACTTTAAGAGGGATAGGTTGCAAAGCAGAGAAACAACTAAAGAGAAATATGGTAGAAGAAAGACTGAAGGATAAAGAATGATCACCCAAGGTTTGGGAAACTGGAGAAGAAGACAGGAGAGAAAGGATGAAAGTGAAAGCAAAAGAATATGGAAGCAAACAAGAAAGACTGGAGACAATGCTCATTCACATGTAAATATCAAAGAATCTAGGAAGGCAGTTGAGAGAGAGAGAAACAGGACTGACAGAACAAAACAAACAGTGTATACCAAAACCTAAACAATCCCCCCAAAAAAACAAACAGAAAAAAGAAATGAAACAAAGAGACAAAGAAGAGAAAAAAATTCCTCCAGTATCCACAGTTCTGTGGTAGTATCCAAGTCAAAGCCCAGATCTGTACTGCATAAACCCACTAAGTATGCAGTAAGGTTAATGCTGGGTGCAAGGCTGATCTTGGCCTCTGGATGTGGGGATTGGGGCCAGGGTCTTCAGCCAACAGCTTTCTGGATGGCCAGCCCACCTCTTCTTACACTGACTGTTTCAGCTTTGCTCTCCCAGTTGCTGTGGCACCCTCAGACAGAGAAAGCCTAAGGCTGCTCCCAGTCCTGTGTTCAGTTGGCCCCTCCCAGACCTTGCACAGCCTCCTCTCTTCCACAGAACTGGTTCCTCTCCTCCACTGGTCACAGGCCGGGGGCAGGGGGAGTGCTAGCTTCCCACTCCCTGTCCCTCCATGCCCAAGACTGTTTGTGCCACTGGTTGCAGGGAAGGGGAAGTGCTGACTCCTCACTCCTTGATCTCCCCCGCACCCAAGGCTGCTTGCACTGCTGGTTGTAGGGCAGGCGAGTGCTGACCTACGCTCCTTGTCCCTCCACACCCAAGGATGCTTTTGCTGGTGGTTGCAGGATGGGGGAGTGCTGACTTCCCAGCCCCAGGCTGCTTTAATTCCACATCAGCAATCCACTTCCCTCTCTGACATCAGTCAGTCACAGGGCAGGAGGGGTCATGGATGCCAGGTGAAATTTGCTGCCAGGGTATACAGTCCTCTGTTTGAAGGAAGGCAAAAGAGGTGAGGGGCCTTATATCCCCAATCAATCCTGTGTGGCTTGAGTTAGCTACACTATTTCAGTCAATAAATTTTTTGGAAGCTTCCCCAATGGTAGTCCTGCTCCACACACAGGCAAGAGACCCACAGGCAGCCCTGTGGGCTGGATAATTGCTTTACAAAGTCCTATGCCTCTGTTTTGTTTGATCTCCAAGTCTCTTATTTCAGACTGATTTTGGCATCAGGTTGTATGTCCCTCCCTTTCTTCCAATTACCTGTATTTTTAGTTGATTTTCTCTGAGTAGGTCCAATGTGGCTCCTCCTCTATTCAGCCATGTTGAAATTTACCTGAACTTACTTATATGTGGATTTGAATATAGGGAGTACGTGGAAACCAGGGAGTAGACTGATGGTAAACAGAGTCTGTAGGATAGGGGACAGACAGAATGGAGAGTTGCTGATCAAAGGGCACAAAGTTTCAGATAGACAAGAGCAATAGATTTTGAGATCTACTTCATAGAAAAGTGAATATAGTTAATAAAAATGTATTATATATTTCAAAATAACTAAAGAAATAAATTTCAAATGTGTCACCATAAAAAAGATAGGTAAGTGAGGTGATAGACCTATTAATTAGCTGAATGTAATCATGCCAGATTGTACATATAGATCAAAACAACACATTATACCCCATAAATGTACACAACAATGAGTGTGTGTCAATAATAATACTAATTCAAATGCAGTTGTTTTAAAGAAATATTCATTTTTAGTACAAAACTTAAAACCATTTAAAATAGAAATGGAATTTTCCTACATGGGGAGACACTGTCTCAAAAAAAATGGAATTTTCCTTACGCGAGACAAATGCATACCTTAATTAAAAAGTAAGACTTTGGCTTATGTTCTGGTTTGTGTCTAGCTGTCCCCCCAGGCCTCGGGGGGGGGGCAGGATTTTCAAAGGTGGCTGAATCTAGAATTTGCGATTGATTCATGGTCCAATGCTGGATTAAGTGTGTGAGTGCTATGCCCACCCTAGGGCAGGTTGCCTACATATAATATAATATAAGAGGCAGAAAGACTCTTGTCTCTCTCTCGTTTCTTTTGCTGTCTTCTGCTGCCATGAACTGTTGCCCCTCTGCCATGTGCCACCCTGCCTTGGAGCCAGCCAATTATGGACTGAAACATCTACAAACTGTGAGCTAAATAAACCTTTCCCTCTTTAACTTTAGATGTCAGGTATTTTGTATCAGCAATGACAGAAAAGTAACTAAGACAGCTTAATAATGAAATACTAAGATATTCCTGTTATCTACTGATAAGGGAGAAGATGATAAAAATGAGAACTAGAAAGATGCTTTATTGTATCATTATCATTTATCTTTTTTTTTTCTGGAAGTAAACCCATATGGTAAGATAGAAATTGAAATTAGACCTATAAATATTGAAAAGTAAGGGCCAAGTTTTCATTTTGCAATTGATAACAATGTAAACCTGAAATATGTAAAAGAATAAACTAAAAGTTATTATAAAAGTATTTTGTTAAAGTAACTGATTAAAAACGAATAAGCAAAAATTTTCCTACATGCAAAAACTACCAATTTAGAAAAACATCGGAATATGATATTTAAAATATAAAATGTGCAAATATAATTACTGATCAATATATGGAACTTATATGAATAAACTTTAAATCTTTCCTAAGGAGGGTAATGAAGTATTAAAAAGAAAGACACACTTCAGATATAAATAATTTATGGTATGAAATGTCAATTTTTCTCAAATATATATACATTTAGCATCTTCACTTCAAAATACCAGCCAAATTGTTGAAAAAATTTGCAAAATGATACTGCATTTCATTTGGCAAAATAGATTATTAGAATGAAATATCATAAGTAACTGTGTTGAAGGAAACAAGCCATGCCAGACATATACATTATAAATCTAGAGAACTAGAAATTTTGAGTTTGTTACCTATGTAAGAGTAAACTGAAGAAAATTATAGCCTGGAAATGGAAGTCAAACTATATGAATATTTAACATGTGATAAAGATAGAATTCAGTAAACGAGGGTGGGGAAGAAATGGATTATATAACAGTATTAATTAACATTTGGAGGAGTAAGGCAATATCTCAACTTCCCTTTCTACATTTAACTAAAGATGGCTCAAACATTGGAAAATTTAAAAAAATAGGATTATTAAAGCAATTTAGGGGCCAGTGAGATCGCTCAGCGGCATAAGTGCCTGCCTGGCAAGCGTGAGGTCCTGAGTTCGACTACCAGTACCCGCATATAAAAAAAAAAAAAAAGCAATTGAGGATATTGGAATAGGGAAGACATTCCAACTGTTGCATAAAATTTAGAAGCTGTAAAAGTGAAACTGATAAATTTAAGGTTGTAAAATTAAGCCTTCAATGAAAACAAATGTGACAGTCAAAACTTGAATAACAACTTTGGGAAAAGTAATTTCAAAAGCATATGAAAAGGATTAATTTTCTTTCTATTAAAAAGGACTCATAACAAAAAGTGTTATAACCCAGCAGACAGATACATGTAATGGATACGCAAAAAAATCTAGTAAATAATCTAAATGTCAATCAGTTATGGTTCATACAAATAGTAGAGTATACACATATTTTACTTCAAAATGAGGTAGATATTTTAACAGATAGAGAAAAAATTCTCAACTAAATTATTGTATGAATAAAAAGGTAAACCAAAGGCATACACAGATTTGTTTTACTTCTCAAAAAGTAGGATACACAGAAAATATGTAGAAAAATACAGTTTACACTACTTTCTTCTCTGGGGATGATATGAAATGGTAGTTGATTCTTAGATTATATGTCTCTAATTATTAAAATGTGTCTTTGCACATTATTTTAAGGTTGTTTTAAACTGAGTAAATAAGTTTGTTTATTTATTATTATTTTTTTTAATGTGGGTACCGGGAGTCAACCTCAGGACCTCGCGCTTGCCAGGCGGGCGCTTATGCCCCTGAGCTATCTCACCGGCCCTAAATAAGTTTATTTGATTTGATTATAATATCATATAATATTTTACGTTGTTTTAAACAGTAAATAAGTTTATTTGATTTGATTATAATGTCATAATCAAAATATATCTCATTTTTAAAATGAATTAAAACATTACCTAGAACCCAAGATTGGGATAAAATTTTTGCCAACAAATCATCTCTGTTCTATCCTTTGGATATATAACTTTAAAATAAGCTAGATCTTGCTGCAGGTCCAACTCTGTTGACTACTGTGTTACTTTGTCTGACAAATTAACATTTTCAAGTGAGTAATAGTATTTCAAATGAATAATATTTGTTAAGATTCTTTAGAAGTGGAGTACCAAGAACTAAGATGAATTTTTTTAATTCATGTTTTTGAAGATTCAGAAAACCTACTCTTTGTAATAAAAAAAGATGTTCCCCAGCCCCCAAAGCAAAGTGTGAGTATAAACAATTATATCTTAGGAATGAATTTTTCAAGGTTAATCCATCAAATATTTGGTATCTACTCTATTAAGCTGTTGCAGTGAATAAAACTGCCATTAAGTTGGTCCCTGGTATCAAACAGTCTACATTATTCTTGTAATCCTGCCCCTTGCCAATAATGTGTCTACTGTAAATAGTCCCTGGGAATTTCTAAGAGAATATTTCTATCATCACTATTTGCAGTAATGCTCATTTAATGCAATGCTTAATGTGTCTATTTTATGATAGGTGATTATTTCAAAAGTCACCAAATTAAATGGAATTTAAAGGGAAAAGAAAAGGGAACATAAATATTTGCAATATCTGTAGTTGAATAATGTTAATTTCTTACAAAACTAATTTTGTTTTAGTTTTTAGTATTGCTTGAATTTAACTTTTTGTCTTAGAAAAATATGTTTTGAAATATGGAATTTATTGTATAAGTTTTTAGTCGACCCATATGAAACATGTAAAGGCTAAATTTTTCTGCTTGTTATTCTTGCGGAATAGCAAATGATTCTAAAGGCATGTTTAGACTTAAAGAAATTTCTTTAACTGAAAAACAGTGTTCTTTTGTAACTGCTTTGGTTTTTGTTTTGGTTGGTTTGTGTATTTTGTCATTATATACTTCTAAAACTGTTCTTTCCAAATGAAGGAATAGTTATCTTATGTCTCTAGGTATTGTGTCAAATTATTTCATTCCAAATGGAAAAAAAAAAAAAAAATATATATATATATATATATATATATATATATATATATATATATATATATAAATTATACTTTTTTCAATTTCCCCAAGTCCCTGAAGGAAAAAGAATGTCCCCTTTGATACTTCATCTACTTTTTTTTTGTTTTAAAAAGAAAAATAATAAAAACAATGATACAGAATTTCTAAACAAGATAATAGGAGATTAACAATGGTTAATATATTGTGTGTTGTTTTCTTCAAAGTAGTTGCTCAGATTCCAAGATATAGGCATGAAAAACTGATCAATGTAAGCATAAACCGTTCCTTTCAATGAACTGATAAAGATTAGTAGTATAATTACTTTATCTACGTTGTGTGTGTGTGTGTGTGTGTGTGTGTGTATTCTTTTCCCTTCTTTCTTTTCTCCTTTCCCCCATCCCAGTTGTTCTTTCCTTTTGAGGAATTTCTTTCCCTTTCATTTTCATAATACCTATTGTGCATTTTGTCTTTTTTTTTTTTACCCTCACAGCCCCTCTAGCATTTGTTGTTGGTTGATTTCTTTTTTTTGTGGGTACCGGGGTCGACCTCAGGACCTCGCGCGGCAGCAGGAGCCTGTGCCGCTGAGCAATATCACCCGCCCTTTTTTTGTATGTGGGTTCCAGGAGTCAAACTGAGGACCTCCTGCTTGCCAGGCAGGCGCTTATGCCGCTGAGCTATATCACCGGCCCTATTGTACATTTTAGATCTTATTTACTCTTTCATTTTTTTACTCTAGGGAGACAATACGATGGTCTATCACCATGCACTAAACTAAAGTAAAAATGGTTAAGGATCTAAATTTCCTGGAAGAGAAAGTAGGTAGAAATCTTGAAGACAGAAGTAGGCAGAGAGTTCATGAACAAAACACAGACTGCACGGGAAGTACTTCAAAGAATCAACAACCGGATCTCATCTTATTAAAAAGTTTTTGCACATCAAAAAAAATCACCAACAGAGTGAAAAGATAATTCACAGAATGGGAAAAACTTTTAACCAACTGTCCCTCAGACAAAGGACTTCTATCTAGAACATATAAAGAACTGAAAAAATCAGGCCCTCCAAATTCAAAGACCCAATCCAAAAATGGGCATCTGAGATGAATACACATTTCTCAGATGAAGAAATACAGATGGCAAATAAATATATGAAAAAATGTTCAACATAATTGATCATTCAAGAAATGCAAATTAAAACAACACTGAGATTCCATCTCACTACAGAAAGAATGGCTATCATCAAGACTTCATCTACTTTTTACATCTTTGTTCTCAAGTTTTTAAAAAAGATGTGAATAAATCCCATTCCTTTCTTCTATGTAGCAACAGTATTTTTTAAAAAGTATTGTATCTTCAAATATCAGCCAAGCTTAAGCCAGAGAAATAAAATTCATTCAGCCATTACATTAATAATTGGTTCTTAAGAACTTGAATAAGAACTTCAAAATTAATTGATCACCAAGCTAAATTTTATCTTTTTTCTTGAACCAATTTATCCCAAACCAATTTGTGTATAGACACAGTTTAATGAGCAAATAGGAAGTTTTGTGAAAGAAATTATTGTGTTTTTTGTTAACAGAAAGCTCCTAGAGCCATTTCAACCATTTTAATTATATATTTATTTTAAATATTTAATAGACAAAGATTGTATATACTGTATACAAGATGAATGACGTGTTAGCTTCATATATATATAATTATATATATATATATATATGTAATTGAAATCAAGCTAATTATCACATACATCATCACTACTGCTGTTGTACATTGATACCCAAAATTGTTTATCTCATAACTAAAATTTAAAACTGAGATCTACCTGTGACAAATGCCTATTCATTTTCCCCACCTCCATAGCACCTAGTAAGTGCTGTTCTATTATCTCTTATGATTTGACAGTTTAGATTCTACATAAATGTGAGATCATATTTGCCTTTGTCTATTAGTCTTCCAATACCTGGCTTATTTCACTTAGCACCAGGGCATCCAGATTCATCCATTTTTGTCCAAATGTCAGGATTGTTTTCATGTTTTATTATTGAATAATATTTAATTTTGTGTATTAACATAAATACATCCTACATTTTATTATCCATTCACTGATTGACAGGTTGTTTCCATATTTTGGCTCTTGTTAATAGTGCTTCAATGAACATGGGCACTGTATAGTTTCAACCATTTTAAGCGGCTTCTATTCTTTCAGAAATTATTTGGAACCAGTTTACTATAATTTGGTAAGATGGCAATGTTCTTTATTTTCTACCTGAAAAAAGTGGAACCTAGTTCAGGAATTGGCATTACGATGAAGGGAATAAATTCTGTAGTTAATGGTTGGGAATCCTTCACTTCAGTTCTCCCAAATGTTTCTCTGGCTTTCCATTAGTCTGGATAACTTCAATTTCAATCTATTACCACAATTCTTAGTCTAAAATTATAAAACACTTGGAAAATGAAGGGGCATGTTTTGAGCTTCAGGGAAATTTTTTTTTGAAAAATGAACTGAATGCAGTTATCTGAGAAAAAAAAATCTTCTATTTACTGAGTGATGCTCTATTGCCTAGCTTTCCAACAAACATACTTCTGAAAATAAATGTCTCTGGATATAAAAACCTAGTGAAAGAAATTAATTTTCAAATATCTGAATTTTTAAAACTGAACACCTACTCTTTTTTACTAAAAATCTTCTTTAGGGCCAATTCATATTCAATAAGAATGGTGACCATCCTAATAAGGGCTATTATCCCAAACTTATTTAATCATAGAAAACTTTCCTCTGTACAACATCTGTTTAGTAGAACACAATTAGGTAACACTGATGAGCACATATCTTCAGACATCAGGGAAAAAAAGAATTACCTTAATAATTTGAGTTTCAGCCAAACCTGCTAGATTTAAATAAATTTATACTTCAGAAAGCATACATATAGTATCACCTTTAATTGGTAAGAAAATAACTCTTTTTTGATGATTCGATTAGGTGCTTTATAATTAACTGATATAATTACACTTTGGAGGAGAGTCTATCAAGGATTCTGTGGGTCCAACTGTATCCTTGCATTTGTTGGAATAGAGCATTGCTTGTCATCAGAAGCACTGGGCTCATGATTGAGCCTTGCTGTGCTCAGCTGGCTCTGTCCAACATTTCAGGCATGAAGTCTATCTGAACAGGATGCCTGGGTTTAGAAACCATGTAATTTGGCCAACCACAGGCAATGACTATTTTGGTTCTAAAATGGACAAATGAAAATGAGACATTTTTCTATGTTAATAGTAAGTGTAATTCACTGTTAGAAAGTTAAAATGAATAAGAAGTGTTATTTGCAATAAGTTTGAGATCTTTTGTCATTACTCTGTATTGTTTGGAGATTTAAATTGTCACTACTGTGGTTCAGAATTTTCTCTTACTATCCAACTACTTAATGTTTATTTGGAGATATTTGAGAATTCTTTTCTGTCATTCCTGTCATCATATATTTAAGATCAATTTTTAAATTTCATGAGAACTATCAGCTATGTTACTCCATTTTATCACTTGGCATCTTAGTTTTCAGTTATTTTTCCATATCTGGTAAATATTGTGTCTAAATGATAAATTATCTACTAATATTTCCTTGTTTTATCTAAGAGACCAACTTCTTTTTTTTTTTTTTTTTTTTTTTGTGGGTACCGGGGGTCGAACTCAGGACCTCGCGTGCCAGCAGGCGCCTGTGCCACTGAGCAATATCACCGGCCCTTTTTTCGTGTGTGGGTACTGGGAGTCGAACTCAGGCCCTCGCGCTTGCCAGGCAGGCGCTTACACCACTGAGCCATCTCACCGGCCCTAAGAGACCAATTTCATTGTAGTCTTTCTTCAATTTCTATGGTCTACCACACTCAATGTATATCTACAGAAATCTCTATTGTGCCTTATAAGTAACAAATGGGAGATCAGTTCCTATATGTAAAGTTTCTACATTCTAAAAACATCTTTCATATAAAGAGGGACAAAATTCATGTTTAACTGAAAGAAACAAAAGACATGAATGATACAAAGCTGGTTTATAAGTTTATTTGGTGATGTGATGGCAGGGATTTCACACTAAAAATGAATATGTAAGCATTCTTTTTGACCTAATGGGATCTCATCCAGTTATCTTCAGTCCGTCCATCAACCCTAAAATGTGCATAAGTCTTTGAGTTCTCGGTTACACACATAAACATATTATATATTGAAAATTTCATGTGAACTAATTGAAGATAAATATTTGTGGACAATAAAAGACTGCTTGAGGATTTTGGATAGCTCATGTTGAGAGCAAGGGAGGATACAGTGGAGAGAAGCCACCAACACCAAACACAACCAGTTGTACTTCGCTAAGTGCCAGCTCTGAGTACTCACTAAGTGTTTTGAAGAGGAAAACCTGGATGATAGTTCTAATACTGAAGAGCAGATGGTTCACATTTTGCCACTTTTTAGTTAGAAATGTGATGCAATTCACTTTTTTTTTTTTAATTTGGAGCTGTCTATGACAAAAGAAAGCATTGTTAACACACCACTGAAAATCTTTCCTGGATCATGAGCTTGTTTTTACCTGAAGCTAATCTTCCAAGCCTGAACCACACATTTTCTGATATGTCCCAGATGCTCGAGCTTTGAATTCTCTGAACCCCTAATCTCTTCATTCATTCTGAGTGAACTGCTGGGCTTTGTGCTCCAGTCAGGAAGTAAGCTGAGGAGAGGAGGATTCATGTCCTAGAAATTCAAGGACTATGAATCTGAAAGGCTTATTTTGTGGGGAGGGGGCCCAGGGCATGTTCTTTTGCTCTAATACCCAGCATTTGAAGCATAGCTGGTGCCTGCAGCTGTTCACTCTTATTTTTAAAAATGGTCCACTGTAGAACACCTCAGTCTTTCTGAGAGGACTCACTATTGACCCATGTGCTCGAACTTGTGATCCTCCTGCCTTATCTCCCAGAGTGCTAGAATTATAGGTATGCACCACCAAGAAATTTTACTTTATAACACTAAATTTATAGTACCTTAGCTGAAGGAACTTTGGTGATAATTCAGTCCTCCTCATTTGGTTCACAGATAAAGAGAATAAGGTGTTGAAAGGTGAGGTGCCTTGCTCAAGACTACAGAGTAGGACACAAATGAAAGTCTTTGTATTCAGTTTTCCTCATGATATCACACTGCGTTCTGGGTCTCTTTGGCCTGACTTAGGAAAAAAGAAAGTGTCCCTTAAAAGTACTATAAAATGTCTAGTGCCTTAAATTTTTTTTTGTACTAAAACTCATATTAAAACATAAGAAAAATTATACTTCAGTAAAGAAAGATCAGCATTAGTTGTTATTAGATGAAACACTATTATAACTTATTTGGAGTGAAGAAAAATAACTAAAAAGAAAAATAAGCTCTGCAAATCTGCAAAATAGAATGTTGGCTTGAAGAAACATAAGGTAGCAATTCAAAGAGTAGACATCTGCTTATGTTAGTCCCTGCTTACTCAGCTATCTGCCTACCCACCTGTTCTACTAATGAGCTTGTTCCTGTTATATCCTCCCTGTTCCTTCTCAGCTTGACAATGTTATGATGTAAAGAGGTTATTGTCCTGCTCAGAATGAACAAAATAATTCTTTAATTGAACTCCACCATCATGCATATTTTGAAGATTATCTTCATTTTTTTTGCCATGATTATGCTCTTCAGTGCTTTCAAAATTTAAGGTGATTACTTTTGCTGTTTGCATCTGATTCTGAATATAATCATTCACCTTAGAACACCTAACCTACTTATTTTTTTCTTTGATATTTTGCCCTGACATGGCCTTAGCATTTTGAATATCTTTGGTATAGTTGTTTTGCACATAGAGGAGGAGGATACCAGCTTAGTTTTGAAAATATTATATTATATTTTCTAAATTAATATTCCATATTGCAGTTTGGATCCTCTGGGGATATATTCAGACTGAGAATTTTTAGGAGTGCTTTTGGAAACCATGTTTGTGAGGGAATAAAGGAAGAACAGAGGACAATTGAACTGAGATATACAATGTACAATAAAGACCTCCACTGCTCCCATGGAAAGAGCTAAAGTGAAATGTCCCTGGGGAGTTGAGCTCATGGGTGCCAGACAGCTAGGCTTTTATACCATGATACTGACTAATATTTGGATGTGAGCTGCCTCTAGAATAAGATGTGGATAGCGTGGCTTAGGGCAAAGAGGATCTTGTTAGCTGAAATCATCTTCATCAGCCCAGAGCAAGTCGCAGAGAGAAACTCAACTGAGAGCCATCAGCTGCCAACACTTACAGAGAAGGTGGTAGAATGAATGTTTTGGTCCTGAAGGTTTGGTCTGGGCAGGGCACCATGACATCCACAACAGCCAGATCCACACACTTCATATAATAAGATCTGGGAGCAGCTGCTCCTGGATCTCATAGATCTTCCCAGAAAAATTAGAAGAGAAAGGTTGCCGGGATGAGCTCTTACTCCAGCTACTTCACTTAGTCTCAAGGCTACTAACTAACATCTGTCTTCTACTATCCATTCTAGATTCCACTTGCCTTTGGCTAACTTCTACTCTAGTCTAGACTGCACATTAACTGGGATGACTGAGATCCTCATTATGAGGGATCTGTGCCCCTGTTCACCAGGTTCTTAACAGTCTATGGCTGCTGAGATTGTCCATTTACAAGCAAAATTGTACCAGCGAGTACCAAGAGATGGTAAAAAAGAATGCCCACAGGTTCCTTAATGCCTTCATCAAGTAACAGCATTCTACTCTTCCCTGATGATCCAGCCAATTATCTCTGCCAGGATGTGACCTCCTGGTTTCTAAATACACAGAATCCACAATTTAAAGAAAAGGAAGTACAGATTTTTCAAGTGGGTTACTGAGAATGAGGGTATGGTGCGGCACTCCTATTTCAACCCTTTGGTCCCTGGCCACATGTGTTATATCTATTGGAAAAACAAGATCATAAAAAGTCATTGATTTAGAGGATGGTACTACATTCTAGGAGAAGATTCCTCATTCTACCAAGTTATCATTTGCAAGCTGGTGGCTTGAGCGTGAGCTGTGGAAGTATTTCTTCCTCAGACCATCCCTTTGCTCTAAGGGGTCAGCCTCTTCTAGGTGGCATAGTAAGTGATAGCTGCAGTGGATTGCTTTGTCATCTGACCCACTGCAAATAAGTGGATTCCTGTGTCAGTGGATCAAACTCTATGTAAACTCATACAGGAAGGCAAGGTTGGGTCAGAGAAAGGCCAGCACATACAAAGAATGTATGTTGACTTTAGTCAAGTGAAGTTGCTGGCCCTTCCAAGGCAAAAACAACCAAATGTGATAAACTTGCCACTGAGAAATTAGACAGTCTTCTTGAAGAACGGTGTTATGTGAGGAACTCCTGTTTGGTCTCTGCTGCTAGTACACTGGCTATGTGGCAGCAGCAGAAACTAGATCAGACTTAATGGGTGGGTACTCATGCTACTGGGCCCATGCATAGCCTTTGCCATCTGGTGGCAGTTAATCCGCAATCGAAGGTCTTCACACACATGCCTACTCTCATAGGTCCACCCATATATACCTATTTTCTAGTTCTCCTTCAAATTTTTATCCCCAAGAGATTTACCATGTCAGTAAACTCATTTTCCACTGTCCATGAACCTATATAGTCTAACATCAGGGAATTTGAACTTCTTTTTTTATACAAAGTGGATGACCAGGTTCACTACACAAAGCAATTTATTACCCCCAGTAACAGCCTTCCAATTTCATATATGTCATATCTTTATAAATAGCATGCTTTGTGTTTCTTAAAATCTAGATACTACACCTATCATTGTCTTCTTTTTCACCTCCACCCCTTCTCCATTTACTATCTGCTACTGTATGTGCTACAAGATGTAAGTGTTCTATGTTCCACCAGTGATGGAGGTTTCACTGTCAGCTGATCACTAGGTGATTTAAAAGTAAACTCATTTTTTTCTTTTTCTTTTGCTCCTGGAATCTATTTGCAAACTGCATTCCTCTAGCAAACAGATCTGCATGCAAAAATTTACTGTTATCCCCTGAACAGTCAATACCCCTGATGGACTGAAGGAAGAAATATACGAAGGGAAAAGGTAAGATGAGATGCCATCACAGAAAGATGCCAGGTGATATCAGAGGTAGCTGTAGACTTGGGATGGCCCCTTAGAATTGAAATACAGTAAGGGCCTGGACCTTCATATACCCTCATAGGTCAATCATTGAATATCAAATGCCCCTAAGAAGAATGCAACTTTGGGTGAGGCATTTCTTTACAAGCCACAGAAATTCTTAGAGAACTCAACTGAGCACTTTCAGCCACCTGGTCACCCACTGGCTGTGGTTGGGGAAAGAGGATAGTTGCTTTAGTTCTGAAATGGGATTAAGGAGTAGCAAACCTATGTGGTTTACCACAGCATGCACTGTACTGTTCATTGCATAAAACTTTGAAAATGCAAAAATCAGAAAAGGAACGACAAAAGTGGTTCATAAAACAACACCCATATGTAACTATTGTCAATATTTTTGTGTGTTTCCTTCCCTCGTTTTTCCAGGGTCTTCATATTTTCTGTATATTCAGATCCACACCCAAAATTTCATTTCATGTTGCTGCATCACTCAACATGATTTAAGTAAGTTTTTGCATTATTAAAATCAATTTGGGCCAGTGATATAGCTCAGCGGCATAAGTGCCTGCTTGGCAAGTGTGAGGTCATGAGTTTGATTCCCGGTACCAAAAAAAAAAAAAAAATTCAATTTTATCCCTGATTTCAGAGACTTTAAATATTTATCTTGTTGATCTATACAATTAATCTAACAATTTCCTATACAATATGTTTTGGTGTTCTATATTTTATAAATATTAATAATATCAGTATTAATTTCAATTGTCATTCCTTAATTGAAACATATCTGAAATGGTTTTCCTTATTTTTGTGAATTGGTAAATAAATGAATCTTCATCAGAAAGAATGTCTTAATTTTCCCTTCTTGAAATTCTGGGAATTGGTATTTTGTTGGGAAAAATAAATCACAGCTAGGCATGCTCTGATTTTCATATATTTATTTTAATTCTACCACATATCAGCTCTTGATTTTAGGCTAGTCATTTAAGTTCTTTGACCTTAAGATTTTAGATTGGTAAGTGTGTAATTCTTACATATCCCCTCACACATTTTTTGTGTAAAACCCCAATGTTCTACTAATATGAAAGGGGTCATCTTAGAGTGGCTTCATATCTGGGACAGGAGAATAATAAAATCAGAAGACATAAAGAAAAAATAAAATGCCTTTCCTTTTCCTTTGAAACTGTATCCCAATTTTCATATTTTCAAGATCATATTTGCACAGAAAAATGAGGAAAATACAACTCATTAGTTTTACTGCAAAAACAGACAGGAGCTGTGTCTGCATAGCAACCAGCAGCAAAATGGAGAAGAGCAGGTTTCAGCTGATGGTCCAGATGCTTGCTGATATACACAATGTCAACAAAGCATCTGGATAGCTGACTGAATCGCCTATTCATTACCAAGATGTTTGGTCTTGTGTGGACAAAACTGCAAGTTGGTCATAGGGAGGAAAATAAAGCACATAGACAGAAATACACAGAATTATATGTGATCCCAATCCAGCATGTTTGAATGTGAATGCCTCTTTTCGTACTCTCGTAAGTGAGAATATTAGGCAGTCCACTATAATAGCAGGGACAGCCACAAAGACAGAAGGGATGCAACTGATGACAGGATAAATAGGCTTTTGTTCTATTGCAAATAAGCAAAGGAAAATCATTTAAAATAGAGTTTTCTATGAACCATCCAAAGCTGGTGTGTATTTACTAGTTTCATCTTAAGCTTTTCCAAACTGCAGCCTTTCCAAAAGACAAAAAGCATCAATATTAGAAAGGAAGATCCCACAGATCCTTGCTTCTTTTCATAGTATGGGGAATGGTAAGATTACAGCCCTTCAGGAGGATATGATGCCAATGAACTAAAAACTCCAGATCCTAACCTAAAACTCAAATCAATATATCCAGACTCCAGATTGGGATGGGATGATGAGGGGGTTTATGTGGCTCATTTATCACCCATCCCCAGCCTTGCAGAAAGGACAAGAGAGCCAAATATTTTTCTAAAAAGACAAGGAAGTAAGCCTTCTCAGTGCTTCATTCTTTCCCTTCTCCTCCTCTTCTTCTGTTGTTCTGTTGCACTTTTGGAAATATGACTGGCTGTTTGAAATACAAATTTATCCAGAGTTATGGTTAATCAAACTTTAATCAGGAAATCTATCTTTTCTTTTGAGGTTTTTTCATCTATATTATCCTAGTTATAAATATAAATTATATAATACACACATAAGTATTTGTTAATCATTCAGTGTGTGCTTGAATATGTACTAGGCACCCAAGAACCCAAAGTGCATGGAAAAAAATAGTTCCTAGTACTTACTCCCTTGTTATCTCTCATTCACTCCTCAGACTCCTGAAATAGTACTCCAGGAAATCAATAGCTCCAAGAAGTTAATTGAAATTTCTCTTGCCAAGGTCAGTGATGACCTCTCTGTTGATAAATCCAATAGATAGTCTGTCTTTCTCTTATTTGACCTCCCAGCAGTGTTTCACAATGCTGACTTGTTTCTCCTTTCAAAAGCTCTCTCCCAGCCTTCTGGGATGTCATGCTTCCAGGCTATCCCACTACTTCTCTCTGCTGCCTCTTTCTTTGAACCTCAGCATGTTTCTCTCTACTCTGCTGCTCCCTTAAATTAGCAGGGGGCTATCCTAGGCTCTCCCTTTTCCTCTCCTTCCCTCATCTCCTCTCCTCTTCTATTATCAGTCTCTTTGAGAAAACAGAGCCATCCTAATGACAGTGCAACCCCTAATCCTATATATATATTATACAGCTCCTTATATTATCTGATTATTCCAAAACTTTTATTTTCATCTTAATATTCATAATGGACAATGGATCCTAACCCATTGTCTTGGTTACTTTTCTCTCATTGCTGAAACAAAATACCCAATGCCCAAAGTTAAGGAAGGAAAGGTTTATTTAGCTCACAGGTTTCAGTCCATACTCAGCTGGCTCCAGGGCAAAGTGGCACATGGCAAAGGGCAACAGTTCATGGCGGCAAAAAACAGCAAAAGCAACAAGAGCAAAAAAGGGAGGAGTGCGAGAGAAGACTCTTTCTATCCCTTGTATTGTATGTAGGCTACCCACACTAAGGTGGGTGTAGCACTCACACCCATAATCCCAGCACTAGACAATGAATCAATCACAAACTCTAGATTCAGCTGCCCTCATGACTGCATGAGGCTTTGGGAGTACATCTAGACACAAACCATAACACCCATATATATCCTACTCTTTTGATAGCTCGATTCTATTGCCTCCATGTGCATCTGTTTCAGTAAAACCAAAGAAAACTTCGTTTTCCCCCACAAATTTGACTCTCATTCATTTTGCTTTCTCATTGAATGGTACCCACAGTGTAAGTCAGACATAATTAATACTTCTTTCTCTCACACTCTGCACATTCTGTTAATCATTTAGTATTATGGAATTTAACTCAAGTATATTTTCAAATATATGCTCTGCCTTCCTTCCCCCTATGAATACCCCACCATTTCTCCACAAATTATCATAATTTCTCATTCAAGCATTCAAAAGTTGAAAGCAAATTGTAGGCATTGTGTGCATTTTTAAAACTAATTCTAAATGTTCATCGATAGAATAAGGAAGGCTTCTTTGGACAGACTGCAGCATTTCTTCACATTTTTCTTATGACCACATTTCAGTTCACATAAATTGTGATTCAGTTAGAAATGTGAGAGTCACTTCTACCTCTTTTCCTCTCCCAACCATCCCTTTGACTATTCACTCACACTTTCATCTCGAATACCTTAAGACTTGAAAGGTTCTGATGATGGCTCCCATCTCTTCTGCCAAGCAGCTGTAAATACTTGCTGTGCCAGAGAGAGAGCAACCTTCAGGCATTTCAGATGCTCCCATTCATAAAGAAGATGAACTCTTCTTTTGTCACACTGAATGTCTCATTTCTGTATTGCCATATTTTCCAAATCTTTCTCCTCAGGATTTAGAAAGACAGGGAAAGAAGAGACTGCAGCATTGTGTTAATGGTTCTGCTTGCCTCTTTCGTGGCTCTTGTTCAGTATTCTCTCCATTCCTCAGTCAGAGTAAACCTCCAAAAATTAAGTCCAACCATAATTCTTCCTTGCTTAATGACCTCTATTGCTCGACTGTCAATTGCTTGACTGTCAATAGGGTAACCACCAACTTCTTTATGTAGGGGATTTCCATCCTTTCACACTTCATCTCTCACCATGTCCCTTTTCTTCCCCTCAGATACAGCCAAACTGGATTTCTCCCAAGTTCTTTCACCATCTAGACCTCTGTTATCTCTAGTCCTTTGCATATATTATTTCCTCCAACCCAATGCAGATATTCATTACATCTCATTCTTAGGTTTAAAGCGTTCTTTGTTTTCCCAGTTTTCCTTTTTTCTGCAAGGAGTATCTGAGTCTTATCTGAGTATTTGTTTATACTGTATCCTATTTTGTTTTGTTTGTTTGTTTTAATTCTCCCAAAAGCAGCATAAAAAATTCCAATTGAATCCCTGGTTTCTTGTGAATAAAAAATGTGCCTCTTGCCTGGGGATCACACTTATTTTCGGCGCCTCTGTTGGTTGATTATTGTCTTCCGATGGAGGAGGAAAGAATGTGCTTTCTAGTTAGGGTCATGCCAGTAAGTCTCCCAGCTGAGGGAGTAAAGCCACGGGCCCGTGTTACAAATGTGCAGAGGAAGACAGTGACAATAAGCCAGGAACTGGTATTTAATCAGTGTTGGTGTTATAGAGAGGTGGATGAGGGATTGTTATAGTATAACGAATTAAATCCCTGTCAAGATACTCTGCAGCATTAGCATAGGAAAAAAATCACTCACAGCGGTTTTCTTGGCTTAGATTCAATGAGTAGTTATTGGTATCATTATTTAGTAGGAAAGTTTCTATCAACAGAGTTAATGTATCTCTGGCTCCTAATTTATATGTGTTTTTTTTTTTCTGTTAACATGAAGGATGTTATTATCTGTTAGATGTGATGGTGGAAGGAAAGCAGAAGGAAGCTGAGAATACGAAATCATGAGCTCCAGCAGTAACGATATTTAGGAAAGGAAACAATCCCAGGAGAAGGAACTAGGTAAACTTGATAGGTTTTCTGATTTTATCTTTTTCACAAAAGTGTCCTTACACCTCTGATCAATTTTTGTGCTTTCCACCGTGTTCTTCTCTATAGCATACTTTAAAAATTCTTTAACCCTTAAGAAAGCAGTGTGAGCTCTGTGAGAAAGCAGTATATGACATTTCACCAGCTTTAGAAATAATAGTGAACATTTTTCTTAGGATTATGATGAGTCTGAATGAGATCAGCACCAGAAGACAAAATAAAGGTACTATTTTACAATAAGGGAATTAATTGTTTAGAACCCTACCTTTAAAAAACATTTATTTAGGCCGGGGGTATAGCTCAGTGGCACAGCACCTACCTGACAAGCACAAGGTCCTGAGTTCGATTCCCGGTTCCAAAAAAAGGAAACAAATTCTTATTTGTTTTTTGACCATGTTGACCTCTCTCTGAGAAAGTGTTGGAACATGAAAAAAGATGAAAATATTTTATGTCTTTTTTTCTGAATCTTAATGTCAGAAGCTTGTAACAAATTCCTTCACCTCAGCAATGGATACATGGGTATTTTCAAGCTCTTTTCTACAACATGCAATTACAGACAAGAAAAATCTTACAGGGTTCTGTTTGCTAAGAAGAAACAAGCAACTCAAAGATATTGCCTATTCCTGAGAATTCGGCAGAGTTGAGGTTTTATATCAAATCAATGAATATATTCCTAAGTTACTAAGCTAACGGGCTACAAAATCCACAGCCATTAAGCATGTTCATTTAGGCAGTAATTTCTGTCTTATCTATTATAAACTTTTATTAGAGGGATAAGCAAGTAGCTAAAATGAAACTGCTTTTGGTTTAATTGTATTTCATTTCTCCCATCTCCACTTACATGAAGGGCTAGCAATGAATGGAGTAGACCTCAGAAATAGGTAGAAGGAGAAAGAAGGAAACAAAATGTCCAGTTTCACTTAAGACAGGACAAATCGTTTCTGTGTTTTTGACATTGGCTCTATCTTTCTGGCACAGGCTGCAGTGATATCTGGAGAATACAGAAAAGTATGTAATAAGGAATAAGTGCCATTTATTGTTTTCACTGCAGCCTGAGACAGTTGATCGTTTTCCAGGGCTCCTTGGCTCAGGGCTGGAGCGCTGGGGTGCACACAGCCTGACTGTAGCACAGAGCATCTGAGTTGTATATACACAGTGTTATGCAAACCTCTCCTGTGCCCACACTTCAGACAATTCTGACAGCTGCTGGCAGAAACTATTTTTCCAGTACACTTATACAAAGCCAAAACACCCAGCAATTATATTTACCACTGTGATTTGTGTTGCAAATCTTATTCTCCCTGAGATAGTCATTTTAATTAGTCAAAGATGCTCACTTAAAAAATAAAAGATTTTGCATGTAAGCATCTTCGAAAATGTTTTTATACTGCCTGGCAGCATTACCATGTTTCTTCCTGAACGTATTTTAGTTCCTAAGTTAGATCCCACTGTACCCAAAACTGTGGTCTGCAATATGTTGAAACACTCCATTATAGTTAGTTTTTGAGATCTTGTTGTCTTGGTCCATCAGGAACAGACTGAATGTTGAAAATAGTGGCAAATCTGGGAATATAGCTCAGTGGCACCTGCACCTGCCCAGCAAGTGCAAAGTCCTGAGTTCGATTTCTGGTACAAAAAAAAAAAGAAAAAAGAAAGAAAAGAAAAGGAAAATAGTGGCAAATAGAAGCTTTTATGATGTTTGTCCTCAATCTTTCTGAATACTATAGGTTGCCAGATGAGTGAAATGACATGACAATAAAGCAGATTTGTTTTTTTAGCTCAATTTAAGGAAACTATTAGGCAGAAGAAGCTCAGAAAATTGAAACCCTTAGCAAATCTATCTGTCCATCAATTTTAGATTCTTTTGCTCCAATTAAATTTCTTTTCTACCACTTCAAAGAAGATACTAAGACCCAATGGCATAAATGATTAATGATAGAAGTTAGATATCCTTTAGGTGCTCCTTGAGTTTGGTAGATAGGGGTGTGCAACAGTGGGAGGGCAAGAGTTTTAAAAACTGTAAAGTAAGACTTAAAGTAGTATGAAAAGAATCATCTGGAGCATTGAGATTAGTCAAGTATTTATTTTTTTCCCAGCGCTTTGCTATATAAGTGCCTTTAGCTGCATCATTTTATTTTCTTACAACTATGCGTGAAGAAACTAAAACAGAAGAAAGAATAATGATTTCCAAAAAGTCACCCAGGTGGTGTGTGGTGGCCAGAATTCATAGATTCAAATATTCATACCTGTATTTTCTATGTTGTTATGAAAAAGTGAAATAGAGTGCAGCCCCAGAGCCACCTACAAACTGAATCCAAAGGAAGACAGGGTTCCAGGAAGAACAAATGCTGGGGGCCACCATTCTACAGACCCAGGCCTCTGTGGAAAGATGAGAAATGGGTGTTTTCTTTCTCACTGCTTACACTCTTTGACCTCTTTTTGTGGCAATGGTAAGTAAAAGTCTGAATATGTCCTTTGCCAGCCACAGCTTGCTAGAGGCCTGATCTGGGCTAAAGAGCCCTAGGGGAAAGCAGCAAGGAGGGCTGCTTGAGTGTCAAGTCCCAGGGCTCTTTGAATTCTCTACTGTAGATGGGATGGGGGCAGAAACTGGCATGGTAGTAATGGCTGCACATTTGTCTGGTTGGATACTTTGTCTTCTCTCTTGGAACCTGATTGCAAGAGTGAGGATTTGGATTTGGAGTGATACTAACAGATCCATGGGAGCCCTAACAACTGCTAGAACCCACAACAGGAAATCTTAACAGCTGGTAAATGCCCAGCACATGCTGCTTGCCTCAAATTGCAATAATGATAGGTTTTTGTTTCAAATAGTAGATAGCAAACATAAGGAATTCACTGACTATATTAACCTCCAAAGTTTTTTTAGAAGAATGAAAAAAGACAAAGATTCAGTAAATATTTTAGTACAATAATCAACTATTATAAGGGAATAATATATTTAAAATATATCTATAACCTGGGTAGATAGTAGTTTTCTGACTGTGGCAAATACAGATCTTCCTAAAAAATATCATTAATATGTTACTAAACATATACTTAGGTATAGAAACACAGCCCCAGGATGGTTCATTGATTTGGCTCAGCATAGAATTCAATTCTCTATTATACATTTTTTTCAATTTTTAAAGAAAAACTAACTGCCAGCATTATGAGTCTCTACCAGGAGGTTGAATATTATAATCAAATGATTTAGTAGTCTCAAATACCCTAGAGCTATTTTCAAATTGCTTATTGATTCTTTATGGTTTTTTCCTAGTGTTGTTATTCTTTTCATCTTCTGTTCTACAATCAGAAAACTGTGGCCACACCTACAAGTAGGCATGGGTAATAGACAAGAAACCCTGGAAAGCTTCATTAAATTTCCAGGACAGCAAGGTAAGAATCACTATGCCAGGCTAGTCATTTACAGAAAGGCAAAAATTGTTTTGCTTTGGATTCTCTCTTTACCACCTCAGGGGTCTATAGAAATCTTCTGAATCCTTTGTTGTTCTCACTCATCCTTGTTCCTGGAGGATGAATACACGATGTTTGTTTTCATGTAATTTTACTCAATGAACTCTGAAATTACTATATGGAAAACATATAATTATGCAACTAAGCAAAGCAGTAATCATGTTGTACAAAACACCAAAAGCCTACAACTGTGGCAATTAGTGGGGCACACCTAGCTGAGATCCAATTTGCATAGCGTTAATGCCAAAGTGATGCTTCCATGGGGCTTACAAGAATAGAAGATTTTCTAATCCAAGAGGATCCGCAACGGGTAAGTACAGACAGCCAGCAGGGGCTCTTCAGTGACCCAGTAAATTTATGTATTATCCCTTCTGAAACTGCTGCATTTTTTTTTTCATTTGTCTAATCATCAAGGAAAGGTTTATATAATATTTCTAACCTAAATTTTAAAGCATTAACAATGTGATAAATGTCATATATTCAATTTCAGTCTCATAATGTCCCTTGAAGGTGAATGCACTTTCAAATGGCCTCGGTGTAGACTTTTCAAACGATTTGCTTAAGACAGTATGGATGCGTTGGTATCGCTGAGTGATACAAATTCATATTCTGACTTCAAATTCTCTATTTCTTAGAGCAGGGGAAACCATAGTTTACCTGCTTCTAAAGTCTCCTATTTTTCCTAACTCTAAATTTATTCCGTTTTTTTTAAATTACTACCCACATATAATCTCACTTCCACAAATTACAGAAGTTGACTTTATACCTTTTCGGCATTGATTTAGTTACTTTTAAAAGAGTCTTTGGAACGTAATGTGTGCACACAATGAGAACATACAAAGAATGAAAGCACTAGTTAACAATTAAGGACATGCTAAAGCCTCTACGGAACCCAGTGTGTTAGGTTTTATAGATGGGAAAACTGGAATTTAAAGAAGTTTAAATAATTTATTCAAGGCTAAATCCCCGCTAAGTGATAGAGTTGAGATTCAAAACCAGGCAGTCTGACTCCAGTGTTCAGACACTGAATATTGTTTTGCTATAGTTTATCTGTTTTTTATATCTAGATGGATTTGAATATCTGTTTAGCAAAGTACAGATAAACATAACAGACAGGTAGCAGGAGCCAAGAAATGAAAACGGACACGGTCCCTTCTAATCAATCTTTGCTGAGGAAGGGAATGTCAGAGAGTTCTTACATTTTCCTGCAGAGCTCTTCTAACCCTCACAGTCATCCTGGAAATACTGAAAGAGGTAACGTAGAGCAGCTCTGTAACATTTTGATGTCTTTTTCCTTGTTAATACTATTTATAGTATATTGTGCTTTTGAAGGACATTGATCTCCGAAGTTCTTTCCCATCTCCACTGAAGTGTACACAGCATGGTCTTTGGAAGTACCTAAAATCTGCCTTGACAAGTCATAAACATATGGATGGTATTTGCATTTCCATCTAGACTTATAAAATACTTTCCTGATATTTCCATTTTATTTCCCTTTTGTACTTATGATTTGTTCTATCACAGTTCATTGAATATGCTGTGCTCAACATTAAGAGGGGAGCAAAAGAAATCTGTGAGGACTGTCTAATACCCAGGAAAGTTCAAGAAGGCCATCATGCAAGTCCAGACCACACATACTGCTGATATTACTACTGCCTCTCAAAGGATGATTCGATGATGAGCATTCAGTCACCCCACATATGGGAAAAAGTGTGAGAACTACTTTAATGACATCAGAAAAATAAACAAAATAGTATTTCAAATTGTGCACAAGGAATGTCATTCTTTAAAAGTATCACTCAAGATGCCTCAGGCCAAATCAGGATTCTGATAGGAAGTCTTGTTTCTAATTTCCAGACTTACATAGCTATTTGTAATGTTCTTGATATAACATTATTCGATGCATAGCAGACCTCTATCATGTAAAAATTAGTCTCTAACTTCATCACGAGATCTTATTCCAGCCCTGTAGCAATTCTGTAACTACCAGTTAGCAAATTCCTATCATACTGTACACTTATGTCTGTCTGAAAATAACTTTGTAAAATCTTCAAAATGATAATGGATTGGTATGATATTTCCAAAGACACACATATTTTACATATGTAATTATATAAGAGGTATAATCAAAACCTTCAGTGAATGTTTAAATTTCTTTAGTTATTACAGTAAGAGACTAGATGTCATCAATTCCCATCAAAATACTCATCTCACTTCAAATAGTTATCTCATTGTTCTTTCCACTTTCTTTTTTTTTTTTTTGTGGGTACCGGGGGGTCGACCTCAGGACCTCGCACGCCAGCAGGCACCCATGCCGCTGAGCGATATCACCGGCCCCTTTTTCATATGTGGGTTCCGGGAGTCGAACTCGGGCCCTCGCGCTTGCTGGGCAGGCGCTTAAGCCGCTGAGCCATCTCACCGGCCCTCTTTCCACTTTCTGAAGCAGTTATGGAAGTCCTCTTTCATGTGCCAAGATGCACTGTTGTGGCTGCCTTGATAGCCTGAATCGATTCAAAATATTTACCTTTCATGGTCATTTTGACTTTGGGAAAGGGGCAGAAGTCACACGGTGCCAGATCTGGTCATAAATTGGATGAGGATACACCATAATATTTTCATGAGCCTGCCTTTCTGTTGGAAGGCACTGAACAGGAGCCCTTTCTGTATTTACGATCACACTACATAAAGATATGCATCCAAGAGGTCTTCCAGAGCTGCTTCAGAAAATGGCAAGAGTGATGGGATAATTACTGCATATTTGAAGGGACTAGTAGTATTTTGAGGGGCATTAATGTCTTTCACTGTTATACATTTTTTAACTTAAATATGTACTGTATATTTTGATCACCCCATGTATTTATGCATCATGTACATATATATATATATGTATGTATATATGTATATATGTACATACACACACACACAAATGATCACTACAGGCAAGCAAATTAACTTTCTTCTTTTAATAGTGGTGGGATGTAAGAGCACCTAAAACTACTCCTTTTGTAAATTTTAAATAGGTAATACAATATTATTAACTGCAGTTTTGGAGCCATATACTGAATCTCGAGATTTACTCATCCTACATAACCTTAAGTTTTTAACCTTTGACCTACATCTCCTATTTCCTCACCACTCCTGGCCCTGGTAACCACTCTTCTACTCTCTGGTTCTGTATCGTCACTTTTTAACCTTTTAAATTCCATACATAAGTGAGATCATTTGTTCTGTATCTGGCTTATTTCATTTAGTACAATGTCTTCCAGAATCATCCGTTTTATCACAAATGACAGGATCTCCTTTTGTAAGTTTGGGCAATAGTCCATTGTGTGTGTATGCATACGTATATTCCCCAATTCAAAGAAACACGAATGTATATCCAATAGTGGGACAAATGGAGCACATGACCGTTCCAGTTGTACTCTTTGAAAACCAGATCTTTCATGCCAAAACCTCTGGTTCATCATACCTCTCTGCATTACTCAGATTGTTTTGTATTGTACTCTTTTGAAGAGAAAATTTTATGTCTTGTCTCTAAAACTTCTGAATACCTAGTTTCATTCAGTTATGCGATAGTCTAAAGTCTGTAGCCTTATTTGCTTTTAGCTGCTATAAGAAGAATATCATAACTGGATGCTTTATACATGACATAACTCTATTTCTCACTCTTTAGACTGGGGCATCCAAATCAAGGCATCAGTAGATTTGTTATTTGGTGAGGACTCCTTTCCTGGGTCTTAGAATGCCACCATCTTACTGTGTTTTCACATGGTAAAAGAAGCAAGGCAGCTTTGTGGCCCTTTTTATAATGGCACTAATCCCACTCATGAGGGCTCCACTCTCATGACCTAAGCATGTCCCACAACCCCAATCTTCTAATACCATCATCTTGGGGATTAGAGATGCAACAGGTGAATTTTGAGGAGACACAGACATTTAGACCTTAGCAAGGGGTCCTAATCTAGGCAGTGTGTATTTGCCTCTGTATGTTCTATAGTATTCCCTGGTGGTTATTTAGATATGATAATTCATTTTTTTGGTAGAAATCTATTTATTTGGAGGTTTTGTGGCATTAGTTTGAGGACATGAGAAAGATAAGTAGAATCAGGGCCTGCCGCAATAAAATTTGAACCTGCAAGAACTTTACATCTAAAATCTATAGTTTTTATTCATTTTCTTTATTCATTCCATAGGAAACCTTCTAAGTCACTGAAAAATATATATGAACAGAAATATCTGTTATGTCAGTCTCCTCATAAGCTTTTTCTTTCTGCCAGCTCTGTCTTATTTTTGTCCCTCTTTGGAGTGCATCACTTGTTGAGGAAACATTTGTGGAGTATCTATAAGTGCCAAGTATCATCTTAGGTCTCCAGCAGTATGGTCACATTCTCAAGCCAATTTAAAGAAATATGTGCAGTGCATTGCACAAGAAGTGATCAAAATATATGGTCAATGTTTAAAGTTTTAAAAACTTATTAAAGTAAAAGACACTTTCCCCTCAAAATAGTCCCCCTCCCTTTGAACACATTTATCCCATCATTCTTGCCACTTTCCGAAGAAGTTCTAGAAGTCCTCTTTGATGAGTTTCTCTATGAAGTGTGATAAAACATAGAATGAAAGTTGCTACACAATGCCATCTAATGGGAAGGCAAGGCCATAAAAACATGGTGTGTCCTTATCCACCTTACTCATCACGTCTGGCAGCATGCAACTTTTGGCTCTTCCCCAAAGTCAAAACAGCCATGAAAGGTAAATTTTTGAATTGATTCAATAAAAAGAGGCAATCATGACAGCACAAGTAAGTATACTCAAGAAAGAGGACTTCCAGAACAGCTTCAGAAAGGGGCAAAAATTATAAGCTGTTTAAAGTGAGGGAGAATATGTGGAGAGAATTAATTACAGTGCATCTTTTACTTTAATAATTTTTAAAATTTAAACATTCATGAAGGTTTTGATTGTACCTCATATATTCCCAAATATGAATTGGGAACTTTACTTCTTTCACTTTCAAGGATAATAACAACTTTTTTTTATTTGAACATAGAGCTCCTTGGCTTTGAGTAAGGGAATTTTAGCATTAGTTGGGAAGTAGCTACATTGGTGACTTTAGAACCTACCATCTAAAGGTAGGTTCATAGTCCCTCTGACATCCCCTGCTCTGCAAAAGCTTGAGTTAAAGAACCTCAGGAGTGTACCTGTCTTCCACATTTACATAACATGCTGGGAAGCTGAGACCACAGAAGTTTTGAAATGCCATACAGACTAAAACCCCTGTAAACTGTGAGCTAAATAAAACCTTCCCCTTTTAACATTGGATGTTGGGTATTTTGATGAGAGCAATGAGAAAAGGAACTAAGACGTTTGAATAGGAGGTTTGAAACTAAACATACATCCATACACACACACACACACACACATCTGGATCCAGTTTATTTTCTAAAATTATCTTCTAAAAATAAATCTTATTATGTTTCTGTCAAAACTGACACCAGAGCTGACTCTTCTGATTATTAGTCTGATGAGCTTTACTCCATCCTGTTGATCACCAGGAGAACCTAAATTGTAACAAGCTTGGAGATGTCTAAAAGGCTAAAAATCAGACTTGATAAATAATCTGTAAATATTTGGACTGACAAAGCAAGACTAATGAAATACATCACAAATAGCTGCACTGAAGGCTATACATAGCTTTTACCAGAACTGTGATGACCAACACATACTAAGCTATAAAGGTATGAGAGATCAAATACATTAAATTTGTATTGTGAAGATTTGGGTGAGATATAAAAAAATTCCCTAACATTAAATGTAGGAAAATATTTTTAGGAAAAATTTATAAAAATTTATTCTTAAAAGATAATTTAAAAAAATAATCTGGATCCAGATTTGTGTGTGTATGGATGTATGTTAAGTTTCAAACCTCCTATTCAAATGTGTCTTAGTTACTTTTCTTATTGCTGAGACAAAATACCCAACACTCAATGTTAAAAGAGGAAAAGTTTATTTAGCTCACAGTTTGTAGCGGTTTCAGTCCACAGTTATCTGGCTCCAAAGCAGGGTGGCATGGTGGAGGGGCATTGCAGAGGACAACAGTCCATGGTGTGGCAAGGCAGGCAGAAGGCAGCAGGAAGCAAGCAGCAGCAGTTTCTTTCTGTCCCTTTATATTCCATTCAGTCTATCTGCCTTTTGGGCGGAGCCACCCACACCTAGAGTGGGGCACCCTTTATCCCAGCATCATACATTTAACCCCAGAATCATACCCTTAACCCCAGCATCACATCCTTAATCCCAGCATCATACATCTATGAGTGCATGTGGATTTGTGGGGCAATGTAGATGCAAGCCATAAGAAAGCCCAAGTAAAAGTGAAGCTGGACTTAGAACCCCACCTGCTCTGGGACCCTTGAGTTCTTCAGAGCACACTGGAATGATAAAACCAGTTTACCTTTGCCTAGAAGAGTTTTACTTTTCTGGAGAATAGCCTTTCAAGAATGCTTTGTCTTGGGGCCGGTGAGATGGCTCAGCGGCGTAAGCGCCTGCCTTGCAAGCGCAAGGGCCCGAGTTCGACTCCCGGATCCCACATACGAAAAAGGGGCCGGTGATATCGCTCAGTGGCACGGGTGCCTGTTGGCGCACGAGGTCCTGAGGTCGACCCCCCGGTACCCACAAAAAAAAAAAAAAAAAAAAAAAAAAAGAATGCTTTGTCTTTGACATTCCAGGAAGGGCTGTTTGCTGAACATTAGGAAGTAGTTTGGCAATGCACAAGATATTCAACTGTCATTGATTCATGTGCTTTCATTTCAACTAAACTGAATAAAAAATTATCAACATAAGGCCTTGTACGTAGTGGGTTCTTCACAAGTATTTGATGAACAAATGCTTTTCTTTGGTACAGTAGAAAGTTCTGACTCTCTAAATGAACCAATGAAAAGCAACGATAAGTCAGTGGCACAGAGTTAATTTTGGCTTCCTATCCTCTCTAGACAGTGTATTGGGTCTCAACCCATGGATGACTGCCAAAGATACAATTTTCCCAGCTCTGTTTGTGCTTGTAGCCTGGGCAGGCGCTAGATGGCTGTGGCAGCAGAAACATGAGACGTAGACATGGAGCCAGCCTAACTCAGTCAATATCTTCCTAGCCAGCACTTCAGAAATGTTTCCCGTATTAACATCTTTGGACAGTAATGAAGGAAGGATATTTTTAAAAGAGCAATTTATAAATATGAAACAGATATGCTGGAATGAACCCATTTTATAAACAAAATTTTCACCACTGATTTTTTTTTCCCCTTTTCATGGTATGGTTTTAAATCTTTGTAGGGAGTTGACTCCACGGCATTATAGATTTTAGATTTAGAAGTCAATCTACCATTGACTGTGTGGCTTTGAAGAGCAGTATGTAATTTCCTAAGTTCTTGTCTTTTTAGGGATGTAACAAATGTTTTCAGACCTAGCATATAGGGAAGATTTTATCTTTACAGACCAAAGGACTTTTTGTTCACCCTTATGAAGTTCATATTTTATGATGCTTTCTTGAGCATTTTTCTTTTCTTGACTTTATTTATCACATAAATGACATAAAAATAACTCTGAAATAAAGAAAAAAGAATATCAAAATATTGCCACTCAAATGTAGAAAATATCTTGTTTTTCAGTGATTTCTTATAGGCAACTAAGTTAGATAGAAATTAATATACAGTCAGAGAGGAACTGGGCTCTCAAGGAAATCAGCACAAAAATAAAGACAGAACTGTGGCTGGAGGAGCATCTGAAGAAACCCAGGCCTTGAGAGAAAGATACAGTGGCCAGGTCTACATGCCTCCCTAAGGGATAAAAAATAATTTGAGATTATATTAGCACCACCTGGTCCACTAAGTCCAGCTAGGCATCAGTCACCCAGCTGGGTCACCAGGTCATCTGAACCCATCCCTTTCCCAAAAAAAGTCTTTGTTCTTTCCATGTACCCTTGCTACATTTCCTTATTGAATCAATATTAGCAAAGCAGCTATAATTGTAATTCTCTAGGCTGATGGTAGTTTGACCCACATTGTACTCATGTTGTGACTTTACTTATAAATTACCCCCAACAAAGGGCCTCAGTGGCCACCCCATTTGGGACCCCTCCTGGAAATCCAGAAGCTGTTCTTCTCTCCCTATTTTCAATAAAACTCTCCTAACTTTTTTCTTTGGTTCATGACTCCCTTCCTTGATGTTGTGGGACCATGAATTCAGTGCGTTTGACAACTGACAGTTTGGAGGTTATATTTCTCCTGTATTACACTTCAACTTAATATTATGTAGTGTTCATCAATGTATAGATGGAATTATTTCTTCCATTTTATGCCAAAATTGATGTTATGAATATTTCCATGCTGAAAAAATTTCATAAATTATACCAGTGGCTTGTCGCTGTTGTTGTGGTGGTGGTGGCAAATGTATTATGTCTTAGACTTCCTGTTATTTGAAGCTAAGTTTCCAAGTTTCCTGCTATTAAACACTGAAGACGGGAGATGTGACACAGTGGTAGAGTGCGTAACTAGCATGCCCACGGATCTGGGTTCATTCCTGAGTGCCAGAAATCCAAAAAACAAAGTCACTAGAATGAGTAACTTCACATACATATTTTTTTCCTTCTTTTAAAAACAGTATGGGGCAGAGATAATCTGTTGCCTAAAGAAATTTACATTTCAGTGAAGAAACAAAAAAGAAATGAATCAAGTGAGCAGCAGTTGCTCTATCAGCTGCATACAAGGAGACAGCCTGTATGACACACACATATATGAAGTTCTGTTTTCAAGTATTTAAAGATATATAGGTTTTAATGAGGTATGTGGAAGCAGAAACAAAATTACAGAGATGAGGAAGACATTTTACAAGGGCATCAAGATTGCAAAGTCTGATAATTGTCAGTATTAACAATAAATGCAGGTCAATATGAAGGAAGGGCAGCTCCGGGGTTTGGAGCGGAACCACATGACAAAGGACCCTGTATGTCCAGCTTAAGAGCCGGATCTTTATCATGTAGACAATGATATTGCTGTTGAAGGGTTTTAAGCAGATGAGAGATGCAATATGATTTCTACTTTAGAAAGATCTTTCTGCCAACCTTAAAGAGGAGAGATTTGAGAGTGATCAATTGTTGTAGATAGAGAAATTGCAATTATGATGATAATTCAAATAGGATATGAAAAGAGTTTGGACACATTGACTTTTATGTGTCTGTGGCATCAGGAGAGAACTAAAGTTTTAATTGATTTCTAGATATAGCACTTGGAAATAATTGAGTAGACGACATCACTAAGGGAGATTGTATAGAATGAGGAGGGTCCATGGCAGAGGTTTGAGAGGTGAGAATAGTTACATGGCAGCCAGGAAGGGAAGAAAGCAAGGCAAGGGGCCTAACAGGGTAGTAGAAATTGAAGAAAATCTGTGTAGTCAAAATTTTTTATTGGATCCATGAATTTAGATTTTTAAAAAGCTCCTTTTTTGTGTGCAGTCCTTTCTGGACTAAAGTAAACATCACATATCCGTGTGAGTTTTCCATATCACGTAGATACTAATCTGTTGTGAAAGTTCTATCTGAAATTCATTTTTCCTAATGCAATTCATCTTTGCATTTTTAAGTTTTTATTTTATCTATCATGAGTTTGATAATTTTAAAACAGTTGAATTGTGATGCTTTACCTTCATTGAAAATGAGACATTTTACTACAAATGGAAAGAAAATGAAGGCATTATTTACACTGATATCAGAATTAGAAATTTTTCAGGCTGAGGAGGCAACCATAGCTAAAGTACTAAGGACAGTGTGTCCTATAATGTTCAAGAAACAGCGGAAGGAAAGCATGTCTGGGGCATAGTGATTTGGCTTGCAGTAGTAGAATGTCAGAGACCATGTAAGAATTGAACGTCTTTGTTTAAAAATGTGACTTTTACTCTGAAACAGAGTCACTACATTGGAATTGGCCAAATGAGGGACATATTTTCCAGAGTGGATTTTCAGTACTGAGTTAAGAATACGCTAACAGTGGGATGGCATTGAGGAAAGTCATTGAGAAAAAGGCAATCTGGTTGGTGATAATTACAACAATCTTGGGAAATGACAATGACTCTGACCCTGGTAATATGAGAGGAGATGACATAAAGTGATCAGAGAACAGATATATGTACTTTGGGGTATGAGATGAGGGGAAGAGTATAGGACAGCTCCAAGATTTGTATCCTGGGCAACTGGTAGGATACACCTGTATCATTGCCAATAGAGTAGGGGGTGGGTCAGCTCAGTTTTGAGCATGTAAAATTGGAGATATCTACATCATATCTCCAACTGAAAATCTTAAGTAGACAGATAAATATATGAGCTGGAGTAGTAAATTGGAAGTAATTATATAGCTCTGCACTGTCCAATAGAATAGCCATTAGCCACTTGTACCAGTACATTTAAAGTGTTTAGTGAGGTAGAATAGAAGGGCTGGGGCAAACCAGACAAATGGGAGGAATGTGTCAAAGGTCATAAAAACTCAGAGGATATGTGCAGAGCACAGGGCCCAACTGTTCCTGAGCACTATACATGGAACCGATCAGAAAGTGGTATTTTTAATCCCTTATTTGAATCTGGAACTGCTGGTAGGACCAATCAGAATAGTGTTATTTTCAATCTTTCATTTACATCTGGCAGAAAACCAAGCAAGTCTTTCAATAGGGAAGTTTAAATCTGTACCAGTTTTTGCAACTGTCCTAATATCTTATTTGCATAAGGGGCAACCAATCCAAAAATTTTGGATAAAAACACTCCTTTCCCTTATACTTGGGGCTACTATGAATTTGTTCACTGCCCCACTCTCACCCTGTAGATCATATTTCTTTTCCTGCTTCAGTAAATGTACACCTTCGTGACCTTTTCTGTATGTCTTGTCCAATTCTTTGTTCAAGACACCAAGAACCTAGAAAGAATCTTTATGGGACCCTTCTTATGGTAACAGTAGAACCATGTAACTAATTATTTCTGCATTGATTAGCACAAATATGGAAGATTTCTGTCACACAGGATATGTCTGATTGATGGCACTGATCTAGGTGGTATTCCAAGTGATTAGGTTCAGCTTCACTCCAACTAGTTGTGTTTGCTGAGATATAGTGTTTGCTTTTTAAATGGGCTTCTTCCCTAAGTTTGCCACAACGGAAGCAGGGGTCTACATCTTATCAACTCACTAAGTCCTAAGACTACTACATAAAAATTACTGGATTGCCTGATTGGATATCTCTTATTGCAAAAATGGAGTATCATTTATGTCTTAGTTTGAATTTCCTTAAAGGCATAGCCTGAGATAATGATTTGAGTGGAGGTAGCTTATTTCAGAGAAGATTCTAGGAAGCAGAAGTAAAAAAATAGGGTAGAAGTGGAGGGGATGAGACAAGGAAGGGAGAAAAATTAAAAAGGCTTGATTACAGCCATAGATAATTGGGACCTTCTGAATCTGCTGCCTCTCCTCACCCTTGGTTGAAAATTGATCTCGCAGAAATTTACTTCCCACAATTCTAATCTATGCTTGTGCACAGTGTAAGCTGTGTTCCCGACTTCTGCCTGAGGGAAGAAAAGACCACCAGGGACATTGCAGCTTGCATTCGAGGTGGGGTACAGGCACAATGCATGGACCTGTCTACTAAAGCCATGCTGGTATCAACTGGGATGGGGATGTGGCACAGAACACTCCCAAGCAGAATGTAGTGATTAGGATAACTTGTCTGTTGGTAATTACCAATAAGAATGGGATTAAATTATCCCCCCTCGAAATGATATTTGATTTATCTAAATATATTGGATGACAATATCACTTATTCACCTCCAAAGACAAAATCAACGCAATTAGAATTTAAAAAGAAACCCTCTCTACTTTTTCAAATTAGACTAAAACAAATAATAGCACTAAACGGTATCAAAGAACATACTTGATCACTAATAATAATGCCACTTGTGTTGTTTATTATTACTTTGGAATCAGAAAAATCAGGTTTTAATTTTAGTTCTGCTAGTTGTTTGCTGTTTGACTTTGATGAAGCTTATTAAACATGTGCATCAGTGTTGTATTGTACACAGTGGAGATAAAGTATTTACCTCATGGCATTACTGCAAAAAATAGAACATATGTAAATATACACACGTGTTGGGCATGGTTTCAGTACTTAATCATTTTTAGTTTTTCTTACTTTAAAAAGTTTTCCTTCCCTTCCATAACTAAATTGTTCCAGTTTGAATGGAAGGTAGAAGCATATATCGATTATTATCAACAATAAAAAATATTATTCTATTTTTTATTTTGTCATTTAAGTGATGGAAAAGTGAAAAATTATATGAAGAAAGAAAATTGTCACCATATTATTCAGATTTCACAATAAAAATCCATGCACTAGAACATGATTTTCCATTTTATAATATTTGAAAAAATATAAGATAAAAACCAATATACTATCTTTTATTTCTGTGTTCTATAGTGGGCATATTGTTGATTATAAGCTTTGCACTTTCTACTAAGTGTCTTCTTATTGTGCCTTTCATTATAGCACACTATTCCCTATTGTTTTTTTTACAGTCTTATTATCTAGAGTTGAAGGGAGAGCCAAAATGTCATCAAATACTGAAAGGTCAGATTACACACAAACACACTCACTCAAACATGCTATTTCACTCTTCAAAATGCATCAGCCATTGCAAGTCTTGCATCTTTTAACTTTCAGATATCAAATTTATGTGCTTTTTTTTGTGGGAACCGGTAGTTGACCTCAGGACCTCGCGCGCCAGCGGGCCCTGTGTGGCTGAGCGATATCATTGGTCCTTGTTTCGTATGTGGGTTCCGGGAGTCAAACTCGGGTCCTCGCGCTTGCCAGGCAGGCGCTTACGCCACTGAGCCATCTCACCGGCCCCCGATGTGCATTTTTTAAGGTGACTTTTAAGATCATAAAGTGCAAGGAACATAAAAATGGGTTGTGGATGATTCAGAATTGAGAACATTTTCAACCTATGAGTAGGGAGAATAAACCAATGATGCTGGTTTCACAGTCTGTTATTTTGTAATACTTTAAGTAATAAAAGCATTAACATAAATTCTGGGTTGGTTTTGTTCCCTCATTAAAGTTTTGCTCTAGGGACTGATGAATCTTTTAGCACAGCTCTGTATAAATACCATGCTGCCAAATGAGAGATTACTCATAGAAGTTTTCACTTGTGAAGGACGGAATAAGTACAGAGATTAGAAGGGGCATGGATAGGGATAGGAAGAGAAGAATTGGAGCTACCCAGTCAGAGAGTTTTCTGATATAGTTGTATGTTGGTGCTGTCTGCCCAACATATTTTTGGAGTACCTACTCTTCTTTTTATCAATCAAAGTGTCAAATATATTATTCTGACTTTTGGCCAACATTTTGTACTTGACTATACAAAAATATTTTAAAGCACATGAAAAAAATAATGAACAAAATCAAAGATAAATGACAAATTTGGAGAAAATATTTTAAAATAGATACGAAGATCTAAAATCACTAAAATATAGGGCCTGCGAGACAGCTCAGCAGCATAAGTGCCTGCCTGGCAAGCACGAGGTCCTGAGTTCAACCCCCGGTACCCACAAAAATAAATAAATAAATAAAATCACTAAAATATAATGTTACTAAAATTAGAAGAGAAATAATTTAAAAAGTAGAAGATCTGGGCAAATAATTCACAATGGAAAGAGATCTTAAACATCAAAAGGCATCTAACTTCAGACATAATTAGAAACATAAAAATTCAAATTACACTGTGAAACCATTTTATCACCTTTCTCAACTGGCAAAAATTAAGTAGTCTGACTACATTGTTTTGGCAAGGCCATGGAGAAGCCAGCACTTTTCATGTGTTGCTGATGGAAATAAAATGAATACAATTTCTACTGGATGGAATTGTGGCTCCATTTAATAAAAATATATCATCATTTAACTTTTGACCTTGTAATGTTGTTTTTTGCATTTTTATTGTGTATTTTTTACTGATACATGTTTGCAATACAAAGCAATTACCTTTATCGTGGGGAGTTGGCCTTGTAATATTACTTGTAGGAGTTGACACTGATGATACACATCCAATGATACAAAGGGATGAATACATGACTTTATTTATAACGTTGTTTGGAATTGCAAACTTTAAAAAGAATCTGTATGGTTATACATAGGAAATTGTATAAAATGACAAGATGGCTATGTTTTACCTGTAAAAACAATAGAGAGATCTCTATAAACTGATAAGAAGTAAATTCGAGTATAGCATTAATTTTTTTAAAAAGCAAATGCAAATCACTACCTATACAAATTATTATGCTATCTTGCATGTAAAGAAGAAAGGGAAATAGGAAAGTATACAAATATTTTCTTCATTTGAAGAACAAGAAACCCAGAAGAAAGAAAACAAAAACTAATGATATAGGCACTGCATCACAGGAAATATAATAGAAGTGGAGTAGAAACGAAAAGGCAATTGGAATAGGAGGGAGGGCGGGGACAACATTTCTGTGAGTATAGATTTTTGGTTTTGATTTTTAGTGCCATATCAAAGCTTCATATACCACTCAAGAATAAATTACTTAAATCAATATTGGATTCAAGGACTTCAACATGGAAAACAAACAGAAACAAACAAAACAAGTGTATTATAAGCAAATAACATAACCATGACAAAGGGGAGGAGAAGAAATGAAACTGTTAACCAAAGAAACCTTGAAAAACAATATTTTGACCATGTACTTTAAGGATAAAAATAAAAAGAACTGCACATAAATTTTGAAGTCTATTCAGTAGATTTGGTTTTTTCTAAGTGTATTTGTTAGCAATTCTGAAACATTTTTGTGTGTATTATAAAAGTAAGCAAATACATGAAAATGTATTATGAATAGTGAGAGCCATGTGTTTCACCATTCCAAGAAAAAGAGTTAAGATTAAAGAGAGGAGAAAGCAAGAAAATTCTTTTTTTTTTTTTTCTGTGAGTACGGGGAATTGAACACAGGACCTCGCGCTTGCCAGGCAAGGGCTTATGCTGCTGAGCTATATCACCAGCCCAGCAAGAAAATTCTTGTTGCTGCTTGTACTGCTCAGTCAAAAACCAACAGGAGCACAGCTGTAATCTACAAGTGGGGTTTAGTGTTCTTTGCACTTATGAAAAATACACACCATAGGGAATCATGGGATGTCCCAGTAAGAGAATGTTAGAAATCATCTATTATAGGATTTGGACTTTTTGAGAGACTTTTTAAAAGTTGATTAATTAATCAACTTTATTAACATCTGAAAAAGTAGGAGATCACTCTAGGCAGAATGCTATCAGAAAATAGGGCAATTCATTGTCCTTGGGTATCTCAGTCATTATATTTATGGAAAAGACATACCAGAATGAGAATAAATTTGCAATTGGAAAAGTAATAGCATCTTATCTAGCTAATATTTATTCGGGAATATTTTGCATTTAGTGGGTCTCACAGGACCTTATTTTTGTCTATGTTTAGGGAAAAACGTGAAGTGTATTATATTGTCTCACTTTTACCATGGTCTCAGGGTAAATTTTTTGATGTCAGTACTCTGTAAGACGGTTTGTAATCAACAAAAACAGTTTTTGAGGTATCAGGGGCTGCTTTTTCACCTCTCTTGTGCCATTGGTTTAGAATCAATGGAATCAATATAAACTCATAGTTCATGCGCATTAGTAGTTAAAAGTGTGTATTTCTATGCTCTATCTACAGAGAGGGTGACATTCTACAGAGAAGAAATGACATTCCAATACAAACAAAGTTTTCAACCACGCTGTTTTTTATACAATTTTCCAACACAAAATATAAGAGCTCCTTCCATAGCTAGAGAAGAGAGATTTCATGATGAAACTAGAACATACTGTCATGCCAGAAAGTAAGGATGCATTCAGAAAACTTTTGGGATATAACAAAAAGGCATTAAAGCCAACACAAAAGGCCTCTCAATAGCTAACTACTAAAGTAACCAGTAAAATAACAAAAGTTTTACCTAATATATCAGCAAAGGGTATAACATGAAATCATAAAAATTGCTCAATATGAAAGAAAATGGAAAAAAGGAACGGTGAAGAGACAGAATAAAAAGAAAACAAAATACAAGATGTAAATTTAAACATAATCCAATCAATAATCAAATTAAATGCAAGTTTGAAAGACCCCGATTAAAATTTCAAAATGGTTATACTGCACAAAACAGCAAGACTATCTTATTTTGTTTTGTTTTTTTGTCCTTTTTTTTTCTTACTATTAATAAAAATTATATTCTTCTACCCAACCCAGTTGGATTAAAAGAGAAAAGACGTAATCACTATCAGGAATAAGTTAAGTGATGTCATTATGGATTCTACAGCTTTTGAATGTATAGTAACAGAATATTATGAACAACTTTATAATGACAAATTTGACAATTTATGTGAAATGAACACATTTCCTAACACAAATGTACTATTAACTTCCTGAAGAAGAAATAAAATACATGATCATTGTGTCAACAGATATAGTTCCTCCTGAGGCCTCTCCTTGGCTTGCAGATGGCCATTTTCATGCAATGTTTTCACATTTCTGCACCCTGTTTGTACATACTTATTACAAAGATGAATTGGTAATAATCATATTTGTTTCAGTGTGTGAAATCCATTCTGACATTCTTATGTCTAAATGATGAAATAAAACAAATAAATTGGATTTAGATGGCATTTCTTTTTTGACAATAATATTAATTTTGAATACAGATAAAGGTATAAGATTGATAAGATTAACTATTTAGTCTTGAATTAAAATCTTCAGTAAAACCTTTGTTTTTTTTTTTTTTTCAAGTTGCTCTTTTCGCTGATAAGGCACAAAAGAAAGATTAATGAGAATGCAATAACAGTCCCTAGTGGCCCATTCTTGCTCTTCAAATATCCCTTCCCTCTAAAAAGATACCAAAAGTTCTTGCATAAATTACTGAGTAAGGTGTGGGGCAAAAAATTTTACAAGATCCACCTGCCCCAACTATTTATTTCCTTAAAAAGCAAAATTACTAAAGACTACCAATGTCATATTTACAAGACTCAGAAATTAATCTATTAATTGTCCCAGTATCCAAATGTGGGACAATTTCAATAAAAATACTAACTCCAATGGAATGAATTTATCCTATCTTTCTCCATAATAGGGTACCTAGTAGAGAACTACTTTTTCTTTACTTACATACTTTAGCTAAGAAATGAAGACTCAATGACAGACTATCACAATATGCACCCTAGTGGAATAATGGATATAGGCAGTGATCAATGGATAGTGACATCACTGAAAAAGCAGCAACCACACATCTTGGACCTCCTGATAAAAAGTACACATCACTATCCATGAAGTAGTATATTAGTTAGCAAGGGCTGTTATAACAAAATACCACACACTGGGCAATTTGAACAATAGAAATTTACTTTCTCACTCTTCTGGAGATCAAACGTTGAAACTTGGGTACTGACTAATTTGGTTTCGATGAGGTCTCTTTTCATAGATTGAAGACAATTATATTCCTGTGTTCCCGGCCTCTCCTCTGTGCTGCATGAAAAGATGGGGAATGGGGAAGAGAGAGCAAGTTCTCTTACATCTTTTCTTACAAGTATATTAATCCTATTGGATCAGGATCCCATCTTTAAGGCCTCATTTAATTTTAATTACTTCCTGGAAGTGCTGTTTTCAGACACAGCCACATTAGGGTTTAGGGCTTCTTCATGAATTATAGGGGAACACAAACATTCATTCCATAACAGGAATATAAAATATTGAATTCAAATGTATTAAGTCTGTGGGTCAGCTGCCAATTTACCAATAAAGCAAAGTGCAGAGAAATATATCAAATGTCATCAAAGAACAACTTATCAAAGTTGTGTAAACAAGAATAATGTACCTGCAGCAAAACATAGCAAAGGGTAAAAAAGAGAATTAATTTAGAGATAAGTCAGTTGCTAAGTATGTACTTTATTTAGATGCCATCTCCACGTATTTTCTCTCTCTCTCCCTCTATCTCTCCGACAGCCAAAAAATGTATACACCAGGAAAAGAAAAAACTCATGTAAGTATTTTAATACTAAATTTATTGCAACATCATGAAATTAATACAAGTTTCTTTTGGCTCTACAGTTACAAGAGGTGCTCAAAGTGGTATCTATTAGCTTCTACACAGTTATTAGTATGGCAAACTGCTGAAATGTGAACACATTTTTTGGCAGACTCTGCATATGTATATATTTACATATTTACATATTTACATATGTATTTATTTAATTGTAGATAAACTACTTTTAAATCCATGTTATTCTCATACGTGTTTTTCCAGAGGTACCTCAGGTTAAACAAAATTCCACACAATTAAAATCCACAACATTCTCATTTATAGTAGTTATAGGAAATTGTTATGGAAAGTTGTTTGTTGAATTATCAACTTCAGTCAAATGATAAGAACAAGAAACTAATTGTCTGCATTCAACTAATTTAATGAGCGGTTTAGTTTCCATAATCTATTATATGAAATTTCATAAAATACGTGTCTTTTAATAAGGTATATTAGAGTTTCACTTCAAACATCAGCTATGCTTTTGAGTGTAAGTTACTGTTAAGCTAACTGGAAAAATCAGGAACACCCTATTAGACTCTACATACTGAATCTTTTTTCCTTATGTAGAAACTATGTTCCTATAATAGAGGTAGATGACAACATTTTCCAATCTGAAATAAATCAGTCCATCTCCAGATATTTTGCAACAGAGAAACGGAAAGATAATCACATATGCACGACTTTAAGTGCTCTAAGCTTTACAAATTTGAATGTATTGTATTGTTTTCTAAGAAATCATTCTACCTATCTTTAAGAATCAGAGGTCCTTACTCAAACTGGTTTTTAAAGAATTTGCATTGGAAGAGCAACTGCATCTGGAAAGTGTATAAGGAAGAAAACCAGTTTAATCTCATGTTTTACAAGTTCATTCTCCAAGCACTTCAAAAAGCAAAGAATGCATTCCCTATATGTCTTTTATTGATCAAAGTCTCAGCATTGTGTTTTATATAGAATTGCTTGCAACCATTCATATGTATCCCAATGTTTCTGTTCAAGACAGAACAAGTTTTTGCATGCTACTACAGAAGCAATATGTTAAGTTTGCTCTTACCTTTTTAGCCCTAAAGTCAGCCTCTGGATTTTAAATCTCTTTACTATTGAACTTCTGATACAGAAGAGTTGCATGGGTTGAAAGTTTATGATGGATCCTGGGACAGAGTGAAGAAATGGTAAAAATACACTAATTTAAATGGTGTTCACAGTACTTAATCAGACTCGTTCATAAATGTGATATGCAAAATATTTAACGTGTATATTTTTTAAATTCTCAAGCATAACTTAGTCTTGACATTATCTGAAAAGTAAACCAAGTCAACCAAATAAATAAAGCCAATAAGCCAAGTATGTGTATCAGTCATATTTCTGTTGCTTGGACAAAACACCTGCTATACATAACTTAAAAAGAAAATGTTTATTTTGGCTCAGAATTTCAAAGGATTTAGTCTTAGGGTCAGCTGGATGCAAAACAGAAAGCACCATAGTAGAGCGACCTAGCAGAAGAAAGCTGCTCAACCCATCGCAGACAAGTTGAGAGCATTGAAATGAACCAGAGAGCACGAGGCCAGAGACCAGGAAGTCTCCAAAGTTGTACCCGTGATTCACCCAGATGAGGTAGGCTAAGGTAAACCAGTCTGCTATCTTTGTCAATGTCTTCTATCATCTCTCTAAGAAAGTACCGCAATTCTTTTCTGTGAAGCACTGATCACCACAATGAGAAATGAAACACCTGCTCAGTTATATCTGTGACACATGGTTTCTCAATCATATGCTGTAAAAGTTTTATATGCTTCATTTTCTTCACATTTTGAAGACTTCTTTTAAGAAAGATACTTTAGTGTAGTGTGTGAGATTAAATCAAAACACTTCTAGGCCTTCTAAAAGATTTAGTGACTTGCACTTTCTCAGATTTTCTTATTAGTATTATATGTGTTTCAACAAAGCATCCAATGCTTAGGAATTTCACTGACCCAGAAAAACATGAGACCAGTTCCATGGATTATAGGTTCCGTTTTTATTAAATCGTGTCTATTTTTTCAGAGTCTATCTGAGTCTTTGTGTGCTGAGTGATCTCCACAGACCAAGGCTCTTTGGCAGAGTATCACTGAGGAAAAGGGTAGTGATTTATTTTTTTCATCAGAACCAGTGTTTAAGAGGACACTGTGTTCTTTCTTTAGCTTTAAAGTTCATCCCTAGTAAAAAAATTAATTTCATATTGCTAACCCGTTTCTTCTATAATGAGAAAAGGAAGTCTACATTTATGTTTCTGGGATAGAGAATATTTTTATTCAATTCATACTAAGATGTAAAAGACTAATAAGTACACTTTTCCCAAGAGAAGCTTTTTGATAGAAGAGGACGAGAAAAGAAAACAAGACACTAGCTGGAAGGAGAAGAAAGTGTCATAAAATTGGAAGAAAGAGAGAAGAATGTGTCTAGAGCCTGGTGTATTCATAAGTCACCTTTGATGATGGCTTTATATATTTGTAGCTTGGCCTTTCTACACTGTTTGAATTTAAAGATGCCTATCAACTTTATGTCTATAGCTATTACTGCTGTTTTAGTAATAGCCTCTGAGACAGCTTGGAGTAGTTGTTAAAATAGTGTTAGAGCTGACTATGGTGACTTTTTCTTTTTTTGTTCACATTGCACTAGGACACTTTTTAAATAATGTTTTATGGTATCCTTGTATTTCTATTCTTTCTGCTTTAATTTATTCCTCATAAGATAATAACGCATGCAATGTCTAGAAAATTTATATTTCAGCTAACATGACAACTGATGCCTTATACTCAAAGATGGGAATCCTGATTCTTCTAGTCTTCTGAGAGCTGCTTTGACAGAAATGGAAAATTGCAAGAACCAATTAATTCATATGAGAAACATAGGAATAAAAACATGTATCCCAGTTGCAACATAAAATGCAACAGGATTGGTCACATTAGTGAGACTGTTCATTCATAAGCAGTGTCATTTAAATGTGATGATTTACCTTAAACTACTCCCAATTCTTTTCTCATCAGAGATCTTCCCCAGTGGAGCAGTCAACTAAGTATTCCTCTTAGGGGACTAGAAATCATGGAACCGGGGGCCGGTGAAATGGCTCAGCGGCTTAAGCGCCTGCCCAGCAAGCGCGAGGGCCCGAGTTCGACTCCCGGAACCCACATACGGAAAAGGGGCCGGTGATATCGCTCAGCGGCACAGGCGCCTGCTGGTGCGCGAGGTCCTGAGATCGACCCCCCGGTACCCACAAAAAAAAAAAAAAAAAAAAAGAAAAGAAAAAAGAAATCATGGAACCTGAATTCAAAGCCAGAAGTTCTTATTGGCTTTCTGTGAAACCTTGGGTATGGCAGTATGGTCCCTGGCTTCTTTCCTCTCATCTTCTCAGCAGAACTGTCTCTATTGAGTGAATTTTAGTGAATTTGCACACATTTTTAAAGTGCAGAGACATCATTTATTGGCCAGCTTTTCTCATTTTCTCTGTTTTCCTTACACTGCTGTTTAAAGACTATTACTGAAATAGGAGGAAGTCATTATTCTGCATTATTTTGTTTTTTGAGTGTTTGCTATTTCCAAGGCCCTTTGCTAACTGCTTCAGGAATAGAATATTCTTGACTTTAAAAACCGAGGCCTAGAAGGTAGTCCAGTTAAAATATGAGTAAATATCTTGGGTACATAAATTGTACATGGCACACCACAACAATCAGTTACTTACTGAGCATCACCATGTATTACACACTATACCAAATGCTGAGGGTAAGGCAGAAGTGGGTGGAATCCATGAATTAATGGGGTGAGGATTAATAGATACATGAAACCCGGGATAGTGTGAACCAAAGAAAGTGAGGAGACTCTGATGAAAGGACACAGAGAGTTGGACTTACAGTAAGCATTTCATTCATGCTAGAGATTGATTAAAGAAGACTGTGGTGATTGCAGTGTCCCTCACTGTGACTTTAAGAGTGATGATCTGATGTAAGTTTGAGTGGAATGGGAGGCAGAGCCACTCTGGTTAGGAAAGCAAGAGGAATATAGGTAAGTGTGTATATATATATATATATATATATATATATATATACACATACTGGTGTAATGAGGTGAGCGAGGCAGGGAGGGGGAAAATGGGTGAGGGTCATGAAGGAGATTCAGAGGTCAGGTAACTTGTCCAAGGTTGTTCAGCTAAAAGTAAATGGCAGTTGCAGGGCAGCTACAGTCTATATCAATAGATTATATATTTCAAAATAACTAGAAGACAAGAGTTTAAACGTTTCCCAACACATAGGAGTAGTAACTGTTTGATGTGATAGAAATGCTAATTAATCTGCTTTTATTATTACATATTGTACACATCTATTGAATTCTCACATTGTATCCCATGAATGCATGCAAATATTGTGTTAATGAAAAATAAAATAAGTGGTGATGGGATTTGAACCTGAAAAGTCTGACCCTGGATTCCCAGTGTAGGAGAAAAGGCTCCGCAGACATTCACATGTGGCAACATTTAATTTGGGTACAGTGATTTGAGTTTCATTTGATAGGTACCCGGAAATTCATTGGATATTATTTTCTTGTCTTCCTGCTATGAATGTTAACAGTTGCTTTAATATTATAATGAAAACTCTGGATGGAGAGAATTTAGTTTACTGATATGATGGTCTTGTAAATAACCTCAAATATTGGGAAGTAATTTTTTGACTTTATAAATCTCAATATTCTGAAATATGATAAGTGATACAATATTTGTGCCATGACATACTAGCTTTCTAAGGACTTTTAGGTTTGTTAGAGGGATTCTTTCTGAGACATAAATTGCTTGAGATTCTTATGCCATTTCTAGTATTTTTAATATTTTTAGTAAGCCTAATGCATTTATGTAAGGAGATAAAAAGGAGGTAGAAGATAGTGTCCTACCTCTTAAATAATAAGACAAAATTCAGGGACAATGAGGTACACCTACAAATATGTTATCATCCATGGAGGCATTATGAGCACTTGACATCTAAACTTCATCATCGTAGATTGTTTGGATTGACACACTGAAAAATTAGGACATATTAACGTGTCTCCTTGGAAAGAAAACCCAAATGGAAATTAGGGATAATGTCATGTGGGATTTCATTTATTAAAAATAAATGTAATGGATGCCAATGAAGCACTGAAAACTATTGGCCATTTTTTTGTTTCATTCTGCTATAGTTTATTAACACAAATTTTAATTAACTCCATTGACAGTATTATTTTTCTCTTGCATTAGTCGACTGAAAATCTAGGGCAAATTCTAGCAATAATTGCGCTGAATCTCTTCAGGGAAAAGTGAGACTGATAACGCTTATTAAACTTTCCAGTGCTTTTTGTTAGCAGAATGTTTTTCTAAGAATGAATGTTTTCTCTTTTCTGCTCATTTGAAAGCAAGCAAACCTGAATTGTCTGAATTGGAAGAACATTTTTTTTTTCACAGGCAGAGCTTCCAAAACAGAGAAATTATTTTGAAAAAAGATGCAATTTTTGAATTTCTAAATATCTAAGCTTATTCAGCAGCTCATTGTTGGGCGATATGCTATCTTTTCTGGCCACGTACTCAAAAACACTGAAACTCTGCCTCGACACAGGAGACAACTTACCTTTTCCATATTTTCATAAGCTCTTGGAAAATAATATAAGCCATGCCCATATTTAATAAATGGATTTTTACATTCTTTCCAGGTCCATATAAACCATTTAGAGTTTTAGGCCATTTGGATTCTCTTACAAAAATACTGAAAGTTAAATTTCTGACTCTAAAGCATAGATGTTGCATAAATTTATCAAAATATATAGATAAGTTTTATGAGGACATAATCTATTAATGTTTCTAATTTCTTCTTTTATCTTTGTTCTTCTGATGTACAAGTGAAATAAAATTCCTAGTTAGGCACAGGAATTTAATCCAAGCTTCCAATTGTGATGAAAAATAGTTCATAATTTGATTTGATACAGTTGAAAGTTTGCTTATTATATATATCCTCACTTTGTTATTTAAAATTGTATTCTTTATGTAACCCTGGGTATCAATCTATGTAAAAACTTTGTCATACTCTTTTTATATTTTTGAAATATTTCCCTTTTTTTCATTAAAGTAAATTTATCAGGTACCTGATAGGTATTTAGGCTCAATAGTGACAGTTAATTATTTCAACAAAGTAGGACTAACAATATTTTCAAGTTCCTATAAGGAAAATGAATTTTGTAGTGGACATATGTAGTTTTTGGCTTTTCAGCAACCAAGGATCAAGCTATCTTTCCTACTACTGGGTATCACAACTGGCTACAAGAAGGACCTTTCTCTCCCTACAGAAGTGAAGGTTATAGAATTATTTAATTTGCTGGAAGTTAAAGATACTATGGCTTGGATCTTAAATGTCTCTCCTAGAGGCCCATGTGTTCAAAGGTTAATTCCTAAGTTGAGGTTACTGGTGGTAGAAATTTTTAGGAGGTAGGGACTAGTGGGAGCTCTTCTGGTAGGTAGGGACATGTATTCAAGGAGGATTGTGGGACCCTACTCTCTTCCTCTTTCTCTTTCATTTCCCAGCAGTGAGGTAAGCCACTTTGCTTCACCAAATATTCCGTGCCATGATGTGTTTCCTTGCCACAGACCAAAAAACAATGGGGCTACGCAATCACCAACCGAAACCTCCAAAGCCGTAAGCCAAACTAAATGTATCTTCTTCAAAGTAGTTTATCTTACATACTTTTTAACAGAAAGCTGCCTAATACAGCAAATACCATAGCAGTGGCTAACTGAACACTGATAAAGAAACTTTTAACATGAAGGAATCATTCAAAGAAAGGGGAAAGACTTTATCCATGGTCCTATCACAGTGAACTTTCAGGAACAACAACATCCACTTCTATGTACCTAAGTGTCCAGAGACGGCAGCTCCATCAAGAATGTACCTAGGTGCAATCTTGGCCACGTTTTTCTTTCCCTTATTTCTTCTCTTTATTTATGTCTTCCCAGTGTTTCTGTGAGCTGTCTATTCTCCTTTCTATTAATTTATTTTCTGTTTAGTTAGCCAAGTAGATTTCAGACATTTGCAACAAAAGAATACCTTCCATCATTAAGGGTTATTTCTTAAAATTGTAGATAAACTTAAGCACAAGAGTACCTTACATTTGTATAGTTTTTTTAAATATTTTTGAAGCATTATAATTCTTATTTGTTTTATTCTAAATATATTATAGTACTATGAAATAGGAACCATTCCTGTCTCTAAATGATATAAGAATATGTTAGGGTATGGAAATGATAAATGACTTTCTTTTATTTATTTATTTTTTTAATGTGGGTACCAGGAGTTGACCTCAGGACCTCACAGTTGCCAGAAAGGGCTTATGCCACTGAGCGATATCACCATCCCTTTTTTTTCCTTTATGTGGGTTCCGGGAGTCGAACTCAGGACCTCGCACTTGCCTGGCAGGCGCTTTTGCCACTGAGCTATCTCACCGGCCCAATACATGACTTTCTAAAAGGCATAAGTCATAGAGAAGAGTTTAGAAACCAGATGGTCTGACTCTCCATAACATTTTTCCTTTATTTTTATACACATTATATCAGTATTGTGTCAGTAACAGTTAACCAAAAAGGATAGCTTAGATCAACTTTAATTTAGCAGATATTTATTGACTAAATACTTAATAATTGATTCACTTGGGTCGGAAGAACCAACATAGTGAAAATGGCCATACTTCCAAAATTGTTATACAGATTTAATGCAATTCCGATCAAAGTTCCAACAACATACCTCACAGAATTAGAGAAAACAATCCTAAAATTCATCTGGAACCAGAAGAGACCTAGAATAGCAAAGGCAATTCTGGGCAACAAAAGCAAGGCAGGGGGCATCACAATCCCTGATTTGAAATTATACTATAAAGCTACTGTGATAAAAACAGCATGGTATTAGCAAAAAACCAGACCTGAAGATCAATGGAACAGATTAGAAGATGCTGAAACAACTCCAGACATACTAAGCTACCTTATATTTGACAAAGGTGCCAAACACATTCACTGGAAGAAAGATAGCCTCTTTAATAAATGGTGCTGGAAAAACTGGCTCTACACATGTTGAAGATTAAAATTAGACCCATATCTTTCACCGTGCACTAAACTAAATTCAAAATGGATCAGAGATCTAAATATTAAAACAGAAATATTAAGTCTCCTGGAAAATAGAATAAGTAAAACTCTTGAAGACATTGGTGTAGGCAAAGACTTTATGAATAAAACCCCAATGGCACAGAAGTATCACAAAGAGTCAGCAACTGGGATCTCATGTTATTAAAAAGCTTTTGCACAGCAAGAGAAACCACCAACACAGTGAAGAGACAACCCACAACGTGGGAAAAAATGTTTGCCAGCTATTCCTCAGACAAAGGATTACTATCGAGAACATACCAAAAACTCAAAAAAATCAGACCTCCCAAATTTAAAGACCCACTCCAAAAATGGGCATCTGAGATGAATAAACACTTCTCAGATGAAGAAATACAAATGGCAAATAAATATATGAAAAAATGTTCAACATCACTAGTCATTCGAGAGGTGCAAATTAAAACAACCCTGAGATTCCATCTCACCCCAGAAAGAATGGTTATTATCAAGTAATCAACCAATAACAAATGCTGGAGGGGCTGTGGGGAAAAAGGAACCCTTCCCCACTGTTGGTGGGAGTGCAGACTGGTACAGCCACTGTGGAAATCAGTGTGGAGATTCCTCAAAAAACTAGGATTGGAGGTCCCATTTGACCCAGCTATTCCCCTTCTGGGTATCTTCCTAGAAGAATTAAAAATATCATACCACAGCGATATATGTGCACCCATGTTTATAGCAACACAATTTGTAATAGCTAGATCATGGAAACAACTCAAGTGCCCATTAACCAAGGAATGGATAAAATAGATGTGGTGTTTTTATACAATGGAGTACTACTTAGCTATAAAGAAAGATAAACTGGAAACTTTTATAGGTAAATGGATGCAACTCGAGAAAATACTCACAAGCGAAATAAACCGGACGCACATTTGTAAACATCGTATTGTCTCCCTAATATGAAAATGCAGTTTCACTGTGACTATTCCATTCCTTAGTCTTCTATTTTAACCTAGCTTTTACATGGCTTAATCTTATACTGAGTAATGTTTTTCTCCAAAAGATATTTGTACATTCTGTAATTCTTGAGTTTGTTAATACAGGAAAATGTTTACTTGTTGTCTTTAAAAAATAAATAAATAAATAAACAAAAAATAATAATAATTGATTCAAACAATAAAAACAAAATGATGAATTGATTAATAAACCTGTTCTCATTCTCAAAGGAGTTACTATCTCATCAGTAAGATAGGCCTGTACACAAAACCTTTCATACCACACTGACAATGAAAATGTTATGAGAGTATGAATGAAACTTGGTCAAATGGTTTTTATGGAGGAGGGGGTATTTGATCTGGTTTTCTAAGGATGAACAGGATTTCAATAGAAACTTATGAAGTCAGGAAAAATTTTCAAGGGTGAATTTAAGAAATAAGCTAAGTTGCAAAGTGAATTGTATGTAGTGGGATGCCATTAGGGAAAATCAAGATGTTACTCTTATAGGTACTCGCAAAGGATACACTCTGAACGAAGAGAAAGGACACAGGATTTAGGACTAGGTAATAAGTGAACCTATGCCTTTGAAACATTCTTTAAAGTGTTTTTAAGTAATCCCCATAGAAACATGACAAAATGTGTTTTTCCAGGTTTTATTTTCAGAGGTTCTGAATTTCAGTCTGGGCTACAGCTCAGAATCTTGCCCTTTAACCATAGCAAACGCAGGTGATGTCATCGTAGATGTAATCCCCATAGGACTCTCTGAGAAACTGACTTAGAACTTACATTTTTTCATGCCTGTAGCTTCTGGTAGGTCTAAATGCATGAAAAAGGGGCCATACAATATTCTACCTCTACTATTGCCTAACAATTATTGCCAAATAATATTCACCTACTCAGGTGTGTAACAGGTTCTGTCAGGGGTGGAAGATCTAGTAAAACAATATCTGCAAGCACAGAGCCTATGTTGTAAGAGGAGGAAGCTGGAAGTTATTCTCTGTCTCATATATTCATTAGGAAAAAAATTAAAAACAAGGAGACATTAGCAAAGGGAGCTGCTTCTCACAGCAGTGATCAGGAAGAGGTTCTAAGATTATGTTATACCTGAGCAGGAACCTGAGGGGTATTTGGAACGAGTCAATCTGAGGAAGAATCTTCCAGGCTGAAGGAACAGTAAGTATCTAGACCCTGCAAAAGAATTTGTGGAGGAAGATCTGAATGCTTGAAGAGGATGAGACAGAAAAGAAATGAAACAATGCTCCTTAAAGTCTTAAAGAATGTCTAATATTTCATGCCACATAAGACATTTGAGTGTATACTCAGTACACTCAGGATTTGAGCAGATGATTTATGCCTTTAAATTATCATTCTGGATGCTTTGGGGAGAAGAGATGGTCCAGAAAGTAGGAAGATGAGGGGGTAGAGATGAGGGTGACCTCCACCAGGTTGGCCTAAACCAGGGTGGCTGTAGCAATACTTCAACTTCTTTACTCAGCTTCTGTCTTCAAAAGTTATTTAAAGAGTGCAAGGAACAGTGGGACCAATGAGTTGGTACTGGCCAGTCAGTTTTGGGTGTACATTTCTTAAAGAAGCACTTTTTATACTGTAAAATTCACACTATGTAGATAGCTATGGACTAAGGGAAAGGAACTTTTTTAATATTCCTAAATTAGGAGTCATTATAACTTCTGTAATTTAATTTGAAACCAACATCCATCAGGAAATATATTTTTTGCTGAAATGCAATCCTATTGCTTTTTCCAGTACCATAAGATAAATTTGCAGGAAAATATAAGATGACCTCAAAATTATCTTAGGATTTCAACTACTTTAAATGAGTTATGTATCTTTGTGGAACTAGTGTCAAAATCAATTATTTTAGAGACTGTGTCTCAAAATTAAGAAGGTCAAAAATCAACAAAGCAAATAAAGATAACCAGTGCCACTTACAGAGCATAAAGGACAATTGGATTTAACTCTACAATCGAAAATCACCTCCAGCTCTTAAGTTTTTCAACAACATACAGGAAATAAATTTATCTGTTCTTAAATGATTTTCACAAATGAAAAAATCAACATATATGTCAATTGTAAAAGTCGGTAGGCTTTTATTTTAAGACTGAGAAAACTGGTAGAAAAAAGGCAATCATATCCTCCTGAACAGAAATACAGTTATCAATGACGACAATTACAATGAATTAGAGAAACTATGGCACGGTGTTCACCACATTGAAAAATGAAATATCCTGTCATGCATAATCTATAGCACATATTCAGTGTTACACTGAAAAGGGAATTTACTATATTTTAGATACTGTATTAAATCTTGATTGATGCCCTTTATAACAACCGTAGAACATTTAAGTGTGTATGAAAGAAAAAACTGAGAAAGCTTCGAAGTTGAGGGAAATAAAGAAATAATTATAGAATTGTATCTCCCTTAGGGAAGACAGGAACATAACAAGCTGTGTTTGCATCACTACATTTACAGTAACTATGACTGGTTCTTAAACTTTTTATCATGTATTGCAAGCTTTGTTGTAAGGAACTCTGTAAAAGTTGAGTGAGTATGGTGAACAGCTCAGGCTCTGGAAAGTGCTACTGTTTCAATCATCATTCTACAACTTACTGAGTAATGGTAAGGAAAGTTATAAACCGAATGTTTGCGTTCTACCAATATGTATGTATTAAAGCCTTAACCCTTAGTGTGTCTGTATATGGAAATGGGGCCTATAGGAAGGTAATTAGGGTTAGAGAGTGGGGCCTGATCTATGATTAATAACTTTATGAATTGAGAGAGCAATGAGCTTGCTTCCTCTCTTTCTCTCTGTCCATGCACCATAGTGGAAAATCTACGTGACAGTTCTGGAAAAAGGCAGCTGAGGCCCCAAAGGAAGAGAGGCCTCACTAAAAATCGAATCAACTGGAACTTTAATCTTGGCTTTCTAGCCACCAGCATAGTGCAATACTAAACATCTGTTGTTTAGGCCACCCAGTCTGTGTTATTTTGTTATAGTAGCAAGAACAGACAAATACAAAGAAGTTAATTAACTTCTCTGGGCCTTATTTAGGTTCCTTACTAGAAAATGAAGATAACAAATATCTGTATGCCCACATCCTACTGTTGCTTTGATGATTAAGTGAACTGAATATTACAAGCTCAACTGATGTTTGTTATTCAAATTATAACCTCCAAAATGCAATTTACTCTACTTTTTATATAATTAGAAGGCAATAACAAGGTTTTCTTTAGTGAGTCTTTTTAAAATAAAGGGGAATTGTATTCACGCTTATATTGTATATAGAAGAATAGATATAAGCCTCCAACAGACTTAAATCTATAACAAAGCAATACAGTAGAGGAATATTTTAAAACTTAAAACTCTGATGTGAATTTGAGGCTTTTTGGAGATAGGACTCAACTGTAGCCAAATAGACTTGGAGAGTTGGATAATGTTTTGAAGTTCTTTAGGCTCCTGAGCTGTACTTCAAATAACTAACTGCAAACTATTAGTATGAGACATTCTCTTGATAGCTACTAAAATTGTAAGTCTTGACTGTAAGTCTTGACTGCGCACTGTCAAATAACAAATTTAATTTTTTGATGAGGTGATATTTCAGCATCATGGAAACCCAGATTCAATCAATTTTGTAAACAAACCATCAAATCAATTATTGTCACAGAAGAGGAAATGAGCAATTGATTTAATTATTCAACTGATGATTACCTTGAGTTTTACACAAAGCCTCAACAAGATCAAATTTTTTCTTTCTAGTTAATGCTTCAACATGGTGCCATGTGCCACTGTACAAGCAAATTGCTTATTATATTAGGTGCCTTTTAAAAAAGATTTTGGGATTCAGAATTGAGAGTTTAATGGGTGGAAAGGAGGATGGAGTTGAACCCAAATGTTTTAAAACATGTAATTGATTGATCTAAGGAAGTTCCTACTATTCCCATAAATAAATAAATGAATAAATAAATAAATAAATAAATAAATAAATAAATAAATAAATCTTAGGTTATTGTGGATGACTTTGAGGTTAGAATGCAGTTATTTTTAGAAAATATAAAATTTGAGGATCCAGAAAGAGCACCAGTTGAAATTAAAGGCAAGATTGGTAACACACATACTCCAAAAATATATCTGTTTTCTAACCATTCTTTTTACTTCTAATTACCAAGTCTAGTTAGTTAGAAGTAGAATAAGAAAAAGTTGGAGAGAAAAAGTGAATACAAAATTAGATGTCATTAATAAGTCCTGTGTGTGTGTGTGTCTGTGTGTGTGTGTGTGTGTCTTGTTTTACTGTAATCCTATAAAACTAGTATAAGTAGCAGGAAATTCTATAACAGATCCCTAATACAGAAGCATTTTGACAGCATAAATTATATTCTCATGATGGTAATTATAGAATAACAAAATCTTTTAATAAGCACTGGGAAAATCCTGAAGGTAAAAACAAATAATGGAAAAGAAGGTTTAAAACAAAAACCTTTATATTACTATAATTTATTTGGTATCTTAATTAAATAATCAGAACTTAGTATCATAAGTTCAGTGTGTAATTAGATAATTCTTCAAAAGTTCTTTCTCATGGAAGTTATTGTGAATAAGAAAATACTAATGTATTTTCTGTGCATTCTGCTAAATAATGCTTATGTAGATAGGAAAATGGAAAACTTCAAACATGCATACAAGTGATTCAAGTTTATCTTTCTTTACAGCAGAGTAGTACTCCACTTTGTGTAAAAACCACATTTTCATTATCCATTCATCTGTCGATGGACATATAGTTTATGTCTAAGATTTAGCTGTTATGAACTGTGCTATTATAAACATGGGCATGCATGTATCACTGCAATATGATGTCTTTAACACTTTCAGGAAGATATCTAAAAAGGAAATAGCAAGCCAAGTGGAATTTCTAGTGTCAGTTTTTTGAAGAAACTTCATACTGATTTCCAAAGTCATTATAGTGGCTTATATTCCCACCAACAGTGTAGAAGGGTTCCTTTTGCCCGGACCCTCTCCAGCATTTGTTAGTACTGTACTTGATTTCTTGATTATGGCCATTCTTTCTTGGGTAAGGTAGAATTTCAGCACTGTTTTAATTTGCATTTATCTAATGGCCAGCAATGTTGAGCATTTCTTCATATATTTATAGGCCATTTGTACTTCTATGAAGCATCTATTCATTTCAGTTGCCCATTTTTGATTGGGCCTTTTATTTTGGGGGGTTCTAAGTTTTTTTGAGTTCTTTATATATTCTAGATATTAGTCCTCTGTCTCAGAAATAGCTAGCAAAATTTTTTACTGTTCTGTGGGTATCTTTTCACATTGTTGGTTTTTCTTTTGCTGTTCAGAAGCTTTTTAATTTGATATCATCTCATTTGTTGATCCTCAGTATCCTTTCCTGTGCAACCAGGTTTTGTTCAGAAAGTCTTTGCCTCTGTCTATGACTTTAAGAGTTCTACCTATCTTTTCCTCCAGCAGGTTAAGTGTTTCTATTTTAATATTTAGTTCTTTGATCCATTTTGATTTAGTTTAATACATGGTGAAAGATATGAGTCTAGATTCAATCTTCTGCATGTGGATAGCTAGTTTTCCCAGCACCATTTATTAAAGAGGCCATCTTTCCTGCAGTATATGTTTTGGCCCCTTTGTGAAATATTCAACAGATGAATGTGTGTGGGGGTTGTTTCCATATCCTCTGTTCTGTTCCATTAATCCTTATATCTATTGTTTGTGCCAGTAGTATGCTTTTTTTTTTTTATCATTGTAGCCTTATAATACTGCATAACTTCAAGCCAGGGATTGTGATGCCTTCCAATTTGCTCTTTTTATCCAGGATTGTTTTTGCTGCTCTGTGTCTCTTATGGTTCCTTATGAAATCTTAGGACTGTCCTCTCCAGCTCTATGAAAAATGTTTTTGGAATTTTGATTGGGAGTGTATTAAATGTGTATATCAATTTTTGGAAATTTGAACATTTTGACTGTATTGGTTCTGCCTATGCAGAAACAGGGGATATCTTTCCATTTTCTGATGTCCTCTTGGAATTTTTTTCAGAATGCTGTAGTTTTTGTTGTAGAGATCTTTCACTTTCTTAGGTTAATTCATAAGTATTTAATTTTTGATGTTATTGTAAATGGTACTTTTCCTAACTTTTTTTCAGTGGGTACATTATTAATATACAAGAATGCTATTGCTTTTTGTGTGTTGATTTTGTATCCTGCTACATTACTGAATTTGGTTATTAATTATAAGAGTCTTTTGGTGGATTTTTTGGGTTTTTCTATATAGAGGATCATGTCATCTGCAAATAATGATAATTTGACTTGTTCCATCTTTATCTTGCCTAAGTGCTCTTGGTAATGTTTCAAGTACTATGTTAAACAGGAATGGTAATAATGGAAATCATTTCCTGTTCCTGATTTCTGCGGGAAATGTTTAAGATTTTCTGCACTCAGGATGATGTTGGCAGTAAGTTTGTCATAAATGGCTTTTATTAGTTTGAGATAAGGCCCTTTTATATCTATTTTCTTCAGTATTTTTATCATAAAAGGATGTTGTATTTTGTCAAACGCTTTTTCTGCATCTATTGAAATGATCATGTGATTTTTGTCCTTGCTTCTGTTTATGTGAAGTATTGTATTTATTGATTTCCATGTGTTGAACTATCCTTGCATACCCGAGATGAAGCCTACTTGGTCATGGTGAATGATATTTTTGATGATTCATTTTTCTAGTCTATTGTTCAGAACTTTTGCATGTATATTCATTAAAGAGGTTGGTCTATATTTCTCTTTTTTGGTTGGATCCTTCTCTGATTTTGGAATCCGTGTAATTGTAGCTTCCAGGAATGACCTGGGGAATAGTGCTTACCTTTCAATTTCATTAAAAATCTTGAGGATTATTGGTGTTAGAACTTCCCCAAAGTTTTTTTTAGAATTCAGCACCAAACCCATCCAGACATGGATTTTTCATAGTTGATAGGTTATTTATTACTGCTTCAATTCCATTGCCTTTTACTGGACTATTCAGGGTATTTAATTTTTGGTTCAATTTTGGTAATTCAAATGTATCTAGGAATCTATTCATTTCTGCTGAATTCTCTAATTTATTGGCACATAGATTTGCAAAGTATTTGTTAATAATTTTTTTTTTAATTTCAGGAGTGTGCACTGTGATTTCAACTTTTTCATTCTAGTTGCATTAATTTGGGTCTTTTCTCTCTCTGTTTGTTTGTTTGTTTGTTTGTTTGTTTGTTTGTTAGATTGACCAAGCGTTTGTCTCTCTTTTTTTTTTTTTTTTTTCAGAATCAGTTTTATATCTTGGGAGGTCTCGATTTCACTGATTTCTGCTCTGATCTTTATAATTTCCCTCCTGTAGTACCTTTGGGTTTCATTGTCCTCGTTTTTCTAGTACTTTAAGGTGGATTGTTAGGTTATTTATTTGGGCTTTCTTTGTTTTTGTGATGTGAGTATTCACAGCCATAAAATTCACTCTCAGAACTGCTTTCATTATGTCCCAAAAGTTCCAGCATAGAACTGGCATTATCATTTAGTCTAGAAACTGTCTTATTTCTTTTTTGATTTCTTCTGTAACTCATTGTTTAGTTAAGAGTGTATTGTTTAGTTTCCATGCATATGCATAATTCTATATTTTCTTTTGTCATTGATTTGTACTTTTATTGTTCTATGGTCTGATAATGTGCATGGTATAATTTCAATTCTTATACATTCACTGAAAGCCAATTTATTGGGTAGTATGTGGTATATTTTGGAGAAAGTTTCATATGGTGCTGAAAAGAATATGTATTCTATTGTTTGGTTGAATATTCTATAGATATCTATTAAGTCCTTATGTTTGGAGGTTTTGTTCAACTCTCATATTTCTTGACCTTTTGTCTACTTGACCTTTTTGTGTTGGTGGGGTACTGAGGTCTCCCACTATAATTGTGTATATGTTTATCTGATTGCTCAAATCCAGTAGTACTTGTTTTATGAAACTGGGTGCACCATTGTTTGGTGCATATATGTTAATAACTGTTACCTCTTTCTGTTGGATTGTTGTCTTTACCAATATGTAGTGACTTTCTTTGCCTATACTGATCAGTTTTGGCTTGAAGTTCCCTTTGTCTGAATATATAATAGCTACACCTGCTTTGAGGGAGCTTCCTATTGCACAGAATATTGTTTTCCATCCTTTGACTTTTACTCTGTGAGTTTCTTTTTGGGTTAAATGAGTTTCTTGTACACGGCATATCACTGGATTTTGTTTTATTATCCATTCTGCCAATCTTTGTCTTTTAATTGGGAAGTTGAGACCATTAACTCTGAGAGTTATTCCTGATAGGAATTGACTTATTTCTACCCTTGCCTTATTTTCATGTTCCTGATTCTTTATCTTTCCCTTGTACTTAACTTCTCCCCCTACCTGGTATATTCATTCTATTAGACATTTTGTCATTGTTAGTTTCATTGCCTCTTTCTAGAGTATCCTTGAGAATTTTTGGAGTGCTCATTTGGTAGTCATGAATTTCTTTTTTTTTTTTAATTAAGTTTACTGGTACAATTTAGATATACATAACGATCACATTCATCATAGGGAATTTGCACATGTACATGATATATCTTAAGTCCTCTTTTTTTCCCATTCCCCTCCCCTTCCTTCAAACCCTCTTCCCTTCCTTATTTACAAAGCTTTGTCTCTATTTTATCCGTCTTTACTCTTTTTTCTCTTCCCTTCTTTCCTTTCCCCCTTTCCCCTCTCTAATTCCCCTTTCCTTTTGAACAATTTCTTCCTATTTCACAATATCTATTATACATTTCAGTCCTTATTTACACTTTCAGTGTCTCATACCAGAGAGACAATGTGATATTTACACATTTGTCCAATTTATTTCACTTAAGAATATGGTCTCAAGGTCCATATTTAAGTGCTCTTTACCATAAAAGTATCTTATTTTTTCGTCAATTTTGAAAGATATTTTTTTTGTTTTTGTTTTTGTTTTTTAATGCGGGTATCAGGAGTCGAACTCAGGACCTTGCGCTTGCCAGGCAGGCACTTATGCCACTGAGCTATATCACCGACCCTGAAAGATAGTTTTGCAGGATATGCCAGCTTGGGTTGGACCTTGTTCTCATTTTGGGCTCTTGTTTTCATTTGGGCTTCTTGTTTTCATTTTGAGAAGACTTCTGTAATTCAAGTGAGTTTTTTTAAATAAGTAATTTGTTGCTTTTATCTAATCACTTTTAAGATTCTATTCTTGTGTTGGACTTCCAGAATGTTAGCTATGATGTGTCATGGAGAGATTCTTTTCCAGACATAGCTATTTGGGTTTCAACATTGCCTAACTTATGATTCACTATGCAACATGTCTTCAGTCATACACTTAGTGAACTGGTCTTACTATTTGAATTATCCTGAATCTGTATGGCATTTTACACTTCCTCAATTTTGCTTAATATCTACCCATTATGCGTCAGTTACAGCTCAGATGACACAGCATTTGAAATGCTACTGGGGTAATGAGTTGCATTTGATTTTTTACTATTTCCATAATGCATCTTTGGGAAAATGTGGTACGTTGTATTATCCCTGAGTAAAGGAAACTACTTCATTTCAACTACTATATCTTGAGTTTTAAGGAAATTCTAACTCATATCATTAAGAGATACTTTATATTACATGCCTCAAAAATAGATTCTTCTACATCCTCACTAAATAGATTACATTTCCTTGATTAAGCAAAAACAGCAAAAGATTTGATTTTAAATTTTCAGATGTTAAGGAAAAAGAAAAAACTAGCATTACAGGGAGTTTAAACTCATATTTGAACCAGAATATTAATTTTGGGACTTTTACTTTCTTGTTGCTGTTTTCTTTCTTTTCTAGTACTAGATTTTTTTTTTTTTTAATGTGGGTACCTGGAGTTGACCTCAGGACCTTGAGCTTGCGCTGCTGAGAGATATCACTGACCCCTTTTTTCCTTTATGTGGGTTCCGGGAGTCAAACTCAAGACCTCACGCTTGCCGGGCAGGCACTTATACCACTGAGCTATCTCACTGGCTCTACTACTAGATTTTTAAGGATTACACTGAACCCAAATATTACCTACCTCATTGAAGATTCTATTTTTTTTGTGCGTGTGGGTGGGTACCGGGGATCGACCTCAGGACCTCGCACACCAGCAGGCGCCCGTGCCGCTGAGCAATATCACCGGCCCTTTTTTCGTATGTGGGTTCTGGGAGTCGAACTCAGGACCTTGCACTTGCCAGGCAGGCGCTTATGCCGCTGAGCCGTCTCACCGGCCCATGAAGATTCTAAATGACAAGTCATTAATTGAAAAATGTCAATGGCAGTCAGTTTTGGCTTTTTCAAATGTATTTGCAAAGCATAAGAAATTTCAGGTTTCTTTTCTAAAACTTTATGTTTTTCTTAAATTAGAAAAAGATGTTAGTAAAGTCAAAACCATTTTTTACAAGGGTAAAATTTTTTATTGAATTCTAGTTAACCTGAGAATTCTGATCAAATGCCAAGTTAAAAATTACTTTATGTTCTTATAAATTTTCTTCCTAAGTTAAAACTGATTTGCTTAATCTAATGGTACTTTCTAACAATAGATAATTGGTGAACATTAGTGATGCTTCATCATAGACGTGGTTGTTATTTTGTCATGTGGGATGTGATAGGTGTACAAACGTTGTGGAATATTGGGTCTTTTGATTTAATTTTGGGGAATTAATGAACTTATGGCATTGTAGTTTCAGTTTGCTGGAAGTATAATTTCAAAAGAAAGCCCTTGATATTTTGTTATCTTAAAAAAATGGGAATACATTCAGATAAATGGTGATAGTATATGTTAATTATTTAAAAACTAAGCCAAGCAAACAATATCATCCATCTTTGCATGTATTAGTTGTGGCAGTCAGGAGTATATGAGCAGGCTTTCTCATCTGTTTATTATGTGACTAAATGTGAGAGACAGCATTGATTCATGGTTGGAATATACACTTTGGAGTTATAAAACATTGGTTTAAAACTCAGTTCTCACTCTTACTCGTTGTGTCTACTAGGGCAAGTGATCTTTTAGTGTAGGGTATGAAGTGGTTCCATAGTAAAGTGTAACTATCATTATTTGATCATAAACAACTATCCTATGTTTCTGAAATATTCACAATTTTCCGATCAGTAACTGTGTTGAGCATTTTTGGTTAATACCAGGCTGAATGTTATACTGGGGTTAATTCTTCAATTTTCCCTGCTCAATTAGACACATATTCTTCATTCTCAGTGTAATAAACAGAAGGTTTAAAGGATGGAGATGTAGGTATTTGTATATTATGTCCCATTTTAGGAGAAACTCTTCCCACTAGCAATAGGGACATGGCTCTTCTCTCTAAAATTGTGATCATATATTCAGGAAGATCGTGTTGGTAGCTAATAAGAAAATTGTGGTGCATCGTCCTAAAAGTGTACTTTGTTGGTCAATGCAACTTGGCCATATTCATATTTGTGTTGTAGAGTATATTACATGATTAATTTCATATAATGGAGGTAGGTAGGGTTAAATATAAAAATAAGCTAGAGTCTGAGGTTTCTTACTTTTCATTCTCACATTAGGAATTGGAGAGAACATACATATTCAACCCTAAAAATATGCTTGATTAATCCCTAAATTATATTGAGACTTAAATATTTGATTTCAAGGTTAGAAATTCTGGCTTTGCCATTTATTAACCCTGTGACTTTGTATGAGTTATTAAACTTTTCTGAACTTAGAACTTCAGTTATAAAATGTCAGTAATACAGTCCACATTGTTATAAATTTTAGATTGACACTAGATAATGCATTGTACATACTTGCTTTAACTCATTCTGCATAATATCTATTCAGAAAATGACTGAAGATCTCTGAAAAAAGTTTTGAAGCTTGAAACAGCAAAAAAGGCAATGAATAGTTGTTGAGTGGACAATGCCGCATATGAGGTAAAATGTTGGATAATTATAATACACATTTGTCTCATCTAATCCACATAATAGTTGTGTTAAGTAGGTCTCATTGCCTTTATTTAACAGAGAAGAAACTAAGTATCTTAGTTATCTCTTATTGCTGAGACTAAATACCCAATGCCCAAAGTTAAAGGGAGGAAAATTATATTTAGCTCACAGTTTGGGGAGGGTTCAGTCCATAACTGGTTGGCTCCAAGGAAGGGTGGCACACGGCAGAGAGGCAACCATTCATGGCAGCAGAAGATAGCAAAAGCACAATGGAAGGAGAGACAACCCTCTTTCTGCCCCTTTTATCTTATCTAGACTGCTGGGATTAGGACAGTACTGATCCAATCAATGGACTCATCCAGTAATCACCCATACTTAATCCCAGTACCCTTAATCCTAGCATTGAACCATGAATCAATCACACACTCTAGATTCAGCTCCCTCCAAAAAATCCCTATCTAAAAGTACATGAAGCTTTGGGGGGACATCTAGACACAAGTCTCAGGCTGTTAAGTAACTTATTATGGATAGTTTGTCTATTATCAGACACAAAATTCAGTTCTCATAGAATATACTATATTTCTGGGTCTTTATTTTTTGCTGCTACCAAAATACCTTCATCATTTCTTATTGATTGGTATATCCCTTCTTACACTGATCCTGTGTGCTCTGTTCTGGCCTATAAACCTTCTTGATTTAGGGCTGGCAAATATGTATCTATCCATTTTAACTGTCAGGAAATCCATGAGATTGATTTTCAGGTTAGCAAGTAGAACAACAAGGGGTGTGATTTACACAAGTTATTTTGAAGCATTATTTTTTATCTTCAAAAGAAAACAAACTAATTTTATATGCATTTAATAAGCAAAAGACCAGTGATACCAGATTCATTGATATCATCCTACAAAAATATCAAATATAACAGAGATTTATTAATACTTTTCTCACTAAATTACATACGGCGTATACAAAGGCAAGGTCTGTATATCTGTGTCAGCACCAAACATGGCTGAAAAATAAAGTCACTCATAGTTGCCAGTGAATATTAATAACATGGCTCTCAAGAGTGGAATTGCTATTATCTCTGTGTCCACCTGCCAAAAATGCTTGAAGCAAGGGCATAGAAAACCAGAAATTCTGCAGCTGTACCAATATGACAACTTCAAAATGATTTGAAAGTGGAAAAAAAGAGAATTATTGATTTTTGAGATATTCTGATATGTCAGTTCTATCCTTGGCCAAATTCAATCTTTCATGAAAAATAGAGAATTAGGACAAAGAAAAGTTAATATAATTTGTCATTCTCCCTCCCATTATAGCTAAATTTACAATTTTTTCTATTCAAAATGGTTGACTTTTAATACAAAACAAATATTTCATAAACTTAGCCAAACTATTTTATACACAAGGCAAACAAATTTGGTGGATACAACAGTATATAAACTTGAAAGCCTTCAAAATACTTTTGTTTGAAGACTCATGATAAGTGATGCAAAAGTAAATTGCTTTTACTTTTCAGGTTATAGAGATCATGAAAATAGAATTGCCAGTTACCCCAGAGTTTCATCTTTAATGCATCATGGGTGGTGGCTACAAACCAAAATTGCTTAAACTTTTGCTTACTTGTTAAGTAGAATTTATAAGGACTCGAGTGCACACAAGGGTAATTTGGGCTCTTTGGATATTGTCCTTTCAGACTGCCATCTTTATTAGCAACATATGCTGTCCAAATCGCAGCAACTGACACTATGTCAACAGGAAAACTGGAGCTATCCAATGTAATCTCTCTCCACTTTCTACCCTACAACCTGTTAATGTGCACTGCTATATAATCCAGGTTCAGACGGAAGTGTCAAGGCTAATCGATTTTATGGCACTCTGTACCCCATTCCCTTCTGCCACCTGAATATTTTTTCTATATTGGGGATTGAACCCAAGGCCTTCCCACTGAGCTATACTTCCAGACTTTTCTTTATTTTATAATAACATCTGGCTGAGTTGCCCAGGCTGGGCTCAAACTTGCAATCTCCTGTCTCATCCTCCCAGAGTGCTGCACCACCACTTACAGCTTGAGTTTGCTATTTCATTTATGATTGTGTGCTGTCTTTTTTCACATTAATCCCTCTCTTTTCACTGGGTCCTTTTTTAAAAAAATCACTTCCATAATTTTACATATCAATTCAACAATTTTTTATTAAGAAAATACACACTGGTAGGCTCTCTTCTAGGCACTGGAGATAGTGTATTGGAAGTAGTAACAAAAATGTCTATTGCCATGGAAATTAAATTTTAGTAAGGAAAAAAGAGTTAAAAAATAAGTAACTAGTATTTAATGTAGTAGCTTCTGATAGGTACTAATAAAATGGGAAACTTTAATAAGGCAGTTTGGAAAGGTTTCAATAAGTAGGTGATACTTGTACAATGACTTGTAAAATAATAATTCATACAAAGGAGGTACATGTACATCTAAAGAAATACCATTTTAGTGGAGGAAATAATAAGTATAAAGATCCTGGCGAGGCACATGCCTGTCATATATAAAGAACAAGGAATTAGAAGTGGCACAAACAATCCGTGAAGGAGAATAATGGGAGATAACTCAGAGATATAAAGAAGGCGGTGCGAATCATTTGGAGCTTGGTAGGCAGTTATGTGGACTCTGAGTGAAACCAGGAGGCACTGGCAGGATCTTAGTAGAACAATGAAATGACCTGTCCTGGCTTTTATCAGTATCAGCTGCCTTCTGTGTCACAAGGCCATGGAAAGAAGGAAGATCATTTTAATGACTACCACAAAATCCATGAGAGAGATGGAAAAGAGTAGTGATAGTAGAGGTAATTTAAAATAATCAGAATATGAATATTTTTACAATAGAGTCAATTGTATTATCTAGATTATAGTATCTCGATAATACTCCATTGCATTTTCTAGATTTGGTGATAAGGTATAAAGGATGAAATAGCAGACTAAATATGTTCCCTCTTGCCACTTCTATTTAATGTACTGGAGGTTCTACCCAAGGCAATTAGACAAGTAAAAGATATTAAAGCATCTATATTAGGAAGAGGGGCACAATCTTATATATTCAAAATCCTATGGAGTCTTCTAAAAAACTATTATACCTGAGTTGAGTATGGTTTTGAGATATAAGATCAAAATACAAATTCAACTGCATTTCCATATGCTACCAGAGGACAAATAAAAATAAAACTGAGAAAACAATGCCATGTGCAATAGCATCAAAAAATAAAATATTTAGGAATAAATTTAACAAAAGAAGTATAAGTACTTATACACTGACTATCCCAAAACACCACTAAAAGAAATTAAATAACTAATTAATGGAAAGACAACACATGTCCGTAGATTTTGTTTCTTTGAGACAGGGTCTCACTATGCAGTTCAGGCTAGCCTTGAACTGTGTAGCTCAGGCCTGCCTCAAACTCACAGCAATCCCCTTGCCTCAGCCTCCAGAGCGCTGAGATTATGGGCATGTACCACCACATTTGGTTTCATGTCCACAGATTATAAGATTTAATAATACCATATTATAATGACATGACTCCTTAAATTGATCTACAAGACAGTCCTTATCAAAAGGCTAGCTGCTTTTTCTTTTTCTCAAAAATTGACAAACTGATCCTGCTATTCACATAGCAATACAAGGGACTCAGAATAGCTAAGAAAATAAAGCGAAGGACAAAGTAGGGGTCTTTTCAATTTCAAAACTTACTACAAAACTACTATATTCAAGATTGTATAGTACTGGCATATAGGTCAAGAAAATAGACACCAGAAATAAACCTATATATGTATGGTCAACTTATTTTTTTACAAGGGTATGAAGCAATTTATTGAGAATAGTCTTTTCAATAAATAATGTTGAGATGAAAGGATATCTCAAAACACTAAAATGGAATTGGACCCATATCTCACACTACACATAAAACTTCACCTAAGGTGAATTGAACACCTAAATATATATGCTAAAATTATAAATCTTTTAAAAGAAAATGCAGGTTCAATTTGTCATGACCTTGGATTAGGCAGTGGTCTCTTAGAGATGACAAAAAAGCACAAACAACCAAAACAAAACAGATAAATAGAACATTATCAAAACTGAAAGCACTTATGTTTCAAAGGAGAACATCAAAAAGGTAAAAAGACAGCTCACAGAGTGGGTGAAAATATTTGCAAAGTATACATCCTATAAAGGACTAGCATCTAGACTATTTGTAGAACCCTGCAACTCAACAACAAAAATACAATTAACCAATTTAAAAATAGGAAAAAAATAGACATTTCTCTAAGAAAGAAAAATAAGAACATAAAAAGTAAATGCAAATCAAACCACAATTCACTACCTCTCTAGATCTTTAAATAAGTTCAACCTTCCCACACAAGAACAACCCATATTGATTCCTGCCTCACCGCTCCATCAAAGGACTTCGTGCTCCTGACTTGTACTCTTTTTAACATTTTCTTTCCCTAACTGCAAATTCTTGCTTGGTTTATTATTGATCCTATCTCTGACCTTCTGGAAACAGTGTTTGTCTTTTATATCCCCATGTCTGCCAGGTATCACTAGTGGCTTTAGCCCGGTTTCTTAACTTCAGCATTATTGATACTTTGGACCATGTAATTTGGAGGGCTGTTCTATGCATCGTAGGAAATTTAGCTGCATCTCTGCCTGTACTCACTGACAGGAGTAGCGACCTACCCCCTCCCACCAGCTGTAACAATCCAAATACCTCCAGGCATTGCATAGATTCTCTAGAGAGGTTAAAACACTGGGTTAGAATCATTTCTCAGCCTGACATTTACTCATGACTTTTCCTGGCCCAGACTGCTTGTAAAGATGCCTCTCCTAAACGGTGCCTTTCCAAATCAACCTCAAGCAACAGTGCACATTCACCCCAGCACCCCATCGGGTATGAAGAAGTGAGTTAAATTCCTGGAAAACCTGTTTTCAATACTTTTCTTTAAAAGTATCCCATTAGCTCAACTTAACCATAATAATCAATAGTAGGTCTCTTTCTGAAGACCGTTCTCTGGAGAAACAGCTCTAATGGATCATTTTAGTTCCTGCATATAAAGATGCAGCACTGGATTGCTGTGAAGAGGAAGTAGGACATGTCAAGGAGGACTTCTAATAATTAGATGCAGCTACGTCCCCAGTCTTGATTCCTCTATCTGTTGACTTTCATGCATGCTCCAGTTCCCAGGCAACGTTTAACTGAGGGAGCTGGTTCAGCTGACAAAAATGAAAGTGGGTAATAACAAGGCCAGTATTCAGATGTTCTGTGTCTAAATCAGAACTACAACTGAGGAGCTTTTTATCTGATAGGGCAGGATAATTTTAAGGAATAAACCTTTGAAAAATGACCACAAAGAGCCTAGTTTCAGACCAACTGTTCCATTCAAGGACTTTCCTGCTAGGAGAGGCAGCTTGTTCAAGGTAAATCTCTGGAAAAAAAACAATGCTATTGTTTCTGCCTGCACAGGACTAATTCTTGTCAAAACTGTGAAATGGACTGCACTGGAACTTTCTGTGACATATTCCTACTCACCTAGCTTAGACCAAAGAAGGAAGAGACTGACTCATATCAGGGGCAAAACCAAGAGGCTGGCTGGGTTCAGTTACTGCAGAATCATCAAGTTTCTCCCTCCCTCCCTATCCTCATATCTTTATGTTTGTTTCATTCTGTAGCATACTCTCCCCTTTTGGTGATAGTCATCATCCCCCTCTGGCTTTCCTGGTTAGAAAAGTACCTTGATAGACCCTACATAAGTTATATCCACACCTATGGATACACAAAGGTGTCAAAAGTCAGAATTAGGGACAAATTCACCTGGGATCTCTGATTTCAGATGCTGCAGGAGGGACAGGGCTGCTGGAAAGGTCAAAACAACAAAGATCCATCAGACAGTCTTGCAGTTTTAGGATTTCTCATTACTGTCCTTTAACACCCTGCTCTCTTTCATCATTTATTGTCCTCTCACTGCCCACCCGCTATACAATACTTGGATCCAAAAGTACTTTATTTTCCTCTACGCTTACCTTCAACTATAGTCTTCAAAGCCCTCACCCATAAAGGATGAAATGCCCAGATTTGGAGCCTATGGTAGAAACACTCAATTAAATGGGATGGGCTCATCAGAATATAGTATGTAGGCAGTTACCTTACCTCAGTGAGTGTGTGCCTATCCAGCCCATTTCAGCTAGAGGTGTGACTGTATTTATTTAAATTCATCTCAGAACTTCAAGGACAGATCTCCTCTCAAGTATGCCCTGGCAAAGTATAGTCAGAAGTCTTGGAAAGTCTCTAAAGAATCTGGCATTTACCTTTCCACTCAGACAACACTAAGTTTATCAGGATTATAACAGTAGAGGCCAAAGCTTGGAAACAGAGCTTCCCTCAAGGATGAGGCTACCCTAAGTGGCTCCTGATGACCACTTGGGTGGGTGGTCAGATTCAATCAAGATTGCTGGGCCCATTATGTGTTCAGGATGGGTCAAGGGAACAGTAACCAGTGAAATCCCATAGTAAAACCTCAAAAGACCCAAAGCACTCTTCTCCCAGAAAAATGTCATTTTCCTTAAAAACATTCACAGCTTCACTAGATTTCTTTTGGTTGTGAGACATTTTTTAACAGCAATTGCATCAGAAAGATTGTGAAAAATCCTCTTAAAACTAAACACCACAAAATTGATGATACGTTGTACTCTACAGGTTAAAACAGATTCCCTAGCATATGTCTTATTTTCCTGCTACCCCATAACAGTCTTAGCCACAGAGGCACCAGCTAGTGACTATTTAATGATTAACACGATAGTGATTACCAAAGGCCTTTCTCCTTTGGGGAAATCCATATCAGATGTATTGACTGTATCTAATAGTCATAGAACAGATGAACATTTTAAAAGATCCTTTCCTCTCTGACTTATATATTACACTTCGCAAATACCATATAATCTGCAGCACTGACACACAGAGCCATCTGTGGGGCTTTCAGAATATACCTAGACCCCCCACTTCATCTACAGGAATGCTGATTTAATCAATCCTTAGATGGAACATAGACATTAGATTTTATTAAAAATATTTCCAGTGATTCGAGTATACAGATGAAGTTAAACATACACTACTGACATACACTACAAACAAGTATTTACTGAACTCTTGTTTTATGTCAAACATTGTATCAAATTCTTTACAAGTTTTACCTCATTCAGTTCTCATAGCAACTTTACTAGGTGGTCACTCTTTCTGAGCCCATTTTATAAATTAGGTGATTGAATTTAGAGGGGTAAAACCATTTAAACCATTTTTCTGAGATTAAATAGTTAATAAGTTTTAGAAACAGAAATTTGTATCTGATGTATATGGTCAAAGATTCTGTGTTCAGCAATTATGCATACTGTTTCCTACTATATTATGCTGTATCTGAATAAACACAATTATGATAACTAATTCCAGAATAGAAAAAAAATATGCTACCAAATGAGAATAAAGGAAGAAAATATCAAATAGGTAATGAGGGCTTTCTAAATCTAAAACAAGTTTAAAGTATTTCTCTACCCGAGCAGCTGAGAGGTCAATTTCTTGATCTCACACACACTAACAAGTTTCTTCTTTGGAAAATAACATAACAGTGACAACCATCACATAGAAATAATGCAGAAATATCAGTGCCCTTACACTTTTTTTTAGGCACTCAGAAAAATTCAGATGTAATGAAGGATTTTAAAGGAAACTTAAAATTATCAGCACCAACCTTCTAATTTCACATACAAGAAAAATGGGATGCAGCTAAGTAGAATGGCTTGCTCAGTTTCACATATATTTGAAGGAACTGACACTAAGTTTTCTAACTCCTAATTTGGGGTACTTTTCTATGTCCAGTGAGGGTAAGCATTTCAGGAAGATGCAACAGATCCAGAATATACACAACTCACTATCACAGCGTTCTTCCAACACTGCCCTCAGTGTTAACAACCCACGCATACACATTTGCTCATCCTAAGAGTCAGACAACAATTTGTAGGTAGATGGTCTCTGTAGTCTCAGGGTTATGTCCTCCATGATGTGCCTCTCCAAACAGTGCTTTTTCCAGAATGGCTACCTAAAAACCTTAAGAAACAAGGGCACTGAAGCCATAAGGTTTCAGATTCTGCTTTCTCAGTATTTTCCAAACTGTGGCTTTAGGCTCTTAGATCAGAATTATCCAGGGTATTTCCTCAAAGTACATACTTATGGGCAGTGACTCAAAAAATCAGAATTTTTGGTGGGAGGTCCAGTAATTCTTCTGCACATGAACGTTTAAGAACCACAGTTCTTAGAAAAAATCTTTTCCTGCTCCATGTGGGTTCCCAGAAGAGCTTGAATAAAATAAGCAACTTCATGATAAAACACAACAAAACAAAACAAAATCAAAAACAAAAAACATTTTTGCCTTGTCAATTTTGATTCTGAGTATGGCTGAGGACTATGACATTCCACTCAGAAATCCCCCGGATATGACGTATCTCTAGATATATCAGCAATCACACTGGAAGCCTAGTGTTCTGACTTGTCTCACCTTTTCCTCTTGCGTGTCACATCATCAAAGCATGGAAACTCCTGTTCTCTGACTCTAGAGTGCGGCAGCTCATATCTGCCACCAAGAGCACTACCTGAAGAGGCAATGGCAGACACTAGGCTCATCTGCCCTGATCTTCAGTGCTTCTCACAACCTGTGGCTTCCCAGACAGCAATGCTCTAAAGCTCCTACACTGATTTGCCATGTTTCTGCTTTTTATTTTTACTCTAGGAGATTGAGCTTTTCAATTGGTGCTAGCATTAGAAGTACTAACAAAGCCCTCTGAACAGCATGTAAAGGTTCTACCTCCTCTTAGGGTAATATTTAACCAAAAAAGAAAAATTCATGAAAAACACAAGGTATTTGCTCTTTCAAAGAGAGCTAATCCCTCCATATGCAAGGCACCTTATTTTTTTATACAAAGACTGATGTTTCAGGGCATCAATGTGCCATCTGTGATTTTACAGCTGTATAATAGTAATCCCACCTCATCAAGAAGGTGAATGATCCTGACAATTTGATGTCACGTATCTGTGATGCAGATAGAAGGAAGCTGGACACAAGGAAAGACAAAAGAAAACTACCTGTATCACAGGTATAAAACATCTCTACCTATGTATTTGGATTAAATTGAACTACGTATGATGATATGTGGACTATCATACATTACTTAATTCAAATGTTTAGTGAATCTCTTCAAACAGATCAAACCCCTATATAAAAGGTAAATTAACTAAACTAGAAGAAAACTAGAATATTCTTATCTTCAATTTCCTGAACAAACAAAATCTGAACTCAAATGTGATTCACATTTCTAGTCCAAATCCTCACCCTTCAGATCACTTTGCTCTACTCATGTAGGCTTTCCAATACTGATTGTATATATGTTTGTAATTTGTATATCTTTTTAGTGTATTAACCGGTTTGTCATTTTGTAATGATCTTGTCTCTTTTCATAGTTTTTTTTTTTGCATAAAGTCTATTTTTTTTCTGATGTGAGTATAGTTGCTCTCTTCCAGATTCCATTTGCATGGAAAAAATTTTTTTCCATTCATTCCCTTTCAGTCTGCATGGCATTACTAGTAAAATGATGATCTCATAAGAGTACTTGGTCAAATTTTTTTTATTTAAATCTATTCAACTACTATATGTCTTTTCATAGGAAAATTTAACTCACTGACACTCAAAGTAATTGCAAGACTGCAAGATTTCATTCTTTTCACGGCCAAATAGTATTCCATTGTGTGTATGAGCCACATTTTAACCATTCATCCCCACCAATAATATGTAAGTGTTCCCTTTGCTTTGCATCCTAACCAGTACTTATAATAGTTTTATCTTTTTGAGAAATCCATTCTAACTTAAGTGAATTAATATATCATTGTGGTTTTGATTTTGCATTTCCCGATGATTAGCGATATTGAGCATTTTCTTACCTATCTCTTGGTCATTTGTATGTCTTTTTGGAGCAGTGTCTGCTTAGATCCAATACTTATTTTAGTAGCATTATTTGCTTATTGTTATTGAATTTTTTTCTTCATATATTATGGATGTCTTAGTTACTTTTCTTGTTGCTAGGACAAAATACTTGACACCCACAAGTTAAAGGAGGAAAGATTTATTTTAGCTCACAGTTTGTAGAGGTTTCAGTTCATAGTCTCCTGGTTCCGAGGCAGGGCAGTATGGCAGAAGGGCATGGCACAGGATAAATAGTTCATGGCATGGCAGGCAGGAAGCAGCAGACTTCCTTCTGCTTTCCCTTTTTGTTCCATCCAGGCTATAAAACAATTTGTTGGTGCCACTCACACCTTGAGTGGGTCTTCCCACTTCAGTAAATCCATCATCCACACCCACAACTATGCTAAACCAATCTGTGGATTAATCCAATATCACCCACCCATGATCCAGTCACTCCCAAAAAAACTCACCTATGAGTGCCGGAGGCTTTGAGGGGACATCTACATATAAACCATAACAATTGATGTCAACCTAGATATCAATCCTTTGTCAGATGAACCCATATTTTCCCCACTCTGTACATTGTCTCTGCGCTAGGTTGCATGCCTTCTTTGCTGTGCAGAGACTTTTTAGTTTGATATAATCCTATTTGTATGTTTTTGCTTTTATTTCCTGTGCTACTGTGGTCTCATTGAAAAAAATTCTTGCCTATTTTAATGAAGTATTCATCCTATGGTAGTTTCATAGTTTCTAGTCTTAAATGTAAATCTTTAATCCATTTTGAGTTAGCATTTTTAACTGGTAAGATATAGGTGTCTTGTTTCATTTATTCTGATCATGAATATACAATTTTCCCAACACCATCTTTTTAAAATACTGTCTTTTCTCCAAAGCATGGCTTTTGCGACTTTGTCAAAAATCTCTCTCAATAGAAGTAGAAAATACAGTTAAAATATTCAACATATCTTTTTTTGTCTTTCTGTTTATGTAGCGTACCATATTCCTTTATTTGTATATATTGAGCCATCCTCATATGCTTGTGAAGAATCTCTCTCTACCATGGTGAATAACCTTTTTTAATGTTATGTTGGATTTGGTTTGCTAGTATCTCTTTAAGGATTTTTGCATCTATGCTCATCAATATTGTTAGCGCATACATAGGTTTTGTTTTTTTCACATATCCTTATGTGATTTCATATTAGGGTAATCCTGGCATTGTAGAATGTGTAGGGCAGAATTTCCCCTTCTTCTATTTTTAGGAATGACTTGAGAAGATTTTATTCTTTAAACATTTGGTAGAATTTAATAATGAAGCCATTTGGTCCTGTAACTGAGAAAAGACCTAATTCTGCTGCCATTTGATAAAGCCAATGACTGAAGAGAAAGAGTAATGGGAGAAAAAACAGTTTTATTCAGAAGTCAAAAGAAGAAAAACATGAGCTTTGCTCACAAATAAGTTTCTTAACTCCTGGGAGTTGGGACATTCCAGGCATAAGACATAAATAATGAGGGAGACAGGTTTAATAAAGGTGATGAACATTTATATCTTTCCTGAGAATAGGCAGAGATTTTTCAGGAACTCGGGTGCCATTCTTTCATTCCTTTTATGGTTTGGTATTTCTTGTAGTACAGCTGGTAGTTGTCCTTAGCCTTGAGGAGGTTAGGAGGAGTCTAAGAAAGTCTGGGTCAACTTAACTCTGTTTTATAGTTCTGGACAAAAGATTTCTTAATTGATTAATGTGTATACGTAGATCTGAGTAGAATCTGACCCAAAAGTGAAGGCAACGAATGAGACAGACATAAAGAAAAGAGATGCCAGGCCTTGCGATCCTGTTCCTGTCCCCTATGAGACGCCTGCAAGCCAAATGAAGAGTCAATGTTTTCAGCCAGCAAAAAGCAAGCTAAAAAGTCTCTGAAAAGTAACCTAGGCAACATTATCATCATAACCCACAGGGCAGAGGTGTAATCTATAGTAAAACCAGTGAAAGCCTAATAATGTCAAGCTTGGTGACCTCTAGAACTAGTGATTTTACAGTCAGTTAAGAGCAACTGAAGCTGAAAGTCTTCTTTGAGTTTTCCCTCAGTAAATATTTTGGGGTTTTCATTGATGGGAAGTTTTTCTTCACTGATTTATTCTTGTTGTTTGTTATTGGTCTGTTCAGGTTTTGTTTCCTCTTGCTAATATTTTCCTCTAATTTATTATTTCTTTCCTACCAATTTGGGGTTTGGTTTGTTCTTGTTTTTCTAGTTCCTTCAGATGTGGTGATAGTTTCTTAATTTAGAATCTTTTTACTTTCCTGATATGGGTTTTTGGGGTAGTGTTGGTGATCGCTGCTATTTACCCTCTTGGTATTGTTTTTGATATATCTTCTAGGTTTGGTATGTTGTGACTATATTTTCATTCTTTTGAGAAATTTTTAAATTTCCTTCTTGATCCGTTGGTTGTTTAAAAGTTACATTTTCAGTTTCCAAGTATATTTATGGCTTCCAATGTTTTTCTTGTTTTTGATTTCTAGTTTTGTTGTTCAGAAAAGAGTTTATTTCTAGTTTTATGTTTAGAAAAAATAGTTTATGTCATTTCAGGTTTTTAAAAATTTGTTGAGACTTGTTTTGTGGCATGTCATATGATCTATCCTGAAGAGTGTTTTATGTGTTGATGAGAAAAATGTATATTCAGCAGGCGTTAGATGAAATGTTCTGTGAATGTCTGTTAGGTTCATTTGGTTTAGATTGCAATTTATCTCTCCTGTTCTTTGTTGATTTTTCAGTCTTGATGATCTGTTCACTGCTGAAAGTAGAGAGTTAAAGCCCCCAATTATTATTTTATTGAAATGACCCTTTAGGTCTATTGATATTTGCTCTGTATATTTGGATGTTCTGATATTGGGTGCATACATTTTGCAATTGTTGCTTTCTTTGGATTAAATGAAATTTTTCCTCTGACTTTTTGTGCATCTTTAGTATTTTGGACTTAAAGTCTATTTTTGTGATATAAGTATGGATACTTGCGCATTTTTTCAGATTTCCTTTGCTTGGAATATCTTATTCCTTCATTTTCAATCTGCATGTGTCCTTAGAAGTGAAGTGAGTTTCTCATAAACAACATATAATTGGATCTTGTTTTTTAATTCATTTAGCTACTCTATATCTTTTAATTGGAGAATTCATTTAACTTACCTTTAAGGTAATTATTGACAGGTAAGGTCTTCCTACAGCCATTTTGTAGCTTGCTAGTTTTGTTTTATCTTTGTTCTCCCTCTTTTACCATATTTTTTTGTAGTTAAATGACTCACTCTGTGTGTTTTTGTACATTAATATGGATGGCTTATCATGCTTACAATATTAGAGCATTCTGAATTTGTTTGTGTAATTATTCTTACCATTGAGTTTTATACTGTCCCCATGTTTTCTTCAGAGTCATTAACATCTCTTTCAGTCTGAAGAACTTTGTTTCACATTTCTTGTAATACTGGTCTGGTGAAGTTAAGTTTTCTTGGCTTTCATTTGTCTACAATATCTTTGTCTCCTTCATTTCTAAAGAATAGTTTTGCCTGGATTAGTGTTCTCAGTTGGTAGGTTCTTCCTTTGGTACTATGAAAATCTCATGCCACTCTCCTGGCCTGTAAGATATCTGCTGAGAGGTCTGTTAGGCAAGTTGGAAAACTTTCATATGATTTTTCTTTTCTCTTGAAGCTTTGAGAATTTTCTCTTTTTCTTATTTTGAGAGCTTGATAATAAGATATCTTGGGGGCAGACTTGATTAAGATAAGTTATCTTCTATCTTCATCTGCCTGGCTATTTATATCCTTCTCTAGGTTCCAGGTCAAAATTCTGTGCTTACTTCCCTCTTCTACCACTTAGCAAATGAAGTCTTGTACTAGCTTATATTTCCAGGGTTGTGGTAATGTTGGTGGAGTTAGTCCTTTGACCACCTAAATTGAGCCCAAGATGAATCAACTTAAAAACTCTCTTTAAGGCCTGAGTGTCACAGATGCAATGACCTTCAGTCTCAGGAATACATTGAGGTCCATGCCACAGCTGGCAATGATGCAGGCTGAAACATGAGTCCATCCTACTAGGATTAGATCTCTATCTGGTGCCCAGGAAATTCTAGAGTTTTATATTTGAATACTAATCTGGGAAAACCTGTGTTGCTCAGTTGTGAGACAGGCAGTAGAGACCATCCCTCAGCCACTAAGACTGATACTAAGCTGAATTTCACAGCTATTGGAGCCTATACTCTCTCAGGAGGAGGACCAATGTGTGCCCCTGACCCACCCCAAGGCTAGAAGCAGTGTAGGACAAAATTCAAGTCTGTCTCATTGGAACACAAGGGTCTGCTTATGCTGGGGCTGTTCTAGAGGGTCCTTCTGTGATCTCTACCAGGTGCTGAGTCTTGCCATGTGGGCTTCACATTGGGCACTAAGATAAAGCCCTGTGAAAGCTTTTACATCCTGTTCTCAGTAGGTTGAGTCCTGCACTGCACCTGAGGTTGGAAGAGGGGTGTTTGATGTAGTTGCCTAGCTGGCCTGATGAAATTCCAGTAGCCCAGTGCATGGGTATTGGTCTAGCAGGAGGGGTTGTAGAGCTTTTCTCAGCACTGAGTTTCACTGTGGCAGTCCTGGTACTGTTTCAAGTCCAAGGCCTGAAGTTAATACCTTCTCTTTCCCAAGCAGGAGGTATCCCTCTCCACACTTGGATTTGGGGGAAGAAAAATACAGGCAACACTTTTTGTTTTTAATGTCATTTTGTTTTCCAATATGTCTTTTTGCTTTTCAATATGTCTTTTTTTGTTGTTATGATAAAAGCAGGCACACTGTTCTCTCACATAACATTCTTAGCTCTTCTGAAGGCAGTTTAGTTTGTGAATAACTATTCAACTTGGTATGTCTGTGGGGAGATGTTCATGGGAGTACCTTACTCAGCTCATCTTGCCCTGCTTCCCTCTATTGTGTATTTCCTAACAATTTTTTGTAGCTACAGGCATTTAAAATATTCTTTGTGTCTCAATCCTGCTAGTCAGGAAGAAATGATTTATACACTGCCTTATAATATTACAGTTTTGAGTATGATCATGTATTTATTAATACCATTGAGTTAATTTACTTTGTCATTGTTTATTAACCATCTTTCATTTCAGCTTTTAAAACTTTCTTTGGGAATTCCTTTATAGAATTTACCTAGTATTGATGAACTCCCTTAGGTTTTGTTTCTTTGTGAAAATTTTAATTTCTCAGTAAATGACTCCATTACTTGGTAAAGTATTATGGTTGGCAGTCTTTTCTTTCAGTTAAGTGTTAGTCAGCTTTCTGTTACTGTAACAAAATACCTCAAATAGTCAACTTAAATTTATGAAAGTTTTATTTGAGTTCACACTATTGGAGAGATTAGTCCATGAATAATTGGCCTCACTGTGTTTTGGCCTATGGAAGGCAGCATATCACCCAGGAGCGCATTGTAGAAGAAATTGCACAGATCACAGTGCCCAAAAAAACCAAGAGGAAGAGGAAAAGATCAGGGCCCCCAAATCCCCTTTTTATTATATTAAAAGTAGGCACTACCTGATTTTCTTGGTGCTTATAAAGGTAGTTTGGTATATTAATAGCTGTTGAAGTTGCAGTGCATGGCCTCAATGACTTAAAACTTCCCACTATGATCCATATCTGAAAGGTTTCCACAACTTTCTTATAGCAACAAGTTGAGGATGCAGTCTTTAACACATGGTCCTCTGGGGGACATTCTAGATTCAAATGGTAGCTGGCATTTTGAATTTATCATCCTGCCCTCTCTTGGCCTGCACAGTTTGTGCTTAACAATCTGAACCCTGTATTATGGACCCCTTGAATTTGATATGTTTCATATCTCTCACTGTTTTCCATATTCTTTTTTTTTCTTTGGCTTTTGATAATTTGATTATCATGTGTCTTGGTGATCTTCCTTTTGTATTTAATTTTATTGACTTGAATATTCTCACCCTTCCCCAAATTTGAGAAATCTTTAGCCATTATTTCCTTCAATATGATTTCTAGGCTTTTTCTTTTTCTTTCAAGTACTGCTATTATGAAAGTATTTGTTCTCTAGATAATGTCCTATACTTCTTGTAGAATTTTTTCTTTCCTTTTCATTATGTTTTCTTTTTGCTTCTCTGGATAATTTCAAATGTCTTGTTTTCAAACCCATTGGTTTTTCTTCTGTGAAATCAAGTGTACTGAAGAAGCCTCTCTTAAATTTTTCATTTCTGTTATTGTATTTTTATCTTTAGGATTTTTTTTCAGATTTCTTATTTTTCATAAATTTTCTTCCACATTGTATTTCCTTTTCTATTCGTATTTTCTTGTTGTTCCTTGAACTTCCTTAAGAGAGTCATTCTGGGTTCTATTATTGGAGCTTTATTAGTTTGTTTCAGTGCTACCATATTTCCTTGATTTTTTCATCATCTTTTCTCTTCACATTGATGCCTAGCATTTGAGGAAATGGTTTCATGTTCTGGCCTTTGTAAGTGTTCTTTAGCATTGATAATACTTTTTTCATTATGCTATCCTGGGAGACTTACTCTTTAGTCTAGTTTGGGATTATGAATGAGCCAGATATTAACAATCTCAGACAGGTAGAGCCTTATATCATGCTCATTGGACTAGAATACTTCCTGAGTTCTGTTATCAAATAGTATTGGTTGCTGTGCTCCTTGGTCTGGTAAGACAACTGCCTGGACTCTGCTGTCAGGAGAGGTTGTTGGCCAGGGTCAGTAATAATCTCTGATTATCAGGATTACAGGTTTTCTTCTCTGATTTGACAGTAATGTTACTTCAAATCTATAGATGGGCACAAACATGTGATGGACTCCAACCCTACACTGGATATCTAGGATTGCTACACAATCCCACATGTCATAGGCACAGTCAAAGACTATGTTCTATAGATATGTGTGGATTTGTCTCCTAGCCTAGGACAGGCTTAAGCAGAACTCAGGCTTAGTGGAGTCATTGCTCTGCTGTTCAGATTAGCCAGAGCCAGGTGCTCCTTCCATGAGTAATTGCTGAGCTGCGATTGCTTCTTAGTCTGAAGAAAATATAATGTAAGCACCAGAATTTAATTGGAGTGTCTCTCCACCACTACAGTTATGCAGAGACAGATATTCCTTCCATGAGTAATGGTTAGCCTGCAGTTGCTTCCAGGTTTGGGGAAGACTAAGGTGAACACAGAAATTTAATTTGATCACCTTTCCACCACTAGGAACAGGCAGAGCCAGATGCTTCCTCCATGATAAGTTATTGACTTGCAGATGCTTTCTAACCTGGAAGACTTAGTGAAAGGACCTGACCTGTATGGAGAAATTGCTTGGGATTCTAGCCTGGAAGACCCATGAACATTGTTTCTTGCAGTTTGATACTGGTGGCTAGTTTCTCTGATGTGATTCTTCCATTGGCCAGAAAGCAGAGTGACCAATATAATCCATGTACTAGTAACTGGGAGCCCCACCTCTGTTCTTTGTGTCTAGCTAATGCTAGATGTGTTAGCCCTGCTGGTATTTCTAATCTTCCGAGTGGGACAAGACCAAAGTGAACCTCCTCTAAAGGGACTCAGAGGGCTTGAAAAGCTGAATGTCTGACTTTGGCTCACTTTTCTCACTATAAAAACCATGGGTCCTGGGCTATTACCTGTGTGTGGTGCTGCGCCTGCTTGAAGGAGGGATGGCATGATCAAAGAAAACAATCCCTCTTGTTGTTTAATCAGAACTTTCCTTAATTCTTTGTTTGGGAAGTGGTGCCTCAGCCTCACTATCAAATTTTTGGATACCCAGGATGGTATTTTTGCCTATGAATAGCAGCTAGTTTGATTTATGGAGAAGGGGGAGTAATGCCAGAGAACTTCTGCCATCTTTCTGACTTCACACTCTGAATCTTAATAAACAACAAAGTTCTTACAGTCTTTTTAAATGGTATTTTACACAAACTTGTGAAATGAATATTTTTCTAAATATCTAGTGCTAAGCTCTCAGTTATTTCCTTTTCTGCTTTGTGTAGGAGGACAGAAAAAGCTTTGTAGATACAAGTGAATATTTTCTATATGGAGCCAGTCATCAGCCGTTCTTTCCTCTCTGCCTTTTGAGTGTTACAGAGGAAATGAGAAATGTGGGGAAAGTAATCAAACTATCCATGTGCTTCCAGGATATTAAGTTTATTTTGAAGCATGAACCTTACCATGCATTCCAAGCATGTATTTTTCCATGTATGTTTTACTTTTCTCAAATCACCCTATGAGACAGGCATAATTCTTACATGCATTTTAATTCTTAGACTTAGATATTCTATGTTGTTTGCCAAAGTCTAGTTAGTAATTAGTAATTGTTAAGCGTTGGGCCCCATTCTGCCTAGCTCTAAAGCAATACTCCTAACCATCATAAGCTGTTACCTCCTGCTGTAAATAACTACTTATCTAGTAATTTGTATTTATGTGTGTTGCAGATGAAAGAAAATGTAGAGAATTATCAAAATTTTAACCAAAACTTGTAGAATTCAGATATTTCCCAGCATGTCCACAAAACTGATATAATCCATCTATCAGTGGATGGATACACTAAATATTCCTATGAGGTGAGAGAAAGTTAATTTGCTGTGATTATTTTTTCAATTGTTATTATTTATTAGTATGTTTGCAGTACATAATGTTTATATTTCTTGTGGCGAGCTCGTCCATGTACATAATGCATCCAAATTTTTTTCATCTCCTTCCCCTCCCCTGCCTACCCTTTCCTCCCTCTCTTTTGCAAATGATCTATTTCCCTATTTCCTATTATCTATCTTTTATTTTGCTCTTTATTTATATTTTGAGTGTCTCTTATAGAAGAAACCATGCAATATTTAAATTTGTGTGTCTGATTTATTTCAGTTAATATTATGATCTCAAGGTGCATCTATTTTCCTACAAATGACTCACATTTATCCATATGGCAGAGTAGTATTCCATTGTTTATAAACACTGTACCACTTTTTCTTAATCCATTCATTTGTTGATAGACATATGAATGTTCAGGCTGCTTCTAAGATTTAGCTATTATGATTTTTGCTGCTACAAACATGCATATGCCTGCATTACTGTAATATGTCTTTCACTTTTTCAGGAAGATACTTAGAAAAGGAATAGCTGGGTTGAGTGGAATTTCTACTTCATGTTTTATGAGGAATCTCTGTACTGATCTCCGTAATAGTTGTAAGTTATGGTTTATATCTTATTTCACCTCAAAGCCTCACATACTAACAGGTGGGGCTTTGGGGAGGTGACTGGATGGGTGTGTGATACTCATCAGTGGATTAGTCCATGATAAGTTTGTAACTAAATGTGATTTTGGAGCTTAAGCCTGGTTGCAGGAGGTGGTTCACTATGGGTGTGGCTTGGAAGGCTCTATGTCCCTCCTCTTCCTTTGATTCCCTCTCTGCTTTCTGCCTTCCTTGCCATGAGCTGTGTCTTCTGTGCCATGCCCTGCTGCAATGCCACTCTGCCTTGGAGTGAGGCAGCAATGGACTGAAACCTCTACAAACTGTGAGCCAACATGTACCTTTCCTCCTTTAATTTGTAGGTGTCAAGTATTTTGTCCCAGCAACAAGACAGAAACTAAGACATTGTACTAATTTACATTCCCACCAACAATGGAGAAGGGTCCCTTTTCCCTCACAGCCTTGCCAGCATTTATTATCATTTGATTTCTTGAAGATAGCCATTATTCCTGGAGTAAAATAGACTCTCAGTGTACTTTTAATTTGCATTTTTCTAATGGCTAGAGATGAACATTTTTTCATGTATTTATTGACCATCTGTACTTCTGAGAAATGTCTATTCATTTCCATTGCCCATTTTTTGATTGAGTCTTTTATTTGGAGGGGTCTAATTTTTTTAGTTCATTACATATTCTAGATATTAACCATCTGTACAGGGTATAGCTGGGAAAAAAGTATTCCCAGTCTATAGATTGTCTCTTCACTCTTTTGCTGTGGTTATTGACCTTGGGGGACTTTGAAAAATGTCTACTTAAATTCACATGCTCACAAAATATTTGTAAAATGTTTTAAAATCTCACATATCCACTGTAGCCAATTCAGATCCAGTCAGGGCTTCTGCATTTAGGTTCAGAACTTAGTTTCTAAAGGAAGAAGAAATCGTTACAATAAATTTGAAACCTTAACAAACTCTTAATCATAGTGTGGTGTCTTATACTCATTTTGCCTATCGTTTCAGCTGGCATCCTCTCTAACATTCTAGTGGAAGTTGAGAGGGAAAGTTGGAGAAAGATTAAATATTTATAAGTAATTAGAATACAATGCAAGCAGCTTTTGTGTGGTGAAGAAAGCCACAAACATACACAGGGGAGCACTAATTCCTATCTCATTCAGTCCAAAATCCCCATATAGCTTTGGTATATGGATGAGAGGCCTGGGAAGTGCCAGTGGAACTTTCCAGAACCATATAGGTACCACTGTGGAGTAATTGATGTGACTCATAAAGGACTTTCAAGAAAAATTTCAAAGTTGGTCCTAAATGAGGAAAGAGATAAAAGCTTCACAATAACAATTACTCCAAAACACATACAAACATAAAAGTTGTTGTTATTATTATTATTATTATGAAAACTTTTGGAGAGTGATTGAAAACTGAAGAAAGCTTTACTTAGCAGTGACAAAAGAAATGGAAAGACTGAAATATGAAGAATGGGTTCTCAAATGTGATAAAAGAACAAAGGCACTACTTTAAAAATGAAATAATTTTTAGATCATCTATTGCTCCCTTTTTTATCTCTTTTGTAGTAGTCACACTGACTTCTGCTGAAGCTATAGAAAATGAATTTCTCAACAAATCGATTTAATGAAATCATAAATGTACTGTCCTAGAGTCTCCTATTATTTACTATAATTCAAATAACTGTCAAAATAAAATGTTATTTGCTTCTGCAGTCAGAAGAGTCCCTTAGGCTGTGAAAGAAATGGTAATTAAAGACAATCCTCCCTAGATTCCATTGATCTTTCTCTAGGAATTAAAATATTGTTTGTAAGAAATCAAAACCAACATAATAAGTTAGCACCTGCATATAAAGTGTCAGTATGGTATGAATATTCAATTTCAAATGTTAACTGCAAAAATAAATATGCATTAAATATTTGTGCCTATCTTGCTATAAAATGCTTAATTTAAAAGGAAAAAATGTACAGCTTCATATGTGCTGCTGTTTTATTTATAGTGTGTGTCTATAAAATATATGTATGCTACAATGTTTCCTAGTTTCTCTTCTATGTTTTTTGAGTGATTTAATTATTTTGTAACTTCACATCAAAAGTAGAGACTGGATATGTTGTCATGGAAATCATTTTTTGAAGAAGAGATTAAAATGTAAAATCAACACTTAAAATGGCATCATGGCTACGCTAGAGTGGGTTTTTTGTTGTTGTTGTTGTCTGTTGCTGCTACTGTTTATAGATTTCATAAGTTTTTGTTTTGTTGTTCCTTGTCAGCTTAGTTTTTTGATTTCAGAAATTAGAAAGTCTTAACTAATTCCAAATCTATCAGCTTTCTTTACACATAGGATAATCCCACATCTGCTACACTAAATAATCTAAAATATTATTTTGTAGTTGAGATTGCTTTTTTTTTTAATATGCAGATACCAGGAGAGATTGCTTTTTAAAAACTACTTAAAAACTTTAGTATTCAATTTATTCATCCATAATATATCCTTAGGCATCTACAACTTTCCAGGCACATTCTGAGTACATAGGACAAATTGTTGAAGAAAACAAAAAGGTTACCACCCTCATGAACTTATATTCATATTTATAAGTAGTGTAGAGAGTATGAGAAGTGATGAAATTCTGGGCAGATTTTAAAAATGGTATCACAAGATTTGCTAATGAATTCAGTGTAAGGGAGAGGGAAAGGAGAGTAAAAGATAACTCTAAAAGTTTAGCTGAAGCACCTAGGAGGACAAAAATGTCAGTACTTGGAAAACATAGTCAAACCAAAGAGTAGACTTACACAGAGCAAGAATGTTTAGACTGAATTCCAGTTTCTGGTCCAGCATGTAAGTAGCTTAGAAGTTACTGCTCTATTCTATATAGTGTGTGTATATAAAATATATGTATGTTTTTAAAAACTGAACAAACTGAAAAATCAACAACTCTTGTTAGTTCCATCAGAGAATTGATGTCACAAGGCAAACCGCTGTCCCTCAAACTGGAGAGACAAATAAGTGAATAGACAGTACCACAACTTACAGGAAGAGGAACTCAAAAACAGAAACCCCCATAGGAACCAGTGCTTTGGTAGAAAAACCTAAATTGTGATCGATGATTTTCTGGAGGTTCGGTGGACAAGTCTGAGAGTTAATAATTACTCAGAGAAACTCAGATCAGGGAGGAGGAGAAGGGGAGAGCATGATTTTGTGAATTTTATCTCCAGGAGTATTATAGTAAATATTGGGGAAAAATACCTTCATCTTTTTGAGAGGGAGAAGTGATAAGGAGCCATTGTAAAATATACTCAACCATTGTGTTCAAAATGAGCGTTACCGTCAGGAGAAATTATTTTACTATAGGCTACTGTGCTGACATTTATCAGAGCCTATCAACCTGGATGAAGGGAAACACCTAACTCCAGCCAGTTCTGTCCTTCCATATGGGGAAAGAGAACTACCCAAATCCAGCTCCCCGCCCCCAGCCGCCATCTCCCCAGAGGGTGAGTGGATTTAGAAACACGGGTGGTATTCACAGTCCAGGGTATCAGGCTCACCAAAAGACTGATACTTACTCATGCAACTATAGAACACGTCTCCTATTCTATACCATCTTTACCCAGTACATGACATCTCTTTCCCCAAAACATTACAAATCATACTAAAAGGGAAAAAAAAAAAAAAAAAAAAAAAAACACACACACATTGAGGAAACAGAACAAGTGTCGTAATTATAGTTAAGCATAGCAAGAATGTTGGAATTATCAGATTACTAATTATTTTTAAAAATCATGATTAATATGCCAAATTCTTTAATGGAAAAAAGTAAATGATATGAATAAATGGATACTGTGAGTAAAACAGTAGAAATTTCAAAAAATAATTTTTAAATGCTAGAGATTAAGGATATTGTAACAGAAATGATGCTTTTAAAAGACTGGTCAGAGCTGAGGAAAGAAACATCAAGCTTGAAGGTATGGCAATAGAAACATTCCAAACTGAAAAGCAAAGAGAAAAAATACTGAGGAAAAAAATAGCCAGACTATCCAAGAACTGAGAACAATTATAAAAGGTACAACATGTGCATAATATAAATACCAGAAAGAGAGGAGGAAAGTGAGCAATATCTAAAACAATGCCTGAAGATTTCCCTCAAATTAATGTCAAACACCAAATCATAGATCCAGGAGACAAGAGGATACTAACCAAGATAAATTTCCCCTAAATAATGCCCCAAACAAAATGCTACACCCAGGAATACAATATTCAAACTTTTTAAAGGAAAAATGGGAAAATGGATGCACCTTGAGACAATAATGTCAAGTGAAATAAATCAGACATACAAACTTAAATATCACATTGCTTCTCTTATATGAGTAACCCAGAGTAAAAATAAGGAACAAAAGATAATAGGGATCACTGTCAAAAGGAAGGGGATCAAGAGATATAGGGAGCAGGAGGGAGGGAATGGATAGGTATGAAAACAAGGAATTGGGATGTGTATCAACTCCACACAAGGAAGGTAAACATTATGTACTGCAATCACCTACAAAAAAAAAAAATTATCGTGGGATGGGTGGAGCAGTGAGGCAGGGAAGAGAAAGGAGATGAAAAAAGAAATTAAGATGAATTATGTACATGTACCAACTTCCCACGATGAAAATAAATATGATGTACTATACACATGTATTATTAAAAATAAATTATCTTTTAAAAAGGTATAGTGCAGATGCTAGGTCAATCACTAAAGAAAAGATAAAAATAAAGATATGGCAAGAAAAGAGAGAAAATGGAGTCATAAAATTTTGAATTAAAACCACAAATGCAAATAAATAAAAGTACGGAAGACAAAAATGGGAATAAAAACAATAACAATGGTAACAAATAGAGAATAGTAGCAGTGTAAATTTTAATGCAACTATATCAATAATCACTTTAAAACCAGTGATCTAGATACACCCATTAAAAAAGATTGTCAAAGTGGATCAAAAAAGAAAACCACAAATATTTTAAAAATGAAACACATCAAAGTAGTGGGGTGGAGAATGATATTCCACGCTAATAGTAATCAGAAGAAAAAGGGTAGCTGTATTAATTTCGGACACAGCAGACTTCAAAACAAGAAATATTTTCAGGGATAAATGGGATATTACATAATAAAGAGTCAATACTTGAAGAGGACATAACAGTCCTTAATATGAGACCCAAAACAGAGCATCGTAATTCATGAAGCAAAATTGATAGAACTGCAAAGAATAATAGATGAGTCCACTATTACAGTTGGTGACTTACACACCCTTAATCACATGGAGAAATCCAGTAGGCAGATCACAGTGAAGACATAGATCGATTCAACTGCACTGTCAATCACCTGGTCATAATCAACATCTATAGATTACTTCAACCAACAACAACAGACTACACATTCTTCTGAAGTTCACAAAAAGCATTCACCGAGGTAGACCACATTCTGGACCATAAAACATACCTTAAAATATAAAAGAATAAAATCATATAAATATTGCTCATAGATCATAGTGGAATTAAACTACAAATCAATGGCAGAAAGATAGGTAGAAAATTCTCCCCAAATAAATGAACATTAAACAACGCACTACTCTCTGGGCTTGGTGGTACATGCCTGTAATCCTGGCTACTTGGAAGGCAAAGGCAGATGTATCACAGTTTTGAGGACAGCAACTTAGTGAGACACGTTCTAAAATTATTTTTAATAAATGATCTGGGGATATAACTCAGTGCTCTCTGCGTTCAATCCCTTGTATTAAAAAAACAAAAAACAAAAACAAAACAACATTTCTAAATAACACATGAGCTAAAAATTCTTTTCAATATTTTAACTAAATCAAAAAGAAAATATTGTTTATCAGAATATAGAAAACACTGAAAGCTCTGCTTGGAAAGAACCTCATAGCACTGAATCCATATATAAGCAAAGAAGAAAGATACAAAATCAATTACCTCTGTTTCCTGTTTAGGAAAGATACAAGCAAATTAAATACAAAGTAAGCAGAACAAAAGAAATAATAACAATTAGAGAAGTCAATGAAATTGAAAAATAAGAAGTCAATAGAGAAAATCAATGATACCAACAGCTGATTCTTTGAAAACATCAATAAAATCAATAGGCTTCTAGTCAGGCTAAAAAAAAGAGAGAAGATACAAACTATTATTATCAGGAATGAAAGAGGGGACCTCACGACTACCTCATTGACATTAAAAGGATAATAAAGAAATATTTTGATCAACTGCATGCCCATAACATTGATAATTTAAATGGAGTAATTCTTTGGAAAACACAATCTGACAGAGCTCAGACAAGGAAAAATAATAAACTGAATCCATCTATATCTATTAAGGAAATTGAATCAATAACTATTATTTTCCAATACAGAAAGCACTAGGCCCAGATTGTTTTACTGGTCAATTCTATCAAATATTTTAGGGATAAATTATACTAATTCTCTTCCATCTCTATCACAAGACAAGTAGGTAAATGGGACAGAAAAACATCCACATAAAAATATATAGTTAACTGATCTTTGACAAAGGAGCAAAGACAACACAAGTGGACAAAGATAATCTTTTCAACAAATATAGCTAGAAAAAGTGGATATCCATATGCAAAATAAAAGTGAATCTAGACACATAACTTACACCTTTCATTAAAATTAACTCAAAATGAATCATAAACCTAAATGTAAAATGCAAAACTGCTAGAAGATTATGTAAGGAAAAAAATCTACACAACTTTGGGTAGAAAGAAGACTTTCTGATTATAATGCCAAAAGTATAACTCACTAAATAATAGTAAATTGTAATAAAAATGTATGCTGTGCAAAAGACAATATTAAGACAATGAGAAGATAAGCCACACACTGGAAGAAAATGTATTCAAAAAATACACTTTATAAAATACTGTTCTCCAAAAAATAGACTTAAAATGCTCTTTACACTCAAAAATGAGAAATTACTTGTAACTCCAGCACTCCGGGACACTCAGGCAAGAGGATTACAATTTCAAGCCCAGCCTGGGCAATTTACCTACGCAGAGAGATCTTGTCTCAAAAGGTTGGGGTGTGCTGGGGATGTAGCTGGTGTGAAGGCCCTAAATTCAATCCCCAGTACTGGAAAGAAAAGAAGAAGAAGGAGTAAACAAAGGAAGGAAGAGATGGAGGGATGCAGAGATGGAGAGAAGAGAAGAGAGAAGAGGAGAGGAGAGGAGGGGAGGAAATGAACAATTCAATTTTAAAAAAAGACAAAAGGTCTGAAAGGACACCTTCTCAAAGATATACAAATGGGATGTAAACATACAAAAAGATGATCAACATCATACATCATCAAGGAATTGCAAATTAAAACAAATTTCATACCACAATACACAAATCGAAATAGTCAAAATCAAAGACATTACCAAATGCTAGCAAGGGTGTGAAACAATAGGAACTCTCATTGGTTGCTGGTGGAAATCCAAAATGATACAGCTATGTTCAAAGACAGTTTATTTTCAAACTAAAGAAGCTCTTACCATACAATCTAAAAATTACACTTTGTATTTATGCAAATGAGTTGAAAATACATCTAAAACCTGCAAGTGGATGTTTATAGCAGCTTTATTAATAGTTGGCAAAACTTGGAAACAACCAAGATGTCTTTTAGTAGCTGAATGGATAAACTGTGATACAACTAGACAATAGAATATTACTTAGGGTTAAAAAAGAAATAAGCTACCAAGCTATGAAATACTAGGTAGAGGAACCTTAATGTACATTACTAAGTGAAAGAATTTAATCTGAAAAGTCTGTATGTTGTATGATTCCAACCATATGACACTCTGCAAAAGGCAAAATTATGGAGTTAGTAAAAATATTGGTAGTTACCATGTGCTGAGTCGCACAAAACAGTGGTTATTTAGGGCAGTGAAGCTATTTTGTATGATACTATAATAATGGATACATGTCTTTGCACATTTGTCATAACCCTTAAAATGTACAACACAAAGAATGAACTGCAATGTGAACTGTAGCTTCGGGGTGTGATAATGCTATTTGTTATAACTAGTGCACCACCATGATGTACACAGTAGTAGGGGAGGAAGTGGGGGAGGTTATGCATGTAGGGATAAGATATAGGGGAACTCTATTTTTTGCTTAAGGTTGTTCTGAACTTAAAACTTCTCAAAAATTTATACTTTTGAATTTAAAAAGTAAGGAATTGGTTAATTCTAAATAAATAAAACATTGTTCAGGAAAAGTAGGAGTCATATTAAATTTTTCAAAAACATCACTAACTATATGCTTTCTATAAGAAATACACTTTAAATAGAAACACAAAAATACATTGAGAAAGTAGATGACAAAAAGATACCATGCAAACAATAAGGTTTAGAAAACTGGCGTAACTATTATTTATATCAACTTCTGTATATTTCAAGACAAAAATATTATAAAATGTAAAGAGGGACACTTCATAATTATAAATGGGCAATTCCTCAAAAAGGTATAACTTCCTCCCTTTTCCTCAGTGTTTATATCTAAATCCTTCACCCCAAAATCCACCTCAGCATTGGCTTTTAGAGAACCTAATCTGAGAGAACAAATTTGATTCAACGTACAAAAATAATTAATGCAACTTATTACAATAATGAGAGAGACTGAGAGATTGGATGATCAACAGTGTAGCTATAGACTAATGTTTGGCAAAATTCAATACTTTTTCATGATAGTAAAAAATAAAAAGAAAATACTCCTCAAAGCAGGGGCGTCATAGTCCTGTATCTAGTTTTAACTCTGGATAGGCAAGTACTGCAACCACAGCCTGAGAAGGGCAGGACGACAACAGTACAATTCTCACAGAAGAAAATCTGGGTCTCCCCACCAACTGTGCCATCTGGACCAGCAGTACTGGTAGCTAGGAATTATTATTTTAATAACTATAATAATTATTATTATAGGAATTATAATAATAATTAAAGGAATTTAAAATACTAGATGATAGAGGAGACAGGAGATAAAAATCGATATGGTCTTGGGACCAACTGCAGCAATTAGAGTTGCTAGTCCCACGAATGTTGATAATTTTCTCTCTAGAAATGATGACCTCCATTTTGTAGAAGCTGTGGTGTGGTACAGTAAATTGTATGTGACATGCAAATGGTTAGAGCAATGCCCAGGGCACAACCCTGATGGAAAGTATTCTTATTTTGCCCAGATCTGTTCAGATCCCTATATCATTTCTCTGGCCTGTTCTAGCTTCTATGTGTGTTTTGTCTCTAATGAGCCACACATGTGATTCTTCCCTGTACTACTAGCCTTGTATTACTGGAGCCCAGAAATGCAAAGACTAGAAGTGTCTAAATTTACCTTCTCAAACTACCATGCCCATACTTTTCCCCCCGAATAGGTCCTTTGTGAATGATGGAGGTCATTGTTTCTAGCAAAATGTCTGGGGTTTTTTGTTGTTGTTTGTTTGTTTGTTTGTTTTTTAAGTAAAGAAAACTAAGTAAAATTCTAAGTAAAGAAAATATAATGGTCCCTATGACCATGTCTTCTAATTCTACATGACACTATAGGCTATACCTATAGCAACAAAAAAAGCTTAAAATAGTAATAAGATTAGCATTATTTACTGAACATTTATTCCAATGTGAAGCATTATTTCCAGTGATATATATGATAACATTTAATTTCACAAAAAGTATGTTCATATTATCTCCATTACATAGACCAGAATTCTGACATATAAAGTTGAAGGTCACACAGATAATAAGGAGGAAGCCAAAGCAGTCTAATTTCAAAGACTGTTTTGTAAACTACCATGTTAATAAAGACAGGTATAAGGAATAGCAAGAAAGATATAAGGTTGTAACTAGATATCCATATGATTATATGCATTGGAAATTCAACAGAATACAAAACTATTCTCCAGGACTACTTGATGAAAGATCAACAAAGAGATCAGCAAAGATCCTATTCATGACATCATAAAATTTATCAACTGTCTAAGAATAAATCTAAAAATGTGCAAGACTTTATGAATAAAATTACAAAACATTATTAAGGGATATTAAAAATCTGAATAAAGATTAAATGTTAATGGATAGGAAACTCAATACTCTAGATAAATAGTTTAATTTTATTTTAGTCAAAGTCCAAAGAAAGATATTTCATGATAACTGATAAATTATACTCTAAAAACATTGCATGGAAAATACTTAAACTGAAGGAGAACAAAATATTAGGACAGTGAAATATTGGTGAGCAAATGGACAAAACAATGAACCAAAACAGAGGTCTAAAATACAGAAATACATCCCATTTATAAAAGGAAGGAGAGCTACAAACACAAGGATAAACTTTAATAAATGGTTCTGGGGTGATGTGGAAAAAGAATAAAATTAAATCCTTACCTGATAAAATACACAAAACATTATATACAGGTAAATATGCATATATAAATAGCAATATTTTAAAACTTTAGAATGAATAGAAGATTATCTCTATGAATTCAAGGTAGGAAGACTTCCTTAAAGTTCAAAAAAGGCAAAAGTCATAATGGAAGACTAAAAAATTTTACTACATAAATACTAAAAGTCTCTGAATAAGAAAACCATAAAAAACTAGAGAAGAGGGCCGATGAGATAGCTTAGCGGCATAAGCACCTGCCTGGCAAACGCGAGGTCCTGAGTTCGACTCCCGGTACCCACATACAAAAAAAAGGGCCGGTGATATCACTCAGCGGCATTCGCACCTGCTGGCATGCGAGGTCTTGAGGTCAATCCCCAATACCCACCAAAAAAAAAAAAAAAAAAAAAAAAAAACCTAGAGAAGATATTAGCAATGCATATAATCTACCAAGACATAGTAAACAGGTGTAAAAACTGTGAACAACATGGTAGAGAAATGGTTAAAGGACATAAACTTCAAAAAAAAATTCTACATCATTATAATTACAATTATAAAACTATGAATGCAAAGGATACACATCAACTTCAGAATAGATTTAGCCTCCAGGATAGAAAAGAAAAGAATTAGGAAGAATGTTCCAAAGAGACTTTATATTACTTGATAAAAGTGAATAAAATATAGCAGCATGTGTTAAAACATCCTTTATTTCCAACTATATTTTAGAAATGTTTATAATTTGTAATAATTGGAAGGTCCCCAAACTCCATTAACATCTGTTACACTTTTTGTCTTGGAAACCTCTCATCCACTTCAGCCTCAACACCTCATCTCCATGTCCAACATGGTTCCTCCATCTCCTCCCTTCCCTTCTCAGCCCCCAGCATAGCTAGCTTGGAGATATTTGCTCTTCGCTTGTCAGTACAAAAAGCATCTTCTTTTACTGTTGATACTCTGCTTGAGCACTGCTTGTCTTTTAATTTTTTTTCCTATTAGTACATGTTTGCAGTACATGAAGCTCACATTCATCTTGGGGATTAGGTACATGTGTGTAAACACAGCTTGTTTATTTTTTTTTAATACCTTTCCCCTTCTCACCTACTTCCCTCCCTCCATCTCTAAATCACTGTTCCCAATTTTCCTTCTTGTTATTATTATTATTAGCTCATGTTTGTGACATACAATGTTTATATTTATGGTATTTGGTACCGCTATATGGTATATCTTAAATCTTACTTCGCCTTACCCTCCTCCTTCCCTTCGCCCTCAGTCTCATGGGCCCCTTCCCATTGACAAGAGATCTGTCCCCTTGTTTCCTTTTATGAGCATTTATTTGGATGTTGGGACTTTGCTTTACTCAAATGAGTGATGCCATGCAGTATACCATACAGAAGGGAAATGGAGAGGTCAGGAAGGGGGCAGGAAGAGAGCAAAATAAAGCAAAAGGAACAAGAAAAGTTGTGAACTCCAAAAGTGCATGTACTTCTTACTTTACTACATAAAGACAATATAGAACATCATTTTTATGAGAGTAAAGAGTTCACTTATTTAAACACTTCTTGTTCTTCACTATAAGACTAAGCTATCATAAAAACATTTATCCTCCCATTAGCTATATCAGGAGACCATATATCCAGTCCACAAGATTTAAAGTGTACAATTTCAGTCAATACGACTTTGGGTAGCCAGCAACAGAATCCCAAATCAAACTGGTTTAAAACATGAGGCCATTTTTAATCTCCCCGTCTGGGAGACCAGAAGTAGAAAAGACTCCAGGCCAGATAAAAAATCAGTGTTTCAGCTCTTTCTCCACTATCCTCTTGGCTTTTTTGTTTGTTTGTTTGTTTTGTAGTGCTGGGGCTCAAAGCCAGGGCCTTGTGCATGCAAGGCAAGAGCTCTACCACTGAGCCACATCCCCAGCACTTGACTCTTTCTTTACTCTGGATATATTTGCTTCACAGGATGACTACTGTAATGGCAGGAGTACAGCTGTTGGCAACAGACATCTCTTCTTTGGTAAATCCAACAAGAGAGGAGAAAAGCCTCTCTCTTATCCACAAAATAAAAATACCCTGTTAGCTCATGTGGACATCTTACGAGTAGAGGAATGTCATATGCTGATTAGCCCCAAATTGGGTACACATTGTGGGGAATTGGTACATATATTTAAATCATCTTAATTCTCTTTTATCTCCTACCAGTCCTGTCCCTCCCTGGTCCCTTCCATCTCTCGGTCCTCTTCCCATTTGCAGAAGTTTGTTTCCAGGTTTTCTTTCAATTCTTTTTCTCATCTCCTTTCTTTCTCCTCCTTGTTCCATCTCTCCATCTCTTGATCCCATTCTCTTTTTAGAAATATCTAACTACTTCCTATTTTCTATCTTTTATTTTGCTCTTTATTTATATTTTGGGTTTCTCACATAAGAGAAATCATGCAGTGTTTAAGCTTGTCTCATTTATTTCTCAAGGTGCATCCATTTTCTTATGAATGAAACAACTTTATCCTTCCTTATGGCAGAGTAATACGACTCTATTACATATAAATACCACATTACCTTTATTCATTCATCTATTAATGGGCATATAGGCCATTTCCAAGATTTAGCTATTATAATTTGTGCTGCTATAAACAGGTGTATGTATGTATCACTTGATGATTTAACATTCTCGGGAAGATACCCAGAAGGGGAGGAGCTGGGTCAAATGGAATTTCTAGTTGTAGTTTTTTGGAGAATCTCCATGCTGATTTCCATAATGGTTATACTAGTTTACATTCCCATCAATGTAGAAGTGTTTCTCCCCCCCCCACACAGTCTTGGCAGTGTAGGTTATTTGATTTCTTGATGATAGCTATTTTTTCTGGAGTAAAGTGAAATCTCAGTGTTGTTTTAATTTGCATTTATTTAATGGCAAGGGAGGTCGAACATGTTTTCTTGTATTTGTTGGCCATTTGTCCTTCTTCTTCTGAGAAGTGTCCACTTATTTCTTTCTGTTGCCCCATTTTGTTGGTTATTTTATTTTGAGTGGTCTAATTGTTTTTGAGTTCTTTATATATTCTAAATGTTAGACTTTTGTCCCAGGAATAGCTGGCAAAAATTTTTTTCCCATTCTGTAGTTTATCTCTTCATTCTCTTGGTTGTTTCCTTTGCTGTGCAGAAGCTTTTTAATCTATTAGGAAGAGATTACTGGTATAATCTGAATATAGTTTGTCTGCTCTGCAATGCATGTTGAAATTTGGACCCCAGTATAGGAGTGCAGAGAGGTGGTGCAGCCCCTAAGAAGTGTTTGAGTCGTTAATGCTGTTACCAGATCATTGGGTTGGATCTCATAGGACTGAATTCTTGCTGTCTTGGAAATGGATCAGTTACCTCGAAAACAGGTTGTTATTAAGGGAGGCTGCACTTTGTGTTTTGTCTCTTCTGCATGTGCCAGTTTATCTTCTACTTTATGTCGTGACTTGAAGCAACACAAGGTCCTCACCAGCACCTTGTTCTTGGACTTACAATTTTTTTGTAAATTTCCCAATCTCTTTTTTTTTTTTTTTTTTTTTTAAAGAGAAGAAAAAACAAAACAAATCAAAAGAAGAACAAATTTTCAAAACAACATAATAGGAGGGTAACAATGGTTAATACATTACGTATTACTATCTTTAAGTTAGTTATTCAGAACACCAGACATTAGCATTCAATTGTCCAAACATTATTGGCTCAAACCTTACTCTTCAATGAACTAAGTAAAAATGGTAGTGTATCTATCTTAACCATCTTATATATATATATACAATTTTTTTTCCCTTTCCCTTCTTTCTTTTCCCTATTCCAGTCTCTCTTTCCTTTTGACCAGTTTCTTTTTGATTCACCATATCTATTGTACATTTTGGATCCCAATCTCCAGTATTTTGTCATAGCAACAGAAAAAAAATCGATACAATTATGAGGGGAAGCTTTGAGTCAAGTCTTTTGGTTAATCAAAATTAAATCTGGAGTTGGAATTGTGTCTCTTGATTCTCTTGTGTTCTGCAGAACAAATAAGGACCTGCTTAGGAAGAAGGAAGAAAATGATGATGGTAAAGAAAAATAATGCAGAAAATGGTATCCACTTTGTCAGAAACCCCTTTCTACCTAACCCATATTCTTGAAAAGGGAAAAGCAGATTTTTGTAAGACCGCAATGTTATATTGGCTTATGCAGCTTGGCCCATACCAAATGGTCCATAGAATCAAAAGTCAAAGAAACTCAGATGTTTTGTCCTGCTATGAGACTGCATTCCTAATTAGCATGAGTTCATTGCCATGGCAATTACTATGCTGTATGTTGTATGCTATCACATCAGAACAGGCTCTGGAAAACTAACAGTCCTAGGACAGGGAAAAAAGCCTACTTGGTAATAGGACAAAATGATATTATGAGTTAGGCATTAATGTGACCAGATACACCAGATAAAGTGAAAAAACCTTGCATTTTAACAAGTCATATTAAAATGGATAAAAGATCTAAACATTAAAACAGAAACACTAAATCTACTGGAAGAGAAAGTAGGTAGAAATCTTGAAGACATAGGTATAGACAGAGATTTCATGAACAAAACCCATACCACATGGGAAATAATTCAAAGAATCAACAACTGGGATCTCATCTTATTAGAAAGCTTTTGCACATTAAAAGAAATCACCAACAGAGTGAAAAGACAATACACAGAGTGGGAAAATGATTTAGCCAGTTGTCCCCAGACAAAGGACGTATACCTAGAACATATAAAGAACTGAAAAAAATCAAGCCCCCCAAATTCAAAGACCCAATCCAAAAATGGACATCTGAGATGAATAAGCACTTCTCAGATGAATAAATACAAATGGCAAATAAATACATGAAAAAATGTTCAGCATCATTGGTCACCTGAGAGATGCAAATTAAAACAACACTGAGATTCCATCTCACTCCAGAAAGAATGGCTATCATCAAGAAATCAACCCATAACAAATGCTGGTGAGGCTGTAGGGAAAAAGGAACCCTTCTCTACTACTGGTAGGAGTGCAGACTGGTACAACCACTATGGAAATCAGTGTGGAGATTCCTCAAAAAAACTAAGATTAAAGGTCCCATTCGACCCAGCTATTCCCCTTCTGGGTATCTTCCCAGAAGAATTAAAAACATCATACCACAGCGATATATGTGCATCCAGGTTTATAGCAGCAAAATTCATAATAGCTAAATCTTGGAAACAACCCAAATGCCAATCAACGGAGGAATGGATAAAAAAGATAAGGTCTTTTTGTACAATGTAATACTACTCAGCCATAAAGAAGGATAAAGTTGACACTTTTATAGGTAAATAGATGCATCTCAAGACCATACTCATAAGTGAAATAAATCAGACTCACATGTGTAAGTATCATATTGTCTTCCCGGTGTGGGAAACTGAAAGAGTAAATAAGGTCCGAAATGCACAATACATATTGTGAAATGGGAAGAAATTGTTCACAATGGAAAAAGAAACTAGGATAGGTGAAAGGGGAAAGAAAGGAAGGAAAAGGAAAAAAAAAAACCAAAATGCAAGATAGTCATACTACTAGTTTCTCTTAGTTCATTGAAAAGAAAGACTTGTGCTAATATCATTTGGAGAATTATTTAAGCCCATGTCTTGTATGCTAATCAACTACTTTAAAGATAACAATACTCAATGTATTAACTATTGTTATTCTATTTTTGTTATGAAATTTTGTTTTACTTTTTCCCATAAAATAAAAAAGGGTCATATTTTAATAACGAGAAAATGACACTATATTGTACTCATGGTTTTTTCCTTATTTCCTGATGATTTTGCAGTAGATTTTAGTATTAAAGCTTATATAAAATACAGCAACTGAAAAACAACTTGAAAGGAAAAAGATAAAGGAAACAGAGTAAGAGAAAGCACTGTAGAAACTGAGATGGAAACTACATTTTCCTTAACTCTCAGACTTTTAAATTCTTGGCTGTATTCTGACAAAATTTCTTCACTTCAAGCTCATTAACTTGCTCTTCAGCTCTGTGCTTTCTACTGAGTAGCCCGTGCATTGACCTTATTTGCTCTGATCTTTATTTCTTTCCTTCTACTAATTTAGATTTTGGTTCATTCTTAATTTCCTAAGTCCTTGTCATGCATCATTAGTTTGTTACTTGAAATTTCTCCATTTGTTAAGTGTAGATACTCATTACTATAAACCTTCCTTTATACTGCTTTGACTGTATGTGCCAAGTTTTAGTTTTTTTTTTTTCTTTTGTGGGTACCGGGGGGTCGACCTCAGGACCTCGCGCGCCAACAGGCACCTGTGCCGCTGAGCGATATCACCGGCCTCTTTTTCGTATGTGGGTTCCGGGAGTCGAACTTGGGCCCTCGCGCTTGCAAGGCAGGCGCTTACGCCGCTGAGCCATCTCACCAGCCCCAAGTTTTAGTATTTGTGTTTCCATTTCATTCAAGAAATTTTTAAGTTTTATTCTGATTTCTTCATTGACCCAGTATTTATTCAAAAGTATATTGTTGTCTCCACATATTTGTATAATTTCTAAAATTTCTTGTTGTTGTGTTTTAGTTTTATTCCACTGTGAACAGAAAAAGTATAGGGTATTATTTCAATTTTTTAAATTTGTTAAGTCTTGGGCCAGGGATATAGGTCAAAGGCACAAGTGCCTGCCTGGCAAGTGCAAGGTACTGAGTTCGATTCCCGGTACCCCTCCAAAAAAAAATTTGTTAAGCCTTGTCTTGCGGCCTAACATATATGGTCTATTCTAGAGTAAGTTCTATGTGCTGCTAAAAGAATGGGTATTCTGCAGCTGTCATATGGAATGCTTTATACATGTCCAAATTGATTTGTCTATGGTATAGTTTAAATCTGATGTTTCTTTGTTGGTTTTTTGTATGGATGCTCTGTCCACTGATGACAGTGCAGTGTATTGAAATCCCCCACTGTCTTAGTCACTTTTCTCTTGTTGCTGAGACAAAATACCCAACACCCAAAGTTAATGGAGGAAAGTTTTATGTAACTTACAGTTTGTAGAGGTTTCAGTCCATAATCAGCTGGCTCTAAGGCAAGGTGGCTTTGCAGAGAACAGTTCGTGGCAGGCAGAAGGTAGCAAAGCAACAAGGGACCTTAACAGCATTTTTCTGCCCCTTATCTAGGCTACCGGATTCAGGGCAGTGCCAAACCAATCAGTGGACCGATTTAGTAATCACACATTCTTAATCCCAGCATTGTACCATGAATCACAAACTCTAGGTCCAGCCACCTCTGAAAAAGCCCCACCTATGACTGCATGAGGCTGTGAGGGGATCTCTAAACACAAGCCATAACACCCACTATTATTATATTGGGGCCTATCTCTTGCTGTATGTCTAATAGTGTATATTTCATGTAAGTGAATGTCTGACATTAGGTGCATATAGATTTACAATCATTATGTCTTCTTATTGAATTGATACTTTAATCAATATATAGTGACCCTTTTTATCTCTTCTTATAATTTTGCTTTAAATTTTATTTTGTCAAATATATCTATTTCTGCTTGCCCTAGATTTTCATTTGTTTGGAAATTTCAAACTTTACACCTTCAATCTGTATATGTCTTTATAGATAAGATGAGTTATTTTTCAGTTCAGAGTTTTCTCCATTCAGACAACCTGTATCTTTTAAATGGAGAATATCATTTGCTTCCATTTAAGATTATTACTAATAAGGACTTCTATCATTTGATCCTATTTTTCTAGTTTTTAATATTCTTTCTTCCTTTTTCCCTCTCTTGTTCATCTTTGTAGTTTGAGAGTTTATAGTAATAATAATGTTTGATACTATTCTATTTCTTTTTTGTATACCTGCTCTTCTGGGATTTATATTTTTACATGCTTTCAAAGTGGTAGTTATCTTTCTTTCAATTCTGGTTGTAGGACTCAAGTATCTTTCATAAGGCTTGTCTGGTGGCCATAGATCCCATCAGGTTTTTGCTTACCTTGGAAGGTCTTTTTCCTTAATTTCTGGAGGATAACCTTCCTGGATATAGCAATCTTGATTGGCAGTTTTCTTCTAGGTCTTGGAATATTTCATTTCATTCCTTCCTTTCCTATAGGGTTTCTTCTGAGAAACCTACTGTTAGTCAAATTGGGCTGCCCTGAAATGTGACTTGACACATCTATTTTACAGAATTTAAAACTCTTTGTCTTGTACTTTTTAATATATCTACTATAATATGGGATGGTAAAGGATCCAGACATTGGGAGAGGCAGTGGCAGAAAACATAGCAACCTCTCTGAAGCACTCGTATTCAATCCAGATGTTGTTCATGCTCAGACCAGGTGCAGGAGTGGGACAGCAGGATGTGTGTAAATGAGGTCGCAGCAGGAACCATAGTGTTCTGCTCTGCAGCTTCAGCAATAATATCTGTACAGGCTGAAGCCAGGTAAAGTTCTTCTTACGCACTCCTTTGGTTGTGCACACTAGAAGACAAGGCAAGGGTTGAGGGTTTTCTCCACCCAAATTCTTCAACTCTAGTGTTTGCCCAGGAGTAAATGGAAGGAGGACATGGAGCCAGGCAAAACTGCTTTAGATCCAGCAGCAGGATGACCAGGTAGGGCCATGGAGTTGCTCAAGGGCCCCTCAGCCTGCCCCTTTGGTCGAGGCACCTCCAGGAATTGTGGAGTTCCCGCCTGGTCTTATCAGTAACAGAAGCCTGACTATGGTACAAGGCACAAGAATGGAACGCACAGGTGCGTGCCTTTAACCCTGGAAATATTATGACTTCATGTGTGGCTGGCCATGCCCTTGGACTCAGAGGGCAAGTGAACTGATCTGATTTTCAAGCGCAAAGTCCCTCATTTCTCTCTGTGTTGCAACAACTGTCTTCTTCAGTACAGGGCATCCAGCAGGCAGTCAGTCACTTTGCTCAGCCAAGCGGGATTCACAGGGCAGCTACTGTAAGCCAGTGCAGTGGAGTCCCAGCAGTGGGAAAAATGCAGGGATTTTTGACCCCTAGAGAAGAGCAATGTCAGACAATAGTAGCTTCTTTCTCAAGGTGGTTTCTGGCTACAGTATCCTAAAGGTTTGTTGAGAAATGATATGGGAGCCTTTTCCAAAGCAAGGTTACTATACAGCTTCCAATTACTTATTAAGAGGGCTACAAGTCTGAGGATTTTGAAATGTCCCAGTAGCTATGGTTGCCAGCATCTGCATTGATAATATTACTGGTAGCTCAGGTCCATACCACTGGCCCCCCATACACCTCCCAAAAGCCACAGGAGTCTATGTGAAAAGGGATAAAGTCTTTGTTCAAAGCTGGCTTTGACAAGATGGAGGGGCCTCTTACTGTCTCAAGTCACCATCCCACCACATTCAGGTGTGCAAGGGCATTTTATCACAGGGAAGAGAAGGGAGGAGGAATACAACAGCACAATAGACAACAAAAGTCTCCACTGTTTCATCCCCTGGCCATTCTCCAGTCTTTTCCTTCCCTATGGAAATGAAAGTGGACTCCAACCTCTTGGGGCCCTGCATCTGTATATTCCATCCACTTAACTGGGCTAAGGAGGCAGGGAGGTTATATCCTTGACATGAAGAATCTTGAAGAAGCAGTTTATTTCTAAAAGAAAAAGAAATTCTAACTTTTAAGGGTCCATTTTGCCCTCTCAGTTGCATTAAGAGTTTGCTAGAGCCAGCCATGTTAACACATGCCTGTAATCCCAGCACCCTGGGAGGCTGAGGCAAGAGGGTCACAAGTTTGAGCCCAGGCTTGGCAATTTATCAACTTAACAAAGCCCTGTAGAAAGCAAGAAAGTAAGACGGAAGGGAGGGAGGGAGGAAAAGAAAGAAAGAAAGGAAGGAAGAAAAAGGGAAAAGGGAGAGAAAAAGTTAGGAATATAGCTCAGTGTGAAGGCCCTAGGTCCATTCTGCAGTTTCACTACACAGACATAAAAAGTTGGGGCTCTTTCTTTCGCCTTTATCCAAGACTTACACTACCCCAGTTGTGGAGCTAAGGTAGCAGATGTTGGGGTATTTTCTCTTTCTATGCTCTTGTCCCAGGTTTATGAATCTTAGAATGTTCTCATCTCTCTTGATTTCCAGTGTTGTCCCATGGTCATTCCTGCAAAAGGCAGCTTTACACTTGTTGTTTTGATTCTTATAGAGGAAGAGGTAAATTCTGGGCATCTCCATTCAGCCATCTTGAGAGTGAAAATTAATTCATTTTAATGAATATAATATTTATAATCTAACATTAGCTATAGTTCTGAAACCTTCTGGATTTTTATTCTTTTCTTTGATATTCTTTTATTGAGTTTTCTACTTCTGATCCATAGTTGTGGCCTCCCTCTAGTGTTGGATGGCTCTTGGTTGTGTACTCATTTTAGTACTGAAATGTCCACATTAGATTGTTATGTTTATTCTACAACTTGCTTGTTATAGAAGCAGGACAGACTGCTAGGCTTGGGAGTTAACAGGAGTTCTTTAAGTGTAAAGGAGATGGGATAAACTTCTAGTTAGGTTGTGCCAGTAGCTTATGATCTGGGTATAGAAAATTCTCTCTCCAGTGGGTATTACCAACTCTGAATACTGTGCTGTCTTTATCCAGTTTAGATACCCTCATTTTCCACTCTGGCCTGGAAGAAACTGTTTCTATTGTTCTCTGAAAAGTAGTTATATATAGGAGTGAAATGCCTGGTTGTCAGCTACCCCCGGATACCACTGTGCACATATCAACTCTTCCCTGCTCGGAGCACTTTTCCGTGATCTTATTCTACAGTGCCCTGCATTACGTACTTTGAATTATGGATTGATTCTTCATTCAGTTGTATTTGTCTCCCTTCTTTCAAGAATGCCATCATCACTGACCCAATGGATATGTTCTATGGCCTAGTGGGACCATGGATTTATTTATTAAAATATCTTTTAAGTAATTTTTAGGGTTCGAGGCAAGAAGCTGCTGTCACGGGTATTCATTCTACCATTTTAAAATGGAAGTCTTCATTCTCATGTTTTCTCAGTTGTATGAAAAATACAGAATTGAAAATAGCAGTGGCAAGTTTTTTAAACATAGTATTAGTAAACGAGAATCACATCAGTGTCTGTTTTTACTCCATTTACATAATCATCATCTACGATGAGACATGATGTAGCCTAATGCATGCTGGATGACATATAAAGAGCATATAAAGATGACATATCTACGTGCAGCTGTGCACGTAGAATTTCTTTACGTGGCAGTAGGGAGACCTCTCAGCATTGATTTTTTTTTTTTTCACTCCTAACCTAATGATACATGTAGCCACAGCCCATGAACCTAGGCTCCTATGTTTTGGTAGACTTGCACTGTCAAGGTCCTAGAATTAAGATGGGAATAAGAACCTTACAACTCAGCAATATAGATGTTATTTCCCTTCCCCATGTGAGGAAACCGAGGCTCAGTAAAGTTCAAACTCACAGACCTAGAGACAAAAGCAGAACTTGTAGGCCCAAAGTCTGCCGGACTAAAGTCAAACATATTTTATTCAGTGTCGCTTTAAGTCAGCCTACTCTAAAATAGCTCCAGGCTAAGGTGATAACTCTCTTTTCTAAGTTCTACAGTATTTATCCTCTGCTCTCTAATTTCCACCTCAAAAAAAATCTCTTCATCCTATGAGGTTGAACCATACAAAAATGCAAGATTACAGTCCAAAAATGGTCAAATATTATTGTTTCTGCCTAATATGCTATCTTTAACAGGGTGGAAAAAGTTTTATCCTTTAGAAGCCAGGATTCTTTATGAGATACCATGAATTTCTCAGGACTCTACCTTGATAACCCTGCTTGAAGTAGGCAGATCCCTTCCAGGAATGGATGCCAAGGTTTCTAATGGAGAAATCAATTTACAACTGAGGTAGAAGAATGGGGCAGCAGGAAGCTTACCACAAAGGTGATAGATTTTGGGAACCAGTGGAAATCTTTAGGAAGCTTACTGCTTCCTCAGATAAAGAAAACGAATGTTTGAGGCAATCCTATCTAGATTTCAATAATAAAGGAAGATCCTCCTAGCATCTAAGTCACTAATCCTCCGTGTATATCTTGAAAAGTCAGCCCTATGAATCAGGAGCCAGAGCTGTGTTTACTCTTCAGGAAGTGGTGGGCATTCTTTAAATGTTCATTGAACTAAGGAACAATCATCCCAATTAGACTCAGCATTTTATTGAATGTCACATAAGATGATCTGCATTTTCTACAATGCTGTAAGCATGTGCTAGGCCTGAAAGGCACTCATTAAAAGCTACATTGTGATTGTCAGTCTATCAGCTTCAAGGCTGGTAAAAACACTCTGTCAAGATACGCAAATTAAGCTTTGTCCCAGGAAAGATAAGATCATAAATTTATAACACGGTCACATAAGAGAACAGTGCCACTCATTTTGATCTATAAACTTTGTCATTAAATGTTGGGACTAGTGCTAAGAAGCAGTCCACCATCTTAGTTTTTGGTAGTGGTTTCCAAGCAGTATCTGTGATCTCCGTGTATGTGGGCACGTGTGTGTGCTTTCCTATTTACGTCTTGGTCATATGTATATCTTATACCTTTGCCCAGTAATGTGCAAGCTCCTTGAATATAGCTTTAAAATTTCCAAGTAGCCAAGTTTTCCATTCCCTTAAAGTTTTTCTTCCAGTATATTTCTCCTAATGACAAAATGGTTTAATTGGGTAAATGAATTAAATTTAATCTATATGAATTAAAAGAATGAGAGTATTGTACAATAGAAGCCAATTTTTAAAAATTCTTAAATGTCACTAAATATCCTAAAATTTTAACTTCATTATAATAGACAATAATGCAAATTGAGAAATCTGAATATCAAATCTACCTTTGTAAGCATATTTAAAACATGGCTTTGTTTAAGATAATGAATTATCTGTATTATTATTAGCACCATCACACAGGAGCATATTTAGTGACTCTTAGAAATCTACTCAGTTAAGGAAAAACACTTTGAAGATGACACACTGTGAGATTAAATAATTTATTACCATTGCTAAGATGAACACATATACTTAATACTCAATTTTATGTGGAACTTTAAAAAAATAGTTTTAATACAGTATCAAAATTTACACAAGTATTTTGTCAAAGACCACTGTCCCTTGGTTATTTGCTGCAGGCTCTGCTGCAGGCACAAAAACTTGTTTTAAACATCATCAGAGTGTAGGAATACAATTTAAGGATGAAAGCTCTCCTATGAGAAAAAGGTGTAAAGGTAGTGAGCAATTTTCTTTTACAGAGTAATAACATTTAAAAATATAACATTTGAAAAGAAACAGAGGCTTAAACTGTAACCCAGTCAATATAATTAGAGAGAATCCTACAGTAAATTAATTCATAAATATTTTCTGAAAATAGAGGGCTGGTTTTTCATCACAGTTACATTTTTAAAAAGCAAAATGAAATTCTTTCATATTCTCCCACCAATGACAATTAATACGCTGTGTAATGAGCCCATTTATAAAAGAACAACAAGAAGGAATATTTACTGTGACTCAAATCTCAGTAATTTAGAAGACATCAGAAAACTGGGAATCGTTGCATCCCTACTTTTAAAATCTTAAACTACAGTAAAAACATAGCATTCTGTCATAGGCTTCTTGCACATTCATACAAGAAACTATCATTGCATTAGATAAACACAAAATATCTATCATAGCATTTCCAATACACACATTCTAATATTATATGTATATGCCAAAAATAAGGAAAAAACTAAGCAAAGCTAGCACACCTCTTTTTCAAACCTCAAGCAATCTGAACAAGAGCTTTTAATCTCAGTAATGAAGGACATGCGTTAGTTTCATAAAACATTAAATAGCTGCAGTAGGCAAAGAAAGCTTTTTTCATAAATACAGTGCAATATTTTAAAGTTTACATAAAGTTTATTAAATATACAGCATGTCTAGAAACTAAATTGTAGAAATTAACATCTCACAGCTCTAAACACTTAGAGAAATTATATTTACTTGTTTTTTAGTTGAAATTGATACACTGAATGAATATGGAGGTTGATATGTCCCCAAATGTTCTTCTATGAGCAACTTATCAAGATTAAAGAGAAGATATACTTATTTTGATCAACTGAAATAAATGATACTCTCTGATAAGCACTCTACAGTCTTGCTACCATTCTAGCTGGTAATAGAATTTATGTGGTATTTTTAGCACCTCAAAAGTCAAAACAAAAGCTCAGAAACCATATCTTTTATACCCAAATTAATTTTGAATCAGGAAATAATATATTCTTAAATGAAGTATAAGAGGTAAGTGCCCAACTCTCAACCTGGGAAGCTGGAAATCACCTCTTCATATCTTCAGTACTACATGGTAAAAAGTTTCCACCACTATATGGAACAAGTCAATTCTATCAAAACCACTGAATCGCTAACGGACACTTCCAACCATGCAGGTTTCCCAATTATAATCTTAGATCTGGGAAGTCAAAAACACTTTAGTTCTAATGAAAACATTGATACCAAATGGTGATTATTCAGAGCTACCTTGTTGGAGATTAAATGTTTTGGACACTGAAGTGAGACACAAGAGTATCAGCTTGATGTATAGAAGGTTTTAGAGGGGAGATGTGTGCAATGTACAATCCATGTTATTCCATGAGTCCAGGTTTGTGGAAACACTCTTTTGTTTTTCTTCTTTTTTTCTTTTATTTCTCTCTGGCAGTGGGGATCTCATGTTTGAAAAAGAATGCTTCTCACATTGGTCCTTTGTACTGGTTTCCTGATAGATGTTGCCTAATTCCAGGACATGAACCGGCAGCATCTCCAAGTTTCCTCCACACAACCTTTTAAATAAAAGAAAAATAAGGAGTAAGCAATCTTACTTGACCTCTTTTCAGAAAAAGATTTGTGGGTTTTAAGGGGAAACTGTGAGAGGGGCAAAGATGGATGCAGAAACAGGAGACAAAATATCCACATGAATGAGTTCAGACACAAAATAAAACACGATGACAAGCTTCTGAATCAAAAGAACCACTCTGCAGATGGGACTACTACACCTTGTAGCAACCAGGGTCAAAATTAAAGAATGATGTGCTAACCTACTCTAGTTACCTGAGTGGTCCTCAAATCTGGCTGCACACTAAGTACTTAGATTCATAAACAGTAACTTTCCACCTTAGAAATTCTGGTTTATTGGCATGGGCATTTGTATTTTTTAAAAAATTTCCCCAAGTGATTCTAATGTGTAGACAGGATGAAGAGCCCTTTAGCAAGAATATTCTGGTTTCTACATCATACATGAAATATCTAATTCACCTAGGAAAATGAAGAAGATTTTGGTCTTTAGCTACATAAGTCCTGAGCTGGTAGTCGTAAGTCCGCTAATAAATTTCCCTGGATGTCTCTGCAGAGTGAGGTCCTCAGTGGTCACAAGTCTTACTTACTAAACAATTTTTTTCAGATTTATAAAAGAGAAAGCATCTGAATGTAGGGAAAAGTGTAAGAATAAATTTCAAAATCTTTGGAAGGGATATAATTACAACTGGTTAAAAACTAGGCTACTTCAGAGGGATGTTAGCAAAAGGTGAGATCAAGAATAATGTAACTATAAAAGAAAAACTTGGAATTCACAAATGATATACTAATATACTAACAATGATTGGAATAAGTACACACATGATAACAGCCATAATCCTCCTACAGTGTTTCACTAAGAGGACTATATTAGTCAATTCCACAACAATTTACAATGCTCTAACATGAACACAAAACCAAATCGTTCATTAATCATTCAGATTGCATGCTTTTTAATTTTTCTTTTCCTTTTAAATAGAGGTGGAAACTCCAGGGTAACCCAACACCATTCATAGTAATACATAAGAATATAAGACTTGGGTCTATATTCATTTCTAAGTCAAAAGAATTATTAGTGTCTGTTTTATCAGCAGACACTACCACATGGCAGAAATGTCCTGTTGTATTCAAGGAGAGTTGTAATTATTGTCCTTAAATATTTGGGGAAGAGTTACATAGCAATGGACAGTTCACGTTAAACACAATCAAGTTAGGGAAGTCTCTAAATAAATTGAAGAAGTACAAGCACTGAATCAAGAAGCTGAAATAACTATGACCGTTCCCTTTCTGGTGTATAAGTATAATTATGTCTATCCAGAATGTCTGAATGTCTCATTTGGAGACAGAGGATAGATTTGAAGGCCTCAGACGGATCAGAGACCCAAAACATTGGCCGGTTACAACTCAAAAATGCAACTCCTCTCTTCAGTTATTAAAATGTGGAACACAATGAGCCTTAACCTAGGTATTATAATGCAGTGAAAGAAAACTCTTTCAGAAGGCAGAATCTGAAATAAACCACTTATCCAAGGTGCACACAGGAGTAGTGACTAACTAGAAAACAGAATAGAAGTGTGTTTGAGATTGAGTGAAATGACCAATAAGTATTTCAACCATTGTCAGGAAATTTGTTGTAAGAGCTAAACAGACAATCCCAAAATAAAAGTGTTACTACAAAAAGATAGATTTATTAATTCCTAAAGGGAAGTATATTTATCTCTGGAAGAGATTGACTGAATGCTTACTAACCAACCTGATGGTGCTAGGAACACTAGTCTTTTCACTGCATTGATGTCAATAACTTATCTCCATGAGAAATACCAAAAAGTATGGAAAAACTTCTATTACCCAAAGTTCTATCTGAGTCTTATAACTGATCTTACATTATGAGAAAGTGTTATTTCTGTGACACTATTATAAAAGCATACAGTTCCTCCAAAAGGAATGAGAGCTTCATAATCTTCACTAGTTTCTAAGAAATTACTTATCTGTGAAATGTCTTGCAATTGGCATCTCTCTTTATTTTTCAATATTCATTGTGTGCTTTTGATGGTTATATAATTTATAATGAAGCCAATATTATTTTAAATTGACACTTCTTTCCTTTGGCTTTAAATTATTTTCAAATATGAGTTCTTAAGAATCAGACACAAGTTGGTGTGTATTTTTTCTCAAATTCTAGAAATCAAAAGCAAAAGTGCACCTAAGATACCTTAGGAACTTTTAAAAGTAAACAGGAGGATAAGGTTTTTGGCTTTCCCAATGTATCCTGTATAGTAATTTAACAACACCCACACCCCATGGTGCCTTTTGAAACATTTTTAAAAATACAAAAATATCAACAAAAAGCTAATCAACACCCAACGCAGTAGTGGGTTTCTTTTGAGACTAAAGAAATGAATTTTGTAAACTTTGAGTTCTTTCATGAAGAAGAAAGGAGGAGGGAAAGCAGAAAGGGAGGGCAAGACCCAATTCTGGCATTTCTTTACAGAAATTCTGACACTAAATACAATGGAGACATGGAGCTGTATCCATAAGACAGGGTAATTTTCATTCTTTATGAAAGAATTTGAAATTCCCCAGATTTATTACAGTTGACAAACTGGAAAGATCTTATCCTCAAAGGTCTAGGGGTACTCTTGACTTCATAGTTCATTAGAAAACAGGTTGAACAAATAGCTTCATTTCTGGATCTTAATTCCTTAAAATATAAAATATGAGTGTTGGGTTTTTATATAGGGATTCATATCAAAATCTCTTGTTATAAGATGTTAAAAATCAGACATTTGATTATGAAGGAGCTTCACACACTCCTCTTTGGAGACCGCTGGAGGATAACCTCTGTGATCCCTTCTAGTTCTACACTTTGTATTATTTAAATTTTATTTCTCATCCCAAAGTTTCACAAATTGTATTTTAGGTATGTGGCTAGAAGTTTTAAATTCATCTAAGAGAACTACTCAAATTGAAAATCTTAAGCACAAGTTGAAAAGCTACAGAAGGTAAAAAGTAGTGTAATCAGAAAATTGTGACATCTAGAACTAGTGACCTTTTTAAAACAGACAACAATAGATGTGCACAAAAGAAAACAACTGGGCAAGTGTTGCAAAAGAAAAAGCAGCCACAACACAAGTAAGCAGGAGGCTAACTCCCCACCCCACACCCCCAGCACATATAAAACGCTGATGAACTTAGGTTACATTTACTGGATTCTAGAAACATCTTGAGGAGGTGGATGAGGGTTTGAGAATACCTGGTCCTAATAGCCCTAAACCTAAAGGGAATTTCTAAAAGCACATTTTCTAGCTAAATGGAGAAAAGAATATGAAGATAAAAATAGAATACAAAGCCAATTAAAACCAGTGCTTAATATGACCAGTGCTTAAACCTGATTTCTTGCAGTTAACAAATGGCTTCCTCTATAATATTCCATTTGGCTCTTTAAAGTTTCACAAATTGTATTCTTGATTAAATAACTTATCTCATGCATATTACTCAAAAATTAAAATTTAGTGAAAATCCAAACCACTTTAATAATTACATTAGATATGTCATAAAAAAATTTAATTGTTTAAAATTTTGTTCCACTTTCTACTTCATGAATAGACTTTCCACTCATCTAACTATCCCTTAGCTTCCTGTCTATCTCTCCTCAACTACTCTGAGTTATGTTAACTAGTGAAAAGCCAAGAGAATTTTTTCCATGACATGGAGCACACATATCATGTTTGAAGAACTAAGCAAATGTAACCTAGGAAGGCAGTGATATTTTCTAAGAATAGTTACAAATAAATCTTAAAAGTCTGTATTTTTTTTATCAGAGGTTTTTAAACACTGATTTTTAAATAATGTCTTACAAGTAAGATACAGAAACCCATTTATTTTATCAAAATTAGCAACATTTTTAGACAATAAATTAGAGAAGTTCATTCATCATTCTGGAGTACAATTGACTTATTTTGATATGATTTTTCTTTTTATGGTCCTAGATATTGAATCCAGGAGCTTTCGCATGCTAGGGAAGCAACATTATACTGAGTTACCTCCCCAGGCCTCTGACATTAATATTCAGTAATATGATTAGTGGGTTAATAAACCTGCAATAAAATATACTGAAGACAAAAATACAAGGGCAATTGTTTTATTTTCATATAGAAAAGGCATTTGGTCAGCACTTTCAAAGGGAGGTCATAAAGTTGTAACTAAGCTATGATGAGGCTTTCAACACAGAATATAAAATAAAGCACATCAAACTTACATTGCACATTTCTCTGACTATAGCTTTTTCTGTCTCACTAAGGTCATGTTCATACTCTTTACCCTGTTGACGATCTATAGTTTCCTGAACATCCATGACCTGGATTTGTTGAAAAAGAAAAGCAAATTTCACACGGGAAAAAAAAAAACTTGTTAGTTATGATAAAACCATCAAGAAGCTCCATTTTTTAAAACCTTATTTTCTCTGTCTGCATGTTAGAATGGATTAGAAAATAGCAAAAATCTTTAAAAAATAGTTTATTATTCTGAAACCTATTTAGAATAAATTCTACTTGATTTCAAATAGTCATTAAAAGAAACCCATTGAATCATTAGCAGTTGAATTCACTAATGTCTAAAATAATTAAATATGTTTAATTTGTTCATTAAGATAACCTAATACTGTGAATCATTTGGAGACAGTCCATAATTCTTGGTCCATTTTAATAGTGATCAATATAATTATATGCCAAACAGCCCAAATGATATGTAGATATAGTCATAGAAAAGATAACTAAAAAAGAATATGCACATAAGAATTACTGACTCGCACATCCTGCCTGGATATGTTCCTAGTGTCTAAGAAAAAAATGTGGCGATAGCTCTTTGACAGTAGCAAAGAAAAACACTGGCTCCTCATAATGAAAGCTTTTCAGCAACACTTTATTTTTCATTAGTGAAATGTCTGGTAAAGAAATCCTTTTAAACAATTTTATAGGCCTATGTTTCCACGTCCCTAAATTATCCCTAAATGGGTTTAACTATTCCTTTAATAACATCAAAGTTTTCATATGGATACATTTTATGATACAAAAAGAAAGAAGACTTTGGTTTGAATGTTGTTGATCATATTTTCTTTATATCAATTTACAAACCAAAGCATTAAGGTAACACAAAAACTAATGTTTTCCCTAAACACTCCTAGAGAATCCATGCTGCACTGTAACATTGCTAAATTATCTGGTTCTATTTGGACATGGTCAGTACTGATGGCCACATCTACAAGTGTCTCCTGAGAACTTGCATCAAAGAACAGGTGGGAAAATCATGTCAAATTCCTAGATCCTATCTAACTAGAATTCAATCTTGTAATAAATAATCTAATTTATACATTGTTTTCTTGTTAATCCGAAACTCTTAGCATTATTACTATATAGATACCACTTCTTCAAAGTCCTGATAACTCACCTCACACTAAATTCACATTCTTTACATACTTAGGGAAGTCACTGACTGTATTTAGTACATAGTCATAGAAAACAAGGAGCCCCTTGAACGAGCTCATTTGCCTACAAATTCAATACACCTCAGAGAAGTATACTTCAAATCAGTTAATTTCTACTAAATGAAGCTTCAATGAATAACAATTGTGAATTTTAAAGTCAGAGAAATATGGTGTCATTACAAATGGACTAATTTCTCACACTGTTTTCAACAGTCCCCCACAAACCATGACCACACAGTTTATTAAAGGCAAGTTTTCTTGAAACCATCAGAAAGTGAGAAACAGAGCCATTGTACTAATTATTCTTTTCAGAATAGAAAAATCTCATAGCATGTCAAGTGGCCACATTTTTTGTACATTGAGCTCTTCTTAAGATATTCCAAAGACTATGTTTGCACATACTTCTGTTTTATTACACAGTTTATACTCAAGGGCCTCTAGTTATCTAGTAATGATGCTTCAGTTGTTCAGTATCACCCATCTGCCAAACAAGGACACTTATGTGCTCTGATTATAACATAATAGCTGCCTCTCTTGAGATAAAATTCCACATAAAAATTAGAGAAGGAATTCAGAGAAAATTGAGGAGCCCTTCCTTGCCCTTCCCTTCCTTTGAGGCCACACTGATAGCTACTGCATTGAGAAATCAGGGGAAAATTTCAATGTAATCTACTATGCTGGTGAGATTCAAGCATCACTAACCATTTAACAAGGCAACAAGCTGAAACTGTTTTCAATTTTGAGTAGTGCGGTAAGGCACTGCTTTTAGTTTGTGCAGGCACTAGAATGCTACAAAGCTACAGTTAATCTCGGGTCTCTTTTCCATTTATAAAATACTTTACAATTGCTAGTGCCTGATTCATTCTAAAGTTCATTCAAATGCTAATGCAGAGAGCAAAACGTTCTTCAGGCAATAAGCCAATACCCACTAGGTACAGGTCAGTGCCCCTCGTGGTGGTTGTGCCTTCCCATGAATTGCCCTCAGTTGTTCACTTTGTGAATTATCCCAACTAAGACAGGAAATACCAAGTGCATTGCTCATGGCTACCAGCAATAGTTCTACCTTCTGTCATCCATAATCTGTGTATGTGTGTAAAGAGCAAACTCAGCTTTACACAAGCTAAAGCAAAATATACTGAGATGATTAAATCTTTGGCTGAAACTAAATTATCACAAAATCAAATATTTTAATGTTATCATCTACTTATTATGCATGTCATGGAAAGTGTGACCTACTCCAACAATATGTATCTTCAATCTGATGGTAAATCACTGTAAGGTGAAACAATTTTAACTAACTTTGAGAAACTCATGGAGCATAAACGGAACTGAAGCTGTCTATTTTTTGGTTCACAAAGGTTCAGTCAAGACTTCTTCTTAGGAATTATAGCTATAGTCATATAGTTATATGTTTAACATATTTGAATTAATAAAATGTCAAGGCAGGCTCTTAATTTTAAGATGATTTTTATTTTCTGCATCAATTTCTTCCTTAGGTAAATAGTTACATTATTAAATATTAATTTTAGTTATGGTGCCCACTTACTGATTTTGCTTATTGGAAAGTTCCTTATTGTTTAAAAATGATAAATTTTATCCAAGTTTGTGTAAAGTTATTGTAGAATCTGAAGTAAAGGTAAAAAATAAATTAGCTTTATGTATAAAACATGTATCTATTTTCTAACTGTAATTTGAAGACCTAATTTCCACTTATTAGATGAAAAAGATTGTTGTTCATTTCAATACTTTCTATTCATAGGTTTCACAGTGTGCTTCAATTGCATTAAAAAAAAAGAAAAATATGGTAGCCTTCTTCATTTTTACAAACTATTAACTCCTTACATTTAAAGACAACCATGTTACAAACACTGCACATATAATTGCTATAACAATATTTTACACATATGGATATACATGCACATCAGACTTCAACTTTGATGCAGATAGATATGAATCACATTACTCAAAACAAAATGATAAAAGAGTTTCAACCAAAGTACTCAAGCCCACTGTTAGCTTAAAAATTGAAAATCACACTTCAAAAATTAAGATTAAAGGTTACACCATAAGGGGTAGAAAAAATAAAGTATCTATGGTTAAAGCAAGACTGTGAGGACTACCAGACTACAGCAAACAAGCCACAACACGACTGAAGTTCTAGAGAAATGGTTGCACACATTTGGTTACCTTAAGAGAATGCACCACAGGTTCGGGCTGCTGAGAAGGTGTGGTATGTCCACTGAAGCTAGCTGGAGAGTTGGGTGAACTGTTACTCCCATCAGCCCCTGATGACAACCTAAAAGAACCCTTAGTAGAAAACCAACAACTTTGTTATTAAAACAAAAGTCGTTTATAACTACATAGATGTCATTCAATATTCAGTTTCACTGCCAAGTGAGAATTAGTCATTTTGTTACTTTTTCTAGCCTATCCTAAAATGCTATCTACCTGCTAATTGAAGTACATTTAACCAAGAGCCATTCCTATACATGTCCAGATGTCATCTCTGATATACCGAAGACACCAATGCCCTCCAAGGAATGGCCATTAAAAAACATTTCAAGAATGATTTTTGAAACTTAAAGATACTCAAGAGCCAGGAATTCATGAGTTACTCCACAGCTGAGTTAAACACGCTTGCTCAGCAGGTCAAACACCACATTCTGTATGTCTCAGAAAATGCAGGCATATTGCTTTCTTACATATTTTAAACAATTCTTCAACACAGTTGGTTAGAAATCTGAAGCTGGGCATGACTAATTAGTCCTGTGTAAGTCACAGTATCTGCATAAGAACTGGGAATTTCTCCCTAGGGTTCTGTACTTTTTAAAAAAGAGTGCTTGGGGCAAGACTAACGGATCAGAAAAGAAAAAGAGAGCAGTTATCTACTCTCCTAGAAAAAGCAGGAATGGGAATTTTCCAAATCTGTTTTTAAACAGATCATTACACTTAGAGAAAATAAGAAATTTAATTTTTGCCTATCAACACATCTACTGATTTTGCCATGTCTAATAGATTAATCATTGTTCCATTTAAGTTGATCCCATCAATCAAATTCCCTGTGTAGAAGCCACACATAGGTGTATCTTATATGAATTCATAAGAGAGAAATAACAGTGGTTTGGGAAATTAAATTCCACCATCTCCACAGGAGAGCTCCTATCGTGTGTACTTTTTAGAGATAGACAAAAGTTTATCACTGCGTCAGTTACGGGTGTGGGCTGTATGCACAAATGCAGTTTACAGAGAAGTTAACAACCCATTGGTTTTTACAATGATTCTTATTTATGCAATTTGGACTATTTTTTCCATCCTCCTGTCATTTCTTCCTATGACCTTGATGGCTGTCCTTGCCTCCATGCAACCCTTTTGAGACTACTTTCTTTTTCCTGCTCAAAAAGTTGTAGAATTAATCAGGTCCTGCCCCTATTCCCTCTAGCCAAAGGAAAGAGGAAAAAATGGAATATAACAGGTAGGTAATTTCTTCAGCTTCTGTTCTCTAAGACTTAAATTAAGAGCAGATGATGAAACAGGTCTGTCAAATATAAAAGCCCTCCTCCTCTGGAAAGTGAAATCATAAAATTTATTATCCTGTATTTATAATTCAGATTAAATCAGACATAATAATTCCTGATACAAATAATAGAAAGGAAATCATTTGAAGTTTAAAGATGGTTAAGGGGCACACTCCTCCATGCCCCCAAATTTTAGACAGCATCTTCCTTGGTAGAGATCAAACGGTTCCAAAGCTATGAAGTTACAATGGAGAGTCTTCTTCCCTAAATAACCCTGGTCCTCTGCTGTTCTCTTCCTCTACGGTACCAGCCTCAGGAACTCTTTTGAGGTTATACAGAGTTCACTTCACCTCCCATGAAGGACTCACCATCACAGTGCTATTTTTCTTCTGATGGGTAATCTAATCTGACAGGCAATATCTTCCCATTATGGGCTCCCTTTCTGCCAGCTCAGCCTTTCAAAACTTTTCTGCCCAGTTTTTCTGTTTCAAAGGATTTTTTTCCCAAATTTAGCAAAAATCACAGAGGCATATTAATACTGGTATGATTTTCCATGGGCATCCTGGATTTAGTCAATAGCATTCTCATACTAAATCTCCTGGACCATTTAACATTGTATAAACACAAGGGACGTCCTGCTCTGGGCATATCTTTTCAGAAATGAATAAACACTCTTATTAAAGCACTTTCCTTTAAAAAAAAAAAAAAAAAAAAAAAAAAAAGGCCACATAGCCTATAGTGTTGGGGGGGCATTTCTTTCAAAGATTCAAGTTCTACTTCAAATTAGCTTTGAACCATGGACTAGTAATCAATCAGAAAATGAAGGTTCATATTTTATGTGATTTTTTTTTTAAATATATGAAGCTATAAAGATGACCAAATGCCTGGTAAAAGTCAGCAACAATATGCTAAATAGTCTTCAAGATTATAACATCAGAATCAAGCACCTCATTCTCTCTCATTTAGAACTATAAAATAAAAGGTTAGCTTTCACTGTGCTTAGTAGAATAAAACCAGTTGAACAATATATTGGCACTAAATTATTTTTTAAAATAGTCTAATGAGTGAAAAGCCAGTGTACAGATGATGTTAGTGTCTTGGAGCACATTTCAATAAAATTAATCGCACTTATTTAAATTGTACTTGATTCGCTTAGAAGAGAGGGGATTTCAAAAAATAGAAAATCTTAATAAAATTGGAAATGTAATTCCTAGCCTGACTTGCTTGTTTTCAAGCTACACACAAATACACAGTGCAAATACATAGAGTATGCACTGCCTCTCAGTCAGCAGACAGTTGGAAAGGGCAAGGAAGAATTTTCTGGAATGGCCTAGAGACATATGATGGGGTTAGTTCATTTTCACAGCCAATGATCTCATACACTTCTTTTCATGAAAGGTCCGGGGTACCTTTATTCTTTTTTTCCATTTGGGGTTGTTCAATGTTCACCCCCACATTGAAAAAGGGAAAAAAACACTGCAGATATTTAAGAGGCGACACACTCAACTCCCATCCTCCCTCCCCAGTTTTAGACAAGCAGCAACCTTTTTCCATTAATAGGACTTATTCTCTACCCACAAGTAAAACTTTTCCTCTAGGAACAGAAGCCATCTGGTTATGCACAGCAAATGCAGCCAGCTGACTTGTCTTCACTCACCGGGAGAGTGGGCAGGCATCTTCCTATTCCTCGGCACCCTTGCCACCACTGCCAGACCCGCCGGGCTCTGGGCCCCCAGCCTTTCTCCACATTTGAGCTGTTTCTAGTTGGAGGCTGCCTTCTATTCTGGGAGGCCTTATATTTGGAACAATATGGTACAATCACTCAGAAAAATACTGTTTCCCAAGTCTCAAGAAAGCAGATAGAACAAGAAGCTTAATGAGATGAACCACAATGACCACAATGGCAAGCTGTAACATGCACCTATAGCTAGAGTAAAAAATAAAAACAACAATCTGAAGTTTTGTGTGTTAGCGCTCATACTGATTTCTTTTAAGTGTTTGGTAAAGGTATGACTACATTCTCAGTCTACCAAAAAGTAGGTGATAAATTTAAAATTACAGAAAAAACTTGAGGCTATTTAAACAACTTAATTTCATGCACTTTACCTGTGAGAAACATAATTAATGTAAATCTTCCAAGTAGTTAAACTGTTTAACTTCAGAATTTAACAGAAATTTTTACAATTGGAAGCACTGTGCGCTTTTGTTAGGAAATACAAGTAAGATCTCCACATACACATATTCAAGAATAGTCAGAAAAACTGATCCTCGAATTTTCAACCACCTTGCTGCACACTGAAGAGTATGTAATAAGCTAAGAGGCCACCATTGCATTAACCTAACTGTTTTACATAGGAAATCTACATAATTATAAAATTCCTATCAACCAGTTAACTTCCAAATTCCTCTACTTATTAGAACTAGAGATCATACAACTAAAATAAAAAACGTGAAAAAATTTTTCCAGAATTTCAGCTTTTTCCATGAATAAACTATAATTCTATCAAAATAATCAGAAGCAAAATGTACCTTTTCCACATGGTTTCCTCTCCCTGTAAATTTTCACCAAGACTTTTAATAAAGGATAGTATGTCCCAAAGAATAAGAAAATAGTAAGTATTGAGGTTAATTTTGGGAAACTAAAAATGAGAATGTAATATCTTAGCTTTCATTGATTCATTTTCCCAGATGTTAGTCCTCTATTCTAAATCATACTGGTCTAATTTTCACTCTTCTTTAACTTTTGGAAGCTGAACACTAAAAAAACGTACCACAGTCTTAAATGAAGGAATACTGAAGAACGAAGTCTATCAGTTGGTACTCACAGAACTCTTTTCATCCTATGAAATTAGCATCAGGGCCTATCAAATAAATGATACGGACTCTATTTTCACATATGACAGAAAATTATACACTTGCACTAGGGTCATCAGGGTTATTTCAGTATAGCAACACTGACTTAAACATCGCTGTTTGGTGATTTCATATGTAAGTGCGCAATTTCCATCATCAAAAGAATTGTACCCAGGTTTATAACGTGGTCGATAGATTAACCTCCCAGTCCAATCTACACAGCTGTATTTTTGAGATGTCTATTAGTAAGTAAGGCAAAGTTTATAGTTACTTTTACAAATATGGAGATATATCATTTGGATTTGGTTCATTCCATGATTTATGTATCTTTCACACCTTATGTTTTTTGGATTCAACCACTGAATAAAATGTATAGGAATTGCTACTTTCATTTTTCCTTAATGGCTTTCTATTCTAACAAAACCTGTTGTCCTACCCATTAAAGTTATAATCCTTTAGAAGCCATTCAGATACTATATAGAGAAAGCACAACATTTCCCACTTTTGGAAAGCATACACTATAAAAATAATGGCTATATATTTAAGTATTATGAAAACTTCCATAGTAAATATATAGCATTATAATGTTACTAATCACATAAGAGGAAGCAATATACAAGGGCCAGACTCTTGTGGAAGAGTAAACTACTTGATGATATAACCATTTTCAAAGAAAAGGAACTCTTACAGCATCAGAATTATTGATTTTCTACTCATATCAGTGACTTTTTTTTAAAATCTAGGTACAAGGAAAACTGTGTGCAGGGACAACTTTTGAGTTCAAAATGGAGAAGACCAATTCTGGTCATCAATTGGGAAACATTTCCTAAATGTCTTATGGAAGTGACTTTGTTTTCTGAGGAATTTTGCTTTGCTTGTTTTTTTCTTTTTTTCTGCAGTTTCCTAAAATTTATAAGAAAGAATGATCCTATCAGTCCCACAGAAATCTGTATACTTGTCAGCTATTTTATATACAGATGAATAGCATATCTGGCAAATTATTTGAGATTACAAGATTGGTCTACCTTAAATGCTAATAGTAATTCTCTTCATCAAAGATTGTGTGGGAGGCAAGATTGTGATAGCTTACTAATGGTTAGTGCATATTATAGAAATAATGAATTCTATTGCTGTAAACAAACACCCTTGGACCAGGAAACAAAAGTATCCCTTAAAATATATGAGTACATCTACACCTTTTACCAAGGACCTGGAAGGTCTTCCATGAAAGTTGAAATTTGGTACATTTTCTATTATTGTCCTTAAAATAATTGACCTCTCCTTCAGATTCAAAGAAGAAAAATAAAGCCATTCAAAATTAAAAAGATCATCTAAACAAACTGAAAGTATATTATTTATTTTCTGACAGAGTAAAATTATTATAATGAATTTAAAGAGAACTGGTGAGATGAATGGAAAGTATTGTGATTAAGTTGTCCTTTGTGGTGTTTTATTATTACGTTTCGGTATGGCTATTTTTAGTAAAATTACTTCAATTAACAGTCTGAAGGTTTTATTCTTTTGCCTTATAAAGTTTTAAAAAGGCTACCTTTTTAATTTTGCTGTTACACACGCACCAAAACAAAAATAGGAGTCTTACGTTATAAGTATTTTTCTTATGATTTTCAAAGTGAAAAGATGTATGTACTTTGGGAACCATAGTGAATACAGATCTTCTTCAGCAAAAGTACTTCTATATTCTTTATAATAAAATAATTTCATGGTTATTTCAAATTCCGATGAGATCCATATAAGTTTTCTCTCCAAAATAAGAAAATTACACTGATCACTATTATGACGCAGTGTTTCTCTACACAAGGGTGGCTATGGATCCCATCCTGTCAAGCCTGTTTTCACCCTGAGTTTTATGTACTTTATAGGCAAGAACAATCACTAACAGAACAATCTTCAGAACAGAACAAAAGATACAGGAAGTGCAGAGATTTGTACCCTCCATCTCTCAGACCTATTTTTCATGAGCTGGTTGCAGCAATCACCCAACATTATGGGGAAGAAAGTAACAGCCATATAAACAGAGTCGTTGCCTAAGAAATACAGTGGTACTCTAATAATCTGGCTGCTGAAATGGAATTATTTTTGAATTATATAAAATTACTCAAATTTCACATCAATCATTTTATAAAATTCCTATCTATAATTATGGAGTATAAATCAAAAAGAAAAAGTATACACTTTAGGTAGGCAAGCAATGGAGAAAAGTCAAGAACTAAGAATCATCGAGTCTCTTTAAAAGTTTCAATATAATATACTATAGTCAATTGTTTTTTTTTTTTTTTTTTTTTTTTTTTTGTGGGTACCGGGGGGTCGACCTCAGGACCTCGCGCGCCAGCAGGCGCCCGTGCCGCTGAGCGATATCACCGGCCCCTTTTTCATATGTGGGTTCCGGGAGTCGAACTCGGGCCCTCGCGCTTGCCGGGCAGGCGCTTAAGCCGCTGAGCCATCTCACCGGCCCTAGTCAATTGTTTTTATACTCTACAACTACAGAACCCCTGTAATGGGGATATTGTGGGGGTTTTGTGTAAAATAAAGTGCTTCTGAAATTTGTGAGGAAAATAAAAGTGAAAATCCAGTCTTGAGAGGGAGGTAAAGGCGGCTAATCCAGGTTGCACTCCGTAATCACCAGGCAAACCACAGACACAAAGATTCCGCTGGGAAGACTGATGGGAAAAGTCACGAAGAATGAGCTATTCATTGGAAACCTCAGTAACAAAAAAAATCGGAAAGTAAAAAGTAACCTCTTTTTAATTAATGGGGATGGTTATCAGTCACTCTGACTTGAAGACTTCTATCTTGCTACCTTTATTAGGAAGAAGAGACGGGAAAACCAATTTTCACACAGATATTAGTGCAGGGTTTGCACGAGTCAGAGCTTATGGTCCCCAGATTGTCGAGGGTCACGGGTCGGAGAATCCTGCAAACTTCTCCGTACTGAGGCAGGGATTCAATGTTACATCAGTAACATCTCCCCTCCCAAGTATGACTATTGTGATGATAAATAGTATCATCTATTTAAGGATATACAAGTTCTTTAAGACCTAACAGTTTCTCTTTTCCTTGTTCTTAGTAGGTTATATATGTAAATAAAGAAAGCAAACACAAATTTTGCAAAAAAAATAGATGCAACATTTTTACATAGTCATGCTTCTTTTCTCAAATTTGAGTGAATTCCTGGTGTTATTCTTCTTCATAGGCATAATGGAAAACACTTTAAAATATCCAACATTATATGTTATATAAAATATACAAATCTCATAAAGATGATCATTTGTAATTTTATTTATGGTTTCTGCAATGGAGAAAACTACCAAAAAAATAAAGCTCTTGAACAACCCTTTATACTCTTTCTTTGTAGTTGAGAAAAAAATGTATTTTTTTTTAAATGACAATTCTTCCTGAGAGAAATTGTTTTCTATTCTGGAACAATGAAAGAGGGCTTCGGCCATGCCTAAGCTTCTTAATGAATATGTGTGTGTGTGTGTGTGTGTGTGTGTACACATATACACATATTTCCAACTGAGCAAAATCACATTCCATAAAATAATATAATGTTCTATAAAATGCAGGCTTACCATTTGATGTAAATCAGATGAAATCCATTTGTAACAAATTTTAGAGCCTCATCTTCTTGTATTTTATAGGAAACCAGCTATGGAAGCCTGCAGATTGATCAGCTAAAGTGGTTTCCTGTTACTTAAATATGTTTAATTTTTTATAAGCCCCAAAGCTTGGTCAAACTATCAGACAGTCCTAATACCTCATCAAAACACATACCTAGTTTAAGATGAGGGATGAATTCAGTCTTTACTTACTATAGGGCAAGCACAGATGCATCGTTTAATCTCATTAAGGAAAACAAGATTTTGCTCAGTTTGGTCAGTCTCCATTCTGACACACTGTAAAACTGCACTAGCACACAAATAGAAGCTCAGGTTATAATAAGCAACTTTAAAGGTCACCTTGGCAAACTAGCCAACAGATTCCCATGCATAGACTTGGAGGAGCAGGGACCTTCTACTTTGTTCTCATTATATTTTGTTGGTTGCAGTCAAAATCATCTTTCATTTAAATTAACTATAAAATCAATGCAATAATGCCTTAAATATTAAAAATATAGATTTATTTACTCACTTAACAAACATCTCACATTTATTAAGCACCAAAGGCAATATCATATGCAATGACATATAATTCCAATAAATTTTTTGAAACAGAAATACAGTGAGTTCAAATTATGGATTCTAAGGTCATATAGATTGAATTCTTAATCTGACACTTAGGAGCTGCACTTTGAATTTCCTCATCTATAAAACATGGATAATAATGGTACAATGTACAACGCTCTATAGTTTTAGTAACTTTTAAGAAAAGACCTCTCAAAGCACCGTCTGGCTTCTATACGTGTAAAGTATTTGCTGTCATTATCATGAATGTTTTTGCTTTGGTTGCCAACACATTTCATAATGTGTCAATTTACTTTCACATGTTTATTATATATAGCAGTAGTTCTGGGCCAGGGGCAATTTGCTCCCCCAGGGGGTACATTTGGTAAAAATATCTACAAACATTTTCAGTTTTTAAAACTGAGCAGCTTCTGCTAGCGTTCTGGGGAGTAGATGCCAAGGATGCTGTTAAACTTTGTACAGTGCACAGGACAGTCACCTCATGGGAAAGAATTATCCAGCCTCAAATGTTAATATTGCTGAAGTTGAGAAACTGATTTAGAAATAGAGAACTATATTGAAAAACTGCAAGGCAATACATCTCCTTGTAGATGCTTCATGTGAGAAGTTGCACATGAGCTTCAAACAACTTAAAACTCCCTAAGCTTCGGCCTCAAGTGGCTTAAGTATAAAGGCATCCATATTATCATCCATCAATAAGAAATTATTTTTTCTAACAAGTGGGATAAAACTTAACCCCAACATCCCACCATAACAACAATACTACAAGAGAAAAAAAAAAATTGGTAAGCACAGGGACATGGTCCAAAGAACGAGACCTAAGAGCAAAGAGATACAGCAAGCTGCAGCACCTTGACAACACTGAGAAAACAATCCCATATACAGAATGAAATTCGCAGAAGGTGCTTTGTGGACACTATGGAAGAAAATAAAGCTTCCTTAACAATACACCAGGCAAACATTCTGCACTTAACTTTAAGCAGTCACATTAGGAAAGAATAAAATTGCCAGCAAATAGAAGGGACCACCCTGATATACAAATAACATCCAATTGCCAAAGACAGCATTATGCAACATACAGAGAGAAATCAGAGAGAAATCTGCACAAAATAGTGATCACTGTCCTCTACACATGGCTAAGTGGTGTGGTCTGTTTACATGTTTGTCTCCTGGGTAGAGGACATTTTGTGAGCGTGTGTTAGTCCTAATGGCCCTCAATCACTATATTTCTCCTACATGGTAGGACTGTCCTATGTGCTGTCAATGAAAGGATTTAGTCTTGGCAATATGAGCTCCTACTACCTTTGAACACCTTCTATGACTGAATATAAAAATATACTGTACATGGAATTGAAAAACTCAATAGCAAGAAAACAAATAAGCCAGTTAAAAAAAATAGGTGGAGCAGCTGAATAGACATTTCTCAACAGGAGACATACAAATGGTCAGCAGGTATATGAAAAAATGCTCAGCATCACTATCCTCAGGGAAATGCAAATCAAAAGTACAATGACATACCATGTCACTCCAGTTATATGGCTATCATTAAAAGAGAAAAAGTTAAGTACTGTCAAGCATTCAGAAAAAGGGAGACTCATATACTATTGTTAGAAATGTAAATTAATAAAGCCATTTTGGAAAACTAAACATAGAACTTCCGTAAATTCTAGCAATGTCACCAGTGGGTATATATTCAAAGGCAATGAAATCAGTATGTTGAATTGATATCCGCACTTCACGTTCATTGTAGCATTATTCACAATAGCTGATAATGAAAACACTCTAAGTATCCATCATTGAATGGATAAAGAAAATGTGATAACACACCCCCCCCACACACAGAGAAATATATACTATATACTACATAGTCATAAAAGGATGAAACTGTCATTTGTGACAATGTGGAGGAACCTGAGGATATTACGCTAAGTGAAATAAACCAGGCAGAGAAAGACAAACATTTCTTTGATTGGTCCCTATTAGGCAAATCTGCATAATTTAAACAAAGTCTAAACTTCCATTTTTTCTTAGACATTTATTATTATCTGAACAAAACAAATTCATCCTGAAATTCTGAATCATCTCCATTGATTTTTAAAGCAAAAGTGAAGCTCAGATAACTGCAAAGATCACTAGGAATGATTAACAGAAGTAGAAATAAATTTTAGTGAGAGAGCATCCAAAGTACATGCTAATTCCCAATAAAAACGCTATGAAACTTCATTCATCAAGTGTAAAAATCTTTTTAAATATCATCTGAGGTGATTTTATTCTCAACTTCATTAAGTGTAGCCTGTAAGTTTCCAGGTAATTCCAGGTAAGGAAACCAAAAAAGTAATATTTATTCATTCACTTGTCATTCCTTATGCCCAATAATGGATAATAATGGATAAGTCTGTGGAGTCACAGTAGAGGGGGTATGGAGCTTTAATTCAGAAAACAAAATCTTAGACTGATAACACATCCATAGAAACACAAGTAATCCAGAACAACAGGAGCCTAGGATGTAAAACACAGAGTGGCAAGAGGTGAGGCTAACGTGTCATGCAGGAGTTAGATGAAAGAGAACTTTCTATGCCTTATGAAGGATTTGAAATATATTCTATGTAGAGCCATGAACTATAACAGAAAATGATTTGTGCTTTATAGATTGATCTAGTAATACTGTAGAGAATGATTTGGGTGAGACAAGACTAGCTGGGATGAAGTTCTGACTAGGAAATTAACAAAGTAAGTTCCAGTAAAAAATGATTTCTTATTCCCTGCACTGGAAACTAGCAGAAGGCATAAAAAGGGTGATATTGATGTATTAAAGGGCAGGACCCTGTTAATCTTAACATCTATCTGAATATAAACAGTAAGGTTGAAGTGAATCTAAAGTGGTTCCCAGCTTTCTGGCGGGGTCACAGCCTAATGGTTACACCACTGACCAGATTTAGAAATACCAAGAGAAGGAGCACCTCTCATTCCTTCCCCAGGTTTTTAATGTCAAGATCAAAGAGATGTTTAACAATGTAAAACCCTGAAGGAGTCTTTCTCACAGATACCCTGCAAATGGTTTTCTTGTAATATATAAGAGTTTGCAAAATATACAAATTATAAATGATCACTATATTATAGATGAAAATATCTGATTAAACACTGCAACTTTCTTGGAAAAAAAGAAAATTCTTTTGAAATATCATTATTCCAGGTGAAATTTACAGACATATAAATGTAGTCCCCAGGAAAAAAAATAAAATGAAAGTAATTACAGAAGTGGAGCAGGATGCCTTTTTATCAGAAGAGTTACAGAGGGCAAAGCTCAGGAAGAAAAGCTTCACTATCTTGAGAGGGCTAGGACAGCAAACATCTCGTGTCACCCGTAACACTCTGAAGCCAGAGCAACAACAGACAATAATAAAGAAGGCCTGGTAAGAACAGCTGTTAACTAATAGATAGGAAATGCAGACAACTACATCTTCCAACTGCACTTACATACATTCTGCTCCTAGGTAATGAGTTTATGTCTTTAATTTTTGATTTTTTTAAAAAAAACATACAACTTCTAAGGAGAAACACTGAAATGTCTAGAGTGAGCAAGGATGAAACATCTAAATTGTGTTCTGATCAAGTTAACATTAAGTGGTAGAAAGTTCTGTTATTGTTGCTGAAAAGAACTTAAGTGAATACCTTTACCTTTTGGGTTTATTAAAAAAAAAAGAAGAAAGGGCATGATTAGGACATAGAATACAAGGGCATGGAACTGAATTACCAGTGTGCATGCAAAAGAAAAAAAGGGCAATGCTAATTAATATTGCATTTAACTACAGAGCACAGCCCATTAATAATTGTGTTAAACACCTCAGCATGGCATCAGAGGCCAGCAGAACACATGCAGAGCTAGAGACCCAGGAACTAAAGCACTATTTAAAATAAGTACTTGTTGAGTTGACTATGAAATATTAGATGGTAAGGTGGTATTTTCTGCCATGGTAAGAAGGTCAAGACAGACACCAATGGAGAGGTAGAAAAGAGTCAACTTCGAACAAGGGTAGCTACAATAATAGGTATGTATCAGTAACACAAATAAGTATAGTTGCTTGCTAGACTACAGTTCCACGCATGCCATCTTTGCAAGCTCTATGTTAGAGTATTAACAATGATGTTATGCTTACAGATACACTTAATATAAGAGTGGCCAAAATGAATCGAGGCAATGTAGCCCGTGCCTACTTAGTGAAAATAAAATTGCCAAAAGAGAAGAATGAAACTGGCCATTAATGAGAACATTATCAGAATACAAAAGTTCTTTTTGGTTGTCAGTTCCTTAGAGAGGCCTTTTCCAACTCCACATATAATTCCCACTCACTGCAGGTGTGCTACAATTGTAAACCCTGATTTTGTTTTTTTCATAGTGATTACCACCTCCAGGTACTACAAATGCATGGTTTTTAAAATAATCCACATATTAAACTATAAGTTACAAGAGGTCAGAGACTGAACCTTTCTTACTCAAGACCATATTCCTCTTGCCTAAAACAGTGTCTGCGCATAAGAAATGTTCAAAAAATATTTAAGAGATGAAAGATGGAATGAACGGCCTTCAGTGACCTACAGAAATCCCAATCCTATTTGTTAAGGGTTGTTTGGATATACTAAGAAAAGTAACAATGCCCACTAATCACCTGTCTTTCATTGAATATCCCTGTACCAATCTGATAATAAATGCCAACATTTCTCATGTCAAATAGCAAGATCTATTTGAGATTCTGGAGATAAAAGACAGTATAGATAACTGAATGAAAAATAATTTCACCTTCTCTCTCTATACAAATTTTGGCCACATGTTAATGTCACAACCCAAAGCTGTCTGGTTAAAAACAGTTTATTATTCCTGATGTTTCTGGGTGAAAGACTAGAAAGAAATCAGATGGCCAAAATTCTAAAGGCATTACCAAAGAAAAGTTAACCCTGAACCTGCACAGCCACATTTTTCTGAAAAGTTGACTGAAAAAGTTCTGGAAAGTGACATTGTGAAGTTTTAAGAAAGCCAAATTTTAAGAAGAAACTTCTAAGAATTAGAATTTTTACAATAGTATTATCCTAGAGAATAGATCAACCAGTCAGTTTTCCAAGTCAGTCAGAGCTGTATAGGAAAAAAGTGCAAAAAGTATTTTTCTAACACAAGAGAAAAATGACCCAGAGACTAATGAGCCCCATAAGCCATTCATTGCCTGACCTCAGCAAGTCACTTGTCCTCAGTGCTAAAAGGGAGAGGCCTATCAATTAGTTTCATGCGGTGGCTGTGAAGGGTGACTAATAAACCTGATTGCAAAGCACTCTGAAACACGAAGTACTACAAAGAGGCGTGATAATTGCCAGGTTGCCAGCAGGCACCATCGAAGCATTGTGAATGCATTTGGCTAATCTTTCAAGTTTTAATTTATAAATCATAAGCGTATATATTTATGGGGTACAATGTGAACATCACACTGCCTGATCTTTTTAAACTGTCTCTTTGCCCTTGGCTCTTCTGATGTCCTGGTGACAAAGACAAGTAAATGAGCACCCTTCTCACTTTGCTATAAGTCTCTGGTAAGCCACAGAAACAATGCTGGAGACCTACTATCCTTTGTTCTACCCTGTTCATTCCTAAGCACTTACAGAACCTGTTCCATGAATTGATGATGCATAAACGGCCATCCAAAGGCTTTTTCTGTTGCTTAAAAGCACACGAAACACAAATCTCAGAAGTCAAATATATGACAAAGATCATGGGAAGAGAGAATATGAGTGTGGATGACCTCGAAAATGCAAAATTCACTTAATTTCTACCAATGATCTGCCAATTTTCCATTCTTCTGTGAAATATCCACACTTAAGGAAAATGGAAGATTAATTGATTTCAGACCTCCTTAGACAAATGCTTTTCCTCACTCACTGATAACCGTGGATTTAGAAATTCTCTCATCTGTGAAGGGGTACATAGAAACCCACATTCTTTCCAAGCTGCCATGCAGATGATATCTATTTCAGAGACAAGTCTGTCTCTTGTTATTTTTCTAGCATCTCTCTAAAACATTCAAGACTAGCAGGGGGCCGGTGAGATAGCTCAGTGGCATAAGTGCCTGCCTGGCAAGCGCGAGGTCCCGAGTTCGACTCCTGGTACCCACATACAAAAAAAGGGCCAGTGATATCGCTCAGTGGCAGGGGCAGCTGCTGGCACGCGAGGTCCTGAGGTTGACCCCCGGTACCCACAAAAAAAAAAATAACAAAGACACAAAATTAATACACTCAATTACTTACTAAAGTATAGCTACAGTCACCATAGATAGGAATTTTACAAAAATAAATATTTCCTACTCATCTGTACCACAACAATCATCTCTTTTATAAAGAGGGTCTTGCTTTTTCAAGACAAATGCAACCATCTAGATCTCCATCAAATTTTCATCCAAAAACTTCTACTTCCCTAGTTTAATCACAGCACATTTCCAATCCCAATACTGACAACTTAGGGCATGTTTGGGACCAACAAGACAAGGAAACTTAGACTAAAGAAAAAATAAATAGCAAACACTTATTGGAAAGAGTATATGTATACAATAAAGTCTTTACAGATGAAAATTATAGGAGATACACTGTAAGGCAATTATCAGTGTAGATTTTACAATTGACAATGAACTCATAAATTGCCTTTGACAGAAAGTGCCACTGAGCCTATATAACTTGGTACCATGTTAATATATGATGCTAGCGAGAAGCAGCATGAAGAAAAAGCATATTAAATAAATGATAGGTTTTAGCTTAACGGTTTTAGTACTCAAGGGCCTTGAGTGGAGGCTTAGTAAATAATTCTTAATAGAAAGTTTAGGGATTATGAGTTTATTCTAGAAATTTTACAAAGTACTGTATTTCTACATCTGTAAATAATGGAAATTTTTTTTAAAAAACTATCCACTTACCTTTGTTAAGTGCGAAATTAATAAACAGTGTTTTCTGGGGCTGTCTGCGCTCATACTGGGGTCACAGAGATGGTGGCAGTGTTCTCCATTGGCTCAGCCCCATGAGCCTACCTTTGGATAGGGAGCCACTGTTGTCTGAAGATAGTTTCATTCACTATCCTTTTTTTGTGTGTGGGTACTGGGGATCAACCTCAGGATGTCACGCGCCAGCAGGCACCCGTGCAGCTGAGCGATATCACCGGCCCTTTTTTTGTATGTGGGTTCTGGGAGTCAAACTCAGGCCCTGGCGCTTGCCAGGCAGGCGCTTATGCCACTGAGCCATCTCACCGGTCCTCTTTCACTACCTTAAGCCTAGACCCATGAGTTTCTAATTTGCAGCCTCCCTGAACCTGACCTTGGCTCTTCATTGACTTCTCCAGTGATGTCCTTACTATTTTCATGGCTCCTACATTCAGAACTCTTCAGTATTCCAGTATTCTCTCAGCTAAGAAAATTCCCTCATCCTTACTGGGTTCTACTTTGTTCCAGGCTCCAAATCCATGGAAAAAAACAGCTGTTTACCCCAGGCTTCTAGGGTTAAGCCAGGAAATGGAGGTGGGAAGAAATAACTACTATTGGTCAAGAGGCAGTCTTTTCAAAATTGTTCCTTTAAAATCACTCCATTTGTATCCGTGGTCCACTTCTTCCCTCTGGGAGAACCCTTGTCTGCAGACTCCACAGTACAACATGAAAATCAACTCCCCTCTGGTATTGTGATTCCAGGAGTGCTTAGTTGAGACATATAAATAATGCAGCCTTCTTTTAGAATTTTTATCTTAAGATTTTTATAACTTCTATCATATAGGTTCATGGTACAGAAACAATTTTTTAAAGAGAAGAAAAAAAACAGAAAGGAGACAGTTAACCTCCTTAAAGTCCTCGGACTATTTTTGTTACTTTTACTTATCTAGCTATTGTTAGGTAGCAGTTATATTAGCAAAAAGATTGGACAGATAAATGTACAGATTAAAGAAGAAATATGAATCTGACTCAAATGTAGTACCAGCAAAAACAAAGCGACTGCTACTGTCTTCTCATGACCTAAAATGCCTCTCATTTACTACAGAACAACATGCAAAGCAGGAGTTCCAATGTTTGACTGATAACAAATGACTAATAAGCTCAGGACCAGATGGAAGCCACTTTGGACTGCTGAAAAGCTGATTCTAAAAGAGGAGCTTTTTTAATAGCCAAATATATCAGCTATTGTGACACCCAAGGAGGGGGTCTTAATGTCAAAGACAGATAATTTTTTCATTTAAACATTTTCATATGGTAAGAAATTTAATATCCATAACTATAGAGATCTCATAAGTAGAAAACATAAAATGGACACTCAGAAATAAATTACAACCCAGTAACTTCAATCACAAGTTGTGTGGGAATGATGGATCCTTATACTTTCAGATGCCTCATAAATAACGAGTGCCAAAAATTAACAGACACTCAAGTTAGAATATGGATGACAACTTTCTGATAAAAAAAAACTTTTTAGACAAAAGCAGTTTTAGCAACTTTGTGTTTTGAAATGTATTATTTTGTTTGAAACAAGCCCCACTCACTTTCTATTTCTGTTTTCACCTTAATCCTATTTTAATACATGATTCCTTAGCCAGTAAAACAAACTTTCGTCAATAAGTTCTACAAATTGCAAGATAATTGGTGATGGCAATTCAGGGTCATTGCCAGTTGGAAAGGAATTTGGAGAGGCTTAAGACTGGGCTTTCTAAATGGCTGCTAGTGAAGACAGTGGCTTCTGTGTGCTCATGGAAGCTGGTTTTTAGTGGCAAGGGAAACCAGTTAGATGAAGATTTTGACATTTTGAGGAGCACATGAAATCTGCTGCCCCTCAACTATTATTCACTTAAACATGTACCTGGCTCAGGATCTTGATCTTGACACATTTATCAAAATCAGGCACAAGAGTGTGGCAAGACATCTTTCAATTCTACATAAAGTATTTGTTTGTTTTCTTGTGGCAATAAATGATGCTTAATGATTCACAGATCAAAAAGACTTTAATTGTAGAAAATGCTACTATCATATTGATTTGAATACTTTATTACCTTACTATTTTGTTATCTTTTTTATTTTAAATGTATATTTTATGTTCATTTTTTAATGCATTGATCCTAGTGGGTTTTAAATATGTGTTCATTGTCGTAAGTCTAAAGAAAGGCCCTATTCTTTGTTGGCTATTACTCCAGATGCTTCAGTCTACAGAATGAATCTAATAAATCAGATATCCTCTGAAAAAATGTTTTATTCCTTCACATATTGTTTTTTCTGTGTATTAAAAGTATAGCTGATTTGGATTTATATGCTGGTGCTCTTCCGTTATTTTCCTCAGTGCAGCCACACTGCAAAAACCTGATATGTGATACCATGTCTTTGTCATCTCTTTTTCATAGTAATTTATTTTGTCTTATCCCAGAGTTGAATTTGGGAAATATGTTACATATTTAAATAAGGAGTATATTAGTTGATTATAGATCACAGATAAATAAAAGTTGATTTTCTTGTATTTCCTCAATTGGCATTCTCTTTCATAGTAATTTATAAAATTCCCTCTGTGAAATATCAAATCCCCATTTTTTATATGCAATCTTTGATATGTTTCAAGTGTCATCTTTTAAAAATATATCAGTTTTAGTGTCCAAGAGAAAATATCTTACTTTCAAGTCTTTATCATTTGTACCAAATTTTAAGGAATTTTCTTCTCAAACAATAATACAAATAACACTGCAGTTTCTACAACTAAATAGATTGTTCATGATTTGGGACTCTTTGAAATACTGCAATTCACAAACCAGTTTTAAAGTACAGCTCAGCGGTGCTTGTAGGATACTCTGGTCACCATGGTGCAGCAAGGAGCTCCGCATCCACTAGAGATGGTGGCTGCGCTGACAAACCAGCTACATTTCCAGTGGACTCCTCTTCACCCCTGGCAGAACTAACTCAATCTGTACCACTTATCTTTATTCTTTAAAATGCAGCCCTTCAATCTGGAGCCTAATAACTTTACAAGGATATAAGATATAGACCCAAGCATTTTTATGTCTGTAGGCTTGAGATGATCAAGGGCAAAGGAACTACACTTAGAAATTAAGAAAGTAAGGCCTTTGTACCTAACAAGAATGAATCCTCAAGCATTTGTCACATTCATTTTAAAGTATGTATATCATAATGGAAAACTAATGTCTTTATATTCACTGTATTTGATTTATATAAAGAATTAAACATTAAAAGGATTACATACTATCTCTCAAAATACACATAAGCTAACACTACTCGGGCTAGTATGTGAAGCTACTATATGTATATTTGATGTGAAATGCACCTCAAACATAATATATCTATGACTGTGTTATTTAAACAGATTTAATAGATGTCTGATGAAATTTTATTAATTTAGTATTCAATGAGATTTAATAACCTAAAGTGATATGAACAGGCATTTACAAACAAAAGACCAGAATGGTGTAGCATTTTAAATTTTAAGGAATTTTAGTATCAAAACAAAAAGGATACAATTATTTTGCATATACATCACACATAAATGCAAACTTTCTCCAGATAAAGTTATAGATTTGCAGAACTGAATAGAACCTTCAACATCACCTGTGACAACTCTCTTTCATAGGTAAGGTATATAAGGTGGAGGGAGATTAGGAGTATCATCCCGCTTTAGCAGCTAATTAAGGACAAACCCAAGCCAAGATTTAGTTCTTGCAAATCCCTCTTCCACGTCCTTTCAGGAAGTTCTCAGTGCCTCTTTTAACAGAACCCAGTGTCATCATTGATTCTGTCTCAGCTTTCTAAATATGATTTAGTTATGATTTGCTTATCTTTCATACAATGACCGCTTTTAAAGTATGTCTCAAATGACACAAATTCATATACTTAAATTGTCTTATTTTCCTAAAGAATACAGATATTTGACTATCTTACATTTATTATGTATATTGTGGTAATAGTTAGGTAATATAAATGTTGCCTAATTACATTTGTCTACTTTTCATATAAAGGATACATAATTACCAATTATTAAGAGGCACCAACTTTAATTTTTAAAGCATTATTTTATAAGCATGTTTGCCTTGCTCAGGCTACAATACGAAAGAAACTAGAAAGATAAGACTTGTAGATGAAAAAGGTCTACATCTCATAGGAAAGATCAGAAGCAGAAAGAAGAGAGCAGCTTGATTTAGACACTTCCAGCTCATCAGTCAGAGAGGGAATAACCTGTGGCAGGAAATAGACATCAAGTAAAACTGTGTTCCACTGAGAATCACAGCCCTTTCAGGAGCTGCCGCAAAGCCAATGTTCATAATTTACTGCTTTCGTGATATCTGTATTTTTATGGTATTCACAGAAAATTAATTAAATTCCAAAATCAAAACTATGCACTATTTTCTACTTTCTATGAGCTCATTACATTACATTTTACAAATGGGAAGATTATTTCATGTTTAACTTTTTATTTTTGGCTTTGCTTTGGAAAAGCAAAAGAAGAGTAGAAAACCATTTTTACTGTTACAAGGCAATGTTACATTCTTTTATAATTACCTGTCAAATTTTGCCCAAATATTCTTTGGAATTTCTTCTCATTCAACTATCTATGATTCTTGTTAATATGACTATGCAACAAAGCCTGATGCTGAATAGGATCCCATAAATTTTTTGGCAAACTCTTCCAAGCACAGGTAACAAAATGTTGCATTTTTATGGCTATTTACAAATCAAAAATAAACTTTAATGTGCCCTACCAACAGCAAGAGTTATAATGCACCAGTACTATTATAAAAAGAAACACTGTTAAGTATAAATGGTTAATAACAGCCCTTGATAATTCAGTGAGGTACTGCTAAACTCAATGATTCCATGAGTTAAAGTATGGTAAGCAGTATAGCCATATTTTCTCCTTGTGTTTTTATTTCACCTATATTCTCTCATTACAATGAGGATTTCTTATGACACATCAGAGATTTATAAACATGAAACTTTAAGCATGAGGGGTGGTAAAAAAATGTCACAAATACTCTCGCTTGGAAAACCTTCATGCCAATTGGACAATTTTTCTACAAATTTTACCCTGAAATATTCTCTAATAAGACATTTAGCTTTTCCTTTAACCCAGTCTCATTCATTCAGGTTCTCTAACATGATTTTGCGGCCATAAATTTACTATCCCTATTTGTTTTCCTCTTCTGTTCCAATACACCCGCACCCCTTGTTCAGCTCCCATCTGTCTCCTGAAAGCTCTACTGAAGTATCCATAAAAGACTTTCCTTTCTTTAATTGTTTAAATCATCCACAAGCACTATTCATTTGGTGGAATGTATTTCTTCTCAAATATGTGTCCAGTAGCAACCAATCTTTAATGGATTTACCTAATTTTTTCCTATCCATAGCATCTTTTTTTTTTTTTTTTTTTTTTTTTTTTTTTTTTGTGGGTACCGGGGGTTGACCTCAGGACCTCGCGCGCCAGCTGGCGCCTGTGCCGCTGAGCGAAATCACCGGCCCTTTTATCGTATGTGGGTTCTGGGAGTCAAACTCGGGGCCTCGCACTTGCCAGGCAGGCGCTTACGCCCCTGAGCCATCTCACCGGCCCCGATAGCATCTTGATTCTACCCAGGTTGTGTGACATAATTAAGGTTGCTATTCATGAAAAAAAAATAATAATAATTCTACACATGTTATTTCTCAGGACACTAGAATGGTAATTTTTGCACAAGTAACAGTTAAAAAATACCACCACTTGTTTTAAGCATCCCTGAAAATGTTATTTTGTGTTTTTTTGTGCAGCAGTTACAAATATTTTTCCAGAGCAAGTCCATCCCTAAAAGATCCATATATTTATGGCCCTGCAGGACAAAAAAAATATTGCTAAATACACATAAAGTCAGAAAATGTGAAAAGGAGAAAGAGGCAAAAACAATAAATAAATATCTCCACTGCAGAAAAGGGTAAGTGCATGAGGGGAATGCATGTGTCAGAGAGAATCCACCCATCTCTGCCCAGCATGCTGCTAATATCTGCGTAAGCATCCAGGAGAGTTAAGGGAGGGCTTCATAGATGAGATGCTGGACTGAGGCTGTGTTGCCATGGAATTGAGAAGCTCAATTTCCTTGGCTCCTGTGTACTCTCCTCATCACTCTGGCAAAGATGACAGGTTCTTTTTCTTTGTTCAAAAACTGCTCTGGAAACAGCCCTGCCTCTTTCCTAAGGCACTGAAAGACTGCATTGTGAGGCCACAATGTAACCAAATTACATGAGAGGGAGATTTTTTCATTTCCCTTGCTAAAATTAGACTCTTCTCTGTGTGTTAGCACTACAGAAATAGCAACACTTGCTGCAAGGAGCCCACTCAGTGGGAATACCAGTCACCATGTCTCTCAAACAGGTCTGCTGAACCCAGAACGGGCAAGCAGGCAACAGCAGGCAGCAATCTGGTACCTTTACAGATTCTGTAAAGCGGCTGTCAAATGTTGGTCTTAAGAAGTGGATGGTTTGTTTCAAAAAGGGTCTCAGAGGCACAAAGCACATATAAGACTTGCAAAACAGATATTGGTGCCAGAGCTTTTAATCAAAGGGAAGATTTCCCAATAGGACTTTTAACAAATGTACTTAATTGACTTTGGAGTTGTAGCAAACTGCTTGTTTTATTCTCTTGCCATCTTCATGATGCAAAATCATTTTGTGATTATAAGTCAATACAGAGTAAGTGGGAATACTTAAAAAATAATGATATTTTACCTCAGAGTTATATCTGAATGTTTCTGGTACCTTCAAAGGCAGCACTAGTTTTATAATAAAGTCATCAGGTAAGTACTCTAGAGTACCCATTTAAAGATATTTAACATTTGGATAGAATTCTTCACTGCAGATGCAGCACAAAAACATACTAGCTACTCCTAGATTAATAAATCCTGTGACTACTAAGAAAAAGACAATGGAATAAACAAAAAGATCTAAACAAGGTTTTTTATTTGGGATAAACAAACATATTTCAATTTTCAAACATCAATTTTAAAAGCACCGGTGTAACTATCTGCCCCATACCCACCTCCAGCTCACTCTGAAAGGCCTCTCTGACCACATTTTGTCACTCATGAATTTCTCCTGCAACTATGAATATTTGTGAGTATATAGTAAATTTTTATGATTCTTAAGTGATTTGGAAATAGGTTCAGGAGAAAAGAGGCCTGTAAAATGCACTTTTTACATTTGTGATGGATACCGTTGTTTATGTGAAATCCTTTGAAATAGTTTTAAATGTGATCTTAAAAAGGTTTCTATTAGTTTATGTGCTCAAGGAAGAATATCCTAAATTCTCAATATCTTTATCCTTTGCACCAAAAAGGTATTTTACTTTCAAATAATATTATCATATATAATACTAAAATGATATTTCCTAAAAATAATAAGACTATATCTACCTTAGGATACTGTTGAAATTTTGTGTCCACAAACTAGATGTAAAGTACAGCTCAGGGCCGGTGAGATAGCCCAGTGGCATAAACGCCTGCCTGGCAAGCGTGAGGTCCTGAGTTTGATTTCCGGTACCCGCATACGAAAAAAGGGCTGGTGATATCGCTCAGCGGCACGGGCGCCTGCTGGCGCGCGAGGTCCTGAGTTCGACCCCCGGTACCCACCCAAAAAAAGAAAAAAATAAATAAGTAAAGTACAGCTCAATATTCTTGTAGGCTACTGTGGTCACCACAATAGAGCAAGAAATTCTGCATTCACTGAACATGACCTGACCCCTTACTTCTTGTGGGTCCCTCTTTCCTACTGCACAGAACCAACTCAATCTTTACCACCGTCCTCTATTCTTAAATAGACAGTCCATCATTCTGAAAACTTGACAACTTTTCATGGATATGAGCATGGACCCAGCCAAGGCTTTATTTACACCTGGACCTTTCTTCATGAAATTTAAGATTTGGGAATAACTGTGTCATTTACAAATGAAGAAATTAGTCCTTTGCCCTTTGACCTGAAAGAATCTCAAACATTATACCCATCATGTGTATCTTTAAATATGCATATTGCTAGGGTAAAGTTGTGATTTTCTATCATTACACACAATTTTATATGAAGAATAAAAATAAGTATTAAAAATGAGATTTCTTCCTGCAAGTCAGTGCTTTACATAAGCAGCCTAAACTCTAAACTCTCAGTAAAGAATCTGGCCACAGCCACAAAAGATACTTGACAGACCTGGGATTCTTACATTAGCTACATTCTCATTTCTGTTTATCCAAAGACAAATGGACATACTTTTATAAACCTGGGACTTAAAAGAACTGTCTCCTAATCAAGGCACAGTGGCAAATTCTTATAATTAAAACTCAAGTGTTCAATTATTGAGACTAATTTATGCAGGAATGTCAGCATTTCGCTTTGAATTGACCTTGCAAATCAGCTAACATCATGCAGTCAAAAAGTTTCTGCAAGGAAATCTCATCAGACACATTTGTAACAGTGCCAATGACATTTAAGGATAAATTGTATATGCATTGGTGCTCTCCAGACCAGGTCTCAACCTTCCATGAGGATGCTCTTCACATGATTCTCACTGCTGCAAGATCCTTTTATTTTGTTAAATCCTGAGGCTCATCTACCATCAGTGCTCATGACAGTTTGTACTTACAGAAGTAACAACTAGTAGTTCTGTCATATCTATTTTAGCTGTAAATCAAGGCAATAATCTCTGACATAAAATTTAACAAAAATATTATTTTTGAACTGAGCTCTATTATATTTTTTGTGTACATCCTGTAGTGTATTTTGAACAATGGATTTTCTTTCTATTAAAGTACTTTGACATGTAACTAGCCATTTAAATCTAAAACACTGTTTTCTCATTTTTAGCACCTCTGAAATCAGCAAAAATCTGACATGATAAAATTGATAACATCTTTTTTCTTTTGTAATGATTCATAAAATAATGGTGACACACAAATAGCATCTTAGATCTTAGATTCGATCTTTCTTAGCTATTTCTTAGACAAAAAAAAAAAAAAAAAGAAAGAAAGAAACAAAGAAAAGACAATTTTCCTGACAGCAAATAGCAACACATTTAAAGGCACATACTGAACATTTTAACTGGAGAAGTTGTTTAATCTCTCCTAGTCTCAACTATGCAACGGCAATGTATTTCAATATACACATATATCAAGTACAGTGGAGGACTCTTCTGATTTTCCTTTAACAATTTTAATAATAACCTTTACAGAGTTTTAAAAATCAATCTTGTAATTATATATATATGCATTTTAATGTTTGATGCGAGCCTCAGTTCCCAATCAAGGGAGACTAAAAATCATTAATTACTTTTTTTTAATCTTTTAACTTTTATATTCTCAGTTACCTGAAAAGATGGTGTAAACATAGATAATAAAACATATTTTTTAGCTTTGAAACAGGAAAGAAATTAGATGTTTTCAATCAAGGGCCCTAGAACTGTCAGACTCTGAATCCAATACAAAAGGCAAAAAAGCAAAAAACAAAAAACAAAACAAAACAAAAACTTCTACCAGTAGTATTTTATTTCATGAAACAAATAATCTCTTCTATCATTATAAATTTTAACACACATTCATACAGTGAGAGAAGGAAGAGAATAGATCCATTAATCTCATGATTTTTATTTGGCCAACTGAAGAGAGAGAAAAGCATTCTTCCACACAGTACATGATATCCCAAATCATCATTAGTGAGCAAAAAGATCTTAAAAACAAAACAAGACTAAAAAGAATTAAAATGTCTTTCCGAAGAGTCTTTGAAGAAATATTTGAACTTCTTCTCTTGAGATATAAATGCATCTGTCTTTTTATTTAAACTATTGTTTACTAGTTATTGGAGCGGTAATTTTCCTTTAGTCACTTACAAAAGAATTCAGAAAGAATGCTAGTAATTAATTGCTTAGAAAACTCCATTTTATAAAATCTTAAAATGCATTACTGTCTTCATGCCTGTAATGGAAACTAACCTAGAATCAGTAGATTTCTGCAACTTCTCAACAAATTATTTTCTGAAAACCACCACCTCAAAAGAGTAACATCATTCTTGTAAATTTAACAGCCCATGGAAATAATTGTTAGTGAAATATATGACAAGACATTAAACATTCCAGAAAAAATACCAATTTACATTTATCACAGAAAAATAAATGGGGTCCACAAGTAAAAACTCAATTACTGACATTGTTTTGTTGTACAAGAAGAGTTCAATTACACCACAAAAAATTTTAAAAGTACTAATTTAATGAAGATGTGAAACCTTTAAAATACCTATAGATTTACTTAGCTCATGGATTAGGAAAGTTTGGATTTGAATGAGTCCATTCCTTATTATCTACAAACTACAGGCATAATGTATATTAATAGTACCAAAGTGTCTTTATCTTCCATTTATCTTTATTTTTTCTTCCTCCTCTTAAAATTAGTTCACATTCTTATTTCAGACATCCATAACCTTTAGCATACTACTTAGAAATCTGGATATTATGATGACCATCATGGAACATAATCACACTCTACAAAATGAATGGCTATTTACAAAATGATTTCTAGCATTTAAAGGAGAACGTGTAATTGAGACTTTAAATTGCAAATAAACAACAACTCAAATGACACTGACTAGCTATGAGCTTCTGGAAGTCACCCACCTGGGGCAGCATGCGATTTTCTTCCTCCAGCTGTCTTACTCTTGCCTCCAGCTGCCTAACATAGGACAAGGTTGATTCTAAAATTAAAAAGAAAGAACTCACATTATCCACACAGATCTTATTTAGTGCACTGTCAGGATATTTTCTGGCTTGATTTGTTCAAATCAAACTAAGCAAATACTTTGTCTACTACTTTTTTAAAAAAAGGAAAAGGATTATTCCCAGACGGTTCCTGCCTGGCAAGCACAAGGTTGTGAGTTCGATCCCCAGTACCAAAAAAAAAAAAAAAAAAAAAAAAAAAAAAAAAAAAGATTCTCCCCAGAGAAACAAAAACAGAAGCCACTGAAACTATAAGCAGTTTTGGACAATTATACAGTAATGAGAAGTATTAGAGAAATTTCTAGATGAGATTTCAGGCTCTTACATACTAACCAGCCCTCAGAATATTAGGCATCTCATAGACATTCGTCCCTGTGTTCTCATTTTGTGTACTTTGCATTTTCAATTTGTCCCATACACTAGACCTATTTGGAATGTGCTCTATAGCCAAACAAAACTCTGAGGCTATATTAAAAATAAGGGGAAAATGCCAAATATCTAGTTCCCTTCATTTTTCTAATGAACATTTCAAGTTTTAAGAGCAATATTTGTTCTTCTCACCAATCTATAGATACTAACAGTTGTAAATATTTAGATTTTTTATTTGATTTTGCCTGAGTGTGACAGAGACCCAAACTCATCCCAAATGTTTAGGTAAGCCAGGGAAAATGTACTGAAATTGACTCTTGTTTTCAATTCTTCACAAACTTAAATTATCAAAGGTCAGAATCAGCATCTTGCCTAGTTTCTGTATCTCTTTGTCAGGAAAAAAAATGGTCATGGGTAGAAGAAAGTGGAGTTTCACTTTGGAGAACAACCTTACAGTAACTCACCTTCATTAAAATGAAAATATTCAAGTGCATCATATAACATAATTGCAAGTCATTCATTTCAAGTGTAGTAAAATGTACATTGCAACAGAATCCCTCCAGAGTGTATTTCCATAGTTAATATTAAAGCAGCAGAACCTCTCTCAGTGTTCACGTCCTTTGGCCTCAAAATCACAAAAAGCAAAATATAAGATAGTAGTACATTTAAGAGGCAAGTGTTTGGAGCCTCTAGTAATCTGAAGTTACGATACTGATGCAGCATTAATACCTTGATTGGAAATTCTTTCATTACATTTTACACAGTAGTTGCCTATTTTAACTCAATTCCTTTTTGTGTGTGACTTCCAAAGCAATAAGCTAACATTTTATTTTCTTATAAGAAGTGCCAGTCTTTAATTCACAAATACAACAATTAAGTTCATTGCTGCTGCAAACACAGCATACATATTTGACAATGATTTGCAGAAAGCGCTCGTCACTGACATTAATGTAAGGACACATCGATCTCATACTGATAGAGAAGGTAAGCCTTGAGCGTTCTTCACACAAGCATATAGAAACATAAGGTAAATAAAACCAAAGACCTTTGCTAGAGACGTGCTTTTATTTTGTCTTAATGAAATGGATGCTGCTTTATGGAATTTTCCAAAGGGTGAAAAAGAAAGCATACAGCATAAATGAACAGGAAAATTATTGATTTCGTGATTCTGCTTTACTCTACCAAATGAATAAATGATTTGCAGATTATCAAGATGTGAACATAGATTGCCTGATCTGCACAGTTTTGCAAACCCAGCTCTCTCTTCTAGAAAAAACAACCACTTGCTAAAGACCATCCAGATGAAAAACTGATTGGCAACATTCTATTCAAACCACAAAAAAATAAAATGCTTTTCTCCTTCATTCATGATTTACAGCTTAGCTTTATGGGCCCTACAATGCACTATCACTAATGCTATGATTCTTTAATCAGTGGGAAAAACTATACAGAGTGATTCAGACAATATTTGAAAAAAGCCACTGAATAGTCTTTTTTTTTTAATTGAGTAGCTATCTTTAGTTACTTTAATCTATTTCTCTCTTTTAAATCCTTGCAGCTTATATATTTGGTAGTTTCACTAAGTCTACACTTAAATAATGAAAGTATTATATATGTCAGTTCAGAGAAAAGGGAGGCAAATTCCCAAGTATGGAAAACATTCTCTAACCCCCAATTTTAATGTTAATTATAATGGATCAAGTCCAAATCTTCATTCCAAATCATTTATGTAAATGTAGACTGGGATAGGAAGAGATAGGGAGTATTTTTAAAAAGTTAAAATAATTTTTAAAATTAGCTTTACAGTGAAGGCAAAAGTAAAGAAAGTATGAGTTCTTCCCTTTCAAAAATATTTATCCTTTTACTGCTTTGTGTGAGGTGCTGTTCTAGGGTTGAAAGGAAGAGAAGGCCAGTTATTGTCAATTCTTAAATTTCTCAGCATACAAATTCCCTTTTAGGATTATAAACGCAAGTGCTGGGTTCCAGATGCCCCAGTTACTTGTTCCAGGCTCAGCACTCCTGTTGCAATTACTGAATTACTTAACAATTAATGAATACCCCAAATGAAAAAGCTTTCCCTGGAGGGCAGAAACAGGAAGAATAGCTGATTGCAGGCCTAAATCAGAGTATTCATGATATTCATTGTTTTATTCAATAAGAGGACTGATCACACCATCCTGCAAAAGAGTAGAGTAGGAAAACACTTTGCTGGAACATGGTATAAGATCAGCATAGGTCCCTGAGTCACTGTATGAAGAGGGACTGTATTGTTAAGTCCTTGGGACTTGTTTATTCTTTACTGCATAACAGGCCAGCTGAGTCTGACTAGTAGTATATAAGCAATAATGGAATAGAAAATATATAAACTGTTTTTTAAAATAAAAAATAGGATTATTAGAAACTCCACACTTTTAAATTAATCCACCTTCTGCTACTAGTTTGGTCATTAGAAAACAACTGATAGTATCTTCTTATAGTGTAAGAAAGAAATGGGGTACCCTGGGCACTGGAATATTTGACCATGTCTGCTGCAACACCTTCCCCTCCTGCTTTGTCCTTTAATTTCCTGTCTCAAAGATTACAACATTATACGAAAGGAGCTGCCGTACATTGACCTAAGAGATGTGTCTGACAAAAATTGGCAATTTATCTCAAAATGATAAAGAGAAAACTGCATTACAATGTGCTATAATTTGAAGTGACCATGATATTTTATACAAGGGACTGATCGCTTCATAAAACTGAGATTTCAGGATACCATTCTGAATTTGAGAATTCTGAGAGGGAAGCTCTAAAAGAACATAAAAATAGACAAATATTCATTATAAACTCATAGATGTATATTAAAGAATGAACCTGCATTTAAGAAACCTATAACAAATGGGAGGAAATACAAGGGAAAAAAATAAAACCAATAAGGTATTATGAAATTCAGTACTAAATCATGTGAGACTGGAGTAAAGCAAGATCAACGTGGACTTAAATTCTTACAAATGGACCAACAGAATTATGATAAGCCAGACACATATAGCCAAGAGTAGACAAGGGCCAGAAGCCAAAAGTAAACCTTCTGTAAACAGACAAGAGAGGAGTCACATGGCAGAAGAGTAAGAGACCCCCTGGGGAGGAGAGGGACCAAAGCCAGGCTATGTTCTACAGTCACGAATCTTGAAAACCCAACATCAAATCATAGTAATCCAAGTGATAATTTTCTTCTAATCTCTGCAAAAGATGTTTATTTCTCTTTCAATCCTGGGAAACCTATATACACATGGTGTGACTATTACACAATATATCGACTTGAATAGCAGCTAGAATTAAGGAATGCCTAGCAGCTTATTAAAGCACAGTTCTGGGTGTGTCTGTGGATGACTGAGATATAGGCCAGCAAGTGGAGGGGCCTGGGTAGAATAACACAGGAAAGAAGAATGAAGGGTTCTCATTTCCGAAGAGCTCCAGTCATTGCCACTGCCTTTGTTCATCTGTCTCCGATTTCTTCAACTTTTCAGTGCAGACTCCCACTGGTGACTCTACAGGGAGCTTCTAGGCCTTCAGACTTGGACTAGTGCTGCATCCTTGATCCTTCTTATTTTGTGGCTTCCGTCTTCTTGGGCTAAGCAGCTACTCGATCCTCTAGCCCTCCAGCACAAAGGCAGCCACTGTGTCCTCTCCTATCTCTGGTCCTGTAAGCCTATCTAATAATTCCCCTTGCATAATTATACATGCATTTTCTATTGATTCTGTTCCTCTAGAGAACCCTAATTGATATACCTAACATTAGAAAAGTAAGATAAAGCAAATTGATGTTAAAATCCAATGACATTCTCAAGATGTTCTTTGGGTGAACATCTGAGACTTTCTAAGCAGAAACCATTTCTCTTCCTGTACCTCACATTTCTGTGACCCTTCATGTAAAAGTTCATGCTATCTCTTATAATAAAACAAGTGTCATAAATACGTATAAGAATTCCACTGTATGTTCTAAATGACTCCAATTTTAGAGGTGGAATGTACATAAGAGGTTTTCTACCCCAACCTGTCCTTCGATCCCCCTGACTAATTTTGTACATAAGAGAATTAAAGCCTAGAGAATAGTGAGCTTGGCCTTCAACACTGAGGATTACTTTGATATATTCAAAATATTTTGTTTTGATATATTCAAAATATATTGCCAAAGCACCACAGTAATTCCTATCTCTACACAGATAGTTAAATATTAAGTTACTTTTCTTCCTGACTTTAGATGTTCTTGATGGATTTACCTTTACAATAACTAGATATTTTTCTTGGCCCATACCTTTGACTCAATTTCACTTCAATTTACCTGAAATGTATTCAGCCATATAAAGAAGGCTGATTTTCTTCCTCTGCTAGTTTGAAACTACTCTGACCAAAGTATAAATTTTTTTATATCACCTTTGGGTTTCTAAAGCAGTATTTCTCTCCCTATGAAAACATCCATTATGAAATCACTCATAAATTACTCTGATTTTTGTTCCTAAAAGATTTATCATTGGCAGTTAACTGTCTAAGGTTTGTAAAAATTCTGAGTAGTTTTGATTAGATAAAGCACTGTTGTATCTCTAAAACTTTGGGGCAAAAAATAAAATCTAGATATAGTTCATTGTAATGCAAACTGTAGCACTTAGAAGAACATAAAGCAGGAAAATCATTTGGAAGGCATGGTGGCCATGGATCCATAGAAGTTAGCTTTTCTGTGGCTAAGAGAGACCCATGTTTGAAATGTTTGTCTCTTCCAAAACTCATGTTGAAAATTATTGTAATATTATTAAGAGGTGAGACCTTACAGAGATTAGGCCATGAGGGCTACCCTCTATGAGTGAGGGCAAGTTTGGCCCACTCTCACCTTCTTGCCCTATAGCCATGGAATGATACAAGATGACCCTTGCCAGAAGCCGCTTCCTCAATGTTGGTCTCTAGAATTATAAGCCAATAATTTCTGTTCATTATAAATTATCCAGTCTCTGGTATGCTTCTATAGCAGTACAAAATGGACCACAAAGGCCTATCTCAACAAAAGATACCAACAGCCACATGATTTCCAATTTATAGGAAATCTCTTCAATAAAACCCAAGATCAAAGGACATGACTGGTACTAGTTCCATATTAATCCCTCTAGTCACAGGCTTTTACACATTCCTACGGAAATTATCTCAGAACTTTACATTTAAAACATTATTTTGTTCTAACAAAAAGTTTCTCTTTCTTCCTTCAGTGAGTGAAGGTCAGCCTCCTACTTAGAATTCATATTAGTTCCACAAGTATAAGTGATTATATTTCTCACTGTAATTTGATGGTTTTCTTATTTTAAAAAAAATCTTGCTGGAATCTGCATTGTAAGATTTGCCTGGGCATTTAATTCACACTGCCTTATTGGCAGAGATAGGATTTTTTAATGAGGTTTTAATTACCCTAAATAAGTAAAAACTGGTATCAGGTCTTTCTCTAATCCCCCACCTGTGAAGCAAACTTCACCCTTCTGAGACCCTTCTCTCTGTGCCAACCTGAGGGAGATACGAGATAGTTATTTCTATCCCTCTCTTCCATGAAGAAACCTGCTCAGTTTCTCACTGACCTATATTTCTCCTAGCTTCTGATCATACCTTCCTCTAACCAGAAATATTTTCCCATTCCACTCTGCCTAATCAAATGCTCCCTGTTCTTCTATTCATAGAATGAAAAAATATCTTTCTAATATTTAGAATTGCCAAAGATTGGGATACACTGCTTTGTACAATAATGTGTTCCATGTTGTTAGACATGTTTAGAGAAAGCTCAATGAGATGTTGCAAAGATTTCTACCTGTGAGTACTGTGGGACAAATCCCTTTAACTCTTAGGATCAATAATTCTACAATTCTAAATTCTTCCCACTCTATGAGTCTCTTTCAGTTTTCCTTCTTCTCATTTGCCAATGATTCCTATACTGTGTGTTTTGTGATTTCTTTACTTATATTCTCATGGTGTTATTTCTAGTATTTGTCAAAACATGCTACATGAAAATTTCCCCCCAATGCCAACACACTGATGGTGTGGGACACCACTGATGGTGGTGGTCCCAGCAGAGGTTAATGCATACCTGATGATATGCCTTGATATTAAAATATCATCATCCAATAATTAATATGGGCCACATGCCAGATGCTCTCCTAGGTACTGGAGATACAACAGCAAGAAAGAGCGATGAGATCTCAGCGTCATGGAGCACACATTCCAGCAGGGGAGACAAACAATAAAAATAAATAAATAAATAAACAAAATATTATATGAAGATGAAATGTAAAATAAAGACATGAAACAGAGTACTAGGGTAGAGCAATTTTGGGAAGACAGCAGGGCCTGAGAAGAGCTTTCTGAAAACTATGACTTGCAAAATAATTGACTGCACAAAGACCCTGGACAGGAGAGGTTTAGGCCAAAGGAAAGGCAGTGTTCAGCCCTGGCTATAATATCCACATTCTGGAACCCAGTCATGATGGGAAAAGTGACAGCAGCTTGAGATGAGAATATGTTTTGTTACCTCCTTCACTGCTTAAAGTTTTCAAAGCCTTGTGCTCTTTGCTAGCTGTTTACACTTAGATCTCATTTTAGATTATTTGACTATTAGGCTTTCCTTTTAACAAAAACCTTGGTATTATTCATTGGTTCTTCTTTCTCACACTCTACTTCTCATCCACTGGGAAATTCTGTTCACTCTACCTCCAAAATATTCTGTGAACTGTACTTCACAAGAGCACAACCAGAATGTAAATTCCACAAGACACAGATCTCATAGGTGTTCCTGCTTCCACTCTTGCCTTCTCCTCCCCTAGATTAAATTATTCATAATCTATTTTGAATCCATGGCAGCCAGAGCGCTCTTTCTGAAGTGCTAAATCTGATTACATCATTCTTCACTACAAACCCCGAAGCAGCTCACCATTTTCCTCCACATAAAAACCCAATTCCTTAAAAAGCCCAGCAGGGCCCTCCATGATCTGACTACCAGTTACCCTTCCAACTTTATGCCATCAGTTGCTCTGCTCCAGCTACAGGACCCCCTCTCTGTTCCCGGACACTGCAGGCATGCTCCTGCCTGGCGACTTTGCTTTAATTGGCCCCTCTTCCTGACATGCTCTTCATCCAGATAGCAGCAGGAATGACCTTCTCAAGTTCTACAAGTCTTTGTTCAAATTTCAACTTCTCAGTGAGACTCAACTAGTCCTCTTTATTTACCTACAGCCTGTTATCACCTCCACCCCACACTCTTAACCTCCTTGACCGTATTGTACTTCACTTTAGTCAAAATGCTTTATCACCTTCTATCATGTAAATTAGCTTGCTCATAAGTTATGTCTATGGCATAAAGGTCATCTCTCCCTAGCAGAATGCAAATTCCACAAGACATATGAGCGATGGCAAACCTTTCAGAGCTTTCAGTGATATCAGCTCACTGTGGCACATATGCCACACGTTCACCACCACCGAGGCATAGATCTTTGTCTGTTGTGTTGAGTGATTTAGTTCAAGTGCCTAGAATAGCACCTGGCACAATAAAATTTTATAAAATGAACAAAGCAACTACTTACATAGACAGTACCTCGAAAGTAAATTATTTCATAATGCAGTTCAACACTTTGTGGTCATTTCAGGCAAGACAGAATTTGTATTTAAATGAAGGCCTGTTGTATTATTTGAAAATCATTCTATGGAACATTTAACTTTCGATGGAATCTTTGAACAGGTTTTTAAATTATGTCAGAACTAACCATTTGTGGGTAATTACGATAAGGAAATCTGAAATGTGTTCACACCAGGCTCAAAATACATGTATGTTTGTTTGTGGCTGTGTGTTGGGGGAGAAAGTTATGCTACACTCTGAATGTTTGTGTCTCCACCAAAATTTATGTTGAAACCTAACCTCCACAATGATGGCAATAAGCGATGGAGCCTGTGAGAGGTTATTAAATCATGAGGGTATGGGATTAGTATCCTTATCAAACAGATTTGAGGGAGCCCTTTTGCCTTTCCATCTTGTAAGGATAAATAACAGGTGCAATCTATGAGGAATGGGACCTTATCAGACATCAAGTCTGATGGTGGCTTGGTAAGAAACCTCCTACCCTCCAGAACTGTGAACAATAAATTTCTGTTCTCAACAATGACCTAGCCTAAGGTATTTTGTCATAGCAAGCCAAAAGAAGGAAGACAGGGTAGGGGGAATAGAGAGACATGGACAGAGAAATAATTGGGAGGGAGAGTGAAAAATGACTATTTCTACCACTAAAGTCTTAGAATACAATATAAATGCCCTTCACGTGCAAATCTGCTTAAGTCATTTTTGTTACCAATACGCCCTGGAAGGAATTTCAACTTTATCCAGACATTCTCCCCTCAGTTCTTCCCATGAGAGTACTACTCATGGAGGGAGCAAGCACAACTGTGTGCACTATCTGGGGCTGGTCCCGGCTGGGGAGAGCGAGAGCTGTGAGCTGTCAGACAGCAGCCTGAGGAGAACTGTGGGCAGTGGTCTGTATCCAAAAAGGGCATCTTTCTGTGTGAAGACAGAAATCTGTCATCTCAACAGAAGAGAAAAATGGAGCAATGTGCTGTCTTATTTATCTTAATTAGAATGAAGGCTGGAAAAAACTAAATCATTTTCCAAGAATGGTTTTGACAGAAAAATCACGAGTATTATTCTTCTATTGCCATGTAAGTGCTATATTTTCTAAAATAGTGCTGATTTTGTTTCACTTGCTATTTTCTATAATGAATCTGTTATTTTCTATAATAGTTCAATGGAGATATAAAACAGGATTTACACATAAATCAATTTAGAAATCAGAAAAAAATCAGTCTATTTCCTAAATTTTGTACCAGAATATAATTACCATTCAAATTTCTCTGGTCACAAATGAATTTTTTAATGAGGGGGGTGGCATTTTGTTGCATGTTTGCTATCCTGTTGGCCTTATCCTTGATGCTATGGATTCAATGTGTTCCCCAAATTTCACGTGTAGGAAACTTAATCCCTGAAGTCATATAGTAATGGTGTATGAGAGGTGGGGACCTCTGGGATGTGACCTCTGTAACATTTTAAATGTTATTCAGTGTTAAAATGTGTCTCATGGGCCTGTGAGATGGCTCAGCGGCATAAGCACCTGCCTGGCAAGCGCGAGGTCCTGAGTTCGACTCCCGGAACCCACATACGAAAAAAGGGCCGGTGATATCGCTCAGGGGCATGGGTGCCTGCTGGCGCACGAGGTCCTGAGTTTGACCCCCGGTACCCACAAAAAAAAATGTGTCTTATGAAAGGATTAATCTATTCATAGGTTAATGGGTTATGAAGAGAATAGCTTAATTATAAAAGCAAGCTCTCACTGGTGTGCTTGCTCTGTATCACCATGCAATACATTTTACCTGTATTCTGATGTAGCAAGAAAGTCCCTACCAGAAGTCAAGCAGATGCTAGCATCCAGCTTTTGAACTTGCCATGCTCCATTACCAGAAACAAATTTCTTTTATAAATTACCCAGATTCCAGTATTCTGTTGCAGTAACAGAAAATGGAATAAGACACTGGAACTTGGTACCATGGTTATAGATTCCATTTCCTTGTCTATACAAACTAGATGCTCCAAGTGGCAAGGCCTTGCTATACTGTTCTTTTTCCAAGATTCCTATGACTGTCACAGTGCTAGGTGCTAACAATGTTCAGTAACTTATTGTTGGATGAATGCATGCCCTCCTTATTCTGTTTCCAAAAGTTTTGTGTTCCCAGGGACAATTTGAAGCAGTTAACTAAAAATACAGTTCCACCTTAAAACCCACAATAACAAGCAATCTCGTGGAAGCGTGGCTTACAGCAGTTCTTATGTTTTAAAACTGCACTCACTATTAATCTTCTCTTTGAAAGTGTCAACCCCACAAAGGAGGTAGCAGGTAAGTAACAATAAATTGAGCTAAAGAAGTTATAACTACATATATATGGAAACTATTTCAAACTCTAAAGAGCTATTCAGCATGAGTACCATTTTAAATGTTATTCAGGGTTAAAATGTGTCTTACTTTCCACTGTTACGCTGCTGCTGTTATTGTTGTCATTTCCCAGAGAAAATAGCTGCTTTTTCCTAATGCCAGAGGATAAAAATGGGTGCCATTTTAATAAACAGAACACTTTAATGTATGTGCCCCTTTGTGAGTGCATCTCGTTGGTATTGTCAATAAATATACAAGGAAGGAAATCTGTAAAATATAAGTTTTCAAAAGACAGATAACCTATAAAAATGTTACTTTCTCTTAGCCCCTTTTCGTATATTCAGATGTTTTAAACACCTACATCTGCTTTTTTATTGCCATTATACTTTTGAGAAAAATAAAAATACTTTTTATCAAATTGTACATTAAACCATCATTAATTTGAACTCCAACTTGAAATAAATAAAATTTTTATAAAGATTAGCCTATGCATACTTTCTGCATTAGTTATGAAATAATAGTTGGCAAAACAAACTCATAGGGCCGATGAGATGGCTCAGCGGTGTAAGTGCCTGCCTGGCAAGCGCGAGGGCCCGAGTTCGACTCCCGGAACCCACATACGAAAAAAGGGCTGGTGATATCGCTCAGCGGCAAGGGCGCCTACTGGTGCGCGAGGTCCTGAGGTCGACCCCCGGTACCCACACACACACAAAAAAAAAAACTCATAGAGTAATACTGCAAAAAATTCCATTCTATAAGGAAAACAATGTTTTTGCAACATTTTAGCAAGATTTATCTTACATGAAGTGATTTTTTCAAATAATCTAGTTAGTTTAGATAAACTAAATTGGAAAGACCTCATACTTTGGATTTTTTTTTTTTTTTTGGTACATTTAGCTGTCTCAACATGTTTATCAACAAGTCCTTTATACTCACTAGGAGATACTATGTTAAGCACTTACTATGTTCTAGGTGCTTAGCTAGCTCTTTGCTATAGGCACTTCACTGAAAATAATCAAGGTTCCTCCTCCTCAGGGAAAACAGGCACATACATGTAACACACACACATAAATGAGCACACAGCTACCTGTGTACACCCCTACTTCAGCGTATGTCTACACATCAGAGACAATCTGGATATACAACCCCAGACATGAAGATAAATATCTGGGAGTGAACTTTCCAAGCAGCAAGAACAAAACTTGACCAGTCTCTAAGATGGGAATGAGCCTGAGCCATTTAAAGCACATAAAAAAGGCTAGAATGGTTAAAATGAGTTCTTGCAAAAATCAAAGAATCAAAATATTATAAAAGAACTACATTGTTTAAACATCTTATCTAACAATAGTATCCTAAGCATAACTAAAATATTGTTTTTTTTTACTACCATTAATAAAATTGAAACAAAATAAATCCCAAAAGTTCTGTTAAATACAATCCACAAAAGCTAACCTGAATATGTTCCTACTCTCCTTTATGCCCTTTAATTTTACAGACACTTCAAAATACTGTAGGTGAGGAGAGAAAGTTCTGCCCAGAAAATTTCTGCTGACCTTGGAAGTCATGTGGGCTCTTCTAGTCTCACAAAGATCCTATTCTTTTGTCTTCACTGAACGGTCAGTGAGTAGACAACAGCAGAGTCGTCGATATGGTCACACAGACAAATCAGGTGACACAAATACTGCAATGGCTAAAAACTAACTTGATAGCATGTATCAATCATACTGCTAAAAAGGCACATGCATTTTTCACATGTATTAATGCATTTTGATTTTCACTGCTAAACAAAGAGGCAAGTATTACTATTCCCATCTTATGGACAAAAGATCAAAGGGTTTGATATGTTAAGTAATGTCTCAAAACTCACAAAGCCAGCAGGTTGCAACCCTGAAACTCAACTTAAGATCTGTCCCAGCAAAGCCCACCGCTGCAGCATTATAAATATTCCTTATTCCAGAGATACAAAATAAAGGCCAAAGTAAGCAATCATCACAGAACTGAGCATCACTAATAGTTTACTTGATTTAAAGGCTATATTTGAACACCACATCATCATTCAATTGATATGCTTCTGGGAGCTATGTAAACTGCATTTCCCCAAAAAGCCAATAACTGTATCATCTTGGTGTGTCTTCAGGTATAGAAGTCAGTGCAAGTGAAGAAGTTTCACAGCCAATAAAAACCAAGCCATCCCAAAACAAATGCCTGGATCTGCTAAATCATTGGCAGGCATTATATGTACGACGTAGTCTGTGTAAATTTTCACACAGTTCTTACAACTCCATTCTCAAAAATTCGCAGGCTTAGAAGGAAACAAAGGACATCAACAAATCGTGGTTTCCACTTGCTTGTTTATATTTTAGTTTTCAGAAGAGCTGCTTTTTGGGGTCTCTGCTGGTTACACTTCTAGACAACTAGGGAACTCAATGAAATATTCATACTTAATTTAAGATATGCTATTAACATTGCTCCTGGGTGATAACAAAATAAAATTTCATGCATACCACCTAAGAGAAATAATCAAAGGCTCCTATACAGAAGTTGGTATTTCTCCCAAATCAAATCTCAATGCACTATTTTTTAAAGTAGTTATCCCTGCCCATAAAATCCTGTGAACTCTAAAGTATGTATCAGTGTTCACGATACCTCAGAAACTGAAGTAAATGTAATAAAATTGTGTGCCTAAAATAACTATAATCTTCATATAATGGTTTCTTAAACTAAAAACAGTTCCACACAGCCTGTAATTATACACATAAAAACCAAAAGGATATTTTAAATTCATTTTGGCAAAACAATGAATTCTGTTAAATTTGTTCTGCTTACACGAAATTTTCAGATTGATTTTATATTACCCTAGAAATGCTGTATTCTATAAAATGGTATTCCTGAGTGGATTGTTTTTATTCACTCTCACAAAAAAGAAGAATGCTTCTTTCACTTCCAAAGCATATAGAATTGAAAATTTTTAAGTTTCCACTTGAGTCATCTTTTTTCTGTGAGTCTGTCTAGAGGAAACTTTAAATCACAAATAAAAATTTATAAATCCAAAAGTAAAAAAGTAGTAGAATAGACTATGAAATTCTGAAACAGACTCTGAACTCCATGTCACATGGGGTAAACTGTATTCTTTATTGCTGTCAACTCAAGTATGACACCAATATTAAAACCCAAATAGTTGTTAAAACATTTTATGCCTGTTCAACATGAAAATACTAACACTAACACTAAGTGTCTTAAGAGTTTAAAAAGTCTTTGAGAAATTTAAGACTATGAGGGATGAAAGAAAACACAAGGCCAAAATGTATAATAGATATTGTGAAATAGGAAGAAAATGCTCAAAGGGGAAGGGGAACAAGGGAGAGAGGGGGGAAAGGAAGGAAAGGAAAAGAACAAAAAGAATAGAAGGAAAAAATGGAAAAAAAGCTTTTGTAAATAAGGAGGGGAATAGGGGTTGAAGGGAGGGGAGGGGACTGGGGAAAAAAGAAACAAGATATATCATGTACAGGTACAAATTACCTGTGATGAATGTTATCATTATGTATATCTAAAATGTACCAGTAAAATTCATTAAAAATAAAAATAAATACTACATTAGCAATAAATTAAAACAACAACAACAACAACACACAAACACACAGTGTGCCTATAATCCCAGCACTCTGGGAGGCTGAGACAGGAAGATCCCAGCCTGGGGTAATTTACTGACTCAGTGAGATCCTATCTCAAAGTAAATTAAAAAAAAGGAGAGCAGGGATGTAGCTCAGTGTGAAGGTCCAGGTACAATCTCCAGTACAAAAAAAGACACAGAAAACATGACCAGTTGACTTTAGGAAATAAGTGTTATTGTAAATAAAGTAAGTATAAGTACAAATAGGGTCACAGTGAAAACACTTGACTTTAGGAGTTATTAAGGTTTTTATTTTTTTTTTACTGGTCCCAGATGGTTTGAGTGAGGCATTCTAATTAAAAATAATAATAATTAAATGATTCTGATACACTTGGGAAAATTCCATTGTTATCTCAGGGCCTACTACACAAAAGGAGGCTGGTCAGAAGGCTGTCTCTTTCTTGTCTTATTTCTTTAATTACTTATTAACATTATACTCTCCTGGCTCCTCAGGGAATGCGCAGCCATAGGGAGCACTGCTATGTAGACAAAAAATTGTGAGTCTGTTTTTCCCTTGATAATAAACACAGACATGCAAGATTTTAAGAAAATCCAGAAAAGTGAGGGGTCTGCAAACAGAATTCCCTACGCTCATCTTTCTCCTCTCTGCTTGCCGCTCCACTTTCTGTCAGGACCAACAACCCAGCTGAGGCTTCAGTTAGAGGCTACTAGCTCAACAGACTTTCAGAGAAAGCCTTCTTATATCATCGATGGAGCAAAATAAATGGTTTTTAATTTGCAGTCTGTCCTTAGGAAATACCCAGGAACACTAAGTAGAATAAAACAATAGGACAAAAGTCTGCATAAACTCAAATCCATGGAAAATGAGGGGCATTTATTACATTTACATTTCCATAAATGCTAACTTTAATGATCTGTACACTAATCTTGTTATCTAAACCACAATTCACTTGAAATGTGTCCTCCTAGTTGCTGTCTAGGGGTGACTGAGAAGTCAACGTATCATCATAAAACACCAACTTCTCACATCCTCTCACTGCCAGAAATTTAGTTCATGATACATATGGAGAAAAACCAATCCCTCGTAAGGGGTGGATAATTCTGGAAGCAAGAGCTACTCAATCTGTGCTAACAAGAGTCAATCAGGCTTTTTGTATACAGGGGTTCAAAAAATACTTATTTTGTGATCACCATCACCATTGCTTATATGATAAATTTGTAGGGATGAAACATACTTTTAGAAGCTCAGCTGGTCCTGCACATAACCTTAGAGAAGGTCCTGCTTCAGGAAGGAATACTCAAAAAAGGGTACATCTGGCACATTTTCAAACACTCAGGTCAGAAACTTTCTCCTACTGTCTTCTGTTCACTTGGACCTAAGCATGCTGATGCCACTACACAGCACCAAAGTTAAACGCAGAATCTCTCTGGAGCTAGCCCAGGCTCTCTCACTCTGGTTGGATTCAGCCCCCAGTTCTTGTACTTTCAGAAGCTAAATTCTATCTTACTGCTGAGTATCTCAGCACCTGAGGTCTAAGCTACTTTGTGCGTGGCAGCCAAGGAATTCCCTTATTCAACTCCCAAGACATCACACAGGTCCTGCTCTGAACGATTTGTGTCTTCTCCTTGACTTCGCTGCCCACATAAACTTTCTGTGACAGATTTGAAAGTTCTATAAGCCAGTGGTCTCACTTATGCTGCTACGTGCATAAAACACATTTGAACTTACATATTCAGCATAACTACAGAATCACCTGTATCCACTGTTTATTTTGTCTTTTCCATACATTTTATTCCATTTTAACAGCATCTGAAAAGAACATGACATACTCTTATATTTAAAAACAGTATTTTCCATGAATTATGTGCTCTTTTTAAAATTTGTTCAGATGCTTAAAAAGTCCTCTATCAATATGCTCTTTATGCTACTTATGAACCAGCCCTGGGAAGACACTCATCTGAGATTTGGTGTTGACTAGTAGTTAAAGGCATAGGTGCTAGAGCTAGATTGCCTGGGTTTGAATACTGCTTTTACACTCTACACTATTGCCTTGAAGGAGTCATTAAAATTCTGTGTTTCAGTTTCCCCATATGTAAAATGAATCAGTAACAGTACCTACACCTCACACAGTTGTAGGAATTGAGTTACTATGTATAAATCACCTCAGACATTGCCTGGCATACAGTAAGTCCAAGCTATTTATTCTTGCCTGCATCCATTATAGTGTTACCTGAAGTTCTGATATCACTACCACCACTACAACCACCACCACCCATGTCTCTTGCCCTCTCTAGAAGGTTGCATGCTTCCACTCCACCTTCTCATTCCAGTACCTTGATGGCTGACAGGACTATGCTCAACTTCTGTGCACATTCTTCTACCCCTTGCAGCCACACTGTCTTCAGCCTTGCTTCCTGTCCTGTTTTGTCTCTGAGCTCCCCAGACTTAACATCAACAAGAAACAGCTTACACTGAGTGCAGGAAGCACAGAATGTAAGTGAGGGGAAACTGTAAAATGGGTGTATATTTATTTATTCCACAAAGTATAAATGTTCCAGACACTAGGATACAAATAGATAATAGATACAAATAGATAATAGATAAGAAACAAGGAAATAAACAAATGAAGTCAGTTCATACAGGTCAAGTGCTATGAAGGAATGACTGCATAGTCTCTCTGGAGAATGGGCATGCAAGCGGCAGTGAAGGAATGGAGGAAAGCCAGTGTTAGAAAGTGAGCATTCTGGACTGAAGGGCTAGGCTCTTAGGCATGAATTCAGCATGGGAGAGAAACTGAGAGACAGGCTGGAGCCTCATGAACATGGTTATGAGATAAGCAGAGACAAGGTCACACAGGTCTTAAAGGACACACAATAAAATATTTTTGAGAGTAAAATTACGAAAAGGATTGTTAACTAAGCAGTAAGCTCTGTACCTGTGTCAAACTAGCTCAGTTATTAGGGTTGTATGATTTCTTCCAGCTCTAAAATTCTACAAATCTCTATAGGAAATGATATACTGATAGATAGAACAGACAGATTATACCGGTGCTAACCATTGAGATGACTAAACAAAAATGGTAGAAGGTGTTTCAGTTGCTGACATGCATGGCAGGCACCTGCCTTCACTGCAAGAACAAAGATGGATTGGATTTTAGACACTAGTAATCCTATTAGAGAGTGAAGCAATCGTGGATAATACCCCACCAAACTTCATACTAATAAAAGACCTACCTGAAGATATACATGATAGAGATAGAGAAAGCAGGAAGTAAAGATTACAGAGCATCAGACAAACATTCAAAAATGATTTGGAGCCTAAAAAACTATTTTTAATTCCTTTTTCTAAACTGGAAATGAGGTAATTTTCTTTTTCTTTTTCTGAGTTTAAATTCCAAAGATTGCTTGAAAACATCAGTCAAAATACTCTGCAGGAGGCTTTGAAATAAACACTTTTTAAAAGTCCCTCCTGAAAAACTCATTTCCAATTATGAACACAACTCAATATTTCAGGTAAAATTTCCCTTTAATGAGAAAAGAAAAGAGTCTGGAGACAGATGATCTGGGTTGCCTGGTAAGTATTTAATTTGCCACTTAGCTCTGTAAGACAGGAAGACAACCTTAGTTCAAACATTAATATTTATAAAAAATGATATAATGTTTCATTTGGAAAAAGAGATTTTGGGAAAATGCTGCACTGGCAATGCTAGTTTAAACTTCTGATCCATATTTAGTGTAGGTGTGCTCTTTAATACTCCAATTAACATGGAATTTATTTTGTGAAAATATCTTTATAGATAAATTACTTAAGTGGATGGCTAGGAAACCATAGCAACTATATATTTTAATTAAAGTTTGCTGCTTGAAAGAAAAATCTCAAATAATTGGTGCCTACAAGTCATTGCTGAATTGGCTTAACTATGAGAAATATGGGCTTTTAATAACAGTCAGAGAAAAATCTTCCAATTTTACCATCTTCCATTTATACAGGTTTCTCTTATAATATGAGATAACCCAAGTTAATATTCTCCAATATTTGAAGCTAAAACTGTCCTATTAATAGAAAGTCCACTTGAACACAATAGAAAAAAATTATAACTGGCATAGGAACTTTTTCCAACCACGTTAAGACACACAAAAAAGAAAAGGACATTTTAAAAACCTTTTTGAAAACTATTATTAATAGTTTTAATTTAATTGAATGTCAGTGACATCTGTTTACCATAGAAAAGTGACATTTTGCCATTTTGTGAATAACTGCCTGAAACAGAAGTTGGAATCATCAACCACACATTTATTCAAATATTTATAGACAGTCAACTATGTCTTTCTATTGAAATAAAAATCTTCAGAGTATATTTAACAGAACATCCCCTGAAGATACAATGTCTTTATACATTTTGTTTTATCCTCAAAATGGTACTGTCTCTATTCAAAATTAAAGGTAGACACGATCCATTAAAGCAACTATTTCCAAATCAAATACCACAATCATGCCTACACCAGTAAATCAGCCCAATGGCTTCAATGGAATGGACCACTGAGGTTCATCAACAGCTTTTCCATTTTATAAATGGCAACAAAGCTAATAGTAAAATTCAAGTGAGTCACTGGATTGTCTTTCTCAGCACTCAACAGGACCAAAGGTACCTTGTGTGAGTCCTCAAACTTAAACTCAGGTTTAAACATAATTAAAATTCTGAGGTTTTGTCTAAATATATGAGAAAAAAGAGAGATCAACAACAAAATAAGATACAAAACAACATAGGAACAGGTCAGTTTTGTCCCTGCTGTCTAAGAATAGGCTATAAGAGAACCAGCTAAGCCAACAGTGTCCTATTAGAGATTAATGGCTATCCAAACCAAATTTGACCCTAAGAGGGATGATTCCAAATGAAAACTCCCAAAATTGTATGTGAATTTTATAATCTCATTAGCTGTTAACCAATCTAAACCTCTAAATTCTTTAGCAAATTTACTTCAGAGTCCATGGAGCTGGCACCCTTGAGTTGGCCTGTACAATTTCACCAAGCTTGGAAAGTCTAGATTTGAACCTAAGGAGGCAATTGGGATCAGTTATGTTTTTTGTTTGTTTGTTTTTGTTTTTGTTTTTACTATATCATATTCACAAGTCCTACATGCCTACTTGCCACCTCAATGAGGGATGTATTATCTGCTGTTATGTACTTCCTAGCACACAGCAGGGTTTCAGATATATTTTATTGGAAGAGGTTTGATTTATTTATGCTTCTGTCCCTCCAAACATTACCCCTTTTCTCTGCAAAATTTGCAAATCCCACCTGTCTTTCAAGAGTTGGCCCTTCATATCCTTCCATCTTGGCAGACTCTCCCTTAACTAAATTACCCTGCATAAGTCATTCCCATCTTGGAATTCATATTATACTTTCTTTAGCTCAATGAAATAGTATATAGCTTAACACTGAATTCCATTCTAATTTATTCCAGAGTGTATTGTTACCTCCTCAGTTGCATGTATTTCATAAGAGCAGGAATTTTGTAGGTAGGCGTTATAAACTATGTAAGAGTTTACTATCAGAGTAAATGTAGTCAGTCTTAGAATCATTATCATACCTTGATTCAACCACTATAATATGAAACAGTTACTTTTATTTTCAACAACTCTATTCTGCAAAATATCCTCACTCCCAAAAGGCTAACTGGAGGGAGAAAAAGGCAAGCTGTTCTTGAGTTATTTATGTGAAATGTAGTGTAATAAAACAATTAATATTTTTCCCATTCTTGATTACAAAATGTTTAAACAGATTGTATTTAAGAAATTACCTCAGTCAACCCCATGGGAGGTAGGATGTGTGGGTGGAATTCCAGAAGTTTATTTGTAAGTCAGTTGTTTCGAAAGAGGAAAGCACAATCTTCAGGCAGAAGTAATACTCTATGTGACTAAGTTTTCCAGAAGCCTGTGACATGAAGTAAAAAGAGCTGAGAGGAAGAGAAGCTACAGTAAAGACACAGAAGTAGGTCTGAGAAGGTTGACTTTAACCCCAACACCAAGGCTCTGGGAGGGGAAGGAGGAACAATAGCAGGGCTGACCCACACCCTTCCTCTGAGTGATGTTCTGGGGATCAGGGAGCAGAGCTCAGTGCTGGGAAACAGGAAACTCCAAACAGCAGTGGAGTCTCCTATATAACTTTCAAGAAGAAAGGGGGAAGGAAATACCAAGTTAAAGTTGTAGGAAGGGAAGGGACTGACCCCTGTAGCTGTATATCAGCAGCCTTATAAATGAATGGTAGCTGTACTCGAGGATGCTCAAATGAGAAGCATCTCAGAAATCACTAACTCCAGACTTTCCCAAGCTATATTCCTTCAAATTCTAGTTTCCCTCAGCAAATCAACTGCTCTCAATGGGAAGAAATATTGCACGGTCAGTCAGTGTGAGAACTGCAAGGCTACATAAAATCAATCACAGATCACCACTGACTACTTTAAATTCATAATGATCATTGTGAATCTTAGCAAGGCTGGGGAAAGAAATACTGTGCAGCATTTCCAAAACTATTTGAATACATAATTCTTTTTTCAAGGGACAACTCTTTGCAGGTCATAGGACAGAAAATCAAAGGATTCAGGTTATATAGACCCGGCCTCCTCACTTTGTAAAATGAGAAAATTAAGGCCTAAAGAAGCAAAATAGTTCTTAAAGATTTCAGGATTAATACATGGAAGAACAGAGACTAAACTCAGAATTTTGTGTTTAGTTTCAGTTCTTCCTCTTCTGCACTATGGGGCACGTTATGATTCCAGCTCTGGCTGTAGGTACAGTTCCCTCAAGCAGTTGTGCCTTACTCCGCCTTCTCGCCTAACAATCCTGAGACTACTTCCCTTTACCCTACACCACATCTAAGTATCCAAGTTCACCCCAATCTGCCCTTCACTGCCTATCCCTGATCTATTCTACTTAAAATTAGACCCAACCTCAAATTCCAGCTCACTGGGATCTCTGCAGATTACTTACTGCCAGAATTCCCATCACAATATGGCTGATCACCAGCCAAAACATCACCTGCTGCTGTTAATGGACCACCTCAGTGCTAACTGCCTGCTTGCAGCAACACCATCTCCTATCACATGATCTCTCTATAGGCGCCACTCAAACTACCTGACTATAATATCTCCCATAGCTTCTGTGAGGTCCAACCAAAGTCCCTGCCCTCCCTCCATACCTGGTACTCATGTCCCAGCTCTGTTCCTTCTGCCGCCCACTGAGCTGTGTGTTGCCCCAGGCAACATCATGTACCCGAGCTTGTAGGACAACCTTCTGCCACAGCAAGTATCCATGGCAACAAGATGGGGCTAGAAAATAGAAATAAAGTCCACAGCTAACTCCCCAAAGTTAGCTTAGCCAATAGAGAATTTATCAGAGCAGTGAACGTTTGGCAAGACTGAGTATATTGTGTTCCAAATCCTCTGTTGTACCATGGTCTGTCGGGTAATGACATGGCTTAAAGTAAGAGCCTGGGAAGGAGAAAGGGCAACCCAGGCTTGACTAGTCCAGAGGAAAAATGCTGCTCAGGGACTGAGACAAATGAGTATAGGATGCAAATCATCATATCAGTTCTCCTTATTCCCACTTCAACTCAGCCAAGTTTGTTAAGGCTTTCGGTATGGCAGGTACTATAAGGAATATAAAGAAATCTAACCCACATAAGATTTGCAGGCTAGTTGGTAAAATAAAACTAAAATGTATAAAAAGATAAATATAATTAAAGACTATTAAGATAAAAATAGAAGAGTTATCACAAAAAGGAACATGATTAATTGCCAACTGGATTACACAAACAATAACAGCTATGAATGTTCATATGACAATTCTTCATCTGTGAACATAATAAAACTCCCAGGACGCACAGGGCAAAGTATCATCTCTCTCCTCCACCTTTCCATTAAATGGGCATGTTGAGACCTCACCATTGTGAGACTTAAACAAGATGCTATGTTTGGAAGTATAGAGTACTCTACGAAGTTATTTATCATGCTTTTGTGTTTCGGGATCAAAGTCTAGGCCAACAAGTCTATCCTTGCTATACATAAGACTCTAAAAATATTGCATCAAATGAGTTTCAGAACTCAGCTAATGTTCAGTTAAAAATGTAAGATTTTCAAAATTAGAAGTGAATTCGATAGGCACATAGTGAGCATTCAATAAATATCAAATGAATTAATGTTAAAATGAAAACTCTGTACAGACATTTCCTTTTTGCCAAATTAAAATCCTTAAAATTACTGTGTATAATGAACAGTCATAAAGCAAATCATGTTTTCCTACTGGAACTACACAGCAATTGGGTGTTTGTTTCTGACCAAGGATTCAGTATTGCAGCTATCACAAATATATAAAATATCAGAAAAGCAAAGATAAAATAATAAATCTTTATAATCATGTAAAGTGATGATGTTATTCTTTGAACCCTATAATATGGGCATCATACATGGTATACATTAATTACCTGAAAGGTACTAATACATCATAAATTGTACCTACATCACAAAATATGACACTATTACATTGTACATTCAAACCTAAAATACTGTAGTGGCTATAATAAAATATTAAACATTCAGCAATGATTTCTTGGGCTGGTGAGATGGCTCAGCGGCATAAGTGCCTGCCTGGCAAGCACGAGGGTCTGAGTTCGACTCCCGGAACCCACATACGAGAAAAGGGGCCGGTGATATCGCTCAGCGGCATGGGCTCCTGCTGGCGCACGAGGTCCTAAGGTCAACCCCCGGTACCCACAAAAAAAAAAAAAACAATGATTTCTTGCCTTTTTATCAATGTCTCCAGACATGTAAACATAATACAAAAAATTCTGATTTAGATTCCCATTTCCTCCTGGTAAATGTTCCTTATAGCAAACAGAGGCATCCTAAATCTTTCCAACTAATGAAAATTGCCCTCAAGAAGTGCTTGGTAGATATTTGTTATGGATAATATTAATGGTCATGTTCCTATATGCCAAACATCAATCCATAGATCACCCTTAACTCGAGGCTTCTTTGGACATTTTCTCCCATCCCCTGTTTCTTTCAAAGTGGGACAAGCAGATACCCATCGTCTCATCTCACCAATGTGACCAGCAAAAAAGTGCCACTGCTCTGCCTTACACATTGCAGCCTCTAGTATGTCTGAACTCCTAGGTACAACACTTCTCAAATTTCAGTGTGTACTCAAATCACCAGCAGATCTTGTGCCACTATCAGTGTTGGTTCAGTAGGTATGTGCTGGAGAACACAACCTTTTGAGAGACAAGGCATTAGACAACCATGGATGCCTGAATCCTTGCCCCACACTGCCCCAGGTAAGAGACACTGAGCAAGTTACACAGACATCAGAGCCATTTACAACTGCAAAAGGGAAAGTATATTGCTACATCTTGTAGTATTATATTCATTATTACTATTATGTTGATGCAGGGAGATTGAACCCAGGGCCTTGCACATGCTAAGCACATGCTCTACCATTGTGCTACACTCTCAGCACTTTCATATTACAAAGATAAACTGAACTTATGCAAAAGCTTTTAGCACCATGCCTGACACAGATTCTCATTAGATGTTAGTTACTTTCTCTTCATTGCAAAGTCATTAAAAACAACAAGAATAACGACAATTAACAGATCATTAGCTCAAGCTTTCAGAAACAGTTTCAAAACAACCTTAATCAGAATTGCTAAAAGCCAATAAAAGCCAAAATCTTGTGCTTGAGATCTGATGGAAACTGTCAATTATACGGGACACAGAGACCAAAGGAATGGTGTAAATTATGTAGTGAGAAAGATAGCAGCAGGAAAACAGGAAGCAGTCGAACAGGAAAGCTATCCCAAATGAATGATCACAGAATTTGAGGCACTAAAGTTCCTCTCTGTCTTGCCGGGAATGGTGGCACATGCCTATAATCTCAGCACTTGGGAGGCTGAGGCAGGAGGATCTATGTGAGTTTGAGGTCAGCCCGGGATCCATAGTAGGTTCATGGCCAACCTGAAATGTATAGTGAGACCCTGTCTCAAAAAAAAAAATGCTCTCTAAAGTCTTTCTCGGTTTCTCTCTCTCTCTCTTTCTCTCTCTCTTTCATACACACACATACACACACACACACACACACACACACACACTCACACTCTATTATAAGTCAAATACCAGCATGTAAGAATAGCGTATCCCTGGGAAGGTATAAGAGTACTGAACTTATAAGAATTTTGTAAGGAAATAGTCACATTTTATACTTTCTCCCTTAAAGTCACTAGCATTACAGGGCTCAAAAAATATTTGAAGGTCTGAACTGAAAGAGAGACAAACAATTCAAGCTACAGCATATGGGAAAATAGGGCTCACCCATCATCATGTGCTCTCTCTACTCAGACCTATGAAACTGAAGTGGAAAGTCAGATGGAATGAATCTTCTCTTGCTGAAAACCATGTGCAGTTGTTGACATAATCTTACTTGTACTTCACATCCTATAAGAATTCAGGCTGGTTCTTTTTTTTCCTCAATGGTATAGGGTGCTACAGACATTACAGAGTAATACGTGAAGGGAAGAGCTCTAACAATGGAGATGCCATTTTTCTTTTGCCACATTTGGAGCATATTCTTAAATGGGTATTCTCAAATGCTGACATAGGTTGATTTTTGTCATTATTGTTTGCCTGATAGGTCTAGATTAATTTGGTTAACATACTACCATCATTATGACCTAACTTCGCAAAGACATTGTTATAAGTTAGAAAAGAGGAAAGTCATTTTGTCCAAAAGTAAATCTGAAATTTCTTTTAGATTCTGGGTAAACCCTGGGATTTTTTGTTGCTTCTGGTAGCTGCAATGGACAGGACTAAGTAACAGAATACTAAATTCCAGCAAGAATACATACTAAATTCTTTAGTATCCAAAGGTGGTTCTTAGAAATTGGTTCATATGTTTGGGGGAAAACCCACTAATTTCTCCTCTCTGTCAAAATAAATATGTGTCTACTCAACAATCACCTCTATCAGTGAACATGGTCATGGCATTTCACCCAAGGTATGTACCTGTTTCACTGGAAACTATAAGCATAGATTAAACAGTAGCTATAGGAAGACACAGAAAATGAGTCCAGACCAAGTTAGGATGGAACCTGAAGCAAGTACCTTCTTTAAGTCTCTGGTTCTTCTTATGCCATGTGGAACAAAGAGGTAAAAGCTAATGGCGTGAATAGTGTGACTCCTCCAAGACCTTGTATAAATATATATAAAACAGAGTTGAGGAAGAAAGAATCATAACCATAAAGTGCACATTATGTTATAAACACAAAGCAACCATGAAAACTCCAGGCGTGGAGCTAACATTCAGTCAAAATCCCAGAGCATTTTTTCAGAGAATGTCTTTTTAGGTCCTTGGTGCACAAGTCAAAGTCAGTGACAGTCTTTCACACTGGAAAGCCTTGTAGCTTCTTTATTTGCTCAAATACATCCGAAAGCTGTTTTCTAAATGGGACAGACAAAAAATAAACTGTTGCCAAGTAGATTTATTTTCATCAGTCCACTAATCTGCCCCATTCATCCAACTACCCCAACTTTATTTTAAAAATCACTTTTATTGTTAGCCAAATGCTACATACAATCTTGATACCTCTTAACTTTAAGAACACCATTAATTTCTAAGCAATATCCTATACCAGCAATGGTGAACCATTTAGGGTTTTCAATGATAACAAACAGCCTGATGTGGCATGCATGCCATAGGTTTGCCACAACTGTCTTATACTATGGCATTAAATAAACTATCATTATCCCATAAAACATTTAAAAACCCTAGCCTGTAATACCAATGAGGGTCTATAAAGCTTTTACAATAATTAAGCTGGCAGTGTAATGTGTTGCAAGCTGAAGTCCATAAACACATCTACAAAACTGCTCCAATCTGTGTTGTGGACTGTATGTATCGGATTTAAGAGCTGGTTCTGCTTTCAAGGAGTTTAATTTTAACTATCTCAAGAAGGCCTCTATTCTAAACCACTTCTAATTTTCTTCTTTTGAACAGTCCTTGAGCAATAAATAAAACTGAAATTTTACTCTACCGATAGTTACCTTCTTCTGAAAAGTTTTGTTTTAAAAGTTTATTTGTTATGTTTCTAGTTAATTTTTATACATCAGCACTACATAGGTTTTCATAGGATCAGAACAAATCACACTGAGCTCTGTACAGAAGGATCATATTAATAACGGTATTTCCCGTTATTTCTTTAGGAAGCACAGTATCAAGTTCCATCAGAATGCTGGAAACTAGAGGGCTCCCATTTCTCCCTACCTCCCAAGGAAAGCTCTGATTTCTAGAGAAGCCGCCCCTCACTTTTCCCATCCTGCTCTTCACAAAAGATGCAACCTTCTCCTTCCTCCTAGCTCCCGATCCAAAACCTGAAAAATACAAGGTCAATATTTAATCCTAAACCTGTGTGTCTCCAAAGCCAAATCACATTCTTCCTCCCATAATGTCGAGATCAGATGAGACAATCCATGTGGTACATCTGCCAAAAGACTTGGTTCAGTGGCCTCCAATAAACCTGAATTCCCTTTCCTCCTCCCCATAAACAAATGCCATGCAGGGTGATGCTTCCTCTTTGCTCTCACTGTGACAGTATCAAGCACAAACAGAACCTTACAATAAATACCAAAGGTAGCTATGAGTAGGTTCCATTTTTTTCAGTTAAGGGAAATTGAAGCCCTTAAAAGGGCTTTGCTGTTGTTTGTGTTTTTTCTATGTCTGCTCTGCTAGAAGGAAGCAGAGCCAGGTTTTGAATCCTATGCCTTCTGAATCAAAATGAAAGATCATCTTGCCACTTCCCATCTTAAGTAGTTATCCCTATTTTCAACAGCTCCCAAAATAAAATCCACCCGTTGAAATGAACTTTGGGTGAACAGAACCCATGGATATATCTATTGATAATAGTTTTCTCAAAATTATCTTCCATTTTAGTCTACATTTGGGTAGGAGGAAAGAGGTATTTTTATAGAAGTACAGAGAGCTGAATGAATGGAATTCAGAACAGAAACATTTTGATGAACATCAACGAAACATCTTGATTGACAAAATGTCTGAAAATGGTGAACCACAAATATATATATATATATATATATATATATATATATATATATATATACCTTCTCATGACTAGGTTGAGGAAGGGTCATGACTTATCCAAAATGTCAAAGTACTAGGTCACCAGAGATCCTCCTTAAAGTTCTACTCATGCTATAAGAATAAAAAAAGATGTTACTGAAGAAAATGAACTTCAGAATTGGAATGACTCATGTAAAACATACTTCCTAAAAACACTTGTTTGTTGTTGACAATGGCATCATCTGTGTTCAGAAAGGCCTTTCTTTTCTGTATTCTACCGCACAACCAAGTTCATTTTAACTGACAATAGCCACTGCTAAAATCAGGAAATTAGTCATGTATATGAATCACATCCACCTGTCCATATATAAAAGAAGTATCTGAAAAAGTTTTTGTACACATGCGAATCAAAGTTTCTATATGTCAAATTATTTCATAACAGTTTCCTTTCATCAGAAGTCCTACACCTTCTACAACAATACTGGAAGCAAATGGAAACATTCCAGGCATTAGAAGAACTAAATAACACCATTACACACTATTCTATCAGCTTCACTTCACTTCAGAGCAATTCTGCAATGCCCATGGTCTCTGTGCACATGCTGTTCTTTCTAATTAAGCCATCATTGAATCTACCATCTTCATCCCATGTGGACAAGATGCATAAGTAGTGAAGTCATGGAGATGTGCATTCTAATGCTGGTACTGTCGATTACTAGGTACATGACTTTGGGTACATGACAATGTCACTGACCTTCAGGTTCCTCACCTGTACAATGAATGTTAAAACACCTTGTGGAATTGTTGTAAAGGTAAGGAATAACTAATTGAGCTGGAACAAAATAAACATTTGATGATATACCAATTATTACTATTTTTACATGTTCACATCAATAAAGAGGTGCAAATCCAAAGCTTTCATGTGTCAGGGTCACTCAATATCAGAAAAGGGATAGTTTATTCAACAACTTCTTATTGGTTCAGTAAATTTCTATGCTACCGTCCTCTCAGGGGTTTAGGGACCAATGTACTTTTGTAAATCAGGGGACTCTGTGTGAAGCTTAGCACCAGTGAAAAGCCTGATTCAGTGTGACTTGAATTATTTTTAAGCATATATAATAATTTATGCACTGCAGGATTAAGTTATTTCATAACAATAAATGTTATTAACTATCATTTTTCTTGATTTGCATATCTGTAACTGGTAAGACTATATCACACAAGGAAATTAAATATAAGTTCAAAACCATATTACTAATAAAGACTCCAACTGTATCTATTCAAAGCATAGGAACTAAAGTGCAAAAACAAATCCTTAGATTTTTTTGGTTTTAGCTGTATTTCTTGAATTTTTTTTTAATGTTCAGCCTTACCTCCATCCAAATTGTTAGAAAGTCATAGGAATTTTGACTCCAGTTGAACCAGCCCTTCTGAATTTCCAATCAATCAATCTAAAATAGGCTGAAATTCCTTTAACTAGACAAAATGTCTTTCTAATATAAGAACAGCTGGGAAGGAAAATGTAACCTATTTCAGATGATAATTTCATCAAATCTAGCAGTATTCTCCTTCTGGGTCAGCGTATCCATGAAAGCAGGTTCTGCTTCTTGTTCACTGCTACAATTCAGCATCTACCTTGGCCATCACACAGGGTAGGCGTTCAATAAGCAGCTACTGCCCAAACAAATAATGAGCAGGCTTACTTGTAGTTTTAGTGTATGTAGTAATCACCAGCTAGACACGCTATGCTCATTACATGGGGTTAATATTTACAATAAACATATAGTAATAAAGCATTTATAGTTTACACTTTTCACTACTCTAAACTTGCAACCCTACAATTTTTCTGAATTAATGACATTTGGATTTATGGTCATATAAGTGATTATAAGAGATAAAATTTTTAAATTCTGCAAACAATCTTCAAACCAACTCAAAAATAATTGTTCTTTAAGAAGTGCTCATATGTTAGAAGTCTCACAGAAATTATAATAAAGAGAAGTCATGATTTTCCTTCTATATTCACCATTGCAGCCATTACGCTTAGCGTAGCTCTGGCATCTGGCAAGACAATGCAGTGTTTATGAAGGCAAAGAAAGAAACGAGCAAGAATAAGAGCCAGGAGGGAAATGCTTCCTGAAACAAGTTTATATTCAATCAAAAAGAAATGTGTCAATCTTCAAATTGTCATTTTTGATAGCTAATGTCATTAGCTAGGAAACAGGAGGACTTGATTATAAAATCAGCAATGCTGATTACAGATTGAGAAGTACTCTATGCTAAATTAAATGCAGCAATTAATCAAAGCCAATGTGCCCACTTGTAAATATCAATATTGAATTTTAAGCACATAAACCAGCCAATCAATTAAATCTGAGACCATGACTTTCATCAGTGAAAGCTAAGACACAATTTGCTGAATTCTGCAGTAATGAAACTTAAGTCATTGCTGAAACCTAATCTTGCTGCCTGTGAAGCAGACGCACAAATTACAGGGTCTCTTGGCAATGTCGTTATCTATATATGGGGTGTGCCTTTGCCTTTTGAATAACTCTTGACAGTAGAGGCTGTATATACAGAGTACTTCCCCAACTTCAAACTCAGAGGGAGTGTATGAATAGTGTGTAAGAAAACAGGAATTAAACTGTCCAAGTTTAAATGTCAACTTCACCACTTACCAACTGTGTGACCTAGGGCAGGTTACTTAACCCTTCTATGCATGACTCAGTTTGCCTATCAGTAAAATGGGGATAATAACAGTACCTACCTTACATGCTGTTGAAACATAAAATAAGTTAACAGCTGTGAAACATTTAAAACAGCATTTGCTAAGCTCTAACTATTCAGTAAACATTAACATTTACTAATAAACCTATGTATACACTTCCATTCTGTAAAATGATCATATATCATTATTATATCTTAAATATATTCATGACCATCATTTATTCTTTATCTTCCTAATAATCTCCAGGATAATACTCCATAGATTTTTACTATAAACATGTCAAAGGAGTATACAGAAGTCACACATTTTCTTTAAAATATTTGGAAAACATTTTTATCTCCCTGATTTTCCCCATGAAAAGAAATTTAGAATAAGCATCAGGTAAAAAATCCTATTTTATGTACATTTGCTATTTCAACATTTCTCTTTCATTTTCATCACAATATTATTGGGAGTGGTCCATCAGTTCTTCCCATAATTCGAATTTTCTATTCCACTAGCATCCCAGATGCAAATAGAATCACAAAGTGTTCTTTCAACTCATAATTAAGTATACTTGGCCTGGTGAACTCTCACATAAGTGCACGAGTCCTACAGGAAATTATCAGTGCCACCACACAAAAGTCAAATTTTTATACTCCTCAGATTGAAAATTCCACTCAGAATACATCTCCCTTCCCATTTTAGCATGAACCTAAGAGTGTTTTCAAAAACTTTGTTTGAAACGTCAGTTCTGTAAATCCTCTGTAAATCCAGAAAGCCCAAATTACAGGTGCTGCATTCAATTAAAACTACAGAATCAAAGGGGAACCGTATTGTCAAGGGCAGTGGTGATTAAATGGGATGGGATCTTAGATGGCATAGTCATATTTCCTAACAAGAACGTACTTACAACAGCCCAGTTCACAGACACATAGGAACAACCACCATTGCCAGCAAATGGAAATAACTTATGTAACTGCTGCCAATGGATGAAAATCACAAGGACGTGGAAACCCAATAGCCACTCTTTCCTCTTTTGTCCCATTTCTTATCTCTCCCTAACTTCCTTCTGGCTTTACTTGATATGATGAACCTCCTCAGCTCTTATTGTCTGTTCCCCCAAACTGCCTATGTGAAAGGTTAGCTTCACAAGCAATGTCCATTAGGAGATACTCACGTCAACCAACATACATATCGCTTATCCATTAATGATGCCAGAACATCACAATCTAAAACCATACTTTATACTTATCAAATAATTGATCCTTGAATTCAGCAAAGTCAGTTCAAAATCTTTATGGACACAGTAATTTTCTTCTCTCGATCAAAAACAAAAGTGCCTGGCAATTTCTTGTCTACTCTATAAACACAGAAACCACTCAGAAAACGTAATGACATGGCTCTCACAGGAACAAACTCCCTACTCTCCCAAGTCTTTTGCTCACAGCAAATATCATCTTTGTAACGCCTTTCCCGCTGGGTGCCCTTTAGGCGAAGCCTACCTATTCATCAAGGTTCAGCATTCAAATCAAGTTCTTTTCTATTTGTGACAGCCTGCTGATTTTCCTCCATTTCTTCATGTAATAAGTACTGATTAAGCATGAACTCTGTGCCAGGTATTGTGCCAGGAATCCAGAGCACATGAGAAAGGGAAATATCAGTTGATTTCCCTGGGTTCCTACCATTCATCATTATGTCTTGTGAACTACTTTTAGTTTAACCACACAATTACTCACACCCTTCCATTTAATTTTACATAATGATTATTTACTGCCCACTAGGACTGGAGAGATACAGTACTATATAGAAGAAACAGACATAACCCCAAGCCTCATAAAGCTCACTCCACATCTAGTAGAGGAGAGAGCAAAGTGCACAATTGAGTGAGATACGTTTGTAAAAGATTGTGAGATGCGGAAGAGGTTGGAGACATCAGCAGATCCATCAAAGGAGTCATGGTGTATATGAGAAAAAGCACCAACATGGGGATCCATAAACCTGGTTCCCTCCCTCCCTCAGCATGTCACTGAGCAGGTCAGCCAACTTAATCTGTCCCCACTTGGCTTTCAGAGCTAATGCCATAATAATGCCTGCTGATTTCAACACATCTGATTATGTAACATATTTTCTGGATGGAGTCTTTAAATACTCTGGAAGAAGAGTATATATTCATTGAGATTACAAACTCAAATGTGTTCCACCCTTGAAACCCAGGCAGTAGCATTCTTGAGCATGTAAGAGCATACTGGTGTTTTCTGCTCCTAGATTTCTCTTCCACCCAACTAATACTAACTGATTAGGCTATAGGAAACCATCTCCATAAATCAGGCTCAATCTTGCCCTCAGGTAGTCAAAATAGCCCTTACAGTGGGAAAAACAGAAGTGATTACTGGATTGAGAATATCTAAATCAACTCATTAACAAATCAGCATTAAATTGCCCTTACCTTAATCTAAGTCTATTCTCAGTAACAAGAACAAGTTTTTCTATATTTATCTACTTACTCAATAAATATTTATTTAGAACTTACTTGGCATGATGCACGGTATTTACCCTCAATGGTCTTATGATCCAGATATCAAAATCAAACTCCACTCAACCCTTCCCCATAGAAAAATCCTACCCCTCTCTTACTACCCTAGTGACTGGGCCGTGTCTTGGTAATCTGCTCTATATCCTGGAGCTTCAGTCACCTTGGAAAGACCTGGCTTGCCTGGATCTCCATATACTATCTGTTGCTGAATACTGGCTGCCACTAAGGCCACCACTAGGATACACTTTTGTTGTCACCTGGATTCCTCTCTCTCACCTCTCACCATTCTCCCCCTGTCCTAGAACAGGGCCTACTGAACATGCTAAAATTCAAGAGTCTTACTCAGCTGCTCACATCTTCCAGTTCTTACCACTTTGGTCAAGTTAACTTTTCTATTCATCATTTAGTGAGTCACTGCATGAGGGAACTCTAAGAAGTATGTCCTCATTGTACTGCAGTGCTTTAGTTAGTGAAATCACTGCAGTGCTTTAGTTAGTAAAATCACATTCCCCAGCCCCATGTCAGACTCGTGAATATATATAAGTCTGTAAAAAGAAAGTGGGGGAAGAGAAGGCAAGCATCAGCTGATTTCATGAGGACAGTGACAGGGGAATTGGCTAATGTTACTCTAGGGGGTTTTATTCAGTCCTTTTGCTTAAAATAACTGTCCCTTACCTTACCCAGTTTCTTGATTCAGAACAAGGGCTTACTGAATATGTCCCTTTCTGACCTACACAGCAGCTGGAATCTCCTGTGTGTCAGACAGATGGTAACTGACCATTCTTTGTTCTCAATACTTTCTCATGTTCAGTGCAGCTTGTCCAACTTGCCAGGAAATCTGCTTCCAGTAGCAAAACAAGGAAACAAAAGATGTCTGGGATCCAGAATAGAGTGCAGCCTAAGGATTCCAAGCAGAGATTATAAATTTTAATTTTCTCCGACCGCACAGACACATTAGGAAAGACTAATCAAGGAAGAAATCAGCAGGGGGCATCTATGCTGAGGATCACTGACAGCACTCTAAACTTAGCACAGTCAAGGCTAATAGCCTCCTTACATCCTCTTTTCCCATTAAAGATGCTCTGGAAACAAGCTGCCCAAGAATATTGCTGCAGTTATCACAGTTACCAAATTGGCAGACTATATTCTCTAAGTGCACTGGGACAGGAGTTACGGATTTCCGGTGCACCTTCTACTCTTCCAGACTGAGAGCAGTTATAAGAACAGCAAGAGCATGGTACCACGATAAATAATGCATGAGAACTCCAGGTGTATAAAGCTTCATTGAGGTCCACCACACTAATAAATGCCTAAGCCTAGCATTTGCCGCAGTGTGACTAGATTTGCTACCTTGTGTGTCCAAAATGAAAATGAGGATGGCAGAGGTAAGGAAGAAGCTCTACCTTTGATCTTGTCCTTAGCCTCTCTCAGGCTATTATGCGCACTCTGTTTGCAATCCCCAGCCAGGCCTCTCCCCTTCAGGCCCTTTAAAGTTAGCCAGCTAATAAAATCACAGCATTTCAAAGGCCACAAAGGTACATAGAAGTGATATGCATGTTAAATACTTCCTCTTTTAATAAGACCCCAACTTTCAAACCTCCTATTGCTGCCTCTCTGGATTCTCAACTGTTTTATGATCTTTCAATTAGTGACATTGTTTATTTCCTGGACTCTAGTTGTCCTAGACAGAATTGGTGAAAATTTGAGACTGGTAAAGGGACTGTAAGCTTAAAAGATTCCCCTAAAGTAATCAAAACCCCAGAGAATACCTGATATCATATATATTAGAAGAATCTGTCCTAAAATTTCTGAATTAAAATTCAGCTGATCTCTGAAATAGAATTTAGGATCTAAATACTTACTAAAAGTGTCAATATGTTCCTTTCACCAACTGTGGAACAAAATCACTTTTTAATCTATAATGCAGCCTATAATGTGGTAGAAATGAGGGGTCCCCTTCATTTAGGTTCTCTTTTGATGTAAAATCCCATGGTGCTTCCCAGGCAATAAAGAGTCTGTTTATCCACACACCAGAAGTCTCCATTCTGCAATTACCCCTGCACCAAACTCAGAGTATTGGGCATCACTTAAGGCTTGCATATTGTCTCTCTGCCACTTTGTAACCACTGCTAGTTAGCCAGACCCTAATTGCCCAAAAACATCACCATGACACAGTTGCCATTCACCCAGTATATCTGCTAACATAGAATCATCATTTCTCAACATAACATTAACATAAGATTTCATGGCTGTGCAAGGTGGCTCTGAGGCCTGGATCATGATCTTGTAATTCTCCCCTGCAGTCGGTGTGGACTGGCACAGCCAGGAATCATAGCTGTAACTCTTCCCACAGATGAACATGTTGTTAATAGCAGAGCACAGTCTACCAGACAGGTTGGAAGGTACTACCATTCCATGACCTTTTTTATATCCCTAAACACTGCCAGTGGTTGGTGCCAAGCTCCAGCTAAATATCTGTCAAATGCCATCTAGTTTGGCTAAATGGCCTGAAGAACAATGAAGCACTGGACCCAGATCCACACACCAATATCCAAGGCATCCACATCATCTCAAAAGTTCTGACACTCACTTGGATTTAGTGACCAGGTATTTAGTGAGCAGGTATTTTGCCTGATGCCCTGTGCTATTAGACTTTACTGAGAAGAGGCCACGCCTTGGCCTTCAAGACCTCACAGTGTAACACAGAAAACCCACCAGTAAGCAGCCACTTTCTACGGTCCTGTACTTTATTCCACTTGGAATGCATCCCAGTCAATTAACTCTTGCTTACTGAGTAACTACCTCATAAAATCCCCACTTCTTGAACAATCATATATATGCTTTGGGAACAGAATATAGTACTTGCTTTACTTCACACAAGGACCCACAATGGGGAACCCAGCCTAGTACAAAGACTAGCAAACAAAAAGAAACAAAACAAACCAACAAAAAACCCAAGAGATGGACATGAGTTTCTGAATAGAGAGCTAGTAAAGAAGAACTGCTTCCCAGTGGTTCTGAATAAGTTTCTCCAATTCATCCATAGTCCACTTAGCATATAGATAAGAAACCATTTCAATGAAGGAAGCTTGCCTGGTTTGCCTCTCATTTCCTCTAATCATTTTAGTGTCACTGTGGGAAACATTTCTAATGTGCTTACAGATGCCTGCCCCCACTTACCTCAGTAAATCCCACTGAGAGTACACTCAGAAAAAGCAATGCTTGCAAAACATGTTCATTCTTCAGCATTCAGAATGAAGTGACTAACCTCTGATATACAATAAAAATGATTAAATGCAAACACTACTGAGCCTGTATAATAAATATTTTATATATTAATATGTTTTCAAAACCTTATTTCATTTTTACTGCTTTTATATATGGCATTATTCTATTTCAGTACATGCAATGAAATAATCTTCCATGAAAAAAGTAGGCATTTCTGGCCCATTTTAAGTAAGCCAATGGGTAATAATTGTGCTATTAATTTGCTATGTACATTGTTTAAATTGCTAACACTTTCCTCTTTCCATTATTAGAGACAATTCACTCATTCCCAAGGAAAATAGAAAATTCCTTTCCAAAGTAAACTGTTTCTTCTCTCATGCTTAAGATATACAACCCAGATGCTCTGTCTTAAGATTCTTTCAGAAAATAGGGCATAATCCCAATGGAAACCTTTCAGTATACTGCCTGATTGATTGTCTTTCAATACTAAAAGCCATCAAAGTCCCCTTACCTACTGGAGAATCTACCATTTAGCTTTAGGGAAAAAAAATCCTGGTTGGGGACCACTTGAATGCCTCCATATAAGTAATAGTGGGGTGTCGTGGTGACCATTCCACTGCCTTCCTCTTCTGCCTGTTTGGAGATGCTTCACAAGCTCTTCTTCTCAACTCCATTTGTTCTTTACAGAAAAGGAAAAGACAAAAACTACAGTATCCCAGGAATTTCTCTGTATGTTACAAATAGTTTTTTAAGTTATTTCATAACCTCCTGGCACAGCTGGGCAAAAAGAAACCCTTCTGAACTACGAGTGACTCTTTGAGTTAAACTATTATGATAGTGAAAGGGGGGGAATGACACTTGTGCAATTAAACAGATATTCAGAAGCTTGTGTAAGTGGGGAATATTGAGGCAGAGAATAAAAAGAGGTAACGAGAGCGATACTCATGAGATCCTGCCAGCGTGCTTCAGTTCCTGCTGTCATTTTCACATCAAGAAAAGGAAAATTGCTACCTGTAAATTTTGCATTTTTAAAACTAATTTCTTTTTCATTTCACCATTGCCTACCTCCTCCCTCCCTTTCATATATGTAAGAAAGATAGCAATACTGGCAGACTTAACTGGGAGGTAGTAGAAAAACCTGTCAGCTGGATTTTCAGAGTCCTAACAGGGCACCCAGCACCTGAGCAGTGATGCTTGCAGCTTCTACCTCATCTCACTCTGTCCTGGGCCTCTGCCTGAAGCCAGAAGCTAGTCTACTATGGGAAGAAGAGGGATTCCTCCAGGCATGGCCTTCTTTACCCATACTCCCAAGAGTTTCCTGATACTAGATAATGATGTCAAAGCTCATAGAAAGAACTCACTAAGAAGACACCACTTTCTTAATTTGGACAGAAATAATCTGGAGCAATTATTGCTCCAGAATTACACACTCCTTCAGAGAGGGATCATTTCTCTTTATCAGAGCCAGGTACTTGCCACCAGTGCCTACCACCAGCCTTCTGGGCCCTTAGGGTGAGTTCCTGTAGCATGATTTCACAAAGAAGTCAACTTTTTTTTCCATTAACCATGTATAGGCTGAACTTCTGCATCACAAGAGTGAGAAACTATCATTCCATTATCCATCAGTTACAGATATGCCTTACAAAATCCTGAACCTTTGGGAAGAAATCGGTTCATCATGGAAGAACATGGTTTAGTGAATACAAGGGTAATCTTATTTAGGCCTCACTGCACAAAAGGAAAAAAGAAATCTTGGTGTAAGGGTAAGAAATAATTATCTTAAAAAACTATGAGCAAAAAATAAACTTAAAATGTATAAATATACTGGTCAAATGGACCTCTTCCTTTAAAGTTGTGATTCAATTTATCCTGGGGTTGGACATGGGGAGGAGAATTTATGAAGGAGTCTGACTCACCGGAGGAAAAAGCCAGTAAATTCAGTGTGAACAACTGAAGCAAAGAAAAACCCAGCAACTAAGGTCTGGAAGTGTAAATAGCACAATGTTTTGAATCCCCTATACTCACCTCTAAAAATGCAGACAATTCAATGACTCAGTGACTGAAGTTTATGTTGTCATATATTTAGTTCTCAACACTGCCAAAAATCACTATCATGATTGCTACTACTAAGTATTAGAACCACCAACATATCCTGCGTATTTCAAGGAGCAAACAGTTGAGGTACTGGCCTCAGGAGCCACCATGTACTCTCTAGTAGCTAACACTCGCCTCAAAGCACTTAGTGGACTAAGTCTTTTAATACATATAAAATTTTCCAAAAGTTCTCTCCTGCAGCCCTACAACCCAGAATCATCACTATCTTTTCCTACATAAATCCCCAAGTTTTTTTTTTTTTTTTTTTTGTGGGTACCGGGGGGTCGACCTCAGGACCTCGCGCGCCAGCAGGTGCCCGTGCCGCTGAGCGATATCACCGGCCCCTTTTTTGTATGTGGGTTCCGGGAGTCGAACTCGGGCCCTCGTGCTTGCCGGGCAGGAGCTTAAACCGCTGAGCCATCTCACCGGCCCCCAATCCCCAAGTTTTAAAGCTGCTTAGGTAAGTCTTTTATCCTTCATGGTCAGGTGGTTCCTGTATGGTCATAGAGCAAGTGACTAAAGAAAGATGTGAGTCAAATCATCAAGTGCGAATAGATTTATCTGACTGAGCAAGCAAGAAAATAAACCACATCTCTACGAGGCCACTCCTAGATGAAGAACATCAGTGAGTAGGTAACACTGGTCTGAACTATTCATTCCTACAGAATGAAAACGGATACCATGATTTAGAAAACTGATTTTCAAAGCCCATCTCTAATATACCTTTGGGTTTTCTCTGCATGGAATCCTCCAGCCTAAAACAGTCTAACTGGTACATTTGATGGGGAGTTACTCGGTCACTAACAGATTCTTACTCTCCCTCCATCAAAGTTGCCATGAAGCACCCAAAGGGGCTGAGCCCTGAGTCGTGTTCTTCAGCTGCAGCAGCTTGGTCCACTCCGTGAACCACACTGTACACTACTGTGTGTGCGATTATTTTTAGGTGTCATAACATGAAAAGGCTGGAATGTTGCCCTAATCCCTCTTTCTTTCTCCCAACTTGGCTATCACTTGGCTTCCCAGACTATTCGCTCTATTTAAAAACCCAGGAAAATTAAAATCTATATGGTTTTGCATTCTGCCTCATTCTTGGCTTCTTTAACTAGATGGTATCATCAGTGTTAGTTCTAAAGGGATGGGATAATTCTCAGCCAGGAGCCAAAATCTATGAAGCAGAAATCCTGCCGCAGTAATTTTGTGGTTCCTGGGATAATATACGCCCAACTGACACAACCGAGGGTCTCATGCCTCGTTGTAGATTCCAGCCCAATATCTTTTCTTCTTTCCTTTTCTTATTCTATTCTATGTTCTTTTTCTTTCCTTTCTTTTCTTTTTGTTCCTTCCTTCCTTTCTTTCTTTCTCCTACCTTTATGCCTAGGTAAGAGGCAAGTACAAGTAGCCTACCACACCAAAAGAAGATAAAACTAATTTCTTGTCTCCTATCCTACCTTAACTCCAGTGAATACTCACATCACCTTCCTCTTCCCAGGAGACAGAGAGAGGCTTGTGGAAGATAGAGGTTGTTCCTTGTAGCCAAAAACAAACAGTTTGGATCCAAAAAAATAACAGAAATTTATACCTCTGTCATGCTGAAAAGTATACAGCAAATCAAAATGTGTCTTTGCTACAGCAATAAATGTTTTAATTGACGCATGTTTCACTGAGACATGTGTCTCAAATTTGTCTAATCCATTCCATCTACCTCCGTAATAAACACCTCAGAGAACAAGCTGCCTCTCACAGGGGCCTGCATCAATACCCTTCAGCTATTCTCTACTTCTACATTTCTTCTCTACAATTCTCAGGAGTCAACATGAGCTTTCTAACCAGTAAGTCAGCTTATATCATCCTTCCCCATAAAACTTTACAGTGGCTTCCCATTTTTCTTTGAATAAAATCTAAATATACGTAGTTCAGCTGACAAGGCTTCACATGAACCATGTGCATTCTGCCCCCATATCATGCTGTTCACCTCTTAATCCGCAAAGCTCCAACCACACTGGACTCTGGAGGTCTCTCCGACATCCTTTCCACTTAAACGCCTTTGCACTTACTGATCCCTCCCATCTCCCAAATTTTCAAAAAAAAACTAGCATCTCCTCTTCCCTAAAATCTCAAATTAAGTATCACTTCCTCAGCTAGGCTTCTCTAACAACCCTAGCCATAGTAGCCCACACCTTGTTATTTTTTCTACAGCTACTATCATTCCACAGTATTTACCACTTGCTGCTAATGATGTCTTCAGAGCCTCGTGCCTTTGTCTCTCTCATTAACGCTGTCTTGTTCACCACTGTGTCCCCAGTGCCCAGCACAGAGCAAAGGACTCCATCAATATTTGCTGAATGATTCATATTTGGGGATCCACCTATTCATTTTCTGCTGTCATTGAGCCTCTACTTAAAAATAAAAATATCACAATTTTCTTATAGCTCTCACTATTATATTTCTACTCTTCAATGTTTATCCCTAAGTGAGAAAGCATACACTAAAACTTGTAAGATCAAAGTGTTGGTAATCACCATCAATGATGTTACCAAGAATTCAACCCAAACCTAAGTCTGAAACAACAAATTTCACCACAGACATAAACAAAACTCATTTGACTTAATCCGTGATAGCAAAGAGGCAAAGACTCAGATACATTCAACCATCTTGTAAACACAAAAATTGAAAAAAAGTTGTTTTCTTTCCCATTCCCAAAATGATGTATCTTCACAGGCCCCCTCCTGCCAGAACCAGAGGAAAATTGTACACTGAAAGAAACAGAGAGTCATGTGAGTGTAAGAAAAAAAGTTACACCTCTATCATTTACATGAATTATAGAGTTAATAAAAAACAAAAATAGGATGGCTGAAAAATAATGGATAAAATCTATGGCTAATTTTTGAGTGATTACAGACAGAATTGAGAACTTTCTACAAGTGAAATGTCAGTACTGATGCAAGAATAAGAGCAGGAAATTGTAGAAGGATGTGGCCAGAGAAGTGCAGAGCAGAGGAACACACTGGATAATAATTCAGAACCAGATAATAGCAGGAAGAGTGTTTGGCTCAGAACCAGGACAATCACCACCCCAATCCCTCTGGGATAATGTTTGGCTGATAACTTCATACCAGAAAATGCTCTTCAACTTCATGAAGAGGGGTTGAAGGGAAGGGAGGGGAATGGGAAAAAAAGAATCACGATATATCGTGTACCGGTGCAAATTCCCTATGATGACTGTGATTATTATGTATATCTAAAATATACCAATAAACTTAATTTTAAAATATATAAAATAATTAAATAGAAAGCACCTGACAAAAAGATTATACTTTAAAATGGCCTATTCATAATGACTAGAATGTCCTGGTGGACTTTAAACACACCTTCTTTAAAAATAATAAAACCAGTAAATTCTTTCCCTCCCTTCCTCCCCCTTCCTTATTCCCCTTCCCATTTGAAGATGTTCCTCCTACTTCCCAATATCTATCCTCCATTATGCTTCCTATTTACCCTTTGGCTTTCTCACACAAGAGAAACAATGCTATATTTAAACTTTTGTGTCCGATTTATTTCATTTAAGATGATGGTCTCAAGATGCATCCATTTTCCTACAAATGACTGAATTTTATCCTTTTTTATGGCAGAGTAATACTCCATTGTATATAAATACCACATTTTCTTTATCCATTCATCTGTTGATAGGCATATGGGCTATTTCCAAGACTTCGCTATTATAAATTGTGCTGCTATAAACATGGACAAGGTAAAAAGAAACAATGGAAGGAAAAAGATGGAAACAAAGCTTTTGTAAATGGGGAGGGGAGGAGGAGCTGAATGGTGTGTGTGGGAATGGGAAAAAGAGAATGAAGATATATTATGTACAGATACAAATTCCATATGATGAATGTGATCAATATGTGTGACAAATATTTACTAATAAAAAATAAAGTTAAAAATAGTAAATGAAGCTCTACTGATTGAAGATTCATAAAAATTTAGACATTATTGAAGTTTACATAAATTATAAAAAGTATAAGCCTATGATAAACAGATGAAAAGTGGAAAGAAGATGGAAGGATGGTAACTGAGACAGCTTTTCAAGAACTGGTCTGAGTGTTCCTCTCTAGCACCAGCTCTTACTCCCGCTGTCACCTATACCATAAATGTTCTAGACTCTGTATTGCAAGCATACCAGATGATATATTTTCTTAAGCATGCCATGCTTTCTCATGCCACCTTCTCACCTTAGAACGCCCTACCGCCAACCACATCGCCCCACGGTACCAACTAAATCCTACTCATTTTGACAAGACTTAGTTCCATGATGCTTTCCTTGAGTTTCTCTCCATCCCAGCCTGAACTAATTTTATCACTTAGCACTCACACAATTATATTGAAACACTTAATCTATGTTGGATGGTCTATTGGTGACAATTTATTTGTCAGGCCCATATTCCTAGTGTCGGCCATAGTAAATAGTAAGCAGTGATTGATAAATACTGTATAGGTAGAAGGAATAATACATGAAAAATCCATATGCAAAAAAAGATGCAAAAAGAGTAGTGATCTGACTAAATTCAGCAAATAATCAGAAATCATGGGGCCTATTGCTTACTGCATTGAGAATCTATATACTTTAACTGACATGTTCATTGTTCTGCCTGTCCTCTGGAACTACTGTCTGTCCTTCCGGCCCTGAATGCCTCCCAGGGTTATTTTTATACCACTTCTGCTTACACTACTGAGACACTTATTGCCGTATCAGTGAAACTCGCAGCAAACTGAAGGGTCGGTGTGATGTGCTTAATGCTGTCCACGTCCTGACCTTTACACATAACTACCATTCCTGCTGCAGAGAGCAGACACGTGACAGCTCCCATCGGCCATCTGAACCTTAAGATCAGGCACTGAACTACGAAATTTCAAGGTTCGCTGGCTAGGAAATGGTGTTAATTGCGGTGCTCTGGTTTTAGGATCTATGATTCAAGCACAACCAGATTTGCTAAAAAGAAAAATTATTGATTTGACTTTAATGCTGGTGGGGAGAAGCAGAAACAGGGCCCCAAGAGGGGAAATGTAGATCCCTATTGGTGTGTTAGAAAATATACCACAGAACTTGGTTATGGAAATGTCATTTTCGTGCCAAATTAAAGGTAAACATAATTATGTCTAACACATCAAAAGTATGTAATTAAAGATACTCTTTGAGGCTAAAATATGCAGGCAAGCATAACTAATTTTAACTTATTTCATAATAACTACATTATTTATTTACTGAAAAGTGTCAATCAAAAACATTAAACTCTTTTTTGTTTATTAGGAGAGCTTAAAACTGCTGGTGATTTTCATTGTAATTCATCCCTGGTTTGCTGCTCTGGGAAATATATAAGCATGTGATTATTTTGATACTAAAAGAAAAGAAGAACAAAAGGAAATTTTAAGTAAGGAGTGGTGGTGAATGAAGATAAAGCCTGGTGAATTGTGATGAGGTTGCCACAAATAAAATGCTGGGATTGTGAACAGGTATAAAACTATTCATCAAACTGATATTCATCAAACCTTTGTCTCTCAGTCCAACCCTTCTGTAATGAATAATTCCCATGGCCTTAGTGCTCCACTCAGCAGTAGAAAATGAACTGTCACTTGCCCCAAAGAAGCCAAGAGATAGGGAAAGTTAGGCAGTTGGGGCACAGGTCCTAAATAGTTAACTTAAAGTGAACTAAAAGTAGGGACTTAAGTGAGTTATCACACCAAAATAGACTATCATGGCCTAATGAAAGGCAAGAGACAAAGAACAGGTCCTTAACCAGAGAGGACAGCACATGGAGAAAGTAAAATGTAAATGAAGCAATCTGTACTCCAGACTGGATGCAACCAGGAGCATCCCTGCTTTCTGTCATGTACACTGGTACCAAAAACTGTATAAAAAGCCAATGGACCTAAAAATCTATGGTATCTGCCTTAGGGACCACCCCTCTCCAAATAGCAGAGAGCTTCTCTTTTATGCATTTGGCCATTCCCAACCACTTGCTCTTTGCTGTTTTGCTGGCTTCAATCTTCATTGCCCCAAAACAAGGACTGGAGAGCTAGACGGATCCAGTTACACCAAAAAGCAACAATTCAGTCATGAGACTGACACCAGGCTTTGTAAAGGAGCCACCAAGAAAGGCTGGAAGAAAATAGACCCCAAAGCTTCCCCAGAGAGACACTGCCATGATTCAAAGCATCCCACGCCAGCTCTCTGGAAAAGAAGGAAAACCCAAGGATAAGAGGAAACAAACTTGAGAGACCTAAAGTCATGCTCCAAATTGGGAAGAAAATTTCACACTCCCAAAAGTAGCTCACATTTATATGCACAGAACGTTGTGTGCTGGGTGTTACAATGTCCCATTTCTTAAAGTTAGGCAAACTGTGAAAAGAGGAAGAAGTCAAAAAAGGTAAAGATGAGAAAATAAAGAAGAAATAAGCTTAGGCTTGGAGCCAAGAAAGAAGAGCCATATAAACACTGGATCTGGAAAGGTAAACTTGGCATAGATTTGGTAGAATAAAGAAAGTGGGGTGACAGAAACTCAGCCCTATGATTCTAACATGCATCCCACAGAGGACATAATTTCTACTTCAGGTCCTAACAGAATACTTGGCACTGGACCCACCTTCCTGCCCTAAACAACTAAAAAATTGGGTGAAATACTGGCCCCTGTTTTCAGACACTAGAAAATAGGCAATGGAAAACAACCTTCAAAGAAGGGAAGCCCTCAGGACAAGCCCCTGTTTGCCTGGGGACACTTTCCAGACTGTGAGAAAAGGAGGTGGAGCCCAAAAACAGCAAGGTGTACCTGAGCTGAGGAGATAGAGATTGAATCTCACAGCCACTGAAGGGACTGGACTTTGTAGGATCCATACTGGAAACAAGATGGGGCCAGGGAGGGGGTGGAGCACCTACAATACACTTAGGCGTCTCCCACAGGCCCCTGGCTACGACCTGGGTTGCACGTGTACAGAGTGGGACTGACTGAAAGGCCTAGCAGAAAGCAGATGCTATGAAGCTCGGAGGTGCACAACTTGCTAGGAGGTATTGGAGCTCTGATGCTAGCAGAACGCAGACCTCATCTAATGCCCTACTATTCAGTTAAGACCACATAAAGGCCACACCTTTGGAGATGGTAAAGGTGTAGTAAAATAAAGGAGAGTGAAATAAAGTAAAAGTCATCCACTGGGACTAGGGGCACAACCTAAAATAGAGCCATCCTAACAGAGAAGAAAACAAAGTCTGATAAAATGAAGAAAATCCATCGATAACTTAATGGACTGCCGCAAGCAAATTCAATTTCCTTTCAAGAAAGACAACATACACCAGATTCCCTACAAGAAATTATCTTACATGTCCAAATTACAGTGAAAAATTACACAGCAGAGAAAGAAGGAAAATGTGACTTATAAAAAAGAAAAATAAGCAACCAAGATAAAGAGACCAAAGGATGACCCAGATATAAAAATGAGTACACAACATTTTAAAGTAGTTATTATAAATATATTCTAGGGCTTAGAGGAAAATATGGATACATGAGTGAACAGATGGAGAAATCTCAGCAGAAACATAAAAATATAAGAGAACCAATCCTAGTAATGAGAAATAATATATTTTAAATGAAAATACACAAAGTAGGTTCAGTGGAAAATTTGAGACTAGAATAGAGAACCAATGAACTTGAAGACAGGCCAAAAAGAAATTACCCAATTAAAAAGCATAGGTTAAATATTTTTAATAATGAAAATGAGGGCCAGTGAGATGGCTCAGTGGCATACGCGCCTGCCTGGCAAGCGCGAGGGCCCGAGTTCGACTCCCGGAACCCACATACAAAAAAAGGGCCGGTGATATCGCTCAGCGGCACGGGCGCCTGCTGGTGCACGAGGTCCTGAGGTCGACCCCCGGTACCCACCAAAAAAAAAAAAAAAGAAAGAAAATGAGCCTCTGTGAAGAAGCCTCAATAATACCGAGTTGTCTAACATGTACTATTGTTACATAAGAAAAAACAATGGAACTGAAAATATTTGCAGAAAATGAACCAATGATTGAAATATATTCAACCTCAAAAGGTTAAGATAATAACATCTAGAGGAATCAAGATACAGTATCTTACTCCAGGATTTACTGTAAAGCTACAATTATCAAGTACTATGGTTTATACCCCAAAGACTCATGTTTTTATAGGTGAGACTTTGGGAGGTGATTGGATCACGACGCATGATGCTTATCAGTGGATCAGTACCCTGGTGAGTTTATAGCTAAATATGACGACAGGAGATGGAGCCTGGTTGGAGGGGGTGGGTCACTGGGGGTGTGGACTGCAAGGGTCTCTCTCCTTCCCTCTTCCCTGGATTCTTTTCTCCGCTTTCTGCTGCCATCTCATGAGCCATTTCTCCTCTGCGATGCCCCTCTACCATGCCACCCTGCTTTGGAGTGAAACCTCTACAAACCGTGAGTCAAAATAAACCTCTCCTCCTTTAACTTGTGGGCATCAGGTATTTTGGCCCAGTAATGAGAAAGTAACTGAGACATCCAGACAGACTTGTATTAATGTCAGGGGAGACAAATGTAGCATAATAGAATACAGAAAAGTTCCACATATTTATGATCAATGGAACTTTGACAAAAAAAATCAGGGTAATACAGTGCAGATATAGGTCTTTCCAACAAATTGTAGCAGAACCCAGATGTACATACTTGCCCCCCCTAAACCTTTTCTCATATTGTAATAAGTCAAAATGAATCATAGACCTAAAGGTAAAATCAAATTTTAAAGGTCTGATTAAAAACATAGGGGATAACAGTTGTGATCTGGGAGTAGGCAAAGAAAGGATACTGCAAGAATAAACCAAAAAATTTTTAAATTGATATACTGAACTTCATTACAATTAAACTTTTTCATTAGATACTATTAAGAAAATGGCCAGCTAAATTGCAGATTGAGAAAATCTTGACTATTATTCAGTTATTTACACATATTTGACAAAGGATTTGATACCAGAATATATGAAGAACTCCAACAATTTAATAAAAAAATGAACAATTCAATCAAAAAGAGCACAACGCATGAACAGACACTTCACTACAAAATATATACAAATGGCAAGAATGCACAACATAACATGTTCAATATCATTATCCATCAGAGAAATGCAAATGAAAACCACAATGAGATGCTATCACATGCCCACCAGAATGGCTAAATTAAAATGTTTAACAGTATCAAATGTTCATAACGATGAAAACTTAGACGACTGAAACCTTCACACACTGATGACGGGAGTGTAAAATAGTACAACCACTTTCTGAAATTATCTCAAAGTTTTTAATAAAATTCAACATGCACCTATCACACAACCTGAAATTCACTAGTAGTTATCTTCCCAAAAGATGCGAAAACATATGTCCACAAAAAGACTCGTTCATGGCTTTATTACTAATAGCCAAAAATGTTTCCATGAATCTAGAAACAAACTGTGTTAAATTTACACAACTACACAGAAAACATTTTTAAAATTGAATGAATTGATGATACATGCAACAGAATGGCTTGCTCTCAAAAACGTGTTTAGTGAAAGAATTCAGACACAAGAGTAAAACCTATGATTCTATTGACAAGAACCAACAAAGCTGATGTATGTTATATCAGTGGCAACAGAAGTTCCACAAGTGGTTTAGATATTGACTATAATGGGTACAAGGTTACCTTCTAGGGTAACAAATTCATAAATCGTCATTCAAGTACTGCTTACATTGATAGTTTGTCAAACCTCATCAAACTGCACTCACAGTACATGCATTTCATTCCATTTAAAATTTGACCTAAAGAAAACCCAATAAAATTGGAGATCTTTGGTGATACCAACATCCTATGGATATTAATTCCTAACACCAAAGGATAATATGAAGTTTATTTACTTTTTCTTTTTTGAAGTACTGGGGATTGAACACAGAACCTTTACACTTAGCTACATCATGAGCCATGTACCCTCACCCAATCACACTGGGATTACAGGGATATGCCACCCCAATCAGCTTGAGGTTGAGGTTTAATTACTTTTCGGTGTAACTAGATAATGATATAACTTCATTAGCATATAGTACTACTTCCTCACCAAAAGTTTGTGAGAAGGAGGGAGGGGAGGGGAAGGAGGAGGAGAGGAAGGGGGACAGAAAGGGAGGAGTAAAGAGACAGAGACAGAGAGAGCAAAGAGCAAGCAAGAAATAACTTTGAGATCTATTTGCTAACATCACTTTCTCCCACCCACACCTGTTTTTCTCTGACACTATCTCTCTTAAATTGAGCAAAGAAATAGAGATTTTCTCAGTAGATGAATCTTAATTCCCATCACCATTGGCAAACTGCTTTGATCTTAAAGTATCTTACTTCCTTTGACTAAGAAGTGCCTCCCTCAAAGCTATGAGACATTTTCAAAACACCAAGTTAACAGAACTTGAGATGTCTTTAAATAAGACCTACATTGCTCTTATAAGGTATCAGAAAACTCAGGTCTGGAACAGGTAACAATTCTAGCTGAGCTGCATAATCTCAGTGTTAAGAAAGAAGGGCCCTTACCCAGCTGGCCCAGGGCAGAGGTGACTCCAGATGACAGGCTAGCACAGTTGCACAAATCATCAAATTTTGCAGAACTTGGAAGTGCTGCGCAGAGTGAAGAGCTTCTAAGAACGACAGACAGGTATCATGTGTGAGCAAACGTGTGCCTTGTGTTAAGGAGCAGGTGAGGATCATTTGCAAGGTAGCTTGCAAGGGGCTTTAAAGTGACACATTTTTTTTGGATTTTTTTTTTTTTTTCCTTTCAGTTTTAAGAATTAGGGAAAGTGAAAGAACCTGTGGCTACAGCACTGAGTTTCATTTTGAAAAGCTTGTCCATGGCTTTGGAGGTGCTGTATAAATTTTTAAAGACCTTGAGCAGACAATAAAGCCACATATTTAAAATAATCTGCTCAAAGGTCAACTTTCTAGTTCACAGCATCACGTTAACAATGGCAAAGACACAAACTAGAAGAGAGAGAACTGTGGAATAAGGAGTCTCCAGGGGTCCCCTGAGAAACCATGCCTTGGCTTGGGCAACCCTAACAATACAGACTGTCACCTGGAGTCTTGGCAGTTTCACCATGTAAGGAGGACATGGTTTCCCCCCCAAACACTACAGGGGAAAGGAACCTGGAAGAGATGAGAAAAATATGAAAGCAGACCATGCCACTTCCATGCCAAGCCCTTCAGACTGATCCTGGGCACCTTGAGAAGGGCAGATAGCAGCTTAAAGTACCAGACTGTACCAGACTGGATTGGACTTTGTTTGCAACTAAAAGCAACCAGAAAGGCCTGGAGTATGGTCATGATACCCTTAAAAAGCAGCAAAGAGTAATTCAAAATAGCATAATTGAAGGACAAGATTAGGAAAAAAGGAAACCATTTCATGTACATACACAGTCCTATTTAGACTAAAAAAAAAGTTCATATTATGAAAAAAATTTTCATGATTTTCTTCTCAAAACAGGAGAGGAGAGTGGAGAAAAAACTCAAACCAGCACGAAGTATCCAGAAATTCTGTCATGGTAGAAAGACACTAAAGATACATGGGTTGTAGTGACAATTCTACACTGACAGTCACTTCCTGTGTCTCTAGCCGGGGCTGAGGCCCTGAGCTGCAGATCAGCATGTCCTACTGACCACTGGACAACTCTCTCCTGTTTTATAAGCATCTCACACTCAGGAAGGTCAGGGTTGAAATAATCATCATCAACCCTCGTTTCTAAACCTCCTCCTCAGGTTCAGCCGATTCTTCCAGCCCTCTCCTGTCACTTTCCATGGGTGTTGTCTGTCCAGCCACATCCTTTCCCGATGTCTTTGAGTTACTCACTTCCTAAACTCCTAGTAAGAGTCACTACATTTTAGAAATCTAGCTGTGGTTGAGTGCTACTCTTATTATGCTTTAGCGACGGTCCCAAAGAGAAAAATACTGAGAAGTGTGTGAGCCTAAGGGCCAGGGTCTCATTTTACTCATGTTAGCATTCTCTGTGCTGAGCAGAGTGCCTACTACAATCTGCTTAATAAATGAGAGTTAAAGGATAAATGAAGATATCAATGAATATGTGATGTTTGTCAATAGTTTCTTACACAGAATTCTGAAATATGCTATATGAGTCAATCATGGGGCCTGCTGTATGACTGTAAGTCATGTGGATTTTTCTTATGCTTCTATGTCACCATGTTGAATTGAGAGAATGGTTAAAGGTTTGTTTTCAGCTATAGAATTCTATGGCACTCTTAATCCCATGTCCATGTAGAACCAATAAGGAAAGGGGGCAAGACAGTTGAGTTGTTCCTAAGAAAGAACTTCTGACAGAGAAAGAAGGCACATTCAGGTTTTTTGTTCTTAAAGAATTTTCAGGAGGAAAACAGGCAACCTCCTATTCAAAATGGCTCAGTCATGCCTGTAAAATGAGGGGCCATGTAAGATAACTTTAAACTTAGCCCCTTTTTCCACTTCTTAACTACTACAATACAGACTTCAAAGGTACAGATAGAGAAGCTCCCCATCAAGGATAATAAGAGGAAGTTTTCCAAAGAATTTCCAACTTGGTGCCCAAGATATAGCTTCCTCTTTCAAACTGTCAAGTTATTGTGAAAGAATCAAATAGTCTCTGACAGCAAAAAGAAGTGTCAAAAGAGAGGACTTTGTGGCTTGAGTCTCAAGACCTCAAAGTAGCTAAGAACTTGCCTGCTTTCAGAGGATCCGAACACCAAATATCTGCTCCTCAGGCTATGCAATCATTCTAGGGCACCAGTGTCCTTGGCACCAACTGGAAGCTGCTGAAGCAGATGATGCTTGGTGAATTGATCACTGGTTTTCATTTGCAATCCACATGCACATCCGCCTTCAAATTAAAATACATTCACCACCACTTCAAAACTGCCCCAGGCCGCTCTTACCAGACATCCTCAGAAAGTAGTCTACCAACAGTCAAGAGGCAAAACAAGAAGTACTGTACTCAAGAAAAAACAAATAATGTTAACCAATTCAGACATATTCCTGGGAATAATTTTATATTTACACTCACGAGTTCCAGTAAGAAAAAAAATTAATGAGTTTCTAAATTTATCTAATGGGAATATAGAGAGGGGAGGTGCCCTATATTTCATACTGTGAAATTCTCCCAAAGTCATCAGCCTGACTAAACTGATTAAGTATGAAATCTTTCTTCCCTGAACCTAATTTAAACAAGACAGTTAGAAGGGCAAGGAAATGTTATGAGACTAGCCCACATGATAGTAACATTCTTACTTTCTTCAGTCTTTTTTCCTAGACCAACAAAAGGACCAATCTATTCAGGTTCATGATGATTGGATCCTACCTCCTGATTCTCAGATGTGAGAACTGTCATATTTTGCTTATTGGTGGAAACAACAGAAAAACCTAAGTCATTACAGGTGAATCTAGGTATAAATGTTGTGATGAAGAGAAACAATGCCAAAGGAGTACGGACATGTATATATATAACTATGCCTATAAAATACGTCCAGCACCCAAAACCCTAAAGTCAGTTTAAAAGTGGAATACAACAGATCTTTGCTCAGTATTGTTCAACACTGTAAACTGTCCTAATTCCCATTTTTCATTCTTTGCCATATGATGTAAATATGGGATGTTGAAAAAACAGCTCAAAAGGTGAAATTCATTTTATAAATTTGATGTTTGGTCTATAAGCTATTAAGTAGTTGCTATAACTGATTCTCTTTAAAAATGACAACTGTAGCAGTGATTATATGTACCACAGTAAAATGATTCTAACTATAACCTCCAGCATTGAGTTGCTCTGCTCCATTTACCAGGAGAGGCATTTTACGAAGGCCTATATATACTAATTGATTCCTTCATGCCACAGCATAGCTGTGGATGGATGTATCTGAGGCCAGAGAACCTAAAATAAGAACTGATCAATAGCAGGTTTAAGCAGGTCACGACAGACTGAATTACAGGCTCCAAATTCACATATTGAAGCCAGAGTTCCCAATGTTATGGTTTTTGGAGACAGAACCTTTGAGAAGTAAGTAAGTTTAGGTGAGGTCATTAAAGTCCTAACCCTCAAGACAGGGTTAGGGCTCCTATAACGAGAGACATAAGAGAGTTTGTTTTCTCTCTCTCCTTCAAGACAAACAGGAAAGCCCATCTGAGAACACAACAAAAAGAAAGCCAAATACAACCCAAGGAGAGAGCCTTCACCAGACAGCAAATCTGCGGGCACTTTAGTCTTTGACTTCCAGGCTCCAGAACTGTGTAAAATAAGTTCTTTTTGTTTAAGCCACTCAACATGTGATATTTGGAGTTTTGTGTTTTGAAACAGGGTCTTACAATGTAGTTCAGGCTGATCTTGAACTCACTATGTAACCCAGACTGGCCTGGAACTCGGTGATCCTCCTGCCTCAGCCTCCTGAGTGCTGGGATTGTGTGCCACCACACCCAGCTCAAACTGTGGTATTTTGTTAAGCTAACTGCTAACCTGCCAGCCAGTCCTGCAAGTTTCAAATTACCAGTTCTCAATCTCCCTCCCTCACCCTTCTATTTCTGTTAAGATGGAAATCTTTCTATGCAAAAGTTACTGTTTCTCAACACACTAATATTCTACTCTTCTGCTTCAGGAGCACCTACCATGTAGATTTACTGCATCTCCCGGTTTTCAGTCCTGTGATTATCTTTGTGCTCTGTTATACATATCACTGAACATGAAGCTTCCCAGTTAATTTCTTCAAAGAACAAACCCAGATTCTTCCGTGTGACAGAGATGATAGGCAGTGGGGACAATACCACATTATGTGGAGAGAAGGCCAAGAATCCCCAAAATCCTTATTTTTATGAACCTTCTCAATCAATGTATTTGGTGGCTTTCCAGACCTATCTCACTGCCACCTTCTGTAGGACCCTATAACATCATTAAAAGTTCTACACAGTTCATCTGCTTGCTTCCAGTTAGCATTTCCCTCTGCAAGATGACATGTGGTAGTTTCCTATGTTTTACTAAGTTTCTTGAGCACTTTTCCTTCTTCATTTTACCTCATCGAATTTTATTAAAAACTATTACACACTAATGTTTTTTATCCCCTTTTCTTTAGCTATGGTAATTAATAGTTTAACACTTAATAACCTTGCTATTGTTTTGTAAATTTGAGCTGGAACAAGAGGAGATAAAAGAAGACAATATGTCACATTAAATTTTGTCTCTTTAAGCAAACTTATGAAGAATATCTTCTTAGTCTCAGGTGAACATGTCTGGAAATGAACATGACCAACCCTGCTAAGATACCAACTACATTTCAAACTCTACACAGAAATTAGGGGAAGACTAGGTGGAACCTCACACACCCAAATGGAACAGGTGTCTATCTCCTCAGTACTATCATTCCAAAGACAATAGGCATCTGACCAGGGATGGCCTGCCTCTGATAAGAATAGCCAAATTCTGACATACTTGTGCTCCTGAGCTTCCTGTCTTATGTTATGTCTGAAACAGCCCAGCACTTAACTTGGCTTTCTGACATGGTACTTGTCTCCTGTACAGACACAAGAAAATCATTGCCCTTGTCTGTGTCTCACCTCCCATCAGAAATGGACAGCTGTTCAGTAGTAGAGACCTCCTAATTGACCCAACCCTTTGAGATATCATGATAGATCAGGAGGAGCTGGGCAGGAAGGAAAAAAGCCAAAATGACCTATATCACCAGTCTGTCTCTTTGAGGGCAACCTCCAGCATCTCTGCCCTGCAACTCACCCGAAGTCACCTGCTATGTGGCACATGTGAACCCAAAGCCTGCATGAGACAGGGCAGTAAGCAGCTCTGGCTCATACACAATGCCCCTCACCTCCAGTTAGTGCTTTGGCTTTCCAGCAGTCTGAGTCTTGCCAACTTGGCCAAGGACATCTTTCTGCTCCTCTCCACTGCACTCTCTAAATCCAATCCTTTGTTTGCCTACACATACGCAGCATCTACCAATTCCGCCTTTGTGCAAGTCGATGGTAATTCATTACTTAAATCATTATCAAGCCCACCAAATACCAGCTCCTGACCAAAATCTATAGCTTCTCACAGATGTCCCACCTCTGACCCAAATCTCTGTCTAGTACATCACAGAGGTGAAGCGATATAGTATATTAGTAATGGATTAGATGCTGGAGACAGACTTGGGTACAATTTCAGCTCTGCTACTTAGCTGTGGGAACTTGGGCAAGTCATTGCATCTCCTTGAGCCTATTTCCTTATCTGGAAATGGAAAAAATAATAAATTCGGGTTTGAAGAGTTGTGAGAATTTGACAAAATAATACAAGAATTAGCAATGCATGGAACAAAAAAGAAAGCACGTGACCATTAGTCCCTCCCATCAAAGCTCACTAGAACCAGTAATGAATTTGGAGTTGTTCCCATGCTGGAATTTAGAGTCTGGGTAAGTGTCACATGGAGTCCAGTGGCCTTCACAGAATCCTGTGTGCCCAAATTTATCTTTATTGCCAACTTCTGGCTGCTTCTAAATCCTTCAACCTTCAATGCAAACCAAACTTGGAGCCTTTGCAGCTTTCCATGTACATAAAAATAACAAAAAATTTTAATGAGAGGTTATTAAAATTAATTTGAATCCATAAAATAACACCTGTAGGTTTAATAGTTCTTGATTTACATGGAAAAGCAACCATGCCCAAGGGTGCACGATAAGTGACATAACACTGTAGAAACCCACAAAGTACCCGTAACTTGTCATCCCGCATGTTTAAGTGGAAACGCAAGGACACTGTTCTGTTCAGGTTTTTGTGGTATTTTATGATCACTTTTTTTTTTTTTTGACACTCTGGATAGTGCAACATTCTACCTGACTACTCAAGACTCCTTAAAAACAACCTTCAAAGTATTTAGTGAATTAATAGGAAAACAAACTAATTGATTTTTTTAAGGCATGGTTCCTTGTTATCAAGCTGTTAAGTTATATGAATAACACTTAGAAAAATAATCCAAATTCTTCCATAATTCCCGAAATTTTGCCAATTTCCATTCACTAAAGCAAATCATCACATCTTTTCAATTCTACCACTAATTAACATAAAGAAAAGTGTGAATCAGCCAATCCAGACTGACATCAACACATGTATACCTTACCCCATCCAAGATCTTAGGAACTCCTGCAGTGAGAACATGTACTTGACAGGCTATTTCTGTACAAAATGAATCTGACACTCACTTAGCCTGACAATGCCACTACTGTGAAAAACATTTAGCAGACAAGACTCCTAATAGCAGTCCAGCTGACAGATATGCATACTCCATGTTGAGTATAAAATAAAAATCACCAGCAAAACTAATGTGAGTGGAAAATATAGTAGTTCTGTCTATGGAAATGGATTACCTAAGGTAACCCAAGGGAATGCATGGGTATCAACTCCACCTTGTACCCACAGCCAGGTTATATTTGCATATTCTCACCTTTAAAAATAGAGGCATGAGCTTTTTATAGTGAAAGGGATGGTGAAGCCAGTAGGAGGAGTAAGCATCAATTAAATACAGAAATTTTAAAGCACATGCTTAAATTATGAGACCTAAATGTGACCCTGAGGATTGGAGTTGCTGATAAAGGAAAGTGCTGTGCCTCTGGAGAGTACTCTTGGGAATGGCTTTGATGAATCATCAATTCATATCAGCAAAGGCAAATTTATGGGAAGATAATGAAGCATAAACTGCATGGCCCATAATTATGAATGCCTCTTCCAAGAACTTTAGGAATGTGCTCACACAGACTTTTTTTTTTTTTAAAGAATCTGAAAAAGTAAGATCTATTATCACTACCATTAGGCTTTCCTTTTTCCATTCTGAGTTTCCCTACTTCATATATACACACATTCTTGCTGAGGGACATAGCAAGTTTATGAGTATTTGGGGACCCAGCCAAAAAGCAGTTGAGTTGGGAGTATATTTAATTGGGATGTGTTTATGTGTTTCCATGCAAGAAAGTTATTGCTACAGGTCTTGATAGAGAATTGACTTCCAGGAATGCTCATAATATCCATTGTCCCAATTCCCTGTCTTGTGACCCAAAGATGTAGGGCCGGAGATTGTGAAATAAATGTGGCCTGCATTGCCCAGCAGCAAGAGGGGGCAGGGTGGAAAGAGAAAAAACAAGGCTTAAAATAGATATGGAGAACCACAGACTAGTCCATGCAAAAGTCCTCCAAATCTTACAGAAAGATACAGTGAAAAAAATTTGATAAAGCTTTCCAAATTTGACAGGTATCCTAAAAAGTATTCATGACATTACTAATCAAAGCTAAAAATTTTTCAAACTAGCAATAATTTTAAAAATCCAATCAATGTTTCTACAGGAAAGACTGAGTTATCATTCAGCTCCTTCTATAGGAAATTCTATAAAACTCATTGTTGAGGGCCAGGGATACAGCTCAGTGGCACAGCGCCTGCTTGGCAAGCGCAAAGTCCTGAGTTTGATTCCCGATACCAAAAAAAAAAAAAAAAAAACTCATTATTGAATTAATTAATTGATATGTACACAGCCAAAAAAATTTTTAAATGATTTTAATGTACCTTTCTTAAAGGACAAAGGAGTCAATTAATAAAATTGTTCTATAATTTTCCTGGATATTTTATGGTAATGGCGGTATTTGTCAGGTTTTTTTTTTAATTTAATTTGTTCTATTTGTTTTGTCATTGTAAATATTCTATTTGTATCCAGCCTTTTATTTGTAACTTTGTGATTTTACTTTAAGAAGCCCCATAAAATTTTATTTCAAGCTCCACAAAACCTCACTCTGCCTATTAAACTCTTGTCTTCAACATTCCACTGAATAATTGATTACTATTCCTGATACCTACATAGAAGCCCCAGAAACTTAAAAGCTAGACTTTACTCAATATTAACCCAAATAGCTCATTTGAATTTTCCAAAATATATAAAATACATTAACTGAAAATTATTAAAAGCAAAATTTAATCTAATATTTTCTTTCATTTATATATAAAACTTCAAGGGCATTATTTAACTAGCACACGGGAAAGTGTGAATATAGAAAGTCTATAAGGTTTATCCTTGAAATTGGTTTTTAGGAGAAATTGCTGATACAGGCTTTCTGAGCCTACCAAACTTCACACCAAACAGCACAAGTACTAAGACCACTACCCCTGCAGCTTGTTTCTCTAAATTATGTTCAAGGGGAAATTCCAGATGTTTCTAAATCCTACTAGTCAGAATTTTAGCTAATTAGGTTTTTATCATAATTAATTCTAGAGGGAAGATCAAAACAGTCTAGAATTACACTGAATTGGATTCTCTGGTGTTCTGGTGAAGTTTAGGTCTATCTGATTCTAATCTGAGGCTCCCCGTGTAAACATAGTGAAGTTTATGCTCCATGAGGTCTATAGCATTCCGCAAGCATTCTCAAAAACCTCCTGGGCTGGTGCTGGGCACCAGCATGCTGGAGCTACGTTGCAGTTCTACATCCATCCCATCTGGTAGCACTCAGAATGAATTCAAGGCTCTGTGCACTATGTTGAAAATACCAATTACTTTTTTATTTCAGTACTGGAGATTGAACCCAGGGCCTTACATATGGCTAGGCAAAAACTCTACTACTGAGCTATATCCTCAGCTCTTTTTTCATGCTATTTTTTCCACAGGGTCTCACTAAATAGCTCAGGGTGGCCTCCGATTTGCAATCCTCCCACCTCAGCCTCCCAAGTAGCTGGGATGACAGGTTTATAACACCAAGCCCAGCAACCGATTTCCTTTTTGAGGAAGAATCAAAAATCTGCATGAATAAAAATATATTTTAAAATGATTTCAGTGTGTATTACATGTAGAAAAGCAATGAGCACTTGAAACACTCATTCACAACAGATTTAATCAATCTTTGTACAAATCTGAGTTTTCATTTCTTAAAAAAAAAAAAAAAATCAGAAATAACAGTATTGCTTGTTAAAGAGTTCTTCTGCCCAGAAAGCTGGCTCAAAATCTATCCTGCGGCCTTGGCCAAGGGTGGTGAGAACCAGAGAACTGGCAGGAGAGTGGGTCAGAGGTGTGGTAGAGGAGGAGTTAATTACTATTTATAGGGCCTGTGAAAACCCTTCCATTTTAGAACAGTGTCTCCTTCTCAGTTGGAAATATCACAGACCAAGCCCATGGACATATTTCATTGTCCATAATTACATACTGCATTCTTCCTACATTGCATTTACAAAGAAAAAAAGATAAGGTTATCTTTGTGCATGCAAACACATGGACATTCACAAACAGAAAAACCCTCAAAAATCTTCCTCTCCATGAGGGATGGTTCTGACAGCTACTCACATTTTTTTTTTTAAAGTAATCTACACCACCTTCTTTAATGTTATTTGTTTTTCAGCCTATTCTTCATGTAACACAGTAGAGATGCTTGGGTTCACTGTTTGTATACATTAATCATCATTTCAACAACTTGCTAATATTCCTCTTTAATGAAGAGACCATAACTGAGTGTCAGGGCTGTAAGCAGGTGACAATAGCAGTCATAAAAAGGCAAAAAGGACAGAGGAGTAAGATTCTCAGTCAAAATTCAGACCCATGAGTCCTCACAGCTTTCCTTGGTTCTTTTCATATAAGTCACAGTTCATCTTAATGGATGCTGCTGTATTATTAGAACTGTTCTCCACAGAAAAGATTAGTTAGTTGGCTGAGTACAGGCAACATGCATATCTGCATCTGACGTGGCATCGGAAGTATAGTTGTGTTTGTTTGTTTATTTTTGATAGCTCGTCCTTGACCTTTCAACACCTGTTTTTTCTCCTTTTCCCACTTTCTACTCTGGTCTATGACTTGGAAGTGTCAGGAGGAACCATGAGCAATGTCTGCCATGATGAGTGACAGGGAGCCCATTGAGTCACGGAGTGGGAAGTACTATGGAGAAAAATAAAGAAGGCAAGGGGCAGAGATGACACTAAGGGTACGGAGATTACCGCCATGTCATTTTGTAGAGCAAAGGAAATTCTCCTTAAAAATGTAACATTTTGCCAGGGACCCGAACGACATAAGGGACTGAATCATGCAAGCACCTGAAGATGAGAGACAAGGGGAACGGCACATGCAAGGGTCCTGAGTAGAAGAGCACTTGGTATGGCTGAAGAGCAAGGAAGGCCTGGGGAGGAATGAGTGAGGTACAGCGAGGGCTAAGAGTTCAGAGAGAAAGCAGAGGTCAGATCATAGAGGGCCTGCCTTTTAAGTCCTGTAAGAACTTCTGTTTTTAAACTGTAAGAAGGGAAGCCAGCTGGGAGGACTGTGAATAGAGGTTGCTATGTGAAGAATAAAGAATATGAGGAGAAAGACTGGTTAGGCAGTGGCCACAGTAATCCAGAAGAGAAACAACAGAGTGTCAGGTTAATTAGCTGGTAACACAGGCAGGAAAAATAGATGAACTCTGGATATATTCTGAAAGTAAACCTGGTAAGATATGCTGGTGGTTTGGATATGAAATGTGCGAGAAAGAAAAGATGGAAGTGAGTAAGGGTGACTCCTAGGATCCTGGTCTTAGAAACAGATAAGACTCAATTAAGACTACACAAGCAGCCAGTGGACTGGGTTTTGGGAAGATGAGGTTATTAGAAGTTTGGTTCTGGACAGGATATGTTTGAAAACCTTTTGTATATTTAAGAAGAAATGTCACAGGTTAGTGTGGGTTCTTGCTTCACTGATAAAGAAAATTGAAACTAAGGTATTCAGCATAAATTTACAGGACAAAGCTTTAATTGGAAAGTAAGAGCAAATGAAAGGGGATCACAATGCTGACAAAGATCAAGCTGGCCCTAACAAAGGAAAGTAAGAGAAAACAGAAGAGCCTCAGTTTGAGGAATTGAAAGGGCACAGATCTGAAGAAGAGGATCAAATTAGTCTGCCAACAAAAAGTAGGGACCAGTTTTATGAGGTATTATAGAGGGTTTGTGTATGGTTAATTATTATCTCAATCCTGGATTCATAGTTCTGAGAGGAAACCTTATGATTTAAGGTGCAATTTGGTTCCCATGATATAACTGTCACTTGGGAGTGGCTAGCCTGTTTCTGTCATGGGTTCATTGCTCCCACCTGGGAGGTGGGTGACCTCAACACAGGGTAATCTGTAAGGCTCTGCTTTTCCTGGAATCCAAGCTGATTACAGGTTGAGGGTAGTAGAGGCTTCTGGGTATAGCTGAATGTCCCTGAAAATTTCTTACCTTGGTGTCCTCAGTCTTAAAAGAGGATGAGATAAGTCATGTAAATGTAGAGCTAATCAACTTTGTCACCTTAGGAAAAAAAAAACCCTAAAAGACTACATGCCATAAAGAAGGATATGCTCAAGACATTTCTATGAAAATGGATGCACTTTGAGTCCATACTCTTAAGTGAAATAAATCAGACACATGTGTGTGAATACTGCATTCCTCTGGCATGAAAAGCTGAAAGTGTAAATAAGAACCAAAATGTATTTTGAAATAGGAGGAAAATGTTCAAATGTGGAGGGGAACAAGAGAGAGGAGAAAGGAGAGGGGGAAAGGAAAGAAGGGGAAAGTAAAAAAAAAAAGAGAAAAGAAGAAAAACATGGAAACAAAACTTTGTAAATGGGGAGGGGAGGAGGGGTTGAAGGGAGGGTAGGGGAATGGTGAAAAAAAAACAAATTATATCATATACAGGTGCAAATTCTCTATGATGAATGTGATTGTTATGTATATCTAAAATGTACCAATAAAATCTAATGTAAATTTTTTTTAATTTTAAAAAAGACTACATGCCTATATGGAAAGCTAAGAAAGGATCTGATCCAAAGTTTTACAAAATGAAGGTCAGCTTTGTTCTGATTTAGTTATCTATTGGGTACTGATAGGCCCAAGTAAAAAGCCACTGTTTTGAAGAAAAAATTGCTTTTAAGTCCCTGACTGTCTCAGAATAAAACACAAATCATGCTTTTAATGAATAACAGGTTAAGGACCCAAAAATTTATTTGTCCTCTGTCTCTATGGTGGTATCTGACTGCTCCAGCAATATCAAATAAGTAATTAGATATAATCTGGGTTTCTTGGGGAAGATTCAGGTTGGAGATGAAATTTGAAAGCTGAGAATATATAAATGATACGAAAGTTAGATGAACATCAAGAGACTGGATTAAATCACTTAGGGAGTGAGTACAGATTTATAAAACAATAACAACAAAAAAGGAAGTGGATCAAGCACTGAAAAAACAGGCAGACCAGTGTGGCAGTTTGTAAACTGGAGGAGATGAAAAGAAATCAGTAAAGGACACTGGGAAGGAAACCCACATAAATTATCCTATTTGCCCCATTATAAAAAGAAAGAATGAATCAACTCAGAGTACCTGAGAGCCATTCTCTACTGCAGAAAGAAGGCAGTTCAAATGTCTACAGCACACCACTCATCAATCACTCTACCACACACATGCCGTCTCAATAATGCATACATACATATACCCCTCACACCCAGCTTGCACACATGCAGACCCTGCCCAATGTACAGCTCCAGCGCAAACTTAGAAGGACTCTCTCGGGACCCACTGGAACTACCAGTAAAGTGAGTGCCTCTGCTTAACCAAGCAGAGAGGGCAGGGAAAAGGGGAAATCACCCTAGAACTCTGTGGCCCCAACCCAATTCAATTACATGGAGTGTTTTCCCAAAGAGAGCAAAAACCAAAATGTAAATTATTCTACATATCTTCATAGGTTCATTCAAGCTTTAAAGAAGAATGAATTTCTTAACCAAGTTTTAGTACTTAAAGACAAAAATCCTAACTAGAAGCTTCCTTCGACCAAGCAAGGGTAGTGCAAAAAAAAAAGAATACTCTTTTTGATACTTTCTTTTGCTATGCCTCAGAACTATAGCAATCCTAGGGTTCTGGCCTCTCAGTCGGAATTCTGTGCTTCTGGGTTATATTGTATTTCTACAGGAAGTCATAGTGCTTGGAAAAGGTCAAGTTTTACACATTCTAATTAAGTACTTTCTCTTGCTTTGTGCTGCTTGCAGTGATTTCTAATGCTATTCTGAACTAAGTATTCATTTGATCCCCACTGGTCTCTTTGTTAATCAACACTTTAAGTAGTCTTGAAAAAAATTCTTCTCTGAGGTGCCTCTTATTTTCCAAGCAATAGAATTGAAGCTGTAGCAAGTGTGATTCCGAAGGGAAGAAGTGGGCAAACCATATGCCCTGAGGGAAACAAGGAGCTGAATACTTAAATTTCCTGTTTATGAACTGTTATGCTAGCCTTCTGGGAACATTCTCTCCACCAAGAAGCTGGCTTGGATGGCTCTATTGGAAGCATAATGCTGAGAAGAAAGAGACCGTGATGCTCTGCCTTAACCTCATGTTAAACATGAGGTCTGACCCTGCAGTGGTCTCTCACAAACACCAGTGCCACTTACGACCAGATACCACAGAGAATTTAATGAAACCTTAGCAAGGTGTGGATGGTTTATTGACAGCCACCACTGGAGATGAGCATCTCCCAGTGAGCTGAAGACAATTCTTGATTACCTACAGACATTTGATTCACACCAGTTTATCTGGCAGTACCTAAACTCTCAATCCAGACCTTCTCATGCAGAAAAACTCTTCTAAGCCAAGAAAATCTGGGTCTAAGCCAATTCGTACTAGACTGAGAAAAAGAAACAGACATTTCCAACAATTAGCTACAGAAAGGAATGAAATAAGTCTTTATGAGCAAACCTGATTATTCTGTTTGCCATCAATTCCCAAAACACTGGTATATTCCTATTCATACTGAAGTAAAAAACAACAACAAAAAAATTCACAACCCATAACAAATTCTGAATAATCCACTCTTCAATTATCCATACCTCAATCGAGGTTTAACTAAAAGAATCAGGAGATTCCCCCTCCCACTGATCTCCCAATTTATCTTAACAATCCTATCCTGGCAACTGAAATTTCACTACCAAGGTAGAATGGGTTCAGGCTGCTGTCTCTTCTTAATCTGAAAACACTTCAAAATCCTTTAACACATTATATGACAGATGTTCACTAATACATCTGATTGGGCGGATAGGTGAATGAATGAAGTGAGGGTTTCATTAGCTCTTTCATAGTTGCCCATGTGGACAATTAATAATAAAAAGGTACTGAGCAGGAAGGACTAGAACATAGGATGGACTGGGCCTCTGGGCAGTTGAGAGCTGCACAGTACATGAGTCAAGGGCATCACAAAAGGGCACGTGAAGAATGTTTCAAAACTCTCACTTTACCTCTAGGACAATTTACCTCAAGTCACTAGCACTGTTTCTGCATTCCAAGTAGCAAATGTACAGCTTGTTATTCTATTTCATCAGATGCTAAGTTCTTAAAGACTAGTTCCATGCCATGCATATCTTTGCATTCTCCACAGCATCCAACACCATATCTTGCACATCTTAGATGCTCTCTTAGTGAATGTTAGGCAAATTCAACTAAGATGAAGCATAGATTGTGGGAACACAGCCAAAACAGTCCTACTGGGATGCAATGCATGTTGAATTTCAGATTTGCTTAAAAAAGATAAATCTTAGCATTTGAATGTAGATAACTGATGAGTGGATGCCTAAAATGGCAGCAGGGCCATGCCAACATCACTTTTGATGCAGCATACATCCAAACGCATAGATGACATGCATACAATACCAATAGACTGAGCAAAAGAGAATAAAAACACCAGAGCTTAGAAACTATGTACCTATTTTCCAGCCTGTTTGTCTCTGCAAGTTTTAGTTTTGGTTCTAGTTTAAGAATAGCATTTTTGGGGGCCAGTGAGATGGCTCAGCAGCTTAAGCGCCTGCCCGGCAAGCGCGAGGGCCCGAGTTCGACTCCCGGAACCCACACACGAAAAAGGGTCCGGTGATATCGCTCAGCGGCACGGGCGCCTGCTGGCGCGCGAGGTCCTGAGGTCGACCCCCCGGTACCCACAAAAAAAAAAAAAAAAAGAATAGCATTTTGTATAACACTGTGGTTTTCAAAGTGCTACCACAGTTTCTTTTACATTCTCCCAGATGAAGGAGGCTTCATTATTCCCATTTAAGAGATGAGGAGTCTGCATTCCCAAGAGGACTTACAAATTTCCCAAGATCACCCAGGAAAATTAATTTAGAATGAAAACCAGGGCCCTTATGTCTATTCAGTACTATGCCAGAGTCACCACTAAGTCAGATTGTCTTCATGCCTTCAAAAAAAAAACACTGGGCTGGTGAGATAGCTCAGTGGCATAAGCACCTGCCTGGCAAGCGCGAGGTCCTGAGTTCGACTCCCAGTGTAACCATACACAAAAAAAGGGCCAGTGATACCGCTCAGCAGCACGGGCGCTTGCTGGCATGTGAGGTCCTGAGTTCGACCCCCGGTATCCACAAAAAAAAAAAAAAAAAAAAAAAAAAAACACTAAATTTGTACCAGATGATTTGGTAACACAGTGCATTTTTAAAACAATGTCATTTTTTAAAGCAAGATCTATGAGAAACAGGAGAGCTAATAATCAAAGGTTAAATGCCTTGGAATAATATAGAAACAATTCAGGCTAAATAAAACATTTAGCCAACAAGTGGAATCCCTATAAATGTTTAGAAGATGACTTATTCAAATGACCTTTTTCTTATGCTAAAAAAATAACTTGCTCAGGTTATTTGTCTGAACATGTGTGTACCACATACATATAGGTCCCATAATCCTTAAGGTTTCTGTACACTATCAGCAACCTCACTCCCAAATAATGCATGTTGGCAGGAGATTCTAATGAAGGTCATAAAGACAACACAATTACTTACATAGCCTTGTCCATCACAGTAGGCTGAACTATGGAGCCATATCATATTGCCACTCCTTCTGGCAGATAAGCTACTACGACATTATAGCAGCTCAAAGAAAAAAAAAAAAAAAAACAATAAACTTATCATGTTCATGTAATCCCTGGTTTAAATAAATTAGTTCCACTAAAGTTCTACTTCAAGCATGACTTCTCACATGAGCAGTGGCAAATATCCTCTAGGAAATAACACTGATTAAAAGAACCCTTGTAGATCTGCCAGAATCTATCTTTAATATGTACCCCCACCACTACCTCCAGTTCTAGCTGAAATCCCTGCAAAAGCCAACCTTGAGAAACATCTCTATCCAACAGAGGCCAAATGGTGTTTTAGGGATAGTATGTGCTACTGATCATTTTCTTTCTCTATTACTATGTCCATTCATTCCTATATTTTTGGACTCACACTACACTTACCAGAAAGATGTATGCTAATTTTCACAGTGCTATTTCTCTGATTCCCATCAGTCTTCTTCCTCTGATTTTATGGTTCCCCTCACATCCTATTTTGATTTTCTTGACTTAAATACTAATTTGGTGGCTAACCCACCATCTTAAGTAAACCCTCAATTCAATATGACAACACTTGAGTAGGTTTGGTCAATGAGGTATTGAGGTTTCAGCAACATCAATTCATAAAGAAATAGCCCCACTATGTTTTGTGATAATTCATCTATCAGACCAGCCTCCAAGATGACTAGTGGAAATTTCAGCTTTCAGTGTCCAAAGAGACAAGGTGAAATCAAGCCTGATCTGTGCCATCATCAGTGTCTGAAGAGGTCCATTTTGCAAGAAAGGCAAGCGGTTTCACGGTTTTTAGCACACTAAGAACAATGGCTACGTTTCTAGTCCTTGGAAAATAGGCTTTGGGAAGATCTAGGAAGGTGACAGCTCCAGCTAAACAGACAAAGTTTTTTGAGTGGTCCCAGGTTCAAGGAAGAGAAGTAAGTAGAAACGAAGGCAGACACGCAGTCTACAGACAGCTACAACACTGCAGACAACCAAGAACCAGACAAAGAATACAGAAGCAGAACTAATTCCACCTCCATCCACCAGGGGACTAAAAGTTCCGTGTGTGTATTCCCTGTCCCACTCAGTGTGGCCAGGAATCAAACAGGCCCAAGCACAGACAGGCTGTCAGGGAAGCAAGGGCTGTGGAAGTCAGGAACCATGGCTGATGGTAAAGTCTGATGGCAGGTGGGAGAGGTGGGCCAGGGAAACCATGGCATATCTGCTGACATGGCTAAATACCCTGGCTTCATTTTTGTACCACCCACTCACCCTATAACTTCTTGTAATACAGCTTTCAGTGAGATGCTAATGGTTAAAACCACAAACATTTTCTTATTCTTCATTTTCTTCAGTACCTGCCTTGACAAACACTTTCTCTCACTGGCTTCTGTATCACTATACTGGCTTCATTCTTCTCCCTCCTTGGCTCTTTCTCCTCCATCCCCTCCCACAGCCACACTTCCGCGTGCTCCACACAACCTCTCCACTGAAGGTGTGCTGCTGGACTCTGCACACTGCTTTTACATCTTCACATTTCCACCTCAGAGACTGAGCAGAGTTACTGCTGTGGCCCAAGTTGCTATTTCAAGGAAGAACATCTCCGGTAAATCGTAGCATGGCTATGTAAGAAATACAAATCCAAGCCTGTTACATTAGCTGATCAAAAATCAGCCCGAGATTTCTCTACTTCTCTTGATGAAAAGGATGACAACATCTTATTGCTATCTTCCATTCTTTTTTCTTCTCTTCTCCTCCTACTATAGAAAGAGATGACATCTACACCATCTTTTATAGTCTTCCTCTCAGATTCAGAAAGCAACTCTCCTTGTTCAGATCATGATGGTTGATTGATCATTAACACCATCACAATGGCCTTCCTAATTCATCTCCCTCCTCACAGTATCTCTTCTCACCTATCAGTCTTACCTATACCTGAATACGTACCTGATTAGGTTTCTTAAATGTGTTCTATGATCTCATTCCTCCATTTCAGAGAGTACCAGTCCCTCACCCAGGCATCTAAGACCCTCCACAATATGGCTGAAGTTAACTTCCCAAATGTTTTTCCTGTGATTTTCCCCTTGTCTGGAGATGGAATAATTACATTCATTTCATCTTTTCCCTCTTTATGTTTTTCTCCTAGTGTTTTCTGGACCTCACTGTAGCCTCACCCCTACCTATCTTCCTCTTTCACTCTCCTCCATAATTTGTGTTCACCTGTTAATTTAAGGTTGTCTTTAAATACTAAGGCCTTCCTGATTCCCTAATTAAAAATAATGTCTTCCTTCTTGAACTCAAATAATGCTAATAATAAATAATATTATGGGCTGCATTATAATTAGTTAGATTATAATTAGTTATGCTTTCCACCATCTCCCCACTACATATATTGTGTGACACTCTAAGATCCGTTAAATCAAGGACTAAGTCTTAAATTTATGATTCCAGAATGTCTACGCCATCAGAGCACCTCACATATGCAAGGTACTCATTAAATGTTTTATAACGTAAAATACAATGAACTGAGGTCTATCATACAATGGGTGGTGGGTCATGTTAGTTATCATGGTACTGGAAAGGCAGTACTATTCGGACTTCAGTTGAATATTCCCATCATAAGCAAACTCTTTCCATTTTCCTCTCAGACATGTTTAACAGGTTAAATCTATTTGGGATTACTATCAGTTATTTTTAAAACATTCAAGTACAAAACAAAAAATAAATGGCATTCATCAAGCAATACTTTACAACTGGTGCCTGATTTTGTTTTTAATCTTTTCAGATGAGTCTGTAGGGCTGTTCTTTCTTTTCACCTCTTCTGAAGTCACAAAGAACTCACCAAATGTAAGTAGCAGTCATTCACCCTGTTTAGGTACTGGGCTGGGAACGTTATATTTATCCAGCTGGGCAGGGAAGTCAAATCCAGTCAAATAACACAGCAGTCAAGTGTGTGGCACCTAAATTAGAATTAAAAGGGCCTGCCTATTTTAAATTTTTAAGAAGAACCCTAAAGCCCTAATCCCTTAAAAATATCTGACTTAATACCAGGAATGAATCCTGATGGGTGCAATTTGTTCCCTCCTTATGCACGAATTAAGTCAGTCAACCACTGTATAATTGAATTTTCTTTAGGCAATTCACAGCTAGGCTGACTGACAGGTTTTAAACTGATAACGTTGATCAATAGGCCACCAAGGACACATTGTGCTCACTTAATAAATAGTAATAATAAGCAGGTTTTTGACATCTGAAAGATATTCTGATTAATTCCCATACACAGTCCTACAAGGCACACTGACTCTGATTAAAAAGATGTGTAGTCAATTCCATCCAGCACATTGGTGCAATGTTCCCATACAAATAACACAATAGTAAATGTACAGTAACTCAAAATGAAACATTTACTATTGTTTTTAATTTGCAAACACTAACCATTCCAGGTGGTCCTCTATATTTTGTAATCAAGTTATATTTGTAATGAAGATATATTTGATTTCGGATGTTTTTGAGCTAAAATATAGTCTTGCCATCCAATTTATTGTTCATTTCAGAATTATGAGAAGGTAACCTCTAAAGATATATACATTCTTCCTAGGATTATGTATATCTTTCCTTTTTTTTTTTTTTTTTGTGGGTACCGGGGGTTGACCTCAGGACCTTGCACGCCAGCAGGTGCCCGTGCCGCTGAGCGATATCACCGGCCCCTTTTTCATATGTGGGTTCTGGGAGTCAAACTCAGGACCTCGCGCTTGCCAGGCAGGCACTTATGCCACTGAGCCATCTCACCGGCCCCCATCTTTCTTATCAATGCATTCACCACTTCAAATATTTCTGTGTACAGTATTTTCAAACTTTGCTCTCCTGGTCTTATTCTCCCCATCTTCTGTGTGTAGGGTGCTGCCTCTCCTTCCACAATGCCCTTACCCTGGCTGTTGTACCTCCATGTCCTATCCTTTGACTGCTCTTTTTCTCCTTCGGTGACCTTTTTTTTCTCCTGGTGCCATATATGAACAAGTGCTCCTCAATGTAAAGTTCTTCCCATTTCTTCACTCTCCTTTACTTTCATCTATCTTCTTCGTTTGTACTACATAAAAATGCTATCTATAATCCTTGAGTCCCTGGAAAACTCTAATTCTGTATTTCCAGCTGTCTGTTGGACATCTCCTAACTAACACTTCAGAATAAATATGACCTCAACTACATTTATCACCTCTCTCCCCAAAGCCTGTAACACTTCCTTAGAAAGATACCTTAATTCTACCATTCACTGGGTGCTAAAAGCAATCCCCCACTTTTTAACTATTTTTCCTTCTTCATCTACATTTTATCAGCTACTAAGTCATTGTGGAACAAAATCTACATTTTTTGTTTGTTTGTTTGGTTGGTTGGTTTTCTTTGAGACAGGGTCTCGCTGTATAGTTCAGGCTGCCCTTGAACTCACTATGTAGCCCAGGCTGGCCTTGAACTTGTGGCAATCCTCCTGCCTCAGCCTCCTAAGTGCTGGGATTACAGGTGTGCACCACCATGCCCCAGCGAAAATCTACAAGGTTATTAAGATTCTTTAATTCTGTTTTTTTTGTTTTTTTGGTTTTTTTTGTACCAGGAATCAAACTCAGGACCTTGCGCTTGCCAGGCAGGTGCTGTGCCACTGAGATACATCCCCAGCATGATCCCTTAATTCTTTTTACATAGTCATAATCATCACCTCAGTGAATGCTACGGTAACCTCATACTGAAAACTATACCACCCAGTCCCTTGCATTAGATGGTGTTGTGGTTGTGTCTAGATGTCCCCCACAGCCTTATGCAGTCACAGGACTTTTTTTCAGAGGTGGCTGAATCTAGAGTGTGTGATGCTGGGATTAAGTGTGTGTGATTAGTAAATCAGTCCACTGATTGGTTTGGCATAGTTCTGGCTAGGATTAAGGGTATGAGTGCTACACCCATGCTAGGGCAGGTAGCCTGCATATAAAACAAGGGACAGAAAGAGTTTTGTCTCCCATGCCTTGTTGCTTTTGCTGCCTTGTGGGCACCATGAACTATTCTCTTCTATGATGGCCCTCTGCCAACCCACCCTACCTTGAAGCCAGCCGATTATGGACTGAAACCTCTACAAACTGTGAGCTAAATAAAACCTTCCCCCTTTAACTTTGGGTGTTGGGTATTTTGCCCCAGCAATGAGAATAGTAACTAAGACAGAATTTGGTAACAGAGAAGTGAGGTCGTTGCTGTGACTATACTTCACCATGTGGTTCAGAAGCCTTTAGGAATGGCTTGTGGGAAGAGTTTGGAAAGGTTCAGAGATTCCAGCTGAAAAAATAGTGCTGAAACACCTTAGGCTATACTGTATGGGAGATTCTGGTCAGAACTTGGAAGACAATAAGGCTGATAGAAATTCTGCTAGTAAAGACCAGGCCCAGGAGGTTTCTTCTGGGAAGAAGGACTGCACTGGCTGCTAGACTCCAGACAATGTGTGTTATGGCTTGGCAGAAAGTTTGTCTGCATTTTGCTCATGTTCAGAGACTTTGCCTGAGAGTAAGATTAAGGGTGGCAGACTAATTTTTTTCAAGGCAGTTGAATGTTAAGGCTGTGGCATAGCTGCTGTTGGGAACTTTTAGCTAGATCTATGTTGAGAATCAAGAACAAAGAGGCTAGCAGAATGATTTAAAGGGTTTTGAGTTTGGCCACAAAGGAAGCTCCAGTAAAGCTGTGGAATCCAAAGATAGAGCACAAGAGATCTTGATTGCTGAGAAGGAACAGGGGAATAGAAAAGATGGCCTGAGGACATCACAAGAAGCAGCAGGACTCCACCCTCTGCAGCCTCAAAATGCAAAAGTGAAAGACTTTGCTTGAGAAGAAAGCCCCAGAGCACCATGTTCCAGAATGGCAGCAGCCTAGAGAATTTGTTCCTTGGAGTTGGATTCAGAGTGCTCAGCAATCCAGCCACTTGACTCATACAGCTAAATAAGAAGAAAGCCTGGCTACTGCTCCAGCTGATAGCAGACCATGGCACTATCCACCTGGTGCTGGTTTTGGGCACATACAGAATGGAAGAATTGTGGGGTCAGCAAAGCTTCCACCCAGACTTCAGAAGCCTGGGAGGCCAGGCAATGTGTCTTTGACAGGGCATTGTATGAAGCTGTGAGTATGAAGCCAAAAGTGCAGTGGAGACCCCAGAAGTTTGGAGAAGTCAGGAACACAGACTGTCTGAAGACTGCTAGGAGGGAGCAAAGCAGACCCAAGAGAGAAGCCATGGGAGCTTCAACCACGGGAAATGCTGTAAGGGTGGAGCCACCCAAGCTCTTTGGAGTTCACATCTTGTCACAGATTGTGTTGGATGCAGCATATAGAACTACAGAATGTTTGCCCTGCTGGATGTTGGGCTTGCTTTGATCCCATTTCTTTGTATCCTCATTTGTAACTTTTGTAATGGAAATGTCTATCTTGTGCCATTGAATGTTGGAAGTATTTAACTTTCTTTTCATTTGTACAGGTGTTCACAGCTAAGAGTTTGCCTTAAATGTCAGAGGAGACTTGGGACTTGGACTTTTCAGCAATGCAGAAACTGCTAGGACTTTGAGAACTCTTATGGATGAATTAAATGCCATTTGCATAAAGGTATATGCATGAGTCTTTGTGGGGGCCTGGGGCAGAATGTTATGTTTTGTGTCTAGATGTCCCCCCAAAGCCTCAGCAGTCATAGGACTTTTTCAGAGGTGGCCGAATGTAGTGTGTGATGCTGGGATTAAGGGTTTGTGATTAGTAAATCAGTCCACTGATTGGTTTGGCATAGTTCCGGCTAGGATTAAGGGTATGAGTGCTACACCCATGCTAGGGTGGGTAGCCTGCATACAATAAAAGGGATGGAAAGAGTCTTATCTCTCCCTTGTTCCTTTTGCTGCCTTGTGGGCACCATGAACTGTTCTCTGCCAACCCACCCTGCCTTGGAGGCAGCCGATTATGTACTGAAACCTCTACAAACTGTGAGCTAAATAAACCTTTCCCCTTTAACTTTGGGTGTTGGGTATTTTGTCCCAGCAATGAGAAAAGTAAGACAGATGGAGTCATGTGATCAGTCTGACCCACTGGCAGGAATGACGAGCACAAGTAGTGAGAAAACTCTGGATGGGAACAGAGAAAAGCAGATGCATGAGAGCTCCATGTGCTCTCTTTCCATGCTGCTATGGCCACCAATGCTTCAGAAGGGAAAGCCTCTATCATCCACTGTCCCCCGAATGTCTACTAGCATGAAACTTCCTCACTAAGCTACATCATTCAAGCAGTGAGAAGAAAAAATGAACTTTTGTGCTAGTAGGCTCCTGAAGCTATCTTGAGGTCAATATCTTCATCACATATAATCCAGCCTACTTTCACTCTCACCTCTTCAAAATGTCTATTAAATAGAATGCTCATTTCCCCACCTTCTCTTGTCCAAATGATACTATTCTTTCATCAACTTAATCATCACTTATACAAGAAAGCCTCTGTTGATGTCCCTAGCTAGATCCAACCCCATATTTTTATGTTCTTATAATACAATCAACGTGTTTTCCCCAATGATACACATCACTGGTACATACTTGTTGGTTCTTTAATGTCTACTTCCTCTACAAACCTATAAGCTCCCTGAGTTAGAGAGACAATGGTTTAGTTTATCATTAAAACACAGTGTCCTAGGCCGGTGAGATGGCTCAGCGGCATAAGCGCCTGCCTGGCAAGCGCGAGGGCCCGAGTTCGACTCCCGGAACCCACATATGAAAAAAGGGGCCAGTGATATCGCTCAGCGGCATGGGCGCCTGCTGGCGCGCGAGGTCCTGAGGTCGACCCCCGGTACCCACAAAAAAAAAAAAAAAAAAAAACACAGTGTCCTAGTCTTGAGCTTCTCTTAGTTAATGCAAACCTTTTTTTTTTTTTTTTTTTCTTACTGTGCTTGGAGAGAGGATATTTTAATATAATTTTGCCTAAATCAAACAGCCCACTCTAAATGTTAATTTTTAAATGTCAAACTTTGGCGGACCATCTATTTGGGAAGTGAGATTACAGTATGCTTAAATTTAAGTGGTGGGGCCGGTGAGATGGCTCAGCGGCGTAAGCGCCTGCCTGGCAAGAGTGAGCTCCTGAGTTCGACTCCCAGTACCCACATACGAAAAAAGGGCCGGTGACATCGCTCAGTGGTGTGGGCACCTGCTGGCCCGCAAGGTCCTGAGTTTCATCCCCGGTACCCAAAAAAAAAAAAAAAAGAAAAATTTAAGTGGTGGGTAAAAACAGAAAATTCTGGGATATGTTACTAGTAAAGCTTCATTAAGAAAGATGGATAGGGACTCTATTTTTGATCAGTTGAATAAATACCAATGTCAATGTGTGGGAAATTTTTCTTAAAACTTTCTCATATATTATTTTGATCCATTTTCTGTGGCATTTGGTGCAATAAACCTTTGGAATTTATCTTGAAAAAATAAAAAATAAAAAACACAGTGTCCAGCACAGCCTAAAGGGAAAATTGAATCAATATTGCTCATCTTTTCATTGCTTATAAATTGAGTCAATATTGCTCATCTTTGTATCTGTACTATCTAACATAGTACTAGGTACAATACTTAGTTTCTAATAAAAATTATAGAATATAGCACTCTCATATATAATACATACATTTATATTCACATAAATGTCTTATCTCTATTCAATAGCTTCAGGGCAGAGTCTACATATTTATCCTTGATGCCACTACTACTATCACCTTCCCAAGTGCAGGGAGGCAACAAAAGCAAAAGCTACACAACATTATCACCAAAGGAACTACTGTGGACCCCTGCAAATCTTGTTAAGAGGGTATTATGAGCTGTGAACAGGATCTCAGTATTAATCCTTTCGTGTTCATCAAACACTATAGGTCTCACCATTCCTTCAAATTTCTGAACAATTACTCTCCAACTAACCCCTCCCTGATGACAGAAAAAGTACACATAAACTACACATTGAAACGCATACTTGTGTGTGTCTACACACAGATGTGTGTGTTCTCCCCAAGAGTAGAATGGTAGGGATACATGAGTAAATGTGATACATTCATTTAATACCCAATTTGTAACTCAGAGCCATCAAGGCAACATTCTCTTAGATGGGCACAAAACAATTGTGCCTGTCCTCTGTTGTGCCAGGATGACTCTGTCCCAAATCTATATTCTGCAAAGGGATTTTAGTTGAGTTGACTAATGATCTCAGCAATTGGTTTCAATCCTTTGTGTTTCCAAGCCAAAAACCTAGAAGTCATTCTTTACATCTTCCTTTTCTACTCTTAATGGCTGATCCATTAATAAGTCCTGTCAATCTTTGCTCTGAACATCTATCCAATCTACCCACTTTTCTGCACTGGTACCACCACCTTGACTAAAAAGCCTCCTTTCCAGCTTGTAATACAGCAATGGCCTCCTAACTAGCTTCTCCTTAGTCACTCTGCCTTCTCTTTAATCCATCAGTCTCCACCTTCCAGCTAGAATGATCTCTGAAATTTAATTCTGATCATCCTTTACCAACTTCACTACTTTTAGGATGAAACAAAACCCCATATTATGGTCCATGAGCTCCTGCATAGCTCCAGCCTTATCTTTTACAATAGCCTCATCCTATACCAGGAACTTCTCATCTATCCCTACTCTGATCTTCTTTTAGTTCTTTAAATATTTCCTGCTGCCTCCATCCATAGACTCCTCACCTGGAAACTCATCCCTCCATCTTTGCGGTCACAACTTTCCTATTTATCCTCCGGGTCTCAGCTTGGAAAATACTTCTTCAAGAAGCCTTTTTTGACCATCATACCTGATAAAATCTCCAACTTGAAAGGCTGGAAGTTGCAATCACACTTTATCTTTTGACAAGGTGGGGAATAGGATCTTGAAGAGAACACAAGCGGGGCTCTGGGTGCTGGTCAAGTTCTATTTCTTGACCTGGTGCTAACTATAGGAATGTTGAATTTGTGCAAATTCATTGAGCTATTCATCTATGATATGTACATCCTTCTATGTGTATATTTTACTTTAATAAAAAAGCTTTTTGAAAATTCTCAGTGCATGCCAATCACAGTGTACTATATCTCTCCTTTTATATATTACTCTCTTTCACAGCTGCAATTTTTACATTATTTGATGAATGTTTAGCAATCCACAATTCCATTGTGAGCTCCACAGAGATAGGCCAAGTCCGCTTGCCCAGCCTAGATAGGTAAATAAAACTATGATGGGAAGAATACACAGAGAAATAGAAGACTAGGTCAAATTAAATGGGCCAGAATCTGATAAAAATAAAAAAGACTACTTTCTCCTGGGCTATGAGTGTTCTACCTGTTTAAGTCCCTTCTGCTTTCCAGTGCTTATTTGAGTGCAAATCAGTTGAACTTCCTTATCCCACAAAGTACAAACCCCTGTTGCTCAGGAATATAGAAGTAAAGGTTAAAAGGACCAAAGAAGAGAGGAAAAATGAGGAGTCATGGTGACAAGAACAAGGGCACCATGAGGAGGCTGAGCAGGTGAAAAAAGGAGCTAGTATCAAAACAGTGGTGGGACGGGGATATAGTTCAGCAGCACAGCGCCTGCCTAGCAAGTGCAAGGTCTTGAGTTCAATTCCTGGTACCAAAAACAAAACAAAACAAAAAACAAACAAACAAACAAAAAAAAAACAGTGGTAAAGGAAAGAATAAACAGACCATCCCTGGCAGGAACACAGACCAAGGGAGGCCAAGTCAAAGAAAAAGGTGCATCTGCATTAAACAATATTAATAGAGAAGGAAAAGCCATAAAACCCATAGAAAACAAGCAATTGTGAAAGAAGCAGACCATCAAGACTAAACAGCCATGAAAGCTGCAAAACCATCATACCAGAGGTAAACCCAAATGAAATCCACAATATTATCCCAAAGAGGGGCCCTTATTTTCTACTCCACACATGCGCAAGTTTTTCAGAGAATACTATCCTTCATTCCACAGATACTCACAGAGCACCTAATACTTGCCAAGTGCTAGGCAGATTTGAATTCTTGAAGCATTTGTTACTTACCATAAGGAAGCAGAACCTTCTCAGGATACGACTACCTCAGGGCAGGTCTTTCACAATATACAATTTCCTCCCAAAGTTTACCAATCTATTGCAGCATTCTGTACAGGATTCAAGAGACACCCTTCAGGGAGGAGAGAACTGATGAGATTCGTGCACTAATAATATCAGATACAAGAGCATCAGATGAAAAGCACCCAGAAAGAATGGAAAAACAACACAAAAAGAAGAACTAAATGGAAAGAGAGAGCAAGCAAATAAAAGGTATTAAAGCAAAAAAGTAGAGCAAATAAAAACAAAACAGCAGAGAAAAGAGGTCAGATAGAAATACTAGGACTCTGACAAAGAAAAAAAGTGACATTTACAGTGAGAGACCGCTGCATGTAAAATCTTTCAAATGCACTTCTAATATTCCTCTATTTCTGGTGGTGCAACTCTAGAAATGCAAATGGTAACTCGATAAATAGAGACCTAAATGTATATTAACTAAATCCCTCCATTTTTGAGGTGTTTTTAATTTTTTCAAGAAGCATACATTAGCAACTTGAATCACATTATAATCTTTCCATTAACAATCCACTTCTTAAAACCTAGAAAAGAAATTGCCACTCAGTACTTCCCAGGAGACTGGAATTCTGTCATCAGCCTAAATTTCCTAGATGAGCCCCTCCTATTTTCCCCTCATTTTCTCCTATCTGGATTTTTTTTTTTTACAAAGTCAGCCTTGCTGATGTCCTTGTTGAAGTAACGCTTTTCTTTACTTCTTTTCCCTGCCCAGGCCTTCATCATCCCATTCTTCATTCAGCGTCTAATTTCCTTTTTGACAGTACTCAAGCAGCAAGTTTATTTTATAACTTCAAACTGAGAATACTTTCTGAAGGTTGTACGTACCCAGCCTTGGGTGCCTGGAAATGATCATGAAGCACCACCGCAGGTTCTGTGCCAATTACAGAATGGAGTCCAGGGGATATTGCCAAAGCTGAAGCTTAAAAAGGCATTTTATTGGTTGATTTCTTGATGATAGCCATTCTTTCTGGGGTAAAATGGAATCTCAGTGTTGTTTTAATTTGTATTTCTCAAATGACCAATGGTTTTAAACAGTTTTTCATATATTTATTTGCCACTTGTACGTCTTCATCTGAGAAGTGTTTATTCATTTCAGATGCCCATATTTGGATTGGGTCTTTAAATTTGGGGAGTCTGATTTTTTTTAGTTCTTTATATATTCTAGATAGTGATCCTTTGTCTGAGGAGCAGCTAGCAAAAATTTTTTCCCACATTGCAGGTTGTTTCTTCACTCTGTTGGTGGTTTCTCTTGCTGTGCAAAAGCTTTTTTTAGTAAGATGAAATCCCAGTTGTTGATTCTTTGTGATAGCTCCTGTGTCATCAGAGTTTTGTTCATAAAGTCTTTGCCTACACCAATGTCTTAAAGAGTTCTACCTATTCTACCTTCCAACAGATTTAGTTTGTTTTAATATTTAGATCTTTGATCCATTTTTATTTTAGTTTAGTGCATGGTGAAATATATGGATTCAGTTTTAATCTTCGGCATGTGGAAAGCCAGTATTTTCAGCACCATTTATTAAAGAGGCTATCTTTCTTCCAGTGAAGGTGTTTGGCTCTTTTGTCAAAGATAAGGTGGCTAAGTAGGTCTGGAGTTGTTTCTGCATCATCTTTGAAACTGTCCCATCAATCCTCAGGTTTTTTGTTTTGTTTTGTTCTGCCAGTAACCACGCTGTTTTTAATCACAGTAGTTTTGTAGTATAATTTCAAGTCAGGGATTGTGATGCTATTGCCTTGCCTAGAATTGCCTTTGCTATTCTAGGTCTCTTCTGGTTCCAAATGAATTTTAGGAATGTTTTCTCTAATTCTGTGAGATATGCTATGGAATTTTGATTGGGATTGCATTAAAGCTGTATAACAATTTTGGAAGTATGGCCATTTTCACTATTTTGGTTCCTCCTACCCAAGAGCAAGGGATATCCTTCCACTTTCTGATATCCTCTTCAATCTCCCATTTCAGAGTACTATAGTTTTCAATGTAGAGGTCTTTTACTTCCTTTGTTAGATTGATTCCTAGGTATTTCATTTTTTTTGGACGCTATTGTGAAAGGTGTGGTTTCCCTAATTTCTCTCTCAGTGAATTTGTTATTCATGTAGAGGAAGGCTATTGATTTTTGAGTGCTACCTTAGCATTCAGCTACACTACTGAATTTGGTTATTAAATCTAGAAGTGAATCAACCACTAACAAATGCTGTCAGGGCTGTGGGGAAAAAGGAACCCTTTCCATTGTTGGTGGAAATGTAGACTGGTGCATCCATTGTGGAAATCAGTGTGGAAATTCCTTAAAAAACTAGGACTAGAGGTTCCATTTAACTCAGATAATCCCCTTCTTGGTATCTTCCCAAAAGAGTTAAAATCATCATACCACAGCAATATTTGCACACCCATGTTTAAAATGGCACAGTTTGTAATAGCTATATCTTGGAAACAGCCCAAATGCCCATCAACTGATGAATTGATACAGAAGATATTTTTTTTATATGACAGAGTACTACTCTGCCATAAAGAAGGATAAATTTTAGACATTTATAGGTAATGGATGCACCTAGAGACTATACTCTTAAGTGAAATGAATCAGACACACATGTAAACACCACATTGTTTCTCTGGTATGAGAAACTGAAAGTGTAAATAAGGACCAGAATGTATAATAGATATTGTGAAACAGGAAGAAAATGTTCAAATGGGAAGGGGAACTAGGAAGCAAGAAGGGGCAAGGAAGTAAGGGAAAAGTAAAAACTGAGAAAAGAAGGAAAAAATGGAAACAAACCTTTTGTAAATAAGGAGGGGAGGAAAGGTTGAAGGGAGGGTAGGGGAATGGGTATAAAAAGAATCAAGTTATATCATATACAGTACAAATTCCCTATGATGATTGTGATCATTATGTATACCTAAAACATACCAATAAACTTAATAAAATTTTAAAAAAGAAGAGAATTTTACCTTAAAATCTTACTGTATTTTGAGTGGGCTTTTAAAAAATCAACGAACATTTGTTTCCAGGTGCTTCCTCTCTCCTTCTAGGCCCTTCCCATTTCCTTCACTCTTATAATAACCATACACTTCTTGCATACATATTTTAGAAGGCAAAACCTATAAATACACAGATCTCACCTACAACGCCCCACCTGCCCTTCATGGCTGCTGGCATAACTGAAGGCATTTACCGCTTCAAGACTCTCAAAAAAAAGCAATCCAAAGAATGAGGCAATGAAGCCATTTAAATATAGCCGTAGCAAGGCTTGGCAATGTTATAGCAAATTAAATTTTAATGAGACACAGAAAGTGCTGAACCTTCAGAAAGTTTATCAGAGGAAGGGGCATCCAAAGGACACAAATGCCCCAGGGCCTGGGTGTAGACGCAGAGGAATAGCTATATGCCAGGGCCACTCAAGGTCAAGAATTTGCAAAGTACACAGCCATCCAGATGTGGGGAGATCAGCCCTCTGCAAATATGCTAGCTTTTACTAAGACAGCAAAACAAATTGATGTACACTTTTTGAAGGCTCAGAGAAAACTGATAGGTAACAAGGTCACATTTCTGAGTCAATAGAAGATGCTGTATATACAATGGCAACTGACCTAAATATAGCTGCTGGCCAAAAACCCAGTGACCTCAAAGCTGCCACAGTGTGTCTTCTGAGATGTCCTTCAGGGACGGATTTACCTATGGGCCCTGTATGAGATTTCATCCATGTGCCTCTCCAGATTCACTCTAGTTCCCTGCTCTGTGCCTTGGAAGCCTACATGTGTCTGGCTCTCATGTCTTCTAGCTTTGTCTTCTAGCTTCTCACTGGGCATGGCCAATAAGAGGTCCTGGCAACAGATGGGAGTAAAGAAAGAAAATCAGGGGTTCACAATCCAGCAAGCTGTGGGTGAATCCCTCTACCTAAAACAAAGCTCATGTCTGGTGACCTTGCTTCTGTGGTGGAAGCCACTTCCTCCTCTTGTCCTCACAACTCTGGTCTATGTTGATTGCAGCAATGGGCTCTCTCGGCCTCTGACTTCCCAGTGCGCTTGGTCACTGGGAAGCAACTGGAGGATCCAGGACAGAAAGAAGAGAGAACAGTCCTGTATGTGTTCCCTTCCCTCTCATTTCATATTGAGCTGGCCATACCCATCTCTTGACTATGGTCACAAACCCTGCCTAACCTTTGCCAAGAGTCCTTTCTGTTCTTAACAGAGCTCTGATCAATCTAAGCACATGCACATATAATCTTCAGGACAATGGCAATAGTGAGGCTACAGATTATGGCATCAGACTTCCTGATATGAAGTCTGATGTTGCCAGTCAATATTCACATGGTCTCGGACCAGTGACCTGCTCTCTTCAAGCTTCCTCAGCATGAAGATCCCAGTGGAATTCAGTTCAGTTTTCTCATGGCACTTGAACCATACATGTGACAATTGGCTCAGCCCGTTACATAAAAGTACTTAATAAAAGTTAGCTGTTATCATTGCTATCATCTACAATTACTGGTCCCTGTCCCCTCACTTACTAACTTCCACTACTGCCTCAATTCCCACAGTAGTGTTGAGCCTCTGCATCACCAGAAGCCACCTGTGCAAAGAGAAACACCTCAGATAGGACTGCATTGATGGCTACAGTAGGGGTCCTGGACTGGCAGAGACTTTGAGTAGAAAGTAGACCTCAAGACACAGGTCAGCCTCAAGGCTGAGAAGCCAGCACAGTAGTGGGAGTGGTCACATGCCAAATGCCTTTGTCACCCACTTTCCCATTTCCCAAGGACAAGGCACACTGTGTGAGTCTTCTGAGTGCACTGTTCCAGCCTGACACTCGATCAGGAAACCAGGCTTATCCCCAAAGCAGAAGCAAAGGAACCCCTTCCAGGGCTAGCCAGCTCAAGAATGCACCTCTCATCCTGCAGGACATTCTCCCTCCAGAGCCAATATTTCTATGAAATATTCAGAAGCAGAAGCATCTATCACAATGACATATCCTGACTTCCAAAAATTGAGACATCTAGAAACAGCCATCTGAGTAATGTTACTTATATCCACTGTCACTTTCTGAAATGATCCAGTGAGAAAGAAAGATAAAGTTGTAACTTTCGATGAGCAGGTAAAGCATGAGTCTCCCTGCTTCCCAGAGAATGGAGAAGTGTTTCCTCGACCTCCTTCCCTCCTTCTCTGAATAGGCTGGACCTCTCTAAATAGTTTTAGTTTCAACAGACACTGGTTCTAGCTCCAATATCCCCAGATTTCCCACTAGTTTATTGAATCAATGCATTTTTTCTTCTGTGATTCAAAGGAGAGAATTAAACATGCCTTTATTGTATAAAACTATATTAGAAAGACAACTATATCTTTTGTCATCTGTGTCCCTTACATCCTCTATGGCAGTGGTGGCAAACATGGTACATGTGATGCAGCCAGCCTCATATCGAAAGCTCTAAAAAGTTCGCCATCACTGCTTTATGGTGTCTTTTTCTATATTTATATTTTTAATGGTTTAGTCTTTTCCCATTCTACATTTTTATCAAAGCACAGAGAAGACACTTTCACCAGCTGCCATCAAAACAAGAAGTAGTCTGAAAATACTCAAGACACTTCACACTTAAACAAGGTAGCTTTCGAGGACCCCATTTCTCTGTGGGTTCCTATTGTATTAAAAGCCTAGACAGTCTCTGTAAGCAAAAGCAAGACATGATTCTTACTACTTTAACATTTCAGAGGAACACTTTCTTAATAGTATTAGTTGTATAATATCTATATAGCAAAACTGCAAAAGGGAAATACAGTGTATCATATCATCCAAGTTTGTTTCCAGGAACAAAACAATTAACCTGTTCTATCCCATGTATTGCTACCCCACATGAGTATTAAAATAAATTTTTAATTACTCACTGCTGTGGTTTGGATTAAGTATACCCCAAAGGTCCATGTGTTAAAGGCTTGGTCCCCAGTCCATGGTGCTACTGGTAAGTGCTGGAACCTTTAAGAGGTGAAGCCTAGTGGGAGGTCTGCAGGAGATTGTGGGTATTCTCTGACAGGAATTGTGGGACCCTGGCCTCTTCTTCATTCTCTCCCTTTGATCCTTGGCTTGCCATGAAGTAAATAGCATTGCTTAGCTATTCACTACTGCCATATACTGCCAAGCCACTTGCCTAAAGCAATGGGGCCCAATGACCATGGACTGAAACCTCCCGAACTATAAGCCAAAATAAAATTTCTCCTCATAAATTGATTACCTCAAGTATTTGTTTTAGGGATGGAAAACTAACACACTCACTAAGACTGGGTATGAGTGGATTATTGTTACTCCTCTCAAGCAACATATTTTCATTATGACCCAGTATCAGAGAGGCCTAGTACAAACCCAAGTAAGGTACCGTGAGATAGGGAAAGATATGGAAACCTACTGTGTTCTGTTCACCTTCATCTTACCCCACTATGCGAAGCAATCACCCTCTTCACACATACCTAGGTCAGTCTTCATTCTTCATCAGATTCTGTACTATAACATATTACATGATTTTATAGGATGTGATTTAGTGTGCAGCATATCTAAATCCTTACAATAAACCTATCATTGGGTGGAACTTTAATAAAATTTCATAAGAAAATTTTGTTAAATTTATAATAATCACAAGTCCTTCAAGTCCTTCATACATACTTGATTTCCAAGCACAGTATAACTTATACGATTTGTCTTTTCTTAAAATAAATGTGTTTTCAAAGTACAAAGTCAGAAATAAAAGGTCCTGAAACCATCAACCTTCAGAAATGTAACATGACAGAAACATAACCAAGAAGCAAAAATGTAGCTTTTTAAAAAGAAAATCGTAATGAAAGAAGTCTATATATATATTAAAAACTAAGAGATTCAAATTTAAATTAATTATTCTATCATGTTCTGAATTATATCTTGTGTTCTCCTTCCTTCATTACTGATACTGTTTCTCCCATCTACTGAGCTGTGTCTTAAGTTTGCAGGATACAGTATCAATGTAGAAAAATTAATTACATTCCTATGTACTATCAATGAACAATCCAAAAATAAAATTAAAAAAAACAATTCCATTTTGAAGGGTATCTAAAAAGATAAAATTCTTGTAAATAAATTCAACAAAAGAAATGTAAAATTTGCACACTGCAAACTTCAAAACATGGCTGAAAGAAATTAAAGAGTACCTAAAAAAAGTGTTCATCAACCAAAAGACTTACTATTACTAATATGGCAATATACTCCCAAATGATCTATAAATTCAACACAATATCAAAATCCCAAATGCTTACCTTGCAAAAACTGACAAGTCGATCCCAAAATTTATATGGAAATCCAAGAAAAAAAATAATCTTCATAAAGAAAAAAAAAAGTTGAAAAACATAGACTTCCAAATTTTAAGACTTATTTAAATGCTACAGTAATCAAGACAGTGTGATACTGGCATGAGGACAGACATATAGATCAGTGGAGTCAGAAATAAAGCTTCATATTTATGATCCTTTGACTTCTGACAAGGGTGCCAATGGAACTGAATAGAGAGAGAACCGTCTTTTCAACAAATAATGCTAGGACAACTGAATATTCACATACAAAACAATGAGGCCAGGACTCTATTTCACAACATACACAAAAATTAAGCAAAATTAAGCAAGGAGCTAAAAGTAAGAGCTAAAACTATAAAACTCTTAGAAGAAAACACAGAAATAAATCTTCATGTGGATTAGGCAGTGGTCTTAGATAGGACACCAAAAGCAAAGAAAAAAATGAACTGAATTTCATCAAAATAAAAATTATTTGTCCTTCAAAGAACGCTACCAAGAAAGTGGACTCATGGAAGAAGAAAAAGTATTTGCAAATCATTTACCTGGTAAACAACCTGTACCTACATAATATAAAGAACTCTTACAACTCAATAAAAAGACAAATTGTCATAGTCTGATTTCTGATCTACAACAGAATCCCTGAGACTGGATAATTTACAAAGAATAGAAATTTATTCCTCCAGTTGTGAAGGCTGGAAAGGAGTCAGACTTTGGTCTAGTCAGAATCTTCTTGCCGCAGTCACACACAGCAGCAGCCACAAGGGCAAGCTAGCCAAACTGTGTGAAACCTCTTTCCTAAGGGCCTTAATCCTGTGAGGGAGGACCCTTGCTGGTCTTGGAGGCCCCATCTCTTAATAATATCACAGAGGCAGCTGGAGACATATTCAAATCAGAGCATAACCCAATTAAAAAGTGATCAAAGGATTTGAATAGATATTCCTCCAAACAACATACACAAATGGCTAACAAGACATAAAATATTTCTCAGTCATTAACAGAGTTCAAATCAAAACCACAGTGAGGTACTCTCTACACGTACTGAGACAGCTATGATCCAGATATAACAAAGGATATGGAGAAATTGGAACCCTCATGTATTGCTTGTGAAAATGTAAACTGTTGCACGCAATTTGGAAAACAGTTGGGCAGTTCTTCAATAGGATGAAACAACTTCAATCCCAAGACAATTCAAAACATATGCCCACACCAACACAAAAAGTTTTAGCAGTCAAAAAATGGGAGGTCTCCTACCCCAGAAAATGTTCACGTTGGTGAATGGTAAGTAAAATGGGGATATATCCCTATAATGGACTATTATACAGCCATGAAAAGCAGCCCAGTACTGATATATGATACAACAAGAATGAACCTTAAAAATATGCTAAGTAAATAAAGCAGACATAAAAAGTCACATATTTTATCAGTCCATTTGTATGAAATGTCCAGAATAGGAAAATCCACGCAGAGAGAAAGCAGATTAGTGATTGTTGGGGACTGAAGGAGGGGGGAATAGGGAGCAACTGCTAATGGGTATGGTATTTCTTCTTGGAATAACAAATATGTACTAAAATTAGATAACTTGATTGTTCTGAATATATTTATGAAACCAGTGAAATATAAAGAGATCAATTTTAGGATATATGAATTATATCCCATTTTTTAGAAAAAAAAGTTCAAATGAGTCATAAGTAGATTTAAATATATGCAAATCTTGGTGAAACTCAAGCTATTCCATTAAAAACTTATCACCAAACAAACACAAATATATGAAATGATGAATCGAAGAAAAGATCTCAAATTGTGATGTTCCTTACCCTATGATTCCAGAGGCCTCCCACGAGAATTCTCTAAAAACTTATCACCTGATATTTCTAGTACCTACCCCCTGAAGACCAGCATAATGTGCCCACTGGATGAGACCAGACTATCTCCTTTTACAAATGCAAACCTCAGAATAATCTTGAGCTTGATCCAAAGAATCAAATTCAGTGGCTGTTAATGAATGCCCTTAGCAAAGCGAAACTCACTCCAGAAACATTGTTTAATGAGTCATCATCCTAAAAAAAAAAAAAAAAAAGTGTGTAATGCAAATTCATTTCCCAAGTAGGTAGTGCGCCTCCACAGTATGTATACAACAGAGCTGCTCTACAAGGCTCCAGACCCCAACCTGAGTGATTCAAACTGAAACACCTGGCTATCTCCCAGCAACATGGCGTTCCCTAAATAGTTATTTTGAAGAGGAAATAGGTACATGCCAGATAAATCCTACAGAGAGTAATCTGTCAGCAAATACAAGGCATTAGTCAGCCCAGCTTCATAAGCATATCACTTTATGTCATTTTTCTCTGGGGCTTCATCATCCAAGATTCTCTCTCCTGCCCACTTCTTTTAAACAAATGGAATAGTATGACAAGTACACCGAGTATGAGGACATTTAATTATCTCTTTTTTTGACCCAAACAGGCTGACTCAGCAGACTGCACAGTCATATAGTGACCTAGACATCTGGCTGAATAAATTGACAGTGAAATGTCTACTTCAGGAACCTCAAAAAGTAAACTCCTCTCTCTTCAACATTTTCCTCTGCATGGCAAATTGGAGAAAAACCCTGTCTTGTCATTTCAAGCTTCTCTGTATTTATTTTCAGCTGCCAAGAGAATTCTTCTTTATAAGAATCCATTACATTCTCGGATAAGTGGCAAGATTTCAGTATGATACTCAATCTCATAAGTAAAACTTAAAATTAAAAAATAAAACACCTCTCTAATGAGTCAATCCTCTGTGAAAATGACTGGTTTTGTGTAGCCTGAGCCCATGTTTCAAAAATAGTATGAATTTTCACATTTGTCTAGTGATTCTGCCTTAAGAAAACTTTTATTTATTTATTTATTTATTTATTTATTTATTTATTTATTTTAGGTATAGGGGATAGAATCCAGGATCTACCACCGAGCTACCTTCCAGGTCTTCATCAGTTTTTTTATAAGAAAAACAGTCCCAGTGACTATGGATAAAAATTTCACAATTTAGTCATCCAACTAACCTGATATCCCCACAAAAAGGTAAAGCCTCCAAATAATTTTCAAAAGTCTTTTAATATTCTGAATGTTTGATTTGTACAACATTTAATAAATGAAAATATCGACAGGCTATCAGGAATGAGTCAGAAGCAATAAACTCTACTGTTAACAAAAGGATATACTATATATTATATTTTTAATGAGACAAATGAATGCTGAATAGCATTTTCAAACTAACACGTACCTCATGGCAGAATGGCAAGTGGAAAGAACAGAGATGAACCGTGTACTCCAATACACCTGGACCCAAAGTACAGCACTGCCAGTTAATCTTGATTGTCAATTTGACTGGATAAGAGACTCCTGAAGAAGTGATTGGATTGTGAGGGCACTAACCGCACCACGACATAACCCACTCATGAGTTCATAGGTAAATGGGTTTTTAGGAGGTGGGGTCATATTGGAGGAAGTACGTCACTCGGGCATGACCTTGGGGACTATATCTAATCCCCGACCTCTTCTCACAGGCTTCTTCCCCTGCTCTCTGCCTCCTGGATGCTATGAGTTGAGCGGTTTTCCTCTGCATGCCCTTCCATCATTATGTTTCTGCCTTGAAGCTGGCCGACCATGGATAGAAACCTCTGAAATGGTGAGCCAAAAAAAATCTCTCCTCATTTAATTTGTGGGTGTCATATATTTTGTCCCGACAACTGAAATACCTAGCTCTATGTGTACTTGGGAAAATCACAGTTACCTCCTCAAGTCTCATCCTTCATTTCTGTAATATAGAGATAATATACACCTTTCAAAGCTGCCATCACAATACAATAGAAAAAAGTAAATATTTCGTGTGTAACATAGCACATGACACTAGAGAGCCACCATTTCCTATTAGGCCAGGCATAGTAGGCAGTCAACCAATATTCTTCTCTTCATTTATGAAAGAAATGGTACTTTACTCATTATTCTAACATAGCAAATTTTGTTCTCTCACTCCTGTTTTTTGAATCCAATAGCATCACAGTTAAGAGCTCCAGCAAAAGGATAATGCAACTTGAATTTGAATTCTAGCTCTGCTGCATGCTGTTTAGTGATTTGTACCAAATTCCATAACCTCCCAAACTCAGTCTCTTTATCTTTAAGATAGGCATGATAAGATATTTCCTTCAATGCGTTGTGAAAGGATTCAAAAGGAACACTCATGTAAATTGCTTAACAAAATGCTTGACACATTAGCAGTTATTATTATTATTTAGCAAGATTCTCATATGAATTTTTCCTACTGAATTCTTTTATGTATATATCTGCTGAATCTCCATCATGTTACATCAAAGCAACATCAAGACAGAAACACCTGCAGACACATGCTTTCTGGCTCCTATAGCCAACCTTCCCAGCCAATAGAGCCAGCCCTGCCTGTTATTCCAATTATAACTGCAACAAGATAAACTAATTGCAGAATACTTGCACCTCCAAATCTGCCAGCCATTTAAAGGGGATGCCTGGCTTCAGTGGAGTTGTATAAATGACATCTGAGTGGGCAACTCTTCATGTTGGGCAAGCTCTGCAGCTAGCCATCTCAGTGAGACCATCAGATTACAGGTCTATCCCCAGTAAAAATCACAATAGAAAAGAAATGCTGCAATAAGCACCATAAAAATTATGCCCCACTGCATCAAATCAGCATTTTTCACAGATTAGCAACCAACTAAAATACATTTCGATGAGACATGTAAATAAAAAGTTGATAAGAAAGCTAGACAAGAAAGAAAAGAATACAAAAGCATCACCATTCTTACAGGGGAGGAGTTCTTTTTGCTTCCCTGGAAGATCATCAGTACTTTTTTTTGACTCAGCATCATTCAGGCCTTCAGGTGTGAGAACACAAGTGAGAATGATGGGGACATAAGAAACCTGACAAATGTGTACAAATGTGAGGCCAAAATGCTGAAGCCACCATTTACAGAGAGAGACACTCACTAAGGAGACCCAGGTACTCCTCATTCCTCCATTACCTAAGTCTGATGTTTATTTTATACTGCCTACCCTGAGTTATCACCTCTTGTCCTGACACGCAGCAGGACATTTTTAGATTCTGAAATAGAATGTGTAAAATGTGGATGGACAATTAACAAAAAGTAAAAATGGACGCTCATAAGAGGTCAAAAAGTCTGAGGTCTTATGTTTCCTTTATCCTTCATTAGTTGCTCTTCCTATTACCCCTGCAAGAAATCTTCCGCTCACCTTCTCTCTTATTACCATCTGTACCTGACTTCCAACCTAAGAGGTAGGCAGGTCAGAAATGGATTAAGAAGTCAGGCATAGATCATAACCTGTTATCTTTCCTGGTCTCCCAGCTACCTTAAATCTCTCCCCACTCCAATCTGGCATTCACATGTCTTAACCTTCTAATGGCCGTGACTGTCATTTCTCGGCTCACACACAAGAAACAGGTTCTTAATGCCCTCCAGTCTCACTCAAAGCACCTATCACAGAGTGCACACATGTGTACCAGGTATGACACGATGACATGTTCTTCATGACTCCCGGTACTTACAATGACCCCGAAAGAAAACTGCTATAATTGTTGTATTATTGTTACTATCCTTCATATTATTTAAACTCTATATTTGGTCACATCTCTATCTTTATTCTTTTTTCCAGCATATTTCTGGAACCCCAACCGAACTAAGCTTACTGTTTTCTATCCAAGCTTTGTAGTTCTTCCTCTTTGGTCTCTTACTGGTTGGTGGATTTTCCTCTAGTAGGTATGTTCTCCTGTTCAAAATCTTCTTTTTCAGAACTGATCTCAAATAGACCTTTTTCAGGAGGACAACTGAATCTCTTAGCTACAAATGAATCTTATTTCAGATCTTTTTTGTACCACCTTTATGGGACTTATATTTAACTTTGTTCATCACTCTTCTCTGTGAGATTACCTATTTTTCAAGAGATCGAATATCATAACAATACCTGTGCTTGCTATGAGATACAAAATACACATTTGCTCCAGGAATGTCTTTTGGATGAATACTACCCTTAAGAAGAAAATTCAATCTCTATTTTCAGTGTGTTATACATTGTTTCTCTCACTGATTGTCTTTTAGTCTTTTAGCTTATTTACCTTTTTCATTCACAGTAAAAATCAATACTTCACTGTATCATATTATATTATTTTTGAAAATACCCCTAATTGATGGCTATTTAATCAGGGCTCTCATTGGTTTTAAAATAGACTTTAACAAAAAGTTAAGTGAAGACTGTAAAAAAAAAAAAAGTCCTATGTCTACTTTGATAACTATCTGAAGTATAGAGATTATCCACATTTACATGGAAGCAAACTTGCAAAATAGAAATAAATTAGCATTTAGCTTCCTACTTTTCCCCAGTGACATTACACACCATTAAAGAAGTCATTTCATATAATTTGCTGAAACTATTTTTAGCTTGTTCATAGTTCTCCATGGAAATTTAATGGAAATTAATGACCCCCAAACCTTACATCTGTTTTGATTTGTTTCTGATTTTAGTAAATTGTTTTTCACAACCTGACGAGAACTCATTTATGCCCAGGCTGATAGGTATACGTGAATTTCCAGTGTGCTGTTTCTATCAGTGAAGATGATAAAAGCTGTTCAACCTTTCATAATGTGGTAATTATTATTCAACAAATAATTAAAACATAGTGTCTTCCGTAAAGTCAGCAAACAGGCAGAACAAGAAAATACATAAACACTGAGGTAAAAGAAGATGAATACATTATCAAGGGGTTAGAAAGATTAGATCAATTCTGAATATCTTTAAGGGAAGTCTAAGCTGGTTGTTCAGAACACGCATATCCAAAAGGAAATGAAACCCAGAGAGAAGAGATAAATGGTAAATAATGAGTCGCTGAAACAGAATATGCAAATTTGAGAGAAAAAAAAGCTACAGGGTTACAAGGTGAATGAAGATGGGGATAAAAGATGAGAGACAATAAAGATCCATGATGGTTTAATTTTCTAATTATAAAATACTTGTAACTTAGACATTAAGTAATCTGAACAGTTGCTAGAAATGAAGGGGTCTGAAGAAAACCAGTGCAATTCAACAGCCACTGACTGAAGGCCTACTAAGTACAAGGCATCAAGTTAAGAGCTCCTGAGCTGATCTTGCCCTACAGAAATGAAAGAATTATGTAGCCCAGTGAAATATCAAAAACAAAGTTAGTACTGCATCCAAAATCCATGACATAGGGAAGACTGAGATTTAAACAGTTACCTCAGTCTTCCTTGTCTCCAGAGAGCAGACCCAGAGATCCTGAGGATGAGGAAAAAGCTGTCCGGTGAAACAGGTAACCAATTCATCACAAGTATGCTTAAATATACACTATTCCATTTGTAGAGAAAAGCATATTAAACATACAAAAAAGCCTTATATTAATAAATATGAAGTATACTTTTCCATTTCCATGGGTTTGGGCTGTGAAGAAATAATATAAAAATCAAAAAAGACCAGAACAAGCTGTACCAGAATTGGATGTTAACTACATGGACAGATAGCCTCTGTTTCAAACACTGATTGACTAACTTCTTAGTAGAGAGAACATTTTTCATGCATCTACATTACTAAGCTTTTAGAATAAATTTTATTCTTCAAGAAGTTTCAAAATTATCCTTGAAAAACAATTCAGCCCTTGGTACATTTCCAATTTGATTATTTATCGGTCAACATTTTCATTTTTTTTTCTTTTTGACTAAATGTATAAGGAGCACCTTTAATTGCTGCACACTATAGTAATAAAATGTTCAGCAAAAGAATGTGGTGAGAAATACATCATAAGGCCCTTCTCTCAAGGAACTTACATTATCTGTAATTAGGGGTTTTTTAATGAAGGCCATTCTCAAATTTACTGATATATCATAGTAGTACTACTCAAACAGCTCTTATAATAGCGTTCAGCAAATGACGCCCACTGCCTAATTTTGTACTGCTTGAATAAATTTTACATTTTTAAATGGTTGAGACATTTTAAATAATATTTTCAACATGAAAATTGTGTGAAATTAGAATTTCTGTGATGATAGATAAGTATGATTTGTACATGGCTACCCCTACTATTTACATATGGTCTCTGGTTTCTTTGCACTACAATAACAAAGTTGAGTGGTTTCAACAGGGACTTTTGTCCTGAAAAAACAGCCTAGGTATTTACTGTCCAACTTGAGCAAGCCAGGTTTTCTTAGCACGAATGTTTAACAAGAATCACCTCTGCTCTTCTTCAAAGGAGGAGCTGAGGAAGGTATGTAGTATCACTATGGAATAAGCTGAGTCAGAAAGACAGGTTCCAGCCCTGCCCCTAAGTCACCAGCGATGAAATCCACCAAGTCACTTCATCTATCAACTGCAGGTTCCTCACCCACTTGAGAAAGTATTATCAATCCACACTAGCCAACCCGTAGTCTAGGTCTACCAGAAGCTGGATGGGCTGATTAGTTCTTGGCTTTCTGTTCTTAACTCCAGTGCATGTTTCTGATATGTTTACATTTACACCACGCAAGAGGCATTGGTCATACAGTGACACAAAAGACAACTAAATCCTTAACTGCAAACCAAGGGTTTTGCTGATATCAGTCAGTCTTAATGCCTTTTATAATTTAAATCCTTTTTAATATAATTATTCATCCATTCATTCAGCAAATCCTAACTCTTGCAATGTGCCAAGCAAGTCCCAGAGAGTATGGATAGAGTGCTGAACAAGTGACAGTCTGTGGAAGAAAACAAACACAAATGTGTACCCTTGTATGTATTCATGTAAAAGGGGTAAATTTTGTTAATAAACATGAACAATCCAAAGAGAACTGCTCTCTGAAGAAGTAAGAGTTAAAATGAGAGCCGAATAACAATAAAGACAGTCATGGAAGGATAAGGGCAGATGGAGGCACCATCTAATATAGAGGTCCCTACAGAGAGAAGGCTTGGAGAGTTTAGGAAGAAGAAATAAGGACCGTGTAGGCTGAAGCACTCAGGACAAGGCTGAACCCTCCATGGGAGGGTAAAGAATGTTGATATTACTATAAATCACCATTAAGTTTTAATCAAGGGAGTGATCCAATGTGATTTGTTATATAGAACCAAAAAAATGGCAGTTATGAGGCTAGGAACTAAAGGATATTGTTCAGAGAAGAATAATGGTGGTACCTTCAACCAAAGTGATCATAGCAGAGATCCAGAAATATGGGAATTTTTGGAAATGGAGTTATAAAATTGGAGATATGTGAAAGATAAAGGCATGCAAAGAATCAAATAAAAATAGCAGATTTCTAGTTTGAGCAATCAGGTATTGCCATTTCCTAGATCAGCAATTCCAAGGAAAAGGTAGCTATGGGGAAAAATTCAGAGACTAGTGTGGGGCATATTTAACATTAGTTTCAGAAGCTAATTAAACATTCCAGTGGTGTTACTGAGTAGGTATTTAGATATGAGCACCTGAAGTCCTGAGAAGCCATGGCTATAGGTACTGATTTGGAAATTATCTGTTTTAACTTACCATTTAAAGTCATGGAACATAAAATTATATATGTAGGAAGAAAAGAGAGATGCATAGTGGGGAGCTCTGGGGCACTCCCAACATTGAGAGGTCACTCAGAGGTGTAAGACCAGGTCCAAGAGAAAGAACAGCCAGAAACGGAGGCCAGGGTAATATGCTATCATAAATGCCAAGAGATGAAGTGTTACAAGAAGAGTCTGTTTAATGCTGAGAGTAGTCAAGTTAGAGACCAGGGACCTCTGGGATCACCAGGGATCTGTCTTGGTGAAGTGGGAGGAATTGAATGAGATGAGACTATTGTGACATAAGGAAATTGGACACGTCAAACATCTCTGACAAAACAAAGGATCTTTCTTCCAGCAAAAAATGACACACATATACACGTAGCACCTAATACTGGGGAGGGGGCTTACCTTATAGACAAACTCCTCCAAAGCCATGAACTCCCTAAGGCTTTAGATGCCCAATTTTAAAACCTGGGCAAAAACACACTGCCAAGACTTAAGTTCTTTCACTTAACTGACTGATTCTTACATTGTTGGAGACCAGGCTATGTGATAGATTATGGGGGGCCCAACTATGGATTTAAGCCCCTCCCCCCGCACTCCCGAGCTCGATGTGTCCTTGCTTCAGGAAAAGGGAGGTACATAGAAGGCTGCGTGCCCCCTGGCTATGGGTGGAATGCTAATAATTCTGGCACTGCTGAGACAAAATAGCATCTGCTGAGGACAGCTGTCAAAATACAGGCATTTGAGTTTAGAGAAAATCTGGTTCTTCATTAATTTAATCCTTATCCACCCATTTTCTATAGCTAATGTTCCATGAACTGAGTGCTATCACTGCCCCTACACTTCTTGCTAGCCAATAAAAGCAAGCCAACTGCGGAAGTAGCCAAGCCAGTCCACCTAAGGTGAATTCCTCCCAGTCCCCCCTGTACCCTGAAGTTTGTCTCTTTGTCTTTCTTTATTCCTGTTGTCCCCCCTAAAGGTATTCAATGGTCTGATCAGCCCCCAGTATTACATTGAAACAAAAATTCATGAATTCACTGGCTATTTCAGTTTTTTATAAAATCTCATGTTTTGCCCATGAAGTCAGATTTTTTTTTTCATTAGAAAGTATCTTTTTTTTCATGAAGTGGAATAACTTAGATTCATAATCTATTGGCTTAACTATGGTGAGTGAAGTCAAAATGACTACAGCTGCTTCACGACTTCTTTAAGGGCACTTTTAGACACCAGGATGTCTGTGCAAAGGCCAAGGATCTGGGAGACTGTCTATATTCAGAGGCTCAAATACCTTATCTTGTTACCTAACTTGCTTTTCCTTACATCTGGGGAGAATATAATTACCACAAGGTGTTTCACTAAGAAGGCAGTTAACATACTTCTATTCTTAAATTCTTACAGCACAGACTCCAACGTCACATTAATTGAATGAGCAGCCAGGATATCAAACCATCAGACCCTACAGAGTCAGAAGTTGATAAAGACAAAGTAGTACCCAGGAAACCTGATTTTTTTATACCTCTGGTTTTCTTCTAAATCCCAACTTTGGTTGACAAGTTGCCTTTCAGTATAAGGGGAAAATATCAGACTGGATAGGGCAAATTTACTGCATTTTTTAAAGCAATGGTAAGATGTAAATAAATTAATAAGCAAAGGTTAACTGGATCATGCTTTGCAGTTCATTGAGGCACATAAGCAGGCCTTCAGCAGCAAATGAGTAAGTCAAAGGCAGAGTCTGGACCCAAAATGGGTAATTCTTCTTCTTATTTCCTCCAGCATTCATCTACTAGGTACCCTTTCTGCTGGTCAGCACCCATGCCAAGGGCAAGAGCTTGATGGCAGCCAAGGTCCCTGCATAAATGGCAATTCATATTTTTGTAGATTGAAGAAAACAGTAAGCAAGCAAAAGCAAAGAAACATTTTTAAATGAAGATTGTTGCTTTGAAAAGAATAATTATAAAGAGATCAGGACCAGAAAGCTTTTTCAATTGGATGGTCAGGGGAGAATTTCCTTAGAAAAGGTACTCTGTGAGCTGAGACCTGAAAGATAAGGAGGATTGGTCATGGGAAGAGACAAGGAAGGGTACTCAATTTTCATTTTTGAAATCACATTTCTAACATAAAGTTTAAAACCACTATCAAATAACCTAGGCTATGTAATTTAGCATCAGTATTTCTAATAGCAGGAAAACAAATATGAACTCCTGGGATTGCCAATAAAAGAGGAATGAGTCATTAGTTCTTTTACGATGTTTTCAGTGACTAATTAAGAGAGCGGGGAACACAGAAAAGAAGAATCACTTGTATTTTTACTACCATGTCTAGGAATTACATCATCTGCCCAAAGTATCTATCCCTAGAGTAAGTCTACATTCCTAAATTATCAGTCAGAAGTTACTAATACTATGAGCAGCAAAGGGTTCAGTTCAATTAATCTAAGTGTGCAAATTTCATGTAGTCTCAAGAAAATGTTCAAAACACAGAAATAAAACTAAACATGAGATATAAAAAGTAAAATGATGAATATGCTGGGCTGATGTGGACAAATACCTTGCTGAATTTTAGCAGCTGATTCTGACAAGACTGCCCAGAATCTTTTTAAAAAATTGACCAGATGACACTTAAGCATAATTTTACTGACTTCATTAATATCTTTATCAACTTCACCATGATTCTCTGACAACTGGAAAAGGAAACAATTTTTCCTAGTGTATGCTGCAGGGAAAATTCTGATACATCTTGCTTATGCTAACACAAAGGTAGCTCAAGGTGAAAGTCATATTGATTCCCTGGTGACAACCCATTTGTTGAGATTGATTCATCTTTGCCTTGGATAAAACACAAAGACAATATAGGTTCTTTAATCCTAATTCATACCATACATGTTAGATTTAGGAAAAAAATTACACTTATAGATTTGACTATCACCCCCACAAAAAAAAATATAGTCACCTATGGGAGTCAAAAGTCTATGATAGCACCAAATGTGCCTTTCCTTTTTCTCCTTCTCTCCTTTCCTTCTCAGTTCTCTTACTTTTTCTCTTTTAGCTCCTATAGTTCAGTTTTGCTATCAACATGCCTAAAACAAAATCTAAAAATTACAAAACCTTGCAAAACTGAAGTCTAAAACCTCAATAGCAATCACTGACCCAACCCCTACCTTTTGCTGTATTTACTAGTAATTATGTTAATAACATTAACATGTTAAAAATAGTACAAATGTCCAAAACATTCAGCCACTCAAAAAGAAGAAATAAAATAGGTGGAAATAGTGCAGATATATAACAACATAAGCCTATGCTTTGATCATGATTAAACTAATACTGCAAGGGGAAAAACCCACTGGATATGAAATGACAAATGAAGATCTGAACTAATCTATCCAAGAAAATCCGAATTTCCAAACAATGAAGATAGGTCCTAAATTCTGCTGGTAAAAATTCCCATTCCATGTCAATCACAGACTGTGGTGGGAATATTCTGCTGTTGGTTTGGTTTTTCATAAATAAAAAAAAAGAGAGAGAGAGAGAGACAGAGAGAGATTCCTACGCACAAAGCACAAGGTTTTCAAAAGCTTCACCAACACCACAGATAACCACTTCTTTTTACTTCTATCATGTAATGGGAAAGGTTAATGAGAAGGCTCATACTTTCAAGGTACTATTGTGCAGTGAAGATGAAGTTCAAACACAGAAAAAAGTCTATATTCTCTCAATTTTATTTTGAAATTTAATATGGTCAAGTACAGTGGAATAAATAAAAAAGAGAAGGAGCAGAAGGAGAAAGAGAAAAGACAAGGTATAAATATTAGCTATCACTCTTAACTGCTAATGCTGAATCAGCTGCAATAAAAGCAAACATTTATTGTACACTCACTATGGTCCAAGTAGTATGTTATCTCATTTAATTGTGAAAGCAATCTTTTGAGTCCTATTATTATTCCCAGTTTGCAGAGAAGAAAACTGGAGCACAGAGAATTTAAGAGTTTTACACATTGCAGAGCTTGTAAATAGCAGAGCCAATAAGTAATACTGGACCTGCAGGCTTCACAAAGGAAGTTCTCAGTTACGAGATATTCCCTGATGCTCCACAGACAAACTTTAGTCCCTAGCTCTGCTCTGTGCTCTGTTCTTGAAAAAAGCATCTCTCAAACTCTTAACAACTCAGTCATTTCTATGATTCTGAAATCAGACTGATCCACCTTAGAAGTTACAGTGAAGGCTCACAAAAGAGTGATAAACACTGTACAGAGAGCACTGGTGTCCAAATTACAGAACCTCTCACGATGCTTGAAACCTAGGGGGGCATAGTTCAAAAAAAGGCAATCAGACTACCAAAAACCTGCATAACAAGCCAGCAAGGTGTTCTGAAATAGGCCTAATGCTATACAGTGGGCTTTAAATGTCTTCCAAAGGTCATGTGTTGAAGACTTGGTCCCCAACCTGTGGCACTGTTGGGAGGTGAAACATTGAAGAGGTGGGACCTAGTAAGAGGAAGTGAGGTCATTGGGGACATGCCCTTGAACAGAGATTATTGGTTCTCCAACCCCTTTCTTTCTCTCTCTCTCATACCCAGGAATGAGGTAAACAGGCCTCTTCAGCCAGGTGCTCCTGCTCTCTTGCCACGTGATGCCCTCTACCATGTTATACCATGTTATGATGCAGTATGAAAGTCCTTGCCAGATGCCAGCATCATACTCTCGAACATCCCAGCCTCTGGAACTATCGCCCTCGGCAGCTGTTAAATAACATCAACCTACTGATTCTCACTGGACAAGGAGATAAAGAACCCCCCAAATCAGTAACAGTGAGCTGGTTAATGTATCTTTACAGACCTTAAACACTAGCAGGAAGAAAGGTTGTACCATTATGTAATCACTATCAAAATAAACTGAGACTGTGATGGAGACACCAATGTGCTAGACATTGGCTACAGTTGTATTTCTAGACCGCTCCCTGGAGGAAGAGGGCCTGTGGACTGCCATTTTTGGGAGGAGAATAATGAAAAGAAAAAGGGGATATTTTTGCACACATGATGGATAGACTGGGAAATTTTTCAGAGTATGAGACTCAATCAGGATATCTAAGTAGTCCCAAAGAACAAAAACCAATTCCTGCCTAGAACATTTGCTGTAAGACAAATATAAGATATTGGTGCAATAGTCCATTTTTCTCTTCCTCCAGGCTATTTTTTCACAAATAATGAAATCATGTTAATAAAAAATGAGTAATAAAACCTTGAATTATTTTAAAATTCTGAAACATTTTCTCTTTCCTTCTGTTGCCAAGCAACACACTTTTGCTATGATACAATCTAAGACCTTGATTAACATTCTTAGTTGTATAGAAGGGATATAGAAACAGAATGAAGGCTATCAGGATTACAGAATGAAGTTTTGAAAAATAAATACATAAAGGAAAGAAAAGAGAGAATGGAAAGATGTAACAATTACATGAGATCACTGAATTTTTACACCAGAAACAAGTCAAGGGTTCTTCAAAATTTCAGAAGCTTCACATGTCATGCTGATGACAGAGTATGGTACACAATTACTCACATTGCCTCAGACATATAACGACAGGGCAATATCACTCTTACTATATGATCTATAATTATGCATTTTTGGTTACTGAATAATTTTTCATTAGTTTTTGTTCCTTTCTTGAGTAAAAGGTGCTAAAATTTACCTGTTCAAATTACTCAGGAGCATCTTCCAAATTGAGTTCAGTCCTCTGAATCCACAGAGTCACACCCAGAAATTCAACCAACCATTAATTGGAGATATTCAGAATAAAATTACATCTATACTAATCACATAGACTTTTTTGTCATAATTCTCTAAACAATACAACAACTACTTACATAGCATTAACGCTGAATTAGGTACTGTAAGTAATGTGGAAATAATTTAAAGTACATAGGATGATATACGTATATTATATGCAAGTAGTGCTATAATTTATAGAAGGGACTTGGGCATCCATGGATTTTGGTATGGGAATGGGGAGTCCTGGAACCAGTCCCCAGTAGATATTGAGGGGTGACAACATTCATGTGACAAAGAAAAAGGTATCAATATTCCATTATGAAACTCCAAAATTGTATACTCATTCTATCCTGATAGCCTTCTACATGTGCTAGAAAGTTATATGCCAAAACTGTTGTGAAACTTTAGAGAATTGAAAGTTGTGACTACCCTGATCATTGAATTCATCAAATGTAAAAAGCCAATGGAAAAATTGGAAGAGGTGGGGAATGGTTGCTACCAACACATTTTGGAGACACAAGAGGAAGATGCAAAGGTTCAATAAAATATAAGGAAGAGATGAAACTCATGATAACAAAATTAATGACACCAACTGTAATGACATTCACTGAAGTTAATGTGCATGAATTGAGAAAATGCAACAGAATAGTGTTCATTAGTAAAAGATCATGGATTTTAGTTGAGAGGAAGTTTGAGACAATGCACTACACAATTGCTTAAATGCCTTTTAAAACAAATATCCATCCATTCACTCTTCCATTCATCAGATATTTAAGGCACATCTACTATGATTCCGGCACTGTACTAAGAACTGGGTAACTGTAAACAAGCCAAAATAGACAGCTCTACTCTAGATAAGGTCCCAACTTGATTATTTTTGTTTTATGTATGAAGAAATTAAGGTACATTCAAGTAACTTTTACACACTTCTAGTGTGGCAGGACCAAAAGTTTAACTGGTCTGTTCTATTACAAAGCCCACACTCTTATCCACATTCATTACATGTGCCCTGAAATGGGACATAATAGTTTAATTGTGCCTTGCAATACAATCATACCTGGAAACCTGTGATCAGTTCTATGTGATACATTTTAAGAAGCCCATTGTGTTTCTCTGCATACATTCTAATTTGTTGAGCAGGAAAATAAAATAGCTGGAAAATATATCAGAGATGTTATCCTATTTGTTTAGTCAGGAGGGAAGATTTACATGGAGAGATTATAAGTATCCTTACATCACAGAAAGATTTTACAAAGAAAAAGTATGAGAGTCACTCTATGAACCAAGAGTAAATTTACTTTGAGACAAGAGTAGAACAAAGGAGAGGAAATACTGAAGAGGAATAAGCAGGTAGCAAGCGGCAGGTTCAGTTTCACAAAAAGAACATTTATATACAAATCTCATCCAAAATTGTGTAAAGATGCCTTTAAAATGAAATGAGGAGACTGGTGAGATGGCTCAGTGGCGTAAGCGCCTGCCCAGCAAGCGCAAGGGCCCAAGTTCGACACCCGGAACCCACATACGGAAAAAAAAAGGGCCGGTGATATCATTCAGCAGCACGGGCGCCTGCTGGCGTGCGAGGTCCTGAGGTCGACCTCCAGTACCCACCAAAAAAAATAAATAAATAAAATGAGGGCTGGGAATATAGCTCAGCAGCACAGCACCTGCCTGGCAAGCACAAGGTCCTGAGTTCGATTCCCAGTACTCCCCCCCAAAAAAAGAAATGAGGGCCAGGCGTGGTGGTGCACCCTGTAATTCCAGCACTCAGGAGGCTGAGGCAGGAGGATCATCGCAAGTTCCAGGCCAGCCTGAGTTACACAGTGAGATCCTGTCTTAAAAAAAACAAAAAAAGGGCCGGTGAGATGGCTCAGCAGCATAAGAGCCTGCCTGGCAAGTGCAAGGGCCCGAGTGCGACTGCCGGAACCCACATACGAAAAAAGGGCCTGTGATATCGCTCAGCAGAACGGGCGCCTCCTGGCACGCGAGGTCCTGAGTTCAACCCCCGGTACCCACAAAAAAAAAACCCAAAAGAGGCTGGTGAGATAGCTCAGCGGCATAAGCACCTGCCCGGCAAGCATGAGGTCCTGAGTTCGACTCCCAAAACCCATATAAAGGAAAAAAAGGGCCGGTGATATCGCTCAGCAGCACAAGCGCTTGCCCGCAAGCGCGAGGTCCTGAGGTCGACTCCCGGTACCCACATAAAAAAAAAAAAAAGAAACAAAAGAAATTAATAGTAATAATAATAAAATAAAAGGAGGTTCCAGAACAAAAGTTTCTTAAGTCTAGAATGGCCAATAACCCCTTGATGGTTATATGGATGATATGTGTACTGACCTGGAGGCTGGAATAAGTCATTTCTCAAATCTCATCCTCTTTAATATTCTATCACTTAGAAAAAAAATTCATATATTATTAATATTTCTTTTAAATTTTGTTAACTTCATCAAGGAGAATAGCTCGTTTAGGTACCAATCTATCTTCATTCTCTTTAACACTTGCTCATCTCCTAATGAACAAACAAATAAAAACAATAATAACCAAGAAATGGCAGGAAGTAGGCTGAAACCAAACTGACCCAAGCTCAAAGAATCCAAGATTAGTTGACACATATAAATGAATATCCAAAACCATGAATTTTCTCATAGCAGATCTAAAAGTCTTCCAATTCCGACAATATATGCAATCCTATTACAGAACCACAAAGTGTAATTGTGCATTTTAATCTACATGCATTGTACTTCCTGAAGCTATTCCAAGCCACATGTCATATGTCCATCCTACCCTGCCTATCCTCCAGAAACCAAGAGGACACAACTGTTCCTCTTCCAGTTAGAATAGACAAACTGAGTTCTATGTCCACTGACACCCACGCCTTTGGCAGCTCAATTTACCTGCTCACCAGCATTTCACAACAGATGTTGATACACAGTTATAAGATTGCCTAACACAGCCGGTGAGACGGCTCAGCGGCTTAAGCGCCTGCCTTGCAAGCGCGAAGGCCCGAGTTCGACTCCCGGAACCCACATATGAAAAAGGGGCCGGTGATATCGCTCAGTGGCACGGGCGCCTGCTGGCGCGCGAGGTCCTGAGGTCGTCCCCCCGGTACCCACAAAAAAAAAATAAAAAAAAAAAAAAAAAAAAAAAAAAAAAGATTGCCTAACACAGTGGTCAAATGAATGACCTGATCTCACTGGCCCACTGCTCCACATAAATAACCTAAGCAAGAAACTTATCTGATCAGATCAAAAAGGAAAAAAAGAAAGGAAGGAAATGAAGTGAAGGGAAGGGAAGGCAAGGCAAGGCAAGGAAAGGTGCTCCTCAACATCAGTAAAATAATAATTTTTTTTTAAATCTACTATTCTGACTTTGGATATATTTCAAACCAGTTACCAAAATAAATAAATAAATAAATAAAAATAAACTAGAATTATTATTTCACTCTCTCTTTGATATGAAGCTAAAGTTCCAGAAATGCAAAACTAAAATTTTCCAGACATACAGTTATCATTTATCTCTCTGCCTAAGAAAAGAACTTCTGCTCAGAGCAAAGGGACTTAAAAATGGTGCTGAATTTCTGAGACAGTTATTGAGAAAAAAAGAAAGGATACTGGCCAAGTCCAATGAAGCATATTTTTAAAAATGCCCAGCTAGCAGATGATATGATCTCATATATAGAAAATCCTAATAAATCCACTAAAAATTAACAGAACATAAATAAATTCAGAAAGAATACAGGATATAAGATCAATATACAAAAATCAACTATATTTTTATAGGTAACCAATGAACAATTTAGAAATGAAATTAATTAAAAAATCATTTTCTTGGGCATCAAAAAGAACTAAATGCTTAATAACAAATATAATGAAAGAAGTATAATACTTATACATTGAAAATTATAAAACATTATTGAAAGAAATTAAAGATCTAAATACATGGAAAGACATCCCATGTTAATTCATCCAAACACTTAATATTCTTAAGCTTACAATATTCTTCAAACTCATCTGCCTATTTAACAAAATTTTTATCAAAATATCAGCTTTTTTTTTTTACAGAAATTCACAAGCTGACATTAAAATACATATAGAGATTCACAAAACCCAGAACAGTCCAAATAAAAATAGGTGTGGAGCAAATTTGGAAGTGAAATACTTCCCAATTTCAAACTTACTTCACAGCTGAAGTAATTAAGACAGTGTGGTACTGGCATAAAGAGAGCAGCACAGTATATAGGTCAAAGCAATAGAAATAAATAAGTCTTTACAGTTATGGTCAATGATTTATGGGATCTCAACCCAATCATTGGGGAATAGTGTTGTTTTGTTTTTTGGGTTGTTTTTTTTTTTTAACAAATGATACTGGAACATCTGTATATCTACAGGCAAGAAAATGAATTTAGACCCCTTACCTCACTCCACATACAAAAATGAACGGAGACATAAATGTAAGAGCTAAAACTATAAAACTCTTTGAAGAAAACATGCATAACTTGGATTAAGAAATAGTTTCTTATATGTAATATCAAAAGCATACTCACACAAAGAAAAAAGATAAACTGGACTTCATCAAAATCAAAAATGTTTTGCTTCAAAGAACACTATTAGGAAAATTAAAAGGAAGCCTACAAAATGCAAAAAATATATAAATCATATCTGATAAGGGACATGCAGCTAAAATATATAAAGAAAATATATAACTCTAATAAAAAGATAGACCAATTAAAATGGGAACAACACTCTGACACCTGTCTAAAGAAGATACACAAACTATCAATAGTACCTGAAAGGATGCTCAATATCATTATTCATCATGGAAATACAAATCAAAAACAATGAGACACATTTCCATACTCATTAGTAAGATTATAATAAAGACAGAGAAGTGAGTTCAAAGCCAGCTTGGGCTACACATTGAGATTCTGTCTCAAAACAACAACAAAAAATACAGACAATAACAAGGGCTGGCAAGAATCTGAAGAAAACATAAACTTTTATGCATTACTGGTGAGAATGTAACCATTGGCAGTTCCTCAAAATGTTTAGCACAGATCATATGATTCCACAACTATATACTTATCCAAAAAATATGAAAACATTTACATATAAATGTTCATATTATCAATATTCATAATAGCCAAAAGTTAAAGCAACTATCAATTGATGAATGGATTTTTTAAATCTAGTACTATATATGCATATGATGATTCACTGATAAAAGGAATAAACTACTGATACATACTAAAAGATGTATAAATCAAAAACAAGTGAAAACAGATGGTCACAAAAGATAATATGGTGTACGAGTCCATTTATATGAAATGTCTATAAGAAAATTTATAGAGACAGAAAGTAAATTAGTGGATCCTTTGAGGTTATTCGACAAGTTGGAGAGTGACTACTAACGAGTATGAGGTTAAATGCAAATTCTATTTTACAGAGATAAGAATGTTCTAAAATAGTTTGTGGTGAAAACTGTACGACTCCTGGAATATATACTTAAAACTATTGAACTATACACCTTATATGGGTGGATTTAATATCAATCCTATCATAATAAAGTTATCAAATGAAAGAAGAGGGAAGGAAAGAGGGCAGGAGGGGAAAGGCAGAGGAGGGCAGCAAAGGCATCCAGCAGCCTAAAGGCACCACCAGCTTTGGAAAAGACCTGTTCCCTCGCATCTTTCTTAAATCCCCAGTGTAGTCTTTACAAGTACGTGTACGGCCAGAGAAGCAACAACACTACATTCAGAATAATACAGAGGCACTTTTAACTTATTACATACAAAAGTATATTCCACTTTAGACTAGTAACGTAGGTCCTGGCTAAGAATATCAAATTGTAATTATCACTTGGCCAATTTTTTTCTTCTATAAAAGTAGCTGTCCTGTAAGATGGTAATTACTGTATCAAAGATGGAAGCTATGATTCAAATATATGTTTTCAGTGGATGAGATTGAGATAGAATTATTGAGCGTTGTTTTTCAAAACTGCATAATACAATGATTGACATATTATTGCCCATGGGCCAAATAGGACCTGCTGCCTGTTTGTAAATAAAGCACCATGCATTCGTTTATGTATTGTCTGTGTCTATCTTTGTGCAGAATGGAACAGTTGTAAAAGAAACCTATAGAATATGCAGTCTAAAGTATTTATTATCTGGCCCTTTACAGAAAAAAAAGTACTGATACCTCTCTAGAAAAATGACTGATTTGACTTTTAATAAAGAATTCATACATCCATACAAATATTCTCAACTTCAAAGCATTCACTTTATTAGGAGATTTTTGTTTATTTCAGTGACGATAACATTGTGCAAGACTTTCCTGAAATTCACCATGGGGCCTTCTTTTAGGCCTGAAATGCATGCTCTCTAATTGACTACCCAATGGAGAACCTTGGCACTTACGTATAGGCAGGTGGCTATTTGGAAACAAGATGATAAATCAAGATAGCTAAAACTATCATTGGTTTAAAATCAGGTGTGTCTGGCCGGTGAGATGGCTCAGCGGCTTAAGCGCCTGCCCGGCAAGCGCGAAGGCCCGAGTTCGACTCCCGGAACCCACATACGAAAAAGGGGCCGGTGATATCGCTCAGCGGCACGGGCGCCTCCTGGCATGTGAGGTCCTGAGGTCGACCCCCCGGTACCCACAAAAAAATAAATAAATAAATAAAATAAAATAAAATCAGGTGTGTCTCTGAAAGCAATTCATCTGACATTCTCACAAAGCATATAAATTGTCTTTAAAAGCAATTTCAAATAAGTTCCAAAAATGATTTTGAGTAAGATAGCATCTGTGAAATAACTGTTGAACCTCCTGTCATTATTTTGAAAAATAAAGCTCATTTGGATGTCTAAATTCTGATATATTGGTTAAATCCGTCTCTTTATTTTCTACTCACATCTCATATTGGAGACTTAGAACACATTTCTTATCAATGGGTGTGAAAATGTGGCTGATATGCCCCTGAATATTATGTGCCAGGAAAACAGATTTACAAAGACATTAACTCTCTATGGTTCAATTATCCATGATGTGTTCCCTAATAGCTAAAGGGCCTGAACATCTCCTTCCCCAATATGGTCCAGAAATTCATTCTTCTATAAAAGCGAAGCGTTACAGCCCAGTGCTTCTCTCACAGGGAATACTCTTCTTTGCATGATTGCACAGAAAAATAAGGAATCCTTGCATTTCAGAGCCTTTGCCTGTCTTTTACCTAAGATACTGCATAATAAGGATTACTCCATTAATTTTTAAACTTGGGTATTATTTTTATGTACATCAAAACATCTTGCTGTATGCCTTCAATATATACAATTTCAATTAAAAATTTTAAATTGGGTATTATTGTTAAAATAATAAATATAAACAAATACCTTTCTTCAGCCTTCATTCTAATACTTATGAAAGCAAATACAAAATGCATCGCCTAGATTTTCTTTAAAGTAGAGTAAGAAATTAAGAGTACCTAAGTGTTTAAAGGAGTGAAAAATGTATAACTTAGCAAATTCATTCTTATGATTGTTTCCAAATATTTTAACTTTTCCTTGCCCATCTCTAATTTAACAGCAATTTTAATTAAACAATTTATCTTTACTGAAACTTTCCATAGTATTTGATTTACTTTCCATAGAAAAATAACTCATAGTTCATCAACCATGCACTGTTTCATTAAATTACAAACTTACATTAACAAATGCAAACAACATAAGCAGGTTTGGGAATATACAAGCTAACTTCTAGTAAGCAAACAACTTACAAGGGGACAAGTTCACAATAGAGTACCCTAGCTGCAAATGTTCTGAGTGTGATGGACGTTGGTCAGTATGTTTTACAGAAAAAATGAACAGCATTTGTTGATCCATTAAGTAATTTATATGGAAGCTGGTAAAATGCACCCAACAACACAGTAAGTGTGTATGTGTTACACAAATTCATGATAAGACCGAAGTCCCTTTGCAGCTTATAATTTAAAATGCCAAGAGAAACACTGCACACCAGCTGATTCTATCAGTATCCACCTATGAGTCCAAAACCACTTCCGACATTTCTCTACAGCTCATCTCTTATTCATAAGCTTGTGCCTGTTATTGATATACCAGGAAATGAAGTCAGAAAAAAGAAGCACAGAAAACATCAAGAGAATCAGGAGCTTAAATGTGGTTATTTTCATCAAACAATCCACATTAATATTTGTTTTTAAAAAAGAGGACATAGTCTAATCCAGTGGACCAAATGCAGCATGACTGGAGGGAAGAGGGAGTACAGGCTTTGATGTCAACAGAGAAGCCACTTAAGAGCTAATAGAGAGACCCTACATCTTTGACCACCTATACTGTTCCCCTCCAGGTTCATGAAAAATTTCATTACATGCCAAATTTTATAATTAGAAGATAAAAGGAGGATATCAATGGAAATCAAAATCTATTGATATTTTGTTAGGTCCAGCCAGTCTTAGCTTTTAGACAATTCGTCGGTGGCTTGCCCTATCATTAAGCACACTGACATTTCTGATGTATGATCCTCTGGAATGCCATTTAGCTACTGAGAAGAAATAATGAATACAAGCTCCCTTCTCAGAAATGTCTGACTTAATAAGCTGTATGCAATGAAATGTATATTAAATGACAAATTTCTGGAAAACCACCACTCCCTCTATGTACTTTTCTGCCCTAGTTTATTCCTGAATATATATTTGTCTTTCTTCAAAATCATTGTTTAAAAGGTAAGCTGTTTTCAATTGTATGATGTTATCTTACTCAATTACTATAAATTATTACATCTTATTCTCTGATTATTTTAATAGTAGTATTTTGTCTTCGTATTACCCAAGGTCAACTTCATTTCTTTTTAAATCTCTATTTTTAGCTTATATGGATACCTGGTTTAAAGAGCCCTTTAAGGAAATAATATAATGGTGGAGTACAGAAGTTTAAGTAGAAAACAGTAGAAAAAGAGATTATTTGTGCCTATACTGACAAACATATGTGAGAAAGGATCTCTCAAGAACACTAGCATCTCAGAATTCCTTGAATATATCTTGGCTTCTGACTCCCATGTGTTCCCATGTGTGGTGGATTGACAACTGATGGTCAACTTGTAACACCCAGCTAAACTGAATCAGTGTGGTATGGGTGTGGAGGGCCCACCTGAGGACTGTGGCCAACAACATAAAAAAGGAGAACTGGAGAAGAAGTGGTGCTGTTGGTTCTCCTCAAGGAGCTTGTTGCTCTGGCTTTCCTGATAGGAATTTGGCTGTTCTCATTGTCAGAGGAGCTCGGGCCCTCGTTGTCACTGAGGATGGCTGTGGTGCTTTTCAGGGGAGCTCTGGTCCTTACTTTGAGCTTTGCTTCCTGACTCCAATGCAGATCCCTCAGCCTGCTGGCACAGATCCTTCGTCTCTCTGGCACAGACTTTCTAGCTTCCACCACTGACCTTTGGGCCTTCCCAGCACAGATCCATGGAACAGATTTGCGTGAGACATTGTCGTGGGCTCTGGGCCTCCAGTTGGACTCGTGGGGGCATTGCCATGGGCTCTAGGTCTTCAGCTGGACTCATGCAGGACACTGCTGTAGAATCCAGGCCCTCAGCTGGATTCTTTGGGTCCTTAGTGTGTGGACAGATTTCCTGCACTCTTTTGTATATGACTCTTTGGGTGACTATTACAAAATAATCCTATAAATTATGTGTCCTGTAGTGTATTGTTTCCCTTGCAAACCCTGACTACGTGCATACTGTTTTCTCTGTCCCCCGAGGCCTTCCTCATCTTATCTGCCCGGCAAATCTCATTTGTCTTCAGAATTAACCTAAATTGTAACCTTAGTGAAACTTTCCTTCTTCACCATGTCACTCCCCACTCCTTGCTCCCAGAGACCTCTGCTTACATTTATCACACTGCACTGTAACTTTCGGACTCTGTCACCTCTATTACATTTCAGTCCCATGGAGGCAATTACAATGTCTAAGTTTTATCTACTCCAGGATCTTTTCCTTTCTTTTATATATACATAGTTTTACTCTGAAATGTTCAAGGTTATAGTTACCATTTTCAAGTTTGTTTTAAGCTGTTCTTTCTCACAGAGAATACTTAGCATTATATCTGCAGTCACAATGTATATTGGATTAAGAGTATTTTCACTGAGAAAAAATTTTGTTGTTGAAGTTTATTCTTATTTTTTGTTGTTTTTGTTTTTGTTTCTCAGCAATATTTTCACATAAGATATATCAGACAAGATACCATATGTCCCTATGCCTCAGCAGGAACAACTCCGTCTGTAAAACAAATTTAATGATGCTTTTCCATAAACTGACTTCCCTACGATCCTTAAAATATGCACATATTTTAAGAAACCAATAATTGGGAAAACCTAATTAAGAAAGAGATAATTATGACTAACAAAAAAGATCATCAAATGGCATTCAGAAATGTGTATTTGGGTGTCTACCATGATATTCATGTGCAATTAATAACTGTACATCATATACTTTAATCCTTGGATAATTAAGATGTACTACATTAAGCTTTTAGAGAGACCATCATTATTTTGAGCTTTTTGTTTCTACTTCACATAGAAAATAATGTTTCCTTTCCAGTCCATACGTTTATGCCTTTGGACAAAAAGCACCTTACCAATACTGTCTCTTGCATGACATTAGCACGTGTAGATAAATAAGTGAAACAAATCAATTATCTAATTATTTTGACTTTTTAACATAATATTAATTTATTTTAAAGCACCAAGAAGGTACAGCATGACTAAAGCAAAGGAATCTTTCAAAACCAAACTGAATTGAAAAATTAAAGATGGAGGAAACTTACAGTCCTAAAATGCAAACTGTGAAGCACTCCCATGTAATTAAAGATACTGCTACTACTCATAGCTACTCATACCACATGCTTCCAAATCAAGGGAGAGCAGGTTTCCCTAAAAGCTCAAGATGAACTAGCTCTTCTGGTGGAAGTCCAGCCAGTGACTGGGATGACCAGATTGAGGGGTGTGTGTCTGTGTCAGGGGGAGAGGATGGGGCTGGCTGGTGGGCACAAGACTATATCTAGTGGCAATAAAGACACAGACCAAGCCAGACCACCATTGGAGGTACAGCTAAAAGAGAAACCCTTTATCACTTCCTCACTGGAACCACCTCTAACCTAACCTTCAGGGAAGTGAACCTGCCAAGAGGAAGGCAGCACAGACGGCCTTTGATGTTGGCAGCTTTGCCATCCATCACATCTGTTAAAAGGTTAAAACCTCATGAAAGACAAGCGCACAAGGCAAAGAAAATAACTTATCTGGTAATAGGCCTTTTGAATCAAAACCCCAAACTGAAACTTTAGATTGTCCCAGTTCACGTTCTCCTAGCCCCATAAGCAAAAGATGAAGAGCATAACAAAAAAGAAAAATACAGCAAATGGAGAAATTTCAGACAAATAGTTCTCTATGACCACAGAAAAATTTCACATAGAAGACCTGATAAAAAGAGAAAGAAGTTTTTAAAAAATATAAATAATGTGGCAGAGTTCGGATAAAACAATGAAATTGAAAAAATGAAAATATTACTGGAATGAAAAACATATTAGAAGGAGAAAAAGATGGAATTAATACAACTAAATTTAATCAAAAACAAGGTGGACAGAATTGAGTAAGTCACCAAAAAAGAAGTTTAGAGGGGTGGAAAGAAAACACACACATATATTGGTGTTTTGGAAGAATAAAAAAAAAATTAAAAATATAACAAAATTCATTGGTGTCCAGAAGGAAACAAATCAAAGCCTACATAAAATACTAGATTATACCCATCATATTGGCAAAAATTTTAAGTTGCACAACAACGATTGATGAAAACATGAAACAACAAGGAATTTCATCCACTGCTGGCAGAATTGTTACTGAAAATATCTGTCCACTCTGGAACATGTGGCCTTACTCAGTAAAGCTGAACAGACAAACTGCTATGGCTCAGCATACCACTCCAAGGTATGTATATCTAGATGCAAAGATATATATACACAAAAAAATTCATAACAGCTTTTTGCATAATTTCTAGAAACTAACAAGACTTATCCATACATAATAGAATGAATATATATTTTGTGGAATATTCATGCAACGTAATATTTTACAGAAGGGGTCAGCAAACTTTTCATGTATAAGGCCAGATGGCAAATATCTTAGACTTTGAAAACCTATGAACTCTATTGCAATTATTCAACTCTATAATTGTATTGCATTTAGCCACATAAATAGTATGGTTGTGTTCCAATTAAACACTATGGACAATGCAATTTGAATGTCATAATTTTCACATCAAAAAAATTTTTTTGATCTTTTTCAACCATTTGAAAAGAAAATATTCTCAGTTTATAAGTCATATAAAAGGCAACAGGCTACACATGGCCCATAAACCATAGTGTAGTAAACACTGCAATGAAAAAATTGTACAAAGCACAACTACCTACAGAAGAATGAAGAACCTTTAAACAGAAGTGTTTTTTAAAAGGTAGTGAGTTCAAAGAGAATAAATTCTAAGGACACAAGATCATATGCTATCAATTAATGGAGAAATTTGTTTAATAAAATCTAACACCGGGTCTTGATAAAAACTCTTAACAAATTAGCAACAGAAAGGCACTTCCTTCAAATTGATAAAGAAGGTCTACCAAAAAACAAAAACAAATAATACCCTACAGAAATCACATGTAATAGTAAAAACTTTACCCTTTGGCCCTAAGACCCAGAACAAGGCAAGAATGTCTTCTCTCCATTGCTTTTCAACATTGTAATGAAGTCCTAGCCAGTACAGTAAGACAAGAAAAGGAAATAAAGAGTAATACAAATCGTAAAGAAAGAAATAACAGTGCCTTTACTAGCAGATGGCATAATGATCTATGTAGAAAATCTCAAAGAATTGACAACTCACAAAAACCTTCTGAAATTGTAACTAACATGTGAGGTCAGAGAATTTAAGGTTAATATACAAAAGATTAGTATTTTCCTCTCTATTAGCAAGGAACAATTGGAATTTTGAATTTTAAAATAATATTTACAATAGTACCAAGAAAAATGAAGATTTGAAACACTCATAAATCTAACCAGATATTTCTATATGTGGAAAACTACAAAATTCTGATAAAAGAAATCAAAGAAGATTTAGGTAAGTAGATATTTTGCGTTCACAGATTGGAAGACTCAGTATTGTTAAGATTTTATTCATTCCAACTGAATAATATAGATTTAGTGGAATCCCAATAAAAACCCTAGAAAACTATTTTATAGATATCAATAAATGGATTCTAAACTTTAGGTGAGAAAAAAAACAGACACAAAATAGCCGAAACAATACTGACAAACAATACTGACTCACACACTCAATACTGACTTATACACCCAATTTCTACAATTAACCCAAAGCTACAATAATTAAGACAGTGTGAAATTAGCAAAAGAACAGATATATGCATCAGTGAAACAGAATGGCGCTCTCAGAAACAGATCCTCCCAAATATAGTCAATTGATCTTTAACAAAGAAAAACCAATTCAAGAGAGAAGCAACAGTCCATTCAACAAATGTTGAGAAATAAGCACTGACTTTACATCTTTCACAAAAAATTAACTCAAAATAAGCCTTATATCTAAATACAAACCACAAAATCCAATCCCTATACAATCAACATACAGATAAAGGGTTTCATAAGCATAACCACCAAATCTCACCTATAGTTTGGCAATCAATGGAAAACCTGATGATGCAATGTAGACGTTTATGCAGCACTTACTATACATAGGTATCAATCAAAATGATTTACCTACATTGATTCGCTAATATAACATTCCTGTATATTACATGTAATGATATATGTTAATATAACATTCCTATAAGATAGGAATTATTACCATTTTCCTCTTACAGTTGAGAAAATTAGGGCCCAAAGAAGTTACATAACTTATCTAAGGTCATACAAGCAGCAAGTGGAAAAGGCAGGATTTGTACTGTGTCTATCCCCAGAGCCTGCGTTCATCACAACGTATACTAATGGCAACTTTTCCCCTAAAATGATGAACTCAAGAAAACCACCTGCTGTCAGCCAACCCTAGTCCACAGTACCTGTCTGGCCTCATTGTCATGCCTGGTGCCATACGATGCTTGCTATATTGTGCTGCTGTCTGCATACTTTCTCCCCCAGAATTTCAATTATGAAAAGTTCCCATACAAGTCCAAACCATTCATGATAAGGTCACACTTATGAGAAAAGACTATTTTTGGTTGTTCTATTTTCAGGTTTTAGGCCCTGCTCTATGCCTGAATTGAGACAAGGAAGAAAAGAAAATTACTTCAACAGCAACTTTTTATACTTGAAATAAATACTCTTTAATATCCAGTCATTAAAAGTGCATTAGTCTCTTTTCAAGGGTTTCCTAGAGTGCCGAATAAAAAAATTTTAAGAGGTAGCTCAATCCCTATTTGGCCTAGTTCCTAGAGTCTAGAAATTCAAGCAAAAGTTATCTGCCTCCCCTTTTCCTCTAACCTCCTAGAAAAAAGGCAGTTCCTAGAAGAAATCTCATTTTTTGAAACTTAGGTAATTTTAGCTGCATCTCTTGGCAACACAAAGAACCTGCTCCCAAATCCCAGACAAACCTAAACCTTATAAAATATGATTGTGGATCCCATTTGCTACAGTATCACCTTGCCACCCAAGCCATTCCAAACCTGTTTCTACAAGGTGCAAAATAATATAGATAAGTGAGAAATACTGGCCTGATACCCTAATAGCAGCAACTCAGTTCTACAACTAAGTGAACTTGAAATTGTAAAACTGTGGGTACACCCAAAAGCATATCTAAATGCTTACTTTTTCTTTTAGGAGCAATAATAGCCAAGGTGATCCACTTGAAAGCTGTTAGAGCTGACTAAAAGTATAGAGCCCTGACCCAGAGCACAGTCAGCTGAGAGTAATTCACCTATCATTCCTTGAATCCTGTGATATTATATCCTCTTTACATACATGAATGATAATTAGCCTATCTAGGAGGTTTATTAGCTTCTAACTTGCTGAGATTAAAATGACAAAATAAGCAGCTAAGAGGTGAAGGATATGGCTAATTGTCAAACAAAGTTAGACACACTATTATTTTCTCTCTGGAGCAAGAAAAAGATCTAGTATTTATCAACTGCCACTGTGAACTGCTGCCTCTATTTTACACAGGCTTGAGGCTTGAGAAGTGAAGTAATCTGTCCCCAGTAATATGAGGTTTAGGAAGAAACCAGAATCAGAATCTGTACAGTGTGCTTGGCTCCAAAGCTCACATCCCTCCCGCGATACCAGGCTGCTTCTCGTAGAATCTGTGAAAATGCTGGCTTCTCACTACGTGACAAATTAAAAAATGTGTCACAATTGAGGGCATACACAAAGGAAGTTCTATCTTGACATCTACCACTGAGGACTTTCTACTTTCATGATCTACACAAATATATAATCATGGTACATGAATTTTAAAGATCTTTCAATAGTTCTTCTCCCAAATATGTATTTATGTTTTATCTTTTAGTGTGGAAAGGACAGAGAATGATGCATTCTTTCTGTCAAACTCAAGCCAAAGGGGTCCTCTCTCCCATTATAAGTGCTCTCTGAATATTGCAATTCAACAACAGTCATTTTAGAACAGAATCACTGATGGGCATTGACCAGTGATCCCATAAACATTTACCAAGACCCCTATTATGCCAGGCGTTGGCTTAGGGAGACAAAAATATGGCTTCTGCTCTCAAGAAATCTGAACTAGAATTGGGAAGACAGGCAGAAAACAAACAAAAAAACTATTTTAACCAGGATAAATGCTATGGGATACTACAGAAACACAAAGATGAAGCATTTGCACCAAATGGGAAATACAGAATACCAACAAAGGTTTCCAGTGCAAAATCTGTTCAGGCACACCTAGCAAGTCTTAGAAGCAAGCAGCCATTTATAATCAGAGCAAATAAGAGTATGAATGTGGCAGAGGGAGCAGTAGCTTACTAAAGGAAGCTCGTACTGTGAGTCCATGTTACGCCCTCTCCTTTCCCCAAAGTGAATGCTCAGATTTATCACTGTGAACACTAACTAGATAAACCCCAATTAGAACCTACAGTTTATCTATATTTGGAAGTACCAAGGAAGAACATTGACTCCCTAATGCAAAGTCAGATACTAGAAATTGTTAAAATAGCCCAGATGCAATGCAATAGGGAGTGGAGAGACTATGGCAAATGGAAATGTTTTCTCCCATCAGTGCTTTTAAAGTACAGCTGCAAATCCCTACTTAGCTCATTAAGAGATAGCATCAAAGACCCTTTTCCTTGCATCTTGGTGGGCTTGTGACTGCCTCCACTGACAGAACACAAAAGAGTGATCAAGAAGTATAAACTCCAAGGCTAGGTCTTAGAAGGCTTTTGCCTTGTCCTGTTAGAACACTTGCTCTTAGATCACTGAGCCACTATATAGGAACCTGAGGCTGCCATGTTACATCACACTGGACAGACCAAATGGAAACCCTAGAATCTGCACTCAGACTGGGGGATGCCCATGGAGTACCAAGCTATCCCAGCCCTGGCACATGACATGTAAGTAAGGATACCTCTGGATAATTCTAGTCCCTAGAATTTAAGTCTCCTTAGCTGAGGCCTCAGACATTTCAGAGTAGAAGCATACTATTCTCACTTTACTTTGTCCAAATTCCTGGCCCCCAGAATTCATGAGCACAATGAAAGAGTTGCTGTTTTACCACACTAGGTATTTAAATGGTTACACAGAAATAAAAATCCAGAATGCCTCCACTAAAGAAGTAGCCAGGGCTCTGTTCCCAGTCTTGCCATGTGAGGATATAGGGCCAGTGTCAGAAGATCTCCCAGTTTACCAAGAAAAACCAGAAACTTAGATTTGCATATGACTTCTCCAACTGTTAAAACACTGGAGCCAAATAAAACATGATTGCCACTTCATTTGACCCCTGGGCCACCAGTTTCAAGTCCTAATGCTGTGTACAGATTCTCTGAAGGTAAAGAAATGTGTCTTCACTTTCAATAGTAGTGGCTCAGACCACCTTGCCATTGCCTCTCTGCTCCACAACAGCTTTTGTTGTTGCTTTCCTTAAATCTTAGGAAAATGTCAGCTCTACTGAGGACTAGGGTATTCCAAAAACAACTCCCCAAAACATTCCAAGGTTTGCTTTAGTTCTAATTCTCTACTGGAATTAAGGTCCATATATTAACTAAAAACCATAGTGATGACAATCAAAGTTAAGGACCAGTAAGTTTGAGTGACAATGTGAGCTCACGTGGAATGCCTGGAGCCCATGACCTATAAAACAGGAACTCAGAGGTAGAATAAAAGTGAACACAGAGTGTAATACATAACAGTAGCTCAATAACAGACAAATGCATAAATAAATCAATGAGTAAATAACCTTTTTAAATGATTGATCTGGTCTTCTCTTCTGCTGAATTTCAGCATCTCCACAAAGACAAAATCACAACGTCATTCAGGTCCATTTAGTTCTTAACCTAATAAATACTGTTAACTCTCAAAAACAGAAATGACCAATTCTCCCAACCTTCTATAACCAGTGGAGCTCTAGTAGTATAGTTAGTTCATTATGGTCCACTATAGATTAAAATCTTTGCTCAAAATAAAAAGTATTAAATAAAAATCCATAAAGGCCATTCTCATTTAAACTATTCAGTAGGGGGCTTCATATATAAGTGAATTTTTAGTTCCAAGAGTAAGGGAGGAAAAAAAAGAACAGATTCCTATTTGCGTCTCTGTAATTTTCCCCAAATATCACCCAGACCCAAATTAATCTTCTTGTAAGTAATGAGGGTTTTATCTGTTTCTTTGTTTTAATTTATAAAGAGCACAGGAAAGAATTCATGAGATTTAGTAAGAATGTTTACTTTCAAATCAGTTGCATTCAACAAATTAGCATTCTATTTACTTTCTGTGAAATCACCTTACCCCAGCCATTCATACTAGTGAGTTATGATACCAAAGTTGAATTGTAATGACTTGAATATGTACTCACACAGCAAGTTCAAATCTGCCACCATTCTCAAATCTGGTCTGAAGACCTTCAAAGTATAATGGCCAAATTTTGACACTAGGACCAAGAGATGCTTTTCGTTCTGGATACCTGAGTTAGAGTAGCCCCCTAGTCTATCTGCACAAGGAAATCCTTAAGAAAGATGAAGAACGCCTGCTTCCTTCATGTATGGATTATAAATGGAGAGATGCTGATGTTTAATATGGTTACCAGGGAGGGAGGCTTCTTCACTATTTATAAGTAGATGCTAAAGACCATGAAGTATCGAGAATTTAAAAAAACTTACAAAGGACGAGGAGATGCCAGCTCCCCTAATAATGTCCCCTTTCCTCCTGTTGCCTTTTTATCTGTCACACTGCTAGATAAGCTTGAAAAACAGTATCTTTCTAAAGTCTATAAAATCACTGTAAAAACCTCTCTCTGAGTCAAGCTGCGTTTAAGACACTGACTCCCTGGCAAGTGGTTCACCATGTGCCAAATAAATTCTCCATGATTCTCCTCTCTGCTCACCAAACAGGCACCTCCTGATTGACATTAACCTAGGCTGCCAGGAGTGCAGGCAGTAACATGTATCACTACTTCAAAATCTTCTGAAGTAGTAGGACTGTATCTTCAATAACTTGCCAAGCCAGGGTTGGCTTATGCCTACGCTTACGTGTATGCACCATAAAGTGTTGGGAGCAGATTACTCTAAAACTTCATTTTATAGATAGAATTTGTTAGAAATAGCAATATAGCTTAGTTTCTTGTAGGATAATAAAAATTTACTATAACAAGTACTTTAAAAAGCTAACTTCTATTTAAAAAGTTTATATTACTCTAAGACCTCAGAATTGAAACAGACTAAGAAACTTAAAACTCAAACTCAACCTTTTTGAATAACAGTAACTCAATAATATCACAATAAAGGTCATATTTACCTAATTTCACCATTAGAACAAATTCTGTACCAGTAGTTCCACCGAGAATAGAAGAGAAGGTTAAAATAGAAAAAAGTTAAGTGCTAATGATTCAAGTAAAAATAGTATGTTTCTTAAGAAAACTTTATTACTTTCTATAAAGACAATTAAATATTATCAGCACCTCAGCAGTTAAACGTAGGTGCTATCAAGCTTGGCTTCCTCAAAAAAATTTAGATTTTGTTTTTTCTCCAGCCCCAGAAGGTATCACAAAATGAAGAACAGATGGTGGATACCAAGAAGGAAAACTAAAGGTGAAAGTTTTCAAAGATACAGCAACTTAAATGTCTACCTCTGAAAAATAAAAGTCCCATGCATATAACTTAACTTGGTTGTATGTTTTTACAACCTGCCTGTCATCACAAATGACCCTGGGCACACACTCACTGCAAGGACAATCAAGAGATGATGGGACCATCCATTTACTGTTCTAGAACTCTGATGGTGTATCCAAAATGTTTGCCTTTTTGGTGTCCACGAGTTAGACCAGAGCTTTTCAAAGTTTTTAACTCAATCACCTTTCTTAGTCAGAATTCAAGCAGAAGTGAAAACAATCAAGTAGGTAAATGGAGCAGTGCTCCAGGTGAAAGGTATCTGTGGTGGAGGTGAGAGAGATGGCTGAGCCACCTGCTCCTTCCTCACACCCCACTAGCCCCATGGAGGCTCCACAGACCTTCTAGGGTTCAGTGGGACATAGTGTGAAAACCATCCGAACCTTAATATAGACCACAACAAACTACAATGAGATGAAAAGTGGGAAAACATCAAAATGAAGGAAATTTAAAAGCTAAATTTACTTTATTAGAGTTGACCAACCAAAGGTTCAGTAAGGTTCCTAGATTATCTTACACCTTTATTGTTTTAACAGAATTAGTTTATTGATTTTCAGTTAGCAGTATATTTCTGCCTGCTGGGCAATGAGGCTATATTTTTCCCAAAAACATTACATCTTCATTATTGACTTAGAAGATAGTTTTCCTTAACTGATGACTTCCTCACTATAAAACTCCCCAACTGAAGAACACCAATTCGACACAAGCTTTGCTTGAAAAAAATAAAATGAACAGAATAAGATTAAATAATAGAATAAATCTGGGTACATAAAGTTCTCATTATAAAACCTCTTAGTTCAAGAATACTTAAGAAATTTTTTTTAAAAAATACAATTAAACTAAGTTATAAAATCCCAACAAGAGATTTTATTATGATAAGGAACGAGCTTTCCTGGTTCACTTAATTTAATCACTAGGTCTAAAGAATGAAGAACATTTTACATTACTTCATGCATGAGATAATACTGTTGCTATTAGGAAACACTCATTGAAGCATTTATTCCCTATGTAATCTGGCTTCAACCCACTGTCCAAAATTATCTACCACAACCTAATAGAGATTTTAGCACAATCCTACTCATCTCCTGCTTCTTAAGCACAATTTGCTCATTTTCACCTCTACATCTTCTCAGACATCCTCACCACCAACCCCCACCCCCACCATCCTACCCAAATCTAACCACCACTCAGGAATCCACCTCACAATGTACCTCTTTTGAGAAGCCATCCCTGACACAGCAGCCAGGAAGCCATCTCCCAGGCCCATGAAGGCCCACAGCACCTATTGCTCATCCTGCCCTTTTGCTTAGTTGCTCACCTTGTTCCTCACCTCCTCCCATAGACAAGTCAGTCCATGAATTCCTGGTTCAAAGGGCCTGTGGCTCACTTTTTACTTTCTGGCTGTACCTCACACAATATCTAGCACCATGATGCACTCACAGGACACAATGATAAATGCTAGTTAAGTAGACGAGTGTTTATTCTCAAGCTCTCATCTACATATGGAATGGTGCAGAAATTTGTACAAAGTACAATATGAGCAGACTTTGGTTTCCTACTGCCACCCACACTCATGAGTCTTTTTTCATCAGCTCATGCTTTCCCTTATTGTCATTTATGTTTATTTTACTATGTTGTTTATCTAGGACACACTCTGATTATCCCTGACATCATTTAGAATGCATGGCCACCTGATTGATCAAGCCAATGATTTATAATAAAATTGCTACAGATTTTTCCCTTCCCTTCAGTTACTACTACTCTCCCAATTTCACTGAAGGGCCTTACTCCAAACTAGTTAAAGTGCCAGCTGTAAAGAAATAATCTTAAAGTGCCAAAGAAAGGAGAAAACATCTTGTCTTTTGCCAAAGTTTCCAAGAAAGAATCATCAAAATCTGGTGTCATGGATCGAGTATCATTTGTCCCTGTTGAAACTCACATCGAGGCCTGGGCCCCAGTGTAATGTACTGAGAAGTGGTGAGACCTTTAAGAGGGATTAATGTCTGTTTTGTGAGACTGGATTAGTTCTTGCAGGAGTTGCTCATTTATAGAGCAGGTTGTTGTAAGTAAGCTTGGCATCTTCCCTCTACCTCTCTACACTTCTACTTCCTCCCATGATATGGAACAGCATGTGGCCCTCACCAGAAGCCAAGCAGATTCCAGTGCCATGTACTTCAACTTGCAAAACTGTGAGCAAAATAAACCTCTTTTCTTTACAAATTTCCAGTCTCAGGTGTTCTGTGATAGCAACAAAAAACAGACTAAGACATCTGGCTAATGAGGCCATAACGAAAGCACAAATTGAGCCTGGAGCCAATGCTTTGTTTTTGGCTTACTGTCTCCCAAACTTTAGTTGATAAAACTACACTCTCCCATCTGGTACAGAGACAGTACAAAAGACTTAAGAAAATTCAGTCTGCCATGGAACAGAAAGTGAAATCCTCACTTATCTTCCAGAGCTCTATCCCACTAAGCAACATGGGGAAAATACATCAGAGTCCAGACAGAATATACATTTTATAGCCACCAGTACATTTGTGTCTGCCATCTGAGACCTGCCCAAGCAGAAGAAATCTAGTATCAACAGACTTTAAAGCTATACAAATCCCAAGTCACCTCCACCACAGCTTTTTTGGTTGGTTGTTCACCCATTGTGTTCAGACTCATCACTGTGGGGCTTCAAAGGGGATGGGGTCCATTCTAACACTTTTAGATGAATTGCTGCAACCCCAACAAGTTCCCTACCAGGCACAGAAGTGCAAAGGGAATTTAGAGCAATGGTTTTAGATCATACGATGCACAGTGGACTTTCCATCTATGCACATAATTCCTCTTGGAAAATATCTTCACTGCTCTATGTTAGGAACTCAAGGCCAGCTGCATAAACTTTGGAAGTTGGGTGGTGTAGAGGCATGGAGAAAACCCCCAATGCAAGCTGATCGGAACCCTCAGGCTAATGAATCTTTGTTGCTGCCCTAGTGAGAGGATGAGCAAGAAGCGGGAAGAGGCACATGGGTTATGGTTCCTGGCTTCCTTGCATCTGGCTTTTCCACCCAAACTCTGCCTAAGTGAAACTGAGTTAACATAGTGGCTTCTAATGTTTATAAATCCATGTGAAGTCAAATTTTTATGATGATTGGGATAAAAATAAAGTTCCAAAATATGCTGTACTAGAAATGCACTTTGTGTTCCATTATTGAATCTGAACCCTTGACTATATGTTATTCTTACAAAAAAATACTTATTGTTCAAAAAAATTAATAGATATTATCAGTATGATATCAACTGTTTCCTGGACAGAGACCTTTTGTCTTTTGTAAATGTGCATATTTTTTCAAACTAAAGGAACTTCTTTTATGAAATGATGGTATTTTACTGCCCACACCTAACAAAAAGTCAGCAATTTGAGGCTTATTTATCTGTGAAATACAAATTCTAAGACTATTCACTTAGAAAATCTCTATTCCCAGCCCTTTATTTGGTGAATAAATTATTTTACGCACAGAGTTTGATGATATACTAAAGGTTACACAGCAAGAATTGGCTATGCCAGTTCAGTATCTAAATCTCCACCTAGGTAAGCTTGCCATCTTGCCTTTTGGGAAGTTAGCACATCACATTGTTTTTTAAACCCCATGAGAAATTTAAGGTGTTTTAAAGCAAAATTTAAATAAATGCCTTTCTATTCACCAATAAAATAGAATTTAGCTGAGAAGATCTATAAAATTGTTTTACATTTCTTTAAACTGTACATAAAGCTTAGATGCCATATGCCAATTTAAAGATAGGTAGCTACATATTAACATATGGGTGAAATTTTGAGGTTGCAATATATAAATGCCAAAGAAATTAAGGGGGAGAACTACATGTCATACAGAAGAGCCAATGAAGTCATCTCCATTGACACATTAAAAAGACACTGTACAAATTAGCAATTTTCAAGCCTGTTCTTCTACAGATTTTGAAAAGCTTAATTCCAAACAGTTCCTCATAAAAGTCACTATAGTAGGGGAGCTATTCATGGTAAACCACCTGGATAATGTTTATTCCTAGACCTCAAATTGATCATAATTATAAATGTACTACCTTCATAAGTGTACTCATATGGAAGACAAGCAGCTAAAATTCAGCCACTTTCCCCCATGGTTCCATAAAAAGAACAATCCTGGTCAACTTTTGTAACAATGAATAGGGCTGCCCCACCAATCAACAGAAGATCATTAACAGCATGCACAGCCAGACAGATTCTTTTAAATTCTTTAGTGTTTCCCCACACAAACTGGTGTCTCTCAATTGCCCTTGTCTGCTATTTTCATTCTCTCTTTTATTTTAAGTTCACTCTTACCTCGTTTTCCTGTTAAATCACATCTAATCCATCACCTACAGATATGACTAATGACTCCTCTTTCAGAGTCTTATTATTCTGTTTGGGTGGAAGGGTGAATTGGTGTTCGCTGTCTAGGGAAATGGGATAGATGCTGAATTAAAGAGCACGGTTAATTTGAATTCACAGCAGTGGCTCTAAAGACCAAGCTGCTATGAACAAAAATCTGCAACTCAACATATTCTGACCTTTTAAATGCCATCAAAAGTAGAATATAAGTGTACTGTACTTCTGCCTATAGTGGCATAAATCAGAATAACAGACTTAATTAGTTTTGTTTGCAGTAAGCTGAGTTATTAAAATGACACAACTTCTTGAGAACAGTTGGTGTTGCCATCTGGCTGATCCCTTTGCTCCTGGTCGCTTTCCCTTCTGTTTCTTGCAGTTCAGAAGTCAACACTTTTCAAGATATATACATGTTGGTTATTAATAGAAGCCTGTGGGTAAGGACCAGACTATAAAGTCAGTCTATTTTCCCAAGGTGGTTCTCTGGAAGGAATATGGCCTTGGAGTGAGAAAAATCCATGTAAGTGATTAAGGGGGTTGTACACCCAGGCTAGGAGAAGGAATATTCTTTTCAAGAAGGCTCTATTTTGGAAATTACTCATCTACCTTTGAACTGTGCCCCCTATCTGGATGAATCAGGGGTTCCCATACTGAATAGAGTTCACCTACTAAACCACCAGGTCTTCTCTGATGCTTCTCTAAGCCAGAATCTAGTTTGTTTGAGTTAACTAAGAAAGCCACCTGTCTCTCACTTTCATCATTACATGTTTCTAATTTTCTGGAATTCCCATCAGCAAGGGGACAAGAATTGTTGCATACTTCAGTAATATTACCTGCACCACAAGTGGCCTCAAAGGCTAGAATAAATGTCTTTATAAAACTGATTCTGTGGCCTGGTGAGATGGCTCAGCAGCATACGCTCCTGCCTGGCAAGTGCAGGGGCCCGAGTTCAACTCCCGGATCCCACATATGAAAAAAGGGCCAGTGATATTGCTCAGTGGCATGGGTGCCTGTTGGCACACGAGGTCCTGAAGTCGACCCTCCGGTACCCACAAAAAAAAAAAAAACCTGATTCTGTGCCCTGAGAGTATTTTGATTCCTTTTAGTCTTGTAAGAATTGGCAACTGGCCTTGGGCAATTCACTAAACTTATTTGGAAGTCAATTTTCTCATTTAGAATATAGAAGGGTTGAATGTTTTATGTCTCTAATGTAGAGTGTTTTATAGCACTAAATTCCATAGCTCTTTCTGAATAAAATAATATTGTTTTAATTTCTTTCTATTCTTTAGTGTTGTTATGTTTTGTGTCTGGATGCCCCCCCAAAGCCTCATGTATTCATAGGTAAGGCTTTTTCAGAGGTGGCTGGTTCTAGAGTGTGTGACACTTAGAATTGATTCATCATGCAATGATGGGCTCCAGGGCATTGGGATTAAAGATGTGAGTGCTACCCCCCCGACTGGCCTGTATAAGACATAAGGGATAGAAAGAGCTGTGGTCTTCCCTTGTTTGCTACCTTCCGCCTGCCATGAATGTTTCTCCTCTGCAATGTCACCCTGCCCTAAAGCCAGCCAATTACAGACTGAAACTGTACAAACTGTGAGCTAAATAAACCTTCCCTCCTTTAACTTTGGGTGTCAGGTATTTTGTCTCAGCAACAAGAAAAGTAACTAAGACAAGCATTAAAATACACATCCATTCTCAACTGAATTAACATTAAAACAAATACATATGTTCATATATATTCATAAATATATTCATATATATTCATACATATATTCATGCATCAGTGAATGTAGGGATATATCCTGGGGTTAGGCAGTTTTGCCACTGTGTGAACATCAAGAGTGTACTTCCACAAATCTAGATGGTAAAGCCTAGGCTATATGATACAAATATAGCCTATTATTTCCAGTCTACAAACATGTACAACATGTTATTGTGCTGCATACTATAAGTAAAGTATCACAATGTAAGTATCTGAGTAGCTAAACGTATCTAAATATAGAAAATGTATAATAAATATTAGGCAATAAGAATTTAAGAATTACCTTTATACTCTAAAGGAACAACTGTCTTATATGTTGCCCATCCTTGACTAAGATATCAATTATGCAGCACACGACTGTATAATCCCCCCCCACTATCAATTAGGAGTTTACTCTGGAAAACACACACCATATACCCAATATATTCTTCTCAAAAATTTTTAACCAACTAGCAAATATAGACACTTAGAAGTTGTAGCTACACACAACCCAGATCAGAGATTTTCCTAAAAGCCAAAAGATCCTTCAATACTTGGGAAAAAGTAAAAGACCTTTCAGTTTCCTTTATGACCAAGGCCAGAGGCAAAATCCTGAGTTAGTTTAACCAACTGGTGAATCAACTTGACTAGAAAAGTCAATTCTGGAAGCATTAGAGGGCACCTTCCAATGTCTGGTCATCAAAAGTTAACCAAAACATTCTATCCCTCCACCATACCAGCAGCCAAAAATGGTGCTATAAATATTTTATTTGCCAGATCTAGAGGTAAGGATTCACTTTTCTTTAGGTAGTTGAAAATGAGGGTGAAAGATGTATAGGAAAAAAAGTCCTTCAGTATCTTTAAATTCAGTGCATAACACATCCTACTAAATCTACATACAAGAACACTGAATGCCCTGTGTGTGTGGAGTGGAAGAGCATGTACAAATAATTAAAATATAGACTTTGAATAATTATCAAATCCAAATCCAACCTTTTTACCCTGTCTCATAGAAAACCCTAGAGAAGACCTAAACAACTAAGGTTCTGAAGAAATATATATATATATATATATATATATATATATATATATATATGATATTATTCCTGAGTTTCATTTATCCAGCAATTGAAAGTGTGCCTAGTTTTAATTGAGGACCAGGATACAATTCCAAAACTTGTACTCTGCCATGATGATACAAGTAATAGAAATTCCATAATATACATAACTCTTTGTTATGTGAACACTATAAATGAACAGCCACATCTGAATGACACCATTATTACCTTTTATCTTAGGGAGGACAAACCAGTATTGTCTTTGTAAGGATGATAATGCAACCTGCTGCTCCCTCTGCCATCTTCCCTGTTCTAAACACCTCTTCTGCCTCTCTTCTGGTTAAGGATCCTCTGCCTTAAAAGAGCAACAGTTCTTTCTATTGGAAACAACTGAACAGCATTTTAAAGAGAAAGCAATTTATGTCAGGCACAGCAGTAACTTGAACTCACTCTTTTGCAGATTAAAGACTCTTACAAATTAAAGCTGAGATTTCATGTCTATATTCTCAAGTATCCCATGGTCTACTCTTGATACTGAGTTTCAAATTTCCTAGCTCTCTTGAAAATCAGCCCATTTTAGAACATGAAAGTATTCTTAATATTTCTCAAAATCAAATACAAAATAATCTTTTCAAATATGGCAATTTTGTTTGCCATAAAAATTATGCATTAAAGTACTATTAAGGGCAGCTTGGTTATGCCAAACTACCCAAACAGTAAAATTTGAGTTCTTATTGTATTATAAAATACCTCAATAGTCAGAAGTACAGCAAGACCCATAAAATAAGGAAGAATAAACCTTAAAAAGCTGAAATACTTATAGAAGGACCATGCATACATGGGCTATGCACTTTACATAAAGAAGGGCACCTCAAGGTCATTTATTCTTTTTTTTTAAACACAGCTCTAAGCAGTGTAGTTATCCACTTTCCCAAGCTATTATGGGAAATAGAAACCTTATTAGAAATAGAACAGAATTTAGAAACAATGAGAAGATGAGTTAGACTTGCTAAAGACATAAAGAAGTTCAGCTGACAGCATGGTGACTCTATTTTTTAAGGACATATGAGGAGGGGGTAATCTACCCAGGACCATGTAATGCAGACGTCCTTTTAATAATCAGAAATAAGTGGATAAAATTTTTAGAGCTTTACATCATAAACTTTAGTCTGGAAAATTTATTTTCATCATTTCACCACATTGGCTCAGGGGTGCTACACAAGTAAAATATTACCATTATTTATTTTCTTAAAGTTTTGACAAAATTTGGCATCACATTTTTATTTCTGACCAAGGAAACTTGATTATGACCCCTATACCAATCCCTCCAGAATAATGCATCATTACTAGGAGGAAATGGATAGCCCTAAACATTTTGTATCTGTATTGTATTCATTTATTCATGTATTTGTGGGTACATATTCATGCATCTGTATTCATTCGACATTTGTGAAAAGTTGTAACCTAATGAAATGGAATAATTCACCAAAGGTTTTCACTTCCTCATGGTTCATTCCAAATTATTTCAGTTAAACTGAAATGATAAATGCATCACTAATTCAGTGATCATAATGTTTTCTCTTACATATCTTGAAAAGTTTCACTGAACCAGAACATACAAACATTTAATTGATTTCAATTGTGTCTACAGGTCAGGATCATAATCAGTGAAAGAAATTCTTGATTTACTTCATGGTAACAGTTAGCATAGATGGTTGAATGTCAGATGCATCTGAACATTTGTTTCGCTAAACAGAATTAACTTAATGTTTGATATTGTTCAGATGCAATATTAGTTATTTTAACATATACAAATCTATATACATATAGGCAGAACATTGACAGACAATCTCCTTAGGGAAAATATTGAAACAGGCCCCTAGAGTCAAAAACATTTATAGTTTTGTGCTATTATTGCCAATGGGGCTGAAAACCTTACATTGTACTAGATAATACATTTCTAAGCCATCTAGTTTTTCCAACAGCCAACCTCTCAAATATTTTGTAATTTTCCTATATAGACTACGTACCAGTATCAACCTTTATATATCAGTAAATCAAAATGTATCCTTATGATGAATACAGTGTGGTTTGCAATATAAGCATAATACAATAAGTTGATTCTATTTTTCAAAATTTAAGTTGATACCCTAGCAAAGTGTACATAGGGTTACCAAACTACCAACTGAAACTTGTGAACAAAAGCCTTTATATATTCCTTTAACCATGTATGTGTCAGTTCACAGAACAGAACATACTCAGAGGTTCTCAATTAAAATCCATTGTTATTCCATGATTGTAACTGAAAGTTTTTCTCCCAAGAAACATTCAATTTATATTGTCCAAATGCATTCATGATGTTTGACATTTCTAAGCAAAATATAAGATTTATGAGAACAATTATTCATGCTATAGTGCACCACTACTTAATTCACAGGCAATTTTGCTTTGTAGAAATTCTGCTGAGTTCTTCCACACACAGGTTACCTTACTACTCATAGGCAGGGCCACTTTGCGTTACCAGTGGTTTTCCTTTACTTACTGGTAGTCTCAACAGAAAGCAGGGAACACTATTAAAACTCAGGGAAATAGCAATAAAGTGAGAGATCTGAAATACTGTATCCTCTTGTAGAAAATATACGTGAGCATTGCAGGGTTTGCATGATCTACATACACCACCAACACTCACTGTAAATGGGTTAGAAACCCATGTGTTTTATTTTCCATCTGGATGTGATGTCTTTAAAAACTAAAGCAGTATTGAACCAGGCATGTCAAAGTTTCCCCCAAATTAACCAAACAATCTCACCCACAAGAAAACATAAATTTTTGACCCATACACCAAAGGAGCACCTTATCAAATAGCCATGGCCTGGAGTTGAGAAGGGTGAAGTCTTACTGTAGAGCTAGGGGCAGTCGTCCTGTTCAATCCTTGAGTAAAGGAAAGGGAGAAGTCAACGTTCCATTTCCAATGAAGCGTGGGTATTTCAGAGCTTGACTCTCACAAATCCATCTCAGGGAGTGGTTTTCACGTGGTCTGCTCATTCAGATCACCTGAGGAGCTCTTTTTAAAAAGTACCCCAGAGCAGTACCAGATCAAGTCAATTTGCATATGAGTGTGGGGCTCAGCTTTTCAAAGCTAATACAATGATTTCAACCTGCAGCCAGATTGAAAACCACTGCCATGAAGCAGTGGTTTTTAAACCAGGGGTAATTTTGCCTATAACCTACTCTGGGACAGTTGGCAGCCCCTGGAGACATTTTTATTTGCTTATAGATAGAGCCCAGGGATGTTGTTAAACCTCCTAAAAAAGTATAAGATAACACATCGCACAAAGAATTATCTGGTCCAAAATGTCAATAGTGCTCCTGTTGAAAAACTTTGAACTAGAGGAAGGGTTGTTGGATAAAACATCCTGTTCTGCTTCCAGAAGTGCTCTCACAAAGCAAGGCAAGAAGCAATAAAAAGCATTCAAGAAGACTTACAACCTGGCATTCCAACCAGTGAGGCCATACAGTTCTAAACAGACCTTCTATAACATGAGCGAATAATTTTCTCACACGTATTCCCACTGGCTAGCGGGTGATACTGAAGGAAAGCACAGTCATTGTTTACTAGAATTGCTCAAAGAAAGCAAAAGGCATCAGACCCACTAGGGTAATGAAGCAATTCTTATTTTTAGGAGATATATGACAAACAATACAATAAAGAGCAAAGAGAATAAAAGAATAATAAAAAGTGTTTCTTTTATTATGCCTTCTCATTTGCTGGTAATTAGCAATGTGTACCTCTGGAATTAAAAATCAAACAATTTTACTACTTTTTTATCTGGATGCATAATGTCAAATGCGTGAACTGCTTAGAATGGCCTCTAGTCATCATAATCATCATTGAAAAGTTAACAACAAATAGAGTTATTACTAGAAGAACCTGAATCATCCAACACATTCATGACTGAGCCAAAATAGTTACTTGCCATAAAGCCAAGATTTGTCAGCTTAAGTTATCTGAAAGCAAAACTCTTTAGTTTCACTGTGGAAGAATAAACACTTTAACCTCCTAAAAAAGTTCAATTTGACCCTGGATTTCAGTGGAATCAGGTGAGAACCCTATTCTTAGTAGTTCATGCTGTCAGTTTGTTCTTTTATAGATCTAGTTCGTACCTCTACAGTCATAGTTATAGTGACTGTTTAATTAACTTATAAATCTAGAATCCAACAAGCAACTTGCATGGGCAAATGCCTTAATGTCTAGATGTGATAAATGTTGCATCTGCTTCTTACTTGAAAATGGAACTCTCTACAAACTAGAAAGTACTTGAATAACTTCTAGAGGAATAAATACATCATAAGCTATTCAGGTGGTTTGTGTGTATGTGTTTTGCTGGTGTTATTTTTTAATCAGCCACATATTAAGAAATGGTTACACAGGCTTAATTTTAAGACAGAAAAAATACCTAGAATTAATCTTTGCATTCTAGTTGGAAATTAAGCCAAATGATTTAACTACAGGAAATTCTTGGGTGGATAATAACTATATTATCCACGAGTCTCTAACTGAAAGCACAGGAAGAGATAAAGATGCCCAAGAGTTAAAGACTCCATGCAGCCAATGTAGCGAAAAGTTAAAGACACTTAAGAAAGGCATGGTCAACTAATGGCAATCTTTTCCGCCAGCCTGCATAAGTGTGTGTTTGGAGGGAAGGTACATTCTTACAGGTAAGACAATATCCTGCCAATACATATTTAATCTCTATTTCAGCCTGCCAAAATGTAGACCTTCTCATTTACTTTTATCCGCTTTTGGTACATATAAAAACATGCAAGTGCTGATCCAAAACACTTACAGTTCACACCAACCCCAAATAGAATAGCTCTGGAAATGACTCAGCTAATCTGCAATTCAGGGTTAGCCTTGCTACTGGTTCCTATCTGCTTATACACCAATGATGCAAGCGAATTGTGCGGGGATTTAAAAATATGAAAAAGCATGTCTTACCATCCATATCAAAATTTAATTTGTAGCAGCAGGATAAATACAAACTACCAGCGCTCAAGTTTACAGGCTGATGATCCATAAACATCTCATTGTGCCACTTAATTTTCCAATTAATTACTGAAATAATAATGCAATGCAAATGTTCTGCAAATACACTGTGGTGAGGATATCAACTGTCAACAGAAGACCATTTATGAATGAGAAAACTTAAAGTAGATATACAAAAAAACTTCATATTTTGCTATTCAATTTGATTAAATTAAAGCCAACCAATTTTTACATTTAAAAAAGGAGCTGAACTACTATGTCATTTTATAATGTAGCTGTTACATCAAATTTGTAACTAAATTATGTTGATAAATTTTAAGAAACATTTGCCTAACCCATGAAGTTTACCTGAATCCAGGTAATAATAAGCCAGAATATAATATCATCTTTATCTGGAGATATCACTTATTTTAAAAGTTGCACCTAAAAACTTTTCAATCATGCGTTAATCAGAGGAAAATTTTCAATATTAACATAAAAAGCATTTTACAAAATTCGACATCCTTTCACAATCAAAACTGTCAACAGATTAAGTATGGAAGGAATATACCTCAACACAATGAACATCAGTACGACAAACACACACCTGACACTATTCGTAACATGAGAAGTTGAAACCTTTTCCTCTAAGGTGTCCACTCTCAACACTTTTCAGCATAGTACTGGAAGTTGATGCCAAAGCAATTAAGAAAGAGAATGAAACTGGAATAGGAAAGGAAAGAAGTGAAATTGTTTCCATTTCCTAATAACATGATTTTATGTATAGAAAACCCTAATTCTCCACCCAAAAATAACTGTTAGACTTGACAAATTGACACACTTGTGAAGCTGTAGGATACAAAACTAACATACAAAACCAATAGCATTTCTATATATAATAATGGTCTATCCAACAAGGAAATTACGAAAACAATCCCATTTACAATAGCAACCAAAAATTAAACAGATATAGGTTGGGCCTGGTGGCGCACACCTGTAATCCCAGCACTCGGGAGGCAGAGGCAGGAGAATTGCTGCAAGTTCTAGGCCAGCCTTGGCTACATAGTGAACTCAATGCCAGCCTGAACTACACAGCGAGACCCTGTCAAAAAAAAAAAAAAAATTAAATAGTTATAAATTTAAGGAGGTAAAGGACCTGTCTACTGAAAACTATTTTTAAAAACTGATTAAAATTTTTAAAGAAAATACAAAGAAACAGAAAGATATTCTGCATTCATGGAATGGAAGAATTAACATTGTGAAAATATCCACAGCATGGTATGGTATAAAAAGAGACAGAGGGGCCGGTGAGATGGCTCAGCGGCTTAAGCGCCTGCCGGGCAAGCGCAAGGGCCCGAGTTCAACTCCCAGAACCCACATACGGAAAAGGGGCCGGTGATATTGCTCAGCGGCATGGGCGCCTGCTGGCGCGAGGTCCTGAGGTCGACCCCCCGGTACCCACCAAAAAAAAAAAAAAAAAAGAGACAGAATCACCAATGGAACAAGATAGAAAATCCAGAAATAGCCCCACAGATTTATGGTCAAAAGTGATTTTGACAAAAGTGGCAAGAACTAACAATGGAGGACAGGGCAGTCTTTTCAATAAGTGATGTTGGGAAAACTAGATATCCACATATAGAAGAGTCAGACTGGACCCTTATACCAAGTTAAAAAAAAATCACCATCAAAATATCAAAATCATCAAAAATACTTAAATAATAAAATCTGAAATTGTAAAGCTACTAGAAGAAAACACAGGGGAAAAGTTGCATGACACTGGTGTGGGCAATGATTTTATGAATATGACCCCAAAAGTACAGGCAATAAAAACAAAACTAGAAATGTGGTATTACATAAAACAGTAAGGGAAACAGTTGATAAACTGAAAATACACACTCATAGAACTGGAGAACATATTTGCAAACCATACATCTGACTATCTGTTTACTATCAAGGGTAATAAGTACTCAGTTCAATACCAAAAAAAATAAGTAGATCAATTTAAAAATGGGCAAGGAACCTGAACGGACACTTCTCAAAAGAAGATATATAGCCTATAGTTACATGAAAAATGTTCAGCATCAGTAATCATTAGAGAAATGCAAGTTAAAACTATGAGATACTTCCTCACACCTGTTAGAAAGCTTTCATCGAGATGGAATATCAATATTGGAGAGGATGTAGAAAAAAAGGAACTTCTTATACATTGTAGTTGAGAATGTAAATTAGTACAACCATTATGGAAAATGGTATGGAGCTTCTTCAGAAAACTAAAAATGGAATAATGGTATGACCCAGTAATCTCACTTCGAACTATATATCCAGGGGAACTAAAATCAGTAGTGAATATCTGCATTCTCCTGTCTATTGCAGCATTTATCACAATAACCAAAATATGAAATCAATCTGGCCATGACTAGATGAATGGATAAAAGAAATGTAGCATATATAAAATAGAATATGATTCAGCAACAACAATAACAACTAAGGAAATACTATCATTTCCAACAACATGGATGAAACTGGAGGACATCATGTTAAGTGAAAAAAGTCAGGCACAGAAGATAAATGTCATATGATTTCACTTATAATGCATCCATTAAAGTTTAGCCCACAGAAATAAAGAATAGAATGACAGTTACCAGAGGGTAGGATAATAATAGAAGGGGAAGGAATGTGCAGTTGTTGATCAAAGGGCACAAAACTTCAGACAGAAAGGAGGAATAGGACTTAAGATCTATCATATATAGCCAGGTAATTATAGTCAATAATCATATATATCTCAAACTAAGAAAATAAATTGAAAATGTCTCACCATAAAAAATGATATGTAAGCGAGATGGTGGTTATATTTGATTTAATCATGCTACAGTGTATACATAGATCAAAATACCACATTATAGCTAATAAATATTAAAAATTATAATTGTTAATCAACAATAGTAATAATATAATTTTTTTGTCTTTTTGAGACAGGTTTTCATTATGCAGTTCAGGCTGGCCTTGAATTCATTTTGTAGCCCAGGCCGGCTTCAAACTCCCAGCGATCCGCTTGCCTTACCCTCCCAAGTGCTGGGACTACAGGCATGTGCCACCATGCCCAGCTGAAGGTTTATTTTTGTTTTTTTTTTTTTTAGCTTAGGAACCCAAAACATTGTTTATTGCTTGGTGAAAATAGCAAAAAGGCTACAGATAAAGTTATGATTTTTTTTTTCAGGGCTGGAAACCAAATGCAGGGCCTCATGCTTAGCAAATGCTGTATCACTGAGCTACATACCCAGCCTGCAGACCCTGCATAATGTTTTTTTTGTTTTGTTTTGTTTTTATTTTAAAGAGAAGAAAATAAAACAAAACAAAAAAAAGAACAAAATTTCAAAACAACATAATAGGAGGGTAACAATGGTTAATACATTATGTTAGTTACTCAGGGTACAAGATATCAGCATTCAATTGTTCAAACATTACTGGCATAAACCTTTCTTGAAGTTTTAAAATAAAAATAAACTAGAGCTCTTTAAAGAGCCATTTTATAAAATGAAGATTTATTGTAAGTGAACTACCTGCCCCTAAGTATTTTTAGTTTAAGAAATGAAGTTTCCTTAAAATAGTATACATCGTTACTTCTCAAGCTCATTAAAAAATAATCAAAGAAATGGAAAAGTCATTAACTTTACTTTCCCATTAACCCACTACCACCCCTGAAGACAAGCACCATGGTCAATGACCCATCTCATGACAGTAACACAACTTAAGTATCTTTCTAAATGACCTTCACCTCTAGTAGAGACCTATGCAGCCAAGGCTGCCCTCAGCAATCAGGGCACTTCTACTGCCACTCTTGGGAACAGTGGGTGTAGGTGCAAGCAATCTCGCAAAGGCACCAGCCAGGAGACCTGGACATAATAGATAAACTGGCTTCTCCCTGCTGCCTTCCGACTCAGGCAACCAAGAAAGCAGCAGCTCTCTATCTTTCCCACCTCTTCCAGTTCCATTTGCACTTAAAAAGAGCACTGGATGCATTAGAAGCCAAGCTTCCAGAGTCAATTTTCAGCACTATGAGAAAAGGATTAGGATGAAATGTAATCCAACAACTAAATCTTAAAGTACAATATTGAAAATTTATCCCTTCATGTCACTAAAATTGGCAGCCTTCTCCACCACTGTTCATAGCTGGCCACACATAGACTCTAGTAGAGCTTTCATATACAGAGAAAAACCACAGATATTTTGAATGAATAGCCCAAGTTTGTAAAACCAATGATTTTAGTTTCAACTCAACCATAAGTAACATAAAAGAATTGTGAAATGCTTTTTTTTTTATTGTTCTGTTTTGATTTTGGTTTGGTTTTTGTTTTAAGGAATGATTTCTTTCTCTCTTGAGTTCAAAGGGATTTCAGAACCAAGATGCAGAAAATTAAGCCTCATTTAAAAGGTTTAAAAGCTCAGGTTTAGTGCTGCCTCAGGAAATGTAGCAGGTGTCATGCTCTGGAAACCAAAGAAGGGTCCAAACACACCTGTACATTTTAAACAGGTGCATTTAAATGACCCAGAAAGATGTCTCCTCTAATGTAAAAGGGCATGCTCTTTAGAATATGTTTAAGGAACTTTGGTAAGACAGTAGGTGGGCTTTGAGTGAGTAGGAAAGGAAATTATTTGAAGCATCTTGGATGCAAATAAAAGTCACAAATTTGTGCTACCACCACCAATACAATTAAAGAAAGTCCTCAAGGTAAAAGGACACATAGGCATTCAAGCAAACCAGTCACCAAGCCTACTAAGGCACACCACATTTCTTTTTTAATATTGTTTTCACAATAAGTATTTAATCCTTTCTGAACAAGCTACTAACTGGATTCAAAAACCACTCATATCCCATTCCACAAGTGAACCCTAGTAAGAAATGGCATAAACTAGGAAAATATTTAACTTCAACATGAAAAAATCTTATTCTTATCTCCAGTACTCATAGATTTCAAGTCAGAGACCCAAGGAAATATTGTTTCTTTTCTTCTCCTAACCCTTTACCCTCAGCCTTCTTCTGCCTTACTTGCCTGATAACTGTATAAAATGAAAACAGATCAAGGGGAAGAAACGTACTTCCTGATTTCAGGAACAATGTCTGACCCTCCTCCCAACCTACCCCTCAGCTAGCACCTGCACTTTCTAACATGGCTGAAAAGCCTTTTATCATCCATCACTCTCTGCTCAGTTGCCCAGGAAAAGCAGTTCCACAGCACGTACTGACCCACCGTTCATGCCACTGTAGACATTGCGATGATGGGGTGATGCATCTTCTTGTGCCTGCCGTCTGAGGGTGCCCTCCCTGCTGCCTCCGCCACTGCCTCCGCCTCCTACGTGTTTGTGATCGGGGCTCCCCCCATAATGCTGTTTGAGATGCTCAGGGCTGGTGCCTCTGGCTCTGGGTAGATGTTCCAGGCTCCCCCCAAGAGCATGTTTCTGAAGATGCTCCGGGCTCCCTCCACTGTGCCTGGCGTGTTCTGGGCTGCCCCCTGGCCTGTGCTTCTGGAAATGTTCAGGGCTCCCGCTGAGCACATGCTTGGGCAGTGTTTCTGGGCTGCTCCCTGGATGTGGATGCCTTTGCTGTTCTGGACTGCCCTTACACAAGGGTTTGTGGTGCTCAGGGCTGGATCCTTTGAGAGCTTTTGGGTGATCTGAGGTCCCAGAGACTCTGGGTTTCTGCAACTGTTCAGGGCTGGCACTCCCATGCTTGGAGTGCTCCGGGCTGCCCTCGCCTCGGGGCTTCTGCAGATGCTCCGGGCTGCCTCCGCTTGCGTGGTGCTTGTGGTGGTCGGGGCTGTCAGTGCTGCCAGTGCTGGAGGTGCTGCTGCCATCTCCCACATCCCGCACGTAGGGTGCAGTGGAGGCTGCAAGCTGGCACAGGCTGGCCTGGCTGTCAATGGAGCAGCGGCTGCCCGCACAGCCCGCACCCTTCTCCTCATCCAGCAGCACACAGAGCTCCTTGAGCTCCATGTTCTCCTTCACCACTTCCTCCTGCTTCACCTCCAGCTCCTTTAACTTCTGCAGGTATAAGGCCACTTCCTTGTGCATCACCCCAGCTGTGTAGCGGCCCAGTCTCTGCCACTCCCGGGACACCCTTTTTCCTTTCTGCCGGTCATCATCCAGGAAACAGCAGAGATCCCTCAGTTCCTGGTTGTCCTCCTGGAGTTTCTGATTGATATCCTGAAAAAAGAGAGACAACCATTCAAGGAAGGAACTCATAGGAGGCTGCATGCTCAGACACCTGGGGTGAGGAGAGCTTGGAACTGGTGAGTTCTCTGGGGTGTTAGGGGAAGAGGTGAAAAGGTGGAAGGAAGCTGAAGGTGTGTTACTATCCATAAACCCATACACTGATATTCAAACACCCCTCCCCAAAGTGTGCCTCTCAGCAAACACCGTATCCACCCACCCCACTGCCTTTTATAAGAATTTGCTGGGTACCTTCTCTCTTACCTTCCACTTCCAAACCAGTCTTTGGAAAGCAACCTGTAAAATTTATTTCACCTTCTCACCCCCACATTAAAATCCCTTTAATAGTGTCTCATTGCCATAGGATAAAGTGCAAACTTCTTCACTTCTCACAAGGACCCAAGTGATCTGACTCAGTCTGTTCAGTCATAAAGATTTAGTAAGCACCTATTATGTACAAGGGACAAGTTCAATGGTAGAAATACACCAGAGAACATACCAGAAACTTCACATGCCACAGTTTTCATTCTGGTGGAAAAGAATCTCCAAAAAAAAAAAAAAGAAAAAAAGAACCCAGCTATTCCCCTTCTGGGTATCTTCCCAGAAGAATTGAAAACATTGTACCACAGCAATAAATGTGCACCCATGTTTATAGCAGCACAATTTGTAATAGCCAGATCTTGGAAACAACCCAAATGCCCATCAACCAAGGAATGGATAAAAAAGATGTGGTATTTTTATACAGTGGAGTACTACTCAGCCATAAAGAAGGATAAACTGGAGACTTTTATAGGTAAATGGATGCAACTCGAGAAAATACTGCTAAGTGATATAAACTGGACGCACATGTGTAAACATCATATTGTCTCCCTAGTGTGAGAAACTGAAAAAGTAAGAAGGATCCGAAATGTACAATAGATACGGTAAAACAGGAAGAAACTGGTCAAAAGGAAAGAGAGACTGGGATGGGGGAATAGGGAAAAGTAAAAAGGGAAAGGAAAAAAACTGTATATATATATAAGATAGTTAAGATAGAAACACTACTAATTTTGCTTAGTTCATTGAGAAGAAAGGTTCGTGCTAATATTGTTTGGACAACTGAATGCTGATATCTTGTACCCTGAGTAACTAGTTTAAAGATAACAATATGTAATGTATTAACCATTGTTATCCTCCTATTATGTTGTTTTGAAATTTTGTTTTATTTTTTTCTCTTTAAAATAAAAATAAAAAAATAATAAAATAAAAAGCCTCACACACAAAAAAAGAAAGAATATACTGTCATGGATGAAATGTGCTGGGGAAAAATGCTAAAAGAAAGTTAAAAATATTTTTTCCAAGAAGAGGCACCACTCACTGCAAGGAAGGGAAAGAACTGAGCAAAGACCTGGCTAAAATGAAGGCGCAAACATATAAGTGAAGATGATCCAGCGCAGTAATAGGGCAAGTACGCAAGCCCTGAAAAATGGGATGAAATGAGATGGGAAAGGAGGTCTGAGAGGCATCAGGGCCTAAGTAGCATAGGGCTTGGTCAGCCAGGGAAAAGACCTTGGGTTGCTGAAGACCTAAGCTTAGAGGAGTGACAAGACATGATTCATTTTATAAGGAACTGGCATAGTTCTGGGTGGGAAAGTGACTGGCTAGGGTTGAGAGGAGGAGAAAAGGGAGTAAGACAGGATAAGGTGGAGGCTAGATGACCAGTTAGGACACTGCAGAACTGGTCCAGGTAGGGGATGTTGGCTTAGATGAGTGGTAGCAATGGAGAGGCTGAGCATTGCACGCTGAGGACCACCAATCCCAGCCTTGTTTCAGGTCAAAGGGAAAACCCTTTTCTCACTTGCAATGCCTTCCGCAGCCTGGTACACAACCACCAACGCTCATTTTATGTTACTCCTCAATAGAAGCCATTCTAAAGAAGGGCCACACCTCTGCTCTGTATCACCCTTCCACTTTTCCTCTGTCGTACCTATTTCAGTGTAATAGACATGTATATACTTGCCTGTTAGTTCAAGTCTCCACCCTCACTGAAGCCAAAGAGAATGGAAACCTCATCTACTCTATTCTCCTATGTAGTAGAACATAGTACTCCCACTGTAGACACCTGAAACTAGAGAACTTTTTAAATGTATTGTGACATTTCCACTTATTTTCCATTCACACATATAGTAAAAGAGGCACCATGGTTAGAGATGAAATAGGGTTAGGTATGGGCTGCTACATAAGACTTAACCTGCTTTACAAAGTCTAACAAGCTCTGGTTTTAAACAACTCTACCTTCCAATCTAGAACTACAGATACTTAGAAAATGGACTTCCTTTTGTTGAACTTGAGTTGATTCCAGCACGTCGCCTGATACTGACTAGAAAATAAACTTTAAAAGGTCTACCAGTTATGTCCTTCATTTCCTGACAGTCACAAAGCCCAAGATGGAAAGGAATTTCAAGGCCTGCAAAATTAGTTTTCATTCAACTCCAATTCCAACTCTTGGCATTACCAACAACTCTTTGTTTCTAATGCCCACTTCTTCCTTTTGCTTTTTGTGGCTATTTTATGACCTTAGGCCTGACCTTCGCCAACAGCCTCCCATCCTGTCTTCTCTTGCCTACTCTAATCCAAGCACCCGGCAGCCAGACTTCAAAAAGCGTCCCTGCATAGTTTGTCCCTCCTGCTCACCAACCTCCAGCAGCTCCCCTTTGGTAGGGAAAACAAGTAAACCTTCTGGCCACACCTGAAAAATAATCTCCGACCTTTCTACCTTTGACTCCCTCTTTGTGGACAAATTAGGAGCCCTAATTATGCCTGTGCATTCCAGCTGGAAAATATCCCCTTCTCACCCATAGGAACTTAGCTAAAATAAGAGAGTTCCCCTGAGCAGTCTCTCTAGGCACCAGAACACTAGCCACAAATATGCATAAGATCACACCTCATAAATGAATGAGGTAACTTTCCCACTCACTGCTTAATGCCTATAACACATTTCAGCATTCAGTGGGAGCCAATTTTTTCTTCCTTTCTCATATAGGTATCTTAGCTTATGGAAGACATATGTCTAATGTCTTTCTTTGCATATGCAACATACCTGCCAAAATACCTTTTATACAGTGGACATTTAATATGTGTTTATGGACTGATCAATCCTTTAAAGCCCTAGCCTTGTGGCCAAAACAGATTTCAGCTGTAGCTCCTGAGAAACGATTTCAACTATTATTTTCAGCAAGCCCCTGCTATGTTGGAATCTATAATAATAAGAGGATAAATTATCCCTTGATATTGATGCCTTAGAGGCAATCAGAAGCTATGACTATTCAGAGAAAATACTACTAAACAAAATTAATCTTTCTAAGCTTCAAAATGTATTCAACATTCAATTTAATCCTGGAATTAGAAAAAAAAATCATGTTCTTCTTCATCTGAATGAATTTCCATTTGAAATACTTTCCTATGACTCTCAAATGTTAGTCCTGATTTCTCCAGAAATACAAACAGGACTGATGGTATCACGGGCTGGATGGAATTGAGGGAAATGAACAGAGCCTTGGCATCATTCCAGACTGGTAGGTGGCCAGAACAGGCCGATTCAACTTTATCACAGCTCCTCCTTCCTATTTTTAATTTTCTTGAGAATATTATTTACTTTCCAATTTAAAGCTATTTCCTTCACCCTCTGATGAACAGCTAAGCAACCTTGTGAGCCGGCTTCTTCAAATTTGTCACATTAAGACCTGGACTTTCTTCTTGAACTACTAGGTGCTTTTTTAATTCTAAGTGTCTATCACTTAGATAATGGACTTTTTTTTTTTTGGTGGGTACTGGGGGTCGACCTCAGGACCTCGCGCGCCAGCAGGCGCCCGTGCTGCTGAGCGATATCACCGGCCCTTTTTCGTATGTGGGTTCTGGGAGTCGAACTCAGGACCTCGTGCTTGCCAGGCAGGCGCTTATGCCGCTGAGCCATCTCACCGGCCCAGATAATGGACTTTTGTCCACTTTGTAGAATAGTACCCAAAATTTCAATCTTATGACTGCAGACTATCAAGAACTATATCAGTAAAGAAGAACTGTTTTAATTCATTCTTTTCCTTCACTGCAGAATGGGTGAGAGGGGTTGGGAGCAACTAGGGAAATTAATGCAATGCAGACAATAGATCTACAGAGATTTGGTTGCCAAAGGTCAGCCCCCCACCAGCATTCTGGGTCACAGTAACGATCCAAAGAATCCAATGCCTTACCACATTAGCACCCTAATTAAAAGGTCTTTCTCCATCCCTTTGGGTCAACACATTCTAAACAAAGAATATCAACTAGCTAAAAGACAAGAAAACCTAGTTTGAACACTTTATATCTGTGTGACCTTGAGAAATCTATCTAACCTTGCTGAGGTTTCTGCATCTATGTATCTTTTAACACTCACAAAACCTTACACAGAATTGGAATTAAAATCCCCACTAAGGCAATGAGAAAACTGAAGCTTAGAGAGGTTAACAGTTTGCCCAAGCTAACCAAATTGTACAGCTACAATTCCACCTACTAGCCTTAAAAATATTTCGATGCAATTTCAAAGTCAGCTCACAGAAGGGGGCATTAAAAAGTGTTATGGCCTTAATTACCCTGCATTTGCAGTCAATTGAGAGTGCCAAACCATCAGGGGCCAAAGGTAAGATCTCTATCTTCCAATAAAACCAAATAAATAAATACACCTATCACTTATTTAGTCATCCACATATTTGGATCACTACGGTGTCCAAGGAAGCTATGTGCTAAAATGACTAAGAAAAGGGAGAGTGTTGGCTTCTCAGCAGAGCCTTGAAACCACAGGCGCCTCGGGCCTTGGTACCACCTTGAAGCTACCCAGGGATGATGAAAAAAGGAGTAGAGTCTGCAACAAAAAGTAACCAGTTGTTATCATTTCCAAACTTGATAAGGCGGTAAGCTAGGAAGTCTTTCAATGCTAGCTTGTGAATCTAGACCACAAAGAGACTTTGCTACTTGGGGTGTAACTGCTCTTAACTGGCCCAATAGCTATTTTTTAAATGATGCCACTGGAGTGAAAACCAGGTACCCCACTACTCATAGCACCCCTTCTCCCACTCGCACACAGCCCACAGCAACATGAAAGAATGTTCAAGAACTCGACTTATTGTAGTCAAGTTCAGTACTAAACATTGCCCTACATTATTAATTTATCTTCATAATGCCCTAGGAATTATCATGTGCATTATACTGATAATAAAATAAGGACCAACAAATTACACAAGCTCACCTTCTGGCAGATGAGGTTTCTACACTTGAACCCACTTCTAAGATCATCTTTTCCCTATTCCAGACTGTCTCTACTCCCCAAACAGCCTGGTACTTAATAAATACTCCATTAATAATGAATTAAAATAAAGGAGAGTTTAAGGCTCGGGATTTTCTGTCTGTGGGCTCTTCCTAATTGCACCGACTCTAGGGACCATATGACAGATAGTCTGGAACTCAGGGGAGGGCTATTTCCACTTAGACTGCATGCAGCACACAGGTGAGTCTGGGCATCTCGCACCTGCCATTCCTCTTTGTCCCAGAATCCTAGAAGGAGAACCCTGAGGCCATTAAGGAACAGAGTCTACCGCTGAAGAAGTGGGGTGGGAGTGGAAAGGGACAAGAACAGCTTGTGCCTGCGGGAATTTGCTCCCTAAGGTCCCCGCAGGTATTTCGTTTGTGTCTGGCTTCCTATAAACAAAAGCAGAACAATGAGAGGAAGGAATACCGGGAGGCACCAGGCAAGCATGTGGAGAGGAAGTTTGCAGTGTATCGCTGGCCAGCAGGGCGGTTCCCGGCCACCCGGTCTGCTGCAGCCTGGCAGGCACACTGCTGGCACTTAGAGCTCTCGAAGGAGAAAAGAAAGTTAGTGGGATTGGGGGTCTCCCCTTTTGCTACTAACCGACACTTTGGGGCATCCTTTCAAAACCCTGCGCCTTCCACACTGAGTCTCTTGCCACCCCACCCCATAAAATTAAAATCCGACTGCGGGTGAACCGGGGAGGGGAGTATGCAACCCCAGGTGACTCCAGCCAAAGGAAGGCAAAAGAAAGCACAGGAGCTTGCAGAATCTTTGAAGGTCCTCTGCACCAGGTGACACACACCGGCTCCAAGGGTGGAACCTGCTGTTTCTCTCTGGGTGCCCCGGCGGCCCCTTTCCTCGGCAGGGACGCCCTTTCCACGCCCTCTACTCACCAGAAAGCTGGTGGCGGTAGAGCAGCCTTATCCCTGACCCCCAAAGGCAAAGTTGCCCCGGACCCACTCCCTTGCTCGCCTCCTGGTTGCCCGTAACCTGGCTCCTCAAAGCATCGACATTTCAGGTTCTCTAGGAAATTAAAGGTTTTGCTGGTCAACCATCTCCTTCCTGGACTTTCCCCCATCGTTGGCGACCGTTCCTCTCGCCTCGGAGAACCCGGAGAGAGCTCGAAGCCGTCGCGCCCCGTATGGGAAAAGGAGGGAGCCAAAGCCTCCAAAGTTTGTAAAACTTTGCGAAGGGCTGAGGATGGGGCTAACGGGTGCTGACGAGGAGACAGAGAAGGATCACCTGTTGCTGGAGGGAGGGAAAGTCTGCAGCCTCCCGCCCCCGCGCACCCCGGCTCCCCGCCCCGCCGAGCCCCCTCGCCCGGGCCTCGCTCACCTTGAGCCCGCGGATCTCGCCGAGGTGCAGCTGCAGACGGCGGTTCACCTCGCGGATGAGGTTGCTGTGGTCCAGCATCGCGCTCACTTTCTCGGCCTCGGCGCGCCGCAGGCTGCGGATCAGCTCCTCTTTGCTCCACTGCAGCAGCTCCTCGTCCGACACTTTGGACAGATCCTCCACGGCGGCGGCCGCAGACGGGCCGACTGGGGTTGGAGGACAACTTTCAGGCGCCGCCGCTGCGCCTCCAGCCGCCTTAGACATGGTATCCGCGCGGTGGCAGGTGCGAGTGGGTGGAAGAGGCAGAGCAACTCGCCACGGCGCGGGCGCTGCGGGACGCCTCCGCCCACAGCCTGTGCGCTCAGGAGAGTCACGGGCACCGCCCGGGGGCCGCTGCGTTGGGGCGACGGAGGTCGCGCAGGGCAGTCATCCTACCTCGCCATCCCCGCGCTTGCACCCGCGAATCCCCAGGGCCGGGCAGACAACCGCGGATTGCTGCCTCGGCCGGTTCCAACTCCGCACAAGTCCATGGTGCTGGACGCCAGGGAGCCGGAGCCAACGCGGCAAAACCTTGGGGGTCCGGCGTGTGGAGGCCTGGGGACCGGCGCCCTCAAATCTCCTGCCTTCTCCTGAGCCTTAATCCGAGACTGTGCCCCCCGCCCACGCACACTCTCGTATAGGCGCAGGCACTTTCCTCCCCTTCCCAGCTGCAGCCGCCGGCTCCTCCCCCTCTAGAACCGCGCCGGGCGCGCTGGCTCCGCGGCGCCTCCCCGGCTGATCTAACGCGCGCCGCGGCTGCCCGAAGGGCTCGGCGCCGCCGTCCGTCGGGCTGCGCTCCTCCAGCCGCCTTCGTTGCGCCTGCCGCTGCTTTTAGGCTGGTTCGGGAAGCCTCCGATTTGCCAATCTGAGCCAAGGAGTGGTGGAGGGTGGGGACCGACAGGAGGAGGAGCCTGAAGAGAGGGACGCCCGCAGCGCCTCCAGCGCGTGCCAGACGCCGCTGCAGCTCGACCGCCACCAGGGTCTCGACGCAATCGCCGCGCGCCCGCCCGCGAGGGCAGGAGGAGCGGCTCCTTCGGCGCCCGGTGCGGGTGGGGTCGGAATAAAGAGCAGGTGCGGAGCTGTGGCGGCCCCGGCTTTAGGAGGCTCGCGCGCGCCACCGTGTGACCGAAGGCTCTCCCTCCTCTGCCACTGTACCCCACCCCAGGCCCTGGGGTGTCACCAGGCAGGGGAAACAGCTGCCTTCCAAAAAGAGAGGTGCTTCTTATTTGCAGGGATTGGGGATCAAAAAAGGTGGCGTAACAAGACCTAAGGAATACCCAGACTTGTGCACTTTGGAGAATGGTAAAGAAGAAAATACGAAAACCAAAGGAGAGGGAAGAAAGAAAATCTTAACCCTGTGAAAAAGGACAGAAGAGGTTCAGGGCACTGCTCTGTAGGGACCACCTACGCCCACCACCAGGCCTTGTCTCTCCTAAAACTCCACTACATTGTAAGTAGCTTCAGGGAAAGTCCTAGGTCTTTTAAATTTTTATTTGAAATACATCAAAGCCTTTAGAAGAAAATAAAATGCCTCATCTGCTCCTTTCTGAGCGCTGGATTTTAAAGTCAGCACAATCACCTGCCTCAGAGCAAACCAAGGCTCCCTTCAGCAAACTGAAATGCCAGCCAAGGAGATTTTCGTTTTCCTGTGTGCCCCAGGCTGCCTGGAGCTCACTGGGTTGGCTCTTTATGATGGTAATGTGTGGAAGGAGGATTCTGAGGCTCTAGGTTCTAACTCTGGGCTCCCTCTGGGGAAGTGGCCTGGCATCAGCTCTCAGCTGAAAACATGCATTTGCCTAAAGAAGTGTGTGCACTTGGCCCTTGGATGATGACAAGGTTAGAAAACTAGAGAGATCTGTTGACTCACACACACACACTTCAGTTAACCAGGGTACAGAGGGAATCATCTTCATCTAGTGGGCACAGGATCTAAATCAGAGTCCCTCCCCAGCTAGTCAGTGTGTAGCCCTGATAAAGCTGCCACCTGGTCAAAGATGTCCAGTTAGGGACTGAGACCTGGCTTTTTGGAAGCAAGGAAAGCTGGTACTGCTGCCCTCTGACCAAGATGGCCTCAACATTCCCTCACCTTGACTAAACTTTACAGAGCCTTCTACCTGTAAGCCCCACACCTCCCTTTTCTTAGAGCATTTACTTTAGCAGACTTTCAATTATAGATTCTTTCTCTGACCAACATGTTAAGACCTGACTCTTCTCCCCACCTTTTGTCAGTTTTACAACTCAAGAATGGCTTTCTCAGGGACAGAGACTGGGAGGCTTCCCTTTGGACTGTAATTATCAAGAAAGATTATACCCTATCTCCCAGTCTTGGAGAGGGCAGGGGCCTAACTTCCACAAGTTCCTTTAGCACTCACTGATGACCTCATTCCCTTGACCAGGCTCCCGTCCCAGCATCCTCCAGTACTTTTCTACTCGCTCCTTGGTGCTCAACAACTCCATCTTCTAGGTTCAGAGGAACTGATCAGACTCTGCCTCCCCCATTGCAGTGGTCTTGCATACAGTCTTCCTGGCCTGTTTATGACTGAGGCTATGTTTCTTTGACACCTCCTTTTCTCTCAGAAGGCCCACAGAAGGCTCTCCTCAACACAGTCCCTAACACCACTTTTGGCACAGGAAAGGAAAATGCAATAAAGAAAAATATGCATCCTGTCTATTGTTTGTTCTTGTCCTCAAACAAATCATCTAATCACACTGGCCCTCAGGCAGCTAATCTGATGAAATCCATGAAGTAATTTATCCAGATACCCTACAGAAATGCAACCCTTTTACCACGGATATTATCTCTGGGCTTTCCCTGGTCTCCAGATGAGCACCACCCCTTCTATTTATTCTTCGTCACAGGCTAACAAGGAATTCTGTTCTAAAATGAAATACCAGTGTCCTTCTCTGCTGACTCCTTCCAGATCACTTAATACCTAAAGAGATATTAGAAGGCAAACAGGAGGAATTGGACTTGTGCTGAGAGGACAAGGAAGAAGGAAACCAAAGAAAAGTTTCTCCACAAATTTATATGCACTAGCAGCTCCACACTATCGGGCTAGATCACCTTGATAAAGTTTTAATGTTTCAAATTTTGGTCATTTGCTTGGGATGATTATTGAATGAATAATATTGCTTTGTGTTGCTATGTGGTGTCAGGAACATCCCTAAAAGAAAGCATGTTTTCTTTCACATTACCACCATTCTAAATATAGGTAGCCAATGGCTGGCATGATGTCATTAAAGACATATAGGATCCCTCTTTCTACCTAGCCATATTTGGCATGGGTGCCTCATAGCCACAAAATGGCTTGTGCGGGTCCAGCATCCACCTACATTTGGGATAGGAAGAAGGTAGGAACAAATAGCAAAAGGGTACATTACCCTTTAGAAAGTTTTTTTGGTAATATGACCAATAAATTTCTTTCATTTCCTAATGACCAGAGCTTCCCAGAAAGCTAGGATATTTTTTAAAGTTAGGTATATTTATATTACACATAAAAATCAGACTTTTAATGTGAAAAAAGAATACTGATAGGCAACTAATAGTTTCCTATACAAACCTTGACTCTGTAAGTTAAATTAAGGTACTGTATCTGCAAACCAGCCATAAGTGACCCTCAGTCATTATGTTCTGGTGGTTTTATCACATATGATCTTCTGGATCAACTCAATTTCATCTCATTATTCCCCAGACCAGGTTCTCATGAGGTTTCACCTGACCTTCTGACTCCAACATCACCTTTTTCAAACCTACTTTCCACATGACTGCCCAAGTGAACTATCTGGAAAAAGTCAAGTCTAGCAGCTTCATCTCTAAGGTAGACTGAATCATTGCTCATGATTCAGCATAACCTCACCATCAAAGTACCACTCTTTTTAGTAAGTCTCCACCCGTGAGGTGTAGCACCTCCCACTTGAGGAGGCAGACTTGAACCCCCCCGTGGTATTGTCCTTGGCCACATGACTTGCTTTCCTAATGGAATGTGGGTGAGCCTGATGAGGTACTAGTAATAACAGAAAACTTTTGTATTAGTAGATGTTACTCACAGATACCTGCGAAAGACACTTCCACTGTGAGCCTCTTCGAAGAACTTGGATTTATCCAGCTTCACAAACTGAACATTTTAGGAGCTTGCTATCCTTTAATTACAGTACCTGTTGGGTACTATGGCAGAAACTTCCAGGAAAGGGTTGATAAACCACCAGGATCACTGACAGAAGACAGGCCCAGCCAGCCTGGCCCTCAGGATGCTGAAGTCCCAGGTGTCTTTTGGCTCATGAGAATAGATACTCAGCCTCCCCACTCTTGGATTCAGCCACATTCTGTGAGTAGGGCAAAGCATACATCCCATGGACGAAAACCTAAAGCAGAAGATATTCAGAAGCCTATATCTTCTGTTGCCTGATAAAGACAAGGGACATACCTACAGTAATGATCCCTGCATCGGTAACACTACTTCCACTATTAACCCTCTTTGAGCTCTCTACTCTATAGATCCTCAACCTTCGTTGTATATTATAATTATCTGGGGAGTTTAAAACATGCTAATGCCTGGGCCCTTCCTGAGAGATTTCCAATTAGGTCTGGGGTGCAACCTGGGTATTGAAGTTTTTTAAAACTCCCCAATGTGATTCTAATGTGATTTTAATGTGCCAAAGTTTCCAAAGGACTATTGTAAATGGCTTTCTATATCCTGTTCAGTAGAAAAATATAATAGAAGCCATAAAAGCAAACCACAAATGTAATTTTAATTTTTCTAGTGGCTGCATTTTAGAAGTAATACTAATTTTTAATCACTAATGCTTTATTTAACCTAATATATTCAAAATGTTATCATTTCAACATGTAATCAACACAAAAATTATCGAGATATTTCACTTTTAATTTTTAGTAAGTCTTCAAAATCTCATTTATAACACACCTCAACTTAGACACACTTCAAGTGCTTACCGTATATACACATGGGACCCACTAGTCCCACTAGCTACCATATTAGAGATCATAACTGAAAACTCTTTCCTCTGAGGGGAGGCAAGATGGGGTTCACACCTATAGTGGGCTAAATAATGTCCCCATCCAAAAGATATTCAACATGAGCTAATTCTTGGAACCTGTGAATGTTACTTTTTATAGCAAAAAAAGGACTATATAGATGCAATTGCTTTAATGATCTTAAAATGGGAGATTAGCCTATGTTTTAATTACTTTTCTCATTGCTGAGACAAAAATAACTGAAGCCCAGAGTTAAAGGAGGAAAGGCTTATTTGGCTAACAGTTTGTAGAGGTTTCAGTTCATAGCTGGCTGGCTCCAAGACAGGTTGGCATGGCAGAGGAGCATCGCAGAAGAGAAATAGTTCATGGCAGGCAGAAGGCAGCAAGGCAGCCAGCAGCAATCCATGAACCTCTTTCTGTGATATCCAGGCTACCTGCTCTTAGGGCAGGTAGCAGTCACACCCAGGGTGGGGTGCCCTTAATCCTACCCCAAATTATGCCAAACCAATCAGTGGACTAATTTAGTAATCATACAGCCCTGATCACAGCATCACACATTCTAGATCTGGCCACCCGTGAAAAGTCCCATGTATGACCACATGAAGCCTTGGGGGGCCATCTAGACACAAGCCATAACAGTCTAGTTTTTCTAGGTAGGCCAGAAGTGCAATCACAGGGGTGGTCTTTGTAAAAAACAGTAAAGAGGTAATTTCACAGAAAGGAGGGGTCAGTGTGACCACAGAGGCAGAGATTATAGCCTTGTAGCCACAAGTCAAGGAATGGCAGTAGCCACTAGGAACTGGAAGAGTCAAGGAATAGATTCTCCCTAGAGCCTACAAAGGGAACACAGCCCTTCTGACACCTTGGTTTTTGGCTTATAAGGCTTATTTTGAAATTCTGAAATTCTCTGAGAAAACAAATTTCTATTGTTTTAAGCCACAAAAATTGTGGCCAAAATATGAAACCAACACAGCACCATTTATAACGAAACATGACTATATTGTTGTAGTTACCACAGTCTTTCCTGTTTTATAGCTAGTGGGTATCTATTGATTTTTTTTTCTTTTTCAAGATCAGATATCTGTCTTATTCATCAAGTGAACCCTCTGCCACATCTGGCAAGTAAAATAATTGTTACAGAAGCTCAGTACAGATTGTTCAAATGTATGTGAAGCTCAGTCCCCGGGGTGCCTATATTCTGGTGTGCATACAGGAAAAGTACAAAAGGAAGGTTACTTCCTGAAGGGTCTCCATATGGGAAAGTAACAGATCATAAATGACCCATACACCCATGATAATAGTTGCTTGCCCTGATCTCTTGGAGTGCTTTTGAGAAGCCATAACCCCAGGAACAGAGAAAGGGGAGAAAGTGCTAAAAGTGGGGACTACCTAACAGATCTTTCAGCAGAACTGGCAAACTCCTGCGTGTTCTCGTGCAACCTACCCCCATGGGTTCTGGAAGATTCCAGTTCCTTTGTTAAGGTGTCTGAAATAGACATGCTGACGAGACTCACCTCACACATTTGCTCAATAAGATTGCTTTTCTCCTAATGCAGAAGTCAGCTGCCCTGTGGGGATGCAAATTTGATTAGAAAGTCTCCTTTTGACTGTTTCTCAAATAGTCCAGGCCCTGTGGCACCATCAGGATCATCCAGGATGTTTGCTTCAAGTCTGCCATTATAATCAAAAGTTATAAATAAGAGATCAAAACTTGAGACCCACTCAGTGCCCTCAGAACAGTATCTCTCAAAGAGTCAGTCATATTATTGTGGACAAGAACTCTCATGGATGAGGTACACAATCGTATTCAATCATCTATGAGACAGTTGTTATTACACTGCACAAAAAAAGGAGTCTGAAGCTTGGACCAGACTGGTGCAGTAATTAACACGGAGTGGCTTCCTGATGACCACCGAGAGGCACGAGTGCTGTGAGGACTCTACAGGTAGCTGCTGGGCTGACTTTTCATGGCAGCCTCCAAAGAGCAGTGTAAGGGTCCATAAGGCTTATGCAGTGAGACCCATGTCATTGGTATTTGCATTAAGCAGTAAAGAATGAGAACCAGCTCTGAAAGTAACAGAAAGGAGTCCTCATAGCACCATGCCTTTGCCACCTGAAAAAGGAGTCCTAATTGCAAAATAATTTGCCAGAAAGGGGTGCATAATTTGTCTCTTTTGTTTCTCTGGTAGAATCTGCTGAAGTTTCAAAATTATATTCTTTGCCACTCAGGAATGTTTTGCATATGACAACCCTGCCTAAACACCACTCTGCTGCTGGATAGTTCCTACACCTTCTAGCCTTAGCTTAATGGCAATGCCCCAAAGACACCATCGCAGACCAGCCTCTAAAGTACTGGCTCCTTCTTGAGTTCTTCACCTTGTTTATTTCCTATATAATACATATCATTTGCAGGATGTGTTTGTTGTGTATTGTTTGTTTGTTTGTTTGTTTCCACTTTAATCTGTGAAAGACATGAGGGAAAGAGCTGTTGTGTTGTCTGACCTGTTGTAGGTCTTCAGGAACTCTTTTATGGAATAACAGAATTGGTTATTGAACATTTGCAGGTGTTGAACATTTGCTGATTGGCACAGTGAGCTGTTAACCATGCTGCACTTTACAATAATACAAATTTCACCCAGGATCTCTGTATCTATTGCTCAGGGTTGATCCCCAGGAAATGTGTATCTGAAGGCTGGTTCTGACACAGGCTATGAGGATAAGAGCATTTTCAACTCCTGTGCCTGCCTTTCTCACAGGATTTTTATTTGTTCTCCTTGCAGTAAGAGTCATGGCAAGGCCTCTTTCATACACCCATTTCTAGATCTTTGGGATGCCTGAGAGGATTCGATGAATTCTATTTGTATTTGTACCATTTGTCTACCACCAGAGGCCATGAATAAGACTTTAGGGCTAAGATACATCCTAAAGACTGTGAGTTAACACTCCCAAGCAAAAAGAGCCACCACAGTCTTTGGGGGCATATTCAGGACAGCTAAGGAATTAAGTGTTCTGGAAAACTTAAATTCTAAGTTTCATGGGACCTGAATACAACATACATTTGGAGACTTTTTAAAAATAACTATAACTTTCTCAGAAGCTAGGCCACTTAATGCTGATGAAATGAACGCTATGCTGTTTGAGGAGAAACTAAACGAATGGAGCTAGAAATGACAGCAAGCACAGGGGTGACAAATGCTCTTATCCTGACAGCCTGCATCAGAACCAGCCTTCAGATACACATTTCCAGGGGTTCAACCCTGACCAATGGATTCAGAGATCCTGGGAGAAATTTGTATTGTTGTAAAGCACAGGGATTTGTACTGTTGTAAATTTGTATGTTGTAAAGCACTAGGGATTAGGGCCCTAGCCACAAAGAGGTGGCATTAAAAAAAAAGAGCAGGAGAGGAATAGAGTACCTGAGCGGAAAACTTTGCTCTGGGCCTTTACTAGTCACCCTACGTTCTGTGGACCAGCAGCATCAGCTTTGTGGAAGAAAATTGCTAGAACTTCAGACTCTCCGTCCCCATCTCAGAACTGTTGAATGAGAAACTGACTTTTGACAAGATGTCAAAGCAATCTGGAAGGACATTAAAGTTTGAGAAGTGCTAACATAAACCAGAGGTAAATAATGGCTTGGTAAACTAGAGGAAAATCCTTAGAATTTAGGAAATTCTTTAGTTCAGAGGAAATTCCACAGGAGGCATACTCAAGCACCCTTCATATCCAAAAACAATGTGACCAGGAAAGTAAGGCTTACCTCACCCTCATTCCTGCATGTCTTGTCTCCTCCTGGAGAGTATAAGCTCACTGGGACTAAGGAATGCTCATTTAACATCTTTTTGTTCCTCAGAGAGTTCAGCCTTGTGACCTAGATCTAGATTTTTGGTGAGGAATGACAGGTTGAGTAAAGATAATCAATCCTGAGATCTCCTTCCACCATCATCTTTTAAATACTCTTGCCTAGAATTTTAGCTAAGCCTCCTAAGATGACATGAGACTAAGAAAATTTAAAAAAATTTAGAAAATGGTTTATGTATTTGTTATTAATGCTCATAAATATAATGTGCCATTCTTCCAAGGGGATATTGCCAGAGTTGCAACTGTGACTACGTTGCTTTAATCTGCATTAAATGCCCCAGAGGGAAGGTTACATAAAAGTTCAAGAAATCATGAAACCAATTTGGTTGGCAGTCTAAAACAAAACAAAAGCAAAATATCAGTTCTCTGGTTCATTGACTTTCACCTTCTTCCTGGGGCACAAAAAATTCTCAGCTGCATCGTAATGTTGCTGCTACTTTCACCACCCGCTGTGGATGAACGACAACAACACCTCTTATTTTAGAAGCAATATGTCAGGTAAGGCAAACATGACCTCTCATTTAGGCTCTATTGCACCTTGTAATACCTCACTGCCCTGAATACATCTGGTTTGACTGCTTTTTTTAAAGAAAGTTGCTGAACAAAATGATATATGTTTGTGTGTACATATGTATCCATAGATAGTATATGTGCATATATGTGCATTTGTGCATGTGTGGTTTATCTTTTTTATAAGAGCCCTTGCACAGCAACAGTAAAAAAATATTTGACTAAAATATATAATTATACACACCTATAATCCCGGCAATCAGGGAGAGGCTGAAACAGGAGGGTTGCCACAAGTTCAAGGCCAGCCTGAACTACATAGTGAGTTCAAGACTAGCCTGGACTACATGGCAAGACCCTGTCTCAAATATTTTTTAAAATAATTTAATATTTAATGATATTTAATGATTTAATATTTTAAAAATAATTTAAAAAATAAAGTATGTAATTACATACCCATTTTCTCAGGATAAAGTTTGAAATCTGTAGTAGGCATATTTCCAATGTTTATTCTTTAAAAAAAGTGGGCCCGTGAGATGGCTCAGTGGCATAAGCACCTGCCTGGCAAGCACGAGGTCCTGAGTTCAACTCCCAGTATCCACAAAGGACCGGTGATATCGCTCAGCAGCACAGGCGCCTGCTGGCGCACGAGGTCCTGAGGTCGACCCCTGGTACCCACAAAAAAAAAAATAAAAAAAAAAAATAAAAAATGTATACTCTTAGTCATACCATTCCAGTTTTTCAAAGAAGTAAGTTATTTACCAAGAACACTCCAATGATCTAAAACTTCTATTGGGCCTATAGGTGAGGGTGGAAAGTTTCCAAGAGCCTGGACCATAGTTTAATGAGGCAAGAGATCTTACCTCTAGTCACCCCTCCATGGGAACATTCCAGTGTCTCCACTGCAGTTGTGTTTCCCCACCTTTAAAATGAGAATGATATTAATTATCAGACTTCTTTTGTCAAAATCGTGAACAGAACATGGTTTGAAAAGTACAAAAGGAGAACCAGCCATGAATGAATCCTATACCATGAACTACTACAAGCTGTTTCCTTGGAAATCACTCTCTTGGACAATTGAAATCTACATTGGTCTACATTATTACTATATTATTGCTCTAAGATTAACACTAGATTATTTCTTTTCCTTAATCTATTCAACATTTTTAAAAGACACAGGGTCTCCCTATGTTGCTCAGGCTGACCCCGAACTCCTGGGCTTAAGCAATAGCAATACTACTGCCTCAGCCTCTGGAGTAGCTGATACTACAGCCGTGTGCCATTTCACCAAGCTAATGGACATTTTTTGAGAGCTTTGTTGGTATGCTAGACACTTTACGTGATGTTGAAGATAATGGTTAATTCCCAATACCTCTGTGTTTTTTGGTTTTGTTTTGTTTTTGTTTTTTATGGTGTTGGTTATCTGCAGTCAACTATAGTCTGAAAATTTTAAATGGGAAAATTTTAGAAATAAACAATTCAAAGGCTTAAATTGCATAATAATCTGAGTAGTGCAATAAAGTGTTGCACAGTCCCCCTTTCTACCTGGAAGAGGATCATCCATTTATCTAGCTTATCTGCCCACTATATCTGACCCACCCTTGTCACTTAGAAGCTGTCTTGGTTATGAGATCAACTGTTGTGGCATCACTGTGCTCCTGCTCAAGTAATCCTGACTTTACTTAATAATGGCCCCAAAGTAAAGGGCAGTGAGGCTGGCAATTTTATTACAGAATATTGTTAGAATTGTTCTGTTTATTATCATTGTTAATCTCTTCTTCGATGTAATTTTTTTTGTACAAGTTTCTCTTCTAGGTTCAGAGCTGTCTGAGTAGTCAATAATAATGTCTCATAATTTTCTCAAATTGATAAGCATAAAAATTCCAATACAGTGTTAGTAAAGGTATGGAGAAAGATGACTTTCAAATCACTGATAGAAATTTTAAATGATACATCTTTCTGAAAAATAGTATTGAGAGTTGTAAAAACATAATAATAGCCTTTGACCCAAATTTTTCACTTTTAAGAATCTATCATAAGAAAAGTAATTTGTGTACAATCAGATTTATATCAAATGATGTTTAATATTATATTGAAATAGCAAAGGATTTGTTAAATAGATTCTAGTACATTGATAGAATTACATTTAATTAATGTGTAATGCTGTAAGAAAATACTTATAAAATATTGTTAAGAAAATATAGCACTCTAAAATAGGTCATATAACTGAAGACAGGAAGGCTATACACTAAAATGTTAATGATAGTTATCTCTGAGTTAATGTATTGATTCAGTTAATATTTTTAGTGATCCTGAACTCAGTTGATACATGTATTCAATTTGAAAAATGCTATAATTAAAACATCAGCGAATGTTCCATACTATGATTATATGTATTGTACCATATTATATCTTAATGGCATGAAAAGAAGATTATTCCCATGCTGGGTTCTTAAAATTATGTGCTTCCCTGTTTACAGAATTCTTGGGTCTTTTTTATGTTTACATTTCAATCATTATTCAGTCACACTTCACTGCGTCACCTTGAGCCACACTTTACTGTGTCGTCATTAAGCTTTGTTAATAATTATTAAGTCATTTTGACATAACGAAACAAATATTCCCTATAATTTTCTAGACCTTAACAAGAGATTCACTAAACATCTTGTGAAGGTTCTGCTTGTTATTAAAATCAAGGGAATCCATTTTGTCATCAGTATGAATGTTCTACAGTGCAGTCACGTCAGAACAAAAGGGAAATTAGAAGACATTATGAACCATTTGAAGCTAAGAGTTATGTGAAAATCCAAGCTGACTTTTACTTTAATAAGAATGATCAAATGTTATTTATTTAATTTATTTACTCTAAAGTATAAAACCCTGGAAGGTTAGAGAGATAAGCAAGAGCAAGATGGGGTAAAAATCTAAGAACTTATATATCTTCTATTTTTCTATAGGTAATAACCAATTCTAGTGTCTTATCATTTTAATAAATGGATATTCTTGGGGGAAAATAGAAAACCTAATACAAAACACAAAACCCCACCTGGATCCAGGCTTAAATTTCAATGAGCGTAATGTTACCTGAAAAATCATATCTTTTTAATTCAACTGTAGTAGATATAAACATAAAAGCAAATATAATATTTTTAGTCTATTAAGCATATATCAATTTTTTAAAATGAGGCATGTTGAAAGTTAGAGGAAGGAGGGTATATTCTTCTATCAGCATTTCTAAGACAAAAATTCCCAGGCAAAAATTGTTTTTAGTTAATATAATTTGGAGCATAATATTTTTAATGTCTAATTATAATTTCAAGGTGTCACTATGATTCAGAAGAGTACATAACTTTTTTGTTAAATATACATTTGCAAACCTATTTCTGGACCATCACTTCAAACTATTAGCTTCTTTGATGTAATTTTTTTTGTTTTGTTTTGATACTAGAAATCGAACTCACGACCTCAAGCTTGCCAGGCAGGTGCTGTGCTGCTGAGCTATATCCCTGGCCCTTTGACATAATTTTTAAATTGCATTATGTACAAGTAGATTACTTGAGTTATAAGGAACAACCTGTAAGACCTTAAAATTCATAAATGCAACTATTGTGAAAAACATTATTAAAGAATTGATTCTGATGTCTCACTTTAAAAAAAATTATAACTTCTATGACATCTCTTTCTCCAAAGAGGAGACATAAACCTGCCTTTATATCACGTATTATTATGAAATAAATATTTGCATCCTTAAACTTCATATGTTGAAGCTGTAACCCCAAAGTGTCTGTATTTGGGAATGGGGCCTTTAAGGAACTAAGGTTTAAGTAAGGTCATAAGGGTGGAGCCCTGATTGAGTAATATCAGTATTGATATGGAACGTGAGAGAACTCTCTAGCCCTCTCCCCCCACACACAAGTAACAGAAGTCACAAAAGTACATAGCAAAAAAGTGGCATAGACAAGCTGTTATGATTTGGATGAAGAATATTCCCCCAAAACTGATGTGCTCAGAGATGGGGCTTTGGAAGGTGATTGGATCATGGGGGCACTGTACTCACCAGTGGGTTCATCCTTTCATTGTCTCTGCCTCCTGTCTACCATGATACGAGCAGCTTTCCTCTGTCAGACCCTTCCACCATTCCATTTGCTGCATGTGAGCCTGCTGAACCTTGACTGAAATCTTTGAAACTGTGAGCCACAGAATATCTCTCCCCCTTTAAGTTGTCAGTGTCAAGTATTTTGTCTCAGTGACTGAGACACAAGCTAAGAAGAAAGCCCTCACCATAAATTAAATCAGCTAAAATCTTGATCTTGAACTTCTAATGTCCAAAATTACAAGAAAATAAATTTATGTTGTTTAAGGCATCTAGCCTATGATATTTTGTTATGACAGCCCAAGCACACTAATATCCAGCTGTTCTTTTATATAATTTATATATTAGTTTGGTGCTAACTCTGTACCAAACAAATTTGGTTGTTATTGATTGGTTGGATTTTACTAAAAATAAGCTACTTCTAATATTTAGATGTTGAATGTATTTTTCACACTAGGGATTATAAATACGTGGTGCTCATTCTTCCATTTTCTTTTCCTAAGTATATGGTAGACATATTACTAACTGATCACAGCACTCTTTCCTAGTGAATCTAGACCAGACCTCATAATCTTTGTCAGCACTCCAAGTAGCCTTTAGCAAATGATAAAATTAGATATTTAAATTGAAATCTATTCATCATTTCTACATTAGACTAGAAGTTCACTGAATGCTTGGATATTACCTTATTGCTTTTATATAGCTGTTATGTTTTAGATCTAAAATTTCCCCCCAAAGTCTCAAATGTTTAGAGGTAGGGCTTTGGGAAGGTGATTGTATCTTTGGGATGCTATACCCACCAATAGATTAGTCCATTGATGAGTTTGTAGCTGAATGTGCTATTAGGAGTGAGATTTGGTTGTAGGTGGGTCACTGGAAGTGTGTGTGACCTGGAAAGATCTATTCTTGTCCCTGGCTCCAGCCTCCTCCCTCCTTCTTTTCTTCCTCCTCCTCTTCCTCCTTCTTCTCCTTCTCCTCCCCCTCCCCCTCCCTTCTCCTCTTCCTTCTTCTCCTCCTCTTCATCTTCTTCCTTCTCCTCCTCCTCCTCCTTCTATCGCTCTCTTTCCCCCCTTCCCTCTTCTTCTCCCTCTGTCTCTCTCTCCTTCTCCCCCGCTCGGCCACCACTGGCTGAGCAGCTTTCTTCTAACATGCCCTTCCACCATGCCATTTCTGCTTTGGAGCCAGTCAGCCATGAACTGAACTCTCTGAAACCATGAGCCAAAAATAAATCTCTACTCCATTAAGTTGTGGATGTCAAGTGTTTTCTCCCAGAAACAGTACAGTGACTAATACAATAGCCTATAACCCTCCATATTATAGGAGGTCAGTAAATATTCAGTGAATTAAAGAAACTGCATTTTAAGAATAGACCTCCTATAAAGAAAGTTCCCTGTACAAGTGCTTTGGGCTGTGAGACAAGATCTTCACTCCACACAAATACATAGAAATTAAATAATCATGTACACTTTTAACTTTGAGTACTTATTAAGCATGAATAATGAGTCAAAATAATGATTAAATTAATAATTCATAATAATAATTCATAATTCAGAATAATGAATGGTACATTATATATTAAGTTCAGAGATAGAAAATGCAAGGACACAAAGAGTGGAAAGCCCAGTCCCTCTCCTCTAATATCTAGTTGAGATATTAGATATCACAAATATCACAACATAAGTGGAACTAAGTCACTTGCTAAGTCACTAAGTTACCCAGGCTGGGCTCGAACTTCCAATCCTCCTGACTCAGCCTCCCAGAGTGCTAGGATTATAGCTGTGTGCCACTATGCCCAGCCCTGTTCCTATCCTTACATAGCAACAGAAGAGATAGACAACTCCAAACCTACCTTAGACGCCAAAATTCTAAAAACAGACAAACTAGTCAGTTGCCTACCCTCAGAAAGGCATCTCTTAGGCTTCATCTACCTTACTGAATTAAGTCAAGAGAGTGAAATTTAAACTTTTTTACTAAGAATCAAAGTGGCCTTGATGCATTAGTGACAGTGGTGTGGAATTCCTTTCCCAAAATCCTACAATTTACACATCTCTCACCAGTATACTCAATCCAACACACTTAATAACTTGTTTCTTATTCTAAATGCTTACAGTTTTATTCACTTGTGTAATACAATTTCCCCAGAATAAGTACAGAGCTAATTGAAGAATGTAATGACTAATTTCTGAAGCCAAACAAAATGTTCATATTACCTTTAACGTTCAAGTTTATGACCAGATTATCTGATTCAGCTAGCAAGGCACCTTACACCCCAAATAACAATAAAAACCAATGAGTGGCGGAAAAGTTAATTAAGATCATGAAATATTAATTATCCTTTTTGATCTTTTCATTTAAAAAATCCATTCTCCCTCCATTTTCTCTATGTCCAAAGCTGTACTTTAGATGATATATCTCTGAATTTAAAAGGCTATAACCAGTGATATTTACAAGATAAATTTTCCTATCACACACTGAATATTTACTGAGAAACAACACACTGCCTGGTTGCTCCTCTATTATTGATACCCTGCGTATCTGGAAAGATTATAAATTTGTGCATGTAAGTCAAATTAAGTTTTAAATGTAAAATTAAAAATTTCCTTCTATTTCAAGTCTTGGGAAGTAGTGAGAGGAGATATTGTCACCAAAGAACTTTCTAAAATGAACATTTTAAATGAACTCAGAAGCTTTTCCCATAAAAGAACACTGAGCTCAAGAGTGAATCCCACATCACTAAAAACTACCTGACTGTATTTAAGAACAGATTCCAATGTTCATGTCTTTTATATTTAATTTTTTTATTTGGTGCACATATATTCTATTCATTTTTGTCAACTTCATATAGTTGTTCCTGCTGAAACTGAATAAGCAAGAGTTTATAAAAATGTGTGCATTTAAAATCTTCACTTTCCTTTTTCTTTTATGCAGACCAGATGCTACGATTGGAACCAGCAGAGGAGGTGGTTTCCATTTAATTTTTATTTGCTTTTCAGCCCACATAAAAGTTTTATTTGATGTTCTTGGTACAGTGAATGGGCAGAATATTACTAAGGAGACAAATGGGTAAAAATGGGTGAGCTAAATAGTGAGGCTGCCCCCTGATCCAGATTTTGCAATTGTAGGAGATTTGGCTTACTTGTGGGAAACTTCCGACAATGCTGTCCATAGAACAGGAGAGAGAGCAACCTAGAACCAATTCAGGCCACCAAGTTGATGAAAGAATATGAATGCCTCAATGCCCGAGACCCTGGATAAACACTGGCCCTCCCCCATGACCTCTTCAATCCAGTGACCGTATTCTAAATGCCTGTAACTCTGCCTATGAGCTTTGCTCTGCCAGTGGTAGGGCACTTGGCTGCCCTCAGGGCAGGTGAACCATGCTGGAGATTTAAAGCCCCCAGAAGAAGCCCTCAACCAATAAAAGAAGGGGATGGGTATCTGGTAGATACACACCACCTTCTTTCTTCTCAGTTGAGAGAATACTGAAGCATGTTCTATGCTGTTCTGAGCAGAGATGAATTTCAGTTGCCCAGTATTAACTGGTTTGATTCATTTTACTTTGTTGGCTCCTTCACTTTTTTCTCAATTCTCTTACTGATATTTCCTAGGCTCACCTCCCAAAATGAACTGTGCATAGTTAAATGAACCCTTATCTGGAAGTCTATTTCTAAAGGATCTCAAACAAAAGTAGGACTTCTGAATTTTGGGAGGTTCAAAAGGAAAATTCATCTGACTACTATTAATGGATTCCTAGACGAGTTGCAAGAGGACAATGATTCTGGTCCATGAGATGATGTGCCTTTATTTTTGAACAGATTTGTGAACAGTTCATATCAGTGAAAAAATTACAGAGAGAATTATAGAATTACTATAAGAAAGTTTTGAAATTGTATTGGTTAACCTTCTGACCTAAGGTCATACAAACCAACATAACAGTGAATGTACCTGTAACATCTGGGAGAAGTGATGCACAAATGCCAAGGGAACTATAAAATTCATATTTAATTAGAGAAGCAGAGATTAATGTTAGCTAAGGCCAATGAAGATAGACTTGGAGGAGAGACACTCTTCAATGAGCCTTGAAGTATAAGCCGTACTGCATTTCACCACCATTTCAAAAGAGGGGAGGAGTGGCAGTCAGGTTTGAAAATGATGAAAGAAAGCAGAAATTGTATTCAGGAAAGGTTTCTCTGTGTTAGTCAATAAAGATGAACTGTTGGCTGTGGTCATTTGAAGAAAAAAAGAGAGTCCAATGGAGACTTCTTCCAAGCAAAAGAGGCCTACAGGCTCTTCTGGGGAAAGAGCTCATTTCTCCCCCATTGATTTCTCCTTAGATATCTATTATTAGGGCTACAAAAAAGTGATATCTTATAATAAGAGTCCCTCCAAGTGCTCTGACGGTCACCATCAGGTTAGATGCAGTCTAAAATCCTGTAGGTGTTTGGGCTAATTCTGAGGAACTATGCACAGATGGTGCCACCGCTCCACACCTGCACAGAGCTACTGTGTCTGTGGTGTAGGTTCAGGAGATACCCTGTCCTCACACCCACACCACGCTTTATTAGATAGCAAGTGGAAGAACCCCAGCTCCAAGTAACTTAGGCAAAAGGGGAATTTTTTAAATGAAATTCAGAGGCAGCTCATGGAATCAAGGGAAGAGCTTATGTCCTTTGAGCAGGAGTAGAAGGGCAGTAATGAAGGCCTCAGAATAAACAGAGTTGTACATATGCTCTGGGTTTCTCCACCCCATTTGTATGGTTTTACCCAGGTTCTTCCTAATCCTATTTGGACATGGCACCACAGCAGCAAACTCACATCTTTGCTATTCTCTGACCAAGGAGAGCAAGTCCTATTTAACACCTCATGGGGAAGAGCTCAAGGGCTCTCTGGATTCATCACTGTGGCAAGGAAATAGGGACCTATAAAAGGATGATAGTCTTCATGTAGCCCACATGACTAGGATTAGAAGCAGAGCAATAGTTTCTTCCAAAAAGATGGGGAGGAAGAGGAAAACCGAACTTGAATCATACATGACTAGTGGGGGAAGTCACTGTGGTCAGGGACCTCAACTAGAATACAGGGTACAGAGAGCACAAAGAACAGACTTCTGATGAAAGAAGAGGGATTTTCAAAAGGATCCCAGGCCAAGACACGCTGTGCCAGACTGCTTTTCCTACACATATAGCAGGCTTTCTGTTAGCTAAACCATGTCCTTTTGCCACACAACTTCATTCATGTACCCCCAGGGCTGCAGTGACATGTACAGAACAATTGTCCTAATTTCCCATAAAACCCAAAGCCCAAAGCTCTTGTGCAAGAACCATGCTACCATCCAAAGTACAGCCAAGCTCCAAATCTCATCCTCTTTTATATTATCTTGAGGATGTTTTTCGTGCATATTTTGCATTTTTCATTAAGCATATTTTCTACAATTTGAATAATAAAAAAATGCAAGATGTATCATTATGATGGGTGACAATATATTTTAAGATACACACTTGCAAAGCTAAATTAAGATACACAAATATAAAACTAAAGGTGACCCCAAAATAGCAGATCCACTCGAGAAGACACTGCTTGGCTGGAGAGTGGTATCTAAATCACATGTGGTATCTGGTGATGGCTATTCACCTCATAGAACCAGAATCATTGCTGACCTTGATGTGACATCTGCAGTGGTTTACCACATTCAGTCAAACACAAATGCACCCCTACAGAGAAAATAAAAGTTCAAACTCCTTTGAGGGAGAAAGTCTTCTGCTGAATCTGCAACTTCATTAAAGTAGAAAGGGAACATTCATCTAACAGTCATCTTAAGGGACACATCAAATCAACCTCACCACCACCACCTTCAAACAGAGAAAAGGGATTCCTTCTATGGATCAGCTGAAGCCCAGATGATCTTTGAATGTCACTGCCAACTTCCAGCCTTACAGATATTTCCACACTGGCCAAATACAATTGAAAATCTTGTTTATGCTATATAGAAACTAAAGCAAATTCATTATTTGGTCCAAAAAATCACTTTCTCTCTCTGACTCCTATATAGTTCTCAATAAAACACCATTCTCCCTGTCTCTAAGCCATTATACTCTGCCTGCTGATGTCTTATTTCTCAGCTCCAGCACAGTCAGAGCCCTAGCAGGTCTTCGTCCTTGGTTTTCCTACCTATCCTTTCTTCTCAAGCCCACAGGCACATTTTTAGTGTCCTAGATTAGGAATAGCCACGTGTGGTCTGACAGACAAATCTTGCCCACCACTTGCTTTTGGTAAATAAAGTTTTACTGGAACACAGTCATATTCATTTCCATATTTTCTGTTGCTGCTTCAATGCTCCAACAGCAAAGATGAATGGTTGAGACAGATGGGCTTTCAAAGTCTTTTATTTAACAGTGCTGAGGATCAAACCCAGGGCTTCATGCATACTAAGCAAGGACTCTACTATTAAGCTACGCCTCCAGCCCTCAAGCCTAAAATATTTACTATGTGGCCTTTTATGGAAAATATTCACCTGTGCCTATCCTATTCTATTGCAACAGGTCTGCCCTGCTCTAACTTCTTTCCAGTTCCCTCTTCTTTTTAAAATATACAGTACTTACCACCCTATACAGAATTACCGGTGGATCTTACCACACATTCATATGCACATACAACCTAATTAAAAGTTGTAAAAACCTTCTCAGTGCACTAGAACCTACACTATGGTTCTAGTAATTGGACCCAGCTCACTCCTGTGAATTCTCTCACTGCCTCCCTTCACTCACCATGCCCCAGCCTCGCTGCTTCTCATTTACCTCAGGCACCAAACCCTTCAGAGGCTTTGCAACAACTGTACCCTTTTCACGCAGTGCTCTTCTCCATGCATCATCTGAGAAAGCATCTGGACGACGTCTATCATCCTTCAGGTCTCTGCTTCAATGTTCTTTCCTAAGAACTGAGCCCATCCTTTCTAAAGGATTTCTTTTTTTTTCACTTTGTTCTTTCCTGACACTCTATTCTTTTTTTTTATAGAGAGAAATTAAGCATGTATTTATTTGTTTATTGGATTGTTACCTGTCTTACTGATTACAATAGTTATAAGGGGCCAAGGATTGTATCCATTTTATCTATCACTCCACACCTGGCACTTGTCTAATAGTAAGAACCCAAAACATCTTTATGAATGAATGATCTTGCATATATTCCCCCAAAATATTCATTCTTTTTTTTGTGTGTGGGTACCGGGGGTCGACCTCAGGACCTCGTGCGCCAGCAGGTGCCCGTGCCACTGAACGATATCGCTGGCCCTTTTTTCGTATGTGGGTTCCGGGAGTCGAACTCGGGCCCTCGTGCTTGCCAGGCAGGCGCTTACGCCACTGAGCCATCTCACCAGCCCTCAAAATATTCATTCTTTAGCCCAACACAATTTACCTATTTCCTATTTCCCAGTTCTAGTTATATGCCTCACTCTACATAAACTGAGATAAGCATCATTTCCCAAATACGCACTGTACTTTTTCACTTCTGAATTTTCTTGGTCTCTCTCCACCACCACTGCCCATTTTTACTCAGAAAAATCTTTGTCTTCTAGCTTTTACTCAAACAACCATTCTAGGAAACTGTATGATAATGAAAATAATGTGAATAGTATAAATTAAAGACATTTTCTTTGTTTTCTTTTTGTGGGTACCAGGGGTCGACCTCAGGACCTCGCGTGCCAGCCAGCGCCCATGCCGCTGAGCGGTATCACAGGCCCTTTTTTCCTATGTGGGTTCCGGCAGTCGAACTCGGGCCCTTGAGCTTGTCAGGCAGGCGCTTACGCCACTTAGCCATCTCACCGGCCCCAAGACACTTTTCTTAAGAATGCTTCCTAGAACAATCTTTAATATAGTTTGATGACTTAATGCCATAATACAATTCAGTGAAAGCAATTCTACGTGGATCACACCACAATTCATTCCAAGTCTGATTACCATATAGGCTTCATTCAAGAACTAATTTTAGAGTATGGATAGATGAATTATCTGTTCTCCAGATGTTTTCTGTTAATTGCTTAGCCACAGGTTCTTTTAGTTGACTAAATTTCTTTCTTTTTTTTTTTTGATACGTTTGCAGTATATAATTAGTACATTCCTGGTGGGGAGTTGGTACATGTACATAATACATCTTGATTCTTTTTTTTTCATTGCTTTCTCCTCCCTTCTCTCCTCTCCCCTCTAATGAGTACTGACAGACACCCCTACTCCATTTCAGTAAAACTAAACTGAAAATCCAGTAAATGACATTGCTCAAAATCTGAGGAACCCAACCTGAACTCATTCCCATAAAGATACCCAACTCCTTTCAATGATATCCTTTCAATGATATCCTTTCAATGATAAGAGGGTATATTCTTATAACACTTAGGATAAGGCATTGTACCTAGGGTAAAGCAACCTGTCTACAACAGCATTTTTAATTCATAATAATAAAACCTTATCATGTGCATAGAAGCAAATGTTTCAGTATCTATTGCCTGATGCTTGAAGTTCTACATCCAAATCACTAGAGAAGACAGCAACAACATATTCCACAAAAGGTAAAAAGGAATGAGGCCATAGTACACATCTGTCATGAGTGTGCCTGTTCCCTCCCTTGTTTTATCATCATAAACAAAGTTTCACATTGCAATTGCTTCTGAACTATTTACTCATGAGTTTATCTTTCACAAGTAACCCTAGAATTTTTTACATTTCTACTAAGCCACATCCATTACTTATGCAATTGTTATTTAAGATGCAAACATAGGAATATATACATATAATTACATGCATACCTAAATTTTATTCTCCCTTTTAGGTTTATATCAAGTGGACATTTTATAGGTACAGTCTCCATGGCTTAGTTTGAGCCATCTAGAGTTCTCTTAGATCAAAAAAAGGGGGGCCAAGATAGCTTCAGCAATCTTGTGGCTCCTCCAGCTGGCAGTCATTATTGGTCAGTAATCTAAATAAGCTGATTGCCACTGATAAAGTTCTTTGGCATGAAAACATTAAGCAAACAATATTGAGCTCCATACTATGTATTAGGCTAGTTGTTACATATTAAGGATTCAGTAATTTTAAACAATTCTAACCTCTTCAAACTTACAGTGAAACCAAAAGGTTATCAAATAAGAAGTTGCATTTATTTAGTTAAGCACTGTTCTAAACACTTCCTGTGTACTGTGGCATTTAGTCCTCAAATACAAAATAAATAAACCAAAAATCACCCCAAGGAATGAACTGTTATTTATATAGACAGAATGTCATGTTTAAGGAGAAGTAACATGCCCGTAGACTCACTTCTAGCAGCAGGATTCAAACCCAGACATCCAGCTCCAAAACCACTATACTTAACCCTTCTATTTAAGACCAGCATGCTTAGCTGCATAGTTCCTGTACTTTTTAAGTCACAGTAATGCAGTTCAAGTGAACTTCACCTTTTGCAGTCTTACATAGAAACCCCAACCCCAAATACATCATTGTATTTTTTTTTTGACCTGTGGTTTTTCCATTCCTGTCCAAGTAAAAAACAAATACAAGGATAGAGGGAAATGAAATGGAAAATTCCTAGAAAGGCACAAACTGTGGAAACCAACTCAGCAAGAAATAAAATTTGAATAGATTTACAAGAAAGAGAAGGAAGTAGTAATTTTAAAACTGCTCATAAAATTCAAGCTGATATGTCTTCATTGGTGATTTCTACAATACATCTAGAGAATAATTAAAACCACTTCATTACATACTTTTCTAGATAACAGCAAGGAACACATCCCAATTTATTCTATGACACCAAATACTGAAGCAACAAATTAAAGATAAGCTGGATATCTTTTGTGTTGCAAACTATACCATCAAGGGGCCGGTGAGATAGCTCAGCAGCGTAAGTGCCTGCCTGGCAAGCGCGAGGTCCTGAGTTCGACCTCCGGTACCGACATTTAAAAAAAAAAAAAAAAAACTATACCATCAAAAAAATAAAAAACAATTTACAGAATGGGAAAAATATTTACAATACAACTAATAAAGGTCTAATACAATTAACATGTTTTTTGAAACTTACAACTCATTAATAAAGACAAGTACTCAATTTGAAAATGAGCAAAAAATTGAACAGATGTTTCTCCAAAGAAGAAATACAAATAAATAAGCAACATATGAAAAGATGTTCATCATTATCTGTCAGAAAATGCAAATAAAAACCACAATGAGTTATCACTTCACACCCACTAGGATAGTAGTTATCAGAAGGATAGACAATTAAAAGTGTTGGTGAGGATGTAGACCATTTAGAATCTCATACACTACTGTTCAGAAAACAAGATAGTACAGCCACTTTGAAAAACTGTATGGTAATTCTTCAAAAGATTAGCTATAGAGTTATCCAGCAATTTCAGTCCTAAGTATATAGTCATAAGAAATGAAACCATATGTCCACACACAAACATATTGTGACAGTTAAGACTGTCAAATTGATTGGCTTCAGAACTGACTAGCAGATTAGTAAGGCATGCTTCTGGGTGTTTCTGGGTAAGTCATAAAGGTATGACCTTGTGTCTATATCTCTACCTGACCCCTCTTCTCTGACATTATTCCTTTAATCTGCTTTCCAACCACCAAGAGCCAATCAGCTGTGCTCCACTACACCCTTCCACCATGATGTTCCTGATTTGGAGCCAGCTAACTATGAACTGAATCCTCTGCAACTGTGAACCAAATAAACCTTTCCTCTTTTAAGTTACAGATGTTGGGTATTTATTTCAGGAATGAGAAAACTGACCAATACAAATGTACACAAATATTTGTGTCCACATTATTCATAATACCCCTAAATATAGAAATAACCCAAATATCCATAAATGAATGGATAAAAAAGATGTAATATATACAGATTATGGACCATTATTCATTAATAAAAAGAGATGAAATACTGATATGCGCTACAACATGAATGAATCTTGAAAACCTTATGCTAAGTGAGAGAAGCCAGTCATAAAGGACAATATAATGTATGACTCCACTTATTTGAAATGCCCAGATTAGGCAAATCCATGGAGACAAGAAGTAGATTGATGGTGTCTAGGACTCGAGAGACTAGGGGGAAATGGACAGTGATTGTTAATGGGTATGGGTTTCTTTTGGGGTTGACAAAAATGTTCTAAAATTTATTATGGTGATGACTGCATAACTCTCAATACATACCATGAATAATTGAATTGTATATTATAAATGAGTTTATTGTATATGAATTACATTTTAAATTTTAATTATTATTTTAGTGCATATGCCACTGAGCTATATTACCAGCCCTGTGTTATTTCTTAACACTGGGATACCAGAGGACAGTTCCTTCAAGGGTCTAAGGGATATTGTATCAAACGCAGAATTCTCTACTTGTCAAAGTCATTACTCAGGTGTGAGAGTTGCATATACATCATAAAAGAGGAACTCACGTAATCCAAGAAGTCAGTGATTCGTCACAGCAGGGAGGCACACAAGGCTCCTAGGATGCTGGGGATGAGTCACAGGGTGATGGCTGGACTGCAGGCCCAGAGAACAACCAGGGCAAATGGGAAGGAAGCAGGAGAACTCATCTCCAAGCAGAGAGTACAAGAGATCACTTGAAGTGATAATCTTATAAAGAGGAGTTTGCCTTCAGGAGTTTAAGGATGAGATCAGCAAACAAGTAAAGTAAGACAATTAATAGCCCCAGAAAAAGTAAAGGGCTCTAGAATAGGAAAAACAAGCATAAATCCAGAAGGATGGAATCATAATTATTAAATCCTTCCAAGGGACCTGGTAAAACATTTTCCACTTCTCCACTCAAGTTTTGAAAAAAGTGATAGATTATAACTAAGGCATTCATATTAATGATGAAATAGTACTTCTTTTTTTCTCTCTCTTAGTAATAAAGGTTTATTTAGCTAACTTCTACCATGTGTGGTTAGAGTGAAAAGATAGCTGTGCCATCTCTGAGGAAGTGACCCTTCCCTGACTGCAAATCTTCCTATGCCTTCCTTGATCTTGGATTTCCTGTAGAAGTCTGTAGAACTATGAAAAGTGCGTTTTTGTTATAACTCTTTTCCTATCTATCTATTTATCTATCTCACTTGGCTAATGTAATTTATGATAAGAGCAAATGGTCTTTGCATCCCAGAATCAGGCAGATATTCCTCCCCAACCAGGGTAGGGCTGGACATTCCCCACCCAGCTCTATCAAATGAGAGAGCATCCAGACGTGGTGGCGCACGCCTGTAATCCCAGCACTCCGGAGGCTGAGGAAGGAGGGTTGCTGCAAGTTCGAGGCCAGCCTGGGCTACAAAGTGAGTTCTAGGCCAGCCTGAACTGCATAGTAAAACCCTGTCTCAAAAAGACAAAATAAATAAATACCAAACAAACAAACGAGAGAGCAGAAAGGGAAAATGCAGATCCATATTTGCTATTATGGTTTATACCTAGATGTCCCCTGGAAGCCTTATGCACTCATAGGTAGAGATTTGGTGAGGTGATTGGATAATATGGGATTAGTCCACTGATGAGTTTATAGCTAAATGGGGTTGGGAAGTAGTCATAAGAGGTAGATCACTGAGGGAGTGGTCTAAAATGCTATAGCTCTCGCCTTCCTCCCTTGCTGTCTCTCTCTGCTTCCTGTTTGCCATGCATGAGTTGTTTCTCCTCTACCACAGCCTTCTGCCATGCTGCCCTGTCTTGGAGCCAGCGGACTATAGACTGAAACCTCTACAAACTCTAAGCCAAAATAAACCTTTCCTTCTTCAAACTGTGGGTGTCAGGCACTGTATCTCAGTAATATTAAAGTAATTAAAGTAATTAAGACATTTGCCAATGGGATTAAGCTACATCTCCTTCGCTTGAGAGAAGCAAATGAATAGATGAATAAAGGGGCTAGAGAGCAGAGAAATCATTTAGTGGGAATCCCACCTCATGGAAGAAAGCATTAGAAGTTTCCTTCCCGACATTAATGAAGAGGAATTTCTCTAGAAATTATATCAATGTTAAAAGTGTAAGGGAGGGCTGGTGAGATGGCTCAGTGGCGTAAGCGCCTGCCTTGCAAGCGCAAGGGCCCGAGTTCGACTCCCGGATCCCACATACGAAAAAGGGGCCGGTGATATCGCTCAGCGGTACGGGTGCCTGTTGGCGCGCGAGGTCCTGAGGTCGACTCCCCGGTACCCACAAAAAAATAAAAATAAAAAAATAAAAATAAAAATAAAAGTGTAAGGGAATGCCGTTATTTATGGTAGTATTGCCAGAAAAGACTTAAGTCCCCATCTTCACAACAGAAATTTAATAGGCCTTGTTAAAATAGAGATCAATAAATGACAGTAAAAACATTATTTAGCAATAAGACACCAAAGAAATGGCTAAAAACAACTGTAAGATTTGCAAGTGGTCAACTTGGCTGGAGGGAGCTTGGGGAAGGAGATAAAGCATGGGGGCCTCCTGACATTGAGATACTGGACTTTAGGTAGTAAAGTATACTGCTGGGATTTGAAAACTATGGGTTAGGTTGAATCATATGAAATCACTGCTATTGGACCTTTTGTTACCTTAAAACTGTCAATTTCATAAGACTTATATGGAGTTTCCATAAAATTTTAACAGAAAGTTAATTTTTTAAAACTTCTCTTTTAATTAATTAAGTTTATTGGTACATTTTAGGTACACATAATGATCACATTCATCATAGGAAATTTGTTTCTGTACATGATATATCTTGATTCTTTTTTTTCCTATTTCCCTTCCCTCCCTTCAACCCCTCTTCCCCCTCCCTATTTACAAAAGATTTGTGTCCATTTTTTCCTTCCTTTCCTCATTTTCTTTTCCCTTCATTCTTTTCTCTCTCCCTCCTCCCTAGTTCCCCTTCCTATCTGAACATTTTCTTCCTATTTAATGAAAAGAGAGAGTTCCATCTTTGGGGTATATTTTCTTCCACCTTTCTAGGCTGGTTTGAATGCCACATTAAGGTGCATTATCAGTACTGATATGCACATACCTATCTGATATTTCCACAGCACCGCCATCATCTATGGCCTTGTCTTCCCCTACAATGACTGTGGCTACTTTGAGAGTACCTGCTACAGCAGTAGGCACAGAACAGACTGCTGATATTTTCCAAATGAACAAATGACATAGCTTAGTTACTAACCCTTACTGGAGGCTGCAGTCAGTCACTTGCCTTCTCAGGTATTTATAATAAACCATTAAGATTTAGGATTATTAACTTTACTCTTTTAGGATTTTAGCCAGCTTCTCCATCAAGCTCAATATTTTTCAGTTTGCAGAATTATTATATTCTGCTTTTTTAAGAAAAAGAAAAGGGGAAACCTGAAGCAGGACTTAAAGGAAAACAATCTTTCCCAGCCTCGTACAATGCCCCCTCCCTTATGACTGCAACTCCTTGCTCTGGTACAGATAAGGTTGGCAACTATGACCTGTAAACAAAGTTTATGACACTCTGTTCTCACAGAATTCATAAGCCTCTGTCTCCTTTCAAGGCTTACTTACTTTTAATTGCTTTATGTTCCTTCTGTACCCTCACTACACCCTCCCTACCCCCAGTTTCTCTCCACTAGAAAGACCAACCCCCTTAGCAAAACGTATATAAACTGGAGCCTTTCCTTTAGGGCTCACTCAGCCATTTTAAACATCATAAGGTCAAGCTGAGCTGGTGTGCACCTAAAACCTTGAAATAAAATCCTCCTGTTTCCCTGTTGGTCTCTCTGATCTCTTAGACTCTGCAACAAACCTACATTCCTATCCTTGGATTTCCAGTCCCTCACCACAGCCAGTGTTACCAGTCTGCAAGTTTTCTCAGAGGCCGGGCTCTTCTGTGGCTGCTGCATATGGCCACTTCATTACCTCTCACAGGGTATATCGCTCAGTCAGGCACCATGGTTTTGAGCATTCCACACCCATCATGCATGGTCTTCCTCCAAGTTCCTGCTTTCCTCTGAACCCTGGGGCCCAGGATCTACGCCTCACCACTACCTACAGAAAGCCAGGATCATTTTGTACAAGGCTCTGCTCACTGCTCACTACTCTCTTTTTGTTAGGGTTCACCTAAAGCATCAATTCTGCTGGTTACAACATAAAAACTACTCTGAAGAACCCTATTCGTGTGATATCTCAGGGAGTTGCAGTACCAGTGAGGAAGCACCAGTGTCCACTCGAAGGCGTAACACTGGTGGTAAGACTGTCTAGCAGTCTGTCTAGCCAGCAGGAGAGAAGCCGAGTGTGGCCCTGAGTAACTTCTGAGCATCCCTGAAATCATGTTTAGTCAAATGACCACTTGATCTAAGTGAGGAGCACTTTGGTAAGGAGAGGAACAAAGTTTCCACCTTTACCTCTCTGGGGAGTGTGGATGGGTCCCTTCTCCTCTGTGAGCCCCTGTTTCTCTTCTGTAAAAGGAAAATGTTAGTCTCAAAGGTCATACCATTTGAAAGTTTTAGGATTTTCAGTATAGACTGGGGGTCGACCTAATGTCTGGCCTAATGTTAAACAAAACATTCCACCCAAGAAACATACTGAGGGTCAAATACAGACTTTCCAGTATTGAGCAAAATGTAAACTTCCCATTTCTTTCCACAATTCTTTTAATTCACATTTATCAAGTTGTTTTTCTGTTTTTAGTTTAATGTTCTATTTCCCCAGTAGATGGCACTCCATTACAACTTTCAACTGCTTTCTGCCTACAAACTCAATTCGCAGTTCAGAAAATAATTAGCCACTGCGAATCTGACTAACTTAGCCTTGTCTGCCCTCATCTAGTATGCCGGGCTTTATGAGCCTTCCACTCCAGCTCCTAAACTCTACCGCAAGCCCTACTTATTATAGTGATCTTCCTTCTTCACTGATGTTAGACTGCATAAACTCCAAGGTTTGGCTGCCCTTCCTTTCCAGGTAAGACACAGGCCACTACAGTCCCCATCCCTACCCTTTGTAACTTCCTGCTCTCCTCCAGGACAATGAATGAACCCCCTCATTTCTCACAGCTGGGAGGGGATCCTGAAGGATGGAGAATATTATTGAGTTTTGGGTTATACTCTAAAACCATTGGGCTGAGTTAATCCTGAAGATAAATTACGTGGTCTTTTAGATTTCAAGGCATATGAGCAATTAACTTACTGGTAGCTTTATTCAGTTTGAGGTGGATCTTCGGTGACTCTTCTTCAGCTCCCTCTTGTAGAAACCTCACCCACAAGCCACCACACCAAACTTACCTCTGAAGTTCGGCTGGCCCAGATGCACCTTAGTGGCTTCCCAAGAATATGAGGGTACACATTTTAGTTTAGCTGTTTAAGTGAAGTGGTGGGGAACTAGCTATCTGACTCCATGCTAAGGTTTTCTTGGGAAAGTCTTCAGATTTTGAATGACTTTCATTTTAACCTCCAGCAATGTTTTCTCCACAGCCTGAAAATCTTGTCACGAGAACATGCAAACTAGGACAACAATGACCTCCTGAACAACAACGGCCTGTGAATGTTGTATTTAATCCCTGCCTTTAGCCCCCACAGACATGGGGGTTAAACATGTTTTTCTATTATCTTGATTTGAGCTACAGACTCTGTCTTGATTTTTTCTTTGTCACCTGAAGGCTTCTGTGAGCACTGATAGCAACTTACAGCCATAACTTTACCCATTCCTCAGTTACTCAGCTGGCAATATTACTCCAGAGAGCCAGGCCTGAAATTTAGATCTAGAATCTGGTACCAACTCTTCAACCCCAATGAGTCTCAGTTTTACTTAGTTAAAATTGGGATATCCTCCACTCTTACCCATTTTCTATGGTATTTGGTCTCCTCTGCACAAATTCAAACACCCATGACAAAGGCTGATCCTTAAAACCCATTTTTACACAAACATTGCCCTTGACTATGTTTAAAAACAGGTCCCATGATTTCAAATTTAGAAAGCAACAACAAAAATGGACAATGCATATAGCACATGCTTAGCATGTTCAAGCCGCAGCACAAAAAACAGGCAACACTGACCCAGAGAAACAAAGCAATTAAAAGTATTTAGAGAAACATATTAAGCTGTTAAAAAGCAAACAAACACAACTACTGTCTAAAATTGCTTCCCAGAATTCAATTGTATTCAAGTCTCCAGGCTGGAATCTATCAGTGGTATAGCATCAAGAAACCACCAATAAACCCCATTTGTGAGTCCTGTAATAAAACAATGCCTGTTGTGACTCCAAGAAAGAAGGCATAGGTAGTAGAGACATTACTGTCTAGAAAACTGCTAAAAAGGATTAAAATGACCCAGAAATTCCAGTTTTCTATATCAGTGAAATTTTGTCCCTTGCTGTTTTTTCCACAGGAGCACCTGAGTCAGCCCTTCATTCCTGAGGGTCTGGTTTTGTGCTAGTACTCAGATTCTGAGGTTCACAGATGCACTTCCCAGTCAGGAGAGTCCTCACCCGAGTAATGAGACAAGCTTTCTAATGAAACACTCTTTATATCCTCTGGTGTCTCTTTCATTTGCTCTGCCTCCCAGATTTTATTTATATCTCTCTGGGATAAAATTCATTCAGTCTTTTGAAAATAAAGCACATCTGTTTAACCCTGCCCCAAAGAAACTTCCACTGTCTTATTTATTTTTTAATAGCCATGTCATCTACTAATGAACACTGAACCGCAGAGATTAAACTGAGGAACTCTCTCCCCAGTTGTGCTTTAGCCATTAAACATGTGTGAACCTGTGATGATGTTGGCTTTTCTCGTGCCTGATGACTAATTGAGTTTGAGACAGTGGCTGTCAAATGCTGGAAAAGGCATAATTTATGCCAAGGATATTTTTGGTCTCTGACATACCCTGGTTCAGACAGAATAAAAGAAATCATTACTATATCAGGACTGTGACAATAGGCAATTTCTAAAAATAGAATTACCCTCCCTTTACTCACCAGTCTGTTAAATGAAAGCATTATGTTTCCAACTTTTCTTTCACCTGCTGCTCCTGGGCAGGTGACTCGCAGGTTTTCATTTGCATCTATTTCAGTGGCAATAGCTATTCCATTCCCAGTTATCATTCCCTGAGATCTTATTGACCCTGCCTCTGGGAACCATGGAAATAAGTGATGGTGTTAGTGAAGAACCAGCTGCCAGAACTGTCCCATTATTCAGATGATGCATAGCCCAGCCCAGCCCCTCGCTGAGACGAGAACTCAGAAACATTCTTGTTACCCAGGAAGGAAAGCCATTTCCAGTCCTTAACCTGATTGTCGTTGCTCTCAACGGGTACTGCAAAATGGCAGTTTGTGAATGGAAATTTTAGGCTGATATGAATGAACTGGAATTATGATACCACCTTCTGGGGGAAAAGGAAGTAATAAGACAGATTTTTAATTGTTTTAACACAGAGTGCACATGTCAGAACCAAAAAGCTGAATTCTGGTGATTATATGTTTGCCTGACTTTTATTACAGGAATATTTTAATCGATTAGCCAAATCTTAAACACTGGTATGAATCACTCTTCAAAGCCTTCTGACTTTTTGCGACACTGCTTGCTTGATTCTTCTGCTTTTTCTAGGAATTATCTCTCATAGATCTCCCTTTCATAATCTCCTCCAAGCTCCATCACTGTGCTGCATCTGGCTTGCCCCAGGTATCACTGACAAAGCACACTCCAGCCGCCGGCCCTCTGGCCAGCTCCTCAGATCAGCCTTAAGAACACAGCTCTCTCCATGCTCACCTTAGCTGTTGCTCACACTTCAGAATATTGGCTCCCACAAGATTTTTCTGATGACATATTCCTTGAGGAATACCAGAAAAAATGTGTCTAAGGGTTTAGATTAATAGGAGTGAAGAATTCAAAGGATGGGTATTGTCATCTCAGGGAAACAAAGGAAAATAATTTTCACCTCACCTCCTTTCTCTTTTATGTCCCAGTCCTCTTGTTCCCATGAGGTACCCAGTGTGTTCAAACTGCATCCACAATTCTCCAGCCCCTCAGTGTTGTTTCCTTCCCTATGAAGGGCCCCTCTCTGTTCTCTTTCCCAACCAAATCTGCTCAGGACATCCATCAATAAGAATCAGGCAAAGATCAGCTTGTGACCCTAAGCTGTAAGAGAAACAAATTCAAACATACTTCCAAAAGGAATTTACATAGTAGATGAAAAGTTCAAAGAGCAAACTAATTTCAGGGATAGATGGATCCAGTGTTGAGGCACCATCTTTAGAAATCCCTTTTCAGCTCTGTCTCTTTGGTCTCAACTTCATTTCAAGGGACAGTCTTTTTCTGTGACGACAAAGAGGACCACCAGCAGCTCTAGTGCACTTAATCCTCACAGCTGCTAGTCCCAGTGAGACAAGAGCATCCATTTTCCCAATTCCAATAAAAATCTCAGGGTAGGCTCCAATTGGCCTAGCTTAGTAATAAACCATCCCGTTTATTATGTCCAGGTGGACTGTGTATTCTAATTAGTCTTAGGTCAGATATCTATCATAGGGCCGGTGAGATGGCTCAGCGGCTTAAGCGCCTGCCCGGCAAGCGCGAGGGCCCGAGTTCGACTCCCGGAACCCACATACGAAAAAAGGGGCCGGTGATATCGCTCAGCGGCACGGGCGCCTGCTGGCGCGCGAGGTCCTGAGGTCGACACCCCCAGTACCTACAAAAAAAAAAAAAAAAAAAAAGATATCTATCATAAACACTTAGGACAGGCTGCCCATTGACATAGAGGTTCTCTTACAGAAGCAGGTAGACTAAGAGACGTGCTTAACAAGCACAACTATATGTATGATAACAGCCCATTGTACTAATTTAAATCCTTCAGCCTAAATAAGTATGTGCATAATGGAGATATTTCTGATATTAATAACAAGATAATAGGAATCAGGGTCTTTTAGAACCTTTCTAATCATATTTCCTGCGTGTGGCTATTGATTGCAAACATGTTTAACTCCTTCAAAATGTTATTATAGTCATGATATGAAAAGTATTCATATTGGAATGATCCTTGCCCAGGCCTTATTCTCTAAAGCAATGGAATTCAAATTTGTTTTTAAGTACCAGGACTTTTCATCAAATAAAATTGTATGTGAAATTCCAAAATATAAAATAGATTAAAATGAGCTACTCTACTGACAACTGAGATTTGGAGGTTAGTTAGAATAAAGGGGTAGACACGAATATGGGACCTCCGCCTCTCTCCCACTTGGTGCTCCATGGAAGGGAATACATCAGTGGAACTCTTGGGGCTCCTGGAAGAACAGTTTGAAACTAACAGATCTGACACTCTGGGCACCAAGCTCTTGACTATAGATGTTAGTTACACCTATCTAACTCAGTTTTCTTACCATAACCAAATATGAAGGAATTCACTTAAAGTAACGAATGTATTAAGGCACTATATTTAAATAACAGTAACACAAGAAGCAAATTTAACTGCATCACAATCTGAAGTCAAATCTATGTTTTGATTTATTCTTGTCAGCCACTTCTAGCAATTGTCTGTATGAATATTCAATTTTAAAATATTTGTAATAGTAGTTATATATATATATTCTAAACTTTACATTAGCATATACTATGTATGTTTTGCTCCTTATTGTCTCTTTCTGTTCTCCTTCTGCCACTAAATAACCACTACTGACAGCCTCTTTTCTATCATTCTAGACCTCTATGCTTGTACAAACATATAGATATATAGATTTAGATATAAAAATTATTATATAGGAGCTATTTCTCTACATCTTACCTTTCTCACTTTGGAAATCCCTCCGGCTGAACCAGTATGGAACTGATTTATTCTTCTATATAGCCTCATAACAGTCCATGGTTATGGACATGCCAAAATATATTGAATCATTTCCTACCAATAGTTATCAAAGCTACTTCAACTTTTTTGGGTTTTATTGTTTTATTTGTTTATTTTGTTTGGTTTTACTGTTACAACAATATAGCAACAAACATTTTTGTACATATATCATTAGCTACTGGTAATAGTCCCAGATATAAAATGGCTAAATAAAAATATACACATACTTACGTTTTGACATTAGCAGGCTATTTTTTCAAAAGTATTGCAATTCACATTTTCACAAGCAATGATTAAGAGTACTTTTCCTTATATACCCACAAATACTGATTATTTTCATTCTTTATAAGTTTTTGCATTGTTCATAATTCCTTTTTATTTCCAGCACTGGGGATGGAACCCAGAGCTTTCACACTGGGCTACTTCCCCAGCCCTTTTTATTTTTTATTTTGAAACAGAGTCTTGCTAAATTGCCCAGATGGAACTCAAATTCACAATCTTCCTGCCTCTGCCTCCTAAAGTTCTGGGATTACAGGCATGTGCCGCACACTCAGCTAGAACATGATCCCTTGTAGTGAGTGTCTTTATGAAGAACACAAATGGTTTTCCATCATTACTTTTGACATTTACTTCACTGATAGTAAGGTTGAGCATTCTTTCATTGTAATGAGAATTTCTATTTCTTCTTCTGTTAATTGTCAATTCATGTCATTGTACATTGTTCTATTGATTTGTCTTTTTAGTGAGGATTTTGTCACACAACTTTTATATTACAGATACTTTTTTCTGCAGGAGATTATTTGAATCAAAAGTTTATTTAACCTTCCAGGAATGGATAAAAAAGATGTGGTATTTTTATACAATGGAGTACTACTCAGCTATAAAGAAGGATAAACTTGAGGCTTTTATAGGTAAATGGATGCAACTTGAGACCATACTCGTAAGTGAAATAAATCAGACTTGTATGTGTAAACATTGTTTTGTCTCCCTAGTGTAAAAACATGAAAGAGTAAATAACATCCAAAATGTACAATAGATATCGTGAAAGTGAAAAGGGAAGAAACTGCTCAAAAGGAAAGACCAACTGGGATGGGGGAAAGGAGAAAAGAAAGAAGGGAAAAGAATATATATATATTCTTTGTATATATATATATATATATACTTTGTATATATATATATATAATGTATATATATACACACACACACACACACACATACACACACGAGATAGATAATTATACTACTAATCTCTATTAGTTCATTGAAAAGAAGTTTTGCTTACATTGTATGATCAATTTTTCATGCCTATATCTTGTAATCTGAGCAACTACTTTGAAGATAACAATACACAATATATTAACCATTGTTAATCGCCTATTATCTTGTTTTGAAATTCTGTGTCTTTGTTTTTATTGTTTTCTCTTTTTAAAATAAAGGAAGTTTTTTAATTTAAAAAAAATTAAAATTTTATTTAACCTTCCAAAGAATAGTTGAGAACAGACATGGTATACAATGAAGTATGTGGAATTTATATTGTTTATTAGATAATTTGAAAGTCAAACACAAATACAGGATTACTGTTACGGACTAAAATGTCTGTGTTGGTTAGAAGTCATATGCTGAAATTTAATTCCCAGTGTGATGACATGGGAGACAGGACCTCTGGGAGGTAATTATATTGTGAGGGTAGATCCCTCATGCCTGGGATTTGTGCCCTTATAAAAGAGACCCCAGAGAGCTCTCTCAGCTTCTTCTGCCGCAGGAGGACACAACAGTAATTTGGCTGTTTGCAACCTGGAATAAGGCCCTCATCAGAACTGACTGTGCTGGCGCCCTGATCTCAGACTTCTGTGCTCTAGAACAGGGAAAAATAAATTTCTGCTGCTTATAAGCCACCAAGTCTATGGCTTTTGGTTTCAATGGCCTGAATTAAGACGTGATTAAGACAGTATAGTCTTTAGATGCCAGTGCAGCACAGCTCAGGAATTAACTGTCAACTCTTAACAGGGAAGGTGCTAATAAATCAGCAAATGTATCACTAAGCGATGGGGAGGTCGCTGTCCCAACACCATGGAGAGATGTTCTCACATCATGTCTCTCACACAGGTACTTTTGTCTTTTCTTCCAGAAACCAAATGAAATGTTTGAGAAAAGTCTCAGAGAAACTTTGTAACCCAAAGATCCAGTGATCTATAAGCTTATCCACAGGAAGCATGAGTGAGAGATATGCCGCAGTGAAAAAGAACACTTAACAAACTACAGAAAACAAGACAAGTTGCCTAAATAAGACAAGTTGCCTAATTTCTTCTTGACCAACTAATCAACTCCCACCTAAACTCAGGACTGCACTCTAACAGATGGCCCAGTATCTCTTGGCTCTGTGAATTTCCCTGGTAATGCGTCTGCTCCATTAGCAAGTAGCTGGTGCAGATTCCCCAATAACACCCTTGCCCCAGCTCCACCCTTGACCACAGCAATTCCCATTTCTTCAACTGAACACCAAGCTGATTGCACCAGCCTGACACAGTCAACAATCCTTTTGTGTAACCAAAAGGGCAAAATGGATCTTTAAAAATTAGACTTTTTTCCCTTTAGAGAGAGGCTGATTCTCCAACTTCTTCATGTTGCATAAACCACAACCCTCCTCTCCCTGCTCAGAAGAACAGACAAACAACTGCTGTCAAAAAACTAGGGTATCTAGGGCCGGTGAGATGGCTCAGCGGCTTAAGTGCCTGCCCGGCAAGTGCGAGGGCCCGAGTTCGACTCCCGGAACCCACATACAAAAGAGGGGCCGGTGATATCGCTCAGCGGCACGGGCGCCTGCTGGCGTGCAAGGTCCTGAGGTCGACCCCCCGGTACCCACAAAAAAAAAAAAAAAAAGAAACTAGGGTATCTGTCTGAAAGGAACATGGAGGTTCTGGCTCCCAAAGGCCAAAGTCTTGGATGTTTCCACAGAGAGAGAGGGAGCCGAAAATGGCTGGGGACGAAATAGCATGAATTTTCCTTGTCTTTTGTCTCATTGTATTCCTCCCCCCTTCTCCCTCAAAATAAGAGCCCTTGCATACCTGCACAAGGTGAGACAGAGATTTGAGGCAAAGGCCTTTCTGTCTTCTTCAGAGTTGGCTTTGAATAAACTTTTTTGTTTTCCACCAGAATAAGTTTTCTCCCATGTTCTTGGGGAATGACAGACAGTGTGGACCTTAGTGGCTGGTAACACTTAAAGCTAAGCAATACTGAGAGCTAAATCTATACACACCCCTGCCCAGCAGTTCAGTGAGTCAACAACTCTTCTGGTCTGCAGCTTCTTTCTCCTGGGAACTGATCCCACTGGTCCATTTGGACCTCAAGTATGGCAGCCTGGACGTCAGAGTTGGCTGAGCCTGGGGACATCTCTGCATTCAAAACTTTGTGTGGACTCTAATCTTTGGTGACTATGGGCTCTCTCTGGTTTCTCTCAGGGAAGGCACAGGGTCTGCACAATCCCCTAACGTTTTTATTAGAACAATAGCATCTTGAGATGCTAACTGATTACAACAGGTGAGAAGAAACTAAATGAGTTTGAAAAATTCACCCTCAAGGGAGATTCACAATTCCCACTGGGATCTCAAAAAGTCTGTGAAATCCTGCCATAAACCTGCAGGTGACCCCACTTGCCTATATTTCATCCGGTGATTCCCAAATCTACGTGGCACTTCTGTCTCCCCCAGGACACCTGTGGACCTCAGATCACGCAATGGTATCCTAAGAACCCAATTTGGAAAATTGGGGTGGCCAGAGAGTGAATAGGCCAGGGTGGTCATCTAATTACACCTCTAGCCTGCCTCGTGCAAGTCACTTCGCCTCTTGGGACATCAATTTCTTCATCCATAAAATGGGAGAGTTATGGTTTAGATCTAAAATGTCCTCCAAAAGCCTCATTTCAGAGGTGGGACTTTGGAAGGTGACTGGATTATGGGGTGCTATACTCATCAATGAGTTAATCCATTGATAAGTTCATAGCTGAATTGCTGTTAGCAGTGGGGCCTAGTCAGAAGATGCAAGTCATTGGTGGGGGCACATATAACCTGAAAGAATGTTTTCTTTTCCCCTATTTTCCTCTCTCTCTCTCTTTCTCTCTTTCTGCTACCTACTTGCCATGGGGTAAGCAGTGTTCTTCTCCCATGTTCTTCTACCATGTTGTTTCTACCTTGAAGCCAGCCAATCATGGGCTGAATCTACTAAAACTATGAGCCAAAATAAACCTCTCTTCCTTTAATTTGTGAGTGTCAGGTATTTTGTCCCAGCAGTGGGAAAACTGGCTAATACAGAAAATTGGTGCTAGAGAAGTGGGGTTATTGCTGTGATTCTACCTGAGCATGTGGTTCAGAAGACTTTGGAACTGGTTTGTAGGAGGCTTCTATCCAAATTTCAGAAGAAGACATTGGAGATGTGGGCCAGAAGAGCTCTAGAATGTGATAAGATCTTGATGGGTAATTCTAATCACAATTCAGAGGATCATAATGATGATAGGAATTCTGACAGTGACAATCAGGCTCATAAAGTTTCATTTGGGAAAAAGAATTCTGTTAGAAACAGAACTGGAAACGATGCATGTTACGTTGGTTCTAGCAAAGAACTTGTCTACATTTTGCCCATGTCCTAAGACTTTTTGTGAGGCTGAACTTAAAGGAAGTGGGCTAATCTGGCAAAAAAAAAAAAAAAATTCAAGACAACCCTACATTCATGCTGTGGCATGGGTACTACTGGCTCACTTTTAGCCAGATCTACAGAGAGAATAGCGATCAAAAATAGAGCTGAATGATTTGAAGAATTTTCAGCTTGGCCAGAAAGGAAGCACATATAAAATTGGGCCCAAGGACAGCATGGGTGCTGAAAAGTTTAGCATTAAAAAGAAGCCAAGGATTGCACATCAAGACAATACAAAAGATGCCTTGAGGCATCTTCAGAAATGCCCAGACCCAACGCATCATAAACTCAAGAGCATAAAGGGGTAAACCCCTTTGAAAAAGTTTGGTTCGAGAAGAAACCCTGCTAATTCAGGGCAAACTAGGGAAGTGTTTCCCCCAAATTCAGCCATACAGATACTTAGAGGATGCTGCATCCACAGTCCAAAAAGGCCAGGCTACTATTTAGGCCAGAGGCAGACCTTGGCATCATCCATAAAGTGCTGGTTTTGTTGCAGAATGCAAAAGTTATGCAGTCACAGAGGCTTCTATGGAGATTTCAGAAGAAGACCTAGAGATCAGGCAAAAACGTGTGACAGGGTCACAGTTCCTGCCAGGAGTTCCTGAGAGGGCAATGTCTAACACCATAAAAGCAAACCTGATGGTATAATGGAGATTCCCAAAAGTTGAAGATGCCAAGAATATGAAATGTCAGCTGAGGAAAGCTACAGGCAGTGAGCACAGCCAACTCAAGAGAGAGTTTGTGTGGGCTGCAACCTGCAAGTTGAGGTAAGGCTGCCCAAGTGCTTTAAAGTCCACATCTCACCACAACCTGCCCTGCAAGCTGAATGTTTAGCTATAGAACTTAATGTTTGCCCCATTTGTTTTTGGTCTTGCTTTGAACCAATTCCTTTCTATTCCTCCCCTTAGAATAGGAATGTTTACTCTGTCCCATTGTATATTAGAAGTATTTAACATTTGACTTTCACAGGAACTTGCACCTAAAAGTTTGCCTTGAGTCTCAGAAAGTCTCAGAAAGTCTCCAGACTTGTACTTTTCAGCACTACTGAAACTGTTAAGACTTTGGTAACTCTTAGAAATGGACTAAATGTATTTTTTATAATGAGACAGATATGAGCCTTTTAAGGGACAGGGACTGAATGTTATGGTTTAGGTCTAAAATGTCCTTCAAAAGTCTCATGTTCACAGATGGAACTTTTGAAGGTGACTAGATCATGAAACTGCTATATCAATCTGTGGATTAATCCACTGATGAGTTCATAGCTGAATACGCTTTTAGGAAGTGGGGCCCGGTCAGAAGATGCAGGTCACTGGAGACATAACCTAGAAGGATGTACTCTTCACCCCAGATCTCTCTCTCTCTCTCCCTCTCTCTCTCTCTCTCCATCTGTCTCTCTCTGTCTCTCTCTCTGTCTCTCTCTCTCTCTCTGTCTCTCTGTCTCTCCATCACCCCCACCCTTCCTCTCTCTTTGATTCCTGGCTGCCATTAGATGAGCATCTGTCATCCTCCTCCATGCCCTTCCTTCATGCTGTTTCTACTTGGGAGCCACCCAATCATGGACTAAACCCACTAAAACCACAAGCCAAAATAAACCTCTCCTTTAATTTGTGGGTGCCAAGTAACTTGTCCCAGCAATGAGAAAGCTATACAAGGGGTTAGACAAGTATTATTTTCAAATTGCTCCTGAAGGAATCCTAAATTGTCCATAGAGCTGCCTTAGAAACATCCTGAAGGGGTGAGGGGGAAAGAGGATCTTCTTGGAGTCCTCCAGACCCCCTCACTCTTAACTAGCATAGCCTTAGCTTTGTTTTGTATATAAAAAAGTTTCATCATAAGATATCATTTAAAATTTTTCTTTTGAAAGAGAAAGAGGTAGGAACAGGGTGGAAGATGGGAAGAAGACTGTGACGGTGCAAACTTCTGTTTTGTTCTTCCTAACAGTACTCCTGCATTATTGTCTGTCACTCCCAACATTGACATCTATTTAGCCACTCCCACCCCACCTCTTTGCCATCCAAAGTGATATAGTCTAACACCCCAGTACCATCACCAAACCACTATTTCACAAAGAGAGGCACATGGATTCCCCAGGTGCTTTTTAAAATGTGGATTCCTAGGCTCTGCTTCAGACCTATTGAATCAGAATTGGAGGTGAGTGGACTGAGGATCTGCTTTTGAACAAAGGCTCTGAGTAATTCTTAGGTTCTCTGAAAACTGAGACCCACTGCCTGGGTCTTGGGAGCTTGGGATCTCTACCACACTAGGCCTTTGACCACCCCATCCTCTGTGAGACATTCTTCTGCCTCAGTGGTAGGAGAGAGTACAACCCCTACTACAAATGTGGTACATGGGCTGGAGGAAAATTTCATAAGCAAACTCAGAGGATACTAAGGGTGACTGGCAATCATGGACACAGCTGAGAGAAAATCATGGTGAAATCTCCAAGGAGAGTCTCTAAATCCCAACTTTCCATTTCCTTCAGAAACCCTAAGAAGCAGCTTCTGGTAAATCCATCTTAGTGATTCCAGGGGCCTAGCATTTCCCTCACTCCTTCCTCCCACGTCACATAAAACATGTGACTGAGAGCGTGTGCTATGAAGGCAGACAGACCTGGGGTTCAATGCTGGCTCTGCACTTCCCACACTGGTAAGATTAAATCACTTTCTAAGCTGAGGGTGGGTAAGCGCACTTGGGGATAAAAGTAATAGAGCCTGCCTGCCAAATGAGATGATTACAAAGGTTCAATCAAGCAGTGACTAAGCAGCCCTTAGCTCTGGGCTTTGTACATATATATTGTAATTTTGATTATATGCTACAGACTTCTAACAATGCATTTCCAAATTCATGGAATTCAAAACTTTCCTACATGTTCATAAGTACATAACTGAAGTTCTAAAAGAAGATAAAGAACCTGCAAGAGGTGAAACACAGGAACTGTTCTCATTTTTGCCATATAAATTAGGGAGACTGGAGTGCCTTTTATACTACTTCATATACAATTCAGAGCCAGAAGAGACATACTGTTCTGCTAGTGGAATATATAACACAAAGCTTAAAGACAGCACAATGAACTGCTTCTCGTTTACAGGAAAAAGTATATTCAGAATTCCAAGATGAACTAGAAGAAAACACAGAAAGGAATCAAAGACAGTTTCTGAAAAGGCATTCACATCTCTGTAGTGGGACATGCCTTCCCCCATTTCCTTGGGTCTCCTTCTACTTGGTCACAATATCACTCCCTGCATGTGTCCTTGTCCCACCTTCTGGCTTCTGGTTCTAAAAGTTAAAGGGCCCCAGAGTCACCTGGAGGGACAGTTAAACACAGATTTCTGAACAACCACCATTACCACCATACACAGTGGTTCCTGTTTAACAGATCAGAGGACAGCCTGAGAATTTGCATTCTCCTAAATTCCCAATGATGCTGTTGCTGGGCTAGGACATTGTTTTGAACATCCTCCAAACACCATCTTTCTGAGTTATTTAACCTTTGTTGTATCAGGTGCCTTTTCTATGATTTGGGGATAAGAACACTTACCTCCTAGGGCTCTTGTTGTAAGAGCAAAGTTACCAGATAGCAAACTTATAGAAATTTCATAGCAGAAATTAGAAATCAATTAGTAGCTTCTGCCTAAGCTCATGCTGCCTGTCATATAATTAGACCCAGTGAGTCTTGACTGTCTGTGTCCAGCTGCAGCTTCTAGATAGTGTGCAAGGTCAGCCTGACTGAGTCCAGTTGTGATGTCTGTATTTTCCTCCCCAAAAGGATATGTTGATAGTTTCCAGCTTGCTCCAAGGACTTTGGGCCTGGAGCAGACCCACCTGCTCAAGGACACATTGAACTTTACCTGCTAAAGACTAGCGTTTCAGATGATGCTGCTGATCCTGATGCCTGGGTAAACACTGCCTTTCCTGCTACCCAGCCAGATTGGGACTCTAACACTGAAGCAGGCTGTAATGCTTTGACCGAGTTTGGGAAAGCCTTCCTGGCAGGAATAAAAGTGGGGGGGAAGTCCATCAATGTGTCCAAAATTGCTGAAATTTCTCAAGAATCCAATGAAAGTCCTATGAAATTTTATGAGAGACTATGTGAAGCCTACCGAACTTACTCCCCATTTGATCCTGAGGCTCCCCAAAATCAACAGATGGTGAATTTGGTTTTTGTGTCACAGTGTGCCTCTGACATTTGGAGGAAAATTCAAAAGGTCGCTGGGTTTGCTGGCATGAATGCCACTCAGTTGCTCCAGATAGCTCAAAAGGTTTTTATAAACCAGGAAAGGGAGGAAAAGAAGGGACATAAACGTAATCAGACTGCCTTCCTGGCTGCAATCTTGGGAAAGCCACTTCCAGAGGGATTCCTAACAAGTCAGCTATGTAACCAGGACCAAAGCAATAAAACCTCACAGGGCCCTCAATCCAAAACGGGCAGTCGTCCGTCCACTTTCACCCCAAGCCAATGCACCCAATGCAAACAATTTGGACACTGGAAAGAAAAATGCCCCCTCCACCTGAAGGACCAGCAGACTTCTGAGGCATTGAACTTGCCTCCACCTGATCCCCTGCTCTCACTTTTTGATGGCACCAAATAGGCTGGACCAGGGTCCATTTGACTAGGACCCTGGGAGCCCATGGTCACAATGAAAATCAGGGAAGAAACAATGATTTTTATGGTAGATAGAGGGGCCAAAACTCCATCGTCATCCAAACTGATGCCACTTTGACTTCTCGGCAAATTCAGAATAGAGGCTACTGGCATTCCCACTGAAAAGAAGTTTTGCCAAAGCAGATCTTGTAAGCTTGGAGAACGTTTCATCAAACATGAATTTTTATATATGCCTGAATGCCCCCATTCCCTTGCTGGGCTGAGACCTCCTGTCAAAGTTAGGAGCGACTATTTCTTTTGCTCCCAATCGGCCTGCCACCCTCACCCTTGGGTCTCCGATTCCAGACCTAATATTGACTTTGACTGTGCCCCGAGAAGAAGAGTGACATTTCTATCAAACGGAAACGCCCAAAGACTATAACCCTGAGGTTCTCAAAACCATGTTTCCAGTTGTCTGGATGGAAAACTCACCTCTGGGGCTAGCAGTTAATCATGCCCCCTTGATAATTGGACTTAATCCAGGAGCCACTCCCATTGCCATCAAGCAGTATCCCATGTCTTGTGAAGCCCATCTCAGGATCCAGACTGAAACAAGCCGGAATTCTAGTAGACTCCCAGTCACCCTGGAACACTCCACTGCTGCCAGTTTAAAAGCCTCACAGGGACTATCAGCCAGTACAAGATCTCTGTGCCATTAATGCAGCTACAATAACTTTATATCCAACGGTCCCCAACCCATACACCATCCTGGGCCGGTTCCCTCATGATGTTGCCTGGTTCTCATGTCTGGATATAAAGGATGCATTCTTCTGCCTGTGAATGGCACCTGCCAGCCAGCTTCTTTTCACCTTTGAATGGGAGAACCCTGACACAGGACAAAAGGGGCAACTCACATGGACCCACCTCCCTCAAGAGTTCAGGAATTCTCCCACACTGTTCAGGGAAGCCTAGGCAGCCAATCTAGCCAAGTTTCTTCATGGGAGATTTCACTGCACACTTTTGTAGTATGTGGACGATATCCTAATTGGAAGCCCTACAAAAGAGGACTATTGGAGAGGGACTCGGGCCATCCTCCACCATTTGTGTGACACTGGGTACAAAGTCTCCTGGAAAGAGGCTCAAATCTGTAAGCAGAAAGTCAGATATCTAGGGTTTGACTTAGAAAAAGGGCTCCAACACCTGGGCTCCAACACCTTCCTTCCAGAAAGGAAGGAAGTCATTTGCTCCATGCTGTGGCTTGACTGTAAAAGGGAACTCAGAGAGTTTCTAGGGCTAGCTGGATTCTGTCAGATTTGGATACCTGGGTACACTGAAAAAGCAGGCTGCTTTATGACATGTTGAAAAAGCCCACAACTGAAAGAGAAGTAATAAATTGGACTTTGGGAGAAACTGAGTCATTTGAACAGATCAAAAGGCCTTTGGCCTCAGCTCCAGTTTTAGGAATTCCAGATGTGACTTGTCCTTTCAAACTGTTTGTGGACGAAAGACAACATGTTGCCTCAGGTGTCCTACCTCAAACAGTGGGACCCTGGGAAAGGCCAGTTGCCTACCTGTCCAAGACTCCACATTCAATATCTGAAGGCTGGCCTCCCTGTTTGCAAGCACTTGCAGCAACTGCCCTCCTGATTAAAGAGGCAGACAAATTGACTTTGGGATAACACCTGACTGTCTAGGTGCCGCGCACTTTTCATGAGCTCCTCAACTGTCAGGGACATCATTGGCTCTCAAACAGCCAGATCACTCAGTACCAAGGACTGCTTGTCAGAAATCCCCAAAAGCTCTGAACCCAGCCACTTATTTACTCACAGAGCTCAGACGGCCCAACCACGATTGCCTTGCATTGTCAGATGAGTTTTTGCTAGTCTGCCTTACCTTCACATGGAGACTTTAGCAGATGCTGAGTACACCCTGCTCACAGATGGAAGTAGCTCTGTTAAAGATGGACAACGTAGGGCCGACTATGTTGTTGTAACCACTGAAGAGGTGCTCTTAGCTGGACCTCTTCCTCAAAATTGGTCAGCTCAATGAGCCGAGCTCTGGGCACTCATACGGGCCCTCAGTTGGGCAAAGGACAAAAAAGTTAATATTTACACAGATTCCTGGTATGCCTTCACTATAGTCCATGTCCATGGGATATTATACAAAGAATGTGGACTTCTGACAGCTGAAGGAAAACAAATCAAGAACAAGCATGAAATCTCTCAACTCCTGACTGCAATTTGGAAACCTGAAAATGTTGCCATTATCCATTGCAAAGGACACCAAAAAGTAAAGGTCACTGTTACTCTTGGCAATCATAAAGCAGATGAGACCACCAAGCTGGCAGCTGAAGCCTCAACTTGGAAAGACAATGATTTGGTCCAAAATTTAGAAGCCTTATATGGGATCCCACCAAAAACTGTTCTTAGCTTGCACCGAGCTCCCCTCCATTATACTGAAGAAGAAATAAAATGGGCAAAACAGGAAGGGGCTAATATGGGCCCAAATGGCATCTGGACTCTACCAAACAATCAAATGATCTTTCCAAAGGACCTAACCTACACCTGGATTAAACATCACCATGACATCACCCATGGAGGAAAGACTGCTATGGCCCAGCTTCTGGGTTGCTATTATTACATTCCACAATTGACATCAATTTGTGCAGCTGTCATCAAAAGGTGCCAATCTGTGCAAGGACTGAGGCCTTAACAGGCTCCCAACCACCACCCAGGATCCAACATATGGGACTTTCTCCTTTTGAAGATCTTCAAAGAGACTACTGAAATTAAGCCATGCTGGGGCTACAAATATTTGTTGGTCCTTGTTTGCCCTTATTCTGGCTGGCCCAAGGCATTCTCTACAAAGACTGAAAAGGCCTCTGAAGAATGGAATCTTATTAAGAGAAATAAATCCCCAATATGGATTACCTCTGACTATGGGCAGTGACAATGGGCCATCATTTACAGCAGAAGTGACTCAAAAATTAGCCAAGGAACTAAAAATTAAATGGAATCTCCACACTGCTTATAGGCCCCAGAGCTCTGGTAAAGTAGAGCAAATGAACAGAACCCTAAAGTCAATACTGACAAAGTATTATCAAGAAACTCAGATACCATGGATGGACTTGTTGCCTATAGTCCTCCTAAAAGGTAGGACTTCACCAGGACCCACTAGATATACCCATTTCAAAATCTTATTTGGGAGGCCCCACCAGAAATTAAGGGCCTCCAATTGGACCTATGCCAGTTGGGAAATATCACCTTGCAAGAACGACTTATTCAGTTAGTGAAAACTTTCTCCCAGATACATGAAAACATAGCAGAGAGAGCACCCATACCTACTGATACACCTGCACACACACACAGTCCAGGTGATATGGTTTGGGTTAAAGATTGGAAAAAGGATCCTCTGTCCCCGATTTGGAAAGGTCCTTATTTAATTATATTGACCACTCCCATCACAGTAAAAGTGGCAGAGATCCAGCCTTGGATTCATCACTCCAGGATCAAGCAGGCTCATCCTGACGAATGCTGGAAAGCCTGTCCTGATGAAACACACCCTTTGAAGACCACCCTGAAGAGACAATGCACTCAAAGCCCTGCCCTTGCCACTCCAGAAGCTGGTGGGTCTACACATGGCTGAAGATTGAACAGACATTGTGCACTGGAGTACCTGTCCTAATTGACTCATGTTTTGTTACCCAGTCTGGATATTAGTCCCCCTACTCTTATTTATCTTGGTGTTAGCCACAGGACTCTGGGCTGTATCTCCAAAGGACTGGACAGTCTCTTACAAAATTGCTCTTACTCTCTTTTATATTGGTGTAACTGTTCTGATAATTACTTTGCTTTGTTTTTCTACAGTTTAATTTCAATGTACTGTAATTCAGTCAAGTTCTTCATCTTTTTCCTCCTGTTAATCTTGATATTTGCTGTTGCATTTTAGACTGTGTCTCCACGAGATTGGAGAGTTCCACAAAAAGTTACTTTTATCCTTTTCTATATTGTGGTTGTTGGACTAATACCCTTAACTGTTTAAGATGATTTTTCCCTGGATTATATGTATTAACATCCCAGGAATATATGGAAATTCAGGACATTGGGAATTTCAAATTCAGGTTTATGGCATGAACCCTGTCATAGTTATTAATCAGACTAAGTGGGATCCCTCACAGCCTACAGTGAATCTTTATTTTGATGCATGTCCAGTTCAGGCTGCAACTCCAAATTGGGAAAATTGTCACTATTCTTCACGATGTGGAGGATTAAATTGGGAACAAGAATATCGTGCAAATAAAAATTATAAATTTCCCAGAATGGAGACAAACCAAAAGATATTGTTTTACAATATCTTTGCCCTAGATAGGACTGTGTCATAGACTGGGACGGATCCAAAGATAGCCTATTAACTCAGCTACCCTTCAGTCCAACCTGCTTACCAGGAACTTGCAACCCCTTGCAGTATACTGTTCCAGATCCTTCCCATCGGGACTAGTCATCAGGTCATCAGATAAAGGTCCAGGTAGATGGACGAGGACAAGACCCATGGCTTGTTTTAAAATTCATAAAGTTCTGGTCACCTCCGGCAGCCCCATCTCACATTAGGATTCCTTCCCCCAAACATCCAATATTTCCATTGGCCCCTGCACCTGTTACAAATCACACAGAACCTCCAACTCCTGATCTCCTGCATCTGGTCCATGGCACCCATTGGTTCCTCCAAGCTGTAAACCTAGAGCTGGACAAAGACTGTTGGCTCTGTGTTTCTCTTTCTGTTCTTTCCTATCAAGCTCTAGGCCTAACTCAAAATAATTCTAAACTCAATGCTACTAATACTCCTGACTGTCTACTTCAACCTTATCCCACGACAGTGTGGGGAAACACTTCCTGCTTCCTGGGCTCCACAAAGGGCCAAAATGTCTCTGCTGATTGCTTAGATATATTAACTGTCACCACAGTTTCTCTGGCTGCTCCCCTTGGAACTTTCTTTGTTTGTTCTGATGGGATACACCAAGTATTTGATAGCACCAAGATAATAAGTATTTGTGCACTTGCTTTTCTGGTACCCAACCTCTCTGTCTATCCTGGTCGACAAGATCCTGCTCATGCTCATCAGTCACATCAAAAATGTGACCCCATGATATTGGACATACTAGTGGGAATAGCAATAACAGGGAGTCTGACACTCAGTGCTACAGCCATGGGTATAGGTCTACTCACAGTTAAGTGCTCAGATAGCTGGAGATTTTGCCAACATACAAACCTCAATAGATACATTACAGGATCAAATAGATTCTTTAGCTGCAGTTGTCCTCCAGAATCGAAGAGCCTTAGATCTCCTAACAGCCCAACATGGAAGCACTTGCCTTTTCCTAGAAGAAGAGTGCCATTACTATGCCAACAATTCAGGGATAATAAGAGAAAACTCCCAACAGTTGTGGGAACACCTTAAACATAGAGCTCAAAATAACATGGAAGGCTCTTCCTGTTGAGGATTTCTAGACTTTCTCCCCTTGTGGACAGGAGCTCTGCTTGGACCTTCGATGGCCCTCCTGACAATCCTTCTTTTAGGCCCTTATGTGATTCACATTCTGACTCATGTTCTGACTGAACACTTTGAAACTATACACCACCAACACCTTCTAAGGGTTACTTCCCCTTACTAGCTCCTTCATACAGAGGAAACTGGGGAAACTGAGGAAGAAGAACCTTCCCTATAATAAAAACAGGGGGGGAATGTAAGAGCAAAGTTACCAAATAGCAAACTTAGAGAAATTTCATAGCAGAAATTAGAAATCAATTAGTAGCTTCTGCCTAAGCTCATGCTGCCTGTCATATAATTAGACTCAGTTAACCTTATCTGTGTCCAGCTGCAGTTTCTAGATAATGCGCAAGATCAGCCTGACTGAGTCCAGTCGTGATGTCTGTATTTTCCTCCCCAAAAGGATATGCTGATAGTTTCCAGCTCGCTTCAAGGATTTTGGGCCCAGAGCAGACCCACCTGCTCAAGGACACATTTACCTGCTCAGCTCAGACCCCCTCCTCTCTTACCCAGAATGTTATATACAATTCCTTATAAGTTAGGTTACTTACAATAATCTTACCTGGCAACCTATGATTTCATTCATGTAACCAATCATGTAATAACCTGCAATCAGCTTGTACTTACTGCTTGCTAAAATGTATTTAAGCTGAACTCTAAATTGACTTGGGGCTAGTGATTTGGACTTGGTTTCCACTAGCCCACTGGCATCATAATAAAGTCACCTTCCAAACTCCTTGGTGTGGAGTATTTTCCTTTCAGTCCTGGTTTGTTATTCATCCACAACATTGTGAAGGTTAAATGAATTAATCCTCATAAAGTGCTCAAAACAGCTTCTGGCATTTATTAAATCCTTCATGAGTGTGGTCTATAAAAGCTATAATCATAGAAAAGGATACAGCAAGGGTGTACTCTGCTATGATGTCCCCCAGGCTTGTTCTATACCATCTATATGGTCCCTCAAAGCTGGCTCTTTCCTTCTCACCACAAAATGGGCCCTTGCACTCAACTATCACATCTTTCCAAACGGAGTTTTTAGTGCCCTCCATGTACTAAAAATATTAAATTATTCAGAAGCATTTTTTTGCCATACACAGTCCTTTCAGAGACAATTACTGTCTGTTTTTGCAGATGAGAAGAATGAGCCTCTAAGAGCACCTATGTAATTCCCTTAAATTTCTTGCTTTATGTCCCACAACTTGTAAGTAGCAAAACTGGGATTTGAACCTCCTGAGTCATCTGGCTGCAAAGCCAAGGCTCTTCACCACTCTAGAAATAGCAAATAGATTTCATCATCCAATCAGCTCATCTGGGTACAGCTGCCTGGAACATAGGATTCTGAGGAATAAATATCCTAGCTCAGGAGAAGGATTGCTGGAATTGATTAAAAACATCTAGCTACCATTCAAACTAGTTTGAAACATGGAACCAATATCTGCTGCGCCTGTATTTTGTTACAGCAACACAGTGGTAAAGGCCTTCTAATTCTATCAAAGATTATATTTAAATACATACTAATCAGGTGAAAGCTCCCAGGAGTTACTAACGATTTCAGATCTGTGGTTCAGCTTCCCCACCTACTGTAATTTAATTTGCATAGTATTTCAGTGTACACAAGTGAAAGCAAACAGTTACATAACTAATCAACATCATTTACATGATGCAAAACCATTTTTCTTTGGTTTTAGAGTTCCAGAACAACAGCAGTGCTTTAAAATTATCTCTAGTCTATCTGGTACAATGATAGATGTTCTAGCAAGTTTCTGGACAGTATAGATGAGTTTTAAAAGGAAAGAGATAATCCATCTTCTGGCAAGACTTGAAAAAACAAAACTTCGACCTTCTAGAGCTGAGTCTTAATTGTGTGACAGTATTGATGAAATTAGGTCATGAGGGGACATGGCCTTGAAGGGAATATTGGGACCCCAGCCCCTCTCCTTTGCTTCCTGGTTGCCAGGAAATGAACAGGCCTCCTCCTCCATGTTCTCTCCATGATATACTGTGCTTCCCCAAAGCAACAGGGTCAAGGCACAACAGACTGAACATCGGAAATTGTGAGCCAAAGTAAACTTCTCTTTCTTTTAGGTTATCTCAGGTATTTGTCGCAGTGACAGAAAGCAGACACACTTTTCTATTCAAAAAACAAAACTTTCAGACATTTTATTTGTGAACCTAAATAAAACAAACCAGAGAGATTTTAAAAAGAATAATGCTATGTATTTGGGAATCACAGAGCATTGCAATGGGAATATGTGTGCCATAATAAACTGTGAGTGTATTCAAAGAAGTTGAGGCAGGGGGAAGTCTTTAAAGACAAAAATGAGGAAAATTACATCCAATATTTTGAACCAATAATTCTTAGCCACAGTGATTAATAGCAAGAGTGGTGCATCAGCGTGAGTTTGAACAGAGAGTTCCTGAGCAGATGTTCTCGTAAAAGCATATTTTGTATAAGTTTGTAGGGCCCTCTGGCAAGCTTATGGTTCTGGCAGAGGTTTTTGTGATAGTTACTATCAGGCAATCACTCATAAGAATCCATGCTTCATAACTTCCCAGTTTCATTTACATTTTTTGATTAGGGTTAACATAAGCAACTTCATTTTGATTCTGACAATTTTCACATTTATTTCTCAATTTGATAATGGTTGGCAGATGGCAAAAACAGAATGACAAAAAAACCCACAATTTTGTAATAATTACAGATAAATGCATTTTATTTACCAAAATAGTGTATATATATAAGCGTTTAGGACAGAGTAGGAACTACGTATAAGAGACAGAACTTAATCCATCTATAAGCAATGCTTACTGCACAAATGGGTTCAAAATCTTCCGCAGAAAATTCTGCAGACCTTCCCTCCCCTATTGTTGTAGTCAGGGTTTGCAAGGGAAACAATACAATACAGGACACATAATTTATAGAGTTATTTTGTAATAGTCACCCAAAGAGTCATATACAAAAAGTGCAGGAAATCTGTCCACACACTAAAGACCCAAAGAATCCAGCTGAGGGCCTGGATCCTATAGCAGTGTCCTGCATGAGTCCAGCTGAAGACCTAGAGCCCATGGCAATGCCTCCACAAGTCCACTAGAGGCCCAGAGCCCACAACAATGTCTCATGCAAGGATATTTCACGGATCTGCACTGGGAAGGCCCAAAGGTCAGTGGTGGAAGCTAGAAAGTCTGCACCAGCGGGATGAAGGATCTGTGCCAGCAGGCTGAGGGATCTATCCCGGAGCCAGGAAGCGACGCTCAGAGTAAGGACCAGAGCTCCCCCGAAAGTCACCACAGCCATCCTCAGTGACAATGAGGTCCCGAGCTCCTCCGACGATGAGAACAGCCAAGTTCCTATCAGGAAAGCCAGCGTGACAAGCTCCTCAAAGAGAACCGACAGCAGCAACTCTTCCTCTCCAGTTCTCCTTTCTATGTTGTTGGCAACAGTCCTCAGGTGGGCCCTCCACACCAGGCACCACACTGATTCAATTCAGCTGGGTTTTACAAGTTGACCACCAATTGTCAATCCACCACACCTATCATACACATTAGAGGGGGTAGAAAAGGAAAGGCACATCCCTGGAACACTTGCGTGACAGTAGTGGATTCAGATCACTGCTTTACATACAAATATTCACTTAAAAGCAGGATTTCAATTCTTTCTTCCATCATCTGCACCAACAATAGAAACTCAAACTTGATTAAATCCTCATTTTACTTTAACAAGGTGTCTTACATCTCTATTCCAGTTTTTATGCTTTTTGTAGTTGCAACTCACACTTGTAAATAATACTGAATCAACAAAAGTGTTGAGCATCTGCTGTGAGCAAACACATTATCGTAAATATGAAGATCTCATAAAATTTAACATGGGTTGAATATAGGGATTCTCATCATTAAAGAGGTAATCACTTGTACCTATTCTATTTGGCTGGTGCATATTCTAATTTCTAAACTCAAAAATTCTCTATTTTAGAACTTAACAAACAGGAAAGCAGTATTACCTTTCTTTAACAAACAGTTACTTGGTTTTAACAGATGTGGCTAAATAAGATTATGATCCCAATTCCTTTTTTGCTTAAATTCACTCAAATTAATTTGGGTTTCCTGAGAAATTCCTGAGCAAGTGGTGGAAGATGCTGGTCTAGAATTCAAAATTCACAGAAAAAAATCTAGAAAGCATATATAAGCAATAAAAAAAAAAAACACAAGTGTGTAAAAGACAAAGGAAAAGACACAACAATTATCAATCAACCTTAACTGTTTGCCCAACATCTCAGTTCTCCCTGTCACCAAAGGACTGACTTAACTTTATCACAGGTTTGTTTGGTATTTTCATAAATAGTAACATGATGGCTTAGACTGTAGAAAAAGCCCACCAAACTTACAAACACAGGGACAAAAGCACTCAGAAAGCGGGCTTCATCGACTCAGTTCTGATCATTTCTAGCTAGGCTATGCTTGGCTTTAAAACCATCAGGGTCATAGATAATGGAAGTACAGTTTATTAAGAAATGTTTGGAGGAGGGGTGAAAAGGGAGAAAATGAGAGCTGTTATATTGGAGAATTTTTTTCATGCTATCTGTCTTCATGACACCAAGGAGAAGCACGGGGAGATTCAGCAGCTACATTTAGTTTGCAAGGACCTTTCACCTCTATTGACCTCTGACCTGACTGTTCAATCACACAGAGACAGGAGCCTGACAAAGCAATGTTTTAGGAGGCAGTTTTCCTTTGTAGTGTGGTGAGAGGGAAAGAGGTTGAAAATAAAATCTCTTCAGGAAGACAAACTACTCCAGTGCTTTAGCTGACAAAGGGTTAACAGAACTTCAGGTCTAGTTTCCTGCTTAGCTGTTTGATTGCTGCAGGCCAGGGAAACATTTGAGGGAGAGAAGGCTGCTACCAGGTACCTCATTTGTCAAAGACCTCTCAGGAAGCTGGTCTACTGAATGTGTTTATACAGAAACCAGGAATTGGGTCTGTTTCCCAAATTCAAAGGACTAGAACCCTATTTGACTTGTCCTCAGCGAGAATTCTCTAGTTGTTAGTTACCATGTCCTCTCATCTATTAACAGATTGTTCCCCCAAATAAGCACATCTATGCAAGGGATGTGTGGCGTATACATGCATGTGATTTTAAAGCGGGGGTTCCCAAATTTCAGCAGGAATCAGAATCACCAGAGAGTTTCTTAAAACACAGACTCATAATTTCACTGTTGAGGGTTCTGTTTTAGTAGATCTCAGTGGGGTTCAGGAATTTGCACTTTTAACAATTACCAGGTAATGGTGCCCACTGCTTTGTGAGAACCAATTTGCTAATATATATTTTACACCTTTACACTGCCTTGTTTCTGTGCTAATAATTACACTTATGTACATACCCACAGCATAATAAATGATACATACTATGTTATAAAAGTAACAAATATTATTAACAATTACTTTGAGTACATACTGTGTGCTAGTACTATTAACCCTCTGAAGCAAATATTATTGCCCCCAATTAAGGGTTGATCCAACCCAAATATGACTCCTAAGCCCATGCTGTTAAATAATTTACTACTTGCTTAACAAATAATAAAACAATGGGTCAAAATTAACCAACCTACAAATATTTTTAATCAATGTCCATTCCCTATTCTACTTAAATACATACTTGTACTTGGATGAAGATAAACTTTCTTTTTCCTTACATCACTTAGAGAAAAAAAAATGCCCAAAGAATATTGCAAAATCAGCTAGCCAACAAATGTATTTGTGAGTTCTTCCTGGATGCTTAAGGACCACAAGACAAGCCAGCTCCCTGACCCAGTGAACCTGAAACAATCAGGGAACAGTCTAAGATTTGTGTGAATGTCAAACATGAGTGCCACAAGATTTGTTTTTGAAATGCACACAGTTGCCTCCCAGTTTCTGATGTAACAGATCTGTTATGAAGCCCAAGACATCATTTCTAACAATTCTCAGTTGATGCCAAAGAAATGAATTCTAGTAGGGTGAAGTTTAGTGGGCATCTCCAGGAACTGGCCTTGCATGATTTTCATTCAAATAAGTTATTTATCTCTCTTAAACGATAGCTTGAGTCAAGTACATATTGAATGTGAAAAGAAAGGAAAGAACAGATACATGTGGCCATAAACGGGGACTTAAAGAAGGGATAGAATTTACATAGGTACAACAATGTTTTATGTGGGAAGAATGTGTGTGTATGTGTGTGTGCGTGTGTCTGTCTGTCTGTCTGCCTGCCTGCCTGCCTGCCTGTCTATGTGTCAGGGAGTGAAGGAGGTGTTAAAACTTGGGGAGTGGAGGTCATAGTTGGAGGCCACAGTGACAGTGCAGCCCCAATTAAATAAGTTCCCCAAGAAAGTAAATGTGCAGGGTGGAGAATGGTAGACCAGGACTAAGCCTTGTAGGGAGGAATGACAAGGAGCAGAAAAGACATAGAATTAAGAGAAACACATCGGAAAAGCTCAAGACCCTCACCTCAAATGACTGACAGAATTGCAGCAAACACTAAACGGCAAAGGTCAGTTCTCCGGTCCTTCAAATATAGGGGTACGTAACTAGCTGGCTTTATAAAAGGGAACTTCCATTATGGAGAACACTTTACCCCATAAATAACTCAGACTCAATTATTTTATATAAAAACAATATCTTAGCTTTTAACAAGCACAACTGCCAATATCCAGAGTCACACATTATGAATCACTGTTTGCTCCTTCTTACACTTTCTAATTTCCTGCTAAGGAGACAGGGCTGAATGGGGTCATTAATCTGAATTAGAAATACGGTGACCTGCTCTGCACTTTACTTGCTAACACTGTGTGGCAGAGCTGGATCTGTGGGGGTTTTGCTTTCCATACTGCTCTTAGAAAGAGGTGGGGTAGAAGGAGATGCTGGGTTCATTTTATTTTTAAGTCCTGTTCAATTCCAGATGACATGTGGGCATTTTACATTGGGCTTTTAAATCATAGCTATTATTTCAATGCTTTTACTGGAGATGTTGTCAAACAACAAGCTTTGCTCAGCCCTTTTCAAGAACACTAAAGGCTTACTTATGAAGCCTAAAATAATGTGCCCCTTCCTGTTAGAAAAGAGGTGTGTGAGTCAGCTTTCCATCTGTATAACAAAATACCTGAAAAAATTAGTTTATAAAGAGAAAAGGTTTACTTTGGTTCACGGTTTTGAAGATTCCAGTCTAAGAGTGGACAAACCTATTGCTTTTGGCCTCTGGTGGGGGTGCTGGATGGCATTGGTGGGGTGTGTATGGCAGGAAAAAAGCCATTCACCTCATGTCTGGGAACCAAAAGAGAAAGAAGAGGCCCAAGGTCTCGCAATCACCTTCAAGGGCATGCGTCAAATGACCTGAGTAGCCCCTACTAGGCTTTATCCTCCACAGTTTCCACTACCTCCCAATAACATTACTCTGGGGACCAAGCCTTTTAACACATAGGTCTTTAGGGGACATTTATCCAAACCATAGCAGAAAGATATGTATTTTTCATGCCAAACTGACATAACTCATAGGTGTTCGCCGATGACTCCATGAAGGGAAGAATCTGAATGAGGCAGGAGTATCTGCAAAGCAGTTAGCTTAATAAATCTGTGTTTTACCACCATGGGCTTAGATCAGAGGAAATACAATGAATGGCCCTTGGACAAAACATAACTCCAAAGGCATCACTTCACATCAGCCATTTACTCTACAAATGTTAACTTACTGCATAGGCTGAAAGAATAAGCAAAAAGCTCAAATAGTCATTTACATTTTTGTTTAAGAAGCTGGTCAAAATGTTGGTGGAATTTTGGGGACTAACGGCACTTGAGGATAACCTGCAGAGGTACATAGGCTTGCGTTCCTTGTTCCCCAAAATAGTTGCAGGTTACGCTAGCAGGCACCTAGTGCAATATATTCACACAGTTATCTTTGGCCAAACAGAGTCTATCTTGACCTGCCCCACCCTGTTTGACTCCTGATTGATCGCCCTTACAATTAGCTATGCTACTGTCATGGAACTGGCTAAAAATAAGAGCAGGTTCTAAAAGGGTTGAACACACTGCCAGCAGGCAGGTCTGTTAGGGGCTGGTGCAGGTGTAACCACAGCCTTCCAAGGTCATCATCAAGGAGCACAGCTGCATTCCCTTAGGTCCATTCTGGATGTCTCATCCAGGCTCAGAATGCAGGGCTGAAGGGACTGTGGGCCTGAGCTGAGGGCCATTCATTTGTCCTATCTCTTGGGCTCTGCCACATCATTCTGGGACCCTCAAAAGCTGGGAGGTCTGGACCTTCAAACTGTATTTACAACTTGTGCATGAGTTTTTTTTTCCTGACTAATCTCCTGCCTCCCCATACTGTACCCTCCTCCATTGTCCTGGGTAGTGTGTTCTCTGAAACAGCTCCATCTGCAGCTTCACCCAGAACCTCCTGAGTGTCCAGCACTCCCTGCCCCTTCAATACCCCGCCTCCTCTGAAGGTACCCAGAAGTGACTGTAGCTAACTTGCTTTGCAGTCTTGGGCTTTGGGGGTTTTGTTGCTGCTGTAGGGCTATGGACATCTCAAGTAATTTTCTGCAATCACAAGCCCCAGGGTCCCCAGTCAGTGTAATTATAAGTCAATCATTACCTTCTGACTCATTCCCCTTCCCTTTGGGCTGGTGAAATCATTACTATGGCTTCTTTCTCTCCTCAGTTCAACCTCTATACAAGCCATTTACTTTGCTTCTCATGAATCTTCTCAAATGAATACTATTTACAGGGTTTTACTTGTTTAACTCAGAACTGCAGAAGGCCTATCTGTCATCGACTTTCCTGCCTTCCATAGGCATTCCCTTGGCTGCCTCCTGTAAGATTTTTCTCTCTGGAGTTCATCTGAGAGAGACTCAGTCTTAGAAAGTCTGAGTCTCTCTCAGATGAACTCCAGAGAGAAAAATCTCATGAGCCACAGCCCTGGGGGTGTCCAACATACAGCCATCAGACCCCCATGAACCTGGCTTGGAGACACCCATGGTCCAACAAGCCTGGAGGAAGCAACAACTCTCTTTTAGGGAGACACTGGGGATAGGACCAGGACAGAGGGCCATCTTGTGTGGAGAAATGTGAAAAAATCTTTCCAAGCAGGTCCAAACCTTCCTCACTGCACTAACTAGAAAAAGGAAGATTGAAAATACATTCCTGAAAGAGGTAAAGAGATTTCAAATACAGGATGATTATTTATGATAGTAAGTTTTGTTGAGCCAGAATCAAGTGGGCTGTTAATTCTCCCTGAAATACCCTGTAATCTCCCTTCCTGTCCATGCTACCTCAGAGCTTCCACCCTAACATCCAGCAGAATGTTCACGCTAAGGCTTCATACTCAGCTGACTTCCAGGCCTGGCATAAGCTCCATCCCAGAAATGCCCCTCCATCTAGGATATTTTAAAATTCCCTGAGTGACATGCACATCTGAGGTTCCGGGATTATAGGCTCCCTTAGTGAGGGCACAGATTTCACATCTAACTTGGAGCCAGATTCATTGTCCTTTCCTGCCTCGATGTTGGCTCCTGCCTCGGAAGCCTTCTGCATTTTTAATTGTGCAATTTAACTGCTGTCAGCATTTCCACAACCATTTCTCATGTTCCTTCCTTCAGCATTTTACAATGTAGCAGCAATTCCCTGAAGAGGATGTCAATATAGCAGCATAATGTCACAGGAGAATGTGGGTCAGAGTCCTTGGGGCCTGGGTTCAAATCCCAAGTCAGCAATTTACTCGATGTGTGGCCTTGGGATGCTATCCAACCTCTCTAATTCTAGTATTTCATGAATAAAATAGGGATGATAATATTACCTACCTCATGTCATAGTTATGAGAATTAAATAAGATAATGAACAGTTACATTTGTCCTGGATCTAAAGCAGCATTGTTCAATTGATATATAATGAGTCACCTATGTGATTTTAGATTAGCTACATTTTAAATAAAGAAAAAGAAAGGGTGAAATTAATCTTATTTATTTTTTGTAAACTACTATATCAAAATATTTCAATATGACATCAATATTAAAAATATCAATGAAATACTTCGGGTTCCTTCTGCCATACGAAATCTTTGAAATTTGAGGTAGTTTATACTTACAACACATTTCAACACAGACTAGGCATGTGCCAAATGCTCAATTGGGAGTGGTACAGGTATAAAACATGGTAGTTGTCAAATAAAGGCAAGTTTCTTTCCATGCCTTGGAATTTAGCGATATTAGGAAATAAAACTCTGAAATCACTTTGAACACGAGTGCTAAAAGTCTGTTTTTGAGAGTTTCTAAGATAGTCTCCTTTTGCTGACAGTCAATGCCCAGCCACATGTGCCAAGGTAGAGTTCTGAGGCTGCGTTATTATCCTGACTTGAACCAAACAGGCAGATGCTGCAAATATCCTGATTCCTTCAAACTCTTCAGAGTTTTAGGGGTCCTTGGTGGTCAAGCCTAATCACTGAGAATGACTGAACACTGGCTACAACCTCTTCTCAGTCCTGGAAGTGGGAAGCTCCCCATGCCCTAGCTGGGTGGTCACCCAGATGTCCAGCATAATTACCAAGGAGGGCCCTGGTGCTTATCCACCCCTCCTCCCACTCACCAGCACCGGGGGCCCTCCCAGCTTCTTCATGGCTTCACTCACGGGGCAGGGAGCTGGGGCTCACTAGGCCATCCTTTCTCTGGAGGATTAATGTAGCTCCCCACCCTGTGCCCTTTTGGCAGTGGGAAAGCCCTTGGCCAGCTTTCCCTTTGTGTGGAAACTTCTGCTTTGTCAGGCAGCACATTTGGTCCCTCATGTTTAGGGTCTCTAGATGGTTCTCTGTTACTGGTTAACTTTATACTGAACTCGCAGCAATACTTCATTCAAAGGAACGGGGTTGGTGATGCATGGGGTTGTTGGGCCAGACCAAACACCCTCTCCAGAGATGTGCAAGGAAAGGAGCAGCTGCAAGGGAAGATTAAGCTCAGCTCTGCTTCCATAGATCAATACATCAGCCAATCCTTATTGAACTTCTCTGCCCACACATGCTCATTAGTCAGCATGGACCCAGAAGGAGCAGTGTGGGATTTGAGAGGGAAGGGTAGGCCTCTGTCCAAAATATTTCACCTCACAAAGGTCAGTGGTTTCCCTATAGTGTCATTAGCTAATTCATGCTAAGGTGTTAATGACTTATCAGCTTTTATTCTTTCTAATAGGACTCTAGCCAGGGGGGAGCTCTGGGATCCCATTATGGGGCCTGGGTATAGACCACCTAACAGGGTAAAGCATGAAGAAGTAGATGCTAAATGCAATTTTCCCTATCTGCCATTTTCCCTAGGGCTTGAGATGCTGAATATTAATTAGGACTGGGCCAGGAGGTAGGAGCAGGAACTCTTGTCACAGCACTGCTTTCAATCCTGCAGCTCTTCCCATCACCAAGCTTAGCCCACAGCTGGTCACATAGTCTCTGGAGAGCCCGTTTTCTCACCGGAAAAAGCCCTCAGTAACAGCTCTTGGCTCTAAAGAAAATGTCACGGTTGCTTTTGTGCCTATTGAATAAACCCAGAGACTTCGGAGAAAAAAAGGAATGGAGGTAGAGCTTCCTCGGCCTTCAGCCAGAATAATTCTTGTCATTTAGGATTCAGTGGGTGGCTTTTTATGATACATCACTTGTAAAAATTTCCAAACCCTTTTGATAGTCATTCCTGTCCCTTTGTATAGACTCCCTAGATTACCTCTTAATGATCAGATTTCACAAGTTTATCAATTTAAAATTGCTTCTCTGAAATGTCAAAGGCAGCCTTTCCAGCCCAGTATTTTGGGATTTGGTGACAAAATGTGCATTCCTTTTCTGTTTGGTTTAGAATTTTAGAGATGATGTCATGTCTTACCTCAGGCTCTTCCCTCTGGAGAACATGCAGTGTGTCTTTGAGTCACAGTCTCATCTGCTATAAACCATTCATTCATTCAATCACTCAACAAACTCTTATCTGATTCCCTGTATGGGCTGTTTATAAGGGCATGATATAAAACAGTCCCTTTTCCCACAGTCATTACATACTAGTAGGCAAAGACAGGCAAGGAACAGTGTTTAAAAAACAGCAAATTAATAAAAATAATTCCACTATAATAAAATGTCATGAAGAAAACAAATAAAAGGGTGAGATGAAGACTCCTGGAAAGGTTATCCAGTTAAGGAATAGGTAGGAAAGAGGACAGAATGGGACACTGGAGCACTGAAAGACAGCAGGGGTGTCTAGAACATAGTAAGCTGGGAGATGAGGGCAGGTAGGGCCCTGAAGAGGGAGGCTAGGGTCATACCATGCAAAGCTTTGTAACCCAGTGCTTGAGCTTTATTTTAAACTCATTGAGAAGTTGTTGACCGGTTGCAATGTGACATATGACTTCCGAGAGATTGCTGTTGCCATCAAGTGGAGAATGGGCTAGGTTTGGGAAGGGATCAGCATAATTTCAGGGGCTGTTGTGGTTTTCATCTAAATGAGAGATGAAGGTGGCCTGGACTAGTGGAAACAACTAGATATATTTAAGGGACATTTAGGAATTAAAGGAGGATTAACAGGGCTCACTAAAAAGGGAAAGAATACTCACTGAGTAATCAGATCACAGATATCAGATTGAGATTGTATGTGATTATAAAAGCAAGGAAGACACAAAGCAGGCACTAGTCGAGAATCAAGTGTCCTGTTCCAAACACATTAGTTTTGAGATAGCCGTGAGGTGCTATATATCAAACATGTAGATGGATGTGTGAACCTGAAACTCACTAGGCTGGCCAGAGAGAAATTTCGAAGTCATAGCGCAAAGACCCTTAATTGCTGAGATCAAGCAACTCTTCTCCCTCCCACCAAGCATTCCAGCTTCTTTCCTGTAGGCATGGTCTAGTGCTCTTACATTTGCTGGGCAGCCAGTTTGGCTGGGCTTGATTTCCAGGTCTGACCAGGGAGTCCCAGAGAACAATCATTCACCTAGGACAAGCAAGAGTAGTGGTAGTAGTTTCTGCTCTTCCCTATGGATCCACACTCTCTAATTCAGTTCTAAGGAGCGCAGCTCATTCATTGCCCTGTACTGTTCTAGAAAGGGTTTCCTTTCCTTCAAGGCTCACTGCAAGTGCTGTATGTACTATTTAACCACTAGGTACTCAGCAAACACGCATTCTGTTTTTTAAAGTGTAGTTAAAGGACAATTCCTGTCTTATTTTAATAGGCACTGTGTCCTTTTGTGGACAAACGTATTTTCCATTACTCCTATGAAACAAACATATCTTATCCCCTCACCTAGGACAGCAAATGATAACAATGTAAAGCTTGGAAAACACAAGAAAGGGCAAAAAGAGAAATTGGGGCATCTTTCACCCTAAAGACACATCCTACGGTGGGAGTCCCATATTTCCGTAATGATTCTTGTGATTGAGGGGCCCCATGAAACATTGCTCATAATTTCAATTTTTCCTAGCTTTTAAATTTCTCCCATTTTAGTTGTTAAAGTAAAGATAGATTGTTCCTCCATTCCCTATGTTATAGAATTGACTCCTAACTAAGGTTTAATATAATTTAGATTTTATACTCCTGAAATATTTCCAGAGATAGAAATTTATAAAGGACATTCTGGTGAACATGTCCTTTGAACAAAAATCACTATACTATCAAACACTTCACATGGTGTTGTAATGTTTTCCATATAAAATTACAGAAATTATTTGCTAACTCCCACCTGTTCTCAGGCTAAGGAGAATCAAACAAAGCCATCAACACATGCCACACCAGGAACTTTTTCTCTGTTTTAAACTGCACCAGGGAGCTTGAATCTGCATGCTAAAGTAAATGGAACAATTTGATTATATTTACTGAAACAGCCCATTACAGGGCATCATTTGAGACCACAAAATTCAGCAGATGTAATCAAAATAGATCGCCTCCTTCTAACTCTGAGAACACTGAGGAGAAATTATTAAAACATTGGGTATGGTGATGAATCGATTTCTCATAAATGAAGCTGGTTAATTTTCTTGACAATTACCTTGCTATTACTTGAGTACAGTTTAAATACCATATAAGTCTCAAGTCTTTGCATCCTCCCTATAAATATGTTGGTATTTCCTTTAGAAAGCTCTGTCTCTGTATTTATTCCTTTGTATCTGATCTCAGCCCATTAGGTGTGTTTTGGTTTTTTGTTTTCTTGTTTTCTTTTAGTTTCTGACATCAAAAGAAGCTTTGTGGTGAATGACTTACTCTACAGAAAAGATTCACAACATAAGACAATTTAAGTTTTAATTTAAAAGTTTCTAATATATTCATTTTAATTAACTTACAAAGATGTGGCTTAAAGGAGAGTTTCTTAATCATTTTCTGTGGAAGCCTATAAGTGACAATTAGAAATGTTCTTTGACTCCACAAAAAGCAGAAAAAATCTCCAAAAGGTCCAGGAACTGGAAAAGTCAGAAAACTTACAAGTTATAATAAGATGCCACTTGATGAAATGGTGTCAGCTTTCTGTGTCAATGCCTCGCTCGGTTCACCCTGCTCGTCTACAAATCTCTTCTGCTGTTTTGGTTTCTGTCTGAAAGTTCAGTATTATGGTTGTGTCTGGGTGTCTCCCCAAAGCCTCATGCAGTCATGGGGGGCAGGCTTTTCATAGGCAGCTGAATCTAGAGTTTGTGATTGATTCTTGGTCCAATGCTGGGATTATGGGTGTGAGTGCTATACCTGCACTAGGGCAGGTAGCCTACATAAAGTATAAGGGACAGAAAGATCTCTCTCTCTCTCTCTCTCTCTCTCTCTCTCTCTCTCTCTGTCTCTCTCTCTCATTGCTTTTGCTGTCTTCTGCTGCCACTAACTGTTGCCCCTCTGCCATACGCACTCTGCCTTGGAGCCAGCCGATTGTAGACTGAAACCACTACAAACTGAGCTAAATAAACCTTTCCCTCTTGAATTTTGAGTGTCAGGTATTTTGTCTCAGCAATGAGAGAAAAGTAGCTAAGACATTCAGTTAGGAAAAAGTACTCAAAACAAATGTAGATTTTTGGTTTTGGTTCAATTAGGAGATAATTATTTTTCTCATGACCATCCTAAAACAAGGAAACAAACAAACTTTTCTCATGTGTTTTTTTAACACAAAATGTCTTTATAAGTCTATGAATTCAATGCTGAGCCAAAAGTAACATGATGGAACAAGAATGTTACAAAAAGAGAAACTGAAAACCTCTGGAAACAGACTGAAAAATCAAAGCACCATCATTAAAGAAATAACAAATGAATTGGAAGAGCAAGGAACAGAGTGAGTACCACTGATAATCAAATTATGGGCACAGACTAAAGCCTTGAGACAATTAATGTACATGAAACTTTAAAACAATGAAGCAATGAGGAGAACGATAACCGACATAAACGATAACTTAAATTCCTGAAGTAGTCTAAAATATGAAATAGTCGATACTCAAAATTATGATACAAGAAGTTTTATTTGAATTAAAGGCATTTTTAAAAGATTGTCTATACTTGGAAAGAACATGCGCTATGATAAAATTTACTATAAGACTTTACACCAAGACAGAGCCTAGTCAGACTCCTGAATTTTAGGGATAAAATAATTTCAGACATCTGGGCAGAAAAAGCAAATAACAAACCTGCAAGGAGTTAAAGTCAGTCTTCCTTAGACTTCTCTATATCATCAGTCAATGCTGTAAGACAATGGAACAATTGTCCTGAGATGAAAATAGTATAACCCAATAATGTTATACCCATGATGGCAATCAAGCACAAAAGCAGTGGACATGCTGCAGAAGTATTAATGCAACATACTAGTCCTCAGACTATCTGGGAAAAACCAGACAATGGAAACCTGCCAATTCATTTTTCATCAAATAAAAAATTTAGAAATAGAGGAATTACGTGAGTGTTCTGTTCATTTGTTGTTTGTTTGCTTGTTTATGGTGCTCAGAATTGAACCCAGGACCTCATGCATGCTAAGCACACACTCCACTACTAAGCCATACCCTCCACCCCCTAGGATAATTATTTTACAAAGACCAGTGGTAAGCATTCAATCCATTTAAATGTCAACCATTCAACATATGGAAGTTGGAAGTTGTATTTATGTAATAAACTGTAATGTTATAAACCCAAACAATGTAAAAATAATAATAAAACTTATAAATGTTGCAGTGAAGAAAAAAGATATAAACATGTGTGGTCATGCTATTGTCCTATTTCTTTCATAGCAGTAAGGAAATTTGAAATGTTGAAAATTAAAATATATAGCTTTTAAAATCTTGATCCTAACATGAGTAATTTTCATGTTTTCTTAATATTTTGTAAAATATTTTATTTGTTTATTTTATTTATTTATTTATTTATTTATTTATTTATTTATTTTTGGTGGTGGTAGTGGTAGTACTGAGGATTTAATTCACATCCCTTTTTTTTATTTTAAGATGGTCTTGGGCCAGTGAGATAGCTCAGCGGCATAAACGCCTGCCTGGCAAGCACAAGATCCTGAGGTCGACTCCCGGTACCCACATTAAAAAAAAAAAAAAAAAAAAGATGGTCTTGCTAAATCTCTAAGTTGCTTAGGCTGGGCTCAATCTTGTGATCCTCCCACCTCTGCCTCCCAGAATGCTAAAATTAAGTAGGAGAATAATACCAGGTCCAGTGGATGCAACCCTTACTTTTCTATGGAAAATTTATACTTTTGCAATAATAGTAGCCAGTTGCAGTCTAAGTACATTTCCCTGAGGGATACAGGAAGCAAGCTATGTGTTTACCCACTTGGTATGATGACTGGCAAGATGTGTGTGCATGTGCAAAAGTGGCAAAATGGGATTTTTACCCACACTATGCTCCAGCTAGCTGGTTTTGTGTATGTTTACCTGAGCATCACAGAGGATCCAATAGACCCACGCCACTCCAGGATTTGTTAAAAAAAGTTTTCTTTTGATGTTTCTGGTAGATGTAGCCCAATTCGGTACAATGGCACATGAAAAACCAGATTTGCAAGTTTTCAAGGTCAAAAGTGAATCATTAGATTACTCATGCATGGATAATGAAGATGATCCATTATGGTAAAATACATGCTTTCATAACAAGAGAGTGGTGTGGGTGTATGATGATGACGACAGTGATGACTTTGACATTGGCCATCTGAGCCAAAGTTCCTGTGACAGTAAAATGGAGCAAGAATTGACTAATACAGACACAGGGAAGGCAGACTTCCTTGATTCAGATGACAAAGAAAACAGTAATGTGAGTACATATTTGACTAGCTGCAATGTTGCAAAATGGCCACATGACCAAATGGAACAATCCAATGTTAGAACTAGGTCTGAAAATACAGTGAGTGTCTTGGCAGGAGTGAAATGTATTGGACAGAATGCCTGCACTGCTGATCAATGTTGGAAACTGCAACAGATGAAATATTACAAGATGCTGTGAAATACACAAAGGCTGAAGTGCAAGTAAAATGTTCTGTGTGCACCAATAGCCATATTAAAAAATGTATTTATTATGACACCTCACTAGCTGAACTGAAAGCATCCATAGGTATTTAGCAGGAATTTCTCATGGTGATCACAGGAATGTAAAAGACTTATGGAAAAATGATGGGTAAAAATGTGGCATAAAAATTTATGGCCTTGTAGATGTGAAGTCTTATTATGCTTTCAATTTAGATATTTATCCTGAAACTCAGCCATCAGGTCCTTATTCATATAGTAATAAAGTGAATGACGTTGTGAACAGACTTGTTGTTCCCATCTCCCAAAGTAATTAGAATGTGACATTCCACAATTGATTTACCTGTTTCCAATTGATATTACATTTGTTAACAGAGCACAAGTTACCCAGCAGAGGAACTGTACTTAGGAACAAAGCAGAAATTCCAAATGAAACGTTGCAATTTCAGAACAGAGAATTATATAGTATAATCTTTGGATTTCAGAAAGATATAACATTGGCCTCTTATATGACAAAGAAAAACAAGCTGGTACTGCTGATATGTCAACATTTCACCATGATGGGGAAATATTGATAGGGAAACCTTGACAAAACAGAAGCCTGAGAAGGAAAGTTTCTACAAAAAAAAAAAAAAAAAAAAAAGGTGGAGTAGACATTGTTGATGGGTTATGCAGCAACTATGATGTCACTTGAAACACAAAGCATTAGCCAATGGTTGTGTCTTACTCTATCCTAAACATGTGTGGCATAAATAATTTGATAGTTTACAAAGAAAATAACAAGTTTAAAATATTGGAAAGAAAATTTTTTAGAGGATTGGGACTGGAAATCATAACAGATCATTTACAACCAAGGAAAAACAAAATGTTTATGCCCAGGGAACTACACAAAAAAATTGTGGAGCACACTGGTGAGTTGACAGTTGAACAGGCAGGCACAGCACCACAAAGACCCACTACAACAACAAGAAAACAAGAAATATATCAACTGTGCCTTACAAGAAAGGACAGGAAAACAAAACATTCATGCTATCAGTGTAAGTGATATTTGTGTATGGAACATGCAGTTGTCATGTGTGAGGACAACTGAAGGAAAGCTTATTTTTGTTGTAGAGTTCTATTGGTATTTTCATTGTAGATCATATAAGAATTTGTTTCTAATGTCATCTTTTAGGTTTTGTAGGCAAGTACACAGCTGATGTGAAAATGTTGATGTCTATTCTAAATGCACAATACATATTAAGAATTTAATACTTTATTTCATTCATATTTTATGTTCCTGTTACTGCATATTATAACAAGATCCTCCTGACAAAATAGTAAGGCCACTGAGATGTTAAGTATGTCTTATATAAAGGCCAGAAAAGCAAAATACATGTGCTGTCAGTGTAAGCAATATGTTTGTATGGAACATGCTGTTGTCATGTGTGCAGACTGCCTTAGGTGTGATAATTGAAGTAAAGATTTTTTTTGTAAAGTGCTATTGGTATTTTCATTGTAGTTTATATAAGAATGTATTTGTGCTGTTCTTTTTTAGATTTTGTACACTAAAAATCAGTTGATGTTGAAAATTTTGATGCTTTTTCATAAATATTAAATAAATATCAAAAATTTGATACTTTATTTTTATGATTTTTTTCCTGCTAAATACTCATTGCTTAATATAATAAAGCTCATAAAATTACAGTTAATAATTCATCAATAGAAATATTCTAAGGAATAATTGTAGGTCTGACAGACCCATGTTTCCGCACCTTTATGACAAAATTAGTGTTATGCTCCACGGGCATGCACCACCACTCCTGGTTTATAAAATAATATTTCTTGAGATGAGAAAAGACATATTTGAAGTTTAATAGCTCTTTTAGTCTTACTTCTATAAATTCAAAATCAAAATATTTCATTTCAAAAGAGTACTCATATTTTGGAAACATAATAATATTTTTAAAAAATTAGATGCAAATATACCAGGATATTAACATGGTTCATTTTAACTAATAGAAATAAATATTATAATAATTTCATCTTTGCCCTTTTCTGTAATTTTTTAATATCTAAAAGTAAAAAGTAAATAATTATAGCAAGAGTTGGAGCTGGAACTAGGATTATCTAATAAGAAATGTTTCTCAGACTTTCTTAATTCTAGGTATGTCTTCAGCAGCTAGACTTGTGTAGTTATTTGTATACTACCAAATTATGCCTATGATATGAAAGTATGTTTGTATAAATGTTTTGATCACTGGAAAATGAAAAAAAGTAGCCACATCTATTTTTCATCTTCTGTCTACTCCTCTAGCTGTACTCATTTCCAGCTCTAGCTCTCTTTTGTGCTTCCCTTGTTGGATGGATTGGAGGAGCACAGGCAAGGCATAATGAAAAGGTGCATGCCTGTAATCTGAGCACTCTGGAAGCCTGAGGCAGGCAGATCACATGTTTGAGCCCAGCCTGAACAACTTAATGACTTAGTGAGACCCTGTCTCAAAAGAGATGGAGGGAGCAGAAGGAAGGAGAGGAGAAGGGGATGAAAAAAGGAATTAAGATGAATTATGTTCATGTATTAACTTCCGACAAGGAATGTAAACATTGTGTACTACAAGCATGTATTAATACATATATACATACATACATTCATACAGGTCTGGGAATGTAGCTTAGTGCAAAGGCCCTGGGTTCAATTCCCAGTACCACCAAAAAGAAAAAGAAGTCTATGTCCTATTCCCTCACTCAGGAGCCTCAACTTGGCAATTTCTCTTGCTGCCTCATTGCCTGGTGGAAGGACTTGGACTCTAAAAAGACCCTTGTCCTGGGATCAAGGAATATGGAAATAAAATGGCCCTGGACTGTGGGTGGAGAAGAGAAACAGGCTTATGACTGGACCAGTAGCTGCCGTGACGGGTGAGGGCCAGCAGCACAAACATGCAGATTATTTTCCTTTAATCCTTAAGCTTTGACATTCTTTTGCACAGATTTAGGTGTGGACATCAGAGGAAAGAAGAATGAATTTGGGGAGAGCAAAGCTGCTGAGTGACAGACATCTCTCTCAGTAAAGCATCTGCACGGTTCAGTGCTTCATACCTTGGCCTTTCTTGCTCCTCACAATAGGCTTGAGAGCTAAGGAGGAGAGGCATTTGTGTGGTCCCCATGTCACAGAGGCTCAGCCCAATCAGGGATTCCTCTTCCCTCACTAGGTTAGTGCGTAGTTGGGTAAGGATTCTAAGCTAGTCTCTGCACCTAACGATGAAGTTGATTCTGGTATCTCAGTCTTTCAAATATAAGGGCATCAGCCCTAAATTCATTTAGCAAACAAGTAAAAAAGCAAAGAACCTGAACAAACACAGCAAAAGGTTTAAAAGAAACTTCCAAATTTCCCAGTCCCATAAAACGTAGTTGTCTTAGTCACTTTCCTTACCACTAAGACAGAGTACTTGACACCTCCACTTTAAAGGAGGAGAAATAAATTAGCCTCACATTTCAGTCCATGGTGGGCTGGCTCAAAAGAAGAAGCAGCACAGCATAAGGGCCCGGCAGAGGAAAAGCTGCTCATGGCATGGTGGTCAGGAAGCAGAGTGAAGGGAGGAGCCAGGAAGGGAGATTCTCTTACAGGTCAGGCCCCCAGAGACCCACTTCTTCCAACCCCACCTCCTAACAGCAAGTCAGCTATAATACACCTTTAATCCAATCACCTTCCAAACACATGAGGCTTTGGGGACAATTTTAGATTTAAATCATAACAGTAGTGAAACCTTTTACTCCTAATTTGTTGCAACCACCTCCTCCATGGATAGCATTCCATTCAAATACCCCAGAGTTCTCCACATGCAGCACACATGCGTTGGCTACATCCCTGAACAGATCAAGTGAAATAGGACATGGGGAGAGGGTGTGTGTCTCACATGAACTCGGTCATGAGAACGTCATTCCTAAATCCTTTCATGTCCATATGTGTACATCTTTATTGATCTGCTTGCTGCCTTGTAGGCTAACTGGTAGGTATCATGTTGTTACCTTCATGTTTCAAGAAAAGAATAAAGTATGTAGGAAATATTGATGAACTTCGTTATTTCTTAGCCCCTGGGGAGACTGTAGTTATGTCTGTCTTTCCAAGTATCCCTTTACACTGGATTCCAATAGCTGATTTCCTCATTCACCTGCATTAATGTAATCTATAGTAGTGTTAAGCAGAACTATCATTGTAATAATATCTCATATCTTGAGTACTTATAGGTGCTGTACTATGTGTTTTGTTAGTATTAAATCATTTGACAGAATTACTGTTGAATATTTTAGATGATGACACTGATAACCAGAAAGGTTAAGGCACGCACTCCTGATCACACAGCTCTTATGTCAAGGGAATGAGAGTCAAGCCTTAGTCCAGTTGATTCTGGAGCCATAGGCTCAACCCCTAGACCACTATTTACACATTTCTTCTAGTTATCATCCCAAATAAAGAGCACTATCACCTGCGTAGTGCCTGAGTAGTTCCTTGAGAATAGGTGTGGAAAAGCTTTATGCTTCTCAAGAAACAAAGGTAATGACCCAACCATCATCATAGTTGCTACAATGATTAAATGTGAGAATACCTAAAACATGATTATCTTAAGGGCTTTTATGTTTCAGAGACTTAAAATTTAATAATTATTCATATTAAGCCAAAATAGAACCTTTCTCTCCACCTCCATTAGCAACTTATTGAGGGTACAGCTAACAAAAGTTTAAAAATTTCAAAACTATTGGCTGAAATGGATTCATCACTTTTTATAGCTCCCATCTCTCTAGTAGCACATGTTAATATGTACTGTAAAATGATATGGAAAACACTGGCTGGAAAACTGGATAAATTGATCAACTAATACTTAATGAAGCACACAGTATTTGCAAAGCATTTGGATACACAAAAACAAGTATAAATCTAAGGCCCTGCCCTCACAGAGATTTCAGATCTTGTTACATAACAATAGCACGTTAGGTAACAACAGTGACAACAAAGACACAAAAACAGTCCAATACAGAAGAACCTCCAAATCAATGTTTGGTCAGTCCCACTTGTAGGAGTATAAATGTCACTCTTAGCTCAAAGTAAGGTCTTGTGAACCAGATAATACAGAAAGGTGAGGAGGAAAAAAGGAATTTAAGAAAAAGCAAAGACAGTGAAAAAGAAAACACAGGTATCTCATAGTGCAAGACTCACGAAAGGGAGGAGAAAAAGGTGGCGGGGCAGTTTGTATACAAGTGGCTATGATGGGGCATGCATGAGGATGGGGGATAGGAGCAAACAAGAAGGTTCCATACTCCTGTACTGTTTACTCAAGGACCCAGCAAAAGATTAGGAAAAGTAAAAGCTCTATCAAAAAGGGAAATTCTGAAAATCACTTTCTTTAGGGAATCTCAGCCGTACTGTCTCTTGGAGGAGTTTTAAGATGCTGACTACCCACCACCCTAAATCCACTCTGAATCTGGAACTCATTACAAGATGTAAGACAAATAATTAAAATACAATATCCACTTATAAGGCTGGCTAGAAAATGGGGTTAGTTCTATGGCCAAATTTGGTAACAAAATCTTCTCTACATGTATAACACAAATTAAATTTGTTGGCCCAATTAGGGGGCAATCAGTGCAATTATAAGTTCCTCCCACCACTCTACAGCCAATCCTCCTATTCAGGACAAGTTGCTGTACGTTGCAGAGAATGAACCATATATACAACTCATGCAAGTGATTTTGAAAATATGACAGAGCATTCTTAGTGTTCTTGTCCTCTTCCCAACACCAGCAGTCAGATATAGAGCCAGAGAGGAGAAGAAATGTTTCCCTCCCAATACTGTCCCTTCTTGGGAGTGAAAAATGCAAGGAGGTAGAATAAAGTCTCATGAATCTCTCCTCCCCCCCACTCTCTCTCTCTCTTTCAGCTTTAGATTACAGTAAATAAAATGTCCTCCTGTGTTTTAAGGGTGTTTATGCTGTTTTGAATAAGCATAACAATTTATTTTCTGAGAAAACCAAAATGAATAAAATTTCAAGCACTATTTTTTACACATCGGATTTTGCAAGTTTTAACATGTTGAAATTAGGGATAAAATATAATCATTGTATTCTATATACTTTGGGGAAATTACGATATATTCGAATACTAGTATTTGAAGACTGGTATCTACACTTGAATCAAATTCAAATACACTTTCCAAAGAGCTAATGGAAATGAAATCTATGTAGTGGGAGAGCAAACATATTTGTTGTTTTTTGTTTAGATTTTGCCAGTCCTAGATTTTGGACTTTATACTCCTAGATTTTGCAAGTCCTAGATTTATACTCCTATAAGTGGGACTGACCAAACATTGATTTGGAGGTTCTTCTGTATTGGACTGTTTAGATTTTAGGAAAGTCCTAAAAACGTGGCTACTTTCAAAAGCATGTGCATTTCTCTTTTCTTTTTCCTTCCTTGTCCCAACCCAGTTTAAAACTTCATTGCTTTAATCACCTCAGCTAAGCACTGAGCTAATTATGTAAAGCAAACAATATCAAGATGACTGACCAAAAGCCCCAAATAATCCAGTGTGCATTTACATTTCAAAGATGGACTTGTTCACTCATGTGGCTCTGATGGGTCACTGGGCTTGACAAAGCTCCTTCCCAGTGTAGACCAGTGATTCTTTTAGACACAAATATTCTAGGAACAATAACTTCATTTTATTGTTCCAGTTGTTTAGGTTGGTGCCAGGTACAATCAAGGAAGAGGGCACGGGGCCAGCCATCTGAGGCCCAGGTGATCTGATCACCTGAGGCAGTATGGGGAACTTCCTATGGTCTGGCACAACTGAGCTTTAATCCTCTGAGTGCGACCTTGCAAATTCAAACATTTCCAGTCGCTGTGGGGAACAGGCACTGACCAACAAATTACACACCTTCAAAAGAGACCATCACCCAACTGGCTTGGATCTATGAATATCCTGAGCTCTCCAAGTGGTCCAAATGCTCACTAAAGTTTGAAATTTGAGAAATATTGCTTTAAAGCATTGCCCAATTGTCCTCATCTTTTTTCAGGCTCTAGTGGATGATACCAATTAACAGTTCTCTTCCCTAACTCAAATTAGGTACTGTCTATTCTTTGGGGAGACCCTGAATCCACAGGTGAGAAATACTATAAAGGTTAATATTCAGGGTACAGGGCTGGTGAGCTGGCTCAGCGATGTAAGCGCCTACCCGAAAAGCATGAGGTCCTGAGTTCAACTCCCGGAACCCACATACAAAAAAGGGGCCGGTGATATCGCTCAGCGGCACGGGCGCCTGCTGGCATGCGAGGTCCAGAGGTCAACCCCCAGTACCCACAAAAAAAAAAAAAAAATTCAGGGTATAGGGCACCAGTAACAAATGTTTATTTCCCTCTTTAGGGGTTTTTATATACAAAAGAATAAGTCACAGTCTTTAATAATACCAAGCCTCACTCACACCACAGCTGTTGGAGGGCTGTTGGAAAGCAAAACAAACTTACATTAGATTAGATCTATTATAATAAGTTCTTTTAAAAAATCAAATACCCACTATCTGATTTCTACTTGGATCCCAGTTGGGACCTTGGTTTTAGCACCTCTGCCACCATGAACAACTAGTTAAATTGCAGAAATTTTAGAAACTCATTTATTCTTCCAAATATTTTCTGAGTACTTGAGAATCTGACCAGTAAAGACTGTTTTACTTATTGTCATTTGCTTCCTTCCACCTTTCCCTCCTTAGTTTCTAACTGGCCTCTTTGCTCAGTCAGCAAATTGCCCCATGTGTAGAGCACATCTGTAAACAAACACGGAGAGATCTTTTTACATGAAATTAGTGAGGAAAGGCTAGCTGGAAAAGGCAAGGAGAATAGAACTCAGAATGTAGAAATTCAATTTAGGAAGACACAAAGTGCAAAGGAAGGCATAAACCTTCCACAGAGATCTTTAGGTCCAGGTTTGGGTAGCCCTTCAGCTCAGTGTCCTAAATTAGCTTCATCAGTAAACTGAGCTAAAGGTGACTCTAACTGCTTAAAATCCATTCCCAAGCAACTTTCTTTCTTGTCCAGAAAAGCACCCACTAGTTGAGATTGCTATGAACTAAATAGATTTCCTTTCCTCCATTTCTTACTTTCTACGTCACTCCTATCTTTCCCCACTATATTTCTAAAAATTTCTTTGGTTATTTTCAGTTGGGTTGTTGTTCCAATGGTCCTATCCAAATTTTCTATGAGTACTTTGAAAGAAAAAGGGCTGGTCCAAAAGTAAGAGCTTGGATTGATCTAGAGAATGCTGACACATAATTGTGACATTTTGATCTGGGTGATGTCTGAGAAGACAATTTCCCTGATACAAAAATATGGCACTTTTACCTTTACTGAAGGTTGTTTTTGAATTGTCGATTAAACATCAGGTGGCAAATGAAGGGATCAATGATTTTTGTATTTTCCCCTGAACAAAAAAGTAGAATACTCATAACCAAAATAATTTTCAAGTGTCAGTTACTAAAAATACTGTGTCCTTAGTAAAATAATTAAGAAATGAACAATGTAACAGATTTCTTTATATGTTCTTCTTCTTCCTTTCCCAGCATTCCAAACAAAAGGCCTTCATGTTTGTTTTTGACTCCTTATGTCCCTGAAATGATAGAATATCTACTAAGTTAACCCTCTCTCATCTTATCCCAACTGGGCCTAAATATTGAGAAGAGGTTTTGTTACCTTTAAATTTAGAAGGTTCGTTTTGTTCTCCAGTTCTCCAGTAGGTGATTCCCAAATAAGTGCATACAAAGTAAGAGATAAACAGTAGAGAAACTCCACTGAAAGAGTGTCCAGCAGATACAGTAAAGCAAACCTGTTTATTTCCTCTTTCACGTAACAAGTAAATATTTTTACAAAGACGAAAGCTATCATTCAGTTGAATGACATTGGCAAATTACATTCACAGAGGAATGTGTTTGTATAACGTGTGGTTAGAGGTTAATCAATATTTTAATTTTTATCTCACAAAATCAAATACATAGGTTATTTGATTATTCTTTGGCATTTTGAGTTAAATGTTATGTTATTCCAGAAATACTAAGTGCTTACAACAGTACCTATTACATGGTAGGTATTTGTAGCTGTTCGTTGATAAGCATTTCTTGAGAACTTGTTATATACAGGCTCAGTACCTTGTTTTCTGGACAAAATGATTCCTAAGTGGAGAAGGACATTTTTCATGTCAGTGCCCTGCCTCTGACTACAAAATCATTTGCATACCAAGCATCTCTGGCCTCTTCCTTCCTCTATCCTCACCATTCTCACCACTGCTAATGAGACAAAAAGCTTGAGCAATTTGCTTGTAAATCCATCTCTAAAGCTCTGCTCAATACTATGTCCTCCCCTGGGCCCACTGCAGGAAAATATGCACCAGTAGAAACCTGAACCATCCACTGCCGTAGAAAAACACATGAATCAAAATGCAGCTGGCCCACAGCACAGCCTGCCACTCCCTGGCTCCTCCTCTGTACTAACTCCAAACACTATCATCAGATTGCTTTGCTTAAAAGAGTACAGTCATCAAAAGCTATTCCCCAAATAACTCTTGCACCAATAAGGAACTTGAAGACTAAAATGATCCTAGAACGTCCCATAGAGATCTCACACCTGGACCTTCCCTGACACTCTCTCACCCCTTTTCCTCAGCAGGAACCTCTTTGTTCTTTCTGCCTCTTCTTGTACTTTAAAAACTCTGAGAGGTCACATAACCACATTCTATTAAATTTGTTTGCAAGCTCACCTGAATTTGAGAGCAGGCACTCTGGCTTCTTTATCTTTGAATCTTTAGTATCTCACCTAGTAATGAGGTACTCAATAGTGGCCTAGCATATGGACGGTAATAAATAAATGGCTTTCAGGTAGATCTTCATTTTCAATGGCCAATAAACAAATGTTACTGTTGCCAATGAACTGAGTAAGCACTGGAAATATCTACTTAACCTGCTGTCTACCTACTAAAGAATCCATAGTGGTACTTTGCTGAATTCATCATTGTATGCAAAATTTAGAAAACATTTTGCCCAATTATCTCATTGAAATAAAACCACATAATTTTAGAATAGGTGTGACTTTGAAGATCTAGTACAAATCCCCTAATTTAACAGATAAGGAATCGGAAGTCTCAAGAAGTTAAGTCATACAGCTAATGAATGGCAGAGAAAAGACACAATTCTAGTCTTGCTCCTTACCAGATGCTTGGTTTACTATCTCCAATCCAGATTCAGCTTGTTGAGATTCCATTTCTTGAGAGGCTCAAGAAGCAACCTGAGGAAGGCCCTGGCAATTGAGCTGGATTTAGAAACAGGGAGAAAACATCCACCCACTGCTTTCTTTCTGTTTCTGATATGTATATACAGCAGCTCAGTGGATATAAGGAGGCCCTTTAGGATACTTCAGGATTCATAAGCTGGGCTGCCCCTGAATCAGATCTTCTGCAGTGACAGTTATAGAAAGAACCTTTAGACCTACTGTGGTTTGGATCTATGTTCCACATAGACCTGAAATGTCAAAAGCTCATGACTTTAGGAAAAAAGGGAGGAAAGCAACACTCCCCAAAGCTTTTGCCAGGAACGTGCTTCATCCATTCATTTACTTAATGTCCATCAAGTCTGTACTGAATGCCAGGCAAGGAGTTGAGTGTACAAATACAAACGAATGAGATAGAATCCCTACTCTCAGGGTGCTCAACAACATTTGTGATACCTCCTACCAAGAACTCTTTAGGGAGCCCAGTATATCACAGACACACACACACACTCACTCACACACGCACATGCACAAATGTATTAAAAATACAAATAGCCCTGTCCTGACTACCCTGATCCGTGATCTTTCATTCTCGTGGCAAACATCATTTAGGCATCTGTATATCCCTTTCCTTCATCCTCAAAGCCAAATGCAACTGTGTCTGAATGATGTGAAAGTTTGTGGATTATGTCTGCCAAGGCCAAGATGGGCACAGCTTCGAACATGAGGAGAATATGAGCAGCAAAAGATTTTAGGAAGAGAAAAGGCAACTTAATTCCCTTAACAAACATCCCCCTATAGATAGAAATACTGTGATAGATTCTCACATAACTAAGAGTTATTGCTTCTCCTCAGGTGTCAGTGTGTGATTCAGGAAAAGCTCACAGATTAGTACTATATTACAGCAGCTAGAGTCAGAGGTTGAAGAAAATTTCACAATGTTAAGCAATTCACATTACTCTTAATTTTACCTTTATGTAGCTCTGGACGTGTGTGGGGAACAATAAAAATTCTATACATTGGCAACAAGATAAAAATTTTCAATGTTAGAATTGTTCATATATATACATACATATATATATACACACAGATATATATGTACATAAAGCTGAAATATATATGTTCAAATTTTTAAAATGAGTTTCAAATGTCAGCCTTATTTAGAAGCGCATATGTGTCAATTATGATGATTATTTTACATCTTACTTTTAATAGCTCTTGGTTATTTTCAGAGAACTGTGATGACCTGGAGCACTACTGTCATGGAGTCAGTGCTGGAGACACTGGTCAGCCTGATCAAAGGTTCCTGGGAGGAATGGTCTATTTGGATGGGTGCAGTTCTTTGTCTGTGTTTAAGTACAGAGAATACAAAATAACAAAGGGCTTTTCAGGTGTAGAGCCCCTGCCAGAGGCTCCCAGGTTCTGATTCTAATGGGGTCTGAATGTCATCAGCCCCACAAATTCTGTGCCTGGCTGAGACCTGATGGTTTCCACAGGTATGGTTCATTGTGGTGTATTCCTAAAAATCAAAGCAGGGGTATGGCAAAACATGATTATGCTCTCTCTGATTTTCATTCCAAAGCTTTTAAAGAGAAATACGTTAATCTCTAATTCATACATTATTTATTTACCTTTTGTAAATCTTGTGGTATGTCTTTCTACTTCTCCAGTTAATATCTCAAAACAACTTTACTCTTGAAATTTTACCTTATTCCTTGTAAATAAATACTATTAAAGTCTGGTAAATTTCCTTTCCTTGGTAGTTTTTAGTTATTTTGAAATTGGTTAAAATTTCCCTTAAGTTAGCCTGTGTTTGTCTGTCTTCACATGTCATACCTTTCACATTATAGAACAAGGTCATGTATTATCAGACACCCATTGATCTTAAGAAAACTTAAACAATAAAACATGAAGAGACTGATAGCATGAGCAAGAAAGGAGCCCTATTTAAATACAGCAGATGACCTCTCTGCTTCACCCACATCTCTGTCCTACTCCAAGAGAATGTGTCTGAATAAACCCAGGTTGGGAGCCATAAATTCCCCAAGTCCTGTGAACCAAATATGATTCCAGTACGTAAGGACAAACTCAGATCCACCACATCCAAGATCCAATTGAAAAGGCATAATTCTTTCCCAAAGTTACCAGAAATGTCCTGTCCTCAGGGTTTTGAAGGTTTTGAAGGAAACACGTTGGTCTCCAAAGAGTTATCCTTATTAGCTATTTTTTAAAATGTAATTTTGACTAGTTATGATTTTCACTTCATAAACCAACCTTAGATGTAAATCTTTATGTATGCTGTGAACTGTAAATAGGTGTTCAGCCCCATTCTTAGTGAATATTATATCTGCATTTTATTCATCTTTTGTATCCTTCATAGCCCTAATATAGTACCTTGATCAAAGAAATTTGAAAAACTGAAAAGAAATGTTTCCAAGAATTTTAGTAGTAATTTACACAAAGTCTCTATATGGTAACTACTATATTGATAGTAGCTGTTTCTCAGACACTACTAACTACTGTAATTCTCCCAGCTCACCTGCTTCACAATTAAGAGATGTATTTAGATCCTACCATGTATCTGTTGGTTCAGCGTATCTGGGAATGAATGAGCCCCCAGAACTTGTAGTTCCTCACGCTCCCCAGGAGTTCTTGTGCACTCCAAGGTTAAAGAACAAATGCACAGGTGGTTCTCAATAGTGCCTATGTCAGTTTCACCTGGGGAGATTTTAGGAACTCCAGGAAAGTTCCTAGTCATCTTGTACCTGTAAGCTCTGCAGGTAATTATAATGTTACCAGGCCTCACCTGAAACTACTGTTTCAGACTCTCCTTTCTCCCGTTAGCCCACTTGCAATCTGCAGTATCAGCTACATTCAGCAAACAGTAGACACTAGGGAAGAAAGGGAAAGGATCAAGGAAAACAAAACAACATACAAATGTCAGTCTGTGGGAAAGTAAAACTGGGCAAACTGCCTCACAGCATGGGCTTTCAAAAACAGTCAGCATCAAAGTCAAAGTAACTGGCTCTCTCCACACCAGAAAGAGAGTGACATTTGGCAGAGGTGCCATAAAGAGGCTCTTTGCTAACTTGTCTGTGTTTCCTATTAATAATTTAAGTTGAATCCATGTCACTATTCCTTGGACTGCTCCATGGTACCGCTTACTGGAATTAGAAGAGGATAGATTAATCCTTTATTTTAAAGAACAAATGTTTGGCTGTTTCCTGAAAGCAATTATATCTATTTTACATAAACCATGTAGATAAAACTGTATCTATTGTCTGTTACAAGCCTCCCAGTAACCATGCTGTCTAAACAGGAAAAGTACTATTTCCCCATGTTAGAGACAGTAAAACTGGAGGGAAAGGTTGGGCAGGTGCCCAGAGAGCCACATACTAAAAACCAGGTGTTCTGACCCAGCTCTAGACCTTTCCCATTCAAGTTCATCAATACTTCCCTTAAAAAGAAAAAATTCAGATTGTATGGAAAAACCTCACCTACCTGCATTTCTTTTACGATTTTATTACTTTCTGCTTTATTTTTTATAATCACTTATAGGGTCAATCTACTTTACTGTTCTACTTAAAGGGAGATAGTATATGTCTGATTCACCTCATATTTCCATCATAACCAGCCCTGAAAAAAAAGGAAGGTAGTTAAATGAAAAGACAAAATAATATATATTTAAAATTTTAAATTGTAAAACCTGCAATCCCAGAGCAAACATAACCTTGCTAATAATCACAAATTGACATGTCATTTCCTTGAATAAAATACCTCTGTGTCCCTCTTAGAGTGGCATTAACCATTACTAACCATAATTAGCCTTGTCGTCAGTCCAAGTAATTACAATTTTAGCTCTTTTGGGAAAATACCCACGAGAAGTACAGCTGGGTCAAATGGAATTTCTTGTTTTAATTTTTTGAGTACTCTCCATAATGATTTCCATAATGGGTATACTAATTTACATTTACAACAACAATGAAGAACGATCCCCCCACTAGCATTTATTGTTATCTTATTTCTTGATAGTAGCAGTTCTTTCTAGGGTGAGATAGAATCTCATTGTTGTTTTAATTTGCGTTTCTCTAAAGGCCAGAGATATTCAGCATTTTTTCAAATATTTATAATTTATTTCTTCTGAGAAGTGTCTGTTCTTTTCGGTTGCCCTTTATTTCGGAGGGTCTAATTTTTTTTTGCTTTCTTTCCCCATACTAAATATTAATCCTGTATCTGAGAAGTAAATGGCAAAAATATCTTCCCATTCTGTAGGCTTCACTCTGTCAGTTACTTTCTTTGTTGTGCAGAAGATTTTTAATTTGATACTATGTCATTTGTTAACTCTTGGTGTTACCTCTTGTGCAATAGGAGTTCTGTTCAGAAAGTTCTTGACTACACCTACATCTTCAAGAGTTTTACCAATTTTATCTTCCAGCAGATTAACTGTTTCTGTTTTGATATTTAAATCTTTTATCCATTTCGATTTTAGTTTAGTACATGGTGAGAGATATGGGTCTAGATTCATTCTTTTGCCTATGGACAATCATTTTTCCCAGCACCATTTGGTAAAGAGCCTACCTTTCCTCCAACATAAGTTTTTGGCCCCTTTGTCAAAGATCAGATAGGTGAATGTGCTTGGAATTTTTCTGCATGCTCTATTCTGTTTCATTGATGTACATGTTTGTTTCTTTGCCAATAACATGCTGTTTTGTCGCTGTAGATTTATAGTATAACTTAAAGTCCAGAATTGTGATTCCTCCTGCCTTTCTGTTGCCTGCTATCTGGAAGGAGCAAAACCCTGCACTGTTTTTGTAGTTCACTAAGGCCATGGGCGCCACCGCCCTTTCTTCCTGGATATCCCATCCTGGGCACTTGCCTTGCTTCTGGGGAGCCCAGCTGCCCTTCTAGTGAGCTGCGAGAGCCAGGGAGAGAGCCAGTTGCCTTCTTTCCTCTGCATTGTTGACTGTCTTCCCAACTTCTCCATCATCTCTAATTTTTCCTGAAGGTTCCTTCCAATCCTTTCCAGGATTGGTTCCTGACAATCTGTTTCTCTTTTTTTCTTGCTCAAGTTGTTATTTTCCAGTATCTGGATTTTGGATTTCAGAGAGGCTGAACTTTGGTACTGATTACCACTCCTTTATTTTCTTTCTCCCACAGTTTTCTTTATGTTAAACTTAAAAGTTTACTTTTTTGTGTGTGTGTACCGGGGGTCAAACTGAGGATCTTGCGCTTGCCAGCAGATGCCCATGCCACTGAGCGATATCACCGGCCCTTTTTTCGTATGTGGGTACCGGGAGTCGAACTCAGGACCTCGCAGTTGCCAGGCAGGTGCTTATGCCACTGAGCTATCTCACCGGCCCAAAAGTTTACTTTAGAAAAGAGTGAAATGCTTGGCACCACGTAAGTAGCGGTGCACTGATTCAAGCAAGCTACTTCTGGGGGGGTCAGTATTTTTCCACAAATGGGAGACTTTGACAGTGTTTCACATCTGGTCAGAATTCAGATGCATGTGGGGTGTTTCACTGGTTTGTGATTTTTATAAACGTACATCTCAGATTCATCTAGGTTTAACCTATCACACAGAGACTCTTGATGCTATCCGTACTCGGTCTTCTCACTACTTACACTCGCCTACCCACCAAACACTCCTCAGGATATGGGCATATCTCTTTGATTTTATATCCTCCTCATACAGCTCAGGTTGGCCCACAGTAAGTACTTAGCAAATGTGTCAAGACTCTGGGATCTTTAAGGGCATACCTAGTATCTCTATCTGCAGAGACACGTGTTTCTCTCTTCCTGCCAGGCCAAGAAAGGTGCACATGTTGAGTCACTTCAGCAACAATGGTGGGTGTTTACTTCCAAACCTCCTTTTCCCCTTATTGTCACTATCCTCTGAACAATCACTGCCCACGATTCATAAATAGTTATTTCAGCTTTTTCAAGATCACACAGGATTTTTGCAATAGAAAAAGAGCTTTTCTAGGAACACAGAAAGAATATCCCTAATCTAGCAGTTCTTGAAGCCATCTTTCTTTGATTTCTTACTCCCAAACACAAACTTCACCTCCTCACTCAGCGCTTCATTCTGTGAATCCAGTAAGCTCACATGATGCATTTAAGCTGTCCTGTGAGTTCACAGGAACTGCATTTGGTCCTGAGGTGACTGAGGTTGTAGACATTGAATCTCCTTTGATGGTGAAGCAAGGTTCCTTTCTCAGTACTTAGGATAATGATACCAGCATGAGGCCAGTATAAAATATGCAATATTTAAGTGCTATTCATTTCACATGCTGTCACAATTCTCAGTAAATTATAGGATTAAATGCACAGGAAGCATACTTCAAACTCAAAACAGATATATCTCAAAGATATACAAATAAAAAATTTAAAACAACTCACATAAACTTTAAATTATTTTTATCTAAGTTAAGGCCTGGGGCAGTCTAGATGTGTTTTCCTTAGATGTATATTTTCTTTTTTGACATCAATGTCTTCCCAGCATGTAAGGAAATTGGAGGGTTCCAATTCAATATATTGAACATAGCGAACCTTTTATTTTTTTTACCTCCCTCTCTAAAACCCATTCAAATAATGGTAAAGATACACAAAAGTATAGGATATGAGTAAGCCACATATTGAGGAAATTTTCTTGAAGATCAATGGCATGTGAGATTACATTGACAGGACAGAGAAAAATAATATTCAGCACACAAAAGAGCTATAAGTAAAGCTGTAAGGAAGTGGGTGCTGTTATTTTGTGGAGAGACCATTGGAACAGGAGGCCTGGAGGACAGCAGACACTACTGCGGCTGGCTGAAGAATCTGTGGTGCTTGGTTCGTCCATATTGAAGAAGGCTCATGTTTCCAGTGTCAATAAGAAAAATCAAAGGAAACTAAAAATTCCAGGAAAAATTAAACGCTGTGTAAAAGTTCATGATAAAATGTAAAGCATGGTTATAATAAATTTACAGAGCCTGAGAAAAGAAAGTATTAACTTAGAATTTGAAATATTCTCCTTCAAGTAGACCTACTAAAAGAATGCAGATTACTTCTCTTTTACAGGCACAGTCGAGTTCCAAGTGAATAATATTAAGCAATGCCATAATCTTGTAAATTATATTTATTTCTTCTTGCTTCTCAGAATCAATATATAGACAAACACAGAAGACTTAAAAACTCTATTCAGAATGTAAATGTTTTAAACTTCGGGTTTTAAACCACAAATAGTGGTTGAGCAGATAAACAGTAGGAGCTGGGGTCGGGGAGGAGAGATGCAAGAGTACAGAAGCGCTCAACTCCACGTCTCACAGTATGGGAAGTTAAATGCTATGCCTGAAGTAGATGGAACAAAAACTGAAAGTAAAACACATTATTTAAAGTATAGCCAATAAAATATTTAAAAATTAATAGACATATGAATAAAAGCAAGAGGGTGGTAGAGATAAACTGAAATAGTCATCTTTTTAAAGCAAGCTTGAGCTTGTTATAAAATTTTATTTCCATGAGCATGTGCTTCTGAAATTCTCATTAACATACTGACATTATAACAGTGCAGGTTTTCTATCTGATTTTCTAATTCCCAACAAGTGAATCACTGACCATGCAATCAGCAGAACTTGAGAGGAGGTAAGATTTCCATGATCTTCAACTCTAAGATGAACAGTAACCTCTAAGCCTGATGTGTATCGCCTTCTGGACTGTGGAAGCTGACACCTCTGAACTACTGTATTTCAAGCTACCTGCTGGTTTGTCCTACTGGGAACACCACTTTTCTCTGAGCGTCATCTTCTCTTATAACCAAGCATCATAGATCTCTCAGAAGGTCTCTCTAATTAGATGTGGGGGAAAAATCTAGGAATTTCTCACTTTTGAACTACTAGAGGAAAAGAATTTACCAGAACTGAAATGTGGAGGATGAGACTTTGTTTCAGCTCTCTGAGTGCTTTAGTTACAATTCTGGAGCACTCACAATCTAAGAAGATTCTGGATACTAATCACAAGGATGGAAACAGAGGTTATTAGATTTTAGAAATAGTCCCGCTTTCCAATTTAGATGTCAAAGCCAAAGCTAAAGAACTAGGGAATCAAATAAAATGCTGGATAATTCACTTTCAGAGATGAGTAGCTGTCATTTTTCCTCCAGATCTCATCTTCCAGCTCCCAAGCACACCCTTTTGGTTTAACATTGCACCAGCGTCACAAGTCACTTCACTTGGTTAACTATGTTTTTGTGCCACCTCACCTTACTTGGTTTAACACATTGTATAAGACTTAGAGAAGAACAAAATGAAAACTGTAGCTGAAGTGATCAAAAACTGCTTGAAGGAAAAGATACTCATGCTTGCTATAACAAAAAAAAAAAAAAAAAGTTAGGGTAGGGTACATAGATTTTGAAGTGATACAAGCCTGTTATATGGTTGGTAAGGTCACACAGATTGCAAAAGTTAGAGTCTAGCTCAAATTGTTTTCTTAACTAAATAATGATTATGTATAAGGGAGATGATAATCCTCAAGCCTATAAATCTATTACAAGTTTAATGAACATTGCCTGGCCAGAAAACTGATAATGGGTACAAATTTTTTTCTACATATTGACAAATTTCTATTGAGGTTTACTCTAAGCCTTGAAAGGTACTTACGTTCAGGGAAATAAAAATGTGGATATTTTTCTCTTCACATAAATCACAAAAAGGTTGGGACAAAAATCATTGAGGCTGATTATACAAATCACTAAGAATATTGAAAAGAAATGTCTTAATTCTGAATAATCAGGATTATTTTAAGGGTCACTTATTTTTATTCTGACAATGCAGAATTAGCATGAAGTATTTTTTCCAGAAATGTACCATTAATCTTTTACCCAATTTTCTTCTTTATATGGCTAAAACATGAAATGTATTAATTATTATGGGCTGCAGTCAAAACATTTTAAAAACACTGTCCTACATCTACACTAGTCATTTCTTTAATATAGCTACAATATTTTACCTTCAACCTTGGAATTTATATTGCTTGCTAGAATTAATGTGCAAATAAGTTATATTTTACCAAGTAATACTAACTGCTAAGAATAGTTGCTAGGAACAATGTGCTAAGAAAGATTCTAATGCTATATCCAAATTCAGTAATGACAAGACTAGTCAATGAACAAATTTACTATGGAAGCAAGAAAAAAGAATGGCAGTAAGAGCTCATTATCCATGTCAGGTGCTCAAATCTATTCAAATATATTTTGAAGTTATAGGAAATTTTATACTTTTAAACATAAAACAGTTTCATACATTGAAATTCTATTTTTCATACAACTTATACTGAGATTTGAGGAATTACCAAAATTATCAGAGTTACCCAAGCTGTCACAGAAAGAAGGTGGATATATTCCAATACAAACATCAACTTGTCATTCAGAGTCCTGAAGGGAAAATTCAGAGGAATCAAATGACTTGGAAACCTAAGTCCTCTAGGTTAGCACCATCCTTCTCTAAATACACTTAATTTCTCTAGAGATCATTGATGTCCATAGGCTAGAAACATTTCCTTTTAAAAAATATTTTCTTTTTTAAAAAGTATTTTCTTTTTAAATAATTGAGGAGACAGAATAGATATCCCAGGAAAATACACATAAATTCTGTGGCAACTAATTAGCTATTTGTGTTTTATAAAATATATTTCAGTTACATCCTCATCCCATACACATAACAAAATAACTTCTATATGGATTAGACTTAAATATGAAAGGTTATAATATTTTTTTCCAAATCTACAAAAAATATAGAAGTAAATCTTTATTTGATTTCTGACTAAGGAAAGAATACTTAAGTTTAAATATAATGGAAATGACAAGGACATTTCCTCTTTTGTGAGTGTCTGTAGTTGTGCAGTTGTGCTTGCCTTGATGTCCTGAATCAATTCAGAACACTTATTTTTCATGGTCATATTGTATTTGGGGAAGAGCCAGAAATCACAGGGTGCCACATCTGGTTAATAAGGTGGATGAGGACATATCGTAATGTTATTATTTCACAGAAATTGCCATAAACATTTTTAATTGATTCAAGACATCAAGGCAGGGCCAGTTATATAGCTCAGCGGCATAAGTACCTGCCTGACAAGCGCGGGGTCCTGAGTTTGATTCCCGGTACCCGCATAAAAAAAAAAAAAAAAAAAAGACATCAAGGCAGCCACAAAAAGACAGTCATGAAAGAGGGCTTACAGAACTGTTTCAGAAAGTGGCAAGAACAGTGGAATAAGTGTATTCAAAGTGTGGTGGATTATTTTGAGGGTTATTAATGGCAATATGTCTCTTGCTGTAATGAATTTTTAAATTTTTATTTAAACATTCTCTGTATTTTTATCATAAATGGTAAGTTTCTAATTTATTATGTATGACATTATATTGCCAAGCTAACTTATCATCTATCAATAAGAAATTATGAAGCACTAAATTTTGTTCTGCCTTCCTCTGAATGACTTTGCATCCATTTCTTCATCCTTTGCACTTTGTGATCAGTTACAAGAAATATCTCCCTCCAAAATCTACACAGTGTAGCCTTCTGGTAGAAATTGTTTTCGGCGTTTCTCTGCTTCCACAATGCTTCAAGAGCAGCAGACTCTGGCAGGCAGAACACCCAAGTTAAAACAGTTAAATCCAAGTGTTTGCAGGATCCATACTGCTGTGACTTTGTCAGTTCTTAAATAAAATATTAGATGTATGTCTTTTGTTGGTGAGGCATCCATGGTCCCTTGTTCAGCTGGCTGGGGTTAGAGGGTATGTAGATTAGTAGGCCAGCTGTTTCGTAATTGTCACAGCCAGTTACTTGGTAACCCTTAGAATAGCATTCTCTGGAGGTAGCATCTTTGTTGCTAAGCAATAAAATCAGGTAAAATAACCTTTCTCTGGTTCTTACTGGTCCAGTTTTAGAACACAGGATATAGGTGGGTGTGACTTCCTCTACAGCCCACCCATAACTCTTTTGGTTTTCTACCCGGAGCATTAAATTAGTGCTGATAACTTGGACATCCTTTTTATTAGGGCTTATCCACTGTTGATGCAGGCTGGGGAGCAGTATTGAGGAGGACGTGCTTTCCGGTTGCTACTGTCATACTGTACCCTCCAGACCTTAGTTTTAGAATTGGCCAATATAGCAATCAGATGGACCCAGAGAAGGCCAAATACAATGACAGGAATTTGTAGGAAAGGGAGGTAAATGTGTTCGTAGTAATATTTTGCCTATATTGGTTATCAATTTTATTATTTGTTTGAAATACCTATTTGCCCTTCATATTTGCATATGTGCTCTTTAAGTAAATCACTGTTAGAGAGCTCAAAGGCACTGAGTAAGAGGGACTTGGGCCAAGAAATTCCATTTCATTCCCCTCAGAACAGGTTTGAATCATCTTCCTCCACCAAGCAATTGCCTGAAATCAGATAATCAACATACTTCACAACTGTGTTTCTTTCTACCTCAAAATTGTGAGGATATCAGGAAATGATGTCACGGGTGATTATTTGAGGTAAACTCACCACTATTTTTGCTGTTTCACCTGGTAGTGTTTGAACAGAGGAGAAATATGAAAGTGTGGTGTTGTGGTCCTTCTAAAATCCTGTGAGTTCAACTGAGCATTCCTGGCAACTGCAGTGGGAAAGCCACTGTTCCTCAGGGGCAGTGTTTGGGTCCCGCCTGGGATTCCTGCCATGCTGGGGTTTGCTGCTGTGTGTCTCACATGGATGAGCCTCATATGAAATACACTTGACAGGTTATTTAGCATGGTGACATTTTCTTTCCAAAAATTTATACTACTAGTATTCAAAAGGGTTCTCAAAGAAGTTCTTTTCAGTAGCAATCTCTACTAGGAATTTTGTTTAATTTAATAGCGAACCAAAGTATATCCAGAAGGTACAAAAATTATATGACACAAAATGCTTCCAGTTCCACATAGAAGCCACCTTACTGTTAACTCCCTCACTGGAATTAAAAAGATTAGGCTAGACTGCCACTGCTCCTCCAATCTGAGTGATGGTTAGCAGAAATAGGAGTCTGAAACTTAATTTCACCATTGATTAGCTGGGCATCCTTGGGACAATGATTAAACCTCACAATTTTGCCCATCTTGAAAATGGGCATAAAAATAAAATTCTTTAAAAGCAAAGCTCTGAGCATTACATGAAGGAATACATGTAACCATCTACATGCATAATGATTGTTATAGTTCATGCTGCAGTCTGTGCTGGTCACTTAAAATTTTTATTTGAGTTAATGAAGATAAAACATAAAAGACTGCTTTTGGTATTCGTTACTTAATGTAACTGTATATTTCTAGAGAGATGAGCTTATGGAGAGTGGTGAAGTAGCAACACAGCAGAAACTAACACCACGCGAATGACACACACCTCTGCCCGGGCAGTACAGTATCTCCCACACGCATGTGATTGCTAGGAGAGCTCACTGAGGTTGGAGAGCGCACAGCACATCTAGCCGCACAGCTTGCCTCACCCCAGCAAACAACTGGCACAGAGTAAGCAGTGAGGAAACATGTGCTTAAGTCGCTGAATTAGGAAACGAAGCAGAGGAAAGAAAGAGGTCAGCTTCAAAGCATTTCTTATAATAGTTTCTGTTTCTTTGTTTCCCTTTTTAAATCTAGAATGCTCAAAGTCCTCTATGAACTCTTTCACCATCTAGGTAGGTGGAGAGGCAATCCTCCTACCCCCAGTACTATGTGGATATGAGATCATTGAGAAAATAAGCAACCAGGCTGGAGCCCAAAACTAGAACAAACTAAGCAAAATATCAACCTGGACAAAATTCTACGCAGGCCTCCAGAGGCCTTCTCCTACATGTTAATTCATGGAGCTTTCCTTAAAATAACAATTTAGATAAACCAGCACTTTTATGTGATGATGGTCTGAGTCTGTGTAACAGACTGAAGAACGTATAATGCTCTGAGGAATGTATAATAAAAAGAGAGATAAGGAAGCTGTTGTGCATCGAAAGGCATAACATGCGAAACGGCTGGCCCTGCCCCACGTGGCGCACTCCCTGTGGCTCACTCCACAGACGGAATGCTGTGCTGAGCAGAACATATCATAGACATGGACTAGGGACCAAGGGCCACTAGGAAACCTGGCAGACCGGAAGAAAAAGTAAAAGAACCCCTGTACAGCTTTTTAAGGCAAATGAAGGGCAACCCTAGTCTGATTTCTGAGGTTTGTGGCAATATAATTTAAACTGGACTCTGTCATGTACAGAGTAAATGCTATGGATAAAAAGAATTTTTTTAAATTTTTATTAGTTCATGTTTGCTGTACATAATGGTTACATTAATTATGGAGACCTGATACATGTACATAACACATCTCAATTCTTTTTTTCTCCTTCTCCCCCATTTAAAATTTCTTTTCTTTTCTTTTTATTTATTTACTTTTTGGCCAGCATCAGATTGATTGGTCTATTTATTTTATAAGTCTTGAAGAAGTTAATTATCATAAACAGATTAACAGCCAGACTAATAGGCCGAAAAATATATAAAACACATAAAACAATTATACCAAACCAAGGTACACTTTTAGATATATTGGTCATGTGGGATTACAATAACTTTTTTCTCTCTGTCCTGTTTTTTCCCTATATTCTGTCTAAAAAGGAATTTCTGAAGCCATGCTTTATAGTTTTTCTTTTTAACTCTCTGTACTTCTCACTTGTAATATATGCTTACATGGTAAATTTGTTAGTTGATGGTGCTAAGTAGAACCCCAGAGAAAATACCTATGTGCCATACCCTATATAATGTGGAAAATCGGTCTTGTTCCTCAACTTTGTCCTTTGTTGAATTAATAATAAGTGGTAACATAAGCTCATAAAGTTAAAAATGATCTTCACAGTCTTTTCACACCTTACATTTACACTAGAATCTGCATATAATGATGTCCTGTATGTTGGCAAGAGGCTTTGGACAGTATTAGTTCATAAAGAAATCATTTTGATATTTTAGGAATAAAACCCCTTTGGATAAGGTCCAAGAGCCAATATCACTTTTAAACAAATTACTGTTTGTGGCAAATAACATATTAGGACTCCTGTGTGCTTTAATTTATGTTCTGAAGAAGACTCTGTCCCCAATACTCAAATGTCAGAAACCTAAACTAAGACATGGTCACTCTTTTTGCTAGTTCCTGTCTCTATTATGAGACACAGCATTTTGACAATGTTCTACATTTATACTTTACACAAGGCACAGTTGCACATTTTGTCACCAAAAACAATAAATCTAAGTAAATATCTCTTTTTTTACTATCCTGTTTGTGTCATTTGGCCATAAAGGCATGATTTTCATTGCATATTCCTGGTTTTTCAGTGAGTTGCATTTTAACAAAACTTTCTCTCCACTGGAGTTAGTAGTGATCAATTAGACAGCTCCTTTCCCTGCACAATCAGAAAGCATCTCACTTTCTGTACATGCTTCCTACTTCCTGACCCCAGAGCTCTTCAAACTGAAATAAGTATTTTCTATATTGAGACAAGATATATTGAAAATATATAAATAGTAAAGATGGCCCAAAATAAGCTCTTTTAGAATATATTTAGCATTAGCATGGTGCAAATTTGCCTGATTATTTTTTTATATAGACAAAATTCTGGTGAGGATTTTTTTGTTTGGTTTGTTTTTTTCTTTTTCTGTCTCACAAAAACCAAGTGTTCTCCAGCAATGAGGCAACGGAAAAAATCAATACTTGCCATGTACCATGTAACCAATAGAATAAGGGGAATGATTTATGTATGGATGGATGCAGCCTGAATCAGCTGTGGCCTTCTACAGAGAGCGAGAAAAAGGGAGAAGAGACAGAGAGAAAGAGAGAACAGGGGGAGGTAAGGGGAAGCTCACCTGCAGTGATTATTTCTACAGTGTGGCCAGATTTTTTTTTTTTTCTGCAGGAATAATCCCCCTCTCTGGCTCTGCAGGACATAGGCAAAGCCTGCAATTTGTGGAATATATGATGGCTCAGCTTTCCTCTCCTTTCCTCAGAGTCACGATGCCATGTTCACATAAAGGTACACTGAGAAGGAGAGAAAGATGCATGGCCTGTAGCCCTTCAGCCTCCAGCCATCTCCATCTTATGACAGGATAGTGATGGGTTGACAAGCACTACTTCACAGAGAGTCAAATTATCAACAAGATTTAAAAAAACAAAATCATCCCAGCACCTCTTAAGAAGACCAGTGGGAAGAGCTCACAGCTCACAGATGAAAACTACTCTATACCTCAAGAGTTTCTGCTGGAAATATAGTTTGTTAACTGGAAATCCAGGGCGCTACGACATTTGAAGGTATTTAATCTGTAACTTTTAGGACAGCTGATACTCTCGTTCAGCGCTTAGATGTGAATTGTAGTGACTGCTTGTGGTGGGAAGGTGTGCTGGGTTTGAAGAAGCTGCTTGGCAGCTGTATGTATGGTCCTATTGTATACTGAATTCTGGTAGTTGGGGTTTTAAACTGTGTTAATCATTTGCTTTAGGATGGCATAATAAATGTATTTTTAAAAGACAAGATAGTTTATAAAATTCCTACTCCCCAATTCAAACTCAGGATGAACATTGTTAGACTTTGTGAAAGGCAAATTTGACCATTTCTTTGGAATATCTTTGTTTTTTGAAATGCATTTAAATAGGTCTAAGTTTATTTTTGTAGGTTACCATCTCAATACATTGTGCTCAAAAATATAGGTAGAAAGCTTGATAGCATTATATTTCCATCAGTCTTTTAAGGAAGAGTGAATTACATTCTTTTATGAAGAACACTAATGCTGTATAATTTTTATTATGCTTTTAAATTTTTACTCAGACACATTGTTGATATTATACTAAAGTGTTCCCTTAGTATACAGAATATTCCATGTTCTGTATATGATTTGTTACGCCATACATAATAAAGAGGAAGATATTTTAAATATTAAGTATATCAGAATAATGCTATGCCATTAATGCTTGCTTAATTTGGAGCTGATGGTGTTATATTCATAAACTATTAAAATAGCCTCCCCACACCCCTTCAGTTGAAAGTATGTATACAACTCAATATCATCACAAACTCTATTGATAAAATGCCATGCAATTTTAAAAATATGTATTTTTACCTTATGCAAATTATCTTATGCCTACAAAATGCCATGTTGTTTTTAAATAGGTATTTTAACCCTATAAAAATTATCTTAATCTAGTTAAGATAGATATACTACTAATTTCTCTTAGTTCATTGAAAAGAAATGTTTGTGCTAATATTGTTTGGACAGCTAAATGCCTATATCTTGTACTCTGAGTAACTAATTTAGAGATAAAAATACGCAATGTATTAACCATCATTACCCTCCTATTATCTTGTTTTGAAATTTTGTTTTATTTTTTCTCTTTAAAATAAAAAAAATTATCTTAACTCTTAACAAAATTTCATGTTGCTTTTTAAATACATACATTCGCATACACTAGATGGCACTTTTTAGCATTTGTCCATATATATATTTATTATCCAATATTTATTTAATTATCCCATAATAACCTTTGTGTTTCTGACATGTATTTAGCTCCTCATTTACACTGTAGATTGTGCATTTATTTAGTAAAGTTTTTGTACAAGGCATAAAGGATTAGAAATAAATTGTAGATAGAAAAATATAAAGAACTATTCTCAGTAGTCCTCATCTTTTAAAAGCCTCCGTGCTTTAATACCATTTTTTAGATGTTATTGAAGAGCAGTTAAGTCGAAGCTTTACTAGTTAAAAATTAGTAAATACTTTCATGTCTTCATTCAAATACCTAATCATTGAGAGATTTCATCTACCTCATTCCTTATAAAATTATTTTGGGAAGATTTTTCTATGTTAACTGAATAAATACATATGATTCTTTCCTCTAAACAAAACTGAGAACAATAAAAATGTAATCTACAAGTAAACTGTACATAGTGAAATATCTTTCAGTAATAGTAACACAGAACTGAGTACCCAAACCAGCAGAAATTATGCGTACTCATTTTGAAGGGTGGGGGAGACCAAGTAGATACCTCTGCCTCTTCTATGTAAGATAAGATTGTCATTGTTTCTCACAACTTGATCTTGATTATCATTCTCCCTTCCATTCTTCTATTGCCCCAAACAGGTAAAACAACAGAACCCATTAGCATCTTTACTTCTGGTTCCGCTGCCTCCACCAAGCTGTCAGGGTAAAGGTTAATAAAGACAGAAAACTGGACATGGCCCAAATAGAGCGGGAATGTGACGCTCTAAGCTGCAGGTGCCTCAGCCGGAAGGAACGTTCTCAGCACCCTACAAGCAGGACAGTGCTTGCCAGAAAACTCAAGCCCATGGAAACGACGAAGTGCGATCACCAACAAGATGCTGCTGAACTTTAAGGTAAGCGCAACTAGGACCTCATTACCGGTTTATTTTAAGAGATGGGTTGCTGCCACTTAAGAAAAACTATTATCTATAGCAGAAAAAAAAAAAAAAAGATTAAAAGCCTACCAAAGGCCACGGAGAGTGTTTAACGAGTTTAGCCAAGTCTATTATATCATTTGTGATGGGCCTTACAACCACAGATATCTCGGGTGTTAGCAAACAGAATCCTAGCCCTAACAATACGGGAAACACACAAAGTGAGTGATAAACTAACTGCAAGCAAGAGGTGGGCAAATAAAAAGTTCAAGAACTGGATTTCATTCTTAGTTAGCAGAGTCCCAACACATGTCTTTTAGTTAAAAAATTAATTTTTGTTAAACACGACTCCTTGCTTTTTAATGAGAGCCAATAATCCTTCACCCTAACATGAGATTAATTTCCTACAAACATCTAGAGTTAAGATTCATAAATGAAACTCATGTTGGCATCTTACACTATAACAAAAAAAAATTCTTTTCATTGTGAGCAAGAGTATTCAGTGAACAGCTGCTATGGTTTATTCTTCTTCATCAGTGGTTAAAATTTCACTGATGAAATACCCATTAAAGAGAAAATCAATATCCAAGCTTAACTGCCTGCTTTGTTTTAATACATTAAATTATTTTAAAAACTGATTAACATAAATAACTCACTGTTTAGGAAATGCAAAAAATAAGAGTTTCATATTGCTAGTCTAGCATCCATCAAAAAAGATAACTTGACATCTAGTTCTTATTTACATATTAATCCATTTAATAAAAATTTAAGAAAATAACTGATAAAAATGTATTTTTGTCTAATTTTACCCTTCTATTCTGAATAAAAATGAAATCATTCTAACATTATAAGTAAAATATTATTACTCCTGAATAAGAGGCATATTGATTATACCTAAGAGATAAATTGTAGGTGGTCCATTAAAAAAAATCCTGTTTCTTGCTCACTCCATTTCTTTTTTCTTTAATTAGGCAATAGCAGCCAGAGCATCTTGAATTAGTCTAATTTAATCTGAACATAATTAGATGGCAAATTCCCATTTCTTAATCTAAATTAGTTCACTTTTAAAACCACGTAGAACTTGGACTAAGAAAGGCTAAATAGAAAAACAAAATGTGACAATGTGTTTCTGTTCATTGACACACTGTTAAAATACTATTACCTGTGCTTTCCAGACCTTGCCAGGGCATAAAAGCATTGGCAACAGCTACTGAAAATATTAAAAATAGATAGATGCTCAACCCTACACCTCAGCTGGATCGCCTGGTACAATAAGGTTTTTGGTCCTTATCCTGTCTCTTTGCATTTGCATCTTTATAGATTATGAGGAGCTATAGATCCTTTCGTCTCTCACAGAGCTGTCCAATTACAGCCACAATCTAAACTGGTTTTACTGTATGGGCTTCCTTATTTATTCAAGCAGAATTTTTCTCTCATAAGATCTAAATGAGAATATATCCTCCCTTCCCCCACCCCCAGGAATAATCCAAAAGATGGGAGGTTACCAATAAAACAATTAATTGTGATAAATTTCTGATTTTTGCTCCTTTGTCTAGGGCTATTTCCATGGCAACATCCTCTCATCCTATTGTTGGGTTGTTCTTCATTCACACAGCAGGTTAAGCCCAGGGCAGCCAGGGCAGGCCGATGGTCAGCTTTTATTTTCTCTGGCCCTTCAACAAAGGTTAGTTGAGGTCAGCAGAAGCCAAAGGGTAATTACTTTTCCTTCTCAGGGTTAAAGGTACACAGACTGCTATTGGGACAACTGTATGGATGACCTTCAGCTTCTTAATGTTCAATCTTCTTTGCTTTTATCAGCCCAAATGAGTATAACAATCACGATGAAACTCCTGTGCCCAAAATTCAAAGTAGAAAGACAAACTACCCCTTTTTGTAAAACTAATATACATTAGCATAATATATCCCTGGAATCAATTTGGGAAACTCAATGCGTAAAAATGTTTCCTATGCCTTAAATGGAAAAAATAAATAAATCCATGGCAGAAAAGTGCAGCTGTGCACTGGTTTTTCCTATTCGGTTAATCTGATATTCATAATTTCCCAGGCTTCAGTCATTTTCCTCAGGGTATGTTCTTTAAGACTGAGAAGAAAATGGAAGCTTTCCTGACTCCATCATCAGCCCTATTTTTCCCCTTTAAAGATTAATTGTGGCCTTGTTCCCCTAAATTGATTGACTGAGAGTAAGTCAGATTGAAACATTTCCTCTATTTGCTTCTCTATTTTAAAGTCACTCTAAAATAACTGGGGAGGGGTGTTACCCTTCAGAAACTCAATTCTTAAAACAACTTTGCCCCACTCATTTGAAGAGCCACTTTCAGATTTCAGTTCTCTACTTCAACCTGAAGTTTTAAATAAATGATTGCTGTGAGTCCCAGAATGGAGCCAGCCACCAGATGAATTCCATGTGCCATTTTTCTGCCACCAGAAAGCCAGATACTTGATGCCCCTCTAAGCCTCTGTCTCCTCGGCAGCCTTGACCTAGCTGTCTTTTTGACACTGTCCTCACACCCTTCATACTAAGCCATTCCTCTGCTCAGGAGCCCGATGCAAACCCTCCAGATCCACCACCCGAGGCTGCCGCTGCAGACTGCTTCATCAGCTGCTCATGCCATGGAACTTCATGTCTCAGCGTCCCTGCTCTGGCCACTCTGCCTCACACCAGCAGTCTGTAGCCTCCTGTGTGTGGCTTCCCCTTCTCTGAGCTTCTGCCATGCCCACTAAATGGCAGTTCTCTTAGCCAATTCCCGTTTCTTTGAAAGGCTGATTTACAATTTAATTCCAAGAGGAATTCTTCCATGTTTGCCTCGGATACTTCTAAATAAATTAAATAAATATGTGTAAAAAACATGCTACAAATTATGTACCTATTACGTATAACACTCTATACATAATTGTATTTTGACACTGTAAAATGCATCTAGACATCTGAATTCTATTAAATAGCAACTTTTTAAAAACCCAATGCTTAGATTCAAAACTTCAGGGGCCTCTTACAACAATACTATTTTATGTTAGAATTTGAATAGTTGCCCTTGATATTCATCTTTTTTTTTTTTTTTTGTGGGTACCGGGGGGTCGACCTCAGGACCTCACGCGCCAACAGGCACCCGTGCCGCTGAGCGATATCACCGGCCCCTTTTTCGTATGTGGGTTCCGGGAGTCGAACTCGGGCCCTCGCGCTTGCAAGGCAGGCGCTTACGCCACTGAGCCATCTCACCGGCCCCCGATATTCATCTTGTAAGTTCTACTTTTCACTTTTCTTTATTTTCTATTGTCTGACAAAGTCTGCATAGCTATCATTCTTGAAACAAGATCTTTTGACATCATCATATCACAAGCTCCAAAAATTATCCCCTTCAATGACTCTCCACTAATATCTGCTATTATTAATTCATAATTAAGGAGATAACAGAAAACAAATTATGATCACGCTACAGGGATATTTTATTTTAAGAGAGATTATTCAATTCTTCAAGATTCATTGAGTACAGTTATGGATATGGAGGGTGAGAGAGAGAGACAGTATTTAGAAAAGGATATAAGAGGTCTAAGAAGGCACATGTCAGGGTCTGGCATGTGACCTGGTTGCAGACTACCTGTGAGGGAAGGGAGGGGAAGATCTAGCTGTGCCCATACCTGGTTGACAGCAATGCCTCACTGGTAAAAATAAAATAAAATAAAATAAAGTAAAATAATAAAAATTTTTTTAAATTACAATTACAGACCAAAGGCAAAGCAGCCAATTGTGTTCTGTGTTCACAACTCCATTACCAAGGGCTTGATGGCTCTTAAAGCTGGCTCTAGGACTTCAAGGAGTGTCAGGGAGAGTGATGGTTTCAACAAGGTAAACTTTAAAAAAAGTCATATTTTCCTTTCTGCGTACTTTCTCTCCATCGCAGTCTCCAACCATCACCCCACATACCCAGCTCTGCAGAATCTCACCTTACCTTAGAATTTTAATGCCAATAGGCCTTATCTACACCAGTATCATTAGAAAAGATGCCTGGCTGAAATATTTAGTGATAAGTAACACATCTCAATGATAGTTTCTTGGGCATTTTGGTGAAGAAGATATTAAAAATATCACCCTTCCTAGGTTCTGCCAGATCACACTTTGAGTGCTGTCTAAGCCAAGCACATATTAAAAGTACCTTTGATGCATTAGGTCACATCTTTTGGCCACACAACGTATCAAACACATTTATTCGTATCAGAGCAGACACAAACCTTTTAGACGAGAAATTCAAGAACTTGCCCTTAGCTGCTTCTTACTATTTCTTAAAGCTCTCTTATTTTCTTTTGAAATTCAGAGCCACTGGGTTCTGTGTCTATAGTAGGCTTCCCTCTTTCCTATTTTGTAGAAAAAGTGTCACAAGAAAGTTCAACATAGAGATATTTTCACAGTCACGATCAATTCTTCCTCATGTGCCAGAAATAAATGTGAACCGTCACCCCAATTCTTCATGTATCCCAAATAAATGTGACTCGTCACCCCTTCTGTTTGGCATCTATACATGTGGAATGTAAGGCTGTCTGCTAAGGAACCTACAGCAGAAACTTCTGTAGTAGCCATTGAGTAGTTACAGAAAGTAAAAGGGGAATAGCTGGGTTGAATGGGACCTCTAATCCCAGTTTTTTCAGGAATCTCCACACTGATTTCCAAAGTGGTTGCACCAGTCTACACTCCCACCAACATGGAAAAGGGTTCCTTTTTTTCCCTACGACAAATATGATCATTATGTGTATGTGAAATGTACCAATAAACTTAATAAAAAAAAGAAAATAAAGGAAGAAGAAAGTAAAAGGGAAGTGTCATGGTGTCATGGCCCAGAGTACCAGGTTCCAGTGCCAAGTGAGCGATGAGTGTCCAGTGCTTGGCATCAGAGTGAGATGGTGTCCTGAACCAGGGAGCACCTCTAGGACTGACACCAAACAGGACTTAGGAAGAAGACTGAACTACAGTGCTGCTCAAATTTAGCATTCATATGGCTGAGGATTTCTCAGCCTCAGCACAGAGACACTGATTTAGTAGGTGCCTAAATCTGTTTGTAACAAGGTGTCAGATGATAATGATGTTTCCCCTCTGTAGAATAAATTGCCTATCTCTGGATTTGACTCATCATACCTTCGTCAGTCAAAGGGTCTCTCACCTGTTCAGAAATGCTTGTGATTTGTAGATACCAGTCTCTCTCTCTTCTATTGTTTCAGTTCACTTTGACATAGGCCTTTAATTTATATGAATCATATGGGTACTTAAGAGTAGCATCTTTCCTACTTTTATTTAATTGCAATACCCTGCTAGTTTTTTTGCTAAGGAAGCAAAAAAATAACATTCTTGTGTATCACCAATCCTGTGTATCCAGAGGACCCATTGTCACAAATTCCAAATCCTCACTTCTTTAGAAATCACTAGGTTGATCTTCCTCTTCTCTGAACTTAAATGACCTAGAAGATTGCCAAGACATAAAATGACATAAAACCCTTTCATCAGAAGCTGGTAATTTTGGGAGGCAGCTTAATACAGTGGTAAAGTACATGGGCCCTGGGGCCATTCAGATAGACTGGGTCCTGAACCTAACTCTATCTTTCACTAGCTATGGCTCCAGATAAATAATCTGGTCTTGCTTAACCTCAGCTTCCCTTTCTGCAGAGTGCAATAACAAAAACCAAATACTAATAATGCATGCATACGTATCTCATAGTATTCTTATAAGATTGGATAACATGATACACATAAAGAGCTGTTAGCACAGTGTTTGAAGCACAGCAATACCTAGATAAATGATAGCTATTATTTGTATAAAACCCACAATATGAACAGTTAGCACAGGCCTTAAAATTCTAGCTCAGCAACTTCATGTTAGGTAAATTTAGGCAACGTAATATCTCTTTGAGCCTCAGTTACTTCATATTTAATTTATCCACCCTGCAGGATGATTATGAGACATAAAAATAAAGACACAAAGTTCTCAACACTGACTCAGAAGACACTCCACCAATGACTATTATGAACAGCATTATTATTTGACATATTGCCCTTTATCCAGCTGTGATTGGGAAACATCTACATTTTTTTCCAGCTAGAATTCTTTAAAGCACATCTGAGAGATGTTGCCAGAGTAAGACTAAGTGTTCTTTTCTCTGTGGCCCATGTGCAAGTCAAAGAAAGACAAGCATCATTTTGAAATTTCTCTCAGGCAAGAAATGTATATTAGCTATAAATTATGTACTTTATCCCATGGTAATATTGTTATGAATCAAATTTCTTAAGTATATATCATGGAAAAATTAAAATGAAGCTTTCCAGTTATTCAGGGACACACAGTGAGGCCTAGGCAGTGGAGGAAGGATAAATAGAATTCCACATTTTGTACTTGGTAAGGAAAGCACCTCAAGTTTACATTAGGAAAGAGGAAGTCTTTTCTCAGCCAGCTAATTGTGTTCTTAGGTATTTAAAAACATGCTTCAAAAGATTCAAGGTTTGTTTTTGCTGTTGCTGCTTATGCAGTTCCACTACTGCTTCAAGTTATGTTCTGTGTATTGATATAGAAACTGAGCAACATAAATGTCTAAAGATAAGCTTCCTTCCACCATCTCCGCAGTCCTGGCATCAGAATACAAGTTCTGCTATCGACTTTGAACTCCAGACTCAGAATAGCTCCTTGAAGAACCTCTCATTGCTTTAAGTCTGTAACTAAAGTAAAACCACAGCTTCATTCGTGTCTGCTTACTGAAGCCCAGATGAACCACTTCCACAGTGGGTCACAGGTTTAGGGATTTCACAGACAAATACTTTTTTTATCATGAGGCTTAAAATAGAACACCAACTTTTTTCCCTATTTAGGAGAGTTTTTTATTTTTAGGTTTTAGTGGTTTTATTTATTTATTTATTTTTGTGGGTACCGGGGGTCGACCTCAGGACCTCACGCACCAGCGGGCACCCGTGCCGCTGAGCGATATCACCGGCCCCTTTTTCGTATGTGGGTTCCAGGAGTCGAACTTGGGCCCTCGTGCTTGCCAGGCAGGCGCTTACACTGTTGAGCCATCTCACCGGCCCTAGTGGTTTTTTTTAATAAAAAATTGTCAATACTCATTTCATTACCAAAAAGACATTTTTATCATGAAAAAGTAGAAATACAAATCAGGAAAATAAAAGTCTACATTGTCCATGTATGTACACACACACACACACACACATTACAGGACAGAACATTACCATGGAGTGCCATGGTGGCCCACTGTGGAGGCCCACAAATGTGAATGGGATCCTTCCTTGATGTTTGCTTGGAGCTGGTTCCCTGCACCCTAGAATGCTTCCCAAGTATGTCTCGGCACAGGAAAGCAAATAGGTATATGGCCTCTTTCAAGTCCTGGATTCCCAGACCACCTGCCTCTCTTGGCCTCTGAGGAGAAGGACTCAACACCCCCCCCCGGAGCACCTCTTGCTCCACAGCTGTGCGTGTTCTCACATCCCGGTGAGGCTGACTTCCTTGTCCCCTCCAGACCCCCAGATGTAGCCGGCTAGATGTTGTCTCCCTGGTGTGGTACGTTTCCTGACTCCCCACTTTCCAGCAACTTTCACCTTTGCTGGTTAAGTATTTAGCAAGTAGATGCTCATTCACCTGAAGGATGTTGAACATCTTAGTATTCTCCTTCTATGGATAGATAAAATAAGGTTCTAAAAAGCTAAGAAGTTCTCCATAGGGACTCAGGAATGAGCCCGTGATGACATCCTATTTTGAGTCCCAGGACAGGGTAAAAACAATATGAAATGAGTATTTCCCCTCAGCAACAGTGAGGCTGCATGAGTAGAATTTTTTCAGTATTATAAACTGAACACTCTTTTGTCCCATGGCAACTCAGTGGACATTTACTGAGTCCCTATTAGTTGTTGTGCTAGGTGCCTGTAAGCCAAGTATGAAGAAATTCAGACTCAGCTCTCAAGACACAGTCTATACTGTATTTCTTCCTGGAGGCCCTGGAGAATCGTGTATAATTTTCATGCAATATGCCAAAGAGCCAGACCAGCAGGTGTGCTGTAAGTGCCTCCGGCAGGCGATAAAAAGCAACCACTGAGCATAGAGCAAATTCAATGTGAAGGGCTCTCTGGGAATCTTCACAAGTGTTAATCTACATGAAAGGACACGTTTTACACAGATCTTTCTGAGAGGCTCGTCCTTTCTGAGATACATGATTTTCCCACCTTGAACATACCCGAAAATTTTTGGCACATTTTTCTTCATTCTAAAATTTTCAATAAAAGCAAACTAGCTGGGGATATAGCTCAGTGGCACAGCGCCTGCCTGCTAAGTGCGAGGTCGTGAGTTAAATTCCCAGTACCAAAAAATAAAAAAATAAAAAAATAAGCAAACAAAATCAGCTGAGGAAAATTAAAGGAAGTAGAAAGACACTGACCTGAGTGGCAGTAAACACATTATATTCCTGGCCCTACTACCAAGCAAATAAATGCCTTGGGCAAGTCAGTTCACCAATTTGGACCTCAGTTTTTTCATCTGAAAAACAAGTCAGTTAAACCAGCCCTGGCAGTACACATACCAGTAGTAACTACTATGCGCAAGTGCTATTCTCAGGGATCTGTGAATATTAATTCACTTCGTCCTCACAACTTGGTGAGATCAAGAGTTTTTTGACCCCACTTTAAGAAAAGGAAGTTGAGACACAGAGAGATTTAATATGGCCTTGCTCCAAGTCTTATAACTAGCAAGCAGCAGAGATGGGATGTGGACCCACTGAGTCTATTTCCAGCATCTTGCTTAAGATATGCTGCCTTTTATCAGGTGGGTGTAGATGGCACTAGAGTCCCTTCAGTGTTGTATTCTATGGGTCTGTAAATTTAATATGTCTGCTACAGGCTCAGATTATATATTGTAGACCAATGGAACAAAGAGGTTATACACGAGATCCTGTAATTTATGAACCCAAACTATACCTCTTACTAACACCAAAAAATAAAAATATTAAAAATGCTTATATGCATATGATTGCTTTAGATTCTAATTGAATCTTGGATATCCTGGGTGGGGAAGAGCAGCACACACCAAATCAGGAAAATGAATCTCAGAGAGGTCAGAACATGAGTATATTGCCCAATAAAAAAGGGAAATGAATCTTTAACTTCTCCAGCAAGATCAGAGGCCTCAGCCTGGTGTCCATGATCTATCCAAGCTGCAGCATACATGCACATATATCATCAAAGATGTCCTCTTGGGTTCAGTAGAGACCTACCAATTTCTTAGCAGTGACATAGGTCCTTCCCTCTGAGGCTCCCCTCCCCACCCCCCAGTGCAAGGTCTCACATGGACACCAAGATGTCTGCCCTGCAATCAAGGGTCAGCTCACTCAGCTCTTCAAATCCAGTTGCATACACAGGGGGTCACTGCAGAATGGGTTTCGGGCCTTTAAAGAGTCTACCCAGCCTCTGCTACCTCTCCTCCTCCTCATTTCTCCACTTTTGGGAGGAGTCTTCTGCCTCCACTGGAGGAAACTGCTCCCTTGAACGTCACCTGTAATGTTCTATTTTGAGAAGCAGTTGCTTGTTCCATGACACACCTGGTGCTTTCCCAGCCCCATGCTCTGCACCTATCCTTGCTTCCCTCATGAACACACTTCCCAATGTCCTGCCTTCAAATTCTATGCTTAGTTCCTGGCCTGGCCTGGCTCACATGTCACCTCCTCCATGGACCCTCTGACTCCCTTCAATCAGACATGATCTACTTTTGTTTAATGGCCCACTGTGCTTTTCAGGCCTCCCTCACCACACACTGGAGCTCCGCCTTTTACTGTCATTAGGCTTATTATTTCCTGTCTCCTGTTAGCTTCTTCACATTCAGACTGGATTGAACTCTTGCCAGAGCCAAGAGCAGTGCCTGGCACTGATAGATAGCTGCTTGACTTTAAATTAATCTTCTAGCTTTCTGTTAGAAGGATTCACTCCATGAAAATACAAGGCAAAGAAAAGGGATTGTTAGACTCTAGTTTCTTTCCCAAATTTTACCAGTTGTAGAAAGATGATTCTTTTTTTAATGAATGAATTCCTGACTGACAGACCTCAGCACAGAGATGAGAACACGCTTTTGGTAACTGCTATGTAGCCTGTCTCCAAAGAGGTTTCCGAGTGTGAATGTGTCAACTGCAGAATCTGCTAATTGGACCTTTAGCTGTTCAAGGTCCTCACTGCACAGCTGCTGTTTTGCCACAGAAAGGGAGAGCTAGGGACAGTGTGAATGACAAAGTTGACACCAGAAAATGTCCTTGCTCTACCAAGCACTCAGTTTTCACTTAAACAAGTTGTCCTTACCAAGGCAGACGGTGGAACCCAGGAAAGACTAGCTTATGGTTTTCTTCCTTTTCCCCTACCTTTTGACTTATTAGAGAAGATTGTTATTTCGACATTAACAAAAAGTTGGAGTTTAAGCTATTCTAGTGGAAAGAAAAATTCCAGTCTTTTCTTCTAAAGACAGCAAAACTGGTCAATGGATCTACAGAACTGAGAACTGAAATCAGGGGATACTATGTAGGGGCCAGGGCTTTGTAGATGAGGTTTTGTGAAGAGAACCTGAGGTGCAAGGCCATCCCTGCTGCCCACCTCCCAGAAAACATGGACCACTTTGGGGCTTAGTATGTACCTATGAGCAAATGCATGTCCAGTGTTCGCTTGATGAAATCACCAGGGCCTTATTCTTCATCCCAGAGCAGTGTTTCTCAACCTTTTAAACCTGATTACCCTCTTAAAGAGTTTGTAGAATTTTTTTTTTTTTACCTAATTGCTCCTCCTTCACTTTTTTTTCTCCTTAACTTTTTAAGTCCACAGGTACAATGTATTCTGTTTATATACTGTGACTCTTTGGAGAGCCACAAGCCTTTGTAGTGCCTCAGGTATTTTTGCTCCTCAAACAGATTCCCCTGCTCCTACCAGGGTAGTAGCCCTCTGTTAAGATGCATGTCAGTCATAGACCCAGCCTGTAGGTGGGAAGTAACAGAACACTTCCTGGGTACTACCCAGGGTTCCTCTCCATTTTTTTTCCCTCACTCTTCTACAGACTCCATAGGAGCGTGGGTCTTTCAGGGCACAGAGCTAGAAGCCAAGGTAAGTGAGAGACTACTCTGTAGAATGATGCAACATAATAAGAACATCAGGGCAGAGATGACAACCCCAGAGAAATGAGGTGTCCCATTCAGATAGAATTTTCTACCAAAACAAAAAATCTGAACCAAAGAGTAGCATTATCAGACTTCAGGAATTGGCTATTCCATTGTCCCTTTTACCAGCACATGGGTACGAAACTGGATTTTACTTCCATCTAATTCATTTTCCAATATTATATTATAATATTTTCCAATATTATATTTTTCAATTTCTACACCTTCCTTTTGGTCTGAACATTTTATAAGCACAACACACACACACACACATTGGTAATGATTTTAGTTGTTAGCTCACTTTAGCCAAAAATAAGAGGGCTAACAATACATTAACATTTCCATTATCAATCAGAAAACTGCAGGTCAGCTCCCTGAGTGATATGTTGCTCAGCATATTAAATCTTTGAACTCAGCAAAAATATATAAACACTTCTACTCCTGAAGTTATGCTTTAAGAGAGGCAAGAGAAAGTGAGATGAGGAGAGCAATCAATTTAGCTTGTTTTAAATGGAAGAAGAATGGATTGCTATTTTTTTCCTTTATGTGGTTAGAAATTGAGTGTCTATGCTGTCATTACGGCATCAAAGAGGTGGCAATGAGTAACTAATGAAAAATAAACTTCGCAGTCTTTGCTTCTATGCGTGTACTTCAGCATCTGCTAGGCTCACGTCATCTCGGAAGAGAGCCAGTAGACATTTACCAACTGATAGCACTAAACAGGGTTAGGAACAGATTATTCTTTCATTTGGGCACCAGAGGACTTGGTTTTTCTGTGGGAAGCTAGTGCCAGTTCTGTGTACCCGTCACTACAGATACCACAAGCCTATTATTAATTTCTTCCTTTGTTATTGCCAAAATTTTGAGTCCTCAAAAAGTGCTCCCAGGTGAATCTCCTCCATAATAGTAGCTTTCCCTATAAAATAAAGCAAAATGGAAAAAACAAAAAAGAAAAAAATGTTTTTGGCTGACAATCCTGTAACTATGTCTATAAGAGGGAAAGCAAATGAAGAACCACAGACTAAATCCAGTCGTGCCCATTTGCTCCATATTGACTATTATGGCTGCTTTAGTACAATTAAGTAGTTGCAAAAGAAACTAGCTCTTCAGGCTGCCAACTTGAAAATAATTACTGCCGGGCTCTTTAGAGGACAAGGTTTCTGCCCCTTGTTTTGGAACATGAATCTTTTTTAAATAAAAATGAAAACAAAACTTAAAGTCCTTTTCTTCTGTAGCTTTAGAATTCAGAGATTAGGATTATTTTTAGAACTGCATGGTACACAATTCTTTTTCTACTCCTGGAAATGAAATTTGGAAATATAAACCCAGAAATGTAGTAAAAACATTATTAATAATGATATGGATTGTATGTAAGCCATCTGTTATTTTTCTTGAAAAGTAATATTGTTTTCTCTTGAAAAATCACCAAAGATATCTATAATAGAACAGGCAGTGTTTCTCACAGCACTGATGTTATCTTCTTTTTTTTTTTTTTTTTTTTTTTTTTTTTTTGTGGGTACCAGGGGGTCGACCTCAGGACCTCGCGCGCCAACAGGCACCCGTGCCACTGAGCGATATCACCGGCCCCTTTTTCGTATGTGGGATCCGGGAGTCGAACTCGGGCCCTCGCGCTTGCAAGGCAGGCGCTTACGCCGCTGAGCCATCTCACCAGCCCTGATGTTATCTTCTTAAGCAAGGAAGCATGTTTGAGAAATGGACATACAGCAGAATTTTTATACATGTTTAAATATTTAGGGCTGGTGAGATGGCTCAGCGGCGTAAGCACCTGCCTGGCAAGCGCGAGGGCCCAAGTTCGACTCCCGGAACCCACATACGAAAAAAGAGCTGGTGATATCACTCAGCAGCACGAGCGCCTGCTGGTGCACAAGGTCCTGAGGTCGACCCCCGGTACCCACAAAAAAAAAAAAAAATTTAACATTACTATGCCAAAGATTTCTGGAAGAATATTGATATAAAATGTAATATACTTAATGTATTATTGTTGCTGGTTGAGGTGTTACTTGAGGAGAATCAGATCTGAAAACATAAATATAGCAATACTAATTGCTTTAACCCATTCAATACTGTGTTTGTATCTAAATTTTTGGAAGATACCAGTGTATACTGTTAAATATGTACTTCATTAAATATGAACTGTTAAATATATTACATTTATTTAAAATAAGCATACAAGAATGCAAAATACCTACCATATAACACTGAAACACAAAGTATAAAAGATATTGCCCCTGCTATCAGAGAATTTAAAATCTATTAGGGATACTAAGATTTGCAAACAGATTCCCAAATTCTATTTTACAAATGTTTTTAAATTTCAATGTATTATTGAATATATAGAGGTAATAAAAGCTTGATTTTTTTAGACAACTGATTGATTATAACTCAAACAGTATGGAAAGCCTTAATTATATCCACCCCTACACTGTCTTTCTTCTCTGGTGCCGTAAGGACTGAAATTCTACTGTATTTTAGAAATTGATTCCTTTAGGTTAAGCATTTCCCCTATTTCCTTTCAATACTAATGCACCATTATTTACATTTTTCTTAGGCATATTTAATAGCTTAATTGCTGGCATTTTTTCTGGACCCTTTTTAATTTTTGTTCTGAGACAGGGTCTTGACAAGTTACCCAGGCTAGCTTAGAAGTTGCAATCCTCTTGCCCCAGACTCACAAGTAGTTGAGATTACCGGCATGTTCCACCTCGCCAGACTAATGCTGCATTTAAAATATAAGAATCATGTGAGTAAATTACTGCAATAGCTGCTTTTATTTTTTTTCTGGTAATCTTGTTTAAGAATTACCCATAGATGAGTTAATAATGTTGTTGTGCTATTTATTTATCAGATCACTTTCTATCATAAAAAATAGCATCCTATCTCTTGAAGGCACTGAGAATTTGATGAGATAGATTACTGAAAAAGGACCATTACACAAAAATAAGGGAAAATCACATAAGATAAGCTCACACCTCTCACGATATAGTAAAACTGGGCATGTACAAAGAGTTAATGTTATCAAGAAAATCAGGGATCAAAAGTGGAGATAAGGTGGCCTTCTCAGTTACCCCCACTCCTAAAAATCAATCATGGTCAATTGTCGTATCGAAGTAAGATGATGGTGGTAAAGGTAAAGAAAAAAAAGAGAGATTTCCCATAAATTCTGCATTATCGATGACCAGCCACACAGAGGCTAATGTTCACAACAGGAATGAACCGTCATAAATTCATGCATTAAATCTCTGTTCCATTCTAAAGTAAAAAATAACCCTTTGTTAACATTTTATGCCTTGATCAGAGGCGGAGCCATATGAGATTATTGACTAAGCCCAGAGAAAAATGCAAGATACTGAAATCATAGCATACTTATGAGGAATTTGAATACATTATTATTCATTAATAGGCATTAAAAGCTATAATAAAAGAGGACTTCAGTGAACTTATTTCAACTGACATCAGGTATAAATATGACTTTGACTAGATGACTGTTAATTTGCCTCTCTAGGTAATGTCTACTGCATAATTTGGCAGTACATGTTTTATTTTCTATTTTCTATATTGTACAGTATTTATATGTAGTTAACCTAACATATGTTATAACATATAAACATCTTGCTGGTATTTTCTTTATTCTTTCTCTTTGTGAATTTAATTCTATAAAATTTGGTCATATATAAAGATTCAGGCAATCAAACAAAAAATCAAGTTACAGAGCTGACTTATAACCACAAAAAATTAGCTACCCCTTTATAGTTACACCCTGTCCCTAACATTTCTCAATTGGTCTTGTCTGCATATCTATAATTTTGTTCATTTGAGAATGTCCTATAAGTGGAATCACAGTATATAAAATAGAATCAGAATATCTATTTTTTTTTTTTTGTGGGTACCGGGGGATCGACTTCAGGACCTCGTGCGCCAGCAGGCACCCGTGCCGCTGAGCGATATCACCGGCCCCTTTTTCGTATGTGGGTTCCGGGAGTCGAACTCGGGCCCTCGCGCTTGCTGGGCAGGCGCTTAAGCCGCTGAGCCATCTCACCGGCCAGAATATCTATTTTTAAAGATTCATCTATATTTAAATGTATATATGGCAATATACATACAATCATATACATATATTTACTTGATATAATCTTGCCTCAATTTTTATATGTGTTTTTAAATTCAATTTGATTCAATCTCCAAGATATTAGAGATGGATAAATGTGCCAGAATGCCAACTGTAGGAACAAATTTGTTCCCTGAGGACAGCACAGCTCTGTGCATTTTAAAGGCTCAGTAGTTTTGGGGGCTGGATTCTTTCATGAAGCTTACTAGTATTAGAGTATTTGGAGCAATTCTCTGCAGCATAGAGCTCTGTCTTTGGAAGGCAAAATAGGCAAACACATACCACAGGAAGGAAAGTAGCATACCATCCAGGTACAATGTCCACTCTGCCTTCTTTCTGTCTCTCAAGCAACAGAGAGACTCAAGAGGGATTCTATTGGACAAGGGGATAGATAAGACCTAATATCTTCTAACGAGGCCATAAATTAACCTGTTTTTAAAAATCTGAAGGAAGATGTTCTCCAAAGGAATAATGAACACAAATCTAAAAACAACTCCTGTCTAATTAACAGCACAATCCACAGTCACTCTAATTAAAACTGTTGGGCCAGACTAAAGACTATCAGCTCCATATCTTTCACAAGCATTAAAAATTCAGTGAAGTCATTTGAACGTTATGGGGAAATAACATGTAGGCGACTGTGGAGAAGGTATCAGAGGAGGAAATTAATTTCATATTAAGCCAGGAAGAAGCAATGGACTAGAAGTTAAGCTGTGCTGAAGGTCAGGGAAAGACAGGCAAAGACCAAGAATGGACCCAGAGAGGCAAAAAGCAGATCACCATTTCCAGGCAAGCTCTCTAGTTGATCTGAGAAGGCTGGAAGGAGCTGTCTAGTACAGAAATATTCAGTCCTGCCTTTGGCCCAGTCCAATGTGGAGGAAGAGTAGAAAGCTATCCAAAATTGAAGGATTTCAGGATGTTACTCTAACAACCAATGAAGTTTATTGAGTGCTTGTTTTATACCAGGAATTGTCAACACTTATTGCCTCATCTAACACAACAAACCATCTTATAGATGAGAAAACTGAAGCTTAGAAAAATTACTTGCTCAAGGTCCTACAGTAGAAAAGCCAGGAAATGAATCTAGGCATATTGGGACACTAACCAGGGACAATATCTATTTCACAGGGTGCTGTGACAATTCAAGAGCCTGGCACCTACCTAGGTGCTTAATAAGTATTTACCCTAAGTCTCACTCCTAAGCCTACATCACACCCTAAAGAAACCTACCAGTGAAATTTGTTCAGTTAGGGTAAGGTTTTGTGTCTCTAGGGGTACTCTGAAAACCCAATAAACAAAAATACAGGTAGTACATATTATATACACAGTGTCCCTGAAAATTTTACTAGATATGCCGATGGAAAAATGGAACAATAGGCTGGTGTACTCTAAGTGGCTCTATTCTCAGAAAGCTAAAATATTAAAAATATATTTCTCCTTATAGACCTGGTCTTTGATAATATCTTACCTATGTTTCATACATGCTCTTTAAGTTTCCATTTTAAATCTGGATAAATCCCTGAATGAGACGAACAAGTATTGCGCTGAATTTTAAACTTTATAATGTCATCATTTTTATATCATTTTAAATCCAAAAACACAAAAGTTAGATACAGACTCTTACATTCCCCAAATACTGATATAGGAAAAGACAGTAGGGTCCCAAATCTAAACTGTCCGGCAGTACCACTGTGCATCAGCTTGAATGTTTATCTACCATCTCAACTTGGGTGAAAAAAGGCAGTTCATGTATATTAATGCTTAGTATGTGAGAAATGAGAGAAAATCATGTATTGCATTAAGCCACTCCACCAATCACTATTTTTTGGGTTTCAAATTTGTTAGATCACAAAAATAAATGACCACAGGGCTCAGACAGGCATGTCGATAATGTGGCGTACCAGGTCTAAGGCCTTAGGTATGGGTGAGAACTGTAGCAAGCTGGAGTAACCCAGAACTATCCAGAAAGGACATCTGCTGCTGCTGGTTGGGAAGGTGGGATCAGTGATACACAGGATTTCCTGGCTTTTATATGAAATTTTCTAGTTTTCAAAACTAAATGTATATTTTTTAAATTAATCACTGAACTGGCCAAAGAAAACACTTCCGAGGTTAATCCAACCTGCAGACCAGGAATCTATACACTCTGGGTAAAAGGCAACTATGGGTAAATTTTGATTAGTTGAACAGAAAGAAGAATGAGTATGGTTCCAGAGAGCCAGGAGTGAAGGTGAAAACCTCCCACACAGAGCCTCTCTATTGCTGGGCAGAGTAGGTAGAAGAAATGGAAAGTGAAATGACAATAAAAAGAAGCTTTACCTTCTTCATGTTGTGTACATTCTTAGTAATAGCTAAGGATGTGGAAAGGAAAGTAAAAACCGGTGGGAAAGGCCTGAGGTGTTGTGAGCATGTTCAGTATTTAGGGGAAAAAGTCAAACGACTGTGCTAAGCATCTCATTTTCACTATTCTTGAGTGTGAACTTATAACAACCATAACAGCTGATGATTCTAGGTATCACTGTGTCCAGCCCTGTGCCATACAGTTTACAGCAATGATCACTCATTCTACCACAAAAATAAAATCAAGTGGATATATTCTCCCACTCTACAAATATGAAAACTGGGGCTTACAGACATTAAGTATCCAGCCGAAGGTCCTAAAAGTAGATGACAGAGCAAGCATTGAACCCAGGGCTGTCTGACTCCAGTGGCTGAGAGGGAAACTCAGTACAATGACAAACTGAATACCTCTGAATTGGGAGCAGCTTAATAAATGTATATTGATCATGATTAGGATGTCTAACTCCATGGTTTAATTAATATTAATGTATCAGGTTGTACTTCATTTTGATTTCAGTAAAGAGTGTTGCAAGGAATTGTATCAGCTGCTATGAGGTGACCCCTGCAAGCCCTGCACGTGAACTGACTCACATATACCTATGCTACTGTACAGTAGGAAAGCTCCCACCTGCCAGCACCTCCCTGCTGCACATGACTATAATACATAGTTATGCTGCTAATTTAGGGAATGTATTCTTTGATTCCCACTTTTTGAAATTCTGGGATGTTGTCCTATTCAATAGCATGAGTACTTTTTAAGAGTCAATGTGTTCATACTGAAGTTTTTGAAGAGGTTTTAAGGCACAGCCTTTCCCTGGGCTGCTATCTTTCCCTGTCTGAGAGATGTGGAGCCACAGATCTTCACTCACCAGGCCTTTGTGCATCTCCATTGAAGCACCATCTAAAACTGGGCCCAAGTCATCTCCAAAAGTGGAATTTTTTTTCCAACAAATCCTACTTCCTTATTCCTTATCTTAGTTATTGCCAGCTGCAGCCACTTACTAGCCCAATCTATAAAACTAGGAGTTATTTTCAGTTTTGCCCCTTCCCTCATCCTCACATCTACCAACTTGTCACATGCAGTCAATTCTAAATCAGAGAACCCCAACCTGTGGGCAAAATGTACTGACCTAGACTAAAAGCTGCAGAGCTGAAGGGGGGACAAAAAGCCCGTTGGTCACCTGGCCACATCTAAAAAGCTCCATTCAGTATGGTCCATGTAGCAGTGGCAAGGCAGCCATTTAGAGTGAAGATAGCTCTAGCCTGCCTCCCAGCTACTATAAAGGGCAGTGTGTATAATCCTGAAAGTGTTCACCAGGGGAGCTCAAGCACATGAGGAAAATACTTATCATGGTGGGGAGGGGGTGTACGGGGCACTGTGGACCAAACCACAGCCTGCAGACTACCAAAATAGAAGAAGAAGAAATGCTGAGATGTTCTAATGTCAAAGGATATATTAACAAAAACATGAAAATAGCAAGGAGAATAACAGTCAGAATTTAATTCCTGTCCACAAACAGCATCTGAATCTATGTCACCATGCTACCTATGCACGGTTCATCTATACAAGTCAAACTTGGAGGCAAATGGCAAAAGGGAAAAAAAAGACATTTGACAAGAAAGATGCTTGCAACCCATTTAATTTTGCATAAAGAACATACATTTCCCAAGGATTTGACCTAAAGCATTAAGGCAACCCATATACTGTTCTAATCAATTAGGCCTTCCTGCATCAGCACTTTTACCTCAGAAACGACTAAAGCCATCATGTTCTCTAATTTAGAGGAAAATGCTCACCCAGATTGGTTTCTGCACATCTGTTTTTTATTATATATCTAGGAAAAAACATAATAATTTTGAAAACAGATTTGAGGCTCTCTGTAATTGAAAATGATGAGTTGTCACAAAATTATACCCATTTGAAAGGAAGAAATAGTTAAATGCTACTTTGTGTTTTTCTTGGAGCTTCCACCATTTTGAAATCTTAAAATGTAGATTTTTACATATGAGCAATGTCATTTAGAATTATTCACATCTAGAATTATTCACATCTAAAACTTCAACACTGTCCTAGTGTTATCTAGATTTATCAAAATTATAATTGCTTCTCAGGCTTTTGGCTAAGATCAAATGTAAAATCATAAAAGTGTATATTTTATAGCTACAAGACTTAATCTCTTTCATCTTATGGAAATGCATCACACTTTATGGTAGGATCTTTGTTAATAATTATAAGCTTATCAATTAACTATTTATTGAACATTTTCTATATTCTAGGCACTGTGTTCTCTATGTACTTTATCTTATTTGACCATCACCAAACCATTTGAGATTGTTAGTTACTAAGCCTGTTTCATAGATCATAAGACTGAGATTCTCCGTTAATAACCATTTCATTTGACTTCTTTAGTAGGTGTAAAAATTAAAAGGCAATGAAATATATACTTTGGTACAAAATCTTCAGAGAAGAGCCTTAGTCCTTCACCTATACAGAATAACTAGTTTTGACTTTTCAGATCCTGAACTCTCAGAAAACATTACCATTTTTTAAAATGTTCATATCTAAGTATTTCTATGAAAGATCTATTATATCACTCTGAGACTTATTCACTGTTCATTAAATTTTTCAGACTATAAATATGTAAACTTATTAATGTTTAAGGGTCTTCTGTGTACCACATATCGAGTTAGACTTTTAAATTACTTCTTCACAACATTACTGGTTGATGCATTTCAAATTCTATAGGTGTTAACCCAGAACAAAGAGACAACTGATAAGTGGTGTGACTGGGATTTAGAGGTAGATTTTCTAATTCTTAAAGGAAAGAAAGAGCCAAGGACAAAAATATACTGAAACAAAGAGCTCAAGTTCAGATAGCTCACTGAAGGCTTTTACTTATTTATTCTGGGTGGCAATATATAGAATGCTGTGGTGGCTCCAAGTTTCTTTGGGAAATCTTGACACAAACCACATGAGCTGTGAATCCTAACAGCTGGCATCCCAGTGTTATTGCTTTCTGCAACAGAGTCATCCTCTCCTATTTCCAATTAGATTAGATTCAGAAGCATAGAAATGGGCCTCAAATTGAAAGCAAAGAAAAAGAAGGAAAAATCACACATCAGCAATACTCACAATTCCAATTGCTTTTAAATCTATTACTGTGCCAGATACAATTGTCATAAACTTATAACTTAAACCAATGAAGTAAATATTGTCAGAAGACCTACACTGTGGATAGTTTGTGGCAACTGATCTCAGCATTCTGCAATTCTAATAGCAGTAACAGCAAATACTCAGAAATGAATGTGCTTACTAGTATCTTCTCATTCTAAATCCCTGGAATTGATCTCCCAGTTTCAAAAAGTGTCCCTGAACCCCAAATACCAGGTGAACTATACAATGTAAATCAATAGATTTTTTTCAAGTGCAATAATTGTTTCTCTCTGGGCGATTCCCATTAGTCCCAGAAGGAAGAGTACTTTGATTGACCTCAACAAACACAGCAGATGTGGGTAAACTATGTGTGCTGCTGACCTTATCAGAAGAAAGCCAGCCCTTGAAAATCACAGGGGAACATGCTGGGCATGTGCGTATCGGCTGTGGGAAACCAAACGGCTGGTCAAGTGTGTGTCCTCCTTACAAATCACCTAAATGAAAAAATTCAGACCACAGAAGAGAAAGAAGAAAACAATGAGTGTGTGAATTGACAGTATTTCTTTATTTTTAAAAAATGTCAAATAATAATATGAATGGAAACGAGAGGACAAGTATGTTGTGAGCATTTGGGAATCTTTGACGCATTAGTCAAAAGATTTTCTACATAAAATCCTGGGGGCCCAGTTGTTTAAGCTTCTGGGTACAAAAAAGTTTACTGTCTCCTTTGAATACTGTATTTCTTGTCTGTCTGGGGGTTCTATGGCTAAATTAGATGGCAGGAAGAAGGCGGAAAATCAACAAAACATTTCTCACAGATAGTCCCAATCCAAAAGAACATTTTAAAATTAGGACAGAAAAGCAGGAGAAGGCGGAACGAAGGAGGGATCTCTAGACAGAAAGAGAGTCTTCACTTTGAAATGGGATGAGTTTTTAGTTCCACTGAAATCACCTGCCAGCACTAAGGAGGAAGATCTGGCTGCAGTAGGGACAGTTCCTTGTCCCCTGCCATAAACTGAATCAAGAAACTGAGTATATTGTTACCACAGAAGAACCACAGGCACTGTTCCCCGGTATTTTTGAGAAAGCAGCAAATGATCTCCTGCAAACTACAATAATGAGAAATCACAAGGCAAGATTTTACAATCACTGTTTTAAATTATTGCAAATGTGTAGCAAAACCAGGACACTACTGGACAAGTGGAACAGATGCAGGGACATGAAAATAAGCCCTGGTTCAACAGTAGTAGAAGACTCAAAGGAAACCCAGGGATGCTGCTAAGGACCCACAGCAAGGATGGCCAAATGGAAATTTAAAACATCCATGCCTCTCATAAATGTCTCTGAAATTGGTTAAAGGCACAGAATAATGTTCACTTCTTTGTTCATTTAATCAATTTGCATTTATGGCAGGCCCACTATTGCCAAGCACAATATTAGGTACTAGAGATACAGGGAAAAAAATAAGAATCCTTATCTTTAAAGAGCTCACAACCCAGCAGAGGAAAAAAACGTCACTACAGTACAATATGAAGTATAGAAGGTGGTGAGAGGACAGGGTCAGGAGGATGAAAACGAAAAGGGGTCAGACAGAAAAACTAAAAACAAGAGGCGGGAAGCAGTGATCCTGACACATTGGAGGAGCTACGTGGAAGAAAAGGCCTGGAGTAATTTTCATCCATTTATGTATCCCAAGTCAGTGTGGCTAAATCACAAGGTATAAGGTGGGGAGCAGAGAAAAGGGATAGGTAGATGGCAGTGAAACCGTGATGGCTAGAGTCAAATTTGTCACAAAGGAAAAGTTTGTTGAGAAGCAGCATGGTAGCTCTTAAAACTTTGATTGTAAGTACCTCTAAGCAAATCACGGACATTTCCCACAAGCACTGGACACACCACTCCAATTGGCTTACACCAGGGCAGATTAACACACATGTTATCTGTTAGCCTCAGGGCCCATTGGCATTTGTGTTTATGATTTCTGAGCCAGGTCATGGCCCAAGGAAATATTTCCAATCCTACAGCTTATTGCAAACATGCAAAGACGTTTTTGGTCATCACAGTAACAGGCAGGTGATGGTTACACCTGGAAGGTGTAACCCAGAACTAGGGGAGCTGGACACCCCGCAGCACCAGGGAAAGGTCCTCACAAGAAAGACTTGCTTGTCCTCAAAGTCCTACAGTATCTCCTCTGAGGATCTCAAGACCAGATGGTCTCATGCTCAAAATTTGTTTTTAATTTGTGTGGTCTATAATAATGATTCTAGTTATGTTATTAACCTTTCTCTAATTTCTAACAAGAAGAGAACATATAGACCCAGAAAAGAATTCCAAAAATAATCTTTATTTGTAATACATTCTGAGAAAGAGACAACACATTTTGCTACATTTGACAAGAGGGCAATATTTTCTTCCCGGAAATAGCAATGATATGGTAACTAGCCTCAAAATAAAGACAGTCTTCGTAAAAACAAGATGCTCCTTCCACAGTGACTTCATACCAGCACCTAATTAGAGAAACCAGAGGGGAGCTAATCAAAACTACCTTTAAGGGATTTAGCTTTTAAATGTGAAATTTCTGGCATCAGCCTCCTTTACATTGGTGGTAAATGCAATACAGGGGACCCGGGACTGCTTGCGGCACACACTGGGAAGCACAGTATGTAATGGAAGTGTTTCCATTTAATGATGCAGGGCAGGGACCACAATGACAATGGCCCACAGCCACTTGGGTTGATGCTTTCTGTCTCTCTCTGTGGTCTCTCTCCTGTGTAAAGTCCAGGAAGAGAAATTATAATTGTAATGCTCTTGGCAACTTCAAAGAATGTGTAGAAAAGGATGAAATGGCATGTTTCCTGGGACTCAAAGGCAAGTTGTTGGTGCTTACAGACTTTCTGACTCCACAGAAGAGGAAGGTCAGCTCCTCCAGTGATGATCCCAGGAAATGACTGCCCGGGGGTGCGCCCAGCCCAAAGATGGACAATAATTCTGTGCTCAAAACACCACTTCAGTTTTTAGACTGATCAAATAGTAGATGGAAAAATGAGCCAGAGGTGGGTCTTCACATAGGCGTAATCATTAAAGAAGAGTAAGGGCATTCTTAAATTGCAAGGGAGGAAGGTTCCTACTAGGTTTTCTGTTGAAAGAATAAAACTAGAATTGCTATTACTGCTTCCCTTACTGTCAACCTTTTTGAGACCTAAGCCCGCTCTTGATGTGCATGCTTCCTTTTCTCCACTCCACAGTTTGGCTTCCAGGATCCTCCCATCACATTCACTAAGCAGCCAAGCTCCAACCCTACAACCTCTTCCACTGTCACTGTCCCTGCTTCATTTTCTCCAATCCTTTCATTCATACAATATTTATTAAACTCTCCGTGCACCAATATTCTAGGCCTGGATGAAAACAGTAGTAAACAAGAAAGAAGAGTCTCTACACTCACGGAGTTTAGAGTCCAATGGAGTAGACAAAGTATAGATAGATAATAAGTGAGAAATAAATAAATAAAATAATTTCAACTAGCAAAAAGTACTACAAAGAAAATCAAATAAGGCATTAGGCTACACAGCAACGAGGGAGAAGGATATGAAAGACGAAGGAACTGTTTATTGGGGGGGCCAGACCACCTGGGTTCATATCCTGGCTCTGCCACTGTAATTAGCTCTAGGGGAGTCATATTGCCTCCTTGTGCCTCAGTTTCCCTGCCTACAAATGGAAATAATAACACTATATGTTTTATAGGGGTATTGTGAGGGCTAATTTGAATTAATATACACTTTCTACAAGTGCCTAGGACAGTGTCTAGTATTAAGAGCTTTCCCTGTATATATTGATATGATCATTTGATCTTCGAAGTCCTTTCCAGCCTACAACTATGTATCTCTTTTTTTCATTTCCACTAACAAATCTGACAAACAGATCTCAACCAGCAAAGCTATGACATACTTTACACAAAGCCATATCCTTTCTTACCTTGTCCCAGTAATGGGTCTGCTAAATATAAAATAGTAATCTTTTCAAGATATTTCACTATGTAAAAGTAAAAAACGTACAAAAACAAAAAAAGTAAAATCAAAACCTATGTCCTCTAAGATTCCAACTTTGCAAGGAAATTTTATCTACTAACAAATACCAGATCCAGCTGGGAGGCTTTCAACTCCTTTCTGCAAGAAGTTAATGGCAATACCTTCTCATAAACAATTTTTGAAAGGTCAGAGATGATAACAATTTTGCTAAAGAGATAAATAGTCAAATAAAACACTTGCCTGGTAATTCTCAAGTATGAAAAAAACAGCATAACTCTAATGGATAATGAGGTACACAAAAGGATTGTGGGATAAGGGGTGGCTCCAACTGGAAGTATTAAAAATTTGTCCAAGTCATTTTCCCACTGAGTACATCTTGTGGTACAGCAGATATTGGAGCTGTTAACAGGAAATTCATACTTATAATGTTAGAAAAGTAAGATTCTTCATATGAAACGATTAATTATTCTAGGTTGAAGAAGTAAATAATAATAAGAATAAGGAGTTTTGCAAAAGTCAAGGTAAGAACATTTTGCCTCTGTCATACCCATTACTAAATTAAATTTTGAATTTTTTTGAATTGTATTCATTATTGTTTGCCTTATTGTAGTGTAAAACACAACTGTTCAAAGGACACTAATTTATTCCTAAATGTATATGTTGGAATTCTTATCCTAAATGTGCTTTAGAAATAGCATATTTCATTTATAGATTGTTATGTATTGTCTTAAGAATACATTTAACTTTACATATATTGATGAGATAGTTTTCCCTCTTAAAATATCATTGTGAGTTTTAATTTTTTTAAATGAAGGTATTTCCAGTCCTCATTGATCATATATTCCTGGAAAAAGTATTTTATCACTTAAACTACATTACATTGATTATCTATTATCTGCTCATATAAAGAAGCTTCTATCATCAGTTAGTGTTTACTAAACAATCAATAAAATCTAAGTGAAACAAGAATAAACTCAAACAAATAAATAGGCAGAAATTCAGAGAAAATTGAGGTCATGTCCACTTTAGAAAGGCAACCTTTGTAAGAGATCATTTCTGCTTAAAAAATCTAATTTATCTTTTTTAATGCCATCAAAGTTAATAATGGATGACATGTCTTAAGGCTTAACTGATGCACCAACTTGTCGATAACACAGAAAATTTAGAAACTAATTGATCAATTCATGATTTTTAATGGGACTGTGGATGGTTAATTTTAAATCATTAGACTCTCTGATAATAAAACCCTAGAAAGAGAGAATTAATTAATAGGGAAGTGGTTAGCTATACCCTATTTCTTCAATGAATTACTCAGAGTTCCCATTCCAGCCCAATTAACAGGTGGCACTTTTTGCTTTGAGCACTTTTGGATAGAATAGGGACAAGGTGTGTGCATAGCAAAGAGTGAGGTCCATATATAATTTTTGTGGGTGTATCTCTCTCCCAGACACCCTCAATGAATCTAATATATTCAAGACAAATAGGAGGGAATGCAGATTTTTCTTATTTCCTTCTTCAGATGGGAGCTTAAGGAATTTCCCCACTTCTTGGTTTGCATTTACTGGTAGGACTGCACTGCTGCACACATATTTGCCTATTGATATTTCATTGTCCATTGAGTGTCCAAGCTGGAAAGGATCTTTGTGATTGTCTGATTCACCTTAGGTGCTTCATAATCAGTGAACCAGAAGTTCAGGGACATTAGGAGACCTGTCGATAGTCACAGAGCTTGTAGTTAGAGAGCTAGCCAGCCATTCTTCCAGTTCCCACTCCCTGCAATCATTCCACTCCACCACACTTCTCTGATTTCCTGCTAAGAACATGTCTTCTGACACTTACAATAGAGAAATTAATGAGTCTGCAAGTTAAAGATCCTTTTTAAACAAATTGGTTCATTATTATTTAATTGAGGAGGCTTCAGAGCAATAAAAGCCTTGCTTACCAAAACTGGATAAGAGCTCATGAAACACTGAACTCAAGAAATGCAAAAACTGCCACAAGTCAATATGTTCTGCCTTCCTGTTTGATAAATGGCACCCGATAGTTTCAGAAGTATCAGAAACTAATGGTGTCCCAGCACTCCACGGGCATACATTAATGGGATTGGGAGCATAAAATATAAACAATAATGTTCATATTGATTGTTCCGGACACTTGAAGCCCAACAAACATTTGAAAGGTCAGTCATTTTACTTGCATCAAATTACAGATAAAGTCATTTACTTGAAGCTGGAAACTTGGCTCTTCATACAAATTTATCTCATGACCTATGAACTTAATCATGCCATAACTTTATTAGTTTCCTTGGGTATGAAAAATGTACCCAGAATGCTTAACCCCATAAAGCATGTGGCAATGCACACATTACCAGGAAAAAATTAGGTGTGAGAAATCTATAGGCTTAATTAATATCATGAAACAGTGTTTTCCTCTGAATGAACATGCTTCAAAATATCTGTGAGTCAATTACTACATGAGATAAAAAATGAATATGCATGCTTTTAGCACGTTGAAAATACAAGTTTGTGGAGTTCAGTCTCATAATTTTTTTTTAGTAAAAATTTGGTTTAGGGCCGGTGAGATGGCTCAGCGGCGTAAGCGCCTGCCTTGCAAGCGCGAAGGCCCGAGTTCGACTCCTGGAACCCACATACGAAAAAGGGGCCGGTGATATCGCTCAGCGGCACGGGTGCCTGTTGGCGCGCGAGGTCCTGAGGTCGTCCCCCCGGTACCCACAAAAAAAAAAAAAAAAAAAAAAAAATTTGGTTTAACCAGTTCAGACTTGAACTTTATCTTTAGGCATTTTTTTTTTCTACTATGAAAGAGTCATTCCTTTTCAGAGCTCTTCCAAAATACAATTTAAAAGCTCAATTGAAGGTAGTCAGTGTAGAGCTATCACTTTACTAGTACTCTCACAGCAGAAGGTAATTTCTGAGGGAGTTCAGCTTCTATCTAGTGTTCTTTCTGTTGCTCCAGCTGGATATTAGGAGACAGTTCTCAATCCCATGACCCATTTCTTTCCCTGAGGTGATAGGTGTTTGGAGTCAATATCCTACTGCCAACTTCAGGAAGGGCAGAGGAAAATTGAGGCCCTTGCAATTTATGTTCCCTTTATGAGAACAGCCATTCTACCTCTCCTCTGACATGCCTTCTACTATCCTAAGCTTATAGACCTCTCTCCATTCACTGCCGAGTATGACTGTCAGGTTAAGAACCAAGCTGGCAGAGATAGCTCTCACCAAATAGCCAAAGCAAAACAACATCCTCAGTAAGAGGCTTGCAAAATAGCTTACCACAGTTTCTGAAATTTCTTCTGGCAGATGTAGGTGAATGAAAATACACATGCTTTAAGGTAGATAGCTTTAATCCTAAGAATTTTCAACTGTTCTCTTTGTGCCAAGATGACCAGGTTCCCTTATTCTAAATTCTGCATAGTGGGACTTTTTCACCAATTCTACCAAGATTCTACAATAGCTAAAACTAGCCATTTTGAAAATCAGCTTTCCTTACTCATGAATAATACCATTTTAAAAAACACCTTTAAACACATATTACATTAGTTTCCAGCAATTGATAGCCAATAAAATAACACATTAGTTTACTTTAAAAGACCATGATTCTAATAAGAAATACAGAATTAAAAAACCCCAAAATAAATAATGGTGATTTATTTAGTAGCCAAATGACTTTATTCTAATGTTAAAGACATAATTTTATAATTTTATAATAAAATAATTATCTATGGAACAGAAAATTCTATTTTGAAATATACCTGGAAACTTAAATGAACCAAATGAATTAATAAATATCCTTTGACCAATTATACTTGGTCAAAAGAGATTGAACATGTCAAAAAACAGATCTTTTGCTTCCTTCTTAAAGTACATTCACTATGCCTATAGTTTCTAACATAAATTGCATTTCATTAAATAAAGCTAAATAAGCTTGCATTATTGTTTTCCTGCTATTTAGACTTTAAAAGGGCCCAAAACCAGAGTAGCATAAGCATATTTTATAGTAATCAAAACTCAAGTCTACAATAGTAACTTTTTAAGAAAATTCAGGTTCTCTGATTTGTTTTGAACGATTTCGTTGTTTGTTTTTGTGATACTGGGTTTTGAACCCAGGGCCTTTGCACTGAGATATATCCGTAACCCTCTTTTTTATTCTTTATTTTGAGACAAGGTCTCATTAAGTCTGTAAGTTGCCCAGGCTAGACTAGAACTTTTTATCTTCCTCTTTCAGCCTTCCAGAGTGCCAGTATTACAGACGTGTGGCACCATGTCAAGTGTGATTGTTTCTAATAAATAAGTTTATTCTGAAATTCAGACTATAACTATTTTGCTCTAACACCATTAGGATGAAGGGGTAGTCATGCTAAAGAGAAGCAGCACCTTTTAGTTGAAAACACTATCTTCTTAGCAATTTCAAAACTGAGCTATCTTTTTAATCTCATAAGACCTGCTGGCTAAGCATCTCTCCTGAAGAATAGTCCTCTGTATTTCAGAAGCTATTTTTTTGAGCTTTAAATTATAAACCAAGACTTTGATGATTGATGAACAAGAAGAATAACTTTTAATTCAAGACAAAAGAATCCTTTTGCTCACTACTTATAATAAGACAAACGCAAAAAATGTGGAAAGCCGTGTCTTTCTTCTATCAAAAACTGTTCACACATCCTAAACAGCAGTCTTGTAACACTTAACAACAGAGTTACTACTAGTATTAGAGTAACTGTATGTAGTAATCTACCAACAAGATATTCAGAACAAAACTAAAAGTACATTTCTCCCCATTTGTCTAGTTCTTCAAAAGCGAGGTTAATCTTTCCAGGCCTAGGTCAAATGCAGACCCCTACTCTTCCTCTACTCCTTACCTAGGATTCTTTCTTCTTGAAAGTATACCAGCTCTTTGGGGAATAACTCCACGGGGCCCAGTGGCTGTACAGCCCTGAGTCCCATGCATGGCATTTCAGTTTTAGAAGGGTGAAACTAGGCTCTCTATTTCAGCTAAATATCAAAAGACTATTCTCTGCCACAGTACCTAAACTCAAAAGATTTCATTTCAACACCTGCTTCATGGTGATGTGAAAAGAAAACAAGAGTCCCTACTGGGGTGGTGCACATCCTCACATTTGTTAGGTCAACCGCCACACTCCTGGCTTTTCTTGTCCCCTGACAAGGCTTGTCCCGGTCCTCTCCTGGGAAGCCTTTGACAGCAACTGCAAACAACAGAAGCCAGCAGGAATGTGTAAGAACAGGTGCAGGAACCTCCCCAGCCACCTGCTGCAGAGAAAGGGCCTTTGCAGAGCTGTGCCAGGACATCCCACTTTCAAATTGCCCTCTTGCCCTTGGCCAAGGCAGGATCTTGCTTCTTTTCATGCAGCAGATGTTTGCAAAGATTTGTAACACAGCATTGTGGTTTCTAAGATACTGCTGGAAAATCTTCTTAGCTTTTAAGGGGACTTGGGTAGATTCTCCAACTGTAAAAGGAATAGAAAAGGTCTCTCCTGAGTTTGCATTCATATAAGAGAAATTATGATAACAAAAAGCTAGAGCTTTTCCACATGACTCCACTATTCCAGGTTGCTGCTTTCCACTTCCTACCACATCTCAGTAAAGGAGACATTCCTAGATTTAGGACTTTTCCACCACCAAAAAGGAAACAGATTAAGTAATACCTTCTCTGCAAACAGTCAGACTAGTCACACACCTCAGACAAGGGTATGTGGCCAACTACTATTAACCTTCACACTTTATTTGAACTGTTCTCTAGGTAGGGTACTCTGTGCTGTTGGTTCAGTCACTGCTGGTACTCTGTGTGGCTGCTTCTCAAAGCATGGTCCATAGACTGGCACCATCATCAGAATGGCCTGGGAGTTTGTTACAGATACAAAATTTCAGGCTAACCCAAGCCTACTGAAGCAGAATTTAACAAGATTTCCCAGAGGATTCTTATGCAGTCAAGTCTGAGAAGCATTGTTCTACGGCTTCTGAGAACAAGATGCTGCCCTGCCTCAATGCACTGATTTATATTGCACTAAGAGCACTTCAGCACATTATCTAAGTCTCAAACTCTAGAAACCATAAGCAAGCATCAGTGTGTCTATATTATAGTTAAGAAAACCAAGATCAAATAGTAAATGATCAGCAGTAATAAGACTGAAACTCAGAACCCTCCAACTCCGAGGTATCTGCCCTTTCTGCTTCTTCTAGCTCTCTCTTTCACCTGGTCCAGATGGAATAGCTGGCCATTCCACACCTGCACCTTGAGAACTGTTTCCCATTGGCATCATTGGTGTGGTAGAAAGAGAGCATCAAGTCTTGGTTCTGCATTACTTATCCCCATGACTCTGAACAAATCACATCTTTATAATAAAGTTTGGAAGCCCAACACAATGAAAGACATTTATAAAATAAAGTTAATAGAATAAATATAGAAAAGTAGGGCCACAATAAGAAGTAGCAAATACTACAAAAATATACAAATTTTAATTTATAATCTAATTTCTGAAAACACAAACTTTAAGGAATACGCCCAAAGAAGAAAATGGTAATATGGAATAAAATGTGTCATTTCGGTCAACCAAAATACTCTCTCATGAGGCCATGGCAAATTAAATAATGGAATACTTACTTGTTTTAAATTATATTCACCAAGACTTGGAAACCACCTGAAAAATTCTGGTATAATATCAAGTGGAAAAACAGGTTAGAAAGCTATGGTAGATTATGATCCCACCTATGCGAAGTTGGTTGCACTTCTAGAAGAAGTGGAAAACACTTGTGAAACCTATTGTATTCTTTATCAAGATAAACAGAATACAGGTGATTGTTTTCTAACTTTTAGAAGTTTTAAATTCATTGCATTTCCTTAAAAGAAAATAAATATTATGAATAGGAAATGAAGACAAATACAGAAATCACAAGGCCTAATACAATTACTGTAAATTGCCCTTAAATGTGCCTCTGAACTTCATGGATAATAATAATAAATTGAACAAATCTAAGCACTCGCTAAGTGCTACTATTCATCAGCACTGTTCATTATCTGATTTTAGTAACATCATCATCCCCATTTTACAGAAAAGGAAACCAGAACCTGCAGCATTCCACTTCTTTGAAATAGAGATAATAATATCTACATTGTCGTCTGGATTAACCAAATATTGGATCCCACATCTGTATGGCTCTAAATAAAAGTCACAAAAAAAGACAGCAACTAAACCATGGGAGAAACTAAAACCATTTTAAGGGATGATGGTGCTGCCTCAATGCCTGACTTAGGAATCAAGGAGACACCAGGCAGGACTTGTTGAAGTCAGTTCTCAGGTCTTAGCTGCCTGGTCTGTACAGAGAAGTACACACTGTTGTTATGATTTATTAAGTCATATTACAGGACAACGTCTCTGGAACTACTTAAACACAGTTAGATCCCATTGAAACATGTTTTTTTAAAACCAGGGTTTGGATAAAACACAATGTAGACTTCAGTGGTTTCCTGTTCCTTCACCTTTGTAATGAAGTTTTAGATTAAACGACACTTAATATTTGTTTAACTTTTGAGATTCTGACAACTAACAACAGGACAATGAGGATCAAGAAAGTCCACACAATCATGATGCAAAGCAAGGCTGCTGCGTGAACACTTGCCACAGCCTTCTTTAGGTAAAACCCTGAGGAAGCCTGAGTGTGGCCCCGTCTACATTGCTTCCCCATCTGGAGGTGCCTCCCCTCCCTCTCTCCTTTCTTTGCTCTCAGAATAACTGTCAGCAAGATTCATTTAAGCCCACGTGCTCCCTCTCCCCAGGGCATTTGCCTTTGAATTTTCCCTCTTAATGCAGTGAAAATTGCGTCCTGCCCCCAAGAGAAAGGATGTCAGGCATAGGGGAGGTGCTGTGTACAGCGCAGGACCCCTGCCTGCCAGCAAAGCCAGATGAGATCAACCCCACTTGGAATAGGATGAAGGGCAGGTGAGGGAAACCCAGAGGAGGGCAAAGCCCCAACTCAAATACTATCTACTCAGATTTCCTTCAAATGCCTTTATCCACATGTTCACAAAAATATATACAGCTGAAGCTTCTTGAAAAATGGTGGGAAATATTCAGTCTTATAATATTGGAAACAAATGTATAAGATAACTACTTTTAACACTGCAAAAAATCATCTCTTAGTTACTTTAAATAACAAAATCACCTTCTGGATATGCAATTTATTTAAAATATTTTACATAAAGACTTTTAATTGTTCACCATACAGGCTCTCAAATCTCTGCAAAATTTACACCCATGGCATATTGAAAAAAATGTTAAAAATACAGATTTGTGTGAATACAATCATTGATTAATTAAAAGTTTCTTTACAAGGTCTTGACAATGTAATTAAACATTAAACAATAATTATTTGCTGTAATGTAGTATGTTGCACAGTACATAAAATGTTGTTCTTGTGACATAAAATATCTTTCAGCATTTGGGAGAATTGAAAAAACATTAGAAAAAATGTCAAAGCAAATGCATTACTACAGTATTTCAAGGAGAATAACTGAAAATTAAAGTTTGGAATAATTTTGCTTAGAAGACCTGTTCAACTTTCAAATTCAAAATTTCTATTTTCTTATGATACTGTATTTATAGAAATGTTCTCTAAAATTTTAAATGAACTCTGTGTGCTACAAATGATACTTTATATTTAAGGATTTTAACAATTATCTAAAATTATTCACTAAACATGCAAAATTTTTAAATGCAGTGTAAAATAAATTTTTACTCTAAAAAATATGCAGCACTCTGGTGCGATTAATGGAAAGCAATGCCCTTTCTAGCTCCTTTATCTTTTCAATTGATATACCATCTTCTACACAAGTGTAGCATGAGCAATACCATACTTGATTTAATTGATTTTATTACCATTGGGCCTGTTAATTTTTTAAAATTGATTATGCCAAAGAGAGGGAGAGAAAGTGTGTGTTCTGAATGAGATTTCTTTTACAAAGCAAGTGTTCAACTCATCAAAGTCTCTATCTTTGGAAAGAAGTGAATTTGTTGTTGTTGTTGTTGTTGTTGTTTATCTACTGAGAACTTCCTAAACCAGTCATCATTTTAGCTGCACAGTTGTCAAAACCATACAAAATGACATACAATTTTCTTATTTGGGGCATTAGTTATTTGGAGTTTGGTTATGGTGTTCCTTGATCCACACAGTTTTTTGGTAGATATTCATTTAGAAAGAACATAGAATAATCAATTCAATTCACTCAAATTTGGCAGATTCCAAGAGTAAATTTTTTACCCCAGCATCAGTGTTACAATACGCACAAGTTTAACTGTAGTTGGGGACTTTCATTCAGTGCTCTTGTTAGCATCCTATAGCAAAGGTGTGGTAAGGAGGGGGGAATAAAGCTTTGACAGATGGTACTCAGCGTTTGACTCCTGCTGAGCTCAGCAGGACCTGTGGTTTCCAAGGTTAGGGCTGTCAAAATGGCTCTATCAAGTGAATAACAAAGTGTAGACCGCCTGTCTGTTTCCTATACAAAACTTAAATTTCATGTGCCATTATTGCCAGTCTTTCTGCTGATTTAGTAACTTCTAAGGAGAAGAATGGGGGGTTCTGATGCAGCCTCACTCTTTAAGAAACTACTTGGAAAGGGAATTCTCAGGGGCTGAAAGAGGTAGGCCGTGGTCTGATCTTTCTTTAGTTTCTCTCTAAGGTTTCATGACTTGAAAGGATTCAAAAGCTACCAAAAGTTCATTTTTGGGAGAAAGCTAAATGTGAACCTTTCAAAGTGAACTTAATGATGTCTGTCTCTCAAAAGGGTAAAATGTTTTTATTAAGAATCCTTGAGGGGTGAATACCTATTAAACTAGAAATATTAAAAATGAAAAGGGAAATGTTTCTATTAAGAAATACATTGATGTCTTAGATGTGTTTCTAAGGGTTTTTTTTCCTTTACTTTTCATAACTCCTAATATTAAAAACACTCCCCTTTTTATTTTACTTACGTCTAAAACTTACAGATGCTCAGAGAAAGTACCTGATGCTGAAAGACAGGAAATTGAATAATTTCACCAAAATGTGCCTTTTGCCATGCACTGTTACAGCTGTATTCCTTGGTAAGTCTGATGTTTTCCTCTATGCATATTTTGTGATTTCAAGATTGTTATTGACCTCCTGGGATTAAGAGTCTGTTGGTGGATTCATAAACCCAGGTTTTTTATTAAGACTATCCTGAAATTAGGATTGGGATAGTGCTCTTGAAAAAGTTAATAACTGCATTTCAATGTTTATTTTATTTTCAGTATCTTTTTAGAGAAAAGATTTAGAGAAAATTTTAGAGAAAAACTCCTGATTGTTATTTCGAAAGGACAAAGAAAATTAAAAATAAAATTTAAAAGTAGAATTTTGAAAATAACGGGCAGACTTTAATCCTGCCCTACTGCTCAGTGTTTTAGTTGCTATTTTTGAGAGGTTGATAAAAGAAGGGTACCTTCTGTGTCTTTTTGATGCTGACTTGAGCAAATATATCCATTAGTGGGGTGATTGTTCCCTCCTAGCTTCTCTGAAAAGGTGACATTCTCCCTACAATACAGTTGAAGGATTTTCCTCTGCAAATATTTAGTTTATATAAACCCCATATTCATAAAATGAACATTATTTGGAAGGATGACTAAATGTTATGATTCCCAATATATTTAATTACACTGAGCATTAAATAAAAGTTTTTTAAAAGCTTTTAAAACTTTTCTAAAAACCTTACCCTAATAGTTTCCTGATACCTGGCCCTTCACTACAAGGTAAATATTCAATAAATGTTATTAAACTGAATTTAAAGGAATGCTGAATATTGCATTAGATATAACAGGAATTCTTGAATTGAAATAAAAGGGATACTGCTTCTACACCAGATTATAAGAAATTACCAAATGCCAATTTAGCACAAGCCCTTTTCCAGTTGTTCTTGGTCTTTATCCTGCTGATATACAATGTTTTTAATCATCTCTATGGGTAACAATAAATAAACAGAAATCTGGGGGGAGGGACCCCAAACCAAAATGCAGTTTTCTTCTCCTTCCTTCTTTTTCTGCCTCTTGCTTGCTTTGTTCAATAGGGCAGTTGCTAAGCTTCTTCCTAACAGCCTTACCATTCTCACCCCTAAGGAAGTTTTGTTTGATTTGCTGAATCAAATTTGCTTTTCATGCATTTGCATTTTTAAGGGTCTCCGAGGGTTTTTTCATGTGACTTTAGGGAACGAGTGCTTCTGAAATTTCATCCAAGTTCATAAACTATAAGGCTCTGGGAATTAAGTCCATCCCTGGAAGGAAGTCAGCAACCCCAGAGGAAGGAAACAGAACAAAAACACATATGATGTCTGAGCACTGCAATCATGTGCTTAGCCATCCACCAAAACCTTTCTGGTTCTAACCCACAGAACTGGCGCAGAGCTCTTGGATCTGTGAGTCAAAATGCCCAGAACAACTATAACTAATATACTCTAATTGCACTAGGACCTTCCATTATCTTTGTTATTGTGTTGTTATTGTTTATGTAGTAAAATACACATAGAATTTATCATTTCAGCAATTTTTAAATTTGCATTCACGTCGTTGTTCAACCAGCCTCTAGAACTTTCCGTATGCCAAAACTGAAACCCTATATCCAGAAAACATCTTCCTCTTTCTCCCTCCTTCCAACCCTGGCAAACACCATTCTACTTTGTTCTTATGATTTTTACCACTCTAGGTGCCTCCTATGAATGGAATCATACAGTATTTGTCTTTTTGAAACTGGCTCATTTTATTTAGCCTAATGTCTTCAAGGTTGAACCATGTTGTAGCATGTGTCAGACTGTCTTTCCCTTTTTAAGGCTGAATAATATTCCCCTGTATGTATATACCACCATTCTTATTATCCATTTATCTATCAGTGTATACTTGTGTTGCTTCTACCTTTTGGCTATTGTTAATAAGGCTGCTATGAAGATGAGATACAACCTTCTGTTGTTTTAGAATATGACTACTGCATGCTGCAGAGTAAACTAAGTCCAGAGCATAAAATGGGGGAAAAAAGGCAGAAAATTATAATAATAACAGTAATAGAAATGTTTATTCAGTGTTTACCTTGTTCCAGACACTGTGCCACACATATCACTGGTCTTAACCCTCTGAAAGACGTACTATTATTACCTTTAATTCACGAAAGCAAAAACTGAAGCACAGACAGATTGGTTAACTAGTTCAAAGTCACTCAACTAATAAGTCATTGGGATGCAAATCTGAAAATGAAGCCCAGAATCTGTACTTATAAAAAGAAAGAAATCATAATATCTGTATTTATAGAGCCACAGCCAAGTAGCCACATTCTACAACCCTTAGGGACATTGTAGCCTGGCAAAAAAAAGCACTGAGAGCTAGAAAAACCAGGTCTGTCAACAGAGAGCTGAAGGGCTCTGAAAGAGCCCTGAAAGGGTCAGGCCTATGAAAAGAAAGGTTGAACCAAGAGTGCTGCAGTCTGGTTTCTAACAATCCCTCATCCCACATGAGATTTATTATCTAATATTTTATGCCTTGGTTAATCCATCTACTTGAACATAAGGAAGTAATTTAAATTTTTCAAATATATGCTAAAGTCTTCAAATTTTGATAATGAGTAATGGTCCGATTCTCTTTCCACTAATATCCAAATTATTCCTTGATATTTAAATATCATTTGTACCCCAATAATGAAAATATAATGACAGAGGGCCAACAGTAATACTGTAGGTGAAGTAAAATATAATTTCTCTTTCAAAAGGCCCTGAGATATGCAAAATGGAGAGGTGTAAAAAGTATTTATCTAATGTAAATTCATTTAATTAGGCTTTTAGAATTCCCACCACCCTGCTATTGAGGAATATGAGAAAAATGGGTTTGAGTTAATTGACATTTTCCTCCTCATAGTCAAAATTTATCACGTCTAAGTCTCTAGAAACATGGACTTGAAATACTCTCATTATCATAAATAGTTTAGCTCTTTTGCCTCTTTGGTTATAAATTTAGGGTCTAGATATTTTATGTTCATTTTCAAAGCATTACCCCAACTCTTGCTGAGTGAATGAATTGTACCCAAGAAAAGAAAGGAAAAATACTTCAGGAAGAAAATTTTTAAAATATTTTTTAAAATTCAGAGGTCCCAGAGAGGAGAATTTGAATGTTACTGAGCTAGTTTGTTAATATGTGCATGAATGCAAACCCATGCAGAACACTTACTAGAAAAGACCTTGCAAACTAGGCTCAAAAGATGACTTTGAGTTGCAGTATTATTTCAATGCTATGCAAATCAAGTGACAAACACTTATCTAACCAAAGTCCAGGTGTTTCAAATGCAGTTCACACAAGTCTGCAAATTGATTGATCAGATTTACAAAGTTTTCAGGACTGTCTGTAGATGAAGTTCACTATTAACTTAAAAGAATGTTACCATTTTCTTTTGCTGACCATTTACAGCTGAGCAGACTATTTTATTTTAAACTACATTATTAAAGTGGAGGCATCTTCCCCATTCTAATTCATGAGTTTGCTATCCTACAGATAGTAATTACATACAGCAAAGACAGAAAATTCAGTGATAAATAGTGCATCTTCCTTCTGTGCTAACAAAGATTCTGGCAATTCTGCAAACCAAACAGAAGAGGGAGCTAGCTGTCTAAAAATTAACCAGTCCTTTCAAAATATGTCAAAGAAATACAGGGGAAAAGCTAATAATTAAGTCTTATTTAGTCTTGTATTTTATAGCAACACTATAAATTTTATGGTGCATTTAATGTGAGAAAGAAAACTAGCATTAAAGGCAAAAACACTGTTACTTCACAGAGACAAAATAAACCCTTAAAAGACCAACTGAAAATGCACTCACTTTTTGGGGGGTGGGGGAGGTTTCATCTCACATTTTATGGTAAAATGTAGACCCAGAACACATGCCCCAAAGACCAAAATATTCTGGGGCGATACATACCACTTATACTACCTTCCTATAGATCATGATCATAAAATGAAACTCTGGCTTTAAAAGTGATAACATCTGGAAATAATGGCAAAAAAAAACTGTTGGGCTGCATCTGTCTTGAAAATACTATGTAATAAGATTTACTTAATATATTTGACAGAAAAAACTGCTTTGTTCCCCAATTTGTTGCAACATCTGAAAGTTCAAGAGGTTATGACCCCTCTTTAAGAAAGCATCTCCCACCACCTGCAAATACCCCAGGAAAAGCAATTGGAAACAATAAAACACGTGCTAGTTAACGGTTACCAAGGAAACGGTTCTGGTTCACCAATCAGAGCGCCTGCTCTTCCCAGTGGCTTTGTCTGAGGAAGACAAGCGCCAGCTGTTAGTGAATAACCATTGTTATAGATCATCCGGAAATCACAGTCAGCAGGCAACCCAGCCCCACTGGAAGTTTATTTCTCATATTTGTTCATCACCAGGGCAATCCTCCACCTTTAAAACATAACCCTAGTCTAGGTTAACTAAATAACACCCTGCAGGCAATATCATCTAAAGGAGGCAAGTAACAACATGGTCTTTATGTGCAGCAGATTTCTACCTTTGATTCCAACTGCATCATTCTCCTGCCCCCTTCGTTTTGCAGTCCCAGTTGCAGGGCAAACATTTGAGACGACTTCCTGGTTGAATGCTCTTCCTCCTTCCCTTGATTGGCCCCTCAGATACACACCCTCCATATTCCACACTGCGGTTCAGGAGCTGTGAAGATCATCGGCAGTTCCCCATTCCCGAGTGACCAGTATGACTGGCAAATGAGGGGCCCTACGGTGGCAGTTCGGGGTTGTCATAAGAAGGGGCTGAGAGAACAGACCTTGGATCCCTTACTCACCAACACTTCAACCAGAACAGCCCACTTTTATCAAATTTCTATTTTTTAAATAAATATATAATTTCATACATTTTCTTTTAAATAACATGATATTGACTTTCAAAGTTTAAAAACCCAAGTGCAATAAAACTATCCAATCACCAGACCTGTTTTTATAAAAAGAGACATCCAAACTTCAGGTTTCCAGATCATTAGGAGCTTAACACTACCACTCTGTCCTAATAATAAGTAAAAAGCTGAACAAACAGAATAATAAACAATTATTCTTAAACTCATGTGGAGAGTGAGGTCACAGTGCAGACCACTGTTCCCGAAACCAGAAAGGCAGGTGAACAGAGATAATCACACCTTAACAGAGCAGAAACCTCCTTGGAAACCAATGCTGGGTAGAAAAACCCAAACTCCAATGGCTAAAGGATCAATATGTATAAATTTGAGCTGGCGTGGTGGTGCACGCCTGTAATCCCAGCACTTGCAAGGCTGAGGCAGGAGGATAGCTGTGATTTCAAGGCCAGCCCGAACTACATAGCAAGATCCAGTCTCGAAAGAAAAAATATGTATACGTTTGAAACTTTAAAGCTCCAGGGAGACCAGTGATAGTGACCCCCAGCATACACACACACACACACACACACACACACACACACACACACACACACCCTACTGATGAGCAAAGCTAAGAATTGAATCTACTTCTTAGAAACTATCCAAGCAAGAAGAGAATGGTGTGAGCAAGAAGAGAATGGTGTGATATATATTGTTGAGAAACAACAATAATGACAAAAACAACATAGAATTCTGTACTTGGTGAAATTATTCTTTCAAATTTAAAGGACAAGGGCCGGTGAGATGGCTCAGCGGCGTAAGCGCCTGCCTTGCAAGTGCGACGGCTCGAGTTCGACTCCCGGAACCCACATACGAAAAAGGGGCCGGTGATATCGCTCAGCGGCACGGGTGCCTGTTGGCGCACGAGGTCCTGAGGTCGACCCCCCGGTACTCACAAAAAAAAAAAAAAAAATTTAAAGGACAAATAAAGACTTTCTGAGACAAAATTGAGAGAATTTATTGTCAGTAGACCTGCCTTGCGTGAAATGGTAAAATTTTTCAGACAAAAGGAATACTGTTTTGGTCAGAAACTCAGATCTATATAAACAAAAGAAGAAAATCAGAAAAGGAATAAGTGAAGGTAAAATAAAAGCGTATTTTTCTTATTCTTAGTTAATTTAACACATGTTCAAGATATTAGCAATAGTTTATTCAATATCTGTACTTATGTGTTTTATATATATGTACACCACACATAAATATATATGTGCTTAGTTATAAGTGAAATTGATAACAGCAATGATATAAGGGACGAAACGGAGGAATTAGGAATATTTTGCTTTTATAAAGTACCTGCATCACCCGTGAAGCACAGTGTGAATTGGACTTGCATTTGTTGTGACTGTGTGTCACAACATCTAAAGCAACTACTACAAACAGTAAAAAAAAAAAAAGTATAATTGATATGCTGAGAAAAGAGATAAAATTTAATTATATAAAATGCTTAATTCAAACTATAGAATAAAAATGTGGAAGACAAAAAACAGGAGTGAAGAATAATGGGTATAAGTAGAAAACAATAACAAATATGATAGCTATTAATCCAAATATAACAATATTCACTTTTACCATCAATGGTCTATATATAGCAACTAAATTATAAAGATTGTCAGGCTAAATCAAAAACAACCCAATTATTTGTTGTCTACAAGAAATCCTCTTTAAATATGAAGACACATATAGGTTGAAAGTAAAGGTATGGCAAAAGATTGTCTATGCTAATGCTAGGACTATAGAGCTACACTAACCGAGGCAGTGTGGTATTGGTAAAAAAATAATAATAATAAACACATGAATAGAACAACAGAATACAATAGAATAGAATATCCAGATATAGAGCCACATAAATGTAGTCACCTGATCTTTCACAAATCAGCAAAAGTAATACAATGGAGCAAAGACAATCTTTTTAAGAAATATTGCTTTAAAAATGGACATCCAGGGCCGGTGAGATGGCTCAGCGGCATAAGTGCCTCCTGGCAAGTGCGAGGTCCTGAGTTCGACTCCTGGTACCCACATAAAGGAAAATAAGGGCCGGTGATGTTGCTCAGTGGCACAAGCACCTGCTGGCAAGTGCAAGGTCCTGAGTTCGACCCCCGGTACCCACATAAAAAAAAAAAAAAGGACATCCACACCTAAAACATAGAGTCTAGGCACAGAGTTTATATCTTTATCAAAAATTCACTCAAAATGGTTCATTGACTTAAGCATAAAATGCAAAATTCTAATAATAATATAGGAAGATAATATAGGAAAAAACTAGATGACTTTCAGTATGGCAATACTTTTTAGATAAACACTAAAAGCATGACCCATGAAAGAAATAATTGATAAGCTAATTTTCATTAAAATTCAGAATTTCTGCTTTTCAAAAGATGATGTCAAACCACACACTAGGAGAAAATATCTGTAAAAGACACATCTGATAAAGGACTGCTATCCAGAATGTATAAAGAACCCTTAAAACTCAAAAATAAGGAAATGAACCCAATTTTAAAATGGGCAAAAGACCTACATGGACACCTCAACAAAGAAGATACGGTAAGTGTGATATGAAAGATATTCAATATCACATGTCATTAAAGAATCACAAATGAAAACAACAATGAGATACTACTACACTCCTATTAGAATGGGCGAAATCTAAAATACTGACAACACCAAACGCTGACAAGAATCTGGAGCAAAAGAAACCCTCATTTGTTGCTGGTGGGAAAGCAAAATTGTGCAGCCACCCTGGAACAGAGTTTGATTCTTACAAAACTAACCATACTCTTTATATATATGTATGAAACTATACACACACACACACACAGAGTTGGAAACTTACATCCACACAAAAACCCACACTCAGATTTTTATAACAGTTTTTTCATAATTGCCAAAACTTGGAAGCAACCAAGATGTCTTTCAGTAGGTGAATGGATAAATAAACTGATAAATCCAGACAAAGGAATACTATTGATTGCTGAAAAGTAATGAACTACCAAGCCATAAAAAAAGATATGGAAAAAAATATATATATATTATTAAGTGAAAGAATCCAGTCTGAAAAGACTCTATACTACTGTATGAGTCCAACAATATGACATTTAGGAAACAGCAAAACTATCCTTGTGAGAAGAGGTAATGGAGGAATGAATAGGCAGAAAATGGAGGCCTTGGAAGAGGAAGTGAAAATACTCCAATAGTATAATATTGGATGCACATCATTAAACATTCATCATAACTCCTACACAAAACACCAAGAATGGACTCTAATGTGCACCATGGATTTAGAGTGATAATGTGTCAGTGTAGGCTCATCTATTGGAACAATATACCACTGGGGTAGGGAATGTCAACAGTGGAAGGAGGTTTTACACATGCAGGTAGTGGGTATACAGTAACTCTCTGTATTTTCCATTTAGTTTTGCTGTGAGCCTGACACTGCTGTGCAGTACCTTCTCCTCCCACTCTTCCTTCTCCCATCCCCACCCCAACACTTACCCTTTCCCTTCCCCATCTCCTATATATATATACATATATATATATATATATATATATATATATATATATATATATATATATATATATGCGAGTACTGGGAGTCGAACTCAGGACCTCGAGCTTGCCAGGCAGGCGTTTATGCCATTGAGCTATATCACCGCCACCCCACCTCCTTTTTAAAAAGAGATTTCTCAAATCCACTCTTGGAAGTTTAGGTTCAGGAGATCTTGGTGGAACTTAGAAATCTGTCTGTTCCATAAATCTAAGATATTTCTGGTGTGCAGTCAGAGTTGAGAATCACTGGGTACATATTGGCCTGATCATTCAAAATGTTGTTTGCTGTTTGATTTTTCACTTATACTTCTAATCAGTCTTAGGAATCGTGGTATAAATTCATGTGTATTACTTGATTAATGACACATGATGCCTGTATAACAAATATTTGCATTTTTAGAGAGATATTTCTTTACCTAAGTGCTTAAGCTAACAGAAGCCCTATAGCCTCTTCAGAGGCACCTATAATGATGAGGCTGTCCCAAAGCTCTGCTCCAACGATGCCTTCACATGAAGCAAAGAAACAAACAAGGGATGAACGATCAGGGATGTGGCGATTATGATTCCATCATTCACAAATTCCATTTTCTTGAAGAGAACAGGTACCATTAACCATGACCTGCAAGCACATATGAAGTAAAAAGCATGCTATGAGAAGAGGAAACAAATGATGGCATGAGAAGCCTTGACATTCTTTCATAACTGAGGTGTATTCGTCCCATCGCTTGGAATTTAGAGGAACAGACAGGATCGTGGAGTTCCCATCACAATCCAGGAAAACATAGCTCTCTAGTTTTTAAAGGATGGAAATGTTCTCTCTTGAAGCCCAGATGTTTTCTATCTTTCTAAGTTGCAATTATTTCAACACATGATTTTAGCTCTACTCACATCAGATCGGGGCCACCTGTTACATGCTCTACGAACTTAGAGATTTAATGTTAAGTTTGTATTTATGGTTTATTTAGAAAAGTCAGAATGCAGTTGAAAGGAGGCTTTTAAAGTCATCTTGATTTCCAAGAATGTGTATAGATTAACAGATAATCAAGATACTGTGTTGTGTAAACATAATCAAACCTAATTTTGTGATTCATTATTACATAAATTTGAATATAACTCAGGGCTGAAAATGCTCATCTGGACTAGAACAATATGCATAATATTACATCATTGGGTTTCACGAAATTTACTAATCTTAAACAAAAAAATATCCATTACAATGTATTTTACCATAGGATTATATTCTTTATTATCAAGATTGATTTTATATATATTTAAATTTTCTCTATAAGTATATTCACTCTGGTATCAATAAAAATATCATTATACATTTATATAAATATGTATCACCTTTCTACTGGTAAAAAAACTTACAAAAGAATATTTAGTAAATTAATGTCCATTTCAACAGTAAATGTTTATTAAGCTACTATGAGCCAGGAACTATTCTATGTACTGGGATACAGCAGGGAACAAAATACACAAAGTTCCTATTCTAGTGAAATGATAAAATAAATTTATAGTTAACACTGAAAAAAGAAAATATTCTGATAAAAAATTATATAATTAATATCACAATATTCACAAATTAAATTTTGAGCTTTTAAAGTAAATATTATACATTATTCATTATTGCAGCACTGTAAAAATTAATAGCAGGTGATATTATTTATCATAAAAAATTACTGGGTTGAAGAGAGATGAGGAAAATAAAAGTCAGCAGCACACTTCCTCATTCTACTCATTTCTTTTGATTACTTAGGTATAATCATAAATTAAGAAAGACATGGAGAAACCAACTACAAAGTCTCACGTGTAAATAAAATTGCTTAAAACTTAAGGATATGAGTTTCCTTTCATTGTGGCTACAACACAGTCACAAATGTGACTGGTTGTGGTCTGCATAGCTTCACTTTTCCCCTTTACCTTTATTATCCATGGTAATATGACAGAATTAGAGTACACATTGTCATTTACTTTCCCTTTATAATTCTAACTGTAATTCCTACTTTCCATCATATTTTAATCTTGAATAAATATAGTTTTAAAATATAGAAGGACCAGAAAGACCACTGTAAAATGAAGACAATTCTTTTTTCATGTTAAATACAATGTCAAAGTGGCAGACTGGAAAATCTCTGCAGGCAAATGTGATGTCACTGAAGAAATCACACACTTACCTGTAGAGATTCTTCAGTCTGACAGCTTCCAGCATCAAACTGTTTCATTAACTGTTCTTTTCTGCATGCAGTTCTTTGGCTAGAATAAATCTAGCCAAATAACTAAATGATAGGTAACTTATTGAACTTTGGCTTCACCTAAACCAAGGGAACTACATGCCTTAAAATGGCTAAATCTAAACTAAGAAGATTGCTTGTAACACGGCTTAAAAGCAGTTGTTACAAACATGCGACCACTGAACTAGAGTCAACAATATCACCTGGGGACTGTTATAAATTCAATTTCTTGCACGCACACACACACACACACACTCAGGCTTCCTGAGTCAGAAACTCCAAATGCAATATGTGTGTTAACAAGCTCCATAGGTAACACTGATTCATACTGAAGTTTGTTGCCACTGGCTTAAAGAAAACAAAATATTATAACTGGAGTACTGAACCCAAGAGAACTTCTACTGTTAAATAATATATGAAAAAATCAGATGAAATACTATGCATTTATAAAATATTATTGTCTAGAATGCATTTATTTTCTAAAGTGATATTAATAAACATTAATAATGGAATGAAACATCTTCCTTTAACTCTTATGTTGCCACTGGTATTACAAGGCTCTACTTATTTCCTTAGAAATAAAGAGTTAAGAAATCTTATTTAAGAGAAGAAAACGTTTTCATGTTTGGGAGGATTAAAAGGGTACTGACATCATTCAAGTCATGAGCCATAATTCTTATTAGATTTTATTGCTACATTCTTCACACAGCTTTGGAAAGTTATTCCTAAGAGCACAAAATATGCACTTAGACTGCACACAGAGAAGGAAAATGCTCTCACAATGAAGTTATTTTAGCCTAGCCCAATAATGTTTGAAAGACTCAAGACTTTTTCTCTATGTAACATATCTTGGCAAAACAAGTGATGACTTTATATAAATTTGTCTTTTTCAACATCTTTGCTGTAGAAAAAGTTAAATTTGGCTATAAATTAGCAAATTTCTGTATACTAAAATATTTTCCTTTTTGATCCTATCAAAATTGCATGGCCAAAGTGCAAAAAAATTAAAAATTGAACTTAGCTTTTAATAGCAATGAATAAACTACATAATTTGATTCTTATAAAGTAGAACATAGAATTTGAAAGATTAGTATGCCTATTAACCAATAACTTCTAGTAGCATGTTTAAAAGTCATCTACAGTTTCACTCTTAATTCGCTTTGGTTATTCTGGACCACCCCAGTTTCCCATGATGTGATGGAAAAAATTGTAGCATTCAATAATTGAATTAGATCACACACAAAACAAGACTTACTCAGATTATAATAATGAGGTTTGGCTCATTCATTGAAAAGCGAGAGCTCAACTATGTCCAGAATCTGCAAAGACGGTATTAGAGATCAACAAGATGTTTTAGACACTTTAAATGGCCTGAAGGAAGTACATTTACTTAGATGAGGATAAACGTCTAAATGTCAGGCTTCTTTACCTTCATTAGAATTAAATCAGTTCAATCTTGATGTAGTTGCCAATCAGAAGCTCCAACTGGCAATCTTAAATGCCTTTGATGATAAAAGAAAATAATTATTAACCAATATACATAATCCAATATACAAAATCTTTCAAAACATGGGATTCCATTGGAGGGAACAATAAAATACAATGCTAGGGATTTAGTATCCTCCCAGGTAAAGTGGAGGGCCAGAGGGAGTATAACTGCTAGAAACAACTAATAGCTACTACTACATGAAGCACATTTTCTAATTTCCTTTTCTTACAAAACTAGTGAGGCTATTTTTTACAATCCTATTTTATGAATAAAAAAACTGAAGCTAAAAAAGACATAAATGAGAAGGAAAGGAATTATCTGAATGTATACAACCCAACATCTGAGACAAATAGTATGAAGGAACAAGCCTAGAACTATGAATTAGGAAATCTGGGCTTTAAATATCAGATTCACCTACTTAAATTAAGCCTCCATGTATTAAATTTCCTAATCTTTAGAATAAACAAGGTATTCTGTTTCCTGTTTATGTCCTATACCTGAGAAAACACTAGTCGATTATAAAGAACTAAAAAAAAAAAAAATGTTGTTATTATGCTTAGGGAGAACTGTACAGGCCTCTGGCTACTATTTCATGCTACCCCAGACTGCATCCATGCATGTGGAAACTGTAAGAGAGAGGATGCTGATGGGAGGAATAATTCACTTCCTATGGTCTCTCCCAAGGACATTGGCTTCTGTCTTTGATCATCCTCTTTCCCTGGCCCCGCCATGTTCCTTTGTCCCAGCCTTAGTAATCCCAAGAACACTGACCCTTCTTCTGACACACAGCTTCTCTGGAAGGACTGTTCCAGACAAGTACATATGGTCTTTCCTTTTCTGACCAGGTGACAGGTTTCCTCCTCTCCCTTTAAGGATGTTGGGGTTTTCAATAAACATGTAGCTATAGGACCTATGTAGAATAAAAGCTTGGTTACTAAGTGCTACCTTACAAAGACCTGAAATTCTTAACTGGAAACAATCTTGACAGATACTTAAGAAGTTCCATCATTAACAGATTCATAACATTCAGATACAGAAAGGAAAATATGACCACTTCAACTGAGTTATTCATTGTGCATTGTCTGAGTGCTAGGCATTTTACATACATAATCCCATTTAGTCCTTGCAATAACTTCACAGTACATGAAGTTTGACTGTTAATGATCCTATTTTACAGATAAGAAAATTGAAGCTTCTAGTAGTTTAGTAAGGGCCTTGAACCAGGTGGAATTGACCCCAAAGCCCCTGATCTTAACCACTTCCTGACTTTAAGGCCCAGAGGTGAAGTAGCCCAAGGTCTTACAGGTAGTTAGTGGTAAACTTGAAATTACACCTCGGTTTTCTTTGCAAGATATGACAGTTATTCCTAAAGAATTTATTTGAATTGCCTGCAATTTTATAAAAGTTGCTTGGAAGAATTGTTGAATCTGTCATAGCCAAATGAACAGATGATTTGAATCATAGCTGCTAAATTATAACACACTGGCTAGTATGGACATCTGGGAAGGTTCTTATGAATTCTACATCTATTTATACTTTTTTCCCAATGGCTAAGTGCTAAAATCATGGCTTTCTATTGCTGAGGACAAAGCAAACCATAAAATTCACAAATTAGTGTTAAAAAAGATGCTTTATCCCTTCCTAATGTTGCTGGCAATTTAAAAATAAAGTAAAACAAACCATTAATACATTTGTAGCACCATGGGAGTTGTAAGGAAGGGGGATTTTTAAGACCAGGCATGGTTTAGCCTTCATAAACAGGTAAATGCACCATGTTCATATGCATCATCAAATTTACACATCAAAGTTCAATTCTATCTTTGGCTAAGTTGAAAGTGAAGAATCCACTAAAGATATTACCATCTGCAAAGAACAGATAAACTTTCCATTTCCAGGCCTTTTCTTTTCTGTCTTTGTGATTACCCACCACCAGTGGCTGCTATGGACAACCATCTTCAGTGGACAAATGACTATCTACCAAAATAAAATGTGCACATAATGAAATCTGATCTAATAAGAGGTATGACTAATTGTTGTATTGAATTGTAGTACTGATTTCTTGAAGCAGAAGAAAGTACAAAAGGACCTTTTTTTGAGTGTCTTTAACTCAGCATTTGTTTTCCCCTCTATTTCTATTTTTCATCATGTTACCTCTCATTTTCTTTTCCTCCTTCTATCTCTGTGTTTGGTTGTTGGGAAGAATGGAAGTAAAGTGCAAACTAATTTCAGTTGATGCATAAAACATATCATCACTAATACACAGAATATTCTCTCCTGAGGCTCCAACCAGGAACTTCAAAAGAACTTAAAGTCATATTTCTTTGCACAGGTTATTGCTTTAGGAGGGTCACCATGAATTATATAAAAGGGTAACTTATCATCATTATCATTATCAACAAATATTTGCTAAGTACACAATGTGCTTGGAACAGTGCCAAAAGCTGTATATTCTTGAAGACTTTAAGCAACACATCCCTTTTTTTAAGTGAGGATTCCTCTTTGAACCTCAGTTTTCAATCCAAATAAATCTAAGCGGTACATTAAATTATCCCTTATTTAAGTTTTTAATTATGCCTTATAATGTCTCATTTTTATGGATTTTTTTTTTTTGGATTTCAAGTGTTTTCTCCAACTCATATTTTTCCATTTCCAGGCCTTTGTTTAGAATAAGCCCTCTTTTTCTCATTTGATACATAAAATGTCCTAACTGGTTGCAATTTGATCTTAGATATCTATGTTGGGAGGGCTCAAATTTATTTAAGAAACTAGGCATGTGAAAACTGTGAGTACTAAATATTTATAAAGATGGTAATGTTCTCTTTTGTGACCTGGGTGGTGGTTACAAGGCTGTGTTCACTTTGTGATAATTCATCAAACTGCATGCATATGATTTCTGCATTGTTCTCTAAGTATATTTACCTCAATAAGTTTAAAAATATGTATTTTTGAAGAATACTGACATCCTCTCCCCAAACACATGCAAGCCCACAATCAGAATAGCCTGAGTATTTATTCTCCTCTTTCAGCCCTAATTTCTTACCTATGGAATTAATTCTTCAATCCTCCTCCTAAGAGACTGTTTCAGAGTCCTAGGCTTTAGGCATCAGATATTCTCCCCTTAAGTTTCTCTCTCCCAGATGAACTTTCTTTCCTAGACAGGGCCTCTGTCTTCTCTAATAGGTCATGAACTTCCCTTAACACCTCCAAAATAACATAGAAAGCATTTCTTTTCATTTTTCTTTACAGCACTATCTCTAACCAGCCTTGCTGCTGCCTCACAATGCTTCAGGTCTGCTTTCACAAGGGCAGGCTTGGTGACTTTCTCAGGTTCCTCTTCACAAAGGGTTTAACAATTATGTCCATGGCTCCTAATTTCTCCCTGCTCTTTCTGTTTTTCAGTATATCTCTGTAACTCGTGTTCCCAGAAAATGAGCTCCATCTTACCTTAACTCCATGTAAAGATACTGTGATTAGACATTCAGCCATTTGCATTTAAGAATCTTTCTTATGTGGTTATTGTCAAGGCCAAATAAGGTAATCTGCATAAAATTCTTAGTGCAAGGCTAGGCACATGGTAATTACTCAGTAATGGCAGTTTTTTATATTATTCATAGCAGTATGCTTCCATACTAGGTATTATTAGGTACTTTACATACTTTCCTTACATAGTCTTATGCGAACCTCTAACAATCCCTTGAGAACAATTCTGCAATCCCATTTTATAATGAGAAAACAGATTTCTGTAGGGAGTCAAGCCCTTTTGCTGGGTTACTAGCCATTTAAATTGACCATGGGGATGCATTTGCTTCTAAATAACTACCTTCTTGCAGAATGTGAATCCTGCCAGACTGTGGCATGGCACTCAATAAGAAGCCACTAAATCCCAGTTAGGGACAATAAGAATTCCAGAAGACACCTCAAACCTGGCCATTGCTCCAAGAAGCTGACAATGGGTAAGTAAAACTTTTTGCAAACTTGTCCAACGTTGTATTATCAAGACTGAAGGGTTTACCAGCTTCAAGCACCTAATCATCATCTACTCCTGTGTTTGTTGCCTTTAGCATTTCCTCCATCCTCCCAAACCAAGTATTCTCATAGAAAACTGGGACAAGCTTACAGACTGAACTTTCTTCTCTCTTGCAAGAACCCTCAGGTATGGATTCTAAACAGTCTCTCCTAAAAATTTCCAAGACTAGTCCACTTCCTTCTGTTACTGTGGGTGTACTCTACCAAAGAAGGTAGATACAAGCTGATTCAGCCATTACAACAATAAACCCACTGAGCCAGATCAATGGTTCATATCAGTTAAGTTAGTTATTGCTATGTCTCTGGTTTCCAGAATGAGAACCTTCAAAACTCTCTTTTTTGTAAGAAAGGGAGGTAACAGAGCCAAATCTTAACAGGTATAGCCCAATTATACGTAGGCAAACACAATGACTGTTCTTATGGAAAATAATTTATTTCTAATTGCTCATTATTATCCAGCCTGCCAATTGCTTTTCTTGAAGAAGTTATTTATCTGCTTGGCTCCCAGTATTGGAGAATGCATCATATTTCTTGAAGTGGAGCTGGCTTCTTTTTATGGCTTTGTAGATGCTTAAACTGGAGAAGGCTAAAGCCTATTTTACGGGGGCCATCCTTTGTATCAATAATATTTACACGTATGCTTGTTGTTAATTGTGACTACCTATTCAAGAATGTCTCCACCATTCAGACTGTGGGAAGCATGCCAATGGGAAGCTCAGCTCAATGGCAGTTCCAGCTTTGGCCTTGGGCTGGATATCCACAGTATGACTCAAACTCCCTTCTTGTAACGCCTTATCTCTAGACACCATTCTCTATGAATCCCTTTCTCTATTTGTAATCACTTCTAATCCTCATGCTCTTCTGTCTGACCTTCCCTTCCCACAAAAATCTAGAAAGTATGCACTTAATAAACAAACAAATCCATTGACAAAGATAGATCTATTCAGGGCAGCTTTACCAAACTTGAGCTTCAAACTGGTATTTAACAAAATTCCAGCCAAAATGCTTATTTGTAACTTCAGCCAACTATTTTATTGAAACCAATTTAAAGCCAAACATTTTTTGAATGCCTACAAGGCTACAAAAATAATAAATAGTATTTGGCTCTGTTTCAAACTTTAGAGGCTTCAGAGTCTCAATCACAGAAAGAACAAGAAGACAAGGTAAAAGGAAACAGGCCTGAAAAAGGTTATTGCTTACATAGTGACTCCCAGTCAGAAATCAAACAGAGGAATTCACTGGGGAGTGTACAAGTGCTTACCACAACTGCTAGGAAATTGGGATATGGAAGAAAGGAACATTGAATAGGTTCTTACACGACGTCTTGGTCATCAGCACTTTTTCAATTGGTTTTTATAGATTTTCTGCCTTTGAGTTAATTTCCAAAAAGGGGAATGCAAAAGACAAACAGATATGACAAAATTAGTACAATTTCAGCACTAGTGTGCTTAGTATCCAAGCACCTGAGATGTTTGAGAATTTAGACCTGAAACCTAAAAGAAGATTAGATTTCTAAACAATTTGCCTCAGATGATGGAGTGCTCAAATCCATAAGGAAAGAAAACTGAATTATAACTATAGCTTATATCAACTCTTGATGCCACAGAATGGTGAAAAAGACATAAAAATCACACAAATGCAGAAGTCCCTCAAACTAGACATTGAGATACTCCTTGTCTTGTCTTATACCACAACATACCCTGACATATCAATAATAAAATTGTAACTCCAACAAGGTATGGAAGTCAACCTGAAAAACTTCTAGGTGTAGGAAAATGAAGACACAAGCACAAAAATAAAAGTGGAATTTGGATGATTTTTCTAAAATCTAGACATTGTCAAAATAATAGAAAAAGTAAGTAGGGCACAAGGCAACAAAATTAAAATAAAATAAATGCAGTGTTTATTGAGAATATATGTACCAGATTCTGCACTAGACACTCACACACATCATAATCAGTTAACAATCTTATGCACAAGTACTGTATTAGCACAGGAACTGAGGCTCCAAGAAATAAAATAATATGCCCCAAAGCCCATAGCCAGTAAGTGGTAGAACCAACAATCACATTCAGGTCCACCTCACTCCAAAGCTCATGGACTTCTAGACATCCCATGCTCCATTGCACAGCCAAGCTAACAGCAGGAAGAACAATCCTTCCAAGTTTTCAGAAGGTACCCAAATAATTCTATCTTTAAAAAAACAAAACCAGTCTTCAGGGAAATATTAAAATGAGCACCCATCTGAACAAACCCAATGACTAGATAGGAATTTCTTTATACCCAAATAAAAATGTATAGAAAATCTCCAAAAAAACTATGATCACAAAAGCACGGATTTCAGTGCCCCCCAAGATATCTATAGAGACATCTTACCATGAGCTCTGTCATATCCCCAGAATATTTTAACAGAATGTATAGATAGTGTTAACAAAACCTTACTCCTTCATATTTTACTCTGCTGTTGTTTTGCAGTTTATCTGACCTGTGGACTATCTGTCCATATTAGTAAGGCTTAATCAAAAACCACTTTGCATAAGTCGCTTCCTTTTTCTTTTTTTTAAACACTCATATCAGCAACCCAGTAATGTAAGCAAGGCAGCAAAGTGTATGTGTCTGTGCTTGCTACCAGAGACTTTCTCAACACTGTGAGCATGACCTGACCTATGGTTTGGCTTAATCCTCAACTGTTTTCATCTTCCTAATCAACAGACAATCCACTATCTCCATTTCTGTTCTCCTTTTTCTACTGTTCTTCAGTAAAATTACCTCTTTATTCATGCCACCTCTTTGTCATCACTTTTCAGTCTAAAACTTTCTAGAGAGAAGAAAAAACTCAAATTTAAGGCTGAGAGAAAAGAAAAAATTGAACCATCATTCATGTTGCTTAGAAGTTGGGTCTGATTCATACCACCCAGTAGAGAGAAAAGACATGAGAAACAATAGGCCTTTGTTTTTTGATTAGGATAAAATCTGATTATTTTTGATCTTGAGAAATTTGACTCCTAAAAATATATGTAAAACTATTAACTATGCACTAAGAACTTTAAGTATAAAAATAAACATTATACTATATTTAAGCCCCTCATAGTGATCTCTATGATTATGCTTTTACTTAGGCATTCATATGAAGAACAAGGTTACATTCACTTGTTCTGTCTCAGTTGTTTCATAACTTTATATTTACCTAAACTTTTGTTCATGAAAAAACATTTTTCTAACTCATTAAATTATCATTATCCCAATTTTGTCAGTTTCAGTTCTTCAAGGATAAGTTATGGGCTAGAATCTAGAATTCTTTGGTTGAACAAATATTTGATTTCAACACATTTTATTGCATATTTATTAAGTATCAGATGCTATACTGAGAATTCTATAGCCGAGAATATAAAGATGAATAAGCATAGTCCTTACATATAGAAGTTCACGGTCTACTGAAAAAGACAACATGTGCCGATAAACATGAAAACATTGTGTATAACAGGTGTCAAAATAGAGAGTCTATAAACTGAATGAGATTATGGAAAAAGGAGACTGGAGAGGGAAGGCAGCATCTGATATTTTTCAATGTATATCCATCACACAGGTGTACATGTGAGTATGTGTGTGTATTAGAGGAAGAGGAAACCATTTCAACTATGAGCAAGGGGATAATACAGATCATTAGTTTCTTAGAACTTCGAAGAGTTTGTTTTGGCTGGAGTCTACAATGTTGAAGAAATGGTCTAGTATGAAATCAAGATAGAGAGGAAGGCAAGGAGAAATGTCCACCAAAGTGCAAATCCCAGCCCCCAAACTGGATCTGCCAAATCAAAATCTAGAAGCAATCCCAGGGATCTGTATTTGAGTAAATTCTCCTGGCATTTCTCATCCTTACTGAAGTTGAGAAATCTGATCAGATAGTGGAGAACCTCTAAAGGTATCCCATCTTCCCTCCTTGCATTGATCATCCCACTCACTGAAAGGGCTAAGGCCCTTTTTTTTTTAGCCTTAAAAAGAAGCACAGGCAAAAAGGGGAAGACAGTAGTTTTACTGTCTCTGAAAGGTAATGGGCCAGACCTCCATCGTCATACTGTCCATTGTGTGAGTTTATGGTCATTACTTTTTTTCCCATATGTAGTTGCTGGTTTTCTTATTTGAGGAAATACTTTACAAATATATAGTACTTCCAAATTATTTACAAAGCTTGTTTAAAAATGATTTTTGATTGAGCCTTTGGTTTTACATTCACCCTTACTCTTTCTTGATTGTGTTTCTTATTATGTAAGGATTAAATAGAGTAGATTCTTTCTAAAGACACAGATTACACTTTTATGACATAACATGCAATTCTATATATGCAAGAAATCTGCAAAAATAAATTTCAGTATAACCAGAGGAGTAGCTTGTTATTGTCTTATCAAGAAAAATGCAGATACTCATGAGATTTCAGTGTAAATTCTCCACCTTGTACAATGAGTGAACAAAACCATGCTTCTACCTAAGGCACCTATGTGCCTCTGCTCACACAATTTTTCTTGCAGGTCTAACCTGGACAGCTGTGAGTTGGCTTAATCTCAGCTGGCAACTGTGAGATGTTCATATAATCCCTCACAGTGGTCTCTGGGATTATGCTAAACAGAGCAATTTCCTTATCCTCATGGATTGAAAGATTTGCGTGGCAACCAAAATTAGAGTACTAAATTTCTATTTCATGACCAAGAAAAGGAATAGTGATGGTGCCTGTGTCATGCTCAACTCCTTTAATATTGATAAAGTCTTCTTCTAAAGAGCTGTTGTACTAGAAAGGAAACCAGCCTTCGGAAGTAATTTGCCTTCATTAGATTCATTTGCCACTTATGGCGCTCCTTAAATGCTACTTAGTTTTGCAAAAAATTACAGCCAAGGAGTTAGGGTTTTAGAAGCTGAACTCAAAATGTTTTCCCCATGAAAGTTCCTCCCGCTCTTTTTGTGGGTACTACTCCATCAAATTCCAAGCAATCCAAAAGGGGGTGACCTCCTGCCAGGCCTTCCTCAAACTTCTACTCCCCAGATTATCACTTTTAATCACCTTTTCATTCCTTTTGTAAATATTTCATATTCAACTGTCCTGATTTAATATGGAAGTTTAGAATCAACTATGTTTCAGACTGAGGTTGCCATAAGACTTTGAGCTGCAGCTAACTCTAAATCTTGTTGACCCTGGAAGTGGGTATGAACCCTGTTTTCCACAAAAAGAACGAGAATATAATTCCCAAGATGAAAAATCAAGGCCATTTCTCTACTTCATTTACCAGGTAACTCTAAACAAAATCAGAAAAGTCAAATTTATAATTAAACATATGATTATGCTTTATAACAAAACTATTAAAGATGGTATTTCAAAGGTCTTAACTAGTGCGTAACACTTTGGGTACCCAAGGAAATTGGTAGGTCTCAGATTAAATTACATTTTGGTATCAAGGCAGAGTAGAATGACCCATTAAGTTTTCTTGTCAGAAATTAAAGTTAAGTAAAAGGAGGTTGGTGTGAGAACTAGTTACTTACTCCCAGATATACAGAACAAATACTCAACTACAAAAAAAGTATGACTTAACTTTGGTAAGTTTAACACTTCTTTTTAATCTTCAGGGCTCACTAGGGCTCTTAAGCTGCTGAAACTTTCCATGTGCTCTCTATATCCCCTATTACTTGAAAAGACCATTTTTTTCAAATGTTAAAAACATTTCTAATTCCAACTCCTAATGACAATTTTCTAAAAAGAAAAGAAGACGAATGTAATTCAACAGAGTAAGAAACATGTTTTAAATAGTTGAGTACATGCTGTGTGTCAGGAACCATTGTTATTGGGCTGGGGTGTGCTGTAAGTATACAGCAGCTGTCTTCAGGTCCTGCCAGTACTCTGGCGCATAGAGCAACCATTTCAAAAAGTCAAAAGTTCCACCACAAATGAACTAAGTCAGAGGGTCTAGAGGTACAACCTGAACATCATTATTTAAGAACTACTCAGGGGATTCTAATGTACAGTGAGAAGTAAGAATTACTATGTTTGAGCCCAAGGAGGAAGCTGGGAGTAGAGTGAAGTAAGAAAAAAACTAGTAGGAAATAGGTTTGGAGGTGGTAACTGAGTGGACCATGGCAAGGATTTTGAGTTTTAATCTAAGTAACTTGAGAAGCAGTTAGGGAGTTTTCAGTAGAGAAGTGGCATGAACTGTTTATCAGTAGCATAGTTTGATCAAATAGGTTTTTCTCAGAACCTAATCATTTATAAACCCTGAAGAAAAATGTTTATGGTAGATTTCGAATAACTTCCTTGCAGTTTTCCTTTAGGAACATTAGACCACAGGATAAATATGTTCCAACCAAAAGAAGCTAACATGAAAAAAACAAAAATGAAACTGGCTCAAGAATCAGGAGCCCACGTTCCTTTAGGCAACCAACTACTGAGTCGTTATTTTTTTAAAAATCACTTATCTTTTCACACACATAGATTCCAATCTTCGGTTTTAATACTCAAAACAATAATTATTCATGCTCAATAATTAAGTTTTTAAATTTTAATTTAATTTTTCATTCAATTATTTTGTTGTTTTGTAGTTCTGGGAACTGAAATCAGGGTTGCAAGCATGCTAGTCAAGGATTCCACCACTGAGCTACACCCTGAGCCTCCAAAAATCATATACATATGATTGAACCCAGGGTCTTTGCTCCTTTGCACTGAGTTACATCCCCAGTATTTTTATTTTTTTATTATTTTGAGACAGGGTCATGCTAAGGTGCTAAGTTGCCCAGGTTGGGTTATTATCTTCCCACCTTATCCTCCCAGGGTACTGAGATTACAGATGTGCACCCCTGTGCTCTAGAAATACGCACACACACACACACACACACACACACACGCTCATATTAATTTCACCGAACATTGAATTTTATTTTTCCATTTTCATATATGCATATAACATCCTTTTTAGTATCAATTCTCCCTGTTACTCTCCCTTACCCCTCTTCCTCCTCCCCCATCCCCTCCTTCCCTCTTCCCTTTTGTCTAATACATACTTGTATTTTTTAAGTGTAAAAACTCCACAATTGCATCCTGGAAGTAATTATCATAAAAATAAGGAAAGGATTTGGCCTTTCTCTCAATGAGATATTTAAAATATTGTTCCTAAAACTGGGTTTTGTTTATGCCAGTCCTCACTGACGATGGAGTACAACAGGGTTTTCAGCCTTTCGCTAGTTAGGCTCTGTCTTGCTCACTACATGAGAATTTATGAGAAACAAGTCTTTGATGTTCTAATTCAACTCCTTAATCACCAGCACCTATAGCTTGACTTTGTCAATCCCTTTCCCCCATACCATGAAGACTTTGCAAGTCAAGGTGAAAGCAGTCAGCCTTTTAACCAGTGCAAAAGTGAATAACTTATTGCCAGTCTGCAGGCGTGGACTTTAGATATTTACTGAATCTGTGATCTAAACTGTTGTTGTAACCCTAAATTCTGTTTCTGCCCAGTGTAGATGATATGTTTTGTTCACCCTCCAGCCTGTGTGTTCCTGTTTGACCAGATTCCCCACTCACCTAGGATCTACATGTTGCTAGTGTCAGACTTCACTCTAAGCATGGACTTGCCTTTGCCCTTAGGATCCGTAGTGGCCATGTGCCTCCCATAGCCACTGGCTATTTGAGGCCTCATACAAGGGGCATTCAAGACTGCTCCTTTACATACTTCCTGGACCCTGACTCAATGTCCCAGCATGTACTGCACATTAGCCTGGGGCCTAAAGCTTGTACTGATATTCTCCAAGCGTTCTTGTCTTCCTTCCTAGGTACAGGCATGTGGAAACTCAGGTGTACCACCACCAGAGTGGCAGAAATCCAGAGATCAATGGTTTCTCCCTGATCTGGCTTTCCACACTACCTGAAAGTTCCCCAACTAATCAAAGGACTCCTCATAGGTCAGTTCTCCTGGAAATCTCTTGGCTGAACCTTCTAAATGTTAGAAAGCAAAATTTCTTTCTTTAGCAACCCTGCCAGGTACCAAATCTGAGCTGATCTAGCTCATTCTTCAAAGTGTTGCTTGAAGTCCAGACTTCAAAATAGCTACACTCTCCTTTGGAAGTTGTAGCAGTATTTAGTTCTTAGTCTCACAACTTGCTGCACTCAGGCCCAGCATTCTACTAACAGTGAATATCATGACCCAGAGAGAATAAGGATGGGGAAGGAGCAAAGCTCAGCCAACATTCTTGACCAAGAAGAAACCCTAGCTTCAAGTTCTGCTCTCCACAAAATATACCTGCTTCTCATTTTCCATTCAATTACTTAATGCCAGTGAGTTACAGGCCTCTGTGCTGGGAAAGCACCAATGAACAAAACATCCCTGCCCATAGTCAAGTGGAAGTGTTGATGATTAAACTAATTGTAAATATCTCTTTTGTAAATATAAATGGTTACCTGATGTGAGCAAATGATGGGGAGACCATATCTAGACTGAGAAGAAGATAGCTGTTTGAAGGATGGACAAGAACCTGGGGGAAGGGAAGACTTTAGTCAACTCTAGTCATCTGGCATGAACCTTCTGGGAGGATCTTTCTGAAAAGCTCAAGAAGTACTCTGGAAAGGATGAACTTTTGCTTTTTTAGTTCTACTATAGACACCTCAATTACTGGGAGATGCCCTTCAACTTGTACAATGCTCCAAAAATTGCTATAAACTGAGACCTGGATTTTTGGACTGTGTTCTAAAATGACCAGTCTCTGAGTTATCTTTTCTTGCTAGCATTTTACACCATCTATGGGCATATTTGCTATATTTCTAAACTCAAGTAATGATTAATTGACCAGAGAACAACAGAGTTTCTATTCTATGATTTTTCTGGGATTAAATAAAAAAAATAAAAACAGGAAGTTGCAAATATACTTCTAAGAGACCTACAATACTATAGTGAAGTCCAAAAAGCAACATTCCTGAACTACAATAACTACTAGTACTTGGAATTTTGTAGATAATTAATGATGGTCATTTTCCCCCGTCACAGTTAGTTATCAAGGTCCTATTGAAAATCACCTGTTTCCCCAGAGTCTCTGACAAGCTAGCACAGTGATTCTCAAATTGGAGTTCCTGGACCAAATCACCAAGAAATTTGTTAAAAACGCCAGTTCTTGGGCCCTATCCCAGATCTGCCAATTCAGTAGCTCTAGATATAGATCACAACCATCTGCATTTTAATAAACACTCTGGATAAGTCAGCTATATGCCCAGTTTTGAGAATCACTGGCCCAGAGGACATTTTCACCCACATCTTTGAATACCTTTTTCGCCACCTGATTCTCTGGAGCAGTTTATAATTAAAGACGACATTCCCATATTCTTCCATCCAAGGCACCATATCCTAATCCTCAGAGCTTTAAAATCTTGCTATAGCCTTATACTGCACACTCCAGAAAGCCAAGAAAAGCCTAGAATTATGTTGTGGGAAAAAACCGGGCTTCTGTCTGGTTATTCTTGATAAAAGACACCTCTTGAAGAAAATCGCACAGAGCATATTTGCATCGATCAAATCTTGAGGGATCCTGGTCTTCACCGACTTTCATTTCCTAAATCATATTCCATTTCAGAGCACAAATGGCACAATACAAACTGATTTTCCAGCTACTACTAGAGTGTTAATCCAATTCCCTAATCTGCAATCTATAACTGCAAAAACCAAGAACTATAACAACAGAGAGACCATAGTAACTATAGGAGGACACCATGATGGGCTGACTCTCATTCCTTGTCCGGGCATTCCTGCTTCAAAAGTAAGTCTTTAGATCCCCAAGACCACTACACTTACAAATCCTTTGGCTTTACTTAAATATTCTTATAAATCTTAGAGAAATGTGTGGCAAGTTAAGATTGTATATTTGATCATACATAAGATTCTAGAAAGAAACAATAAGCTGGAAGTTCTTATTTGTAGTACTTTAACATACTCCATGTTCGCACTGTTTGTAAAATGAAAATATGGTAAAATCTTAACTCTCAGACCTATCTGAAATCCATATAGATAAAGGCCATCTGGAAAGTAGTAAGTAGGCTCCTGGGTCTTCATTTCTACAATCTCCACTTTGCAGCTCTACTTTCATTCTACTTCCAAATTCCCTATTCAATTATTTCCTAAATTTTATGTCCAAAATAAGTCACGCAAAATAATATTTCCATTGGGCAGAATGGAGGATTTTCTAAGTAATGTTAGAGTTCTTCATTTACTCTATATTTGGGTAAATTCTATAGAACTTCTTGGAATTTTAAAATGAGAGATTCCCAAAAGCCAACCTACGAAATTATCTATAAGATAGGAAACCAGTTACATTATTGCAGTTGTATGATTGGTCACTACATTCTTCTTAGTGTCATGTGCCTTCCAAATCTACTACTACTAATACTAATCTTATCTCTTCAGTGAATTATATTCTGGTAAGGTAAAAATAACAAGAAAACTTTTAGATGTGATGGATATGCTTATTACCTTGATTTAGGTGATAATAATGCAAGTGTATACATATGTTCAAACTCACCAAATTATATACACTAATTATGTTTTTTTTTTCATACCAACTATTCATCAGTGAAATCTGGGGGACAGAGAAACACCATAAACTTATCCTCAAAATGAAATGTAGGTTATTTGAATCAATGAATCTGAAATTAAATGATACATCAGAGTTATCTCAGTCAAATCCACTTAAGGATTTTTGTATTTTATAAATTATCATGACAAAAAATGAATGAGTTGTTTAAAAGCTATTTTTTAAAATACCCTTTCTAAAAAATACTTATCTATACTCATTTTTTATGAAATAAATTAGTATGCTGAATCTTATATAGATATATTTATAATCTCTCAGTAAATTGGGGAAAATATTCATCAGTATAACATTGGATTGCTTTATTACATGATAATATAAAGAGTTTCTTAACCACAAATTTCATATAAAGGAACAAAAAAGAACAAGTTGCTGTATTTGTAAATAAATGATATTTAATATAATCATTACACAGTTTTTGATGTCGCAGATACTGCATCAGGAACTGATTGGATAAGAATCAGTCACCATCAGTTCCTAATGCATTGCCTTCAGCATCTAAATAAGCACCAGTACACACCTTAGGTTAGATTTGCTGTAAGGAGTCCGTGGTCATCTGATAAAATGAAAACTCTTAATTTACCCCTGAAAAGAATTGTTTCTGCAAGCAAGATGATCCCAAGATGCTTAAACACCTATCATTAGCCTACTGTTCTTATGAATTTGTCACTGAAACCAAAGATAATCTAGTTCCATGTTTATCCCTATAATACACTGGTACCTTCTTTGCTAAATAAAACAACCAAAAAGTTGCTTATTATCTGTGTATCTTGAGAGAAAAACGAGCAGACATTTTTCTATGTTTATCTTTGCCTATTTCTTTTAACTTAAGAGCTTACAGTGTTTAAATAGGTATTGCTATTTAAATAGAGATTACTTCCCACTAGTACCAGTAAAATATTATTTTTTTAAATGCTACAATTGTTTTGAAAAATAGCATGTTAGTTAAATTCTACTGTAGTCTAAAATCATTTGTATTTCCAGCATGTTCTAGTGGGAGAGTTAAGGTAGTTTGACAAATTCATTTTACTTCATTTACTATATAATTTTTAAAGGTTTATTGGACACCTATTATGTGCCAGGCACTACGTTGGCACTTGTGACATAGCAGTGAGCAAAAGAAAATCACAACTCTAATGGACTTTATATACTACCATAGTAAAGGGAACAGACTGAAAACCTAATTTATAATATTCATTATGGAATCAAGAGTTTTCAGGGAAGCAACAATCTTGAAATAAATGTGCTTTAACATAGATCGTACATTATGGTGATATAAATAATTATACAATTTTATGGATGCTTACTGTATAACTATATTCTATACACATGCCCTATAAATTCTCATAGGCTGAGCTGAATATATCCCCCAAAGGGAGAAAGGCTACTGTGCAGATTCTCTGAGTAGTCTTTCCTGCAGCTAATGTAAGACATAAATTTAATGTTTATTAAATTTAAATCCAACCTGACAATAAACCATATGACCCAGTTCTATTGGAATATTGCATTAAAAAGAAGTAAGCCAATGACCATAAGTAATTTCTAAAATAATTCCCACTTTTATTCATATCTGACAAAGAGCATTAAATGAAAATTAATTCATAATCTTTAGCTGTACTTCTAGAAATCTCTTCTCTTGTTCTTAGTGCCCCTGCAGTTGCTCCTGAGCCTCTCAATTTCAATTTTCAAACTCTTCCCAATTATAAAAGCCCCAGGCCATTTGCCTTACCTATATTTTTCCCTCCTTCTTTCCTCCCAGTTCTCTCTCTCCTCATTTACCTCCTACAGAATCAGGCCTGAATTCACTGTGGCCCACCAGTCAGAGTACAGGCTTATGGAGGTCAGGTTATTGATAGAATTTTAGCTCCAGTCCATCTCCCAGTGAACCTACCAGGTTTCCAAAACTATACTGTGGTTATTAGCCCAGTTCCAGAATATATAATTAGAACACACAAACTTGGCAGTTGACAAAATCCCCACACTGATATCCTGACCCGTAGACTGCATACTACCCCAGTAGGAAAAATCAAGTAGAAAAACCAAGGAGAGATTTCATAGATTAATGCAACCATTAATCCTGAGGACTCAGTGCAGGTGTTACCCCTTAACAATATATAAGAAGAGTTTGTTTGTATCTCTTGGGTCAGCCACAACTTCCAACCTCTGAAGGGTTAAGGACTTGGAAGCAGAAGTAGTGATTCCTACCACATCTGCATTCTGCTTTCTTAATTTAACCTATGCAGAAGACAGATGAACCTTAGTGGATTATCATAAACTTGATCAAACGATGACTCGAATTGAAGCTGCTGTACCAGATGTGGTTTCACTGGTTGAGCAAATTAACATAGTCCCTGATGCCTGGTATGCAGCTATTGATCTGTCAAAAGCTGTTTTCTCAATACCTGTTATAAGGACCAATAGAAGAAGTTGCTTTTAGCTGGCAAGGTTAGCAATACATCTTCATTTTCCTATCTCAGAGGTGTGTCAATTCTTTAACCCTATGTCATAATTTAGTTCAAAAGAATCTTAATCACTTGTCCCTTCCACAAGATACGACACCCAACTATTATACTGATGATACGATGCTGACTGGACCTACTGAGCAATAAATAGCAACTGCTGTGGATGTATTGATAAGATATTTGCAAGTCACTAGGTAGAAAATAAATACAATCATGAAGTTTCCAGGCATCCAGTATTGTGGGGCACATTGAGTTATCCCTTAAAATGTGAAGTACGTCATTGTATCTGGCTCCTCCCTCAAGAAGAGGCACAATGCCTATTGGGTATCTCTGGATTTTTGGAGGCAACATATTTTTCATCTGGTAATGTTACTCCATCCCATTTACTGAGTACCCTTTATGGACCAGCCTTGAAGGGCAGTAGTGAAAGGAAACCTTCCTATCCCATTGGGGAGAAATTTTGGCAGTGCACATGCTATGTCCTTTGTTCAGAAGGAGAAATGACCAGATGTGAGATTGCATATCAATTAATGGCTATGGCTAATGGTTTGGATACATGTTCAGGGACTTGGAAAGAATATGATAGGAAAATTGATGACAAGAAAATTTGGGGAAGAGGTATGTGGGTAGACCTCTTTGGGGAAAAGGAAGATACTTGTGTCCCTGTGAATATATACAAAAGGGTGACAGCAGAGGACTTTAGTAATCGTGTGGATAAAATGACCTAGTCTATGAATTATTGTCAGCTTCTTTCCCCGACCACCCCTGTCATTGCCCAATAGACTCATGAAAAATTGGCCATAATGGCAGCAATGGAGAGTATATATTGACTCCCAACATAGGTTTCCATCTACCAAGGTCAACCTAATTATCATCACTCCTGAATGTCCAATCTATCAGCAGCATAGACCAACACTGAGTCCCCAGAGTGACACCATTCCTGGAGTTATCAGCCACCTAGCTAGTGGCTGGCTGGTGGAAATGCTTCCATCACAGGAAAGGCTGTGTTTTGTTCTTATTACAACCGACACTAACTCTGGCTGTAGATTGGCCTTCCCTGCATGCACTGATTCTGCCAAAACTACCCATGGACTTACAGAATGCTTATTCAACATCATGGTATCCCACAGTGCATTTTTTCTTATCTGGGAACTTACTTCAAGAAAATGAACTGTTTCAAGGGCTTATGCTCATGAGATTTACTGGTCTTACCATGTCTCCTGCCAGCCTGAAAGCCTGAAACTCAATACAATAGTGGACTGGCCTTTTAAAGACAATCATAGTACCAGCTAGGTGGCAGTATCTCATACAGCCTGCACACATTTCAACAGAAAACTACATGTGCTCCAAAGCAATGGTGAATGTGTTATTGATCAAGGGGCTTAAACTTTATGCCTCAGTTTTTCTATCTCAAAAATGGTATTTCCGGGCCGGTGAGATGGCTCAGTGGCCTACGCACCTGCCTGGCAAGCGCGAGGGCCCGACGTCGACTCCCCCCCCCCCCCAAAAAAATGGTATTTCCATAACCTCATGGAGGGGCTATGAAGATTACAGAAGAATTTTTCCACAAACCAGGGGAGGGCTTATGGTTCAAGCACATTACATTTGTCATGCACTTTATTTCTATTACTATTACATTGTCATATAAAAAGAAATAATTATACAACTCATTACAATGCAGAATCAGTAAAAACCCTGAGCTTTTTTTCTTGCAACAAGGTGGTCCTATCTGGGGGAGATGAGAGAGAGTGACACCTGAAGTGTGTTGCTTGTGTCCAGTCTACTCTGTAATCTCATTTTGGTTGTTGCCACTGCAGAAAATTGTGCTTTACAATGATAGGAAGTTAGAAATGGAAGCAGGCTTCTCAGTGGATTTGTGATAATCTCAGGATATTCCACCTCAATTTTAATACAGAATATATGGAGATTTGAAGTTGTCTCAAACATACTGTTAAGGCCACTGTCATTTGCGATTTCAAGCACTTGATCTTCTAGCACAAAGTCAATTCACCTGCCTTGTTCACAAGTGGATCAGAGATCTATTCCTTCCCAGTGTGGAAATCTTCTGTAGTTGAGAAATAATGCTCAACATTTTTGAATGCCGAATTAGGTGATTATGCACAAGCTGAGAGAAAGAAGGCCCTAGCTCAGTCTCCTTCAAAATCTCTGCCAATGTCTGAAACACGTCAAAAATCTCTATGTTCACTCATTATTCCCATAATTCCAGTTTGGCTTTGAATGTATCTACTTTATCTGCCGACTTGAACACAGTTGTTTTTTTCCCCTGAGATGACAGATTGAGTTCATTGATCAGGCTGAGTAAGCAAGAGTCACATGAGTAAGCAAGTTTTGCAACCCATTCTGTGTCACTGGAATGTACTGCCAGTGGTGACGGTTTTTCCAAAAGAAATCTCTGGAATGGCTCTTGTAACCCAAAAACTCTACCTTCAGAAAGTCATCTCATTTCTGTGTATAAAAGAAGACATGTTTACACTGTCTCTATCTCCTCACAAAGGTATAGGTACAGACATGAGCTAAGGTCATGTACTTTAATGTGGTTCATAATTTTAATCACGTCTTGCAGACTTTTGTTAAGTTCAGGTGACATTACCACCTAGCCAGTGTTTCTCTGTGAATGACTTAGTGTGTAGACTCACATTCAAGAGTGACCTCTTTGACCCCCATTGTGAAACCCAAAAGCCATCTAGCCATGGCGGCTACTCTGTGCATGCATATACCAACACGAAATGATAAGTGCATAATGCAGAAAGGAGGCATGGATGGAAGTGGCAAATGAAATAATGGATGAGCCATGCACAGGCTAAAATAAGCATCAGATTCTGACTTAAAACATGCCTCCAGATGAGGCTGTAAAATTGAAGTACATTGATTCACTTGCCATTATATAGCCTGCCACCAGATGCAGCTTAATTGTCACTTGCCACTCACTGATATGATTTTGATATGAGTCTACAAACATTAATTTATTATGGTCTCTGTGCAGTCAAACCTGTCTGCTAATGTTAATCTGTATTTGCACCTGCTCCCCAGTGCTAGCATCACTGCCTCAGATCTATCTCAGACCAACAGGCATTAGCTTCTCACAAGAAGCATACAACCTCGGTCCCTCACATGCACAGTTTACAGTAGGACTTGCCCTGCTATGAGAATCTAATGCTTCCTCTGTTCTGAGAGGAGGCACAGCTCAGAGGATGACACAAGCATGGGGAACAGCTATAAAGACAGATGAAGCTTCACTCACTTGTCTGTTGCTTACCTCCTGCTGTGCCGCCCAATTGCTAACAGGCCATGGACCAGAATGGGGATTGGACACCCTGTACTAAGCATTTCTTAATCCAATGAAGTTGACAAATCAGGATTAATGATCACAAGTCGGAACATAGACTCTGTCACTATCATCAGCATAGACTATATGATAAACTATAGAAGTAGGGTCCACAAAATTTTATATCACAAAATTATAACTTGGGTAGAAGTAGTTCTTTCTCAGTATGATCTGCTAATCCACCTCTCCCAAGGTTTTCAGGAGGAAAAAACAATTCCTGAAGTGGAATTATTAGGTAAAGCAATAAGAGAGGCAGTTCCCACTTTATCTTCTCAAATACAAAAAGTGCCAGAAAAGCCTGATGGATAAACAGCCAGCCTCCTTTCTAAGGTTCCTTCTTCATTCTTTACAGTACTGGCTTCTTATTTCTGACTCAGCTCAAATATCACTTCTTAAGCAGTTTTCTATGACCATCTGTTGCTTAAAGTGATGCATCCTCCTACCACTATAGTCACTATCTTATTGCATGTTTTATTTCCTTACCAGCATTTCACATCCTCTGAAACTATTTTCTATTTCTTTGTTCATTCCCGTTTCCCTTCTCCTCCATGAATCCTGTAATTTTGTCTTATTTCTTCAGTACCCAGAACAGTGTGTTGTACCTAAAGGTGCTCTGAAAATATTTCTGAATAGCATGGAGACTTGTGGCTTCCAAGAATGTAATACCAGTAGGAACCATGTGCCAAAATTCAAGTATGACACAGAAAATTTCTTCAGAAGAAACAATCCTCTCAGGGCCAGTGAGATGGCTCAGCGGCATAAGCGCCTGCCTGGCAAGCACAAGGTCCTGAGTTCGACTCCCAGAACCCACATACGAAAAAAGGGCCGGTGATATTGCTCAGCGGCACAGGCACCTGCTGACGCGTGAGGACCTGAGGTCGACCCCCGCTACTCACAAAAAAAAAAAAAAAATAGAAACCATCCTCTCACTAAAAGGAGAAACTCAAAAGCATAGTTCTAAGACTTATGAGCATTCTAAAATAGTCCATATTTATTTATACTTGCCATCTTAAAAATGATCACAGTGGTAGAGTGCTTCAGAAGGAAAACATTTAAACCCAGCCCTTTGACATAATTATGGAGACAAAATAAAGATATGGACTTTGGAGAGACAGGGAATTAGAAGTGGGCTGTGCTCAACCTGTTATCGCCTCTCTTTGAAAGAGGTAAAACAAAATTTGGAGTTGAGGACTATGTTTTGAGGACTGTTAAAAAAAACTTTGTGAAGTCTGTGAGAAGGATTATCTTATTCTTCTATATCATGCCACCACCTCACAAAATTTCTGGCAGAACACATGTAAGGTGGAAAGGCTGAAGGAACTTTATGAAATGCTTTGACATCCACAGCACAGAAGTGAAATTTGGTCATACCCAGCAAATAACTACCACCATAGAAAATGTACCACCTGAGGTGACTTTCATTTCCAGGGAGGCAAGTGACAAATCACAATGTTGTAACTTGTTGCATATTTGGCCAAACAATCTCTAATCCCACTGTGCTTATTTGGACCAGAAGCAAGGAGTTGGCATGTCTGTTATCCATTATCCACTGAACTGGCCTTGGGAACAACTTGGAAATGGGGACAGTGGCCCATGTCATGGATAACAAACCACCATCCACATGAATATTCTTGTTTATAAATAATGGGCCCTCTGAGAATCCACATGGTATCTGAGTGCTGAATGGCACATCTGAAAGTGCTGAGACAGCTGAAAATCACACACAGCCAAGCAAGTCCCTGCTGAATACACATCTAAGGAGCTTTGCATGTATTGTTTATTCCAGCAACTTTATGGAATAAATTGCGTACAACAAATTAGTTTCAGATGGTAGGATATGAATAACTGATGTGCAGTATAAAGTAAGGTAAACTCCTACTTTTGACCCAACTGCTTCCCTTCTCGGGCTTCTTAGATCCAGAACCCAGATGCAATTCGTTTTTCAAACGTGGTGGAGATCAGAAAGTTAATAAGTGGTGAGGATTAGAGATTTTGAAAAGCAATTCATGAGCATAGTTAACTTATTATATTACTCTATGATTCTTGGTTGTTGTATGTTAAATCGTGGGTAAAACTGAATCCTCCTCTGTCCCTTCATTATGCACAGCAATAAAAAATAAATCCCTTCCTGACATTTTCTACCTATGCAAACATCCCATAATAGATTCAGTGCAGCACACTGCCTACCACACTGGGACAATCATTACAGTCTTGAAAAAGACATAGTGTCTTTCCTATTCCCTCCTAAAACAAATTGTTTCTAGAATTTTGTTTTTGTTTTTGATTTTCATTAGTGGTGGATTTTTGGGGGGCGGGGGGGTGGTGTTGAGGACCAAACCCAGGGCCTCCAGCACGCCAGGCAAGTATTCTACCACCAAGTTATAACTCTAACCCCATAGAATTACTTTTTTAAATTAACACAGTTGACTCTTTTTGATGTGTAGTTCACTGAATATTACTAAATGTATAGAGTCACGGAGCCATCACTGCAGTCAAATACAGAATAGTTACATCAACCCCAAATTGTCTGATGCTATGACTTTTTAGTGCCCCGCCTGCTTTTAAGTATTGAAAAACCACTGGTCTGTTCTGTTCCTTTGGTTTTATGATTTCAAGAATGTCATATAATCTTTGTAATATAACTTTACACTCAGCAAAATGCCTCTGAGATTTAGCCAAGCTTCTGCACACGTCAATAGTCTTCCTTCGCTCCTTGCTGAGGAGCGTCCACTATACAGACGTACCGAAGTTCATTTATCCGCTTACCCACTGAGGGACATTTGAGTTATTTCCATTTTTTGTTAATTATGAATAAAGCTGTTGTAAACATTTGTGTACCACTTCGTTGTGAACGTCAGTTTTCATTTCTCTTGGGTAAATACCTAGTGGGATTGCTGACTCACTTGGCCCATGTGTGTTCAACTTTATAAGAAACAGCCTGACTTCTTCCACAGCTGTTGTACATGATGTCTGTTTTAAAAGAAAAATAAAAACTACTGAAAGTGACCTCCTGGCGGAACATTCACTTATTTAGGTGATTCTAATAATAGTATTCACCATGATAAATTATAGTTGCTAAAATAAAGCCATTTGATTTCACTTGTTTCTTTCTACTTTAAAAGCTTCAATTAACTCTATAATATCTTAAGATTTTTAAAACAAAATTAGGTGTTTGACAATTGTAGAAACATAAGGCTTTGAAGAATCTACTTACAAAATAGTGAAATTTTAGTGATAAAAGGTGAACCAGGAGAAAATTTTCACAACTGCCATTTTAAGCAATTTAACCTAGTGTCATAAGCATTAAGTCCAATTTTCAATTCATAAACAAATCTCCCCTACCTTCCCTCCAAAAATGTCCACCTCAGGCTAATTACAGAAGAAAATGAAACCCTAGCACCTGCAGAAAATGTTCACAGTTGCCACTGTTTAGTTGCTATTTTCATGAAAAACATATGTTCAAGATACCACCCAGGAGACCACTGACCAGGATTTGAAAAAAGCAATTTCTCCCAAAAATGAGCCACTCAAGATAGCTTACTCTCTTGGACATGCTGGACCCAGGAAGAAGTTTGATGACATTTTTTTTTCTCATATAATTATGTATGAGTACAAAGATGAGATGCAGGGACAGAAATTAATCTATAATAACTAAATTGAAAGGCAGTGACTTGAATTAGCCCTCCATATATTTATCTCATGCACATATAGAGAGCTATTAGTGAAGTTAATGGGAGGAGAAATCTTGCAAAAAATTGGAAGAAAGGACACAGTGATAATTTTCCTTATTAGATAATAACACTGACACTCATTATTAGCTACCTCCTACTACAGCTATCAAGTTCTGTTCTGAATGCTGTACATACAGGGTCTCATTTTATCTCTAATTTACAAGGTAGTTAAAATATAGACTGGGTAGCTTAAACAACAAGAATTTATTTCTCACATTTGGAAGTTGGAAATTCTGAGATGAAGGTGCTAGCTGATGCCGTTACTGGTGAGGGCCCCCTTTGGCTTGCACATGGTCTCATATTCACCGTCTTCACATAGTGTGTGGAGGGGGGCTCACATTGTCTCTTCTCGTAAGGGCACTAATTCCTTATGACTTCATCTATCCCTAAGTATTTCCCAAAAGCACCATCTCCAAATATTAACTGGAGGCTAGGATTTCTACATAAATTTGGGAAGAAGGACACAATTCAATCCATAGTATCCACTATGCAAAGAAATGATATTTTAATAGTTTTAGGAATGTATAGTGGATCACTCAGTCAGCAATCAGCAGAGCTTTAACTTGGATCCTGAGCCACCTGACTTCACAGAAAAATTTCTATTTATTGACTGCCATTAAGTGCCAGAAATGTCTACAAAATATCTCTAATATTCCCAGAAAACCATCCAAGGCTTTTCCTATTTTTTTTCCCATTACTAGCTATAGGAACTCAGCCACAAATAGTTAAACAGCTGTTCATGACCTACATCTGAACCTATTTTACCACTCATAATTTAACCTATGAACAAGAGAGATCCCCAAATCAACATCATCATCATCATCAACATCATCATCACATAGGAACTCATCATAAATGCAAATTCTTGGATCAAACAGCAGACAGACTGAGTCAGAATCTATGATGGTGTCCATGGTCTGTGTTTCACCATGCTTTCTAGGCGATTCTAATCCAGGCTAACGTTTGAGAAACAGTCATTTGCCCATAGATTACTGAAATAACTAATTCATTCAAAACTCAGTAATAAATGGTATATCCAGAATTCAAGTACATGTCTGGTTTTAAGGCCTTTTACTATTCTATACTGTCCTATCCTAACTTTATCAAGGGAAAATGTTGGGGATGGAATGTGTTTTAAATGAAGTGCAATTCACAGTTCTAAATTCTGCTTTGCCACTAGAATGCCGATAATTCTCCTTCCACAATAATGTAATTCAGGGAAATGTCAAAGGACGGTCCCTATGAGTTAATAATGGTGCTTCCATTGATCAAAAAACACCTTGGATATGAATTAAAAAACAAAGCTTTGTGAAATTTTTATTTTGGCCTGACAATTTCATATTCCATTTATTGAAGATGAGAAGCAATCTAGTACATGTAAATAGTAAATATGAAACAAAGTTACTTCCTTAAAAGGTGAATTTTATCACTCTTTGTTCTTATTTTTTAAATTCATATTTAACTCATCGAGTGGATCACTGCTTTATCTACTAGTAGTTGCTACATCAATTGTACCATCCCCACAGGACCATATTACATATTATATATAAGTCTGGATAATTTACATAAAGAGATAAAAGTGGGCCTATAATAGAAACAGATGGGCCAGTGAGATGGCTCAGCGGCATAAGCGCCTGCCTGGCAAGCACAAGGTCCTGAGTTTGACTCCTGGTACCCACATAAAAGAAAAAGAAAAGGGGCGGTGATATCGCTTAGTGGCAGAAGCGCCTGCTGGCAAGCACAAGGTCTTGAGTTCGACTCCCGATACCCACACACAAAAAAAAATAGAAACAGATATTTCTATTCAGAAACAGAGACATGTATTTTGAATTTTTGGAGAATGGTGAATGAAGGTACTACATCTCACACCAAGGCCCTTTTTAAATAACTAACAAATTAAAATTCACTTTGAAATGGATTATTTTCAATGCAAAACTGCTCCTCTGTTCTTATGATTAATATCACCTCTAAAACATTTTATTATTAACAATATTAATGAATATGTGCCAAAGGCTGTACTAAGCCATTTACATGCGATAAACTTATTTAATCACCACACAAATGTTAGGTAGGTTTTAGGATTATTCCCATTACACAGATGTGGAATTGAAAATTAAAGAGGTTAAATAACGTGCCAGAGCTCCTTCAGCCTGGAAGCAAAGGACTCTGGGTTAGGCCTATTATAGAGCACTTGTCACACACTCGTTCAGACACTTACCCTTGGCTCTGGATGGATGAGCTCAGCATCACTCTGCATCTGGATTAGCTCCAGTGGTCCATCTGTGAGCCTGCCTGGCCCCAGGGAAGGGGGAGCACAGCCCTCAGAGGGCTGGCACTCTGTCTGGAGAGGGTGAGGGGGACAGCAAGGTGGTGGTTCAATGGCCTTGACAGTCCTTCAGTCTTGTGGAGGACAGAAAGCAAAATGATAAAGGGACAGAGTGGGAACTACAGTTTCTGTTTGCCAGTTTGTTTCCCACTAGATTCTTAAAAACAGATCTATTAATCACTCAGTTCAACATTTTGGTCATTTCACTGACTCTTAACACATTTTAGGCCAGGACTTGCAAGTTGCATGTGTGCTAAACTTCTCAGAGGAAGAGGAATTAAAACACTAAAAACACTTTACCAGCCAAGATCAAGACTTCCATATTTTTCTGCTTCCATTATAGATGAATGTGACATAAGCTGTAATTGAGAAAGACTTTGTATGATTTATCATGGCAAATATTCTTTTAAGAAACTTCCATTCTTTGTGATTACACCTACCAAAAGCAAAAGCTGTTTTCAGCAAAGACTTATGAAGTGAAAAGGGCTTTCCAAAGAAACTGTTGCATGTGCTTTTTGATTCTGTCCTGATTTGGGAAGTTTATCTAAGTCAAAGATCATTTTGTGTATCTAACAGAAAGTTTGCTTAGTGGTTTTTGCCTTCAAAGCCCTTCTCTATTTATTTCTACAGACACATTTTCCACTGTCATTCTTCTCTCTCTCTCTCTTTTCTCTTTCCCTCATACACATCTCTCCATTTTTACTGTATTCATTGATGACATAAGGAACACTATTAGGGAGGCAAAGTTTTGTAACATTTCGGGAGCTGACAGTGTACTAATTTAAGGGAAATTCCTGGCTTGGCAGATCTATTGTGCCATGTCACATACAGACTCTCCCAAAACTGTGAGTGCCACTTATTGTGTCTCCCCCACTCTTTTGAAAGCATTTAAGCTCACTGACTATTCTGGGATCTTCAGGTAGAGAAAACATCCAGTGCCTGCCCCTAAGGAGCTGAGTTTTGCCTAGCAGAGACAATAAGTTCATGAGTAGCACACCTCTCCTTAATCAAGGCCCAAGTAGATTCAGTTAAAAGGCAATTTTCCATAAATTCTCTTATGAAAGAGATACTAGCAGGCAACAAATTCACAACAAATCACCCTAGGTCAAGTATAGTGTATTAGACACTTTGCCATCACTGGGACAAAGTAGTCAACACCAACAACTTAACAAAGGAGTTTATTTGGGCTCATGTTTTCAGAGGGTTCAGTCCATGCCTTAGTCCCTGGCTCCCAGGCAGAAATGGTATGGTAGAGGGACATGGCAGAGGAAAGCTGCTCCGCCCACGGCAGACAGGAAGCAGAGAGAGAAGGCAGGAGTCAGAGAGTGTAATATAACCCCGAAGCACACACCCAGTGATCTGCCTCCACCAAATGGACCCCACCTTCTAAAAGCATTCAGCTATGAACTGATCCACAAATTAATCCATCAATGAGTATAGCACCCCATGATCCAATTATCTTCTGGAAGACCCACCTCTGAGCACATGAAACTTTGGAGATACATTTTACATCTAAGGCATAAAAATGGTAAACTTTCTAGCAAAATGATGCATTGGGAATCCAATCTGCTTAAATTTAAATCCCAAGTTTATCATAGACAAGTTACTCAATTCCACTTAATCTCAGTTCTCTCCACTATAAAACAGGCATGAAACTACCTGGACAGTACACATGAAGATTAAGTGAGAAAATGGTATCCATCATGCTTGGCACATAGGCACACTAAATAAATGTTAGTTTTGTGTTTTTCTCTCTTCTCTTTTTCCAGACCTCACAGAAAGAAAGGTATGGTCCCATAGTGGGAGAACAGGAAAGAGACTCTAATAATATGGACCACTTCAGTGGTACCTACTACATCCCAGGCATTATTCTAAGCAGTTTATATATTTTAACTTGTTTGATTATACCCCAAAACTCTGTAAGAGCTACCACCATGCCCACTTTATAGGTGAGAAGCGAAGTTCTTGCCAATGTCACCGAGCTAGTAAGTGATGGAACTGTGATTTGGCCCCAGATTATCTAGCTCTCAACTAGAAGGCTGAGAGTGAAAAAGTTCATTATCTGCAGCTGAAATCCAAGTACACACTGGCAGTCCTCAGACAATGGGCTCCATTTGGTTTGTATGCTGTTTAAAAGTCAGGACAAAGTTCACATGTAAAGCCTGTATTTCTGATTACTCTCAAAGAAGTTGGAAGCTATAGCACTATGCAACTCACATTCTGATGAGATCACAAACTCTTTGCTTGTGGCTATCCTTTGGACTGAGGTGTCCGATTCACCACAGCATCCCTTGTTCATATTAAAGCCTGCTTCGTTTCTACCTATATACACATTTGAGCTTATGGTCCAAAACTAGGCAATACTGCAAACATGGTCTTAGCCATAAAGATACATGAATACTGTTCAATAATGTGCATTCAGTGTTTGAATGACATAAAAGAACAAGTAAATGTAGAAAAAGGTTTTCATGAAAAACAATGAACAACAAGTTTCAAGCCACAGTCATAACAGAAAATGTCTGGATAGGCTTTTGAACCAGTTGTACAGAAATTGTAGACCCTCCCACACACCAAAAACAAAAATTCGAAACTACAAGTTTCCTTATAGACTATGGGGTGAAGGCCCATTTGTGGTCAACATTAAACATTAAAAGCATCCTTCTTTGTTTGGCGTAGGTGGAAGAGGGGCTCTAAATTTCCACATAATGCTTAATGCAAATAACAACATATAAACATTTTTCCTCTTTTTGCCCTTTTAGGCCTCACTGATTGCCACAATCTTAAAGAGCAGCCAGGTGTGTAGCAAAATCCTCCTAGAAACCTGGAAAATGTGGCAAGAGGAGGGCATGGAAACTTCTCATTAGACAAGCCAATGAGAGAAGAAGAATGACCTAATTTACAAGTAAGGAAACAAACTAAAGAACTCCCTAAGACCAAGAATCCCACAGCCAACAAGTGACTGACCCACCATATTATGAATATAGTTCTAGTTCTGGGTTCTTTCCAAGACTCCCCACTGCATCCCTTAGATCCTTTCTACATGATAATCTGTTTAAAGAAGTAATCTGTGATGTCACCATTTGCACTAAAATAATACCCTGTATTTAAAAGTTTTCCTAATGGATACATTTTTGGCCAGAGAGAACTCTAATATCACTCATTAATGGTCCTACCTTCGTAACATGTGAATGTTTTTATTGTTTTACCTTCTTAGTATTATTAAACTGAAACCAGATAAAGCCATCATCTTTTTACCCATTTTTATTTTATTGTTATTTTATTTTATTATGAACCTGCAGTGATGCTGTTTATGTTTACAAATCTCTAAGTGAAATTTTAAAACCATTTGCCTCCTCTAATCTCTCCCATCCTGCCTTCTTAGAAGTACACAAAACATTTCAACCACTCCCAAATTCCCTTTTGGAATACCCTTAATGATTCTGAAATATTTTGTTATTCCCCAAACACCGCCCTAAAGACAAATCATTGGACTCCAAACTCTTCACATTGCCAAGTTGAAAAGAGTTCAAGTGTTCTATCTAACCAACTGTAACTTACAACAAAGCCACATATAGTAGATGATGTGTAAGATATTCTGAAAATACCAAGGCAACAGGGCAAAAAAATCTTTGTTCACAAGGACTCTTCCCAAAATGTCTTGTAATCTGGAATAATTATCTTTCTCAAGCTTCTGTAAGTTGATCATAGTGTACATGTGTACATCTATATAACTAATAAGTCATGTTTCATTTTATAATGTACAATTTAAATTTTCTCACATCCAAAACGATTAATGTTGCCAAAGTTAAGAGCCTTTCCCTACTTTAGGCATTGGAGCATGTACAAGGACTTGAGGAGAAAGAAAACCAAATGAAAACAATCTTACCCTCATAAAAGTGTAAAGAAAATTATACATAATTTTAAAAACAATCTTGCTTTTTGAATCAATCATTCCATGAATATGAATATGAAATCTAGCATCTACTAGAATTTCCTTTAAAATACCCCATGGAAGAGCAGTTTTCAGAATGAGCAATGCATGATCAAGCACCTCTTTCACTAGAAGCATCACCAAAGGGCACAATTTCACTGAACTCAGAGTTTTGACACCAGATCCAACTCTTGCCAAAGTTCCCTGATGGCCCCACCTCAAAGATCTTTGGGGACATTTAAAGTTAAGTCCCCCATAATATTTTTTTTTGTGTGGGTACCGGGGGGTCGACCTCAGGACCTCGCATGCCAGCAGGCACCCGTGCCGCTGAGCGATATCACCGGCCCCTTTTTCGTATGTGGGTTCCGGGAGTCGAACTCGGGCCCTCGCGCTTGCTGGGCAGGCGCTTAAGCCGCTGAGCCATCTCACCGGCCCCCCCCCCATAATATTTTAATAATCATGTGAACATATAAGCAAACTGTGTAAGGCCACATACAAATGATTTAATTCAAATGCTTTAAAACTATAAACAGCTTGAAAACAAAAATCCCCTGCAATATTGTCTTAGTGGAAGCACCTAAAATAATGCATAGCATATAACAGTTACTTAATAAATTCAGTACTTGCATAAACGAACTGGAAAAAAATATTACAAGACCAATGAGGTAGTTCTACAAATTTCGTCGTAGCCCTGCAATTTTTAAAGGTTTCATAACACAATATACTTCATTGCTCTTTAATTCGCTAATTATAAAGCCACATAGCCAGAATAGAAAGAAGTCCCAGAAGCCAAAGCAGTTTGCCCCGTCATTCAATGCATATTTCTAAAGTGTTAGACTAAAAGGACTACTGGAAGCTGCCTTTGAACTATCTTATTTTACGTATGGAGAAGTGAAAGTCTAAGCTCTCAGGTTAAGTAACTTAGCTTTGATCACCCAGCTAAGAGGTATCAAAGCCCTTCCTGTTATTATTTCCTACACCTGTTTCTGCAGTTAGTCACTATGACCCCCCCCAGAATAAGTATTTATAGAGTTGAGGGTGTATTTCATCTTTAAAATCTGCACTACCCCACCACCCCACAAGAATATCGTATGACTTCCCTTGTCGTGGGATGGAAGGAGCCACAATTTTAATATAATTGACCAATGGTCAGGGTTTTGCTGAACTGAAAAGTACGTATTGATAGATCTTCAGGGTCTTGCTTTATAGGGGAAGGTCTTTTCAGCTCATTTGAAACTTGAAATTTCTTGTTATTCTTAATTTACTTCATAAATAGCTCCAGAGGGGAAAAAAAGGTATCATTGTTTCCTGTATTTGACAAAAAGAGGCAAAACCTCCCGTTTGGCCACAAGAGGGCAGCTAAAACATTTCCTGCTAGATCTCTGTAGCTCTGAATCACCACGACAAACTGAGCATTCTGGGGCTCAGCTTGCCACAGAATCTCTAAATGCACCTTTCCACTGAGTACTCAGTATGTCACGAAACATTCTCTCACGTTGTTTCTTGGGATTTGTGTTTTGTTTTTAAGCAAATTATTTTCCAACTTCTTTCCCGATCTAGACAGCCCTCTGTTTTAGAACTCTGTGCCAGGATTACCATCTACCAAGATCTTTGGAGACCAATAAATCTTTAGGGTAATTTGGAAACCCTAGAAGATGTTTTATTTTAATTACGTTTGACCCCAGATAAAAATAAAAACAGTAACGATCATCTGATTCCACTACACTTAATAAAGCTTATTCTCAGTGCTTTAGGATTTGCCAAATATTTGCCTCATCTTATTGCCTTCATTCGTCATTCCCATTTTTGTGATATCCTGAAATCTTTCAAGTCAAAATTTATTGTGGAATTTTATCACTGAGCTAAACAGTGGGAGGTCTTAGAAAAATCAGAGATTAGTAATAGCTAAATTCCACATCTTCATATTTGGACAAAAACATAAATTCTAATTTATTTCATCTTTTAAGTGCATAAAGCATTGGGAGTTAATTTGAAAAACAAATACTAGGTTTCATATACATACATATGCATGTTTGGTGTGGGCACATATATTCACTAATGATTATTGATAGGTAGTCTGGATATTTACTATTTTTGGTAGTTTTTGAAGATTGACATAAAGATATTTCTGTCAAGTTCATTGGGGAACCTTCTTTAACTATTCTACTTAAAATTAGAATCCTTTCCCCCTCTTTCCTATCTTGTCCTCATTCCTTGCTGCATTTTTCTCTTAGCACTTAGCAACATCTGACATACATTTTTTTTTTCCTCTTGGTTTTTGTTAGTCTCCTTCACAAACACCCCCTCCCCAACTAGAACAGAAGCCCTGTGACAAAAAGAACACTGTCTGGTTTGTTTAATGCTGTATTCTCAAAGCTTAGAGTAGTGCCTGGTACATTGGAAGAACTCAATAATTCAACAACATAGTAAAATCACAAAAATGGAAGTATTTTTACTTGAAACTGATATTTTTAATTATCCAGTTTTGGTAATTTACTTTAGTACATTTAAGGAGACTTCTTTACAATAGATAATAATACAAACAATCAGAATTGAAGCATATTTCTTAAAGCAAGTATCTTAAAAAGTGAGTTCATAATCATTGATGAAAGTATTCTCTTGAATGTGCAGATGCAGCTACTACATCATTATTGGTCTAAGTAATTAGCAATGGTGCTCCTCCAAGAGTTGTCCCAGCATCACATAAGCAAAGAAGTGACATAAAAGAAAGAGCAATGACCTAGCAATAAGGAGCCTGTAGTTCTGCCTCTGATACTGGCAAGCCAGGAGTGAAATCATCCATTTAAATCATTAGTGCTTAAATATCCTCATCCAAAAATGGGTATAACACTATCCCTGCCAATGTCAAAGAATTCTGTAGAAATGAGATGTGAAAATCTTTCAGAAAGTATATTTTTCAAGTGCAAGGTGTTAATAAAATCAGTACTTACTGCTCTCTGTTATGTAGGTCCTGTACTTGACAAGGCAAATCAACTATTTTTAACAAATCAACTATTTTTAACAGTTTAACGGCAAACCCTAGACTGGATACAGTTCTATTATTCAAGAAATGTTTGTCCCACCTTCTTAATCCCCCAACACCTATACTTTCTGGATTTATTTGATGCTGAAAGCTCTACCCCATCTGATCCCTAGGATAAATCCTGTTTGGAAACAAAAGACATTTAAAGGAGCTCTATCCTCACAGGTAGAATTCACATCACAACCCAGTAGCTAGTCTGGCCAGGAATTGTATGGCTGATTACTGGAAACTGAATGTCTTCCTTCTTTTCCTGATGATAATCAGATCAAGGATTCTCCTTCTCTTGGAAGCCTTTTCACAGTAGATAGTCAATCAACATTTACCAAATGAGTGAATGATGAGAGGATCTCCCCAGGTGTGGAGTCCAGCCTTTGCTAGGCCTTCGTCAGTATGTCCTTCACACACTTATCTCTTACCTGCTGACAGACTTCCTGGATGCTGACTGATCTATCAGATCACACTTGTGAAGGTCAGAAGTGCAAAGTGTCTTCCTTGACCCCTGCTGCTATTCTCACCGCTTTTATGACTTCTCCCTCATTCCACTAGACTCTGTTAAACCAACTGCTTGCCTGAAATGTGCTTGGATTACCTTACCCTGTGGATGCCATGTTCTACTTGCCATTCTGCACTCTTTTGGGACATCTACAATAATTCTATATCCTCGGGGCCAGCCTCATTTTGTTCCTGTTCCAGCTCATGGCTTATCCAGACCACAGGACCCTCATTGTGGTTAACTGAAAGCATTCTATTTAGTCATGCCTACCATGGGCAGAGTTCTGAGAGCATACAAAACAGTGCAAGTAATCTCCAACTCCAACAAATATTATACAGTATTTTATAACTTTGTTTGTAAATAGACTCTCTAGCATTTGGGAATACATCTCTCTATACAAAAAGCCTAACTATTTCCATAGTAATTTCTTCTAAAATATTCATTGAGCATCTCCCTACTTTATACTCTTCTTGGCACAAGGGAAACAAAGAGAAATGAGACTCCAGATGTTCACAGAAGAACAAAAGAGATAATGGTAGAAGTAAATAATACATATGTAATACAGCATGTATGAAAATAGAGACTCTCCACTGTATGGTGAGAGCGAAAGTAAAGAGGTATTCCCTCTGCCTGGGTGGATCAGGAAGGTTCCACAAAGAGACATTCCTGATGAGGCCTAAAGAATGAGGAAATACAAAAAAGGCAGATGAGTGGAGAAGGGTGTTCCTGGTATGTGGCTGTCAGGTTGCCAGGCCAACACCCAAGTGTCTGTTTAACCCCTGCCTTACTCTGTACTTCTATAGCACTTTACCAGAGATAGAAGTGGAAGAGGCTTTGTAGGCCAACCTTGTTTGTGTTGGGAGATTAGACTAAGACCCTCAATAAGAGAGTTGACCCTCCTCGGTTCATGCCAACACACACACACACATACACACATTCTACTCCCACTCCCACCACTCATGATCTGGGGCAGAGAAGAAAAACAATGCAGTGTTAGGAGGAACAATTCTTGTGCTTTCACTTTCCTGTAGAATCCTAGGTGATCCTGCAAATGGTTGTTAGGAACTGCACATACAAGACAGGTTCACACTTTGAGGAGCTAAACTATGGAGGCAAGGCTTGTGCATATGAAATAAAAAGGGGCCGAAGGCAGTAGGTGCCAAAAGAATGACAAATGCTGTAAGTAAGCACTACATCCCTAGCCATTGCTGCTTTCTTCAGAAAATAACTCAGTTTATTTAGTTCAATGAGTGTTTTATGTTAAATGCCCACTATAGATCTGTTGATGATGTAAGACAGCATTCTGAAATTCACAAGGCAGTATCCACCAAATTCTGTAAATGTAAATAAGTCTTCCTCTCAAATATATTAGGTCAACTCAGGAAAGACTCTGGGGGAGTCTAATTAATAGGAATTCTGTTTTACTCAGTACAGGAAACACATCAACACTGCAGGTATGAGAAAGAATTTCCCACCAGCTGGAGCTGTCCCAATTGTAATGAATTGCCTTGGGAGGTAATAAGTTTCCCGTCAGTCTAGATAATTATTTGGCAGTGATTTTGTAGGAATGATGCAAGCATTCAGTGACCAGTAGGCTACCTTCCAATCATGGGATTGTGTGAATTTCTGCAGCTCCCCACTTGATAGCATAGTGGACAGATCTGGGAACCCACACTGTATAGCTATCACAATGCAGAAGATTAGCCATGGGTTAGGTTCATACCGGGTACCAGAGTCCAGTCCGAATGATGGTGTGGAAGCAAAGATGGGAAGATATAATCTCTACCAAAAGCTTGATGAAACTCCCAAGGTGCTAATTGAGGTGTCTGGGGAGAGCCTCAGAATGTGAAAACTCATGAGTATTCAAGGGGGACCATGGTCAGTAGACAGAGGGCACCCCAACAGAAAGACCTAACTAAAAAATACAGTCCCTTGAAAATAAGTAGGATTCTAGAGTGATTTGAAAGATTCCTTTGATGCTGCTTTCTGGTTCCCACACTGAGGGGTTCTCATGGACATTGCATGAAGATTCTTGGGAAACACCATGCAAAGCTGTTGTCAAAGGTGTGCCCAAGAAGAATGTCTTGAAAGATAAACAAGCAGGAGATGGAAAAACCAAAAGTTCCAGAGTAGAATAAGAGTATGTAGTGTTCATAGAATGGTGATCGTAAAAGAGGATCAAACAGCCTGAGGGACAACAGAGGAGCAAACTGTTTAAAATCTTGACATTATGCAGCGCAGCAAAATAAATCTCAGGGTTATAATTCAGTGAGCTTTACCGAAAACAATGTCACTGTATTGATGTGAATGTATCTGTTGAAACACTGTCAAGAAAAAGAGCACACATTTAGATCCCTACTCAATCAATTCTAAGCTCAGTAACTGAAAAGCAGGTTTTTGTTTTAACTCCTATGAGCTTCAAAGAGCAAAGGGCTGAATTAGAAAATTTTCACCAAGTCCATTCCAAATCTACGATCTTTAACCTCAATGCACAAAAGAGAACATTTTACAGGAAAAGAAAACATATCAATAGATCATCTCAAATTATACAAGAAGAAAGTATTCTGTAAATAAAGCAAAAAAAAATCTTGATTCTTAAGTTTTTATCTATGACTTCTTTTTCTTTGCCTTTTTTTTTTTTTTTTTTTTTTTTTTTGGACTAAATTGTGGTGTAAGCAGTTAAGCCAAATAAATGGAAGGGACACCCATATACCACACAACAGCAACATTCTTATTTTTGTGAGGGAGAAAAGCAAATATGTGCTATTTGACCATGTAAAAATGATAACTACAAAGTTTCCACAGGCAAAGCCCTGTTAAATCAATAGGGGTTCTTCCCAGTGCCCAGAGAAACCCATCAAGAGGACTCAAATTATTTCTTTTTTCAAAAGTTATCAACTTAACATTACAAATCATTTGCTATTCTCAAGAGAATTGCCTAGTATTGCAAAACTTGATAATTACTGATTCATGACTGATTTAGGAAAAACATCAGCTTAAGTAATCAGGCCAGAGCACTGCTGCTGACCACAAGGCTGGCAGGAAAACTAGCCTTTCTTTATTTCTTTCATCAATGTTTAACATTTTAAAAAATTAAGTTTTCAGCATATCACTAGTGCTTTGATTTTTCAAAAAGATCAGAATATGGAACAAACCAATTATATGTTCTCGAGTACCTATATTTTATCTAACTTTTATTCAAGCATCACTAACCAAAAATACAGGAAGTTATGAGAAAGTAGTCCCAGAAATCAGACTTGGTAATACATAGATTGTTTTCTGTAAAATATTAGATCTCAGCCTCTCTGAAAGGACTTTACAAACACATAAACATCAACTGACAGTGCACTCTGTAAAAATTAGCAGGAAGAATTTAATTACCATTCTAAGCCAACCCTAACCACCACAAGCTGCACACACCTACCTTATGGTAGTGCACATTCTTTTCATATAAGCTTTGCTAAACAATCACTTCATTTGGCCAGCAGATGACAAGCACATCAGAAAATGTTCATCTGTACATGCTCCTGAGAAGATGTTTGCTGCAAGCATATGTAAATCTCCTATCTGCAAGAAGGAAAACTATTCCTTCTCTGTAGGAATTGTTTCTTCTACTTAAAATTAAGAAATTAAGAATAAACATGCTTTTGTTAGTAAAAGGTAGATCCTTGTCATTGACCTAATTTTTACTATAAGTTCTTCATATGCATGTATCAAAAATATCTAAATTGTAGATCAATTTACTAAGACACATCATTAATGTTCTTACAGGAAAAAAATTCAAGTATTTGAGGAGTGGAAAATTTAAGTAAGCATTTTGTCAGTGCTCTGGTAAAACATGTTTTCTTATAGATCACTGATGTGCAACTTAGTAGAACTTTGTTTCAAGCAACTTGATAAAATACATTAACATTATAAATATTTATGCCTTAGATCCAAAAAGTCTACTTTGAGGGATTTATTATTAAAAATTTTAAAAAGATATTTATTGTCATGCAATTTATAACAGAAAAACAGAGAAACATCTATACTAAAGAAAATAGATAAATGCTTAAAGATAATATAATCTTTTAACAGAATACCAGGCAGCTATGAGATTTATTTATGAACACTGGTAATAACATGAAGCTATTTATAATATTACATTAAAGAGAAGAATATAAACATATTATAGCTAGCCAGCTATACACATATATAAAATATTTACTTATAACTATTTTTATAAAACTAAAGTTTCTCCATATAAAAAAAGATAAAGGGGAATATGAATAATTTTTTCCACCCTTTACTTTCTCTATATTTTCCAAATTTCCTTCAATGAGATACTTAAAGAAATATTTAAAATAAAATAAGAATAATTTTAAATGGACATGTATTAGAAATAAGGGTCAATATTACTGACCAAAATTAGATTAGGCCTGAGGGAAGTCAGATATAAAGAAAAGATTTGGGTAGAATTAATATTTATTGAATTAAATTCATAATTCATTCAATGAATAATTATTTAAATTGTCTGAGGAGGAGAGGGAATCATGGAAATCATAGTTAGGCCTAGAAAAAATCTATTCCATATTATGCAGCAGCAGAAAATATGAACCCTGGGGTGACAGAGACATAATCTAAGAACTGAAATAATATAGCAGCAGAGCATCCATAGAAAGAGAAACTTTCCACAAGGCAGAGGTCAGAAGTGTTAATAGTACAGAGATGCAGTGAGGTTAAGGAAAACAAGGAGAGACAAAAAAGCGCTGGCTACTCAGAAAAATGAAGAAGAGAAATCAAATCCCAGAAGGTAAGATGTGGGGAATTGGAAGAAGTGGGTGCAAAAGGAGAGAAGGAGCAGCAAAGGCTGGGTCATTTGTTTTATCCTTTACAAAATAGGGGAGACCAGTGTGAATTCAGAGGCAAGAGGTAGAAAGAGACAGCAGATTGAAATATGAAAATACCCAAGAACCCCCTGCCCTCTACCCTCCTCACCATCTGAGGTTGTCCGAATGCCTGCATCTGGCACAGAAGTTCACCTCAAATGGTCCCAAGAACCTTTGGGACTTTATCTTTAAACTGTCTCTCAACATGAATCATCTCTTCTAATCAAACTATGCTGATGCTACTCCACATGCTCCACCTGGTTCTTGCCTGCCTCTGGACTAGTCCTTATCTGCTTCTTTCTCACATCCTCCCCCTCTGTTTCCCTTAATTGTCAGGTTCCAAGGTCCATCCCTGGTCCCAAGAGCTGCCAAAACAAAGTACGACAGACCAGGTGGCTTAAGACAATTGACATACATCGTCTCACCCTTCTACAGGCTAAAAGTCTAGAATCAAGAGGTTGGCAAGGCCATTCTTTCTTAGTCTCTCTCACTCTCATTCTCTCTCTCCCTCTCTGTCTCTCTCTTGCTCTCTCTTTCTTCCTCTCTGCTGTAAGAAAGACTGTTTCTGTGCCTGTGCCTGTTCCTCCTGGTAGTTCCTGGCAATATTTGGAGTTCTTTAGTATATACATGCATCACTCCAACATATGTCTTCACACAGACTTCTCCACTGTGTATGTGTGTGCCTGTGTCTCTGTTTCCTTTTATAAGGACTCACGTCATTTGATTAGGAGCCACCCTAATTCAGTATGACTTTATTTTAACTTAACTAATTACAACTGCAAAGACTCTTTCCAAATAAAGTAATATTTTTAGGTTCTCAGTAGATATGACATAGAAGGTGGCACTGTTTAACTCAGGACAATCATCACCTATTCCTTGCAGGGTGGCCATTCCAGCATGATCTCATCTACTCCCAGTCCATCTATTCTGCTTATGACTCTAAAATCTATATCCCCACCCTCAATCCCTCTCTTCAAATCCATATTCCCGGATCTTCACTGGACGTAATATCTGTGAAAGTCCTTTAAACAGAACAGCTACTTCCAAAAGAGAACCCAAACTCCATAGTGCCTCATATACTTTCGGTTTTCTGTTTTGTGATAAATCCATCTGATCTGCCCAGTTAGAATCACTGGCATTATCTTTTCTCTTCTTCCTAATCACCTCACACTATGTGAGATCAAAGAATAGAGACTCTGGATTCCATCTCACAAACTTAACTCAAATGTGAACTCATTTTCCACCTCCAATGCCAAGGTTCTAGTTGGAGTGCTCATCCTTTCCTTAGACTATTCAGGCAACAAAATCTTCACTTTAGTAAAATAGAGCACCTATTATGTACTAAGTGTTGAGCACACCAGGAGAAATTACACACAGTCCTATCCTTGTGTCGCTTCCAGTTTCTCAGCTGCTCTCCTTGCTACCAGACTTAAATACATTTCCTTGTAGGAAAACAAACACAATAATATTGTGCTGTGGCTTCTAGATCTCTTTTGACTCTCATTTTCTACTAGATGAAATGCGAGATCTCCCTTAGTCAGAAAAGACAGTTCACAATCTGCTTCTGCACATGTCATATCTCTTGACCCCCAGCCCTTTGTCACTGCCATGGTAGGCGTCTTCCTTTTTCCAGATCCTTCTCTGAGAAGAGTGCTTTCTAAGTGCCCTTTCTTCTTTCTATGCCCTTGCAAGAGTTTGCCTACTTTAAAGGTGCAGCTTAAATGACCTATCCATCCTTACATCCCTTCAGAATCCAGCAGGTTACCTCCATGCTCTGTGCCCCCTCAGGACCTTATTCAAACCCCCGTATTTCCCATTTAACTCATTGTATTGAGAGTAATCTTTTAATCTGTCTCCATCACTAGACTGTGAGCTCACAGAAGATGAATACCAGGTGTTATGCATTTTTCTTGGTCTGAATGAATTGGATTATGGATGCACCCCACCCTCTGCATGTGAATCCTACCCAACATCTCAGGCTTGGTTTATCCCAGCCCCTTCCCTAGACATTCTCAGTCTGCTCTGAGTGGGCACAGCGCTTACCTCTGTCTCATAGACTTTCAGCTATTGAGTGCATCTGTTTTCCCTTTCGATGCACTTCAAAGTTTCTTCTCCAAAGCTTAGTCCAATTCTTTGCATCTTACTTGGTGCTCTGTAAATATTTGCTAATTGTTAAATCCTTTGGGTAATGGAGTTCTAGAGGAAATGAGAAGAGGTAAACCTAAGACAGATAGTGGTTTTAGTTTTAGAACAGATGTATGACGTATTTCCTCTCACAAAACTAAAAGGATGAAAAGGAGAATACAGGCAGATGACAGAGGAAAATACAAAAGTCCTGAATAAGAGAGCTTTCATCTTATTAAAAAATATGGAAAATAACATGCCACACCAAGGTCAAGTACAGCCAAATAAAAACCAGTGAACATTCATTATCCACAGAGAGACAGGAAAGAGAAGGCAAGAATATACGTAATTTATATACAATGGAATACATTATGTACACGCCTAATTTATATAATCTTGCCACTCCAGGCTTAATGAAAGGTGAAAGGAAAAGAATTTCAATAAGCAGGCAATTCTGCCGACTATTTCACGGAAGGAACATTCACTTCCTATGTGCCCCTGATATAAAGCTCCTCATGCAGAGGCTGACTGTTGGGTTTAAAGATAAACTCAAGCCAATTTCTTCAGTAATCTGTTTCAGTAAGGAAAACACTAGCTGTACAGAAATTCCTAGAAGAGAAAGAATATGCATCAGTATCCAATGTACCACATATTTCTGATTTTATATACTGAATTTATGAATAAGTTAAGAGACTATCAAGGATATTGACGTCACATAATTTTTGTACTATGTATTGACTTTAGCACCTAATCCCTTAGCAAGATGTAACTCCACTGTTTAAATCAAATTAAATATTCTAATACTTAGCTCCTATTAGGAGCTCTTAAGTTATTTCCTACTTATGCTGCTTATTTTTGGCATTAGACTTCCACTGCTGTTTGACACCTTAAGCATTTGTAACCTACAGCAGTGATGGCTAACCTTCTAGAGACAAGTCCCTCAAACTGTAACCCAAAATCCACTTATTTATCACAAAACGCCAACACTGCAATTAAAACCTGAACATTGATGTTTTAGTTTAGAAAAAATAACTCATACATTAACATCTTTTGTTTTAAAAGAAAAACAACATGTGTGCCAAAAGTTCACCACCACTGCCCTGCAGTGTATATGGCACAACACCAAGGACCAAACAAACTGCTGGGTTATGAAAAGCCATTTTATCAATGGCAACATCTCCATAATCAAACTCAGAGTCTAAAATAAATAATTCAACTAAATGTGTGAGTCGCGTATTCTCTATTATGCTTTCTTGGGTACATTTATGGCTGTAAAATGACTGGCAGGAAGAGAGAGGCTCTTGCTTGACCCCAAATTACTCATTAAATAAGTTACTGAATGTTATCACATTCAACTGAGAAGGAATGGAAAGTCTCAGTTTAAAGGGTAATAAAAAAGAAGATATTGTCATCGCCATTTTTCAAAAAGATAATTAAAAAGTCATTTGGGAAAGAGGGCTGCCTTTATTAGTGGCCTGGAAGGAACATCATGTCAAGCAAAGATCCACCTACTTCTCCAGAGAAAACAGAAAACAAGAGAGCAGAATCTCTGGGGTTTAATCAACAAAATATAGATATATGAAGAGATTAATCAGGATTTCTTCATGTTTAACTAAATTATCATGTATCATCTCTAATTTAAAAGCAACATTTTAAAAGTAAAATATGCTTTTCACTGCTAATTCCTAACACACCACTTCCTTGACTTCTTTCATTTCACTCATACAATTTAATCCATGAGGCAGTGGGGATCAGATGAAAAATGAGCAATTACTGGGTGCCATGGAATTATAAAGATAAGTTTTTGGATAATTTAAACTTAAAAAAATAACTGTCCTTTACCTCCAGGGTGGGCTTCAGGACCTGTGTTATTCAGATAATTTGGCCATTATTAGAGACGACATCATAACTGCTTCTGACACTAGAAAATTATTTCAAACTATTTCAACATGCTCTGTGATGAAGCAATGTAAGGTTAGATATCATCCTGGTTAAAATTTTAGTTTGCTGCTATTTCTACTTTATTGGTCAACTAGCTCCTTTTAACTCCTGGGTCGAAGTTTTTGGCATTAAAACAAATAAATTCACTCTGTTTTTTCAAGCATAAATGATATGCAATAAGCCTCTAAGAACAGAGGTTCCTCATTCTGGTTGTGTTTTACTTTCTTGCAAACACATACTCATGCTTAACTGAACTGCCTCCAAGCAATTTTTAAGTATTAAAGGTGAACACAGCCCTCCTTTTTCAAGGATATTTTGGGCAGCTGTTGTAAAATAAAATGCAAATTACTTTTTAAAAGCCTAATGTGAAATAAAAAATCACTAGTCAATAAATCACCCCAAGTTTAAACTCATAAAAACAAACTAAAATGAATGATGGGTAAGCACCTTGTAATGCTGAACAGGAAAGACATTTAGAACACTTGACAAGAAGTTCAAATTTCCTACCTACTAGACAAACTCTTCTTTCCACATCTTTCCTAGATTCCACAAGATCCTGTTTTTCTCTCTATAATAAACCATAATTTATCTAGAATACAGTCAGCCAAAGTTAAAATAAGGTGGTGTTTTCCTATACTCTCCTTTCTGTTAATTTATAGCTATTTATTGAATACCTACTATGTTCCTAATACTGTGTTGCATATGGTGGGCATATGGAAGATGTCACACAACTATGGCTGTGTGAGGAAAAAATAACCAGTAAACAAATTTCCAAAACTATAGCCTATAACACAACTTCCAACACATCCCTAAACACAATCCTGATTCAGCCTACCCTCTATCACCTTACTCATCTGCACCTACAGGGCTAGGCAATAACAGCCATACCTATAAGTAAAAAGCACTATAAAATCCCAAAGTACCATAAAAGACCATATACTTTTAGTTTCAAATATATTTCTAGTTTGGGGATTTTTTTTAATGTAAGTAGTAATTCATAAATTCTATTAATAAAACTAACCTATTTCCCCACATTATAAGTAAATTGAAATCTCTTTTTTAGCCAACACAATGCCCAGCATACAATTTCAGTGGGTCAAGAAATAATTAATGAATGATGGAAATTATTTCCATAATGCAAAACCCATGTTATTCCCACTTAGGTCTGCGGCCATGTAAGCTACAAGATTCAGTTGGAAGTTCAGTTTTATTTCTTAGTACGATGAATTTCTAGTTCGGATGAAAATAATTCCATAGATAAAAAGGAAGCTTAATTAGACAGCCCAAATTTAACCTATGAAGAAGAGCCTTATAATCTTCCATTTGGGTTATCCACATACCCCTCTCTTCATCCTGAGAGCCCCCATCCTTTGAGAAATAAGAAAGTCCAATACTCCCCTTCCAAACAAATATGTGTATGTTTCTAATTCTCTAGTAGGCCACCAGTAATTATATCAAAGGGAGAAATTCAATATACTCAAGATTCTTATTTTAGGAAAACAGAGTATATATATGAGGTCAACAAAACATTTTAACTGCTAAGAGTCTATTTAATGCCCCGTTTTATAGTATCACAGGAATTTTTGAGAATACAAGATGCATTTCATAGCAGTGTTAGTAAATAAAACCAAGGAATGAAAAGCCCATCTTTTTCAAAGAGTAAAAAATGTATTAAGTTACATTTAAATACACAAAGCCAATCATTTTCATAATTGGGTTTTCATATTATGCAACTATCAAGTATGCTTATAACATCTACTTAAACCCAATGCTTTACATTGATAATAGTGATAGCCTTTATTATTTTATATTTCTATTTTTTGACAAATTATTTGGTAATCAGGACAATAAGTTAACTACCTGAAGAAAGAAATAAAATTAAATCCCTACTTCTCAAGTTTCATCAAGATAAATTCCAAATGAATTAGATAGTTAAACATTTAAAACATGAAACCATAAAATTACAAAAATATATGTGACCATTTGGATATTCTTAAAGGATTTCCTAAGTTTAACTCAAAAAAATAAAATCCATAAGAGAAAATATTGACAGGTCTGACTACATATAATTCTTAAATTTCTAGATTTATAATCCATCAATAAGCTGTATAGTATACCTAAAGTTTTTTAATAAAACATTTTAAACCATTTTAGAAGCATAGCTTAGATAGCAAGAAAATAAAGAAGTTCTGTGGAACCAAATATGACTCAAAAGCTAAAATGCAGAAAAAAATAATCAAGCACATTCTGGAAGTTTGGAGCTTTTTATTTTAATATGGAACAAGAGACAGTGTCAACAGAAATTGACATTGATATGCTTCCATAACGCTGAAAACTTTAAAGGAGATATTCTCAGTGAAAAAAATAAATTTTTAAAAATAAAAGCAGGGCTGGTGAGATAACTCAGTGGCACAAGCGCTTGCCGGGCAAGTGCGAGGTCCTGAGGTCGACTCCCGGTACCCACATAAAAAATAAAATAAAATAAAATAAAATAAAAGCAATCTAAAACCATACCCCTATTCTGCAAAGAAAGGGCTCTAGATTCTAGAGTCTGGATTCTGGATAAAGATGGGAGAACAATATGCAATGTATTAATTATTGTAACTGTCCTACTAACCTGTTTTGAAACTCTGTTTTGTTATTTTTATTTTCTTTTCTCTCTTTAAAATAAAAATAAAAAAAGAGGGGAGAAAACGAAGAAAATACCCGAGAACTCATAACTTCAGGGTAACTTTAATTTTTGTTTGGAACGTAACTTGAATTATCTGTGTGGCCTGAAAACAAAAGGTTAAAACTTAAAATAGACTAAAGTGGTTCTTGATTTTTGTAGTACCCCAGTTGGATCACAGAAACAAATTAAAATTCTCCTTATAGAAGATAACTTTAACCCTAGCCTCACACATAGATTTCCAATAATTATGTGGTCTCAAAAATCTCCCCGAAGGGCCACTGATATCGCTCAGCGGCACAAGCGCTTGCTGGCAAGCACGAGGTCCTGAGGTCAACTCCCGGTACCCACATAAAAAAAAAAAAAAAATCACCCCAAAATAAGAAAACAAACCACTATTAATAAGAGTCAGTAGAATAAAACAACTTAATCATACTCAGAAATTTCAGGTATTGGAATTATCACATACTAAATTAAAACATATATGATTTAATGTGTTTAAAGAAAAAACATATTGAAAATTATCAAAAAACAAGAAATTACAAAAAAAGATAAAATATTATTTCCAGGAATGGAAATGGTCATAATTAAGATAATAAATTTAATGGTTAAGTTAATTAGCAAGTTCGAGATGCAGGAAAAAACCAGTGAATCTGAGTATTCATATGCAGCAATGAAAAAGAAGGACTGACATATTAAAGAGAAGTCAAGAGATGTGGAGGACAGAGAAAAAAGATAAAGGTATACCTAACATTATGACCAAAAATAAATAAATAAATAAATAAATAAATAAATAAATAAAGAGAATAAGGAGGTGCCATAAAACAAAATTGCTAGAATTATAGAAAGGCATAAATCCTCAGATTCAGGAATTATAACAGGCCAAAGAGGGATAAGTAGAAAGAAAAAATCCATACTTAGACACATGACCAAACAAACAAACGAACACAAAACTACACCATACTTGAATTAAAGAGATTTTTCTAAAGCTAGAGAGAAAAGGGGCGGGGATATAGCTCAGCGGCACAGCTCCTGCCTGGCAAGCTCAAGGTTCTGAGTTCGATTTCCAGTAGCAAAGAAAAAAAGAAGCTAGAGAGAAAAAAATTATCCACAAATAAATGATTAAAAATAACTGCTTATATCTAAGGTAAAAGTGAAAGCAAACAGATGATGGAACAATATCGTCAACAGGCCAACTGACAATAACCCTAAACTTGGAAGTATCTTTCAGGATAAGCATGATGAAGACATTTTCAGACACATAAAAATGGCAAGTTTACCTCCCACATATCCTTACTAAAGAAACTCCTACAGGAAACACTGTAGGATAAAACCGAAAGAAAGACCTAAAATGCAGGAAGAAATATAATGTAAATTTTAAGATTATCCCAAAATTAATAGAAATAGTATGTACAATTAAAAACTAGGAGAAGAAAGAAGAGAGTGACAAAAATAGCATAATAACAGACGAAGCCAGAAGAAGACACAAAAGAGAGAAATAAACAGAAAAAAGTAAAGAGAAAATGAAAGTTAAGATAGTAGTGATGAATTCAAAGTCAGCAATAGTCACTATAAATAAAAATGACTAAACCCTCTCCTTCAAAGGACATACCAGGCAAATACTAACGAAATGAAAAAATTAAAAGTCTAGCAATGCTAAGGAAACAACTAGTTTTCATACAGGAAAAGAAAGAAATTGGATCAGTACCTACATTAGTTAATTATTGTTACAGAATAAACCACCTAAAACTCAGCCCCCTAAAAACATCAATAGCTTCTTACTATCAACAAATTTACAAGTCAAGCGAAATTCAGTTGGGATCAACTGGGTTCCTTTAGGCTGTTTTGTGAGAGCAATCTACCTCCTCCTGGGCCTAGTGGGCAAGCTCAGACATATTCCTCTGAATGGGAATTAAAGAAGCAAAAACACTCAAAAATACCTTCTTAAGCCCAGAGCTCAGAAGTAAGGTTTTGTTCATTCTGCTGTCCAAAACAAACCATATGACCAATCCTAGATTAAGAGCTGGGGAAATACCATCTAATTTTATTGGTATAACTTGAATCCACCAGCCAAAAGGATATGGACACTGGGAAGGGTGAAGAATTGGGATCATTAACACAACTACTACAGGAAATGAAACCATTCAGAAAAAAAATCCAGATGTGTAAGTGTCACAAATACAAAAGCAAAAATTTTATGTCTTTCAGGAAAATACACGTAATAGGTCTTCAAGGTAGAAAAAGACTTTATACAAGAAACCAAAAGTACAAATCATGAAATAAAGCTTAATAAATTAAATTATAACATCAAAAAGGATAAGTCACAAACTGAAGAGAAGGCATTTTTTCACATAAAACTGATTTAGTATCTAGAGTATATAAAAAATATCTTTAATCCAAAGAGAAAAAGAAAAAATACCAATAGCAAAATGGTCAGAAGACATGAAAAATTACTCCTCAGATGTGCATCCACAAATGGCCAATAAATATATGAAAAAAATCTCACCTCATCAGTAATCAGAGAAATATAAAATAAACCCAAAACAAGATAACAGTTTACAGCCACCAGTGATTTCAAAGTCTGAAAATATCAAATGCTGACAATAATAACTCTTAAACATTATCAGTGTAAGTATGCAAAATTATACAAGCCCTTCGATAAACAATTTGATTTCTTTTTAAACAAAATATGCATACCCTATGACCAAGCAATACAAATCACAGGAATATATTTTTTGGGGTATGCAGTAGGAGATAAGTATAAGTAAGTTTTTAGTAGTACTTTTTTGTAATAGTAAAAAACCAGAAACAACAGAATAAATAACTAAATTGTGATCATATAGCATAATCCATTCATGCATTAAAATAAACATGGATGATTCTCAATGGATAATGATGATAATCAAAAAAAGAAAGTCATAAAAGAATTTATAAAGTATGATATTAGTCCTATCTAGTTTTAAAATGTGCAAAATTAAATACATTGTTTAGGAATTGTCCATACATGATTTTTTAAAACTGTATAAAGAAAATAAACAAAATTTTGGGAATTCATTATCCCTGGAGAAAAGAGGAAATGGGATGTAACAGGAGTACATATAGGCTTCAAAAGTCTTGGAAATGTATTGTTCCTAACCTGGGATATGAGTGCAGGGTTTTGTTTTATTATTATTCAAATTATTTTACAAGTGATTATTTAATTTTTAGAATACAGTCATATGTCATTTAATGACAAGGAAGTTCTGAGAAGTGTGTTTTTAGGAAACTTTGTCATCGTACAAACATTGCAGAGTGATCTTATACAAACTTAGGTGATATTACCTGCTGTACACCAAGGCTAGATGGCATAGCCATTCTCAAGTAGGCTACAACTTTGTACTGAATACTGTAGGTGCAATTGTACACAGTGGTAAGTATTAGTACATCTCAACACAGCTAAACATAGAAAAAATACAATAAAAATACTAGGTGATAAGAATTTTTAAACTCCATTATAATCTTATGAAACCACTGTCATACATGTGACTAGAATATTGTATTAAATATTTGAACTGTATATCAAAAATAGTACAAACATTAAAAGGCAATATCAAAGTTAAAATGTGATATTATATCTAATATAGAAAGGGCTTTACATTTTTTAATTCTACAAGTAAAGTTAATAGAAAAGTCCCTAAAAATTTCTAAAAATCTATTAAAATTATAGATATATAAGCATATATGAAAAGGCATTTAACCTCACTGGTCACTAATATGAAGTGTAAATCAGAAAGCCATGTAATAATTTTGCACTGTGAGAATGACAAATATTAAAAAGAAGAGAAAATAATAAAAGATCACTCATATCAGCAGGAGGACTTATTTATTAGTACACTATTTCTAGGGAACAATTTGGCAACAGATATCAAAAGCTGCAATATATTCTTAATAACCTAGGAATTATGCTTCAGAAATTCACTCTAACAAGTAGTCAAATGGACGAGATTTATAAATAAAGACACTGATTAGAAAACTAATAATTAGGGGTTGACTAGACTAGATCAAGTATGACAATCTATACAACATCATATTATATAAATATTAGGTGATAGCACAGATGTCTAATTGTGAAAAGAAAAATGTATTAACAATGTTGAATAAAAAAGAAAAGCAATTGCAATGTAACTGAGCATAGTTAAGATTCCATTTACAATATATATATGTATAAATAGAAAAATATTAAATACGGTATATCAAAATGTTAGCATTTGTTACCTCTATTTGGTGAGATATGCAATTAATTTATATCTTTTGGCTTGTCGTTACTTTTTACAATAATCATGTATAATGAATAATTTTAAAAGAAAAACATTTAAATACAATACTTAGACAAGATCGGGCACGTTCAGGGTAGTATGGCCATAGATTAAATACAGTACTTAGAAAAATAAAATTGTGTGCAAACCATTTCAGATAATGCAACTTGCATAAACTTCTGGCTTTTCTTTATAGTGAACCTAGCACGTTTCAGTAAGAGGGACTATGGAATCCAATATAAGAATATTTAACTATAGAAGGAGATGGAGATCACTAACAAAATTAGTTTTAAATGCCTTATTGAAATGTGGCCACAGATTTAATATAAAAGAGCCAAGAAGTCATAAAAATTAAAATGCAGAAATTTAACAAATTAAGAAAAAGTTATCTAAAGTTCAGTGATGACATATATAAAATATAAGTATCCTACATATAGTATGGAGAATTTTTAAGCTATAAATTGTTTATACACTGTGCTTCCATTATGGAAGTTTGAAGTATCCCTTGATATTACACAGTTAATAATGTAAGGAGAAGAAAAACAAAAAGAACCTAAGAGGCCATGGAGATTAGTAATAGAATCTAGGGACTTTCACCACTAGTTCATTGCTTGGATTTTAGCCTAGATCAACAATGACTAAGAATTATAACCTACACTTTATTCCCAGCAGTTACAACATTCCTTTGCCTGGAGAAAAAGTATTTAATACATAGAACTACCTACCAAGGTGGCACTTCTACTAGACCTCTGCAAATGCTACGGAAATGAAAGGTCAATCCCGACTTTTACCTGTTCTCCAAATAACTGTAAATGTATGATAAAAGGGAACGAGGGAGTGAAAAATTCAGGAATGCAGGTGTCTGAAATTCCAAATCCAATCATCCAACTCTACTCTTTCACACAAGTTCTACAAAGTTAACATCAACAATACTAAAAACCATGATAAAATTAGAAGGCAAACTTGATCAGTCCACAGATATTTTAAATGTTGCTTCAAATCTGATGCACAAGCATAAAAGGCATACGTTTTCTATTGCATCTAAAATATGGCTTAAACCTTCCAATAAGTCACACACACACACTGAAATATTTTATATTTTCCCACTTGAGTTAAAAGTTTTGTTATCGAACGATAAACTATTATGCTCCAACTTGCTAACAACACCCCTCATAGTTCTTCACCATAAAGACCCACTAGTTGTGTGTGTTTGACTCACGCTGGCTGTTATTCAGAGACTTGAATTTATGTGGCAAGGCCTGTTCCTTCCTAGAGATGTGACTTTGAATGGTGATTGAATAATGCTAAGTATACATGGCAAGGATCCCAAAATCTGACAAATTGAGATGATTGCTTGTAGAAATTTAAATTCCAGTTGAGAGCATCTCATAGTTCCCAAGGGCCATCACAAACTGCTATTTATTCATAACTAAACATGACAAAAGGGGTTGGGGGCAGGGGTGGGAGGTTATTGAAAGGATAAATCTGTCAGCTATTTAGAGTAAATATAACATTCAGAAGCAATCCTTTCAGCTATAAAATCATTTTGTAAGTTTCTAAAAAGAGATTTTTTGTAATTTACCCACTATAAGATCTAAAAAAGCATCATGAAGTAATATTATAGAGTGATAAGAGCCCTTAAAAGTTCACTTGTTTCAAAATTTTTTCCTACCAAAACTCTCAAGAAAATTTTATAGGGCCGGTGAGATGGCTCAGAGGCATAAGTGCCTGCCTGGCAAGCGCGAGGGCCCGAGTTCAACTCCCGGAACCCACATACGAAAAAAGTGCGGTGATACCGCTCAGCGGCAGGGGCGTCTGCTGGTGCGCAAGGTCCTGAGGTCAACCCCCGGTACCCACAAAAAAAAGAAAAAATTTATAATCAGAAAAGAGTAGGAAAAAGACAAAATCAACTAAAGCTAAAAGAAAGATATCACTAAGTAGATTGTGCCTGGACCCAGACGTTGGCTTTTTATTTTTCTAAAAATCAGAGCTCAGGTATGAAACATGAAAATATACTGTACTTGGAGTACCAGGTGATCTTTAAAAATAAAATATTGCTGGGGGAAAATGGTAGGAGGCTTAATAGTCTGGAAAAAGTCTATAATAAACAACTAACCCCTTTCCAGACTCCTAGAAAGAATTCTGAAGACCAAGGACTAGCCTGAAAACACAATCACCACAGAAGGATTCAATTAAACATACGCTTCGTTCCATTTGGATAACATAAATGCTTTGATGGTTGGGCAAAAAAAAAAAAAAGGATGCACTGTTAAGCTACTTATGGATGGCTTTAAAATAAATGCGATCTCTCACTTTCCCCATGTCTATTTATCACAAGCACTAAACACATCGCGTTTTCAGTGACAAACAGTGACAAAGTAAATATTAGGCTATTTGTATGACAATGGGTATCTGGATCATATTTAAGAGAAACTATTTGAAAAGTTTATTGACTACCTTAGTTTGTGTTTATTTTTTCGTATGGCCATCTCTTTCATTTTATTTGTCATAAGACTGTTAGTTCTGTCCTTGGCACTTAAAAAGCCAATTCCTGACAACTATTCAAATATACTAACAAGATTCTGATTGTTGACAACCAGTGAATTTTTGAGTGCTTTGATGCTCTCCTGGGGTGAAAAACAATAAGATGCCAGAGGCAGGAAAACCATTATCTAAAATATGGCAAAATTGTAAGTCATCCTTTTCATCTGCCAATAACACCACAGACAAATTCACTTTTAAAGAACCAAAAGTTTGGATTTCCCATTTCTACACAGCCATAGACAAGCCATGAGGTGGCTATGGCTTCTAACTGTTCCCTGTAACCAAGGGCATTTGACTTCAGATCCAATTATCTGTGAAAAGTTAATTCCGTTCAGGTATCTAGTAGACAATTCTGACCACTTTAACAGTGTGTATTGACCATCTGAACAACGCACAAGAAAGTTAAACACATGCTTAACAGGCATGCCTACATCTGTCTCAGTTCTATAGGCTTCAGCTTCTGCATCTCTTCAATGCCTACAGTAATATTTCCTACTGAAAAGCATCACCGTGATTAACTGGAGCCTAGTGCAGAGTAAGCCTCAAAAATTGTGAGATCTTACCAAATAACAAAGCTGCACAATGGTTAAAATAACTTAGTTGTGGGAATCCCCTGCTTTGCTAGTTTTTTAAGAATATTCACTAATGATCAGCACCTGTTTAAATTTTAAGTGTGTTTCTGCCTTCAGTAATTCATTTCTATTTCCTTAGTAAAGTTCAAAGTAGAAATTGTAAATAATTACATTGAAAGTCCTCATCTAAAGATTATGTACTACCCAGAAATCACTGGCAGCTCTAGATTTTTGTAAGTTTGAAATTTATGCAAGGGCCGGTGAGATGGCTCAGCGGCTTAAGCGCCTGCCCGGCAAGCGCGAGGGCCCGAGTTCGACTCCCGGAACCCACATACGAAAAAGGGGCCAGTGATATCGCTCAGCGGCACGGGCGCCTGCTGGCGCGCGAGGTCCTGAGGTCGACCCCCCGGTACCCACAAAAAAAAAAAAAAAAGAAATTTATGCAAGTTGGAGGCCCTCTAAAAAAAAAAGAATATGACAAATATAAAATTAAGTAAAGGGCCTTAGAAATTAGTAATACAAAATTAGGTAGGAGTCTGTGCAAGTAAGAGGCCCTAAATTTGAATAACTTCATGGTAAATCCACCTGGAGAGCAATTTTAACATAGTAAAGCAGTCTGTGTTTCATTTATAATGTTTATAGTCTGAAAAAAAAGAAAATTAGCATCAAAAAGTAGGCAACATAGTACTTGTAGGAGAAGTATACTGCTTTGCGTATTATGTAAACCATATTACCATAATTTTAAACTTGTTAATCAAAGTAATTTTCATGTATAAAAGCCAAAAAATTTCTATAGCCAGTGTCTTTTATAATGACAAGAAATTTTGTATGAAATGAGGAAGCCATTTTTAAAAATTAGATTCTTGTGAACTGTTTTGTTTATAGCAGTACCTATCATCTAGTTTTAAGTTCTATTAGTCACTATGAGCTAAAACTATATAGCAACTTATTATATCTCATATGCACCATGATTCTTAAATAAAAGACATTAGCCTTAATTATAACAAGAGGGGCCAGGGATATAGTTCAGCAGCACAGTGCAAGCCTGGCAAGTGCAAGGGCCTGAGTTCGATTCCCAGTACCACAGTAAATAAATCAATCGATAAATAAATACATAAAAAGATACCGCCACTGGAATAAACATTTTCATCTCCTTGCATTATTGTTTTCCTCATAATACTTACAGAAAATAAAAGTAGCATAAATTAAGAGATATTTGCTTCTTGTTCCGCAGCAGCCTCTAAACCCTAATCCTATATACTTCTTCCTTCATTCTTGTGCAGTTAGGAAAACAATTAAAATCAACACATTACAAAAAATAACACAAATTATTGTACATGATGGTAACCCCATCATTTGTTATTGTGGTCAATCTATAATTTTATACTCATTCTATAGATTAAATGACATATAAATTTGAAATGCTTCATAAGCAAGTATCTTCATAATGGTAACCACTGTCTCTATTCCATTGCTTTTTGTTCACTCTTTAATCTGCTTTGGCCTGGTTTCCACTTTCACCTCTCCACACAACTACTCACTTGAAGGTCAAAATGATTTTGCTTCTAAATCCAGTCTACATTTTTCAGTTGTAAACAAATCTCCTTCAAGCTCACCTAGACAACACCATGCAGCCAAGGTTACCTAGCTTGGCAAACAAGGAGCTTCATAATTCAACCCCAACTTATTTACCTAGCTAAATTCCCCTTTTTTCTCCTCCAAAATCTCTCCACTTCATTCATGCTGAACTGCTTATTGTTGCTGTTACGGTTTGGATTTTAAATGTCCCCCAAAACCTCATGTGTAGAAGAACTGGTCCTCAATGCAACAGTGTTCAGAGGTGGGGTTTTTGGAGTAATTGGATCACAATTCTAACCTTATAGCTAGATTAATCTATTTATAGAGTCCTAACTTCATGGGATATTGGGAAGTAGTGGTAACTTTAGGAGATGGGGCTTAGTTTGAGGAAGCAGGTCACTCGGGGCATAGCCTTGAAGGGTGTATTTTATTCCTCGCCCCCTCATCTATCTCTCTCTGCTTCCAGGCACCGTAAGGTAAACAGCACTGTTCTACCACATGTTTCTCACCATGATGTTTTGCTTTGACACAGACCCAGAGCAATGGGGCCAGGTGACCACAGACTTAAACCTCTGAAACTGTGAGCCAAAATAAATCTCTGCTATTTAGTCACAATGATGGAAAGTCACAATGATGCTCTGGCTAATTCATCCTCCAGCACTTGCCTTAAACATCGCTCCTTCTGGGAAGCAAATAGTCCCTGACCCTGCACAGTCGATGAATTGCTTGCCTCTTCCTGATTCTCTTTATTGCTCTCCTCATCACACAATGTTATAATTGCCTGTTTAGATATATGTTTGATATTTCCTCCAAACTATACTATCCTTAATGACAAGGTGGTAAAACCAATGCTGAGTACATAGCATATGTTCTATAAATATCTATATAAAAATTGAGGGACCAAAAATAAATAAGCAATTTTAAGTACAAATAAATAACATGTTCAAAATACCTGGTAGCATAGATTGTGAATGTTCCCAATACAAATAAAAGATAAATGTTTAAGGTGATAGATATGCTAATTGACTTGATATTATCATTATATAATATATGCCTGTATAAAAATATTATACTGTACCCATAAATATGTACAATTACATATTAATTTAAAATTTTAAAATATTAAATAACACACATACACACAAATCATCCAGGTGGTTTTACACTTGACCGTTCTACATTCTATTCAGAAAACTCAATTACATCAACCAAAATGTATTTAATTTCAAATAAAATACATGAGCAGTTAGCCAGCATATAATCACCTAATTACATATAATCGCTAAATTAAACATTGGTATCTCTGTATATTAGTAAAACCAATAATTTAGTCTATATCACTGCCCATAAGTAATTATTATTAGGTTTTATTTTTCACAGAATTTACTGACTTAACAGCCTATTTAAAGATCATTCAGTAATGAGCTTGTTAATGATTTTATAATTTACTAAGTCTATTAATCAGTTTTAACTATATAATTAAGAGCTTTTGCATATAAATATAAATTTATATGTGAAAGTTGCCACAAATTTGAGGATAGTTGGACTTACTGCATTACTGTAAGCACAAATAACATTAGAAATACAAGTTCACTTTATTTGCAAAGAATTTTTGAGTTTAAGTATATCTTTTTTGTGTGTGTGGGTACCGGGGGTCGACCTCAGGACCTTGCACGCCAGCAGGCGCCCGTGGCTCTGAGCGATATCACTGGCCCTTTTTTCGTATGTGGGTTCCGGGAGTCGAACTTGGGCCTTTGCGCTTGCCAGGCAGGCGCTTACGCCGCTGAGCCATCTCACTGGCCCCAGTTTAAGCATATCTTAATCCATTTTTTTTAAATCACCATTGTCCAAATGAAAGAGGGAATCAAAAGAATAAGATGCATTTCAAAATATTCAATTTGGCCAAGACATGGTGGTACATGCCTGTAATCCCAGCACTCTGGAGATTGAAGCAGGAGGATTTCAAGTTTGAGCCCAGCCTGGACAATTAGAGAGACCCTGTCTCAAAGTAAAAGTAAAAAAATTTTAAAAGAGCTGTGGATGTTGCTCAATGAAAAAGACCTAGTACCAGTACCAATCTCCAGTACCACCACCAAAAAAAAAAAAAAAAAATACTTGAAGAAAGACAAACATAAGCTTTTATTATTATTATTTTTTTAATGTGGGTGCCGGGAGTCGAACTCAGGACCTCACACTTGCCAGGCAGACACTTATGCCGCTGAGCCATATCACCGGCCCAACATTAGCTTTAAAGTAGACTCACAGGAGAAAGCTGATGAGCATTTGCTGAAGCTATCCATTCTTGACAAAAGGATTGGAGAAAGGGTGTTTTCTTCACAATATCCTAACCACGTGTGTTCTGTGAGATTCTTCAACGGGACCACAGCTTCCATGACAAACCTAACCATTCAGTAGTTCATTTAACACATTTTTGGTGAGTCAGATGTAACAAATGTTGAAATATAAAATATGCATTTGAAGGATAGTTATTCAGGTTTGGCAGATAGTTTATAGTAACAGAGTAAAATAATAAAGCATATCATTGGGGTAAGAGTGAAGAGATTTTTTGGGTTTTTTTGGAGAAATAATCTACCCTCAAGATTCATTACATCTAACCCTCAGCTCAACAAAAGACAGGCTGTTGCTTCTGTGTCTGCTTGGTATGGATGACACTCTCAGCAAAAATGGTTAGGTTTGTTTTTCTTCAAGTGAAAGGCACAGTGCTTTCTGAATACAGTTTCTCAATTTGGGACTGCTAGACAGGTGAACAAACACAGACCTGCCTTTAAGAATATAGGGGTGGGCCGGTGAGATGGCTCAGCGGCATAAGCGCCTGCCTGGCAAGCGCGAGGTCCTGTGTTCAACTTCCAGAACCCACAAAAAGGGAAAAAGGGCCGGTGATATCGCTCAGCAGAACAAGCCCCTGCTCACAAGCGTGAGGTCCTGAGGTCGACTCCTGGTACCCACAAAAAAAAAAAAAAAAAAAGAATATAGGGGTGACACTCATTCAATTCCATACTTGTGCATTGTCATCTCCACCCAAGAGCTCCCTTAGGGTTTGAGACAAGCCGCAGTCAAGTGCTCAGTGTGCATGGGGTGGGTGCATAATGATTTAATTATGTCAAATGGACAAACGAGGATATACATGAAGAGAGAAAGCAGGGAAGTGCGGAAGTGGAATGCTCCAAAGACGGTGCAGTCGAGACGTGCACCACTAGCGCGTGTTGGCTTTTCCACTAGCTAGTGTTAACCTGAACAACTCATCTAACCTGCAATTTAATGAGGGAGTAAGAGCAACTGGGTGCTAAAACCCCTTTTTTCTTTTATTTCCTTCTCAATATATGATGAATTCATCTCAAATCAGATTGAAAAGTCTCTTCTGATCCTGCCATTCTTCCAACTGAATTGAACAAATTCAACAGTATTTTATAACTCTTGGCCCTTTTAAAAATTGCAATGGAAGCATCTGCTTGAACAGAGATTTTACAGTGAAAAAAAAAAAAAAAAACTTAAATCCAAGCAATATCCTTGCAATATCTCTCTTGTGGATATGTAAACTTTTAACCTCTTACCTTAAATACAGTTTCCACATTTGCCCTATTTAATCAACAATAAAAGTCAGATATGTCATTCCTTATATTTTATCCATTAGCAGCATACTATAAATTCTAAGTAGAAAGAAGTTTTTTTGCCTTTCCAGATTCTATAGTGATAAAGAAGCTAATGCTCATTTATCAAAATAATTTATGTTTTAAAATTCCTTAAAGAGCAGAGAGAGAACAATAATGTCCATTCCATTTTTAGGCTTGGATCTCAGGAGTATCCATTGCTATAGAATATAACATACTCAGGGACAAAATCATAAATCTGTCCTACCAATGCTATTACATATTTTTAATTATAGATGCCAACACAGATGCCACAAAGTCTTTATGATTTTGTTTGAACAATTAGTCCATAAAAATCAACTTAAATATTTTCAAAGAGCTTTTAAAAACTGTTTTGTTATTTATAATTAGTATTAAGGTAGAAGATGAAATATTTGTAAAAGGACAGATGAGGAGCATATCTATTGTAATGAAAATCCACTAAGTGAAAAGAAAACAAAATAAGTAAGGTAAAACAAAGTTGGAAAGTAAAACAAAATATTCTAGAAATCAACCAAATATTATGGAAAGATTCCAAACTGGCAAAAACAGAAGTGTAATGATCCAGTTCTTTAAATTACATATTGAAATAAAATTACTAATTTTCAGAGGGTATTATTTCTAATTCCATGTTTATAATATAATCAACTTGAAACCTCATCAGCCTTGATTAGTCAAATGAAGCTTCCCAAAAAGCTAAATTTGAAAGGAGGGATGGAGAGAATTGTAGTTTGAAGAAAAAAAAAAAAAAATAGGCTTCACAATCTGTGCCCACATCTGAGGTTGCTCTGTAAGATCTGATAACTTGTTAAAGTAATCTTTTTTTTCAAAGGCAGTGGATTTACATCATACATTTTTAGCTCTCCAAGGAAATTCTAATTACTGGTTCTAATCATTTCTGATTGACTTGACTTTTATTCATCCAAGGTATTCTCTGCTCTCTGATGAAATCAAGTCTCTAATAAAATTCCAAAAATTTCAGAACGATTTACAAGCTCCAGATGACTGAAAGTTTTCTCATGTCCATTTGGCATTCAGAAAGAGTTTCACTGAATATATTCTGAGGAATGACACATCTGGCACTCACTGAAACAAAAAACTCAACAGTGACATAGTTCAAATTATTAATGTCGCTTAAATGCAAATGTGTCAATATTCTTTGAAGTCTAAGCCTCAACAACCACCATGTATTTCAATGAGTCCTCTTCTAACACAAAAGTCATCCATCAGTCATATTTGGAGGATATTTTAACAACCGATAAATACACATACCTTCTGTGTACAAACTTATAATTATGTATGCTATGTATATTATTTTTAAAAGAAAGGTATTAACATCTGTTGAAAGCTCATTTAAATCCATCCTTTCTCTTGCCTTTACATGGACTCTGATTCAGTGACAAAAGACAACATGAAATCAAAGAATTTCAGTTCTAAAAAGAGTAAAATAACTATCTCTTCCAAGGACTTGTTTCAATCATGTATCAGAAATCCATATGTGTGTTCACCATGAGAATATTTTCATACATAGTAATAGTAAGTTTAGCTGTTCAAAAATATTGAACTTTATAAGTATCAGTATGAAAGCAGTCCAAGAAAATAAGTAATTTAATCAGCATTATTCTTCCAAGAATACATAACAGGGCTATCAATTGATCAATTTTTAGCAGCTCAGAAGAATACTATAACAATGAACTCTCTCTATAAAAGAAGAAATTTAATCAACACTCCAATCTTTTTAAAAATTTTTTCATTTTATGGAAAAAAGGTAAAACAAAATTTCATAACAGGGCCGGTGAGATGGCTCAGTGGCGTAAGCGCCTGCCTTGCAAGCGCGAAGGCTGGAGTTCGACTCCCGGAACCCACATACGAAAAAGGGGCCGGTGATATCGCTCAGTGGCACGGGTGCCTGTTGGCGCGCGAGGTCCTGAGGTTGTCCCCCCGGTACCCACAAAAAAAAAAAAAAAAAAAAAATTTCATAACAAAATAATAGGAGAATAACAATAGTTAATACATTACATATTGTTATCTTTAAAGTAGTTGCTCAAGGACAAGATATGGGCATAAAAATTTCTGCAATTGATATTAGCACAAACCTTCCTTTTTGATGAACTAAGAGACACTAATAGTATAACTGATTTGCATTTTTTCCCTATTCCCTACTGTCTTTTCCCCTTTCACCCATCCTAGTTCCTTTTTCCTTTTGAACAATTTCTTCCCATTTCACAATATCTATTGTACATTTTACACCTTATTTACTCTTTCGATTTCTCACACAAGGGAGACAATACAATGTTTACACATGTGAGTCTGATTTATTTCACTTATGAGTATGGTCTCAAGTTGCATCCATTTACCTATAAAAGCCTCAAATTTATCCTTCCTTGTGGCTGAGTAGTACTCCATTGCATAAAGTACCATATGTTTTTAATCCATTCCTTGGTTGATGGACATTTGGGTTGTTCCCAAGATTTAGCTATTACAAATTGTACTGCTATAAACATGGGTGCACATATATTGCTGTGATATGATGTTTTTAACTCTTCCGGGAAGATACCCAGAAGGGGAATAGCTGGATGGAATAGGACCTCTAATCCTTGTTTTTTGAGGAATCTCTACACTGATTTCCACAGTGGTTGCACCAGTCTACACTCCCACCAACAGTAGAGAAGTGTTCCTTTTTCCCCACAGCCCTGCCAGCATTTGTTATTGGTTGATTTCTTGATGGTGGCCATTCTTTCTGGGGTGAGATGGAATCTCAGTGTTGTTTTAATTTGCATTTCTCAAATGACCAGTGATGTTGAACATTTTTTCATGTATTTATTTAACATTTATATTTCTTCATCTGAGAAGTGTGTAGTCATCTCAGATACCAACTTTTGGATTAGGTCTTTGAATTTGGGGAGCCTGATTTTTTCAATTCCTTATATGTTCTAGATAGAAGTCCTTTGTTTGAGAGACAATTGGCTAAAATTTTTTCCCACTCTGTGGGTTGTCTTTTCACTTTGTGGTGATTTCTTTTGCTGTGCAAAAGCTTTTTAATAAGATAAGATCCCAGTTGTTGATTCTTTGGAGTATTTCCCATGCAGTCTGGGTTTTGTTCATGAACTATCTGCCGACACCTATGTCTTCAAGATTTCTACCTACTTTCTTTCCCAGTAGATTTGTGTTTCTGTTTTAGTATTTAGATCTTTGACCCATTTTGACTTTAGTTTAGTGCATGGTGATAGACATGAGTCTAGTTTTAGTCTTTGACATGTAGACAGCCAGTTTTTCCAGCACCATTTATTAAAGAGGCTTTCTTCCAGTGAACATGTTTGTCCCCTTTGTCAAAGATAAGGTGGCTGAGTGTGTTTGTAGTTGTGTCTGCATCTTCTAATCTGTTCCACTGGTCCTCAGGTTTTTTTGTTTTTTTGTTTTTTTTTTGCCAGTACCTTGCTGATTTTATCACAGTAGTTTTGTAGTATAATTTCTAGTTAGGGATTGGGATACCTCCTGCCTTGCGTTTATTGCCCAGGATTGCCTTAGCTATTCTAGGTCTCTTCTGGTTCCAAATGAATTTTAGGAATGTTTTCTCTAGTTCTGTGAGGTATGCTAATGGTATTTTGATTGGGATTGCATTAAATCTGTATAACTATTTTGGGAATATGGCCATTTTCACTAACAACACTCCAATCTTGGCTTCTCCTTCAGCAACTTCATGAAAGAATATAATCTTAAAAACCAAGTGGACCCAAATATTGCCTGATTTGACCAGAATTGTAGGCTAATTTGATGACTCATCAAATCTTGGTCTCTAGCATAGCAGGGATGGCCACTGTGGGTCTGTATTGGACCAATTTAGTCTACATCTATATGAGCTGCCCTTATAAATGGACCACCGCAATAGGACCTGTGTGATTCAGGCACACACTTGAAAGCATACAGAGATCTAAAGCACACTGCATAGTGCATAGTCATTAACATCTAAATCTCTTCTGAAATTGTGAAATTTTTCCACCAAACAAATTTTTAAATCCTCTGTTTCCCCTAAGCTCAGACAAATTTATCAAGATGTATTTCTTGCAATCCCCAAATGCATTCTGCTCAATCTCTGCATCAACCTTGAACTCTATAGTTGCATTCCACCTAAGAAATCATCTATGCATTCTCATGTCACTGCCATCCTAAGTTCAGTTGGTGGTGAAGAGGAAGTAATGCAGAGGGGCATTCAGAGCAGGGGTTCTGGCACCAGACAGCCTAAGTTTGAACCCCTCCTCTCTTGCTTCCTAGATATGCTATGCAGAGCAAGTTATTTATCTCCTCCATGCCTCAGTTTCTTTTTCAGTATTATAGGGATAATAAAACTGTTATTGAGTTAGTATACAGAAATTGATTCTTACATTTTCTGGCACAGTGTTAATTGTTATATAAGTGTTATATTATTTATTCGTAGTAAGGAAGTATAATTTATTGTCTTTTAATTTTTGAAATTCAAAAAATGTAAGTATCTCAGAGTAATATATTCCCAAAATACCTTCATCTGAGGGTGTTGTTCTTATGGGGGTCACATATTTCCATGACCCATTCATCAAACTGCATCACACTAAGTACGCTTACTTCTTTTAAATATCCCATAAATGAGAAATAATAACAAATGAAAACATGAAGAAAAAATTTCAAACTCATCATATGATGAATCTAATTTACTGTATTTGTGACACAGACCAATTAGTGATAGGCCACCAGATCAATAGCAATAGTTATATGGAGGGAACTGCACAAAGAGCTTTACGTACGTTCCTTCATTTAATTCTTGAAAAACTCTACCGTACAGGAAGTATCATTATCCCGTATTTTACATATGAAGAAATTGAGGCCCAGAAAGTTTAAGTAACCTTCCCAAGTTCACACAGTCGAGGAGTACCTGGAAGATTTGACATCTCAGACAGAATGGACTACCTTTCCACCAGTGCAAGGGAACAATGACCTTTGTATCCCTAGTCTCACCAGCACACAGAAATAAATCAGACCACTCCAGAAGGCAATAATTCTGCCCCAGCATCTGACCTAATGTGCCCATTTCCTCTTACCTATATTTCAGGGCCAAGGAATTCTCCTTTTTTGTATAATTATGGGCATGCAATGGACAGATTTGGTGAAGATCTATCACCAGAAGAGCTGGTTTCCAAAGGAAAACCAGAACACTATTACTAAAAGAAAGAATAGGTAAGGAACAGATAAAAAACAATGTGATAACTACAGATAAGTATGATATGATGATAACAGGTAAGTACAACACAATAACTACAGAAAAACGCTGTCACCATGTGTGTAGAATGGACTCACAGAACTTTAGTGACTTCCGTGACTACCCAGCTAGAGCACAGCAAAGTTCAGACAAGAACTGCATTGTCTTGCTACTGTACCTTTCCACTAAGCAAACCTTTAAGTTTTCCCGGGACTAAAAGGTCTCCCAGGACACACAACTTTTACTACAAAAATATGAAAGTCCTAAGCAAACCAGGATTGAATTGGTTTCTCAATAAATCCCCATGTAACTGTTCCATCTTTACTGTCTTCTTACTGAAGTCATTTTTTCACAGATTTCATTTTTCCACACACCAGTGAATACTGTTAATTAGGATTTAACCACAAGATTTGTTGAGTGCATGACTTAATTAAATACCATGTGGATCTAATTATTTTCAGTGGATTTTTAAAAGATAAATATTTTTCTTTGTGATATATATATATATGTATACATAGCAATATCTGTACAACAAAGCACTTGAAGCTAGAGTTGCCTTCGTAAGGCAGTGACAATTAAAGAGAGAAGTCATACCTTAAATCTTTGAAAATCCCTGCACACATATACATACACGCGAAGTATGCTCAGAAGCTGCGCCCAGCAGCAGTAGCTGAACGCTTAGCTTTCCCAGGGACAGAGAGGCTGGAGTTTTCCCCAAGAAACATTCACGGTCTGCCACTCAAAGCACAAGGCCCAGGCCCAGAACGTGAAAAGGCTCAAGGTTCCCAGAGTAGCAGACTTCTCCAGCCAGCACTGAATACATTTTCTGCTACGAGGAACTGAATTCCTGACTCAGTCTGCCTTGAACCACAAGGAGATATATTCCCTCACAAAACAAGCTCAGAGTTAGGACAGGGTCTAAGTTGGATTGGCTCAGCAACTTAACAGTCAGAGCCACATAATGATTGCCATGGTCCCTGGACACCTCTGCCCTCCTAAGTTCTTTCCATCATAAAAAAAAAAAAAAATATATATATATATATATATATATATATATACACAAGTATATATATATGTATTTTATGGCTGCAGTGGTATAAAGACAAATAGAATTCAAGCGGGGTGATATTTTTTCTTCTGATTTCAAGACATTAAAACATTATGGTGGACTTCTAAAAGTATCATGCGATGGGGGGACCTAGGTCTCTTTCCATCTATTGGCTATGCACAGTGTGTATCACCTGTAGGCTCAAGCTGGCTTACCTCCAGGCTGTTCTACCCCTGCCAGATAACAGTTGGGGCCATGGGTTTCATGGGTTTCATTGTTTCCCTCCACTGTTAGCCTAAGAAATCCTTTCCCCTTAAGGGAAAGAAAACTTTCCTTTCAGTTCTTATTGGTACTACATGGGAACATGGCCTACCCTTGAAGCAATAGGCCATAAAATGCCATTGCTAATTGCATTACCTTTAGACTAGTCAGGAGACACCCATCGTGTCAGGGATGGGAATGAAATCTAAATGATATAGAGTTATGTTAGGAAGGAGGAAAAGTCTACTATAACCCTCACAGAAGACTTTCTAATATCTAATTGCTATCATTCACATGTTTTGATATTTGCCCTAGATTTCTCATTTTATCCTCAAAACAACCTTAAGAAGTAGACCGTTATCCTTCCCATTTTATAAAAGCAGGAGCTAAGCCAGACGTGGTGGTGCATGCCTGTAACCCCAGCAGTCGGGAGGCTGAGGCAGAAGGATTGCTGTGAGTTTAAGGCCAGCCTACACTACACTGCAAGACCCTCAAAAAAAAAAAAAAAAAAGCAGGAGCTGAGATTTACGGACAATAAAAGGCATGCCCAAGGCAGATTTCTTAATAGGACAGAAAAAGAATAAAATATAAAATAAAAAATGTAATAAACTTCATCATAATTTAAATTATTTGCTCTCAAAAGATAGAATTAACAAATTGAAAAGACAAGACAAAGACTAGGAGAAAAAAATTTTTTGGTGTTTTTTGTTAGTTTGTTTGCTCATTTGAGACAGGGTCTTGCTATGCAGTTCAGGCTGGCCTTGAACTCACTACATAGCCCAGGCTGGGCTCAAACTTTCGACTATCCTCCTGCCTCAGCCTCCTGAGTGCTGGGATTATAGGCATGTGCCACCACATCCAGCCTAGGAGAAAATATTTTAAATATATGTCTGACAGAGGACTTGCAGTTAAAAAAAAAAAACTGTTACAACTAATAATAAGAAAATGAAGAAACAAAAAATAATAAACTAATAATAACAATGAAAAAACAAAGAATTTTAATGGGCCCTTCAAAGAAAGTCCTATCAGTGGACAATAGCATATGAAATAAATGTTCAACACTAGACATCAGAGAAATGCAAAATAAAACCACAATAAGTACCACTTACACAGCCACCAGATTGGCTAATATTATAAATATCTGACAACATCAGGTGTTTGCAAGGATGTGGAGCAAATGGAATCTCACATATTGCTGGTGGGAATGTAAAATGTTACCCTTACTTTGGAGAACACTTTGGCACATTCTTATAAAGTTAAACATACTTCTACCATATGACCTAGCAACTCCACTCCTAAAGTACTTACCTAAAAGAAAAGAAAACACATATTCTTACAAAAATATGTCTATGTGAATGTCCAAACAGCTTTATTAATAGACAACTCAAATATATATCAAGTGAACAGATACATCAGAGTATCTCCACCTAATGGAATTCTATGCCATAACAAAAGGGAATGAACTTGTGATACACCTAACAGGGAAGTATCTCAAGAACACACTAAATGAAGCAAGCCTGACCCAAAAGAGTATTTACTGTATGATTCCATTCACATGAACTTCTGCTGAGAAAAGCCTGCAGGGGAACAAGGGTTTAAGCAGGAAAAACTGTTAGGCTCTTGCAATAATCCAGGTGGAAAATAGTAGTGGCTTAGATAAGGAAGGCTGCAAAGGAGGTGATGAGAAGTAGCTCAGTGCTGGATATATTTTGAAGGTGAAGACAACGGAGTCTTCTGAAGGCTTGATGCAGAATGTGTGAGAAAAAGAGAAATGGATTGTGACTCCACGGCCCTGGATCTGAGTGCATGGAAAGATGAAATCTCCATTGAGAGAGTGAAGCAGGTGGGTGGAGTAGGTTGGGGAGAGGATGAGAACTGCACATGTATTGAGTCTGAAATGTCCATTAGGTGTCTAAATGAAGATACAGCAACAAGGCAACAGTTGTATATACAAGAAGAGATTCAGGCTGCAGATAGAAATTTGGTAGTTTTTAACCTCATTTTTCTAGAGAAAGGATTGAGGACAGATAAAATGATTTCAAGCGAAACTTAGGAACACCTAAGTAGTCTTTTCACAGTACAAAAGTAAAGATCCATTCTTTAAAAGAAAATTTGGAGGTCATTAACGACTAGGAGACAAACTTACTACGACTTTGGTAGTAAAAATCTTCAATAGAATTAGGAAATCCTTTATATTCAAATAAGGTTCAGGGAGCAATCTGGAACGCCTCTGATCTCATCCAATACTGCTTGGTTTGTTATTAAACTGACTAGGTCTTTGTAACCCACAGGGTACCCCAGGGATACGGAAAGGGGCTTCCACCTGACAACCTCCCTCTCCTGCAATCTCCACCACCTTCTTATTTTTGGTCAGACCTCTGCTTCCTGCTCCTGGGCAGAGTGAAGTCCTTACCACCTCCAGTTTGAAGATAATCTCCTTTCTGAAACTGCATTTGGCCCTTTGGTTCTTAAAAGGCACAGCTGCCATGGAAGCAAACTGTTAATCTGACTTTAGAGTTTGAGCTTTCAGAGATACCTGAAATCCGTGTGGTATGATTTGATGATGCGAGAAAAACACTATCTTTTTCTCTCTTCAGATTCCTGAAATTCCACCCTTTAGTGTGGAAGGTAGAAGCCAAATCACCAACTTTGAACGAGCAGTACTGGGGGCTCCAGCAACTGGACCAGTGCAGAAAAGAGAAACTACATGAGAAAGGAGACCCATTTTTAAAAGAGAGGGACAAGAGACTGAAAACAACACCCTTTTCCTCACAATTTTGTTAGTGGGAATTCCACTTGGCCCATTCCCAACCTCTCACACATAATAGGCCACAAATATTTGTTGAATGAATACATAAATTCTCAACTTTTTTCCATTTGAGAAAGAAGGCCTACCCCGCCCTGACTCCCCACCCCCACCCCCAATATCTGAAAGGACCAGTTCTGTGAATAGAGTTAATTTACTCTCCTAGGCATTGCTTACTGGGGAAAAACAGTGTAAGCTATATCCGGGGACCCTTAGAAGCTCTCTAGGAAAGATGTTTGCCCTTCTTGGGACAGGAAAAATCGCCCTGGAACTTGGAGCATCGCCAGGGCTGATTCAAAGGCAGGGCATCACATCGCCAACATGCCCTCTGAAGCCTGGGGTCCCGGCGTGTCAGAGAACCGAGGGTCTGGTAGCAGAGGGGAGGCCAGGGCACCGCAGACTCCTCAGGAGCAGGACAGAGCTGCGCTGCGCGCTCTCCCCCGGGCTCACAGAGCTTGGCTCAGCGCTTGCGCCTCCCTCGGCTTTCTCCTCCGCCCCCCTTCCCCTCCCCCTTTCCCTCCCTTTCTCCTCCTCCTGCTGCTGCGGCAGCTGCCTGGCCCGGCCAGTTCAGACCCACGGGGCTACCCTCCCCTGCGCACTCCCCTCGCTGCCCCGGGCCAGAGCGCAGCGCGGCGGCGCAGGTAGGAGCCCCAGAAGCAGGGTCTCACTCAGCGCGCCCGACACCCGCGGGGCCGCGCGCCAGAGGGTGAGGTGGGATGAGCCGAGGGGTGCAGAGCACTCGGGAACTGCCCGGACTGTTCAAGGAGAGAGGGAAGTGGAGGTGTGTGGTCTCAGAAGGCGATCTGTCAGCTTGTGCGAGTACTCGGGTGACATCCGTTGGGATCGGCAAGTATGTGCGCGCCCACAACCAACCCGCAGAGCTTTGCCCCTAAACGTGGTTTTGAAAGTTTCAAGGGACCGATGTGCGAGATTTAAACCGCACCTGGATTCCACAGAAGCTCTAGAAGCTGAGTGCTAAGCAGCTTTAGCGGACAGCTGCCTATTAGCTTACAGTTAAGAAAGCGGACCTCAGCTCGCGCCGGGCACTAGCCTGGCCTCCCGGAAACTGGTACCCGGGGCTGCAGTGCAGTGCGCGATTCCGGCCCGAGGCAGCCCGGATCCTGAGGGTAGCCACGGGCCTGATGAGAAGAGAGTCAGATGCGTGGGGCGGCTCCTGCACACAACCTGGGGCTTTGGAACAAAGCTCTGCGCGGAGAACATCATGGAGATGCACTTAGAGTTTTGCGGGAGGATGTGAGAAGCGGCTTAGAGGGGTGTGGGAAACGAGTGTTCTACTAGAACTGGAAGGCGTTTGCTCTCCAAGTCTTGTTTTTGTTTTTAAAGTTTGAGGCCATATAATTGACATTGGCTCACAGGTACTTTTGCTGAGTTGTGCAAGTAACGTCACTAGCTGGAGGTGAGCACATAGGGAAATTCTTAATGTTCCAGGGCACAGAAATTTGCTGCCTCACTTCTACCCCAAAACAAAAATGCACCATTACCTTTGAGATCGTTTACACTCTTTCTTCCCTTGACTCCACTTTTCCAGAGCCTGTTGTGTTAGGTACAATGTAAAATGCACGGTGAATGTCCTCTGTATTGATGTGGATGGAATAAAATGAAATGCAGTTCTGCAGCCCTTTCTCAGACTTTCCTGCCTCCTTGGTAGGTATGGCAAAGGTTGAGGAGGAAGAAAGGAGATGAGAAAGAGAATTGAAATTGGGTATCTAAATGCCTTGGCCTCCTCACTCTTTCTTGCCTGTTACTTCACTGCTTAAGTTTTGTTATTTCCCTTCAGCAGATACTAAACATCCATTTGCCCTGTTTTTTCTTTGAGATTCACGATGTGGAAAGTCCATTTCCTAACTGTGCTGACTCTAGCGCTGGTCAAGTCACAAGACACTGAAGAAACCATTACATACACGGTAAGGGGTGATGGAATTTGCGATAAATGTGTTCAGGAGGATTCTATGGCATAAGAAAGACTTTCCCAGCTCTGCCAGTGGTATAGGTTGTACTCTGCAAAGGGCAGTACAATTTTTAGTATGGCTCACATTTAAGATTCATTGTTAATTGCCCTCCATCCTTACAAAAGTTCATTTAGATCACTGAATGATAGGGACCCAAATATAATGATTTGTGCAAGGCCAAAAGAGGCAAGCCTGTAAAACTAAAAGTAAGGTGTATATTTCCAATACATTCAATAAATTAGTGGGTGTAAGGAATTGGGAAGCTGGAATTCCTACAGGAGTACATGCAGATGAAATAAATACATGTAGACTAACACTCAAGTCAAATAAGATTGTTAAACATCATATAAGCACAGCAAACCATTTGTGCATGTAACTTATGTTCTCATGGAAGCTACCTTTATCGAATCTAAAAGATTATGTATTCATTTCTAGTACAACTCATATAAGTTCCCTTCACATACAGTTTATGTGTTACCAGGATGTATTATTTGCTAAAGTGGATTTAAAATGCAGTGTTTTTGCATCTTTTACTAGCATCTCTGATATTTCCAAGTGTTTGATTAATTAGTTAACTGCATGAGTATAACCAGTATTTATAACATATTTACTATACACCAGACTTCTCCCACTCCCAAAAAATACACGTAGTGAGAACAGAGCAGGACAATACTTACCTCATTGGTGGTGAGTTTGCACCTCTGTTTTATGTTTTCTAGTTTGTAGTCAATGTTGTGAGAAGAATGACATTGGTCATGGATCAAAATGTGAAAAACATATTTTTCTACTTGTTCTCAATTTTTAAAAATTAAGTAATCTTACTCAAAAGAATGTGAGATTTTTTTGAAAATAAAACACTTAAAAGTGAGCTAATGTCAATCACTGATAATAAACATTATCTCACTCTTCGATACCACGTTATCCCTTGAATGTTAGTATCATCTGGTAAATATTCCTTTCTGTTATTCAGGTCAACTATAAATAAAAGTTCAATATAAATATTTTGTTAACTTTGTGTTAAATGCATTTGCTCCTTCTGCTGAAGTTAAATAAAACAAGAAAATGAATGCTTGTGCTGTTTATCTTCAAATGAAAATGTTTTGTCATTCAGGCCAAACTTACCATCTTCTCAGGGAGCCAAAATTAAATATGCTATTTGCTTCTATAATCATCTAGTGAAAGATTTTATTGCTTTTACAATTGCTTATCTTATGCCTTTTTCCTTTTGCTACCTAAATCTTATTCATGTTATCAGAGAAAGGTCCTGTGAATTAAGCACTAAAGTTTTAAAACTACTAACTAGGATTCACTAATATTGTAACAGATTTTTAAGATGTATGATACCCTTTTTGTGCTAAGATCAGATTTTTTCTTTTTTGAATTGTGTATGCCTAATAATTCATGGTTAAAGGACAAGATGTAACTACTGGGGTCTTGAGTACCCCACTGTGGAGACATTATGTCCCTTCATCCTCACAGCAAAGTGTGAGGTAAGTGGCATCATCTTCCTTCTGCTAATAAAGGAACTGAAGATCAGAGTGTCTACCTTGCTTAAGGCTCCAGAGCCAGAAAGTGGTGAAGCTAAATTCAGTCTAGACTTGTTTAGTAGTAGACCCACATTAAATGTACAGGAACTAAATACCTTTAAAAGGCTGTATTTACAATACAAATTATTCAAGTGAACTGCCACTTTTGCCTGATTTTGAAAATACTTTTCAGAAGGATAGAATTATATCCTCAAGGCAGCCTCATATTCCCATTCCATATTAAAGATAGGGCTCATTCAGCTACTTCACAAGTATCTGCATAAACAACTCTCATCACTATCAAAACACTTTATTTATTTATTCAGAAGATTCAGCTTTCTGCCTCAGGGAATTTACAATGGGAAGACACTGTTGAAAACTACAAAATTCCTAAGCAAGTACAAATAATACTATTATCCAGATTATACAAATTGCTAAAGAAGTAGAAAGCAAAGAGATAATTAATGTTGGTGCTGGCATATCAGAGGAGAACTCTGTGCCAGTTCTTGAAGGTTATGACCTCAAGTTGATCTAAAAGATCAAAGAGGCATCAAAGAGTCAGAAAGAGTGACATTAAGACTAGAGTGAAAACAACCAAGACAAGTCCAGGGGGTGATAAGGAGCTGGGAGGTGGAAAGAACTTGAAGATGGTAACATAGACAGACAGAGTTCTGTAGGCAACTGTGAGCTCATAGATGAAGGAACGACTTAACCATGAAAGAAAGAACAAAAAGAGTGGTGTGTGCACAGTGTAAAGACACAGAGCCCGGCTGCCATGTGAAGCCAGGAAGACTCACAACAGTGTAATAGATGTAAAAGTGAACACAAGTAGGCTGAACTTGAAGGAAAATAATTGGAGAAGTCAGAGTTAATGTTCCTGTGTCTTGAGAAAGGTGGCAGGGCCTTGGATGGTGTCCGAGAAACAAAAAAAAAAAAAAAAAGAAAGAAAAAAAAGTCTGGGAGACAACACTGACTTTGTTTTCACGCTAAGTTTTAGATATCAGTAAAATACCTAAATTGATCTCTCTGCCTTCATTTAGCTAGTCACTTGATAAGTGTTTGTTGTTTGCATAATCAATTCTCTGTTTATTAAAACAATGTAAGCTAATTTGCCTGTTGACTCCGCTTTTGTACAGTCCTTCCTGAGGCAACTTCCTCACTGTGACTTTCTCAAATGAACAGCTCATCAAAATTGTTTCCCAAGCTTCAAACTACTTCAGGGGTCTGTTATCACATATAGCAACATTTCTCAAGATATAGCCACAGATGACCTATACAGAAATCACCTGGGATGATTTCAGGCCTTCTACCCAGTCCTACAGAATCAGATCCATAGGGTGAGCCTAAGAATCTGCATTTTAACAAACACCCTGGCTGATCCGACACATATGCTAAATCTTGAGATTCACTGACCTTCAGAGTAGAATCTAGTTCCTCCCTGTCCTAAGGAAAGACTTCCTGGATGTGGCTTTGGCCACTTCACTAATCCTGTCCACCACAAAGAACTACCTGTAGCTCTTTTCCTCTTCAACAGTTTTGTGCCCTTGCTCCTCATGTTCCCCCTTCCTAGAATTCCCTCACCTCCCTGGGAAAAAATCCTGCTCATTGTGTCAGGGCCAATTCATTTGCCACCTCCCCTGTAAAGCCTTCCTTTCCTCCCTGTCACACCCACCCCACAGCTGCAGACAGAGTCCCTCACCCCTTCCACCCACACATTTCTGTCACACCACTGACATCTTCCCCCAGCTTGTCTACCTATCTTCTAGCTCATGAGCTGCTTGAGGATAGGGGCCAGTTCTTCACCATCTTCATATCCTCAGTGCCTGGGACAATGGCTGATGTGAGAAGGTGCTTGATAGATGATTTGTTCAATGAGTGAACCAGAGAAGACCCAGGGGAACTAAAGGTAGGAGGCAGAGGGGATATGAGACTTAGCAAAGAATGGTCAGGAAAGCCAAGTGCTTGGATGCTCAAAAGGACTTAGGGAAGAGTTCAATGCTAGAAAAAAAAACTTGATTGAATTTTTTTCTTTTATAGTAGAATTTACAATGTGGAAAACCAAAGAGATAAATATAAAAGGGCAGTCAGAGAGGTTGGAGAAGATTAGTCTGAAGAGAGAGAGAGAAAATAATTCCAAAATGGTGGTAATGGCAACTATACCTAACCCAACAGTTAGGAGTTGAGGCAGCTGATGATTGAGAAAGGACTCTTGAAGCTACCCAATGCACAGACTTGTCTTAAAAATGAAAAAGCCAAAGAATGTTAAACTACACATCTCATCATAAATCTAGGACTCTGGCATGAGGATTAGTGCCATAAGAGTGAAGTTTTTTGAGTGACTTCTTAAACAATTAATTTTCTCCTGGCTCCATCTTTGGTGTTTTCTTTGCAGCAATGCACTGATGGATACGAGTGGGACCCTATACGTCAGCAGTGCAAAGGTGAGCCAGCTCCAGAATCTTCCCATCTGAACAGAGCTTTCTGTCTCCATCTCTTGTGTTGCTCTTCTCATCTTATTTGTATGATACCTAAAGGCATGTACATGTATTTATATGTCCTCTTTTCCCTCTGAGAAGATTGCTGACTTATTTTATTACTGACCACAGATATTGATGAATGTGACATTGTCCCAGATGCTTGTAAAGGTGGAATGAAATGTGTCAACCACTATGGAGGATATCTCTGCCTTCCTAAAACAGCCCAAATTATTGTCAATAATGAACAACCTCAGCAAGAAACACCAGCAGCTGAAGCATCCTCAGGTGCAACCACTGGGGGTGTTTCTGCCAGTAGCATGGCAGCCAGTGCAGTGGTGCCTGGGGGTGGTTTTGTGGCCAGTGCTGCTGCAGTCGCAGGCCCCGAAATGCAGACTGGCCGAAATAACTTTGTCATCCGGCGGAACCCAGCTGACCCTCAGCGCATTCCCTCCAACCCTTCCCACCGGATCCAGTGTCCAGCAGGCTATGAGCAGAGCGAGCATAACTTGTGTCAAGGTGAGTATGACTAATTATTCTAACAAGATAGTTCTCACACAAATGCATCTCCTGGTGATGATAATGATAATAGCTCACATTTATCAAGGGCTTCCCTTGTGTGGGACTTTGTGCTAAGTGTTTTGTCTGCATTAGCATATTTAATCATTGCAGTAATCCTAAAAGGCAGTTGCCGTCATTGTCATTTTACAGATGAGGAAACCGTGGCTCAGAAAGTTCATTAGTGTTTCTCAACCTTAGCTGTCCCTATTTATAGTCACTTAGGAACATTTAAAACTTTTCAATGGTCAAGCCACACCCTAGAACAATTAAATAACTGTCCCAGGGGGTGGATTCCAGGCACCAGTATTTTTTAAAGGTCTCCACGTGGTTCCAGCATGCAGCCAAGTTTGAGAACCAGAGGTCACACAGGTGGTAAGTACAGAGCTGGGTTTCAAACCCAGGCAGGAGGGCACCAGAGTCACAGCTGTCAGAAATAACAGTCAGGTTGCTCATTTGGAATTTGAAATTGTGCTGTTGAACTACTCCATAAATGTCTCCAGTTCGATTTCTCTAGTTTTCTTGTCATTGAACTTGCCCCTGGCTTATTTTTCTCACGCAGGAATTTAAAAAAAAAAAAAAATGGGCTCCTGCTTCTCATTACCTTGGAGAGAGTCTCCACTGTTCACATTTATATCTCTTTTAAAGCTTTCATTTGAGCACATTTTGCTTATATCACTTGCACCATGGCACCGTCTGCCTGGGCTTTTCTGTTTATTTTCACAAAGAGTACATATCACTGTGTATTCTAGAAACAGCTGTAGACTCATGCTAGCAAAGTGATAAGAATCTCAGGCTTTGAAGACATGTAGGATATTAGCTAACTGGACTGTGCAAAGGGATTTTGTTTCCCTTTTCCTTTTTAGCAAACCCCTTCATAGCCGCCTAGTGTGGAGATTGTGTTACTGAGATGAGGCCACAAGAGCCCCCAGACTCCTTTCACACTGCCAGGGGCTGGCTGGGCAGACCCCATATGATGGATCCCCTATCACAACTGTGATCACAACTGTGTAAGGGCATGGTACATTGACCAATGGAAGGCGCCCAGGAGCTCTGAACTTCTAATGGTTGTGAGTGAAGAAGAGAGTCCTCCCCACCCCCAAATACACACGCAGCTGGGATCATCTACCTGTTGTATCAGGTACAATGCATCTTTTTGTGCCTTAGGATACTGCCCCCCTACCCTGTATTCCCAGTGCTTTATCTTCTGTAAAAGAGACACTACATTTTAAATGGCTTACAAGTGAAGTCATGCCCTATTATTTTATTTCATTTTCATTCTTTTTTATTTGAGTTTATTAGTCCATGTGTGTAGTACATAATGCTTATATTCCTTGTGGGAAGTTGGTATATGCACATAACACATCTTAAATCCTTTTTTCATCCCCTTCCCTTCATTCCTCCTGCCTCCACCCATCTCTTGATCCTCTTCACATTTTTTGTATATGTTTGCAGCACATAATGTTTATTATTTCATATTTTGTGTGAAAATTTTAAGTTAACCCCATATCAAGAGCTAATCCGTGCCATGATGGTGTCACTTTTCAGAGGGAGCATCATATAAGCATCTGTTTTGTGTTACTGTCATGAGTCAGAATTCCAATATTGATGATGAATGCTTCAGCATCTGCTTGATATTCTGATATCTAATTTAAGGATTATGTCAAGGAGATAAACTGACATAATATATGTATTATGTCACATATATATATGGGTGAATATGATAAAAATTATCTTCAGTTTATTTAAGATATACCAACATTTTTTACTACTTAAATATATAATTAGATTAGAGAGTTTGGTGATTTATTCTGAAATTTAAAAATTTTGCTGAAATATTTTAAGTAATAATTTTACGTTCTGCGTTATTTTTAACCCTTCAGCTATTGTATATTTTAATGATACATGGGAAGGAAAAAACCCAGATAAATGAATAGGTCATTTCCCAAATTAGTTACTAATCCATCAATGAGTCTTATTGTTGAATAAACAACAAAGCCTAGAATCGAACAAAAGAGTTCTATAATAAAGTACATTTCAGACTTATAACCCACATTGATGACAGTACCAACTGTACTATGAATAATGAAAATGAACTCCTATTTAACTTTTCTTGAAAATATTTAGGCTACTTTACAAAGTTTCTTTTCTCATATTAAAACAATTCTCAGGAATTTTTTAAAATTATAAAGTAGAACTATTAATACCTTATTTATGGAAGATGTAAATATATACTTGTTTATTGTGTGCACAGAGAGTATTTCCAACCCAAACTATTCTGTATAATTCAGCCAATTTCCAAAATTTGGGATTGGGGTCTGTACCACTGAAAGCAGGGTTAAAAGTTTTTTTGGATGACTTAAGGCTTAAGTTGGATTTCTTCCCACCACACAATTTTGCAAAGTGCCCATAAATGTGGATTTACTTAATTGTTGATAAAAGGGGGTTATTTCATATGATAATGACAGGATAATTTGTCTTGGGAATCTGACTAACATAAGTCGAGTCACACTTGTGTCCGTTTATTATTGAGCTAATCAAACATGCAGTCCAGCTTCTTCTAATTGCCTGCAGATGTATGACATTCTCATTCCAGGCCAGCAGCACAAAATAATGTTTTATAACCAACGTGAAAGTGTGGGGACCTCCACTTAAAACAGTAATGTGCTCCAAGGTCCTATATTCTTGACATCATCATGCAATTTGAGGAGCCTTCTGTTTTAATAAAAATCTCCACTTTTAAATGTTGCATACTTATGCCCAGTAAGACAAACTCATTTACCATGGTCAGCTGGATTAGAATAAGTGAATACCTACACATGAGTCATATTTGTATCAAAATTATTTCTTTCTCCACATATATTTTTCAACAGGTACAGTTTATCACTACATAACCTAACACTGAGAACATTTTCTGGTAAGGGTTGAGATCTGTACTGTTTCAATCTTAAAATCAACTGTGCCTTTGAATGTGTTATGCCAATTACATGCTGCTTCTACTAATTTAAATAATATCATGAGATATTTTAATGTACACTATTTCATAAATATGTCTTTTAACCAGCTGCCTATTTCTTAACAGTTTAATGAAAACATGATGATTTTACTCCTTTTCATATGCTTTTCCAGGATTTTCAGTTTTGTGCAAAAACGAGGGTTTTGAAATACAGCATAATAACCAAAGATCAAATCATAGTGAGCCATTTTATTTTTCAGGTCATTTTTTTCGCCAGATGAAGGTGATGGTAGGGGAGCCAGTCATACTGAGTGTTTCACATGACTAGTGTTATCCTTGGCAGATATAAAATTACATGAAGATCCTTTCAGTGTTATGAATCTGGAGTTATATATACTTTTTAGAAAGTGATTATTTCTATGAGATATCATCTACCTCAAAGATGACAGGTACTCATCTATGCCAAAAGGAATTTGGATGACCAAGAGACAGATTATAAACCACTGATGGCTCACCTTTAGTTTTCTGTGTTGTTACTACATAGTCTCTTTATAATCCTCTTAAGGAAATGGAGTTAGAAATCACTAGTTCAAGTTAAGAAAGGATTTTTTTAAAATCAGATATAACTTTGTAGGAGTTCCATTTTTGTAGAGAAAAATTAATTTGGGAATTCAGGAATTGGAAAAAAAAAAAGAGAGGATACATTAATTACCCAACTTGAAGGCATCTGTTTGCTTACTTGAACTTTCAAAAAATTAAACATAAGGCATTTTGTATAGCTGGTAATTACTAAACTCAGTCAAGATTCACAGGTGTGACTACTAACTTGCTTTAAAAAAAAAAACTGCCATCAAGAAATGAACTCGTACAACTGTCCAATGAAGGTGATTATAGAGCCAAGTCCAAAGCACAGTGCCTGGCTGGTTTGATTTAAGGTGTCACTGATACATGGGAAAACAGACCATAGGGTTTCCAACTCATACTGTCTTTAAAACTGCAAGTCTCATGTTGCTGGAATTGGTGCAGACCAACACATATAGGAAGGTCGATTACCCTAACATACCTCTATAATCAAATTCCTTGCACCTCGCAGTCAACAGTAAGAAAGTCCTTACGTTACAGCTATTAGTTTGGTTTAAGGCATTGTTTGTCCAATGAGATTATATTTTAAATTTGTTTAAACTTTCAAAAGCCAAAATCAAACTTCATCCATTGTTAAATACTCAGACAGAGCCTTCCTTTGCAGTTTTTATGATCCCACTTGCCTGTTGGCCTATGAAAAAATCTCTACATTGTTTCAGACCAGTGAGGGCAAACCTATGGCACACGTGCCGCAGTGAGCCATTTGTTATCATTGAAAGCTCTAAAAGGTTTGCCATCACTGTTTTAGACTTTGCATAGGTAGACTATGCAGACAGTGAAATTTATACAGTGCTTAGATATATGCCATACCATAATTAGTTGATCTTTTTACATCTCCACGTGGCTAAATTAAGTACTATGCTTCAATTATAAATTTTTCAGTTTGCTAAAGTTTTTATGTTTTCAACTTTAAACTGTATTTTCCATGATTTTATTTTACTTTTATCATTATTACCTATAATACAGTAGCAACAAAAAAATTCTTTTTGCCTCTTATAAAGTATAAAGCAACAACAAATTATACTCAGGCTTTAAAAAAAACTCCATACTCTTGGGGACCACCTATTATCTCCTGCATATTTCTTTATAAACAGAAGGATAACTAAAATACTATTTGGAAAGGAAAAAAGGTATCTATACATCTGCTTTAAAAAAGAGAAACTTGAACTAACATGTTCACTTCCCAGGGGGGTAGAGACATCTTTCTTTGACTTCTTTCATTTTGAACTTAAGTTATCTCGTATCCAAAAGAAGACTTATAAATTATAGTGTGATCAAGTGGCTCAGCATACCTGGCATTGTCATTACCAAACTGCTTTCAAACACTGCCCTTTTGTTAATCTGACTGATGTTAGTAGGGTTTCTGGCTGGTTGGGTTACTTTTGTGAGAAAATGCCTAATTTTTCTTGCATATAATTACACAGCCCAGTGAAAAGCTTTGATCTAAGAAAACAGGTATATTGCAAAAGAAAGACTATAATTGAGTAAATTATGATATTAACCTAAAAATACTTAAAGCAAAAAGTAAAATGGGCATTTAGCCAGTTTACAGTTCTTCAGTGTTTTTCGTTGTTTATTTCCTTGGGGTACCTGAAAATTCTCTAATGCTATATAAATGAATATGAATTGAGCTTATAGGAAAAAGTTAATTATTTTTTAAACAAGCTTATGCATAACAAGGTAGAAGTAATTGATTTTCTTCTGGAAAATCTAGCATTGTTTCATAATTTGCTTTTCAAAATATTGTATTCATTGCATTTCTAGTCAATTTAAGACATTTTAATAAGCATTTGTGAAGAATATGTATATGTATCTGATTCATACACAGCCAGAAAAATATCCTGAAAATTCCCTCAAAACAGAGCTGGAGATGTGGTTCAGTGGTAGAGTGCTTGCCTGTCATGCGTGAGCCCCTGTATTTAATTCCCTGTGCTTAAAAAAAAAATGTATAAACTCTGAATGACAGTTGTTTATGGTAGAAGGACAGAACAGATCAAAATGGTCACTCTTCTGCTGCAAAAGACTGTATAAAACTCCCCAATTCAGTGCATCCCAAAGTGTGGTCCTAGACCAGGAGCATTAATATCATCTAGTAACTTACCAGAAATTCAGATTCTTAGGTCCCACCCAAGACCTACTGAGTCAGAAAGTGGGGGGGGGGCAAAAATTGCATTTTAATAGTCTCATAATTCTAATGCCTGCTCAAGTCTGAGAATGAGTGCCCTAATTTAATCTTAATTTCAGGAAGCTGCGTCAAGCTATATGAATCAGAAGGCAGGGTCAGAATACATGAGATATGAGTATTAATGAAAAGAAAGCATAAAAAACACATTCTTTCTTCTGTGGATAAGAACAATGTATTATTTTCCTTCTCTTATGTTTCTCACATCATCACCAGTACCCTGATCCCTAAATATAGATGGTCTTGAGTCCTGATTAGGACTGTGTCCCAGAACCAAGGAAATGATGTGTGTAGTCTTGAGGAAAAGGGGCATTTTAAGAATACAGGAGAGCCTTTCATCTCTCTATGAGACCTGGAAAGATGAAATAATAAAACTCTCCTCAAGTCGCCAATAAATGAAACTCTTAAATTATGTATAAGGATCCCCCTTAAGCTTAAATGTGATATAAAGCAATGCTGATTGGAGGTTTAGTTTTTGTAGAGCCACATAATGGAAGGAAGATGACTCTGACTTTGGCCCTAATGCATCTTTTCATTACTAGAGCAGCAGAGCATCCTTCCAATATCAAATGCACAGCTGACCATCTTATTCCATTTAGATTCTGTGCGTCATCAGACATTTGAAGAGTATTCACATTAATGTCTTCAGTTCAATTTATACTTGATCAAAGATTTACTTCCCATCAAAGATGAAAAGATTCTTGTTAAGACTAGTTAACACTTAATCTGTGGAATGAATTTCCCTCTCCCCATAGAAGCACAAAGCAACAGATTAGAGCAGAACTGCAAGCTTGGGTAACTTCAGGAATGTGCACTGGTACTGGCTCATTATTTCTTTCTCCAGCAGAATATCTCAAGCTATAATCTCTGAAATCAACAAATTCCCCTTTCGTAAGGACTGCCTTTGCACTTGTTGAATTACTGGCACAATATTATTCTTTGAAACCAGAGAGTAAACAAAATTTGTCCCAAATGTGTTTGATTTTTCATGAATGTACAAATAAGTTATTCACACCACATCTGAAATTCATTAGCATGCTGCTTTTTCCAGGAGGTAACTGTAAATTGTATACCCAAAAATAAAACTGATCAAGAAAACTGCATTCAAACATTGGCAAAAGAAAACACCATAGTTGCAAGAATTTAGTCACACTTGCAGGCTTATAATTTAAACCTAAATTGTTTATAAATGTTTAATAAAGATGAAGTGAAGAAATTATATTAAAGGAAGGCTGAGTGCCAAGATATTGGTAGCAGCATAGTTTATTGCTGTAAATTTCATATTACCACAGATTAAAAGGAAGAAAAGACATTAAATTAATGTTATGTAAGTTGTTGTAAATAAACTAAAAATTTTAAGATTGGTACTAATCAAATTCTAAAATTTCAAATACCTGTCAAATAGTTGTACATCTACAGTAAGGTAACTAGGCAAAATTTCAGTAAAATATCAAACAGCATATAACTCTTCAGTTAGTGCTCAAAAAAATTCAGTCAAGTTTATGGTTTGATAAAGTCAAAGTAGATGGAAGACACTTTGATAGAGTCAAAGTAGAAGGAGATAATGATTATAGTTCTTAGGGAACTTGTCATAATCATCTGTGATATCAACAATAAAACACACAACTGTTTAGTAAAGTAACACATAGAACATCACAAGAAATACATGAGGAATTGCAAAGTATGAAAGTAAAACAAGTTTGTGACACAGGTAGCCCCAGAATTTACTAAAACATATATCTGGACAGAAAACATGTCCCCAGAAATATAATCACAGACGAAAGTCTGTTTCTTCCCTGGAATGGAGCAATTAGGAGAGACCGATGAGAAGAAGTTGGGGGACTGATGTGGAAATTAAAATGGAAACGTGAGAGGAAATAGCCATCCCATAGCCAAGCAGAGCAAGTGAGAAGCACTGTGTTCATGTTCCTTTTATCCTGGAATAGTGTCCCAGGAGAGGTCCCAAGGACAACATGCTATAGCTAAGAATGCTGACAGGTAAAATGGGCAGAAGACCAAGTCAGAACAGACAAGTGATGCAAGACATGCGTGTATAACTGGTTCCATCCTCAGTAACTCTCTCTGACAAAATACTAGTGACTTCATCTAGCCCTGGCTAAACATCTTCTAAAACTGTGCCCTGACTAAACATCTAGAACTGGGTTCTGTTTTACTTAGTACTAAACAGGCTCTCAAAAATATTTTTGCTTATTTACAAAAATCAATTGTTTTTATCGTAGAACATAGACTTAAAGTTAAAACATCCTTGAAAATGAGCCATTGAGTACCATGTGTGTGTATTTTCCAAATATAACTGTCATAAACTTTCCATGTGGCCCAAAAGTAATTACTGAAAGACATTATGCCATTCCTTTAACAATGTAGTTCTTAGACAACCTGTTTCCATTTAAGGCTTAAGCTACTTGAGAGAAGGGTCCATAAAACCTATTTTTTATATCCCGGATAATTAGGTCTTTAATAAACATTGATAACTAAACAGGCTGGTGCTATTCCTAGAAAGAAACTAATAATTGGAAACACTGGACTTCTTTTTTTATTTTTTACAACCCATTCAACCAGTGAATGCATCTCTGTGTCAAGTACATCGCTCTTTAGAAAGCTCATGGGGAACAGTGAAAACACGCTTGGGTTGGGAAAATGTTAATATTTATGATATTTGAATAAAGATAGTAAGGCTAGATTTTTTTTTGCTTTTTCAATTTTATTTTTAGTTGGCAAATAATAATTTTATGTATATATACTGTTCGATGTGAGTTTTGATAGATATGTACATCATGGAATGATTAAATCAAGATAATTAATATATTTATCACCTCACATACTTATCTTTCTGTGGTGTGAACCAGTTAAAATTTACTGTCTTAGAATTTTTAAATATATTTTTAAATATATTATTAACTTTAAATTTATTATTAACTTAGTCACCAATATATTCAATAGATCTGAAAAACTTATTCTTCCACTTTAACTTAAATGTACCCTTTAATATTTCCCCATTCTTCCCCACCCTCATACTCTTCCATGAGTTTAACTTTTTTTAGATTCGATATATAAGTGAGATTGTGCAGTATTTGTCTTGCTATAAGGCTAGAAAATACTGGTATAAGCTATCTGATACTCTGATGAAACTCAAGGTTTTTGATGAAGTCTTTGATATAAGAGAAAGGAAGAAAAGATCAGAGCAATCCATCTTATCTTGGAAATTTCTTTGGACTAGAGGCCAGAAATTATCCTGTTTAAATCTATTTCTAGAATCCAGGCAAGTCACTTGCTTGAGTAGAGGTGACTTAAAAGAGCAATTCTGATCTGGTCCCAAAGTAGGAAGAAATGAATTACTACAGAAGTGAGAAGGAAAACTACAGGTCTCCGGCATCCCAAAAGAAAGAACCTGGCTTATTGAGGGACCCTCAAGAATTGATAATTGGCTTATACTTGAACTGTAGATGAAATAGCACTGAAGTAGGGAATGGAACTAGAGACTGCCATAAAAACTGTGTACATAACTTTATTTGTATCCCGCTAAAGTGAGAACCATAACGGGTTGGAACTGCCTGTGTGCATATAGTTAAATCTTAAAAGGCTCTGGGGACTATGATAAAATAAGTTTGCATTCTCAACAGCTGTGTGTGCTGCAGAGAATCTAATCCTGCTTCCTTGAGCGGAGCCATGGAACACAACCCAAAATAGGAAACAACTTGAGGGCTTCTCCTCACTGCCCTCCCTTGAGACCAGGTCTATAACCTGGATTAGGAAAAAAATTTTATCAAAAGTGATTAGATTTCACCTACGAAATATTTTGCAGCAAAGAGCTCTTCTTGTACATACATGAATATACCATTAAATTATTCAATTTTACTATTCACTGAAAACTTAAATACTTAAATATTTTTTTGCTTTGTTTTGTTTGGTTTTGCAAGACAAAGTATACTTTTACGAAGATGAGTGCAAGCTGTGCCTCCTCTGGGGGAATAAGGCAGGAGGATCACAAATTTGAGGGCAGCCCAAGCTACACAAGTAAGCTCAAGGCCAGCCTGGGACTTAGTGAGACACTGTCTCAAAAAAAAAAAAAAAAGACCCCAAACAAAGAAATCACATAACTAAAAAATCATTGCAAGTATTTTTCAGAGTTGATGCTGAATCTTTAGAATTGTTGATTTGAAAAGGCTTCTTAGAGAATTAGTTCTACTGTAATCATTCTCCTAAACAGTGTGAGCAGTTTGGGTATCTGGTATCATTCAACATTGGAAAGCTCACCAGTGAACTTTTTTCTAATCAAACTACCGCTTCCTAAAGAGATACTGTTGTATAGAATGACTTTCTTTCCTGAGTAATTTACAATATCAGAAAATCCCTCTTCTAGAAGAGAAAAGAACATTCCAGAGAGATTGATAAAAGACACTTTAGAAACCTCCCTATGTAGGCTAAATGGTCTATGTCTTATCTAGAGTTAGTTTTTAGTCACATGTATACACATACACATACCTACTCAAGTATATAGCTATACACATACATATGCAAAAACATATACACATTGTTACTTTTAGTAGGCAAGTATTATACACAATTATGATACTTAAACAAATTAAACAAATGAAGCTGATGATGCTTCTGAAATAACTCACAATGCAGTTCTGCTCTCATTATTCCTGTAAAATTAATATTGGAAACCGCTTTCTAAATGCATGTGTTTACCTCTCACAAAAAAAGAGGGCACCTTGGACAGCTACTACACTATCTGCTCAACAAAGAATTTTGTTAAACAGAATATATAGAAAACATCAACAAAATGAGATGAAACTGCTAAGGCATTGTTATGTTACACTTCTGCAGTATTATGGTCATTTCTTTCCTGGTCATTCTGAGAGATTTAACTAGATTCTATCCTGACCCACCTTTGCATATGTGCTGCCAAAGCGAGCACCCACGTTAGATTTTATACTACACAATTGAATTTTCAGCAAAATTAATGGTTTAGAGAAATACTGTAGAGTATCTTAGAAAATAATAACTTATATGGGGCTGACATTAAATCCCCAAACTCTTTCACTCTTCAGATTTGGGTAAATTATATACTCAGAAGGAAGTTTGGAATCAAACCACTCAACAAGCCAGGCAGAAAATTCCAGTCATTCATGGTGAATTAAACTTCACAGTAAAAAACCGTAGGCCCTTTTTGTTAAAACAGTTCATGACCTGGTGTATCATAGAAACCCTAATCCAGGGAGGAAACGAGAGAAAAAAGTCCTTTCACACAAGCTGGTAAACATGCAGGCTTTGTTCTCAACCTTAATTGAATGACCTCCCTCCTTTGGTGGTTAAAGGGGAGAGAGGAAATAATGATAAATAGAAACTAAATGAAAGATGGAAATTTAATTTGGTACAACTTGAACTGCTCACGATAGCCCTGAAAAAACTAGGAAAGATTATTTGGTGAATAACTCATTCAAATAAAAATTGTTAAATAGGAAAACCATTGTAAATTAGAGCTTAAGTAAACTAAAACATCTTCGCATTGAATTTTCAATTTGAGCAGATAAAAGAACTGTGTAGGCATGCTAGAGCAGTAATTTTCAGTACACAATTTTCTATCACAGATGGTTAATACATGAAATAGACTACCAGAGAATCACTCTCAGAAAAAGAGCCTGGACTATTTACTTGCCATTTTAAAACTTGGCACAAATAGCAATAGGGTTCTAATAGATAGTTTTAAAGAATTATTGGAAAATCTGGTAATAATAGTAAAATCAGGAATAAGCAGACATATATATGTATTACCCAAAGCATAATAAGTCTACTACAAAGCAGTTTTAGTTGTATATTGTTCTTAATAAAATACAGTTTCCGGGCTCAGATTTATAATGAGTACAGTTTATAGTGATGAGAAAATAAGACCTCAATAAGGAAGATTTCATGAATTATCTGATTTAAGATGAATGAAGTTTGGAATTTTCTCCAGGGCTTAAAAACAAATCAGGTAAAAATCCTGAGGAATGGATAACACTAACTGCATGAGATGGGCCTGTCTATTCTTTATTGTAAATCTTGACTTAGAAGAATAATCAGTATGGATTCAAATTCAGAACAAGCTTTCACAGAAAATGAAGAGAACCTAAATTTTCAAAGTATTCTAATAGACAACACCTTACTTTTATGTCAAAACTGTTACTCAGAATAAAAGAAAATACCACTCTCCCTCTAGAAGAAATAATTTTTCTCTTTCAAAGTTAGGTGAACCTCTCTTTTAGTCAGGGTTCTCCAGAGAAACAGCAAATGAGGGAGGCAGCGTGGGGGATAGACACTGTGAGAATTGTCTCATGTGATTACGGGGGCCAGGAAGTCACAGTATGCCATCAGCAAGCTGGAGAACCAGGGAGGCCAGTAGTGTAATTCAGTGAGTCTGAGGGCCTAAGAAGAGAGTAGAGGGCAGGGAGCTCCCAGTATAAATCTCAGAGTTCAAAGGCCTGAGAACTACAAGCTCCACTGTCGGAAAACAGGATAAGGTGAATGTCCCAGCTCAAAAAAAAAGCAAAATAATCCTTCCTCTGTCTTTTTGTTCTATCTGGGCCCTCAGTGGATTGGATTACATTCACCCACATTGGTGAGGGCCATCTGTTCACTCAGTCTACCAGTTCAAATACTGTGACACCTTCACAGGCACACCCCAAAATAATATCTTACCAGCTATCTGGGCAACCCTTAGCCCAGTCAAACTGACACATAAAATTAACTGTAATAACCTTTTAACCACTAAGATCACAACTGGGTAAATGCAGTCATTGAGAATGCATGATTTAAGTGTTGTTGCCCACTGATCAAATTAAAAATATTTATCACATATCATCAGGATGAAATGGTGAAGCCAGTCATGGGTCTTCCCTGTCTCCTCTGCTGAATGACTGAAGTAGCAGTGATATTGTCCCCATCCCACCCCCCAGTACCACCTACCACCATCACATAGCACTTGGGTACGAAAAGCGCCTTCTAAGGAAGAAGGGAGAGATGAGGACTGCATTTATACATTTATGGAGAAAAGAACAAAATGGAGCAAACAGCTGAGCCATAGCCTGCTCTTCCAGGAGCCTTCTCTTACCCTGGCAGACAGAAGGAGCTGTGAGAAGGATTAGAGGCAAAAAAAAAAAAAAAAGAGGCATAAAAATGGGAAGGAGATAAAGGAAAAGCAAATAGGCACATAGACGACATGAGCCATCATAGGAATATACTAATGAGAAGCAGGTTCTATTGAAGTACCTCATAAAATAGTATTATAATTACAACTTTCCATATATGTATTGTTTTCTGTGAAAGACTGATGAAGGAAATAAGTAAAGGTGACACTTAAATAAATCAATTTTGCTGTTTTTATATTGGCTAGAAGTCTTTAAACTTAGAATTCAGGTTAGTATATTTTTGAGAATCTCCTATAATTCCAAACATGATAGGCCAGTGACTCTCAAACTTTAATGAACATATGAATTACCTACAGGTCCTATTAAAATGAGGATTCTGACTCAGTATGTCTGGGTTGAAAGTTGATATTATACCCTTCTTGCAAGATCCTCAATTTTGTTGATTTATATATTCAGAGTGTCTATTTCAGTAGCTGGCAATCTGGTTCCCACCCAGAGGCTGATATCTCTAATGACCCGTTATGCTCCCTTTTCTGCAGTAGCAAAATGTGGTATAATCTGGATAGAATCAGATTGTGTGTCGTGATTTTTCCAAAAGTTATTTTCCCCCTTTGTTAAAACTTGTTTTCTCTATATAAATTATAACAGCTATAATATAAATTATAACAGTATAATACATAGATATTTTCCTTTCTTACTAATTAATAGAATTTTTGCTGTAGTGGGATGTTTTTATGCTTGAATGCTGAAGAGGATTCCAAAAAGCAGTTTTGGGGAGCCAAGAGTGGTAGAAAACTGTGAAACTAAGCAAGAGATGAGGGTTTCCATTTGGGTCTTCCCCTGAATGATTCATTGACTAGATTAAATCAGTTAATCTCTCTGGGCTTTAGTTTTCTCGGCTGTTAAATGGACTTGGCCTTTCCAGCTCTTGCTCAATAATTTTTAAGAGGTGAGGGGGGAGAGCAGGGGAGTACACTTTATCTAGGTTTGTGGAAGTGTGATAATGATATGGTTCTTGATTGATACATGACTGGCACTTAAACTGCTTCTATTGATAGCAGTTCATCTTTGCCTCTTGGATAGTATTTCTCTCAGGAAAACATACCCAGACAAGTTGAAATCTGCCCTTAGAAGAATGCAGGTGATTATAAAAGTATTAATGACTCAGAAATCAAAAGCTAGACAGTTCTCATGGCCTGAAGCTTTATTGACAAAACATTTCACACCTAGTACTGGTTGTTTGCTAAAAGTCTGGACCAAATCACTGAAGCTTTAACAACTAGATCACTGCAGTCTTTTCCCCAGGCACTGATGGGTAATTACTGTGGTTCATGCCATAGCCCAGGACTCTACTTCAATCCCTGCTCAGAACAGAGTTATTTTAATTTTGACATACAGAAAATATACTTTTTTTTTGCATGCATTAATACAAGCTCCTTTAAAATCTAAAGGTGCCAGCAGTAAATGTGACCAGCCTTTTATTATTTTCTTGATTTTTGAGTTAAGGTTTTTTAGCTTTATGGGGGACAGGAATGCCTTTCAGCAAAGAACAATTTATTTAAAGTCTACAAATTTGTTCATTCACATTTTGCAATTTTTTTCAGCCTTAGTCTCAAACCAACCTCAAAATGAAAACAGTGTATCTTGCCTGGGCTTTTGCATTATTATTCACTACACATGAACCATAAGGAAAACTGCAGAAAAAGGAAGACTTTGTGCTAGTTATCTGTTGCTACATAACAAATTATCCTAAAACTTGGCAGCTTAAGATAAGAAAGTTGTATTATCTCAGTTTCTCTAGGTGAGGAATCAAGATGTGACTTAGCTAGATCCAGCCAGGAAGGACCCACTTCCTAGCTCACTCACCTGTGGTTACTTCCTGCCTCAGTTCCTCATGAGTTCTTTCACCTGTAATTCCTTGCCACGTACCCTTCTTCACAGAGCATCTCCCACGATGGCATCTACTTTCATTAGAGTAAGGGAGGGAGCAAGAAAGAGAATGCTAATTAGACTGAAGTCAGAGTACTTTGTAACCTACTCAAAAAAGTGTCAACCCATCACATTTTACCATATTCTATTCATTAGGAAGAAGTCACTAGATACAGCCACCCTCAAGGACATGAATGTCAAGAGGCTGGTGTCATTGAGAGCCAGGTCAGAAGCTGCCCACCACAGTCTGTAGTTAAAATTTCCTCTGTGTTGACTCCAGCCAAACCTTTACAGTTAAATCTAGAATTTTAAATGGTATGCAAAATCAAAATATGCAAAATGCGTGCCTCCCTCCCCGGCAGTGCCAGAGACTGGATGACTGATTCAGATACACAGTGTGGTGGTTCTGGTCAGCAGTATAGGCAAAGTCCTGTCCAAAAGAAGAAACTGGTTGCTTCTAACAGCTCCTTTTGAATAAGAGTACCTATTTCCTCTTCATTGACCTGGAACTTCTAAAATGCTATGAATCTCCTCCAAAATCCACTGAATAATTGTCTCCTCTAATTTTAATACTTGTTATTTTATCAAAATCTCCTTTTATCAATATCCGTGAAACAAAAACTTTATGGGCAAACACAAAAATTCCTTTTAGTATTACAAATTAATATTTACTCACATGTCTGTTACATAAAAGAAATTTCATAAATACTGATCTTACTTTATGTTAACTATTTTTTTTGTGTGTGTGTGGGTACCGGGGGTCGACCTCAGGACCTCGCGCACCAGCAGGTACCCGTGCCGCTGAGCGATATCACCGGCCCTTTTTTCGTATGTGGGTTCCAGGAGTCGAACTCGGGCCCTCGCACTTGCCAGGCAGGCGCTTATGCCACTGAGCCATCTCACTGGCCCCCTTTGTTAACTATTTTTGTTTTAGACTTTGTGATATTTGCTTCTTAGAGAACCATGGGAAAATATTCTCCATCTTTCCTGTAGAAATCTCTAGTTTGGGTCAAAATTTTCTCCCCAAAGCCTATTAAAAATCCCGAGCCTAGAATCATCGTCTTTATGTTTAAATATGTTTACATCTTATCTTTTGCTTGAAAAGTTTACAAGGAGACATATGCTGAACATAACCCAAGGCTATAATACATTGTGTGAAAGCCAATGCGTTCAAAAGCCACAAAATCCAGCATAAACTTTTTCGGGGTCCTGAGGAATAGGTATCTTGGTAAGAGGCAGAATAGTAGCTTATTTTTCAACAGCAGGATACAAGAAGTTAAGTAGCACTCTAAAGGAAGACAAAAGATATATGACAAAAAAACTCATAAACTTCAGAAAGGTAGAAACCGAGAAACTGAACAATGTACAGCAGCTATTAAAAAAGCATCAGCTGGTGACATAAAGGGAAGGCCACCAGCCACACACAGTCTCTTCCAGAAGAATAGTAGTGTGGTAGCCAGAGTATGAATTAACCAGAGAAAAAGAATAGAGAAGAGGCTAATGTAGCTATTAAGAAGGTAACTAAAATCCAAAGGAAGATTTTTTTTTTTTGGTAAAGAAGATGGATCAAATGTTCTTAAATTGCTTTTAAAGTACATAATACAGCTCTGTATGAAGTGCAGTACATTTCCCCCTTAGTTTGCTCTCTCCCAGATTATTTTCCAGGTTTGTCCAGGTGTCTCTGATGCCAATAATAAGAATCTCTATGGATCTGTTGAGTGGGTTGTGGATAAGTGGGTGCCTCACAGCCAGGTAGAGACCAGCCTCTGACCTCAGGCTTGGAACATCCTGGGGAGGCTGGTCTGGTCTATGAAGTAGGCAGTGAGAGCTGGGACAGCCCCGGTGCAGCTCTCAGGCAGATCTGGTTCCTTTTACTGGGAAGCCCAGAGCGGGGAAAAGATATTTCGCTCATATTTCCTCCATCCATTTGCTAATACATTCTCTTGACATAAGTAGCCCCACTAAATTCCTCTTTCCTCATAACTAACTCTAAAATGACAGTTTAAGGATTATCTTTTCTGCTGCTTACCATGAAACATGGCTCCAAAGCAGTTTGTTGTAGATTTCTGAGCTTAACCACATAGCTCACAACTGAGTGGATAATCAATCATTCTATGACTAAATCCATCTGGAACAAATTTGAAGTGGCCATGTAGGTTTCTTTTAGGAAAAAAAAAAAAAAAAAAGAACAACAACAAAAAAACACCTGAAACCAGAGTTGATCTTTTCAAAGGTTCAGAAGGAAAAAAATGATAAAACTTAGCATGATGCCCCCCCCACAAGCATGCATGCTCTCCACATAAGGTTTTTCTATCTTGTATCTTGCCACCATTTTGCATTGCATATAATCTTCCAGAGAGGCCATCTATGAATGCACTGGAGGAGACTCTACTTCCCAGAGAATGAGATCACGATCTCTCCTAGCATAGAAAGGAATGAGGACATGGTATGGTCAGACTGTCACCATGACCTCATGCTGATCTTAAATTCCCAAACACCGGGGCTTAACTGGGACCAAAAGAGTTTATTTTCCACCCATTCTTTGCTGGATCACTTTTTGCCTTGCAGGCATTCAAAGCTAATTTAAGTATCAAGAGCCTTGGTTTTTAAGAATTCAATCTTTTCCCTCTTTAGACCACAAATCGTTAGTATAAATTTAGGACATGTTTATCCACAAAGTCCCCGAATCTGTAACATTTGTGCATTCATTTATTCAGCTTGTAGTCCTTTCTTCATAGATTTATGCATTGATGCATTCAGTTAATATGTGTTCAAGCTGTACTAAATGTTTAGACACATTGTCTCTCTTGCAGGGACTTTTCAGACTATCTGAAAAAGTAAACTCAGGCTTTTTTTTAATTCAATGATAGAAATAATTCAGCTCTATTCAAAAAATCTAATTGAGAACCTCCATTTTTATGTAATCAGTGGTAGGTGGTAGTTACCTAACAACTCTGAAGGAGCCAGAGGAAGGATTGTTTGCTGCAGCCAGTTAGCCAGTTAGGACTTTTGAGAGAGATTAGACAGTCATGAGGGATGAGCTGGGTGTGATTAAGCCTGAGAAGAGCAGGGTAGACTTTGGTGGGTGAACACCGTGGATATAGTATAAAGAGAGTATTGTGTCACTGTTTGCGGGGAGGGAATGGGAGGCCACTGTGTGTGCAGCAGAAAACAAGATTGGAAAAATTATTAGAAGACAGTTTAGGTAGGATCCTCAGTTCTTGGTTAAGCCACTTAGATTTAGTACTGTCATAGTTGTAGGATGTACAGAAAAATTAAGTATACACATATGGTTAAATGTCTTCAATCATCCTAATAGAACTGGGGAGAGGTAGATAAGGAGAAGGTATAGGTCAGTCTGATTTCTAAAAAAGTGAATGACTTTCTCAAGAAAGAATGGTCTCAACTTCAAGTACTTATATATAGTAGCAATGCTAATAAGAGGCCTAAACTAGAACAGCAACTATTGTCAGGGTCATAATAATTAGTTTAAAACTATTTCTGATAGACAAATTTATTATTTTTACATGCAAGTATTTCTCTTGAGTAAAACAATGATCTCAACAAGTTCAACTGCAAGTAAGGTAAATAGTTTATAATATTCTTTGACAATATATTTATTCATTGGTATTGTAAAGGTGAGCATCAATTACAAATTGATAAAATGGTGTGATTGCAGCTCGTATACCCCATGAAATAACCAATTAAGAGCTAAGTAAGCACTTAAATGATCTTCTGAACAATCAGCCTTTCTGCCTCATACCTACATTTATTAAACTAAGAATGTTCATTAGTTGTAATATATGGGTAGAGGACTATGGAGCAAGATTCCAACTACAGTAGTACCTTGGTTCACGAACTTAATTCGTTCCGCGATTCCAGAAAAGATGGCCATGTTTGTGTTTGTGTGGGAAAGATGGCCATGGTTGTGTTTGTCAGCAGGTGCAGAGTTCTCAAACAAAAACAAAATTGTGAACAAAAACCAAGTTGTTCACAAACAGAAGCATTCATGAACCGAGATACCACTGTATGTCTATTCATAGACAGTTAACAGTAATTACTCTTATTTTAACATTAAGACTATGACCCTTCCAAATGCAATGAACTCATCCTAAGCAGAGTCAGACCCTGGTTGTTACAATTTTACAATTATCAGAAATAATAGGGACAGGCAATTACATATTCACAGCCAATTTTCCCCCACAGTCCCCTACTATGCATTCTACAAATAAACACGAATAAGGAGTAATTTTGTTAAAGATAGAGGACAGCAATAAGTTCTCCTGATATGTCTAGAGGAAATACATCTTCCACTTAAAAATTATCTTCTTTAAAATAAAAGTTTTAAAGTAGTACAGAAAGAGGAAAAGTGGTTTGGGAGTACAGGTAAAGCTGGACTGCCAAGCTCATAAGCAAAAATTTAAGAACATAAGAATATATAGTTTATGAAATAACGCAAAGGAATTTCAGCTGTATTTACATCTCACTTCACTTGGTCTTAAGTCTGATTTTTTTCTTTAAAACTTACCCACAGCTAGTTTGCAAAGGTTAAAACACATGGGTCGTCTGTTTATTGACTTGTTTAAATTTTCATTCTGAAACAGTTCATAAACAATAGTCATGCTTGTACTTTTCCTTCTCAATGGAGTGAGAGTCTGCTGAAGACAATATATTAGTTATCTGGGTTTACTTTTTTATCCTCTACTGGATTTGGGAATAAGATGGGGTAATGTTGCTTTGTTACAGTTACGCAGATAGCACAAAACCACAGACTAGGTGTCCTGCTGCTAGATTCTTAAACATAATTAATAAAGTGTAAGATTATTCAACAAGCCTGAATTAACTACTGTGTATGTAGCACAGTAGGTACTGAGAATACAAAGGTAAAAGCTCTTGGGGCCTACTTTCAAATAGCTGACAGTCTATGAGGAAGCAGGCAATAATTACTATGGGGCTTTTTGAGTACCATTTCAGGGACTTCCTAGAGAAGGTGACACTAGACCTCAGTTTTAGGAAGTTGTGGGAATTAAAGTTTAGAGAACTGGGGAAAGGTGGGAAGGATAAAGAATGTTCCAGGCAGTAAGTAAAAGAAAAAAGGGAGCAAGAAGTTGTTTTGGGGCCGGGGATGTAGCTCAGCAGCACAGCGCCTGCCCGGCAAGTGTGCGGTCATGAGTTCAATTCCCAGCACCAAAAAAAAAAAAAAAAAAAAAGAAGTTGTTTTGTATGATTTCAGTGTACAGTGTGTGAAGGTAGACACAGTCCAATCATGAAGGGCCCTGCATGTCATGTTAAAAAATTTTGGGTTGTATCCTGAAAATGACGAGATGGGACACAAATAGCTTTCCTTTAGATAAAGTGAAAGATGCTCTGTATCAAATTGAAACTTGTGCAAATCCAAGTGAAGTCACCCTCTTTTCACACAAAAGAATCAAATGCACGAAACATGTCATTTACTTTTTAAATGTATTGCTAAATTATAAGTTAACTAAGTTGTATAATGTTATTGTAACATTAGGACTGATTTTATTTTCTTTTATAATAATGCTATGAAGGCAAATTAAGTATGGGTTTTGTCCTAAAAATAGTACAGTTCTAAGGATAAGTTTTTATGCAATGGAGAAAATATCTTAGCTCAAGGAAAAGCTCATGAAGTCAAATAAACCTCCAAAGTGCACTCAGCACCTACTGTATTGTTTCAGGCTACTTCTATGTTTCCTCTACACAGACTATAACTGTAAGTCTTAAAGGATTTTGCTCTTTCAGATCTGTTCTGTTTTACAGCTTGTGCTAAAATTTAGTTGAAATTACTTGATTTGAAAACAAAATTGAAATTCAGGCTTTGCAGAAACTACAAAAAAAATTCTACATGTTCATCTTACTTGGCAGACTATCCTCTAATCTTATAAAAATTCATTGTTGTTGCTTTAATGACAATTTAATTGTAAAGTACTATGAAAGGGTCAATATTATTTAAGTGTCTTGCCTCTTATAATATAACAATCCTAGAATTTGTACATCCAATCTAATAAAGAGCTCAATCACTACATTGTACTAGTGTTGAGGCTATAAAGTTACACAGGCCATTGATAGGTGATCAGCGTTATTCAGCTGGTGGTTTCCTCATGAAGAACGCCAGAATTCATTAGTAAGAGTAAAATTAGTCTAGGACCCTGAGCCAGATAAAGCGTCATATTCCTTAGTCCTTACTATGATTCCCATTAAACGTGAGGTGAAGGGCAGCCATCAAGAGCTTAATCAAGTCAGTTGGCTTTGCAGAAAGAGCAAGTTTGCTGCTACTTATCCTTCTTAACAAAGACAATTTGTGGGTGCAGCTGTACCAAAGACCAGTTGAACAAGTGGTGATCTCATGTTGATCAAAGGAACTGGGAAAAGAAACTTAATGAAAGTGGACATGAGCAGGACCTTTTAGGTGACTCTGGTAAGGTGGAAAAGTTTGAGGAAAGCTCATGGGCAGAGGCAGAATAAGTGGCAAGGGTGTCTTGCATATGAGAGTAGATAGCCTGGCGGATGTAGAAGGTCCTATAAGATATACTAGTGATTTGGAGCCCAAGGATAAAAACCATTTTGTATATAGACTGACCTGTAATGTTGAAGCTAATATTTAGACCAATCATACAGAACCATATGCATTTTACTAACATCTATGTGCAGTCACAGCCAGCTCTTGGAGCCCTCAGAGGCTGACAGCAATCCAGCCTCTTTCAAAAGGTGAAGATTGCAGGGGCACCCCTGCCAAGGTTTGGAGGGTTGCTCTTGGGATGCATAGCCCTGGGCCAGAGAAGAAGCACCCACAATCATTGCCCAAGAAACAGTACCCAGAGCCTGCAGACCAATAAAAAGCATTTCTCACACCACTGTGGATGTGGCAGCAGTCAGAGACTTCTCAGAAGAATGGTCTGAAGCAAAATTGAATGTTAAGTAGAAAAAAGAAGTCAGAAATTCAGGATGAAGACAGAGGATAGAAAACAATTGAAAAGGTGGGCCGGTGAGATGGCTCAGTGGCTTAAGCGCCTGCCCGGCAAACGCGAGGGCCCGAGTTCGACTCCCGGAACCCACATACGAAAAAGGGGCCGGTGATATCGCTCAGCGGCATGGGCGCCTGCTGGCGCGTGAGGTCCTGAGGTCGACCCCCCGGTACCCACAAAAAAAAAAAAAAAAAGAAAGAAAAGGCCAGTCTAGCTACCCACTGATTTGTCATACTGCTACCATGAGTCTAGTGCTTTTTCTTAGACCTTAGGTTATTTTGTTTTTCTCTGTTACACCCTTAATATGGGAATAAGAAACACATATGTGTTTATAATTTACCCAGAGCTATAATGAAATCATTTGGAAGGAGTCATTTGATATTCAAAAAACCAAAATTAACTTTACAATATGTCATACTTACTTTTTTCATATGCCATAGTTTTACTCTACTAAAAAGCAAAAGCTAGATTCCAACCAAACTCTCCTATGTTACATGACAGAACGGATGTTTCATTAAGTACAAATGATGTAGCTCATTTGAGAAATTAGGCATCCAGTGAATCCACTCCATTCAGGTTGAGTCTAACTCTGAGACTTGTCCTTAGAAAAAATGGCTAGGGCCCCTTGTCCTGCCTTTATAACACTTTATAACACTAGTAACATTATAACATTATAGCACATTATAACATTAGTAACACTTTAAAATATTTCATTTGTTCTCTAGCTCTGTGTGATCATTACATTAATAGCTTGAAAGATGGTGATTACAATGTCCTTGACATACAATATAATAAATAAAAATTGCTGCTGAAATTTGTACTTTTTCATAGCTAGAACTTGTTTACACAGTTATTTCTTGGAGTTACATGCAGGCTCTAGTTCATGCCATGTTTTTGAAGTAGTCTTTATTTTTTAATTTTTAAAAATTATCTTAGCATGGTTACAGTACCTAATGATTACATTCATCTTGGGGAGTTGGTATGTGAACATAACACATGTTAATTCTTTTTACTGCCCCTTGCTAACTACTAGTCTTTATAATCATTAACTCCATTGCCATGAAGGGGTCCTATAATCACAAACAGCCCTTTCCTATCACAAAACATGATGAAATGCAAAAGATGCCAAATTTGTTTTGTTTTGCCTGGTCATTTTTATTTGAATGTTTTCAATTTCCCTAATGAGACATAACTTTAAGAAAGGAAGGCCTATTTCATATCCATTCATCTAGAATATGTAAAAGAAGGGAAGGTCACACAATATTATGGCTTTCTTTCTGATTAGATTTCAGTCACAATGGACCATATTCAAGATATGACACTAAGCCAAGAAATGAAGATAAGATGTTGAATTATAGGCAAATTCATATGAAAATTATATTAGAAATCATAACTTTTGCAGCTTTCTTGTTTCTTTCTATCTGTATGCAATAGAATATCATCTTTATCTACCACCAACTTATTTTTCATGTAAGTACAATTTATTGACCACTTACTGTGGATTAGGTGCTATTTGGGGTGTATATTATTTTTCCTAGCCCTCACAATCACATTATGGAATAGGTATCATCCCTACTTGATAGATACAGCAGCAAGACTTGTAACAGTTAAATAAAATTCCTAGGACATATAACTAAAACATAATGTTGCTTAGATTTGAACAGAAACCTGTGTGACTCTAAAATCCATGATCTTATTCACACTTCTGTCTCAATCATATTTCTGTCATGAGCTGCATAAGAAAAAATAATTTATTCTGCAGTTCTCAGTCTTTTTAAAAAGATCAAGCCCTCCCTTACACTCTTAATTCTTGGTATAATAAGTTGTACGTAAACATTTATTCTTGTTGAAGCAATACTAGAAAGAAAGCTAGTTTAAGCACTACAGAAAGGTACAACCTCAAATAAAATAATTTAGAACTTAAAAATACTAGCAGTGGGAAAATAATCTGATTCCTCTATTTCTGAAAACCACAAAAAAGAGGTCTGTAATTGAAGGTCTCTGACAGAGATTTCCTTACACCTGTCTGGCAGCTTCACAGTCATTCACATTGACCACATATGTGCCTGAAGCCAAAGACTTTTAGTTAAAGATTTCCATAAACAAATTATTACACTTCTAGGGAAAAATAATCCTAGACTAATTTTTAAATTAACAATATGAATTGCTCAATTTTTCCATTTTCTTCCAAAATGAAAACTTTGGATATGATGGACTCTATGGATGTGCTGCATGTAGTAACCATAAAATATATAAGAGATCTAAGAACATAGAGGTTTTTCATCTGTGTTTATTCATGCCAAGAAATTCTCTTTCAGACTGGCTTAGTTTGGCATCTACCTTTAATACATCAACTGCATAACTGGCACAGGTCCATCTACCTTTGTACTCAACCGACATAGAAACCATGTATAGGGCATGCTTCCCCATGAGATTTTTTTCAGTTTACATTGCCAAACAGACATTTAGCTACTCTAAATTCCTAACAAGTATGTAACTTTAAAGGACAGTAGTGCATTTAAACACTAAAGAGAACTTTTATTCATTTCACTCAGCTGTGCAGAGCCATTTAATCCTGTCCAGCAAGATGAGCCCATTTTTAGACTCCTTTGATCCTACAAATGAGATGGAGGGAGAAGTTTGGTGAAATATGAAAAAGAATAGAAGAAATAGAGAGCCATGACCCTGACCTCAAGAAAGTAAGAGCATGTTATTCAGATCTCCCAGGATCTAGCCTTTTAAGTTAGAGAGGGGAGAAGAGATTAGAGCTAGAAAATGCACCCTTTCTGAAACAGCACTCAGCAATTCATCAAAGTAATCATTATTTCAAATTCTTAAAACCTTAAAGAATATATACTCCAAATTTCTCACCACCCTCTCCCCCACGGAAATGTAAGATAAAATACTCCAGGTTAATTTAAAAGTCCAAAGACTATTTTATGTGTTAACTTTCAGAAATCTTTAGGCTTGAAACACACATGGATCAGTGGTGGTTTTATTGAACAGTATTTTTGGCTTTCCTCTATTACTGTTAGGCATTTCTTCAACTAATATTCAAGAGTTATTTGAATGCTTGTTTCACAACAATGAAAGTTTTAACACAGAAGGAAATTAAATTTATCAGCTAATTAAAGTTAAGCATGTGTGATAATTCATGAGTAACTTGGAGAAAATGGTAACTATAGTATGAATTTGGAACAAAACCAAGCCCAGTATCTCTTGGTTTAATGGTAATTTATGAAAGATTGGGGCACAATCTGATGGTTGCTCGCATTTAATACTTTTATCACTGAATAATATTTATCATAACATGATGAAGAGTGAAGAGTTTTCCTCTCTGAAACTCCTTAATATAGGACCAGGAATAATAAGTAAAAGACTCCTTAACTGTTTTCCTGCCCAAGGAAGAGGGATAAACTAAGCAGCCACTTAAGATATTTCCTTGCTATATTTTATCATCAAGAAAGTTTTTCAGATGTTAGAAGACCAGTTATTAGAGTGTAAAGGTAACTTTACAATTAAACAAAATTGTGAAAAAAATAAAAAAGGGCCGGTGATAAAGCTCAGCAGCATAAGCGCCTGCCTGGTAAGCGCGAGGTCCTGAGTTCGACTCCTGGTACCCGCATTAAAAGAAAATTGTGTATGTTCACCATATATCAGATGAGAGAAGATACAGTGTAGATATTCAACTTTGCTGAATCCTCACAATTTTCTATATTAGGTTGGATACAGCATTTATTTTTCAATTTCTTAATTATCAATATTATCAAGCTTAGAGAAAAGCTAATTGTGCACTATAACACTCACTATCCAAACTTAACAACCATTAATTCCATTGTATTTTTTATGCAGTATCTTAACATCATTTTAAAATACAAATGACTAGCCAAATCTCCAACCCACTGCTGAGATCCACACTACACCAGTTACATATTTTCAGTGACAGGAAGCTCATTCATTCTTAAGATATTAAAACATCTAATGACCTTTTTTTCTCACATAGAACTAAAATCAATCTTCTGTGAATTTCTGCCCATTTATTTTGGTTCTACCCTCTGAAAATACATGGTCAAGATCTTTTCCTTGTTCCGTAAGCAGCCCTTCAAAACCCTAAAGTCGATTCTCATAGTTGATTATGACTATTGTAGAATAAACCGTGGCAAAGATGAGGATGACACAAGGAGAAAGGGAGTGGCTATTGGCCTTCTCATGCACTGGCATTTGTTCCCACAAATTTTGATATGCAATATTTTCACTTTCATTCAGTTTATAATATTCTCCAAGCTCAATTTTGTCATCTTCTTTAAACCATGAATTGCTTTGAAGTATGTACCTTCTTTTCCAAAACAAGGAGTTTTTTTTTTCTTCTAGTCTCATGGTTGTTGTCAGTACTCTTCTTGTTGTTTCTATCTTATTTCCATAAACTATATATTACAGTTCTTTGAAACTTTACACTTGCTTTAAGGCTACATATAGCTAATTTTTAATGTTCTCTCAATACTTAAAAAGCTTATGTATTCTGTACAATGTTTTTATCAATTAATTCAAAGTTTTTAATCATGTTATTCACATTTTCTCTTCATTTCTGAAAATGTATGCTTAGGCTTTCAGTTTCTGGGAGATATATGTTAAAATCTTACTATAATTGTGTGTTGTCTATTTTTCTTTTAATTATGTGCACTTTTGCTTTATTTATACTGAGACTATGTGATTAAATACATTTAAATTTAGAATTTCTATGTTTTCCTGGTGAACTAAAATTTTTGTTATTAAGTAGATACCATAGGTAGCTAGGTACTTGTATTTCTATTCTCTAATGATCTTTTCCCCCTTAAAGTACACTTTGACATTAAAATTGCAAAGCAAACTTTCTTTTGGTTAGTGTTTATATGGTGTATTTTCCATCTCTTTTCTTTTAATCTCTGTTTTATATTTAAATTATGTATCTTGAAACAAAATACTTGAGGGTTTTTTTTTTAAGCAATCTGACAATTTTAGGGTTTTTTAGTGAGAGCATTTAGTCCATTTATTTTGAACATAATTACCAATATGTTTAGGTGTAAAACTATTATTTCCACTGCTCTCTGCCTCCTGTTTCCCCCATATTTTAGCTTCCTTTTTTCTTGCCTTTTTTCTAAATCGATAGATTATTTTGTATGATTCCATTTTCTCCTGTATTATTAGCTTTGTAGTTTTATATTATTTTGTTATTCCTATAATCTTTTACTATTCCTAAGGATTACTTAAACAAGCATCCATGATTTATCAGAATCTAAAATAAATTAGAAGTTTTAACCCTTCATAGATAGTACAAAGACCTTAAAAAATATGTGAATTCCATTTACCTTCTTGACAATCTATATGCTTTTATTCTCATGTATTTTAATTCTAGATACTTTTAAAACCTCCAAAGCCTTACTATTATTGTTTTATATGGTTGGTATTCATTTAGATTTACCCACATATTTATCCTTTTCATGGCTTTTTATTGCCCTGGAATTTTGAATCAAAAAGAAAAAAAACTAATTTAATGCAAATTTGGTGAGTCCATTGACTCCCACCCTTCATCTAGAAAAACATCTAGGGAACATTGTGCAGAACTATCGTAAGATGTGATGACATGGGTAGGAAAATACACACAAAAAGTTAACATGCTCCAGAGGCAAGAAGTACAAAGATACACTTTATTGAAAAAGTTTTAGGCAATTATTGAGTTGGAGAAGCATTGCCAAGTTACACTCACCAAATTTAGTTTATGCCTCAATTTAGTGGGCACAAAAGCTGCTTATTGTTGAATGAACAAGTATAATGTAATTGGTTTCATATAATTAGGAGGTCACCAAGCCATGCTTGTTATAATTGGCATTGCCATAGCCAGGGGCTTTTGTGACCCCTAGTGATGATTTGCCTGAAAGAGTGAGCCAAGAATGTGTGTTCTTTGGGCTAAGGAGACTGACTAATCTGGCCGTAAGGCCTCAGGGAGGGAAGCCAAGAATCAAATCACAGTGCTTATGCAGGGCTTGGTAGACTCTGTCAAATTTAGTCAGTCTTCATTCAGTTCAAATCACAGCTTTGATTTGGGGCCGGAGACGTAGGGCATGGGGGAGGGAAGTAAGGTGAAGTAGGATATCAGGAAAACACAATTGAAGTGTCAATACACAGGCATCCCACTGTAAGGGGGAATCATAATTCCTCTAAAGGCCATGCACTTTGAAGCAGGTCTCCAGCCCATGCAGAATGAACCTAAGCCTTCTCACAGAGGACCTCTAATTCCTAGTTAGTGAGCCCCCTAAGCAAACACAGGTGGTACTCCTTGTTTCAAAATAGTCTTACTCCACAAAGTTGGAGATCAATAATTGGTTTTAGCATCTCAAATTCCAAGCTATAGTTTCTAAAACAAAAATCAAAAAATTTTAATGATAATTAAGTTTAAGAAGAAAGAGAAAAGTTTAGCTGAGCATAACATATTTACAAGTAATGCCAGAAGATATCCATTGACACTAAGCAACCAGTTTTCTGCTCTTTTCTTAAGGTTCTGAAAGCAACAGTCTTCCTTTGCTAATGTGTGAAAAAGCTGAAGAATGAGCATTGAAGTGTTTGTTTTCTTGCTCGTTCTTCTGTTTCAGCCTATTACTGATTGGTTCATTTGGTTTGTGTGTAGTACAGATGAGTCACAGATTGATCATTCACATGCACCAGTTGGTTTTCTTCCCATATGCATGAACAGTATGTCTAAGCTTGTACAGTCATCCCACAAACGGAAACTTTTATCCACCGAGGAAACTAGGTGAGCAAAGGCCCATTATCTACGCAAACTTATTATCATTTCTGGAAAAGCAACTCCAGGACATGTAGCTTGATTTTTCTGTATGTGAACACTGTATTTCAAGATTTTGATAAAGATTTCCAGGACATTTGATTCATCACTCTAAATTTAACAAAGAAAGTGAATATTGAGGCTGATATTTGTTGATTTTGGTGATATTTGTGTTTATGATTTAAAACACACTAAATTATTAATAATATGTTTTGCCAGAACTGATAAGAATCTAGAACTATGAATCTAATGCTGGCCATCAATAAAGACAGTTCTCTTCTGTTACTTAATATCAGTATTTATTTTCTCTACTAGAACTGCTTAGCTTGGGTGAATTCTAGCTGATAATTTCAGAAGGGTGAAAAGCTAACTAGAACTGGGCATTTGGCCCAGATAAATTTGATTCCAGTACTATGAAGGAAGCAGCAAGGGAACTAGAAGTCTTTGACAAAAATTGTTGATAATTGGCTAAGGACTTGACTATGGCCAAACATCTGCTATCCAGAAATTTTAGGACATAAGTCTTTCTGAAGACCTAAATTACAGAAGCAAAATAGAAACCTTGGGTTTGAATTTATGCTTTGTGTGAGTTTACATTTCAGTAACATTCATCTTCCTCATCTGTTAATGGTGGATGATATGATCACTATTCTACAGGGCTGTTATTAGAATTAAATCAGAGACTTTGTAAATCTCACTGCTTAATCAAATAATAGATTTTTCATATTGCTAAGCATGTATCTATTTTATACTAGTTAGTTTTAAAATTTTAACAAATCTGTATATGATGCTATATAAATTTATGCACATTCTTTTTAATAAGATTTCAAACAACATAATTTAATGATTACTCAGGTTATAATTATCAATAGCCATTATTAGATTAATCAGAAGTAAAACAATGAATGCCCTTAGCTCTTATTAAGATAGTTCCTACCTTCTCCAAATAACCATAAAATCTTCATCCAATGAGTCCTTTTTTTAAAAAAAGTATAATCGATACCATGGCCCTAGATCTCAAGGCAATGACAGAATCAAAATGATTTCAGTCCCCTTCCTCCTGTTTCAATACATTCCTTCACTAGTGTACAGTGGATTATGCAAAAGTAGTTCTGAATTATTTCTTAAGTCTACAGCAGCACAAATTAGAAAAGCCTAAATGATACTCAACAACATTCAAAATGCAGATAATTTTTGCTCACATAAACACACTGAAGTGACTATGTTGTGGTAAGTTATCAAATTATGGAAAGAACATTGCAGAGATTAAAATGTTGCATAAGAGAGAAAGCAGCATGAGTCAGGGGTTTGGGAAATATGAGTCAGACTGAAGGGAAGGAGCCAAACAGAGAGAATAAAGGCTTAAGCTGAGACTTAATGGATATCACCATCATGTAAACATTGTCACCTCCATTAGCTTTGAGAAAAAATCAGATACATGGTTCCATCAACTGAGGATCAGTGTGATAAAAAGGCTAGAAGTGAGAACTGAACAAAGATTATACTGGATTATTTAAAGCAACTAAGGTTGCCAAAGTCAGCAGGAGAGGAGCCTACAATAGTATAAATCACTAGGAGGGAGACCATGGGCACATTTTTAAAAAATGAAGGAATCACCAAATATTGCCATTAGCTATTCTTAATATATCAGAATGATGAAATGTGTTGTGATATTTTAGGAAGTAGATTCTATTATTTTGTTCTTCTGTAATGTTAACATTAGGCTATGACTGCATATACAGAGCTACTTGCTATGGTATTCAGTCCAAACCCTCTAATCCCACCCTTAAGGCTCCGAATTTTGCTCATGACTTAAGTGAGCATTTTATGAGCATTTTCTGCTAGACAGTGCATCAGGCTCCTCACACACAGCCCCTCTAGCTGTGCTAACTGCAGTTCTCTGCCGTTCTTCTCATGCAGAGCAGCTGGGTCTCATTAATGTTCCTAATGTGACCTGCCTTCTTAGAAACAGCCTTTGTTCCCTGCCAATCCATGAATCTCATGTTCTTCAAAATGCAGCTCAGAATCCACCTCCTCTGGTGAAGCTTCCGTTGCTCTTCACCTCTAGTCAGGCTGCTTCATCCTTCATAGACTCTGCACTTGCCTACTCAATTCCTTCACATTATTCCCACTTACTGACATCTTGATAACTTTGCTGTTTTTCTCAGATCTTGCCTGTTACCCTGCCTTATAAATTTTAGTTCTGTTGAGATGAAACACTGATCCTATTTTCCTTAAATTCTATGTACCGATTCTCAGCAAACAGTAATGACTCATTCATCCATTTATTGAACAAAAGCTTACTGAAAACCCACTACGCATCACGCACTATGCTAGGCACTAAAATCAGAAAAGTAAGACACAGATTTCATCCTCAAAGAGCTGAAGTCTAGGGCTCAGGGCATATGTTAATGGATTGCCTATAAAACCAAGGCACTTAACTGTCAATGATAAATTATAGATAATTAAAAAACAAAATTAAAAGTTATCCCCCCACATACCTGTGTCTCAGGAAAACCATGGCTGACCTGAATAATTTCCCTGGTAAATAAGGCGCTGCTTTGGCCCATGCAGACAGTTTCCCTTATAAATGTAGGAAACCAGTTTTGCTTGCAAACCATGGAGATGCCTGCAAAAGGAAGTGTTTCTTCTATACTGTTAGTAATTTTTGTATTGCATTGAACTTTCTGATATTTAAGACAAATAGAAATGTACAAAAGTAGAAAATATAAAGAGTTTACAAAGAGAAAAACAAAGAGTTTAACAATGTATAATGAACTTGATATGACTTTATATAGATGTGGAAACAAGAAATAACGGATCTCCAAGTATAATTTTCAAAATAAAATTATGCTATTTAAATAAACTAATAAATAGACATTATAATTGAAGACAGTTCAAAGTTCAGTCTATCAGTAGCCTTCAGCATTAGATGACCTGCTAAGGGAGAGGAGAGTAGAAGTATTCTAAACTGTAGCGAGAGAAGCCATAGATAGTAGTAGCTGCTTCCTAGTCACAGAGGTTACTTTTTTGACCATTTTGTAAACACAAGTAAGTAGAAAGTGTGATTGCCAGTCAATACTAGGTGATACAGATCCTGTTGCAGCTTTGTTTGGCTTTTTTTGATAAAGAAAAGAAAAGAATATAGTGCCAGTGAAGATAATCATATTTTGGTTTCTTGTTTGTTTTTATTAATTACCTTAACTTACCAAGTATTTTTATTATATGCTCCCTCTCAGAAGCTAAATATACCTGATTCTTAAGCAGGAGTAGCTCAGGTTTGCATGTTTAAAACCTATTGAATGATACATTGATTCCACTGGACATGTTAGACTATTTATCAAAGAGATTTAGAAAATGAACAATGAGGAAATAGCAAGGAAACTGTAGGACATCAGGAATGTGATGGGTTGGAGGCAATTTGCAAAGACAGTCTCAGAAAGAAAAACTTCAGTCACTGGTGAGGCCTCCCTTAGAAAATGCAGCAGCCTGCCCAAGTCCTTGATCTTCTGCCAGCATATACTACTTGCTACATCTGAATTTAACATTGCCATATCTCTCAGGGCTATTATCACTGCAAATGCTGGCAAATGTTCTTGACATAAAACAATAGGAATTCTGCTGTCATTTCTGCATTAGCGAGTCATAAAGCTCCGAAGAAACCCCAGTAGAAAGGTTTTTATCAAGTGCCTAAGAAAAAATAATAAAAGACACAAAAAGTAACAGATAATTTCACAGCAAGATTGTTGCACCGTGGCATCGTACCTAAAAAGGACAGTTTATAATCACATGCAAGTGACAATAACAGAAATAGTACTAATGAATTTCAAAACAAAACACAAAGTAAACCAAAAACACTTAGCAAACCTTTAAAACCAGGTTCAAAGAAATATGTAAGTAGATTCTGTAATAAGTTATTATCTGATGAACAGTCATACATCACTAAAGTACTTGTCATCTCCTCTCCCTCTTTCTTGTGGAAAGAATCTCTCTTATCATTTCCACACCCAGCTAAGTGAAGCTGTTCTCTGAGGACAACCTTCTTACAACATGAACTTCCTTATGACATTGTATAATGTAAGTGCAACAATTCTCTGTGAAAATACAGAAAAATAAAAGGCAAAATAACACCAAGATCTACTGTCTGGGTTTCTTAAAGATAAGGCAGGAACTGGGTAAATTGCTAATGGCTCTTTTTTCTTTTTTAATTGACTCTTGGACCACCATTTCTTCCAAACCACTGCCCTGGGTTTACCACAGTGATAATCTAAGACCCCTTAAGTCTATCTTGGTTCTCATGGAAAATTTGTCGTACAGGAATTACATGTTTTATGGTATTTTTAATAAAGTTTAGATTCTTCAGTTGTTAGAGAATGCCAATATGGTATAATACTTTTATTTGTTCTATTTAATTTAATGATATGAGAGATTTTAGTGAATACTGATGTGGATAAGGCAAATTTGATTTTGACTTATAAATGTCTAAAATATGAATGTACACACACAAATACGTATCACATTTCTATCCCAAACAAAGAAATTCTCTAAACTAGCTTTTTATGTTATGACTGAGCATTATTTACTTTTCTAGAACTGTAACCTGCCTAATTCGTAGGACGCAGAAGTAAAATCTTTGGGAAAATATGTATTTTAAACTATACCAGCCTATCTCTCCTAAAGGAATCAAATTGAGTCCTTTGCATTTTGGAATTTTCAATGAAAGACTTATACATACGTATTATCCTCTCATTTGCAAAAAAAGACAGCAACATGAAATGTGTGATATTAAAGTTTGATTATACTCAGTTACTGGGCAGATCTTTAAAATTTTGTCAATAGAAATGATCTCAAATTCAATATGCTGGGTGAAAAAAGCAGATTTCATACACCTATTTTAATTTTAAAACACATGAAACAGTATCCTATCCCACTATATGCAGCCATCTAATCTCTGTATAATAAAAAAATAAAACCATCTTGGGGAAGAAGCCATGCCGACCAGGAGAATGGTGTGTGGTGGGTAAGGGGATGTGGATGGAGTGAGGTATCAGCTATGTCTGAAATGTTTATTTCTTAACCAAACAAAGGGAGCTTCGACAAGCATGGCAAAATGTTAGCATCCAAAAATCTGATAAACACTGTTATTAATGAAATTACTTTGTGAACACATGAAATGACTTATAATTTGAAATATTTCCAATATAACAATATTATAATGCTTTAAGAATAAAGTTAAAATACAGTTTAAGAAAAGCATATTGGCAAAATTGAGGAAATATTGACATCTTTAGTCAACTATAATTCTTTCTGCATTGTGTGCTTTGACAGATATCGATGAGTGCACTGCAGGGACGCACAACTGCAGAGCGGACCAAATGTGCATCAATTTACGGGGCTCCTTCACATGTCAGTGCCTTCCAGGGTATCAGAAGCGGGGAGAGCAGTGTGTAGGTAAGTGCCATGGTGCAGTAAGCCAAGTCCTGTCTTCAGCATGTTCAGACTTTCAAACAGAGCACTCAAGATTATTTGGAGAATGATAGCTAACAACTGCTTCTTCTTCCATTGATTATCAATCTGTTTTCCAACAAACAAGAAGAGCTAACCTTAAAGGTTAAATCTATCCTAAAAATCAAAGTGTTGTAGACTAACAAAAGCAGAAATTTGGGGTATAAATAGAACCATGAAAGTAACCAAGAAAATAAATTTAAATTAGAGGGCGTAGCACTACCACACTGGTGACATGGGCTTCATTCACTGTCATATAGCATCACACAGCATGTGAGGCAAATGGTGAGTTTCAAGTACCAGCTCTACCCCTAGGTCATTTAGAGGTCTTATGCAATTTACTTAAATTCTCTGTCTCACCTTGTTCACTTGTCCTGTGGAGACAACATCAGTCCCACCTCAACAGCTCACATATGGAAGTGTCAAGAACAGGCCTGGCCCTGAGCCATACAACTGTGTGCTATTATCATGCAGTGAGTTGGCAGAGTCTGAAGGCTCTTATGTTACAAACCTGTGCTGGGTGCTAGAAGTGCAAAGCAAAGAACATTACCTGCCTCACTCAAGGGTCTGAAAATGTCAGCTCCCTGAGGACAGGGGCCAGTCAGCCTGTGTCACTGCTTACGCTCTCTAGTCCACAAGAGTGCCCACCATGTGATGGATATTGTACGCATGCATTGTGAATGAATGGAGAGAAGCAGTATGAGGAGGCCAAGTGGCAAGTAGTGAAGTGGAACAAAACACTGTGGCTCAATCAGGAGACCCTGCAGTGGGCATGGAACTGACTCTCTCTGTCCATTTATTTAGGTACCATCCCTAACCACAGACCAGTGAGAGGCTGCATTTTCTCTTAGGAACAGTAGGTGAGGACATGGAGACAGGCCTCTAGCATCAATTTTCACCAGAAAATGTGAGCTGTTGACATTAGGATGTCAACACCGAGTTCCTCATGGGCCCTGATCCAGTTCTGCCTGCCATGGGGCTGTGCCTAGATGTTGAGGTTGGTTCCCAGCCTCAGAGAAAGACCAGGGTTTGTAGTGACTGGAGCCATGATTTAGAAGAGTGTATAGAAAACTCCATAGATACCCAAGTTTTGTGTATTGTATAGTCAGGAGAGTAAACGGGGGGGGGCACTAAAAAGTACAGGAAAAAAAAAAAACTCATCCTGCTATAGAGTGAATCAATTTTGCCCTTTAGGAGAAAATAGGAAGAGACCTTCTTAAACCCACATCCAATCACGTGTCTGCCCTGGTGTTCCCCTCACCCATGGAATCAAGTCCACATTCCTCAATAAAGCATAAAAGGTCATCCTCATTCTGATCTTTTTCCAGCTATTTCATGAGCACCCCTCTCCCCAAATGAAAACTATACTCCCGTTCTGTCCCACTAATTATACATATATAGTATCACACTTCAGTGCCTGTATACAAGCTCTTTCCAGCACAAAGAACATTCCCTCCTAGGAAACTTCTCGCCCACTAGCAGATCCTAGCTCAATGTCACCTCCTCTGGGAAGTCTTCCATGATCTACTCAAATATTATTAGTCACTCCTTCCTTGTAAAATTATGATGAAGTATCTTTTTTGTAAATTTCCAATCCAATATAGACCAGTATCTCTGTAAAGTATAACAAAAATATGTGATGATGTCAAACTGCTATTTGTAAACATATATGCTCCTGTATTTATTTGTTGTAGATTGGTCCGAACAGTCCATGGTGCAGCAGCAGTCAGCAGGCCACACACTGAGCAGCATCGTATTTCCTCTGTCCCTCATACCCCTTTCTATTTTCTATCTTATCATTCCATGGAGTAATTTTTTTCCTGCCTGTCTTCCATACTTCCCCATAGATGGATGGGGATATACATGTATTTATTATCACAACCTGCAATGCCAAACACAGTGCTAGCAAACAATGGTTTGGTGAATGTTTATTGTATGCAAATGAGACTGCATGAGACACCTGTCTACATACATCATTTATTCATCGAATATTTATTGAAGGCTGACTATGTGCCAGGCACTGTTCTAGGTATAGGACTATAGTAGTGAACAAAAAGATTATATAAATTAATAGCTCTCATAGGGTTATAAGAAAGTACAATTTATACAATTTAGCTGTCAATACTGGCACCTAGCTATAATATGCAATACTAAGAAGTACTATGCTAAAATTACTCTTAATTAGCATTATTTCCATTCATTCAAATAATGTTCATTGAGCACCCACTATGCCAGCCCTTGTTTCAACTACTGAGCATTCAGCAGTGATCAAACAAGAATCTCTCAGCTTCTCCCTCAAGGAGAGAAGATAGGTCTTATTTACCATGTATTATGGTGAGAGAGACAAGATAAGAAGCAAATATAATAAATGCATAACACAATGTCAAGTAATGTCAAGGGCTACAAGGAATCTAAAGCAGGATGAGGAAAAATTTTGATAGAGCAGAATGGGCCAGTGATATGGCTGAGTGGCATAAGCGCCTACCTGGCAAGTGCGAGGTCCTGATTCCGACTTCTGGTACCCACATAAAGGAAAAAAAGGGCTGGTGATATCGCTCAGCGGCACAAGCGCCTGCTTGCAAAGCATGAGGTCCTGAGTTCGACTCCCAGTACCCACATAAAGAAAAAACAAAAAAGAGGAGAATAAATTATGTGGTAGAGATGTTCTTCCCAAGGAGGACTGGAAACCTGAACAAAGGGCCAAAGCCATGTTAATATCTTTATTTATGTCAATATGTGAATTAAATAAAAAATATGTTCTACCTTATTAATAAGCCCCATGTATTTTCACTTGCTATGTTCTAGGAATTTAGCCTACATTATATCATGTAATCCCTCTAACAACTCTATGGTATTGTTGCATTATTACTTCTGGAAGAAGAAATGGAAGTTTGGACAGTTAAGACCAAGCTAGTAATTGCCAGAAGAAAGAGTCAAACTCAGGTTACCCTGAGGCCATGCAAGCACACTGCATCTCACTGGAAGAACCACACAACCCAGTATAGTCTTATTTCTTTTTGTTTTACTTGAAGGCAGTATCACCATATAGTGTTACATTGTAGACGCATACTTGTTATTTTAAATTACCTGTACCATGTTAGAGTTGTTACAAAGTGTACAGTTGTGAATTAATGACATTTTATTATGCTTGTAAGATGTTAGTACTACTCTACAAGTTCTTGGTTGAGCATTTTATGGTTGGAAATATTTATCTAAGAAAGACACACAGGCTGGAACACTTCAGTGTCAGAAGGCTACTATCAAGAGGTCACTTGTTTAGCATCCTTTCCTTCCACAGCGTTCTTTCCTTTGACTTCCTAAGATACACATGGCAAGCCTTACATCTTGCAAAACACTGAGATACTGAATGTTTCAAGGACTTAGAGTTGCCAGCTGAATACAGCCCACAACTTTATTCTCTTAGAGTGTACCTCATCTCTCCATTCTTTGTTCCATTCTTTGTTCTTTTCTATTGGTGTCATTTTTAAATAAGCATTGATCTCCCCATATGATATTCTCATATGTATGGGAAACAGTCTTACTTTTCTCTCTTTAAGTCTCAGCCCACTCAAGTGGGTTTATTTACCACTGAATGTGCTTTGCAATCAATCTTTGTTCTTAACATCTTAACAGAATGTTGGCCATGGTATATTTTAAACATATATACCCTAATCTTAGAGAGAGAGAGAGAGAGAGAGAGAGAGAGAGAGAGAGAGAGAGAAACAGCCAGAGACAGAGGAATGAACGAGAGCATGAATTATTTTTTAAATGATGTCTTCCCTAGATAGATTTTCTACATAGCCTCTGCTGAGAACTTGCTGAGTCAGTAATATGGTTCTCTGTTTGTGCGCCTGATCCTCTAGACATAGATGAGTGTGCTGTGCCTCCGTATTGCCAACAAAGATGTGTGAACACACCAGGCTCATTTTATTGCCAGTGCAGCCCCGGGTTTCAGTTGGCGGCAAACAACTACACCTGCGTGGGTAAGCTTTTGGGAACTGCCATCCTGACTGATTTCTTTCTACGAGGAAAGATACCCCTATGTCAATGTGCAATATTTCCAGTTTTCTATGTTCCTGAGAATTGGTTTCCACCAGCTTCCCTTAAGCGATTGTAAAGCTGAAGAGACAGTAACTACTCAGTTTCTCAAAACACATCAAGATGTGAATGGAAAACTTTTTAAACCTTGGTTTCACTTCTCTGTGGGTGTATAAAAAATTTTTTTAAACTATAGATCAATTGATATACACACACTAATTAGTCAACAGTGTATGATATAAATGCTGAAGGTGCCAAGGAGGTTACTAGGAGTTCAAGTACATAAACTTTCCATTGAAAGCACATCTGATTTTTACATGCTGCTTCTCCCCTCTCAGAATGTAATGTCACGGCACACAATTATAAGATTGGCATGAGATGGAAAGAATCTAGTGCAGGAAAAATGCCTTTTCACAATATTTTCAGTGCCTTAGAGCATTGCAAAACTCTGTATGGGTCTCAAAGGCTTATGTTATAATTGTAATGGAATTTAACAAAAACCATTTAAAAAGTAATAAATAGCACATATAAATCTTCACCACAGCATGCTGAGAGACCATATCAGTGTGAGTGTCATATAACAATTATTTATAGACTTGGCATTTTGAAGCTGAACAACAAAAGAAAATAGATACTGGAATGTATATTTATTAGAAGCATTAAATTCTTTTGGGAAGATTTATCAAACATCAAAATAACTGTCATTCCTTAAAAATATTCTGGTATTTCTACAAGAAGTATATGACAGACCTTTGAGATTGTTCCAACAAATATGAAACTGAATGGATGTTCTCCAATGAGCTTCTGCAGGGCAAAGAATTCAACGAGGGAATTATTTATCATCAAATGATATAGACCAAGGATATGTTTAATAATATATTATTTATTTATATTAATATATATAAAACCTTTCAGATATAAATGAATGTGATGCCAGCAACCAATGTGCTCAGCAGTGCTACAACATTCTTGGTTCATTCATCTGTCAGTGTAATCAAGGATATGAGTTGAGCAGTGACAGGCTCAACTGTGAAGGTAAACTATTTTCCAAATAATGTGTAATAAGATTCTATCCTTGTAACTAGTGTTACTTTGTCTGCTTCTGTACCTGTTGATGAAAGCAAAATTTTAACTCACTGAAATTCTGATCTACAGTCTAACTAATATAGTTATAACCTTGGCTTTTTAATATGTTACCAAAAGAAAAGAGAAAAAGCAAAATAACTGAAATATTTGATCCAGGCAGGGTCTAATCATTACAAATGGTGCTCTAGTGTCTTGTTTCTTGAATTGTGAGCTGATGACCAGTGATATTACCAGTTCCTGGGAGCCTCTATGAGATCCAGAATTTCATACCTCAACCAAGACTTCCTGAGTCAGAATATACTGTTTAATAAGAATGCTATGTGATTGATGTGCACATTTATGTTTGAGAAGAGCTGAGGGGATTGTCAAAAATATTACAATAAAAACCAAGATCCAGGCATGGTGGCACATACCTGTAATTGCAGCACTCAGAGGCTGAGGCAGGAGGATAGCTGAAAGATCGAGGTCAGCCTGGGCTACATAGTGAGTTCAAGTCCAGCCTGAACTACACAGCAAGACCCTGCCTCAAGAAAGAGAGAGAGAGAAAGAGAGAGAGATCTGATGATCTGGTCTCTATCTTTGTTACTGCACTGTGTGACTTGGGTACATTCCTTAAGCAGCCTGGGTTTCATATTCCATATTAATAAAAAGGGGCCATTCACCTGGCTGGGTAACCTTCAGAGCTGATTTCAGGAATACATTCCACCGGATTATTCAAAAGGCATAAGACATCATGAAGGGAATACCATCAACACTTGATATCCCTAACTGCCTCATGATCCCTTCAGGTTTGCTTGGAGCCACAAAGCTCATACCCCACCTAGAAGGCTTCATGTCATGCCAGTGTTCTCAACATCAGGAAGGGGTGGCCTGGGAGAGCTGCCTCTGCTATTTTGGAGCAGAGTCTAGGAACATACCTATTCAGAAATACAAAGTATTCTTCCCCTGAAGACCAGATCCTGCCAAAATATCACTTCTGGAAACTCTCAGGAATGGGATCTGGAGTTCAAACTCATATGAACTCAGCCACAGGGTCATCCAATTCCTGAGAAGACAAGCACGTATCTATATCCTGGGTGGGTGTTCAAAGCCTAAAGTGAAGAGTGTCAACCACAAGCCAGTTTGTTCAGCCTGCTCAACTAGTGTAGGTAAGTTCAGGCTTGGCCAAACTGTCGGCATTGATTCAGTAAAATTGATGGTAAGAAAACTCCTAGTGCTCTGAAGCCAGAGAGGGAAATAAACTATACTGTAAGAATTGACCCTTGAGTTTCTGATAATCCTGTATTTCTGTTTTAGAATTTACAATGTTTTTACTCTCGATAGCTCATCTAAAAATACATTACCAAAGCAGTGACATGAAATCTTTTGAACTTTGTGTCCTTGCTCTTCTCTGATTCAACAGACATTGATGAATGCAGAACCTCAAGCTACCTGTGTCAATACCAATGCGTCAATGAACCTGGGAAGTTCTCATGTATGTGCCCCCAGGGATACCAAGTAGTGAGAAGAACATGTCAAGGTAAGTGTGTTGTCTTCATAGCTGTGAAGTGTTCAGTTTTAACCAGGAAAAAAATGGAGGATGTTATAGCATTCTCTACTGTAGACATTCATTTTTCCCACACTAAATATACAATATGAACTCTTTCTCTCCTTATTTATAATGAATTAATGCACACCTCACAAAGAGGAGATTCAGTGTTAACCTTGACTTTGTTTGAAATTTAGTATGTTTTTTCTGAAAACATAGATAATTTTAATAAAATGCTAATATCACTACCAAATAGCCAATATAATCTCCGTGAGTTGACATCTGCTAATCATCTACCAGAAAAGATTCAATTATTAAAATGCTTCACCATGAGTTTGAGTTTATAGCCCAACTTAATAAGTTGGTTACACAGACCTCAACCAAGTTTCAATTCCCTAAAACACCAAGACTAAATTATGTAGTAAATTAAATGCTGAGGAAAATTATCCTGATGTATATTAAAATGTGATTTGAGAAAAACTACTAATCCCAAAATAATAGATAATGACCTTGGGCCCAATTTCAAAATAAACATTCATGTGACCTCCATACTTACACATAGGGAAAGGAGGCAGCTCCCTATAATAGTACCATTTCAGAGTCTCTCTGGAAGATCTGAAAATCCGCACTCTTGTCCTCCTACTTCCTATGCTTCATGTAGTTTTAAATTTCTTTAACATGAAAAAGACTAGCAGATACAGCCAAAAATGTAGATAATCTTGAAAAGGCTAGTGCAAACACTTAAATTTACACAAAATAGTGGAGCGAAAAAAATGACCAAACTTGAGAATGGAAAACTTACTTGAACCTAGCTGTACTGCCTTTGACCAATATAATCTTGAACAAATCATCAAACTTTGTAAGTCTTGACTTTCGTTTTTGAAAAAGAAAAATGTAGGAATGAAACAAAATGACATGTAAAAATCACTTGTAAGCTATAAAACCTGCACAATTCAGTTTTTTATGAAAATTAGCAATGTAAATGACTAATAGAAAATCCTCTCTACAGAACCTTGTTTAATTAGAATTGGAAAGAGTACATAATGACAGTAAAGACTGTTAAGAAAGGAAAAGATCAAGGAAAGGAGAAAACTGGGAATCTCAATCTATATCATACTTGTACAGGAAAATATTAGCTCAGAGGAACATCCATGACCTGGGATGTTGTAGTATGCAACTAGAGTCCAACCACTAGGTATGAGTATAATCAGAATGCCAGTCACTGCTCAGTGAACATCTTTATAACCCTTTGCAGATTACTAGAAACTCTGTAAATGTTAATTACGGGAAAACATTGCATTCCAGTGGATATACTTACTGAAGTCTAATTGAGACTTTTAACGTGAGTATTAAATGCAAGAAAATGTTAGCTAGGGGGATATTTTAACCAATTTCCCTAGTCTTCCAAATAAATATCCATGTGTTTCTGATCAGAACTGGATTTGATACTCAGCAAAAACAGAAGCAAATTAATGTACAGTTGGATCTTATTTGTCTGGTCTCTATGTCCAGAAACATTTATATCTGTTGTAATTAAAGGTAGAAAACCCACTGAAATTGCAAGCAGGGATTCATGAGTGTCGTTGTGTTGAAGATATGCAGCTTCAGAATATTTGTTTAAGCCAAAATATTTTTCATGGAGATTTACATTCTTTTAAAGTATAAAGCAATTGCTGTCCTCCACTAAAACCATCCCACCTGAGCCTCAGTCACAAAAACAATGTAAAATTGAAAGTTTTGGATTCTTACCCTAATGGCTTATTTTGAGTATGAAATAACTGTTCTCATCTCCACAGGCTTACAAAAATGAAAACAGTGTGTGTGTGTGTGTGTGTGTGTGTGTGTGTGTGTGTGTGTGTGTAGAGAATGTGAGAGAGAGAGAGAGAGAGAGAGAGAATGAATAAACATACATCCAGACACACAAAAAATGATCAAGCTATCAATTATGCTAGGTTCTAACTTATTGGAAATAATAAATGAAGTTATAATTTCAGCTTCCTTTTTGCCACTGTTGGACTCCATATGACAAAACAATCTTAGTTTCCCCATAATTAAGCAGCACCTTTATTTTTTAAGAAGGCGAAAAATATTGAAAGGGCAAGTCAATCATGATTTCTTCTAAGGAATCTAGGTTTTCTGTGTTCACCCATAGCCAGTCCAAGAAGATTCTTCTTGCAACTGACTCTTGGAAACTGCACAGCTTTTCCAGTCTCTTCCTGGATTCCAGATAACTGTAGCCATTTGGAAACTAAAACACATTTTTTTCTACAAATACAGGATATAATTATTCTTATTTAGAGTAACTTGGAGTGGAAAGATACCTGTCACTAGCTGTATGAACTTGAACTAGCTGCTTAATCCTTATTTGTTTTTCCTCAATATCAAATGGAGATAATATCTTCCTCACCTATATCCACATGGTTTGTGTGAGAAGCAATTTAGTTAATTTAATATTCTGAAAGGCAGGTTCTCCAGTGCATTAACACTTGGTGGCAAAAAGATTAAAGATGGGTACAGTAGCCCTTGCCCCCAAAGAGTTTCAAGCTAAAAGAAGGATTAAAACATGGAATTTAATTCATTCCACAATTCTGGAAAAGATGGCTGTGGTAATGTTCCTCACCTGATGCAGAGTTTGCAAACAAAGACAAATTTTTGTCAAACAGTTGTTTGCAAACCGAATTGTTTTACAAACTGAGGTACCCATTTCAATAATGCAAAGCAAAAAAGGAATAAAAGCCCTAAAAGAGAAACACCATGTATGAGACTTCAAAAGAGATCAAATCCCATCACTTAGCCCATGCCTAGCTTGCAGCAAGGATTCAGTAAATTACTTATGGAGTGAGTAAATTAATGAATAAATACATCCAATTCTGGGAAGTGCATGATTCAGAGAAGGCTTATATTGGATACAATATAAATCACTATTCAAATATAATGGGAGATAGACTTAGGTAGGGATGTGGATATTAATTTAATTGTTGCTGTTGTCATAATGTAATAACTCATTACTAAAACTGTTCTTTACAAAGTCATCTGAGAGCCAAATGTCATCTAATAGCTAAATCTAGAATCAGTCCTTGTCTAACCTGGCTGACCCACAACCCTCCTTCCTAAAACTCATGCCCCTCTGGATTCTTTGGCACTGCTTTTCCTAGTTTGCCTCACAGCACTATCTTTTCCATGAAGGCCTTAAATAGCTCTGCTCTAAATGGTGGAACACTCCATAGCTTCGCTTCTGCTCTGCCTCCTCTGGATAATGCAGTCCCCTCTCCAATCATTTACTGTCCCTCAAATAATGCTGCTTAATGAAACTACCTTTCTAGCCTTTTCTTCTCTCCTTTTCCACTGGGAAATGATAAATCTCCCCTCTTCATAGTTTTTGCTTGTTGTTTTCTCAGTCTGGAAAGCCATTCCCACCCTAGCCATGAAAATCTTACCTAATCACCACCCTACAAGACCAAGTTGATATACCTACCCCTTCCTTCAGACTTCCTTAATCCTCTGGACAGAATTAATTAATTCTACTTCAAACCCACCAGTGTACTCACCTATCTATTCTTTAATTCCATTTTACTTTATAAGTAGTTGCTCCCATATTTATATTCCCAACTAATCTTTTTTACTTTTATATAAGCAGAGTCAGTAGTTAGCATTTGGCTTTTAATTCAACGGATAAACAATTGATGCTTCATAAAATATGAAATAACACTTACTAATCTGTCCAGAAAATCTTAGATGTGTCTATCCTGAATTCAATGTAATTGAATTAGGTCCCACTTAGTCTTGTGTCTAAAAGCAGATTGAATACAATCCACATTCTCACACACATACTTGCAGACCAGAACCTGTCACCTACACAATTTTCTTAGATCTATAAACTCTTTAACCCTATATCTTTACAGATATAAATGAATGTGAGACCACCAATGAATGCCGAGAGGATGAAATATGTTGGAATTATCATGGTGGCTTCCGTTGTTACCCGCGAAATCCTTGTCAAGATCCCTACATTCTAACATCAGATAAGTAAGAAACATCAGAACTTTCGAAAGTGAGAATTGTCTTGTCTTCCCAAGCCAAACCAGTGAATACGGTTTTTGTCTATCTCTGCAGCCGATGTATTTGCCCAGTCTCAAATGCTATGTGCCGAGAACTGCCCCAGTCAATAGTCTACAGATACATGAGCATCAGATCTGACAGGTCTGTACCATCAGACATCTTCCAGATACTGGCCACAAATATGTATACCAACACCATCAATACTTTTCGGATTAAATCTGGAAATGAAAATGGAGAGTTCTACCTAAGAGTAAGTATCCTGCAGGCAGCATGCACTGTTGAGACTGGTGGAAGTTTATCATTGATGTGTAGCATTCAGATGAAAGGAAAGCTAAGATTTAAAAAGTTTTATGTATAAGGACTTCCATGTATATTATCACATTTAAACCTCCTGACAACACTGTCAGGTAGATATTACATTGATCTTTATGTTACTCAGCTTTTCGTCACTGTGACAAAATACCTGCCATAAAGGAGGAAAGACTTCTTTGGCTCATGGTTTCAGAGGTTTCAATCCATGGCCAGCTGGATCCATTGTTTCTGGCTCTGAAGTGAGGCAAAACACCATGGTGAAGAAGGCCCGGTGGAGCAGAGTTGCTCACTTCACAGCAGCTGGGAAGTAGAGTGAGAGAAGAGAAAAAATCCCAATAGGAAGGAAAAAATTCTGAATGCCAGATATAGTCTTCGAAGTCAACCTTCTATCAACTACTCCTTTCAACTAGACCCATCTTCTGTTTCCATCACCTCCCAATAATACCATCAAATTATGTTAGAGCACTCATGATCCTATCGCTTCCCCGAAATCCATTAACAATCAAACTCTCAACACAGCGAGTCTTTGGAAGGACATTTTGGATCCTACCATAACACTCTCCGTGTTTTACAGAAGCCAAAAGTAAGACTCAGAATAAGCAGCTTCCCTAAAGTTACTCAAATGAACAAGCTGCGGCCCCTAGTAGTATTGTATGTGACTACAAAAACACAAGCCTACAAACACAAACACACACACACACACCAAATGGGTACCAAAAATCAGTGATATTTAATTATACACAGAAAAAAAATATTTCTGGAGATCTTTTAAAACATCACAAATTCCTTATTGCTACATCTGCAAGACAGTTTACATTCACACCAAAACTAAAATCTGTCAGTCTCTGAGAAGTGACCCACATCCACACACAGCATGTGTCAGCAGTTGTACCATTTATACAAACTTCAGGGCAGACAGTGTGGGCTCACCTGCGTCATTTCCTACACTTTCAGTGCCTTTGAATTCTCTTCTGAATTCTGCCGTCTCTCTCTTCACAACATCTCCTGGGTTATCTTCACTTCCCATGCTCCAGCCTCTCCTCCTCTGACCGATTCTCTCACCTCCTGATCTCTCCACAGTATCCAAGCTGATCTCCTGGACTCCAGAGCTTCAGCCTCCCAATCTCCCCTGTAAAATTTCAGCAAGTTCATTTTAGGATAAAATTCTGACACATTTTAAATATGGCTCACAACTTCATGTGAAAATGACGGCATCCCACCAAGCTGTTTGCAGGGTTACAGTAACCGTTTCATGCTAAGGATGTTATTCATCCAGTTATAATTTTCTCAAAACTCCTTTGGTCACTTTTCACTTTTAATAAAATTAAAGTCAATATTTCATTTCCAGAATATGAAAGTAAATTGAGAAATTCATCCTTGTGGTAAAGTTTACAGATTTTTAATGTTTACATGTTTATACTGTTCTTCAATAGATTAACTTCCCTTCTAGCTCAAGAGTAATGTGATTCCAGTAAATTTAAAATGACTAATTTCTCTGACCAACATCTGAAGTGAAAAACTCAATCTACAATACAATCTATTACTATTATTTTTTCTAATAGGAAAGAATAAACTTCTTTAACAATTGGTGTTTTAATTTTAAGATATACTAGGTATTGTAAGAAGTTACCTGTAAATGAGTTTCACACAGTTCAGATAATACCAATTAAGTAATTCTAGCCCAAACAGGTAACATTAACAGTAATCCCTTGATAACATAATAGGTTCACCTCAAAATGTCTCTAAAGTAACTTTCCATTTTGAACTCTTAACTATAATTTAAGAAAATAAAATTTCCTATCAGAATCAACAAACAGCTAAATGAAGTTTCAACATGTTTTTTCTTTGCAGTGGTACTTTGAAAGTTATTTTTTATTCATATCTGCATTCATTGATTTTTTGGGGCAGTACCGAGGATTGAACCCAAGGTGTTTCACTCAGCTACATCTCCAAACCTTTTTTATTTTTTATTTTAAGACAGGGTCTCACTGATTTGCAAATTGCCCAGGCTGGGTTTGAACTTGTGATCCCACTGCCTCAGCCTCCCAAAGTGCTAAGTTTACAGACATGTGTCACCATGCCTGACTTGGCTTGATTTTTGGAATGTAGCTACTCATCATCTTTTTCTCAAATGAAATCCTTTTTCTCATGAACGATAAAAAACATTGCCAATTTTATAACTCCAGAGTTAATTAATTCCAAATTATTTGAAATAAAAGTTACTTAAAAATAATTCAAGATTTCTTATCACATAATTTAAAAAGCACTTGGATCAAATTCTACAAAATTTCTCCACTAAAATTCCACTTACACACAGGGCATTTAATGTATAAAATTAACTATGCTTTAATTAAGTATGTACTATGTTCTCTGCTTCATGGTGGGTACTGTGAGGAATTAAAAAGGCATGTAAAGCATATTCCTGATTTCAAAGAGCTTTAAATATCACCATGCAGCAAAAGTTAGCACCTATGAAAAAGAAAGGGTCAATTGTGTTCTTAAATCCATAATCCAAAGACATAAAAAATTAATAGATACCGGAGAATTCTTGATAATCATGGGAGTTGACCTGATCCTTGAAAGAGTATGTAGTAGTATATAGAATTTTATTTAAATTCCTTTTGGAAGAATACTGAGAAAATCCTCCCTAGAAAGAGGGATATACTGTAAAGAAATAGTACATGAAATTGAAGGCAGAGTATCACAACCCCCCCCAAGCCTTAGTTTTCTTCATAACCCTATCACCACCTGATGTATTATTCATCTGACTATGTCATTATGAGAACAGAGACCTTGCCTATCAGTTCACTTTTCTATTGTTAGCATACAGAATGGCCCCTGGCATATAGCAGGATGCTCTAAAAATTATTTTTAGAGGAATTAATACAGTAAACACTTTCAAGGTGTTACTGTTACTTACAACTACTGCTTACAAGAGGCAACCTTCCCTATACACAGGCACAACAGTGAATAAAATCAAGCCAATTCCTGCCCCATTAGAGCTTATTGTCAAGACACTGAACACGTGCTCAGAAAGATGTAGAACACTGCAACAGAGTTGCAAATTACACACACACACACACACACACACACACGCACACTGTATTAGTGTAAATAGTATAAAGCGAGTATCCCTAACCATGAAAGCAGTGGTCTAGGAGCCTCTGGAAGAAGTGGATTTAAGTTCAAACATGAATTCAAGAAGAGAAAATGAACGGAATATGAAGACTTATCGGTCTGGAAATTCAAGCACTCAGGCAGAATGCCTGAGAGAAGCTGGATGAGATGAACAGGGACTAGCTCACACAAAGCCTGATAGAACATTTTAAAGACTTCAAGTAGAGTAGCCTATATTGGATTTTCATGTTAAAATGATTCCTGCCTATACTACAGAGCATGAATTGGACTGGGGCAAGACTGGAAATAGTGCAGTTAGAAATTCAAGACATAGGAAATTACGGGGTAGCAGTGGATTTTTTTAAAAGACAGATTTACACAGATATTGGAAGGTGTGGTTGAAAAGGCAGGTAAGTGGATGCCCAAGTCTAAATGCCAAGGGATAGGGACTTGGATTTAAATTTAGCAATCACTACAACGAGAGGACATTAAACGAAGAGAGAGAATGCAGATGTGGTAAGGCTGGAATTCTGGGAGAGGATGAAATGAAAGAAGTGAAACCAAGAACTACATAACTTTGTGACTCACTTGCTATTGGGAATTTAGAGGATAAAGAGAAATCAAAGATTACATCCTCCTTTTTTCTGTCTTGAACAATGGTAAATGGTAGTACCATTTACTGAGAGAAGAAAAAGGAGCCAGTGTAGAGGGGAAGATGAGGAATTCATTTTGGATAGATTATGTCCTGGTACCCATGAGACATCTATGTAGAGATAAGTCAAGAGTTGAATATGTAGATTTGAGGTACAGACTTTCAAGTCACTGGCAACCATGATAACTGAAGCCATGGCAATGGTAAGGATCACTCAGGGAAGAGAAGAGGGCCTGGAATAAGGAAGGGATGAATTATGAAGTGTTCCTTCTGTAAACTGAGTAGGACACTATTAGAATTGTTCACTACCTTAGCCCACAGTTCCCTGGCCGCCTCATCTCCCATGACCTTCAGCATCATGGCCTCTGCCATCAGCTACCATGGCCATGCCCAGACTTTGTTTTCATTCATACCAGTTTTGCATGATGAGAACCTTGACCGCTAGTGGCCCACTCAATACCTGGCCTTCATTCCTCTCTTTTATGCCCCCACTCCCGCTCTATGTGCTCTTCATCCTCAAAGTGACAGTCGTTCTCCATCCTCCTCTAATCTATCAAATGCCTGGTGGACACTTAAACTATCCTGTCACCAACACTTCAATCTTCTGTCAGCATCCTCAATCTTAACACCCAGTTTGTCAGCACAGATTGCTAATACTATAAAATCTTAGTCTCTGCTTTCATATAAATCCTTAGTATACTCTATAATCCTTACTTTTTCTAATTTCTTCCTTTCTGTTCTCGTTAGTCCCTGATCTCAAAAGTTCCCATATCCTTTAAGTCCTTATACTCTTCATTTTTACCTCCTACCCCTCCAAAACTATCAACACCAACATGTATGTATTACTTGTACCTCCCATCCCAACTCATACAAACTTACATCTCTTTGTCCTCCATGTGGCCCAAAGACCAGCTTTCACTTCTGCCAGTCAAGACCAACCCACTACCTATATTCCTAATCTCATCTCCTCTGGCACCTCATGCCACCAGATTCCCCTCTACCTCCCATGCAGTCAACATCTTTCTCCCTCTAGATTTTGTCCTGTCTCTCTTCTTCCTGGCCAGACTAGGTTCTTAAAATTCAGCCTGTAATCACACTCTGTTATTCCTTACTTCCAGATCACTTCTCTACCTTCTATTCCCATTACCTTACTAAAGCTGTTGTTGTGGGGGGACCACAGTGACATCCATACTGTTAAGTCCAGAGGGCACGTATCCATTCCAGGATCCTCACCCTCCTCTGCTTTGTTGGATACTCCCAGCCACCCATCTGTTACACACTTTATCAGCTCTTTATTCTCAGCTTACTCCTTGGTTTCACCTCTTCCATTTCTTCCTCTCCCAGAACTCCAGCCTTACCATATCTTCATTCTCTCTCTTCATTTAATGTCCTCTCATTGTAGTGATTGCTAAATCTTAATCCAAGTCCCTATCCCTTTGCATTTAGACTCACGCATCCACTTACCTGCCTTTCCAGCCACACCTTCCTCCACTTCCAGTATCTCTTCACATTCTTCACCAAAACTAAACTACCTCCAGCTCTTCTAAACATGGTACTTCATGGAATTTATGTTTATCCCTGGAAACTCTCCTTGGGCATTCAAAAGCCTCACTTCAATGTTTTAGGGTTTCTCCATTTTTCCCATGAATATACAACTTTATTCACATACCCTGTATATCCGTATATATCTTAAAATTTACTACATTCTACTGAAATTAACAGTTTACCTATATTTTTACCCACTACAATGTGAACAGACACACAATGTTATGAAAGTGAAAATGGACAACTCTGTTTACCAGTTCAAACATTATCAGATTCTCATCTCCTCCAGTCTCTATAAAAGCTGGAGCTACTTAATAAGAGGGTAGAGAAATGCTAACAGAGAAAGGGACTAGAAAAGAATAACTATTTCAAAACTAAGTCCTTGTAACTTGGAGCTAGTGATGATACATGGGCAAGGGCTAAGAGTAAAAAGGGTTCAAAGTAAGAAGACACTGCATAGCATCCTTTATTACCCTACTTCCTCTAATTTTTATAGGAGGTGTAATAACAAATAATAAAAACTCCCCCCCTTTTATTTTAGCAAACAAGTGCTGTAAGTGCAACGCTTGTGCTGGTGAAGTCACTCTCAGGACCAAGGGAATACGTCGTGGACCTGGAGATGCTGACAGTCAGCAGTATAGGGACCTTCCGCACAAGCTCGGTGTTAAAATTGACAATAATAGTGGGGCCATTTTCATTTTAGCCTTTTATAAGAGTCTGCCACAGGCATTTAAACCAGCCAAAGGATATTGTTACTTTAAAGCACTATTTTATTTATAGATATATCTAGTATATCTACATCTATATACTGTACACGCACCCATAATTCAAACAATTACACGATGGTATAAAGTGGGCATTTAATCTGTAAAGATTCAAACTTTGTCTTTATTACTATGTGTAAATTAGACATTAATCCACTAAACTGGTCTTCTTCAAGAGAGCTAAGCATACATAATCCGGTGAAACTTGGATTCTTTCCTGTAAAGATGGAACCAAGCAATGATGCTCTTCCATGGTGCTTAAGGAAACTGACGACAGCTCCACTGACAGTCTCCCAGGGAAGCAGCCATCATGACACTGGGAAGCATGCAAGGGCAAGGATGTTTTTTAACTGCTTTGTAAGAAAACGGAAAATGTCAATAAAGATATATTTCTTTAGAAAATGAGGAGCTACCATATTTATGTTCATCTTTATTTTCATGAGTCTAAAGGTGGTTTCTGTAGGTATTTTAAATTTTGTGAGGAATGTTAAAAGTGTTACTACACAATAAATAAAAGTTTCCAAAATGAACCAAATATCCCCCAGAAAAATATTCTATTGCGAAACCTTTGGGGAAGAAATAACAAAAAATAATTTTCTGAACCACTTTAGAGTTGACCTGAAGAAGTAAATTCAATAAATACAGTAACATCCTTGAAGTCAGAGTTTCTACAAGATGCAGAGAAAAGTGGGGAAAGGCTATTTCACTGGATAAGTTTAATTTCTAAATAAAATGGGAATTTTAATACTTCACTAATTTATAAGTAAAAGTTTTCATCTTTGTCCTTGATGCTCACAGAGGAAGAAAATTATGGTGGTTCTTATTTCTGGCATTCAGAGTGACAGTGAGCTAAAGCAAATCTCTCCATCCCAATTCTATGAAAACATTTTATGTCTTCTTATTTGTTTAAAATGTAATTGATTCACTTTAGTGTGCCATTTTTTTTAATAAAAATATTCTTTTTAAAAGATCACCCCATCTTTGGAGGTTTTTTAATGTAGCCAGTAACAGGTCATATAATTTTTATATCTGGGGAAAAATCAGTTATAGCTCCCAGGGCAAAAACAACTGGTTCCATAACCTTTTTATTCCAAAAAAAAAAAAAAACCCTCATACCTTTAAGCGGTCACTCTCCATTCTTCCTTGTCACAAGCTCCAGTGGAAACTACCACAGATCTACTTTAAGTCCTTATGGATTTATCTATTCTGGACATTTTGTATATAAAAGATCATATAATATTTATTATTTTGTGTCTAGCTGCTTTCACTTGCTACAATGTTTTCTAGGCGCATCCATGTTGTAGTATGTATCAGTACTTCATTTGTTTTTGCGACTGAATAATATTCCATTTTGTAGGTATACCACATTTTGTTTATCCATTCATCAGTTGGTGGACATCAGTTAATAGGTTGTTTCTGCTTATAATTCCTTTTATCTTGGGCGTCAAAAAGAAACTGATTGCTAGACCACTCATTCACTAATTTCACACCTAAATTCACCCACTTTTAGTTTCCTTTTTGACTAAAAAAATAGCAAGTAAACAAAGTTTTTTTTTTTTAATTATGGGAACAAAAAACTTGGAAAGAACTTTGAGATGCTAACACATGAGTTTCTTTATATGTACAACCATCCTCGGTAAATATGATAATCTTATGGTCTCTTTTAATAATTTGAAGTTCAAAATAAATATGATGATCAAAAACAAGCCAAATCAGTAAGAAATGCCCTGCTTTGTTTTCAAACTATACTACCTCCTACAATCTTCCTTACAAAATCATGATCTAAACCACCTTCCATAGATGAGAATTACAGGAATAATTTATTATCAGCCACTATTATCATAAATATGTATATATATTCAAACATATATATTCAAGTATATATTCAAACATATATTCAAATACTGAATATATATATTCAAACCCAGGGCCTCTCCAAGGTTAGGCAAACATCTTAACACTGAGCTAGATCCCCAGCCCTATTACCCTTTTTATCTTGGCAAACATTTATTGAGAAGTTCCTATGGTAATCCCTTCCAGCATCTAATGGTGTAATGTAGAAGAACCAGAACTCTAGCCTCTGTTCTGTGCTAATGAGCTGAGAGACCTTGGGCAAATCACTTAGATTCTCAATATAAAAACCTGGGATGTTGAAACAAAGTATTTGTTCAGCTTTAAAAAATATAGTTAATCCCTACCCCGAGGGATCCACTGAAAGAAGAGAGAGCTCTAGTTGCCAAATCTTTGTAAGCATCTGAGTATCTTTTGAATGCAGTGACAGTTGAAAAGCACTGGGCATTGGTGGAAGAAAAAAATTAATAGTTCCCACCCAAAAACATATCTTCACATTATTGGGGCTGAGGACATGAGAAATAATCCAATTCAGCTGTAATTATTTTTAAATTATAATTTGAAATCCAATATTTTAGTATTCATTGTTACTTTATGTTTCTGTTCCTTTCCATTGTTTCTAACTGAAATACAAGTACTCACACTAAACTAAAAGTCATTTACCTGGTTTCACCAGTGGAAAAAAGGCTAGTGGGTTCTCACACTCCAAAGAGATGCATATGTTTTTCTTCAGTGCACCTCAGGCATGAGGACTGACCTAGATGTTTCCACCACTTCACCATTTTCATGCCTAAGGTTTGGGCTGTGAAACTGCCCTGCTCTCTGAGTGGATGGAGTTATTTTCGTAACAGTGGTTAGAAAAGGCCTTTCAATGGTTAAGCCCTTTCAAAAGCAAGATCATTTCCCTGAGCTGCCATATTTCCCAAACATAAAATCTCTTCTGCTACACATCCATTTTTTAAATAATAAGATTCTAAAATTAGATACCATCTTGTCATACCCTCTTGTTTTAAAGATTTGTTGGAAGAGCACTGTGCATAGAATACTGATCATAAGACTTAGATTATAGCTCTTTTCATGGGAGCTTTACTCCAAATTTCAATAACATCAGACAATTCCTTTCCTTCCAAGCTTCTTCCTGTAAAGTGTCCACTCCACATTATGGGTCAGACTTGCCAGTTACATGACCAGATGTTATTGCTACTATCACATGTAATCAGTTAGAATAACATAGATACCAACCTGATACTGATTTACTCTTGTGAACTGTAGCTGATTTGTTCTATTTAACTCCAGAGAGGTAGAAATAAGTGTATTATACACAATACTCCTGAGCTCTACAAATTGAAATCCAAGGACCAGTCATGCAGATTTTACTAAACTTGAAAAGACAGCAATTTCCAAAAGAAAAAAAGGCCTATTACTAAAGATTACTAAAGATCCAAAAAGAAGCTTTCTAAATGGAATGGGTCAAACACTTCATTGGTCCAGGAGATGGACAAAAATGGCTTAGAGAGTCCTTCTTTCTTAAGGATTAGTGTAAGGAAAGGGGTAATGTAAAAAATACTGCCATTCCTTGACATTGCTTGATATTCCCTAAGTGATTATTAAAGGAGATAATATGTACAATAAACACCATCATGACTTCTCACTTCAGAAGCCTGGAGTAAGATATCACATTTAATTAACAACCCAGTTATCAATGGCCCTTTTAGTTCTTTCACAATATGTTTAAGTGAAAAAGGCAAAAAAAAGTAGTTTTTAAAAAATATGATAAAAATATAATTATTGGATGGCAGAAATCAGCTAGAAACTAACTCCCGCATCTAATAAATGTCATCATTTCTATCACTTTATAAGAGACATGTTTTAGTGAATCCAAATGATGGAATAGAAAGACTGTTCAGTTCCCCAAAACCACCTGAACACAGTCCAGTGGGATTATTATTATGGGGAAAGTTTCACAAATAAATTTTTTGCTGAATCTTGTTTCCATGACTTCAGGCATTGCTTCAGGTATTTTGAATAGCTATATATGCTTCTAACTTTCTAACTCTCCTTTTAAAATACAGAACAGCTGCAGGCCTGCTCTTATGCATAAGCAGCCCACAAAGGACAAAGCTCTCCATTAATATGTTGAATTATTTTTAACACACTTATGTTTCTATCCTGAGTCATCATCCCTGAAAGATGGCAAGTTTCCATCTTCCCAGCTGGGGGGAGCACCTGCAAAATACAAACCCAAACTGTGACACATCTGGTACCAGAAAAACCAATCTTGTTTCATCTGGCCTACAGACTAAAATATCAAGATCATTGGACAGAAACAAGGCAAAAAGTTAACTGTTTCTTATATGTAGTCAACACAGATGTCTAGTTAAGCTGTTTGTATTGTAAGCATATGTGTATGTTAACAGAGCACAGACCCCTTTAATAAGCCAGAGTTAGAATATAAATACAAGAGTATTTTAAAGACCTGAATGCAATAATTCAGCTTTTTTTTTTTTTTTTTGTGGGTACCGGGGGGGTCGACCTCAGGACCTCGCGCGCCAACAGGCACCCGTGCCACTGAGCGATATCACCGGCCCCTTTTTCGTATGTGGGATCCGGGAGTCGAACTCGGGCCCTCGCGCTTGCAAGGCAGGCGCTTATGCCACTGAGCCATCTCACCGGCCAATAATTCAGCTTTTTTAATCTTTCCATAGAAACTAAATTAGTTTCTGCAGATCTACATTATTTTTAAACAGATGCATATAACACAAATAAATGATTTTGTTGAGAATCTCCAAATTGCTTATTTCCCTTTAAAACTATGTTCCATGGTTATGTATTTGAATATTTAGATTATGTTTCTTTAAGTAGTAAATTATTTGTACATTGCTTAAACCAAGTGTTTTGCATTGCACTGCCCCCAAAGCAGACCCTGACACAGAATTGAGTTTAGGTACTTTAAGAGGTTATCTTGGGGAGCACTCTCGGGAAGTGGGGAAAGCAAGCCAGGAAAGGGAGAGATACCAAAAAATGAGTGAATTAATGATTGGGCCACCTCTGTGGGCAATTGGAGCTCGGATCCCTCAAGACCTCAGGGACCCTCTGAGAAATCCTGCAGAATCACCTCAGAATCAATTCCACAGAAGTCAAATAGGCTGGGGCATTACACACCAACTCCCATCCCTGTGGTAAGGTTGCCCACACACAGAGACATACACAAATACAACAGCCTGCAGGTGGGCAAGCTCTCTAATGCTGAAAAAGTTCTCAGGCAGGGGGAAGAAGGACAAAGCCTTGACACAGAACACTCAGCAGACCAGAAACTTCTGCCCCAGCCCCCAGTAAACCCTCATGGCCGAGGGAGCACAAGGTGGGACATCAACATCTGGAGAACTTGATGTCTCTGACAATTCAAGTTTGTGTTACTGGCTTGATACCCTAGTATTCCATAAACTTATTCCTCATTCTTTTACTATTTTGTCCTTCATTTTTTCCTTTTTCCCCCAGGGCCTCCTCCTCTATTACAATTTCTTCTCCTCCAAGTACCACTCAATTAGCAAATCAAGCCCCATCATACGCAAGACATATGGCACTAAATTAGATATACACAAACAATATGACCCCATGTGGTATCTTACAGTTAACACCAGAAACCTATCTGGTCTAGAGCTTATCCTAAGTCAAATTAGAGTACTGTTTAAAATGGGTTGCTCTTCAAAAGGTAAATTTTCTGGTAAGCTAAGGACCCTCCCTTACACCAGCCTTGGTAGAGACCTTAGCTATGAGTTCACATGGTCATACACTTCTGTAAAATTTGCGATAGTAATATATTCTAGTTGAATTGCAGGATTGCTCTTTCAGTCTCCCCCCATCATACTTGTCCTCATGTTACATGGCACTGGAGTAAGTCATAAGCATTTAGAGGATTCCAGCCTGGGGAACTGCAGTTAGGACAGTATTCAGTTTGAGTTTAGTAATATGTATTTAATAGTTAACAGTTACTTTTATGTGTGATCATTTTGAGCTCCTTTCTAGTGTAGACATACCTTCTAGAAATGTTCCTACCACCCTCTGTGTGGACCTTAACTGACAGCAGGCACAAAAGTTCAGAGACAGGAGTCCTATCACAGTGTAATGCCTTCCAGTATCTAGCACCAGATGTAAATAGTAGAGGATAAAACAAGTTTTGAAATATTCAGAGCCAGAAGTTAATCTGTGGAAAATCCTTCCATTCACCAGAGGTGTAAAATTATAAGCAAAAGATTTTGGTTTTCATCTTTGTTTGTTTTTATAATAGTGGGTTTCATTTTGGCATATTTGTACATGAATATAACATACTTTGATCATTTGTATGCCCATTACCCCTACTTTCTTCCCCACCCCAATCCTCTTCTTCTCTAATAGTCTCCCTTCTTACTTTATTATCTTTTTCTTTATTTTTGTTTTTAGATTCTACATATGGAAGGATATGTAATATTTGTTTTACTGGGTCTGCTTTATTTTGCTTAAAGTGATTTCCAGTTTCATCCATGTTCCTGTAAATGACAGAATTTTTTTCTTCTTTGTGACTGAATAATATTCCATTGTGTACATGCACCACATTTTCTTTGTCCTTTCAACTGTTGATGGACACCTAAGCTGTTTTCATAGCTTAGGTATTGTGAGTTGTGGTGCAATAAATATGGGTATGCAGGTATCTCTATAGTATGTGCTGACTTTAATTCTTCTAGGAATATACCAAGGAGTGGTATAACTAAATCAAATGGTAGCTTTTTTTTAATTTTTTGAGAAAACTCCATGTTGATTTCCATAGTGGCTGTATTAATTCATGAATCCACCAGCAGTGTAGAAGTGTTCCTTCCTCTACCCCTCTCCATCCTAGCCAGCATTTACTGTTTTTTATGCCCTTGATTACAGCCATTCCAACTGAGGTGAGATAGAATCTCAATGTAGTTTTTATTCACATATCCCTGATAGTTAAAGATGTTGCGACTTTTTCATATATTTATTGGCCATTTCTATTTCTTTTGAAATAAGCCAAAGTAAGGGCATGAAAGTGTCTTTTCTTTTTTTTTTTTTTTTTTTTTTTTTGTGGGTACCGGGGTCGACCTCAGGACCTCGCGCGCCAGCAGGCGCCCGTGTCGCTGAGCGATATCACCGGCCCCTTTTTTGTATGTGGGATCTGGGAGTCGAACTCAGGTCCTCGCGCTTGCCAGGCAGGCGCGTACACCGCTGAGCCATCTCACCGGCCCATGAAAGTGTCTTTTCTTTTTTTTTTTTTTTTTTTTTTTTTTTTTTGTGGGTACCGGGGGGACGACCTCAGGACCTCGCACACCAGCAGGCGCCCGTGCCACTGAGCGATATCACCGGCCCCTTTTTCGTATGTGGGTTCCGGGAGTCGAACTCGGGCCTTCGCGCTTGCAAGGCAGGCGCTTAAGCCGCTGAGCCGTCTCACCGGCCCAAGTGTCTTTTTAATTCATTTGCCAATTTATTGTTTGGGTTACTTGGGGTGGGATTTTGTTGTTGGTGGTGGTGTTTATATATTCTGGGTATTAATCCTATTGTAAGAGTAGCATGCAGATTTTCTCCCATTCTTTTCTTCACTCTACTGTTTCTTTGCTGTGCAGAAATTTTTAATTTGATTCAGTTCCAATTGCTGATTCTTTGTATTATTTGCTGTGCTATTGGAGTCCTATTCAGGAAATTTTTGTCTGAGCATATCACTTCAAGTGTTTCCCCTATGTTTTCTTCCAGCATTCAAATTTCCAGGTCTTCTACCAAGGTCTTTGATCCATTTTGTATTGGTTTTTGTACAAAATAAAAAGTAGGGATCTAGTTTCAATCTTATATATATATGGCTATCCAGTTTTCCCAGCATCATTTGTTAAAGAGGTTGTTCTCTAACGTATATTTTTGGGTTATTTGTCAAAAACTAGATGGCTGTAGTTTCATGCCTTTGTTTCTGTGACTTTTATTCTATTGTGTTTATCTAAGTGTCTACATTTTTGCCAGTATCATACTGTTTTTGTTACTATGGTTTTCTAGTATATTTTGAAGTTGGGTATTGTGATGCCTCTAGTTTAGAAGATCCTTAAAAACTCTACCAGAAAACTTTTAGAGCTGATAAATTCAGCAAAATGGCAGGCTACAAAATCATCATATAAAAATATCTTTTCTGGGCCGGTGAGATGGTTCAGCGGTGTAAGCGCCTGCCTGGCAAGGGCGAGGGCTCGAGTTCAACTCCCAGGAACCCACATACGAAAAAAGGGCCAGTGATATCGCTTAGCGGCACAGGCACCTGCTGGCATGCGAGGTCCTGAGGTCGACCCCTGGTACCCACAAAAAAAAAAAAAAATCTTTTCTATACACCAATAATAAACTTGCTGAGAAAGAAGTCATAAAAACAATTCCATTCACAATAGCTTCAAAGAATTACCTAGAAATGAGACGAAGTAAGGGCATGAAAGATCTTGTGAATGAAAATTACAGGCACTGTAGAGTAAAATTGAAGAAGACATTAGAAGATGGAATGACCTCCCATGATCACAGATTGGCAGAATTAATATTGTTAAAATGTTGCCAAAAATGATCCAATGCAGGGATGCAGGGATGGTTCAACATACGTAAATCAATAAATGTAATACAGCATATTAACAGAACCAAAGACAAAAATCACATGATCATCTCAATAGATGCAGAAAAAGCTTTTGACAAAGTCCAGCACCTTTTCATGATAAAAACCCTACAGAAAATTGGAATAGAGGGTCTTTATCTCAATCTGGTAAAAGCTATCTATGACAAACCAACAGCCAATATTATACTAAATGGCCAAAAACTGAAAGCCTTCCCTCTAAAATCAGGAACAAGACAAGGATGTCCACTGTCCCCACTCTTATTCAACATAGTTCTGGAAACTTTAGCCAGAGCGATTAGACAAGAGAAAGAAATAAAAGGAATAATGATTGGAAAGGAAGAAGTTAAATTATCATTATTTGCAGATGACATGATACTCTACACAGAAGACCCCAAAAACTCCACTAAAAAACTGCTAGATTTAATAACCAAATTCAGTAGTGTAGCTGGATACAAAGTCAATACTCAAAAGTCAATAGCCTTCCTGTACACAAATAACAAACTTACTGAAAGAGAAATTAGGGAAACAATACCTTTCACAATAACATCCAAAAAAATGAAATACCTAGGAATCAACCTCACGAAGGATGTAAAAGACCTCTATACTGAAAACTACAGTACTCTGAAAAAGGAGATTGAAGAGGATATCAGAAAATGGAAAGATATCCCTTGCTCCTGGATAGGAAGAACCAATATAGTGAAAATGGCCATACTTCCAAAATTGTTATACAGATTTAATGCAATTCCAATCAAAATTCCAACAGCATATCTCACAGAATTAGAGAAAACAATCCTAAAATTCATTTGGAATCAGAAGAGACCTAGAATAGCAAAGGCAATTCTGGGAAACAAAGGCAAGGCAGGGGGCATCACTATCCCCGACTTGAAATTATACTATAAAGCTACTGTGATAAAAACAGTGTGGTACTGGCAAAAAAACAGACCTGAAGATCAATGGAACAGATTAGAAGATGCTGAAACAACCCCAGACATACTAAGCCACCTTATCTTTGACAAAGGTGCCAAACACATTCGCTGGAAGAAAGATAGCCTCTTTAATAAATGGTGCTGGAAAAACTGGCTCTACACATGCCGAAGATTAAAACTAGATCCATATCTTTCACCATGCACTAAACTAAATTCAAAATGGATCAGAGATCTAAATATTAAAACAGAAACATTAAATCTGCTGGAAGGTAGGATAGGTAAAACCCTTGGAGACATTGGTGTAGGCAAAGACTTTATGAATAAAAACTCAACCGCACGGGAACTATCCCAAAGAATCAATAACTGGGATCTCATCTTATTAAAAAGCTTTTGCACAGCAAGAGAAACCACCAACAGAGTGAAGAGACAACCCACAATGTGGGAAAAAATGTTTGCCAGCTGTTCCTCAGACAAAGGATTACTATCGAGAACATATAAAGAACTCAAAAAAATCAGACCTCCCAAATTTAAAGACCCACTCCAAAAATGGGCATCTGAGATGAATACACATTTCTCAGATGAAGAAATACTAATGGCAAATAAATATACAAAAAAATGTGCAACATCACTAGTCATTCGAGAGATGCAAATTAAAACAACACTGAGATACCATCTCACCCCAGAAAGAATGGCTACTATTAAGAAATCAACTAATAACAAATGCTGGAGGGGCTGTGGGGAAAAAGGAACCCTTCTTCACTGTTGGTGGGAGTGTCGACTGGTACAGCCACTGTGGAAGTCAGTGTGGAGATTCCTCAGAAAACTAGGGTTGGAGGTCCCATTTGACCCAGCTATTCCCCTTCTGGGCATCTTCCCAGAAGAATTAAAAACATCGTACCACAGCGATATATGTGCACCCATGTTTATAGCAGCACAATTTGTAATAGCCAGATCTTGGAAACAACCCAAATGCCCATCAACTGAGGAATGGATAAGAAAGATGTGGTATTTTTATACAATGGAGTACTATTCAGCCATAAAGAAGGATAAACTGGAGACTTTTATAGGTAAATGGATGCAACTCGAGAAAATACTCATAAGTGAAATAAACCAGAAGCACATGTGTAAGCATCGTATTATCTCTCTAGTATGAGAAACTGAAAGAGTAAATAAGATCCAAAATGTACAATAGACATGGTGAATCAAAAAGAAACTGGTCAAAAGGAAAGAGAGACTGGAATAGGGAAAAGAAAGAAGGGAAAGGGAAAAAAATTGTATATATATATATATATATAAGATGGTTAAGATAGATACACTACCATTTTTACTTAATTCATTGAAGAGTAAGGTTTGTGCCAATAATGTTTGGACAATTGAATGCTAATGTCTGGTGTCCTGAATAACTAACTTAAAGATAGTAATACGTAATGTATTAACCATTGTTACCCTCCTATTATGTTTGTTTGAAAATTTGTTCTTCTTTTGATTTGTTTTGTTTTTTCTTCTCTTTAAAATAAAAAAAAAAAATAAATAAATAAATAAATAGAAAAAAAAAAAAATGATCCAATGTAATCCTCATCAAAATATCCATCATAGTCTTCACAGAACTAGAAAAAGTAATCCTAAAATTCACACAGAAGCACAAAAGACCAAGAATAGACAAAGAAATTCTGAGCAAAAGAGGATTTGGTTTTTAATCAATGCCTAGTTGTGAATATATTTACTTATGCAGCATGCACATTTATAAATGCACCATACCATGAAAATATTTTGAATATATGTCCATGAAAAGTCACCAGAAATGATTCTGACAGTGAGAAGTAGATTGTAACCAAGATTTATTTTTATAATGGCCAAAACTGTGATATATTGAAAAGAAGAAATAAATTTCAAATAAAACTAATGAAGAGACTCTTGGATTAATTGGAAATCAAATTAATGAAGAGGAATGAATTAATTGTGTGAACATACTACGAGAGAATTTAAGTGTTTTGTTATTTCAGTACAGAACACTAATATCAGTGACAATAACACAAAGACAATAATTGGACACCACTCACTGACTTCATAAGTGTCTTTTCAAAGAGTATTAAGAAGAGTCCTTTTACAAGAGAATTTAGAGTGACCCAAATTAGAGTTTCCCAAATTTAACAATATTAAAAATTTGCATGACATTGTAAAACTACTATATGAAACATCTAGAAACCATCAATTAAAAAAAAAAAAACTCAACCATTCAAAAGGAAAGACTCAATTATCTATTCTCTCTATAGAAAAAGACATAAAATTATCACCGTAGGCATCCAAATTAGGGAAAAGGTGTTACAAAAGAGTGTTAGACAGCTACAAAAAATGTTATTTTCTTAGACTTCATAATTTTTGTTGTATTTGTCAACTTCTAAATTTGTAAGTGTGATTTCTTTTGTGGTTCTAAAAAAACTCATTTTTGTGTCTAATTTTGCACTTATAATCTTGTATTTTTTCTCTTATAATGAGCCCCCAAATATGTGTAAGCTTTGCTCAAAACCTGGTTATGTCCTTGGTAATAGCAGCATGGTGCTTCTGTGCCAATATGAAAAGGATGCTTTTTGGGTCCATTTTGTGTTACTATTACAAAATCCCTAGCACCTTATGAAGAACAGAGATTTATTTAGCTCACAGTGTGGAAGGCTCAGTGTTGAAGGTAAGGCAGTCCCATCTGTTTGGCCTCTGGTGAGGGTTGTATAGCTGCATCATAAAATGGCAGATGGCCTCATATGGCAGAACGCATGTCACAGTGGTGTGGAAGAGTTCGTAAGGCAGGAAAAGAAACAAGAGACTAGGGAGGGGCCAGGCTTTCTCTCTTATAACAATCCACTGTCTCAAGAACTAATTCACTGCTGCATAGACCAGCACTAACCCCTGTATGAGGGTGGTCCTGACCCAGTCACCTAGCTGGGCCCCAGCTCTTAAAGTTCCCACCACTTTTCAATAACATTACTTCCATGCTTCCACATGAATTTTGGAGAGAATGAACTACTTCCACACCATAGCAGACATTTAATCTGGGCCTTGAAATATCCAACAAGGCAGAAAAAGGTATAAGAGATGGCCCTTTATTTCACACTTGCCACCCAGTGATGGCGAACCTTTGAGAGCTTTCAATAATACAAACAGCCCACTGTGGCACATGTGCCACAGGTATACCACCACTGAGTCCTATGCCATTGTTTAGTCTTGTTAATAGGGGTTGTGGATTTAAGAGATTTAAATTCTGGCTCAAGTTTAGAAGTGGAAAAATATATTTCAACCCTTGTTTCTGTAGATAATTTTTCTTCCCAGGAATGGTAGTGCACACCTGTAACCCCAGCACTCAGGAGTCTGAGGCAGGAAGATCATTGAGAGTTTGAGGCCAGCCTGGGGTACATAATGAGTTCAAAGCCAGCCTGAACTACATAGCGAGACCCTGTCTCAAAAACAAAAATCAGGTCATTTTTCTTACAGCACTTTAACTTTCTGTTCCTGCTACTTGTCTCTCACCAATAGTTATCTGCTTCATTTCCTCCTTGTGTCTCCTTACTAGACATTAATAAGAAAGACCCCTGAGAGGTTCACCTGAGGCTACCTAAAGCCCTGATTATAGCTCAGCTTCTGGATCCTGCCTGATAGTGGCACTCACTCTAATAAATATTTCTCTGGGTGTCCACATGAGCAAGGCATTATACTAAGTACTAAGAGCACAAAGATAAATACATGATTCCTGGCCTCAAAGAACTTATGGTTAAAAAATTAAATACAATGTTTTGCGCTCAATTTTAAAACACAGTCACCAGGGGCCGGTGAGATGGCTCAGCGGCTTAAGCGCCTGCCTTGCAAGCGCGAGGGCCCGAGTTCGACTCCCGGAACCCACATACGAAAAAGGGGCTGGTGATATCGCTCAGCGGCACGGGCGCCTGCTGGCGCGCGAGGTCCTGAGGTCGACCCCCCGGTACCCACAAAAAAATAAAAATAAAAATAAAATAAAACACAGTCACCATTTATTTTGCACTTACTCGTAAGATGTTTTCCACCCATTATTTCCTCACATTCACCCCATAAAGAAGGAATTCTTAGCTCCATTTCACTGCTGAAGAAGCAGATTCAATGACCTGTTATATTAGTATTAGCTTTCCCATTGCTGGGACATAATACCCAACATCCACAACATCAAATAGGAAAAGTTTAATTTGGCTCATGATTTCAGGTCCATGATTGGTAGGCTCCAAAGCAGGAACCTCATAAACAGAGGGCATGGTGAGGCAAAAGTGCTTAGTTCACGGCAGCTGGGAAGCAGAGCAGGAGAGCAGCACAAGAGGGGAAGGAGCCAGGGACCAGATACAAACCCAAGGTCACACCTCCATGACCCATCCAGACTCACCCAGAAGTGTGCTCCACCAATACCCTGAGTTGCTCCCAAGCCAATCAAGTTGACAGAATCAAGCTTGACCATCACAGGTTTCCTCCATTGTGGGGCTTCGCCACCTCCAACAAGAAGTTTCCAAGGTCACTGTACTCATCTATATTAAGAGATCAGTGGAGAAAGTATAGAGCAGTGGTGGTGAACCTATGGCACGTGTGCCGCAGCAGGTACCACAGCCAAGTCGCTCTAGCATTGCCCCAGCAGCTGAGCATCAGGTAACATAGGGGCAGTGTTGGCACTTCACAATAAATAAGTGGGTTTTGGGTTTGGGCACTAGTTTTCTAAAAGGTCCACCATCACTGGTATAGAGGATTGAATGTGAGAACTTATTATGAGGTGGTCTGGAAGTGGTTTACATCTCTCTGCTCCTCTTCCCATGACCTCACATCACTGTGAGGAAGGCTGGGAAATAGAATCTGGCTATGTGTCCAAAAGAGAAGCAAACAGGAGTGGTCACTAATTCAATAGGCAAGGCCGAGATTAGTCTGTTCTCTATGGCAGTACTGGAAGTGCGCCACAGAGACAGAAAACAGTTTTCTAATTCCAAGTTATTTTTAGCTTTACTTATTTTTCTCCCTTTCCCTATACCTCTCCTCTAAATGTAGTTCAAGGGTACTTCAAGGGTAAGTAGAGGTCTTACTTTGTGCCACATTTGCATTTATTCATTTTTTAATGAAAGCAAATCACTTTCTTAATACAATTTACTCATTCAATGAATATTTAAATGTTTGCTGTTGTCTCAGACTACTTGTTCACTCCATGCCCAAGGATGGCAGAAACAAACTCATTTTTTCCTTTTTTAATTAAATGTATTTTAACTGATAAATAAAAACACAAAACCATACATAACAGGGTACAATCTGATATTTCAATACATGTGTACATTATGTGATGTTTAGAAACTAATATTATTCCTTAAAAGGATATTAAATTGGCATTTCAATTTATAATAAAAATGTTTATGCACAAATATGATTGTATTTGAATAATTTATAATAATCAAACAAATGAAAGCAGTTTAAAATGTACAACAATGGGAAATGACTCACTAAAATATGACAGATCTGTTTGTAGAATATTAGGTAGTGATTAAAATCATGTTTATAAAGAGATTTTTACAAAGTAGAATATATTTATGTTGCAATGTTAAGTGAAAAATACAGGAAGTACTATCTTAATCACGTAAATATATATGGGTTTTTCTTTTCTTCTTTTTTTTTTTTTTTTGGTACCAGGAATTGAACTCAGGACCTTGCGCTTGCCAGGCAGGTGCTTGTGCCACTGAGCTATATCCCCAGCCCACATAAATATATATGGAAAAAGAGAATATACCAAAGTTAATTGCTGTTACTTCTGTAGCAGGAAAATAGAACATTGTATTTTCCCCTCTGTTATTTCCTATGGCAGCAATTTTTGTACAATAATTTTCATATCAGATTAAAAAGTTCTTTTCAAAAAATTCAAAGCAAACTCAAGGAAGCCATAGGTGACTTGGAAATATGACAGATAATCATAGCCAGCTCATATTTATACATACCAAGTAAAGTGAGCTGGAGTTTCATTCCCAAATTGAGGAGCAGTACTTTGGTCTGAATATGGTTTTGTCCCCCAGGGTTCCACTGTGATTCAAGGTTTAGTTCCCAGCATGGTGCTGTTGGGAGGTGTTGAACCCTTTGAGAGGCTGAGTCCTGAGGTCATGGAGGGCATGAGGTATCTCTCACATGACCCCTTTGGTAGTTTTCAAGAAAGGTTTGTTATAAAAGAAATAAGCCCGGTCTCTCCCTCTCCCTCTACCTCCTGCTTGCTTGCTCCCACATTCACTTTGGCTGTTTCTATCTGCACCATGAGGTAACACAGGCAAGGGGCAGCCCTGGCCCAGACTAAGCTATGCCTTTTGAACTTTCAGCTTCCAAATCTATGAGCTAAATAAACTCTTTGCTTCATAAATTAGGTATGTCAAGGATTTTGATATAGGGGTGGAAAACTAATACACGCAGGTGACCCAAATCTCCCATATGAGTATTTGTTCAACACTATTTTAATATGAATTCCACCAGTCTCATTAACAAAGACTTTAATATTATGATGTTATGTATGTAGCCCAAGGATGAGTTGATCAATGCCAGTCTGGCAGACAAATCAAAAATTGCACTCGGGCCAGAAGGTCAGGCCCGGGTAGATAAGGTAGAGTAACAAACTTCTTGGTAAGAGAGAATCAGCAAGACAGACCAGAGTTTGGCTACCAGAAGGCACAAGGCAAGAGGTGCCACCTGTCAAACAAGTAGACACAAGAGGCAAAAACCGCAAGAACAGATTGGATCCAGAAGTGTTCAAGTTGGACAAGGGCAAGTATTCAGGAGCTGGGCAGTTGGCATAAATTTTCTAGGATGAGATTTAAGCTAATGCCTCACTTAAAAATAAAAGGCCCATTTTCTCTGGCATGCATTCAAACATCTTACAGGCATAGCTTAGAAAATCTATTTTAGCATTTTCTAAGAAAGGCATTTTTAATGCTTAGATATTGAAATAGTAATAATAATCCAAATAGTTACTGGGCACCTATTACATAAAATATCCTGTGGCCTCACATCATACTAAATGGCTTCTATGCTTTATAGATATTATCTCATTTTATGATATGAACATGTCCTCCCAGTTTTAAAGATGACGACACTGAACATTAGTTGAATAAGAAACTGCCCAAGTCACACAATGAGAAAGTGACAGACCCAGATCTTTAACCCAGGTCACTTTAACTCCAAAATCTACTATCCTAACTACTTCACAATTCGTCAGTGGATAATTCTATGTGGTCATTGGTATTTTCTGGCCTTTAAGAATAAATACTTCAGTAAAGCAAAAAATAAGGTAGGGCTGGTAGACACCATGTGCAAGTAAATTACATGAAAGTCTTTGTTCTCTGTTAAAAGAAATTACTAATAGAAAAGTATCTATGAGCATTAACTTGGAGAATAATGATGAATTATCAGCACCCTTAACATCACACAACAGGAACTGGAGATGACTTCTCTTCTCCATCCCTAGCCAAGATAAATAAGGAAGAAATGAAAATTGTATACCAGAGATATCTAAGCAGCCATGAAAATTAACCTGGATTCAGGAAAGATCTAAATGAAGTTCAAAAGGCATTAAGTAATTAATATTTCTAATTAAAATTGAAAACACAATAAACAACCCTTGTATGATACTTCCTTAGATCACTGAAATGCACCCCTTTTAAATAAATATAAAATATAAATATAAAAACATCTCTAAAGCACAGTAAATATTTCTGTGGTCTAGAGACTATGTTTAATATTCTCTTATAATTTTGTTTTATTTTTTCATAAAATATAAAAAGAAAAACAACAGTACATACTCCTTGGTTTGCTTTTCAGAGATTAATGTAGAGCTGTTGAATAAACTGCAACTTAATGTGCTCAGATTTTTGTGTTTCTTTTTTAATTGCTCAAGGTTTGGCACATTTTCTTCTAATGAATGAAATCTCATGCAGTTAATTATGAGGAAAGCTACAGACATGCTAGGACCACTTTATCTTAACAAAAGTAACTGTTCACACATCATCAACTGCATATCCTACGTCATTGGTCCTAAATCTAGCAGCACATTCCAAACTGCAACCTATGTCATTTATTTTCTGTTGAAAGAAAGAAAGATCAACAAATTTGATAACATCAAATTAAGAAGGTTCTGCAGAGCAAAGAAAATCACCATCGGAGTGAAGAGACAACGTACAGAAAAGGAAAAAACTTTTGCCAGCTACTCCTCAGACAAAGCACTAATATTTAGAATATATAAAAAACTCAACAAAATTAGATCCCCAAAAGCTAAAGACCCAATTTAAAAAAATGAGCATTTGAAATGAATAGACACTTCTCAGATGAAGAAATGTAAATGCCCAATAAATACATGAAAAATGTTCAATATTTCTGGCCATTCAAAAAATGCAAATTAAAACAATGCTGAGATTTCTCCAGAAAAAATAGCTGCCATCAAGAAATCAACTAATAACAAATGCTGGCAAAGCTGTGGGGAGAAAGGAATGCTTCTTAATTGTTGGTGGAACTGTAAAGTAATACAACCACTATGGAAATCAATAAGGAGATTGCTCAAAAAACTAAAAATAGAAATTCCATTTGACCCAGCTATTCCTCTTCTTGGTAGCTTCCCAAAGGCATTAAAAACATCATACCACAGTGATATATATATATATATATATATATATATATATATATATATCCATATCCATGTTTATAAACATATCCATGTTTATAGCAGCATACATCATAATCGTTAAATCTTGGAAACAGCTTATATGTCCATCAAGAGATGAATAGATAAAGAAAATGTGCTGTTTATATACAATGGAGTACTACTCTTCCATAAAAAGGATAAACTTGAGTCATTTATAGGAAAATGGATGCACCTTGAGACTGTAAATAAAAGATAGATAACAGGGAAAAGGAGAGAGAAAAAAATTACTGCAATCCAGCAAACAATATATCTAAAAGTATACCTTGTCTATGTACAATTATCTTACATGTTTTGTATGTTTTGGCCTATTAGTCTGGTTTTTAATCTGTATACATAATAATTAACTTTGTAAGGTCTTTTAAGATAGATCAATGAATCTGATGCCAGAAAAATAAAATGGGGAGTGGAGGGAAGGGGAAAACAAACAAACAAAAAAGGAGAATTGAAATGTGTTATGTACATGTACCAATTCCCTACAATGAATGTAATCATTATGTACTGGAAACATGTACAAAAATGAAAGAAAGGGAGAGAAAGAGAGAAAAAGAGAAGAGAGAAGGGGGGAGGAAGGGTTAGAAGGACTGAGGGAGGGAGGGAGAAAAGATTAGCCCCTTAAGCAGCAAGTCTCATCCTTTTCCCAAGAGATACTTCAAACATTCTATGAAGAAATTATTAAAAAGGAAACAAGGGCCGGTGAGATGGCTCAGCGGCGTAGGCGCCTGCCTTGCAAGCGCGAGGGCCCGAGTTCGACTCCCGGAACCCACATACGAAAAAGGGGCCGGTGATATCGCTCAGAGGCACGGGTGCCTGTTGGCGCGCGAGGTCCTGAGGTCGACCCCCCGGTACCCACAAAAAAAAAAAAAAAAAAAAGGAAACAAAACAAGGAATGCTATGAATGTCACACTTGGTAGTGGGAAGTCTCATAGCAGCCTGTGACCACTTTGGAGGAGGGAGAAATGAAACATCTGCTCAAAGACACCAAAGAAGTTTTGTTGTTGTTTTTGTTTTTCTAATGGCCCAAGCACCAATCTGAAGATTCCATTATGAAATCACTGAAGTCATATCAAAATAACCTTTTTATTCAATGAGAGCACTTAGAGGGATTGGGAAAAGTTTCCATGACAAATAAATTTTTAAAAGATGATAAATAAAAAGGAAGAAATGAAAAATGATGTAATGTAAATCTATCTTGCTCTGCCAGATGCTTCTGTAGCAAACAAGGAATCCCAGCAAGTAAAATGCATTTCCTGTTATCTTCCCAATAGCTTAAACAAGTTATTTAGTGTGGAAGCAAGCTTGGGACTCAGCTCTTGACAGTTTTATAGTCCTTGGTCAAACTTTCTACAGTGTTTGGGGCAGGCATGACTAGGCAGCTAGATTATACACACTGACTTTCTACTTGCAGATACACAATATTTACTTCAGGGTAAACCAATACACCATCTGACCAATTAATCCACAGATTCTTTGCACCTCATGAAAGCTAAGCAAAGACTGGATGTAAAAGCCTCAAAAACACGTGCAAGTGGGATTTCCTCTAACGGGTCTTCACATAATCTCCATGAAAAAGACTGCCAATAATGAGTAGTCTTTTACATCACTACCACTTGGGTGCAAATATACTGAGAGTCTCTCAAGAGGAGAATTTAGTTCTGTGGGTTTATGGAGACCCATACTCAGGCAGTAGATGGTATCAAACTTCAAAAAAAGTGGCAAAGTTGTACAAAAACCCTCCTAAATTTCTCTTCCCTTCTTGTCACTTAGTTTGTCATTCCATTTTCTCCATAATCAATATTCAAACTTTAAAAAACAATATTCCTTAAATGATTCTCCATTCTAGCCAAATTGATGTTCTGGTATCCTGAATTGGAAGTGTGTTTCCCTACCTCCCTGCCTCTGCTCAAACCATACCCCACTCAGAATGTCATCACTCCTCCCTCCCTAATTGTCCTTTCCCATCGTAGATACTAGGACTCCATCTAACCCCCACTTAAATGCCAACTCCGCCATAAACATTGCTTAGCACAGGGATTTGTCCCTTCTCCAACTTAACTGTTTTTACACTCACTTGCTACATAACCATTCTTATAACACCATGTAACTTTTCATTTACATGTGTTTGTCCCTCCCAAAAAATTACTCAGCCACCTATTGACCACTACTACTTGGGTGGCTACCATATTGGAAACTGAACAAATCTACAAGCCTGTGTCCTTCTTTAATTCCTATTACCAGAACTATTGTCTTTATATGTCAGCCAGGCTGAAAACCATGGATTCACTTTCAGCCTTCCTCTTCAATATTTCCCATATTCAGTCACCGGGGCTTGTGAATGCTAGCAATGTTATATCTCTTACAGCCACCCACCTTTTCCATTTCTGCTGCCAAAACCCTTGTTCAGGCCTTTATTTCCCTGCCTGGACTATTTCAAAAGTCTTCCACTGGCCTTCTCTGACTCGTTTCCCCACCTCTAATCCAATCTAAACACCTCAGTGAGATTAATCTCCCTAAATATAGCTCTGACTCACATTACTTCTCTGTGTAAACAATTTCAATGGCATCTCAAATCCTATCAACTAAAGTATAAATTCCTCAATCTGGCATGAACTAGGCCCAGTGTAGTGGATACTGTGGTATGCCACCAAGATCCCCCATACCAGGATATTCATTCATTTCCCCAGATGCCAGCAATGTTGGTTCTGACAGGTCACAGTTAAATCCTTCTTCAGAAATTGCCCTTGGCAATGGAAGATATTTGGCCCAAGTTTTGTCTTCTCCCCAGAGGCCACCCACATTCAGTGACTGGTTGCTGTGAGGATACAAAGGCCCAGTTCCTTCCCTCAATTCAGGGCAACTTCGTAGAGCCATGCAAGCTTCTGAATACTGCATGGGATCAGCTGAGAGCTCTTCTGAAACTTCATTTTAGTTCAGCTTCTCCCTCTACCATATCCTGCCCCCCTCGCTCCCTCACAGTTATTGATCCCAGATAAACTTCCTGCCCTAGACTCTTCATCTCAGAATTAGTATTCAGAAAATAGAGCATCAGATACTCAACCACTTTTCTTTCATATCTTTTACTTCTGTCTTTCACATATCCTATACTTCAGTCAAAGTGGGTAATCTGACATTCCATAAAGACACTTCATGCATTATTACTCACTTATTCACTCAAAAAAGTATTTACTATCTAAAATGTTCCAGATTTTAAAGAAGTAATGGCCTAAAGGAATAAAGACTGTAAACAGACACTCAGAATACAATATTAGCAGTTGCTATAGATCAGATATGGTTTAAGTGTTGGAAGGTAGATCTCCAATGTTCCAGTATTAGGAATCAGCAGAACTTGTAAGAGATGAGGCTTATTGCAAAGTAATTCATTCATTGGGGACATTGACCTTAGAAAAGATTAATGTAGTTCTTGTGGAATCCCAGTTAGTTCGTGCAAGAATGGGTTACTTAAGAAAAAAAAAAAAAAGAAAAGAAAAGCAAGACTTGCCCCTCCCCATCCCTAGCTTCCTGTCTCTCATGTCATGATTCCTTCTTATGGTATCCCTCATCGTATTGCCATCCACTATGCTGTGATGTGCTAAGGCAGCCCTTACCAGAGGCCTAGCCAATGGGGCCACCCAATCTTGGATTTCCAGCTTCTAAAAGCATAAGCCAAATAAACTTCTTTTCTTTAAAATTGCCTAGCTTCAAGTGTTTCATTGCAGCAACAAAAAACGGACTAAAACAGCAGTGATTTTCCAGCTGAGATTCAGCGAAAGATTGTATCAGCTAGAGTTCGCTAGAGTAAAACATTTAATACAATATATATCATACATATGTATATGTGTGTGTGTATATATATATATATATATATATATATATATATATATATATGTGATTTACAAGGGAGGCTTACAATGGCTACTTGCAGAGTTAGGTGTGAAAGAAAAGGACTGTCCAGCCAGCTGTGGTGGCACACACCTGTAATCCCAGCAATCAGGAGGCTGAGGCAGGAGGATCACCTCCTGAGTTTGAGGCCAGCCTGGGCTACATAAGCAAGTTCAAGGCCAGCCTGCACTACATAGCGAGACCCTGTCTCAAAAAAAAAAAAAAAAAAAAAAAAGGCAGGGGTGGGGAATCTGTCTGCATGCTGGAGAGCCAAACAGTCCAGTCAAAGGTGCAAGACCTGGAGCTCACTGCAGAGTCCTGTCAGAGTCAGTATCGAGAAGCCAAATGTTCTACATTGGAAAGCTGAAGCATTTGAGCTAGAAGGCTCAAGAGTCTATGTTAGAAGGGTGAAGAGTCTGTGCTGGAAGCCTGGAGAAAAATGTCCAAAGGCAATGGTGAAGACTGGAGCTCCTCCAAAGAAACAGAAGTGAGACTTTCTTCTTCTTTCCCTTTTTATTCCATCCAGGCTACAAGCCTATTGGTTGGTGCCACCCACACCCAGGGTGAGTCTTCCCTCTTCAGTAAGTCCATCCTTCAGTCACACCCAGAACTATGCTAAACCAATCAGCTGGGCATTTCTTACTCAAGTTGACACAACAGTTAACTATCACAAAGAACAAGGGAGAAGAGTGTGCTAGATACAGAACAGTATGTGTAGTCCTAGAGATGAAAATTCACCTGATGAGTCAATGAACTCAACATGTACTTCACAATGGCCAAAGCTAAGGGAGTTAAGAGGTGGTGGCAAGCAAAGAGGCAAGAGAAGTTGGTAGGATCAAAACAAGAAAGGCAAGTACCTTGTGTGGGGATCTGGATACCATTCTTAGGGGAAAGGGGAAATATCACAGGGCTTTAAGGAAAGAAAACACACAATGATAATATTTGTGCTTTAGAAAGATTTTTCTGGCTACTATATAGAGAAAGCATTATCTGGAAAAAAGTTTTAAAACAGATGGCTACTGCAATTATCCAAGCAAAAGATGAGGGTTAGCTGACCCAAGGAGATATTAAAGGAGATGTTAAAATATGGAGACATATTTAGGAGAAACAGAAAATATAAAGGATATTATGGCTTATTATCAAAAGGTGATAAAGCTCCCAAGAACTAGATGGACATTATTTATTGAGGTAAGAAACTGAGGAGAATACAGATTTAAGGAAAGAAGATAATGAGTTCAGTTTGGGATAAGCAGAATTTAAGATATTTAAGGAAGAGCTGGATACATGGGTGTGAACAGCAGACAGTTATATAGATCTGAACACGAGGAAAGCGGCCTGGTAGAAGATACAGGCATGGCATCATCACCAAATGTATAGTAATAGAAAACTGGAGGTGAGATTGAAAAGAGCCATCAAATAAGCAAGAGGAAACCCCAAAAAATGTGGGGTCACAAAAGCCAAGAGAAGACTTCAAGATAAAACAAGCAGTCAACCGAGGATCAATGGAACAGATTAGAAGATGCAGACACAACTCCAAACACACTTAGCCACCTTATCTTTGACAAAGGAGCCAAATACCTTCTCTGGAAGAAAGATACCCTCTTTAATAAATGGTGCTGGAAAAACTGGCTTTCCACATGCTGAAGATTAAAATTAGACCCATATCTTTCACCATGCACTAAACTAAAGTCGAAATAGACCGAAGATCTAAATATTAAAACAGAAACACTAATTCTGCTGAAAGATAGATTAGATAGAACTCTTGAAGACATTGGTATAGGTGAAAACTTTATGAACAAAACCCTGATTGCACAGGAACTATCACAAAGAATCAACAACTGGGATCTCATCTTATTTAAAAAAGCTTTTGCACAGCAAAAGAAACTACCAACAGAGTGAAGAGACAACACATAGTGTGGGAAAAAACTTTTGACAGCTGTTCCTCAGACAAGGGACTAATATCTAGAATATATAAAGAATTCAAAACACTCAGACCCATCAAATTTAAAGACCCAATCCAAAAATAGGCATCTGAAATTACAGACACTTCTCAAATGGAGAAGTATAAACGGCAAATAAATACATGAAAAAATGTTCAACATCACTGGTCATTCAAGAGATGCAAATTAAAACACTGAGATTCCATCTTGCTCCAGAAAGAATGGCTATCATCAAGAAATCAACCAATAACAAATCCTGGCAGGACTGTGGGGAAAAAGGAACCCTTCTCTACAGCTGATGGGAATGTAGACTTGTGCAACCACTGTGGAAATCAGTGAGATTTTGAGATTCCTCAAAAAATTAAACTAGAGGTTCCATTTGACCCAGCTATTCCCCTTCTTGGTATCTTCCTGAAAGAATTAAAAGCATCATACCAGTGATATATGCACACCCATGTTTATAGCAGTGCAGTTTGTAATAGCTAAATCTTGGAAACAGTCAAATCTTTATCAACCAATGAATGGATAAAGAACATGTGGTTTTTTTATACAGTGGAGTACTTCTCTGCTATAAAGAAGGATAAGTTTGAAACATTTCTAGCTAAATGGATGCACCTGAAACCTACTCTTAAGTGAAGTAAATCAGATACATATGTGTAAACACCACATTGTTTCTCTGGTGTGAGAAACTGAAAGTCTAAATAAGGACCAATATGTATAATAGATACCGTGAAATAGGAAGAAAATGTTCAAATGGGAAAGAGAACTAGGGGGGAGAGGAAGGAAGGAACAAGAAAAATAAAGAGACTAGAAGAGAAAAAATGGAAACAAAGCTATTGTAAACAAGGAAGGGAAGAAGAGTTGAAGGGAGGAGAAGAGAACGGGAAAAAAATGAGAAGCAATCATGTACAGGTACAAATTCCCTATGATGAATGTTATCATTATGTATATTTAAATGTACCAATAAAAAAATCAATTAACCACAAAAAAAAGTGGTCAATAGTAGCAAATACTGTTCAGGCCAAATAAAGCAAGGTCCAAAATATATATATATATCCACTGATTAGAAACAACCCTGTGCCTTTGTTCAAAGTATCCCCCTGGTTTCAAATGTCCTTTCCCACAACCAGAGATCATAGAAACATCTCCATCTTTCATGAGTTCAAATTACCTCACATTTGCATGGTGATTTACTGAACATCATTGGCAATTACCTCATTCACTGACTGTAAGATTCTGAGGGTTAAAATCTATGCATCTTGGCATCCCCTCAGCTCATTAAAATTTGGATGCCTTAGGTTCAGAAAAGAAGCCAAATTTATGGTGAAAGATTCAGGAAACAACAGAATCTAAGGATGGGAAAAGCTAATCTACAGGGCAGAACTACTACTTGTTCCTCTTAGCCAGAGGCCATAAGCAGGACAATCCTATTTGAGATTCTTTGTCCACATATGCAAACTTAGTGAATGAAATGACAGTGGCAAGGCCATCCTAGCTTGTCATTATGATATTAATTTTGTGTACCAGTTCAGTGTTACATCTGATGCAAAATGCCCCACTTTTCCAGAGCATTACCCCAAAATGGAGGCCTCACCCCACTTACCCCACTTACCCCACTTACCCCAAAAATGGAGGCCATAAATAGCCAGTGATAAGCAGACATTCATCTTCTGACTGTTTTTTCCTGGAGTGTAAACAGCTAAAGAGAAAAACCTATTTGAATAACTGCAACTGCCAACTTCATTTACCTCCTTGTATTTAATGAGTCTATTTTGTTTTATGGATGCTTCAAAAATGCTGACAGAGAGGAGGCAGCCACAAACAGAAAACATGAAGCAACTTGCTGAGCCCTCAATGTGAGGTCGAAGGTTTGCTTTGTCGCAGCCCAGCAGACCAATGTTATTACCATTCATTTTTCAAACACAGATCAAAACCTAACCTAGAAGAAAATTCTTGCTTTCTTCCAAAGTGTCAACATGAAAGAGTATTTCAAGGCAGTTTGAAGGAGATGCAATCACTAATACTAACAACTCAAGCATAGTAATGTGGTACATTTTTTGGAAACATTCAGTCCAGAGCACCAAAATTTGCTGCACAGGAATTATTTTGCCCTTCCCCCATCCTTGCCTAAGCAATGCTCCTCTTCAGTCCTCAAGAGGCCTTGGCATTTAGAGCATTGGCAAATATTTACTCACTGCACAGCAGAGCACCTTGAATATGGTAGCGCCTTGATGGTGGTGACGCTCAACAGTGGTAACAAATACCCCTTTAAGCTTTAGGTCTTTATAAATGGAGGGAGGGCAGGGCAGTGAAAATAAATGTTAACAAGGGTAGAAATTCCCAGCAGCCTGAATTGGGAATACATTGCCTAAAGAAACTTCAAGTCAGTAAGAAGTTAGTGAACACCTATTAACATTAAGCCCTGCAGGAATACAGATGCCCCCCTCTATTCATCACCTCACTTTGTCATTTCAGCACTGCCTCCATATTAACACTGCAAATAATATTGCGCACCTCTCTTCTAAATACATTTACCCTTATGCTGTGGTTTCCACCAACAACGTTGAGTGGGTAAAACACATGATCATCTTCTTGCTGATCCTTCTTGCTATAAGGGTCCCAAGGCTCAAGGCATGATAAAAGTGGAGCCAGCTGTATAAAGGCATTTCATACAGAAGAAAGAGTCATATAAATCCAGAGCTCAGGAAGAAAATTAGAGATTTAATCCAATGCCAGTATTTTATATGATTTTTTTAAAGAAATTTTAAAGCAGAGACAGAAACATTTTAAGAACACATTATTATACTTACCTTCAGAATTAGTTTTATTCTCTGTGTGTTCCCTCTGTTTTTTAACACCTGCAATATTAGAACCATGTCATAATATAATAACATGCTGTATTTTATAATCTTAATGATCCCAAACACATACAGAGCCCACAGCTGTCTTACAGGTCTTCAGGGAAAACATGGATACAGAAGTTAAACTATTTGGATAGAAAAGAATATTCCCCAGACACCAACTACAGTGTACATTGAAATGAGGAGAAAGTTATTTGTATTAAGCCAGAAAATTCTCTCCTACAGGTAGTTGTTATAATAATAATAATAATTAAAAATTTTAGACATATGATGGCATCTAATCCTGATAACAATCCTATGGGATAAGACCATTATTATTCTTATTTTAGTTAGGGATGAGCAAACTAGTGCTTGAAGAGGTTAAGTAATTTTCCCATTGTCCTAGAAGTCTGATAGCTAATAAACAAGGGCCCAAGGGTTTGAATCTAAGCTGTTAGGCTCCAGAGACTTCCTCTTCACCATTATGCCTAGGCGTAGGCTTAACATTCACAAATAAACAACACACACAAGACTGATTTCCAAACAGATTTCATAGAGCTTAAAAAAAGAGTTTCACTCTATACAAAATTTGATTTTTCTTCTTTTAAAACACATCATGGTTGAGCCTAGCTAACCCCCCCAAAAAGAAATACATATATATGTATATATAAATATACATATGTATACATATGTAATATACATAAATATTATGTATATATAAATATGTATATATTTCATATATATATATTTCACATATATATATTTCATATATATATATATATTTTGGAAATGCTGACCTAAAACAGTAAATGTCAATATTTCAATTTTCATGTTGCCTTTTCCACTGATGTACACTAATTAATCTTTATAACAAATTAGCATGATTACTTCCAACTTAATATTTTTAAGGAACTTGTATTTTTCTCTTAGAGGTTGCTTTTTTAAAAAACTAAAAATCCGGGGCCGGTGAGACGGCTCAGCGGCTTAAGCGCCTGCCTTGCAAGCGCGAAGGCCCGAGTTCGACTCCCGGATCCCACATACGAAAAAGGGGCCGGTGATATCGCTCAGCGGCACGGGTGCCTGTTGGCGCGCGAGGTCCTGAGGTCGTCCCCCCGGTACCCACAAAAAAAAAAAAAAAACTAAAAATCCTTAGCATCTCTATCTTTTGGTTATCATTCATAACTTATTTTATTTCTAATAATTTATTAATGGAAATTACACTTGGTTCAACTTAAGCTATGTAAATTGGACATGGAGGCACTTTCCACTAAGGTTATATGAAAGATTTCAGTAATTACCACTTATTTTACCAGTGGGAAATTAACTATAACCTCAAGTGAGCCCTTTTAAAAATGAAATCTGAATTTTTTTTAAGCGGGCAAACTAAGAAATGACTTCTTTGTCAAACACTTACACTTTTAAGCTGATCGGAATTCTCCAAACTATCAAGTTAGATATCACTGTCACGAGCTAGGGATATAGCTCAGCAGCACAACTGCCTGCCTGGGAAGCACAAGGTCTTGAGTTCAATTTCCAGTACCAAAAAAAAAAAAAAAAAAAATCACTGTCACAAACTACAAATTAAATTCACAGTCAAAATATAAAATAATTTAATTGAGTAACTATAGCTCAATAAAATTTATCAGATGACTACAATATGACCGAGTAGTGAATAGCACTCCCAAAAATGTATCTACACTATTTATATGCTGGAAATAAAAGAGTTATTCACTGATTAAATGTTAAAGATCAATCTCTTTTTAGTTCTTCCTTTCCAAGTGGCATATATGTCCCAACAATTAATTTTTCACTAGTTCTCACAAAAAGTTAAAATAAAAACTTTATTTAAAGAAAAAGAATAAAACTAAGCATGCCAATTACTAAACTACTTTTTTGTGGTACTGTTGATTTTTTAATAAACAGGGTACCATAATAGATACTAATAACTAGAAATTCAAAAACAGATCCCATAGAACTTTACCAACATATTTGGCAGCTGTCATTTCTACTTTACATATTCTTTTATTTTTCCATTTTTTCTTTTTCCAGCTTTACTAAGGTATAATTGACAAATTAAAATTCTATATATTTAGGATGTACTTACACATTTAAGATATAAAAACTTCATTTTTTGAGATATATTATAAGATAATCACCATAATCAGGCTAAGTGGTATATCCACTCCTCACATAGTTACTTGTGTGTGTGTGTGTGTGTGTGTGTATATATGTATGTGAGAACACTTAAGATCTACCTTTTTGAAATCTCAAGTATATAATTGAGTATTTTACTGTAGTGAAATACATTATTTTTTAACTATGGTCACATTTTTATAGATTAAACCTCTAGAGCTTACTCATCTTGTGTAACTAAAACTTGGTACTCTCTGACCGACATCTTTCTAGTTCTCTCTCTGCAGGCCCTGTCAACTACCATTCTATCCTCTACTTCCACAGGTTTGACTGTTTTAGATTCCATATATGAGATGTGATAGAAAAATACCATGTGTGCTTAAATTTCTTTAATTTATTACAGTGAAAGACACATTGCCATTAATCCTCTTCAAAATACTCTCCCTTACTTCAAATAGTCTTATCCCACTGCTCTTATCACTTTCTGAAGCAGCTTTCAAAGTCCTTTTGCATGAGTGTCTTTAGTTACAAGTCATGGCTGCCTCCATGTCCTGAATCAATTCAAAACATTTACCTTTCATGGTCATTGTGATTTATGGGAAGAAGCAGAAGCCACACAAATCCAGTGAATAAAATCGAAGAGGACACACCGTTGTTTTTAGTAGCCCACTTTTCCACTATATGGCACATGGTAGAAGCATCACCATATTTGTTACCATATCTCATAAAGACACACACACAAAAAGGACTTACAGAACTGGTTCTGAAAGTGGCAAGAATGATGGCACAAGTGGGTTTGAAGAGGAAGGGAGTATTTTGAGGGAGATTAATGGCCATGTGTCTTTTACTATAATTTTTAAATTTAAAGATTCACCATATTTCTGATAACCCCTTGTGTAGGTAAAATCATCCAGTAACTGTCTGTGTATGTCTGGCTTATTTCACTTAGTCAGTGTCCTCCAGGTATATATATATATATGTTATTGCAAACGCCAAGATTGCCTTCTTTTTTAAGGTTTAATAATATCCCTTTGTATATAACATACCACTTTTTCTTTATCCCTTCATGCATCAACAGACATTATGTTGTTTCCACATATTCGCTATCGTGAATAATGCCATAATGAACACAGGAGTGAAAATGTCTCATTGTACTGCTTTCAGTTCCTTTGGCTATATATTCACTGAGGGATTGCTGAATCATATGGTAAGCATATTTTTAATTTTTTGTCGAACTCCCCACATTTTTTTTCATAATAACTCTCCGAATTTACATTCCCACCACCAAAGGATTTCATTTTTTCCACATTCTTCCCAACACTTGGTATCTTTTGCCTTTTTGATAATGGCCTGACAGACGTGAGGTGAGAGATCATGGTTTTGATTAGCTTTTATCCAATGATTAGCAATGCTGACCATCTTTTCATGTATCTGATGGCCATTTGTATTTCTTCTTGGGAGGAATGTCTGCTCAATTTCTTTGCATTTTTAATTAATTATTTGTTTTCTTACTATTGAGTTTAAGAATTCCTTAAATTTTTTATTTTAACCTCTTATATGATATGTAGTTTGCAAATATTTTCTCCCATTCTGTATATTACCTTTTACTCTGTTGATTGTTTCCTTTGCTGTGAAGAAGCTATTTTGGTTTGGGTTTTTTTTTTTTTTTCTGTATTTCATGTAATCATACCTGTCTGATTTTGCTTTCGGTGTCATATTTAAAAAATCAGTGCCTAGACCAATGTCGAGAAGCTTTTTCTCTATGTTTTCTTCTAGTAATGTTATGATACAAGTCTTTTTACATTTCAGTCTATAAACTATTTTGAGATTGCTTTAGTATATGGTTTAAGATAAGGATCCAATTTCATTCTCCATGTTGATATCCTGTTTTCCCAACTCCATTTATCAAAGAGACCAAATGTGTGGATTTATTTCTGGGCTCTCTAATCTGTTCCATTGGTTTATATGCCTGTTTTTATGCCAGTACTATAATTATTTACATACTGTAGCTTTGTAATATATTTTGAATTCAGGAAGTGTGATTCTTCCAACTTTTCTTATTCAAGATTGTTACTGGGGGCTTTTTGTGGTTTCATATGAATTTTATTATTATTTTTTCTATTTCTGTACAGTATGTTAATGGAATAGTCATATGGATTGCATTAAATCACTTAGGGTAACATTTTAGCAATATTAATTCTTCCAATCCATTGACATAGAGTATCTTTCTATTTATCTGTATTTTTACTTAATTTTCTTCATCAATGTTTTAGTGTGCAAGTATTACACTTCTTTGGGTTAGTTTATTTCTATATATTTTATTTTATTATTATTGTGAATGGAAATGTTTTCTCGATTTTCCTGATAATTTACTGTTTATGTATAAAAGTGAGACCAATTTTTTGCACGTTGATTTTATAACTTGCAACTTTATTGAATTCATTTATTAGCTCAAACAGGGTTTTTGCTGAGTCTTAGGGGTTTCTACATACGCGATCATATCATCTGTAAGAAAAATTCATTTCTTATTTTCCAATTTGGATGCCTTTTATTTCTTTTTCTTGTCTTATTTTTCTGACTTGACGTTCCAGTACTAGGAGAGTAGATACGGTAAGAGCGTACTCTTAGCTGTTTTGAGCACATTTTCATGGAAAGAGATAAAGTAAACATAGTGTATAGTAAAGTAAATTATTATAATACTTTGGCCAAGTTTATATTTGCATATTTATAATATTCCTAATTTTTTCATTTTAATTTTTATCTTCTGATATTATTTTCACCAGGATCAATTCTTTTTGGGATAAATTTGTAATAAAGATTTTATTCATTTATGAGGTTTTCATATATATGTAATTTTACTAATTTTACCTTTGACCATGTTGTTTTCATCTTGTGAATATTTTTCCATACCAAGTAAAAATTTGCCATCTAAATTTTGTCAGGAATATTTTATTTTTCTTTTAAATTTAGTAAATAGTGCATTTTGTCTTGTAGAGCTTTAATTATTAGTCTTGGTCATTGTTATTCCTTCTATCCTTCCTTTCTTTCTTTCTTTTTTCTTTTTTTTTGGTAGTAGTGACTGAACCCAGGGTCTTTGCAGTCCAGGGTCAACAGTCATTTTTGTTGTTGTTATTTTCTGTTTAATTATTATTTAGAGATGGGAGTCTTGCTAAATCACTAAATTGCCCAGGTTGGGCTCAAACTTGCAGTCACCCTGCCTCTGCCTCCAAGTTCTGGCATTACAAGCATGTACAACCACACCTGGCTTGTCATTACTATTTCTTTCGAGTACCTATAATATTCATTATGATTTTAATCAGAAATAATTACTGGCTCATGAAAATATTGTGATTTTTCTCAGAAATCCAAGACTGACTTGTTATTAGGAGTTGGCCAGTTGTAGGGTTTGAATACTTCTAATCATTTTTGTATTCTATGAACTACTGTCCACATCACTGACTGAATTATTTTAGTTGGGTACCTTAACCTGACTGTTACTCAGTTTTCTTATCTATAAAATTAGGACTATAATTTGCACACCTTAACAAACTGCTGTGTTTTAAAAGACACATATAAAGCACCTAGAACTGAGGTGCTTTATATGTGTATCTATCACTTAGTAGGTACTATCATAAATTTTACTATTGTTACTAGTAGCAAAGAGTATGCTACTACTGTAGCAGACATCATCATAGTGTCCTCAATGAAAATATAATTGAGCCAAAATGATAAGATGAAAACAAGAATATCAAAAGATGTGATCAAGGGCCGGTGAGATGGCTGAGCGGCATAAGTGCCTGCCTGGCAAGCGCAAGGGCCCGAGTTCAACTCCTGGAACCCACATACGAAAAAAGGGCCAGTGATATCGCTCAGGGGCACGGGCACCTGCTGGCGCGCGAGGTCCTGAGGTCGACCCCAGTACTTACCAACAAAAAAAAAAAAAAAAAAAGATGTGATCAAAATATCCTGTTTGGGATGGGGAAATATCTCACTGGTAGAGTGAGGCCTACCTTATCTAGCATGTGTGAGGCCTTGGGTTCAGTTCCCAGTACACACACACACACACACACACACACACTGTTTCATTTACACATAATATTTCAGTTGCAAATCCCTCTGGAAAAAAATAAGCTCTCATTATTACAGTCTCTGTCATAATTTAACAACCATTTCACAGTTTTAGGAATAATTCTATACTAAGTTCATAAGGTGAAACTACAATACAACACTATGTAATTCATAGCGAATACTGCTATGCCCTCATGCTATTTTCCTGTAACAATTGTTCATGGCTCCTCAAAATGACAGTATTAATATTTACTTACTTAGCAATCTGTCCTTTTCATTGTATATTCACATTTGCCTCCACTAAATCTCACAACACTCACTAAAGTTGATTAGAGAATATGATAACTGGCCTCTGAAGAGAATGAAGGGTTTGTCCAAGGTACACAACCACCCAGGAGATGAGCCAGAAATGGAAATCAACTCTAAAAATATTGCCAGCTTTAAGTGTTTGAGGTCCTCTAATAATCTGCATGGTGTTTACTATATCAAAATAAAATATTTTTGATATGTATGTCTGATCACCTTTCTCTCCCTACCATCAGCCCCTCAACTATTTCAATACTTCCTATTGCTTTAAGAATTAAAGACCAGGGCCGGTGAGATGGCTCAGCGGCGTAAGCGCCTGCCTTGCAAGAGCGAGGGCCCAAGTTCGACTCCCGGAACCCACATACGAAAAAGGGGCCGGTGATATCGCTCAGCGGCACGGGTGCCTGTTGGTGCACGAGGTCTTGAGGTCGACCCCCCGGTACCCACAAAAAAAAAAAAGAATTAAAGACCAAAATCACCCATAAGATAGCCTTGTACTACCCTGGATGATCTGGACCCTGTTGCTCATGCTCCTCTTATCTCCTGCTATTACCTCATCCTACTGTCTTCCATCTGTACTGGCCCTTTCTCTCCATCCCTCTTCTCACAGAGATTTGGCCCTTGGCCACAGCCTCTAGAGAACTGCTTGTCCATCCCCAAACAAGTTACTTCTCTTTCTTCTGTCTCCTCTCATGATTGCATCAAGCCCACCTATGGTTCTCATAGTACCATGCACTTTCTCTTTTAGATACTTATTACTGATACAATTTTAATTCTATTTGTGTGATTATGTGATAATTGTCTTTATTCCCCCACTAAACTGTATATTACTTCATAAAGGTGAGAACTTCCTATCTGGCTTTGCTCACAACTGTTCACTACTGTTGAACAATGTGCTTGAAACAGAGCAGGTCCACTATGAAACAAACAAACAAAAAATAAACAAATGGCCTTAACAGAATAAGTACACTTGAATTTATGCTTATCACTTATGACATAGAAGTTTGCAGTCTCTCTTTTCAATGGCTCCCACTTGGGCATAGTTCCATAAAGGCAGTGGCCTTTTCACCCTGAATGAAGTCCTAAGTACAGAAATTCCAGGGAGGGCATCTATCACTTACCTTTAGGTCCCCTGTGATGGTTTACAGTTACTATACTGGCAAGAAAAGCCACGATGTGCCAAAGAAAGTCCTGTTAGTTGCATTTGGAGTTAGTCTTTCCAAGTTACTCTTTCTTCTGACAGTTAATCTCTTCTCAAATAATATAAGAATTTCTGACTACCTGATAATAATCATCTTCTGGTCTCTCTGAAAAGAGCTAAGACTTTTTATGGCTTGGGAATTTTCTTCTCTGTTTGCTTTTCATCTCAGTGTAACTTATTAAGTTCAACAATAATACTTGAGTTGGGGAATCTGAATGCACAAAAGGAGATTTACCTGATGCACAAATCCCAGGAGTATCTTTTTATGGAATCATAACATCCTCATGGTAGAATGGACCTAACAGGTTTTAACTAACTCATCCTCTTTCACACCAAACTCTGAATCATTCCATGTCTCTCACTGGCATCGCCCTGAACTAGGGCAATCTTTTCCATATACTTTAAGGGAACTTGGAGAAGAAATTCATGAAAGTCCTATGACAAAAGAGAAAAGAAAGTTGAGACTTTCCCAAAAGATCTAGAGAAATAAGAAGAGACAGTGGGGAAAAAAGAGGATATTAGGAAACAAGAGTTGGGAAATTGGTAATGGGAAAAAGAAAAACTAGGGCAAATAGTGAAATGGAAAAAAAAATTCCAAAAACATGTACAAATTGAGATAGCCCAGAAGATGAGTCAGAATAAACTTGCTGTAAAAGTACAACCAAATAAAATAAAGAAAATGAGATAGCTTTGCTGTTTTTTGTTGTTTTGTCTTATAAATTTACCTTTATCAAGCAAAGCAATAATTTGAGTTGTTATAATGTACAGATGTGCAGGGAAAATTTTTGAGGTAAAATACGACTGTCCAAGAACATATGTAAATCAGATTAAAAGAGTCAAAATGCAAAATAAAGCATATCGTATATTTGTTTTTAAAGAAATCACAGTGAGCAAGTAAGAAGATCCCTTCTAAAATGTTTCATTTTCCTTCTCTTTACTGTTCACCCACACACCCTGATATTACTGGCACACAAATCAAATATTTCATAAAAATCAGAAATAAAAAATATATGAGCACAGGAGGTTCCTGATATTGGTAAAACTCCGTTTCACATATATTCCTGGGCCTGATCCACTAGCATGCTGTATGAAATCAGTTTGTTCTAAATTCAGCAGTGAGGAAAGTATTACCATCTAAATTTACATGTACTAATGTACTGTCTATAAGGAGCAAAATTTGTCCAACAAATTACTCCAGAATTGTCATAGAAGATGCTGCTGCAACATAGATGTATAAACTTTTCTTGACTACAAATTTGCAACCAGACAGTGACTGAAGCATCAGAAGATGCATAAAATCTGGCTCAATGCATTTGTGACTAACAGTAACGTAAGAGCCTATGAAAGGATGTAGCATTGCCTTGGGTGTGATGTCTGAGCAGGGAAACCATGCCTTAGGCTGAGAAACTTGCATGCAGCAAAGACCACTCTGTACCTCAGGAAGATCTGATGCTGATCAACAATAAAGCAAAGAAGAGTTTTCCCCCTCCCCAATAATAATAACCTTTGAAATGGATAAGTTGCATATCATATAGAGAAATCTTAGCTGAAAAAAAATCTCAAAAAGGAGGAATGGTAACTCCCTTTCTGCCAGAGGCTCTTCCAGGGAGGGGTTCCCAGAGCAGTCTTCAAGTCTGTTGACTTGTTTTTTCAAGCTGCTAATATAATTCGCAGCTACATTTGTTTGTTTTGTTGTTGTGACATGGTCTCCATAGATGTGCATTGAAATTGTGCCCAACTGCACTGAAGCCAAGAACCATGCAATCTGGAGGTTGTGCAAGTGAGATTACAAGGCTCCAAGGTATCCAGTGTCTGTGTTACTCATCTCCTCTGCTTACCTCGAAGCTCTGCTTGTCCATTCTGGGTAACTGAATGCTGCATTGGGTCCATATCTAATGCTGAAGGAAAGTGGTCATGTCCTCAGAGAAAGAACAGAACTTTATCTTCAAATCAGGGCTTTATTTACATGTTCAAGGAATTATCAGTAATAACTAGAACCAGTTTGATGTTTGTTTTTTTTACTTGCTCCTATAGTATTCCTTTCTGTACATAACCCAACTTGCTCATCCTTATTCCTGTTAGGAATCCATTGCCCTCATGTCTTCTTTATCCTCTGTCCCTCTCAAGAAGTACATTCTCAAGAAATAACTCCATAAGCTCATTCACGCCAGACTTAGCAAATAAAAACACAGGCCATCCAGTCAGATTTGAACTTCAGATAAACAACAAATAATTTTTAGTATAAATTCCACAAAATATTTGAGACTATACTAAAATTATATTTATACTAAAACTAGTTATTATTTATTTGAAACTCAAATTTAACTGGTTGCCCTGTATTTTATGTGGCACCCCTAAACTAAAAGTAAATGATTCGTGATGTTTTACCTCTCCAAAGGATATTTTCTGAATTTTAACTTAGTGTCAAATTCCCCATACTATTAAGATATTTTAATACTGCACTGAAAGAAAAATATATCAGGTAGGTAAACACTTCTTATTCCTATCCTTAATGAGTCACACCTTTTTAAATTTGAAGGCCTGTAACCCAGAGACAAAATGCATAGTTTGATTCTCACTTATTTGGAATTAAGCCTACCGATCAATAATGTTTAATTCAAACTGAATAATACAATCATTCATATTAATTAATTCATATTAATGTGGTTCTATTCTTCCAGATAGAGAAAATACTGTTCAAAGAAAAAATTTTTTCCCCAATATATCAGTTCCAACCATGTCTTCAGTGGACTAGAGACACAGGTGATGACTGCTGAGTATCCTAGGCCTCAAATCACATCTCACCAAGAGAGAATTTTCACATGGCATGTAGAATAACAGAGCCAACTATGAAATACACACTTTTTAAATCTGCAGAAAAACTATAGTTAAGGACAGGGACAGAGATGAGATGAGAAAAGAATGGTAACAAAAAAGAAAACAGAGAAGAGAATGAAGCAAAAGAAAGAACATAAAAAAGTAAATGGGGAAGAGAACACCTAGACACAGAGCAAATATTTATCTACTGGGGGGAGTTGAGGATCTCTGGGATAATCCTGGAGAAGATACTAGAAATTAGCTAATTCAAAATCCATCCCAACTTCCTGGAGGGATTTTTTTCGATTACAGAGGCTGGTAAATGGAAAACTACTTTTTTTCCCCCAGACTCCCTTGCAATCTGAGCATGATTTAGGCTACATCATCAAATACACTTTTGGAGTTTGAATTCAGAATGGAGGGAAGCAAGGAAAGAGTCTGAATGTGAGGGGTCTTTTGCTGATGCAGATGGAAAATTAGCTCCCTTGTTTAGAAGTAGCTTCCCACCCTGCCCGTAGTATCTCCATTGACAGTGTCCACATCAAGGCAGGAAAAGCCTGTCCCTAAATGTGTCAGTTGTGATGTTACTTCAAGATTTGTTCTTGAAAGCCCCAACCTAGATTCTCTTTCTTCAGCACACAGAGCAGTTCTGTACACCAGTAAAAACCATGTCATTAGTACATTTCAGATCAAGCCACATAGAGTGGGGTCTGTTCTCTGTAATAGAACACTAACAGGTATAAGCTACTGCCCCCAAAATAGCCATTCTACCAGCCTAGTGGTTCCCAGTCAGGCATAATGTCCTTTGCCCAGGGGACACATGACAATGTCTGGAGACATTTTCAGTTGTCACAGCAAGGTAACAGGTAAGGTGGATACGGTGCTACTGGAATCTAGTGAGCAGAGGCCAGTGAAGTTGTTCAACACACTACAATGCATACCACAGCACAGCTGCCCACAACAAGAACTATTCGGCCCAAAATGTCAATACTGCCAAGATTCAGAAACGCTTTCCTAGCAGATCACCTACTTCAACATTATATCATTAAAAATATAATCTTTGCAATATTTTGGCTTTGAAAGCATTATCTTTTCTTCTAAATTGTCTTTATTTCAACAAATATGATCTGAAGTCATTGTCTTTATTCTACAATTTACATGATTTTCACATTTTAATATTTGTGAAGCCATGCCATGACCTAAATTTAACTGTCCTTTTAATGTGATATTTTTCTTGCTTTTTTAAATTTTAATTTTTATTAGTACATATTTGCAGTAAATAATGTTACATTCATTGTGAGGAGTTGGTACCTGTACATAACACATCTTAATTATTTTTATGTCCCCTTCTCCTCCCCTCCCTCCCCCATTCCTCCATCTCCTTCTTTTTTTTTAATCAAAATGCTGTTATTAAAGCAACAGCAGGGCCAGTGAGATGGCTCAGCGGCGTACACGCCTGCCTGGCAAGCGCGAGGGCCCGAGTTTAACTCCCGGAACCCACATACAAAAAAAGGGCCGGTGATATCGCTCAGCAGCACGGGCAACTGCAGGCACACGAGGTCCTGAGGTCAACCCCCGGTACCCACAAAAATAATAAATAAATAAAGCAACAGCAGCCAGGCATGATGGAGCATGCCTATAAGCCCAGCACTCGGGAGGCTGAGGCAGGAGGATCATCGTGAGTTTGAGGCCAGCCTGAGCCACATAGTGAACTCAAGGCCAAACTGAACTACACAATGAGATCCTTTCTCAAAAAAAAAAAAAAGCTATCCAAGAACTGGTCACATCTTGAGATCGAGGATCAAGTGCAACATAAGCAAGTACCTTCTTAAGAACTGGCTTGCTTGTTTGCACATTCAAGAGGAGTGCTGAGGTGCCCAGAGAGCACTATGGCCTCAGGCTGTTCTGTGCAGTAAGGCTATATTCATGGGTTTTGGTGTACGGCCCAGGCGTATGTGTTGTTTCAATGTTCTGTGCAGCTAGGATTAAGAACAGTTAATTTAGGGCAGCATAAAGGAGATGGAGAAAAGGAAATAAATGGTTCCACTATTGGGAAAGACCAGTGAAAAGTGATGGCAGAGAACCAGATTTCAGAATTTCCCTCTTCTGCCCAGCACCAGGCCTCCTTAATATTGCCTGGTAATTTGCTGACACTCCAGCCTTACGGTTCTTGAGAAACTTTCATAAGCCCTCTAGGGCCAAAAGAAAATCATAACTGGAAAATTTAACTAATAATTGATCCAGACAAGAAGACACAATACATGCTTTCATCTACTCCAAACTCAGCACATATTCAGGAGCAAGAGTTATCTTGTTAATACACTTTCTACAATTTGTAAACACCTCATTCCCCATGAAGGCTAGTTTCTGCCTTGCATGAAGTCCTCAGTAAGTATTTGCCAAATTGAATTAAATCCAATCCCTAAAGTGTTACTACCTTAAAGAGATAGAAAGTGTCCTCAAAATGAATGTGCATGTTTAATTTTTTAAAAAAGTTATTACAGTAAAAGACATTGTCATTAATCCCCCCTCAAAATACTCTTCCTTGCCTCAAACACACTTATCCCATCATTCTTGATACTTTCTGAAGTAATTCTGGAGTCTTCTTTTATGAGTCTGTTTAGAAGATGCAATCAAAAATGCAGTGAATGCTGCTGTTGTGTCCCATCCAACAGAAAAGTGGGCTCATAAAAACATTACAATGTGTCTTCATTCACCTTATTTACCAGATCTGCAGCCATGCAAGTTCTAGCTCTTGCCCAAAGTCAAAATGACCATGAAAGGTAAATTTTTTTTTTTTTTTTTTTTTTGTGGGTACCGGGGGGTCGACCTCAGGACCTCGCGCGCCAGCAGGCGCCCGTGCCGCTGAGCGATATCACCGGCCCCTTTTTCGTATGTGGGATCCGGGAGTCGAACTCGGGCCCTTGCGCTTGCCGGGCAGGCACTTAAGCCGCTGAGCCATCTCACCGGCCCGAAAGGTAAATATTTTGAATTGATTTAAGACATAAACATGTCCACAACTGCACAAATAAAGGCTCACATGAAAAAGGACTTCCAGAACTGCCTCAGGAAGTGGCAAGAATGATGGGATACATGTGTTCAAAGCAGGGAGGGGGGTGGATTTTTAGGGGGATTAATGGCAATGTGTCTTTTACTGTAATCGATTTTTTTTTTATGTGGGTACCGGGAGTCGAACTCAGGACCTCGTACTTGCCAGGCAGGCGCTTATGCTGCTGAGCCATATCACCGGCCCTGTAATCGATTTTTTAATTTAAACATTCAGTGTATTTTGTAATCACACCTCATATTAGCTCCTTTAAGAGGGAAGAGCAAAATTCAAGAGAGAATGATAAGGGGGGAACCAAGAAATTAACCTATGCCAATTACCTTTTTTTAATCTAGAAATAGGAGGAGATCCACCTGGCTTCAAATAAATAGTGCCTCAAAAATTGCTATTAATGCCAACATTGTATTACTACTATTTATTTGTTAATTTTATATTTAAAAAGTCAAAATTGACACAATAAATTCTAACTCCCCAACTGCCTCAAGACCGAGTATAGACTTGTAGATAAGATCCCAGAGTGCAGACCTGGATGAGAGCCTAAGACCATGCCTTGCTATACCCAAAAGGTGTTCAGGAGACAGGTCTGATAATGCTGAGGCGTTAGTTCCAGGCTGTCCAGTCTGAAGCCATAGCCTATCTTTTCAGAAATAATCATTCTCCTAATTCCAGCAGAGTCAGTTTTCCTTTGTTTTACATTTATTTATTCAGAGACTTCTAAATATATGCTGGTCTGGTGAAACAGCCTCCGGGCCCAAGTACAATAAAAACATTAATTAAAACACATGATTAGAAACACCCAGCAGAGAGCCTACAATAGCATCAAAAAAGCTTGCCATTTAAGTGTCAGCCAGAGAAGATAAAGCTGCCCTCGGGCAACCTGCGATATGCCTGCCTGGCTTCTCAAGGATTCCTGACCCATGCTGAGGTGGCTGTCCTCTGCTGCTGGATGCCCACGCCCAATTAGTCCATTTTTTTCCTGACCCTGGAGTTGGCACCGTCTCTACTTGCCACTCCTTTCATTCTGCAATAGACTAACAAGAAACGTGCAGAATCCCCAACGTTGGCAGAGATCTGGGCACAAGAATCTTACATAACACTTGGGCTTTGGCAGAGCAACACCAGAAGGTCTGGGGGCCCTCAGCTGAAATGTGCCCTGTACTGTGTGGGCAGTGTCACTCTGTCTTCGTTCTTGCTTCGCAATCCAGAAGCAGCAGCAGAATTCACACAAAATGCACAGTGCAAAGATCTAAGGGAACAGCATGAGAGGAGTATGAATTTCAGAAGGTGTAGGTGCTTCAGATTTGGGGAAAAACCCACCTACCAAGTAGAAGTAGTAAGCCTTTTCTCCCCTGTAACAGAAAAAATTCCCTAAATTCCAAATTTGTTTACACAACTAATTAGGCATGAATATTTTGAATCTAGCACAGGCCTGTTAAGTAGCAAGATCTTGTTCCATGTGGACATGTTCTGTCAAGGACTCGTATCCTGTGAGGGATGCCATCAATGGGAAATATGACTTTATTATAAACTCTATCCTTTTCTTGAAACTTCACAAATAAAATAAAAGCAAAGAGCTTGGCTTCCTTCTTTTATGTATAATTTTCCCACAAGTCTCCCATCTTAGAAAAACAAGAAAAGAGATTTGAAAGAAAACAATAGCATATCAATGCTAGGTAGGAATAGGATTTCAAAAGTGGTGGGAACATATTATTTACTGTTCCACTGAATTCTGTATTATTCATTCCTCTTTATTTTTCCTTAATGACAAATGTGCCAATATCTTATTACAAAGAGGCTACCACCAAAGTAGATAAAACTGCCTTGTATCATCCATCTGGCCCAAATTATATTTCTGCAACCTCTTTTCAATCAACTATGGTGTTTTTTATAATTTTGTGATTTCGTTGAATTGGCTGAGTCTCATGGACTGCCTGCTCCTATATTCTGAAGTGCCAGACTGGTACCTAAGAGGAAAAATAACACTTTTCTTCACTCTTAAACCACATTCCGACTTCTCATGCTGAATTCAATCCCCAGCTAATTAGTTCAAGAGCAAGAAACTTTAACCAAGATTTGGTATTACTTTCCTGTTTCTGAGAGCTAGGCTTTCCCCAAACGTAGCTCTCTTGTTACCCTTTGCATTTTAAATAAGCCATGCTGGAGCATGGTTCTTGTTTTTCTTTAATATATGCGCCCCTTGGGGCTGCACTGAAGCTTGTGATGGCTCTCTGCCTGCAGTCAGGGCAACAGAACGTCTGCGAGATCCAGCTCTGTCCTGCAGTTGGCGTCCATCATGCCGCCTCAGTTGAATCGGGAGGTTGCAAGTCAATTTTCTCAGGAATGCAAGGTCCCTAGTACTTTTATGTAGAACCCTAAATTTCACTTAGGTTCTTCCATATCGCTTGGTTTTAAACATGAAGTATTTTCTTTATTGATAGCTCAAGGTATAAAGTATTCCACAGAAGCCAATTTTTCAAGTAACTGAGGATTTGTTAACGTTAGAATTTGAAGGAAATCCTTTAAATAGTTTCCTTGGGGCTCAAACAGGGTATGCTAAATAGATTTGACCTTTTCTTGATGATTTAGAGACATTTTTAAACTATTAGTTATTACATGAGGTATAAAACAATAACAAAAGCATAAAATGATTTGCCTCTTCATTAAGTAGCCCCAGGGCACTAGAATTTGTTACTTTGGCAAATTTTTATATTTTTTATTTTTGTCTCCTTCTGTACTAGCAAACTATTGGTGGTCACCTTGCACTGATGTTCATAGGTCAGTCTCTGGAAGCAAACTTTGGGTTTATTCTCTCCAGTTTGCAGATAGCTTGAAACCCAAATAAATAAGTTTGTTGTAACATCTGTATTAAAAATAAATCTGTTCTGGATGGTATTCTGAAGCTCTACCTTCAGATATAGATTCATAGACATCAGTGCATGGATGTATCACAGCCATTCTGTTTGCACAAAGGCCCTTTAAGGTTTAATTCCAGCTCCTAATTTGTATCCCATGAGAGATGTTACCAAAGACTTGTCCTCAGGAATTGCACAGTCAATTTCAATGGTTAGCAATCAATCTGTTCACTCTTAGATTTCTTCTTTTTCCTCTTGCTCTTCTCTTTGTCCTTCTGATATCTGCTTTGAATCATTTCAATAAGCATTAAACCATTCACCAAAAGGACAGAAATTATTGAGGAAAGCACATTTTGATCTATATAAATTTGAACTCCAAAGTTTTTATTGTTTTTATTTCATGGGAAAAGGACGAAAGTACACTGAAATCAGAGACTATTTGAATGTTTTTTTTTTTTAAGTTGCCTTTCATCACAATGGAACCATGTAAGTTGGTTATCCTCATACAGGCACCTGCCAGTCTTATATGTGGTCACCTCCCCACTACCCCCTATTTTAACTTCTCAGTCCCCTGCCTAAAATCCTAACAGCTGTTGAAATACCTAACCCAGATAACCCAAGCAAAACTGACTCAGTGTGTCAAACAGCCCCCCAGAAAATAAAGGGTCTTATTCAATATTACATTATATGATTCTGGCACCGGTTGGGAGCAGGGTGAGCACTTTGTCCTGTTTTGCCAACTTGAAGCCCGAAGTCTCACATCCTGGGAACTTCCTTAGTCCTAGGCAAATCGGGCCCGTTAGTTACCCTGTTAGACAATGAGCCCTCAGTGGTCTCTCATGTTTTCTCCAGGTGGCACTTTTATCTTTAAATTATTTCTAAAGATTCCCAGAATCATATTATTTTCTTCCTTGCCCAGTCAGTCTGGCTAATTCTTTCTAAGTAGTATTTCTAATGTGGATCTCTTCTTTTGCCACCAACCTGTATCTTTATCCCACGATCCTGGGCTACTACAAACATCCATGAATTCTGCCTTCACCAAAATGTGCATACCACTCCCACATTACTGCTTTCAAAGCCCTGCCTGACGTAAGGTTCAGTTTGAGTTCCACTTCCTCCACGAAGTCTGGCATCTTCCCTGGCAGGGGAAGAGTGACTAGGGTGGAAGAAAGAAGAGGGGTAGGCAGTATCAGCTGCTCAGTCCTGGTGAGAATGCTGTGAGACCAATGGAGGGGCTGCTGTTCCTAAGAAGCTCCTAAGGATGGGCCGGTGAGATGGCTCAGCGGCGTAAGTGCCTGCCTGGCAAGCGTGAGGTCCTGAATTCGACTCCCGGAACCCACATACGAAAAAAGGGCCGGTGATATCGCTCAGCGGCACGGGCGCCTGCTGGCGCGTGAGGTCCTGAGGTCGACGCCCGGTACCCACAAGAAAAAAAAAAAAAAAGCTCCTAAGGAATAAAATCAAGGCAGGCTGCAGAGAGAAGAGAGAGGCCAAGTCAGTAATTCAGAGAAGGGGTCTGAGTCAGCCACTGAGCCTAGCCACAGACACAAATCCTCATGTAAATGTGGATGTCCAAAACCCCGGGTGCCCAGGCTCCACACATAAGAGGAAAGAGGGACATAACAAGCAAATACCTAGAGAGCATACTTACCCTCAGCTGGTTCAAGATGGAGCTGGCTGCAGAAGAAAAAGTGAACTGCAGTAGCAGGAACTGCCAGCACCCTCCTCCCTACAGTTAGCAGGTAGCAATTTCAAAAGCTGTTTATATTTTAATCTATGCATTCCTTAAATACAAACACTACTTCATAGAATGTTCTGTATTCCCCACACCCCACACCCCACACAATATGTAGTGAATAAATATGTAATTTAAATGATAATAAAATCTGCTCCGTGGTTTAAAGGCCATGTGTACAGGAAGCCATGAGAAGTTTACAGCAACTCCACTTCTTTTCAGGAAGTCTGGAAGCCATCTGCCTGGTTGAGGTTTAAGACACACTAATCAGCAAAAACAGAGTGAACACAAATCCTCCTTTTCTCTTTTTAAAACTTCAGAGCAAACATCAACTCTCCTTTTTTGTATCTTAGTCCAAACTCTAGGCACAAGGAAAAAAATAACAAAACAAATTTCCTTTCACCAAGACTGCAAACCAAGCCACAGGCCCAAAATATCTTTATGTTTTCATGGTATAGTGTTTATTAGTACTTAAAGTTCAACCACAGGGAATGAAAACTTGATCTAGTTGTTCAGTTTCTCTACTTGAGAGTTTCCAGCATACATACTGAATCACTTTTTGAACATATGTTGTGATGTGTTCGTTCTGAGAATCCCTTTAAAATGGTCCAGTCTTAAAAAGATTTTGCTAAGAATATATTTTTCACTCAAAAACACTTTTTTTAAATGATCCAACTTTAAATAAAGGCCTATTATGCTGGCTTTATAAACACAATCATTTTCTTTGATTTATGAAGTTCCTTGAGTAAACAGAGAAAAGAGTGATAGTTAAGATTTACAAATAATGTACTATTCAAACTAGCCTCAAGTGAGAGCCTTATGTTAAGTGCCAAAATAAACATCTGTAAATATAAAAAGGGACTACTGTATTTTGTTTTCTATCCCCCAAAATAGGTGTCAGGTGTAATTTTGGAGATTCTTGGGGAAAAAAAAAAAAGAGGACCCCCAAATAAATCTCATAAAAATCTGCATAGTATGCATAATGCTAGAAGTATTATTCGCCAGAAGGTAACCACCCTAAAGTTTATAAATCCTTTAAACCAGGATTTCTCAACCTCAGCATTATTGACATTTCAAACCAGATAATTCCTTGTTCTGAGGCTGGCAATGGTGTTGGAGGAGCTGTCCTGTGCATGGAGGGATATCACCACATCTTTGACCTCTACTTACTGGATGCCAATAGAGCTTCCCCTCATCTACGCACACTATCACCAGTTGTGACTGTCAAAATCATCTACAGTTACTGCCAAATGTGCCCTGAAGGGCTAAGTCACCCCTAGTAATTAAACTAGAGAATCTTTTCTTAAAATGAGAAGGACCTTAAGACATTGGATTCAGAAGGACACTGCAAAGAAATCAGTGATCCACAAACAAAACATACTAACAAAACAATGCACGATTTAAACAAACAACACACAGAAATAAACATACCTGGAAAACAGAACCATAAGATCTAATCTGGCAAGAAAAATGGTATTCTGAAGAAATCCAGAAAAGCCAGTATCAGTGGAAATTTTAAAAGACTTTAAAAAAAATTTTTTTTAAACATTTAAAAATTGTTTTGAATTTAGTCTGGGTGAAAGAAGTTTTACTCGGACACATTTGGCAAAGAATAACAATCTTTCTCCCCACCAAAATATTGTATTTGTCAACTGTTTATCATACAAAAGATAAGCTTTTATACATTTCCAAGGAGTCTGTACTAATTTGGAAAGTTATTTATGTTTTTGTATATGTATCCTTGAATGCAAAGACTAGCTAGCTTAGTACTCTCTGTATCCCCCACAGCTAGCAATATAGGTACACAAAAAGTATTTATTTCAATGATAATAAAACATGACTTCATGTTCTAAAAGGATTTAAAGCAGACATTTCAAAATGTGGTGGTATGAATGAGTTTGAATATCACACTTGGAAATAAGAAGAGCTATTTTAAAAATCCCAGACAAAGCTCAGCAGAAATTCTGGTGTCAGAAAAGCAAAGGTCAAGGAGTTTGCTTCATTGGTCCCAGATATGTGACTTTGATTGTTTACTCCTCCATAGAATGAGTACTATAATCCTACCTAAAAGGATAGTTAAGATAATTATATAAGATAAAGTGCACAAAGAAAGAAAAAATGGCTCTCTTGAACTTCTAAGAAAGTGAAATTCTAACTTCAAGTGGAGTACTACCCAAGTTAACTTTTCTCTTTGAAGTCAGGGGGAGAAAACTCTCAAATCGTTCCAGACCTAAAAGTGTTGGCAAAGTCCCACACCAACAAGACGGGTTAAAAATTATTCAACTAAATATTATCAAATAGTCAAGACCTATCATATCTATACAACTATAGGAGAAACACAAACTATTAACCTAGTAGCCAATAAAAGTGATTTCTCAGCTCACATTATTAATAGAAATGAATATAGAGTGGGTAATATAGATTAACAGTAAAACTTAGTAATACTGAATGTAGATATCTGAAACACCATACATAAAGAAAATTTAACCAGGCATGGTGGTGCACAACTGTAATCCCAGCACTCTGGGAGGCTGAGGCAGGAGGACTGCAAGTTCAAGATGGGCGTGGACAACTTAATAAGATCCCTACTCAAAATAAAAAATAAAAAAGAGCTAGGGGTGTAGCTCAGTGCAAGGGCACTGGGTTCAATCACCAGTATCAGGAAAGAAAGAAAAAAAGAAGAAAGAGAAAGAGAGAGAGAGAGAAAGTTGAAATGAAATTATAACTACCAGATTGTCAAATAGGATACATTTTAAAGAGAAAATTAAGAAATAAATGATAGAGCAGTTATAGTGCATGTAAGCACTACCAGTCATACTTTCACAGTAATCACTCACTCAGATTTACGTGTTTTCTTTTTAAGAGATTGAGAAAAGAAATTCAAACTTGAAGAAATTTTTAAATGAAAATTTTCAAATATCAGACATGCAAATAAACAAAATTGAAAATGACAGAGACAATGGTCACCTGATTGAAAATAGCCTTTTGAAGCCCTCCAACGCCTTTGCAGTCCCAATCAAACCAAAACCAGAAACACTGAGCTATTTTTAATGCTTCACGTTTAAAGATAAATGAATAGCCAAAGACTGCCAGATAGTTGAAGAAAAGTTCTTTTTGAAAAGAAACCAAGACAACTTCTGAAGAAAAATGTTTTCAACTTCAAACTACATGAGGGTAAAATAGTCACTTTCAGACACGCAAAGTCTTACACAAATTCCTAGGCTTGCTCTCTCAAAACTACTGAGGAATGTGCTCCACTAAAATGATGGAAACCAAGAAAGAAAAAAATTCAGCATGGTACTGAGAAAATTCCTTGAGAAAAAAATTCACAAGATGATGTTGAAGTGAAGACCAGTAAACAGATGTGTAGCAGGTCCCCAGCGCAACCAAACCTAACAGAAACAAGCTTAAAAGGAAACAGAGTGGATTCCTCACAAAAAAAATATAAAATGGAACTTAGAAATTATCTTACAGATTTCATCACCTGGAAAGCTAAAATGAGAGCCACTTTACAAAAACGTTTGTAATTTTAAAAAATATCAAACTAGACAGGCCAGCCCTGGGTGCACGGGTGCACACACGCCTTTGGTGGGTGGACGGACCGGAACCCACATGCCCAGGAGAGCGGGCCACGCCCATGGAGTAATCAGGGAGACCAGCAACGTGGGAGTGTCTAAAGCAGCAGGGAGGAGCCAGATGCTGGGCTCTGGAGAACTCCACCAACAGAAGACCAGTCCCGGCCCCCACATCCAGAGGCCAAGATCAGCTTTATACCCAGCACAGTTCCCATGGCAAACGTGGCTGGAGTGCACAGCACATTTCTGGGATTTGACATGGACACTATCACAGAACTGTAAACACCAGAAATATTTTATTATCTTATTCTCCCTTGTTTGTCTGATTGACTACTCCTTTCCTGTCTGGTTGGAATTCATCTTGTTTTTGTCTTATATTTTGTGGTTATTTTCATTTTGGTGTTTTTTTTTTCTTTCCTCTCTTTCTCAGGTCTACTTTTTTTCCTTTCTTTTCTTCTTTTCTTTTCCATTCTCCTTCTCTTTCTTCCTTTTTTTTTTCACTATTTAGCTTTCTTACTTTTTTTTTTTTCATTTTCTTCTATGGATCCTCTTTCTCTCCTTCCTCAGCTCCTTTGTAAATTTAAACTTTCAAGTGAGTAAACACTGTCTCTTCCCTTTCTGATTACACCTTCACATTCTATTTCATTCTTTCCCTCCTGTGTCCTTCAGTTTCCCAAAACTCAGGTGATCATCTTTTGACCTCCAGCCTTGATTCTACTATATTTGACCTCATTCACCACTTTATCCTGGCCCCTACCCATCTTAACCCCCCACATCTCACAAAAGGGTAAAACCACTCCGCTAAGGGGAAAATCACTGCATACAAGTACATGGTATATGTTTGATTTTGTTATATAACTTTAGAGTTTGCTCCTGTGATCAGAGGTTGCAGGTTAATGGTTACCATAGTTTGTCAGTAGTTAAGCTGTACTTGAAACTACTGTTATTATTAACTCTACTACTTTAGCCAGGATGTCATACATGCTATAATCAGGTTTTCTCCCCTGTATGATAATGCTGTGATAGTATGGGGTCATAATCACGGCTACAGCCCAGCACCAAAGATTGGGTGCTAAGCCAAACAGTAACTTTCCATCCTTTACAAATTGGGAAGGTAGGTTCTTGGGATAGCTATAAAGAACCACCTAAATCTAGAGGACATCCTTGAAGAACAGATATCTCCTAGGGAAGCCTCAATACTAGTGATAAAGCTATCTATCATAAGAAATCAACAAGCATCAACATAGAAAACAAAATAAAATTAAAAAGAGAAAATAGCATATGATAAGACCCAGAAGCAAAATGCAACCCCGGACCCCCAGCCCACCCAGGACAAGCCCAGAACACAATGAGATAGATGAAATTGGAAGTCAAACACTAGAACTTTCTGAAATGATAGCAACAGACGTGAAAAAACAAGTGGAAAAGGCTATAGAGAAAATAATCTCTCAAGTACAAAAAGAAATGATGCTTAAAATCAAAGATATTAGAGAAGGCATAGATAAAATAGGATATGAGCTTAGAAAAATGATGGAAACAAAAAATGCCCAACATAGGAAAGAAATAGAATCCATGAAACAGATCCAAACAGAAATCCAAGATATTAAAACCTCCATTGAAAATATATGCAATAGATTGAATGAAGGAGAGGATAGAATATCAGATCTTGAAGACAGAATTGCAGCTAGTGATCATGAAAAGAAAGATATCTTAAAAATAGCAAGAGACCATGAAAAATCAATCCAACAGCTACAAGGCGATGCGAAGAAGAATAACATAAGATTGATTGGGGTCAATGAGAAGGCTGGAGACAGTGCAAATGCCATAAAAAAAAAAAAAAAAAAAAGAAACTCTTCACAGAAATAATGGCAGAAAACTTCCCAAGACTGGATAAATAATTTGACATAAAAACAAATGAAGCATATAGAAATCCAAACAGCCATGACCAAAATAAAACTACACCGAGACATATAATAATCAAGATTCCAGAAATTCAGCACAAGAACAGAATATTCAAGCTGTTAAGAAAAGAAACAGATCACCTATAAAGGAAAGCCCATCAGAATCACAGCAGACTTCTCAAAACAAACCCTCAGGTCAAGAACTTGGAGTGAAGTATTTCAAGTCCTGAAAGAAAACAACTTCCAACCCAGACTGATGTACCCTGCAAAACTATCTTTCACCCTTCACAATAGCATCCAAATAAAATGAAATACTTAGGACTCAATCTAACAAAGGAAATAAAAGATCTATACATTGAAAATTACAGTACTCTGTAAAAGGAGATTGAAGAGGATATCATAAAATGGAAAGATATCCCTTGCTCATGGATAAGAAGAACCAACTTAGTGAAAATAGCTATACTCCCAAAATTGTTGTACAGATTTAATGCAATCCTGATCAAAATACCATTAGCATACCTCACAGAACTAGAGAAAACATTCCTAAAATTCATTTGGAACCAGAAGAGACCTAGAATAGCAAAAGCAATTCTGGGTAACAAAGGGAAGGCAGGAGGCAACACAATCCCTGACTAGAAATTATACTACAAAGCTATTGTGATAAAATCAGCAAGGTACTGACAAAAAAAAAAAAAAACAGACCTGAGGATCAGTGAAACAGATTAGAAGATGCAGACATAACTACAAACGCACTCGGCCACCTTATCTTTGACAAAGGGGCCAAACATGTTCCCTGGAAGAAAGATAGCCTCTTTAATAAATGGTGCTGGAAAAACTGGCCATCTACATGCTGAAGACTAAAACTAGACCCACGTCTATCACCATGCACTAAATTAAAGTCGAAATGGATCAAAGATCTAAATTTTAAAACAGAAACACTGAATCTACTGGAAGAGAAAGTAGGTAGAAATCTTGAAGACATAGGTGTAGGCAGAGACTTCATGTACAAAAGCCAAACTGCACGGGAAATACTCCAAAGAATCAACAACTGGGATCTCACCTTATTAAGAAGCTTTTGCACATCAAAAGAAATCAACAACAGAGTGAAAAGACAACCCACATAGTGGGAAAAAACTTTAGCCAACATTCTCTCAGACAAAGGACTTCTATCTAAAACATATAAAGAATTGAAAAAAATCAAACCCCCCAAATTTAAAGACCCAATCCAAAAATGGGCATCTGAGATGAATATGCACTTCTCAGATGAAGAAATACAGATAGTGAATAAATATAAGAAAAAATGTTCAACATCATTGGGTGATTCGAGAGATGCAAATTGAAACAACCCTGAGATTCCATCTCACCCCAGAAAGAATGGCTGTCATCAACAAATCAACCAATAAAAATTTGTTGGAGGGGCTGTGGTTTAAAAGAAACCCTTCTCCACTGTTGGTGGGAGTGTACACTGGTGCAACCACTGTGGAAAGCAGTGTGGAGATTCCTCAAAAATCTAGGATTAGAGGTCCCACTCGACCCAGCTATTCATGTTCTTGGTATCTTCCCAAAAGAATTAAAAGCATACCACAGTGATATATGTGCACCCATGTTTATAGCAGCACAATTTGTAATAGCTAAATCTTGGAAACAACCCAAATGCCCATCAACCATGGAATGGATAAAAAAGATGTGGTATTTTTATTACAGTGGAGTACTACTCAGCTATAAAGAAGGATAAACTAGAGACTTTTATATGTAAATGGATGTAACTAGAGACCATACTCATAAGTGAAATAAATCAGACTCACATGTGTAAACATCGTATTGTCTCCCTTGTGTAAGAAAGTGAAAGAGTAAATAAGATCCAAAATGTACAATAGATACTGGGAAATGGGAAGAAACTATTCAAAAGAAAAGAGAAGCTTAGATGGGGGAAAGGAGAAAAGAAGGGAAAAGTAAAAGTATATATATGTATATATGTATATATATATATATGTATATATGTATATGTGTATATACATACAAGATAGTTAAGATAGCTATACTACTAATTTCTATAAGTCCATTGAAAAGAAAGGTTTGTGCTTATATGGTTTGATCAATTTTTTATGCTTATATCTTGTAATCTGAGCAACTACTTTGAAGATAACAATAAACAATGTACTAACCATTGTTACTTTCCTACTATCTTGTTTTGAAATTTTGCATCGTTTTTATTGTTTCTTCTCTTTAAAATAAAAAAAATCAAACTAAATATATGAAAAATAAAACCATTACTAACTACAAGAATACTTAGAAATTGTATAAGAAATACAGTTATAACATAAATTATATATGTTAAATATACATATATACTATGTTTTAATATTTTTAAACTTTATATTCTATATAGTATGAGTATAATGTATACTATAACCTATATATAGTACAAATTATATATGACTAATATAAAGTATAAATTATATACCTAGTATAAATTATATTAGTTATTAGTTCATACTATATAACTAATATAAACTATATATAATTATATACATAGTATAATCTATATTATATACTCACAAACTATGTACATATATAACTATATAATAGTTATAAGTCACTGAATACAGACTCAACCAAAAATTGTGCTAGTACTATTTTGAAAGGAGTGCAGGAAGGAAAGGAGTCCAAAAGAGGCCAAAACAACTAATTAAAATGACGAATCAAGTAATAGCAGTATACCATAGTATTTTAATATTAGAAGTACACATCAGATTAAATAGCTGAAGACTTTTAAAAAGAGTTACTTGAGGGAGTCAGAGGTATCCAGAAAAAAATGGGATACAGTTTGAGGTGGAGGAATTAAGAGAATATTGTTTTATGCTGTAAGCCTCTTAGTGACTTTTTAAATTATGTGCTCATTACTTTGATTTTTAGAAAGAAAATATTAATTTCTTATAAAAGGAAAGAAAAAAGGGAGGGAAGAAGGCATGAAGTTATTCCCTTAAAATAGATTTATGTACATACTGTAATACTGCAAAAATATTTATGCAACCATAGTTCTAGTGACATGACTCCAGAAGTAGGTAACTGCCCCAGCTCTTGCGCTTGTAAAAACTCACCATCAGAACTGAAGTATTTAAGTTCAAGTTCAATTCATGTAAGTATACTAAGTCCAAAGTCACTGGTTAATGATGTGTGGGAAGGCACCCTGGCTTGCCAAGTTTGGATTACAATTACTTTACACATCCTATTCTGTGTTTCCTTAGATTTGGGTTATATTCTCTCAAAGATACTGAGGACCTAGGATACATCTAACTGCTTTTGAAAATTCTCACTGTGCTTTATACATAGTTAATAAAACAAAAAATTAATTACAGGTACAAGAGAGTTCAAACAAAACTATTTAATTGTTAAGAAATAGGAAGAGAGTAATGAGTACCTTATTTATAGGGACACAAGGAAAAAGTATGATTTTTAACATCACTGTAAGTGTTCCCAAGGAAAAGTATGCATTTTCATTACTGAGTAAGTCCAGTAGCAAAACAAACCCTCTGTTACATAACTTCATTTTACCTTTTTTAATCTTTGAGTAACGAACATAGAAAAAAGTTATTTTCTGGGCCATTCCACAGACAAATAGTTTCTCAGAAGAAAGAGACAAGCAAATAAGCCTGAGCATGTGATGAACTTGGAAAGCAATGAATCTTAACAAATCTGCAGTTGAATTACTGAACTGTTAAGACTGCAGAGCTAAACAGAAAAGATCTGGGTACATAAATAGGGTTTTGTTACCTTTGCTTTTTTAATTCTGTTTGTTGCAGCTGCTTGTTGCCATGAGCACTAAAAGTTATGACCCTGCCATTTACACTGTACATTTTTATTTGGAAAATAAGGTCTCACATAGTTGAAGTTCATCAACCACATGAACTTAAAGTGGGAGTTTTACACACACACACCATAGATTTATTTGCTAAACCACCAATCTTGTTTATTTTAGATGAACTATAAAATTACGGTTCTTCAGAGAGAATGAAGATTCTTAAGTCTTTTCATGATTCACCCAACAAATATTTTTAATATCTATTATGTGTTATGTTCTCTAGGCGCTGTACTAGGTGTTAGAGTAATTGCAGTGCAAAACTATTTACAATCAAGTAAGTTAGTTGAGGGCCGGTGAGATGGCTCAGCGGCGTAAGCGCCTGCCTGGCGAGCACGAGGGCCCGAGTTCGACTCCCGGATCCCACATACGAAAAAGGGGCCGGTGATATCACTCAGCGGCATGGGTGCCTGTTGGCACGCGAGGTCCTGAGGTCGACCCCCCGGTACCCACACAAAAAAAAAATCAAGTAAGTTAGTTGGGTAATTAAATGATTAAATAAGAAAGTATAATAATATGTGTTAAGGGCTTGGATCGTATTTAACAGAAACACTGAACATATCCTGGGGCTCAAGGGTGGGGAGTGCTTAGTCAGGAAGCTTTCCAAGGATAGTGACAATGAATAGAATTTAAGGGATGACTGAGAGTTACCCATGCCAAGGAGGATGGAGAAAATGCTAAGAGGCTGAGGAAAGCCAGAGAACAAAGGGCAGGAGTGCAAAGGCCATGACAATATTGGAGGAGATAGACAGACACTGGTAGCCTGGATTTAGACCATGGCAGTGGTATTGGAGGAAAAGCAATAGATCTGAGAGCTATTGGGGAAGCAGAATTGATATGTCTTCAGGACTTACTGAATGTGAGAGGTAAGGAAAGGAAAGAAAGGAAACACAGATGCAGGTGTCCAAGTGGAACAACAGGGTACAAAGTGAGTGTCATTCACTCAGCCAGATGACTCAAGTGGTCATCTTGCAAGTTTTACTTTACCATCCCCTGTCTTGCCCTAGCACTTCCTTAGCTCTAAAGCTGTATAATTACTGCCCCCACTTCACTCCAAATCACTGACCAAGAGCGTTAAGCCCCTCCGTAAAACAGTGGAACTTGGATATAATTGGTACTGTCTTATGTCTCTAGGTAGATTCAGTCTTTCATGAGGTATCAGTAGCAGCCTTTATTTCCCAATATCGAAAACCCTTAAACTACAGCGTTGATAAGATCATCCCTCTGCCCTTTCTGTTCAGCCTCTGCTTGGGAGGAAGAGGTTCTTCAGTTTTCTCCACATGCCCAGGACACTAGTAAAAAGAGTGAGGCAGGAGAGAGAAGAGTAAAGCCTTATATACCAGGTATCTGATTAGGTACACACACACACACACACACACACCTGCAAGTCTTTGTCTTTGGCCAGGATCCTGTCCTATTTCTCACCTGACTTTGAAGCCAGTTTCCTACTATAACTCTGTTTTGCCTGGTTCCTTCACCATTGCTGCTCTTCAATATAAAATTATTCCCTGTGCCAATCCCCCCAAAGGAAGCCCCTCAAGGTCTTCAATGCAGCTCAGAACAGGATTAAACTAACCTCATTTCTATTTGACTTTAACCCTCCTTCCTCTAACTTTCCCATTCCTGGCCCATTCTCTCCCGGTTCACAACATGACTTGAGGTCATTGATGTCTGCCCGCCAATGAGATACCAGGGCTGATAAGGAACTTTGAAAAGTTGTCTCTGAAGTCAAAATGCAAAATGGATTTAAGTGAAATCACTTCCTTTTGCTAGCCTAAAAGCTGGGTTTACAACATGCTGAGTTGATGTTGAACTGGGACTCGATTAATTATTGACCAGAACAAAAGAAAGAAAATTGAATCAACCACAGTTCTGGTTCCCACTAGCCATTCATTAATTCTGTGGGTTTTAGTAAGTTGCTCAAAGGATCTGCATCTTACTTATCTGCAAAGTGGAGATGGTTGTAGCTATGATCTAAATACCTTATTAATGACCTCATGAAGTCCTAACAACAAACTGGTATAAAGCCCTGTCTCAAAAAACAAACAAACAAAAAAATGTATAAACCAGTACGTTCTCCAAAAGAAGTTTTTATGTGATTCACTATTAGCCATTGAATATCTAGAAGAGATAATGGTGAAAGGAAGCCCAGGGTAAACTGACAGTATCTATATGTCTTGACGAGTTTCAGAAACAGTTGGGAAAGTCCCCACGACCTAGAAGGAGCCTGGGGTATGCTCGCTTCATGTTATAGCTCTACAAATGCTATAGTTCCACTCCACTATACATTATATAAGTAATTGTGGACTGTTTGGGAAACTTAATAGCCCTTCATTATATTATTTTAGAGGGGGAATGTAACCAGATTGCCAGATTTAAAAACGTTATGGAAAATCAGAATTCAATTTGCCCTAAAATATGATTAAACATCACTTTTTTATTCTCTGAAGAGAATTAGAAAACATTTCTTGAGTTATTGGGACAATATCTTATACTTAACCAAGAATATCTGATTTTTGTTTTCTAAACTTTTATAATGAATATGTACTTTTTATTAAAAATAGAAGAGAGGGGGCAGGTGAGATGGCTCAGCGGAGTAAGCGCCTGCCTGGCAAGCGCGAGGGCCCGAGTTTGACTCCTGGAACCCACATACGAGAAAAGGTCTGGTGATATCGCTCAGCGGCATGGGCGCCTGCTGGCGCGCGAGGTCCTGAGGTCAACCCCAGGTACCCACAAAAAAAAAAAAAAAATAGAAGAGAGGGAAGGCATTATAGGAATATGGTTACATAAGTATAGAGGTTCATCGTGGTAGAGGTAAGGTGCAAATGCCCCGTACCTGATGTTGGCAATTGAATGTGTACTCAGCCTCAGCCTGAAGAGGAATGGGCAGATTAGCAACTGGAATTTATCCTGATATTCTATTCAGGGTGATCTTTTTCTTTGAAGGAGACTCGTATTTGTTGATAATGCAGACATGTATTTGCAATCAGACTTGAAATCTTCAAATTATAATGTAAAAACCAACCTGGGTTTGCTTTTTCCTCCTTATTTCTATTCTGTCATGCTAGCTACTGAAATATAGATACTGTCAGTTTACCCTGGGCTTCCTCTCACCATTATCTCTTCTAGATATTCAATGGCTAAAAGTGAATCACATAAAATCTTCTTTTGGAGAACCTACTGGTTTATACATTTTTTTGTTTGTTTTTTGAGACAGGGTTTTACTATGTAGTTCAGGCTGGCCTTAGACTCACTATGTAGCATGAACTTGTGATCGCCCTGCCACAGCCTCCCAAGTGCTGGGATTACAGGCATGCACCACCATGCCTGACAGGTTTATACATGAAAAAGAATGAAAAAGACATTAGTTCACATTTTTACTATATTTTATAATCCTCCAAGTGTCTCAATCCTTATTAATAAAAAATTTAATTGTGGTATAATACACATACCACATTGGTGTCTAAATGTTAGACACAAAAAAATGGTGATTTCTAACTTTGACTTCTCAAAAAGAAACTAACTGACTTTGTGAGAATCTCCTCCCTCAAATAATAAGAGCTCCCAAAGTTTCCATAGTTGAAAAAAGATAAAAGTGCCAGGTTAAAAATGAGAACAACAATCTTTAATGTGTATAGGTCATGGGAAAAGTGAGAACTCACAAATTAGAGACCTGTTTACTATACTGTGTTGAAGAACAATTTTATTGTGAGTATATAGTCAAATGCTAGTTACATTTATTAGGTAGCTACCTTCTGTTTGTTAACCAAAAAATCTGTACTGTGAAAGAACACAAAAGCATCTCTGTAGGCAACAAATTACCTGATTCCAGTAAATTTTCTCCTTTCTGGCCCTGCAATACTGGGCACAAAAGGACTGGAGAATAATAAATTCACAAAGCAATGCAATTTAATGTAAGGATAATTGAGGTAACTCATTCCTGAATTGGGCCAATTTCTTAAAATTGTTTGGAGTTCACTTGTTGATATGTTTCCTTTTTTATTCATTTAATAAATGTCTACCTATAGTTTCTATGTGCCAAGTGCTGAGGTAGGATCTAGGAAGACAGGTGTAATCCCAGACCTTCATGGAGTTTCAGATTGGTTAAGCCAGGAGACTGGCAGGGAGCAAGCATCAAGCAAACACATGTGCACACATGCACACACACATGCACACACACACACACATCCAATCTGTAAAATATCTGTATTCTACAATCTGTAGAAAAGCAGAGAAACTACATGTGTCAACTCAAAGAACTGAGAGAAAGTATGGCCAAGAAAGTGAACAAAGAAGCCAGTGGCAAGAAACAAGTTTACAGGTAGGTGGGACAAATAATGTAAGGCCTCGCAGGAGCTTGGATTCTATTCTATAAGCAAAAGAATTCATTGAAGGACCTCGTTTATGGTTTAGAAATACTCTGACTGCTAGATGAATAACAGATTTGAAGGGTTCAAGCATGGAAGCTAGACCAATTAAGAAGCCATTGCCTTTAGAGGATCCACAGTTTGTTGAAAAATAATGTCATAAAGGATAGAAGTTTCCTACCAAGGTATGTCCAGGCATTGGGGGAGGAGGTGCTTCTTCATGATATATATATAATGTATGACATTATATTATGTTTCTTAACTTACATGATTGTTTATCTGTTCAATATCCAACTTCTCTATTAGGAAGTAAGCTTGATGAGGACAGGAAAAATGCCTCGTTTCCTCTTGTATCCCTAGTTCACAGAACCAGGTTTGTCACATAGTGTTTCAATAAATGTTCACTGTATGGATGAATGAATGAATGAATGAATGAGTAAATCATGCATTTAATTCTTTTACAAACAAATGACCCTTCTGTAAAGCAAATCATTTTCTCTATCTGTCTATTTTGCAAATCTGGATCCTAATACATATACTGAGAGGAAAGAGCAAACCAAGCCCAATAAAGTCTATTGTACTGAGTATAATGACCTCCCAGAACATAATCCAGAAAAGAGAGAGTCCTTGAATGTGCTCATGATATATTTTAATTAATAAACTAATAAAAACATACTTTATATCACTGGTTTGTAGTCTCAGGAGTTGCATTCTTTTAGCCCATGACTAACAACTTTGCATTTTAAGATGATATTTTAAGTAATCATCAAAGTATTTAAACTCATCTAAGTTGATAACTGTCATACTAACCTGGATGACATGAGTTGGGGAATAAAAGGTACTACCTACTTCAGAAAAAGAACAGTATCATGCAAAAATCTAGTGGAACATTCTATCCATTCGCCTATGTCTAAGCTTTCTGCTCCCTTGGCCTCAGAAATCCTGACTTCAGGAGTGAAACACAGATAGTTATCACTGAGTACAAAGTCATCAAGTTAGCAAGTTTCTGAACCTCTACAACTAAAATCACTCTTGAGGCAGCTCTACAATGTTATAATTTCTATAGGTGCTATAACAAATTACCGTGTTGGTGGCTTAAAACAACAGAAATCTACTCTCTAAGAGTTTTTGAGGCTGAAGTCCAAAGCCAAGGTGTCAGCAAGGTTTGGTTTCTCTGGAGACTGTGAAGGAAAATTCATTCCATGTTTTTATACTTCTCTTCTACCTTCTAATGGCAGTTGGTAATCCTTAGCACTCCTTGGTTTTTACACTCATCACTCCCAATCTCTGCTTTGTTTTGTAGTTGTTTTTTTGTTCATTTATTTCTTTTAACAGGGTTTCATTATCTCACCACAATGCCCAGGCTGAGTTTGAATTTGTGATCCTCCTGCCTCAGCCTCCCAGAGTGCTGAGATTGCAGGTGTGCACCACCATTCCTGCCTCTGCCTTGTTCTTTATATCTGTTTCCTACTTGTGTCTTCTCTCCTTATCTTTTTTTTTGGGGGGGTACTGGGGGGTCGACCTCAGGACCTCGCGTGCCAGCAGGTGCCCATGCCGCTGAGCAATATCACCGGCCCTTTTTTTGTATGTGGATACCGGGAGTTGAACTCAGGACCTCGCGCTTGCCAGGCAGGTGCTTATGCCGCTGAGCTATCTCACCGGCCCTCCTTACCTTTTTTTGTAAGGACACTTTTCATTTGATTTAGAGCCCATCCTAATCAAGGACCATACAGTCTCAAAACACTCAATTTAATTATATCTGCAAAGACCTTTTTTCCAAATAATGTCATATTCACAGGTTGTAACTGTACAAATATTCTGTGGGGAACACCATTCACCCCCCTAAGGGCTAAAACAAGGTTAAAGTTTAAAAATAAGATTGTAGAATTCCAAGAAGATAGTAATCTGAATTAATTTGATGAGAGCAGGTTTTTGCAGCAGGAAAAAAAGGTGTTTGTTTTGTTTTACTTTATTTTAGCATGAGATCACAGCTCTGTTTTTTTCTTAATAAGAGGGAAAGTAGGTGTCTAATTATTTAATTAATTCTGATGAATCACTATCAGAGTTCCTTCAACAGCAACCAAATCAAGGGGAGGTGGCCTAACCTTAGAAGTATAAGTGGATAAGGAAACCTCACCAGTTATTCTAGGCCTCCAGCTTTTCAGAGTCTGTCAGATGTACCAATTCTGTACTACGGCACTTTTCTACTCTTGTCTCTCTAAGCTCAGTTTAGAAAAGCCTTCTCTAAAATTTGAACTCTTCCTGAAGTACTTGACTAGCAACCAAAATCTAATTTTGAATGTTGGTCTCTAGTCTAACCACTTGATTTAGGTGCTTGATACTGAACCACACCCTGACTCCAACAACCCCATCAGAGCAGGAGAGACCTGATCCTCCCCTGACTATACAGCCCCAAATCCCATCTTCTCTCTTTGATGTGCAGATGCAATAAATTGTCCCAAATTCAACAGATGTTTGTGCATTGTCCAGAACCCCTTCCTTTACACACTCTCTGGAGATCAGATGTGGAAGAAACAGCCAGCCTTGGCTGAGAGATTGGGCTACATTACAAGGCACACGAGGCAGGAAGAAGCATTGCCAAAATTTCATGTCTGTTTTTGCTGGTCTCTACTGTGGTTTCCAATGAAAAGAACAGCTTTAGAAGGTAAAGTTGGCAGGGCCACCCTGTGTCAATGGGCTACTTTCAGCTTTAAGGAGCACAACTTTCTTTTTCTAGGGATACAGTCCTCTGGAAGGTTGAAGTTTGTTTCTGGCATAATATTTCACTAGAATCAATTGTGCATGCTTAAAATTGTGCTTTTAATGTTATTTTAAGTACCATTTTATAATTTCAATAAAACCACTCTCAAGCATGATGTAATGCTGATTAATGACACTTCTCCAGTACATCAAGAGCTCTCAGTTCTGCCTCGTGCCTTGGTGCTCACCTGAGGTATCCCATTAATCACTATTATGCCACAGTCTGTCCTATCATATTGCTTAATTACCATTTCTGTTACTCATCCATCTACTCTATTAATCCCCACAGAACAAATTTATCAAACCCAGAGGCCCCAAAGGAACAGTCTTCCTGGTCTTGCCAGATCCTAGCCCCAGAAGCAGCTTATCCATAAAATATGGAAGGACCCCAAGTCTCCTGATGCTCAAAGAAAACTGCCCTTAACACACCTACTCTATACTAGGAAATCTTGTGTCCCTTACTTCTTGGCTAACTGTCAAGAAGTTAACTGTTGGCTGTTAGGTAAACCTTACCTAACTGTCAAGACTCAGCTAAATCCCTGCATCCTCTATGAATTTCTCTTTAATTATAGCTTTTCTTGCCAATGTCACAATCCACATTAATTATTTTATTCTATCCCTTGTGATGTGAGACATGAATGATAATTCAGCTAGATGGTATGTTTTCTTAGGAAAGATTTCATGTTTAATGGTCTATAGAAATAAGGAATAAAAAGAATAAGTAATAATAATACCTGTTGTCTGTCTATTATGTGTCAGGTACTGGGCTCAATGGTTTACACAGATTGTCTCAAAGAATTATATCAACAGTCTTTGACTTTTATTGTCATCTTCACTTCACAGAGGTGAAACTGCCCATGATCACACAGCTAGTAAGTAGTAAAGCAATATACAAACAGACAGCCTGAGTCCAGAATCCAAATTCTAGGCAGCTAAGCGGCACTGCCACATCTCCTAACCTTCAGTGTCTGGCGGTGTGCTCAGTACATTATTAATCAGTTAATTGTTTACCTTGGATGAAAACCACCACTCTACAGAATTGAAAGGAAAAGAAATATGTAGGTTTATATTAGAATAAGGACAGGAGAGACACAAAATTCTAAACCTTAAGGACAAAACAATGATTGACACATATTTCCAGTGGAAGAAAAGTATTCAAGAGATGAAGTATACAGAATCCCACCTTCTACAGAATATATTTCCCTATAAAAATTTAAATAAAATTTTAAAAATTAATACAGGTATGGTGAAGCCATAATGTAATTCTTTGATAACAAACTATTTTTCTAGGTAGCATAATGGCGAGTGAACAAATAAGACTAGGACTGAGATGTTTCTAGTTGTTTCATCGGACTTATATTCAACATCTCTTAACTCTTTTCCCTCATAAAGTTAATAGGAACCAGACTTGGCACTTCTTCTAGCTAAAGACAAAAAAGCAGGTGCTCTGATCCTGCTCACCAGAAACTATGCAACAAAACGTCCAAAAATAGGAATGGACTTTGTAGTCATAATTTATTTTCCAATACAAGAATAGCAAGAAATAGACTTTCACAGTTAAGAATATTTAAAAGATGGACACATCATTAAATTATAGAGGATAATTGGATACAATGTATTTTAAATTACTTTTTGTGTAAGTTGTTTTACCAGTAGGAAAAACAATTACCTGGTTTTTGGGATAGGCAACCTGCTGGAGGGCTTTAATTTCACCAACAACATCTTGTATCCTATTTTTGTGTGTATTTATTCATGTATATATGCATAGAAAAGAATTTTCACCAAACTACAGCATCTATATTTAAGAGATAGCATTTAGGAGATATTTATTTAGGGTATATTTGAATGTTTGTAATGACTATATGTATGTTTTTATAAAAATAGTTCACCTATTTACCTTTATGCCTTTGGTTTAGGAGGTGGTTTAGACTAATTATATAAAATTGAAAAAAAAATTGCTGGTTAGGAATATTTGAAGCTAGAATCAGTCATATGTGCCTTATTGTAGAGACTGAGCAGGTAGATTTGTTATAAGGAATGACAGGAAAAAACAAGACTTTTGCTTCTAGGAGTGAGGTGAGAAGGGAAATGTCACTTAAAATGAAAAAGGGACTACCATGTTAAACCCAGAAACACCAATGATTGGCTTTGCCTATTTCATATTATTCTTTGAACCTGGAAATTGACATTGTCAGGAAAAATGAAATTTGCCTATTCAAACTATAATTCAGATTCTGATGCTCATAAATCATAGAATTTTGAAAATTACAGTGTGCCAAAGAACACACTCTAACTGGATAAAAGAGGAACATTTTTAAAGCCATTTCTTTCCTCAATTCAACACATTTTCACCTTTTTTGGTAGATATGAAATTTTATTAGCTGAATATTTTCTTTAGAACTATATTAGAGCTCAGGAAAAATAGATTTGCCTAAAGTTCTTCACACTGGCTACGAAAGTGATGGTCAACATAAAAAGCACAGTAAATACCATTTTTCATTGCCACCTTAAAAAAGGAGTTTAAGGGGACCGGGGATTTAGCTCAGTGGCGAAGTGCCTGCCTGGCAAGCCTAATGTCCTGAGTTCGATTCCCCATAACACCCCCCCAAAAAAGAAGGAGTTTAAAAATCTCTCCAGAGAAAATAGTGAGAAAATGGTGACATTCAATTCTGTAAATGATTCCTGTAGCCCTAATAAGTGCAAAGCATCGTGCTCTAACACAGTGAGATATATTAAAAGAGAGATACATTAAAAGCTTTTTAGTCATAGTCATGCAAGTCTTCAGAACAGGTAATTAATTAACAAATGTCACAAGGATCCGTACTAAGTAGCATAAGCCAATGGAGAAAAAAAACCTGTCCTGTGTATTTACTTATAGAAAAAGGAGGCCTGACATCCACTTCAGAAAACTTCTCTAAATCCAATTCTTATCCTAAAATCTATACCCAAGAGTTATTTCTAGCAACTCCTGATACTGGTTGGCCCAAGTTGAGAACCTCTGGAAAATCTTCCACACATTTGTCTCTTGTTTATAAAGACACATTCAGAAAACTGATTCTACATGCAGGGTGGCTTTGCTGGTAACATGTCTACTTTGTTTAAATTATTACTCAATCCTCCTGTTTTCCATAAACTTTTCTTTAACCTCCTATAATTACTGTAGCTACAAAACATCTTGAATTAGCTAACTTGTGCCATCTAAAGGCTATAGTGAGAAACTCTTTGACACCAACAAAATCATAAAATATATTTACATCAAACTTTCTATAAAACTAATTCAACAAAACTGTATGAGGATAAAATATAAAACAGATAATAGAGGCTTGAGCAGATATTATTGATACTATACCAAATTAAGATAAAAGAGAAAATCAAGAAACGCCTGAGCTCCAGTGTTAAATCTGTCACCAGCTAATTGTGGAACCTTAGGCAAGTTATTTTAAACTTTCTGGAACTCATATTTTTCATCTATGAAACAAAGAGGTTAAACATGATTTCAAAAGAAACTTGTTAATATAATTTTTAATTTTATGAAATGAAAAATTTTAAATTCATAAATACCTGAAGCTCAATGAAATGGGTAGATTAAAAGGATTAATGAATTAAAACATATAGAATTTTTAGTCTGGAATTCTTAGTCTTGGTAAAAGTACTTAGGCTCTCCTCCTCTGTAAATAAGCATACTAATAATACCCAGTCTTCTGGTTGTTACGAGCATTCACTGAGAAACTCCCAGTTTAGCACAATGCTTGGCACATACAAAGATAACTCTCAAATTTTAGATATCATTTCGGTGTCTTAAGAATATACAATTTTGAGAAGACAGACACTAGTGGACATAACAGCAGAAACAAAGTCAGAATTCCCAGGGTAGTTTCAGGTCTTTTGCTAAAATAAATATTTTAACATGAGCATGTCACTTAATGTCCCAAGTCTCAATTTTCTTATCTTTTAAATAGAAGGATGGCCAGATGATTTTTATTGTCCTGCCCAGTCTATGATTCTATATCTTATGTCTTATTCAATGCTTGGTTCTGCATAGAGAGTACAGACAATTCCAAAACTTCATTCTGCCACCTACTCCTATAATTTTAAGCCATGAGAGTTCACTCTTGGCATCTTTGCCATGTGGTAATATATGTAACAGGAAAAGGCAGGTAGAGGCAAGTAAGACTCAGATGCCCCATCAAACATCCTGAAGGCAGATGTTATAGCCCAGAGTGTGGGATTCAGACATATCTGCAGAGAGCACCAGTAATTCACAGAAGCTGCCACATTTATCTTCTAGAAAAGTACCTCAGGGATAAATAGCACAATCATAAGCACTGGAGCCACTCAAGAAATATCTGTTGTTTTGTTTATGTAAAACAGTCAATTCCTGACCTTAAAGAACTGAATTTGAGAAGACTAGGGAAAAAGTATGATTCTTCCTTCAAGTAGGGGATTATGTTTTATTTTCCTAGGGCTAGCACATATTAGATTCTCTATATATGTATGTTTGATGAATTAATTATTCTGGACCACCTGGCTGTGTGTTCGGGAATCCAGGCTACTGCAATCCTATAAAATAGTACCTATCGTTTCTCTTAATGAAGCTAGGTATATCACTACAATATATCACCCAGTGACTCGCTTCTCTCTCTGCCTCTAGCCCTTTTGCAATGTTAATTTACTGCCTTGCCACTCCTTTGAATCTGGACTGGCCTTGTGACTGACTGCGAAATTTAGGAAATGACAGAGGTGACAATGTGAAAGCTCCAGCCCTTGAACCTCAAACTCCTTATTGCTTATATCTTTGCTTTCTTAGGACCTAGCAACCATGGAAAATACTTGATTTTCTATATCAATGAGAGACTATGTGGAGAGGGAGGTCTCAGCTTTCCAACCATCCCAGCCAACGTCCCAAATCTGAGGGTAAGATCACCTGAGACTCTCCAGCTTCAGCAGACCCACCAAGTGAATGCAGCTCCATGAAGAAGTCTGAACAAAACCAGTAGAACTGCCTGGCCCGTCAACAAAATCATGACAATTAGTCAATTTTCCTTTCTCTAAAACATAGGGGCAGATAGTTTGTTATACAATAATAGTCAATCCAAAACTATTTCTGGACCAGAATCAGAACAGTCACACAATAAGGAGTTTCCTAAAAATAAGATTGCATTAGTTTTAGTCATTATGTTAGTTGTCTATTTCTGCACAACAAATTACCCAAAAGCTCACTGATTAAAGGATAGTAGTTATTTATCATCCTAATGGTTTCTATGGCTTGTGTATATGGGAAAGGCTTGGTGTGTCTGTTGTGATTCAGCAACACTCTTGAAGTTTCAGTCAAGGTGAAGGCCAGAGATACAGTCATCTGAAGGCTTTACTGGGGCTCAGTAGTTCACGTTCAAGGGGTCTTGTTCCCATGACTAGAAGCTGGTTTCTCTCCTATTGGGCCAAATTATGGAACACTAAGCAAACCATGACAATGAAGATGAACTAAGGGTAGTAATGGTTAGAGGTAGACAATGGAACTGACATATTTATTCTATTCCTGTCATCCTTCAAACAACTATTCCAATATCCAATAGCAATTAGAAACATAAATCGCCCAATGCCTCCACAATAAAAGTTAATGAAGCACTGAGAACACGGGCCCTTCTTTCTGGTCACATGTCCAGCTCTTAAGTTGGTGCCACAGAAAGACAAGAAGCTTAAAGGAAAACCTGGAAGTTTGACTTGGAAATTATTCACCTAGTAGAAGATAGAATTTTTGCTTGGGAAATTTTGAACGATGTCTATGGAAGAAGGTTAAATACAATGGAAAAACTGAAAAGCTCAGGAATGTTGCTCATATTGAATGCTTCAAAAATAGTATCACAATTGTTTCTGAGGAATAGTTCTCTAAAATCTCTAAAATGTATTTGAAATATCTTACCAAGACATACCTTTAGAGAATAATCTTTGTAGTTGGTTTCATGTGATTGTACATGACAAGGAAATTTATGAACCTCATTATTTGCAAATTAGTAAAAAAGAAGATGATCAGTGTCTGAGAACTGGGTGAACTTTCCCTTAATAAAGCTTTGCTTACAGATGAAGTAAACACAAGAAAGAAACATTTAAAAATAGACTTTTAGTTTATTGGTGAATAAAAAAGATTGTACTAAAAAATATGAGCCTCATTAAAAATAGAAACAATAAAACCCTAATACAAATAGCTGTCTAAACAAGGTGCTTTGACATCTGCCTGTAGACCCATCCACTTTGGAGGCTGAAATAGGAAGATCACTTGAGTGCAGAAATTCAAGACCATTCTGAGCAACATAGTGAACCCCCATATCAAAAGAAAAAAAAAAAAAAAAAAAAAACAGCAGCTTTCTACACTTAACTCTATCACTGGCAAGTGGTTCTCACAGTTGACCAATATCGATATTGCAAGATCATAGTTTCACAGGACTAAAAGTAATCCATACAAGTCTAAATCGTAATCCATACAAGTTCTGTCCACAGAGACCCAAACAAATGGCTGTCAACAACTTGCAGTGAAGAGGACTACTATGGTTTAGATACTGAATGTCCTGCAGAGGTCTCTATATTAAAACTTTGGGCCAGGCATGATGGTGCACGCCTGTAATCCCAGTACTCAGGAGGCTGAGGCAGGCGGATCGCCACAAGTTCGAGGCCAGCCAGGGCTATGTCGTGAGTTCAAGGACAGCTGGAACTACATAGCAAGAACCTGTCTCAATAAATAAATAAATAAAACTTTGGTCACCAGGTTGGCACTATTCATAGGTGGTAGAAATTTTAGAAGGTGTAGCCTATGGAAAGGGCCTTAAATTGTTGGTGGTATGTCATTAGAAGGATATGAGACACCAGTACCTGTTTGTCTCTATATATCTGCCCCTCTGTCTCTCTATCTCTGTCTCAATGTCTCTCTTTCTCCCTCTCTCCTCCTTTCTTCCTCTCCCTCCATCTCCTTTCTCTTTTTCTCTCTTTCTCTCTCTCTCTCTATCTCTCTCTCTCTCTTTCTCTCTGTGGATATGTAAGCTCTTACACACACACAGTGTTTGCACACACACACACACACACACACATCCCTCTGCTATGATATAACTACAGCTAGGAGGGCCTTTTCCAGAACTGAGCCAATGTAGGCACCATAGACTTGAGCCTACAAAACTGTGAGCTAAAGAAACCTCTCTTACTTTATAAATTAGCTGCCTCAGGTGTTTCATTATAGTAACACAAAACTTACACTTGAACAAGCAATGGATCAACGAAAGAAAACAAAGAAGGAAATTTAATGCCAAGAGCAACAGCACATGCCTGTAATCCCAGGTATTTAGGAGGATTTCAAGTTTGAGGTCAACCTGGACAACTTAGCAAGAAAGATGCTGCCTCAAAGTTGGGGTTGTAACTTGGTGATAGAATGTTTGCCTAGCATGTGCAAGGCCCTGGGTTCAATCTCTGTTCAAAGCAGAAATAAATAAAATAGAGACTTTAAAGTTACAAAAGATCAATGGAACAAAGATCTAGTTTTTTGAAATGATGAACAAAATTGACAAATCCTTGGATAAATGAAGAAAAATAGATAATACTCATATAAATAAACTCAGAGGTGAAAAGGGAGAAGTTACAACTGTTAGCACAGGAATATATAGTAGAGGCATTAGAGATTATTCTGAAAAGCTATACACCAACAAATTTGGTAATCTAGAAGAACTGAAAAATTCCTGTACATACAAACTTTATCCAGATTGAGTCATTAAGAAATAGAAATCCTGAACAGCCTAATAACAAGTAGTGAGATTGAATCAATAATAAGAAGTACCAAAGAAAATTTCAGTAACGAATGGCTTCACTGCTGAGTTCTACCAAATATTTAAGGAAAACTAATACCAATTCTTCTTAAATTGTTCAAAAAAATTTAAGATAGAATACTTTTGAACTCATTCTATAAGGCCAGCATTACCCTGACTCCAAAACCAGACAAGGACACAAAAAAAGAGAAGAAAAGAAAATACAAAGAAAACTCTAGGCCAATATCATTGATAAACAGATGTAAAAACCCTCCACAAAATATTAACTGAATCTAAAGCACATTGAAAAGATTACTCAATATGATCAAGTTGGATTTATCCTAAGGATGCAAGGATGATCCAACATACACAAATCAATAAATGTGATACAACACACCAAAGAATAAAAGACAAAAACTATATCATCATCTCAAAGATGCAGAAAAGGCATTTGAGGACTGGTGAGATAGCTCAGCGGCATAAGCACCTGCCTGGCAAGCGCGAGGTCCTGAGTTCAACTTCCGGTACCCACATATGAAAAAAGGGCCGGTGATATCACTCAGCGGCATGGGCGCCTACTGGCGCATGAGATCCTGAGTTCAAACCCTGGTACCCACAAAAAAAAAAGAAAGAAAGAAAGAAAGAAAGAAAGAAAGAAAGAAAGAAAGAAAGAAAGAAAGAAAGAAAGGGCATTTGATAAAATTTAACACCCCTTCATGATAAAAATACTAAAAAAATTATGTATGGAAGAGCATATTTTTACATAATAAAGGCCATATGTAATATAGCAAATATCTTACTTGAATGAATAAAAGCTAAAAGCTTTTTCTCTAAGATCTGTGAAAAGCCAAGAATGCCTACTTTCACCATTTTTATTTAACATTGTACTAGAATTCCTAGGCAGAGAATCAGGAAAGAGAAACAAACAAAGGGCATCCTAATTGGAAAATAGAAAGTCAAATTGTCATTGTTTACAGAGGACATGAGAACAGAAAATCCCAAATACTCCCCTAAAAAAACTACTAGAAATAATAAATTAATTTAGTGAATCTACAAAACACAAACCTAACATATAAAAATTTCTATATACTGATAGCTAATTAGCTAAAATATATATCAAGAATGCAGTACTATTTACAATATTTTCAAAAATACCTAGAAATAAATGTACTAAAGAGGTAAAATATCTCTATAATTAAAATTATGAAACATTGATGAAAGAAATTAAGTGGAACACAAAAACTGAGAAGACATCCCATGTTCATTGATTAGAAGAATTAATATTGTTAAAATCTCTATCTTACCCAAAGCAATCTACAGATTCAGTACAAATTCTATCAAAGTATCGTTGGCATTCATTCTTCACAGAACTAGAAAAAAACCAAAATTTTGTTTGGAACAAAAAAGATCTCGAATAGTGAAAGCAATCTTGAGCTAAAAGAGAAAAACATTATACTACCCAACTTCAAAATAAAGTATAAAGCTATTATAATCAAAACACCATGATACTGACATAAAAATAGACACATCAGCGAATGGAAAAGAATAAAGAGCCTATGAGTAAACCCATGCATCTATTGCATACTGTTTTTGAACAAAGTTATCAAACACATGCATTGAGGAAAACACAGTCTTTTAAATAAGTAGTGCTGAAGAAATTGAACATTCACTTGCAGAAGAATAAAACTAGACCATTCTGTCTCACTAGTTACAAAAATCAACTCAAGAAGCATTAAGGACTTCAATGGGAAGAAAACACAGGCAAAATGTTTCATCACATTGAGATGGGCAAGAACTTTTAGATAAGACTTCAAAAGTACAGGGAACAAAGCAAAAATAACACATGAGGCAACACAAACTAAAAAGTTTCTACTCCATGAAGAAAATAGTCAACATAATGAAGAGATAACCTACAGAATGGGAAAAAATTTGCATATTAAATATTTGACAGAAGCTTAATATCCAGAATATATAAGGAACACCAAAAAAGAAAAACCATGTAACCTGATTTTTAAGTGGACAATATATCAAAAAAGACATTTCTCAAAAGAAGACATATAGGGCCGGTGAGCTAGCTCAGCGGTATAAGCACCTGCCTGGCAAGCGCGAGGTCCTGAGTTCGACTCCCAGAACCCACATACAAAAAAAGGGCCGGTGATATCACTCAGTGGCACGGGCGCCTACTGGCGCGCAAGGTCCTGAGGTTGAGCCCCGGTACCCACAAAAAAAAAAAAAAGAAGACATATAAATAGACAACAGGTATATTTTGAAATGCACATCACTAATTATCAGAGAATTGCAAGTCACAACCAAAATGAGGTATCACCCCATTTCAGTAAGAATCAAAAAGACAGTAAAGTGGTGAAGATGTGAAGAAAAAGAAAACTCCTGTGTACTACCAGTGGTGATGTAATTTCATACAGGCATTATAAAAAACTTTTTGGAGCTTCATTGAAAAATAAAAAATAAAACTACCATATGATCCAGCAATCTCTCTGCTGGGTATACAGCCAACACAATGAAATTAGTGTCTCAAAGAGACATCTGCACACCTGTGTTCATTGCAGTGCCCTTCGCATTAACAAAAAAGTGGAAACAACCATGGTGTCCATCAGCTGATGAATGGATAAGGAAAATATGGTGCATGCATTATGAAATACTACCTGGCCACAAAAATGAATGGACCTGAAGATCATCCTATTCAATGAAATAAAACAGGAACAGAAATACAAGTACTGTATGATCTCATTCAGAGCTGAAATCTATGAATGAGTAGGTATCATAGAAGTTGGGAATAGAATGGTGTTTACCAGAAGTTGGGGGGAATAGGGTGAAGGGAGGGATGGAGAAAGATTGGTCAATGGGTACTAAATTATGGTTACATAGGAATAAGTTCTGGTTTACTGTTGCAGTTAGCCTAACAAGTATGAAAGTACATAACTCCTTCTGAAAAATGTCTCTCAAAAACCACAGTTATGGGATCTCCTTGTGTCACGTCACTCATCATAGCACATGAATGTCATGAGTACACAGAAAGAGAAGCCCATTTCTGCAGCTGAGGAAAGAGACGACACTCTGAATAAGCAAGAAATGAAGAGAAGTGACCTGAATCACTTGATTAAATAAGGAAACATCTCATTATTCTTTTTTGTTTGTTTGTTTTGTTTTGTTTTGTTTTGTTTTTGGTACTGGAAATCAAACTCAGGACCTCGTGCTTGCTAGGGAGGTGCTGTGCCACTGAGCTATATCCCTGGCCCTTGGCTTTTTGTTTTGTTTTATTTTGTTTTTTAATGTTTGTCACAGGAGAAAAATAGTGGAAATAGTCTAACAGGCAAAATGCTACTCATTTGCATCTCGTACGGCATTGCTTAAACACTGAAAATAGGTTGGAATTGATTTATCTCCCCAGTTTTCCCATAATAGTGGCAGTTTAAAAATATATAAACTGGACTTGACTCACAAAATATTTTCCTTAAAAGCCTTGCAAATGATCCTAATGGCTTTCAAGGGCCACTCCTGACTTCACAAAAGCAAAATGATTTTGTTGAAAGTACTACAGCCAAATGAAAGCCCCACCAGTCTTCTATGAGTTCAGGCAGCACCAGAGCAGCATACCAAGCATATGGCAAAGGCTTTGGTACATCTAACTTATGTGGGAAAATGATGACAGTTCAAATTTGAAGGAGCTCAGAGTCAAGCTTTATCCCCAAACAGAGACTCATTAAGCAAGTAGTGTACTAACCACAGTGTACCCTACAGGGATAAATTCAGAACTTTTGGCATATTAGATGTTAGGGCTGGAGTAACTCTGAACTTCTTTTATAAAGGCATGAAAAACATGAGAAGCATGCCTCTGAACTTGGGCCAACTCATAAGGCTTCCATGCCCTCCTGTTTTGGCAAGAAATTGAAAATTGCTTAACCTTTGAATAGTTATCTATCCTCATCATGTTATTCTAGTCTATGATATTCTGAAGTTAGAAAATTAAAGATTGAAACTTGAATAAATAGGGTTATTATATCTAAATCCTTGTTTACATTGCCAATTATGATTATTAATATTACTTCTCTTGCCTCACCTAGCAATAGACTCCCGCAGGAACTATAAGTTTATTTGCCAAAGAATTGAGTGACTGGTCTGTTTTGGAGTGAAATTCTGTGTTTCAGGAACAAATGATATAAGGGAACAATACTTGCTGGAAAAACATTATGAAAAAAAAAGGCAATCCAAGAAGACAAAAAATTAGGACAAAGTGAGTAATGAAATCACATAGTAATGAAATACATAAACCAGGATTAGGACATGTGCACAGAGGAATAAAATGCTAATATATAAGAGAAAGGAAAGAAGCAAGTAGGAAAAAAAGAAAAAAAATGACAAAGAATGAAGGAGAAAGGAGAAAGGGACATAGGAAAACAGAATTAGAGAAAATGAGAGGCTAAGTACTCACAGGGCATGAAGACACACTTGCAATCATCTCAAAAGACCTTGAGTAATGGAACAAAATAATCTTGAAATATGTTTGTTTCTGAGTTGTCTTACATTTGCATTATTTGGTCCTGTATTAATTGCAAAGGATAAAGTAAATTTAGCTACATTCATGTACTGGGCAATCTATCAACATACAATCATTACTCAGAATTTTTTCCCTAATGAGCATATAAGAAAATAGACCATATAAAAGTGCTGTGATAGAAAAACATAAGTACTGGGCCGGTGAGATGGCTCAGCGGCGTAAGTGCCTGCCTGGCAAGCGCGAGGTCCTGAGTTCGACCCCTGGAACCCACATAGAAAGAAAGGGCCAGTGATATCGCTCAGCGGCACGGGCCCCTGCTGGCGCGCAAGGTCCTGAGTTCGACCCCCGGTACCCATAAAAAAAAAAAAAGAAAGAAAGAAAGAAAGAAAAACATAAGTACTAAGGAATTCTGTGGATGTAAAGGTGCATGAAGGAATATAGAAATAACTAAGATTTCCCCTTAGAGAGATATAAGAAATTTCACATACAAGAGTATGCAATACTCTTAAGTTTCAAGCAAGCTTAATATCTCAGCCTTATACATAATGAGAACAAAATTAGACTCATGACTAACTGGTGTATTACTCAGTCACACTATTCTAAAGCCATTTTAGTTACAGATAAACTCAAAAACTGTAACCAATAATGTGAGCAGATAAAAAAATACTACGGCTTGGACCCACAGCCCTGATAGAATGCTCAGGCCCTCAGGCTGGTCCCTGACCAAATCCACAGTAGTGGATTCCAACTCTTGGCTCAGCCGCTGCCAACTTGGAGCTGGCTCTATGTTGTTTCCCTGTGGAACAACAGAAATGCCAGTCAAACAATGGCTTTGATCTTGGACAAGGCAAAAGTCTGGAATGGGGATTCAACATGGCTGACTAAAGGAAGAGTCACATCACAGAAGCTGAGGAAACATCCACTGAGATGAAATGATCTGGAAAATCCAACATGGCTGAATAGAGGACGAGCCATGTCAGACAGCCTCAGAAAACATCAACAAGAAACAGAGAGGAGGAGAATCTATCATAAAAGGAAAGAGACATAAGAGATGGATTAGCCAAATACAATGTGGTGACCATGTCTGAATTCTGTTGTAAATATTCCAACCCAAAGAACATTATTCAGAGACAACCGTAGAACGTTCCACAAGGAAGAGAGAGACTTCCTTGTGGGGCACTGAGAGAATCAGCAGCATTTGGAACTTGCAAAGAAATGCGGGATACTGCTCCCAGAATGGACTTCCACAGTAAAGAGTTGGTGACTGACTTCAGTCCAATGCGTGCCACCACAATTGCAGAACAAGAGCTGTCAGGGATGCAACTGTAGGGAAGGGCTCAGCATTTGAACCTGGATCCCAGAGCAGCCCCTTGGCTCCAAGCCATGCTCCACACTGTCAAGTGCCCAGAGTGGATGAGGAAGATAGCTGCAGTTGGAGAGCAGGCTGGAGGGAATACTGCTGAGGGGCTGGAGCTGGTTAACATGCACCTGGCTTGTGCAGTAGGAGGCCAGGTTCAGCCTGAGTTACACAGAATAGGAAGGTCACATCAGTGCACTGTCCTCATCGTATGTGTATGTCTGCATCCAGCACCATTCTGGGGGCAGATTGCTACCTTAGACTTCTAGTGTGAGCAGAGTCACATCTTGGCTTGAGCTCTGATCCTTATTCCTAGGCTTTGGAAAAGAGCCATGTGTCCAAAACAAAACAATAGAAAACTTCCCTTTTCTTTTTCTTTCTTTCTTTCTTTTTTTTTTCTGCTTTCTTCTTTCTGTTCATCCCCCCACTTTTATTCCATTATTTGCCCTTTTTATTCTTTTAAGTGTGTGAATGTATATGTGCATTTCTCTTCCTCTTGCCCTTTTCTTCCAATGTAGTTTATAGAGGGCAAGGGAATTCTCCCTTGTCCCTTATTATTCTTTCTACTTTTACCCATATCTTTTCACCTGACTTCTTTCCACTGTTTCTTATCATTCCTCTATTTTTCTTTTCTTTCCTATCCCCCCTCTTCATCTGTCTCCCTTTAACTTTTTCTCTAATATTTATATTAGCCTTAGAATCCTTTCTCATTCCCATTTCTCACTACCGATTTTATACCCAGTTTTCCTTGTTATCCCATCTAAATATATAACATACCTTTAAGAGAGGATTATCCAGCAACTACTAGATGACAGTAAGAAGACCAATGTCAGTCTAATTGGAGTTAGAGAAAAACTAGAAGATAGCACAGATGGATTTACTAATGTATTTACAGAAATCATAGGAGAAAATTTCCCAAATATAAGAAAAGAGGTTAAAATACAAGTAAGCGACACTTATAGAATACCAAAATATTATGATGTCAAAAGAAGCTCACCAAGGCATATCCTTATTAAATTACCAAATATCCAGCAAAAAAACCCAGAATTTTAAAAGCAGCTGAAGAAAAGCAAAACAACCAATATTCTATATATATGAATTTCTATATATATATATATGAATTTCTATATATATATGAATTTCTATATATATGAATTTCTATATATATGAACTTCTATATGTATATATGAATTTCTATATGTATATATGAATTTCTATATATATGTATATATATATATATATATATATATATATATATATATATATATACATACATATATATAAAGAAAAACCAGTTAGGATCACAGAGACTTCTCAACACAAATCCTAAAGGCCAGCAGGAGAGCTTGGACTGAAGTAATGCAATCCCTAAGAGCAAATAACTTCCAACCCAGATTAATTTATCCAGCAAAGCCATCCTTCAAAATAGATGGAGAAATAAGGTATTTCCATGAAAATGACCAGTTTAAAAGATATATGAGTATTAAACCAGCTCTTGAGAAAATACTTAAGAATATTCTTGACAGAAATCATGAACTGAACACTGCTAAAAACAGAGGAAATTAGTGAGATCAATAGATAAACAGCAACAAAAAAAAAAATCAGGAAAAGAAAAACAAAGGATTCACCCATAGATAAAGAAGGCAGTGATAGTAAATAACCAACACATCTCAGTAATATCTCTCAACATTAATGGCCTCAACTCTCTAAGACACAGATTGGCAGACTGATCAAAAACAGAATCCGACAGTCTGTTGCATTCAAGAAACACATCTAATTAAAAAAGATATTCATAGATTAAAAATTAAAGGATGGAAAACAACATTTCATGGACCAGAATCCCAGAACAAGTAGGAGTACCAATTCTAATGTCAGACATGGTAAACTTCAAGTTAAAACTGATTAGAAGAGACAAAGAAGGTAACTACATACTAGTTAAGCGAACAATCCAACAAGAAGAAATAACATTGATAAACATATATATACCAAATATTGGAGAACCTATCTTCACAAAACAAAAACTACTGAAATTAAAAGATCAAATAAACACTAACACAATCACTGTAGGGAATTTTAACATCCCATTTTCACAAAGAGATAGATTAAATAAACAAAAGCCAATAAAGAAATTTCAGAGCTGAAATACACCCTTGAACATATGGACTTAATAGATAAATACAGAGTATTCCACCCCTCTACAACAGAGTATACATCGTTTTCAGCAGCACATAATACTTTTCCCAAAATAGATCACATACAAGTTCACAAAAACAGCTTAAGTAAATAAAAAAGAATTGAAATTACTCAGTGCGTACTATCAGACCACTGTTCAGTGAAAATAGAAATCAATGGCCGAAGAAATTTGGAGAAAGGCAAAAGCTCCTGGAAAATTCAACAATATACTCCTAAACAACCAACAGGTCACAGAAGAAATTTAAAAATGTCTAGAAGTTACTGACAATGACTAGCAATTCAACAAAACCTCTGGGACAATATGAAAGCAGTTCTAAGAGGAAAATTCATCACAATCAACATTCACATTAGGAAAACAGAGCAAGCCCAAATAAATAACCTTTGAGAAATCTTAAGATTCTTAAGAAACAACAACAAACCAGCCCCAAACCAAAACTAAGAAGGTAAACTATAAAGATGAGAATGGAAATCAATGAAATTGAGACTAAAAGCTATTTTTAAAAATCAATGAATCAAAGAGCTAGTTCTTAGAAAGAATAAATAAAATAGATAAGCCCTTAGCCAGACTCACCAAGAGAAAGAAAAGACTCATATCCATACAATTAGAAATATACAAGTTGAAATCACAACAGACACTGTCAAAATGCAGGAAATAGTAACTACTTCAAAAAACTATATTCCAAAAAATTAGCAAATTTTGAAGAAATGGACAGATTCCTAGACACATACAAACCACCAAAACTAACCCCAGAAAACATAAATGTGCTTAACAACACAATAACAACCAATTAAATTGGCACAGTAATAAAGAATCTACCAACTAAAAAAAGCCCAGGACCTGATGGATTCACTGCTGAATTCTATAAAACCTTTAAGGATGTTATATCACCAATATTGCTCAAGGTCTTCAATAAAATTGAAAGAGATGGAGTGCTCCCAAATTCATTTATGGAAGCCAGTATCACCCTATCTGATAGACACCCAACTAAAAAAGAGAACTATAGGCCAATCTCCTTAATGAACATAGATGCAAAAATCCTCAACAAGATATTAGCAAATGAAATGCAGCACATTATCAAAAAGATGGTATATCATGATCAAGTAGGTTTCATCCCAGAGATACAAGGATGGTTCAACATACATAAGTCAATAAATGTAATACATTGCACAAAAAGGAGCAAGATCAAAAACCATATGATCATATTAATAGATGCAGAAAAGGTTTTTGAGAAAATTCAACACCACTTCATGATAAAAACCCTGAAGAAACAGGTATATAAGGACCATACCTGAATATAATATAAGCTATTTATGACAAACCAATAGCCAGCATTATACTAAGTGGGAAAAAATTTAAAGCATTCCCTTAAAATCAGGAACAAGACAAGGATGTCCATTATCACCTATTCTATTCAACATAGTACCTAAAACATTAGCCAGAGCAATCAGGCAAGAGAAAGAAATAAAAGGAAGGAAGAACTCAAATTATCATTATTTGCAGATGACATGATACTCTACATAGAAGACCCAAAGAACTCCACCAAAAAACTCTTAGAATTAATAACCAACTTCAACAAAGCAGAATACAGGATCAACACACAAAAATCACCAACAATGAACAGGATGAGAGGAAATTATGAAAACAATACAAATCACAGTAGTTTGAAGAAAAATGAAATACCTAGGAATTTAACCTAACCAAGGAAGGGAAAGACTTCTACAAAGAAAACCATAGTACAGTGGTACCTCAGTTCACAAACTATTCTTTCCATGATTCTGGTCCCAAACTGAGTTGGATGAGAACTGAATCAAATTCAATGTTTAGGATCAATGCTGATCTTATGGGGAAATTTGATTCAGTTCACATCCAGTTCAATTTGCGATTAGAATAATGGAAAGAATTAAGTTTGTGAACCAAGGTATCACCATACTCTGAAGGAGGAGATTGAAGAGGACATCAGAAAATGGAAAGATGTCCCCTGCTCCTGGATAGGAAGAACCAGTGTTGACAAAATGGCCTCATTTCCAAAACTGTTATACAGATTCAATACAGTCCCCATCAAAATACCAACAGCACACTTTACAGATCTAGAGACAATAATTCTAAAATTTATATGGTGCCAGAAGAGACCCAGAATACCAAAAGCAATTTGAGGCAATAAGAGCAAAACAGAAATTATACCAATACCAGACTTCAAGCTATACTACAAAGCAATAGAGATTAAAAGGGCATGGTACTGGAACAAAAACAGATAAGTGGATCAATGGAATAGAATTGAGGATACAGAAACCTCCTCAGACATACTGAACTATTTGATCTTCAACACAGGGGCTAAAAGCATATGTTGGAGGAAAGAGAGCCTATTGAACAAGTGATGTCAGAAAAACTGGTTATCTGTTTGCAGAAGATTGAAACTGGACCCTTATCTCTCACATATACAAAAGCAAAAGTAAAATGGATCAAAGATCTAAACATTAAAACAGAAACGTTAAACCTACTGGAAGATAAAACAGGTAAAACCTTGGAAGACATAGGTGTAGGAAAGGATTTTCTAAACAGAATCTCAATCCCACAAGAAATAGCACCAAGAATCAACAGATGAGATTTTATTTTATTTTTTTATGCCAGTACCAGGAGTCGAACTCAGGACTTCGCGCTTGCCAGGCAGGCACTTATGCCGCTGAGCTATATCACCGGCCCAACAGATTGGATTTTATTAGACTAAAAAGCTTCTGTGGGGCAAAAGAATCAATCAGTAGAGTGAAGAGACAGCCTACAGATTGGGAAAAAATTTGCCAGCTACTCCTCAGACAGAAGATTAATATCTAGAATATACAAAGAACTCAAAAAATTAATCCACCTAAAATTAAAGACCCAGTCAAGAAATGGAAAAGAGGGGCCGGTGAGATGGCTCAGCGGCGTAAGCGCCTGCCTGGCAAGCGCGAGGACCCGAGTTCGACTCCCAGAACCCACATATGAAAAAGGGGCCGGTGATATCGCTCAGCGGCACGGGCGCCTGCTGGCGTGCGAGGTCCTGAGGTGGACCCCCCGGTACCCACAAAAAAAAAAAAAAATGGAAAAGAGAAAGGAACAGAAACTTCCCAGAGGAAGAAATACAAATGCTCAACAAATATATGAAAAAAATGTTTGACCTCTCTAGCCATTAGAGAAATCCAAATTAAAACAATATAAGATTCCATCTTGCTCTGGAAAGAATGGCAATCATTAAGAAATCAAACTGTAACAAATGCTAGCATGGCTATGGTGAAAAAGGAGACCCCCTTCACTATTGGTGGGAATGCAAACTAGAATAACCATTATGGAAATCAGTATGGAGATTTCTCAAAGAACTGAAATTAGAAATTTCATATGACCCAACTATCTCCTTGCTAGGTATCTTCCCCAAAGAGCTTAACTCATCAAACTACAGTGTACATGCATACCAATGTTTATGGCAGCACAATTCACAACAGCTAAGTTCTGGAAGCGGCCTGTATACCCATCAACATACAACTGGATAAACAAAGTGTGGTATCTATATATAACAGAATACTACTTGGCTATAAAGAATGACAAATTTGAGACTTTTGTAGGAAAATGGATGCACCTAGAAAGTATAATGTTTACTGGAATAAATCACAAACACAAGCTTAAATACTGTATGGTTTCTCATTTGAGTGAGGCAAAGTACAAACAAAAAAATGATAAATGATAGAAAGGGACAAGGGGAAGGATCTCTTGTAATAGGGAAGTGGTCCAAGGGAATGAGGGTGAGGGATGAGGAGGAGGGGGAGGGAAAATAAGAAGAATAAAGATATCCCATGTACTGGAACCTAATAATTCCCATTAATGTAAACATTATATGCTATAACATGAACTAACACAAATAATATGAACAAAGACGAAAAGTGGGATTGGGGAATTGGAAGAGGAGGACTGAAGCAGGAAGAGGAAAGGGGAAGGGGATTTTTTTAAAAAAAAGAAAAGAAACATGCTGTCATATGTACATGTAACCATTCACCAAGACAATTGCAAACTACATCAACTACAAACATGTACAAATAAATTAAAAATTAAAAAAGAAAATACTACAGCTTCTCATAATGTCTTCCCAATCTAATTAAGGTTTCTAATAAGCTAACCTTAACACAGGAAGATTATTCTAGATTGTCTAAGTGCATCCCAATTAATCACATTTCCCTTTAAAAGTAAAGGAAGTCAAAGAGAAACAGCAGAAAGGAAGTGAAAGTGAGTGAAACCATGAGAATTTAATGTTCCATTCCCAGCTTTAAGGTAGAAGAGTCATCTGGAAGGCAGAGATGGAACTGCACTCTGCCAACAACCTGAAAATTCTTGTTTTAAAATGTAGATTTTATTATTATTTAGTATGAAGAAGCCGACAGATCAGAAGACAATGCTCACTGAAAACAGAGTTTATTATTCACAGTTGTTGGGGCATGGGGTGAGCGCCATACTACACAGGGCTATGGCGAAGCTCTAGGATTGGTCAAGAGACAAGAGCCTTTACTGTGGTTTTCAAGGCAAGAAATAGGTGAGGTAGGGTAAGTAGCTTTAGAATTGCCTAGTTTTATATTTTCATTGGGTTCTGAGGCCTAGGAATTTTTCCTGGTTGCTTCATATCTGACCCTAGGAGGGATTAGGATAAGCGGATAGTGGCCCAGAATACGGCTAGCCCTGGGCCAATAAGATACCAAATATCAAAGAATCAGAAATACAGAAAGTAAAAAGACATAATTAATAAAGTTTGGAGATAGATTCTTAGTCCAAAAAGGAACTCAGCCCTACCAACACGTTGATGTGGGCTTTGTGAGATCCAAAGCATGGCATGTCAGATTTCTGTTCTACACATCTGTACAATAACAAAGGAATATTGTTTTAAGTTGCCACATTCTTTTTTTTTATTTTAAAGAGAAGAAAAAACAAAACAAATCAAAAAAAGAACAAATTTTCAAAACAACATAATAGGAGGGTAACAATGGTTAATGCATTACGTATTATTATCTTTAAGTTAGTTATTCAGGATACCAGACATTAGCATTCAATTGTCCAAACATTATTGGCTCAAACCTTACTCTTCAATGAACTAAGTAAAATTGGTAGTGTATCTATCTTAACCATCATATATATATATATATATATATATATATATATATATATATATACAATTTTTTCCCCCTTCTTTCTTTTCCCTATTCCAGTCTCTCTTTCCTATTGACCAGTTTCTTTTTGATTCACCATGTCTATTGTACATTTTGGATCTTATTTACTCTTTCAGTTTCTCATACTAGAGAGACAATACGATGCTTACACATGTGAGTCCAGTTTATTTCACTTATGAGTATTTTCTCAAGTTGCATCCATTTACCTATAAAAGTCTCCAGTTTATCCTTCTTTAATTTAAAGACCCACTCCAAAAATGGGCATCTGAGATGAATACACATTTCTCAGGTGAAGAAATACTAATGGCAAATAAATATACAAAAAAATGTGCAACATCACTAGTCATTCGAGAGATGCAAATTAAAACAACACTGAGATACCATCTCACCCCAGAAAGAATGGCTACTATAAAGAAATCAACTAATAACAAATGCTGGAGGGGCTGTGGGGAAAAAGGAACCCTTCTTCACTGTTGGTGGGAGTGTCGACTGCTACAGCCACTGTGGAAGTCAGTGTGGAGATTCTTCAAAAAACTAGGGTTGGAGGTCCCATTTGACCCAGCTATTCCCCTTCTGGGCATCTTCCCAGAAGAATTAAAAACATCGTACCACAGCGATATATGTGCACCCATGTTTATAGCAGCACAATTTGTAATAGCCAGATCTTGGAAACAACCCAAATGCCCATCAACTGAGGAATGGATAAGAAAGATGTGGTATTTTTATACAATGGAGTACTATTCAGCCATAAAGTTGCCACATTCTTGATAATTTGTTACAGCAGCAAGAGAAAGCTAATACAAATGCCAAATCCTCCTTGGTGACACATTTCTAATTAACTCTCTGGGCATGTTATATTCTGCAAGACCTTCCCCCACTTTCACAATTAGTCATATGGAAAAAGGCTAATCAGACAAGCTATCTTTGATGACTATTTTTGGCAGTTATCCATCAAGATAAATACGAGGAATTTTTAGTGTTATCCACCATCAGCATGGAGGAAAATTAAAACAAGATGTGTTAGAAAATTAGTTGGAGTTTGTAGAGCTCAATTCTTAAAACTTTAAAGTATTTTAAGACTGTGTGAGATATAATTAGTACTGATAATTGCAGCATATTTTATCCCATTCCTATTAGGCAAATGGCTGTGTTAATTCATATATTTAACCAAAACTTCAGATCAAGATTTTATAAATTCTTGCTTTGAGCCACCCCCCAAAAATAAACTTATAAGTAATGAGAGATAAAATATAAAAAATTAACATTTAGGAGGGAATGTAGCCATCTTACAAAAAGACAAACATTTCTGTAGATAAGAAACCAAAAATTCATTCATTCACTCAGTTAAAAAGCTTTCATTTAGCAACAATGTGACAGTCATTGATTTAGACAAAGGATAGTGTGTTTTGTGCTTTGCATTTCTTTGAAGCTTATACTCAAAAAGAAGAAAATTAAAAAGAAAAAAGCAAACAAATAAAACAAGTGGATTTAGCAGGAAAGACAGCCAGGAATTTACATTCTTACAGGTAATTAAGACTATGTGGGGCTGGTGAGATAGCTCAGTGGCATAAGCGCCTGCCTGGCAAGCACAAGGTCCTGAGTTCGACTCCCGGTACCCATATACAAAGGAAAAAAGGACCGGTGATATTGCTCAGCGGTACAAGCACCTGCTCGCAAGCACGAGGTCCTGAGTTCGACCCCCAGTACCCACAAAAAAAAAAAAAAAAAAAAAAAAGACTATGTGTCCTCCGGGAGGCAGAAGACCAGAACCTTTTGAAATCATTTTTAAAAAATTAAAATAGGGGCCTGTGAGATGGCTCAGCGGCACAAGCGCCTGCATGGCAAGTGCGGGGGCCCAAGTTCGATTCCTGGAACCCACATATGAGAAAAGGGCTGGTGATATCGCTCAGCGGCACGGGCGCCTGCTGGCACAGAGGTCCTGAGGTTAACCCCCGGTACCCACAAAAAAATAAATAAATAAATAAAATTAAAATTAAAATAAAAAATAGTTACCAAGAACCCATGGGGGGAAAAGGTGCAATGAAAAGGAGGCTGCAAAGAGCCATATCTTTGTAACTGGCTCTCAATTTTTCTGCAAATTCAAAACTTTTCTTTTAAAAAATAACTCATTTTTACAATTTAAAAACTCTGGAAATGAAAATTGGTGGGTTTTTTTTATTTTAATAGGTAAGGTAGTGGAATAGAGAACTAACACATTATAAGAGTACTAGGAAATTTAACCAGATCCCATTCCAATGAGATAAACAGGTATGAACATATTATTAAAAAATAGGGAAAATCCATTAGTACTCTCCAGTACATGCCTAATGGAGCACCATAAAATGACTATTGAGGAAATGGCATTAATAATTAATTTCCAAAACAGAGAAATGACTGGAGAAAGAAATAGAAGGAAAATGGATAGAGCAAGAAGAAGTTAAATTATCATTATTTTCAGATGACATGATCCTCTACTTGGAAGACCCCCCCACAAATTCCATCAAAAGATTCCTAGAACTAATAACCAAATTAGGCAGTGTAGCAGGATACAAAGTCAACACTCAAAAGTCAATAGCATTCCTCTACACCAATAACAAACTCTCTGAGAAAGAAATTAGGGAAACAATATTCTTCACAATAGCATCAAGAAAAATGAAATACTTAGGAATTAACCTAACCAAGGAAGTGAAAGACTTCTACAATGAAAACTATAGTACTCCGGAAAAGGAGATTGAAGACAATATCAGAAAATGGAAAGAAATCCCCTATTCCTGGATAGGCAGAACCAATATAGTCAAAATGACCATATTTCCAAAACTGTTATATAAATTTAACACAATCCCAATCAAAATAAAAATAACATCCCTTACAGTACAGAGCAGACTCATAAAAGCTGTTAGAGAAAAGCAACAGAACATTTATAAAGATGAACCCATTAGAATCACAGCAGACTTCTCAAAACAAAACTTAAAGGCCAGGAGAGCTTGGAGTGATGCGTTTCAAGCCCTAAAAAGAAACAACTTTCAACCCAACTCATATATCCTGCAAAACACTTTCAAAATTGATGGACAAATAAGGTCTTTCCATAACAAAGTGCACTTTAAGAAATTCATGACCACCAAACCAGGATTCCAATAAACATTCTCAAGGATACCCTAGAAAGAGACAATGATGTCAACAATGCCAAAAAAGTTAATTAAATGAATACACCAGATAAGGTGAACAGTTAAGCAGAAGGAGAAAAAAAATTAGCAACAGGAAAACAGTCTAATGACAGGAATAAGTCAATAGACTTCAACAGTAACACTCAATGTGAACGGTCTCTACACCCCAATCAAAAGACAGATTAGCAGATTGGATCAAAAACAAAACCCAATGATACGCTGCATACAAAAAAAAAAAAAAAACACACACACACATTTAATACAAAATGAAATTCACAGATTAAAAATCAAATGGTGGAAAACAATATTCCATGCCTCAGAAGCCAAAAACAAGTAGGAGTAGCTATCCCATTTTCAGACAAAGTGGATTTTAAGCCAAAACTGATCAAGAGGCAAAGAATATCACTATATATTGGTTAAGGCAACAGTTCAACACAAAGACATGACAATTACAACACACATGCACTGAAGAGACACCACTGAAATCCAGACAGTTATTAGTAACTACGTACTTCAAAAACCTGTACTTCAATAAACTGAGAAATCCAAAAGAAACACATAGACTCCTAGATATGTTTGAATTACCAAAACTGAACCAAGAAGACATAAAACAATAACAGGTAATGCATTACAAAAAAGCAATGCCACGATCAGATTTTGATCAATTAAAACCTACCAACTAAGAAAAGCCCAACACCTAGTGGATTCACAAGTGGATACATCAATCAATATTTCTTGAACAGGGAATTAACAGTACCATATCTGGGCTTCAGAAGATTAAGCTGATGAAATTACAGAAAACAGACAGAAGGCCAAGAAAACTGTAGGAAGACAAAAGGCTCAGAATTGGATTGCACGTGTTAGTCACCAATCAACAGAACAAAAACAGGCAGAGAGAAACCAAATGTAGCTCTGAGGTCTTAATCCTAGGTAACTTTGATGGGTATTTCTACCATTAACTCAAAAGGGACTCATGTGAGGTAGGACAGAATTCAGCATATAGATGATAAGGTCCATTTTGTACATCATGATATCTAGGTACCAGAAAATATCCCATTGCTGACATTTTTGTGATCTTTAGAATTATGAGCCTGTTAGATACTCAATAAATTTAGGAGAAAAAGAGGAAGAGAGATTCATTTTGTACACAAAACTAGAATATGAAAATAGATTTGAGGGCCAACCACATAAAGCAAACAGTAGCTCTGAATAGACTAGAAAAGTTTGAAACTGGATAAAAATGAATAAAAAGAAGAAAGCAATGCCAGGATCAGATTTTGAGGGAACAATTAAAGCTATAGATAAATAAAGATGAGGCAGAAGGGAGCTAGCAGAGAGGTGGGAGAACCAGAAAAATATAATGTAAAGAAGCCAAAAGAGAAAAGTTTTAGGATTTGGCCAATAGTGGGAAAAAGGACCTAAGAGTTACTGTGCTCAGTGACCAAACAATCTTTAGCTGACTGTATGAGAGTGATTTCAGTAGACTGTTGGAGAAGAAGTCAGGCTGAAACCAGTTAGAGAATTTCTGAATTCCTCTGATTAAAGCAGAAGATGCAAACATGACTCTTTTGAGAATTTTGCCAGTGAAAAGTTGAGCTAAAGGAAAAGAACATAAAGAATAATAAAAGGAAAAGAAAAAACTATGGTTTTAGGTGGGTAGGAAAGCTACAGCAAAGAAATATTAAAGAAGCAAGATGGTGGTCAGAGTAAGCAAAGAAAACATACTCCAGGAGTCAGAAAAGACAAATGCAGGGACTAGTCTTTGAAAGGAGGAAGAACACACCCTCATCTGAAGCAGAAGGAAGAAGACCTTTGATATTAAAGTGTGCCATATGAAAGAAAAAATCAGAGTCAAAAGCATTAATAAAAGTATTTTTATTTCTAATGCCTTATAATGGAGTCTAGTCATTAAAAATATTAAGTCCCCAAATAAAAAATACAGCAGATTTTTAAGGGGAAAGATGCAAGTTTACCAAGGCATCAATAAGTCTATTCATGGTGGACAAAAGGAACAATTTCTTTACATGGTTGCCATATGAGCAAGGATGGCCACATATCTGTAGATGGGCAGGAATTAGGGGTAAATTTGCTTCCAACAGAAACTTTCTAGAAGGCACTCAAAAAATGTTCCATTATTTCATAACTCATAGTAGACAGTGTTCTTGTTTTTGTTTTGTTTTGCCTTTTGTTTTTACTATAGTTCATGATGTACTATTTGTGTTGCTCTCAGACTCAATGTCATCTTCAGTCGTAAGTGTGGCTGTGTTAAAAGGTAGATTGTGAAGAAAAAAGCAAATGGCTTGAATAAAACCAGAGTGGGAAATACGATAGGGAGTCAGTTGTAGGTTATATTCCAAATATTCCAAAACATCAGGGAGGGTGAAAACAGGAAAGTCATCAAATTTATCTTTATCAGTATGTTTGCAGGAAAAAAACGAGACCTAGAGAAAGAGAAATGGCTTTCTGAAAAGCAAAATAGGGAATATAGACCCATCAATTCATAGCCCAGCTTCATTATGCCACGTTATATTGCCATGCAAAATCAAAGTCCTTTGGAGCCCAATTCTTTCTTTGTATTACATGCACAGAAATGGCATCCTAGCATGAGCAGTAAAATCACCTGGCCCCCTATTTTAAATGTATGTTAGTGACCCTTGATTGTCTTTCTTCTGATGTTGGCCAGACTCTCTGCTATAGGAAGAAAAAGAACACAATATATCTTTTGAAATTCCTAAAAGAAATTAGAAGTGCTGAAGGCATAAATTTAAAATATAAACTTATCCAATAATGCTGACCTCTATGTAAAACTGGTATTTTTAAGAAAATATTTCCAATAGATTTCTGATTTCTAAATTTAACCAAGAGATCATTTAGATAATACTAAAATGTTAAAAAATACAGGTACTTATTTGGTCAAAAAAGTTACCAAGGTATAGAATAATTTTAAATCCCTTCCTAAGAATAAATCACACTATTAAGCTGTTTTGGAAATAAAAGGAAGTATAAGTGAAGCTTGGAAACAAGATTAAAAGAACTGAAAAACATTCATGTGTTTTCTGCCACATTTTAATCATACCAAAGAATAGTGAAATCTGTTAATGCGTGGAAAGTAGGCAAATGAGGCTAACCAATTTATAAGAAAAAGAAGCCACAGAAAATGTGGTACTAGTTTGAAAATAATCAGTTTCTTTTTTTAATTATTTTCTAATTTACAGAACAGCAATCTGAATATATAATCTAGGAAAAGTCATAATTAGATAAGGCCCATTTTCTTAATACTCATTTTAGATTTGAATGTGAAGAGTTGTCGAAAGTAATGTGAGGGCAGCTGTTTCCAATTACACTTATTTTGACAACTGGAAATGAGTAAACAAACCAAAAATAGTTTAATATTTTGATCATGTAGCTCCTTAATACCAAATAAAATAATTAAGTTTTATATGAACATATAACTTAAGAAATACATTTCAATGTTTAAAGAGTGATTTTCTGAAGTTCTTAGAAATTCATTGTTATACAAATTCAGGTCAATGATAGACAAATTATATTTTCAGAAACACAAAAATTTCAAAAAAACTGGGTATACTCTATAAGTCAGATATTCAAATTCTCTCAATACAAACTTCATGAAAGGTTTCCAACCACTTTTTTCAGCTTCATCCAGAACCAACATTTACTGGACAAACTGCTGTTTTATAAACTGCTGAACTATATAGAACTAGGTCTAGAGATAGATAGCTAGGTAAGATAGATAGATAGGGCCAGTGAGATGGCTCAGCGGCATAAGCGCCAGTCTGGCAAGAGCAAGGGCCTGAGTTTGACTCCCAGAACCCACATACGAAAAAAGGGCCGGTGATATCACTCAGTGGCACGGGTGCCTACTGGCGCACAAGGTCCTGAGGTCGACCCCCGGTACCCACAAAAAAAAAAAAAAAAAGATAGATAGATAGATTTTTCTTATGTGGACTGCTACAAATATTGGGAACACCATTTAATCTTTGTCTTTGGGGTTAAAACAGTGTTTCAATAAAGACTCCTCCTTCCTTACAAATCTACATTTTTCTTTAAAGCTTTCATTAAGATCGTTCAATGGAATAGAATTTTTTCTCAACAGAAAAGAAGTGAAGATTCAAAAGCTACTTTGACCTTACACAAAACATCCCGAAGGACACTAGAAACCTGCCTGCTTCCAGACAAAAGACTTCCCCATGGGGAACTCTGGGGCATTATGAAAAGGTGGGTTCAATTATTAGCCTGACATCACCTAAAATGTCAATTTTTTATTTTAGCGGAGTTTCTTTGGAGATAAGAAATTAATTCTAAAAAAATTGTATTATTAAAGGGTGAAATATTATATTCACCCTAATTATTTTTCTGGCAAGCCAGCTAGCTGTACCTGACTGGGAACAGATGTATAAGGGAAGGCAACGCTAAACTATATCAGGTCAGTGAACATCCATTCATCTTTGTCATGGATAGTAAGATTGAGGAAAGATTCAGAGCAAATCTACAGGGGTCCCGAAGATGGGATCCTTAAAATAAAACCATATGAGAACAATCATGTTGTACAAGACACTTAAGATGATAAAGAACAAAAGAATATCACTGTCTTACTTCACCATTTGATCTCCTAAATACTTTCCATTGCCAGAAGATTCATCCATAGTATAATAGTATTGTTGAATGTACCAGAAGAAAACAACATGTTATAGTACTGTAAAATTTATGCATTTCCTTATTTGGAAAGGGAGTTGATGGTTTCGTCTAAATCTAGACCCTGTTTCTTGCCTTCAAGTACTAACTCTACTTATGCCTAATTCTTTATCTGCCCCATTGGCAGCAAATCCAGCATAAAACGCAGAGCCAGTCAGTGTCATTCCAACTTAATATTCAACAATCAGATTAAGGGCAGAAGGGAAGCAAGAGTAGCCATCCTGTGTGTTTCTAAAATGAAAGTTATGACTTCCCTTATTTGAATTGTCAAGTCATCCCATGGACTAACATTAGGATCAAAACCAGATGGTTAGTGTGTTTAAAGATTACCCTGTTTTTTCCTAAGAAAAAAAATGTGCCCTAGCTATTTTAAAAACTATAATCTAATTTTTATCTTGAAAAAAAACTCTTTAAAGTACACATTTCACCAAAAAAATCATAATTTACTTGGGTCGCAAGGAAGGAAAGGATGAGAAAGGAACAGAGAAATAAACTGAAATTTGTGTGGGGCATAAGTGATTTGAACTTTGGACATGTACATGAATCTTTACCATTAGCAATTTTTCTACTATTCTGGGGGAGAGAAGAGAGGAAGCTAGGGTTGAAAATAATTCAGGATTGACCAGCGATTAAAGCACTAATTCCAACACGGGTGGAGGACACGATTCAGAAATACTGGAAAGCTTTGTTTTCCTCACCCTGTGTCTTGGAACGCCAGATCAGAAGTTGGCAACTCTAGATTAAACATCATAACAGCTGGGATGAGGAAACTCTTCACAGAAGGGCCACCCCAAAAGTCAGAAATGAAAAAATGCTAGAGGAATAAACATAAGGAAATCCCTCAGGAAAACATATCTGGCCACTGGGTGGGTATCAGCTTTGTGTCATACTTAGTACACACTGAAATCTTTAAAATAAAGATTCTTTTCCTTTTTAAAAAGTCTGCTCTTAGATATTCACCCATCTTCCACAGAAACTTCAATTTTGAATACACATTACTTCTACAGTTTTGGGGGGAGGGGTGTTTGTTTTTGGTTGGGGGCATTGAGATGGAAAATAAGCCTAACCACCAGTTCTAGGGTTGAAAACACTCTAGAATATGAGACACTAGATAGGGAGGGGAAAATGTTGAATAATTTCTTCTCTTTAACCAGCAGGGTTTTTTTTTTTCCTGCAACATTATTACCCTGAAAGGCATGTAAGATTATTGTTAAATTCTGGGATATCTCTTGATGGAAGCACACTAGTTACCCTGCCTTCACTGTGTAGTCGTTATGCCTCAATCTACTTAAACTCCTTCCTCCTCATGCTTCACCATCCAAAGTTCTGTCAGCTTCTCCCCAAAATCAAAGCTTTTTTAAACCATAGAAAAGCTATTTCTACGTAAGAATCGTGCAGTAAATTTGGCTCTGTTTATACCTTTGCCTCTACACTTCCTCTCTACCCACCCTCTCGTGCCCTTTTATGACCTTCATGTGGTATAAAAACTGAGGAGATTTTAAAAAATCACAGGAAAGTGGGAACCTAACCCATGAGCAAGTAGTCAGAAGACCTTGGAAAATAATATTTGATCAAACAAGCATCAAAGTCAAGTTCAGAAGACAACAAACGATCTTTAACTAAGCTTTCTAACCCTAAAGAGAAGTCTAGAAAGACAAGACTTTATGGTATAATTGGTGTCTTTCATCTGGAAAATAATGTTACAACAAGGGACAAAATCAAAGGTGGAAAAGAGGGTCTACATATGCAGAAAAGTACCAAATCCTGAACTGAACCTTTAACATGAAAGAGAAATCCAGAAAAACATACAATTTGTGCATACCCCCATACCTTGAACAATAAATTCTCTATGTAATTGTAGGAGAAAATACTGTAGGGGAATACATTGACTTTATGTTGCCATGTGGATGTATAATGTTTCTTCGCCCTACTAAGGAAGAAATAGAGTTTAAGTACAATAGATGATGTTTGTTTTAGACTTTTAAAAACTGATTTTAGAAGAACAAATCCTGGAATATGGCACCAAAAGATTGATGGAAACTTTGAAGAATATAAAGTAGTTATTGGACAGGGTTTCCTGGAAAACTAGGTGAGAGTTTCTTTATGCCAGGGAAGAGTTATAAAGAATAAAGTATTTGAACACTAGCTTGACTGCCAAGCACATTCTGGATGTGAATTCTACTTGTGCCAGTCACCTTATGAGTGATCTCAGGCAAGTTAGCCTCTGTAAGCCTCAGTTCTCAGCTATAAAAATGGAAGTAATACTAACCTCCTCAACAGGATTGTTATAAGAATTAATGTATGTAAATTATGGCATACAAAAAGCCAATAATAATTGTAATAATAGCTAATAACAATCTGCACTGTGATTACCAATAGGCATAGTTTATGTGTGTTCTTCATAGTAATCCTATGAATTCTATACTATTAGTAGTCATATTTCACAAATGAGGAAACTGAAGTGAAGTAATGTGCTCCATTGGTTGGAAAGTAAAAGTAGGAGGCACATCTAAGTATTTTTATTTGCCATACAACTTATTGCTACTCTGTTACAACAACTACTGTTGCTACTACTATTCATTACTCATCAATCCACCCCCAGTACCTAATATATGCCTAGCATAATAGGCATCCAATAAATACTTCTTAATTTAACTTACTCCCCCAGCTTTTCTTAGCACTCAGGTGAGAAATGAACAATCCAGTCGGCCAAATAAATTGTATTAATATTCACAATACCAAAGGGCATGATTGTTCATTTTTATTAGTTTTGTTTTTATTAATTTGAGTGAAGCGAATAGAAGTTAGGGTAGATAGAATACACTCTAATATTCATGAGCATCAAAGAAAACTACAGACCAATGTCATTTAGGAACATAGATGTAAAAATCCTCAAGAAAATACTAGCAAACGAAAACGAGCAACATTTAAAAAGAATTATACACTGTGGCCAAGCAGAATTTATCCCAATGCAATATTATTTATCAACTGAAAGTCAATGTGATAGTCATGAGTAGCCTCCAATGTACGCCATCTATCATTTTGTCATTTCTCTAAGAAGCAGCAAATTTGAAGCACATACAATTGGAGTCTGGTGTGCAAGGACTAGTCATGAAGATAAGTCTGATGCGTGCACAGGAGACAGCCCTCTAAGAAGATAGATTTGTCCTTTTCTATGGGTCATAGTAACTCCTATAAAATTGTGGAGGAAAGGCTTCTTCATGGAAAAGTAGGCCTGAAAACTCAGCCATCAGACAGAGCTGTAGTTGGGAATTCACAAAAGGACTTGGGCAAATCTCTAGTAGACATCAAGGATATGCCATATAAATGAAAAAATCAGCAAAAAATTCTGGTACAAACTTTCAAAATCTAATTCATCTTTATCTTACCATCTTTCTAAGCTATAATATATTCATGATTTCCTGTTTAATTATCTTCAGAAACTTTTTAAAACTGTCATAACATTTTTGCCTCTTCCTAAAGAGTACAAGCAATCAGATATCAAGCTTAGCTTAATAAAAGGACTTAAAATGTACAATCAGAAAATATGAAAATGATTTGCATTGTAACATTATCTTAACAACAATTACAGGATAAATATTTTATCCTTTTAACATCATAAGAGTAAACCAACGGCTCAGAAACAACATGTGTGATCTGACTAAATTAGTGTTACTATGGAAACATTATATTTTCAATTTCCTGACACTTAATGTTGATTTCAACTCTGCAATATACAGTGTTTTCTATTTTGCTCTCTATTGTTTAATACAATAGAAATATATGCTATAAATTGAAATTACTAAACACTCTAAAACCAGGAAATAAAAATAGGAAAAACTATATTCTTCTCTTTACAAGTTCAGTTATATGTCATCTATGGTTCATTCCATAACCCAAGTCCTCATCTGGCTTGTCTTTATTTTTCCCAACAGTTTGCTGGCAGATTCACAAACTCAAAATAAATAGAATTTTTCCACTATCTAATTCTGAATTTGGCAGAGAAATTTCAGTGATGAATCTACTCCTACTTCAAAAAAATGTTTTCTTTTATATGTTTTACTTACCCACACTGAAGCCCATAGACTAGAGAAATAACATAGTACTTATTGTGTGGGGTATTTCCATTATGTTTCTCAGGAATAAGTCAAACAAATTAAATCTTAATATCTGAAATTTTGAATAGGAATAATCATTTTTTTTCTTCTATATTCCACCTTGGATTCCATCCAGGCCAACTGAGGAGAAATAGCATAGGCTGCATCACTACAAAGAGATCATTCTTTCATGTTGTTAACTAGAAAAGTCCCTCACAATAGCAGATAGTGCTGTAGAATTAAAACTTCACCTACCCCACAACCTGATTCTTTTTTAAAGTACAAATGCTTCACACCTCACACAAACTTTTATACAACAAATTTGTGTAAGTAGTAAAATAATTTAAACAATTTTTGTATCTACTTCACTACATATAGGTTATTGAAGGGTTACTGTTATCCAAAACTGCTTTCCCTAGTAATTTTGTCTTACTTTTTGTACTTAAATGTAGTCCCAATTATTCTCAACCTACCAAATTTACCTTCCATTACATACATTTTCAAAAGAATCTTAAAAGCTCATTCATTCTAGTTCAGAATTAAGGCCAGGGAAGTGACACAACACGATGCCTAAAAACAACTTATAATTTCTATTTGGAGAGAGACAAACCTATGTTATACTTGGGCTTTTACTGTGAAATCTGTTAGCATTTCTTTTTCAAGCTTCACTTCCCGTTTATGTGAGGAAACTTATCCCCAGGGCATTCTTTTAAGGGGATTTATGGATTTATACTGCATAGTGCCTCCAAAATAGGTTTCCAAAGAAATTTTGATCATGTCATTTACCCTACTCTAAAACTTTCAATGATCCTCTTTCTTTGTCTACGGCCCACAGGCTAAAGTTCCAAAAGGCCCTCCACAATCTGGCAGCAACTAACAGCCGCAACTCACTTTCTGTCCTCTACCCAGATTCTCACTCTCACACAGGGCAGGGAGAATGTAAAATTTCTGTCAAGTAGGATATAATATGTGCTGTGGACTGGGAAAAGCTATTCTCTTCCAATCTGTTTTTCCAATGGGAATTTTATTGAAATCATCTTGTTCTTCCTCCATATTTCGTACTGACTGTGTTGGAAGTAGACTCCTTAAATCATAAGACTATAAAGAGTTGTTTCCAAGCCCAATGAAGAGGAAGAGTCAGTACTCAAAGATCCTGAACCTGAGCTTGAATCACATTTTGAATTTACAGGGGGATCACAAATGCATATAACATGTTTGGGTAGAGAGAAGGGGACATATGGATGCTGAGTCACCTAAGACCATAAAGAAGTCAACATATTATCCACACCTTTCTGTTAATCAATCATGCTATTTAACTGGTGACAACTCACATCTCTAATTTTATGTGTATTCTAATTTATTTAAGTTTGTCATTGTCATCCTCTTCCCCTTCAGACATTGGCTCAGAAACTTAGACCTAAGTGATTCAGAAACTGTTATTCTCCCAGATACTGTGACTTAAGGATGGTATAATCAGATAAAATATGAGATATTTTGTTCAATGGCTTAAAAAAGCAACTCCCTTCTGGATATAAGTAAAGAATCTTAAAGGAAATAGGAGCTTGCCTCTAAGATGGCTGCCAATGATCTCAGCCTCCTGATAATTATATGTTTGAATAATCTCTCCTTACAATGTACCAGGGTTAGCAGACTTGGTCTACATGATCAATACAATAGGACAGAATTGATGGTATGTCACCTCTGAGATTACATAACAATATATTAGATCTCTCTCTCTCTCTCTCTCTCTCTTTCTCTCCCCCTCCCTCTCCCTCCCTCTCTCACTCTCCCCCTCCCTCTCTCTTTGATGTGGGAGAAGCTAGCTGCCATGTTATGAGAAACTGTATGGAAGAGCCCATTTGACAAGAAACTGAAGAACTAAAACCTCCATCACAGCCACATAAGTTAGCTTGGAAGTGGATCCTCCAACCCCAATAACGTCTCATATAAGCCTGCTGACATCTTGATGACAGACTCACAAAGATCCTGAGACAGCATTGAGGTAAACCATACACAGATTCCTGACATTCAGAAATTGTGGGATAATAAATTTATTGCTTACCTATTAAATTTGGTAATAACTTGTTATGCAGCAATATATGTAATAAATGTACCTGGAGAAACATCTTGCAACCAAGAAGATCTAGCTGAAGAGAGAGCTGTGAGGACCACAAAAATCCCAACACAGCCTAAGTGACCCACCCTATTAGTCAGCTTTCCCATTGCTGAGACACATTACCTAATGCTCACAACTTAAAGGAAGAGAGGCTTAATTTGGTTCATGTGTAGGGGAATTTAGTTCATGGTTGGCTAGCTCCAAGGCAGAAATATCATGGCAGAAGCATGTGGTGAACAAAACTGCTTAGTGCATGGTGGCTCCAAATCAGAACAAGGGAACAGTAACAGAAAGAAAGGGGTAATAGACAGGGGTAATAGATTCCAAGGCCATGACTCCATGACCCACCCAGACACATCCAGAAGTGTGCTCCACCAAAGTCAATCGAACTGACACCCTTTAATATGCCATTGGGTACTTCTGAGGGTATTCTCTAGGGACTTGTGGGAGGCCCTCCCAGGACAAAGTCTCCTGATATGAAACTGCCAGATCACCTCACTCTTCTGCTGCCCTCTCAGTTACTACTCCTGCTATTACTTTCACAGACTTTTAAGTAGAAAACTATTAAGTCAGTACCCTGTCAGTGGCCTCTCTGCTTGGGGAGACTCACACAGCATTGCTCTGCCACACAGTGGGTTCAGAATTCTCCACTGCCTCACTTTTCTTAACCTCATTATCTTACTCCATTCCCTTATTCTCATAGGCACTAGAGTCAGATCATCTGGTTGGATGACTAAAAGTACAAGATGTCATTCTCCTTTCTTAATCCCAGTCTCAGTAGGTGGCCATGAAACACCCATCTTTGATTCCAAAGAGAGACCAAAGACCCATGACTCTAACCAAGTATCTGTTTCACCTTGTCTACTCAAAAGTTTAAAGTGGTTGGGCATGAGGACTGGCTCAGACTTAGTGGACAATGATTAGTGGAATGCAGAGTCAACTGTCTGAGTCATTAGATCCTAGAGGTGCTACCTAGGTTTCAATATTCAGAAGGTTCTTGTGCTTCTTTGTCCTTAGCTTTGGACCCTACTTGTCAATTGTCTACGCCACATTTTGAGATACATGTCAGAGAAAGGGAACATTGTAATGGTGGAAAAAACTAGATTCATGCCTCTGCTCATCAATATTTACAAATCCAGTACTACTATGGTAGTCTTCTAATTCTCTTCTAAATCTCTATTTTCTCATCTGTAAATTGAGAACACAAGTTACTTTATCAATCAGCTTTATACATACCAGTACTAAAAACATAATTGTACTAAGTTCATGCAATATTTATCTACAGAACAGCATTCTGTAAAAATTAAATCAATAATGCTAATTTTTTAGCACTAATTTATAATACTAGCTGGTCACATACTATGTATGAGTTAATAGGACTATTGTGAAGATTAAATGTAACCATGCATGAGGAAGGCTTGGCACTGAAGTGTTCAGTTAATATTATCATCATTTAAGCTCTCTGAGTCTCCATGTCCTCATTTTTAATGGAGGATAATAATACAGTTCTGAATTTTCTATGAAATAATGTTATCTGGAAACAACTGTAAATTTCTTTGTAAATGTTTGATATTATCTATGAAACATTAGACTTTTAAAGTATTTTCCTGTTTTGAAATGCATTTACTGTTTGGTAAGAAAGAAAAATGTTTCTGGTTATGTTGAAGTCATTAATAAATACAATCAACAAATACTGTCGCATTTTATCCATGAACTCACAATTTCCACAGAGAGTAAAAGACTTCTAAAAAAAGACTTCTCTCCTATCATATTTTCAGTTTTTATCTGTTCTCCAAAATGTTTTACTTCCTCAATGTGTATATTTCAGGTACCTTCAGATAACTTAAAACAGAAAGGAAATTATTTAAGATGCAATAGAAAACTACCAAAATATCGGTCAATAAAATTTAGTTATACAAGTTACTTATTCCAATACTTGGCATTTAAGATACGTGTAGGAAATTTTCTTTCTTCTATCCTGCCTCTAATCTGAACACCAATCATGTCACAAAGTTATTAGCTCCAATCTGGAAATGCCAAATACTTTAATATTCCTTTCCTGTTGAATAAGAAATAAAGTATATTTGAAACCTATGGTTCTTTAAATAACTTATTTATTTATTTATTTATTTATTTTGCAATACTGGGGATTGAACCCATGGCCTTGCACATGTTCAGCATGTGCTCTATCATTAAACTATATCCCCAGGCCATTTTAAAATTTTTATTTCAAGATAGGATCTCACTAAATTGCCCAGGCTGTCCTTGAACTTAGGATCCTCCTCCCCCAGCTTTCTGAGTAGCTGGGATTATAGGCATGTGCTACTGTACCTGGCTTAATCTATTTAATTTATATTCACTATTTGCTGTGTTAAAAATATTTTGGCTACATCAGCTAGTTCATATTTGATGACAAATAAATTTGTTTCTGCTGTGAAAATATATCATAATTACTTGTTGCTATCTTTAAATACAAAACTGAGAAATACTTCTATGATGTCTGTCTTTAAGGAATACAATAGAAGTTAATGTAGCTTGGCTACTTAAAACATTCAAACTTATGATTATTTCTAATTATTAATCTTTAAAATGGGAGATTGTATTGAAAGTTCTTCCCTACATGTTTATCTGGCCCTTTACCACGTAAGAAGAGCTTTCCATGCATTATTTTATTTGACATGTGAGATTCCCTGCCAGAGAGGCACAGCAGATAAGGAAAAGGAGGCTCAGTGAAGGTCGGTGACTAGCTGGAGATCAGGGGAACTGACAGAGCAAAAAGAAGAATGTGGTTCTTCTGATTCCCAACCCAGAAATTCTCCCGTCATAACAGATGACTTCAAAAATCTGTGGAGTTTTCTGAAATCCTCAGAGAAGTATTTCATATATCCTCTACCACAAATCAATTCATATCTACAATTTAAAATTATACTACAATGTTTTTCATTTATTTATTCATTCATTCAGAAGTCATGTGTTGAGGGTACACTATGTGCCCAGAACTGTGCAAGTACTCAGCATGCAGTTATGAATAAGGCAGACATGGTTTCTACTTTCCTGGAGCTTACGGTTCAGTCATAGAGACAGAGCCTGCTGCATAAGCCCACAGGTAAATATATAATCTCCAACAGTGAAAAACACTGTTCAGAATGAAAACAGCATGCTTACTGACGCATCAGGGTGGCTGAAATAGGAAGAAGTGGTAGGAAAAGATGGACCATATCAAGCCAAAAAAGACATACCAGATCAAGAGAATCATATTTATAGCCCTGAGCCAGGAAGGAAAATTGAACATACTTTATAATAGCAATTTTATTTAAGCAAAGGAGGAAAAGTATACCAGGAAGTACACCAAATGTTTTCTTCTGGAGAGGGGCTGGAGATGTTCACTTTCTCACTCACGTTTTATTGAATGTTCCTAATTTCCTACAATGAAAAATATAACCTTTGTGATCTGGCAGTGGCAGGGATAAGGGCTGTCAGAATTGAAAACCTGGCCCAAAAGACCTCTGTGTGAGAAAGAGAGGAAATAGAACTCTCCTCCAGTTGCTCCAGAAATCCAGAAGCTGGAGTGTGAAGCTGAAAGCAAACAGTGTAAGAACATAATTCACTTTATTATGTGGCTAGCACTATCCTTCATTCTGTTTTTGTTTTTTGTTTTTTGTTTTTTGTTTTTGCCTAGAACAGTAGTATACAGACACTGGCATCTCATTTCCACAATTTACTTTCTAATTGTGTTCCTTTCTCTCACACTGAACCTATGAGATAGGTATTAGTTTATAAGCTCTAGGAAGCAGAGCAGGTTAACAGTGCCAGACAGGAAGGGGCAAGGGAGCACATATAGTACCCTCCATGACACACCCAGACACAACCAGAAGTGTGCTTTATTAATCCCTTCAATAGCTCCTAACCCAGTCAAGTCGACACAAGCTTAACCATCACATCAGCTCTATATGTGAATGATCTATTTTCAAAATCTCTTTCCATGGGCTGGTATCTCTGTTCAGACTGATGAAAGACAAGTTTCCTTTGGAAGCTTGAAGCATGTAGAAGAGGTTGGATAACAGGTACCAAAACACAGAAAGAAAAAACAATTTCTGGTGTTTCATAGCACAGAGGAATGAGTCTAGTTCATAATAACTTATTGTATATTTCATAAAGATCTAGAAGAAAGGAGCTCAAAGATTCCAAACATAGAGGAATTATAAAAGGAAGGAAATACTAAGTATCCTGATTTGATACAGGCTGTCTGTATGTGTTAAAATACCACACTGTATACCATTAATATGTGCAATTAATACACATTATTCAAAAAAGAAAAGACATGCTTTAAATTGTTTTTTTAAAATAAAATTTTACGTATTTCTCCATTTTAAAAAGGAAGGAAAAAAAAAACACTTTGTCCCTTACTACCACTTACCTAGTGTCTGAAATTTAGCCTGGGAAAAAGTCTGCTCCTGATTCTTAGAGAGGAGACTAATAATAAATTAGCTATTAAATAATAAATTCTGGCCTCTGGTTACCCAAAAGTAGTTTGCCTTGTGAAAACCAGGTATACAGCTCAGTAATTCTCAAAGTGTAACGTACATCAAAATCACTCAGAGAAAATGTTAAAATACAGGTTGATGGCCTTCACTCCTAGAACTTCTGATTCTAGCAGGTTCCTAGATGATGCTCATGCTGCTGGTGTGGAAACCACAATCTGAGAACCGTTAAGAAGGCAGGAATCAGCAGACTCAGCACCTTGCATCTCACCCCTGAAACAGAGTCTCTCTCATTCTAGACCCCACTCCATAACTTGTTTCTGCAACACCTGAACGTGATGAAAGGAGAAAACATTAGTCTTAGAGCTGCAAAGAGCCAGTACTTGAAGTGTTTTCCAAAAAAGCAAAAGCAATCAATTTTGGGACAGTGGAAGTTTGAATGTTTTTATTTTCTTTTTTCTCTCTTTTTCTTTTCAGAGAAAGTTCTGATTGCTATCATTTGGATAATTTCTTTTTGAAAGGTAAAACAAAACACACACAAACTTTAAAATGCTGGGGTTACATTAATGCCAAAATCTCTGGTTAAGTTCACCAACAAATATGAAGAATAGAAATTTCATTTTACAGTTTGAATTACAAAGTCCCAAAAGTGGAAGAGGTGAATTAAGTAGCACCCGAGCGCCCCCTAGAGGGAATTGAATTTTTTATCGTCCAAAGGCTGCAGAAGTGTGTCTGATGCTAAATAATAAATAAAGTGCTTGAAGGGAGGATAAGGGAAGGGGGAGGGGGAGAGTTGAGATAAGTCATGCACAGGTACAAAGTCCCTATGATGAAAGTGATCAATATGTATATTTAAAATGTACCAATAAACTTAATTAAAGAACAATAAATAAGATTTCCATAATTTTTTTCAGTATGTGTCTTTTTTTTTCTTTTATTATTTTTTTAGTGAGGTTTTACATTTATTAAAGGTAGGAAAAGAAACATGCTTTGTGGGCCAGTGAGCAAATGTGGGCCAATTAAAAGTAGAGAAAGAAGTATATTCTGCAGGCTGAGAATGTGCCATCGTGAAAAAGAGCACAGTGGCCAAGAGCTTAATGGTGGCCAGCTTTTGTATCTCCCACTGCTCAGGCTGATGTCTGGTCTAGGCTATCCTATCAAAAATCTGCCTGAGTTCTCCCGAGAAGAACTGAAGATAGCATTCTCTGACTAGTCCCACATGCAGGGTTTTGGGAACTATTTTTCTGTGCATTTCCTGGATCTCTATTTTTTTTAATTAATTAAGTTTATTGGTACATTTTAGGTATACACACTGATCACATTCATCATAGGGAATTTGTACCCGTACATGATATAACTTGATTCTTTTTTTTTCCCCATTCCTCCCTTCAACCCGTCTTCCCCTCATTTACAAAGGTTTGGTTCCATTTTTTCCTTTTTTTCTGATTTTTTTCCTTTTCCCTTCCTTTCTTTCTCCCTTCCTCCTCCCTAGTTCCCCTTCCCAATTGAACATTTTCTTCCTATTTCACAATATCTATTATACATTTTGGTCCTTATTTACACTTTTGGTTTCTCACACCAGAGTGCTAGGATCTTATGGATGCAAGTCTTTTAGTGCTAGAACTTAGGGTCTTAAGAACATGAGACAAGCACTCTACTTCTGAACTATATCCCCAGCCCTCCCTTGTGTTTTTGAACCCTCTGAAGTTGGTGAATATCTTGTGTATTAAAGAAAAATATAAAGAAAAAGGATGGCTAAGGGAGAGATATTTTAGAAAGTGTTGTTAATAAAATACAAACGAGTAAAATTTTAGATCATGTTAAATTTTCACCTAATAGTTTTAGCATTCATCGATGATTACCTGAGTCAATTATCATTATAATGGCATAAAATATTTTTATTTATATTATAGAATCCAAGTCACTTTAATAATATACAAATATAGAATTCTAGTAAACTCTAGAAATTATCTCAAGTTATGAATATTCTGTTGGCCTCATTTGAAAATACCTAAGACTTTTATTGAAGTTATCAGCCTTGTTTTCATTTACTTGACATTTTGTAAAACTAACTTGTGCGTTTTGAAAAGAGTCCTAACACAATGCATGAATCTCTCTAGATTCAAATTAGCACAGCACACACCCATATGTTCAGAACAAGATCCAAAGTATTCAATTCAGGACACTTGTTTTAAAACTATGCCCAAGAGGCAATCTCTAGCATTTGCCTGATTGCCAAGAACTACTAACAGGATGATTATAATAGTGATGATATATTACCATTATTATCCATATAACTATCATAATATCAATATTTTTGCTACCAATATTTCAACTCATCTGAAGAGCTGGTAAAAATTTTGAATAAATTGTATCTTTGAGCATGGTAATTTAATAAGACAGATTGTGCAGTGTCGAACTCCCTTTTGGAGTTCGAATAATAGCACCTTGGGTTTATTGAATGCTATGTGGTATTCACAACCACTTTACGTGATGGGAACTTTTGCTATTTCTGTTTTACACATTAGGAAACTCAGCCTGTCAGTGGTTAAAACATACAGCACATTAATACCACAGCAGAACTTTAAGCCCAACACCCTACTAACCAATGTAAATACTATCTCCCTTTTATTATTCTTTTTAATTTCCTTACCAGTAACACAAAGACAAATGGAAACACAAGTAGACCTCCTAATGGTATTCCTAGTACTTTTATCAGATATTATCTTTATAAGCCTGTTTATTTATTAGAATCCTTTATTTCTAGAGATGTAGCATCATCTTTGCAGTCTCTTGTAACGCATTCATCTATAACATTTGACCTGAGTGAACTCTAGTCTCAAATATAATGCACTGCCTGTCTTTTTCACCACTGATCCTTCTTGTTCCTAGCATCCTGGTGCAGCATCCCGATTCTTCTTTCTGCACTCAACCTCTCTACCTCTAATATATCTTAAATAATACCCAAGATTATTCTTCCCAAAGCATAGCATCATTCAAATCATTTCACAATGCAGACCCCAATACTCACATCAGACAGAAAGCCAAGGGCTTTCAAGATCTGATTCCACTCCAGCTATATCCACATCATCTGGCTTCAGCATATTCTTTACTCACAAATAGGAAGTCTCAGTTGTTTTCAAACAATACCCTGAGGATTATCTGTGTCTTCTCTTAGACTTATCCCTCCCATCTTACCCAAATAACCAAATCTTACCAATCCTTCAAGGCCTAGATCAAAACTTTTTGTATGATTTTATCGTTCCTGATTCTGCAAACTAGAAATTATTTATCCCCCTCTAAGCTTTATTTATTTTTATTTTCCCTTCAACTTTTATGTCTATTTCCTCTGTATCATTTATTATTTTCAACCTCGTATTATATAGGACAGGGTGATTAACAACTATCTCTGACTTTTCACAGCCAAAACTGATACCTTCTTTTCTCACTCCAAACTTCTCAAAAGCCTGGGAGTCATCCTAGAATCCCCCTCCATTACACATACCCTTTACTTTGAGTCATAGACCAAATTCAAGACACCCTGAACATCACTAACATGCACTCCTATTCTGCCCTCTTATCATTTCCTAAATGTGAACTCATCACTACTAGAACTACAGCAACTAGTCACCTTATTGTCCTCTGATGTCAACCCCCTTCAAATTCGTCCTGCACACTACCACATGAGACATATTTTAGAAATTCAAATCCTCTTTAAACCTACCTGCAGCTCCACTGGTTATAGGGTAAAATCTAAGATCTAAGCATAGAATCTCACTCATCCTCTAGTTTTGCATCCTATCATTTTGCAACTTCATTTTATAGTCTAGTAATATCAAACTGTAATAGTCAACTTTCCTATCACTGAGACACAATACCCAACACCCATAACTTTAAAAAAGGACAGACTTAGTTTGGCTCATGGTTCAGTCCGTGATTGTCTCACTCCAAGGCAGAAACACCATGGTGGAAGGATGTGGTAGAACAAAGCTGCTTAGTTCATAGCAGCCAGAAAGCAGAGCAGAACAGAGCCAGAGTGGGAGGGTTGAGGGACCAGACATAGAACCCAAAGCCATGCCTCCCTAACCAACCTAGATACACTATTAGTGTAATCCACCAATCTCCCTGGTTGGTTCCAAAGCCAGTCAAGTTGAAACTCCATCCTAACCACTACATCTCGCCCCTTGTCAACTTGACACCCAAACACACCTCCTTAAATCATACTTAATCTCCAAATAAAGAAAATAGCAGGTTCATAATCTGCCTAATATAATACAATATCCCACGTACACTGGAAACACAACAATCCCTTCTCCAAAGTCTCAAAATTTCCAGTATATTTCAATAATCAAAGTCTCTCCTGGGACTCAAGACAAACTCTTGGCTGTGATCCTCTGTAAAAGTCAAAAGCAACCTACATAACCCAATGGTACAATGTCACAGGGTAAATATTAGCATACAAAAAAGGAAGAACAGGATAGAAAAGAACAGAAGCAAAGCAAGACTGAAACCCAGCAGGCAAACATTATGTCCTGTAGCTCTATATCTTGTATTTGGGGCACACAGTGATAAACTGTGAATTCCAAAGAGCTTGGGTGGCTCATCCCTATGTCCTTGCCAGTTGCAATCCACCAGACCTTTCTCTTGGGTTGACTCCACTCACAACCTGCAAAAACCACACTTCCATGACCTACCCAGACATGCCTATTTTTGTGTTTCTTCAGTCCATTGGAAAATCTCAATGCCAATCAATTTGAAACTGTACCCTTCTACTCTAACTGCCACACCCAAGCTGATTCCAGTTCCCTGAATACAGAGTGTTATTTTATAGTTCTCTACTTGAATCAACCTTTTCCTCTGTCCCCACTACTTAACCTCTTCCAGAGCCTCCATTCTATATTACCGCTAGGGCACCAACCATATAGGATAAAATTAGTTGTGCCAACAGTGGCCCCTGGCACTCTCAGCTCCACTTTTGTATATAGTAAAGAAATATCTATCATTCCAGTTCAATTCAAAGTTCATCTTTCCCACAAAGCTTCCCAGGAATTCGTCAGTGGCCTGTGCACATAGCTTCTATTATAGCACTTCTATACTTTTTGTAATTCTCTGGTTATGTGTTTGTCTGTCTCATTACCAGAGTTTAGGGCAAAGCCCACGGCTTATCTTTGTAGCTTCAACTGTTAGCCCAGCATCTCATGCACTCAGTAAATGGTGGTTAAACTGAAATAGTATGTTAATATCATCTCACTTTCTGGACTGTGATTTGATAGAAGAAATTTCCTGAAATTGACCAAATTACAAAGGTAGCATATCATCTCACAGAGGGAACTGGTAGCCACTATTTCTCAAAAAATGCTAATTTTCGTAATTTCCTTAGGGAATAATGCGATCAATGGTGTAATACTTTGATTGTGATAGAGAGCTAATGCTGAGTAAGCAGAGAAAATGTCTTTGAAGAAGCATTGGTGTGGAAGTTAATCATGATTGTAGACTTGATTGGCTTGACAGATGGCTAGGAAATTAGAAAAGCACACTTCTGGGTGTGTCTGAGTGGGTAATGAGGATGTGACCTTAGAGACTATATCTGGTCCCTGGACCCTTCTTTTCCAAGCTCTTCTCTTGATCTCTCCTTCCTGGCTGCCATGGGGTAAACAGAATTCCTGTGCCATGCCCTGATGTTTCTGCCTTGGAGACAGCCAACTATAGACTGAAACCTAAAATTATGAGCTAAAATAAACCTTTTTCTCCTTCAAATGGTGTATGTCAGGTATTTTGTGACAACAATGGCAAAGAAACTGATACAATAGGATACACAGCCCCTTTGCTGGAAAGGTCAGCTACTCTATTAGATGTCAGGTATTTGTTTACTTGGGTATGTGTTTTCTCTTGTGTTTACCTTTGGGCTTTGTGACATATGCTGCAAATAAGATTGCCAGGTCAAGGCTAAAGCTTAAAGAAAAACATAAGACTCCGTGGTAAGTGAAATGCAATAAAAATGAAGTTTGTTTTGTTGGTTTTAATATAATTTACTATTTTAGCATTTTGTCGCGCGCTTCTGCTCGTCCAGCGAGAAGAATCACACAACACGAGTCGGTGAAAGCTTGCTTTAATCGTTCACAGCTCCAGAGCCTTTACACACGTCCGCCCTGTGGCGGCTTCGTCCGTGCTCTGCCGAGATCTCCCCCGAAAAGGCGGAGTAACATGTTTTTATAAGGAGAGGGGCGCCAATAGCAATACAGCAGGAAATGAAAGCTCATAGGCTAAACTCATCAGTCTCTAGGCAGACTCACACATTTACAGGGCGCGGACAGCACTGACCGCAACCAGGAAGCAGGAAATAGGCGCCATCTTGCCCAGGTCGATGGGAGGGGTAATTTAGCACAGGCCTTGAGTCAGGCACAAGGCCACGCCGGAGGCCTGATTGTGATGTTGGCCTCCAACAGCATTTAATAACTACACACACTTATATTCAAAATTCCTTTATTGTTGAAATCCCTGCAGCAAAAATAATATGGTTTTTGCTCATCATAAAACTCTCTAACCACCATGCATGGTGGCACATGCCTGTAATCCCAGCACTTGGGAGGCTGAGACAGGAGGATCACTGTGAGTTTGAGGCAAGCCTGGGCTACAAACTGAGTTCAAGAGCAGCCTGAACTGCATAGGGAAACCCTGTCTCAAAAAAAAGACAAAAAGAAAAAAAAAATCTCTAGCCCCTAATTTCATTTTTCTACAAAACAATAGCTTTTATAATGTACTTTATATAGTAAGAAATATCTTAGGGATACTATTGAGTTATATGAAAATAAGTTATTTTTAATAAACAGTGTTGGCTGACTTCATAGAGCTTACAGATAAGGAAAAGAGGAAATCGTTAAACAACATTTACATGACCAACACTGAACTCAGCTCCCCCAAAGCAAAATCTGGCCTTCTTCACACTTACTTAACAGAACAGTGGTTCACACTTCTCTCAGAGAAGTATGTGTGAAGTGTTACCAACTAGGGAACCCCACTTAAGCCCTGGTTTTAAGGTTTTCAACAGGGTCAATAGTATAGGCTCTGAATGTCTATGTAATGGAGCTTAATTAGTCTTCAGCTTCCACCTAGAGGTCAAACTGATACAGTGCGTACCAGGGCCTCAAGTACAGGCATTCACCATTAATCATATGTTAGGATAAACTACTTGTTTATCACTTTGTTTATTTGTTTGTTTATCACTAAACTACTTCCATTCTCAGATACATAAAGATACTCTTATCAGAAAGGATATTCCAAGGCCTCAGAAGTTATCTCCCAGGAAGCTTTGTAGGACGGTCCAGAAGACCTTTGACATGTACAGGGTTTGGGCAACTGAGACCTGCTTAGTTAACCCTTTACCAGTTACAGAAATTAAGTAGACTAGCATAGGCTACAGAAGCCCTCCCAACAGAAATTACACCTGTGCTGCATACTGAAAGGCAATTATTATCTAGAAGACATACAAGGGACAAAACAGTTCAGCTAAATGTAGAAGCAATATGAGCAAAATCACTAAGGCATAAGAGAACATGACTCTTCAGAGGACTAAAAGTAGCTCACATAGCTGAAGTCCCTTTTCCTTTCAGATCCTCAAATATACAAGAAATTCTATTATTGCCCTGTCTCAAGGTAAATTTATTCCCCTTTTCTAAATTATCTTTCAAAAACTGGGGAAATGATTCCCATATCATTCTGAATTCTTCTCCTATTCATTTTATTTTTCTTACATACATTTTCTTGTATACATATTTTTATGAGTGCATGTTGTTACTATAGAATAGGGATATTTGTTTGGGGGAACTGTTTGCATTTTTTTTCAATCTCTTTACTCCCTCTCTCATTTTCTTCTCCCCTCCCCTTACCCTCTTCCCTTACTCTAAGTCTATCTTCTAGTTTCATGTCTCCTTTATTTTATCCATTTAATTATTTGTATTTTGGGTTTCTCATGTAAAAGAATACAATATTTAACTTTCTAGGCCTGGCTTGTTTTGCTTAGCATGATGGTTTCATTTTCCTGCAAATGACATTATTTTATTCTTCTTATGGCTGAACAGTACTCGTCTGTGTATATGTGTGTGTATGTGTGTGTGTTCTTTATCCATTCATCTTTTGACAGGCATTGAGGTTATTGCCAGAGATTAGCTACTGTGAGTTGCTATAAACATGGGTATGCATGTATTACTATTGTATGATGCCTCTAATTCTTTCAAGAGTATAACCAGGAGAGGTATAGTTGGGTCATATGGTAGTTTTATTTTTAGGTTTTTTAAAATTTATCTCCCTATTGAATTCCACAGTGATTGCACTAGTTTAACCTCCTACCAATAATGTAGGAGGGTTCATTTTTCCCACATTCTTGCCAGTATTCACTGTTTTTGTATTCTTGATGATACCCATTCTGACTTTGGTAAGATGGAATCTCAAAGTTGTTTTGATTTGCATTTCCTTAATGACTAAAAATGTTGAACATTTTTTCATGTACTTATTGGCCATTTACACTTCTTCCTTTCAGAATTGTCTCTCTGTTCATTTGATTATTTTTTGATTGAGTCATTTGTTTTTATAGGGGAATGATTTTTGAGTTTTTTATATAGCCTAGATATTAATCCTCTATCAAAAGAGTAGCTTAGTGAAATTTTTCTCTCATTCTGTAGGTTGTCTTTTCACTCTTATTTCCTTTGCTGTGCAGAAGCTTTTTAAAGTGATTTAATCCCATTCATTAATTCTTGCTATTATTTCCTGTGTGAGTTCTATTCAGAAAGTCTTTGCTTGTAGCTATGGCTTCAAGTGTTTCTTCTATGGTATGTTCCAGCATTTTCAAAATTTCTGGTTTTATATGTAGGTCTAGGTTGGTTGGTTGGTTGGTTATGAGAAAGGCTCATACCACGTAGTTCAGGCTGACCTTGAACTCACTATGTAGCCAGGGCTGGCCTCAAAATCACCACAATCCTCCTGCCTCAGCCTCCCAAGTGCTGGGATTGCAGCAGTGCACCATCATACTCGGTTTAGGTTTTTATATCTAGGATCCATTTTGATTTAATTTTATTACAGCATAAGAGATAGAGATCTACTTTCAATCTGCAGCAAATGGGCAGCCAGTTTTCTCAGCACCATCTGTTAAAGAGGCTATCTTATCTCCAATGTATGTTTTTAGCCCCTTTGTCAAAAATCAGATGGCTGTAGGTTCATGGGGCTGTTCCTGTGTCTTCTCTTCTAGTTCATTGATCTAGATGTATGTTTTTGTGCCAGTACCATATTATTTTTGTTACCATAGCTTTGTAGTATAATTTGAAATCTAGTACTGTAATGCCTCCAGCATTGTTATTTTTGCTCAGAAATTGTTTTGGCTATTCTGTGTCTTTTCTGATTCTACATGAATTTTAGGATTGTTTTTTATAGTTCTGTGAAGAATACTATTAGTATTTTAATAGGGATTACATTAAATCTATAGAACACTTTTGGTAATATGGCCATTTTAACTACTCTGCCAATGCAAAAACAAGAGAGATTGTCCCATTTTCTAATATTCTTTTCCATTTTTTCTTCAGAGTTCTGTAGTTTTCATCATAAGGATCACTCATCTTCTTCTTTATGTTGATCTCTAGGTATTGACTTTTTTGAAGCTATAGTGAATATAACTGTTTTGTTGATTTCTTTTTTACTGGGCTCTTTATTGATGTACAAGAATGCTGGTGATTTTTTTTGTTGATTTTGTTTTATTGTCCTAATCTAGTTTTATGGCATACAGAACTTTAAACTTAAGCGTCACAAAAAGTTCCTTTCAAAATATGGTCTATTTTGAAAACCAAAAACTAAGTGTCAATTATTTTCTTTTTTTTCGTCTTCTTCCCTAAGGGCAGTGAGAGTAATGTACTCTAGTTACTTCCTCTGTGAAGGAAAAATAGTAGGCTAGCAGAAAATATTAGGAAAGAGGAATAAATTAGCATTTAAAAATTTTAATGGTACTATATTTAATGTCCCCTTACATATTTCACAAGAGATAACAGAGTTTTTCATATCATTTAAATCCCTACTAGCACATTGCTCGTGAATTTATACTAAGCCAAGTCTGTATGGCCTCGCTTCTCTATTCTCTAAGATTCAATAAAATATTGTCAAAACTGAATATCAACATATTAAGTCCCATTTCCAAATGTGCCTCTTCATCGAAAGGGTTAACAACTTTAGTGTATATAGAATCAAGGCTTAAGTGAAGTACACTTTCTTAACAATCAAAGCATTTTTTAAAAATTAATTGAAAGGTTTAGACTGAGATGACTTCAGTATCTTGATTCCTCCTAGCAAATGAAGCCAATCTCAGTGTAAACAGTAAAATGAAACTTAGCTTAACCCACCAGAAACTGCCAACTAACCTCTAACTAGAGACTTCACCAATTAACCTCTAACTAAGGACTTTCTGTTTTAACCAATCAAATATTTTCTTTGACTTGCTTCCGCAAACACCCAATAAAAATTTTCCCCTGGCACCACCTCAGTGGAGCCCTGAAATGTCTGCAGTTTGGCACTGCCCAATTCATGAATCTATGTTCGTTCAAGTAAATTCTTTACAGTGTCAATGTGCCTCTGTTTATCTGTTAACAAATTCAACCAAACTTTTAGAAAGATAAAAAATAAAATTTTCCATAAGAAAATATGGAGGGGGGTTAAATTATGCTATATATCTAAAGCCAAACCAAATTAAAAAGGTCTAATGAGAACCAGGCAGGAGAAATTTCATAAACCCTTTCATCCCGATATTGTTTTGTTTAGAGTCCATGTAAGTCTCTGTTTAACAGAATAAAATGTAAATGCATTTGCTAAAGAAATCACTTTGCTCTGTCATGTAATGGTATAGGCTCTATAAATTTTTATACGTAATGAAAATGGTGCATATGGGAATCAGGAAAACAATATGGAAAAGACTGAAAATGTGGATATCCAAAAAGAATTTTTGTGATTTTAACTAATTTTTGTAAGCTATATGAAAGACTGAAAAACACAACAAAATATTACAATTAATATTCTGTTCAACTTCAAAGTCTTCCCTCTTATAAGACTGATGTACATGTATAACCCCAAAGAGGGGTTCTGTAAACAGTTCAAAAATGCTGCAGGACCTTGAACACCATCTTTAAAAGAGGACAAGTTATGAGAAGATAAATGCTTACGATTTCAAGGAGTGTCAAGAATGATAATATAAAGCTCCTCTGCACACAACAGTCCATTATTGCCAACAGCTCTGCCTGTCTGCACAACCTCCTGTTTCACACTCAAGACCCAGTAAGTGTATTTTAGTTCAAAACTTTAATCTAATCTGAACTAGTCTAAATTCTGATCAACATTATCATCTTACACAGTGAACTAAAACCCAAATGTATAGATTCCTTCTCTCCTGGTCAGCATTTTTTGTCAAGTGTCAAAGGGAACTAGAAAAAACTGGCTAAATGGTGGCTTCCACATTGTTCCTATGCTAACGTTAAAGTGAATCTATTCCAAATCAGATCAAAGACATAATTATTCTATTAAAAAATAGATAACAATTTTAAAGAGCAAAATAAAATGCTGATATGGCCTGAAATTGCTACTAGCATCATCAACAAACAACAATTACAAAAGTCTCTTCCAAATTTTGATACATATTAATTACAAATGACAAACACAGTTAATATAAACCATAATAGTATGAACAAATTTGACTAAGCATGCAATACTGAGTTGGCAAGATCCAGCTTTTGTATTCAATTACTATTCATTCATGCTGATTTTAAAGAAACTGTTTCATTTTGTTAGAAGGAAAAATGATCCCATTATCATAAAAATAATTAACCAACATGAAGATTTAAATAACAATCCAATGGGGCGGGGATACAGGAAGAATCCTGAACACATATAAACACACACACACACACACACACAATCTTTTTGTAAATTGATCCCTTTTATCACAAACTTGCAATACTTTCTCTGAGACATTTTAAGACAAGGTGTGAAGGTATCAGGATCATGGCCAGTGCAAGAAAATCCATCCACTAGGAAAAATGATAACTATGCATGGTAACAAATAAGCTAAAAAAGCTACAAAATAAAAATAAGTTTTAAAGGGGGTAAAAAGCTCTCTCTTGTTGCTTTTGCTGTCTTCCACCTCCATGAACTGTTGCCCCTCTGCCATGTGCCATCCTGACTTGGAGCCAGCGATTATGGACTGAAACCTCCACAAACTGTGAGCTAAATAAACCTTTCCTCCTTTAACTTTGGGTGTTAGATATTTTGTCTCAGCAACAAAAGAAAGTAACTAAGGCAGAATTTGGTACCGGAGAAGTGGGGTCATTGCTGTGACTACTTGACCGTGTGGCTCAGGAGTCTTTGGGAATGGGTTGTGGGAAAAGTTTGGAATGATTCAGAGATGCCAGCTGAAAAAGTAGAGCTGGAATGCCTTAGGTTGTACTGGATGGGAGATTCTGGTCAGAGCTCAAAAGACCAGAAGTTTGGTAGAAATCCTGCTCATAAAGACCTGGCCCTGGAGGTTAAAGACCAGGACTGCACTGGCTGTTGGACTCTAGACAATGCACATTATGGCTTGGCAGAAAGTTTGTCTGCATTTTGCTCATGTCCAGAGACTTTGCCTGAGACTAAGATAAAGGATGGCAGACTAATTAATCTGACAGAAGAAATTTCAAAGCAGTCTAATGCTGAGGCAGTGGCATGGCTACTGTTGAGGGTTTTTAGCCAGATTTATGTTGAGAATCAAGAGCAAAGAGCCCAGCAGAATGATTTAAAACAATGTGAGTTTGGCCAGAAAGGAAGCTCCAGTAAAGCTGTGGACTGTGAAGATAGAGCAGAGAAGATCTTGATTGCTGAGAAGGAATAGAAGAATAGAAAATATGGCCTCAGGGCATCACAAGAAACAGCAGGACTCCATCATTTGCAGCCTCAAAATTGCAAAAGTGAAAGACTTTGCTTTGAGAAGAGAGCTCCAGAGTACCCTGTTCCAGAATGGTGGCAGCCTGGAGAATTTGTTTCTCAGAATTGGATTCAGAGTGCTCAGAGATTCAGGCACTTGACCCCTACAACCAAGAAAGAGGGAAGCCTGGCTACTGCTCTAGCTGGCAGCAGACCTTGGCATCACCCATGTGGCACTGGTTTTAGGTGCATGCAGAATGCAAGAGTTGTAGGGTCAGGAAGGCTTCTACCCAGGTTTCAGAAGAAGGCCTGGGAGGCCAGACAGTGTGGCCCTGAGAGGACAGTATGTGAAACTGTGGGTGGAGACCCCGGAAGTTTGGAGAAGCCAGGAATGTGGATCATCTGAGGAGAACTGCAAGGAGGGAGCAGAGTGGGACCAATAGAGAAGCCATGGGAGCTACAACCACCAGAAGTGCCTTAGGGGCAAAGCTACCCAAACCCTTTGGTGTTCACATCTTGCCTCAGATTGCCTCAGATGCTGCATATGGAACCACAGGACTTAATGTTTGCCCTGCTGGATTTTGGACTTGCTTTGGTCACATTCCTTTGTATCCCTGTTTGTAACTTTTGGAATGAAAATGTCTATTTTGTGCCATTGAATGTTGGAAGTGTTTAACTTTCTTTTCATTTGTGCAGGGGCTCACAACTAAGAGTTTGCCTTTAATCTCAGAGGAGACATTTGACTTGGACTTTTCAGCAATGCTGAAACTGTTAGGACTTCGGCAACTTTTGAAGATGGACTAAGTGCCTTTTGCATAAAGGGATATGCGTGAGTCTTTGGGGGTCTAGGGGTGGAATGTTATGGCTTGTGTCTCCAAAGCCTAATGTGGTCATCGGACTTTTTAAGAGGTGGCTGAATCTAGAGTGTGTGACTGATTTGTATTGCAATGCTGGGATTAAGGGTGTGTGATTAGTAAATCAGTCCACTGATTATATTGGCACCACCCTAGTCCCAGTAGACTGGATAAAATACAAGGGACAGAAAGAGGCTTGTCTCACTCTCTCTTGATATTTTTGCTGTCTTCCACTGCCATGAACTATTGCCCCTCTGCCATATGCCATCCAGACTTGGAGCCAGTCAATTATGGACAGAAACCTCCACAAACTGTGAGCTAAATAAACCTTTCCTCCTTTAAATTTGGGTGTTGGGTATTTTGTCTCAGCAATGAGAGAAAAGTAACTAAGACACCAGGCATGGTGGTGCACTCCTATAATCCCAGCACTCAGGAGGCTGAGGCAGGAGGATCACTGAGAGTTCAAGGCCACCCTGGGCTACATAGTGATACCCTGTCTAAAAAAAACAACATTAAAAAACAAAAAAGGCAGAAAATACAGTACAAAAATAGGAAGAAAGAACAGAGGCAGCAAATAGAAAACAGTTACAATGTGGTAGATAACCATACATTCATGTCAATAATCACTTTGAATACCATTGATCTAAATACACAAAGACAAAGACAAAGATTGTCACATGATCAGAAAACAAGGCCTAAGTATACGTTTTCTACAAGGGGTTTACTGAAAATATAAAAACACTTATAGATTAAACGTAAGTGGGCAGAGAAAGACCAAGTTACCATTCACCAAAAGAAGGCAGAATTTGATGTCAGTGTAGGCTACACAGCAAGCTCAAAGCTGGCCTGGGCTACATAGTAAGACCTTGTCTCAAAAACAAGCAAACAAATGAACAAACAAACAAACAACCCCCCAAAAAAACCAAAACAGTAAGCAGGAGCAGCAGCTGTGCATGGTGGCATGGCTCCTAATCTCAACAACTCTGGAGGCTGAGGCAAGAGCTCATGAGTTCAAGGCCAGTCTGAGCAATATAGCAAGACACTTGTCAAAGAAAGAAGAGGAGAAAGAAAGAGAGAGGGAGAGGCAGGGAGAGAAAAGGAGAGGAAAGAAAGAAAGAAAGAAAGAAAGAAAGAAAGAAAGAAAGAAAGAAAGAAAGAAAGAAAGAAAGAAAGAAAGAAAGGAAGGAAGGAAGGAAGGAAGGAAAAGAAAAGAAAGAATCGATACAGACAGAGACCAGAACACAAATTACTAATAGAATGAAAGAAGGGCTATCACTACAGATCCAGAGAATATTAAAATAAGAAGAAATACTATGAACAACTCCAATCTCAAATTTTATAACCTTAGATGAGTTGTATCAATTCCTTAAAAAAAAAAAAAACTTCTAAAACTCACACAGACTACTGAAATAGGTCAGTATCTATTAAAGAAATTGAATTTATAATTAATAACCATCCAAAACAGAAAATACCAGCCCAGATGTTTGACTGGTGAATTCTACCAAATATTTTTAAAAGAAATTGTACCAATTCTGTAATATCTCCCAAAAGACAGAGTGAAGGGAACACTTCCAAATTCACCCTGTGAGGCTAGAATTACCCTAACCCCAAACACAGACAAAGACATTATAAAATAAGTACAGACCATTATCTCTCAAGCATATAGGTTTTTTTTTTTTTTTTTTTTTTTTTCCTGTGGGTACCGGGGGATCAACCTCAGGACCTCGCGCGCCAGCAGGCGCCCGTGCCGCTGAGCGATATCACCGGCCCCTTTTTCGTATGTGGGTTCCGGGAGTCGAACTCGGGCCCTCGCGCTTGCCGGGCAGGCGCTTAAGCCACTGAGCCATCTCACCGGCCCAAGCATATAGGTTTTTTAAAAGTCCTCAACAAAATATTAGCAAACTGAGTTAAACAAGGTATTAAAGAATTATATACCACAACCCAATGGGATTTATCCCAGTCATGCCAGCCTGGCTGAACATTTGAAAATCAATTAATGTAATTCATCAATAAGCTAAAGAAAAATTGTTTGAAAATATCATAGATATAAAAAAGCATTTGTGGCCGGGGATGTAACTCAGTGGCACAGCACTTGCCTGGCAAGCGTGAGGCCCTGAGTTCAATTCCCAGTACAAAAAAAAAAAAAAAGCATTTGACAAAATGCTACACTAATTCATGATTTTAAAAAACCCTCAGCAAACTAGGAATAAAGAAGAATGTCTACTTGAAAAGAATATCCATAAAAACCCTACAACTAACATCATACTCAATAGCAAGAAGTTCAAAGCCTTCCCACTAAGATGAGGGAAAAAAGTAGGACAGTTTCCTTGATATATATTTTATCAAGTATAATCTCATACATACACAATAAACTGTTTGAGTACACTTTTTTAAAAGGGTAAAAAAAAGTAACAAACAAGCAAAACAGTGATTGGAGGTAACATGACACAGAGGAATGCCCATGGAAACTGATGGTTTGGATACTAAACCTGCCTATTTTAAGATCTGGGAAAACAAGAGGTGATACCCTCTTTGGGGCAGATCCCTTCTGATTCCCTTTTATTGAGATGGGGAAATTTCAGTATATCAAGAGACAAAAACAGGCTGAAATGATTTTTACTATGTCTTTGTCTTAGCTACTTATTTCTCATTGCTGAGACAAAATACCCAACACCCAAAATTAAGGAAGGAAAGGTTTATTTAGCTCACAGTTTTTGGGGGTTTCAGTCCATAATCAGCTGACTCCAAGGCAGGGTGGCGTGGCAGAGGGTCAACAGTACATGGTGGCAGAAGACAGCAAAAGCAACAAGTGCAAAATGAGAGGAGTGCGAGAGAAAACCCTTTCTGTCCCTTATATTGTATGTAGGCTACCCACCCTAGGGTGGCTGTAGCACTCACACCCATAATCCCAGCACTAGACAATGAATCAATCACAAACTCTAGGTTCAGCCCTCTAAAAAGCACCTCTCTCATGACTGCATGAGGCTTTGGGAGGACATCTAGACACAAATCATAACAGTCTTATTCTTCAAAAAGAACAAGAATATCATCCAGGCATTACCTAACCTGCTGCTACCCTCTGCCTTAAAGTAGGAATTTTTAGTTATCCAAATGGTCCACAGCCCCAAAACTGCTCAGTTTGCTTGGTTCCTGGGGAAGATACAGAAGAGATGTCTGCTACCTATAACAGCAAGGCTGGGTGACCATTCTAAAGACAGAAAAAGTTCTGACACCTGTTATTGCTTTCTTTAGAGCAGAAATTATAGGCCAGCATTGGTATCTAGTCACAGCTTTCTTAATGAACCAATGACAATGAGCAGCAGGTATTTTCTTAAATAAAAATATTTAAAAGGAAGCATAATTTTTAGGTAAATGTTTTCATTTCCTAGGCAACGTATGATCATACTTGTTTTATTTCATTTTTCTTACTACAATGAAATAACTGAGGCAGGGCAACACTATAAAGAAAAGAGATTTAATAGCTCACAGTTTTGCAGGTTCATATACATGGCACTGATACTGGCTTAGCTCTGCCAAGGGCCTACTGGTTGCATTACATCATGGCGGGGCAGAGGGGATGCACTGAAGAAAGAACACATCTCAAAACAGGAAATAAGAGAGCAACTGGGGTCTCACAATCTCTCCCAATTAACCCCCCAATTAACTCACTGACCTCCCATCAAGCCCCGTCCCTTAAAGGTTTCACATCACCTCTCAGTACTGCCAACCGGGATTAAGCTTCCAACACATGAAACTTTAGAGGACAAACAACATCCAAACTATAGCAGTATTCTTTCTTGGTTGTTCCAAGTACACAGTTTATATTCTGGACTGTGCAGTACATTGTCCATTATAGATGAAATCCCTATGAAAACTCTGTGCAATTGACATTGTTACATGCATATACACTTGCCATATTCTCCCTTCCCTTTGAGAATGTGACAGCTTATCAAATCCTATATGTGACTTAAAGTGAACTCACCTTTATCTTGGGAAAGTTACGTCAAATGTTACAGACCCCTTCCCCATGTGAGTTACTGACTTCAATTACTAATAAAGTCAAAAGTCTGACACTTTGAGAGCTTAGGTCATGGCAGGGCTACAATCTGTAGGTTTCTCTGAAGATGGAGAGCATATCCCATGACAGGGTGCACTCCAATAGCAGCTTCACACACCAAGGGTTCAGGCTGTGACATGGTGTCACCTGGGAAGCCTCACACACCAAATCCAGCAAGACCCTCTAGCACCAAGGGACTTCGTGGATAGTATCAGATCTCTGCTGTGATGGCCAAGCCAACTTCCAAGAACTGCTCCCAGATCTCTCCTTATAAGGACACTAATTATATCAGGGACCTTTTGAATCTATTTAACCTTAATTACTTCCTTATTCCAAATGCAGTCATACTGGGGGTTAGGGCTTCAATATATGAAGTGGCAGAAGGGAGGAGAGAACCAGAACAAGTCAATCCCTTGCTCCTAGTAAAACTCCAACCCTATATGAATTCTACCACTCATTTTTTTCTATATCTGCACCAAAATAAAATTTGCTAGAAAAATGTTGCTCCAACTTCACTGGTTTCTTAAAATTCATAATCACAAACCACAGAGGGCATGCAGCAATGCACCAATGCAATAATGTTTGCACAAAGGGCTTTTTAAAATTAGGTGTATGGGCCGGGGAGATGGCTCAGCGGTGTAAACACCTGCCTGGCAAGCGCGAGGGCCCGAGTTCGACTCCCAGATCCCACAAACGAAGAAAGGGCCGGTGATATCGCTCAGCGCCACGGGCGCCTGCTGGCGCGCGAGGTCATGAGGTCGACCCCCAGTACCCACAAAAAATAAAAATAAAAATAAAAAATAAAATAAAATTAAGTGTAGATAAGGCCATAGGGGTGGTCTCCTCATGCTGAGATTAGTGTTCTTATTAAATAAAAGGAGATCAGGGAGCTTCTCTCTTCTCTCTTCTCCCCTCTTCCCTTTCCCCCTCCCCTCTCCCCTCTTCTCTCTCTCTCTCCGCACAGAAATAAAATGGACATCAACAAGAAGCCAGGAAGAGGGTCCTCACAGAAACATAACTGACTGACACCCTAATCTCCAGCCTCCAGCCTCCACAGTGTGAGAAATAAGTTCCCCCCAAAGTGTAAGAATTGTTTAAACTATCTAGGTACTCACAAAGAAAAGACTAGGGCAAGGACAAGAATCCTGAGAAAGTGTGAAGACCGGGGGAAGGGAATGGCAGCTGCTGTGGGAAAGGCAGAAGTCTCAGTGGACCCTCCTTCACCATCTCCAAGAGACCACAGCCTCAGGTGCTGTGGGAAGGTAATAAACATTGCTATACTGTTAAGTCACAGTGAAAGCCCACTGCAATGGAGAGAAGGAACAAAACCCAACCCTCTAACTTGGAGAAGGGACTGAATACATCCTGGGTCCAGAATTACAGCTGGAAGAGGGCATGAGTACTAAGACACAGAGATATAGTGCTTATAAAAGACTGCAGGAAAGTCAGTACAGACAGCAGCAAGCCCCCCCACCTCCCACCTCCGGGTTGACAAGCTTCCAGTAACAAGTAACAGTAATCTACTGTGGGGAACGTGGTAAGAGCATGGAGGGAGACCCTCTCTGAGGAGCAATGCAAAGGCGAGCAGAAAATAGGGTGCATGTGCAGATGAATTCTGAAGACAATAATGAAGGAACTAGTTACAGACCTCAGAACAGGTTCCAGGTACCAGTAAAGACTATCAAGGCACTGGAGGACTAGCAACAACAGGAAGCTGTTAAGGCCTTGAAGCAGCAGGAAGAAGCAGCAGTATAACTGGAGTGAGAGTTCATGCTAACCAAGTGGTGCCACCTGCCACGAACTACAGTGACAGAGGGATGAAGCCACTGCCACACCATATGGAATTATGGCTCCATATTTTAAAATCTTATTCTCCCTTATTTTCCATTATAGAATTTTATTTTTAATATGCTTCTTTGAAATATAGGTATAATATCTCATTTGCAATCTAGAAATCCAAAACCTCTGAAAAATAAAAGGAATTTTTTTCCATAACTCTGTAGCAAACTCATTGACAGCAAACTTGATCATCTAACATGTGGCTACTTACAGCCTCTCTCCCGAATGGTGCACATTTCACTACAGAATTATTAATGTGTTTCATTGGAAGATACCTTCAAACTCTTCTCAGGGTCTATATAATAAGTTCAATATTTACTTTATCATCATTCTAAAATACCAACAATCTTGAATTCTGAAACTCATTTGGTTTCCTAGAGTTTAAGATAAGTGGTTGTTTCTCCCTTTTATGTAGATACAGAAACTGAGGCCAGATCTATTTTTCTTCTTTCATATATTAACCTGGTAACTTAATTTTTATCTTTAGCACTTTATTTTTTTTCAAACTTTATTTTTTTAAAGACAACAAGTAAACATTCTCATGTATTAACAAACTCAAGCATTAGAGAATGTACAAATACCTTTTGGAGAAAAATATTACTCAGTATAAGATTAAGCCATGTAAAAGCTAGGTAAAAATAGAAGACTAAGGAATGGAATAGTCACAGTGAAATTGCATTTTCATACTAGGGAGACAATATGATGTTTACAAATGTGCATCCGGTTTATTTCGCTTGTGAGTATTTTCTTGAGTTGCATCCATTTACCTATAAAAGTTTCCAGTTTATCTTTCTTTATGGCTGAGTAGTACTCCATTGTATAGAAATACCACATCTTTTTTATCCATTCCTCAGTTAATGGGCATTTGGGTTGTTTCCACGATCTAGCTATTACAAATTGTGTTGCTATAAACATGGGTAGCACTTTATTTTTTTAGTGATGGTTTAAAATTTTTTCTCTGAACTATTTCAGTTCACTTCTGATAAGACTTTAGCAAGTTCTCTTAGGGAAAATTTTTAAAAGACATTGATTTTCCCCATGGAAAATGTTAACATTCTCAGAAATTTTTATTGAACTCAAGTGAACTTTTTTTATTCCTCCACCTCTCATTTTCAGAATATTCAGTATATTTAATGCTACTCTTCCTCAATTCCACCAAAGCTCACATGGTGGTATTAATGGCATTGGTTAAGAACCCAGCAAGGAGTCTGCAAGTGTTAAGTGCTGTTGTCAAGTGCTTTGACATCTGTGGCAAGAGGATGTCGAGAGTGTCTAGTGAAGATTCCCTGTGCCAGGCTCCAGTGCTTCAATCACAGAAAGGGCAGGAAGGGCACCTGTTCACTCTGTGGTCTATACTCAGAGAGAGGAGTCTTGCTCTCCTTTTCCCCTATGATCTCCTTCTGGTATAAACCCAACCAAAAGCCAGCAGGCTAGGGAGCTGGGGTGTTGCACCCCATAAAGATCAGTCCTCTGTGACACAGGGCCAAAGAAGGGTAGAGAATGCATGGAAGAAGGAAAATGGAAAATAACCAACATAATGCATCCTACCTCTCCTCCTGCATCAACAGTGGTCTCACCTTCATATCCTTGGTAACCTTTCTTCCTCAGGCTTAGAGCCAGGCCCTCTTTTTTCTCTCTACCTTCCCTGTAGTCTAGGTGATAAGCATTTCCATAGCTTGTAATATCATTTACATGGTCATTACTTTAATAGTTGTATTACCCTAGTCCTCTCCTCTGAGTTCTACACTCAGATTCATCTCTTGACAGCTATTGTAGCATGTCTCAGACATTGCAATTCTGACCAATCTAAGCCTACTAATAGTCTTAATTCCACCCTCCCTATATCCAATTCATCATGTCCTATCAATTCCACCACTAAAATATATTCCTTTCTCCTTGTCGCCTCTGCCACCACATTCATCCATGCCACCACATTACTCCTGATTGCTAAACTTCTCTTTTGTCCTCTTCTAATCCATTCTAGACTTGGCAGCCAGAGCAACCATCTTAAAATCATGCCACTTCATGATCATGCTACTTCTTGTTTTCACTTTGCTGTGCTTTCCCAAGCCCTGTACTAGGCTCTGCCTTCTTCTCCTACCTCATATCTCACACACTCCTGCTTACTACTCTGTAGCCACACTATGGCAATAGTGCGGAATAGACACACTATTCCATGTCGCCAAAAAAGCCAAATTCCTTCCTAACTCAGCAGCAACCTCTCCCTACATGTCACTCCTCCCACTTGACCCCATGTATCAGAAGCTAGGCTGTCTTCTCATCTTTCAGTCCAGCTTAAATCTCTCCTCCTTGGGAAGTCTTTCCTTAGCCTCCATATTTGAACCATTCATCCTCCATCCTACTATTCTCTAGCTTTGCATGCCATTGATTTCCTTTGTAGTATTAACCACATTCTAACATATGTTTGTTTATTTGGTTGGTTTTGGTTTTGTCATTCTCTCACACTAGACTGACAGCAAACTCCATAAAGCAGGGATTACGGCCCATAGCTGTCTTGAAACCTCTGTATCCTTGGACCTAGCACAGTGCCTGGCACAAAGCAGGTTGTATTAGTCAGCTTTTTGTCACTGTGACCAAGTACAGGAAAAAATAACTTAAAGGAGGAAAGATTTATTTTTACTAACAGTTTTGGAGGCATTAATCCATGGTCAGCTGGCTCCAAGGCAGACACATCATAGCAGAAGGGCTTGGTGGAACAGAGTTGCTCACCTCATGAAAGCTGGAAAAGAAGGACGGAGGGAGGGATAGAGGGAGGGAGGTAAGGAGGGAGGGAGGGAGAATATGTAAAGACTGGGAACAGAAATGTTATTAGACAATGCAAAGGTTTTATCTTGTAGATTCAAGACTTAGAAAGCTACTGAAGAAAATTAATCAGGATGGAGAAACAATTATACTCATGAAATAGAAATCTTCCTGTGGCAGTGCTGTAGAGGGTATTTCTTAAATTTGAGTTGGCACATTCTTTAAAGAGAAGAAAATGTCATGGCCTCCTTTGTGTCTGCTGATATTTTTAATTCTAATGTTACTTAAATACCTACAAATACATAACAAGATATAGATTCTCTGTTACAGCTTTCAGACAGTCAAAATTAAAGCAAATGTATATACAGTCTAAGCCAAACTACAAAGCAAATTACATTTTAATTAAACATAATTAATGCCTTGATGTTTCACTTAAATGAAATTGCTTCTCAGAGCACGCAGTGGTATTATTTTTGATGCACGTTCATTTGAATGTCAATAAAGGAGAAAATGAGATTTAAGAAATACTACTGGTGGAGTTAAACTAGATTACCTTTAATGTTCTTTAAGAGTCATAGATAGAGAAATTTCCTTTTACTTTATATTGTGGCATGGAATTATACTTGGTAGAACTGTACTTCTACAACATAATATGTCTTCAATGGAATCTCGGGTCACAGCTTCAATAGTTGCAAATACAAAAATTTTAAACTTTTTATATGATTGTTTCTATGTTAACCTAAAAATGCTTAATATAAACATACTTGTATCTTCGGTATGGTTATTTTATAGCAAAGCTCTGCCACAAGATTTCATTGCCCATATATGCTTTTGAGTTTGTGGTTCATTCACTACTACTCCAATTATTTTGAATTGATATGAGCAAATAAAGGTGGGCTCAATATGTAAATGCTCCTTTCTAGCATTTCCAGCTGGATGAAAACTAACTGATTGAGGGGTTCCGAAGGAAAGAAAGTTGGTTAGAATTGTGAACAGAGAATACTAGAAGGGAAATCAAGAAAAGGCTGGATCAAAGTTGAGTCTACCATTTATCATGTGTTGACAATGTGTCAGGTACTGTGATAAACATCACTCAATCCTTACAAAAGCCCTTTGAGGTTCATATTACTATTTCATAGACAGGAAACCTGAGGCTCACAGAGATCACACAACTGATGAGTGACAAGATTAGACGAACCTGGGACTAACTCCAAGTCTATGTTTTATTGGGCAATACTGAATAAAATGATTATATAGTTCCTCTGTACTGAAAGATGATTTTGGATTCTTTATATATTATCCTAAGTCATGTTAAATCATGGCAAATACATTCTGATAGATTTGTCTTCATGAGAGGTTTCAGTGGGTTAGTCTCGAAATCACGGTAGATCCAGGAGCTAAAGTCAAAAAGAGGAAAAAAATTCCTTTAACATTAAATACTCATAAACAAAATTAATGTTAGTCCCTTCTAGTACCTCATGAAAGCAAGGTGTCTGAAAGCTGCTTTGCCACTAAATCACTCGTTTGTTTATAGCTAAATATTTTTTTAATTTTTAAAACTGTATTTGCATGTATTGGATTTTGTTGTGGTAGTCTGGTTTTCTTTGGGATATGGGGATTATGACCTTAAAAGAAAAACATACATAATATAAAAACGATTCATAAGTCAGCCAAAGAACCACATAGTTTCTAGCAGGCTGGCTTAATAGAGGTGGGAAAATGTATCCACCTCCTAAACTTTTTATCAAGTTTAAATTCTAAAAACATTTTTTCACTGTATAAAACATTTATCTATTTATTTATTTTTTGTGGGTACCGGGGGTTCGACCTCAGGACCTCGCACGCCAACAGGCACCCGTGCCGCTGAGCGATATCAGCAGCCCGTTTTTCGTATGTGGGATCCGGGAGTCGAACTCGGGCCTTTGCGCTTGCAAGGCAGGCGCTTAGGCCACTGAGCCATCTCACCAGCCCAAGACATTTATTTTAAATAGTACTTAGCATTTTACATTTAAGAGTTGGAAAAGTTATTTGTTAAATATTACCAACGTAAACGAATACAAATCTGAAAGGATGATAGAGATACCTAAAAATATTATACAGATCAATGAAAAATAGAAGTAATTTATTACAAATCAATTAACACAAACTTTTTTAGTAACTTTTTTTTCTTGAAATCTATAAAAGAGAAACCAAGGCAAAGGAGGAGAGGGAGATTTCTTTCCATGATCCACCACACAAATTCTAATTCTTAGTTTACAAAGCCAAATAATATTAATCTGTTGTTCGGTAACTTCTATTAATATACTGTATTTACTTATTAAACATTTATTACTTACATTATTTAAGAACTTTCTTTTAAATTACGATAGTACACACACTCAAGAAGCATTATTTAACTAATTGCCTTTCACTGAGAGATAAAAGCAAAGAGAAAATATAAACCACAAGGTAATCGCATTCTGATAGGTTTGACCCTCTCCAGTCTTCGTACAAAGCAGCCAAGATCTGCGCTTCCTACGCTTTCACCGGGCACCGCGGAAACGAAACCGCATCAGGCTCCGCCCCTTGAGCTGTAGCATGAGCCAATCAGGGCACAGCCCGGGTTGAGCGCGTGCCTGGTGTCATGGCTGCCTACAGGCGTTGCTGCTCCTGTCTCCGGCTCCGGCCTCTGGGCGATGGTCCCCTCCGTCTACCAGGGCGGAATCTGGCACTCACTCATTTGCAAGTACGACCACTATGGAGTAGCACGAGGTCCCGAGCTGTATCTGTGGACTTAGGCAACAGGTAAGGAATGGCGCGCGTTCCCTGTCTTTTCACAGGTTGTCCGATCTGGCCAGCAAAAGCACTTTAATCTCCCATGGTAGAAATCCGGAAGCTTTCACTTCTCAGGTATCCTTAACTCTTTATCCAAACCTAAATTCCTTTATGGGTTTGGGGTCTGCCTCCTCGGATCCTCTCCCTAAGCTGTCTAGTGCCCTTTGCTTCTTGAACCTACTACCACTTACTCTATTCCTGGCTTCCTTTCTTCATCTGAGCCTATCTGTCCACCTGGCATCTATTCTCTTTACTTTCAGAGACCCGTGGGTTCTAAAGTGGGAAACATTCCACCTCGAGATAACAAGTTAACAATATGCTTATGTCATCCAACCCAATCAATTGCCTAAAGAAGAGTGGCCCATGTATCCCTGGGTAGGAAGGGAAGGGAAACGTCAGTTTTGTTGAACGCGAGTTAAATGATGGGCGCAACCTTTTTTTTTTTTTTTTTTTTTTTTTTTTTTTTGTGGGTACCGGGGGTCGACCTCAGGACCTCGCGCGCCAGCAGGCGCGCGTGCCGCTGAGCGATATCACCGGCCCCTTTTTCGTATGTGGGATCCGGGAGTCGAACTCGGGCCCTCGCGCTTGCCGGGCAGGCGCTTAAGCCGCTGAGCCATCTTACTGGCCCAAGGGCGCAATGTTTTTGCACCTGTACCTAAAAGTATTATTACTCTCGTTTTATGGCTGAAACCACATAGGCTCGAAATAGGTTAGGTAACTTCTCAGAATCAGCAAAGCTCGTTCTGCGGAACTAGGTGGATTATGACCTCGTGTTTCTCACTTACAAGGCGGGTACTTTCCCCAGCGATCGTTTATTTTTCACGTAAAAAAGATACTTTCAAAAAAAAATTCTACCTAAATTGGTAGAAACGACATTTCTAATGCATACTTTATATAGTTAATTTCGTTTTTGGGATTTATTTGTTTTGTTTTGTGGTCCTAGGTATTGAACTCCAGGCCTTTTGCACATACAAAGCAGGCATCCTACCGCTGAGCTGCATCCCTAGCGTTATATGTATATCCAAGTTTTTAGAATGTACTTTAAAATTTGTTTTACTGTCGTTCATACAAAAATAAAAATAAATTTTGGCTATGTATCCTATCCTTCCTCTCTAACTTCATGAGTGACTGACCTTGAGAATTTATTTCATAACTCTTGTAAAAAATGAGACTGGGTTTGATCAAGTCTAGAAACATCTCTGAAAAGAACCCGATAGTAAATATTTTAGCCTTTGTGGGCCAGCTACTGTCTCTGTTACATATTCCTGTTTGCATGAGGGTATTTACAAACCCTTTAAACATAAAAAACATTCTTACTTGAATAACTGTACAGGAACAGGCCATGGATTGTAGTTTGCTGACCTTTATCTTTTTATTGTTCACTTATGAGAGTTCTTTACATATTTTACATACAAGTCCCTTGTCAGGTATTTGATTGGCATATATGTGTTTCTCTTCTGTGGATTTTTTTATTTTCTTGATGCTATCCTTTGAAGCATGAAAGGTATTAATTTTGATTAAGTCCGAATTTTCTGTTTTTTCTGTCAGTTATGCTTTTGATGTCGTATCTAAGAAGACATTGTCTAACCAAGTTTATGATGATTTATTGCTATATTGTTTTCTTACAACTTTATATTTTAGCTCTTTTAGATCTAATATCCATTTTGAGTTAGGATTGATTGATTGCAGTATTGGGGATTAAACCCAGGGCCTTTACTCTGAGCCACATCTTCAGCCCTTTTTAAAGTTTTACATTTTGAGACAGGATCTCACTAAATTGCTTAGTGGCCCAATCTGGGCTCGCAATCCTTTTGCCTGTCTCAGAGTGCTGGAATTACAGGTGGACACCACCATGCCCAGCTTAGTTTTTATTTTTATATGAAAAAGGAATCCAGCTTCATTCTTTCGTGCATACAGATAAATACCCAGTTGTCTCAGCACCATTGATTGAAAAAATTACTGTATTCTTTCAACATTAAACTGGCACTATTGTCAAACATGAAAGTATTTATAGGTAATATTTAGGAATTTAATTTTGTGCTGAGCACAATAGGGGAAATTTTAAAGAATTTTAAGTAGGGAAATGACCAGTTTGTGTATTCAGAGGTTATGGCAGTCAACAGGACAAGGCATGACAACAGCCTGAACTAAGGTGATAGATGGGAACTAACATTTATGAAGGCAATTAGTCTGCACCTCAGAAATACTTTATCTCTCATTCAGGTTAATGCTGAGCCTTGGTTTCTGTATTTAGCAGCTCTTAAGTCCCTTTTGTACTTTTGATAATGATCATGAATTCTATTCCTTTGTGTTTATTTAGGAGGGCTGATGGGCTTAGCAGTCTTAGTTCTTCTATCAGAATCTTTTATTATTTTATACTAAACTGGGAGTTCTACTGGTGACCTAAGTCATTTTGTATTGAATTTTTATTTTTAAACAGAAAATTAGAAATATCTTCTGGAAAACTGGCCAGATTTGCAGATGGCGCTGCTGTAGTACAGGTAAAAAGTCTAGGTTCCTAAAATTCAACTTAAAATGGTTATGGAGTCTGATACTGAATATCTTTATAACATCATACAACTTAGATATGTGATATTGGAAATTAATTCAGATACTACTAAGATCATTTCTAGTGTTAGAACCATTCCAGAAATGAGAGTCAAAGGGCTAAATGTATTAAGTCACCTTTAAGATTCCTTCCAAACTTGTGGTTTTATTGTATTCTTTTAGTAAAATCTGTTGTACTTTTCTAGACAAAATGATTTCACTATTCTCTTTAATGGTAATACTTGGGAAATTGTCTTAATATTTAGCCTAAATTTCTTTATAAGAAGTAGAAAATGTGACTCGATTCATTGGATATGGTTACCAGTGAGCCTTTTCTCCCTTTGAAAAACTCAGTGACTATTTTAATAGCAATCATAATGATATAAAAAAGATCAGGATTGAACAACTTGTGAATAATTACTTTGTTATAATCACATGGAATAAGAGATCTTTTTCCTTGAGTTTAACTGGAGTGAAGATTCACTCAGTTGCTAATTTTATGTTAATATGATTTCAGTTGAATTTACCGTTGTTTATATTTACTAAGTCAGGTGATACTGCAGTGATGGTCACAGCAGTAAGCAAAACAAAACCTTCACCTTCCCAGTTCATGCCTTTGGTGGTAAGTATTTGTTGATTTATCTGAACTGTAATATAGTATAAAAGTAGAATGTGAGATGTTTTTGTTCAGTGTCTAATGAATGCAAAATATAAACTTTGTACAACAAAAGATTTCCCTTAGTTGTTTGATACTGGGTCATTAAAAGAATGTAAACTCATTGCTGCATTACCAACTCTCATGCTGGTAGTAAACATACTTTAGAATATTTAGGTATATGAGTCAATAAGATCAGAGGAAGTACTTGAGTACTTCGATGCTGAATACACAATGAATTCATTGCCTTTGTGGGTTTCCCTTCAATATGAGTCTTGCGAGTATATATTAAGTGAAGAATTCATTAAGGTTTTATGGCTTCTTTCTAATATGAAAAGGGGAATGCAATTATCTAAAAAAAAAAAAAAAAAGGCAATGTTTGACTTGACTAAAGTAAACTACTGTGGGAAGTACTGCGGCTAGGAAGTCATCTGATTGCTAAGAGGAAGGTTTTTTTTAATCAATTGGTTGAAACATTTCTATGACTGTTCCATTCCCTGAGAGATACAAAAGTCTAAAAGTAAATAAAATATCCTCTACTCATAGTCTAGAATGTTTTTAACAACCTCAGGAAAATTATTGTTTATGGGGTAGTTTCGACTGTATAATTTCTTACTGAAAAAAGAAATCATATGAACTTCATTTTTTCATTGCCTTTTCAGGTTGACTATAGACAGAAGGCTGCTGCAGCAGGTAGAATTCCCACAAACTACCTTAGAAGAGAAATCGGTTCTTCTGATAAAGAAATTCTTACAAGTCGAATAATTGGTAAGATATTAAATACAGGCATTAAACCCTTGGATATGCCAGTGCCAGCATCTCTTCCTTCCCATCTGTGCTCTATAATAACTCTTGAATTTCCCTTCACTGCTTGAATGCCACTGGAAATTATTTACTGTATTCCCTCTCTTAAAGGTGGTCTCCATGAGAAAAAAAACTCATGATAATCCACAGAGTAGGCATTCAGGAAATATTTGTTGACTAAATGAATGGCTCGCCATTAAGCATATGCATTCCGTGGCCCATGCCTCACCTCTATTGAATCTGTCCCTAGCATTTTTCATTTTTATGTTTAGCTTAGTAATTTCTAAAACAATATCTTATTAACTACTGAAATATATCTGTAATCTTCCAAATCTTTGATATTCATAAATATTGTGGGATTATTTGCAACATATAGCTCTTATAACTAGAAATTGCTAGTTTGTATATGTTTATATGTATTCACCAGACACAATCCAAGGAAACATTTTCTTTTGGTCTGCTGTTGGTCTTAAGTTTCTTCTGTTTTGTTCTTAGGTCATGATCTATATGAATTGAATCACTGATATTTATCTATGATCTTCTTAGCAAATGAGTCTAAGAAGTTTTGTTTTTTGACATATTAAACAGCTGTGTTAGTTCAAAAGTGTTGAACTTTAGGCCGGTGAGATGACTCAGCGGCTTAAGCGCCTGCCCGGCAAGCGCGAGGGCCCGAGTTCGACTCCCGGAACCCACATACGAAAAAGGGGCCGGTGATATTGCTCAGCGGCACGGACACCTGCTGGCGCGCGAGGTCCTGAGGTCGACCCCCCGGTACCCACAAAAAAAAAAAAAAAGTGTTGAACTTTAAAGCATCTCTGTCATTATATTAATACCTTTTTCTTTTGACAGATCGATCAATTAGACCTCTCTTTCCAACTGGCTACTTTTATGATACACAGGTAAGTTTTTCTTGAGGTTTATTTATTTCTAGATAGTCAAATATTACTTAATTCCTGTAATTCTTTCTAAACTAAACATTATAAAGAATTTTGATGGTGAATTTATAATGTTTCTAAACTAAACATTATAAAGAATTTTGATGGTGTAAGTCATTTTAAAAGTGACTTAAAAGTAAAATAGTCACTTTTAAAAAGCCAGCTTTTGCTTGTGTCAATTTGAGCTGACCTGAGTTATGAGCAGCAATTAGCAAACCGGGAGTGTTGGGGAAGCATTCCAGGCAGATGTAAAGAGAACTGAGAAAGCCTTGAGGCAGGAAAGGAATTGATGAGTTTAAAAGAAGATCAGTGTGATGGGGATCAAATTACGTGGCTGAACATTGTAGGGCATATTAGTAATAGACAATTGCTGCAGTTTTTATTTGCCTATCATTATTGGATCCTCTGAACCTCTAATATATTTTAACACTTCCTGAATATTATTTTCTTTCAGCATAATTACTTATGCTTTAAATACCCTTAAGTAATCATCTTATTTATATGAAACTATTTTCTTAAAAATGTGACATAGGCACATCATTGCAGGGTAAGTTAATTCATTGGTTTGTTTCATCTTTGCTTATAAGCCAATCATTAATAAAAAGATTTTATTAAAAGAATACAATAGGGCCAGTGAGATGGCTCAGCGGCATAAGCGCCTGCCTGGCAAGCACGAGGGCCCGAGTTCGACTCCCGGAACCCACATACGAAAAAAGGGCTGGTGATATCACTCAGCGGCATGGGCGCCTGCTGGCGCGCGAGGTCCTGAGGTCAACCCCCGGTATCCACACACACAAAAAAAAAAGACTACAATAAAACCACAAGTTTGGAAGGAATCTTAAAGGTGACTTAATACATTTAGCCCTTTGACTCTCAAATATGTACATTTCTATTACATACGCATTTACTGAATACTTGCAACATGCTAATATTGTGACAAGTGCTTCATGCACACTATGCCTGTAATTTTCACAGGAACCCATTAGGAAGATGCCGTTTCTCTCTCTTAAAGATGAGGAAGCTGGCGTGGTGGCACATGCTTATAATCCCAGCACTTGGGAAGCTGAGGCAGGAGGATCACTGTGAGTTCAAGGCCAGCCTAGGCTACATAGTGAGTTCAAGGCCAGTCTGAACTACATAGCAAGACCCTGTCTCAAAAAGAGGAAACTTTCAAAATTTAATTTAGGTAATTTACTTCATGACAATGATGTAGTTAAATGATAGCCAAAATTTAGGGGATTGGCTACAAAGCCCATGCTTTTAGCCATATAGTATTCCTAGAATTTAGGCCAAATTATTAACCTAAATGATGATCCTCCCAAATCAAGTAATTTTTTTAAGTTCTTCAAATTTTTCCCTTGTACCAGGTCCTTTGTAATCTGTTAGCAGTAGATGGTATTAATGAACCTGATGTCCTAGCAATTAATGGTGGTAAGTATAAAAATAGAGATTAAAATTACCACTGTTGATTTTTAAAAACAATGAAATATTTTAATTTCACTTCTTATTTTCTCCTTAAGCTTCAGTAGCCCTGTCATTATCAGATATTCCTTGGAATGGACCTGTTGGTAAGTTAGGATTTGGGAAAAAAAAAAAAAACACTATTTATGTTCTTTCAGTAAATACTATTGAGCATGTTATAGCAAAAGCATAGATTTATTAACTCTGGTTTATTAGACCTTTAAGAGTTAAACTAGGTGACATCCTAGGATTCCTTGTAGGCCTTTCAGTCATGTTCATCCCTGCCTTGGGCTTTTTTTCAACAGCAATATGTTATGGTGCTATAGATTTTATGTCTCTAGATATTTTGACTTCTTAGTTGCCTCTTTCAGTTAAGACTTTTTTTTCTTTGCACTGGGAAATTATCAGAGTACCTACTTTTTACTCTTTCAGGATAAAACAAATATGTCTGTAATTTGCTAGATATTATATGATAGACAAAACACATATAATAGCTTTTTTAGATTGTAACTGTACAACATAAAAAGATTCATCAAGTAAATAATTATTGAGTGTCCTACAGACTATTTACTGAGCTAAGCACTGAATGAACAAAGGCATACTAGGCACTAGCAATACAAAGGTGAAAGAGGCATTTTTTATTTTCAGCATAAGAAAAAGACAAATAATTATTTACTAATAGTATTATTATAAAGGCATAGCCAGGGTACTAAAAAAATGATAGATAAAGGGCAGATTTGGTTTTTTTGGTTTAAGTTGTCAAAGAGGGCTTCTCAAAGTAGTCAGTGTATAATCTGAACTCAGTAGGAATCCCACAGAAGCATCTTCGGTTGCCTGGGAGAGGGTACGGTCTAGATTAGGAGAAGAGCATTAACATAACCATAAAAAAAAGGTACATTTGAACAATTCACAGTGGTCCACTGAGTCCAGAAGGTAGGGCGGGATGATGGGATGTTATGTGGGCGTTTAATATCATCAAGAAATAGGAATTTTATTCTGTTGTCACAATCAAAAATAGGGGATTGAAGCCATCATGAGAATAATATGAAAAATGAAAGTTTTAGTTAAACAATTGCAATGTTTTAATATATTATTTATTTTAGGGGCAGTACGAATAGGGATGATTGATGGAGAATGCATTGTTAACCCAACAAGAAAAGAAATGTCTTCCAGTACTTTAAATTTAGTGGTTGCTGGGGCACCTAAAAGTCAGATTGGTAAGTAGTTTAAATATCACATTTATCCTGGATTTTACTTGCAAGTCTGGCTTCTTAAAAAGTACATTTAAGCAACTGGGAGGCTGCCTATAGGATTTCTATGGCATGCCACAGATGTACTTGGTTATTCTTACCTGTTGTTCTTCAGATGGAAGAATGAGATGTTAGAAGCTACATAAACTTCAGAGGGTAGTTTTGGATAATTAGAGGGCACCTCAGAGTGACTCAAACTGTAAGGAAACTGGCTTCAGGAATTACCAGGCTCTATTTGTTGACTTCCACTTCACTATTTCCATGAAGATATTCAGCCAGCTCTCTGCTTTCATAAAATACACCAAGTACTGTATACATTTTGACCCTTTTTCTTTAATGTGTTAGTGTCTTAGTTACTTTTCTCATTGCTGAGACAAAATACCTGACACCCAAAGTTAAAGGGGAAAAGGTTTATTTAGCTCACAGTTTGTAGAGGTTTCAATCCATAATTGGCTGGCTCCAAGGCCAGGTGGCTTGGCAGAGGGGCATCCTAGAGGAGAAACAGTTCATGGCAGCAAAAGACAGCAAAAGCAAGTCAGGGAAGGAAGAGAGAGAGAGAGGCCTTTTTCTGTCCCTTATATTTGTATGCAGGCTACCCGCCCTAGGGTGGGTGTAGCACTCACATCCATAATCCCATCATTGGACCATGAATCAGTCATAAACTCTAGATTCAGCCACCTATGAAAAGCCTGCCCCCCCATGATGAGGCTTTGGGGGGACATCTAGATGCAAACCATAACAGTTAGTATTGGGCTCTTGTCAAATAATACTAAGGTGAAACTTCTAGGATGCAAAAAATAATAACTGCTACTATTTTCATTATTAAAATATTTACTAATATGAATCTTTAAAATACAGCCTTAGAGCAAGAATAATTTCTCCATGCTATGAACTGCTAGATTACTTCAATAGAAGTATTTTGCACAAGAATATTTAGATGATTGTTTTCAACTGGTACCTTTAATATCACTAATCATTCTGTGTATGATAGGACATAATGCAGGAAAAAGTTTACCAGTACATGTTTTTAAAAGAGATTTTGTATTTAGAATTCATAGCTTCAGCTAGTCTCAAAAATCCTTCATCTTTACTAAAAGTGGTTGACGGTTTAAAATAATCATTTTGATAACCTTTTAATTTAAATTATTCACATCTGGGGCCGGTGAGATGGCTCAGCGGCATAAGCGCCTGCCTGGCAAGCACGAGGGCCTGAGTTCAACTCCCGGAACCCACATACGAAAAAAGGGCCGGTGATATCACTCAGCGGCACAGGCGCCTGCTGGTGCGCGAGGTCCTGAGGTCGACCCCCGGTACCCACAAAAAAAAAAAATTATTCACATCTGTGGCAGTATTGTCCAGTAGAACAGTCTGCAACAAAGGAAATGTTTTATATCTGAACATGTGGCTACTGAGTGTTAAAGATGTGGCTATAGTGACTAGGGAACCAAATTTTTTCCTTCTTCCTTTTTTTTTTTTTTTTTTTTTGTTATTTTTCTTTTCCCTTTTCATTATTACCAAATTTTTTATTTTACTTAATTTAAATTTAAATACAGATATCCATATGTGGCTAGGAGTTACATGTTGGACAACACAGGACTGTAGACTTGGAACTATCAGGAATTCTCTTTTAAGGCGTTTTTTAAAGGGATTTCTTTAAGGCTTAGTGAAAACAAATTTTATCTGGAGAGTATCCATTTTTCTTTACCATAGTCTCCTTTTCGCATTCTATATTTAAATCAATTTTCTCCACATATAACTTATATTAAATGTATTATAATTTTAAATTTTCCAACTTAATTACAATTTAAGTAAGAGAGGATGTCTTAGAAATATAGATGAGTAAAGGATATGGCTATCTCAGTATCATGGTATCAGAATAAGCTTATTCATACACCCAGAAATGAAGTATCGAAGCCTCCTGCCTGACTGTGCCCCACTTGTGATACAACATGCCTGAAGGTTCAGAACCATGTCGGGCAGTGGTATAATGTATTTGTTTTTGCTTCAACCAACCGACATAATTAAGAAAACTGAAGAGAAGTGTTTACTCTTATTTTTGCTTACCATGTTCTTTTTCTTCCTGATAGTCTACAATTTTTTTTTAAATGTTTCTTCTGTTTAGAGAACTTTCTTTAGCCATTTTCTTACAGTAGGTCTGCTGCTGGTGATGATTCCCTTAGTTCATCTTCAAAAGTCTTTTTTTTTTTTTTTTTTTTTTTTTTTTTCCCCTTTTTCAGGACTGAGGATTGAACCCAGGGCCTTGGCACTGAGCTAAATTCCCAGCCCTTTGTTTATTTTTTTATCTCGAGACAGGGTGTCTCTCAGTTACCCAGACTGGGCTTAAATTTGTGATCCTCCTGGCTCAGCCTCACAGAGTTCTGGGAGCACACGCATGTGCCACCATGCCTCACTAAGGTATCATTTTTTCTCTGGCAGAGATTTTCTTCTTTGTCTTTGGTTTTCAGAAGTTTAATTGTGATGTCTTGGCCTGGCTTTCTTTGGATTTATCCTGTTTAGGGTTACTGAGCTTCTTGCATCTACACATTTATGTCTGCTGTATTTAGGGAATTTTTAACTATTCTTTTTCCAGTACTTTTTTTAGCCTTGCCTTCTTTCCTATTTTTCATGACCTCTTTTCACATGTTTACTTCAGTTGGCTGATGGAATTCTAACATATAAAGTACATAGGAAGATTTTTTTTTTTTAATTCCATATAACACTTGGAAGCCTTAAAAGTGATGATTCAGATAATAGTAAATCTTAATGACAATACAGTGTGGTTAAATGTATGAGATATATTGGGAACTATGCATTTGTATGGTCTTTGTACAAATTGAAAGATACCAAAAATGACATACAAGTAGCCAGAAGGCTATTTAACCTGCCAGAATGCAAAGTAAAAGCTGAATAACACATTTTAACAAGATAACATTGTAAAAGCCCAACATTGGAACTTCCCTGTTCTACCAGGAGTTTTACTGTTATAAAACCATAAAAGCAACTTTTTATGAATGGCAGCTAAAGTCCCCTGGTTGGCCTGCTTTACACAGGTTCATTGCAATGATTTCCCCACCTATGCAAGAATTGGATAATTTGATTAGTCAAAACTAAGTAGGAGGTCACATTAAATAATTGTTAAACAGGAAACCTAAGCCAGGCGTGGTGGCCCATATCTGTAATGCCAGTTCTTGGGAGGCTGAGGCAGGAGAATCACAGCAAGTTCAAGGCCAGCCGCAGGTTCAAGGCCAGCCTCAGCTACATAGTGAATTCTAGGTCAGCCTGAACTACATAGTGAGACCCTGTCTCAAAAAAAAAAAAAAAAAAAAAGAAAACAGGAAACCTTCATTAGATACCTAATATGGTACATATTTTAAAATTCATTTAAAACACATTAAAATTAAGTGCAATTGGGCCGGTGAGATGGCTCAGTGGCGTAAGCGCCTGCCTTGCAAGCGCGAGGGCCCGAGTTCGACTCCCGGATCCCACATATAGAAAAGGGGCCGGTGATATCGCTCAGCGGCACGGGTGCCTGTTGGCACGCGAGGTCCTGAGGTCGACCCCCCGGTACCCACAAAAAAAAAAAAAAAAAAAAATTTAAGTGCAATTGTAACTTTAAAAGACTGAATTTTATGTTATATGATTTATTTCTCAGAGATATTTTAAAATTAATTTCTTTTCTGTTTCATTCTTTTGTGAAATCCCTCATTAAATTTAAGGACAAATAAATAAATAAATAAATAAATTTAAGGACAATGTAAATTAAAATAACAAGGCTTCTTTATTAATTTACTACTATTGATATTTTGGAAGTATGTTTACTCTGAAGAAAGACATTGTAAAAAGTGGCTATATCATACAAAATAAAACTGATTCCTATGATTTGTTGTATCGTGGTATTGGTGAAAAGGCTCAGTGGCAGTAATTATCCTTTTTCTCCCCTATATATAGTCATGTTGGAAGCCTCTGCAGAGAACATTTTACAGCAGGACTTTTGCCATGCTATCAAAGTGGGAGTAAAATATACCCAACAAATAATTCAGGGCATCCAGCAGTTGGTAAAAGAAATTGGTGTTACCAAGAGGACACCTCAGAAGATATTTACCCCTCCACCAGACATTGTGAAACATGCTCATAAGTAAGAACATCTGTACAAAAGAAAATATGAAATTGTCACCAGATTTGTGAAGGGGGAGGGGAAAGGGGTTTGCAAAGAGGGAATGGGGGAAAAAAAAAGGAATCAAGATATATCATGTACAAATACAAATTCCCTATAATGAATGTGGTCATTATGTATACCTAAATTGTACCAATAAACTTAAATAAAAATAAGTAAATTCTTCTAGGGAAGAAACTTCCATAGATGAACTGACTGTGTATTACTTCATAAATAGTACTTTTATGTTTTAAAAGTCATTGCCATAAATATTTGTCTAATGGCTAAAAGGATATAAATTCATGCCCCTCTTCTAGGGCATGTTTAAATCTCAAATGAAAGGGAGAGGCATTTGCTGGTCAAGATTCAAGTAATTTCTGTATCTCATGTGTCCAGAAAAAAAAGAACGAACAAGATATTTTTATATCTAAGGGAAATACTGACTTTTCAAGAAAAAATCAAGTATAATCACCCCCAAAAGCCCAGTGCTTTGAACAGTGCCACATAGGCAGGCGCTCAGTAAATATGAATGAATCTAAAGGAATTAATCGATCAATTGAACACAAGAAGAAAGGAGAATATAGTAACATGTGTGAGTGATTTGCCTTGGGGGGTGAAAGAAATTTTAGTTCTGTATCATAAGTAGTAAACAGATTAACAGTGATGAACAGCAGTGTATATATTTTTTAATTCTTTATGAAATGTTTATTATTAAATTTGTGGCTTAGTATCAATGTTTTTCATTTATAATAGAAACTGCCTCACATTTCAAGTATTGTTACACTAACATTTATTTTGTACTTTAAATAGCCTTGCCATGGAGAAACTTTATGCAGTTTTTACAGATTATGAACATGATAAAGTAGGTATACCTCAAGTTTCTCTTACATAATTGTTATAGGCATACTTTTTGTCATAACTCATATAATTTTGTTTATGAACATTAGTTCTATTTTTATTAAAATCTCTTAACCAAAAAGCTGAGTTGAAGGCTGTTTGCTTCTCCATTCTTTTTTTGTTAATGCAAGTTTTAGAGACGTACATAAATATATTTGAATAAATTAAACATATTTCTTGTAAATCAAGAACTATATTTTAAAGAATGATACCATTAGAAAAATATGAACACTCTTACAGTGAGTTAATTGTATAAGAACCAAAAATAGAAATGTTATATGTTGTCTTATATAAGTATATATAACTGAACTTTAACTTTCTTTTAGGTTTCCAGAGATGAAGCTATTAACAAGATAAGATTAGATACAGAGGAACAACTAAAAGGTAAATTTTACTTTTTTAATGTATTTTTATTAGTGCCTATTATTTTACAAGTTATTGAGTTTCAATGCATATATTTTGATCATATCCATTCCCCCATTATGATCTTCACCCCCTCCTCCTCATTGTTTAGTAATAGTCGCCCTTCTACTTTGATACCGTCTTTTTTAGATTCAACATATTAGGGAAAATATACAATACTTGTCTTTCTTAGTCTGGCTTATTTTGCTTAACATGATGACAACCAGCTCCATCTATTTTTCTGCAAAGGATATGATTTTGTTCATCTTTACCACTAAATAATACTCTGTTGTATATATATACCATATTGTTTTTAATCCATTCATCTGTTGATGAGTACCTATACTGATCCCATATCTTGCTTGTTTTGAACTATGTCACAACATAAGTATGCAAGTATCCCTATAGTATGCTGACTTTAATTCTTCTGGATATATAATAATGAGTACAGCTGGATCCATGATAGCTCTATTTTTTAGTTTTTGTTTTGTTTTTTGTTGTTTTGGAGGGGGTAAGACAGGATCTCACTGTGTAATTCAGGCTGACCTCAAATTCATGGCAATCTGCCTGCCTCAGCCTCCCAAGTGCTGGGATTACAGGTGTGTGTGCCACTACACCCAGCAATTTTTAGTTTTTGAGGAACCCCCATACAGATTTCCATAGTGGTTATACTAATTTACATTCTCACCAGCAATGTAGAAGTGTTCTTTTTCCCCCACATCCTCAACAGCATTTGTTGTTTTTGTATTCTCGATGGTAGCCATTCTGACTGGGGTGAGATGCAATCTCAATGTAGCTTTGATTTGCATTTCCCTAGTGGCTAAAAATGTTAAACATTTTTTCATATACTGTTGGCCATTTGTACTTCTTTTGAAAAGTTCCTGTTCATATGCTCATTTATTGATTGGACCATTTGTTATATTCTAGGTATTAATCCTCTATCCAAAGAGTAGCTTGCAAAGACTCTCCCATTCTGTAGGTTGTCTCTTCACTCTACTGTTTCCTTTGCTGTGCAGAGACTTTGATTTCAAGCAGTCTTATTTGTTGATCTTGCTATTTCCTGGGCTGTTGGCATCCTATTAAGGAAGTTTTTGCTTGTGCCTATAATTTCAAGTGTTTCTTCCATGTTTTCTTCTAGCAGTTTCACAGTTTCAGGTTTTATACCTAGGTCCCTTTTTTTTTTTTTTTTTTTTAAATACCTAGGTCTTTAATCCATTTTGAATTGGTTTTCATACAGGGTAAGAAAGAGGGATCTAGTTTCAGTCTTCCACATATGGATCTCCAGTGTTCCCAACCATTTTTTAAAGAGGTTGTCTTTTCTCCAATGTATATTTTTTGGCTCCTTTGTCAAGAACCAGATGGCTATAGATGCTTGTGTTTGTTCCTGTATCCTCTATTCTAGTCCATTGTGCCCCTTCAGTGCTGATTTTGTTACTACGATTTTGTAGTGTAATTTTGAAATCAAGTATTGGGATGCCTCCAGCTTTGTTTATTCACTCAGTTGCTTTGGATATTGTGGGTCTTATGTGTTTCCACAAAGTCATTGGATTTTTGATGTGAATTGCATTGAATCTTTAGATCATTTTTGGTAATATGGTCATTTTAACAATATTCTGCCAATCCATGAATATGGGAGATCTTTCCATCTTCTCATGTATTCATTTTCTTTTTTCATTGTTCTGTAGTTTTTACTGTAGAGATCTTTCACCTCTTTGGTTATTTTGATCCCCAGGTTTTTGTGTTCATTTTTTAAGCTATTATAAACTGTTTTGCTGATTTCCTTCTCAGCCAATTCATTACTGCTTTTGTATCCTGAATTGTACTTTTTTTAATTGAGAAAAAAATTGAAAGGAAATACAGTGATACCTTGATTGTCGAACTCAATTCGTTCCAAATTCTTGTTCAAACACTGAAAAGTTTGAGAACTAAACACATTTTTCCCATAAAAAATAATGGAAAATCAAATAATTGGTTCTGAGGCCCCAAAATTACACTTACAAATACACTTTTCCAGGACTTTAACAAATTTTGCAATTTCTTTCTTTCTTTAACTCTATCATGGTTCTCATAGTTTTTGTCTTAGCTTTATCACTGGTATCACTATCTTCGGAGCCATGGTTATGATATTTTATGCAAAGAGAGTGCAAAAAAAAAAAACAATGACGCATGTTTTAATGCACTAACACAAGGTCTGCATGTTGTCTGGGCAAGAGTGGCACTTAGACTGAAGTGTCACCTCTTTATATCCAAGGTGAGACGTGACGGGTGACTCACTCTCAGCCCGTACAGGATTTTTCAGGTCGGACATTTGGTTCGACTATCAAGCAAAGTTATAAATATGGAGGAGATTTTTTTGAATGTTGCTGTTAGAGTAGTGGAAAGTTCAAGCTTGGAGCCACTTGACAACCGAGATATCACTGTAATAGATTTGTTTAATTTCTATGGTAATATCTCAAAGAAAGCAGTTATTCTCATTGTTCTTAGTTTTAAGTAAATTTTTAGTGATGGTACGTTACAAGGTTACTGTTAAATTAACTTCTATGAGTGCTGCAAACACAATGCTTAAGAGTAGGCACCTAGTAAATATCAAATGTGAAATGTTCTTATCTTTTCTACTTCAGACTCTTATCTTCTATAGTGGGTAGCCTTGTGTCCTGTCATTTGAAAGCCTGAAAAATAGTCTTTAAAATTCTTGTGTTTTTATCTGTATAGTTGCAGTAATACCTGACTTATGAGAATTAAATTAGTAAGTCATTTATAACTGTTCCTGGCATATAGTATTCAATAAATGTTAATTGATGCTGTTGTTAATCTTAATATTGTGTGGAATTATAAGATACAGAGCTTTAGATAATTTAGCTCTCCAGAAATTACTAATCAGTGATCCTATTACATAACATAAATATCATACAAACTGAATATGATGGAAGCATGAGATATAGTTCTTGTTAATTATATAAAGTATAATATAAAAATATAATACTTAATATACCTCTCTGTGGCCATTTCTTACATTCAGGTTATTTAAAGTTGTGCATTATTTAATAAACCAAGCACTTGAGAGAACAGTACAGATCACAGCTGTATCAGTTACTTTCTGTGTGATCTCAAATGGTTTACTTATTTAGGCCTCTATTTTTTTCTTCTGTAGGATGGGAATAATAGAGTTTTCCTCATTAGCTATTATGAAGATTAATGGCATTTTCAAAAAATCAATCTGTGAAGTCCCTGGCTCGTGAAAGCACTTGCTAGATGTTAGCTTAAAAACGGTAGGGATTTATAATATATGAAAAAATTGTGTTTCCCAATTTTGCAGATTAAGATAAAAGTTGTCAAAAAAAAGAGTAGGAATAACTACCATTAAAATTGTCAGTTAAGCCTCTTCATAATATGGTTGGCTGGATTTGTCAGGTAATGTAATACAATAAGGGAGCTAATTGCAAAGTACTATTGTTCTATGAATTCGCAATACAAAACATTTGAGATACCTAATACTTGGTATGTCTCACTTAACTTGAAAACATTTGATTTTTCTACTTGTTTACCTGAGGAATAAATGTTTAGAGTGGAATCCCTTGGCTTACTCCCATAATAATGGATTTGATGGTGTGAATTTTGTAGAAATCCTATCTCCCAAAAACAGAAAACCTTTGTTTTGTCTTTTTTCTATAGAAAAATTTCCAGAGGCTGATCCATATGAAATAATAGAATCCTTCAATGTTGTTGCAAAGGAGGTTTTTAGAAGTATTATTTTGAATGAATATAAAAGGTAAACATATCCTGTCTTCTGAGATGGGTCGTTACTATGCTACCCAAGCTGATTTCCAACTTCTGGCTCAAGTCATTGTCCTGCCTCAGCCTCCACAATGACTGGGAATACAGGTGCATCCTACCATGCTTAGCTAACATCCTCTTTTGATACAATTAAAACACACACCGACACTGCTAGTTGCCTTGAAAGTGGCAACTTGCTCAAAGGAAGAAACTGATCTTCAAATGAAGAGTAAGACAAATAATAGTTATTTTAAAATGGGGACCTATTGAAAAGAATATGAGGATTGGGTACATGAGTGACTGTCTGTCATGGGCCTTATGTAGAACAGTGCTTCACAGCCCTCACCGCACTGCAGAGTTACTTGTAGAGCTGTATAACAGTACAGATGTATAGGTCACAGCCTCAAATACTGATTCAGTGGGACTGAGTATCTTCATTATTTTTTAAAGTTCTACAGGGGATTTTGATACATAGCTGGAGCTGAGAATGTTTTGGTAGAGATAAAAGGATATGCAATTTTTGTGACTTTCATCTTAGCTTTACTGTTTATTTCCTTTATTAATACAGGTGTGATGGACGTGATTTGACTTCACTTAGGAATATAAGTTGTGAGGTAGATATGTTTAAAACTCTTCATGGATCAGCATTATTTCAGAGGGGACAAACACAGGTAATATATGTAAAAAACTATAGTTATTTGCTGAATTAGGATTGTTAGAGCTTGAAGTATATTATATAGATACTACTGTATAGATTTTTATCATACGGAATATATAATGAGAAGTTTCAGCCATTATTTCTCCAATTTTTTTCATGCCTCATTCTCTTTGCTCTCCCTCGGTGGAATTGCAAGGAAACATATGTTACCCTTCGCTTCTGATATTATCCCAAAGTTCCCTGAGAGTTGGGTCTCTTCATATTGGGGAATTTTTTTCCCCCCAGTGCTTGGGATTGAACCCAGAGTTTTGTGAATGCTAGGCAAGTATACTCCTAGAGAGTTTCTATTAATCCATCTTCATGTTCACTGACTCTTGTCATCTCCTTTCAGTTATGGGATGACATGATTTTATCTTCCAGAATGTCCATTAATTCTTTTTTATGTCCTTCAGTATAATTATAATAGTTGTTGAAATAATTTGTCTTTTCTCTTGAGAATAGGCCATTTCTTCTTTCTGTGTAGAGTGTACCCTGTGTAGAGTGTATCCTTGTGAATGATAGATATATTGTAGAGGTCTGGATTATATTATTTCCCTCCAAAGAGCATTGAGGTTTTTTTTAAGCAGGCAGTTTTATTGGCTAGACCTTTGTTGAGGCTTCTTCTATGGACAAGTACATAGCTTTTATAAATATTTCTTCTTCCTATCTTCCTCCTTTAGCACTCCTATTATGGTGTTTTACATATGTAGTCTATATGATGTTAGACATTTTTCAGATTTTTCAGATTTACATACAACCTGAATATTTATAAAATGAGTATTTTCTTATATTAAGTTCCATGGTTAGTTTGTATAGAATGTACTTTTGTTTTTTGTTTTTTGTTTTTGGAGACAGGGTCTTGTTATATAGCTCAGGCTAGCCTTACACTTCCAGTCTTCCTGCCTTAGCATCCCTAGTGCTGTGATTGCAGGCAAATGCCACCATGCCCAGCACTCCCCCACCCCTTTTTTAAAGTTAATTGGATTCGTCAAATATTTTTAGTTTTGAGTTGAGTGTATCTCAGTGGTAGAACACATGCTTAGCATACAGGAGAAGCTGACTTCAATACCCAGCACCAAAACAACATATATATGTTGTTGTTACTATTATTTTGCTGTTGTTTTCATCTTTATTGTCAGTATATTAAAGCCTAAGGAACTTTTTCGCTCTTTTTTAGGTGCTTTGTACTGTTACATTTGATTCATTGGAATCCAGTATAAAATCAGATCAAATTACAACAGCTATAAAGTAAGTTATATTTTTATAATGTTATGTTTTGTGATGTTCCAGTATATAATTGAAGCTCATGGGGTATATTACTAATTATCATTACTTTTTTTTTTTTTTTTTGTGGGTACCGGGGGTCGACCTCAGGACCTCGCGTGCCAGCAGGCGCCCGTGCCACTGAGCGATATCACCGGCCCTTTTTTCGTATGTGGGTTCACGGGAGTTGAACTCGGGCCCTCGTGCTTGCCAGGCAGGCGCTTACGCCGTTGAGCCATCTCACCGGCCCTATCATTACTTTTTTAACCTGTATCTCTGTTCTTCATTTTTCTGTTTACATAGTTGAAATTTGAAGGGTTTTTTTTTTTAATATGCGGGTACTGGGAGTCTAACTTAGGACCTCGCGCTTGCCAGGCAGGCGCTTATGCCACTGAGCTATATCACCAGCCTGTTTTTGTTGTTTTTTTTTTTTTTTAATATGTGTCCTATATTCTATCTCATTGGTTTGGAACACCTGTAAAGCATTTAATTCTTTAATGTGTGTGTATTTCTCTGTCTAGACTAATTTCCTAGACTGATTTCTTGAATGGATAGGTTTTTCTATTATAACAGAGAAAACAAATAAATACTGTAGCCAGAAATTCCAGTTGGAAAGTAATCTGGAGGATTTTGATGAAAAACCCTGTCTAATCCTAAGGCACATTATGACATTTTTTATTTAGAGATTTTTGGCTCTCTTCCCCTTTCCTCAAAAGTCAGTAGTAAAATAATATTGATCCATTTTAGATGATCAGTCCCGCCAGCACTACTGTATCCGTATCCTAGGGATGCACAGCCAGCTAGTTCTTTCTTAAGTGTTTAATAGCACTACTTCCCTTTCCTTGTTTAATGGTCACAGAAGACTACAGGGCTCTGCTTCCCTCTTCTTATTGGCCAACTGATGAAGGTAATCTCTAGTATTTTTAGCATACCCACTCTCACTGGTTTTCATATGCTCATATATGATAAAAATTGACAATGCAGTTGTGTATAATGCTAGACTGTTCATCCTAGCTTGGAAGAAGTTTATAGTTTGTTTTATGTTCCCATGTAGCCAAAACTTTGTTCCTCTAGCCTTTTACTTTTGACTTCTAGAGCTTAATCAGAAAGAGCACTGGATTTGGCCAGCACACTTCCATGTAATTTCTAATCTTGGATCTGTAACCATGTAAATGGAGGGAATACACATCATGATGTGTATCAACCATGCTGGCCTTTGGTTTCCTTTTCTTGGAAATTACAGGTACTGAGCCAGTGATCTCTATCACCCTACCTCACAAAAATCTGTTTCCTTTAATGTTCTGAAGGAGTTAACTTTCTAGATTTCTTTTTCTAAGCCTCTACTTTATGGTTAGGCAGATTCTGCCCCAACCCCACACATTTTCTAAATCCTTTGCACAGAAAGGCATTGCTTGTAATTCCACCCAAAGGGGATGCTATCTGTGCCAACACCCTTTTACGTGCCTGTATTTTTCTAGAAAAACCTGGTTTCCTGCCTCTAGGAATTTGCAGTTCATCTTATTTTTTCCCATTTTTCTAGACACTTTCACAACAGTTCTCTTTTCAAACCCTAAAAGATCTTGGCCAGTGAGATCCTCTGATTGCGCTGAGCTCTATAATCAGTTACTGATCTGCATTTCACACATTGAGTGGGAGAAAGATCGTAACTCTTGGACGTTTTTGTTTTTGTTGAGACAGGGTCTTGCTGTGGCCTTGAACTCGCTAATGTAGCCCAGGCTGGCCTCAAACTCATGGTGGTCCTTCTGCCTTAGCCTCCTGAGTGCTTGGATTACTGATGTGCTCCACCATACTCTCTCATGAGATTTCAATATCATGTTATAACATTTAAGATTCTTTTAGTAGTTACTAATGCTTAAAAATATGTCTGCTGTCTTAATATTCAAATCTGGATATCTGGATATCTAAGACTTGTATTTGAGGCAAAATTGTTTTCCTCTATCTATGTAGAATTCATTCATAAACCCCAGAAAAATGCCATCTCTCAGCTACTTGGGAGGCTAAGTCAAGAGGATTGCTGGAGTTCAAAACCAAAATGAGCCTCATCTCAGAAAAAAAAGAAATACTGTTCTTCAGGTTTACTGTTTCAGACCAACTCTTATTAGTACCTAATTGGATTTTTTTTAATCCTCTGAAAGCTTTTTTAGTTATTAATTGAAATAAATCTGCTTGTGTCAGTATATTTTTTAATATGCCTTTTGTCTGCAGTGGGATAAAAGATAAAAATTTCATGCTGCACTATGAGGTAAGATGAATTTTTTTTCCCAAAATTTTATTGTGAAAATTTTCTAGGATATAGCAAAATAAAAATACTTTACAGCAAATGCCCATATATCCACTACTTAGGTTCTTCTATTAATATTTTATCATGTATCTGTTAAGATTGATTTGGGGGCTATTATTTTATTGCATGCAGAAGAAATAAGTAGAGCTTTCCAAATAATAACTTCCTATTCTAAGTCTGTGGTAGAGTATAGTAGACAGTGTTGTTTGCCTTTAGGCAAGGCAGTTATACTTGTACACATGTCAAACAAAAGTGGAGCTTTTCAACTGAGAAATCACCTTTTCCCATCAGGTTAGTTTTTTTTGTTTTTTCCCAGGGCCTTCACACTGAGCTACATCCCCAGCATTTCCCTCTCCCTCTCTGCCTATTTTTTTTTAAGTTCCCCAGGTGAGACTTAATCTTGCAATCCTCCTGCCTCACCTTCCCAGAGTGCTGACATTACGGGTGTGTGCCACCACACCCACATAACATATAGTACTTTTAATTTTATTATTTGAAGTAAACACCATGGGAGGCTTGTGTAAAGTAGTAATCACTTTACTTTTGAGTGATATGCTTGGTTGCCCAGAATCCCAATATTTAACATTTGTTGAACCTGCTGTAATCAATAGAGAACATTGTATGTAGAAAGTATGTGCTGCAGAATATCTACAAACCTTGACATGTACACAGGCCTTGAATCCCTTATAAATATCCTGTTCTGGATATACGCAGGAAACAAGGGAAGAATTATAACTGAGTAAAGCACATCCTTTGTCATTAGCTGGTGAGCACGTATTAATCTAAGAGGGGCAGCTGTGCAAAATGCAGTAGCTGGTATTGAGGAAAAAGGTGAGGGTGGGAGCTGTAGGAGGAAATGGGCTATTACTGTCATATTATCCCATCTTGAAACCCTTTTTATTATGAAGTATAGGTACTGAAAACCATACAAACAAAGGATGGCTTAATGAGTTTTTGTAAGGCAAACACCCTTGCAGTCACCACTCAAGCCAGGGAATACAAAATCACCAACCACTTCAGAAGCTTCTCCATGTTTTTCATCCCAGTCTCAACACCCTTCCATGCCTATAAGTAACCAACTGCTTTCCTAAGATTTATAGAAACCATTTCTTGCATTTCCAGTGTACATCCACAGATACTTTAGTCTTGTCCATCTTTTAAAAATTAGATATATCTTTGTCTCTTCTGATCTATACATTTCTCCATCATATACTTTTCTTCATAGTCTATCTAGTAGAGTCTCTGAGCCACTTGACCTATAGTGTCGCCCACAATCTGAGTATTGCTGACTGTACACTGGAGAAGTTCAGCATATTCCCCTGTCCTCTTTATTTTGTTCAAATTAGCTGCTACATCAAGATTCATACTTTACTGCTCCTTTAAAAAAAATTTTTTTTATAAACCAGAATTCCACATTTTTATGAGAAATCTCCTGATTTTTAAATAATCACAACTAATTTACATTCCTTGATGATAATATATCATCAAAAATAGTCTATAACCTGTCTAAAATAAAACCCTTATCAAAAAGATCTGTATCTCCTTATACGTACTTTTTAAATATGTATATTTTATTATTATAAAAATATACTGTTGTTAATAATTAAACATTATGGAGATATATGGTGCAAATGCCCATGGCCATGCACTTCCTGCCCCCTAATTCACTTGTATATATGAATAGACTTTTAAAACAAAAATGGGATTCTGGTTGTTTTATGATGGTATTATCTCTTGGGCATCTTTGCATGTCAGTTTATATGCGTATGTCTTTTTCTTTTTTAAGTTTCCTCCTTATGCAACTAATGAAATTGGCAAAGTCACTGGAATAAATAGGCGAGAACTTGGGCATGGTGAGTGCAAATCTGTAAACTTATATGTGTTCTTACAGAGACTTAGTACATTTTTTTGCTTATGTTTTCTATCCTATTCCAATTTAGGTGCTCTTGCAGAGAAAGCTTTGTATCCTGTTATTCCCAAAGATTTTCCTTTCACTGTAAGAGTTACATCTGAAGTCCTAGAGTCAAATGGTACAGTATCAAAATATTTCTTCCCCAGTAGAAAGACCAGATTCCCTGTTATATTCTTAAATAGATCAGATGATTACAGATTATAAGAGAATAGCACCAAAGTAAGCTCAGAACTTAAATTACAATCTTTTCTGTTGTCTACTGAATATAACTGGGCCTAAGGCCCAAGTGGAGAGCCCTATCCCTGTGTCTTCACCCTCTGAGTAAGGCAGTAAAAATAGTATTGCTAGTCTTTTTGGAGGGTCATGGAATCAGAATCTCAATGGCAATACTATCCAATGGAATTATTTATGATAATGGAATCTTATATATATTTTTAGTCTTCCTAAAGAACTAAATTTACTTCAACTAATTTAAATAGCCTTATATGTCTAATAGTTACCATATTGGACTGTGCATCTCTGTAGTTTGTGACTTACGTGTTTTTAACCACTTACAGTCCAATTATTTAAATACAGAATAACCAAAAATTGTATTTTTTGTTAATTTTTATATGATAATATAACAGGAAATAGTATAAATATGACAATTTTATCAAATTTATTGAATACAAGAGTCAACTGTTTGAAATGACACCTGCCTGAGCAACAGTCAGGATAGTCAGTATGTAAACAAACACACTGCCCAAATAATGTGCAGGATAAACTGTTAAGTGATTAAAAGCTTGGAAGTAAAAACTATTGAACATTTGTAAGGAAATAATTGATAATAATTTTCTACATTAAAAAAATCATATTATAAATTATTTTAAAATATGTATTATAGGGCCGGTGAGATGGCTGAGCGGCGTAAGCGCCTGCCTTGCAAGCGCGAGGGCCTGAGTTCGACTCCCGGATCCCACATACGAAAAAAGGGCCGGTGATATCGCTCAGCGGCACGGGCGCCTGTTGGCGCGCGAGGTCCTGAGGTCGACCCCCCGGTACCCACAAAAAAAAAAAATATATATATGTATTATAAAGCAAGTACTTTCCTTTCTATAGGGTCCTCTTCTATGGCATCTGCATGTGGTGGAAGTTTGGCATTAATGGATGCAGGTAAAAGAATTGTCTCAAAACTGCTAACACTTCATAAATATGTGATTAGTATAAAATATAAGGTTTCTTTAAAATTGGACTTTAGTAAGACTCAAAGTGAGATCATAGATTACTAAGCCAGGCCAGTGGCAAAATAGTTTTGAATATCAGGATATTTGCTAGAATTCTTATTTTTAGTTAAAAGCAATGCACTGATAATTACTTACTTGCTTTGGTGAGCCAGTGGACTTTCTCACCTTACAAAAGCTGGAGAGCTGCAGAACTGATTCCAATCACCAACTCTTGATTAGTAAACAAAACCATTGGGACCTGTCAGCAAAAGTAACCATGTAATCTTTGAGAATTTATACAGGCCAGGAAGAGAACAGTGCTACTCCAGTTGTGTACACAGAATTTTAAGAAGATAGATTGCAAATGGTTTAGGATAATCCCTGGGTCTAAAAGAGTAAGCATGTTAGGCTCTCAAAACCAGTTCTGCCAAGCAGTCACCAATTAATCTAAATCCATTCAATAAGAAAAAGAAAACGAACCTAATGACACTAAAGAGGCCACACAGGAATTCTCTGAGAAGTTCACAAACTTACAGTACAGATATGAAAGGTAGAAAAGATATAACCAAGGATGAATTGAAACAATAGTGTAAGTGTATAACAATGTATTTTTTAATTAAAATTTAGAACAGGCCAAAGCAAAAAAAAAAAAACCTGCTGAAAGTGCTTTTTCTGGGCCAGTGAGATGGCTCAGCAGCGTAAGCGCCTGCCTGGCAAGCGCGAGGGCCCGAGTTTGACTCCCGCAACCCACATACGAAAAAAGGGCCGGTGATATCGCTCAGCGGCATGGGTGCCTGCTGGCGCGCAAGGTCCTGAGGTCAACCCCCGGTACCCACAAAAAAAATAAATAAATAAAGTGCTTTTTCTAACTGTATTCAGTGGAAGAAAATACAGTCTTTAAGGTGGCTAGTAAAATACTGCTGTAGTTTTTCAGCTTCATGCGTTCATTTAACAAATCTTTACTATGTCCCACCTAAGGCAAGCACTGATGTAAGCTGTTGAGATATGGTGGTGAACAAAACAGTTCTTTCCTCATGGAGTTCATTTCTCAGCCAAATCTTATTGGGGAAATCTCAGAAAACAAATCCTGAATAAAGGTTAATTGAAAGATAAAAAGACATCATAAAAGTCTTTAACTGCTTTAAAAGTGGTCTAGACAAAAACCCATTCTAGGCAACGATGAGATTACTGAACTATATTGGCAATGTTCAGGTAATTTTGAAGAGTGGTATACCAAGGACAAGAAAAGTTCTTATTTTTGTAAGAGAAGAAAAGTAAGGGTTTTTTTGTTTTGTTTTGTTTTTGATACAGGGTCTTGCTATATAGTTCAGGCTGGCCTTGAACTCACAGTGATCCTCTTGCCTCAGCCTCCTGAGTGCTGGGATTACAGCTGTGCACCACCACATCCGGCAAGGAAAGTAATTTTCGTAAAGTACAATCCAATCAATTTGACAGTTACCCTTGTCTAATAGTTTATTAAAATATTATTTTGTAAGTACTGTATCTCTAGAAAGGAAGGGTGCTGTAGAAAGAATGAGCGAGAAAAGACCAAAAATAAATCATGCCATAGCAGATTCCTTATTTTGTTTTTGAAAAATATTACTAAATTTGAAGTCAGGTAAAGGGAAGTGATTGATATAGTATACAGTATATCTAGAGTCCATCTTCAGAGTTGGTTTCTTTGTGTAAGTGATGCAGAAATCTAGACCAAATGCTAGACACATCATTCATAACTGCTGAAGGATGAACAAAGGGGACTGGTTAATCCAATCAGATAGTCAGGGAGGAGTCTTGCATGGAATTCTTGAGGATGCTTTATCTTTAACCCTGTCCCTTTCAATGACATCACGGACCTGCTACAAAAAAAATAATGATAAAAATGAATGGGTGGCTGATTTGTAAAACAACAAAATTGATTCCCCCCATCTTAATAGGGTGGAAAAATATAAAGCCAAATATAAAGATTTTAAAATTTGACAAGCATGAATGTCAAGTGCTCCAGGAGGAGCCAAGAAAAGGTATATACTCAGTTCAAACACATGTTTCCTGTACCCTATGTCAGGCACCATCCTATGCCCTAAGGATGCAAGTAGTACCCATTTTTTTTTTTAATAAAGCTTAAAAGTGAGAAAGGAACAGCCTGTGCAAAGTTAGGAAGTTATGAAGAAGGATAGTATGTTTCTGCAATGTATTTAAAAGAAGTGTTGAAATAATAAACTGTAACAAGATTTTGAGGGCCATTTTTATACCAAGATGTTTGTACTTAAAGCTAGCATTTTTACAATTCAGTATTCCATGGAATAGTGTTATATATATAGGGATTATTGTATACCTTGAAAAGAAATTATTCTGCTCTAATGTAAGTTTGAGTAGAGCTAAGCAGGTTTATTGAGTTAATGTGAGTATGAATCCCTAGGAACAGAATATGTAGAATGTCTCAAACATTTTTGCACCAGAGTGTATGTACAGGATGTAGCACAAGGTCCCGAGTTTTATCCTGAGGATCAGAAAAAAAAAAAATCTGGAAGCAAATGGAGAACTTTAAGGATTTTACGTAAATGAGTAGCATGTTTTAAATTTTTTTTTTCTTCTTCCTTTGTGGTAGTTTTTTTCTAAGTGTGATGGCACACGCTTAGATGATGGTCCTGGAAAATGAAGGGGGAGAAGCTAGAAGCGGGGAGGGAGGAAGAGAGATTAAAACCTGGCAGTTGGGCCGGTGAGATGGCTCAGCGGCGTAAGCGCCTGCCTTGCAAGCGCGAGGGCCCGAGTTCGACTCCCGGATCCCACATACGAAAAAGGGGCCGGTGATATCGCTCAGCGGCACGGGTGCCTGTTGGCACGTGAGGTCCTGAGGTCGACCCTCCGGTACCCACAAAAAAAAAAAAAAAAAAACCTGGCAGTCAAAAAAACAAGACAAAATAAAATTGGGAATCCAGACAGGGAAATTGTTGCCAGCACAAGAAATAATGTGGGGTTAGACTAAAGGAGTAGCAGTATATATTTCAAAATTTAGGGGACAGGACATCTTAAAAATTAAGAAGATAAAATATCTTTGTGACTTGATGAATGTAAGTAATGTATCTTCGAAAGGAAGGGTATATAAGAAATGAGAAGTGTTTTCTGGGATGAATGTTTAGTTGCTTTCAACCAAGATAGGGAATACAGGAGAAAAAGAATTTATTGCAGAAAATTCACTTTATTTAGGATGTTTTAGGGACATTTAGCTGCAGATGACTTAGAGACAGTTTGGTTACAGATCCAGGGCTTAACAAAGCCAGCTCTCTAGAAAGGATAGATGTGTTAAATCTCATCATAATGGTAGTAAGACTATAAGAATAATGAAATTGCTTAGAAAGAATGAAATATCTATCACATTCCATTGTACCAAAGTAAATTCCAGGTGATCAAAACAAGTTTTTTTTTAAATGAAACATGGACGATTTTATGAAAATCTTGGAGAAGAGGGGCTGGGGATATAGCTCAGTGGCACTGCACCTGCCTGGCAAGCGCTAGGTCCTGAGTTCTATTCCCAGTACCAAAAAAAAAAAAAAAAAAAAAAAAACAATCTTGGAGAAGAAATGTCATTGAGAACCAAAATCCAGGAGCCATGATTAGATAAACTCTAAAAATTTTATCCAGAAAAAAAAATCACTTTCAGCAAAGTGAATAAACTAAGAAATAATATATTTTGTATTTATATTTTATTTAATATTCATAATTAAAGATTTGTTCATAATGACATACTCTTATAACACCACAAAGAAGGAAAAGATCTTTGAAAGAATTTCTACAAATCAGTAAGAAAAAGAATTCTAGCCAAGTAAAAAATTGTTGAAGGCATGAACAGACACATCTCCAAAAAACAAGTATAAATAGGCTTATCAACATTATGGTATCCAACCACACTCATAAAAAACAAGTCAAATTGAAAAGCGACCATTTTGACTCTTTCAATAGGCAAAGAACAAAATGTTTAATAAGAACAAAATTACACACTAATGTGCAGTTTCATATACTGCTGGTAAAAGTATAAAACACTACATGTTTGAAAGGCAATTTGACAGTATAACAGCTGTAAATACACATACCTTTTAACTCAGCAATTATACTTCTATTTGTGTCTTACAAAAATATATGGAGCGTGTTTGTCAGCCAAAGTAATAAGGTAGAACTTTGTGTGGTAAAATATATCAATGCCCAAGGTATGTTATTAAGTAAAACAGGCAAGAATAATGAATATATGTAGCATGCTCCCATGAGTAAAGAAAATGTAAGATTATATATTTACATTTATACTTGTGCACAGGAATTTTCTGGGATGCTATACTAATGATGATTGCTGTGGGGTATAGACTGGGGTTCAGCCTAGAAGAATTTACCAATTACATGGTTACTTTTCAAGAAAAAGAAGGTACCAAAAGCACAAAGTCAAAACAATGCATAATTTAAGAATTATAGCTGGGGATGGTGACACATACCTGTAATCCCAGCACTCGGGAGGCTGAAGCAGGAGGATTGCTGCAAGTTCGAGGCCAGCCTGGGTTACAAAGTGAGTTCAAGGCCAGTCTGAACTACAAACGTGATACCCTGTATCAAAAAAAAAATTTTTTTTTAGAATTATAAAGTTTGCTATTAATTAGGTTTTTGCCAAGCATATTGATTACCTGTTAAAATTGTTTTAAGGAGCCTTATTCTATATTCAAAAAGAAATGAAATAATCAGAGGACCTCTTAAGACCTTTCCAAGTCAACTTTGTTGACTGTCAATTTGGAGAATACCATCCTTTTATATTAAAATAAATATGAACAGAATGAGAAACCCAGTACACATAAAGATCTTTTTCTCAATTATAGGGGTTCCAGTATCATCTGCTGTTGCAGGTGTAGCAATAGGATTAATCACCAAAGTCAATCCTGAGAAAGGTGAAATAGAAGATTATCGTTTGCTGACAGATATTCTGGCAAGTATATTCCCAGGTTCAAATATTTAATGGTGAAGGCTACATACTTTATAGTTATCATATGCTTAGAAGGCTGGTACTTGAGGAATAGAGTTACAGTGATTCTTTTATCCTATGTTTGCCTAAGATTTTAAAGGATGTGAGTTTTTTAAAAAAATTATATATATAGTATCTTTGTTATCCATACTGGCTCACTTTAAGACAATAGTAAATTAATTCTTTTGCATTTATGGGAAGGAGGCATGATCTAAAAATAAAATGATTTCTAATAAATCAGAGTTTTCAGTGAAAATATTTTAGTTTAAAAAGTCACAAATTGGAACCAGGCATGGTGGTGCATCCCTATAATCCCAGTACTCAGGAGGCTGAGGCAGGACGATCACAGGGAATTCAAGTCCAGTTTGGCCTACATACTGAGTTTAAGACCAGCCTGAGCTATATACCAAGACCCTGTCTCAAAAAAAAAAAAAAAAAAAAAAAAAGTCATAATTAGAAACAGTGGCTAATAAATTCTTTGTATTTGGTTTTAGAAAACATGGTTTACTTCTAAAGTTGTATTTTGAAATTCTATAGTGACTATGGGTGAATTTTGTTTTTGTTTAAAAGTTTATAATTTTTTAAATTCCTGAAGGGTATTGAAGATTACAATGGTGACATGGACTTCAAAATAGCTGGTACCAATAAGGGAGTAACTGCATTACAGGTATTTTTAAAACTCTTTCTGTCTCATTTTTAATGTTTAAATAATGTTGTGAATCAATATTTATTTACTTTTGGCTCTCCCATATTAGGCTGATATTAAATTACCAGGAATACCAATAAAAATTGTAATGGAGGCTATTCAACAAGCATCAGGTAAGCCATTGTGCCTAATTCTCCTTTTCTCCTTTTGTTACTGTCTGATTTGTTAATGGGAACTATAATTCCCATTAGGTTTATTAAAAAACATTGCTTTTAAAAATGGCATTGGGGTTGTAGCTCAGGTAGTAGAGTGCTTGCTTAGCATGTGTGAGACTCTGGGCTTTGTTTGATCCATCACTACCAAAACAAAACAAAAAGAGAAATTTCATGTAACTTAAATCAAGAATATTAATTATTAGGTATATGACTAATCATCCAAGTGAGAGACCAGTGAAACTTTGATTTTTACAAATTAAGCAACTTTCTAAGAGGATTTACAAGAGGAAATGAGTGAATTTTCAAGATAATTGGGATTTGAAGAGCTGTGATTAGTAAGCTAAATAGTTCAGATTTTTATTCCATAAAAACTAAAACTGCAGGTACTTGAGATCATATTTATTTTATGTAGTTATAATATTTGTTTGTTTTTATCTTTTCTAGTGGCAAAGAAGGAAATTTTACAGATTATGAACAAAACAATGTCAAAGCCTCGAGGATCCAGAAAAGAAAATGGACCTGTTGTAGGTACTACATTAAAATTATTACTGATTTCATGATAATGTAAACATTGATATGTGAAAGTATATTTCTGTTTTTAAAGTTTACACCATACACAAAATTAAAATATTGAAAGTGTTTTTATTGCTATAATATTTTAGAAAAAGAAACATAAATAACAAATATTTCAGGAGATAAATATTTACCTTGATTTAAACATTACACTATCCATATATGAATCAAAATATCACATAGTATACCATAACTATGTATAATTTCTAAGTTTTTATGTTATCAGTTTAAAAAATTAAATTTAAATTTTAAAAAATACTTTAAATTTGGGGGATATTCTTGGACATTCTTAATTTTAATCAAGTAATTTTTATTAATTTTAATCAAGTAATAAACTTTTTCCATTTCACACTGAAAACATGTTTTAGGTTTATATATGTATTTGAATTATTATTGAATTGTTTGTGTTGCATTTCAGAAACTGTTGAGGTTCCATTATCAAAACGAGCAAAATTTGTTGGACCAGGTGGATATCATTTAAAAAGACTTCAAGCTGAAACAGGTAAGACTTGCATGAAGTTTAGGTTTTGACTAAATCTGGGACCAGGAAAATTTGCTCTTTCATTCCCTTTGTTTTGCTCCAAAAATGCATATTCTTTACCAGGTGTAAAGAATATGATGTCTTTATTGTGAGTTTTTTGTGTGCCTCTATAAATCAGCAAATGATCATCCTTAACTATATACAAGGATAGAATTCACAGCAGTTTTTTGCAGCATTTTTTTTTCTTTTTTTGGTGAGTAACGGGGGTCGAACTCAGGACCTCGCGCGTCAGCAGGTGCCGGTGCCACTGAGCGATATCACCGGCCCTTTTTTCGTATGTGGGTACCAGAAGTCGAACTCAGGACCTCGCACTTGCCAGGCAGGCACTTATGCCGCTGAGCTTTCTCACCGGCCCTGCAGCATTTTAAAATGAAACATTTCCAGAATATTTTTTAGTTTTTCACTTTAGAGTTATGCCTTATCTATTACCATTACTTCTGCTACTTTCACTTAGTTTTATTTAGGCTCTTTTATTTAAAGTATATATATATAAAAATAGTATGGATTAATTTCATTTTTTTGGAAGCAATGTTTAGGTTACATGGTCTGCAGCAGCTTTGAGGTTATTGAAGGAGGACAGTGAGCAGTCACCTTAGCCAATTGTTAAGAATGTAAATCTGACTTGATTTTGTTCCACATTCATCTATTCACTCTAGGATAAGAGAAACCAAAAACAATGAGGAAAGTATTCTACTACAGTATCTAATTACAATTAAGAGAGCAAAACCAGAGCCTCAGAAATTAGCACTGACATGCTAGGATGTTGTATCCCCAGGGCCTAGTCAGTGCCAGATACAAAGCAGGTATGCAGTATGTGCCTACTGGTGCATGAATCCCTTCATTCCTAAAGTAATGATTAAACACAGAAAACCCTGCCCACCTGCTTCGGGGTCACTCCACTGTTCTACCTTAACTTTTTAAATTTGTTTCCACTAGAATGAGCAAGTTACGTTTATTGTGTTAAAATTACTTTTTTTTTTTTCCTTTTCTTTTCTCTTTGTGATGCTGAGGTTAAATTATCTTTTTTCTAAGGTGTAACTATTAGTCAGGTGGATGAAGAAACATTTTCTGTGTTTGCATCAACACCTAGTGCAATGCATGAGGCAAAAGAATTCATTACCGAAATCTGTAAAGATGATGTAAGTATAGATTTTATATAGTTGTTTTTTCTAGTTTTTGTTTGTGTTTTCTTTATAAATCTTATGGCTTATTTTGCACTTACAGCAAGAGCAGCAATTAGAATTTGGAGCTGTTTATACTGCCACAATAACTGAAATCAGGTAATATCAACTATTGTATTAGGTTGGTTTTAAAATTATTACAAGCCCCTTAACTTCTTATTTGCTTTATGTACTTTGAAAATTGTAAGGTGTTTAGTTTATATGGTAATTACCAGAGTCATTCTTTTATAAGGTGTAGTATTTTTTATTTTCTTTACTAGTTTGTAGATTTTTCAACAATGTGGTTCTGTGGTTTTAATTAGAATAGACTGTTGCCACTGAATTGTTTTCTTTAACCAAACTTTCTATTTTAATACTGCCAGGAAACAGGCCTGAAACACACAAAGCGATATTTCCTTTTAGTCATTGTTGTAGTTGCATTGTACTTACTGCGTAAGTAGCACCTATTTTAATATGCTAGGTTTGACGTCAAAGCATTTTTTTAACCAGCTAAAATAATCAGAAAATCCCATTTTTTTAAAAAGAAAAAAATTACCACAAGTAGCAGACATGTTCAAAGCTATTTAAAATGAATAATAAAAAGAAATGGGGGCCGGTGAGATGGCTCAGCAGCGTAAGCACCTTCCTGGCAAACACAAGGTCCTGAGTTCAACTCCCGGTACCCACATAAAGGAAAACAAAAGGGCCAGTGATATCGCTCAGTGGCACAAGCACCTTCTGGCAAGTGCAAGGTCCTGAGTTCGACTCCTGGTACCCACATTTAAAAAAAAAAGAAATAGGATGATTTAGTACTACAGCTGAAAAATAAGAAATAATATCACTTTTCTTAGTGTACTAGAAAAAAGGAAAAGAATGCTATTAATTACATAATTTTTCCATTTTACCTCTTCCTTAAATATTCTATATTATTTAATATTCTACACTATTTAAACATACTTAAGCTGAGCATGGGGGCAGGCACACATTTGTAACTCCAGCACTCATAAGGCTGAGCTAAAAGGATAGAGAGTTGGAGGCCAGCCTGAGCGACAAAGTGACTGCAAGGCTGGCCTGGACTAGTTAATGAGACACTGCATCAAAAAAAATTGTCATTTCAAAAATTTTTTAGAAATTATGGACAGAAATACAAGTGAATATACATACACATATATTCTAAAGGCTTTTCCTTTGTCTTTCCTTTGTTGTTGTGAGTCACAAGTATTTAAATACAGGGTATTTTTCAGTTGAAAAATGTTATCTATTTTAGGTAATCATAATTTATATGCTACAGTGCTTTTTGTTTCAGTTTTTTTTTTTTTTTCCTAAAAAACATAATCAGTTTTGTCAGTAGATATATTCATTGTTTTAACTAGGCTTACTTACTTCTTGTAGAGACACTGGGGTAATGGTAAAACTGTACCCAAATATGACTGCAGTATTACTTCATAACACACAACTTGATCAACGAAAGGTAAAAAGGAACAAAAATTTAATTCTTTTTATAACTGTTTATAAAATAACCATATTGAAATTACCTACACTGGTGAGAATTGTGCACTTTATGAATTACCAGCTTAATTACAGAAAGCAAAAATGGCAGAACTGGGTATGGTGGTGCACACCTGTAATCCCAGCACTTGGGAGGCTGAAGCCAGGGGTCACTGTGAGTTCGAGGTGAGCCTGTACTACATAGTGAGTTCAAGGCCAGCCTGAACTACATAGGGAGACCCTGTCTCAAAAAAACACCCAAAAACAAAGCAAAACAAAACAGAAAACAAAAGCGGCAGATAGTGTAGCCTGCAAAAGATTTCACATTATTTACCACAGGTATTTATGTTTTTCTTTCTCCTAAATGTTTTGAGGTAAAATTACATCTACAGCCAGCACATGGCAGCCACTAAAAATTACATGTATCATGTTTCCCTGAAAAGACTGGGTCTTTTTCCTCTAAAAGACACAAAAGAGCTTATTTTTAGGAAATGTCTTATTTTTTCATGTATGTAACAATCTATGTATAGTAAATTCCTGACTTACAAATGAGTTCCCTTCCAGGAGAACATTCATAAGTCGGATCCGTTTATAGGCTGACAAAGTGAGTCCTACATATTACACATGTGAAAGTTTGCAACTCAGACATTAAGTCAGAGACTTACTGTATTGCACTATGAAGATTCATATTAGACACAATCACATACATTCATTATCAAGTGCACACATTATTTATGCCTTGTGTACTCTAATTGGTCATTTGGCGATAAGTCTCAAGTTCATCTGTTTATATCAGTATTTACCTCTTGTCCAAAAACACCCACTTGGATATTTACAGATACTTAATTATAATTTATATCACTTGTTTTAAGTATTAATGTCAATACATTATTAAATTATATGTTAATATTATTTTATAATTCAGTATGTCTCTTATGTGTTGCAACAGACATACTAAATGTATCTGTCTGGCTGATGATCTTAACTAGGGCTTATTTTGGGAGTAGGGCTTATATTACGAGCATCCTAAAAAATTGTGCTAGGGCTTATAGTTAGACTGGCCTTATTTTCAGGGAAATATAGTAGCCCTCTTTGCCCAGTTTTTTACTGAACAAACAATGATAGCAGGATAAGTCTTAGAATGTTTTTAAGTTTATCAAATCTTTATTGTAGTTCAGACATTTGGAAAACTAAGAATATAAGATTATTTGACAAAATCATGGGAGTCAGGATATTAGGAGTGACTGTTTAACTATACATAGGGTGATCAAAATATATAGTGAATGTTTAAATTTTTAAAATTTGTTGTAGTAGCTGGGTGTGGTGATGCACACCTATAATCCCAGCACTTGGGAGGCTAAGGCAGGAGGATTGCCATGAGTTCCAGACCAGCCTGTACTACATAGTGAATTCAAGGCCAGCCTGAAGTACATAACAAGATCCTATCTCAAAAAATTGTTACAGTAAAAGACACATAGCTATTCCCCTCAAAATACTTCCCCTTGCTTCAAACACACTTATCCCATTGTTCTTGCCACTTTCTGAAGCCATATTGGAAATCCTATTTCCTGAGTGTCTTTACAAGGTGTAATAAAAAATGCAGTAAATGCTGCTGTTGAGTGTCATCAATGGAAAGGCAGGTTGTAAAAACATTATGGTGTATCCTCATTCAGATCTGGCAACGTGAGACTTCTGGCTCTTCCCCAAAGGCAAAATGACCATGACAGATAAACATTTTGAATTAATTCAGGATATGCAGGCAGCCACAAGAGCATAAAGACACATGTGTCTTTACTATAATAAATGTTTTTAAATTTAAACATTCGTTGTATTTTATCATACTTTGTATATTAGCATATAAAGCTATAGAGAATAAAACAGTGTATTAATGGCCCCATAATAAAAAAGAGACCAGAAATAAACCAAGTTGTATATATGAGTTGTATATATGAGACTATAATACATGTTAAAATTGCATTTTCACTCAGTGAAGAAATAATACCTATTCAACAAATCATTGGTATAATTGGTTATCATAAAGTAGGATCTCCATTCATTTTTATACCAAAATCCTACTTAAAGACCTAAATTTTAAAAGAAAAATAGTAGAGGAGAAAAAATCTTGGGGCAGGGAGCACTAAAAGAAAATAGGGACATTTTAATGCAGTGATACCTCAGTTGTTGAACGGCTCCAAGCTTGACAGCAAAGTGTGAAAAAACTTGAACAGCAAAGTTTGAAAACAATCTGCTTAGTGTTTATTACTTTGCTCAATAGTTGAACCGAAAGTCTGACTTGAAAACACCTGTATGGGCCAAGAGTGAGTCACAGGTCCCATCCTGCAGCAGACACAAAGGGTAACACTTCCGTCTGACCGCTGCTCTCATCCAGACGACATTCAGTGCTGCGTTAGTGCGTTAAGACATTTGTCACTGTGCTTTTTTCTTTTTTTGCACTTTATTTGCGTAAAATATCATAACCATGGCTCCAAAGAAAGTTAATAACAGCAGTAAAGCCAAGAGGAAAACTGTGAGCACCATGATAGAGTTAAATAAATCACTGTGACATTTGTTAAAGTTCTGGAAAATGAATTTATAAGTGTAACTTTTGGGACTCAGAACCAGTTATTTAGCTTTCCATTATTTTTTATGGGGAAAATACGTTCCGTTCTCAAACTTTTCAGTGTTCAAACACAAATTTGGAACAAATTGAGTTAAACAACCAAGGTATCACTGTAATCTTGATTGTTTTCAGCATCATATCAAAGCCAAAATATAAATAAATTGATATAATTTGACCTCAGGTTTTTAAATTATATGGCAGAAATCACAGCAATGATAAAAGATAAGCAACAACCTAGGGAAAATATGCTTATATCACATAACAAAGGCCTAATATGTAACAGTTGTATAGATTAGTAGGAAAAATGAGAGCCACGGTTGGTGGTGCACATTTGTAATCCCAGCATTTTGGAGTCTAAGATGGGAGAATTGAAAGTTTGAGTCCTACCTGCGCGACAGTTAAAACTTGCCTCAAAAAAAAGGACGGGGATGGAGCTCTGTGAGTACAATCTCCATTACGGCAAAAAAAAAAAAAAAATGAATAGCAAAAGCAAAATGAACAAAAAATAAAGACAATTTTTTTGTTTTGTTTTGATTTTAGGGGTTTTGTTTGGGTTTTGTTTGCTTGCTTTTTGGTGCTGGGGATTGAACCCAGAACCTCTTGCACGCTAAGCACTGTTTTTTTTGTATTGTTTTGGGTTTTTTGAGACAGGGTCTCACTATGTAGTTCACACTGACCTTGAACTCACTATGTAGCCCAGACTGGCCTGACACTCAGTGATCCTCCTGCCTCAGCCTCCCAAGTGCCAAGATTACAGGGGTACGCCACCAGGTCCAGCCCACCACTAAGCACATTCTTGACAGTCTCTATTGGTTTAAAACAATCTGTATTGTTTTAAAAAGATAAACTATTTAATATCAACAACAATATTTAGAAGTGCAAATAAAAACTGGGTTTGGTGTTTCATACCTGTAATGGAAGGGTGAGGCAGGAGGATTGCTGAGAGCTCAAGGCCAGCCTGAACTACATAGTGAGACCCTGTCTCAAAAAAAAAAAAAAAAGAGCAAATAAAAACAAGGTCTTTCACCTTGGAGAGAGCTGGAAATTCCCAGTGTGGGTTTAAAAAAAAAAAAAAAAAAGGATGGATATTCTCATACACTGTTGACAGGAGTGCAAATTGGAACAAACTTTTTGGAAGGTGTTTGGTAAATGTCTGTGACCCTAAAAGTTGTATGTGTAGGGCTTTATTCTGAGAGTTTAATTAGAATAGATAAATAAATGATGAGTGAAACACTACAACTTGTTTATTTTTCCTCAACTTTTTATTTTGAAAAAATTTAAACCTATACTAAAGTTCAAAGAACTTTGAACATTCTGAACTTTTCATACCTTTCACCTAGATTCACTAGTCATTAGTATTTGCAACACTGATATTTAAACAATTTAAAGTAAAAGGGATTGGTTAAATAAATTATAGTTTGGATACTTATACTGTTTCAAGTATTGATGAGAAAAGACATTATTAACATATTAGAAAAAAATCAGCAAATATAACAACAAGCACAAAGAGGCCCATTTTTACAAATGTAATACACAAAGGACAGACAATTGAAGGGATACTCAGTGAAGTGTTAGCGATAGTAATCTGTAAGTGGAGTGCTTTTAGGTAATTTTTACATTCTTCTGAATACTTTTAGTTAACAGATTTTATAATCAGGAGACAATTAAAATTATGTCCACTTGGGAAAACATATGAACTTGTGTAACTATTAGGTAATCACACACCTAATAGCTAAATATGTTTTCTTTCAGATTAAACATCCCACTGCCCTAGGATTAGAAGTTGGCCAAGAAATTCAGGTAACTGTATTGAACCTTTTAGCCTTAAAGTTCTAAATTGTACTTATTTTCAAAAAGAACATTGAAAGATTAGAAATAACATCTATGATATGTGTTATTTATATGCAGTGCTTTTTTAACCTTCAGGTTGCTTAAACAGACTCATTAAGGATTTAGGACACAATTCTTTCCTTCAAGGAGCTTATAGTTTACCTACACAGCAACCATCCTTAGAACTTAGAACTCAAAAAATACATGAGCATGTTGGCTGTGCACACTCAAGTGATTTGGCGACAGACAGACATGAGAACTGGGATAACTTTGTTGGACACCTTGAATGACATCTTTGAGGAGTTGAAACTGTTTCTCCACTACTTGAGACTAAACATTTTTGATCTTGATAAGAGCCATGTTGTTCAGGCCTAGAATTCTGATAACAAAATTGACCTTTTTTGTAGTCCTTTATGAGTGGATGAAAGCAGTCATTGCTGATGTGGGTTTTTTTGGCTATACCCCATTGTGTTCCAGTTTCACCTAATACCATGACCTGAGTAACTAAGGCCACTAGCTTATTCCCAAACTAGTACCATTGTTCAAGTAGCCTCTGGGGAAAGATGAGAACTAACACATAATATCTCTTGTAGAAGACTGTTTTTTTACATCAGGAGGGACTTTAAGCCTGCCACATTTCCTTCAACTTTCATTTTCCCCAGTGAAACCAAATAATTTCTAGTGTGCTGGTTCCTTGAGCAGTAGTGAAAAATCTTGTTGACCTAAGCATAACCCTGTGTAACCTGCAGCACAGTTAGGTCCAGAGAGCCCTTATCTAGAATCATTCACTGTGGTTTTCACTGGTCTTCTAATATAGGGACTTGGAGAGACAAAAAGGCATAGAGTTAGCAGACGATTATAACTAGACAATTAAATGCTTTGTCTATTATTTTTGTAATTACTTAACCAAATTATATTTATTGATCATATACCTTCACATAGTTATGCTTTCAGTGACAAAATAAAAACATTAATTGTTGCCTTATTTGGACATATAAGTTTACATATCTTTTAATTTGGATATCAATCCATGTGCTATAACTTAAAAAGTAAATTTTTTTAACACAGGTGAAATACTTTGGACGTGATCCGGCTGATGGAAGAATGAGGCTTTCTCGTAAAGTGCTTCAGTCCCCAGCTACATCTGTTGTCAAAACTCTAAGTGACAGAAACAGTATCATAATGGGAGAACCTATTTCACAATCATCATCTAATTCTTCCCAGTAATTAAAAAAAAAAAAAAAAAAAGAATTCTAGGATGATATTCCATAGAGCAAAATTTTAGTAATATCTTCTAAAATGGAGAATTATATATAGTATAAATATATTCAAATTATTTGTATCTGAGTACTCATTTATATGTGCCATTTTTAATTGCAATAATAATCTATATTTGCTTATTATTTACATTATAAATCAATAAATATTTATTAAAAGTAAACCATTTATACATCTTAGGAAAGATTACCCTTTTGTTTCTGTGATTTTAAATACCCAAAAACCTTAATTATAGATCAGGGCTGGAGGTGTAACTCAGTGTTTGAAAACCACCTAGCATGTGTGATCCCCTGGGTTCAATCTCTAACACCACACACATTAAAAGAAAGAAATAACAGAGCATATATGATATAATGAATCTCTTCCTACATCTCATTTTTCTTCTTTATATAGTTTTCCTTCAGTCATCTTATTTATGGCTTACCTCTTTGCACAATAACTTTTCTTGTGTATAACTATTTTACAGACTTGCCATTTTCAAACCCAGAGTATATTTCTTTAGAGTAATTACCAGTATATACTAAGAAGTTGAGGCAGTTAATCTCACCCCATTTTTAATAATATGATACCTTTCAATTGGTCACAAAACAATAGAGTAAGTCTTACAAATGGAATTCTCAATAGAATGAGGTAATTTTTTTTTTAATTTACCTAAAGATCTAGAAAATAATTTACTCATCGGAAAGAATTAGATTATTTTTGAGTGTGTGTATTTCCAACATATGGATGTTTTTGGTATAAGAGCTATAGGAATCATAATTTTCAGTTGATAAATAAATGTTTGAAACAGTCATGTGTAGAAGTTATTGATATAATTATTAACTTCTGTCAAGTTCATCCCTATCATTCAAAATATCACTATATTTCCACAAAAAGTAAACAGATGGAAGTCATAATTTAGAATGTGTAATACTTCTATAAACCTGGTTAAAAATGTAAATTTGCAACTCAGGGCTAATGAGTTCATAAAAATTAAAAATTTAGCAGGCCAAGACAAAGATTTTTAAGATACATATATTTAAGTCAACATTGATTATATATCTGTTGTGTATAAAATATGATAGGGGGCCAGTGAGATGACTCAGCGGCATACACGCCTGCCTGGCAAGTGCGAGGGCCCGAGTTCAACTCCCGGAACCCACATATGAGAAAAGGGCCGGTGATATTGCTCAGCGGCATGGGCACCTGCTGGCACGCAAGGTCCTGAGGTTGACCCCCGGTACCCACAAAAAATAAATAAATAAATAAAATATGATAGGTAATGTTGATATACTTTCTGAAATATTAGAGATTAATTGACAATGAAAATTTAAATTTGCTTTCATATTTGATAAACTGTGATTTAGTAATAGTGACAAAAGTTTTTTATTGTCACTTTTGCTCTGTTTAAAATATTATCCTTAATGGTAAAATTTCAGGGGGTTTTGGGTTTTTGTCTTGTTTTTCCAATACTAGGGATTGAACCCAGGGTCTTCACACTTAGCTGCATCTCCAGGCCTTTTTTATTTTTAGGCAGGGTCTCAACACATTGCCCAGGCTGGGCTCAAACTTGTGATCTTCCTGCCTCAGCCTCCCAGAGTGCTGGGATTACAGGCATGTACTATAACACCCAGCTCAAAATTTCTATTTTTAAGTGTTCTCTTCTTTTTCAGAGGGACTAACTACAATACTAATAATTTTGGAAAGTAAAGCCAGTTTTTAAGCTCTAGAGACTTGTAGTGTGCCACAGAGTAAAAATATTGCTTACTAACTGTAAGCCACCAAAAGGATTCACTTTTCCACATATATCAAGAGCCTACTCTTTATATCTGATCTTCTCCTATTTTCATTTTCATTCAAATCTTGGTAGTTTTTCCTACTTAATGAAGTTTTTCTATGAGGGTTATCATAGTAAAAACTCTTTTATAGTGACTTGAATCAAATTGCCCATCTGATATAATTAGCTCAGTGTAGATACTTATAAGGTCTTTTGACTTTCCTTTTGACGTACATACTCCATAAGTTACTATTCTGTTATGGTTTTTATACAGTCATTTTTACTTCTTTCATAGAATACCTCATATTTCTGGATCTAAAGTTCAAGTATGAATAGCTGCATCTTTAATTCAGCTCAGCGAATCATGGCATTTATTTAACACTTACAGTGTACCATGCATTACAATGCATGCAGGTGATGTGTCAGTAAGCAAAAGAGCTCACATTCCAGTGCTCATATTCTAAAATACATATACAACAGGTAAAGTGGGTGCTTTAAAGAAAAACAACTAAATAAGAGGATAGAATCATAAGTAGAAGTTATTATTTTAGATAAAATGATCTAGAATGGCTTCTCTGAGTAGATAATATTTGAAGAGACCTAAATAAAGAAGTGGAGGGAGATTTACAGCTCTTTGGGAAAGATAATTTCAGATAGAAGACTAACAACTTCATTTTTATTTGGTAGTGTATGTTTAGAAGCTAAAACAGCCTTTTAATCTTATAAGCCAATTTCACATAGTCTAGTCCTTTACTCCTTATCATAAGAATATAAGACAAGAGAGAGCCAATGCAAGGTAATGTGTTTTTCAAATCATTTAATCAGATAAGAATATACTTGGTTACTTTCAAGGAAGAGGTAGACACTGGGATCATGCAACAAGTTTAATAGGCTTTTTGCAAAATTCTGGGCTCATGAGAGTTGAGACTAGGGTGGTAGTGGAAATCAAGAGAAGTTTTAAAAGACTCACTGGGTATTAAAGGGCAAAATCAACCTAATGCTAAGCTAAAGCAAAGGGAAATTTATCACAGGGCCATGAGTTTTATTTCCTAGTAGCCAGGTCACATATTCTGTGCTTGACTGGAACCAGGTCTTAACAAGTTATTAAGAACTAAGGCAGTGTTCCCTGTTTACTTCTCTGTGGAGTCTCATGGTCCCTCTTTTCCACAAAATTGTTTTATTCTTTTCTATAAACTTATTTTCTCAGCAGGTGGCAAAAGATGGCTGTCCCACAGCACATTACCTATCCTTGAGGTTGATTTCTCCTGAAGGAGAAAACATGGTAGGCTCATCCAGGAACAAAGTGTTAAACTTCACTATAATGGCCAAATAAAAATAACAGCATGCCAAATTAAACTGGAATTTTATATAAACACATGTCACTATATAAGTATATCCCATGCAATATTTGGGATCTGCTTAACACTAAAAAGTTATTCCTTGTTTATCTGAACTTTTAGTTCAGAGTGTCCTATAGTTCTGAGTGTCCTATATTTGCTAAATCTGGTAACCCTAAACCTGATACAAGAAATCATAGAATTGCTAAGAGCCTACTTCCAGGAAAAGAGAATATTCTAAAAAAAGAATAAGCGCCTGCCTGGCAAGCGCAAGGTCCTGAGTTCAACTCCTGGCACCCACGTACAAAAAAAGGGCCAGTGATATCGCTTAGCGGCACGGGCGCCTGCTGGCACGCGAGGTCCTGAGTTCAACCCCTGGTACCCACACACAACACACACAAAAAAAAAAACTTAGAGGGGCAAAATAGCTTTGAAGAGAAAGATGTTCTCAGTGTAGTCATCAACCAACATAGATGTGAATGTCCTACAAAGCAGTTAAAGAATAAAACCCTTGTGTAGATAATGCTTAAAGTAATCCCAGTTTTACCATCTGAAGCATATTTCATTGTCATTGTACCAGGTTTCAAAATAACTGAACTTAACAAAACTACTTTTAATATAAACTTTAAACTACCTACTACACTATGGTATGGATTCTTTCAAGAACTTACACAGTTTAATTTGGAGTTACTAATTAATGAAAGATTGATAAGCACTCTACTGAAGGTTTTTAAAAAGTCAAGTATACAGAACCTATGGGACACAGTGAAAATAGTCCTAAGAGGGAAGTTTGTAGTTGTAAATAACCACATCAGAAAAACAGAGCCAGCCCAAATAAATAACCTAATGCTGCATCTAAAAGTCCTACAAGGGCTGGGGATATAGCTCAGTGGCACAAGCGCCTGCCTGGCAAGCGCGAGGTCTTGAGTTTGATTCCTGGTACCAAAAATAAATGAATAAAAATAAGAACAATCCAAAACTAGTACAAAGAAGGAAATTATAAGATCAGAGCAGAAATTAATGAAATTAAGACTAAAAAAATACAAAGAATCAATAAATCTAAGAGCTGATTCTTTGAAAGAATAAACAAGACAGTCTAACCTTTAGGTAATCTTACCAAAAAAGGAAACACCTGTATCAGTGCAATTAGAAATGAAAAAGGCATAATTATAATAAACACTGCTGAAATCTATAAGATTATTAGTAACTACTTTGAAAAACTGTACTCAAATAAATTGGAGAATCCAGAAGAAAACATTCCTAGATAAAAATTACCAAAACTAAACCAAGAATACATAAAAACCCTGAGTAGTCCTTAACGGGGAATTGAAGCAGTAATTAAAAAAAACTAACAACAAAGAAAGCCCCAAGACCCAGTGGGTTCACTGCTGAATTCTACAAGAACTTCAGGGAAAATCTAATGCCAATACTCCTCAAGCTCTTTAATGAAACTGGAAGGAATATTTCCAAAGTAATTCCTGGAAGCTATCATTACCTCAATTCTAAAACCAGACAAGGACCCAACTAAAAAGAACCACAGGGCAAGCTCTTAGAATTAATGAACATAGACATAAAAATCCTCAAAAAGATACTGGCAAAGAGAATGCAACAAACCATCAAAAAGATACAGTGCTACCTCGGTTTACAAACTTAATTTGTTTTACAATTTTGGGGAAGATGATGTGTTTGTGTTTGTATGAGGAAGATCGCTGTGGTCATGTTTGTCACCCTATGAGGAGTTTGCAAATGAAAGCAGAATTTCGCCAAACGCTTTTGATTGAGAACCAAATTGTTTGCAAACAGAAGCATTCATGAACTGAGGTATTACTGTATATCATGACCAAGTAGGATCCCAGGGATGCAGGGATGGTCCAATATACACAAATCAATAAATGTAATACATCATGTAAACAGAAGCAAGTACAAAAATCATATGATCATCTCAGTAGATTCAGAAAAAGCCTTTGACAAAACCCAACACTCATCCATGATAAAGAAAATGTATTTATACACAATGGAGTAGTACTCTGCCATAAAGAAAGATGAACTTGAGTCATTTGTACAAAAATGGATGCACCTTGAGATAATAATGTTAAGTGAAATCAAACACAAGCTTAAATGTCACATGATTTAAATGAGAAACCCAAAATAAAAGAGCAAAATAAAAGATACATAATAGGTAATAGGGAGATAGATCTTTTGCAAAAGGGAAGGTGACCAAAGGATGGAGGCAGGAAAGCGGGAAGAAGGTGGGGGGATAAAAATAAGATGTGTTATCTGCATGTACCAATTCCCCACAATGAATGTAATCATTATGCACTGCAAACATGTACTGATAAAAATTTAAAAATGAAACTAAAGACATCTAAAAGACATTTTATGCTCAGTCTATTTTAGGGTATAATTTGAAACAGGTCAAAGTGGTTAAGAGATACATAATGGCCAGGCGTAGTGGCACATGCCTGTAATCCCAGCAGTCAGGAGGCTGAGGCAGGAGGATCGCTGTGCGCTTGAGGCCAACCTGGGCTACATAGAGAGTTCAGGACAAGCCTGAACTACAAAGCAAGACCCTGTCCCGGGGGCGGGGAAAAGATAATGTTCTGGTGAATTTAAGTTAGGAAAAATGAGCTTTTGGTATACAGTGAATACATCTATACTTTGGAGTACTAAAAAATAAAGTAAAAAGTCATGGTATAAAAGAGATGGGAGCCAGGCATGGTGGCATGCACCTGTAACCCCAGCTAACTGGGAGGCTCCTGCTAGGAGGCTCTCTTGAGCCTGGAGTTTGAAGTCATCCTGGCCAACAAAGATCCTTTCTCTCGGGGGAAAAAAAGAGTAAGAAAAGTGAGGGAGAAAGTAGATTAATTCTAACTAGGAAAAAATGTGAAAATTTCTAAGAAGTGGAATCTGAATTGGATTTTAATATAGAGAGGTCATATTTGAGCTGGGCTTTAAGGGATATTTATAAAAGCAAAAGCAGCCTGTGGAGTAGAAATAGTTTTATCAATGGATGATAAAGACTAAATAGAAGTCAGAATGTGGAGGAATTTAAATATTAGTCTTAAGATTCTAAACTTCATTGTGCATGTGCTGAGCAGCATTGAAAAATACCCAAGTTTTTATGAAAACCAAAATTGAATTGTTGGCTAGTGTTTTTTCATACTGTGGCTACAAATTTAATGTAATTGCCAAGGACTCATAAACTAGATGATGCTAAAAATAAATGCAAGCATAAAAACATGTAGATTACTATCACTTATGAAAACAGATGTAAGTATCTCAAGAAAATATTTAGAGAAAACCCCCATGATCATCAAATACCAAAGACGTGATTTATAAAATTCAATGTATATTTCCTAGAGAGTTTATAATGTTAGAAGGTGTCTTTAACGTGGCATCGCTGGGCAAGGTGGTGCATGCCTGTAATCCCTGTACTCAGGAGGCTGAGGCAGGAAGATCACTGGGAGTTCAAGGCCAGCCTGAACTACATGGTAAGACCCTGTCTCAAAAAAGCAAAAAAAAAAAGAAAAGAAAAGAAAATGTCCTTAACTTCAGAAATTAGAAACCTGTATATAACACTTGAGACATGGCCATTAAAGTTAGGAATAAATAAGAATCACCATTACTACTCTCAATAGTTCTGGAGGTCCTAATCAATGTGATAAGATTAAAAGAGAGTGAGGGAGAAAAAGTATTTGCAGATGACTATCTAAACAACACTTCTTAAATTGTGACAAAACAATTAGGACTATGTAATAAGTGAGCAGTAACCATATAGGCATGCCAAAATAAGTAGCTATCTTCAAGATTCAAAAGCTGCTGTGCCGTGAGCTCATTTCCACTGCCCTCAGTATAGGCAATTGCTTTTTTCATGCTTCGAAGACCAACCTAATAGTGAGTTTGCCCCAGCCTCTGGAGTCCTTGCTAGGGTTAAATCTCTCCCCGCAAAAGTGCCTAAATCAAAGAAGTGTTATATATTCAGTCTTAAATTCCAGCCCCTCAATGAGCACTATCAAATCCAATGCCAAATGTACTCCTTTGACTCCTGATAACACATACTACCTGACTTCAATTCCTTCACATGTAGTCTTCCCTCCTTTATTAGGTCCAGCTGCAGTCCCCACACAGATTATGCTGAGGTTTAAACCTAGTTACCTTAGCTTCATAGGAGGAAATGAGAACAGTTGTAGAAGAGGTCTTCCTGCAGAGAGGGAAGTACTTGCTCTTATTGGGAGGTATGAGTTTTTCCTGCAAGCTCTGAGGGTCCAGAGGTGTCTCTAGAGCCAAAATCCTAAAGGGTACCCATCCATGTTTCAAAGTGCTTTCCCAACCAGAGCCTTGACTGCATAGTAGAGGTTACGCTGAGAATTCAGTATCTTTAGAGTTCTGTGACCACATCTACTTTCCACTGTAAGAAACAGCCTCTTTCAATAAGCTTTGTTTCCTTTATCTTTTATATACCTCAATTGTGGGGGTTTTTTTTGTGTGTGTGTGTGAAGCTTTGTTTTTGGTTTTTTGTTGTTGTTTGTTCTTGAGACAGGATGTTGCTAAATCACTAAATTGCCCAGGCTAGACTTAAATTTGCAGTCCTTCTCCCTCTGCTTCCCAAAGTGCTGGGATTACAGGACAGGTGTGCACCACCACACCCAGCTCAGATGCTTCAATTGTTACATAGCCAACATAATTCCCCTTTTTGGAATGTTTTCCTTAAACCACTACTGGTGAAATCTTCAGTACCAGGGTGACCACCTTATGCCTGTGTTACAGCTTGTATCTAGATGTCCCCCCAAAGCCTCATACAATCATAGGTGGGAAGTTTCAAAGGTGCCTGGATCTAGGCTGTGTGATGCAGGGATTAAGGGTGCCCCACACTGGGTGTGGGTGGCACCAATCAGTAGGCTTACAGCCTGAACAGAATATAAAGACACCTTCTGCCGTTTCATTGCTGCTGCTTCTGCTGCTGCTTTTCTGCTTGCTGCTCGCTGCCTTCTACTTGCCACGCTATGGACTATTTCTCCTCTGCACTGCCTCTCTGCCATGCTACCTTGTGTTGGAACCAGCCAACTCTGAGCTGAAACCTCTACAAACTGTTAGCTAAATAAACCTTTCCTCCCTTAACTTGTGGGTGTCGAGTATTTTGTCTCAGCAACATGAAAAGTTAAGCCAGGATCTAAATAAAGTCATTCCCCAAACTCCTTACACACTGTTTTCTTGCACCACTTGATATACCACCTATGTCAGTTCTAGTCTTCAGAGAAGCAAATGCCAAGAAATTACCCTCCATCTGGACAATCTGGGTCCAGCATGTGCTAACTCAACCAAGCTTAGATGGAAAATGTTCCAAAAAAAAAAATGTATCTGTGCTGAATATATACAGACATTTTTGTCATTAATCCCTGAACAATATAACAAGTATATAACATATGCATTGCAATGGGTATTATAAATAATCTAGAGATGATTTAAAGTGCACTGGAAGATGTACTGGGAAGTTATGTAAAGACAATTGTATATACTGTGTATATGCATATAGATAGACACACACATTTATACTTGTCTATGCATAGACTATCTCTGGAACAAGACTGTACAGTTTGTGAGACCCCTGTTCAAGAATTATCAAAAATTTAAAGACAGTGATAACAAATCAATAAACCAAGCACATGACTCAATAGGTTACATATCCATGAAGCTGGCTGTGGTCTGGCAGTGTGCACAGGAAAATGGTATGGTTTTGATTCCAAGAGGAAAAGTGGCCCAACATACAATCTTCCCCCACATCAATCACACCTATTATGTACATTATAACGACTTAAGTACATTTTCTGAGGTCCCTAATCATTTTTTTTTAACCTATAAATCCAGATCTTGAAATTGCAATTTTTTTTAAACAGGCGCCCGGTCTGTGGAAGACACTGTAGCTCTTTTCAGCGTACCAGTGAAGAATGTTCACACTTAAGTAATGTGGTCAAAACAGAAGCACGCTTTGACAAACCCACTGATAAGTAACGACTACAACTCCCAAAATGCACCGCAGCCTCAACGTGAGCAACTCACCGGTTTTCACCTCAGGCCAACGGGTTGCACTGAACAGGCAGCTGAAGGAGCTGAGGGACTTGGCCAAGTTAAAGTGTAATAAAGAGACTGAAATAAACTACGTGCTATTATGGCCCAATGCATAACGCCTATCCATTGTATAATGTGTGACTACGAGTGCCGAGATTTCCTCCTCCCCTCGCTCAGTGAACAAGACGGAAAACTCAGGAATTGCTGCTGCCCGCAAGAGAAACTTAAAATATCAAAACGGTGCTCTTTGATGAGTTAGGAAGGCAGCTCCTGGCCACTTCCCTCATCTTATCTAGAATTATTCTCCAAGGCTAAATAAGCACTGTATTTCATGAAGCCGAAACCTCGCTTTTCAATGGCCAGCTACTAAGAGCCCAACAACAAAACGCTTTGGCGGGAAATAGGAAATGGTCAACACACCTTTTTAAGACATTAGAATCGCCTTGAGATCTTAGTGTCCACAGAACATCTCCTGGACAGACGCTTAACCGAAACAGATTCTAAGATTTAGTGGGTTTCGGTTCAGCTGAAAGGGCTCATGCCTTCGTCTTCACATAAACATTTAAACTTTTATGTTTCTGTCTCAGGCTGTCAGGGTGTTTCCACTAAGGAGTACAAGCACCTTTCTTTCCCTCTTGCTCTGGCGTCCTGTTCAAGGATGCCTACTTCTCAGATTGGCTTTGCTCTTTGTCAGAGTTGGGTCCTTGCACTCAGAAACCTCCAGGCCAGCCGCCTTCCACAGAGAGCTTCACGCGGCGCGGCTAAGGACTTAGAGCTCGCGAGAACCTCCCACCAATAGAAATCCCGTGCAGGAGGCGGGTCTAAAGAGAAGGAAGTGTACTTAGGCCCTCCCCTTCGGCATGTAACGCGCTCCTCTTTACAGCCCGGAGCGTCCTGGCTCTGGAAGCTAGTGCAGAGGCTCGAGTGACGTGTTTTGGGCTAGTCGGCCGCCGTAGCCCCTGCTAGGGCAGCCCGTGTGAGCCTGCTGGAGGAGGAAGAGAAGGGCCGAGAGAGTCGAATTACAAGATGGCGGGCCTGTAGTAGTTACGGCGACGGCGGCGGCGGCGGCGGTAGAGCGAGCTCCGGGGGGCGAAGGGAGGGGAGGGGAGGGTGGGTGTGTGTAGGGGCGAAGTGAGAGGTAACGGACACTCCGAGCGAAGGGGCTTCGGTAATTCTTGTCACCCCTTCTCGCGGCTGAACCTCTGGAGCCATGGTGAATTCGGGCCTCTCCAGAGCTGCCACCGCCGCCGCCGCCACCGTCTCTAAAGATTGAGGGTCCCGGACGAGGTGAGCGAGGAGGCTGCGGCCAGGTGGGGACAAAGCTACCAACCATGTCGGATACACGGCGACGAGTGAAGGTCTATACCCTGAACGAAGACCGGCAGTGGGACGATCGAGGCACCGGGCATGTCTCCTCCAGTTACGTGGAGGAGCTCAAGGGAATGTCACTGCTGGTGCGGGCAGAGTCCGACGGTAAGGCTGGAGCGGCAGGCCGAGGGCTTCGGTTGTGGTACAGTCTTAGGTTTAGGCTCTGCGCCCTCTTCCTCTGAGTACCACCTCTTGGGACAGCACTCTGGTCTTCAGTCAGCTCTCTGTGTGATAAAACCAGCTGCTTTGCCTGGATTTACCCTCCTGAGATGCGGATTCCGTTTCCCCCGCCTCCTGTCCCTATTAAGGATGTGACCCCTTCCTGTCTGGTCCCTCCTCCTCCGAAGAGGTTCACGGCGCGAGTGCGAGGGTGGGCAGGACGGGGTAAGGGATGAGAGGACGATCTGCTGGCCCTGCGGAGCTGACGCCCCTCCCGCTTTCGTTAATTCTGTCCCTCATAAGCCTAGTACAAAGCGTTAGTGAAACTTTTCGTGAGTACCTTTTTCTTTGAACCAGATTTTGGCAACGAGCCTCATACTACAGTCTACTGTTGCGAGTGAAAACCAAAAAGGCTTTTTTGGGGGGTTTTTGCAATCTATTGCCACCATACCTGTACGCGCGAGCAGATACATCTTTAGTCTGGGATCCATCCAGGCTGCTTTCTTAGAAGGTGCTGAAAAAGTGGGTATCTGACCATCTAAGCAAGTTAGGACACCAAAGCGGATTGTAAATTTGTATTTGTTGATCGTTACAATTCGTGTGAAGTATTTTAAAATTATAAGATACAGGGCTGGTGAGATGGCTCAGCGGCTTAAGCGCCTGCCCGGCAAGTGAGAGGGCCCGAGTTCGACTCCCGGAACCCACATACGAAAAAGGGGCCGGTGATATCGCTCAGCGGCACGGGCGCCTGCTGGTGCGCGAGGTCCTGAGGTCGACCCCCTGGTACCCACAAAAAAAAAAAAAAAAAAAAATTATAAGATACATAGCTGTGTAAGTAAAACATCTTTTACGGTGTAATCAGAATGCCTCAATTTGAGCAACTGATGGGTGCAAAAAAAATAGGTAAATAGGGCCGGTGAGATGGCTCAGTGGCATAAGCGCCTGCCTTGCAAGCGCGAGGGCCCGAGTTCAACTCCCGGATCCCACATACGGAAAAGGGGCCGGTGATATCGCTCAGCGGCACGGGCGCCTGCTGGCGCGCGAGGTCCTGAGGTCGTCCCCCCGGTACCCACAAAAAAAAAAAAAAAAAAAAAAAAAAATAGGTAAATAATCTTAGATCTATTCTGGACGTATTTTGTACGTCTCGCATGTCAAGGACATTTATTTCTACATAAGGTGTTCTTTTTTTTAGGTTAGGAGTACGATAAATTTAACAGTAATTCATATACTGAGTTTTTAGATCTCTGTTGTGATCCTTCATAATTTGTTTTATTTGTTTGACTGGAAATGAAGTAAAACAACTTTTGTTAAAATAAACTTTGACTTCAAGTCGTCATTTAAACCTCAAAATTTTCATTTCAATGAAACTTTAGAAATCATCTCAAAAAAAAAGAAATCATCTCATCTCATCTTTGAATGGTATTAGATTTTTTTTTTTTTTTTTTTGCCTTTAAGAGTGTATGGGGATTGGATGAAATATTCTACATTAAACCCTAGCTCTGAGGAGAAAATGTGAGTTAGAATAATAGTATTTCAGGTGTTCAACTGGGTGAAGGGACATGAAAGATTTGGTTTTTTAAAATGTGTGTTCATACATTTTATTGAGGGTTTTATAATTTGAGGTTGATATATTTTTTTTTAATCTTTCAGGATCACTACTCTTGGAATCAAAGATAAATCCAAACACTGCATATCAGAAACAACAGGCAAGTAGTTGTTTATCTTTAATTTGAAAGACCTCATCTGTGATCAAGGAAGTATTAATCTGGCAAAGATGGGAATGCTTTCCTGACAAGAAAAAATATTTGATAAACAAAGCTAGAGACCTTGTGTGTTTCCCTTACAGGTTAAAAGTTTCAGACTGAAAAGTGAAAGTTTTTATACTGGCACTAATTTACTATCTTTGAAGAGAGCCACTGTTAGTTTATATTAGAATACAATGTATTTGTTAGTCTAACTAAATGAAGTAAGCCAAGTCTCATTTATACCTTGGACACCAAACCTTTTATTCTGAATCACATTTGAAGAAAATGACATAAAAGAAAATTAAAGGGGCACTTTTTAAAGCAAGGAAAGCCTGAGGTGAAATTAGATCCTTTGACTCAAGTGAGTTTTTGAAGGAGCATTTAAGTCCTGTTCTTTAATTGTTGTATTTTTTTTAATAATCAGAGGATACTTTATAAACACGTACATTGAAAATTGTGTAACATTTTCTGTTTGTATTTATTGTCTTAGAGAAAACCTGTGTTGTGTTTTAGTATGCCTAATTATTTAATCTAAAAATAATAGCAGATTCTACTTTTCTATTCTGTGAATGTTTTCATTTTTATTATGAAATACATCAAAATTAAAAAGTATAGAGAATAATATAATGGGTGTCTAACACCAACAGATTTAAGAATGTTAACATTATACTATATTTGTTTCAAATCTTTTTGTAATATTGAACATTATTGATATAGTTAAAGTCCCCTTTGTATCCATTCTATTCTACCTATTCTCTATCTTCCACATAGGGAACCCTGTTTGGAAGTTGATGTGTATTCTTTTTGTACATGGTTTTATATCTTTTTCTGCATATGTATGTATTCATAAACAATGTGTAGTCTTCTATGTTTCAAACTTTACACAACTGCTATCATCCTCTTAACATGTATTCTGCAACTTGGATTTTTCACTAATTTTGAAGTTGTATTCGTGTTACCAATGTAGACCTAGTTTCTTTTTTTTTTAAACACTGTATTGTATTCTGATGTGTTATTACACCTATTAGATATTTGGATTATTTCCATTTTGTGTGTGGTATATAAAGTAAATATGGCAGAGATTTTGGAAGAAAAAAAGAAATTATTTTAGGATTATATTTATAACATCAAGCTTCAAGGTCTTTGAAAATTTGAATGCCACTAAATAAACACTTGATAATTGAAGGAATAAAATTGTGTCTATTGGACAGCTTTTTAATAGTGAAAGTTTTTTACTGTTAAATAACTAGTTATGTAATACATTCTCAGTTCTTCTAAATATTTTAAATTTTTATATTTCACTTAACAGGTTTTTTTCTCTACTTAGGAAATGTGTTTTTAAAAAAATTTTGGCAAAAAATCAAATTGAACACCCAAAGAGTTTTCCCATACCTTACACATTTTAAGGTACACATTTAAGTAACTTTAATTTCCAAATCAGCCATGAGGATGGTTATTCTCTGTCTCTGCACTGAATTTTACTAGATAGCCACTTTGGGTTTTTTCTTTGTTTGCTTGCTCACTTGTAGAGAAATACTGTTATTTTGTCATTTTTCCTCTTCTCTGTGTGAATATAAAATTACCAGGAAATTTTTTTTCTTTTTTTCTTTTTTTTAGGAAATTTGCTTCTTAAATGCTTAAGTCATAAACATTTCCCTACAAATTTAATTATAATATGAATTCTTCTCAAGTTGTTTATGTGATCTTTTAGGTGTTATTGCTATGGAAAAGATCACATTGTGGCAGACATTTATTTATAAAGTAGTCCCCCAATATGAGTTAAAAATACACAGTGGTTCTGTGAATACTTTTACAAATTTGGGGACATAGTTTCATGTATATTACTTTGTTAGAAAACTAGTTCCAGATGAATAGTATTTTTATATGGATTCAATATCTATAAAGTAGTGAAGAAAAACATACTTTTAAAAAAATTTTTGTGCTATTTAGAAATATTTTCTGTAACTAGCCACTTGTTTTATTTGTGTTTTTGGAGGGTTGTGGTTGTTGTGTGGCGAGCGGTACTGGGTATTGAATCCAGAGCCTCCGCACTGAGGAGCTACATCCTCAGCCCTTTTAATTTTTATCAAGAGCCATGGTTTCATTAAGTCACTAAGCTGCCCAGGCCAAGCTCCAACTTGCCATTTTCCTGTATCAGCCTCCCAGAGTGCTAGGATTATGTGTGTGTGCCTCCACACTCTGCTTAAATTTTGTTTTTTGTAATAGATACAGTTTTTCTTATTTTCACCAAAATCTTAGTTTGCACCTTTGATAAGTTACACAAATTGGGATTTTTAAGTAATATTTTTATGTTTACTACAGATTTTTTTTTTTTTTTTTTTTTTTTTTTTAATGTGAGTATGGGGAGTCGACCTCAGGGCCTCGTGCTTGCCAGGCAAGCGCTTGTGCCGCTGAGCGATATCACCAGCCCTTTTTTTTTTTTCCTTTATGTGGGTTCCGGGAGTCGAACTCAGGACCTCGCACTTGCCGGGCAGGTGTTTATGCCGCTGAGCCATCTCACTGGCCCAAGAATTATTTTCAATGTTATCATCTGTGCTTTTCACTAGTTTTGTTCATTAGTGGATTTTTAATTAAAACTTAATTTTTAATTAGAATTAAATATTAATTAGTGGGCTTTAATTAAAAACTTGATGATTAAAGACATGTTTATAGGATATTTTCTGTATTAAAATACACTGAATAAATTCAGAGAGAAATACGTAATATTCCTAATATTATGGGGGGCCGGTGAGATGGCTCAGCGGCTTAAGCGCCTGCCTTGCAAGCGCGAAGGCCCGAGTTCGACTCCCGGAACCCACATACGAAAAAGGGGCCGGTGATATCGCTCAGTGGCACGGGTGCCTGTTGGCGCGTGAGGTCCTGAGGTCGTCCTAATATTATGGTTCTAAAATGAGCCAATTACTGAATTGTTTGCTCAGAATGCATCTTATTTTCTTCCAGAAGTCAAGTACTGAATTGTAGGCTTAAAGTAAGTTAAGAGTGAGTCAAGTTGAATTCAAATGACTGAATATCAGATGTCATCATTCATTCACATTGCTTTCTTCCTTAATGTGTGTACTGAAGAAGTTAATGGGAAAAAGATGTACTTTCCCAATAAACTTGTTGAGTATTTAAACATATATTTTGGAAAGAGATAAGAATGATTATAATACAGTATGAAATAAAATGCCTGATGTGTGTGTCAAATGTTTAAGTTAATTAAAATTAATCCCACCGGTCTTAACTAAATCAAAAGCAGAACATATAGGGATACGTATCCATAAAGAATTTTTTTTTTTAACACAGTTGTGTGTTAATTGGATTTAGGAGAAAAGTATAGAGAAATCTTCACCTCAAATTTATTGGGAGGCAAGATTGCACAAGTGAAACAATTGCAGAGTGATAATAGGATTGCTAATAACGTGTTTTGGTCCAGTCTTCATTGAAGGCCCATGAAAGCATTTCACAGAGAGGCAAATAAGGTACAGAAAGATTAAGATTCTTGACTGGGATTGTATACCAGGTGTGTGCCAATACAAAATATAAGCAGCAAACTTGCATTCCACAGCAATGGGCAGTAGAAAATTAGAGATGGGAGAAACTGGTATGAGCTGAAATCATTAAGAAAAACTTTACTCTTGGTAGTTGTTACTGAAGGAACTGTGATAGGGTAGGAAATAATACACCTGCTGTGAAAGGTATTAAATCTATTTGCAGCAGACATTTTTTGAAAGCTTGGTTTGCTAAACGAAAGAGACCCATTATAGGTGCTTGTAAGGATCTAAAATTATGAAAATGATACTGCGTTTAAGGAAAACAGTGTGACTGTCATAAATAATAGGGGAGGAGGGTCAGGGTAAAACAGAAAAGCTTTGGGTATAAAGACCTTTTGAATTAATTAGATACAAGAAATGAAAGTCTTGAACTTGACAGGAAGGAACTGAGCTCCAGTATATTTTCAAGAAAGTGCTAGAAGATTTGATGAATGTTTAGATATGAAAAAGAGGGACTCAGAGGTCACTGGTAGTGTTTCTGAGTCTTTGAGGAGAGTGGGAGGAAAGTGGTAAGTTGAGCAGGTTTACATGAATTATTTGGTTTGAGGCTTGTTTATTGAAATAAATTGTAGCTTGAATATATAATACATTAGCATGATTAAAACTTCAAGAGGTATTTTTATTGAGTTTATTGGTATAATTTAGATATACGTAATGATCACATTCATCATAGGGAATTTGTACCTGTACGTGATATATCTTAGTTCCACTTTTTTTCCCATTCCTCTCCCCTCTCTTCAACCCTTCTTCCCCCTCCTTATTTACAAAGCTTTGTTTCCATTTTATCCTTTTTCTTTTTTTTTTTTTTTGTCCCTTCCATCCCTTCCCCCTAATTCGCCTTTCCTTTTCAAAAGGTATTTAATGACGTCTCTTTCCCACCTCAGAGGCTATTCATACCTTCCCTTCCTAAAGGCCATGCACATGACCAGTTTCTTATATATCTTTTTAGAGGACTGCGTATGTGAACAGAAATGCACACCATCATATATATACATAAGTATACACATATATAATATTTATATATGCTCCCTTTTATTGTTATATATGATGGCATACTATTTACTTTTCTGTGCCTTTGTTTTCATTTTTCATTTGAAATATAGTAAAATATGTGGAGAAGTCGTACAATAAACTTTTGGAACTAATGGTAGGATAAGAGTTTGGGAAAGGAGTCACTAACTCTAGTTTGGATTTTAAAAATGCAGTTTGAAAGCTTTTCGGGAGTTTCTAGCAGAAGAATAACATCCAGGACACTTAATAAAATCAATCTGGAATTGGAGGAGGTGGTAAGTGTGAGACTACTTGAGAGATTGCTGCATAAATCCACACAAGAGATAATATTAGATTTGATTAGGGTAATGGAGATGTTGAAAGAGATTGATGGATATGAGAGGTACTTTGATGGTAGAATTTACAGGCATGGTAATCAGGAAGAAGGAGGATCTAATAAAGTGGAAGCATAAGCAGTTAGAAAGACTATAGAGAATAAGAAAATGTGTTTCAAACAAACAAAGAAACGAATTTCAGTAAAGAAATAAGAGCCAGTCAGTCAGCAAATGGCTTTCAGATCCTGTAAGATTAAGATTGAAAATATTCTAGATTTAGGTTATAAGAACATAGATGAGGGCCAGGTGTGGTGGTGCACATCTATAGTCCCAGCTCTCACGAGGCTGAAGCAGGAGGATCACCATGAGTTGGAGGCCAGCCTAGGCTACATAGTGAGTTCCAGGCCAGGCTGCAGGCAAGAAAGAACAAAAGAACGAACGAAAGAATGGAAGGAAGGAAGGAAGGAAAGGAGAGAGAAAGAGGAGGGAGGGAGGGAGAAAGAAGGAAGGGAGGAAGAAAGAGAAAAGAAAAATCTTAGATGAAGGTAGACATGAAAATGGTATCTATTGTATCTGTATCTTAAATGTCAAAACCAATAAAACTCAGGATGTTGGTTGTTCAACCTCAGGAAAAAGAGATTTCTACAAGTTTGAGTGCTGTGTTTAAATGACATCATAAATTTACAATGAGGACAGTCTTTGCTGTTAAGAGTGTAGCTCAAGTGCAAAAGTAGAGAAAGTGAATGATTAGGTTACAAAGATTGGGTTTAGTGATAGATAAAAAGGCATTCTGGGTGGTGATTTGGAACAGGACCAAGGAGGTATCTTTGGGAATCAAATGGAGACAGGTCTTTCTAATTTGGGCATCTAGATGCTTAAAATATGTTGCAGGGGGGCCAGTGATATAGCTCAGTGGCATAAGCGCCTGCCTGGCAAGCGCGAGGTCCTGAGTTTGACTCCCGGTACCCACATAAAGGTGAAAAAGGGCCAGTGATATCACTTGGCAGCACGAGCGCCTGCTGGCAAGCGCAAGGTCCTAAGTTCCACTCCTGGTACCCACATTAAAAAAAAAAGGGCTAGGGATGTAGCTCAGTCATATAATCCCCTGGGTTTAAGTCAAGGAAAGGAACTACTAACAGATTAGATACATTATTTGGTCACTTTTACTCATTTTTAAACTTTTTAATTGATTTTTTAATGGGTTTTATAAATATGCTGATATTTTAGTTTGAGATATATATATACACACATACACATACACACACACACACATATATATATATATATATATACTTTCCCTTTTGGAAAACTTCAGCATTGTGTGTACTAAATTTTATGTAAATAGTTAGGGACAAATATGGGGTTAGTCTGGCAAGTGGTAGAATCTCAATATTTCATGACTGAAGTTTATTCACTAATGAAGTAGATGGCTACCAAGAGGAAGAACTGGGGAGAAAAAAAAAAATTGACTTATACCTTATTAAATGCCCATGGGACAGGAAACTTTTTTCTTTAAAAAGGGTTTTAAATAAATTTTTAAATAAATTTTAAATATATTTAAAGTTTTAAATAAATTTTCAGGTGCCATTCAGACCCTGGATTAGGAACCCATGATTTAAGTAATATTCAGCTATGGAGTATGGTGGAGATTTTTTGTTTGTTGTTTGCTCATTTTGTGATACTAGAGATTGAACCCAGGGTCTTTGCACTGAGCTACATCCCAGCCTTTTTTTATATTTTGAATCAGGGACTCACTAAATTGTCCCAGTTGGCCTGGAACTTGCCATCCTTCTGCTTCAGTCTCCCAAGTGGCTGGGATTACAGGCATGCACAACCACTCCTGGCCTATTATCACCTTTTTGATTGTTTTTAAAGAACTCTACGAAATATAACTAACCTTTTTCTATCTTCCTACAAACTCAATTAGAATCTGATTTCCATAGGGACACAATAATGATTAAATATTTTAGTTACTTGAGGAAAACTCTTAAGCTTTTGGTTTAACCTGAATCATTAATAATGTCCCAAAGAGATGAAACTGTTTGCCATGCATAAATAAGCAAGTAATATATTAATAACAAATCACAGGCTTGAAAACAAACTTTACTATGAGAAATTGAACTTCCCTATGTATGTAGGCCTTTTGGATTTGCAAGAGGTGCTGCCATTTGGCACTTTTTTGACATTCTGTTTTAAACATTCTTGTACCATTTCTATGCTCTTTCCCCTAGAAGCTTTTATTCTGATACTTGGAAAATAAACAGTTCTAAGGACTGCTTCTTCTGGATATTTTGTTACAGAGATGTGGGGTTGAGAGCAGTAGATGGGATTTGACACCCATTTAGAGAAGCATGGAGCTGGAAATTCCCAACTCTAATGATACTTCCCTTCCCCTTTTAAGCTAACTAGAGATACAGGTATGTCATTTCTCAAATTTGACTTACCAAAGAATTACATGGGACCCCTGACAAAAATAAGGGGTTCGGTTCGGTTTAGTTTGTTTCCTTTCATTTCATTTCGTTTCATTTTGTTTCATTTTCATTTGTTTCATTTCGTTTCAGTTAGGGTCTCACTGCACTTACCTGGCTGGCTTCAGACTCAATCTCAGCTATCCTATTTCAGCCTCCTGAGAAGCTGGGATTATAGGCATGTGCCACTGCCCTAAGCTGTTTTTGGTTTTTGATCATTGATTTTTGTTTGGCCATGCTGGGGATTGAACCCACGCTAACAGTGAGCTATGTCCATCAGCCAGAAAGTAAGGATTCTTAGCCATTTCCCAAGAGCATTCCTTTTTACATTTTGCAAAGACTCTTAATATAAATTCCACTTAGTTTCTTAGATTTTTGTCTGGATCAGGGAAAAGAATGTAAGTTAAGAATGGGAAGAAAAGCCGGGCGTGGTGGCACACACACCTGCAACCCCAGCACTTGGGATGCTGAGGCAGGAGGATCTCCCCAACTTTGAGGCCAGCCTTGGCTACGTTGCAAGAACCTGTCTCCAAAAAATAAAATAAAATAAAAATACGAATGCGAAGAAAAGAACAAAAGAAAATAATGGAAAGAGGCAGTCAGTTACCTTAATTCAGATTTCATTGTTTACTAGACCTTCTGTTAGAAGGTTAGTTAGAACCAAAATGGGAAGACCTTGGATGCCTGCTAAAGGGTTTTGGATTTCATTTTGTAGTACAAGTGATCTCCAAAATAGAATATTTAATATGAAGCATTGGGATTTGAAAAGAAAACTGTTTCTATTTTTTATCAAAAGATGATACTGAGTTTTGCTAATGTTTAATAAATAGTAAATCAGGTGATTAAGTAAAAATCATAGTATTCTGAGGGAAGAATAACATTTTATGAAAAGTGTTTTTGCACCTGTTGCAAGTTACTATAGCCAAGCTATCCTAACCCTATCAAAATGAACAAGTACCTTAAAACAGGTTGAAAATAATAGTAGTGCAAATGAAGATCAAATGATCAGACTTTCATGTACACTTCTAGTGTTACCTGTCAGCCTTGTAACAAAGCAAATACAATAATGCAATAGCTCTGACAAGAAGTTGCCCTCCCAGCTGGGCAGGGTGGCACAGGCCTGTAATCCCTTGGGGGGCTGAGACAGGAGGATTGCTGCGAGTTTGAGGCCAGCCTGGACTTCATGGTGAATTCAAGGCCAACCTGGATTGCATAATGAGACCCTGTCTCAAAAGAAAAAAAAAGTTGCTCTCCCAAAAAGTTCAGTTACTAAAAGGATTATTTTTAAATATGTATGTCTCATTTAAGGGTACATTATGCCCTAAATATAAATTGGGTCTTAAAATGCTGTTAATTGTGGAGCCATTGTATCTAAAACACTTAAAAATTTTGCCTGTTTTGTCTTTATATAGCCCTTTTGTTTCTAGTTTAGAGTGTTTTTCAAAACTCCACTAATACTATGTTCTTGTGAATACATACAAATACACTGAAGTGCACAAAGTTTTGGACATCGCTGTTAATGAGCTTTTTTTTTTTTTTTTTTTTGGAACCGGGAATCAAACTCAGTACCTTGCGCTTGCCAGGCAGGCACCATGCCACTGAACTATATCCCTGGCCCATGAAGCTATTTTGAGGAGATCTCTAAGATGACAACTCAGAGACTAAGTGGGGGGAATATACAAGGAGCCGGGGTGGTTGCTCTAGTGAGTAGAGTAGGTCTGTTTTTACCTTTTCTATACATAGAAGTTCCTCACCAGATTTTGTGAAAACACTTCTATTTTTTTCTCTTCCGTAGGTGGTGGGAAGAATTGCAGGACCTGATAAAATTTTAAGAGAACTTTGGTGGAAATTTTCCCCATCTAGAAACATAGCCAGGAAGAGGGTAGAACAGAGATTTCCAGCTATTCTTACATGATTATAAGCAAACAAGTATTAATCTGAGGCCTGAATTAATTAAAGGGGTTTTTTATTTACTGATTAGAGCTGAAAAGTACTGACATTTTCAAGACTCATATTAATTTGGGGCTCACTTTTAGTTTTACATTTCTTAATATCAGGTCATAATATTTATGAATACTAGTCATTTGAATATTAATATAAAATATTTTGTAGATTATATTTTAGTACAATGTAAAACTCAATTCTTGTGCCACACATGGTGGTGCAAGCCTGTAGTCCCAGCACTCAGGAGGCTGAGCCAAGAGGATTACCCAAGTTCAAGCCCAGGGTGGGCTACATAGTGAGACCCTGTCTCAAAACAAAGCTCATATGTGTGTTTAAATTCAGAGTTTTAGCCACATTAAATTTTACTGTGTGTCCTAAAAAATTGTTCATTTTGAATATTGCATAGTGATTTTAGTATTTAAATGTATGTATGTGTGTCTTTCAATCTAAATTCAAATCTGAGTTTCTAATATAGAAGTTAACCTTTTTCTAAAAGTGTAACCTTTAGTTAGGGGTGTAGGAGAACATTCTAGGAGAGCGCTTACCTAACCTTGTGTTAATTTTTCTATAACTTAACCTGTGGAGCATAACACTAGGTTCCACAAACACATCCCTTACTTTTCTACTGTAAATTTTTACTTTAACATAATAGTAACAGGCTGTGTGTCTCAGTAGCTGCATGGGGGCGGGATACAGGAAGCAATCTTTGTGTTTACCCACTTGGTACAATGAAAGGCAAGGTGTGTGCAAAAGTGTCAAAGCAGGATTTATACCAAAGTGATGCCCTATCTTAAGTTTTGTGTATGTGTACCTGAGTATCACAGAGAGTACAATACACCCATTACCACTCTAGGATTTGTTTTTTAAATATTTTTCTTTTGATTTTTCTGGTAGAAGTAGCCCAGTTCAGTACAATGGCACATAAAAAACCAGATTTGCAAGTTTGGAGGAGGTCAAAAGTGAATCATCAGATTACTCATGCATGGATGATGAAGGTGATCCATTTCGTTAAAATATGTGTTTTCCTAACAAGAGTGGTGTGATGATAATGACTTTGACGCTGGCCATGTGAGCCAAAGTTCCTATGACAGTGAAGTGGAACAAGAATTGACTGATAACAGTCACAGGGAATGCAGACCTCCTTGATTCAGATGAGGAAAACAGCAATGTGAGTACATATTTGACTAGTGGAAATGTTGCAGAATGGTCAGGCAACCAAATGGAACAATCCAATGTTAGAACTAGGTCCAAAAAAAACTGAGGGTCTTGGCAAGGGTGAAATGGACTAAATCCCAGCACTGCCCTTCAGTGTTGGAAAGTATAACAGATAATATGCTACAAGATGCTGTGAAATACACAAAGACTGAAATACAAGTAAAATGTTCTGTATGCACCAATGGCCATATTCAAAAATGTATTTATTACGACATCTCACTAGCTGAACTGAAAGCATTCATAGGTCTGCTGTACTTGGCAGGGATTTCTCATGGGAATTGCAAAAATGTAAAAGACTTATGGAAAAATGACAGGTCAAAATATGGTATAAAAATGTATGTCCTTGTAGATCCAAAGACTTATGCTTTCAATTTAGAAATTTATCCTGGGGCCGGTGAGATAGCTCAGCGGCATAAGTGCCTGCCTGGCAAGCACGAGGTCCTGAGTTCGACTCCCGGAACCCACATACGAAAAAAGGGCCGGTGATATCGCTCAGCGGCATGGGCGCCTGCTGGTATGCGAGGTCCTGAGGTCGACCCCCGGTACCCACAAAAAAACAAGAAAGAAAAGAAATTTATCCTGGAACTCAGCCATCAGGTCCTTATTTATATAGTAATAAACTGAATGATGTTGCGAACACACTTGTTGCTCCCATCTCCCAAACTAATCAAAATATGATATTAGACAGTTGGTTTACCAGTTTTCAATTGATGTTAAATTTGCTAACAGAGCACAAGTTGACCAGTGCAGGAACTATACGCAAGAACAAAGCAGAAATGCCAAATGAAATGTTGCAATTTCAAAACAGAGAATTGTATAGTACAGCCTTTGGATTTCAGAAAGATTTACATTGGCCACATATATGGCCAAAAAAAAAAAAAAAACCATACTGGTACTGCTGATGTCAACATTGCACCATAATGGAACTACTGATAGGGAAACCTCAACAAAACAGAAGCCTGAGATGGACACTTTCTGCAACAAAACCAAAGGCAGAGTAGATGTTGTTGATCAGTTATGCAGCAACTGTGATATCACTCAAAACACAAAGCATTGGCCAATGGTTGTGTTTTACTCGATCCTAAATATGTGTGGCATAGTTTGATAGTTTATAAAGAAAATAACAAGTGCAAAATACCACAGAGAAATTTTTTTTAGAGGATTGAGACTGGAATTCATAAAAGAGATCCTTTACAGCAGAGGGAAAACAAAATGTTTCTGCCCAGGAAACTATGCAAAAAAATTGTGGACCACACTAGTGAGCTGACCGGTGGAACAGGCAGGTGCAGCATCCCAAAGACCTATTATGGCAACAGGAAAACTAGAAAGGTCTCAACTGTACCCTACAAGAAGGGACAGGAAAACAACACATACGTGCTATCAGTGTAAGCAGTACTTATATATGGAACATGCAGTTTTCATATGTGAAGTCTGCCTTGGATGTGACAACAGAAGCAAAGATTATATTTGTGGTAGAGTTCTATTGGTATTTTCATTGCAGTTCACATAGATTTTTGTTTCTGATGTTATCTCTTGGGTTTTGTAAGCAAGTACACAGCTGATGTAAAAATGTTGATGTCTATTCTAAGCACTCATAACATATTTGATATTTTATTTATTGATATCTTATTTCCCTGCTAAGTGCACATTGTACAATATAGTAGGCAGCTCCTAACAAAACAGGACGAGAAGAGAGATGACAAGAATGGCCTGCTACACAGGAAAGGAAAGCCAAGCACACGCGCTGTCAATGTAAGCGAGACATGTGCATGGAACATGCAGTTGTCATGTGCGAAGACTGCCTTGGGTGTGACAGTGGATGCAAAGATTGTTTCTTTCTTCTTCGTCTTCGTCGTCGTCGTCTTCATCGTTGTCTTCGTCTTCTTCGTTGTCTTCTTCGTCATCTTCTTCGTCTTCGTCTTCTTCTTCATCTTCTTCTCCTTCATCTTCTTCAGGTTTTTTGAGACAAGGTCTCACCATGTAGCCCAGGTTGGCCTCGAACTCACAGCAGTCCTTCTGCCTTAGCCTCCTGAGTGCTGGGATTATAGGCATGTACCACCACATTTGGCTGCAAAAATTATTTCTGTGGTATACTTTTGTTTGTGTTTACATAGTAGCTCACATAGGTTTTTATTTCTCATGTTATCTGTCAGGTTTTGTAAGCAAATACACAGCTGACGTGAAAATGTTGATGTTTATTCTAAATGCGCAATACATATTAAGGATTTAATACTTTATTTTATTAATATTTTATGTTCCTGTTAACCACACGTTGATTAATATAATAAGAACCTTCTGAGAAAGCAGCAAGACCAGTGAAATGTCAAGTATGTCCTACAAAAAGGCCAGGAAAACAAAACACATGTGCTGTCGGTGTAAGTGATACATGCATATGGAAAGTGCTGTTGTCATGTGTGAAGACTGCCATAGGTGTGATAATTCAAGTAAAGATCATTTTCTTTGTAGAGTGCTATTGGTATTTTCATTGTAGTTCATACAGGAATTTATTTCTGTTGTTCTTTTTTAGACTTTGTACGCCAAAAGCAGTCAATGTTGAAAATTTTAATGCTTTTTTAATAAACAATAAATATTAAAAATGCAATACTTTATTTTTGTGATTTATTTTTCCTATTAAGCACTTATTGTTTAGTAAAACTCAAAATTTAAATTAACAATCCATCAGTAGGAATATTCTAAAGAATAAATGTGGGTTTGACACACCCATGGTTATTACCCTTTATGACAAAAAAATGTTTTGTTTTCCAGTTAAGCTGCTGTACTGGGTGCTATTGGTAGTATTTATAGATACAAGGAGTATCATTTTTATCATTAGATTGCATTTCTTAATATTGGTAGATCTTTTTCAGGTTAAAAAAATGAAAAGTACCATTAAATCTTAACCTGTTTGAGGTATTAGTTAACATATGTTTAATCCATTCACAGCCAGCTGTAAGTTATTAGTGATTGGAATAGCTGACTTTCTGGAAACAACAGAAGGTAGATGGTTGGAATGTCTACATTACAATTTTGACCAAGTATGATTAGTCTTTCCCTTAAATATTATATTGGTAATGTGAACCAGAGTCTACTAACCTGTTTTAATATTTTTGTTGTTGTTTTAGGGTTTTGGTTTTGGTTTTTGTTTTTTGTTTTTTCCCGAGTTGGGGGTCTTACTAGGTACTTCAGGCTGGCCTTGAACTCACTATGTAGCCCAGGCTGACCTCAAACTCACAGCAATCCTCCTGCCTCAGCCTCCCAAGTGCTGAGATAACAGTTGTTTTAGGAAATTGCTTGGTGTCTTTTTTTTTTTGTTACCAAGCTACTATTTTGCCAAGCTACTGTTATCAGTAGATTACTGAAGTTTCAAAGGGTAACAAAATACAGTATAACTCTGTGAAGTCAACTGAGTATACATTAACTATACTTATCAGAGGATATTTGTCATTGCTATTCTGTTTCTAATTCACTTGATTTTTATTTGAACTTCATAGATATTTCTTTTCTAATTTGATGGTGTAGAAATCTTTATTTCTTAACAGGATACATTGATTGTTTGGTCAGAAGCCGAGAACTATGATCTGGCTCTAAGTTTTCAAGAAAAAGCTGGCTGTGATGAGATCTGGGAAAAAATTTGTCAGGTAAGGTCCTTTTTGTAATATTTAATTTACATTTGCACACAGTCTTGAATTTTTTTTCCTTTTTTACTTCCAAGATTTGTATTACAATGTGAAAGAATAATATCTTAGTGTGAGATTTTAATAACCTAGATGAGATTTTTTGTTTCCACACTTGGATTCTAACCCAGGACCTAGAAGTTGAGCTATGCCTACCACTACCACCCACCACACCTATCCCCATCCTGGAATTTTTTTTATATTCTGCAGCAAATTCTTTCATTTGGAATTTTTAAAAAGAAAAAGAAAAATCTTCATCATAATTCTTTAACCACTTTAGATTTTTGTCACATACATTCATAACTGATACCCTATAGAATATCAAGATCTTTTTTTTTTTTTTTTTTTTTTTTTTTGGTGGGTACCGGAGGTCGAACTCAGGACCTCATGCGCCAGTAGGTGCCTGTGCCACTGAGCGATATCACTGGTCCTTTTCTCATATGTGGGTACCGGGAGTCAAACTCTGGACCTCGCGCTTGCCAGGCAGGCGCTTATGCCACTGAGCTATCTCACCGGCCCCCTCAAGATCTTTAAACAAAACAATGTTTAAATGATGGTATTCAGGTGTGTTTTTTTTCCCCCTAATAATTGGTCATATGTTTATCTAATGTTTATGAGGCCAGGCACTAAAAATCAGAAGTACTCACAACTTCAACTCACATGGAACTTACAGGATAGCATAATATATATGTAGTAACTTTCAGGTGACTAAATGTTTTAAACAAACTTTTTATTTTAGAACTTTTTCTTTTTTCTTTTTTTTTTTTTTCTTTTTTTTGAGACAGGGTCTCACTGTGTAGCTCAGGCTGGCCTTGAACTCACTATGTAGCCCAGGCTGGTCTTGAACTTGTGGCAGTCCTCCTGCCTCAGCTCCTTCCTGGGATTACAGGTGTGTGCCACCACACCCAGCTAGAACATTTTTTGTATCTACAAAAAAATGAAAAGATAGGACCAGTGATATAGCTCAGCAGCATAAGCACCTGCCTGGCAAGCATGAGGTCCTGAGTTCAACTCCTGGTACCCACATATAAAAAAAAAAAAATTTAAAAAAAATGAAAAGGTAATAGAATTCCTGTATACCGACTTCAAAACAAACCCTACTGCCTAGCTGCATATAAGACATTTGTCACAATTTTTGAACTAATATTAATACAGTACATTCTTTTTCTTTATTTTTTGTGGTGTGAGTGTTGGGTTTTTTGAGACAGGGTCTTTCTATGTAGTTCCGGCAGGTCTTGAGTTCACTATGTAGCTCAGGCTGGCATAGAATTCACAGCAATCCTCCAGGCTTAGCCTTCCAAATGCTGGGATTAAAGGCCTACATCACCACGCCCAGCTAATACAGTGCATTCTTGTTATTAAATAACATCCATACTTCATTGAGATGATCTTAGCTTTTCCTTAATCCTCTTTTTTCTGTCCCAGAATACCACATTGCATTTATTAGTCATGTCTCATCCTCTTTAGGCTTCTCTTGGCTGTGATGCTTGGTAATTGAGATTTTAAATTAATCATATAATCATTTTCTTTAAATGAGAGATCACTATGTTTCAGTGATTGCTATTCATTATACTGGCATTATACAAAATGATGTGTGCATCATTTTCACTTACATCAGCTTTTCACTGTGGTGATTGTTTTACTCCTCCCTCCAACCTCATCATAGTAATTCTTAACACTAAAGTTTTTCAAATTAGTTTTGTGGATCTAACTACAATCATTTGTTTTTTCTTGGTCCTCCCAATAACAGTATCATACACTGTAATAAAGTGGTTCAAGAAAATATACTGTGAACCTTCCCATTCTCTACCAGTATTATTTGACTTGTGGCCCTGAATCTATTAACTTCTTAACTGGAAGTAGATGGTTTCTTTCTTTGCTACTTTGTATTTTACTGTGCATCATGTGTTAATGGATCACTATGAGTATACATTATTACATAGCAGAATTCCAACTGATAAATAATTAAGAACATTAGTAAATTAGCTTTTTCATAATTTATGCCAAATATACACATAATAAAATTGAAACGGTTTTGTTATTGTTTTGCTTTTGTGTGTTTCTTGTTTTTAAAACTGGATTATGGTGTTGAGGGTACTGATTTTTAACCTTTTTCCTCCCATTTGTTCTCCAGGGATCGGGTTGAATTTTTTGTGTGCAAAGTTTTCCATGAAATGGAGATTTAAAAATCACCTGAATTATAGATTAACAAGATGTACTCAAATAATATTTGCTGTTCTGTTCTTGATTCAAGATTAGGTTGGATTATGTGTTCATCCATGCAAAGGGGGAAAATGGTCCATGTAAATAATGAAAACATACTGAAGGGTATTAAACTATTAAAATATACTGAAGGGTATTAAACTATTAAAATCACTAATTTATACAAAAAAGAAAAAACATTTCAGTGATTTTATGAGGCCGTCCAGAATATTAAGAGTAATATAGAAAGGATATTCTTTTAATTGTAAATTTAACAAAAGGGACATTTTATTTTGTATTCTTCCTCCTCTCCCTAATGCCAGCATGGTAACTAGCATTTTCATGTACTCAGTATATTTAAAGAATTAATGAACAACGCAGAAGTACTAGGATGCTGATTTACATATCTGCTAAAACATATATTTATATGGGAGATAGCATTTTCTAGTGATCAGCATATTAGATTATATCTTGTCCTCAACCTCAGCGTTTGTTTATTCATGTGGATTAGATATACATTTATTCTTGAATGCGTCATAAATTCGTCCTAGGAATTTTTGATAAAATTTGTCTTGTACTGTTTTTACTTGGTTTGGGAGATCCTCAGTATCACTCTCCAGTTTAGTAGTTCATTGGAAAGATTCTAAGAATCCACCAAACTGTTACACTCCTGGTGTAGTTTATTATAGTGAAGTGATGCAGATTAAAATCACCAAAGAAAGGGCATATGGGGCAGGGCCCAGGAGAGTTTCAATGTTGAACTTCTTAGTTGTACGCCAGTATTACAGCATGATAGTAAGTGTAACTTGGACAGTAAAAGTCAGTAGGTACTGCCATATTACTACACTCCCACTCCATCGTTAACAGTCAACTTCATCACCATGTTATAAGAGAAAATGTCTCCCAAAGTAAAGGTTATAGACTCCCTTTTGCCCTTATCACGTTCTGAGGGCAGAGGTTGTCTTGGCAAACATATGGTTTCATTCTTCCAGGCATCTGGTATTACTGAGCTAGGAAGTGATATCATCTCTTGCTCTTAATCTTTCTTGAGGCACAGATATTATTAGATTTCCTTCATAGCATTTTCCATTTATTCATTACTTAGCTGTTTGTTACTATTTTTCTTCTCCATTTGTCTTTTTTTTTCCTTAGCGAGTGTTCTACCTTTGAACTACACTCCCAGCCCTGTCATTGATTTTTATGCAAACTTTCCTACCTTTGAAGGGATATTAGGTTTGGCCACTCTACTAATCCAGTAAGATTAATTCTTTACTGTACAACATACGAATATACTTTTAAGATCTCTGTATGTTTCTGACTGTGCATTTAGTATATTGTTCTCTATTACTGCATAATGTTCCATAAATTATATTTTACTTTTTAACTCTGTTGAGTTGGTTTCATTGTCTTTGACTAGTGAGGGCAAGGTTAGAAGGGAAGGGGCTCTGCTTTTGAAAGCCACTCAGGGACCATGCTGATAAAGAATTCATTTTATTCAGAGTGTGAAGGAAAGGTAGCGTATCAGAGTCCTTTCTTTTAAAAGTTCTGCCCAGAAATTATATATGACTCTCTTGCATACATTTCATTAACCATGCAAGTTATACAACTATAATTAACTACACAGAAGCAAAGAATTCATGTGTCTTCATTGGGGAGAAATCAGAAATACTGTGTGTGGCTAGCATTGATGCTATCTATGTAGATATTTGGATTTGTGTGTGATTGACAGATCATATCAAACTTGTTTTTTTTTTTGTTTTTTTTTTTTTTTGTCTTTTTGAGACAAGAGTTTCACTGTGCAGTTCAAGCTGACTTTGAACTCACTTTGTAGCGCCCGGGCTGGCCTCGAAATCACAGCAATCCTCCTGTCTCAGCCTCCTGAGTGCTAGGATTATAGGCATGTACAACCACACCTGGCTTTTTTTTTTTTTTTAAGTATTATCATCTCATGTTTTTATCGTTGTATAATTCTTTTTCTTTTCTTTCTGGGTTTTTTCTTTTTTGTCTTTTTTTTTTTTTCAAGGCAGGGTCTCACTATGTAGTGCAGGCTGGCCTGGAACTCAGTGCAATCCTCCTGCCTTAGCTTCCCAAGTTCTGGGATTACTGGTGTGCACCACCACGCCCGTCATCAGATCAAAGTTGAGCTTAGAAAATTTTTGAGAATTAATACTAGATAATAGAAATAAACATACTATAATCAAATTAATGCTTATGGAGCTGTGCTTTTATTCTTAAACATATGCAAGTTGTATTCATTTGAAGTGTCAGTTAATTCTTCCAGTTTACACTTATTTCTTCCTTACAACCTCTGATTCTTTTTTCCTGTTTACATACTCCATTGTCGTTTTTTCTCGTTACTGTCATACAGTCTTCTGGCTGTTACCCTAATACCAAATATATCTTCTGCTTTATTCTTTTTCCTGAGGAGTAAGCCCACAGGTTTATTTGCAAGCTACATATTCAAACACTTCAGACTTAGTAAAACTAGTCTTTTACTGTCATTCCTTCTCCCATGATCCCCTTTTTTTTTAAAGAAGTCATAATCCTGATGACAAGTTTAATACTACAGGAATATTTGTGAGTCCTCCTCTTGTAGCTCTTCCTCATCTATGCCAGTCTATGTGTCCTACCACCACTATCCAAATTTAGTTGTACATACAAACTAAATCTGTTCTATTTAGAAGAGAGAATCTATTCTCTCAAATTATCCCATTTGACTAGTACCACATTAACTTTCTGAAAATTTTGCATGTTTCCCTCCACCTTAACTCATTGTTTAGCTTGACTTTCCATGATCCGTTGTCAGTTTACATTTCTAGTTTTGTTGTCATATGTATGTCTCATATTTCCAACATCACAAATGTCACTCCCTTTATGGATTCTTGCTCCCAGCACGTGCACACACACACACACACACACACCTTGAGAGCTGGAAGGAATTCTTTTTTTTTTTTTAAATGTGGGTACCGGGAGTCAACCTCAGGACCTCACTCTTGCCAAGCAGGCGCTTATGCCGCTGAGCTATCTCACCGGCCCCTGGAAGGAATTCTGAATTCCCAAAGCATTTTATATGAACTGCTCTATGACCTATTACTTAAACTTTCTCTTACATTTATGTGTCAGTTTCCCTAAACCAGGCAACCTTGTTGAGAATTCAGAAGTACTCTGTTCTCTAGGAAAAGAGGTAAATCATGTATATGTATTTATCTGTTTCTTTCTCAAGTTCTTTGTTTTGTTTTTTGTTGTTGGTGGTGGTGGTGGTGGTGGTGGGTTTTTTTCTTTTTTTTTGTTTGTTTGTTTTTTGATACCGGAAATCAAACTCAGGACCTCATGCTTGCCAGGCAGGTGCTGTGCCACTGAGCTATATATCCCCGGCCCTGTTGTTTATTTTTTATGGGCTGCTTTGGTGAATAAAGAAACATGTGGAACTTTTTTTACTCGGAGTAAAAAAGTTACAGATACAGAGATACAGAAGACTGAGAATAGCTGCACTCTTGTGTTACAAATTAGAAAGTTTTTCTTGATTCTTCTTTTTTTCCCCAATTCCCTCCCTTCCCTTCAACCCCTCTTACATAATATATCTTGATTCTTTTTTTTAATTAGAAAGTTTTTATGAAGCGTAAAGTTCTAAATTTTGTTGAGTAGAGTAATTCATTGAAAATTTGTTAGCTCTGTTTGAGTTGTCTTATTACTTTTCTCATTACTGAGACAAAATAGCTGACACCCAAAGTTAAAGGGGGAAAGGTTTATTTAGCTCACATTTTGTAGAGGTTTCAGTCCATAATCGGCTGGCTCCAAGGCAAGGTGGCACATGACGGAGGAGCAATGATTCATGGCAGCGGAAGACAGCAGAAGCAACAAGAGAGAAGACAAGTCTCTTTCTGTCCCTTATATTGTATGCAGGCCACCCGCCCTAGTGTGGGTGTAGCACTCACACCCTTAATCCCAGCACCCTTAATCCCAGAATTGCACTACAAATCAGTCACACGCTCTAGATTAAGCTACCTCCAGAAAAGCCCCATCTAAAACTGCAGAAGGCTTTGGTGGGACATCTAGACACAAACCATAACAGTTGTCAATCTGAATTATAATAGCTCTCTATTCATTGTGTTCTAATTATGTAGATATTAGAAGTTGGGCTTTATCACAGAGGTTGAATGCCATTTTAAGTAGACAGTTTCTTTAGAGCGGTTTTAGATTTGCAGCAGAAGCAAATACTTCTTCAAAAGTTAACTTCAGAAGAACTTTGAGGAAATCATATTTACTCTGAATAATAGAATAAGGTTTTAGTTTGGTGTGAATTTAACAGTGTCCTTATCAAGCCAATGTGATAGTATGATAGGTCATTTTAAGTCACATTTAGTGATGGGGGGGCAAACAGAAGAGTTGCCTTCTGTTGTTTAAAATTATTAGGTATAGTGAAGTTATTAAACAACTTCTTGTTATTATTACTACATGATTTACAGGATTAACCTTATAAACCTACATAATACCAGTTGAAATACTCAGGTTATCAAGGATCAGAGTTAACCTAAGGTTACAGTTTGAGAAATTTAAAAGGGAAATGATCTGTAGTCAGTTATTTACGATTCAGATAATTGATTCTAAACTTGGTGTATCCCCACCCCACTCCCACTTCACTTTTAATTAACAGTGACTGTATTACTAATATTGATTCCATGCAAGGTATTTTTACTTACATTCAGTAGTCAGTGATTTGATTTCCAAAATTTTAAATTCTTTTGTATTTTAAGATTACCACCTCTACTTGGGTGTTTCTAGGTTCAAGGTAAGGATCCATCAGTAGAAGTCACACAGGACCTCATTGATGAATCAGAAGAAGAACGATTTGAAGAAATACCTGAAACCAGTCATTTGATTGACCTGCCCACGTGTGAACTCAATAAACTTGAAGAGATTGCTGATTTAGTTACCTCAGTTCTCTCCTCACCTATTCGAAGGGAAAAGCTGGCTCTGGCCTTGGAAAATGAAGGCTATATTAAAAAACTACTGCAGCTGTTCCAAGCTTGTGAGAACTTAGAAAACACTGAAGGCTTACACCATTTGTATGAAATTATTAGAGGAATCTTATTCCTAAATAAAGCAACTCTTTTTGAGGTAATGTTTTCTGATGAGTGTATCATGGATGTCGTAGGATGCCTTGAATATGATCCTGCTTTGGCCCAGCCAAAAAGACACAGAGAATTCTTGACCAAAACTGCAAAATTTAAGGAAGTTATACCAATAACAGACTCTGAACTAAGGCAAAAAATACATCAGACTTACAGGGTACAGTATATTCAGGATATCATTTTGCCTACACCATCTGTTTTTGAAGAGAATTTTCTTTCTACTCTTACATCTTTTATTTTCTTCAACAAAGTGGAAATAGTCAGCATGTTACAGGTAAGTACTATCCTTTACAATTCTGTTTTCAGATACAGTATCGAGTTACCTAATAGTTAAAGCTATTTTGTTCAAAAAATGTCTTTTGTTTACTTTAAATGTACTGTTAAACACAGAAAACATACCTTATGGTTTTATGAAAAAGAATTTTTTAACACAGACTTTGTATTTTTAAGTATTCTGTGATACAGCTGTAATTTTAGATTTTTATATTTTTAAAATTAAGATGGGTTATAGATAAACTAAGTGTAAATGTGTAGCTCACTGGCGTTAAGTACATTCAGTGTTACACAACAACTACCACCTCCATTTTCAAAATTTTTCGTCATCCCAAACAAAAACCAGTGGTTAAACAACAGCTCCCTTCCCTATTTCCCCCATCTCTTGGTATCCACTGTTCTACTTTGCATCTCTATGGGTTTGGCTGTTGTAGATATTAGTGACACAGTTTTTTCGTTTGTTTCCCTTTGGGCTTGGTTTGGTTTTTGTTATTGGTTTTGTTTTTTCTGGTTTTTAGTTTTTTGGGGTTTTGTTTTTGGTTTTGGGGGGGTTTGTTTGTTTGTTTGTTTGTTTCAGTCTGTGGGATTAAACCAGTACTTGGCACGTGCTAGGCACCTGCTTTATCACTGAGCTACAACCCCAGCCCTGTGCAGCTATTTTTTTTTTTTTTTTTTTTTTTTTTTTTTTTGTGGGTACCGGGGGGTCGACCTCAGGACCTCGCGCGCCAGCAGGCGCCCGTGCCGCTGAGCGATATCACCGGCCCCTTTTTCGTATGTGGGTTCCGGGAGTCGAACTCGGGCCCTCGCGCTTGCCAGGCAGGCGCTTAAGCCGCTGAGCCATCTCACCGGCTCCCGTGTGCAGCTATTTTTAAAAGTATGTTTTATTACAGCCAGGTGTAGTGGTGCATAATTGTAAATCCCAGCACAGTCTTAAGAGGCTGAGGCAGGAGGATTGCAAGTTTTAGCCCAGCCTAGGAAACCTAGTGAGACTCTGACTCAAAATAAATAAATAGATGATAGACAAGCAGGAAGGCAGGCTGACTAAAATTGTAGCTCAGTGCAAAGGCCCTAGGTTCCATCACCAGTATACCACATGGTATGTGGGGTGGGGGTCAGCTTTTATTCCATTTTGAGAAATAGTTATTGGTTTTTTATAAGTGTGTGTGCTTAAAACTTCCCAAATAATTCAGACATACAACTAGGATTGAGAAACACTCCGTAATTTTTAGGTAATGCTAACTGTTTAGATTATTGGCTACATGAAGTTGATTTATTCTGTCTCCTTGAGTTCTAAAATGCAAGTTTCGTCAGACATGTTGGTGCACACATGTAATCCCACTATTTGGGAGGCGGAGGCAGGAGGATTGTGGCAAATTCAAGGCCAGCCTGGGCTACATAGCAAGACCCTGTCTCAAAAAATAAAAAAATAAAATACAAGTTTTATATCATGTTTCTTATGTTAGTCCTTCACATCTAATAGTATAGTAAACATGCTTTTGAAGATTTTATGTTACTTGTGTACTCAGTGTCTTATGTACCTGCTCTTGTTATTTCCTTATCAGTTGTTGAGTTCGTTGAGCAACTACTGTGTATGTACTTTGGTCCCCAAAACCCTTTCAGAGGAGTCACTTAGGTTTTCCCTTTTCCAGCTTCGTATTAGTGTGAGGCTGTATTTTTTTTTTTAATACACTTGAGCCAAAACAATGTATTATGATAAGATTGAATGCAGAAGTTATCTCTGTTAAGCCAGTACAAAAGAGATGCAAAAATGTAAAAGAGGACCATTCCAAAATTTTGGATCCTATATTTGTTTCTGATTTTAAAATTTATGTAAACATAATGGCTTATGGAATTTAGAAACTTTCAAATGCTTTAGTTATAATTTTAATCATTATAAATACTGAGTATAATACATATAAAGAAAATTCTTTGAGGCCCTTCATAAGTTTTAGAGTTACTAAAGGAATCCTGAGAATAAATAATTGAAAATCTCTGACTTAGTACTTAACTATTAGACTCTATTTTATGACATTTCTAACCAATATTAACCTTTCTGTTACTGTTTTTTATATAGGATATACTTTTTCAGATCATTCTTTTACCTGATGAGGTTTTCATTATTCCCCAGTAATGAATGTGGGGGAGGTTTAACATACACATTAGATTCTTCTTATATAGGGCCAGTTTTTTCTTTTCTTTTCTTTTCTTTTTTTTTTTTTTAATTAAATCATGCATTACGGTTCAGAGTACTATTTTACTTGCTGACAAAAAGAGTCTCAGGAGATTGCAAATAGAATCACTCTATTGTTGACATGAAGAACCTAGTGTCAGAATCTGAAATCTTTTCAGATGACTACTTTGGATTTAGAGGGTTTCTATAAATATTTGTAGCACTTTGAAGTCATTTTATATTATACTTTATAACACATTTATTTGTGAAAGCTGTAATAACATAAATCGAGTGAAGCTTTTAAAAAAGAAAATTTGAGGCTAGGGTTGTCGCTGAGTCATACAGCCCTTGCTTAGCATATGTGAAGTGCTGAGTTCAGTCCCCAGTGCAAGTCTTACTCATTTCTGGTCCATGAAGATACATTTTATGAAATGGGCAGATACTATGAACTACTATCTATTTTTTTTTAATCTAGGATTTACCACTTAATTATCTCATGTATGCCAGTAGTGATGCTCAGTTCTATTTTCAAAAATGCATGAGAAAAGTAACTAAGATTGTGGCCAGTGGCCTTGAAATGCTCAATTCCTGAAGTTCAACCCAGGTTTCCATGTAGAAATGTTTGGCTAGATATAAGTTCTGTTTTCAAAAATGCATGAGAAAAGTAACTAAGATTGTGGCCAATGGCCTTGAAATGCTCAATTCCTGAAGCTCAACTCAGGTTTCCATGTAGAAATATTTGGCTAGATATAAAGTTTTTTCACACAGCCTTTTGGCTATCTATTATGCTTATCTGGCACCCCTCGAGTGACTTATCAGTCTGCTATTGCATGAGTTAAATGAGGCAAGTGAAAATGTACATGTTTATTAACTAGACCAAGATTTAGTAGTACAAAGCTATATATAAATAATAGCCTAAAATAGGTTAACTGAGAAGTTATATGAAAGCACATAATGTCATTGTGGTTTCTAGTATGTACTATAACACATGTGGACATTGTCTTAAGCATGATAAGGGGATCAGATTTTAGTTAACATGAATTTTCTAGCTAACTGCATATCAAAATTCCAGTGCCTAAAATTTAGAAATATACTTCAAACATATTTTATAAATTAAATTCCTAAGAGCCCATAACAAGTTTATTTCAACACCAGCAGTTAAAGAATAAGATCCTTTTAAGAACAGAAAGTTTTAATTTCTGCCCTTACTAGAAATGTTTGGGGACAGTAATCTCAAATGTTGACATTTTAACACATAGCATGAACTGTATTTCCACTGTGCTAGGTAAGAGTTGAGCTTAAAGCAAACCTAGGAGAATCTGTGGTTTAGTTTTTTGGTTTTGGGGGTTTTTTTTAACCTGTTTTGTAAATAATGAGGTTTGACCACTGAGAGAAGTTTCTAACTTTTCATTTGTTACTAATTAAATACCTAAAATCTTCAAAAGCCTTAAAAAATTTGTTTGCTGTGATATGATTCAAGAGATTTTTTTATTCAGGTAAAGGGTTCAACAGATTTAAAATTTTTATTAGATTCAGCCCTTTCTAGCTTGTGTGTGTTTTGCTGTAGTTGATTCTTAAATTTGAACTTAGGAAACTATCCTAAAGTTTATTTGGTAAAAGTGACATTTTTTTGAAGACCCAGATTCTAAATGCTAATTTTGTCCTCAGACAAGTCCACACTTTGGACCTCAATCTCTTGCAGTTTAAAATTGGACTAGGCAGTGCCTTGAGTAAAATCATAAAGCCTGGTCTAATTTTAAATTTCTGTGTTTAAGTCATTTTAAGCATTGTGAATGTGTTCACTTTTGTTTTGCTTGTTTACATTAAATTCGAAAGAAAAGTGTTTGATTTAGACTTTATACAAGCAACCTCTCCACATTTTGTTGTGATCCAGAAGAATAGCCACACACAGTTTAACTTATGTAATTATGTTTTGTTAAAACAAAAACTCAAGTAGAAAAGAAAACCGGGCCGGTGAGATGGCTCAGTGGCGTAAGTGCCTGCCTGGCAAGCGCGAGGGCCCGAGTTCGACTCCCGGAACCCACATACGAAAAAAGGGGCCGGTGATATCGCTCAGCGGCACGGGCGCCTGCTGGCGCGCGAGGTCCTGAGGTCGACCCCCGGTACCCACAAAAAAAAAAAAAAAAAAGAAAACCAAAAGTGATCTAAAAAGATTAGCTTAATTACTTGGAGGGAAGTAAGGATTTAGGAAAAGACATTCTAACCATGTGATAGCCTTTAAAAGGTATCAGTCATTTTTTTTTTCCTGCAGTATTCATTGAAACACATAATTTTGTAGCTTAGAGACTATTGTCAAGAATAACGCTAGAAATTTAAAAATATATATACTAGCAATCAAAAAGCATTCTCCTAACGAAGAGGAGAATACTTGAGGTTTCCTGTATGTATAATGTTTTATGCAGTTCTAGCTATCAACTCACAAGTACTGAACCATGTAAGAAGAATTTAAATGGGAAATTGCATTTATCAAGGAGTTGGAACTTTATTCTATGAAAATATTCTGAAAAAACTTAAAAATCTTCAGCCAGGAAAGGATGAGGATTTAATTTGGGAGAGATACAGGAAGATAAAAAATTATTAGAGATGTGAGTAGAAGTAAATACATACTTCATAATCAAAATGATAAAAAGGAGTCAATGCAATAAATAACAAACAGCATTCTGAGTCAGACTAATGAAAAGGTTTATCTCCCAGAGTTTCGTGTTTGAGTAGCACCCAATGGTGTTTGGTGGGAGAACTGTACTTTGTATGATTGTACATAGAGGTTATCTCGTTCATGTACTTCTTCATATATGCTCCACCATATTTCGTAAAAGACTTAAGGAATCAATATCATTTAATGGATAATCCACAGTAGGAAAAAAGGTAGGTATTTGAAATGTATCCTTTATATATTATGGTTAGATTTTACTGTCAGCCATGCGTATCTTATTGCCATGAACATTTTTAAAACACCACTTTAAATAATTAAAATTAATAGAAAATTGCACTTCACAAAAGTAAAGTTTGAAGATGTAGCTAAAGTTTAAAAGCACTGATAAATTCAACAGTTTTTTTTTTTTAGCAGATTTGGATGTAGCTCTTCCAAAATGAATTTTGATACTTATGTCAATTTTTTCCTTTGTAATTTCATAGACTGTGTTTATTGTAGAAATTTGGGAAATAAAGTAAAACCAAAAAAATTCATAATCTGTCACCAAAAGATAGCCACAATTAGCATTTTAACGTGTATTCCTCCTGTACTTTTATACATAATTTTATATTTAAAAATACATAGTTTAGGCTATCATGGCTTTGCTCACTCTGCAGAGCCAGTTTTTCCCTCACTCTTCACTTTTACTTTTTCAAATAAACTTTGTCACTGTTTAAAAAAAAAAAAAAACTACATAGTTTATTCTGTTTGTACCTTTTTTTTTTTTTTTTTGGTGGGTACCAGGGGGTCGACCTCAGGACCTCGCGCACCAGGAGGCGCCCGTGCCACTGAGCGATATCACCGGCCCCTTTTTCGTATGTGGGATCCAGGAGTCGAACTCGGGCCCTCGCGCTTGCCGGGCAGGCGCTTAAGCCGCTGAGCCATCTCACCGGCCCTCTGTTTGTACTTTTAAACAGTGGTTAGGAAATTGACACATACCTGTCTTTTAATACCTCAGAGTCATCGGAATGAAGTTTTATAGTATTTTGTCACTTAATTGTGTTCTTGGAGACTACAACATGAGAATGCTGTAGTTGGTCAGAGATTCTTGTTATTATATTTTATGAGATTTTGTGTTTTGAGTGGCATTTTATCTTATTTGCTGCCAGAATTTAGCTTTCTTTACTGCTGTACCTGTGCAGTGTTTTTCTGATCGTCTGTGAAATGGCAGTGATATCCTCAGACCTGTTTGAATTGTGTTTAAAGACCCTGAAAGAGCACTAGAGAAGATAGCAAAATCAAATTAGTTTGCCACAGTGCCTCTAGAATAGCTATTTGGGTTTTCTAAAGAGTTCTTTAATAGTGATATTTCTAGTTAAATTAGATACTATACTCTGAAATTTTAGGTTTTACAATGAAATGCTATTTAGTTTTCATCTGTTTTTATAGTATGTTGTGTAAATCGTATAAATTAATGTAACATTTTTATTAGTATTTCATAGTAATTTCTTTTTATGCAGGAAGACGAGAAGTTTTTGTCTGAAGTTTTTGCACAATTAACAGATGAGGCTACAGATGATGATAAACGGCGTGAATTGGTAAGTTATTTTTGAAATTCAGATTCTTAAAGAGCACTTATTCATTTGGCTTGCATAACCTTTAATCTTGAATTTGTTGAATTGTTTATAATTAGTATGTGATAAAACATGTATTTAAGTTGAACTCTAAAGTGACCATTCAAAATTTCTAAAAATTTGTTGTTTTTATATATTTTAGAAAACTACAATGTTTTGGTGTGTTTTTTCCTCCTCAATGAGAGAATTTGAATGGCTTATAAATCCCCAAATCATATAAGTGGCTTTATATCATGACAAAACTGCAAAGACATTTTTGTAGTTATCGATACATACTAGAGATGCTTTTCTTTCTAAACAAGAGGTGTAAAGAAAATGCTTCTTGACAAAGTGAATGGCAAATAATTTGGTTTTCTGGGAATACTTTTCATATTTTATGTTTTTTTATAAGGATTTTTTTCAAAATACAAACTGTGTTTACAGGGAAAGAATGGTGATTGCTTTTTGCCAGATGTTTACCATTTTTTCAAACATAATCAGATTTGTGTATTCTACAAAATAATGAAAGATTATTGACTTCAAAAAAATTTCTGATTCATCTTTGGGTAGTTATCAATAGCATACTCGTTTTCTTATTTGTAAAATTATTGTTTCAAGCTACAATCTCTGATGTCATTTCTAGTTCCTAAAACAGTGTCATGTTTTAGAGGGCTCTGTCGGAACCCAGCCAGCTTATCATAGAACAGTTTCTATGCACATGCCTTATACAGCATTTTTGCACTGTAATGTATTTAGAGAGATTCAATGTTTGAGAAATAATGCAAAGTTAACTGTTAATGAAATGCTAGTTTTTAATATGTTTTTTAATGTAGGTTTTAAGGACCCAGGATATTGTGAAAAAAACAAGATCCTTCAGAAGGGTGAATCCCACACAGTAGTAGCTAAAATAGTGTGTCCTAATTTATTTTTATGTTTATCAACTTCTCACTATAATTTTTTAACATTACAGGTTAATTTTTTCAAGGAATTTTGTGCATTCTCTCAGACATTACAACCTCAAAACAGGGATGCATTTTTCAAAACTTTAGCAAAATTGGGAATTCTTCCTGCACTTGAAATCGTAATGGTAATTATATGGTTTCTTTTCATATTTTTGAAATTGTGAGTTTGTAATAGATATTTATATTATGGATGGAAAACAGTTTATTACAGTAAAGCATATTAAATTCTCTCATACACTCACATAAATACATATACATACATTTATATCCTTTTTTCCTAAAAATAAGACCTAGAGATCAAAAAATGCCAGCCCCATCAGCCTGTCCTTGCCTTACCTGCCATCACTATTCTCTTGCTCAGTGGCTACTCTGTAAGGCAAGTAAGGTAAGGAAAGTCTTATTAGGGCTGGCATTTTTGATCTCTAGTTTTCAAGGCTGATTATTTACCAGCTAGGTCTTATTTCGGGGAATCGTAGAGCATATTGGGTAAGGGATACTGAATTCTGTAGTTTATTATTCACCTGTTGTATTACAACAAGAATAGTTTCAGTTTTCAGATATTATTTAATTTGGTGTGTCATTATGTAATCATTTCCATGTAACATGGCTTCAGGTGAATAAAAATCCCCCATGTTTTGTTTTGTTTTGTTTTTTTAAATTAAGTTTATTGGTACATTTTAGATATACATAATGATCATGTTCATCATAGGGAATTTGTACCCATACATGATATATTTTGATTCCTCTTTTTTTCCCCAACCCCCCCCTCCTCCCTTAAACTCCTCTTCCCCTCTGTATTTACAAAGCTTTGTTTCCATTTTATCCTTGTTTACTCTTTCAGTTTCTCACACCAGGGAGATAATGCAATGTTTATACATGTGAGTCTGATTTATTTCACTTAAGAGTATGGTCTCCAGTTGCATCCATTTACCTAGAAATGTCTCAAATTTATCCTTCTTTATGGCACAGTAGTACTCCATTATATATAAAAAAATCTTTTTTATCCATTCCTCGAGCATTTGGGTTATTTCCAAGATTTAGCTATTACAAACTGTTCTGCTATAAACATGGGTACACATATATTGTTGTGGTATGATGTTTTTAATTCTTCTGGGATAATACCTAGAAGGGGAATGAAATTGAAGAGGGTATCAGAAAATGGAAAGATATCCCTTGCTTATGGATAGGAAGGACCAACATAGTAAAAATGGCCGTACTCCCAAATTTGTTATACAGATTTAGTGCAGTCCTGATCAAAATACCATTAGCATACCTCACAGAACTAGAGAAAAATTCCTAAAATTCATTTGGAACCAGAGGAGACCTAGAATAGCAAAAGCAATTCTGAGCAACAAAGGCAAGGCAGGCAGCATCTCAATCCCTGACTTGAAATTATACTACAAATCTACTGTGATAAAAACAGCATGGTACTGGTACCAAAAAAAACAGACCAAAGAATCAATGGAAGAAGATGCAGAAACAACTCCAAACATACTCGGCCACCTTATCTTTGACAAAGGAGCCAAACATATTCACTGGAAGAAAGATAGCCTCTTTAATAAATGGTTCTAGAAAAATTGGCTTTCCACATGTCAAAGATTAAAACTAGACCCATGTCTATCACCATGCACTAAACTAAAATCAAAATGGATCAAAGACCTAAATATTAAAACAGAAACACTAAATCTGCTGGAAGATAGAATAGGTAGAACCCTTGAACACATAGGTATAGGCAAAGATTTCTTAAACAAAACCCCATTTGCACAGGAAATAATACAAGGAATCAATAACTGGGATCTCATGCTGTTAAAAAACTGTTGCAAGAGAAACTACCAACAGAGTGCAAAGACAACCCACAGAGTGGGAAAAAAACCACTGTCCTTCAGACAGAGGACTTATATCTAGAACATATAAAGAATTGAAAAAAATTAGACCCCCCCCCCAAATTTAAAGTCCCAATCCAAAAATGGGCATCTGAGATCAATATACACTTCTCAGATGAAGAAATACAAACGGCAAATAAATACATGAAAAAATATGCAGCATCATTGGTTATTGGAGAGATGCAAATTAAAACAATGCTGAAATTCCATCTAACCCCAGAAAGAATGGCTATCATCAAGAAAGCAACCAATAACAAATGCTGGAGGGGCTGTGGGGAAAAAGGAACCCTTCTCCACTGTTGGTGGGAGTGCATACTGGTGCAACCACTGTGGAAATCAGTATAGAGATTCGTCCCTCATTTTTTTTGTTGAAAGACTTACCTTCTTTGTAACAGTGTTAAATATATTTTATAGATAGCAATAAAATATCTTGTCTTTTTAGACCAGTGCATGGAGTAAGGACAAACTGGACCAAAAGGCCTAGTACTGCAGTTTAAGTCATGATTCTAATACTTGTTATATTTTCTTTCGTGAATTTTTAAAAAATTTAATAGTACATGTTTGTAGTGTTGGCTCTGTATATAACACATCTTAATTCTTTTTACTACCCTTTCCTCTCCCTGCTTTCCCTCTTCCCTCCATCTCTTGGTCCCCTTCCTAGTTATATTATTTTATGCATTGGCATTTACTATATGAAAAATGAAAATGGGAAATTTTAATAGTATTCATCTCAAATAAGTAACCCATTATTGTCAAGAGACTGAAAAAGGTAAATAAATAATCATTAATATTATCTGTTATGAAAATAGTTTTGACCTTTCATACTTCCTGAAAGCGTTATTAGATCCCTTGGTAGGATTTTCTGGACCACACTTTGAGAACTGCAAGGATTGTTTTCACAATCATTGGCTTAGAAAACTAAGTTGTGGGAAAGGGGTAAAAATGTCCAAGAAGTGTTTCCAGAAACACCTTCTATTAGGCAAGTTATGGAATATAGATTTAGTTATTTGGCAAATCAAGGAGAAAAGACAGATCCCGGTAACCTTTGAAGCCTTAGTTAGAAGGCAGCATTCAGGTTTTTGCATATATTTAAATAAATCCTCTCCCTGGATTTGGGGGGCCAGATCAATCTCAGGGCTTTGTGTGTGCTAGGCAGTCACTTCACCACTGAGCTACGTCTCAAGCTCCTATCTGGATTTTTTTAACAGCATATTTAAAGCATTGCTTTATAATCCTGTCTTGACTGGGGTTTGGGGGGTTGTTACTGGGGATTGAACTGAGGGCCGTCACACTGAGCTACGTTCCTAGTCCTTTTTAAAATTTTGCAATAAGGCTGTTACTAAGTGCCCAACCTGGGCTTCATCTGCTATCCTGCACCCTCAGCCTCCCAAGGTACTGGAATTACAGGCATGTATCACCACCACTAGCTCTGTGCTTATTCTTACACTTTAATTCTATGAATTACACTTGAATTCTATGAATTTAAGTATTAGCTTTTTATTTCAATAGTTATAATTTCATTATTACCATAACATAAATTAGCATTAAAATTTTCTGCTAGTTGACTCTGGGGTGCACAGGCTTAGGTTCAAAGCACAATAGTACAGTTACACTCCTTGCAGCATTCAGGACTTATAAAATAAATTCAATTCTATAACCGTTTATTGAGTATCATGAGAAAATAGTATTCCAGAAACTAAAATGAGTAAGATACGGCCCTGACTTCAAGGAAGTATTTCTAGAGCTGTGATGACCAATCCAGTACCACCTGTAGCTTTTTAAATTTAAATTAATCAAAATTAATTCACTGCTTCACATGCATTAGGCATATTTGAGATACTCAGTTGCCATATGTGGTTACTGGCTACCATATTGGACAGGGCAAATACAGAACAATTTTGTCGTTGCAGAAAATTCTGCCACACAGTGCTGTCCTAGGTCAAGAAGGCTTTTTGTTCAGGAATATCATGCCCTGACTTATGATTGGACTATGGCTTACTCTTAAAGGATTGAGGAGGACAACACACCCCCTGCAGGTTTGGAACAGAGAACAAGAATGGCATGTTCTGCTTCTGGCATATGTTGGTCTTGAGCAAGGTCCTTGGCTTCTTTGGTCCAGTTTGTTCACCAGTAAAACAAAGAAGACATCAGACTAAAAGACCAGTCAGACTCAAGTCTGTCCCAGTGCCTTATGATGCTGAATGAATTGGCAGGACATTCTATACATGTGTGTTGGTTTGTGAAGTGTATAGAACTTTTCATCTCCCCAAATAATTTTTTCATTTTAGAAATTTGAGATTGACTTTGATTGCAGATATTCTATATGCAGTTCTTTTTAAAAATTCAGATATAATATTTGTACATCTTTATGGGGTACATTATGGTAATTGCGTGTATGTAATACAATAATCAAATCAGGGTAATAAGTATTTCAGATTCTTCAGCCATTAATCAATATTTGTCTGTTGGGAATTTGATACTCTTTAGTTATTTTGAAATCTACCATATTGGGCTTTTTTTCAGTTTTTATTTTCTTATTAGGACATGTTTGCAGTACATAATGACCACATTCTTCATGGAGAGTTAGTACATGTACATAACACATCTTAATTCTTTTTCATCTCCTTCCTCTCTCTCCCTCTCCCTCCATCTTTTAGTCCCCCTTCCCTTTTGCAAAAGATCTATCTCCCTGTTACCTATTATCTGTATTTTACTTTGTTCTTTATGTTTTGGGTTTTTCATATAAGAGAAACCATGCAATATTTAACCTTGTGTGTCTGATTTATCTCACTTAACATTATGGCCTCAAGGTACATTCGTTTTCCTACAAATACTCGTTTATTCATTATGGCAGAGTAGTGCTCCATTGTGTCTGAATACCCCATTTTCTTTATCTATTCATCTGTTGATAGGCATATAGGCTGTTTCCAAGATTTAGCTATTATGAATTGTGCTGCTATAAATATGGATATGCATGTCTTTAACTCTTTTGGGAACAACCTAGAAGGCAAATAGCTGGATCCAATGGAATTTGTATTTTTAGTTTTTTGAGGAATCTCTATATATTTCTTTTTAATGGTTAAAAAAAAAAAAAAGCAGAAACTAATCAGTCACCCGCCCCAAAATTGTAATATTCATAAAAAGACAGAAACCAAAGGATGGAGAGATTATGTATTTTAATTGCAGTTCAATGTCTTAATCCAAACTAAGAGAAGCAATACATGGTTTTGGGAAAGAAAAGAGGAATACAAAAATAACTTAATAATCTTTAATCCACCTTTCCTTTTATCAGGGTATGGATGATTTGCAAGTCAGATCAGCTGCTACAGATATATTTTCTTATCTAGTAGAATTTAGCCCCTCTATGGTCCGAGAATTTGTAATGCAAGAAGCTCAGCAAAGTGATGACGTAAGTTATAATGCCACAGTTCTATGTGAACTGCCTTTGGGGTACTGTTTACGAACTTGTGAGAGAAAGCTTAAATTTTGGAACAAAATTAATTGTGACTTTGGCAAGGTCAGAATATGTAGCAATTGATTTGTTTGTTGCATAGGAAAAACATTCAATTCAGTATTGGGATATATTACAATCTGATCGGATTTTTAAATACTATTTTTTTTTAATTTGAAGGGATAAGGAAATATAATTTTAATCCCTTACAAGATTTGCAGGGCAGATTCTTAATGTAACTAAGAATTTGCTTTCACTTGTTCACTTTTTTTTTTTTAAGTGGGAATGAAAGTTTAATAGTGACACCAGTTTTGTGTCTTGCCACTACAGAAATAAGCTTTTCACCTTAAAATATATTTTTTTTTTTTTTTTTTTTGTGGGTACCGGGGGGTCAACCTCAGGACCTCGTGCACCAACAGCTACCCGTGCCTCTGAGCGATATCACCGGCCCCTTTTTCGTATGTGGGTTCCGGGAGTCGAACTCGGGCCCTCGCGCTTGCCGGGCAGGCGCTTAAGCCGCTGAGCCATCTCACCGGCCCTCACCTTAAAATATTTTAAGGGCAAAATGAACATATAGTTGTAATTTAAGTACTCTATCTTATATTAAAAATAATTTAGTGTTAAGTAACATGTAATTGAAGTATAATTAGGGCCTTTTTAAGGAAGTATTTTGGTTCTGAATTTTAATTTGATGCTTGCATGAATTATTATTATTTTTTTTAATACGCAGGTACCGAGAGTCGAACTCAGGACCTCGCGCTTGCCAGGCAGGCGTTTATGCTGCTAAGCTATATCACTGGCTCATGAATTATTATTAAATTATGTTTTTATATATTTTGAATTTAATGTCTTTCCTTTTTTTTTTTGGCGGTGGTGCTGGACTGCTGTCGGATGAAGTCAAACCCAGACTTCAGTGCATGCTAAGTAATCATTCTACCATGGATCCACACCCCCAGCCTTCATATTCCATTTCTTAGTGTCTGCTTAAATTTTTACTTTATTTTTTAGTTCTTTCCATTTCTTAAAAATAATTTTATTTCAGAATCAGTTTGTCAATTACTATAGTTGAAGCAATAGAGAAATAATTTTATATTAAGTATATTTAACTTTTTTAAACACATGTTGAATCTGATTTTAAAGAAATAAATGCATATTTTATTCATCATTTCATAATTACTGTTATTTTATTTCAGTGCTGTCCTTTACAAAAGATAACTGAAATGATCGCTCCCATTGCTCCATTCTTAGCAATCTGTATAAAGGTATTAACCGTAAAAATGACCATAAGTCTCACACAGGCCATAACTGTAAACTGTTAACTTTTTAAATTCTTTTTTGTTTGTTTGTTTTATTTTTGTTTTTGGTACCGGGAATCGAACTCACAACCTCGCATTTGCCAGGCAGGTGCTGTGCCACTGAACTATATCCCTGGCCCCGCTTTTAAAATTCTTAACTCTTAAAGCTTTGACTTTTGTTTTCATTAGCAGTACTTTTCTTGTTTACATATAATTGATGCATAAGACTTAGAGAAGAAGCAGTTAGTTGATTTTTTTTTTTTCATTATGAAAAATGCCTTTCTTGGTTTCTTTTTTTTCTTTCAACGTAGGGATCTTACTATACTTCAGAGTTCAAATATTAAGATACAAGTAAATATTAACATTTTTTACTGTTGGCATTGTTTCTATCCAAGCGTTAACAGTATCAACTTAGCAATCAGTAATTGCTGTTTTTTTGTTATGCCGCAGATTATGTAAGTTTTTATGCTAATGGCCTTTGAAACATTAAAATTTACTGTAGAACCTTACAGAATAAGTATTGCAGTTATTACTGAACTACTTATTTTCACAAGTATTTTCTCATTTAAGAATATATTAATTTTTAATATGATAGTAGCATTGGCATTATTTTAAAAGTAATTTTTCTTTTTTTTTTTTACTTTTTATTTTATTGGTACATTTTAGATATACATAATGATAACATTCATCATAAGTTTATACCGATACATGATATATCTTGTTTCTTTTTTTCCCATTCCCCACCCCTCCCTCAACCCCTCTTCCCCTCTTTATTCACAAAGCTTTGTTTCCAATTTTCTTTGTATTCTTTTTTTCTTGTGTTTCTTTCCTTCCTCCCTCCCTCTTCCCTTTTTCCCCTTCTCATTTTAAAAGAGTCATTTTTAAAAGATTCATGCTGAAGTATCTACAATATAATTTATAAGCTTCAAAATAATTCTGGATAATACGGATAAATTGGTTGGACTACAGATAAGACTTGCCAGTATTGAAGTTGGATGATGGGTGGGATTTGCTATGTTATTTTCTCTGGTTTTGTGTGTGTCTGAGATTTGCCATAAAAAGAAGTTAAAAATACATAAGGTAATCTCTTTCTCTGACTTCAATATTTTGTGTTGAACAAATCACCTGTTGTTCCTTAAAATTCCTCCAATTTCTTTAATGTTTTACTTTGACTCTTTCCTTCTTTTTTTTTTTTTTTTTTTTTTTAAAGTTCCTACCTATTTTTTGCTTTTTATTTGGACAGGGTCTCACTAAGTTGCTCAGGCTGGGCTCAGACTTGCAGTTATCTTGCCTCAGCCTTCCAGAATGCTGAGATTACAGGCATGCACCCCAATGCCTGGTTCAAAAGTAATTTTTAAATTATAGAAAATTATAATTTAAACTTTTAAATTATAGAAAAGTTACAGTAACAGTACAAAGAACTCCCATATATTCTTCATATTGATTCTGTCATTTGCTTTATCATTGTCTTTCTCTGCCTCTACCTATATTTGTATATATACACTCATGCATACCTACTTTCTTTTTGAACCATTGAAAAATAAAGTGCACAATGCTTCCGGTAGTTTACATTCCTGTTTTGTTAATTATGCCAGTAATGTCTATTTTAACCAAGATACAGTTTCTTCTGATCCAGTATCCCAGTAATTTGGGTTTGTCTCATGTTTCCTTGTGAATAGATTCAAGTTACTTCTGTGGCAGGAGTGATACAGAAGGATTGTTTCCTTTGGTGTGTCATATTAGGAAGTACACTACCTTTTAAAAATCAGTTTAGCTTTTCTTCATCCAGGCCATTTTGCCACTTCAGAGACTTACAGAATTGGACCATTAAATTCTAATTTAGAATCTGAGGAGGTATTGTTATGTGCTTCTGATATGTCAGAAGGGTTGAAGTATTGGAGATACATACATACATATTTGTAGCATTCATTTAATTTATATATATATGCATGAGCTTTTTATTAAATTCTTATGTTAAGCTGGGTATGGTGGTTCACATCTGTAATCCCAGCACTCTAGGGGGCTGATGGCAGGAAGATCAAAAGTTCCATACCAGCCTGGGCAACTTAGCAACTTGGTGAGACCCTGTCTCAAAATAAAAAATAAAAAAGGGCTAGACATGTAACTCAGAGTGAAGGCCCTGGTGATTCAATCCCTAGTACCGGGGGAATAGGGGGCAATCTTATATTAATATTTTTAAAACCAGAAATCCATCAGTTTTTATTCTACAACTTTAGTATATTCTTCCTGCCGTTGACATATTTTGTTTTTTCATAATTGTATATGGTATTCATAAAACCTAATATACACAAATGCTAATGTTTTCTTGATACTCTCAGAAAGTAACTATCAGAATATGTTCATGTAGGGGCCAGTGAGATGGCTCAGCGGCTTATGTGCCTGCCTGGCAAGCGCGAGGGCCCGAGTTCGACTCCTGGATCCCACATACAAGAAAAGGGCCGGTGATATCGCTCAGCGGCATGGGCGTCTACTGGCGCGCAAGGTCCTGAGGTCGACCCCCGGTACCCACAAAAAATATATATATATATTTTCATGTAAATTCCTTATGATTACTGCTTGGCTGATAGTGATTGTAGGATGCCATCAATTACAAGATGTATCACAATCTCAATATACTTGTTTGGTTTTTTGCACTACTTGAGATTGAACCCGTGGCTATCAAACCCTTTTTTAAATTTTATTCTGAGACAGGATCTTGCTAACTTGCAGTGTCAGTTGTTTGGGAGTCTGGGGTAGGATTATTTCAAGTTCGAGATGTTTCCCAGAAACTGGTTAAACTTACTTGAATGTTGCTATTTTTAAAGTCCAGATAGTAAATGTGACATTGTGGGTCATATGGTCCCATCACCACTAATCAGTTTTACCACTGTAGCATGAACTGGCCATTCACTGAAAACTAATGGATGTGGCTTTCTTCCAATAAATGTTCTATTATACATTTTTTCTTACTTACAAAGCAGGCAAATAATAGGGCAGTTTGTAGTTTGCTGACTGCTGTCTTGGACCATTTTCAGTACACTGTATATAAATTATACCGGCATTTAAAGACAGATTCTGAATTGAAAATTATACTTGGCAGAAACTACTGTGGCAGTTTGAGAAAAGGAGCAGATCAAAACCACAGGAATAAATAGACACTAATGGGGAGATAGTTGTTGGGACCTTTTAAGAGGGAATAGATTTTTATGCCCCATCGTTGGAATTAATCCACTCACATTACCCTGGAAAGGTTTCAGATCACTGGGTGTGGTGGCACACACCTGTGATCTCAGCACTTTGGGAGGCTGAGGCAGGAGAATTGCAAGTTTGAGCTCAGCTTGGGCAACTTTGTGACTTAGCGAGACCCTGTCTACAAGTAAAAAAGTTTTTAAAAGGGCTGGGGTTGTACCTTAATGCAGAGGCTCTGGATTCAATCCCCAGTACTGCAAAAGAAAAAAAAGTTTAAGATCACATCATTGTTTCACAATGCAAGAAGATATTTTTTAGTAGTTTTTGTTGTTTTGGATTTTGGTTGTTTGTTTTTGGTTTTTGGTTTTTGGTTTGTTTCTTTGTTTTTTGAAATAAGGTCTTGTTATGTACTTCAGCATGGCCTTGAACTCACTATGTAGTCCAGACTGGCCTCAAACTTGTGATCCTCTTGCCTCAGCCTCCTGCATGCTGGGATTACAGGTGTGCACTACCACACCTGGCTTCATCATTTCTTCTTATGCTTGATTTAATCTTGTATTGTTTTATTCATTATAGCCTGGGTATGTAGTATGCCCTACCATCTAGGTTTGTGTAAATATAGGCTGTGTCATTTATACAGCAAAGAAATAGTCTAAGGATGCTTTGTTCAGAACATGTCCCTGTCATTAAGTCATGGATGACCCTGTTCTCAAGTCCACTCTGTTGATGTGTTTTTCCTTTGGCATACTTTTTATCCTACAATAATCCTTAGGATTTCTACTTTTTAAAAATGCAAAGAAAGTTCATATCTGTGAACTGCTTTGTAGTTTCTTTATATTAAAACCAAAGCATGTTACTAATGTAACAATAAATCTACTTGACATTAGAGATTATATAACATAGTATTCCCTTGCTTGTCTATGAAGAGTTGTGCACTTGTAACTTTTTGGGGGAGAGACTAGGAAAGGTTTTTATTTATTTACATATTTATTCATTTTTGTTAAAAGCTGAAAACCTATGTTTTAGGGTTGTATGATGTGTGATCATACTTGTTTAGCCAAATACAAAACCTATGCCTGAGGGTGAAACCTAGAGTAAGAATGTGTTGGAACCTCCAATGAACAAGAATTACTGGTAAATGATTGTTTTCTACTTCCTTTAAAACTGAGGCGTGCTCTGCTTTTTGTTTGTTTCTAGGACTTTGAAAAACATTCAGAAGGAAAAAGTTTTAAATAAGCTCTTCCATTCTGTTTTTTCTTTATATGATTCTGACTTTTTCAGTTGGCATATTTGTCTTATGTCCAAACTTGTTCTAATGGAAACACATTATTTTTCAGGATATCCTTCTTATTAATGTAGTAATTGAACAAATGATCTGTGACACTGATCCTGAGCTAGGAGGTGCAGTTCAGTTAATGGGACTTCTTCGTACTCTAATTGATCCAGAGAACATGCTGGCTACAACCAATGTAAGAAATTGCCCTGAGATTAAAATGTTTTTGTTTGGTCAGTTTTAAATGGTTTTGTAATAAAATTTTGAGAAAGAAAACATACCTCCATAAGTATTTATACACTTGGTATTCAAGTAGCAGTGGTACTCCTGTAGCAATTTCATTTGCAACAAATACAAGATTGTAACCTGTTAAAATCTTAGTAAAATGTTAGGAATACCATTTATAGTCCTTGGCATCTTACACATTAACTTCTTAAAAGTTTACAGCAGTGTGAGTATATGTAACGCTACTGAACTATATATTTTAAGGTGGTAAGTAAGATGGTAAAGTTTATATTAATATGGTTTTATCACAATAAGAAAAGAAAAAATCGAATTATTACTGAAAGATTGTAACTACCTAAGGTATAAAAAAGGGATTTAAGAAAGTATTCCAGAATATAAATAATGGTTATCTCAGTGTAGAAGGATATTTTCCTAAATAAAATTCCCTCATAATTAGAAAGCACATCCGTCATTATTTTTACATTGTTAGAACTTGTAGGCCCAATTATGTAAAACTTAGTGGCAAAAAAGTAAAAGGTGTTTTTTCTAAATTATAAACTTTTAAATTTATTTTTTCCAGAACACTTCATTTTTATTATTAAGCCTTGTAGTACAAACCAAAAGTAAGCAAAAAACTGGCAGTAAACTACATGAAGTTTTCCCTCTCAAGGAGAGGGTGTAGAACAGCGCTAATAAATGTCAAACTGTAAGCCATAGGTGGAAATTTACTGTCAAAAAGAGGAAAAAGTACACAGCAGGGCTATAAGAATGGGACAACCACATTGAAAAACACTTAATTCTGTTTATGTAATTATTAAATATTCCAAAACAGTTCAGTTTTCTCCAACAACAATCAACAAAGTGGATCCTAAGGACGTTGCTGGCCATCCCCACTGCCAAACAGTGCAACATGGGGTTGACTAATTCAATTATAAAACAAAGAACAGCTTGTGAAAACACAAACTTTTTAAATTTAAAAAACAGATCTAAATTTTATCTTTTCATCTAGTGTCTTGATACTTGATTCAGTAGTTTTTGAAATTCAGATAGGTGGTGAAGTATAAGGTTCTAAATTTTAAGCAGTTAAGTTTATCAGATGGCTTTTTTGTTTTTCTTTTTTAAAAATGTTTTTCTTCAGGAAAATATTTAAATGTTCTTTCTTTTTACTTTTGAGCCTTATTTTTAAGGATGACAGTTTCATACAGTTCTTGGTTATATTGAGAAAACATCAGTAACTCTGTACAAAAGAAACAAATGATCAGCAGTGGATAGTGCATGCTGTTCTAATTCAAGTTATTTGGATGTTTTGTTTGTTTTTATTTTAATCATTTATTTGTGGTGAGAACACTTAAAATCGAATCTCAAGAATTTTCAGGTATGCAATATATTGCTGTTAATTGAATAATCATGTACAATAGACTGAGTCATTCTTCAGATCACTGTCATCTTGAAAGAAACAGTTGTTCTCTAATTTTTTTTTTTTTTTTTTTTTTTTTTTGTGGGTACCGGGGGGTCGACCTCAGGACCTCGCGCGCCAGCAGGCGCCCGTGCCACTGAGCGATATCACCGGCCCCTTTTTCGTATGTGGGTTCCGGGAGTCGAACTCGGGCCCTCGCGCTTGCCAGGCAGGCGCTTAAGCCGCTGAGCCATCTCACCGGCCCCCTGTTCTCTAATTTTTGTGGAAAAACTTGATAATGCTGTCCTTTTTCTTGCTTTCATTTTTATTTGACATATAACATGAAATGGATTTGATTTTCATGCTGCAAGTGTAAGATTGAAGTGAATATTACCAGTTTGGGATTCTTTCATAGTATCTTAAAGTATTTGTTGTTCATGTATAACCTGCACTGCTAATTCTTAGTGTTTTTTAATTACAAAGGTAATAATTTTTCAAAATTTTGTATGTTTCAGAAAACTGAAAAAAGTGAGTTTCTAAATTTCTTCTACAACCATTGTATGCATGTCCTCACAGCACCACTTTTGACCAATACTTCAGAAGACAGATGTGAAAAGGGTAGGTTCTCTTGTTTATCTGCTTATAATTTGTTTTTTAAAAAGGGGTGAAATAAATATTAAAACTAATAGACTCTTGGTGTTTCATATGACAGAATTTACTATTGAAAAGTAGTGGAAGACAATGATACAGAAAAGTACTCCACACTGAGGAAGGAGAGATAGATAGACACTGCAAAACAGGAGATTGTTCCCCAAGTGGTTAGAGGAGCTGGAGCAGTGTGTTGCCTTCATTAGAAATCTAAAGGAAGGGCCGGTGATATAGCTCAGCGCATAAGCACCTGCCTGGCAAGCGTGAGGTCCTGAGTTCAACTCCCAGTACCTGCATATAAAAAAAGAAATCTAAAGGAACTATCCTTTTGGAGAACAATTTGGTGTGGCAGTCCAGTAAAAGCCTGCTTTTTTCTCTGCATCAGGATCAGAAATTCATGGGTCGGTCAAAAAGTTGACTAAAGCAGATACTGATTTTAAAAAGCAAAACAAACATAAACGTTGTAAACATTTTTGTTCTTTTTTTTTAATGTTTAGTAATGCTGGACATTGATCTAAGGGAGCACTGAGCTACATCTTCAGCCCTTAATTTATTTTGAGGCAAGGTCTCATTTAACTTGCCCAGGTTTCCCTTGAATTTGGAATCAGCCCCCCAAATAGTTGGGATTGTACATTTGCACCACCAAGACCTGCTTACTTAAATATTTTAATTTACTCTATAAATGCATAATCATATGACATATAAGGACAAGGTGTTCTTTTTTTTCAATGTGTAATTTTTATTGCATTTCCGTACTATCTTTGTTGCATAAATTACATCCACATTTATGAGTTGCAGATACTGGTTTCAGTTGATTAAAGTGAAGTTGAAATCTAAAGATACTTTCAAAGTGTCTGTTACTGTGGTTCTAAGTCTATTCCTCCAGGTATTCATATTTGTGTGTATCTAATTTGGAGCAATTTTGTGGTAGATTTCTACTATATTAAACTTACCCATAGATATTACAGCTCTCTTAAATTTCATCAGTGTACAATATTTAAATTATCATTTTACCATAATACATGCTAGCTTCAAAAAAAGACTTTTTTTTTTTTTTTGGTACCAGGAATCAAACTCAGGACCTCGCACTTGCCAGGCAGGCGCTGTGCCACTGAGATATATCCCCGGCCCCTTCAACAAAAGACTTTGATAAGCACAAGGGTGATTGAAAAATATGGTTAATGTTTAAATATAAAGCAATTTACTACAATAAAATTACGATTTTATTACCATTAAAATTATAAATAAATTACAATTTATTACAACAAAATACACACTGCCATTAATTCCCTCTCAAAATACTCCCCCTTGTTTCAAACACACTTATCTCATCATTCATGCCACTTTCTGAAGCAGATCTGCAACTCTTTTGTGATGTCTTTATGAGGCATGATTAAAAAAAAAACTACGGGCCGGTGAGATGGCTCAGCGGCATAAGCACCTGCCTGGCAAGCACGAGGTCCTGAGTTCGACTCCTGGAACCCACATATAAAAAAAGGGCAGGTGATATCGCTCAGTGGCCTGGGCACCTGCTGGCGCGCGAGGTCCTGAGGTCGACCCCCGGTACCCACAAAAAAAAAAAAAAACTACAATGAATGCTACTGCAGGGTGCCATCCAATGGAAAGATAGGCTCATAAAAACATTACGGTATGTCTTCATACATCTTATTCACCAGATCTGCCATTATGGGACTTCTGCCTCTTCCCCAAAGTCAAAATGACCATGAAAGGTAAATTTTTCAAATTGATTCAGGACATTGAGGCAGCCACCCAAGCACAACTAAAAATATTCACTGAAGAGGACTTTCAGAACTGCTTTGGAAAGTAGCGGGAGCAATGGGATAAATGTGTTTGAAATGAGGGGAATACTTTAAGAGAGATTAATGGCAGTGTTCTTTTACCGTAAAAATTTGTTTTTTATTTAAACATTCACTGTATTTTCAGATCATACTTTGTATACAAGAAAATTAGTGAAACCAGAAGAGTGGAAGAGCATGCTAGAGCATTAGTTACTACCTGAAAATGTTGGTAATCAAATAAGTGAAATGCAAGGCAGTGTTTAAAAAATTAATAAACTTGTAACACAGTCACACCCTATAAAATACCATCAATATCTTTCTGATTTTATACCCAGGAAGTGTTTGTGTACATGCATGAAAGGTATGAGAATGTTACTGTATTGTCTGTGGTTGGAAAATGAATGAAGTATGGTATAGTCATATAATAGAAAAGTAGTATACAGCAGTTAAAATAATTAAAATGGATTTCATCATCTAAATGAGTCTCAAAAATACAAAATTGAAACCAGGCTTGGTGGGGCATGCCTGTAATCCCAGCACTCTGGAAGGTAGAGGCAGGAAGATTTCAAGTTCAAGCCCAATCTGGGCAGTTTAGCAAGACCCTGTCTCAACAATAAAGAGGACTGGGGGTGTAGCTCAGTGTGTGAAGGCCCTGGGTTCAATCCCCGGTACCCTAAAATAAATTAAAGTTGAATGTGTACCAAAACACATCCCAGATTTTGTTGCAGAATGATTACATTTATGTAAATTAAATAATGCATGTTTAATGTTCATTTCAAACCACTTCAGCATACAGAAACATACAGGTAATAATATAACATACACTCATATATTCCCAGTTGGCTTCATCAAAACTAACTTGCCATACTTTTTTTCAGATTTTTTAAATGAAACAGAAAATAGTTGTAGTATTTGTATACATCCTCAGATTCTCATTCCTATCCTATCCCCACTCCCTCATTGCTGAAAAATATTTTGAGTTTGGCATTTACCACTCCCATGTGTATTTATAGTTATGTTATTATGATGTATATAATGTATTTTTTACATTTTCAAATTTGATAAATTTGCTTCTATTATACATATTATTTTGTATTTTTCCTTTTATCCGTTGCTGTTTTTGAGATCTATTCATATGGATAACCCAGAATTCTTACTAATTTTTTCATAGTATTATCTTGAGTATGCTGTAATTTAGCCATTCTCCTTCTAATATACATGTTTCTAGGTTTTTGTTATTATAAATAATCCTCAAGCTTGATTCAGTGGCACATGCCTGTAATCCCAGCTACTTGGGAGGCTGAAGCAGGAGGATCACAAGTTTGAGGCCAGCTTGGGAAACTTAGCCAAGAACCTGTCTTAAATAAAAAGGCTGGGGATATAGCTCAGTGGTACAAATAAAAAGGCTGGGGATGTAGCCCTTTGGTTTCATCCAAGTACCATAAATAATAATAACGTTCCAGTATATATTCCTGCATTTCCCTATACAAATATGTTTGTATGACTCTAGGATAGAAAATATCCTACTTACTTTATTTTTAAAAAAAAAAAAAAAAAAAGCATAACCATGTTAAGAGTTTTGTTATTCTGAAATTTTTTAAATTCCTATTTTCCATTTTTAAATATGCAAATCAGACATCTCAATTTTTGGATGATGAATAGAAAATAAAGGATTTATCAGTCTTATCTCTGGTTGTAATCTCACTTTTTAAATCAGAATACTTACGTTCTATTGTCTTTTAATAATTCCACATCTGTACCCAGTTCCAATCTATAAAAGATCAGAAGTGGGTGTATAATATTTGACCAAAGCAACCAACTCATTAGTTTTGTTAGTGGTGTTTTGGTTTTTTGATTTTTTTTCCTTGGTGTTTTTGAGACAGGGTCTGGCTTTGTAATTCAGGCTGGCCTCGAACTCATGGTGATCCTCCTGCCTCAGTCCCAAGTGCTGGGATTACAGGCATACACAATGCCTAGATTAAAACAATCCACTCTTAATGGTCATTATGAGGCTAAAAGAAGAGTATAATTAAATGTGGGTATTACATATTATTAAGTACTTGGTAAATGTAAAATGTTACTAAAGTATTTTATTTTGATTTTTTTGTTGTTCTTAGATAAATTTGTTGGATCTAACAAAAACAACACAATTTGTCCTGGTAAGTAGAAATTCAGACTTTTGAGTGAATGTACATTATAAGCTTTTTCTCAGAGTATAATGCAACTATACAAGGCTAAGTAAAACATATTTTCAAAATAACAAAATCCAAGAATAGGTTTACTTTTATGTTCAGAATTTTTGGTTTTTTTTCTATAAATTAGCAGCTTGTTTTATGACTTGTTTTGAGGATTTAGTTTTTATTTTTTAAATCTAATAAACTAAAACTAGTTAGAAACTACACTTTATGACAACGTGATGCTTATTGTCTATAACCCTAAGACTGTTGTCTTACTTCTTAGAACATGCGTAGTAGGTGTGGGCCTGAGAATACTGAAGTTATATGTGCTCTGTGTACCTAGCATTGCATCTCTACCAGGCTCATGAAAGCTCCAGGAGAGCCGGTTTCAAATCAGGAATCTGTTCAGAGATTGGATTAGAGATAATAGTAATTTCTAGAATTAATGTAGGAAATGGAAAGCAAAGGCTATAGATCATTTTTTTTGTGTGTGGGTACCGGGGGGACGACCTCAGGACCTCGCGCGCCAACAGGCACCCGTGCCGCTGAGCGATATCACCGGCCCCTTTTTCGTATGTGGGTTCCGGGAGTCGAACTCGGGCCTTCGCGCTTGCAAGGCAGGCGCTTACGCCGCTGAGCCATCTCACCGGCCCTAGATCATTATTTTTAAGTCTTTTGTAAATAAAATTTGAGAATTTAAAAATTACAGTAATTTTTTAAAGTGGTATGGGACACAGATTAGAGCAAGTAAAACTTTTTACTCACATTTAAAGTAGAAACAGTCTTTGAAATACTGTAATTATTCATGGCCATTCTGTTATTAAAAAGGATGCTGCCTTATTCCTGATAGCAACCTAGTTCCACAGAATATTTTTGTGTATAATCTTGTGTAAATAAAATAGTTGTACCTGGTGATATTATTTTTTTTCTGTTCTGTAAGGCTATGATTCTATAATTTCCTCACAGTTTAACGTCCTTGCTTAAACCATTTATTATGATTATGATTACCCATATAAACCCTTGATACACATTTAAAATTTAATGTTCAGGAAACAATTCAAAGTCGTTTCATGAATGTATAAACCAAAGCCTCTTGGTTTAGCCTCAGGTTAATCTATTTCAGTGGCCCTCTCTTTGTGATTTAATGAGTTGCTGTTTTTAAAATTGTTGTTGAAAAATCTCGATGTCTTATTTTCACTTGCTATTCAAATACCCAAAATATCCTTTCCTTTAAAATGTGTTAAAAGAAACCATATTATTTTAAGAAATTTGCATTGAGCTACTTTAGGCAAAAATTTGAGGTGTTTCCTGTACTATGGGCCCTTTTATAGATTCATTAATATTAATAGTGAGAACACTTAGGAAACATTGTTATTAAGGAAACATTACCGTTTTGTTATCGTATCTGTATTGAGTTTTTCTTTCTCTTACTACATTTTTTACACAAAAGCCTTAAAAAATACTTCGTAGGTAAAACTGATAATACTTCCAGTCTGCCTAATAAAAAAGTAAAAACTTTATAGCCTTTTTAACTGATGTGAAAATGGAGGAAATATAGTTGAACTTTTGCTCTAAAGTATAGGACATAAGCTTTATTTATTGTTTAGATGTACTACAGTATTTTCATGAGATGACTTTCTTTTGTAGATAATTATCAAACAGCACAGCTACTTGCCTTAATTTTAGAGTTACTCACATTTTGTGTGGAACATCACACTTACCACATAAAAAACTATATTATGAACAAGGACTTACTAAGAAGAGTCTTGGTCTTGATGAATTCCAAGCATACTTTCCTGGCTTTGTGTAAGTAACAATTTAAATGAACAAAATTGCAAAATGTTTTTTAAGAAACATTTTTGAGAGCTGGGTATGATGTCACATGCCTGTAATCCCAGCACCCAGGAGGCTGATGCAGAAGGCTAATGAGTTAGAGACCAACCTGGGCTACATACATAGTGAGTTCAAGACTGCCTTGAGTATGTAGTGAAAGCCTGTCTCAAAGGGAAGAAATATTTTTGTAGAGGTAAAAGTTAAAGTAACACATTTGAAGTTACAGTACTTATCTATCAGTGTATGCTATTACATGAAATGCTTGTGAGAAGTCCTGTTCTTGGTTTGGGTTTTTTTTTTTTTTTTTTTTTAATAATGGTTCCCTGCTCATATATTGCTCACATTTAGATTCAGTTAGTTTACCTTTTGTTGTAGTACAATACCATGTGCAGTGACAACATTTCACTAATAGAACCAGTCTTGCTGTGTTTTCCATCAGCTTCAGTGAATTATCACTTAATAACTTTATCACAAAAATCTACACAGATTGTTATACAAGTGTCCAGTGATAGGTTGCAGGATTGTTGTTGCTTTTTTGCCACTCCAAATTACATTGTGGCAACTAGCCTAGTATTCTAACCTTTTTATAATTATTTTTTTATTTCAATCAGATTCCTATTTTATATATTTTAATACATCCTTTTAAATTTTAACATATAAGCTGCCAGATGTCTTTCCCAAAAGCTTGAAATATTTGACATTCTCCTAGCAATCTCTTGTAGGTACTTTTTCCTTTTCTTTCTTGTTTTTTGTTTTTTGTTTTCCCAGTATTGAGGAATGAACCCAGGGCCTTTGTACTGAGCTACATGCCCACCCCTCCCCAACACACATACACACACACACACACACACATACACACACACACACACACACCACCACCACCACCACCACCACCACCACCACCACCACCACCACCACCACTACCACTTTTTTGAAGACAGAATTTCTCATCTATTAGTACTGCTAAATAAAAGCTATAAATCTGCTGATGGAAAATGTGATATTCCATTTCCTTTCTAATTTGCATTTTCTTTGATAGCATCTTTTCATAGTTCAGTGTAATTTGCATTTTTATCTATTGTGAATTGCTTGTGGTCTTTTTCTTAGAGGTCTTTGTAAATTAGATATATTAACAATTTATGTTTTAGAGGGGAATGTCTCAGTCTCATTTGTTTTTTGTCCATGCCTTTATTTATGGCATTGTTTTTCATATAACTTTAAAAATTCTTTATGACAAATACGGCTTATTGTCTTTTTTATGGCTTTTAGGTGCTTTGTCTTAGGACATCTATGACTTAAGATGATACAAATATTCTCCAGGTTTTTTTCTGTTTAATCACCTATTTACATTTATATATAAAATGTAACTGAAATCTATATTTGGGTATGGTTTGAAGTGATAATCTGCTTTCATCTTTTCTAGCTAGCCAACTGTGCCAACACCCTTATTAAATAAACCGTATTTTTCCCGCAAAATTAAAATATCACTTATGCAGTAAGTTAATAGATATACATATATCTTGCTTCTGGACTGTCTATTCTTTAATCTCAGCAAATGAAATAATGGCAGTGTTTGTTTCTTTATATCTGTTTGTTTCAGAGGGTACTAGAGATTGAACTCAGGCCTTTACACTGACCTATACCACCAGTTGTGTTTATTTTTCATTTTGAAATGGGGTCTCACAAAGTTGCCCAAGCTGGACTCAAACTTGTGATCCTCTTCCTTCAGCCTCCAGAGTAGCTAGGAATATAGACATGTGCAATCATGCCTTGCAGCAATGTTTATTCTTACATTGTTGTAATATTTCTGTTATAAAGTTTAACATATACTGAGCCTGTCCCTTTTCATAATTTTCTTGTTTTTTCTTAGACATTTATTCTACATAAAACTTAAAAACAATTTTATTCTGTTCATCTTGATTGGAATTACATTATATTTGTATATTAATTTTGAAAGGATTGATGTTTTTATGATAGGTTTTGCTATCTTTTTTTATAAATAGTCCTCCTGATGACTGTAGAATACTCCTATTAATATGGATATAATCTAATTGAGTGGATTTCCAGTATTTAAATATTTATATTGTTTTGGGATTCCCATTATTATAAGCAGTGTTGTTATAATCATAGCTTTGTGTCCATATCAGTTCATTTCCCAGCAATATATTGATGCCTGTTTGCTCATGCCTTTGTCATTATTTCAGTTGTTTTATTCCTAAGTAAACTATTTCTCATCCTACCACAAAGAAAGCAGTCATGTTATAAGTCTAGCACTTCTCCCCACACTTGTTAAGTGTCACAGTTGACATACATTTTTACTCTATGTGGCCTATTTCTCTTTTATTCTCAGACAATATTTAGAACCTATTCTAACATGTGTAACTTCTTCCATCCTTAAATAGGGGGTTGAAATGAGAAACCGACATAAAAAGTCAGAAACCTTAACTAATGGTGTTTGTAGAATAAATTAAACTTAAGGGGAAGAGCTACAAGTTAAAGGGTCAGCAGATATAAAATTCAAGAACCAAAATTATAGTTCTTTGTGTTCCATAAGAATTTTAGTAGTAATAAATTGCTAAATTTATTTAGCTAGAGAAGCTTTTTGGACATGGTACTGAGGATCAAACCTAGGGCCTCACACATGCTAGACAAGCACACTACCACTGAGCCACACTTCACCCGTTTTTTTTTGTGTGTGTGTGTGGGTACCGGGGGGTCAACCTCAGGACCTCGCACGCCAACAGGCACCCATGCCGCTGGGCAATATCACCGGCCCCTTTTTCGTATGTGGGTTCCAGGAGTCGAACTCGGGCCCTTGTGCTTGCAAGGCAGGCACTTACGCCGCTGAGCCATCTCACCGGCCCTTCACCCCTTTTTTGTTGTTGTTCTTGTTGGGTTTTTGTGTGTGTGTGTGTGTGTGTGTGTGTGTGTGTGTGTGTTTTAAATAAATACAGCCTGATTTACCACAGTGTGTATTTTCCCAAGGCAAAATAGCTCATACAGAATTGGTGAACAACAGATGTCATTATAATGCCAAAGTAGTGTAGTTCACAAGTGATTTCCATACTAAGGGGAGCTAAATCTGCAGGTAGTTCCCCAGGCTTGATCTGCAGGTAGTAGGATGCATTTGACTATCCCATTGGGCAGCTTGACTACCAATAGTTAGCTATTTAACATAAGATAATAGAATTCAAATCAGATACACCTGGCAACAAGGCATAGGAATTACAACCCCATTGTAATATTGTGACACATACCTGTAGTCTCAGCACTCAGAAGGACAAGGCAGCAAAGTCAAAAGTTCAAAGCCAACATGGGCTACATAGCAAGTTGAAGGCCAGCCCAAACTACATAGTGAGACCCTGTCTCAAAAAACAAAACAACAAAAGCCATACTACATTGTGAGATCCTGTCTCCAAAAAAAAAACTTTAAAATCTCCCATTATGTTACTGGCAGCCCCTTTGACAATATTTTCAGAAAATTGAAAAGAACTACCTGCTTCCAAAGCCAGAGAGGCAAGTCAGCCTTAATCTCTTGGACGCCTACACTATTTCTGTGCCCATCCTATGCCCCCACTTTTTCTGAGCTGCATTCACTGCATCCATTAACTCTGCTCTTAAGTATTACCAGAAATTGTATTCTGCAGGTCTTGTATATTTTTTCTTGTCTTTGCCATAGAGCTGACCACCTTGGAAGTTTATTTATCTCCTAAATACCAGTTTGTTTGTTTTCTTTCTGTTGTTAGCACTGATTACAGAGTTGTACAGGTTTTAAGCTATCTTCCCCTAACTCGGTTTTTCTCAAAACACAATTTTTTTCAGTGCACAATTTTACTTTATATTTGAGAAGAAAAAATACATTGCTCTATGGCAAAGGTATTTGTAAAATAATTGATGTTCGTAATATCAGCTTATTTTCTGTATTATTTTTAATTAGGTGCTCTTCGTTTTATGAGGCGGATAATTGGCCTTAAAGATGAATTTTACAATCGTTATATCACCAAGGGAAATCTTTTTGAGCCAGTTATTAATGCTCTTCTGGATAATGGAACTCGGTACAATCTGTTGAATTCAGCAGTTATTGAGTTGTTTGAGTTTATAAGAGTGGTAAGTCTGTATTATAGAACTCTTAGTAACTACATATGAAAGAATTGTCTATATGTAATTATATGTAAAAGTAAAATAATTGTATTTAAGGAAAGTGATTTCTGCATTCTTATTCTCCTAAAATTTATTCTGTGCCTTAGAATCTATTTCTAATAAACTGAAATTTTAAAAAATCAGTTACTTTTTTATTCTTATTTGACACAGGGTTATAGTGTAGTGATATGTTTTCTGTTTTGTTATTTTGTTGTTTGTTTTGGTGCTAGAGGTCAAATTCAGGTTCTCATGCTTGCTAGGCAAGTGTTCTAACACTGAGCCACAGCCTCAGCCCAAAATTCTCAGTTCCATTTCCAGTTCTCAGTTCCATTTCTCCGATCTCAGTTCCAGTATTTCAAAATCAGATTTAACATATATGGACATTTTGAACAAGCATGCCATTCATGTGATCTCTTTTTAAAAGGTAGTTTATTATAGAAGTAGTGATTGATAAAAATGAATAGAGGGATTGAAAAATAATTTCTTCAGTGGTCATTGATAACAGGATACATGAAAGGTAGGATGAATTCCTGAAATTTAAAGTTGAAGAGATCAGGAAGTTTGATGGACTAGTACAACTACTTAGTATTGCAGTTGAGAAAATTAAGATACCTGAAGTGATTCACTGACCTATTCATGAGCATCCATACAGTAAGCACTTGAAGTTGTATCCCAGCTCAGTTTCAGGCAACAAAACATTTGTCATAAAAATATCTGAAGAGAGCTGTATATGAATAACTGGAATAAGACAGATAACTATAGGAACAGTACAATAAATTTATCACTCCTGCACACATACACATAGAATTCATTCCACCAAGGAAATGGTTATGTAGTTGGAAGGAACGTGAAAAGAAGTCAAAACTAGGAATTCTCAGGCCGGTGAGATGGCTCAGTGGCATAAGCGCCTGCTCGGCAAGCGCGAGGTCCTGAGTTCGACTCCTGGTACCCACATAAAGGAAAAAAGGGCTGGTGATATTGCTCAGTGGCACAAGCGCTTGCTGGCAAGTGTGAGGTCCTGAGGCCGGCTCCCAGTACCCACATTAAAAAAAAAAAAAAAAAAACTAGAAATTCTCTAGTTTTGGGGGGTGATTTTTTTCTGTAATTCAGATTTCTACTGATGACTTGCTGTTCTCATATGAAGATTGTCTGACTAGATAATGTTTCTAAGAGTGATCACTTGCCAAAAATTCAGTTTTTGAAAGGATGAAAAGGATAGAAGTATATTCTTTACCTTTAGAAAAGAAGGAACATAATTATATCACTAGATATCTGAATCCAGGTTCATAGTATATTGTTCCAATGAGTCAGAACTTTTTTTCTTTAAAAATTGGGTGAGATAATTTATACATGATAAAATGTATGGTTCAGAACCCCATCCCTGTTCCTGTGTTTGAATGTTTTTCTAAAAATAAATTTGGTAAGTTGAATGCACTGAATCCCAAAACTTATTTTTATGTCCCATATACAGTAGAAATGCAGGAGTAGACAAGTGGAGTTCCAGATAAGTATTTTATTAGATCTGTGTATCTAATAATGTCAAAGGAATCTAACCTTATTATTTAGATAAGACTCCATTTTGATAGCCATTAAAAAGAAGGGCACCTGTTTGTTGAAAATGATTTTAACATCCGCCCTCTAACAAGCTGTGTGCTCTTGATGAACCCATACAACCTCAGAGCCTCAATTTTCTTTTGTAAATGAGTGTAATAAAATTTATTTCATAGAATTGTGAGAATCAAATGAAATTGTATGAGAAAGTGCTTTTTAAATTGTAAAGTGCTTTATAAATGCAAATAATAGACATAAACTGACTCCGTTTACTTCTCAGATGCTCTTTGTAGTCCCCGCAAAGGGCTCCAGTGCATTGCTTCTTTTTTCCAAGTTTTCTGTGGAGTCCTGTCTCATGTATAAAGAAACTGGGACATTTATTTTTGGAAGGTGATTTTGAAAAACTTTTTTGATCAGCTTTGGAACTATAAGAAAAAACATTTAATTTTCTACTGACAAGCATTGTATTGTATTTGAAATGTAAATTTTGTGCTTATACAGGAAGATATCAAGTCTCTTACTGCACATATAGTTGAAAATTTTTATAAAGCACTTGAATCGATTGAATATGTTCAGACATTCAAAGGATTGAAGACTAAATATGAGCAAGAAAGAGACAGACAAAGTCAGAAACTAAACAGGTATTGTTTAAGTATATTGCATTTATAGCCTACAAAATTGTTCACATACTTTAGATGTTACGTGTGAAGTTTACAGAAGAATTTACTTTCTCTCACTAGATAGCAGTAGCACACAAGGTTATGGGTAGGCTGTCCTCCATACCCCAGATCCATTGTAGGATGAATTACTACTCTGTATGATAACTCAAGATGAGTTTTTAGTTTAGTTTATAACATGCAAAAATATTTTGAGAGTTCTCTGTCTATATCTTGTATCATACTTGAGGTGCTTTAGATACAATTTATACAAAGTTAAAATTATTTCTGTTCCTCTTGGTTATACATTTTTTCCTATCAAATTAATATGTTAATAAACTTTAAATCATTACTCAATACTTGTGATATATTTCTTACAGTGTACCATCTATATTGCGCAGTAACAGATTTCGCAGAGATGCAAAAACCTTGGAAGAGGATGAAGAAATGTGGTTTAATGAAGATGAAGAGGAGGAAGGAAAAGCAGTTGTGACACCAGTTGAAAAATCTAAAACAGAAGATGATTTTCCAGATAGTTACGAAAAATTTATGGAGACTAAGAAAGGTATTAACATTCTGAGTAATTCTTGAGGTTCTTTCCAATACATAGATTTCTAGTATTCTAGCTAATAAATAAAGATGTATCACAACAAACATCCTGTACTCTTTTAGTTCTTAGCAAGGGTAATCCTTTTATTTTTTAAAATTATTGCTCTGTCAGAGGGTTTGATTTATCATTACTTAAATGATAGTGGTTCAAATTTTTACTTTGCTTTAGCAAAAGAAAGTGAAGACAAGGAAAACCTTCCCAAAAGGACATCTTCTGGTGGCTTCAAATTTACTTTCTCCCACTCTGCTAGTGCTGCTAATGGAACAAACAGTTCAAACAGTAAATCTGTAGTGGCTCAGACACCACCCACAAGTTCTAATGGCTCTTCTTCCAAAACTACAAACCTGGCTACATCAGTAACAGCCACCAAGGTATGTGAAATTACACTACACACAATCAGACTTTGCCTTTTCTATCTGTAAAATTATTTCATGCTTACCAAAGATAATTTGGATAATCAAAATAATTTCAAAGGAGAAAAATACTACACATGTTCTTATCATAACATGGGTAATGTTTGTTTACTTTCCTTCAGGTCCACGGGTTTGTCACATAATTGAAATCCTATAAATACATTTTTTATCTGTTTTTATATTGTTATAATTTTTTTCTTAATAAAACATCACTCATGTTCATTTTACTTAGCTATATCACAAGATATGTAAGCATCCTTCCTCTCCCTCCCCTAGTTTTTTTTTTTTTTTTTTTTTTTTTTTTTGGTCGGTGCCAGAAATCGAACTCAGGACCTTGCACTTGCCAGGCAGGCGCTTGTGCCGCTGAGCTATATCTCCGGCTCTAATTCTATTTTAAGCACTTAAGTTTGTGCTGGTATTTTGCTCATCTGAATACTAATGTTGCATTTTAATTTATTTTCTTGACTAGATTAGTAGTAAAATACCTTCACACATTTTATCAAATTCCTTTCTAGAAGAAAGTCTGTGCCAGCTTATGTTCCCATTGGCAGTGAATGAATCTGCTGCCTCATGCAGCTTTGCCAGTGTTGTTAAAAGTATTTTTTATATTTTCCAGGAGGTAGGGCAGAATATATAAATCTCTTTCCTAGTTAAGTATTCCTTATTAGTACTGAGATTGAATTTGCCCTTCTGTATGTTGTCTGTTCATAGTGTCCTTTAAAAATTGGCTTATATTCTTTTAATGTGAATATATCTTTAAGGCTACTAGTCTTACTATAATTCTCATGACAAATATATTCCCTGTTGTTTACACTTCTTTTTTTATGAATAAGGTTAAATGTAATATACATTTTTCTTATTTACGTTTTTCATTATGTGAAACTTTTTTTCCCCAAAAAGAGTGGCTTAAAATAAAAATGAGTAAATATGGGACAGTCGTTAGTGTAACAACAGATGGGAAATAATATAGTAGTACAAAACCTAACTGAAGGAATGTAGTTTGTTTTAAACAGAAAATAAAAGTTTGAGCTTACTGTTTAACAGATATGTAGAATCTTTATTCAGTGTTATAGTGAAGTATGTTTTTGATTAAAGCTCACAGCATATTGAGTGAGATTTTGTTTAAAACACATTTTATGTTTATTAAGTAATTTTTAAAATTAATTTCACTTCCTAATAGGACACTTGAGTGTAATATTGTGACATTATTTTAAGAATATTTGCCATGGAATTTTATTGCATGAGTCAAATCTTGGCTGTATCCCTTTCTAGCTGTTTGACCTTGAATAAGTTATTTAATGCCTCTGTTCCGTTTTAAATGGTGATAAAATAGCACTTGCCTTACAAGCTTTTTGGGAAGATTATAGTTTTAATAAGTGTATAGTGTTAAGATCACTGCTTGACACTCTACGTTCATTAGCTTTTCTTTTTTTAAATCAAAGTTATATATATTCTTTCAAAAGTCAAATGTTACTTAAGGCACATTTATGTTAGAAAAAAAAATCAGCCCTCTGTTCCTCCCCACAAAGATAGCTTTAAACTTTTCTAGCTGTTTCTTCCATTTCTAAATGATATGTTAATAAGTTTCACCAAGTTTATACATAATTTATTCTTTATTATGATAAATGAAGATTTAGCTTTCTTACATACACACATGAATTGAATACAACTTATCACATCTTCACCTTCACCTCCCTGTATCACAATTTTTATTTAAAATAATATTAAATAGTATGTTAATTTGTGTTTTCTATACTGTTATTCTTTATAACATATCACTTTTTCTAAATATTGCCACTGTTTTTTTATTGGTTGCAATAGTTACGTGCTTGCTGCTAACTTTTTTAGGATCTCTTAAGATTAATTCCATATGTGTTCCCCTGAGAAACATCTCTCTCGAAGTCTCTCCTTGTATTCTAGTGTAAACTGGTTGCTCTCAAGACCTGTTCTACAGCCCTTGTCTTAAGGCCTCTTCTGCCATTATCCTAATACTTCCTTTTGCTTCTCTTCTTTTTGTACTATTTGTTTCCTGGATCCTATATTGCCATTCTTTCTTAATTTTTTATGTAATTTTGGCAACATTAGTTTCTTATAAAAAGAATATCACGAGAGGTAAAATTTGAGATCATCCAGGTATGAAAATGTCTTTACTGTAACCTCACACTTGACTGAAAATTTAACTGAATGCAGAAATACATGGTCAGTAATTTTCTCTGAAGAGTTTGAAGTTATTGCTGCAAAGAAGTTCAAAGATATCTTATTCTTCGAGTTTTTTGTGTGATTTTATTTTCTTCCAAAAGTATTTGGAATTTTAACCCTACATTCTGAAATTAAGTAGTCATGTCCTTCAGTTTTAGAACATTTTCTGCTCTTTCACTGTAACTTACTGTTTAGATGGAGCCTGCTGGATAGACCTTAACTTTGCTCTCTGATTGTTTTCTTACTCTTTTTTCTGTGATATTTTCTTGAGTTTTTAGTTGGTTATCCTTCTGGCTAATTCTTATCAAGTGAGTATAAACATGTTTTTAACCCTTTTGGTACTAACAGCAAATAACAAAATATATTTGTTCTACATCTTTTAGGGGAACCAGGATAAAAACAGTGATTGTTCTTGGAAAACAAATTAATTGCTTCATCACTATGAACTTTCATAAAATTTTGAAAGTAAGCAGGTTAAAAGTGTACAGAGGTAAAGCACTAATGCTCACAACCTTCTTAGACTATGGCCACATTCCTAAATAGTGCCAAGTTCTTTATTACCAGTGGCCCCTTAAGTTTAGTCAGTTTTACCATCAGTGTTAGTTGCTACAGTTGAAGGCTGGAAAGACATTAACTACTAATGAAATAAAAGGTATTTTTTAAAGATATGAATGCTCTAAAGACAAAATACAATGCATAGCTATAAAACAAGCACATTTTCAATGAGGAAAATACTTACATTACACATTGAAACCCCCCCAAAAATGTGAAACTAAGGGATAGGGTGGGCCAAGGAGGATGATGGGGGATGAAGTGATAAAGTGTATATGTACAAATATACCAAAATGAAACCCATTAATCTGTATAACCAGTAACAAAATGAGGGGGGTGTAAAAAAATCAGAAGCCATTAGAGGGTGCTAAAGTAAAAACTTTTTTTTTTTTTTTTTTGCTACACATTCAAAGAAACCCTGTGTCTTGCTTTTTCATTTAACAAGCTTATCTTGGTGGACTTTCTATATCTGAACATTTAAAAATTTCTGTGCTGGGTGTGGTGGTGCACATTTGTAATCCCAGCACTCCAGGAGGCTAAGGGAGGAGGATTGTAAGTTGAAGCCTAGGCTGGGCAATCTAGCAACTTAGTGAGATCCTCCTACCTCAAAATATAAAATGAAGGGGCCGGTGAGATGGCTCAGCGGCTTAAGCGCCTGCCCGGCAAGTGCAAGGGCCCGAGTTCGACTCCCGGAACCCACATACGAAAAAGGGGCCGGTGATATCGCTCAGCGGCACGGGCGCCTGCTGGCGCGCGAGGTCCTGAGGCCGACCCCCTGGTACCCACCAAAAAAATATATATATATACATATATATATATATATATATATAAAAAATGAAAAAAGAGCTGAGGTTGTGAATCAGTGGTAAAGCTTTCTGTCTGAAAATATAAAAAGAAGGCTGGGAATGTAGCTCTGTGTGAAAGCCCTTGCTTCAAATTCTCAGTACCACAATAAGTAAATAAATCTGCATAGAGTTCAAAAGAATGAGTGTACCTTAATTCATAATTAACCCCTATTGATAGACATTAAGGTTTTTCCCACCTTCTTGCAGTTAGAAGCATTGCAGCAATATGTGACCTTCATCATTTTACATACATGCGTATTTTTATGTATGTTCTGCATTTAGGATTTTGATAATTATTTCCAAATGTAAACAGTAAAATAGGAATAAATGGATAATTTCTTTATATGACAGATATCAAAAGCTAGTTTTGTAGTTAAGAAATATTAGAAGCATTCCCACTAGAGCCAAGACAGGATACTACTGTCACTGCTGTTACTTTACCATTGTTCTGAGGTACTGGCCAATACAGTTAAGTGAAAGAAATTTTCTGTTATAAAAATTAGAAGATTCAATCAAAACTATCATTTTTGTTGATTTTTTAAAAAAAAGTTTTAAATCTCATTTCAGTAATATCTGTTCCTTATTTTCACTGGGTAAAGGATGACTTTTTAAATTATATCCCCTTAGATCTGCTAATATAATGAATATTATATATTATTGCATTTTATTCTACATTAAGGTTAATATATTTTATTGTTATTATTCTTAATGTATGATGTATTATAGTTTCTTCATTGTTAGATATTGAAACACTCTTTACCTAAAGTACTTGAGTATAATTTAGATTATAGGTTTCAGAAAAAATTTTCATTGTCTCTTTGTGGTTTATTGTCATTTATTTTGATCCTCTCGTATTGGAAATTTTCTTCACATTTATGGTATTAAAAAATACAAGTAAGTAATCAGACATGGCATGAGCCTGTAGTTCTAGCTACTTGGGAGTCTGAGACAAGAGTATCACTTGAGCCCAGGAATTTGAAGCCAGCTCGAGCTACATAGTAAGATCCTGTCTCAGAGAAAGAAAAACTTGCAGATTTCAATAAGGGTACTGAGGCAATTCAATAAGAATAGTCTTTTCAACAAGTGATGTTATAAACTAATTATCCGCATGCAAAAGAATGAAATTAGGCCCTTAGCCCAAACCATGCACAAAACTTAACTCAGAATGGATAAAAGGCCTAACAAAAATATAAACTAAAAGTATAAAACTTAAAAAAAAAAAAACAGGGATAAATATCCATGACCTTGGATTAGGCAGTGACTTTTTTGTTTTGTGGTATTTTGTTTTTGATATCAAGTGACAAAAGAAAAAACTAAATTAACTGAACTTCATCAAATTAAAAATTTTGTGTATCAGAAGATACTACCATAAAGGGAAAAAAGTGCTAAAGAAGAAAATATCGATCAATTTCAGTACAACTATAGATGTATTTGTGAATATAGATGCAAAAGTCTTTACCAACTGCACATATCTTATCCATATGATAGTCCATGTATAAAGATGGGTCTTAGATTCATTAATAAACACAAAACATTATTATTAAAAGCAATACAATCAGAACATGCAACAGAAAATTTTCACTATGTGATGGTATATCTTACTATGGAATAGAAGAATTTAAAAAGGAAATGGAACTTTACTAACATTTGGAGTATTCTACAGTGTATTTTTAAATGAACATGACTGTACTCGGGTAGGCATAATTAACAGTCTGCTCTGGAAGGCTGACTCATGATGATCACAAGTTTGAGCCCAGCATGGGCAATTTAGCAACTTAGCAAAATCCTGTCTCAAAATTAAAATTAAAATAAATAGCTGGAGATGTAGCTCAGTACAAAGGCCTAGGGTTCAATCCCCAGTACCACCACCCCCAAAAAATCTGGTATTTAAAACAGTAGATTCCTGTGTATGTATTAAAACTCTGAAATCTGTCAGGTTTACAGGGTGCAGTTAGATTACTACAAGCCTATTTACTTTTAACACTTTACATTTGTATTTTTATTGTAAACATAATTTTTAAATGTGTATTTGTGGTATATATACGCATACAAAATATAAATAAAATTCAAAATTGTGTAGATGCATTTTTCAGATAATCTTAAATCATTTAACGTATTAACCATTTGGGACTGAAATGTCTGTACATTGTGATATATAATGGTAAGCATAATTAAAGCATAATTAAAGCTTGGAAATCTGTCATCTTTGTGAATATCAGATTGATGCCTTTTTATACTGTAATTATTTCTCTTCTCTCCTAATGTGTGTGGCTTAGTAACCAAATAAATAATGAATAACAGAAATGGCAACTAGTAGCACTTAACTACACTACATACCTAGGACGGTGTCAAAATGCTTTACATCTTTCGTTTTCAATTTAATTTTCAAAATAGTTCAATGACATCTAAACACTTTTATACCAGTTTTATAGGTGTAGAAACTAAGATATATAGATATTAAATGGCTTGCCCAAGATCATTCAGATAAATAGTAGCATTGTAACTTGAAGTCACACCAACTACAGTCAAGATATATATATATATATATATATATATAGTCCCACTATGCAGTTCAGGCTGGCCTTGAACTCACTCTGTAGCTGAGGCTGGCCTCAAATTCGCAGTGATCCTCCAGCCTCAGCCTTCCGATTGCTGGGATTACAGCTGTGCGCCACCACGCCTGGCTATCTATAGTCAATATATTCTTAACATAAATTTAGCTATGCTGTCTCTTATCCATTAAGACGTGATTTAGCTGAGCAAGAAGTAGATTTCACACACATTCATAAGTTTTGTTCACAGACTTTCTGATAAAAGTGTGGTAGATGCTCAGAGACCTTTTTTCATTAATATGACAGCATTTCACTTATCCTGGTAAAGTGTTTATGCCAGATCCCTGGGTTCTTTATGTATGAACCTACTTTTTTATGGAGGATACATTACCTCACTGGGTTTGTTTATTCCCTAGAGATCTGAAGAGTATGCCCTAAATAGTGTTTATGGTAGACCTCTTAACCTGTAGGTTATATGTTAAATTCATTAAGATTGGCTCAAAATTAATGTAGTGCTATGGACATCTGCAATTTTGTGGAGTGTGCCTAAGATTTTCAAAGGGTCTTACTCATAAAAGGCTCAAACCCAGAATTACCTCATCCTTATTTTTATTTATTGGTTTTTAGGAACTAGATCGTGTGTTTATCATTTTTAGCCTTTTAAACTATTCTTCAAAAGCAGAATGAAAACAGTGTGCGCTAAATGATGAAATACATACATGAATGGAGACTACAAAGAGACTTATTAGTATAAAATTAGAGAAATGAACTAGGTCATCTACAAGGTCCTTTCCAGCTCCTAAATGTTACGGTTGTGTTACTATTTGGGAAAATACTCATTTTTCATACAGTTGAGTTTTCCTAAACTGAATTGAGTTCTGAGGTTTCACTAAAAATGCAATCAACAGTGTAAAAGTTGGGGTTACTGAGAGCACCACCAATTAGTACTCAGTTAATGTTCATAACTTTAAGTAGTTCCTTTCTTAAATTCAAATGTGTTAATTTCAGATATGCAGTTTAGAAAAATAGATTCTAATATCTTAGTAATAGCAAGCTTTTTTAAATGTTACATATGTTTAAAACATTTTTTTAATTCTTCATTAGGGAAGTTTGGTTGGCTTAGTGGATTATCCAGATGATGAAGAGGAAGATGAAGAAGAAGAAACATCCCCCAGGAAAAGACCTCGTCTGGGCTCATAAAATGTTTATTGGGGGACCCCAGCACGTGGTCTTACTAAATTGCTGCAACTGTTTAATGAGCTGAAAATCTGAATCAGAAAGCCTTCTCACTATACATATACAAGGAGTAGCAAAAGATCCTCAGTCTATCAGCTAGGAGAGTTTAGTTCTGTTTAAAAAGAAAATAAAAAGCAAAAGAAAAAGGCTTCCCAGTACTTGCTAGTAATTAAGGGGTTTGCCTTTCAGGCTATCAAGAAGGAAAAGAAAAAAGAGAGTTACTGGAGCCTAGGAGATAGCTTGTCAGAAAGTCTCAGGTTTTGGGATGGTTTGCTAGAGGAAAAACATTGGTAATACAGTAATGCAGGGTTGCTGGGGGGGGGGTGTCCAATCTAAAAAAAGTTTATAAAACTTCAGTTGCACATCCAACAATATTACTTGTATAATGGTGCTGGCCATGTTGTTTTAAACAGTTGCCTCTTTTTAAAATTTTTATGGAAAACAAATTAATCATTAAGATGAAGTTACACTGTTGGGACCATTTCTTTGAGGATTTCACAAATTCAGCCTTCTGGATTGTTGGAGGGAAGTATACCACCCTGTATTACAGCACATGTTAAGTTTTCTACATCAGGAATTTTCAATATGTATTTTGACACAGACAAGCTGGATTTTCAAAATGGATAGTTTTGTTAATATAACTTTAAAGTCAGCACTTTTAGAGATAACAGTGGCCAAGAAACAGTGTATTAGTATTCCAGAATTATCCTCTTTAGAAACTTAGGAGTGGATAGAACAGTGTTTTCAACCACCAACAGTACAATCTTTTGTGGAAGATCATTGGACGTCGCTTTATTAGTAAAGTTGCGCTATGAGTAAAGTTGCTGCTTTATTAGTAAAGTTGTGTGTCCTTTTAGAGATGCAGGGAAGTGTTAAAGTGTATCTTATAAAGATGAAGAATAGTGCTGAATACAAGCGACATTTAATATCAAACCATTTTGATCCAGGAAGTTACTTAAGTGTCAAAGCCACATGGAGCGTATTAAGCTTTTCCATAAACAAAAGGTGTAATACAAAAGCTGCTTTTTTAAGAGTAAAAGCACATTCCATGTACGTAAATGAGTTTAAAATAACAAATTGAGGCAAACAGTTGTTTATTTTTTAGAACAGCCAGTTAACTGTAAATATTTTAATGTTAGTTTGCTCATCTGTGATCTGAGATCATACTGAGATGAGAAATATGTCCCCAAACTACAATTTAATGCATTGGGAAAAAAAATCTAAAACCAGTAATTCCAGCTACAGTCTTTAGGTCATATTTGTAATGTGTTATGGGTCCATTTTTCCTGGAATAGCTTAAACTGAAGAAGTTTTCCCTGTTTTGGAGATTTTGTAGTTAATTTTAATTTGGGCTATTGTTTGGAAAAGATGGGCTGTCTGTGTAGATACGAAGTATAGTTTTTCCATAAAACAGATGTTTATTTTGTATTAAAAATTCCACTGTACTTGTTTTACACCATTTGTATACATGTGGTGATATTAATGCTGAACTGTAAAATTCAGGAATTAAAATGTGACCCTGTAATTCCATGATTGATGTTTGTATTTGTTTTATTGTAAATATAAGTTAACTCTTTTGAGATATGTCCATTTTACATTCTTTTAAAAGTCAATAAAATTTATCCATATTTATTATACAAACCAGTAGGTCATACACCAATTGAATGAAACTCTTAAATAGGGTCAACTGTACTTTCAATATCATTGATGACTTAAAGAATGATAGCCTGGGCCAGTGAGATGGCTCAGCAGCGTAAGCGCCTGCCTGGCAAGCACGAGGTCCTGAGTTCCCACATACGAAAAAAGGGCCGGTGATACCACTCAGCAGCACGGGCGCCTGCTGGCGCGCGAGGTCCTGAGTTCGACCCCGGTACCCACAAAAAAAAAGAATGATAGCCTTGGGCAAATAAAATCTCAGCACGGAAACATTACAGCATCAAACTGTTCTTACCTCTTCAAGGTGTACAAATAATAAAATCCTTCCATCTTATAACATGTGAGTCAGGATGTGTTCAGCCAACATCAGTAAAGTTACCATATGAACATGCTTCCGATCCAAGCAAATTTTATTGAGCCTCTTCTTTTTAGCACTTATTAAATTCCTTCTTAATTTAAGCAGTCTAACCTAAAATATTTCCCTGTTTGTTCTTGACTCTTACTTTAAATCACAGTAGGAGCATCACATTTGGACTTTATGAAGACTTTAATATTCTGAAGAACTGTCATGAGCCTTAAACTTTTAAATCATCATTGTCATCATCCTAAGAACTCTTACTGGACAAATATGAATGTTTTCTTGAAATCCAGGATGACAGTTTTTATGCACATATGCCTTGCACAATGAGAATAAAATACCTTAGAAGTGCATCTATGAAGATTCCACATGAGCTGCTGTCTTAAATGACTATTGTCAGGCAGGTCAGGACATTTATATCTCTATCATCAATCAAAGCAAGCCAGAACCCACATTTGTATTCCTTAGATCCCCTTAAAGTATTTGTAAACATCAAATATAAAAATTGTTTTTAATAAAAAGTTACATGAAACATTTCTGTGTTTTAATCACTAGTTTTTCTTGTCCATTTAGTGATAATGTAACACAGAATACTAGGTTTTCTGTAGTTGAACAATGGAACTGTGTAGCTAAAATAAGCAAATTTTGTTCAACTAGTTTTGGTATTCTTTTATAGTTATAGGAGATAAAATGGAATTCTCAATTAAACCTTGTTGTCCTATAACTAGAAAAGGGTAGATGTAAGACAGCACAATGGTAGAAATTTTGGTTCTCTAAACAGACTACAGAAATTTATTTCAAGGTCTTATGGAAGATCTCCACCCAGTGGTAGTACTTCTCTCAACAGGCAGTCAGTTGTTCCTGTTGTTTTTATATCATAGTATCTTCTCTAGAAAGAGTAGGGAATTGAGTATTTTTAATAATCCCATCTATTTCCTGAGTTCAAATTGGCTTGCCTCAAAAGTAATGGTAAATGCCCAAGATACCTGTTCTTTGGATTGCCTCACACCTGGCACAACCACAACTTTTCTACTCCACCTACTAGTCCATACAGCAGCCATCCACCTTTTAAAATGAAAATAATGGTGATCATGTAATCTCCCGCAAATTTTAAATTTTTCACATTCCTTATAAGGCCCTGCATGATTAGTACCTCACCACTCTTGAATTTTATATGCTAACCCTCCCTACTCATTCTATATATACTCCCAATTCCTCAGTTATATGTATTATTCTTTCCTGCTGCACAACCTAAACTATTCATTTTTTCCATGCAGTTACCCTTCCAATCAGCTTAATCATAAGCTCAAGGAAGCCTAGCCAGCCCATCTTACCATACACTTTTCCTTTCTAATACTTTGCTCTTTGTAGTACTTCACTAGCCCCATGAAGGTTAACTAGTATGTCCTTAGTACACAACATTGTGGCCTGCCACAAACAACAGGTATCCAAGTTAGAATGATGCTGTCCTTTTCCCCAAGAGAAAACATTACCAGAAATTTATACTAAATTGATAAGTAGCTGCCTTCCCCACTACCCTTCACCTCAAATGTTTAACATAGTAATAATGAGCTTAATATTTGCATTTACAAAAGCAAGTATTTACTTGAAACTAATCTTGGTTTAAGGATTAAATCATTTATTTTTAAGAAAATTTGGACTTCTATTTTGCTAAGTTGTTTTAAATTACTTATTAATAACTTCTTCTTTAAGTTTCTCTGCAAGCATTCGCCTCTTTAGTAATGTTTGCTTCTCCTCTGCTGTCATTTCTGGCTTCTCTGTCATTTCCTTCAAAAAGAGAAAAGAAAAATATTGGCTACAGTATAAAATGTATTCCTTTGTCTAATACTCCCAACATACTTCCTCAAAAGAACAAGGTCAATGATTAAGGGCATATTCAGGGAAGGAAAAAAAAGCTAGATATAGACTAAGTTCTTTTTGTAAAATCTCTTCTTGGGAAAGCATCTTGGATATGGTACCAGTAGTTGGAGTATTTATAGAACAAACATTTCACATGGCTCAGGTATGCTAGATCATTGTCCCTTATGAACTCAGAGCAAGGCAAGTAAAAAACAAAGAAAAAAACTGTAAGGGAAACCTTATTTCTATCTCATCACAACTCTCCCAGGAAAGATTCAGCAGCTGTCATATTAGCAGGGTACTTAGTAGATCTATGAGCATAATTCATCAGAGGCTTTCTTGTACATACTCTAGTTTTGAGAAATCTACCGCTATGTCTGCACATTTTGACATACTAAGGCTAGCCATACCTCTACCTCCCCAGTAGGTTTTCCTTTCTCTTCTGTATTTTGGATCTGCTTAGTCCTTATATCCTTTCTCATGGATATCAACTTATCTCTCTTCTGCTTGAGATACTGTTCTCGTTGTCGCAGCTCTTCTGTTCCAAGTGCTGACAAATTCTGGGTCGATTAAGAAAAGTAATTATCTAAATTCAAGTCCATTAAATGTCAAAGATTCTACTGACGCAATTACATTCAATTACAAATTTGAGTTCAATCTTGTAACAAAAGCCAAGTATATGTCTGTTTACATTGTTTTCCCAGTACCTTGTCATTTTGCCCATAGTTCTTAAAGTGATGTCTTTTACTTACTGCTATTGGTCCTTCAATGCGTGTATGTTCTAAGCCAGGAGTCCTCAGGCCTTTTTGTGAGAGGGAGGAAGTTTCAGGCAACATTTTTACCTTTCTTGCCAAGGGTTGTGCAGAAGGATTAGCAAAATGCACCTTAACTTCTGGCAGTAATTAGACAATGAAACCAATTAGAATATAATAAGAAATACTAAGGCAGGTTCACCAAAATGAGCTGACATTAATACTAGTTTTTCTTCATATTCATTCAACCGACATACATTCAGTGGCTATGCTGTGCCAGACACTTGGTGAAAATGATAAACATGATCTCTGTCCTTAACCCTGCAGAGATCACAGACCCCTTAACCATACATAAAGTCTGTATCTCCTAAATTGGCCATGACCTTGAAGGGTTAAGAAGCTCAGAATATAGATCATCTTACAAATAATGAAATTTCAACAAATACTAATTCTTCATTAATACTGCAAGTTTACAAAATTGCTTAGAGGTAAAAACTCTAGGTAACTAACAGAACAACTGTTGTAAATCCATAAATTTTTTTTTTTTTTTTTTTTTTTGCTCTACAACAATAAATGCCGGAAGTAGCAATAATTTTTGTTTGTAGTTAATTACGTATTGAAGATAACTACAAACCAGTCAATGCTGACGGAGAACTGAGGCAGGAGGATCACAAGTTCAAGTCCTACCTGGGCAACTTAGCAAGGTCCTGTCTCAGAATATAAAAATGAAAAGGGCTGGGGGTATAGCTCAGTGGTAGAGCACCGATAGGTTTGATCTTCAGTACCAAAAAAAAAACAAAAAACAAAAAACCTGCCAACGGATTAAGAATATGTAAAGGTTTCTAAACTAAGTGAAACCTGGGAGCACACATACAACATGAAAACCCAATAATTTCCAACTATTTGGTAAATGTGCCTAGGGATATGATTAACATTCTAATTGTTCTTCTGAGACCTTTTTCTCTTATGAGATTAGGTGGTTTAAAAAAAAAACATTTTCAGTGTAAGTACATAGGCTATGAAAGAAAGAAGAGTGAGACAAGCAATGACTTACATAAAATGAAGTAAAGAACTAAAAGCATAATGAGAGAAATTGGTACGTATGTCTAAATGATTAAAAATCTCGCCAACATGGAAACTCAATAAAGGAACTTCGCCTGCTCAAGAAACTTGACAAAGAATCATTGATCCAGCATGGGATAAGTAGAATCCCATGTGCCAGGGAGATCGGAAGAAGTAAAGTTTTACAGGATGATAAAGGATGTAACCATGGAAGAAATGAGCTGCAGCTAGCACTCCCACACAACCTACACAGGTATTACAGAAAGAACACAGAAATTAAAATGAGCTTGGGGGCCGGTGATATGGCTCAGCAGCATAAGCATCTGCCTGGCAAGCGCAAGGTCCTGAGTTCGACTCCCAGTACCCACATAAAGGAAAAAAGGGCCAGTGATATCGCTCAGTGGCACAAGTGCCTGCTGGCAAGTGTGAGGTCCTGAGTTCGACTCCCAGTACTCACATTAAAAAAAAAAAAAAAAAAAAAAAAGAGCTTGAACAAGTTATAATACAAAGACAGAGTTAAAACACAGCCTTTCTTACTGGTGGTGACTTTACCAGAGGTAGCCTCGGGTCCTGAATATGGAACCACAGAGCTGGAAAAGGGACAGTTCAATTTACTGCTGACATAGACTGGCAGAATGAATCAAGAAACAAAACTCAATAATATGCTGTATACAAGAAAAACATTTAATCCAAAAAGAAACTCACAGATTAAAAAATCAAAAGATGGAAAATAATGTTCCATGCAACAGAAACCTGAAAAACACCAGGAGTAGATCTCTTTTCAGACAAAGTGGACTTTGAGCCAAAACTGATCAGAAGAGGCAAGGATGGTCACTATCTATTAGTTAAAGGTACAGTTCAACAGGGAGAGATAACAGTTATAAACATATACGCACTGACCACCAGCATGCCCAGCTTCTTAAAACGCACACGACTGGACATAAGAGATCAGAGGAACACCAACACAATTATAGTGGGGGACCTCAATACCCCCACTATCATAACTAGACAAAAAAATCAAGAAATTATCAGAGTTGAACCAAATCTTTGAACCAATGGACTAATAGATATCTATAGAGTGTTTTATCCAACAACAGAATATACATTCTCCTCAGCAGCACGTGGAACTTTCTCCAAAACAGACCACATACTAGCCTATGAAGCATGTGTAAGTAAATGCAAAAGAATCAAAATATTCCGTTCATGTTATCAGATCACAGCACAATGAAACTAGAAATCAATGGCAAAAGAAACCACAGAAATTATGCAAATGTACAATCAATACATTACTGAATAATCAATGGGTCACAGAAGAAATCAAGGAAGAAACTCAACATTTCCTAAAAACATCAAACAATAATGTGAGTGAAACATACCAGAATGTATGGGACACAATGAAAGCAGCCTTAAGAAGTGTAGAGTTGTGAATGCCCACATCAGAAAAACAGAATGACCCCAAATAACCTAATGATGCACCTCAAGGTCCTAGAAAAATACGGAACAGTCCAAATCCAAAGCTAGTACAAGGAAGAAAATTATAAAGATCAGAGCAGAAATTGAGACTAAAAAAAATATACAAAGAATCAATGAATCAAAGAGCTGGTTCTTTGAAAGGATAAACAAAATAGAAAAACCCTTTATCAATCTTACCAAAAAAAAAAAAAAAAAAAAAGGGAAAGAAAAGACCCAAACCAATGTAATTAGAAATGAAAAAGGCAAAATCACAGAAGATAACCACTGAAATCCAGATTATTAGTAACTACTTTGAGAAACTGTACTCTAAAAATTGGAGAATTCAGAAAAAATGGATAGGTTCCTAGACACATATGAATTACCAAAATTGAACCAAGATATAAATACCCTAACAGGCCAGTGATATAATAGCTCAGTGGCACAGCACCTGCCTGGCAAGCACAAGATTGTGAGTTCAATTTCCAGTACCAAAAAAAAAAAAAAAAATCCAATAACAGGCAATGAAATTGGAGCGATAATAAAAGAAACTACCAACTGAGAAAAGCCCAGGTCCCAATGGATTCACTACTGAATTGTACAAGAACTTCAGGGAAGATCTAATGCCAATATTCCTCAAACTCTTTAATAAAACTGAAAGGAAAGGAATACTCTCAAAGTCATTCCTCAAAGCTAGCATTACGGGCCGGTGAGATGGCTCAGCGGCGTAAGCGCCTGCCTGGCAAGCACAAGGGCCCGAGTTCGACTCCCGGAACCCACATACAAAAAAAGGGCCAGTGATATCGCTCAGCGGCACGGGCGCCTGCTGGCGTGCAAGGTCCTGAGGTCGACCCCCCGGTACCCACAAAAAAAAAAAAAAAAAAGCTAGCATTACCCTGATTCTAAAACCAGAAAAGGAACCAATAAAAAAAGAGAACTACAAGCCAACCTCTTTAATGAAAGTAGATGCAAAAATCCTCAAGAAGATACTGGCAAAGAAATTGCAACACATCATCAAAAATGGTCAAACATACACAAATCAATAAATGTAATATATCACATAAACAAAAGCAAGGACAAAAATCACATGATAATCTCAAAAAATGCAGAAAAGGCCTTTTACAAAATCCAGCATCCATTCATGACAAAAACCATGAAGAAAATACATATAGAAGGACCTTATCTCAATCTAATAACAGCCAATTATGACAAACCAATGGCCAACATTATATTAAATAGGGAAAAGCTGAAAGCTGTTCCTCTAAAATCAGGAACAAGGCAAGGATGTCTACTCTCACCACTCCTGTTCATTATAGTACCAGAAACTTTAGCCAGAGCAATCAGGCAAGAAAAAAAAATAAAAGGAATATGTATAGGAAAAGAAATGTCAAATTATCATTATTTACAGATGACAGGATCTTTTACATATAAGACCCAACAAATTCTACCAAAAGACTCCTAGAATAACCAAATTTAGTAGTGTAGAAGTATACAAAATCAATACACAAAAAATAGTGTTCCTGTACACCAATGATAAATGCACTGAGAAAAAAATTAGGAAAACAATACCATTCACAATAATGTCAATAAAAATGAAATACTTAGGAACTAACCTAACCAAGGAAGTGAAAGATCTCACAAAGAAAACTATAGGACACCGAAAAAGGAGACTGAAGAGGACATCAGAAAATGAAAAGATACCCCCTGTTCCTGCATAGGCAGAACCAATATTGTCAAAATGGCCATACTTGGAAAACTGATACACAGATTTAATGCAATCCCAATCAAAATACCAATAGCAGCCCTCACAGAACAACAGAATAATCTTAAAATTCATATGGAACCAGAAGAGACCCAAAATAGCAAAACCAATCCTGGACAAAAAAAGTAAAGCAGGAGGCATCACAATCTTGAACTTCAAGTTATACCACAAAGCTACAGTGATAAAAACAGCTTGGAATTGTGGAGGGGGAACAGCCAGACATGAGTGCAGTGGAACAGAATACAAGATGCAAAAAAATTCTAGGCATAATCAGCTATCTGATCTTTGACAAAGTGGCCAAAAACATCTCTGGAAGAAAGGTAGCCTCTTTTAGAAATGGTACTGGGAAAATCGGCTATCCACATGCAGAAGATTGAATCTAGACCTGTATCACTCAATAAAATAAAATCAAAATGTACTAAAATAACATCAAAATGAATCAAAGATCTAAATATTAAAAAAATTAACTGGAGGCTAAAATAGGCATAGGCAAGGATTTCCTGAACAGAACCCCAACTGCACAAGAAATAATACCAAGAACCAACAAGTGGGGCCTTATCAGTTAAAAAAATTCTGCACAGCAAAGGCAACAAACAACAGAATGAAGAGACAACCTACAGGATGTGAAAAATTTTTGCCGATTACACCTCAGTCAGAGAACTAATATCTGAAATATACGAAGAATTCAAAAAAAATTAGACTCTCCCAAAATGAAAGGCTCAATCAAAAAAATGGGCAACTGAAATGAATGGACAATTATTAGAAGTAGAAATGGACAATAAATACATGAACAAATGTTCCACATCTCTGGCCATTAGAGAAATGCAAATTAAAACAACACTGAGATTCCATCTTGTTCCAGAATTAATGGCTAGCATCAAGAAATCAAATAATAATAAATGTTCGCAAGGCTTTGGGGAAAAAGGAACCCTTATACATTGTTGGTGGGAATGTAAACTAGTACAACCATTATGGAAATCAATACAGCAATTCCTCAAAAAAGTATAACTAAACATTCCATGAAACCCAGTTATTCCCCTTCTAGGTATCATCCTGAAAGAGCTAATGATATCATACTACAATGATACATGCAAATCCATGTTTACAGCAGCACAATACATAACCACTAAATCCTGGAAGCAGCCTGTCCATCAGCAGGTGAATGATAAAGAAAATGTGCTATTTATACACAGTGGAATACTACTCTGCCATAAAAAAGATAAACAAGTCATTTGTAGGAAATTGGATGTATCTTGAGACCATAACATTAAGTGAAATAAATGAGACACACAAGCTTAAATATTGCATGGCTTCTCTTACATGAGAAACCCAAAATATAAATAAAGAGCAAAATAAAAAATAATAGGAAGGGGCCGGTGATATAGCTCAGCGGCATAAGTGCCTGCCTGGTAAGCTTGAGGTCCTGAGTTCAACTCCTGGTTCCCACATACGAAAATAAAATAAAATAAAATAATAGGAAGAAGGGATATAGATCTTTTGCAAATGGGAAGGGAAGCAAGAAGTAGAGGGAGGGGTTATGGAAGGGATGAAAAACAGTGAGATGTATTATATACATGTACCAACTCCCCACCATGAATGTAATCATTATGTACTGCAAACACGTACTAATAAAAATAAATAAAAAGTTTTTAAACTTTCCTGACCAAAAAAAAAAAAAAGCCTCAGTTTTTTCTAATTGAAAAAGGACATTTCTTTAAAACCATAGAAATCCATGATAAAATAAACTGAAATCATGACCATGATTCAATCCGTATTTCAGAATTACTTGTTTTCTTATACAGTATAAGAAATCCAAGCATAATGAAAGTGGATTTGCCACATATTGAACAAGTTCATCCACTAACATTTCCTAAAAGGATTCTCATCAAATTTTTCTAAAATGACACAATATATGACTAAACCTCTGGACAAAATGGCTACCTTTTATTTTCTAGTTGTGCTTTAATTCATTAGAGAAGTAATTTAATATCATCTTTCCAATTTCGGCTTCTTGCTCAAACACCATATAAACAAGCAGGTAAGAGAATACCAAATGTTATGTGACATATCTTGCATGCCACAGCCATGACATAAAACTGGTGGCTCCTTCAGTGTTTTGCTCACTGCTCAGAGATTTAGGCTTCACTTAAAAATGTGGGAACTATATTTTCAGCTCAGCATTTTCTACCTGCAAGCTCTGTAACTAAATTCACAAGCAATTTTAAATACCAAAGCTATTCAATATTGCCTCCTAGGATTTTTGAAGGTTAAATATATATGCAAGTATGACAGTCTATAAAATGTTTACATATTCATACTATTAGGGAAAGTTCAATACACCTCAACCTTACCTGAGGGTGGCTGTGCTAAATGTTCGTCATCCCTTTGGGAATTACTCATTTCTGCAGCTTCATTATTGTACACTAGGGGTTCTTCTGTTTTAGCCTCTGATAACTTCAGGATTCCATAATACAATTTAAAAACACACAAACAATATAGATTAATTTTGACTAATTCTCTTACAAAATCCAAAGATGAAATGTTATTTTAAAAAATTAGAAAGTAGCTCATGTTAATTCACTTTGCCTTAAAAACGGAGGAAAATCCTAATGTATGTAGCTTACTAGGCAACTCACAGATACATAAACCATAAGCCCCTATATGTGGGGTGATAAACACATGGGAGCTCATTATCACTATCTCTACTTTTAAGTTTTTGAAAATTTCCATAACAAAAATATCTCAAAAGGAAAAACAAATTTGCACGCCCCTAAAACATGGTATCCAAGAAACCTAGTATGGTTTTCATATAAATTGGGTTAAAACTAATGTATTCCAATAGTAATTTTGAACTGGTTTCTGTTCTATACTCCTATATTTTAAAATATTAGTATCTAAAAATGTCAATGCCTTTTACTAAAAAGAAATTTACTCAAAGATACATAAATCGGACCGGTGAGATAGCTCAGCAGCATAAGTGCCTGCCTGGCAAGTTTGAGGTCCTGAGTTCAACTCCCGGAACCCACATAAAGGAAAAAAAAAAAAGGGGGCCAGTGATATTGCTCAGTGGCACAAGCTCTTGCTGGCAAGCAAGAGGCCCTGAGGTCAACTCCTGGTACCCACATAAAAAAAAAAAAAAAGATACATATATCTCTTTCATCTGCTCTTCATTAGGGACCTTAGAAAAAAAGGAATTTTCAAAGACAGTAAAATCACACAAGCATGTTTCCTAATGATAGTAAGAATGAAAACAACTTTTAAGTGATTGATAATTTATATTGTTTCCTTCTCCCTTCAGGGACACTGGGAAAATGTGGAAAGGGAATTAGCAGAAAAGTGTAGAAGAAAGAATAAATATTAGCTTCCATCACCCCACCAGGTAAAGATTTAATTTATCCTTAGAAAGATTAGACACTTTATGGAAACGGTTCTTAATGGAGGAACCGAATGCCAGGAAATGTAATACTGAATTATTCTGCTTCAGCCTCATTATATTAAAGCCTGGAGGGGACCTTCAGAGTAGCGATGGTTACTATCTCAACACAGTAAAGGAATCAAGGAGAATGGAAAAGTAAAATGTTTTTCTTAATCTTCTCTCATTCAGAAAATTAACAGCAATTTTTATAAGGAACTCTCCCAATATATGATATTACAGTTTTTGAAGTTGATGATCCTAGTCTTTATCATGTAATTTAAAAGGTAGCTTGCTAGATGAATTATAAAATGCATAAAGTTATAAAGAATGTTTTTGTTTAGTTGTTTGGTTATTTGTTTTGGTGCTGGGGATTGATCCCAGGGTCTTACACATGCTAAGCACATGCTCTACTATTAAGCCAAACCTCATGCCCAAGAATTCTTTATAAGAATGTATAAAGTACACATTATTATGAGAAAGTATATGCTTTCTATATTTAAAAAGTATAAAAATTCAATATAAGTATTCAGACTTGCCAAGAAAATATAAATACTGAGGCACTATGTGGTTCCACAAAAGCTTAAATACTAACAACAAAGACTAGATGCAAAATTAATAAGAGATAATAGCAATGAAATATACTTCTGTTGTATTTATATGTTCTGTAGGCACCTGTTTTTTTCTCTTCCTTTCTTCTTCCAGGTCATATTCCTCTTTTGATTTTCTGAAATATAAAAAAAATAATCTCCAGGGATTAAGCTGGATCTACTACAACTTTTTTCCACTAGTGACTTGATCCCCACTCCTATGTTGAGGGGGCTTCTCATTTAAGCTGATCTGGTATGAGTCATCTGACAATAATTTTTTCTGTCTATGAAACCCAGAGTAAAAATAAAGAGCAAAATAAAAGAGAACAGGAAGTAGGGAGATAGATCTTTCTCAAAGGGGAAGGGATCAAGAGAGGAGGGTGGGGGAGGGCAGGGGGATAGGGGATGAAAGAAAAAAATTGGGACGTGTTATGTACATGGACCAACTCCACACAAGGAATGTAAACATTATGTACTACAAACATATATTAATAATGTAAAATAAAATTTACATAATTTTAAAATTTAAAAAAAGAAATACAGTACAGGTTGAGCATCCCTAATCTGAAAATCTGAAATGCTCACATATCCAGAAACTTTGTATGCCAACATGATCCCCAAAAACATTGCAGATTTTAGATTTTCAGATTACAGATGCTCAACCAGTAAGGTCTATGCAAATATTCCAAGTTCCAAAATATCCAAAATCAGATACATTTCTGGCCCTAAGCATTTTGGATAAGGGATTTTCAACCTGTGTATACATAGTTATAAAATGATAAATCATTTTGTTGGTCTTCAGTACAGAATTCATGTTTTTTGGGTAAAAAGCATATATATACAGATCACTTTATGAGATTATTAACATTACTAATGATCATTCAAAAATAAGTAAAGAAACAGACCTAAGAACTTCCCTCAGGATTTTCATCTCTTCCTGTTCGAGGTCACTGACCACATCGGAACCATCAGTTAAGCAGTCAGGTAATACACCTGTTCAAAACCAAACACCACATGGAAGAACATCAACACAACTGAAAACTCATTTCTCACTGCCCCCGTTCATCTAGTAAAATTAGTTTATGATTCATCACTTTAAAAAACATTCCAAGCTTATCTTTTTTATTTTGTTGTTTTGTTTTTTTTGTTGTTGTTGTTGTTTTGAGACAGGGTCTCACCATGTAGTTCAAACCAGCCTTGAACTCACTATGTAGCCCCGGGTGGCCTCGAACTCACAAACTCATGGTGATCCTCCTGCCTCATCCTCCCAAATGCTAGGATTACAGGCATGCGCCACCATGCCCGGCCAAGCTTATCTTTTTAACTCTCCTCTTTTTAACTTTTTCTCATTTTAAGGAATCAGTCCCACCAAAAACAACAATTTTACCTAGAAATATCTCAATGATTATTTGCATTAGCTATTGAAAATAATGATAGGAGCTGAGGATGTAGCTCAATGGTGGAGCACTAGGCTAGCATGTGTGAGGTCCTGGGCGAGATCCCCAGCACCACCAAAAAAACAAAAAAGTATGGTAATAAAATGAAAAAAAGTTACTGTCTCCCAACACATAGTATCTGAGGCCATACACTGAACTCATTGAGATAGGGTAGATAATGAAACCATGTTCTCCAAGGTGACCCTTAAATGGGAAAAGAACTTACAAAATAAAATGTTATTTTATCAAAACAACATTTAAGGGGCCAGGGATATAGCTCAGCGGCACCGTGCCTGCCTGGCAAGCGCAAGGTCGTGAGTTCAATTCCTGGTACCCAAGAAGACCAAAAACAAAACAAAACAAAAAAACAACATTTAATACCTTCGTTCCTATTATGACAAATATTACTGAAAAGGGCCCTGCCTACTACATGCAATGAAAACCTAGTGCTAAGCGCTTTGGGGGGGATATAAAGATAAATGATGCAATTTCCACCCTTAGAGCATTTGTTCAGGTGTTAGTCTAATAACTATACACCACAGCAGTACCAACTTTGCCCAAAGGCAAATAAAAATTCATAGGAAGTAATTTTAAATGTTGGCTTAACATATCTTTGTGATAAGCAGGCAGCTGGTAATAAACGTTGTATCCATATCTATAATAATTACATTCTATAACATTAACAGAATGTCTCTTCCTTGTTACCTTCCATTTCATTATCCACATGTAACTATGGGATTTTAGATGTACTCTGAAGTAAAGTAGCTTTACTATTCTAATCCCCTTGATGTTTAGGTGCATTTGTTAAAATTAAACATTTTATTTTGAGATAATTGCAAATTCACATGCAGTTGTAAAGAAATAAAGATACGATAAAGATACAACATATTTTTTGTTTCCCCCAGTGGTAACATCTTGCAAAATTATAGTACAATATCACCAGAAAACTGGCATTTATAAGGGGTCTGGCACCCAGATCCTTAAGAGCAAATAATACAACTAACTATAGCTCTCACTTCTTCAAGAAACTAACCAAGGAAAGGTCCTGCTTCCAAACTATTAAAGAGGATAGCCAAGCATGGTGGCACATACCTATAATCCCAGTACTCTGGGAGGCTGACACTGGAGAATCACAAGTTTGAGGCCAGCCTGGGCAATTTAACAATTTAGCAAGACCCTGTCTTGAAAAAATAAAAAAAGGGCTAGAGATGTAGCTCAGTGCAAAGGCCCTAAATTCAATCCCCAGTACTTGGGGAAAAAAAAAAAAAAGAGGTTGTGAACAATTGTAAAGAATATCAGTGGCAATCTATTGAGCAAAGCAATACAAAAGGAACACATAAGAATTAAAATGAAATTACCAAAAATATGGGTTTTAAGGGTTTATTTTTGCTGTAGTTACTTTGTGGTGCTGGGGACTGAACCCAGGCCCTAATGCTTGTTAGCCAAGCACTCTTAACATGGATCTATATCCCCAGGTAGAGCTACAAATCTGAAACAGAAATGAGAATCTATTTTAAATAGGAGATGGTATAACAACAAGAAATATGGTTAGCAACTTAACTTGTGAATCAGAATTTCTAATGCAGTTCAGGCACACAAGAAGGAAACAAAAGCAGAAAAAGCAAGAAAGTTTCAGCATGGAGACAGGCAAAGATGAAGCCAAAGAGAGATACAAGAGCCTTATTCTTTTCTCTGTTCGATATGATGCTAGTGTGATGATCACATCCACCTGTGTTCTAGACCAGTGGTTCTCAGTGTGGTCCCAACTCCAGCTAGCTTCCGCATCACCTGGGGACATGTTAAAAATGCAAATCTTCTGTGGTTTTTTAATACAATGGAGTACCACTCTGCCATAAAAAAGGCTAAGCTTGAGATACTTCTAGCTAAATGGATGTACCTTGAGACTACACTCTTAAGTGAAATAAATCAGATACACGTGTAAACCACAGTTTCTCTGGTGTGAGAAACCAAAAGTGTAAATAAGGACCAAAATGTATAATAGATATTGTGTATTAGGAAGAAAATGTTCAAATGGGAAGGGGAACTAGGGAGGTGGGAGGGGGAAAGGAAGGAAGAGAAAAGCAAAAAAATGAGAAAAAAAGGAAAACATGGAAACGAAGCTTTTGTACATAAGGAGGGGAAGACAGGTTGAAGGGAGGGTAAGGGAATGGGGAAAAAAAGAATCAAGTTATATCATGTACAGGCGCAAATTCCCTATGATGAATGTGATCATTATGTATATCTAAAATGGACCTATAAACTCAATAAATAAATAAATAAGAACTAAGAAGAACAGGTTTGCTAATGTAGAAAAACATAAATGGAGAAAGTGGATAGTCTAGAAATGTGTAACAAAAGTGACATTTCAATTTTTAAAAAATGCAAATCTTCAGGCACCAGCCCACTCCTGCTGAGTCAGACAGCGGGAACTTGCCACATGAGTTTCAACAACCCTCCAAATTGATTCTAATGCACACAAAAGCTTGGGAACCATTATCTCTTTCTAACGTGTTAACAGTAGTCAGGAAAATAGGCACCTTCTCTCAGTAATAACCAAACCACTCAAAAATATCAAATTTCATAAACACAATGGCTAAGTAAAAAACCAAGCTCTATACAATGTAAAACACCATTAAATCAAATCTTGGTCTGCTTTGAGATGTCAAATGCACACTGACCAGGAAGTTTATACACTTAAAATCTCTTGCATTCACCAAAAAGTTTCAAACTTGAAATAAGTTTATACAAAGGAGCTACATTTAAGACCATATTATAATCAGAACTGGTAAAACAACAAAAAAAATGGATTTAGAACTTAAATTTCAAACTTCAACATTTTACCATTTCTCTCTTGAATGATTCTAATAGCCTGAAGCTGCATTTCAATGTTTTTCTGGACCATCATTGTTTTAAAGATAGTAAAATCTTCTGCTGCTAATACAGGTTGCAAAATGGCCTGTGGAAAGAAATCTGGAGGTTAAATGAAGATCCAAGTTTTAAAATTATATCCTATACCACAAAACGGCATATTAATTCATGAGTGCTACATCAAGATTTATGACTAAGTGGCTCAGACAATTTTAAAAATTTATTTCATTTTTTATTTTTATTTTTATTGGTACATGTTTGCAGTACATAATGACTACATTCATTGTGGAGTTGGTGCATGTATGTAACACATCTTAATTCTCTATATGTCCCTTTTCCCCATCTCTTCATCCCTTTCCTATTTGCAAAAGATCTGTCTCCCTGTTTCCCATTATCCATCTTTCATAAAAGCCTTTAAAATAGGATTTTCAAGAGATTGACTTTCTAAATTCCCATACCACCAGTAAGCTACATTTGACAGTGATATATTTTTCCAAATGAGCCAGTACTAAATGACTTTAAAAACAACACAGGACCGTGCCTTATATTTTTAAAGTTACCACTGTGGTATCTGGATTTGTTTTCAGCCAAAACATTCAATTATTTGTTTTTTTGTTGTTTGAGGGAGTTTTGTTTTTGTTGTACTGAAGATTGAACCCAGGGCCTCTGCACTGAGCTACACTTCCAGCCCCTCACCCCCCACCTTTGTTTTTTGAGACAGGGTCTCACTAAGTTGCTAAGTTGCCTAGACTGGGCTCAAACTGAATTCTTCTGCCTCAGCCTCCCAGAGTGCTGAGATTATAGGCATGCACCACCCCACCCAGCTTCAGTTTTTTAATAAACAAAAATGTTTTCCTTCCTAAAATGTAAAATTCAGTAAATAAAACATGCATGATGTTCCAGGAATGGCAACATCAGTAATTCACTTGTGAAAGAGGTATATTTTGAGATATTTGGTGGTAAGGTTTTGTTTGTCCTAATATAAAGCACTTCAGCAAAAGAATCAACCAAGCCATTATTATTATTTAAAACTCTACTCCTTCACTCACTTTCTTTGAGTAGAAAATAATTCATTTCTGCAGAATTTTGGCCATAGGACCAGACCACAGGAAAGATATGAAATATCTAAAAGTCATTTGGAAAGAGAAAACTGTTTTCCTGGGACTTGGAGGCAGTCATTCATCACTTTGTGCTTGAAGGCACTCCTCAGTGAACTTCCTCTCTACAGTCTTCAGAGTAAAGCAGAGGATTTGGGCTCCGGGGAGGGTTGCTTCTTGCTGGAACACAGACCAGCAGGGCATCCTTACAGGCATTCTGCATGCAGGATTGCTGAAGCACTGATTCTCTCCATGCAGGCCTCCAGCTTGAGCTGCTGTCGGGTACTCACACTGGCCCTAGAAGACATGGCAGTGGCAGTGCCGGCTTCGAGCCTAATATCATACTTAATGGTAAGAAACTACATCTTAACTACATTAGAAAATAAGGGCAAGGGCCAGGTACAATGACACATGCCGATAATCCCAGCTATTGGAGAGGCTGAGGCCAAAGAATTCCAAGTTTGAAGCTAGCCTGGGCAATTTAGGAAGACCCTGTCTCAAAATAAAAAATAAAAAGAACTAGAGGGTAGCTCAGTGGTAGAGTGTGTGTCTAGCATCCACATAGCCCTGGGTTTAACCCACTAGTATGTAAAAAATTAAAAATATAAACAAATTTTAAATCAAAGAAAAGATGTCCCCTCTCACCAGTCCCATTCAACATTGTACTGAAAATCCTAGCTGATGCAGTAAGAAAAGGTAATAAAATGTACATCAATTGGGAAGAAACAAAACTGGTGTTGTTCAGAGATGACATAACTATAGATAATACAAAAAAAATTTTTTTAACTTCTAGAATATACAAATAATTATAGCAAGGAGGCAGGATACAAGATTACCATTTAAAAGTAAACCACTTTCCTATGTACCACAATTAACAACTGAAATTTGAAATTAAAAACACAATACCACTTATATTAACATCAATAAAACAAAACTACTTAGGAATAAATCTAACAAAGTACACATAAAATCTATACGAGGAAAACTATAAACCTCTAATTTTAGTGTAAATAAATGGAAAGAAATTCCATATTCATAGATAAGAAGACCTGACACTGTTAACATGTCTTCCCAACTTGCTCTATTTATTCATGAAATCCCAATAAAAATACCACTAAGTTATTCAGTGGATACTGATAAACTGATTCTAAAACATACATAAAAAGGCAAAAAAAACTGAAAATAGTCACACAACATTGAAGAACAAAATCAGGGGACTAACACTATCCAACATTAAAACTTTAAAGTTACAATAATCAGGATAGTGTGGTATTGGCAATGTAGTAGATAAACAGATCAATAGAACAGAACATAGTCAAAAAATAGACCCAAACAAACATATTTAATTGATCTCTGACAAAGAAAGCTAGGCGATACAATGGAGAAAGGAGTCTTTTCTGTAAATAAAAGCTGGAACAACTGGACATCCAAATACTAAAAAAAAAAAAAAAAAAAAAAAAAATGAACCTAAACATTCATCTTATGCCTTATCAAAAGTTACTTAAAAAAGGTTACAGACTTAAATGGAAAAACTACAAAACTAGAAGGCAACAGGAGAAAATCTAGATAACCTTGGGTTCGGTGATAATTTCTTAGATACAACATCAAAAGAATCCATAAAAAAAAAAATGGTAAACGAGACTTTATTAAAATTAATAGCTTCTCCACTGTGAAAGATATTGTTAAGAGAAAAAAAAAGCAACAGAAGAAAGTTTTGCAAAATATTTGCGAAACACTTGTCTGATAAAGGACTTATATCTATGAGGTATGATCAAAACATATGGTGAATGTTTAAATAAAAATTACAGTAAAAGACATTGCCATCAATCCCCCTCAAAATACTTCTTCTTTCTAACACACTTATCCCATCATTCTTGCCACTTTCTAATCTTTGTCAGTGTCATTAGCTGTGCTGTCATGGCTGCCTTAATGTCCTGAATCAATTCAAATGTTTACCTTTTATGATTATTTCAACTTTGGGGAAAAACTAGAAGTCTCACAGTGCCAGACCTAGTAAATAAGTTAAATAAGGATACACCATAATGTTTTCATGAGGCTGCCTTTCTGTTGGATGACACTTGGCAGCAGCATTCACCATATTTTGGATCACACCTTATAATAACGCTCACAAAAGAAGACATCCAGAACTGCTTCAGAAAATGGCAAGAATGATGGGATAAGTGTGTGTTGCAGTTTATACCAGAATGTCCTCCCAAAGCCTTGTGTACTTGTGGGTGTGACCGGATCATGATACTTAACTGGCATGATACTTAACAGTGGACTAGTCTACTGGTAAGTTTACAACTAAATGTAATGTTGGGGGCCGGTGAGACGGCTCAGTGGCTTAAGCGCCTGCCTTGCAAGAGCGAAGGCCCGAGTTCGACTCCCGGATCCCACATACGAAAAAGGGGCCGGTGATATCGCTCAGCGGCACGGGTGCCTGTTGGCGCGCGAGGTCCTGAGGTCGTCCCCCCGGTACCCACAAAAAAAAAAAAAAAAAAAAAAAAAAAAAAAAAAAAAAAAAAAAAAAAAAAAAAATAAATGTAATGTTGGGAGGTGAATCCTGATCAGAGGAAGTGGGTCATGAGGAGCATGGCCCGGAAAGGTCTATCTCCCTCCCTCCTCCCTTGATCACTCTCTGCTTCCCACTGCTATGCCATGAGCTGTTTCTCCTCTGTCATGCCCCTCTTGCCAGCTGACTATGGACTGAACCCTCTACAAATCGTAAGCCAAAATAAACCTTCCTCGTGTAAGCTGTGAGTGTTGAGTCATGTTGTATCTCAGTGACAAGAAAGTAACTTCAGACAGTGTTTTGAAGTAAGAGGAAGTATTTTGAGGGGAATTAATGGCAATGTATCTTTTATTGTAATAATGTTTTCTACTTAAACACGCACTGTATTTTTTGATCAGCCCTTTGTAAAATACCTACAAAAAGAATCTTGAAATTCAACAACTAGAAAATAACTCCATTAAAAAAAATGATCAGGCTGGTGAGATGGCTCAGCGGCGTAAGCACCTGCCTTGCAAGCGCGAGGGCCCGAGTTCGACTCCCGGATCCCACATACGAAAAAGGGGCCGGTGATATCGCTCAGCAGCACGGGTGCCTGTTGGCGCGCCAGGTCCTGAGGTCGACTCCCCGGTACCCACAAAAAAAAAAAAAAAATGATCAAAACAAAATACAACTATACACCTATCAGGATGGCTAAAATCCAAAAACCTGACAATATCAATATTGACAAGGATTTGGCAAAACTGGAACTCCCAGACATTGCTGAAAGAAAACTAAAAATGATACATTTTAGAAGACAATTTGGCATATTCTTACAAACTTTGTCTTACCATATGATCTAGCAATATACGTGTAGATGCTTATCTACATGAGCTGAAAAGTTTTTTTTTTTTTTTTTTTTTTGTTATTTGTTGGGGTGGTTGGGTGGGGGGGTTTTTTTTGGGGTGGTTTTTTTTTTTTTTTTTTTGGGGGACCAGGGGTAGACCTCAGGATCTTGCGCGCCAGCAGGCGCCCATGCCACTGAGCAATATCACTGGCCCTTTTTTCATATGTGGGTTCCAGGAGTCGAACTTAGGACCTTGTGCTTGCCAGGCAGGCACTTATGCCGCTGAGCCATCTCACCGGCCCGGTGGTGTGTTTTTGAAACAGGGTCTCACTACATTGCTAAGTTGCCAGACTGGGCTCAAACTTATGATCCTCATCCCTCAGCCACCTGGACTGCTGGGATTACAGATGAGCACAACCGTGCCCTGCACAACTTGAAAACTTTTGTGTTCACATGAAAGCCTGCACACAAATATTTTACAACAGCTATAGTCATAATTGTCAAAAACTGGAAGCAAACAAGATGGATAATCGAACCATGGTACATCTATACAATCTGTGTGATAAAAAGTTATCAAGCCACAAAACATGAAGGAAAATTAGATGCATATTGATTAGTACAAGAAGCCAGTCTGAAGACTACATGCCATATGTTTCTAATTAAGAACATTCTAGAAATGCAAAATTATGGAGACAGTTAAAGGGACACTGGTTGCCAAAGGACTGGGACAAGGCCAGAAAAGATAAATATGTGGAACACAGGAGCTTTTCAGGGTAGTGAAAATATTTTTGGTGGCAGTGGTGGCAAATATTTGCCAAAACCCAAAGAACTATACAACACAAAGGATAAAATAAGTCATCAATCTTGATTCATCAAGTGTACCAAATATACTAATTAACTCAAGATTTTACTAAGGGAACCTATCTACTTAATTTTCTGTAAATCTAATATTGCTCTAAAATATAAAGTCTATTAATTTTTTAAATCTTAACTAGCACTCACAGAAGATATGCCTATTGTCCTGTATGAATTTTTAGAAATTAAATGGTAACACACGTATATGGTCTTTTCAACACTTCAGTTACTGAAGGAAAAAAACACAATTTTCCTGAACTATTATTATAAAATAAGTGTTTCTGCAAGTATTGGTTTCATAAAAGTCAAAGCAAATAAAATAAAATACACACACACACACACACACACACACACATCTTGTGTTTCTTGCCTATAGAAGTCCCTGGCTTTTCCCACACATTGAAATTAATAATAAGCTTTATCCTCACCAAAAAATCATAAGCAAGTAGGAGTCATTTTTACTTATAACAACTGGAAAATTCCACAAAATTCTGACGTTCAACTAAAATAATATCTCACTATTTACTATACTGTTGTACTTTTCTAAATTGGTAGATAAGTATTTTAATTCATGGACTTCTTTTAGAATTCACAGATATACAACAGAAAAATATGCTGTTAAAAAGTGGGAAGGTTTTTTTGTTGATGTCACTTTTTAATTGGAACATTTCATCTGATGCACTCCTTGCCACTCTTGCTGGCTTAAATACACAAAGAATATGCCAGGACCAATCGTCTAAGTCAGTGATGGCAAATCTTTCAAAGCTTTCAGTGATACAAACAGCCCACTGTGGCATGCATGCCATAGGTTTGCTACCACTGGTCTAGGTCTACTGACTAAACAAGGTGAAAAGAATTTTACAAGTCTGCTTTAATAGTACAATTTAATAGAGCTGACAGCTGGTTTAGAAAATCAAAACCAAATCAATTCAAACAAAACAAAAATTACCTCCTAAATTACTTAGGGTAAGCAATTTGTTTCTTGAGTTCATTCTTAGGAATCCCATGTTGGCATAATGAAATCAACATTCTGATTTTCATGATAAAGATTAGATAGCTGCAAGGCAGTAAATACTGTTTCAAACTATTTTATCAATAATGATGACTGCCTGGTGCTGATTTAATGCTGGTATTTGGTTCTAGTGATTAAGAGTTTGCTTTAGTAGAGCATAATGCTAACTAACTACTCCACGTGGAAATTGAACCCAAGATCTGACCTGATCACCACAGTGCTAATCAAACAACAAAGTGCTTGATTTATTTATAGACTACCTGATATATACCAGGTATTACACTAAATGGTTTTCTTAGTTACTTTTCTCATTGCTGAGACAAAATATCCAACACCCAAAGTTAAAGAAGGAAATGTTTATTTTGCTCACATTTTGTAGAAGTTTCTGTCCATAATCGACTGGACGGTGTGATGCAGTCACAAGTCCAGGGTGGTGTGTCAGAGGAAAAACAGTTCATGGTAGCAAAGCAATAAGGGGGACGACCACAGCTCTTTCTCTCCCTTACATTTTATCCAGGCTACTCAGGGCAGGTAGCACTCACACCCTTAATCCTAGTGCCCTTGATCCTATTCAACTGGAATTGATTCAGTGCACATGAATCAACTCCAGTGTTACACACTCTAGATCCAGCCACCTCTGAAAAAGCCCCACTTATGACCACATGAGGCTTTGGGAGGGCATCTAGACACAAGCCATAACAATGGTTTACAACATTATCTCTTAACATTCGCAAAAAAAACCTTCAAAAATAGATAATATCCCTACATACAAATGTGAAAACAGAAACAAAAAGATTAAGAAGGTAAAACTATAAAATAAAACCTTTTGTTCAACATCGTACAGCTAGTAAACAAAAGATCCAAAGTAAGTCTGTCTCAAAAGGCTTGCTTCCTTCTACATAACAAGACTGTACTACTAATCAACTCTAAGCAAATTAAAATGCGTATGGTAGAATGAAAGAATGTGTATGGTAGTATGTTGATCTTGATCTGAAAACAACATTTTAAAGCCCCAAACATCTACATTCACAAATAATTTAGCTATCCTGACAACACAAACAAAAGATGGGCGGGTGTATTTATTATTACAGATGGTCCCCAGCTTATGATTTTTTCACTTTACAATAGTACAAAAGCAATACACATTAACTAGAAACTATACTTTGACTTTTGAATTTTGATCTTTTCATAGGCTACCAATATGCAGTACCATAATCTCTCTTGATGCTGGGCAGCAGTAGCAAGCCACAGCTCCCAGTCTACCACAAAATCACAGGGGAAATAACCAATACTCTGCAGTATCTATGTTGCTAAAGTATGATGTTGGTACATTAGATGCATAAAATGCATTTTTGACTTTCAATATGATGGGTTCATCAGGACATAAATCCATGCTAAGTGAGGATCATCTGTAATTTTCAATCAAATTATTCCCATTCCACTAAAAAGAAGAAAATTATCCTTGTTATTATTTCTTAGACTAATAAAAGCTATCGGTGAACTGTAAAACATTTCCTTTATATAGTTATTAACTAGTAAAGTGTTCACATTAGTTGGATACCCCAATAACATTTAATTTTTTAATATCACGTTAAAGATTCTCATCTCTAGAATTAGAGGTGGTCATTAAATGAGAAGAAAGTTGTGCAAAAGAGAACTGTACAAGGAAATGCTGCATTAAACAGTAGCCAAAGTGACCTGTTCAAGGGCACAACTAACAAGTATTTATTGTGAATTACCTACTAGAAACTAAGCTCTTATCTCTAAGGTAGTAACTAGTAATGAAAGATACCAAAAATAGCTCAAAATATTTACAATCTAATGGGGCAAATGGACTTGCATGAAGCTATAATTCAAAGCAGAGTACCCAAAATTTCTAGGTAAAACTACCTAGTGAGGTACAGTGAGTTCCAATCTGTCTAGAGGGAGCAGCAAATCTGCCATAAGTAGCTCTTCAGCCAGGCCCTGAAGAATGAGAGCTCTCTGAGTTAAGGAAGGGATGGTAAAGCGGTTGGTTAGGCGGCCATACATTCTAGGTCAGTGATGGCAAACCTTTTAGAGCTTTCAATGATACAAACAGCCTGCTGTGGCACAAACGCCACAGGCTCACCACCACTATTTTAGGTTAAAGGACAGCATAAGCAAAGCCACACATACAAATGCTTGTAAGAATGAGTGGCCCAGGTGGACATGGTGGTGCACGCCTGTAATCTCAGCACTTGGGAGACTGAGGCAGGAGGATCACTGCAAGTTTGAGGCCAGCCTGAGCTACAAAGTGAGTTCTAGGCCAGCCTGAACTGCATAGTGAAACCCTGTCTCAAAAAGACAAAAAAAAAAAAAAAAAAAAAAGTGAGTGGCCTAGAATAATGACAATTCATAAGTACTGAAGAACTGTAGCAGGAAATCAAGGCTGAAAATAGAATTTGGTGTCACATCACAATCCTTACTATCATCTTGCTAAGGAATTATAGTTTAGTTGGTAGAGGACAGGAGCCAAACAAATTTTTAAAAAAGAGTAGGACTTGGGTAGTAGCAACATATTCCTATCCTCAACCTCTGAGCAAGGGCTCTCAGTTAGACTGTCTAGGTTGGTATATTGGTGCTGCTACTTAGTATCTCTGTGCTTTACTTTCCTCATTTATAGATGGAAGCTAAATAGTACCATTTATAGATGGAAGCTAAATAGTAATAGAAACCTAATAGTTTCTTAGGAGGTATCATAATGATTAAATAAAATAATACATGCCAGGGTATAAAATATCAAGTAGCATAAGCTCTCAATAAACATTAGTTACAAATATACATATCTTCTCCAGTACTGAAGAACTAATGAGGCAATAAAAATAGTTTCAAGAGAAGGAAGTCCCAAGAACTATGAACTGTGGATCTACTAAAGGCAGCTACAGAATTATCAGAGATCTATATGAATAAAACAAGTAATTTCAATAAACTCCACAATCTTACTATAGTTCTGGAAGTTGTTAATTGTATTGGTTTATTAATGCCTCAAATTATCAATTACCATCTGTCAAAGCTGTTGGAAAAAGAACCTATATATAATGAATTATTTTTTCTCTTCTCACAGTATCTAAAATATTATACTTTCACAACCATACTAAATTTAAGTGAAACCCTAGGAATTTTTGTTATAACTACATTACAATAACACAAAAGCAAAAACCTGTGATGTTCGAGTCTTTGCAAGAGGAGAAGTGCATGCTTCCTGAAACTGATCTTCATTAATTCCTATTTCTTTGAGGTAACCTTCTAACAGCTTCTCAACCTAAAAAGAAAAAGTTTAATTTTGATAATTTCCATACAAAAATTCTAAATGATAGTTTTCCTATTAAGTATTGATTTAGAAAAGTAAATCAAGTGTATGCTTGCAAACATTAATCTACATAATATTATATTACATACAAGTAATACTTTCACCAAAAACAAACAAGAAGGGTATTTTGTTTGGTTGTTTGTTTTACAGATAATCACATGAAATTTTCCTTCATCTACTAGAAATAAGTCAGGATTATGAAATTCAGTGTGGCACAACTCTTCTCTAACCAGATGCATTTTTTAAAAACTTACAAGACAACAACAGCATAGTGAAAAACTAACCATTCTCTGGAGGCATCAGCCAAATAAGAATAAAACTTAAAAATCAGATACAAGATCCCCACGATTGTGTTGAAACCATTTCTTAGATTCTAGGGTAGAAAAGATACAAAAGCATAAAAATGAGATGCTCAGAGAATTTGTGGAGTCTGATAGACTAGTAGTAATATTAGGGTAGCCTGGATATTTCTAAAATTAAAGAATTTTAATGAAACAAAATCTACTTTTTAAATTTAGATAAGCAACAAATATTAATATCCCAATTATCTTTTTAAAAAATCAGTAAAAATAAAATACTCACTAGTTCTTTATATTCCTGATGAATCTCTGTATAGGTCAATTTGCTTTCTTCTTCATCATCAAAAACTATATTTATAAGAAAAATACTACACAGTGTTAAAAAAACAAATCATTTCATTAACACAAAAACCCACTGTTTACAAAAGAACTATCATTCTGATTACCTACTCTTCAGTTTTAAATTCTTGCAGTTTTTTCTTTAAAAATATATATACATGTAAATATATATAAATTAAATTTATATAAATTATTATATATAAATTATTAATTGTAAACAAGGTTTTCTTCTCTTTAAGAAAATATTCAAAACAAAACTACCTCATATTTAAGACAAAGAGCAATTTGTCACTTTTTAATCAATAATATAAGGCAATAATTTCTTCATATACTTTTAATGAATTAATATTAAATGTTAAATCCTTTTACAACAGTCCCTAGATTATTTTATTGTACTGGAACTTTACTGATGCAAATTTTACTGAAAGTGATCAGGTCATTTTTGTTATACCATACATCAATATGTGAAAAAGTGTAGGTTTAAAAAGATATATATCCCCCCCAAAAATGATATATATTCCCTTAAGAAGCTACAAAATGCTGCACATAGTAGTAGCGTATGCCTGTAACTATAGCACTCTGGGAGGTTCAGGCATGAGGATCACAATACTCAAAGCCAGCCTGAATAACTTAGTGAGACCCTGTCTCAAAATAAAAAATAAAAATAAAAAGGACTGGGGATGTAGCTTATTCCAAAGGTCCTGGTGTTCAACTCCCAGTACTGGGGGGGGGGGGGGGCTACAATCTAACTAGGCAAGACATATTCACAAATTATAAACCATAAACTTTTTTCATTCTCCCAGAACAATCTTCCTAAAATGCAAAACTAACTTCTATAACTTTCAGTTTAAAACTGAACAAGTGCTTTGTCTAGAGAATAAGTACAAAATCCTCAGGCCAAACAAGATTCTGTAAGATTACATCCCAAGTCTCATCTCCCGCCATTTCAAAATCCAAATTTTGCCACCCTAACAATACACAACAATTTGGAATATCTTCAGAGTGAAGGTTCAAACTCCCTTGCCTTTGCTCAAGTCTTTCCTTAGCTTTTTGCCTCTACTCCACCCCATGTCCCCTTTCTCCCCACCATTCTTCAATACACTGCCAAGTGTCACATTTTCCATCACCTGCTACTCACTCCCAACTCTAGGCTGGCTAGATTCCTTCCTCTTAGCTCATAACACACAACATTCTGTGCCTACCATTATAATAGCATTTGACACTTTGTATTTTATTCTGTTTACCTGCTTGCATTCCCCTATAAATCTCTTAAGCACAGGATTTTGTTATTCATCTTTCTATCTCCTGCTTCTGATCCAAGGACACTCAATTTTTCTTGAAGCAAATGTTGATGTAACCAAGTTGTATAAAATTAATCTTTAAATTATCTAATGCAGGTATAGCACACTGACAACCCCAAGTCTGTGAAGTATAAACAGTTATTTCAAGTGTCACTGGCATGTTACTTCTACTTATCCTGTGTGTTTTATGTAACACTGCACAGTCATTCAATGCAATAGCTACTTTAAGCTATTTCCAGTTAGTTCTGAAATCAAATTACTGCAGTACATGTATATACAGCTGAGAATTTGCTTCTCTATAAAATAACACAATCAGGTATGTCAGTACTGAAAGGCAGCCACTTTTGGCTTTTGGGGATAAAAAAGATGAGTTTTTGTTTTGCTTTGTTTTGTTTTTTTCCTATTTCAGCATTAAGTCTCAGCAGGGTAAATGACATCAATAGGTGACATAATTTCTTTTAAAAGAGGTCAGATGGGACCCCTCCTCTCTCTCAGGAGCTATTCCTGTTTCCCATTCCTTTTCTCCAAAGAATTTTCCTACTCTTAAAAAAAGAAAATAAATAAAAAATAAAAGAGGTCAGAATTCTACATGTGTTATTAGTCTCAATATAGCATTTTATATAAATAAAAGCTTTGTTTTTGAATCTCCTTTAAAATTATCTGTAAAAACAACACTTAGTAACTAGTATTTTATAATGAGACTATAATAAAGATTCAAGCCAGGTGTGGTGGTGCATGCCTGTAATCCCAGTTACTGGGGAGGCTGAGGTGGGAGGATCAGGAGATTCCCTAGGGAAGGCAGTGAGATCCTCCCCCACTTCAAAAAAGAATTCAGTGGTCAAATGAAATTTCACCTTTATTAAATTCATGGAATCTTAGGGTTGAAAGAAATCTTAAAAGATTATCCAGGGTAACAAACCATTTGATAGCTGAATGTTCTCTACTATCTCCATTAAATCACTGCAGATCCATTCAAACATCACTAGTGCCTGAGGAACACATAACCTTTTCAGGCAGGCTAACTCATCCTGGTTATGTTCCGTTATGAAGCCTTTCCTCCACTAAAATTTGTTTCTCACCAGCTTGTACCCGCTGACCCCAGTTCTATCCCACTAATCCTTACAAACAAATCTAATTCCTCCAGCGTAAGACAACGTTCGAATGATTGGGGATATTACTACCCTCCAAGTCTTGCCCAGATAAATAAACAAGATAATGATTAGACACTAGTTCATCTGACAGTTTCTGGTTCTTTTTCTGTGAATGGAGTCCAATTTGCCTGCAAGAACTGAATTCAGAACTCCCAAGTGTGAACTAATCGGAAAGCTGAGGTGTCCTCCCTCAAAGGGTCTATTATAGAACATCGGTAAGCCTCATTTGTTATAAGGAACCCCACCCAGCCCCCCATTTGTGGTACAGCTGAGAGAGAGCGCGCTCAACAAGGGGAATGCAGGCCACCGAGGCTACCAGCCCCGATCCTGCTGCAGTAATCACATCTCTCTCCTCTGTATGTCAATGTCCACAGGGGTGAATCATTTTTCATTTCCTAGACTGACTCCACAGGGTGAAATGTTAAGAATCAGAAAGAACTCAGAGGCAAACTGACGTTTCTCCTCTCAAGTGACTGGGGAAGCTGCTGAAGAGGCCCAACGAGGCAGTCCACTTGCCAAGGGCAAAAATGTGCGGGACAGCGTGAAAGAATGAACACGGGATTAAAGTCTAAAATTTTTGGTCCCTGGAGCCGGGGTCGGGGGTTGGGGGTAGGGCGTCCGTCCTAATTTCAGATCTGCGAAGGGAGCCATCTGTGGAGTGAATACAATTCCTCCTTCAATAACTAGCTCTAAGCCTGGCCCACAGGGATGGAGACGGAGGAGATAAGAGACAGTTTCTAGTGACCTCCTTTCTGAAGACTGCTGGTGTGAGGGAGGCCAGAAGGGATCGTCAGTTTGGACTCTGGTTTTTACCTTCACATTTCTGCTCCACAAAGTCCAAGATGGGGATGTACCAGTCAGGACCTCGGAGGAACCCCGCGATGCTCTCCACCACCCATTCCACCTCGTCCTCTTCTTCCGCAGCCATCCCGCCCCCACGGGGCTACGCAGATCCCCAGGCCAGACTCCCAGAGCTTGCTAAAAACCTCTCGGCCGCAAAGAGCCAAGAGGGAGTGGGGAAGACTTGCCCCGGTGTCGTGCAGCCACCTGGATAAGACTACAAGCCAGTTAACGTAAAATGGTCGCTATGGCGACAGCCGTAGCCACCAGAGACTGGGGCCCGGAAGTGAAGCCAACTTCCCTGGCCTGAGCACCTCAATGCATTTAAAGAACGTTTCTGATTGGCTAAAACGGAACAGTAGCGCTCAAAAGATAGACCTCCGCCCATTGGCCGGGAGTTGCTAGGGCGAGCAGAAGCGTAATCATTGGCTGGAGATCCCAGAAGGAATTTTAGCGTTTTCCCTTCTTAGCGTGTGTGGGAGCTGGTGCTTAAAATGGCGTGCTAAGGGCCTTAGTGAGCCATTGAAGAGGTTTGTAAGGCTTCTTCAGTTCATGGTATTAACCCCCGCTCCTCAATCATAACCGTTTTCTGACCCACAGGCCCAGAAACTTTTGAAATTATTGGGTCCTAGGAATATACAAAGTAGAACAAAGTACATCCAAAATGTTTGCTAATTGTACATTCACTTTGCATGGTTGAGATCTAAGTGGATATTTAATCATAGCATTAGAACCTTTTCAACGGCAAAGTCAGTGTTAAGATTCATTTAAATAAGTGTCTAGGCAACTCCTAATAGCTAAATCCTGGAAATAGCCAGTATCCCCATCAACTGATGATTGGATAAAGAAACTGTGGTATCTATATATTAAGGAATACTACTCTACTATAAAGAATGACAGATCCGAGGCATTTGTGGGAACCTGGATGCACCTGAAAAATATAATTTTGAGTGAAATAAATCTGATACAGAAGCTTAAATACCGTATGGTATCTCATTTGAGAGAGGCAAAGTACAAAGAGACTACTAAAAGGTCGATAGAAGGGGACAAGGAGATGGATCTCTTCGCAATAGGGAAGTGGTCCAAAGGAAAAAGCACAGGGGCGAGGAGGAGGTGAAGGGGAAATAAGTAAAATAAAGATGTGCCATGTACAAGACATTAATAACCTCAATTAATATAAACACTATATGCTATAACATGAGCTAAGATTAATATCAACAAAAATGAAAAATGAGATGGGGAAATTGGAGGAGGAGGGAGAGAGAGGGAGGGAAGCAGAGAGGATAAAAAACAACAACAAACTGTGATATGTACATGTAACTTCTCCCCAAGATGATTGTGAACTGCATGAACTGCAAACATACTAATTTTTAAAAATTTTAAAACCTCCAGAAATAAATATATAAGTGTCTTGGTAACCAAATCTCATATCAAATAATTCCAACTCAACTTAGAGGTTGGGATCCATTGTGGAATGGAACTTAAAAGGTCATTGTCAAGGTGCTTGGATCCCTAAAATGTCACCAAGCCACAGAGTCTGCCAAAAAATGTATACACACTTCATGTTTTTTTTCAAGAGATAGTGTTACCCTTGTATGGGGGACCCTCGGGATGTTGTGTATTGCAGAAAACTTGTTACACTGCCGGCGCTTAGAGAAGAAATTGAAAATGCGTGGGCAACAATCTCAATGACCAAGGTTACACAAGCAGCAGTTTGCCATACTAATGGATATCTGGAAGCTAACAGCCACCACTTTGAGTACCGCTTGTAATTGTAGAAGCCAAAGGTAACTTGTATTAATCTCAAGACTTCTCAGTAAATTTAGTATTAAAATATTTATATGTTTTTCTTGTATAATATGTAATGAATCTACAAATATGTAATGAATCTACTTGCACATATGCTTTTGATCTCTAGTATCATTATTTCCTTTAAGTAAATTTTCCAAGGGAAAATTACTGAACTCATTCTTTAAAATCTTTTTTAAAAATACTTTTGCTGATACAATAGATTAAAATGATACATAATTTTGTACTGTATTCTTTTATTGCAGTGCTGGGGAACATTTTAGAGACCGAATGCCAAACTGCAACCCAAAACCAACTTATTTATTACAAAGTGCCAACACTGCAATTAAACCTGAATACTGAGGTTTTGTTTAGAACAAACAACTGTACATTAACATCTTTTGTCTTAAAAACACAATAACACACATGCCACAATAACACACCACCACTGTTTCATTGAAATTAAGTGGTTTCATGTTGATTAGTCTTTGTATTCCTTCCTGTGTTAATTTTTTTTGTATCCTTTGCCCATTTCTTACTAGAATATTTAGGGTTTTTTTTTCCTTCTGGATTTTTAAGAGCTTTTTATGCATTTTGGTAAGAATTTTTTCATCATTACAATGAAGTTTTCATGTATTTTTATATCCACTAAGTTATTATTTTTGCAAATAGAATTTTTTTTGTTTTTTTAAATTGGTAAATAAAAATTGTATATACTACATGTACATGTTTTGGATAATTGTACATGTGTACACTGTAGAATGGCTAAATTGAACTAATTAACATATGTTCTTCCACTTTTTGGTGGTGAGATTGTCTTTTAATTTAACTCACTTTATATTTTGCTTATAAAGTTTTATATTTTCCTTGTAGACTTTACTTGGGAGAAAATAAGTTAATTATTTTCCATAGTAGATACTCCAAACACCACTTGCTGGAAATGGATGTGGTAAAGTGTTGTGGTTTTTGAATTACAGAGAAGAGGTAAAAGAAAGGACATAATCATTCTTAGGCTAAAATACTATGACACTTGAGGTGGATTACTGTCACTTATTGTTCTATTTTTCTGTCTTCAAAACCGACATAATAGAAATCTCATTTTATTCTTCTGCCAGTTTCCTCCTTTCATTAAAAAAAAAAAGTTGTGTGGTTTCTATTGAGCTGGGAGGCCATAAAATGCTACCCAACTGCACTCCCCATTATGGAGTGTTAGAGTAGCTTTAATCTTTTCCAAGTACTTTTCAATTCCATTAGACACAAATAATTGTGATGCACAAGCTCTCCTTTCGTTTTCTTAGCTTTGGTCCTAAATGTGGGCAGTGTGGATTACTTCAGGCCTACAAATGTTCTTGTTTATTTAAAAATATTTTACTTTCTCAATTTCCTCCTTCAAACATAAGGCTTTTCTTTTTATTCACTACCTGAGATTCTTAAAACCAGGATGCTTACACAGGTTTGAGCTAATGTATTCAATATGCTTGTCATGAAAGAAACACAAAATAGAAGTGTCACCAGATAGGGCCCAAGGAGGTTTCTGAAGTTGAGAAAGGAACCTATCCCACCCTACCCATAGAATAAATTTGTAGGTTCACTGACTTCTGTCACAGGAAAAGAATTTTCAGGACTAGTCAGTAAGAGGTATGGGAAGGGCTTTATTAGGCAGAAACTAAAAAATACACACTCAAACAGAGTGTGTACCTTATTTCCTGTAATGAGGGAACATTTATTCTTCTCTTGAAGGGGTAGAAGCCCCAGGAAAAGGTGCGTTCCCCCAAGGGTACTGGCCCATATTACACGTATGAGCCCAGTTGTTTTGTTTTGTTTTGTTTTGTTTTGTTTTGTTAAGATGGATCATTTAAACATTCCTTGAATTCTCTCATCTTCTTCCTTTATCTTAGGATCAGGTTCCTGCTCTTTACTTTCTCAAGGTAATTTATGGACTTCCAGTATTCCTGAGGAATTTTGGATGTGATAATCTGGAAGGAAAGGAGCCTAAATTTAACCAAAGGAATGCTGATATGGATCACCTTGGGTGACTTTGAGTCATGGAAGTCTTCTTAAAAGTACAATTTTTATTTTATTTTATTTTTTTTTTTTTTTGTGGGTGCCGGGGTCGACCGCAGGACCTCACGCGCCTGCCGGCGCCCGTGCCGCTGAGCGATATCACCGGCCCCTTTTTCGTATGTGGGTTCCGGGAGTCAAACTCCGGCCCTCGCGCTTGCCGGGCAGGCGCTCACACCGCTGAGCCATCTCACCGGCCCTTATTTATTTTTTTTTTTTATTTTAAAGAGAAGAAAAAAACAAAATAAATCAAAAGAAGAACAAATTTTCAAAACAACATAATAGGAGGGTAACAATGGTTAATACATTACATATTACTATCTTTAAGTTAGTTATTCAGGATACCAGACATTAGCATTCAATTGTCCAAACATTATTGGCACAAACCTTACTCTTCAATGAACTAAGTAAAATTGGTAGTGTATCTATCTTAACCATCATATATATATATATACAATTTTTTTCCCTTTCCCTTCTTTCTTTTCCCTATTCCAGTCTCTCTTTCCTTTTGACCAGTTTCTTTTTGATTCACCATGTCTGTTGTACATTTTGGATCTTATTTACTCTTTCAGTTTCTCATACTAGAGAGACAATACGATGCTTACACATGTGCTTCTGGTTTATTTCACTTATGAGTATTTTCTCGAGTTGCATCCATTTACCTACAAAAGTCTCCAGTTTATCCTTCTTTATGGCTGAATAGTACTCCATTGTATAAAAATACCACATCTTTCTTATCCATTCCTCAGTTGATGGGCATTTGGGTTGTTTCCAAGATCTGGCTATTACAAATTGTGCTGCTATAAACATGGGTGCACATATATCGCTGTGGTACGATGTTTTTAATTCTTCTGGGAAGATGCCCAGAAGGGGAATAGCTGGGTCAAATGGGACCTCCAACCCTAGTTTTTTGAGGAATCTCCACACTGACTTCCACAGTGGCTGTACCAGTCGACACTCCCACCAACAGTGAAGAAGAGTTCCTTTTTCCCCACAGCCCCTCCAGCATTTGTTATTAGTTGATTTCTTTATAGTAGCCATTCTTTCTGGGGTGAGATGGTATCTCAGTGTTGTTTTAATTTGCATCTCTCGAATGACTAGTGATGTTGCACATTTTTTTGTATATTTATTTGCCATTAGTATTTCTTCATCTGAGAAGTGTGTATTCATCTCAGATGCCCATTTTTGGAGTGGGTCTTTAAATTTGGGAGGTCTGATTTTTTTGAGTTCTTTATATGTTCTCGATAGTAATCCTTTGTCTGAGGAACAGCTGGCAAACATTTTTTCCCACATTTGTGGGTTGTCTCTTCACTCTGTTGGTGGTTTCTCTTGCTGTGCAAAAGCTTTTTAATAAGATGAGATCCCAGTTATTGATTCTTTAGGATAGTTCCCGTGCGGTTGAGTTTTTATTCATAAAGTCTTTGCCTACACCAATGTCTCCAAGGGTTTTACCTATCCTACCTTCCAGCAGATTTAGTGTTTCTGTTTTAATATTTAGATCTCTGATCCATTTTGAATTTAGTTTAGTGCATGGTGAAAGATATGGGTCTAGTTTTAATCTTCGGCATGTGTAGAGCCAGTTTCTCCAGCACCATTTACTAAAGAGGCTATCTTTCTTCCAGCGAATGTGTTTGGCACCTTTGTCAAAGATAAGGTGGCTTAGTATGTCTGGGGTTGTTTCAGCATCTTCTAATCTGTTCCATTGATCTTCAGGTCTGTTTTTTTGCCAGTACCACACTGCTTTTATCACAGTAGCTTTATAGTATAATTTCAAGTCAGGGATTGTGATGCCCCCTGCCTTGCGTTTGTTGCCCAGAATTGCCTTTGCTATTCTAGGTCTCTTCTGATTCCAAATGAATTTTAGGATTGTTTTCTCTAATTCTGTGAGATATGCTGTTGGAATTTTGATTGGAATTGCATTAAATCTGTATAACAATTTTGGAAGTATGGCCATTTTCACTATATTGGTTCTTCCTATCCAGGAGCAAGGGATATCTTTCCATTTTCTGATATCCTCTTCAATCTCCTTTTTCAGAGTACTGTAGTTTTAAGTATAGAGGTCTTTTACATCCTTTGTGAGGTTGATTCCTAGGTATTTCATTTTTTTGGATGTTATTGTGAAAGGTATTGTTTCCCTAATTTCTCTTTCAGTAAGTTTGTTATTTGTGTACAGGAAGGCTATTGACTTTTGAGTATTGACTTTGTATCCAGCTACACTACTGAATTTGCTTATTAAATCTAGCAGTTTTTTAGTGGAGTTTTTGGGGTCTTCTGTATAGAGTATCATGTCATCTGCAAATAATGATAATTTAACTTCTTCCTTTCCAATCATTATTCCTTTTATTTCTTTCTATTGTCTAATCGCTCTGGCTAAAGTTTCCAGGACTATGTTGAATAAGAGTGGGGACAGTGGACATCCTTGTCTTGTTCCTGATTTTAGAGGGAAGGCTTTCAGTTTTTGGCCATTTAGTATAATATTGGCTGTTGGTTTGTCATAGATAGCTTTTACCAGATTGAGATAAAGACCCTCTATTCCAATTTTCTGTAGGGTTTTTATCATGAAAAGGTGCTGGACTTTGTCAAAAGCTTTTTCTGCATCTATTGAGATGATCATGTGATTTTTGTCTTTGGTTCTGTTAATATGCTGTATTACATTTATTGATTTACGTATGTTGAACCATCCCTGCATCCCTGGGATGAATCCAACTTGGTCATGGTGTATAATCTTCTTGATGATTTGTTGGATTCTGTTTGCCAGTATCTTATTAAGGATTTTTGCATCTATGTTCATTAGGGAGATTGGCCTGTAGTTCTCTTTCTTAATTGGGTCCTTGTCTGGTTTTGGTATCACGGTAATGCTTGCTTCCAGGAATGAATTTGGGAGTATTGCTTCCCTTTCAATTTCATTGAAAAGTTTGAGAAGTAGGGGCGTTAGGTCTTCTCTAAATTTCTTGTAGAATTCGGCAGTGAATCCATCAGGGCCTGGGCTTTTCTTTGTTGGGAGGTTTTTAATTACATCTTCAATTTCATTGGTTGATATTGGTTTATTTAGGATTTTTAAATCTTCTTGATTCAGCTTTGGTAATTCATACGAATCTAGGAATCTGTCCATTTCTTCTGCATTTTCCATCTTAGTAGAATATAAATTTTCAAAATAGGTATAGATGATCTTCTGGATTTCTGCAGGGTCCGTTGTGATATCACCCTTTTCATTTTCAATTGCATGGATTTGAGTCTTTTCTTTTCTTTTTTTAATAAGGTTGGATAAGGGTTTGTCAATCTTATTTATTCTTTCAAAGAACCAACTTTTTGCTTCATTGATTCTTTGTATTGTTTTTTTAGTCTCCAATACGTTAATTTCTGCTCTGATCTTTATAATTTCCTCCCTTGTACGGGCTTTTGGCTTAACCTGCTCTTCTTTTTCTAGAAGCTCGAGGTTCACCCTTAAGTTGTTTATTTGCGCTTGCTCTATTTTCCTGATATAAGTATTTAATGCTATAAATTTCCCTCTTAGGACTGCTTTCATTGTATCCCATAAGTTCCGGTATGTTGTACTGTCATTATCATTCAGTTGTAGAAAGTGTCTAATTTCTTCTTTAATTTCATCTGTGACCCATTGGTTGTTCAGGAGGGTGCTGTTTAATTTCCATGTGTTTAGGGAGTTTTTGTGAGATCTTTTGCCATTGATTTCCAATTTCATTGCACTATGGTCTGATAATATGCATGGGATAATTTCAATTCCTTTGCATTTCCTTAAGCAGGTTTTATGAGCTAGTATGTGGTCTATTTTGGAGAACGTCCCATGTGCAGCTGAGAAGAATGTGTATTCTGATGTTGTGGGATGGAACACTCTGTAGACATCTACTAAGTCCATTTGTTCAAAAGTTTGGTTCAGTTCTACTATTTCATTATTGATTTTCTGTCCAGTTGATCTGTCTTTTTGTGACAGTGGAGTATTGAGATCTCCCAATATAATTGTATTAGTGCTTATTTGATTTTTCATGTCCTTTAGTACTTGTTTTATATAGCTGGGTGCATTGGTATTTGACGCATATATATTTATGATCGTTATCTCTTCCTCTTGGATTGTTCCCTTTACAAGGATGTAATGACCGTCTTTATCTCTCTGAATCCTTCTTGGCTTGAAGTTCACTTTGTCTGCAAAAAGAATAGCTACCCCTGCTTTTTTCTGGGTTCCTGTGGCATGGAGTATTGTTTTCCATCCTTTGACTTTCAGTCTATGAATTTCTTTCTGAATTAAATGTGTTTCTTGTATACAGCATATTGTTGGATCTTGCTTCTTGATCCATTTCGCCAGTCTGTGCCTTTTGATTGGTGAATTGAGACCGTTAACATTGATGGTTAAAACTGATATGTATTGACTTATACTTGTCATGATATTTTCCTGTTGTTGGTTCCCACTCTTTGTTTTTCCCCTTTCCTGCTATTTAATTATCTGCCCTGCCTGGTGGATTCCTTCTGTTGGGGTTCCTATCTCTTTCTAGAATGTTCTTCAGAAGATTTTGGAGTGCTGGTTTGGTGGTCATAAATTTTCTCAGATGTTCTTTGTCATGAAAGTATTTTATTTCTCCATCAATTTTGAAAGATAGTTTTGCAGGGTACATCAATCTGGGTTGAAAATTATTTTCCTTTAGAGCTTGAAATACATCATTCCAAGCTCTTCTTGCCTTGAGGGTTTGTGCTGAAAAGTCAGCTGTGATTCTGATGGGTTTTCCTTTATAGGTGATTTGTCCCTAACAGCTTTTAAGATTCTGCCCTTCTGTTGAATTTCTGGGATCTTGACTATAATATGTCTGGCTGAAGTTTTTTTTTGATCATGTCTAGTTGGTGTTCTAAAAGCTTCACTTATAGGGGCGTCAAATTCCTTTTCTCTTCCAGGAAAGTTCTCCCTGATTATGTCTTTGAACAAGGTTTTAATGTCATTGATGCTATCTCCTGCTTTTTCATTTATTCCAATTATTCTTAAGTTGTTTATCTTTGAGTCATCTAGCAGCTGCTGAATTGATTTTTCATGGTCCCTTGCTGTTTTTAAGAATTCTTCCTTTTCATGATCACGAATTGCAAGCCTGTCTTCTATATCTGAGATCCTGTCCTCGCATTGGCTTAATCTGCTACAAATACTTTCAATGGAATTTTTGTTCTCTTGGATATCTGCTTGAATCTGCCTTATGGATTCCATTTCTTTCCTATGCTGAGCATTCATGGTTTCTATAGTTTTCTTAAGCTCATCTATTTTTTTGTCTGTATCAGCTATAGTGTCCTTAAGCATGGTCTTCAATGTGGACATTATCTCTGCAGTTATCTGTGAGATTATTTCTGTTTTAATTTTTTCCAGAGCCTCATTCAGTTGCTTTGTTGTTACCACTTCAGATAGGCCAGGTGGGTGGCTTTCGGATTGTCCCACCTCGTTTCCCCCTAGGTTTGCCTTTGGTGAATTGGATGTGTGGGGTTGCATCTTGTTTAAGTGTCGTCTCATTTTTTCTTTTTTTAATTCCTGGGGTGATGTTTGCAAATTACCTATGGTAGGTTACTTTATTGCTAGTGTTTAAGATCTTTAGAAGATGACTACTTCTCTGCAGTATCTTCCAAGTGGAGCTTGCTTTTGGGTTTTGAGCTTTCTGCTAGATCCTACCTCTTCAATTCGTTGAGTATGCGAAGTTGCTACCTGTTTGGCCCAGTCCTTGATTCTTTGGTACTGTGCCACTGTATTTTCTGTGTCCCTTAGTCAATCTCAATCACGAAATATCAGGAAGGAAAGATGTTTAGAACAATTATTTCACATTTGGCTATAATGTTAACTAAAGCATCAAACACAGCCTAGAAAATGACAGACTGAGCTAACCAGTTATTTACCACTTTTAGCTGTATAGAGTTGCGGTTATATAACAAAATCTAAAACACACCAGAAAAATTATATGCAGTATACAAGTCCTATGTATGTCAATTTTTCCCTGAGGAGTTTAAATTTAAAATGAGTTAAGGAGGAAATAGAGTGTTGGGAGAATAGGAAGGAATTAGATGTAAGGTTAGAGGACCAAGAGGGATCCCAGTAAAATTGGGACACTGGTGCAGAGGACAGGTGGTAAAAAGAGAAGGAAGGGATAAAAGGAAGAACAGACCACAACCACAATCACAAAGAAGTTAGAGGCGCTGTTTACACTCATATAAAAAACCAGAGAGAATAATGAAGGAAAGAGCAAATACACATACAGAAACAAAAACGAAGATAAAAACAATAAAACAGACAAAACAAAAATAAAACCCCACCAAAAAAAAAAAAAAAAACCTTCGCCAGAACAAAAAACAAATGAGTGAGAAAAAAAAAATAAATAAATAAATTAAAAAAAAAAAAAAAGAATCAGTTCCAGGTGTTGACTCTGCTGTAGGCAGGCACCGTGTGGTGACAGAGTCCTGTTCCGTGCAGGTCGGTCTCAGTAAGCCAGGAGCGGCCCTCTGGCAGGGCGGTGAGCAGAGGCCCGTACTTTCAGGCAGAGACCAGTCTAGCTCGCCTGCCGCTCTCAGTGCCCTTTCACTATCCCTGGGCCTGAGAGGCGCAGCGCACTGTCCAGAGCACGGGTTCCCTGTCCTCGTTTCCCACCGCTCTGATTTTCACCACGCCCCCCACAATGGCGCCGGGCCAGTCGCTCTCTGGCGCGGGACAGTTGTGGCTGAGAGACCAGTCTCGTTCACCTGCTGAACTCAGCACACTTTCGTGGGCCTGAGAGGCCCCGCGCTGCCCTGTCTGGTGCATGAGTGTCCAGCGCTGTTTTTCTTTCACGCCGCTCTGAGTTTCGCCACACCCCCCACAATGGCGCCCGGCCAGTCGCTCTCTGGCGCGGGGCAGCTGTGGCTGAGAGACACTCACCGCCGGCCAGCGCAGTTCTCCGCCGCTCCCCCGCCTCGCCGCTGTCTCAGGATCCTCCGTGGGGGCTCCCTGGGTGCCAGCTGTGACCGTGTGTCCCTAGAATTGAGCTTCTGTCGCGCTGCGATTCCTGGGATGGTAGAAGGTGCGCGCGCGCGGTCTGCTCCTTCTTTGTTGGAAATCACCCTTCACTGGTGCCGGGGGTCCCAGATTGCGCTTCAGAACTTTTCTGGGTTCCGGGGAGACATCTCCCCCCCCTCCTGCGCTTTCCCGGTCGCTATATTCCCGTGTTCCAACGGTAACTTTTAGAGAGAGTTTCGCTGCCTGCTTCTTACTCATCCGCCATCTTTTTCCCCTCTCCCAATTTTTAAAATTATTATTTCTTTATATCCTTTTTACCTATCTTTTATTGCTTCTGTCCTACCTCAGACAGAATGTGGACACATTCTTAGAGCAGTGTATGTGCATGCAGTGAGGTAAGAGTAAGAAAATAGTGTGGGTATGCGTTCATTCCATAGTATTGTTAGTATTCCACTGTAAGGCAAACCACAGTCATTGCTAGGAAAATAAACTTCATATTTTGGCATTTTCATTAATCTTTTTTGACTGCATATGAACAAATTGTCACATTAAAGATACATGTAAAAGAAGAGATGAAAATATGTGTAAATATATATATGAACATACCCATACACACACACACGAACACACACACACACACCTACAGCACTTCCTCCATAGGATTAATACAGGGTTTCATTAAAGAATACATATAAAAAAATATTTGCCACCAGATACAGTGGCAGATGCCTATAAGCCCATAATCTCAGCTGCTCTGGAAGCTGAGGCAGAAAGCTCTCATATTTGAGGCTGGTTTGGCAACTTGGTGAGACCCCATCTGAAAAAGGACCAAGGATATGCCTAGCAGGCATGAGTTCTTGAGTTCAATCCCAAGTATCACAGTAGAAAGTACTTGCCACCTTGCTTGATATTTAATAAATGCTTAGTACAAATTGGATATTGTTATTATACCTAAACACTTGCCTAACAATTTGCATGAAAATAAGGAACCATTCTCTTATTTCATCACTTCTTTCACTGCAAATCATTTGTATTTATTGCAGTCCTACAGAAATCTCCTTCCCTCCATCTCCCTAAAGGTACTGAATCTCTGTCCTACTAAAGGATCATAAAGTTCAGTGTTAACAAGGAGACTGCATCCCTTAAGATTTATCAGCAATCAGGTGAATAACAACTACTGACATTTATGTAGTCATTTACAGTTTGCAAAAGGATTATATCCATTTGACTTAGAGCAATCTTTTTTTTGTTTTGTTTTGCTTTTTGTTTTTTGTTTTTTGGGTTTTTTTCTTGGTGCCAGGAATCGAACGCAGGACCTTGAGCTTGCCAGGCTGGCGCTGTACCGCTGAGCTATATCCCTGGCCTAGAGCAATCTTATGAGCTAAATGAAAGTTTCCTATATTATCAGTGGTGTACAATACCTAGGACTGCTGTTACAAAGTTCTTCAAACTGAGTGGCTTAACAAACTTATTTTCTAAAAGTTCAAGGGTAGAGAAATTCTACATCACGGTGCTAGCACAGATGGTTTCCTTCTGAGGCTTTTCTCCTCAAGTTTCTTCCGAGGCCGTTTTCTCCCTGTGCTGTCATGTGGTCTTCCCTCTGTATTGTCTGTGTCCTAATCAGTGATGGCAAACCTTTTAGAGACCAAGTGCCAAACTGCAACCCAAAACCCACTTAATTATCAGAGTACCAGTACTGCAATTAAACCTGAATATTCAGGTTTTAGTTTAGAAAAAACAACTCAGACATTAGCATCTTTCGTCTTAAAAGAAAAGTACAATAACACATGTGCTGTAGGTTTGCCACCACTGTCCTAATCTCTTTTTATAAGGATGTCAGTTATATTCGATTACAGCCCCCAATATCATTTTAATTTAAGTACTATTTTAAAGACAATAAAAATACAATGTTCAAAATATAGTGTTATTTTGAGGTACTAGGGGTTAAAGTTTCAACATAGGAATTTGGGGTGGGGAAACATAATTCAGCCCAAAACAGCTGGGAGAACTAAGATATGTAAGGTCAAATCTCGACCAAGATGAGTGCACTCAAGACAAGACTTTTCTGTAATTTTTTTCCTAACACTTAAACAACAAGGCAACTTCTAATTTTCACTTTCTCATATATCATTGAAAATTTTCTAGGTCAATGAAAACATTTCTACATAGTCCATTTAATGTTACCTATTTTCCATCGTGTGAACATAATTTTCTAAAACAATCTCTTAATTTAGACTATTTCTTGTACTTTTTAAAAAGCAATTCTACAGTGAACATCCTTGTAACTAAATTTTTGCTGCTAATCTTTATCATTTTGTGAAGCTGATTTCCTAAAAATGGAATTGCTGAATTATACATTATGGAATGTTACAGTTTGTGCCTAGATGTCCCCCCAAAGCCTCATGCAGTCATAGAGCTTTTTCATAGATTTTTCAGAATCTAGAGTATGTGATGCTGGGATTAAGGATGTGTGATTAATAAATCAGTCCACTGATTGGTTTGCCATAGTTCTGGCTAGGATTAAGAGTGTGAGTGCTACACCCCACCCTAGGGCGGGTAGCCTGCACACAATATAAGGGACAGAAAGAGTCTTGTGCTCCTCCTCTTGTTGTTTTTCCTGTCTTCTGCCTGCCATGAACTGTTCTCTGCAAAGCCACCCTATGTTGGAGGCAGCCAATTATGGACTGAACCCCCTACAAACTGTGAGCTAAATAAACCTTTCTTCCCTTAACTTTGGGCATTGGGCATTTTGTCTCAGCAATGAGAAAAGTAACTAAATAAAAGCTGAAGAGTTCTCAGTTTGGGACTGCTCCATTGAAGACTCCCTGACGCTGGGTGTTCTCACAGGGACAGTCCCTCCGGGCCTCTCAGTGTTCGGACCAAGTCTCATCTCCAAGTGATCTTTTCATCCTCTGTGCCACATGGTCACATACCGCAAGAGTAAATGTGTCCTACTGACAGAACAGGGTTTGGGTTAGTTTTAACTCTAACAAAACATGCTTTCATTAGATGTCAGGTGTCTTAAAGTCATTATTAGCAATAGGCTTTAAAATACCAGTGCAACAGAAGTGTTCTTTTCAAATATAAGTTACTGACCATTGAGAACATCACTAATGTACTACCTAATTGCCGCTCCAAATGGTATGAATTCAGCTTTCAAGTAGAAAGAAAACTGTCACTGCTTTAATGCTGTAAATATCTTTTATTCTGACTATTGAAAGACTTTTTAGAAGTTCTAAATTATAGGTTCTTTGTAGATATTCGTACTTGATTATTTAGCTTATATAACTGCAAAGGGCTAGAGGAGATTTTCATGTGTTGGCAAACAAATCATTACCTGCTATATCTTTAAATCTCTGAATTTGCAAGTATAGCATTGCAGAATTTCCAATTTTCTTTTCAATTTCTTTTGCTTTTTATTCTTTAATATCTATAAAGTATTCAGCAGCTCAATTTAAAATAAAAGGAAAGAAATAACAAAAATGTACTGGCTTTTCAAATCCTAACTAAACAGATTCATTTGGTATAAAATCCTGTGAGCTAAAATCTTTGCTCATGGAGTGCATACTATGCGGAGAGAGCGCAGTATGCTGCATACTGTGATATAGATCACCAGAAAACCTGCATTCTAACTTCTAACTGTGTGACCAAATGGGCTAGGATTCATCTCTAGATGTTCAAGGTCTTTCTGTTGATTATTCCTACTTTTTATTTTGCTACCCTTTCAATATTTATTAGGGGTTTTCATTTTTTATTATTTTTTATATGTAAATAATTTTCCTATCTGTTTTTCTTTTTCCCTCCCTTCTACTTTTTATTACTCACTGAGCTGACCCTTCCATTTGTCTTCCTTTGTGTTTTCCCACCTATTTTCCTGATTTGTTTTTAAACTGCTGTGTTAGTGGCTTTGGGAAGAACAACTGATTTATGGAACGTGTTTATATGTACCTTAGTTCTGATTTTAGTTTTTGTTGTTGTTGTTTGTTTTGTTTTGTTTTTTGAGACAGGGTCTCACTGTGTAGTTTGTGCTGGTCTTAAACTCACTATGTAGCCCATGCTGGCCTCCATCTCCTGATGATCCTCCTGCCTCAGTCTTGCAAGTGCTGGGATTATAGCCATCCTGGGATTATAGCACCTGGCCAGATTTTAGTTTTCTTGAAAGCAGCTATAGCCTATATTCATGGCCCCCTGAACTTTTTTGATCAATCTATCAAAAAAAAGTTTGAACACTTCCCTTAATATGTGAATATATATTTATTTTTTAGCTAAGTACCTATACATATATGAATATAAGTAATCATAAAATATGTAACTTTAAAGCAACTTGATAATTTAAAATTAACAAAGGGTGTCTCAGTCACTTTCTTGTCACTGCAACAAAATACCCTACACCCACAACTCAAACGAGGAGAGGTTTATTTTGGCCTGCAGTCTCAATCCATGGCTGGCCAGCTCCAAGGCAGAACCAGCATGGCAAAGGGGCAGGGCAGACAAAAAGCTGCTCACATCAAGGCAGCCATGAACTAGAGAGCCAAGGGAGAAGCCAGGGAGGGAGATACACCCTTCCAGGTCACACTCGCAGTGACCCGAATGACACACTCAGCTGCTGAACTCACACTGATAAGGAGAGCACCCCCGTGATCCAGTCACCTTCCAAACTCTTGAAGCCTTTGGGGGATGAGCCAGATCAGAACCAAAACATCAGGTGAGATAAAAATATGTAGGCTGAAGTTCTAACACATTTTTTCTGAGTGCTAATGGATGATCTTGTCACCACAGTGGAGGCCACTATTTTAGGCCACCACAGCTTGTCCTATTTTTTCTAATTGCTTTTAGAATATTCTGGGGGAAATGGTGAAGAGAATTTCCAGATTCATTCTTGGAACCCAGGACTGAAAATCCTCTTTCACCTTCAGAGTGGGCCTGGAAACCAACTCATAGGAGCTAGCAGGGCTCTAACTTAATAATGGAACTTTTCCAGGGATAGCAGAATACAGTATACTTACTTACTTTATTTATTTTTGCAGTACTTGGGCTTAAACCCCGGGAGCAATAAGCTACATACATCCCTAGGCCCTCCCCGCTTTCCTTTCAAATTTTTGAAGGCAGGATCTCCCTAAATTGCCTTGAATTTGTGATACTCCTTCTTCAGCCTCTTAGTAGCTGAGATTACACATCTGTGCCAGCAGGACTATCTTATTTATTTTAAAATTTTATTTTAAAGGCTTTTTGTATTGGAAAAATAATATATGTGCATCAAAAAAAATTGAACATTACAAAAATATATAATGAAGAAAGTGGGGCCGGTGAGATGGCTCAGTGGCGTAAGCGCCTGCCTTGCAAGCGCGAGGGCCCGAGTTCGACTCCCGGATCCCACATACGGAAAAGGGGCCGGTGATATCGCTCAGTGGCATGGGCGCCTGTTGGCGCGCGAGGTCCTGAGGTCGACCCCCCAGTACCCACAAAAAAAAAAAAAAAAAGAAAGTGAAAATCTCTAATTTTTCCTACCACCTAAAGAAAAATCACTGTCATTGTTTGATTATTGGCCTCCAGGCTTTTAAAAATGCATATACTGTTTTCTTTAACCAAAATAAATTCTTGCTAATGCAAAGAAACTGTTCTTTTAAAATGACATGGGCTTTTCCATTATATGATGTTTCTTAACTTATTTAATTAATATTTTATAATCATTTCATGTTTATAAGTTTTTTCTTATACACAATGCTACAATAAATTTTTTGCATTCTTTCCTGAGTAATTCCATAGGTGAGAAAGTGAGATTCTAAGTATAAAAATATGAAGCATTTTTTGGACATAAAATAGTCCATCAATGTTACTACATTGTCCTCCAAAAGATGGTACCAATTCTCACCAAAAGATTGAATGCTTATTTTCCCATGTACTATTCAGCACTAAAAATTACTAATGCTTTAATGTTCTTTTTCTGAAAAGTAAAAGATATTTACTTGTTTTAAATTGTCTTTCATTGTTAATGAGATTGAACATCCTCTCACGTATTAATTGGCCGTTTATAGTTTGTAGGAGTGGTGATTTTATGTTTCATTTCTGTTTTTTAACTTTTTGTTAATTGACATTTGCAAACATACACAAAAGCACCCTGCTTCAATAATTATCAACATTTTTGTCAACTCAAGACACCCTGTCATTTTATATAGGAAATAAGTAAGATTGGGAGGTGTCTGTAATGCCCTTTGACTCAGCACTCGCCTTTAATTTATTGCCTATCCGGAATGACTTGTGAAATAAAGCAGCAGCAACATGCCAGCTCTAGGTACCTTGCGGCAGTGGAATGTAATTGCTAGTTGAGGCCACCAGATGGCAGACCACTGGGGAAAAAAAATGCTTCAGTATGGCCCACTGGTCTTGCTTTCTCAGTTTTGAGTGCAAGAAAGATTAATCAGAGGCATTGTTTTAAAACATAGTAATATATTTAATTATCAGATACTAATGTTATTAGATTTTATTATCAGATAAAATATCTTTTATGTTTTTTTGCAATTTCTTATGAATTTTATTGTCATCTCCAAAAATATTTTAGATTCCATCAAATCTGTAAAATATTTTTTAAAAATAAGATCTGTGTGATATTTATTTTTCAAATTGAAGAACATGATGTTTTCTCCATTTATTTGAACCCTCATTTGTGTCTCTCAAACAGTATTGCAGTTTTCTTTATAAAGATGGACATCAGTCATTAAAAATTTATTTCAGCCCTGGAGATATAGGTCAGTGGTATAGCACTTGCCTAGTATACATGAGCTCCTGGGTTCACTCCCCAGTAAGGCAAAAATATAAAAGAATTTCGCTTGGGAATTCTAAGGAGATTTTGATGATTTTACAAGAAATATGTTGATTTTACAGTGATAATTTAATCTCTGAATACTTTTACTGGCTCTAATTGAATTTTTATTTTACAGAAATGGGATGGATTTGCAGTGTTAACATTTAATCTCTTATTAATTCTAATAACTATGAGTTGATTTTTAAGGTTTTCTTGCTACACAGTTATATAATCTGAAATGTCACAAAATTTTTGTTTTTGCCTTTGTACTGTTTAGTGTTCTTTTTTTCTTTTTCATATTTCATTACATTGGCTAAAAATGACACAGCAATGTGAAATATTTAATAATGATGAAAAAGACTTTATATTTCCTGGGTATTACTGACTTTTTGTAACAAATGCTGTATTCTTCATTATTTTAATTTTATATAGTATTATATTTTTATTAAGAATATAAATGGGTTTTGAATCTCCTGGGTGGCTTTGCATTATGTACTTAGATAATAATATAATTGTTCTTCTTTAATTAAAGTGGCTACTTTATTAATAAATTTCCTTATATAATCAGTTTTCAATTCTGTTGTAAATTTTCCTTGACCTCAATGGATTAAAATTCTAATGTATTTTTGAACTATGTGTGCTAGCATTTTAATGGTTTTATTTCTAATATTCACGGTAAGATTTGTCTTGCTAAAGTTTATCTCACTAATTTCTTTCTGTTATGTGTGTGTATGCATATGTATACATCTTTATTATATTATAATGTCAAAGCAATGTTTAGCTTATAAAAGACCTAGAAAGTATCCATTTTCTGTTTTATATTCTAGAATAAATGATTTTCATTTATTTCTATATTATTATGTTCCTTAAATATTTCTAAGAATGCTATTTTGAAATTTAAAAGGTGAAAACAAGTAAATAAATGTTTATATTACGGTACAAATGTTTTATAATTCAAAACCTTAAAGTACTGTCAATGAAGGTTATTTTTCCACACCAACATGTTCTAGAAATGCTTGCTAAACCCATTGTAGAAGATTATTTCTATCTGGGTATGCTATGGGTTATATGATTACATAAAGCAGAAAAAAGCTTTTCCTTTTCTCAGCTGTTCTGCTCAATCAAGGAAAGAATAAAATTATGGCCAGTGATTCAGCACCTGAAATGTTATACCAAGTCAAAAGTCACTGCATCTTTATTTTTCACAATAAGCTATTGCAGTTCTTGAGAGCTGACAAATGATATTTGCAATAAACCATTACACTTCTTACTATCTTGAAAGTTATTAATATTTTAGGGAAGTTTTTTTGGCAGGGGAAGCAGTAAAAATTTTGACTCTTCTTTTATCTAATTGTGTATCTTGCCTCTAGAAGTAACTCATGACTTGGATGATTAAAAAAAAAAAGTAGTTGTGGTAAACTTCCAGATGAATAGTAGTGATAAAACTTAATGATGCCCCTTCCACACATGACTGGTCACACTCCAAACAGCCTGTCCAACAGAATTTTCTGCCATGTTGAAAATGTATCATTTCTGTGTGTCCAGTGTTTCTCTGCATCTACCATGACTCCTGAGGATTTGAAATGTGGCTAGTGCACCTGAGGAACTGAATTTTACTTTTATAAATGTATTTACTTCGCAACACTAAAAATTAAACTCAGGACCTCATGTATTCTGGGCAAGTACCCTACCACTGGGCTACATTCCCAGCCTTTTATTGATGAGCTAGGCAGACCTCGAACTTGTGATTCTCCTGCCTCATCTTCCAGAGTACCTGGCATTGTGGAAATGTGCCACCAAAATGAGCTTTTTTTCATTTTAATTAATTTAAATTTAAGTAGCCACATGTGGCTAGTAGCTACCTTATTGGTTCAGCTTCAAAGCATGAAATTTAATCAGTATGAGTGCACTAAAAATTAAAAATGTTTCACCACTCAATGTTTCCTTTTTATGCATAACTCAGTTTTGCTTGCCAGTATTTTGACAACTTAAAATCATTATCAGTCTCTGCTCACCAAAATTATTTATACTTGAATTTCAGAAACTTGGTTTAACACCTCCTATCTGAGCTACCTACTTTTGCCATTTTGAGAAATGTGTCAATGACTGGAAAAACATGCTTCTCATAAGAGATCCAGGCTGCTGAATTTTTGCAGTTTGTTAAAAAAATAGATGATTTGATTTAAATGTTAGACATGAACATTTTGCCATGTACTGTATAATGTGAATAATTATATCAATAAAAGGGCCATGAGTAAAAAGTGATTTTTGATGCAAAAAAATTTTAATGAGAACTGTAAAAGTAGAATTGGCACTTTAATATGGAAATTGCAGCTATATCATTGAACTGCTTTTCAAAGATGAATCCATTTCACCAATCCATTACTATAATTACACTTGAAACTTGCTAAAAATATGCACTTCAGTACACAACAGTTTTACATGTTGTCTCCACATCTGGCTCCATTATTATTAAAATTTTTAAAATTTGATGATTATACTATTGTAATAGTCTTCCATATGTTGCTTCTGATATTTCTGTGGGAGCAATTTGAACATGTATTTTAAAAGTATTAAGGTTTTTAAATGACATAAGAGGACCAAGGAATTATTTTAATGAATTATCTTTAACAGATATGAAAGGTATATTTTTAGAGAGGGTGGAGCAACCATTCTATTGAAACTAAAGCTTCATCATTTACTAATTAATCTTCTAAGTCATAATGTCAGTGGTTAATAATAATGCTAGCTGCCTAATTATAAAAAGCCAAAAACTAATTTTAAATGAAATTGTGACTGGAATCCAAATATTGAAAGCATTGAAATACAGGACTGGCTGGATACTTAAAATTCAAACTCAGGTATTGAAATACGTTTTTTCTATTATGAAAGAAATTGCCTGTGCAGATCCTGAGTCTGGTGGGAGAAGCCAGTATTAGCAAGGTAAGGAAGAAACCTATAAACTCTTCAACAAGGAACAGACGACTACCTCACTCAAAATAGTAACTCAGAAGGTTGGTTCACATCTTCATAAGATATAATCCTAGTACATTGAGCCTCACCAATTCACAATCTATAATGTAAATTTAAGTTTATATATACATTTTTTGTATGTGGGGGGGTACCGGGGGTCGACCTCAGGACCTCGCGCGCCAGCAGGCACCCATGCCACTAAGCGATATCACCGGCCCTTTTTTCATATGTGGGTTCCAGGAGTCGAACTCAGGCCCTCCCGCTTGCCAGGCAGGCACTTACGCCGTTGAGCCATCTCACCAGCCCTATATATATTTTAAGAATACATTTTGCTCCAGACTTGGTGGCACCTGCTTGTAATCCCAGCTACTTGGGAGACTGAAATAGGAGGATCACAAGGTCAAGGCCAGCCTGGGCAACTTAGACTGTCTCAAGTTAAATTTTTGTTTTTTGAGACAAGGTCTCGTTATGTAGTTCAGCCTGGCCTTGAACTCACTATGTAACCCAGGTTGACCTTAAACTTGCAGCACAGCGATCCTCCTGCCTCAGCCTCCTGGGTGGGATTACAGGCCTGCACCACCACACCCAGCTCAAGTTAAAATTATAAAAACAAAACAAATAAACAACCCAGGGGATATAGCTTGGCTCTTCCTGGGTTCAATCCCTAGTACTAGAAAAAAGGAGAAAAGAAAACATTTTGCTAACAAAATAATGTGAATACAGAAAATAATATAAAACATGAGATAGTCTTTTGTTTTAGTTTTGTATAATTTTTTCATTTTAAAAATCAATGTAATGTTAGCTTTATGACTAAAGGTTGAGAGCACTGGGCTCTCACATATAGATAAAGGACTTTTGCTAGCCAAGTTAGAAAACTATTAGCAAATCATATTCTAGAATCTCTGCAAATCAATTTAGAAAAAGCAATTTGAAGCCAGAGATGCAAGGATAATCAGGGAAGATTTTGTTAGATAAAAAGTCACCTAAAAGGGTTCAAAATTTGTTGCATTAACTTCTGAAACTTTTGAAGAGATTATTATTATGTTGCTATTTGGGAAATAAAATAGGAATTTAATGTTGATCGACTGAATGAGTAAATATGTGTAGCACTTTGTTGTGCCCTGAGGCTGCAATGAATAAAAGAGACATCAAGGGGAGACATTAAGTAAAGATTCACCCAGGTAAATGTATTACCTGGTCCTGGCATGGAAAATTTGAGGTGTCCAAAATCTTGACCGCCATAGATACTCTCTCTAGTGTGGCCTAAAGTACCCACAGGAATTTTAACCTCCATCAACACTATTCTTTTTGGGGTTTCCCATCCAAGTTCCTGGTCTGTGAAACAAAACCTACAAAGAGTGCTGCTTGGCCTATTTGGCAAACAGATGAAGAGCTAGGTAGATCAGCACCTAAACCAGCATGGCACCTGCAATTATACCTACACCTTCTATTGCCTGAACATTTTCTGGACTTGCAAATTTCAGGTAACCACTAGAGCCCAAGACTTCAGTCTGGCATATACCTCTAAACAGCAGATAAACCTAGCTATGCATATTGCCCAAAGGCCATGCCTACAGCCATGTTCCAGGTACTCGGGGTATCCCATGTATACCAGTGGAACAAGCCAGACCACCAGCTCCATTGCATTTGGGTGGAGTCTCATGTTATTAGAACTAAGAGGGCCGGTGAGATGACTCAGCGGCATAAGCGCCTGCCTTGCAAGCGCGAGGGCCCGAGTTCGACTCCCGGATCCCACATACGAAAAAGGGGCCGGTGATATCGCTCAGCGGCACGGGCGCCTGTTGGCGCGCGAGGTCCTGAGGTCGTCCCCCCCGGTACCCACCAAAAAAAAAAAAAAAAAAAAAAAAAAAAAAAAAGAACTAAGAGTAGATAAAATGTGACTAATGAGAGTTTAGGGGAGGACTGTTTTCCAGAGAAGTGTTACTTAAAAACTTTTCACTTAAAACATCTTGGTTTTCCAAAGCTCTCATAGCTTTGGAAACAACTTAGTCTATAGTCAGTCCAGTCAGCTTAGTCAGGAAAACAAATCTCTATGCCTAGTTCAAACAGAAAGTGGTGAGTTGTTTTGTTTTGTTTGTGATGAGGTCTCATTATTTTTCACACCTTAACGTTGAATTTATGATCCTTATGGTTCACCTACCAAGTAGCTGGGATTACAAACGCATGCCACTGTACCTAGCTGAGCAAGAGACTTTAATTCTGGAAAATGTTTGCAAAGGTATTGGAAGGATTAGAGTAGGAGAGAAGGGAAGGAATGCTGCCCAGAGATGAGAGCTTCCACTATGTGTTTAGAGGTTATTGTGTGGCTAGTGCAGGAGTTCCACTTTCTTGGAAGAGGAGCCATATAGCCAGCACCAAATCTGCCAGTGAAACACCTCCACCACTTGTACCAGACCAGAATGGATTCTTTTCTCCCACCAGTAACTCCCACTGGTCGAACTTGAAACTAATTGGTAAAGAATCCAAGGAAATGGAGCATATAGGCTTCAGGGACTTGCAGTTATAAAACAGGAGTACTGCAGGGGAAGAATGAGCCAATAAAAAAGTAACTGGCACAATAACAGTACCTGTTAATTAGGTGGATGTTAAATGATTTTAAGTCAATTACATTTGATAGAAAATTACTTCTGAAGGAATTGGAGAAGCATATAGCGCTAATCAATCTCTTCCTGTTTGTTTCTTGGGAATTTTTTTTTTCTTTTTGAGACAGGATCTCACTATGTAGTTCAGGCTGGCCTTGAACTCACTTTGTAGCCCAGGCTGGCCTCAAACTCACAGAAATCCTCCTGCCTCAGCCTCCCAAGTGCTGGTATTACAGGCATGCACCACCACACCCAGCCTCTTGGGAAATCTTGCTGCCGAGACTTACAAGGATGACAGTAGCACCAGACCAAGATAGGAAGTCAGCAATAGTGGAGAAAAGGAAAAATGGACAGTACAGGACAAGTCTAGGGGCAGACACACAGATAATTAACTTGATGAAAAGCCAGTATGGACTTTGAAAAATAATTCATCTTTCCAATCAGGAAACTTTTCATCTTCAAAACCAGGAGTGAGAGAGGAGTACCATGATGAAACTTTTCCATTTGTCCTGGGGGGTGCATCTCAGTGGCAAAGCACTTGCTTGGCATGTGCAAGAGCCTGTATTCAATTTCCAGCGCTCAAAGCAAAACAAAACAAAAACTTTCCTTTTGTCTAAATAGCAAGAGTTAATGAGATTTATAGAAACAAAAATCTATCTTACTAATTATATGTAGTTTCCTTTAGAATGGAAGAAGAGTGAGTCACCAAAAATGCAAAAGCTACATAAATTAGCAGACTTCGATGTCTTTAGACAACTCATTAAACGCCATTGCAAAAGTTGTGTCCCAAAATTAACTTCCTTTCGTATACCACATAGGCACATCCACAAGCATTTGTAAGACTCACTACCGCTGGGCGTAGTGGCACACACCTGTAATCCCAGCACTTAAGAAGCTGAGGCAAGCGGCTCACCAGGAGTTCAGGCCAGCCTGGACTACACAGTGAGAACCTGTCCTAAAAAAAAAGAAAAAAGGATTCATGTACCATCATTTGATACCTGGTGCAGAATCATCTTTAACTTCAGTTGCCTCCAACCTTATTCTGATTCATAGAGTGCTTTGTTAGAATTCACTGGAATTTTGTGGCTGGAATTATTATGATTAAAAAATGAGTTAATTCCTATTTTTTTTAGTTGAAATATTCAAGAGAAATTCTGTAAAGGATGATTGCTGTCATGGTAAACATATAGAGATTATTTCAAAGATTGTTTTGAAATTTCTACAATGTAGTAAAGCACATTTAATTTTAAAATGGTTTTCATCGTGGTACTCGTCTCTCACTCCCGGTTTTGAAAATGAAAAGTTTCCTGATTGGAAAGATGAATTATTTTTCAAAGTCCATACTGGCTTTTCATCAAGTTAATTATCTGTGTGTCTGCCCCTAGACTTGTCCTGTACTGTCCATTTTTCCTTTTCTCCACCATTGCTGACTTCCTATCTTGTTCTGGTGCTACTCTCATCCTTGCAAGTCTCAGCAGCAAGATTTCCCAAGAGGCTGGGCGTGGTGGCGCATGCCTGTAATACCAGCACAGACATTCGTTTTTAAAGTCAGCTTTTCTCCTTGCCAGGGTGTATGTATGCATGTGCAGGCACATTAAATTTATGACTGTATTTTGTGGAATATCACCTTGACTTTGTTCTAGAATTATGAAGTGGTTTGGGGTTATGAAAGTTAGAATAGATTCCTGGAATTTCATTTTTAAAAAGCTGCCCCTTGCTGTCATCATGAACTGCATACTATAAAGCCAATGAAAATTAACATTTATAAAGATAATAAAATAACCTCATATACATGCATTGAATTTTTTTACCAGTGATAAAAGGAAAAATATTATTATTAGATACTTTTCTTAAATTTGTGCACAATTCTCTTCCAGTGCTCCTGGGCCTGACATAGTCAACCTATTTTATAGTTAAACCTCCTGGGAAAACACTGGAGAGGCAAAAGTGATACATTATTGTATTCATTTGTGGAGTTTAAACTTCCCCTTTCTCGTCTTGGAGGAGATAGGACAAACATTCAAAACACATTCATGAGTGGAGCTTGTAGCACATGCTTCTAATGCCAGCACTCTGGGATGCTGAGATAGAAGGATAGCAAGTCTAAGGCCAGCTTGGGCAATTTAGCAATTTAATGAGACTTTGTCTCAAAATAAAACATAAATATTGTCCTGAGGATGCTCAGTGTGGAGGTCCTAAATTCAATCCATAGTACCACACACACACACAAAAAAATCATGGAGTATTACATAGAGGCCCTAAACGGGTCACTTCACAGACACCCTGTCTTCAGTTCCTTTGATACAATATGCACAGGTAGGTGTGGCTGTGCTGGTTTATCAAAACTGGAATCTGTGAGCATGTGTCCTTGCATGGTAAAGGGGACTTTAAAAATATGATTAAGGTTAAGGATCCTGAAGTGAAGATATTGCTCTTCAGGAGGTCGGTCTGATCACATGGATCCTTAAAAGTGAAGGACCTTTCCTTCCCAGCTGCAGTCAGAGAAAGATGTGACTGGGGACAAAGGAAGATGCAGCATGTGGGCTTTGAAGATAGAGAAAAGGCGCCATGAATCGAGGAAGGTGGGCAGCCTCTAAGAAGGTGAACAAAGCAAGGAAACAGATTCTTCCATAGAGCCTCCAGAAAAGAGCACTGCTGTGAGCATCTTGATTTGAACTCAGCCCTGTATCTGACTTCTGACTTACAGAAGTGTAGGGTATAAATTTGTGTTATTTTAACCCATTGATTTTTTTTGGTAATTTATTATTACACCAATGGAAAACAAATACACCCAGAAGGCTAATGAGTGCCCCAAGCCCTGTTGACTAAATCATTTCACCTTTTCCCTTAGGACCCTCAATCTAGCACAAAAAGATAACTCCTGGCACAACAGTTTTCTAACACTGCAGCTGCTTTGGTTCTGAGGGCGCCTTTCCCAAGTGATGAAATATTATGAACATCAGTTTTGATTACATGGGCCTTAATCAGTGACTTTCAGTATTTTTTTTTTACTTCAACTCACCAACAAATTATATACATTTTAATCTCAATATACGTACATGAGAGAACTAACATGAAGCAGTACTTATCTTTACTGATTGCATTGTACTCTGGTATTTTCAATTTTCTTCTTTTCTATTTTTTAATGTAAATTATAACCCATTAAAAATGACTTCATGATTTTCTAGTAGGTTGCAAGCCTCATCTGAAAACCACTGACCTAGATCATGACAACTATATGGCCAAGATGTAGAGTTTCTTACAAAGGATATTTCCCACTTCATTTTTTATGGAAGCATAAGCATTTATTCATAATTTAAGTAATTTCTATATGTGTTTTACTTCATTGTTGTTAGATATTATTCTTAATGTGCCAAAATGTATTCTTTTTTTTTTCAAAGTGAACATCAAACCCATGAGAATTTGGAAATTAAGCCTAATAGTAAGAGAGAGGGACCACAGCAGGATGAGAGTACACTCTGGAAACACAGATGTGGTCATTGGGTATGTGTATTTTGTGTTTTGCTTTTTATTACTCAGTTCATTCATTTCTGCTTTTTAAAAAAGTTTATTAGCACATGTTTGCTATACATAATGATTACATTCATCATGGGGAGTTAGTAAGTGTGCATAACATATACTAATTTTTTGCTTCCCTTTTCTCACCCCCTCTTCCGCCTCCCTGCCCCCTTCCTTCCATCTCTAGTTCCCCTTCCCCTTTGCAGAGGATCTGTCTCCCTAATTCATATTATCTATCTTTCATTTTGCTCTTTAAATAACATATACTTTGGGATTTTCATATAAGAAAAACCATGCAATATTTGTACTTATATGTTTGATTTACTTCTCTAAATATTATGTTCCCAAGGTATATCAATTTTCCTACAAATGTGTTCTTTTTGATGGCTTACATATATAGATATAGATATAGATCACATTTTCTTTTTCTACTCATCTATTAATAGACATATAGGCCACTTCCAAGATTTAGCTATCATGAATTGTGTTGCTATAAACATGGAAATGCATGTATCATTATAAAATGATATGTTTAACTCTTTTGGGAAGATACCTAAAAAAGGAATAGCTGGGTCTCACGTTCTGCTTTTATTTTTAATATTTCCCTTTTTCTTGCTTGCTTCTAAGAAGTTACCTACTTTCTTCTCTACATGTTTTAGGTTCATCTGTTGCATTTCTCTTTTTTCTTATTAGTATTTATAGCAGCAGCACTTCAATAGCTTTGTTTTAGTAGCCCCTTCAGTTAGAGATCATTTCCCCTCCTTCTAGGAGTTTATGCATCTAAAATTGTGTCTGTTGTAATTTAACTAATAACCGTTTTTCTAGGTGTTGATAGCAAACAATTTTTAAGATTATGCTGTATTAGTCTGCTTCCCCTACCTTATGTTGTGAAACCAGTGCCCTCCAAAATCACAGTGGCCTGACAATAAAGGTTTCTGAGTCGTTCACCGCACAGGTCGGTTACAGTTTTTCTCCAGCTCTCCATTCTAGGGCGGAGGCTGAAGGGACATCTTCAGTGTAGGACATGCCAGTCTGGGGTCTGAAACAGGGTGTCTTTTACATCTTGTGTTCAGATGCTGGGAATACATCACTTCTGCACACATTCCCTAGGCCAAAGTAAGCCTTATGCTATATTTAATAGGAATAGATTGGTAAACATAATGCTTTTACAGGGAGGTCAGGAAATAATAAAAAACAATAATATAATTTACTTCCATGTTATCCATTATATTGCTATAATCAGGTTTATCCTTGCATCTCTGTCAGTTCAAAACTTGATTTTAGTATTGGATTATATTTGAGACTTACTATGATAGCATTTATGTTTTCATTTTTAAATGTATTTTTAATCATAGTCTAATGCTGTTGATCTCCCTTAATGCATTTTTCTATAAAATCGGCTATGCTTATCATGTTTTTATAGGTCACACCAGGCTGTAGCTATGATGGGTTATAATAACATCAAGAAAATAGGTCTGGGGCATGACTTAGTGCTAAAGCACTTGCCTAGTATTCATGAGGCCCTGGATTTGATCCCCAGCACTCTGAAGAAAGTGAGACAGAGATAGAAAGAACAGTATTTTTCTAGTTTAACTTAGAACCACAGCAATGCAAAGTCTCATTTCTCCCTCAGAACTCACTGGGTGCTGCATCTGCCTTTGCGAGACGACCCTGGTGGCCAGGAGGATTCTTCTTGGCACAGGTCTGGCTAGGTCCCTAATCTTCTGAAGGGACCATAGTGCAGCCTGTCACTTCCAGATATCTACAGAGCAGTGCTGCTTTGTGGATGTCACACCTCAGAGAATCTAGAGATTTCACTCACTCTGCTAAATTAGCAGCCATCTCTCCACAGAGATTTGGCCCAAGTTCGTAGTTGCTGGGACACAGATAGGTAGAGAATAACAGGATTAATACACTGTACCATGCTCAAGATTACCTCTGATAGGGGCCAGGGATATAGCTCAGTGGCACAGCGCCTGCCTGGCAAGTGTGAGGTCGTGAGTTCGCTCCTCGGTACCCCCCCCAAAAAAAAAATTACCTCTGATAGCTGAACTGTATTTCTTCCTCTGTCTCTTAATCTTCCTTTCTCTCTAATGCCTCTTTCTCCCTCTACATGAGGCTCTTCTGATGTTCATGTGAATAGATCTTCTAATAACCAATTCCATCCTAGAACTTCTTTTTGTTTTTGTTTTGGGTTTGTTTTTTGTCCTTTGTTTTTCATTTTTTTGGAGAGGGGGAGAGAACAGGGTCTTGCTATGTAATTCAGGCTGGCTTTGAACTTACTATATAGCCCAGGCTGGCCTCAAATTCCTGGTGATCCTCCTGCCTCAGCCTCCAGAGTGCTGGGATTAACAGGCGTGTGCCACCACACCTAGCCTGGAACTTCTTTGGAAACTGATACAATTTAAACACCAGATTGTTATTGTGCTTATTCAGGCATCGTGGATTGTAAGTCATTCCCATTTACCTTTAGTAAAATTTCCTTACTTTAAACCATTTTATCACAATAATTACATACATAGAAAAACATAGTAGTAGGGTTTATAGTGAAAAAGCGTAGTCCACCCTCCTCACCCCTAACTGGATGTTGCTGAGTCATTCGGGAACACAAACATACTAATCCACCATGTGCATGTTTCTCCTAGAGCAAGGACATTTTGTTACAAAGATCACAGTCTCATTATCACACTCAAGAAATTTAATATTAATACTATATCTATTATATAAATTTCCCCCCAAATGGCCTTTATAGCTGCTTTTTTTCTATCCAGAATTAATCAAATCTTACTCACTATGTATGTTAGAAATGTCTCTTTAGTCTCTTTCATTAAATCTTTCATGACATTTACATTTTTTTTTCCTTTTTCTTTATGTAGGTACCGGGAACTGAACTCAGAACCTCGTGCTTGCCAGGCAGGTGCTTATGCCGCTGAGCTATATCTCCGGCCCTACATTTTTTAAGAGTTCAAATTCTGGATTTATCTAATCACTTCATTATGATTAGATTCACATTAAACATTTTTTTCCAAGAGTTATCATAGAAATTCGTACCTCCACTGTTATCATATCAGAACCATAAAGCCAGTTTGTTCCATTGTCGATTGTGTTAGTCAGCTTTCTGTCACTGTGAACAGATATCTGAGAAGAGCAACCCAGGGGAGGAAAGGTTTACTTTTGCACATGGTTTCAGAACTTTCCCTCCATGTGGCTGGCTCCAACGCAGAAGCATCATGGCAGAAGGGCATGGCACAGGAAAACTGCTTAACTCATGGTGACCAGGAAGGAGAGAGACTCAGAAATAAGCCAGAAAGGAAGGGGCTGGGGACAAGGTAAACAGAGGCATGCCTCACTAACTTACTTTCTCCAGCTAGTCCCCACCTCCTAAAAGCCCATTCAGCTCATGAACTCATCAATGGAATAATCCACTTAATGAAGTCAGAGCCCTCATGATCCAATCATTTCCCCAAAGCCTATCAGTTGACAACCAAGTCTTCACCACAAAGAACTTTTTGGAAGACATTTTAGATAACAACCATACCATTAATGATATGGATTGTTTCTTTGAGACAGTGTGAATATCTTTTCTCCTGACCACTTTTCTTTCACTCATGGTTCTAGCATGAATCGATGACCCTTGCCTCTTAATTACACTAGAGTTTTTAAATGTTGATTTTCTAAATCATTCTTACTTTTGAAATGGCTGTATAGAAGTATACTAGTATCATAACTTACTTATGAAACCACCTATTGATGTATATTTAAGTTTTTTCTGGTCTTTTGCTGTTACAAACTTCTTTAAAAACCCATGGTAGGGCTGGGAATATAGCTCAGGGGCACGTTGCCTGCATGGCAAGCGTGAAGTCCTGAGTTAAATTCCTGGTACCAAAAAAAAAGAAATAAAAAAAAAAAACATGGTATTTTGATGCAAGTATGAAAGTACAACTGTTACATGAATTCTAGGAAAAATAATTGCCAAACAATGTATTTTATATTTGCTATATATTTCCATGTTGCCTGCCAAAGATGTTATGCCAGTTTATATTCCCACTGTCACCGAATGAGACTGCATTTTTCCCAATTTCCTTATATTTAGACCATATTACTTTAAGTCTACTAACACTTCTATTTTTGCAGCTCATTTTCCCTCCTGGACTCCCACATTTCTTCCATTCCCTCTGAACTGCAGGCCATTGTCACCTTTTCACTGCTCATTACACCCCCTCATGTTTTTTCTACTTCTATAGGTTATATTTTACAGTCTATCATTACAATTACTCATTTGCATACACTGTCAAATCCCTTACTTTTCTTTCCCTTTGCTTACCTTCTAGCCAAACTCCAGGACCAGTTAAAAACAATTCTTTCCCTGTGTTAGACCCAGCAGTTAAATGTGACTGGAGAAAAACAGCCATGTAGAAAATACTCCCTGGAAATTCTTAGCCCCACATCAAATGAGCCTTTGGTGGAGTCCCAGTCCATTCCCTAGCCAATTAATTAATTCTCCGACTCTCCTACAGGGCTATTTTATTCCTTTTCCTCTCTTCAATTTTCTAAAAGTCTGATCCCTCTAGTGAAGACTTTGTGTCCTACTTTACCAAGAACTTCCACATTTACCATCATATTTACTGGTCTACCAGTGTCAATGCCCATACATTCTGCCTTCTCCCCTGTTAGAATGGGTACATTGTCCATCCTCCTGTATAAGACCACTCCATCCAGTACTGGATTGTGCACTGGATTCCATCTCTTCTCACTTATGATCCTTTTTCCAACAATTCTCTCTAAGTTTTTGCAAATAAGGAGGGGAAGAGGGGTTGAAAGGAGTGGAAGGAATTGGGGAAAAACCAAGAATCAAGATATATCATGTACAGGTACAAATTCCCTATGATGAATGTGATCATTAAGTATATCTAATAAAATTAATTTTTAAAAACCGTGAGGGAAAGTACACTCTCAAATCCCTTATTTATTGTCCTTCCTTTGTAAAGTACCTAGTCTCAGGTAATTGTTATAATAACACAAAACAGACTAAACAGTCTTTTCTTTCTACTGAATTGTTCTCATTACTATCAAACATTCATTAATAGTCTGCATTTGGGAAAGAATTTGTTCATTGGCTCCATGTCCCTTTCAACCAATGTCCCACTCGTCAGCACTCCTATACAACAAAACTTCTCTACAGTGTTGTCTGTTTCTACTTAATCTTTTCCCATTCCCTCCCAACCCCATTCTAATCAGGTATTCACTTCCACTATCCAGGAAAAGGAGCTTTAGTCAAGATATTCAATGACCTCTATGTTGCCATATCCAAAGATCAATTCTCAGTACTCAGCTGACACGTAAGCCATTTGCAAGATTTGACAGTTGGTTATGTTCTCTGTAAAATACTTTTATTCCAACCTCTGCTCAAATGTCACTTTATCAGAGAGAAATTTCTTTAGTATTCTGGGTTAAATAGCCAACCATCTGGTCCTGCCTATTTTATACTGCCTATTCCTCTACTCCACCAGTATTGATTACCACCTGATATATTTTATACTTAATTTATTTATTGACTTTTTCATTTTAATCTTAATTTGAACAAAACAACTATAAAATGACATTTTTGAGAAATATTTGAATATAGACTAGGCATTAGATGATATTAAAGAATAATGTTAATTTTGTTACGTATGGTGTTTATGTGAAAAAATAAAACTCCTTGTAAAGTAGATGAATAATGAAATATCTATTAGTGAACTGACTGATGTCTGAAAATTTTCTTTGCTCCAGAATGAGTGAAAAAAAAAAAATGAAGAAGAAGAGTGAGTACAATATTTTTGGCTTGAGCAATTGGGAAAGTGCAGCTGTTATTTGCATAATTTTTTGAAGAATTCGGGAAGAGACAGTTTTGCAGGGGATGAGAGTAGGAGAAAATAGTACGTTTGGTTTCCACATGTTAAGTTTGAGATGTATAGAGACACCCAAGTAGAGATGTTGAGTAAGCACTTAGAAATACCAGTCTGGAGTTTAGGGAGAAGATAAACATCTATGAGTCATCGAGGTATACATGATATTTATAGCTCAGAGACTGGATATGAACATTTAGAAAATGAAAGTTTAAAAAGAAGAAGAAGAAAAGGTTTGAAGAGAAAGCCTGCTAATACACTCCAAAATTCAGAAGCCAGAGATGGGGAGAAATCATAAGAAAACATGGGGCAGGAGTAGCCAGGGATGTGGGAAAACAAGTATGAAGCCTAAGAGCGAAGCAAAACAGTTCCCCCCACCCAGAATTCCAAAATTGATTTTATAATTAAATGTTTAGCAAATGAATATAATAATTTATTTCCCTACAACAAAATATACAACTAAAGATAACAGACACAAAATACTAGAAACTTGTGATAACCATATTTTAGAATTTTAAAAATAAAGTATCCACTATTATGCAAATCATGGCTTGAAGTGTCACTAATACCTCAGCATTTAATTCTGTTTTATAGTATACTTGATACTATTGTTCTTCATTAAGTCTTTCCTCAGGGCCAGCACTCTCATCTCATAGCTGCTTGGAATATCAGCTATGGTTATCTCACAGCTGTATCTCACTAAAAACACCCCTTGGCTACAAGGAACTGTGTCTCCCAAAGTCATACATCCTCCCAGCAAACAGCCCATATCAAATGCCCACCTGAGGACAGAAATACATAACCTGGCCACTCTGTTTCAATTTGGGACAAATCTGAAGGGCTATCCCCACTCTAGAACTCTCCATAGAATGATGGAGGCCGCAGATGAAACCTCCCTGTGATCAGCTAACTTGTCCAGGATTTCAGCCCACCTTCCTCACTTCCTCAAAGAGGCACCTCTCCAACAAACTTCTGCATGCAACTCTCCACTGGGAATTTCTATATAGGGAACCCAGCTTTAAACAATGTTCCATCAGAGGGGGCACTGTCCTCCAAAGAAATTGTTTCATTTACAAAATAACTCTACAATTTATTATTTGTTGAAAAAGCCAGATCATATGTTCTGTAGAATTTCCTATATCCTGGATCTGGCTGATCATTTCCCTGTCTGCATTCTTTAACTGCTAACTTTTTCCAAACTGGTAGTCTACAGACTTGATTAGATGACCTCCACCCATTTAAGCCTAATGTCCTGGTATTCTGAAATCCTCTTTTACTTCCCTTTTTCAAACTTGTGGAATTTAAATATTGATTTCTGATGCTAAGAGGAGGGAAAACCAAAGCTTTCCAAGATCAGGGTAGATTACTCATGACTGTACATGCTCCTTCCTTCTCCTCCTGCCCTCAACCCCCATCACCACACAGACTAGGCGTCTGCAACCTCTAGACCAGTGATGGTGAACATTTTAGAGATGAGTGCCCAAATTGCAACCCAAAACCCACTTATTTATTAAAAGGTGCCAGCACTGCAATTAAACCTGAATACTGAGGTTTTAGTTTAGAAAAAACAACTCATACATTAACATCTTTTGTCTTAAAAGAAAAATAACATGTGTGCCTTAGGTTTGCCACAACTGCATAGACTTTCCAGATACTTAGGACTGGAAACAAATGACAGGAAAATGTGCCTACCTACATTTACAGCTTTAAACACTAAATACCTTCCTCCCCAAAGCACAGTACGATTGTCTTGTTCTCATCTAGAAAGGAAATCAAAGACAACATCATCTCTAGATTAATTGCATGTAGAATTCCATGTTGTTACTAATTTTAAAAGCCATCCTGGCTTTCTTCTGTCAAATGGTTTGATTGTGGATCCCCTTCTTTCACCAACAGCTGGTGTATTCCAAATCAATTAATCAACATACATTTATCAAGCACCTGCTGTGTGATCAGCATCATTCTTGGAAAATTCATGCTGATTAAATTCTCTGTAAAATAATTAGGAATCTGTATCTTATTTTTGCTCTGCCCTCACTCCCACCCTTCCAATTCACACAAATCCATTCCAAATCAAATAAATGCTCCTTTTTGTACCAGTTTATTATTTTGAATTATCTGCACTATGCTTTATTTTGTTAAGAGTTGTTAACACCCTGGACAATTAGGATTTTTCTAAGGTAGTGAAAGCAGTTTTCCCTAAATGTACATAATTCTGTATAAGTATTCTCTTTTATGTATCTCCTTTTAAGGAAATTTATTTCAGATTTTTCTTCATTTATTTAATATCATCACAAGCAGTAGAATCAGCTTGAGCTGGTGTAAGCAGAAAAAAATGGAAATATATTAGTATCTCTCTGGGAAGCCAAAGAAGAATCGAATAACCAACTGTGAAGAGCAGAAGCTAAGGAAGCTCTGGGCACCCTGACAACAGCTGCTCATGACCCTTCCCTTTGGAATTCTGCCACTAACATTACCCAGTGCCCAACTCCTCCAGTCTCCTTGTATCTCGGTTCAAATTCAAAATCCTGGGGGAGAGAATCTGGTTGGTTCAGCTGTTTTCAGAAGGACTGCTGCTGCTCCAATCAGGTGCAGCCTGGAGGAAGCCTCTCATGTTGCACATCCTTCACTGCCCAGTAGAGAAGCCACCAGCCACATGCTGCTGTGGAGGACTTGAAATATAGTTAGGATGACAAACCAAATTTTTTATTTTATTTATTTGTTTATGAATTCAAATTTTAAAACTGAGGCAATGTAAAATATCTTTACATTACACACAACTATTATTTTGGTGGGACTACATTTCACTTTATCAGACTTTGCCATTTAAATTGTGATTTGCTGCCAATTCAAAATATTCACTGGAATTTGAAGACAGTATTCTCAAAGGAGGGTATCTTATTAATAATTATATTTTAATGATTACATGTTGAAATTACATTATTACATAGTGGGTTAAGTAAATAGTAAATTTATTTTATCCTTTTTACTTTAAGAAATATAACTGCTATTATTAGAAATATTTCTATTAGTAGGAAATTTTAAGGTACCTATATGGCTCACAGTATTGTATTTTGCTTGGATGGTGTTACCGTTAAAGCTGTGGAGGTTTTGCTTATGAGGGCTTCTGGGCGGCAGTTCTGAGTGAAGGATGAAACTTCTGAGCAGAAAAGATACCCTCAAAAGGATTAACTACACTGTACAAAGTAACAAATGCAGAGATTTGGGGGACAACATAATGTACCCAATGTATAGTGCAATATAGCTCCTCAGCATTATTTGACTATTTTGTTGCAACATCATTATATCATTAAAGATGGTTGAAAGTTGTTATCTCAGACTTTAATGTTCAATACCAAAAATATTTTCCAGTCAACAAAGTCCTTGTCCTTATGAAGCTAAAAATCTAGTAGCAAAAGAGATGATAAACAGATGAACAAAGATATAATGCTCAAATATTAATAGATGCTCTAAAAAATAATAATAGGTAAGGAGAAAGAGAATGACAAGAGATGTGGTTTACCTGAATGATTAGGAAAGGCCCAACCAGGTGTCACTGATTGGAATGAAGGGACAGGAAGGGTCATGTGACTGTCAGGAAAAGATTTCTGGGGGAGAAGGAATTAGTTTACCCAGTTTCAGGATCCTCAAGGAAAGCTTTCTTTAGCAAAGCACAGAAAGAAAAGGGGAAAAAAGGAAAATGAAGTCAGAGCAAGGGTTCTGAAAGCAGACCATTTGGGGTCCTCAAGATGACACAAATACCAGTGGAAGCCTTTGCAGTGTTGAGAACAGAGAATGAAGTTGTCCCACTTATGCTATTGATTCCACAAATCATACAGATAAGACTTGAAATTTTATGTTTTAATTTTTTCTGTGGAATTTTTTCTTCGTGGTTATATAAAAATTATTAGCTCTTACTATATTTCCTCACTCTACATTTGTCATAAAAAATTAAAAGAATTGTGAAAAATAATAAAAATTTATGGAAAATTAAAAATTAAATCCAGAGCTACTCCTTTCTGAATTAATTTGAATCCTGAAAGTTTTCTATGCCCTTTACTTGAATAAATGTTCATGTAATTGAATTGTAGAACACAATTATTTGCCTAAGGGGACCAATTGTATTCACGATAGAAATCTTTGTAATGGGTAAGAATTCTTTCAAAATTTCTGAAATATAAAACTTAAAAAAATAATAATTCACTGAACTGCCTTAACACCCAAAGAAACAAAAACCCATAAAGATAACTTGAAGACTACCCCAAAGGAAACATGAATGCACACACAAATTCCTAAAACTTGCTAAGTGTATGCAGAAATAATCTACATACAAAATGTACCTACATTATTAGTTGCCAGTTACATAAAAACTATCATCAATTTTTAAGCACTTACCAAATGCGATTTACCTATGACTATCTGTATTAATTCTTTTTTTTTTTTTGTGGGTACCGGAAGTCGAACTCAGGACCTTGCGCACCAGCGGGCGCCCGTGCCACTGAGCGATATCACTGGCACTTTATTTTTTGTATGTGGGTACCAGTAGTCAAACTCAGGACCTCGCGCTTGCCAGGCAGGCGCTGACGCTGCTGAGCCATCTCACCGGCCCCATCTGTATTAATTCTTGAGGGCTGCCATAACAAAATAGCAGATTGGATGGCTTGAACTAAAACACTCTTGCAGTTCTGGTGGCTAGAAGTCTAAGATCAAGGAGTCTCCAGGTTTGGTTTCTTTGGCACATGACCTGGGTGACTGTGTGTCCAAATTTCTCTTCTTAAAAAGCTACCAGTTGGGCCGGTGAGATAGCTCAGCAGCGTAAGCGCCTGCCTGGCAAGTGTGAGGTCCTGAGTTCGACTCCCAGAACCCAAGTACGAAAAAAGGGCCAGTGATATGGCTCAGCGGCACGGGTGCCTACTGGCGCACAAGGTCCTGAGTTCGACCCCCGGTACCCACACACACAAAAAAATAATAATAAATAAATAAAAAGCTACCAGTGATATTGGGTTGGATACACTAACAGCCTCATTTTAATTGAACCATCTCTTTCAATTCCCAATTTCCAAATAACAGCCACATTCTCAATTACTGGGTATAAGGGGTTCAGCAAATGGGTTCAGCCCATAACACTGTCACTTTTTATAAGAAGTTGCAGAAGATGGTGTCCCTGAAAGTGGTGACAATGTGATGTGTTGTCATGGAAATATATAAAATTAATTGGTCAAGTATCTTTTTTTTTTTTTTGGTGGTTACCGGGGGTCGACCTCAGGACCTCGTGCACCAACAGGCACCCGTGCCGCTGAGTGATATCACCAGCCCTTTTTTCGTATGTGGGTTCCGGGAGTCGAACTCGGGCCCTCGCGCTTGCCAGGCAGGCACTTATGCCACTGAGCCATCTCACCGGCCCATTGGTCAAGTATCTTGAGAGCGTAGAAGAGAGAATACAGATTCTGCTCTGTGCAGGAGCTGGGGAGAATCAAAACTTCACAAGGAAGGTGAAGTTTGAAACAGGATCACAGGACAGCTAGACATTATTTACTTTATGCGAACACTCATGGTAGCTGTGCCTAAAATATGAAGTCACTTATCAAGATAACATATATGAAAAAGTGATTATGAAGCAATAAGGTGCTATGTAAACATTATATTTTTCTTTTGTTAATTAATAAATTAAATTTCTATGTTCCTTATTCCTCCAGAAAACAAATTGCTAAATGAAAACCTAAATACATAATATCTTCATTTGCCTTCTTTATACTCTACTGCTTGACAAATTATTTTGTTGTTCCTTATTGCATTCTTCCTGTGTCTTTGATTTCTTTGGATTTTACAAAATAAGTAAGTCTTGGATTGTTTTCTTCTGAGCTAGAAACAGAGGGAAGAAGGGAGAGAAAAAGAAAAAGAGTAAACCTTCTACAAGAATTGTACAAGTCGGCCTATGGTTGATAATAGCATCTAAAGAGAACTATTAACTGTGGCATAAACTAGCTGGAATATATACCTAGCAAAGCTCTATAATAGTCTTGGGTTGAATAAGTCTTACATTAACTTCAAGTAGAATCCTTTATAGCTCTTCTGTTTTAATACCTAAAATACTGTTCTCAAAATGATAGAGATATAAATTTATTTTATTTTTAACTATGATTAAACCCAAATATCATTACCTTAACACAAGTTTCTTATATAATAATTCATACATTAAAAAATGTAAAACTCTTAAATATACCTCCCCAGGTCTGAAGTTACATTTACATTTAAAACTGTAAACTAACTTTACTTTCCCCAAACTACCCCAGATATTACCCTTAGAGAGAGTGTGGGTTTTGTTGGCAAGCGTTCTTCTCTCTAGAGAAGTTTGTTGGATAGGAGTCTGATTGTGAGGTCTTTTGTGGTTTCTGTGGCTGGAATATGAGGTTTGGGTATTAATAAGTTACCTTGATGTAGCTCTTATAGCTGTCATGGGAATAAAATCCTAACCCTACTAATTATATTAGGAAAGAAAGAGATTGTTTTCCTCTAAAAGTTAGAATGCTTTGAATGTTTTATACTTCTTTCAATTCTTCCTGCTGTGATAACAACATCCTGTAGAAAGTGTGTGAACCTATATATAGCTAAATGTGCCAAACAAATAATAGAGCCTCTTCCTGGAGGAGCTCATATTCACAATACAAGTGGCATCTTAATGAGCAGTTTATCTTAAATATTAAAATGCCACACTCTTCATAATTGTCAGAGCTTAACTGCATATGACTTGAAAAGATAATTTGTTTTAAAATTTAGCAGGCTAAGTGCAATGCACTATCTTGGACTGGATCCTAGAATAGAAAAAGAACATTAGTAAATATTGAGAAAAATCAGTATAGTCTGGCATTTAGTTAATAATATACAAATGTATATTAGTTAATTTAGTTAATAATATACAAATGTTAATTTCCTACTTTTGATAAATATATCCTAGCTGAATAAAATGTTACCATTACATATCTCAGGCTGGCATCAAGCTTGCTGTCTCCAGTTTGTTTTAAGACACGGTCTGACTATGTAGTCCAGGCTGCCCTTGAACTCACTATACAGCCCAGGCTGTCCTTGAAATCACAATCCTCCTTCCTCAACCTCTCAAGTGTTGGGATTACAGGCATGCACCACCATGTCCAGCTCTTGTATTTTGGTTCTGATTCTTCTTATTCTGTTTGAGATCATTTTTTTTTTTTTTTTTTTTTTTTTTTTTTTTTTGGTTTTTTGAGACAGGATCTCCCTTTGTACTTCAGGCTGGCCTCGAACTCCCTATGTGGCCCAGGCTGGCCTTGAAATCACAGCAATCCTTCTTCCTCAGCCTCACAAGTGCTGGGATTACAGGCGTGCACCACCACACTGGGCTTCGCCTTGTAATTTTTACTTTTTTTTTTTGAGACAGGGTCTCGCTCTGTAGTCCAGGCTGGCCTCGAACTCATGGCAATCCTCTTGCCTCAGCCTCCCAAGTGCTGGGATTACAGGTGTGTACCACCATGCCTGGAACCTTGTAACTTTTTAAGATTAGCGTGTGATCCTAAAAATCATGTGTTTACAGTTTTAACTTTGAAGATTTGTATATGAAGTACTAATTTCTTTTAAAAATAAAGGTAAGATTGTAGTTTGTAGTCTGCTCCAGCATATATTCCCGCTCCTCCCTTTACCATTGAATTATGTTTCCTCAGAGGTGGGCACACAACCCAGACCCAGTCAAACACAGTAACCCTTTCTCTGAAGATACTTCAAAAGAGGGATGATGACAATATGGAGATGCTAGGAGAAAGCCCTGCCGTGCTGGAAGGAAAGAACAAGTTTGCACCTAAACTCATTTGCCTGAAAGAAGAGCAATAGCACACAGAGAGATCCATTTTGCCTCTAGCCAGCAGTTCAGAACCACTGAGGGTCAATTCTCACTGAACTCTGAAAAAGCTAAACATTGTGCTCCAACTTATAAGTAATACGAAAGAGGGAGGCAAGAGACATGCTGGGAACTTGGTTAAAATAGAGAACACTGTTTCTTCTGCCCTTTTCTCTCAATGCTGTTGTTCCTTGCTAAACACAATTAAAATTCATACCTGTGGCAAAACACTACCCAGGGGGATACAGCTAGGGACAGGTTAGCCATTATGACAGCCTAAAGGATGAGTAAAGCTCAGGTCTGTTGCTAAGAGACAGGAAGAGCAAGGAAAAAATCTCTGTGTTTGTGCCTAATCTATGAAATCCCCAGGTATAAAACTGGCGAAACTCCAACTGAGGACTGAAGGGAGTCACATTGCCAGAAAACTCCAACTGAGGACTGAACAGAGTCACGTTGCCAGAAAACCCCAATTTAGGAATAAGTCTGTGACTGTTCAAAGTTAAGGCAATACTCAGGCTCCATAATCAGACCAACCAGAAGTTTGTGACTAAGATAGTGCAGTCCTGGAACATGATGGGCAAGGGAGATTTGCCCCTCACATGTGCAGATTCATGTCAGCAAAACTGACTCCTCAGAGAACTTACTCCACTGTCAGAGAAGCAAATTTAGATGACATTTATATGGCAAGACCATGAGGAACACCATTGCCACCTGACCAGAGGAAAGCATATGGCCCAATTTCCTAGACTTTAGCAAGACAATGTGGTCACTGAATGAGACTGGATTATCCCATTGAGAGAGGCACTGAATTAATTAAATTCAATAAAATTTAAATTCAGTAAAAGACCTTTGTTTTGGCATCACATGTATGAAAAGGCAAGAGTGTGGATGATGACAGTGAACTATGATATAATTCTTTGCTGCCCATTATCTTTCTTAATTTGATTGACATCATCCTATTTATCTCTTCCAGGGCCCGGACTTCTGTTTGGGATAGATGTGGGTATATGTCACAAGCCCATCCAATCATAATGCTCCATTCCACAGACACTGTGATTAGTCTGGGAGTGGTGATGGGGCCCAAACAGGGCTTTAGAAGTCCTTCTCTGAAACTAATATTGAGATATTGGGACAGTGAGGTCTCTTTCCACTGGGATTCCTAAAGCAGATGATGTAAGCCTAGAGCTGTGGGCAACCTACTTCTTTAGCAGCCTGAAAGATGGGAAAAAATGAGGTTGCTACACAGAGGAGTCTGAGCTGAGATATTGGGGTTGGAGGAGACTTAATGATATAATTTCCACCTGGGCCTGAGGCCACATCCATTCGAGAACTTCTCCCTCTCCTCCCTCTCCCTCTCCCCCTCCTTCTCTCCTTACTCCTTAATTCCTCTCTTTTTGGCATAAATTAGAGCTGTATTTATGCCAATTTCAACTGAAATAGCCTTTTTTTTGTTGTTTTTCTAAATATAAAAGTAATACATATTCAGTATAGTAGAAATTTGGAAAATATAAAGAAAAAAGGATCTATCCTCATACTTTAAGTAAGCCAGGTTAGCATTTTAGAGTTTTCACAGTACTTTACATGCTCATTTTTTAGTTATTATTATAATAGATTTATTTTACATAGATATGATCATAATAAATTTACTTTACATAGTTCATATTATAATAATAAATATTTAAGCTTATGTAGTGATTCTTCTATTTAACATTATAACATTTTTCCATGTTCTTAAATAACCTATAAATATAATTTTCTTTAATTTTCTCTACTATTTGGACAATTTTAAAATATTACCATTTTGGATTTTAACCTTAGTATTTATTTTCAGAAATATAATTGCTGGGGCTAAATAGAACATTTTAAAGGCTTCTGATATTTTTAGACATGATTCTTATTTAGATAAATACAAGTTTACATATATGAGAAACTTGTCCTTCATGGGCAATTAGGATTAAATTAATCACATTAATAGAATTAAGTAAAAGAAAATCCTAAGACACCATTAGACCTTCAATGACTATTTCTTTTTAGAGGCAAAAACTATTCTGAATTAAATCAATCCAAAATTTAAGCTGTATTCAATTACAGAAGCTAAAAAAAATAAACACATAATATTTAACCACAGAACCTGATATATATCCCTCTCTAATTAACATAGTCTTTTAAAAGTATAATTTTAAGTGGGGTATGGTGGCACACTCCTCTAATGCCAGCACTCTGGGAGGGTGAGTCAAAAGGACTACAAGTTAGAGACCAGCCTGGGCAGCTTAGCAACTTAGCAAGCCCTGTCTCAAAATGTAAGTTTTTAAAGGCCTGGGGAGATAGCTCAGTACAGAGTTCTGGGTTCAATCCTCAGTACCTCAAAAAATAAAATAAAATAAAGTAAAATAAAAGTACAATTTTAACATTTCTCCACTATGAAGTAACGTGTAAAACAATACAAGATACCACTGACAGTTATTTTTTACAATGATAGCATCCAGTGTTATAGAACACAAGTATAGTGCTGGGAAGGATACAGATTAATATATCCCTTTGGAGACATTAACTATTTTATTTTTGCAGAAATGAATGAACAGGCATGTAAATTTCTTTATAATCTTTCATCAGGTGCATGCATTTACTTAATCTGTACTTTATTAGACTGATTCCTGTGTTTTACTATTATGATAACACTGTACTATATATTCATTTACATGTTTTAATATGTTATAGATTATTTTCTTTGGATTGATTCCCTAGTTGTATGGGAAACAGCAAGAAATGGAGACTCCTAAAAGGAGAATCTGCAAAGATGGAATAGCATGATCATTGGAATTAAATGAAACTGGATTTGAGTCCCAACTTCATGAGTCCTCCCTGGTTGTGTGATCTGGTGCACTTTATTTATCCTCTCCATTTTATGGTCTGTAAAATGGTGTATCCACTAAAATTTGACCTAGCTTCCAGAAAAAAAAAAAAAAAAACTCCTAATAGGATCTGTTTAAACAAGATAGAAGGCACTTTTCTCCCTAAGAATCCAGAAGTAGGTCACCTAGGAATGATACGGGACTCCATAGTCGCGAGTGCCCAGGCTCCTGTCTGGTTGCTCGGCCGTGTTTGTGTAGTCCAGGCCGACCACTCTAGAGACACGTTACAGCCTGCAGGAAGGAAGGAGGCATTAACCAGGTCTCTCCTAAGGGAAGTTGCCACAAGTTGCTGTATGAAACTTCTAGTTTTACACAGTTGGCCAGAACTTGACCAACCCTAGCTGCAAGGGAATCTGGGGATTATTTTTATTTTAAAACGCTACATGCTCAGCTAAAATATTCTATCTATATAAAAGATAAAAAGGATATGGTGAGGAGAGAGTAGTAATCTCTGCCATAGGTAGGTTGATAATTTCTGACATTAGGCAGAATGAGGAATTGAAGAGACAAACTGTATAGTCAGTATTCTCTTCTTGCTGCTTTCCTAACTGATCTGGACTTTCTTCTAAAGACATAATTGCTTCTTCCTTTTTCTCTCTTTAGAACTTTGCTCGTAGTTCTCTAAAGCCTCTTAGGACATGAGAGCTTTTACTTATTCCATGTAGCTTGACTTTACCAGACTGAAAGTACAAATGTTGTCACACCATCTTAATAAAACACAGTGTCCTCACTTGAATATATAGGGCCCATAGCCTCTTGCACAGTCCTCAGTCTGTAAAACTCCAAAAGGATCACATGTGCTTACAAACAACTGCACAGCTACATTCATCATCTGGCATCACCATGTTTTTCCAGTGTACTTTGCATCCCATAGACTGGTTTCTATTTGTCTGAAAGGTTTTGTTTGTTTTTTACTTTTTTTTTTTAACTGTTTTTAAAAAATTGAGATAAGCCAGGCCTGGTGATACATGCCTGTAATTCCACATTCTAGGAGTCTGAGGCAGGAGGAGCGCAAGTCTGAGCCTGACTGGGAATATTAAGAATTTAGCAAACCCTGTCTCAGAAAAGTAAAAGGGCTGAGGATATACTATAGTGCAAAGGCCCCAGGTTCTATCACCAGAAACACAAAAAAAAAAATTGAGGTGAAATTCAAAAGGAATAAAAAACAATCAAGATGTGTTATGTATATGAAACTACTCCCTAAGATGAATGTAAACTTCGTGTACTGCAAACATGTACTAATAAATTACTTTTTAAAAAGGGATATACCCAGGGAACTTTTAAGGTGAAGAAATGGTCTGTATTGCAATGTAGAGATGGATGCATATCTGTATCTATGTATTTATCAAAATCCATACAAACTAACCATTATTCAAATGTGTGCACTTCAGTGGCTTTTAGTATAGTCACAGCGCTGTACAATGCTCTATCTAGCTCCAAAGCATTTGACATCTTTAATCCCACTCCAGAAAAAAGGCTCATATCACTCTTCATACCCCTTCTTTTTCCTTTAGCCCTGACAATCTGTAGTCTTCTTTCTTTCTTTATAGATTTACCTATTCTGAATGTTCCATATACATGTAGTCATATACTAAGTGATCTTTTGTGTCTGGCCACTTGTACTTAGAATAAAGTTTTCAAAGTTCATCCATGTTGTGGCATGTATCAGTATTTAAATTGTTTTTTAATGAGCTAATAATATTCCTTTGTATGGATTATATCACATTTTGTTAATTCATTCATCAAGTAATAGCATTTGGGTTGTTTCTATTTGGTGACTATTGTGAATAATCCTACATTTGTCTATAGGTATTTGCTTGCATACCTGCTTTCAATTTTGTTTTCAAATATATGCTTATGAATGGAATTGTTGGATTATTCTATGTTTAACTTATTGAGGAACTGCAAAAGTATTTTCCACAGTGCCTGTACCATTTAATATTTCTTTTTTTATTAGTACATATGTTTGCAGTACATAATGATTACATTCATCATGGGAAGTTGGTACATGTATATAACACATCTTATTCTTTTTACTTCTCTTTCCCTTCCCCTCACCCATTTTATATTTCTACCATCAATATATGAGGGTTCCAAATTCCCCACATCCTTGTCACCACTTACTTTCCATTAAAAAAAGAAACTATGGCCAATCTAGCAAGTGTGGAGTAATATATCATAGTGGTTTGATTTGCATCTCCCTAATGAGTAATGATGATGAGCATCTTTTCATGTGTTTATTGACTATTTGTATACTTTTATTGGAGAAATGTATGTTCAAGTCTTTTGCCCATTTTTTAATTGAGATGTTTGTCTTTTTGTTGTTGAGCTGTAGTTCTATTTATATTCTGGATACTACATACTTACCACATATATGATTTACAAACACTTTCCCACTCTTTGGGTTGTCATTTTATCTCCTGATAGTGTTCTTTGATGCATAAAATTTTAATTTTAATGAAATCCAGTCTACCTAACTTTTTTCTTTTGTTGTTTGTGCTTTTCATGTCATATCTAAGAATCCATTGCCAAATCCAAGGCCATGAAGAGTTTCATAGTTCTTACATTGACATTTTTCATCCATATTGAATTAATTTTTATATATGGAATGAGGTAGGGGTCCATCTTAGTTTTTTTTCATATAGTTATCCAGTTCTTCAGCCCTGTTAAGAGACTGTTCGTTCCTGCACTGAATTATTTTGGCACTCTGGTCAAAAGCCAATTGGCCAGAGGTATGCGGGCCTATTTGTGGACTCAGTTCTATTCCATTGATCTCCTATGCCAATATCACAATGTTTTGATTACTGTAAATGTGTTGTAAGTTTTGAAATTAGGAAATGTGAGTCTTCCAAATTTGTCCTTTTTCAAGATTGTTTTGACTGAGATTACATGAAAATTTGAGGATTGACTTTCTGTTTCTATAACAAAGGATTGGGATTTTGACAAGGATTGCTTTGAATCTGTTGAGCAGTATGGGGAAAAATGCAACCTTTATAAGATGAAGTCTCCCAATCCATAAACATGGGATGTCTTTCCATTTATTTAGTTCTTCAATTTTTTTCAGCAATGTTTTATAGTTCTATAGTTTTCACCTTACTAATTCTGCTCTTCTTTGATTAAATTTATTCCTATTTCATTCTTTTACTGCTTCTATAAAAAATTACTGTTTTCCTAATTTCCTTTATAAATTGTTTGTTGGGAGTATATAAAAATACAAACTTTCATTATTTCACCACTGAGAATGATGTTAGCTATGAGTTTTTCATATATATATTCCTTAGCATGTTGAGGAAGTTCTTTTCCATTTGCAGATTGTTGAGTGTTTTATCATGCAAGGGTGTTGGATTTTGTCAAAGGCTTTACTATATCAATTGAGATAATTGTATGCTTTTCCCTTCATTTTGTTAATATGACATTACATTAATTGATTTTCTTATGTTTAACCATCCTTGCATTACTGGGGATAAACTACATTTGGTTGTTCACGGCATACTCTTTTGAGTATGCTGTTGGAATTGGCTGTCCAGTATTTTGTTGAGAATTTTTGCATCCACAATCAGAAAGGATATTGATATGCAGTTTTTGTGATGTCTTTGGCTTTGATATCAAGATAATGCGGCCTCATAGAATGAGTTTTGGGGGTCCCTCTTCTATTTTTTGGAAGGTCAGGAAAAAATTGCTGTTAATACCTCTTTAATTGTTTAGGAGGACTCAATAGTGAAACAATCTGGCTCCGGGCTTTTGTTTTCTGAGAGTTTTTTTTTTTTTTTTTTGCAAATTCAGTGGCTTTAGTTGTTTTAGTAATATTCAGAGGTTTTACTCCTTCTTGAGTCAGTTTTGTGTAGTTCATGTGTTTTTAGGAATGTGTTCATTTCCCCCAGGTTATTAATTTTGTGGCTTACAATTTTTATGGTATTCTCTTATGCTTTTGATTTCTATAAGTGGGTAATAACGTTCCTTCTGAACAAAATTTTAGTTGTTTTTTTACTGTGGTAATATTCAAATATATACAAAAGTAAATAGGCAAATAGTTTAATAAATTTCCATATACTTACCATCAAGATAAAAAATTATCAAGGGCTTGTCACTCTTGCTTCATCTCTTTCTGAACTTTCTCTTTTTCTTTCATGCAACCTAGATGTGAAAGGAGCCAATCCAGTTCTGTATTAGGAGCAAAGAAGGTGTTTTTAAGAAGGTTACAGGACAGGGCCGGTGAGATGGCTCAGTGGCATAAGCGCCTGCCTTGCAAGCGCGAGGGCCCGAGTTCGACTCCCGGATCCCACATACGAAAAAGGGGCCGGTGATATCGCTCAGAGACACGGGTGCCTGTTGGTGCGCGAGGTCCTGAGGTCGACCCCCCCGGTACCCACCAAAAAAAAAAAAAAAAAAAAAAAAAAGAAGGTTACAGGACAAATGTGTGCTTGTGAATACTAATTCCTTGTTGGCACTGAGAAGCTCTCTTTCGTCTAGCAGTTCCCCTGCCTTTCATTCAAAATTGAGTTCCCAGTCAAGTTTCTCCTGCTAGAGTGTGATTCTCAGCCAATTTTAGTCACCTGGGAACTTTAAAAAATATATTGATGTCTGGGTCCTACCCCAGAGGTTTTAATTTTATTGGTCTGGGTTATAGTCTGGGCATCAGACATTTTTAAAAGGTGATTCTAACATACAGCCAAGACCGAAACTTCTGCTCTAAAATATAAGAGCCCCAATTCTACTTTCCATTTGTAATGTATCAGCGAGTGTTTCTTTCAAGATATTTCAGAGACTAAACACTGTGAGATCTTGCTGTTTAATTTCATTTGGTGTTTACAAATAAGTAACGAATTTAAGCAAGGATTTAAGACCTCCAGTCTAGCCAATGCCAGAAATAAGTTCAGGAGTCAACTCCAGGATCTGCTGATCTTAACTCGAAAGGGAACTGAATCAGGAAAAGAGGAGCATGGTTAGATGTGAGACACGAAGACTTGGTCGACTGTGTATTCAGTTTCATTCTTTAGGGCTTTTGTTCAAGCAGTGATCTCATTGGTGGCTGTACATTAGAATTACCCAAGGTGATGCATTTTCTCAAGTTTTACCTCATACACTGTATTCTGATTTAATTTGTATACACCAAGCATTCTTAAACTAGCATGCATCAGAATCACCTGGAGGACTTGTTAAAACACAGTGCTGGCACCATCCTCAGCTTCTGATTCAGTAGACTTGCAGTGAGGCCCAATAATTTGCATTTCTAGCAAGTTGCCAGGTAATGCTGATGCTCCTGGTCTGGAAACCACATTTGAGAATTAGTGGTTTAGGGTAAGACCTAAGCATTGGGCTTGAAAAACCATTCTCTAGGTAATTTCAGTGTGCAGCTGGGGTAGAAAATCATTGCCCCAGCAGTGTTCACTCTAATTAAGGGGAAACAGAGTACAGAAAGCCAGATCCTCTTGAATCAGGACACTTCAGATGGATGAATGAATGAATGAATGAATGAATGAACAAATTTTAGACATTCCTGGACAGTGTCCATAAGGGTCAAACTCTGTGATGGTCAAACTTACCATAGAGTTTGACATTCATGGAAAAGGAAGTAAAATGGTTGGTAAATTTTACTACTGTGCAGTTTCTGAATTTTATTTTATTTTTATTATTTTTTTATATGGATACCAGGGGGTCAAACTCAGGACCTCGCGCTGGCCAGCAGGCGCTTGTGCCACTGAGCGATATCACTGGCCCTAGTTTCTGAATTTTAATTCTGTTCAGCAGAAGTAAATTATTCACTTCTCTATGATTATAGAACTAGAAAAATCTGTTTCAGAAACACTGATACCTTTAATTCTGAATAGAAGAGCTATCCAGAAACTTTCCTAAATACCTGACATTACAGGAACTTATATTCCTGGACTGAATCTTGCTTTTGTCCTGGCTCTGCCTTTACATCAGATAAAGTATTTTATAAATGCAGGTAGCTACTGTTTAAAATCATTTCCTGAATAAGGGAGTCAATGTGGCTGTGGGGGTCACATGTGGGTCATGGTGTTGGTGCCAGCCTGCCTTTCCTGTCTCAGGGTGCACAGGTAAAGCTGGTAGCAATGCTAACACCGGCAAGCAGACTGAAGTAGGATGATGGTCTCAAAGGATCTTGGACATCAACCAGCCCGTCAGACTGTACTGCCAGGTTTTCTATAAGAAACAAGTTGCTTGTTAAAGAGGTTGCAGAACTTGAAACTAATTTACTTTATACATGTGAAGTACATTTTCCTGATCCAAACAAGCTTCAATGCTTTCAGCTAACTGTAACCCCAGATGAAGGTACTATCAGGGTGGAAAATTTCAGTTTGAAGCTAAAGTTCCTGAAGCATGTAACATGGTGCCTCTCAAAGTGAAATGCTTGACTGGGATCTGGCACTCCAACATCACAGAGGCAGGAGAAATATGTCTCAGTTTATTAAGAGAACATTCAATTGATGGCACTGGCTGGGCTTCCACACGAACATTAAAGGGTGTTGTTTGGGGATTAAAATCTACTTATATTTTTGAATTTTGATAATCCACTAATACTGAAGCTGCAGAACATCATTTGCAGAATAAGGACTTCCAGAATCAAGCATTATGCAAGATGATAAGAGGAGAACAGTGCAGGCCCAGGACTATGTCACAGATTGTCTCTAATATGAAACAGCACGAGGTAGACCTCCTCCTGTTCTCATGCTCTCAGTCCTACAGGATTGTCCTGGTCCTGTGACCATGTTATCCTGAAGACCATCCTCCCAACTGCCCACTATAAATGGACAATGCAGCATAAATACAGAAAAAAAATGTGTTTGGGCCTCTAAAGCATTGTTGGCTTCTCTTTACTTTTTTGAAACTGTACTGTCCTAGGCTGTCAGTGAAATTCCTAAGCAGTTACACTAAACTAAAAGTTGAGGCTAGCACTTGCTTGCCTTGCCCCAACAGGAGTGTTGTCCTGCACAACTGGTGTAATGACTCACAGACTGGAAAAATAAGAAATCTGCTACAAACTGTGATTAAATGTACATTTCTCTTAGCTTCTTCCACAAATGTTGGCCCTGCCTAGATGTGAAGTTTCCCAGAATGCAGAGTCAGTCGCCGGAGATCTTACTGAAATGCATATTTTCTTTAATGTAAGTATATTTTGGAACAGATTTGTAATTTGTACAATTTAATGCTTTTAATTACTTTTTCTGTCAAAAAAATTATTTCATCGACAGAAGAGATGCAGCTAATGTATTTTTTCCCCTGCACTAAACTATTACAGGTCATGAGAACCAGTGCTTCTAACAGAAATGCCATGCATATAGATGATACTACAGTATTTATATAGCACAGTAAGACACGCGGAAGAGGCTACTTACAGCTAAAGATAGCCAGCCAGGGAAAGCCAGCTGCCCAAGGACAGAGAGCAATCAGTATCTCAGCTAAAACCAAGTATGCTGCAAGGACACTCTGATGCAGACAAATTCTCATCTATTCCATGCAGATGCACTCTTCCATAACAGATAGTATTTGAAGAAATATACTCAAGTAGTCATTAGCTTAAATATATTGCAAGTAGCTTAATCGAGATTTTTTTGTGTGTGTGAGTACCGGGGCTCGACCTCAGGACCTCGTGCGCCAGTAGGCGCCCGTGCTGCTGAGCGATATCACCGGCCCTTTTTCCGTATGTGGGTTCTGGGAGTCGAACTCAGGCCCTCACGCTTGCCAGGCAGGTGCTTATGCCCCTGAGCCATCTCACCGGCCCATAATCGAGATTTTTTAAATTGTGCATTTACTTCTGGTAGGTGTGAATATACTCCATTAATACAAGTGAGCAATAAATATTCCCATAATCTTGGGATAATACTAGACTTGAAGGGCTATATACTGCAGAACAGTTGAGAAAGAACCCTGGTCTTCAGGCCATTATTATTGGCATGGCACTTCAGGTGCTCCATACCCACTCATAGTGTTACACTCCCTCCATGCCAAGTGTGGATTTAGACAATTTTCCCAAGGCTCCTGAGCCACAGAACTGAGTATCCACGTGTCCTGAAGCCCTGTGCAGATATTGTCTCACACAAACACTGTAAGTGGAACATAGGTATTTGCTAAGTTGAAACCCTTGGGAATGGCTCAATTTAATTCTCTTTTGGGTCTTTGTATATTTTCCTGCAACAAATACAAAGAAGCTACTCTTTGGTAGGTGAGAAGAGTCCAAATGTAGTTTTCCTAATAGGGATGGAATTCCCTTTCTTTTCGATCCCCTAGAGCCAGTGGCTCCGAATTAGATTGATACTACTGTATCAATGAATTAACCTGCTTTTAAAGAAAAAGGTTTTTACTTCAAGTGTACACACTTATGGCTGAAGCTTAATAAATTACATAATACAGAGTAAGGTAAGAACAGTTAAAAATAATTTATTGTATTTTCAAAATAACTCAAAGAAAGGATTTTAAATGTTCCCAATGCAAAAAATGATAAATGCTTGTGACAGGCGTGGTGGTACCTGCCTATAATCCCAGCGTTAGGGAGGTTGAGGCAGGAGGACCACCATGAGTTTGAGGCCAGTCTGGGCTACATGGTGAGTTCATGGCCAGCCTAAACTACAAAGTGAGACCCTGTCTCAAAAAAATTAACAAACAAACAAAAAAATTGAAGAGATAATAAATGTTTGAGCTGATGTATGGCCTGATTGCTTTGATATAGATCATTATACAATATGCACAAGTTTTGTAATACTCCATCAGTGTATATAGTTGTCCCAATTAAAAAAAATAAAAAACAACATTGTTATTGTGATTTATTACAGAAAGCTAGTTTCAAGCCTAAATTTTCCACACATGCAAAAATGTACTACAAAATAGGCCAAAAGATGGCAGTCATAGAACTGTTCTTGTAGACTTTGTGACGCCAACACTCCTTGTTCCCAGCACTCTATCAATAAACACTTCACATGAAAGATTCACACAGAGGCTGACACAACCATATTCTGACAGATCAAGCTGACCTTGCAATCAAGGCAAGTGAAATAATTCTGTATTAAAAAGGGTGGTATGCAATGGAGTACTACTCTGGCACAAAGAAGGATAAACTTGAGTCGTTTGTAGGAAAACAGATGCACCTTGAGATCATAATGTTAAGTGAAATAAATCAAACACACAAGCTTAAACATCTCATTGTTTCTCTTAGATAAGAAAACCAAAGTATAAATAAAGAGCAAAATATAAGATAAGCAGAGAGATAGATTTTTGTCAAATGGGAAGGGGATAAAGAGATGGAGGGAGGTCAACAGAAGGGTTGGTAAGGGTATTAAAAAAGAATTAAGAAGTATTATATACCTGTACCAACTCCTCACAAGGAATGTAATCATTCTGTATTGCAAACATGTACAGTGGTACCTCGGTTCACAAATGCTTCTGTTCCCAAACAATTTGGTTTGCAAACAGAAGCATTTGACAAAATTTTGCTTCTATTCACAAACTCTGCATCAGGTGATGAATACAACCATGGCCATCTTGACCAGAATTGTGGAACGAATTAAGTTCATGAACCAAGGCTCAGAATTAGATTAAGAAATTACATAATACGGTGTAAGGTGAGAACAGTTAACAATAATTTATTGTATTTTTAAAATAACTGAATTAAACTTCCCCATAAGGTCAACATTGAACCTAACCATTGAATTTGATCAGTTCTTGTCCAATTCAGTTTGTGACCTGAATCCTGAAAAGAATTAAGTTCGTGAACTGAGGTACCACTAATAATATTTTTTAAAAATAAATTTTAAAAAGTAAAGAGGGAGATATAGAGGTAGACAAGTTCTAAAATTTGGATGCTGCTTCTAAGTTCTTATTTTCCATTTATGCGGGTGCAAGTACAGCACATTTTGAAAAACATCCATTCCACTACGAAAACAGTGGAGGTTCAGCCAGTGAAATCTAATGCTCGATTCTAGCCTCTCCTTTGGAGGGTGACCTACTGACTGGGAACATTTATCTGCTAGCTGTTCACCCCTACCTTGGGTGTGGCCCCTAATTAAGGTGTTAAAAATGTCAAATAATTATCTGTGAGGTGTGGATTAATTTATACACACACATAAATTGTCTGTTTTCTTTCTTTCTTTCTTTTTTCTTTTTTTGGTGATGGGACTGGGAATTAAACCTTCATGCTGAATTATATTCTCAGCCTTTTTTGTTTTGTTATTTTGAGACATGGTCTCCCTAAGTTAAGCTGCTCAGTTTGGGCTCAAACTTTCTATCCTCCCACCTCAGCCACCCATAGTCTGGCAAATTAGCATATTTTCAGGAAAATTACAGATAAACTACCAGACACCTTGTTATGGCTTATGTTTAGATGTCCTCTCAAAACCCCATGTGGCCATAGGCAGGGCTTTTTCAGAGGTGGCTGGATCTAGAGTGTGTGATGCTGGAATTGACCCATGGTGCAATGCTAGGATAGAGGGCACTAGGATTACGGGTGTGAGTGCCACCCACCATAAGAGGTCTAGATAAGATAAAAGGGGAAGAAATACACTGTGAAGGTCCCTTGTTGCTTTTCCTACCTTCTGCCCACAATGAACTGTTGCCCCTCTGCCATATGCCACCCTGCCTTGGAGCCAGCTGATTGTAGACTGAAACTTCTATGAACTGTGAGCAAAATAAACCTTTCCTCCTTTAACTTTGGGTGTTGGGTATTTTGTCTCAGCAACAAGAAAAGTAACTAAGACACACCTTTACCTAATAATGTTTAATCACAATTTTCTTTCCCTCAGTATTTTTTCCTCCTAGGTATAGGTGTGATGTAGATTTTAAAAATACTTGCTGTTACACACATACACACAAAAAAGATAAACTATAATATGCCTTACTATTAGTTAAGGGACAGAAATCCTACTCAAAGTAATTTTAAGCCAAGAGCAGAATTTAGTGGTTCATGTTTCTAGGGAAAATAGGGAAAGACTTTGCCAAAGGGCACTTGACCCAAGGACTCAAATGATATTAGAAGTGCTCTCTCTCTCCCTCTCTTTCTCTCTCTGTCTCTCTCTCTGTCAGTCTTCTTGGCGTGTATATCTTCCTCATAGGTCTATTTCAGTAATGTTGAACCTTACAGAGCTTTCAGTGTTAACAAACAGCCCACGGCAACATGTGTGCTAGTAGGTTTGCCACCACTAGTCTATTTCTTTGATTTGGTCTGATTCTCTTTTGTCCTTGTTATGGCTTTTCATGAAGCATGCAAAATCCTCTAGCTTCACTTTCTTCTAGCTGCATGATCCTAGAACATAGCAGATCTTCAAGAATCTGCTAGAAAAAGACTTAAGTTATCTTAATTTCTGCCACTTGTTCCAGTTAAGCCCTGGACCGTCCTTCTAACCAGAAGGTTAAAGTATTCTGATTGTGGTTCACTTGCTTTGTGTTTTGTTTGTAAGAAAGGACAGTTATCAAAAGAAGAGGTGGAGTAAGCATTCAGTAGCACATATACTAAAATTGGAATGATTAGTTTGGCCCTTGTATACTGTTGAAAAGATTAGCATGGACCTTGTGCACTGTTGACACAAAAATTTGTGAAGAGTTCCACGCTTTTTTATCCTAAACATGCTTGCCATGTGAGGTTATGGACATGTTAATTATCTTGATTATTTTGCAATGCATATGTATATCAGAACACCAAATTGTACCTATTAATGTTAAAACTTTTTGTTTGTCAATTATACCTCAGCAAAACTAAAGGAAAAAAAGAAGAGGTGGTACCAAACTCCCCAAAACTACTTGCCACCCTCTCCAGCTCTTCCTGTTCTGCTTTCCCTATCTTTCTGTATTTAGGATCTTTGGCTTATATGTGTTAAATGGCTATTATGAAAGGCAAACAATACTACAGCTTTCTGTGTCTTAGGCATTTGTAGCTCATAAACTTTGATTGATTTCTTAACTTGCAATATGTTGAACCATGTATAAGAACTGGCATAAGGTAGAGATTCCAACATGTCTGATTAGGAAAGAAGGTGCATTAGATATACTCAGAGAAGAGTTACTGAAAAGTACAGTGACAGAGTCCAACCCAATTAAATTGAACAGGTTGAATGTGACAAACAATACCTTTTGACAAATAAAGTCAACACACCATGGGAAAACATAACGTAACTAAAGAGTTCTTCATATCAACAGCAAACACTCTTCACTCTATTTGACCTCAACCTCAGCACAAAAAAAGGAACATGAAAGAAAAGGCAACAGAATTCATGCCAAAATTCCCAACTCTCCCAAAGTAGACCCAAGGGTCACTGATGGAGAGGAAAGCAAACACCAGACAGCCAAAGCTGTGTGAATGATTAAAGAGGAAGTAAGGAAACTCAGCAAGTTCAAAGATGACATAACCTAAAAGATAGTGGAACTATAATACAAAATGACCAATGAGTTATGGGAAAAACAAAAAAAAAATTGGAAGAGCTGACTAAAATAGTTCAAAAATGAATGGCAAATTACCAAAGATATAGACAACATGAAAAGGTGCCAAACAGAAATCTCAGAGGTAAATCATTATCTAGAATTCATAAACAACAGAAATGACCAATGCGAAGATAGGCTTTCAGAAACTGAGGACACAATGGCAATACATGATTATTTACTCAGAGAAGCCTTAAAAACAGTAAGAAGGCAAGAAGAATTGATCCAACAGATACTTGATGATGCTAAGAAGACTAACCTAAGGTTAACTGAAGTTAGAAAGAAATGAGAAGACACTACACATGGAATAAAAATATCTTTTTTACAGAAACCATAGCAGAAAACTTTCCAAGCATGAGGAAAGAACTCAATATACAGGTAAGTGAGACTTACACAACACCAAATAACTACAGTGAAAAAAAGATGTTTCCCATGACACATTATAGTCAAAATCCCAGATATCCAACAAAAAGACAAAAGCTTAAACACTGTCAGAGAAAAGCCAAATATCAGTTATAAAGGTAAACCCATTAGTTTTACAGTAGATTTCTCAACAAAAATTTTAAAGGCCAGGAGAGGTTGGAGTGAAGTGTTTCAAGCCTTAAAAGAAAACAACTTCCAAACCAGACTAATACATTCTGCTAAACTATCTTTTAAATTGATGGAGAAATAAGGTCTTCCCTTGGCAAGGAACACCTTAAGAAATTTATGACCATGAAACTAGCACTCCAAAATATTCTCAAAGATATCCTAGAAGAGACAATGAAGCCCAAAATGCCGAAAAGTCTAATAGAATTAATACACCAAGTAGAATGAGCAGTTAAGCAAAAAGGAGAGAAAAAAGGGATATAGTAACAGAAAAATAGTAAACATGAACACCAAACCTGCATTCAATAAGATACTCAAGAATATCTTAGACAGACAAGGAAGCTAACAAAGCCAAGAAGTCAGATGGAATGAGTACATCATGCAAGGTGAACAGTTAAACAAAAAGGGAAAAATAAAGGAGTCAACAGCAGAAAAAGAATGCAATGACAGGAATAAGTTAATACCTTTCAGTAATAACTCTCAATACAAGTGGCCTCAACTCCCCAATTAAAGGACACAGATTGGCAGACTGATAAAAAAGCAGAACTCATTTGTCTGTTGCATTGAAGAGACTCACCTAATTCAAAAAGAAATTCATAGACTAAAAATCAAAGGATGGAAAACAATATTCCATGCACCAGGACCCACAAAGCAAACAGAGGTGGCAATTTTATTCTCAAAGTAAACTTCAAACTAAATCTGATCAGAAGAGGCAAAGAGGGTCACTATATATTAGTAAAGGGAACAATTCAACAGGAAGAGATAACAATTGTAAATATATATTCACCAAATATCGATGAGCCTAACTTCATCAAACAAACACTACCGGACATAAAAGATCAAATAAACACCAGCAGTCATAGTTGGTGACATCAATATCCCTCTTTCACAAGTAGACAGATCAACTAAACAAAAAATTAACAACGATGTATCAGGGCTAAACCACACCATCAAATGAATGGGCTTAATAGATATCTACAGAGTTCTATACCCTACTACAACAGAATACATTTTTCTCAGCAGCACATAGACCATAAAATCCACTCAAATAAATACAAAAGAACCCAAACTACCACATGTATACTATCAGATTATTGCACATTAGAACTAGAAATCAATCACAGAACAAACCACAGAAATTTTACTAATACCTGGATATTAAACAACACACTTCTGAACATTCAATGGGTCATAGAAGAAATCAAGGAAGAAATTAAACATTTCCTAGAATCAAATAAAGCCAGTACAACATACTAGAACCTATGAGACACAATGAAAGCAGTCCTAAATTTATTGCTGTCAATGCTCACATTAGAAAAACAGCAAGCTCAGATAAATAACCTAATGGTGCTCCTCAAGATACTAGAAAAACAAGAACATCCCAAACTCAAATCTAGTTTAAAGAGGAAAATGATAAAGAACAGAGTTAAATTAATGAAATTGAGACAAAAAATAAAAAGAATCAATGAATCAAAAAGCAGAATCAAAGACCTGATTCTTTGAGAAAAAAAAAGCAAAATAGACAAACCCTTAGCCAAACTTACCAAAAGGAGGAGAGAAAAGACATCAATGCAATTATAAAAGAAAAAGGCGGGCCGGTGAGATGGCTTAGTGGCATAAGCACCTGCCTGGCAAGCGCGAGGGCCCGAGTTCGACTCCCGGAACCCACATATGAAAAAAGGTCCGGTGATATCACTCAGCGGCATGGGCGCCTGCTGGCACGCAAGGTCCTGAGGTCGACCCCCGGTACCCACAAAAAAAAAAAAAGAAAAGAAAAAGGCAAAACCACAATGGACACTGCCAAAATCTAAATGATTGTTAGTAATTACTATGAAAAATTGTACTCCATCAGAGAATCTTTGAGAAATGGACAGATTTCTAGACACAAGTGAATTACCAAAACAAAACCAAGAAGACATTAAAAAAATCTGAATATTGCAATAACAGGCAAAGAAATTGAAGGGATAATAGAAACCTACAAACTAAGAAGAGCCCAGAACCTGATAGATTCACTGTTGAATTGTACACAAGACCTTCAGGAAGGTTATACTGCCAATACTCCTCAAACTCTTTAATGAAATTGAAAGGGAAGGAGTACAGCCAAACTGCTTCTTGAAAGCCAGCGTCATTCTAATTCCAAAACCAGACAAGGACCTAAATAAAAAGGAAAACTACAGGCCAGTATCTTTACAGAACATATCCCAAAAAAAAAAATCCTCAACAAGATATTAGCAAATAGAATGCAACAAATCATTAAAAGGAACATACATCATGACCACATATGTTTCATCCCACGGATACAAGGATGGTCTGACATATGCAAATAAACAAATTCAATATATCACATAAACAAAAGTAAGGACAAAAATCACATGATCATAACAATAGATACAGACATTAAACAACTTTTGACGAACTCCAACATCCATTTATGTTTAAAAAAAAAATGAAGAAAAGTAGGTATAGAAGGACCTTACCTCAATCTGATAAAAAGTATTTATGACAAACCAAAGACCAGCATCATATGAAATGTGGAAAAGCTGAAAGCTTTCCCTCTAAAAATCAGGAAAAAGACAAGGATGTCCACTATCACCACTCCTGTTCCATATAGTACTCAAACCAGAGCAATTAGGCAAAAGAAAGAAATAGAAGGGGTATGTTTAGGAAAAAGAAGTCAAATTATCCTATTTGCAGATAACATTATCCTTTACATAGAAGACCAGAAACTTTCTACCAAAAGAGTGCTGGAATTAATAACCAAATTCAGTAGTGTAGCAGGATGCAAAATCAACACACAAAAATCAGTAGTGTGGGCCGGTGATATAACTCAGCAGTATAAGTGCCTGCCTGGCAAGCGTGAGGTCCTGAGTTTGACTCCTGGTACCCACATATAAAAAAAAATCAGTAGTGTTACTGGACACCAAACAATGAACCCACTGAGAAAAATACTAGGAAAACAATACCATTCACAATAGCATTAATAAAAATTAAATACTTAGGAATTAACCTAACCTAGGAAGTGAAAGACCTCTGCAATGAAAACTACAGTACTCTGAAAAAGGAGATTGAAGAAGACCTCAGAAAATGGAAAGATGTCCTCTGTTCCTGGATAGGCAGAACCAATATTGTCAAAATGGCCATTTTTACCCCAATTACACAGAAAATAACATCAGGAACCAACAAGTGTGATTATATTAAATTTAAATATTTTTGCACACCAACTAAACAACAAGCAGAGTGAAGAGACAGCCTCCAGAATAGGATAGATTTTTGCCAATTATACCTCAGACAGAGCACTAATATCTAGAATATATAAAGAACTCAAAACTGGTATACAGATTTAATGCAGTCTCAATCAAAATACCAACAGAATTCCTCATAGAACTGGAGAAAACAATCCTAAAATATATGCGGATAAAAAAGAGACCCAGAATGGCAATGGCAAAAGCAATCCTGGGAAACAAGAGCAAAACAGGAGGCATCAAATTCCCGGATTTGAAGTTCTATTACAAAGGTACAGTGGTAAAAACTGCATAGTTCTGGCACACACACAAACACACACACATACACACAATACATACAGACAGACAGATAGATAGATAGATAGATAGATAGATAGATAGATAGATAGATAGATAGATAGAATCAGTGGAACAGAATAGACAATGCAGAAACAACCCCAGACACATTCACCCACCTAATCTTTGACAAAAGGACCAAAAACGTACACTGGAGGAAAACTGGTCCCTTATATTTGGTGCTGGGAAAATTGGCTATGCACATTACACACATGCTAAAGATTGAAGCAAGACTTGTATCTATCACCATGTACTAAACTAAAATTAAAGTGGATCAAATATCTAAATATTAAAACAGAAACACTTAACCTGCTGAAAGTTAAAATAGGAAAAACTCTTGAAAATGTAAGTGTAGGCAAGACTTTCTGAACAGAACCCTAATTACACAAAAGTAACATCAAGAATTAACAAGTGAGGGCCGGTGAGATGGCTCAGCGGCATAAGCGCCTGCCTGGCAAGCGCGAGGGCCCGAGTTCGACTCCCAGATCCCACATACGAAAAAGGGGCCGGTGATATCGCTCAGTGGCACGGGCGCCTGCGGGCGCGCGAGCTCCTGAGGTCGACCCCCCGGTACCCACAAAAAAAAAAAAAAAAAAAAAAAAAAAGAATTAACAAGTGGGATTATATAAAATTTAAATACTCTTGCACACCAACTAAACAACGAGCAGAGTGAAGAGACAACCTACAGAATAGGAAAGATTTTTGCCAATTATACTTCAGACAGAGACAAATATCTAGAATATATAAAGAACTAAAAACAATTAGCCACCCACCAAAGTAAAAGACCCAATCAGAAAATGGGCAACAGAAATGAACAGACACTTCTCAGAAGAAGTACAAGTAGCTCATACATACATGAAAAATGTTCAGCATTTCTGACCATTACAGAAATGCAAATTAAAACAACACTGAGGTTTCCATTTTACTCCAAAAAGAATGGCAATCATCAAGAAATCAAGTAGTAACATATGCTGGCAAGACTGCAGGGGAAAAGGAAACTTCCTGCATTGTTCTGAAAATATAAACTAGTATAACCACTATGGAAATCAGTATGGAGGTTCCACAAAAAACTAAAAATAGAAATTCCATTTGACCCATCTATTCTCCTACTAGATACCGTCACAAAAAAATCTAAAGACATCATAGTACAGATACATACATGCATACCTATGTTTACAGCAGCACAATTCATAATAGCTAACTCCTGGAAGTGGCCTATATGTCTATCTACCGATGAATGGATAAAGAAAATGTGGTATTTATATACAATGGAGTACTACTTTGCTACAAAGAGGGATAAATTTGAAAAAAAAAAGGATGAACTTGAGTCATTTGTAGGAAAATGGATATACATTGAAACCATAATGTTAAGTGAAATAAATGGGACACAAGTTTAAATACCATAACGTTTTCTAAGTTAAAGAGCAAAATAAAAGATAGATAAGATAAAATAAGAAGACAGATCTTTTGCAAACATGAAAACATGAAGGGGAACAAGAGATGGAGAGAGAGATGTGGAGAGAGGAAAGGAACATAAGAATTAAGATGTGTCATGTATATGTAACAAATATCCGCAAAGTAGTCATAATGTATTGGAAACATGTACTAATAAAAACATTTTTAAAAATACATGCTAAAACTAAGTTCTGTTCCGCAGAGGCAGGAGAAAGTCAGGATCCCAGTGTAAAATCTCATGATGGAATGTAGAAAGCTGACAGAACAAGTGCAAAATGAACCCTAAGAAATTGCATGCACCCTTAAACGTAGGATAGTCCTTGTGATTAAAAAAAAACTCTCAGCATAATGTAAAATGAGGATAAGAAGACATTTTTCTGTAAAAAAAAAAAAAAATGAGGGTAGCAGAGGGGAGGGAGGAGAGAGATGGAATGCAAAAAGAAAGAAGATGTGTTATGTACATGTGCCAACTCCCCACAATGAATGTAATCATTATATACTACAAACATATACTAATAAAAATAAATAAAATGAATTAGCATAAGAACTTCCTGTGTTTTTTTTCCTCAAATGATACCTGTGAAATGGAAATCTGAAGTTTTTTTAAAGCAGATGTGAGCTAACATTGACCTAAAAAAAGGTGTCAATATGCCATAGCAGTGATTATCACAACGAAACTCAGTTTCCTTAATCAGTGAAATTAATTGAATTTGGGACTAGGAAAAACAGCTTATTACACATTTAATCACCATCTATAGATAAGAAGCTCAGAGATTTTCCAGGTGAATGATACCCCTGATAAATATATCTCTGTCTTATGGACCTTAAAATGACTCAACAAATGCCATATGTACTGTTTAGCTCTCTAGGAGACCTACGGCCTAGTTGGAACACATCCTATTTGCTGTGCCTACTGGAGGGGAGAATGAACAGATTGCCGGTAATAGCTCACTCCACATAATGTCTGTCAGAGGTAAAGTGCCAGGTCAAGTACTAACCACATGCAACTTGGACACCATTATTTTTCTGTGTCTCTCAGTTATTAAGGAGCTTCAGTGAGGGTGAAAGAGAACAACTTGCAAGATCATCTCAATCAATTGTGTGAAAGGATGCATGATAATAATAGTGAAAGTTTAAATTTTTAAAAAATTTACTGCAGTATAAGGCAAATTGCCATTAATCTTCCTCAAATACTCCCCCTCACTTCAAGCACAGTTATCCCATCATTCTTGCCACTTTCTGAGGCAGCTGTGGAAGTCCTCTTTCATGAATGTCTTTAGTTGTACTGTTGTGGCTGCCTTGATATTCTGAATCAATTCAAAACGTCTACCTTTCATGGTCTTTTTGTCTTTGGGGAAGAGCCAAAAGTCCCACAGTGCCAGATCTGGTGAATGAGGGGATGAGGACATGCCATAATATTCTTATGAGCCTGTCTTTCTGTTTAATGACACTTGGCATTCATCATTTTTTTACTACACCCTGTAAAGATAGAAAAAGGATTTCTAAAACTGCTACAGAAAGTAGAAAGAGTGAGGGGGAGTGTTTCAAGGGGGGATTAGTGGCAATGTGTCTTTTACTGCAGTAATTTTTTAATTTAAATATTCACCATATTTTTTATCATACAGTACTTCACATCTGATGATAATATATAGTGACTATAATAGTATTGATTTTTAAAAGGAGAAATGGTATCAGTTTTAATTCTAAGTGTTCATAACAGGATACATTTTGAGGCAATTATTTGCAATTTTATGGCATGAAATTCTATTACTGAATATTTTCTGAAGAAGAGCAAAAAATATTCCTATTCTTGTATGACAAAGACAATGGCTTACATGTAGGTGGATAAGACCAAAATAAAGGTGGAACAGTGGGTGATGAAGTCAAAGTTCTACTAGCAGCTTAGTTGTTTGCTGAGAATTGCATTTAAGGATTGCATTTCAGTGTTTTTATATACTGAAAATACCTAATGTTGGGTGTTCCTGAATGACAGAATCAGAATCACCTTGGAGCTTGTTAAAAATGCAAATTATTTGGCCCACTCCAGACCTGCTGAATCAGAAATTCCGAGAGCTGGACCAGAAGTCTGTGTTTATGAGCATTTCAAATACATACTTCCGATGCATGCTGAAGTTTGAGAAGCACCATTCTAATTAGTTTTGAGCAATGTCCTGATGGTTTTTGGAACTGCCCAAGCCATAGGAGTTGAGAGTAGAGAAGTACACTACATGATGCATGGGTTTCTCTTGTGGCAATAAAACAACTTATGAGACCTCTACTGTTTCAATGGCTTCACCTAATCCTTCCCTTAGCACATGTTTAGAAAGTACCTGCTCTTGGAAGAGTCCTGTGCAGGTGCTGGAGGAAAGGTGGAACTTGAGCTAGGCTTCAGAGAAAGGCAATTCAAATGACAGAAACAGAACAAGCAAAAGTCTGGTATGAAAAGTTTGCACAGCAGCTCTAGTTGTTCTCTACTCGCATATCTCTAAGGAAACCTAGATCCGTGATTGCCCATTGGCCAACCCATAGGTATGTAGTGATTGGAAAGTTCTTTATATTAACAGTGATGATTTTGTTGTATACACCTGGAACAACAGACCAAGTCTTGCTAGCTTATCAGAATTGTTTGGCACAGACATGAAGATTGATCATGTGCATATGGTTGCATTGTTATGGTCCTGAGTTTCATTTATCACAGATGGTCATGCCTGTGTGACCAGACTTCCATCAAAGCCTCGGACCCTGAGCCTTCAACTGGTAGAGACATTTTGCATACATGTCCTCTACTGTAGAGAAAGCATGCTTTGTGTGACTGATGAGGAAGAACTTGAAAGCCTGTATCTAGTCTCTGAATTCCACTCATTGCTTGTCTTTTTCCTGTTGCTTTTTTGCTCTGTACCTTTAGTTGTAATAAACTTTAGCTGTGAGTATAACCTGGTATTGAACCTTGTGAGCTTTCCTAGTAAATTACCAAACTTAGAGTGACCATGGGGCCCTTGAAACATATGTTATATGGTAAGATGCAAAGTACACATGAATTTTTGGAGTAAAAACAATAAATATTTTAATCTGGTAGGAAAATCAATTTTTGATTGTTGACTCTAGGTAAGATGTATGTAGGTGTTCATTGTATAAAATGCTCTGTAGGTTTGAACTTTTTCAAAATATAAATTTATAGGAAAATGAAGGCTATTGAGGATTTGGTACTTAAGAAACATTATCAATGAAAAAGTCACTTATATGTATTCATGGGCATATGTGTGTATAGCATCATGGAATCTTATGTTGTACTGAAGAATCCAAGTTTCATGCTTTGTTATTTAGTCAAATCTGTCCACTTTTTCTTGTGTTTGTTTGCATGTGTATTTTCCACTACCTTTTGACCACAAACTCCTGCCTGGCACAGATGGGGACACCAACTCCCTGGACTGGAAGTGGGCATGAGGTGGTGAATGGAGCCAAGAGAATAATTACCAGGCCAGTTTCCTATGGAGTTTCTGGGTCAATAGTGCTAAGACCAATAGTCTGAGGTCAAGATGCCAAATTCAGATAGGACAATGAGAAACTGAAGCTTTAAGTCAGAGGTGGTGGATTCAACACAGAAGGTAATGCAAAGAGAGCAAGGGCTGGGGCTACATCTCAGCAGTAGAGCATTTGTGTAGTATGTGCAAGTCCCTGGATTCAGTCTCCAGTGGGGGGTGGGGAGGACAGAGACAGAGACAGAGATAGTGAGAGACAGACAGAGAGGAATGAACTCTGGAAAAAAAATGTATAGAGTATCATTTTTTTTTTTTTTTGGTGGGTACCGGGGGGTCGACCTCAGGACCTCGCGCGCCAACAGGCACCCGTGCCGCTGAGCGATATCACCGGCCCCTTTTTTGTATGTGGGATCCGGGAGTCAAACTTGGGCCCTCGCGCTTGCAAGGCAGGCGCTTATGCCGCTGAGCCATCTCACCGGCCCTAGAGTATCATTTTTTTACAAACTGGTTCCTGCCAGAGGTAAAGGAGAGGTGTCTTAAAATGAGTGATATATTTGGGGAGTGAAGAATTGTAAATTTGGAGTTGTTTCTCATCCTGAGGTTGAATACATATTCACTTACATTTCCTTCCTTTTTATTATTTGAAAGTTCACATTTAATTATGTAACCTCTCTGCTTAGAAAAGTTTATCTGTAGATAGATGCTAAAACTGGTAGGCTACAATATGAAAAAATGGCATTTTTACATAGGGTCAAATTATCTCCCCAGAAGATAATTTGATATTAGGAGAGAAAAACTATGTGATAGACACCACCTTAACCAGGTGATTATAGTTAATGTCGTGAAGCATATTAACATTGAGTGCCTCCTGATGTGAGGTGCTGACAAGGGTACATCATCACTACTGTGGTATGACTGCCAAAATTATAACCCAATTTTATTTTATGTTTTACATTTTTGAGACAGGGTCTCACTAAGTCACTAGATTTCCCAGGCTGGTTCTCAAATTTTTATTTTCCTGCCTCAGCTTCTCATAGTCTTGTGATTACAGGTATGTGCCTCCATGCCTAGCTATACAACCCAATTTTAATCTTGAAGAAACATCAGACAAATCACTGCACGGTGGCATATACCTGTAATCCCAGAACTCTGGGAAGCTAAGGCAGGAGGATTGTAAGTTCAAAACTAGCTTGGGCAATTTAGCGACTCAGTGAGATCCTGTCACAAAATTTAAATTTTAGCTGGGTATGGCGGCACACTCCAGCACGTGGGAGGCTGAGGCAGGAGGATCACTGCAAGTTCAAGGTCAACCTGGTATACATAGTGAGTTCAAGGCCAACCTAAACTATATAGTGAGACCATATCTCAAACAATAAAAACAAAACAAAAAAGAAAAGAAAAGAATCATGCAAACCCAAATTGAGAAGCATTCTACAAAATTATTGGCACATATGACTCCAAAGTGTCAGGGTCATGAAAGACAAAGAAAGATCAAAAAACTATCCCAGATTAAAGAAACTAAAGAAAGCAAGATAAATAAAAGTATTACATTATTTTGGGTGGGATCCTGGTCCAGCAGATAGATTACTTAGTGGGACAGTTCACAAAATTTGAATACAGTCTGTAAATTAGTGTTATTTGCCTGTGTTCTTTTATTATTTTGTTGTAAGATTTAACATTTGGGGAAGTTGGGTGAAGAGTATCCAGAATTCTTTGTACTATTTTTGCAACTCTTCTGTAAGCCTGCAATTATTTCATAATGAAAAGTTAAAAATAAAACAGTATATATTCTGTTTAGAAAAAAGCTTCTCAACTCTTCTAATACAGGTATTAGCAATAAACATTTAGATGGATAGAGAGATGATAGATAGATAGATAGATAGATAGATAGATAGATAGAGCTTTGTTTTACAGAAATGAGATTGCATTATATATGGCTGTTTTGTTTCCACTCAACAATTTCATTAGGTTCTTTTTGGGTGTTGGCTCAGCTCACAGGGGCCTTGCTTGCTTCCTCATTAAAGTTGGACCCCAACAATGACTTCTCTAATGCACCACTTCATGCTTTGGTCACAGAAAATTAGACCGTTTGTAGACCTCTGACCCAAAACAAGTCCATCAAATTCTTGCTAGCAGGAAAATGAAATAGAAATCATAACATATTTATGCAAACTGAGCTACTCTGTTGAGCAAAGGAAAGTTAAAAACCTTCAAAGCTGGGGTATAGCTGTAACCTGATGTGTGAATTGAATAGCAAAACTTCATAGGCAGAGAGATGAGAATTAAACAGAGAGGGAGGCACAAGGTACAAGAAGGCACTTTGTGGGTTCCTGGTAGATAAATATTTACTTACCCTATGATCTTTCTATGTTTGCCCTGGGTTTCCTTAAGAAACTGCTTTTTTTCTTTTCCTTGGGGATCAAAACCAGGGCCTGGGGGCCAGTGAGATAGCTCAGCGGCATAAGCACCTGCCTGGCAAGTGCAAGGTCCTGAGTTCAACTCCCAGAACCCACATTAAAAAAAGCAGGGCCTGTGTATACCAGGCACATGCTCCGTCACTGAGTTACACAGTAGCCCACGTTAAGACACATTTGAATCCTTACAGTACATTCTCCCTTAAGGCTCAAATCAGCTCTCAAGAAGCAAAGCTAACATTAGGTATTTTTACAGATATAATTTGATATAAAGAACTGCTAACTAGGTACCAATGAACTGAAAATGCAAAGAAAAAGCACTAGGCACCACAGTAGCTAATGCAGGAAGCAGATACCACCTTTAGGGCTGGGAAGGACAAAGGGAGTTGGTTGGGACTATTAAAAATTTGGAGGAGGATCCAAGAAGAAATACTTGGAGGGTCCCAGCACCAGCATTACGAAGCCAACCATGGAAGAGTGGGGTCTGAAGCAGAGGTATGATCACGTGGTAACTGTTAACACTGGCTCAGGTCACTTTCTGTTACTACTTGCAAGTAGTTATCTAACAATACAGTATTTTATGAAAAATTTGCATCAGATATGTTCAGACTCAAAATAACTTTACATAGGGCCGGTGAGTTGGCTCAGCGGCTTAAGCACCTGCCCGGCAAGCGCGAGGGCCCAAGTTCGACTCCCGGAACCCACATATGAGAAAAGGGGCCAGTGATATCGCTCAGTGGCACAGGCACCTGCTGGCGCGTGAGGTCCTGAGGTCGACCCCCCGGTACCCACAAAAAAAAATAATAACTTTACATGGTTGCAAAGTACTTCATTGCATGCCCATAATGCAATGACTCACAGTGCTCTGCTTTTAAATTTTAGATTGTTTTCTGTTCATTATTATTTATAAAACAATATTGCTTGAAACATATTCTATATTCTTCATTCTACATACACCTATCTTTCTTTCTCTGAATAAATTCCTAAACCTTCTAGATCAGAAAGATACACATTATAAAACAAAACTATATACTGGAAAATTTCAAATCTATGGAAAAATTACATGGCTAATACAAATGAACATCTGTGTACCTTTCAATTTGATTCATCAGATGGCTTCCTTCTCATTAGCTTTCTTTCTCTCCCCTCCTCAAGTCATGTGAGAATGAAGCCGAGCCTAGTGACACATAATCCCAGTATTCTGGCAGGCTGAGGCAGGAAGATCGCAAGTTTGAACCCATCCTGGGTTCAGAAACTTAGTGAGACCCTGCCTCAAAAAAAGTGGAGGGGCAGCAGGGAGTATAGCTCAGTGTGAGACCTTGGGTTTAATCCTCGGTACTGAAAAAAAAAAAAGTGAGAGTGAGTCACAGACTATAAGAGGGTGTACATTTTTAAAACTTTCAATCCATACTGCCAAAATGGTCTCCAGAAAATTGTGCCATTCTACATCTATTAGCAGCATATTAAAGAGATGTCCCCCTACCTTCTGCTATTTCATTCTTACCCAAATATGCAGTCTTAATTATTACAGTTTTAAAACATAATGCCTTCATTATTTGGAGGGTCAAGTTTCCCCTTATTTTCTTTAGATTTTTTTATTGGTGAATCGTTCAGATACACTTAAACATCACTTTCGAAGAAAGTCCTTTTGGGCCGGTGAGATGGCTCAGCGGCGTAAGCGCCTGCCTTGCAAGCGCGAGGGCCCGAGTTCGACTCCCGGAACCCACATACGAAAAAGGGGCCGGTGATATCGCTCAGTGGCACGGGTGCCTGTTGGCGCGTGAGGTCCTGAGGTCGTCCCCCTGGTACCCACAAAAAAAAAAGAAAAAAAAAAAGAAAGTCCTTTTAAGATAAAGATGCACTGGAAGTATTTATAGGTGAAATGACGTGACTGAGATTTGCTTTTAAAAATACCAGCCAAGAACAAACAAAAATAGGGAATGGTAGATTTTAAAAGAGCAACAAATTAGTGGTCATTATGGAAGCTAAATTGTGAATGTATTAAACTATTTCTCTAGTTTTATGTGTTTGAAATTTTCCATACTCAAAGATAAAAGAAAAAGGTCTCTTAAATATTTCATAATAAGAATACATTAAATTGGAATCACTTGACATCACTATTATGTAAAATCTGGCTGTTGGTACTCAAAATATTTTTACTCATTTGCTTAATCCCAGAATAAAGTAGTTTCAAAATTGCTAACTCATTCCCTTGTGAAGAACAAATTTATTAACTAGAGTACAATAGTCACATACAGTTCATTTTCTTCTTAGTTTTACAAAAAAGTCTACAAACTTTTTTCAGTAAAGGGTCAGATATAAAATATTTTCAGCTTTTGTGCTATCTGGTTCTACTACAACTATTTGTTTTTCAATCAGATTTTATTGGTACATTTTAGATATACATAATGATCACATTCAGCACAGAGAATTTGTATCTGTACATGATAACCTGATTCTTGTTTTAATCACATTCCCCTACCCTCCATTCAACCACTCCTCCCCTCCCCATTTACAAAGCTTTGTTTCCAGTTTCTTCATTCTTTTCTCATTTTCTTTTTTACTTTTACCTTCTTCCCCCCCCCATTTCCTTCCACATTTGAACATTTTCTTCCTATACATTTTGGTCCTTATTTACCCTTTCAGTTTCTCACACTGGAGAAATAGTGCAGTACTTACACATGTGTGTCTGATTTATTTCACTTAAGAATATGGTCTCAAGGTGCATCCATTTACCTTGAAGTGTCTTGAGCTTATCCTTCTTTATGGCAGAGTAGTACTCCATTTTATTGAAAACCACATCTTTATCCATTCAGCAGTTGATGTGCATTTGGGTTGATTTCAAGATTTGGCTATTACAAATTTGGTTATTATAAACATGGGTGTGCATATATCGCTGTGGTATGATGCTTTTAATTCTTTTGGGAAGATACCAAGAAGAGGAATAGCTAGGTCAAATGTTACCTCCAATCCTAGTTTTTTGAGGAATCTCCACACTGATTTCCACAGTGGTTGCACCACTCTACACTCCCACCAACAGTGGAGAAGGGTTCCTTTTTCCCCACAGTCCCACTAGCATTTATTATTGGTTGATTTCTTGATAATAGCCATGCTTTCTGGGGTAAGGCGGAATCTCAGTGTTGTTTTAATTTGCATCTCTCAAATGACCAGTGATGTTGAATATATTTTCATACATTTATTTGCTGTTTGTACTTCTTCATCTGAGAAGTGTGTATTCATGTCAGATGCCCGTTTTTGGATTGGGTCTTTAAATTTGAGGGGGTCTGATATTTTTAGTTCTTTATATGTTCTAGATAGTAATCTCTTGTCTGAGGAACAGCTGGCAAAATTTTTTTCCCACACTGTGGGTTGTCTCTTCACTCTGCTGGTGTTTTCTTTTGCTGTGTAAAATTTTTCTAATAAGATGAGATCCCAGTTGTTGATTCTTTGTGATAGTTCCTGTATGATCAGGGTTTTGTTCATAAAGATTTTTCCTACACCAATGTCCTCAAGAGTTCTACCTAGTCTATCTTATAGCAGATTTAATGTTTCTGTTTTAATATTTAGATCTTTGATCCATTTCAATTTTCGTTTACTGCATGGTGAAAGATATGGTTCTAATGTTAATCTTTAGCATGTGCAAAGTCAGTTTTTCCAGCACCATTTCTTTTTTTTTTTTTTTTTTTGTGGGTACCGGGGGGACGACCTCAGGACCTCGCGCGCCAACAGGCACCCGTGCCACTGAGCGATATCACCGGCCCCTTTTTCGTATGTGGGTTCCGGGAGTCGAACTCGGGCCTTCGCGCTTGCAAGGCAGGCGCTTAAGCTGCTGAGCCGTCTCACCGGCCCCCAGCACCATTTCTTAAAGAGGCTTTCTTCCAGTGAATGTGTTTGGCAACATTGTCAAAGATAAAGTGGCTAAGTATGTCTGGAGTTGTTTCTGCATCTTATAGTCTGTTCCACTGATCCTCAGGTCTGTTTTTGTTGTTGTTGTTGTTTGTTTGTTTTTGTTTTGTTGCCAGTACCATGCTGTTTTTATCACAGTAGCTTTGTAGTATAATTTCAAGCCTGGGATTGTGATGCCCCATGCCTTGCTTTTGTTGCCTTTGCTATTCTAGGTCTCTTCTTGTTCCAAATGAATTTTAGGATTGTTTTCTCTAATTCTGTGAGATATGCTGTTAGAATTTTGATCAGAATTGCATTAAATCTATATAGCAATTTTGGGAGCATGGCCATTTTCACAATGTTGGTTCTTCCTATCCATGAGCAAGGGATATCTTTCCATTTTCTGATATCCTCTTCAATCTCCTTTTTCAGAGTACTGTAGTTTTCAGTATAGAGATCTTTTACTTCCTTCATTAGATCGATTCCTAGGTATTTCATATTTTTGGATGCTATTGTGAAAGATGTGGTTTCCCTAATTTCTCTCTCAGTGAGTTTGTTATTCATGTACAGGAAGGCGATTGATTTTTGAATGTTGACTTTATATCCAGATACACTACTGAATTTGGTTACTGAATCTAGAAGTCTTTTGGTGGAGTTTTTGGGGTCTTCTATCTAGAGTATCATGTCATCCGTGAATATGATAATTTAACTTCTTCCTTTCCTATAGTTATTCTTTTTATTTCTTTCTCTTGTCTAATTGCTCTGGCTAAAGTTTCCAGAACTATATTGGATAAGAGTGGAGACAGTGGACATCATTGTTGTTCCTGATTTTAGAGTGAAAGCTTTCAGTTTTGTTCCATTTAGTAAGATGTTGGATGTTAGTATGTCATAGATGGCTTTTATCAGATTGAGATAAAGATCGTCTATTCCAATTTTCTGTAGGGTTTTTATCATGAATGGGTGCTGGACTTTGTCAAAAGCTTTTTCTGCATCTATTGAGATGATCACATGTTTTTTGTCCTTGGCTCTGTTAATATGGTGTATTAAATTTACATATATTGAACCATCCCTGCATCCCTGGAATAAACCCTACTTGGTCATGGTGTATGATCTTTATGATGATTTGCTGCATTCTGTTTGCCAGTATCTTATTGCGGAGTTTTGCATCTATGTTCATTAGTGAGATTGGCCTGTATCATCTCTTTCTTAATTGGGTCCTTCTCTGGTTTTGGTATCAGGGTAATGCTTGCTTCTAGGAATGGATTTGGGAGTATTGCTTCCCTTTCAATTTCATTAAAGAGTTTGAGAAGTAGTATATTAGGTCTTCTCTAAATTTTTTGTAAAATTCAGCAGTGAATCCATCAGGACCTGCACTGTTGTTTGTTGGTAGGTTTTTAATAACATCTTCAATTTCATTGATTGATACTGGTTTATTAAAATTTTTGTATCTTCTTGATTCAGCTTTTATAATTCATATGTATCTAGGAATCTGTCCATTCCTTATGCATTTTTTATCTTATTAAAATACAAGCTCTTGAAGTAGTTATAGATGATCTTCTGGATTTCTGCAAGATCTGTTGTGATTTCACCCTTTTCATTCCTAATTGCATGGATTTGAGTCTTTTCTTTCCTTTTTTTTGATGAAGTTTGCTAAGGGTTTGTCAATTTTATTTAACGTTTCAAAAAACTCCTCTATTCATTGATTCTTTGTATTGCTTTCTTAGTCTCTATTGCATTAATTTCTGCTCTGATCTTTATAATTTCTTCCCTCGTTTGAGCTTTGGGCTTGGCCTGATCTTCTTTTTCTAGAAGCTTGAGGTTCAAAATTAAGTTGTTTATTTGAGCTCACTCTGTTTTCCTGACATGGGTATTCACTGCTATAAATTTCCCTCATAGGACTGCTTTCACTGTGTACCATAAGTTCTGGTATGTTGTATTGTAATTATCGTTTAATTGTAGAAACTGTCTAATTTTTCTTTAATCTCATCTGTGATCCATTGGTTGTTCAGGAGGGTGTTATTTAATTTCCATGTATTTATGAAGTTCTTGTGGTTTCTTTTGTCATTGATTTCCAATTTCATTGCACTATGGTCTGATAATATGCATGGGATAATTTAAATTCCTTTGCATTTACTTAAGCATGTTCTATGAATATATGGTCTATTTTGGAGAACATCCAGTGTGCAGCTGAGAAGAATGTGTATTCTGATGTCATGGGGTGGAACACTCTGTAGACATCTACTAAGTCCATTTGTTCAAAAGTTTGGTTCAATTCTAATATTTCATTGTTGATTTTTTTATCTACTGATCTGTGTATTTGTGACAGTGTGGTATTGAGATCCCCCAATACAATTGTATTAGTGCTTATCTGATTTTTCGGGTCCATTAACATTTGTTTGAAATAGTTGGGTGCATTGGTATTTGTGGCGTATATATTGATGATTGTTGTCTCTTCCTCTTGGATTACATCTTCTTTTACAAAGATATAGTGACCTTTGACTCTCTTAATCAGTCTTAGTTTGAAATTCACTTTGTCTGCAAATAGAATAGCTATCCCTGGTTTCTCTGGGTTCCTGTCCTGTGGAGTATTGTTTTCCATCCTTTGACTTTCAGTCTATGAATTTCTTTTTGAATTAAATGTGTTTCTTGGATGCACCATATTGTTGGATGTTGTTTCTTGATCCATTCTGACAGTCTGTTTCTTTTGATTGGTGAATTCAGACTATCAACATTGATGGTTACAACTGATATGTATTGACTTATCTTTGTCATGTTATTTTTCTGTTGGATCCCTTTTTTCCCCTCTGTTTAATTATTTGTCTTGCCTGGTGGATTCATTCTGTTGGGGTTCATGGAGTTGTAGTCTTTGTTATCACTTTCTAGAATGTCCTTCAGAACATTTTGGAGTGCTGGTTTGGTGTTCATGAATTTCCTCAGGTGTTCTTTGTCGTGGATTTATCTTATTTCTCCATCAATTTTGAAAGATAGTTTTATGAGGTACATTAATCTGGGATGGAGGTTGTTTTCTTTTAGGGCTTGAAATACTTCATTCCAAGCTCTCCTTGACTTGAGGGTTTGTGTTGAGAAGTCAGCTGTCATTCTGATGGGCTTTCCTTTATAGGCGATTAGTTTCTTTTCTCTAATAGGTTTCATTTATTTATTTATTTATTTTTTGGTGGGTACCAGGGGTCGCCCTCAGGACCTCGCGCGCCAGCAGGCGCCCATGCCGCTGAGCGATATCACCGGCCCATTTTTCGTATGTGGGTTCCAGGAGTCAAACTTGGGCCCTCGTGCTTGCCAGGCAGGCGCTTATGCTGCTGAGCCATCTCACCGGCCCTCTAATAGCTTTTAATATTCTATTCTTGTGTTGAATTTCTGGAATCTTGACTATTATATGCCTTGCTGTAGATTTTTTTTGATCATGGCTAATTGGGGTTCTATATACCTCACTTATCTGTATGTCAAATTCTTTTTCCCTGCCAGGGAAATTTTCTGCCATGACGTCTGTGAACAGGTTCTTTTATATCATTTGTGCTATCTCCTGCTTTTTCATTGACTCCACTCAATCTTATGTTATTCTTCTTTGCATCATCTCGCAGTTGCTGGATTAATTTCTTGTGGTCCTTTGCTGTTTTTAAGAAATCTTTCTTTTCATGATCACTAACCACAAGTCTGTCTTCTATGTCTGAGATTCTGTCCTCACATTGGTTTATACTGCTGTGAATACTTTGAATGGAATTTCTAGTCCCCTGATACCTGCTTGAATCTGTTTTATGGAGTCCATTTCTTTCCTATGTTGGGCATTCATGATTTCCACCATTTTCCTAAGCTCCTCTATTTTTTTTTTTATCTGTATCTGCTCTAGAATCACTAAGCATGGTTTTCATTGTGGTCACCATCTCTGTAGTTATCTCAGAAATTATTTCTGATTTGATTTTTTCCAGAGCCTCATTCAATTGCTTTGTTGTTACCACTTCAGAGATGCCAGGTGGGTGGCTTTCAGATTGTCGCACCTCATTGCCCCCTGGGTTTGCCTTCAGTGAACTGGATGGCTGGGGTTGCATCTTGCTCAAGTGTCTTCTCTCTCTCTCTCTCTCTCTTTTTTTTTTTTTTAGTTTAATTCCTGGGTTGATGCTTGTAAATTGCCTATGGTGAGTTGCTTTATTGCTAGTATTTAGAACTCTTAGGTAATGACTACTTCTCAGAGGTGCCTTCCAGGTGTAGGTGGGTTTTGGGTTTTGAGTCTGTTGCAGGACCCTACCTCTTCAATTTGTTGGGGATGAGAAGTTGTTGCCTGCTTGGCCCAGCCCCTGGTTCTTTGACACTGGCTACAGTATTTTTTATGACCCTTAGGCAAGCTCAGTCTTGGTATACTAGGAAGAATAGCTGGTTAGAACAATTATGTCACTTTGGCTTAAGTGGTACAATCAGCAATAACAATAGTATCAAACACAGCTTAGAAAATGACAAACTGAGGTAACCATTAATTTGCTACCTTTAACTGTATGAACTAGATTTGTGGTCATATAACAAAATCTAAAACAAACCAGAAAATTGTATGCAGTAAATAAGCCCTCAATGTGCCAATTTTACCCTCAGGGGAGAAAATTTCAAAGGGAATAAGGCAAATAGAAGAAGAGGAAGAGATTAGAAAACAAGGCTGGAGGACAAAGGAGGATTTGTGCAAACTTTGGGAATCTCATGCAGAAGATAGGAAGGAAAGAGGGAAGGAAGAAATAAAAGGAAGAACAGAACAGAACAACAAGCACAAAAAGAAATTGAAACCACATTCAAACTCATATAAAAACAAGATCAAACAACGAAGAAAAAAAAAACAGGAAAGAGAGAGGAAAAAAATGTCCACTTCCAGGTTTGTCTCTGCTGTCACTGGTAGACAATGTGTGGAGACAGAGTTCAAATCCATGTTGATTTTTCCCAGCAACACAGCAGTAGCACAGGGTAGTGGATAATCTCAGCGAGCTCCACCTTTATTTCCCCTGAAATTTAGGCTGGTTTCTGGCTGTGAGGTTGGGACCAAGCCCGTTCACCCTGCAGCAGTCAGCATACCTTCTGAGAGCTTGAACTCAGCTAGGAGCTGCTAAACAGACCCAGCAGTTTTTCTGAGTTCCGAGCTCAGTTGGCCCCTCTCCAAGATGGTTCCCGGCTGATTGCTCTCTAACACGGGACTTCCAATCCCACAGCACTCACTACCAGCCAGTGCAGTCCTCCATGTCCACTGTTACCTTGCACTTCTGTGTCTTTCCATGAAGGCCTCTGAGGTTGCCAGCAGTCACCACGCGTCCACAGGTTTGAACCACTCCTCCCATACGGTGAGTCTAGACTCAGGGAGAAGGCACCACCCACTACCTCCTTCTTGTATGTTGAGGTTTCTCTCTTTACTCTCCCCATGGGCTTCAGTTCTTGTTTCAGATCCTTCCCTGAGTCAGAGGACCCACTTCCCTCCTCTTCCTCGAGTTGCTATATTCCTGTGTCTGGACAGCAAGTTTCTCTATTACAACTATTTAATTCTGCCACAGAAGTGCAAAAGCAGCCTTATACAATACATAAATGAATGATCATGGCTGTGTCTAATGCAACTTTATTTTCAAAAATAGGTGGTGTGTTTAGGTTTGGCTCAGAGGCTTTACACTGTCAGCTGATGCCTTAGATCAGTGGTGGCGAACCTATGGCACATGTGCTGCAGTGGGCATGCAGAGTCCTCTCTGTTGGCACACAAGCCCAGTTGCCCCAGCATCACTCCAGCATCACCCCAACAGCTGAGCATCAGATAGCAGTGCACATAGAAGCCATGTGCATGCTAGGAAAAGAGTAACACCAACAGACAATGACATCAGGAGCAGTTTGGGCACTCGGTCTCTAGAAGGTTCACCATCACTGCCTTAGAATATGTACTGAAAATACTGTGGTCTGAAGTTACTTTGGTAGTTTTGGATTTCCTAACACTTTCGGTGTGGTTGTGTTGTTTGTAATATATTAAGTTCACTCATTACTGTTTGGACTCTGTTATGGGTGTCTCCCGCATTCTGGTTGATTTAAATTATCTATTTTTTGAGTATGTGAAACATTGACATAGTTTTAAAGGTAGAACTATGTAAAATGGTTACTCAGAAAAGTGTCTGTACCCCCTTATCTCTTTACTTCCTTTCCTCCCAAAGGCTAAAAGCTTGCTTCTTTCTGCTGTCTACCATGTGAGAAAATAATGAAAAGCTGGCTACAACCAGGAGCCCTCACTAGAACCTGGCCGTGCTGACATCCTGATCTTGGACTTCTAGCCTCCATAACTGTGTAGGACTTCTAGACTTCATCACTGTGAGAAATAAATTTCCATTGTCTATAAGCCACCCAGTCTATGATAATGTCTTACAGCAGCCCAAACTAAGATGGTAATTAATAACATCAGTTTATGGTTTAGTCTTCTTTCCTTTTCTTCTTCTCTTCTTTCTTCTTCTTCAACAAATAAGTAGATTCAGATACATTTTCTTTTTATTCTTACATTCTATAAATACTCTTTTGTACTCTGCTTTTCATAAGTAACAATATATTCTGGAAATCAATTCATATTGACTCATAGAAATCTTACTCATTCTCCTTTATAGTTGCAAAATATGTCTGTCTGTTGCTGTACAATAGTTTATTGAATTATTCTAACAGGAGTTACTTTTAAATTAAACTATCTTGTTTTTTAAATTTTATTAAAATATATATCAAAGCACATATCAATGTGCAGCTCAGTGAATTTTCATAAAACTGAATACTTAAATATAATCATCACCCAGGTCAAGAAACAGAACATTATTAAGATCTCCAAAGCCACCCCTTCTGCTGCCTTTCTGCCCCTCCCCACAAGTAGTTTCCCTACTTTTGTTCTTACTATTGCTGGAATTACACAAAATGCACCCATTTGTATTTAGCTTTTTTTCACTCAACATGTATTATGAGAATAATCTGTATTGTTAGGTGTAAATCGTTTGTCCTTTTTTATGTTTTTTTTTTTTTTTTTAAAGAGAAAAAATAAAAACAATAATACAGAACTTCATAACAATATAATAGGGAATTAACAATGGTTAATATATTGCTTATTATCTTCAAAGTAGTTGCTCAGATTACAAGATATAGTCATGCAAAATTGATCAAACAATATAAGCACAAACCATTCTTTTCAATGAACTAAAAGAAATTAGTAGTATAATTATCTTAGCTATCTTGTGTATATATATATTTTTTTCTTTTCCCTTCCTTCTTTTTTCTTTCCCTCACCCCAGTTGTTGTTTCCTTTTGAGTGTTTCCCTTTCACGATATCTATTGTAGATTTTGGATCTTATTTACTCTTTCAGTTTCTTACACTAGGGAGTCAATACAGTGTTTACACATGCAAGTCTGATTTATTTCACTTACGAGTATGGTCTCTAGTTGCATTCATTTACCTGTAAAAGCCTAAAGTTTACCCTTCTTTATAGCTGAGTAGTACTCCATTGTATAAAAATACCACATCTTTTTTATCCATTCCTCGGTTGATGGGCATTTGGGTTGTTTCCAAAATTTAGCTATTACAAATTGTGCTGCTATAAACATGGGTGCACATATATTGCTGTGGTACGATGTTTTTAACTCTTCTGGGAAAATACCCAGAAGCAGATCATGTGTTCTTGTTGATATATAATATCCTATTTATCCATTTTACTGTAGATGGCATTTGAATAGTTCCCAGTTGTGCTACCATCAACATTCCAACACCACACCTTTGGTGTGTGCCAGGTATACATTTCCATTTGTTATTTACCTAGGAGTAAAATTAATGTGTTGTAGGACATGCACATTTAGGTTTAGTACATGCTGAAAAACAGTCTTCCAAAATACCAATTTACAATCTCATCAGAAGGAGCAACACTCTGCCCACATCCTTGTCATTTGGGATTTTCATTTTAAACTTTCAGTGAGTGTTTAATGGTTATCACTGTGATCTCAATTTTCATTTCTCTGATGACTGATGAAGTTGAGCACATTTTCATAGTTCACTGATAACTTGGATATCTTCTTTTAGGAATGTCTATTGAAGTGTTTTGTCCTTTTCCATATTAAATAGTCTACTCTTTATTTTTAGGAGGGGTTTTGTAAATATGCATGTTTGTAAATACACAAGCTTTTTGTTGATGTCTTAGGTTGGGTCCTCAGAAGCAGACCCCAAGATGAGGATTCTACTGCAAGCGAATTACTAAGAAAATCACTGATTTTTCCACTATTATTTATTTCCTCAAGCTGTATTTGAAGTTTTATTTCTGGCTTTTTGAAAGGGAAACTTAAATCATTGTATTTTAGCTTTTCTTCTTTTCTAATATATGCATTTAAAACTGTAAATATAGCCAGGTACGGTGGTGCACACCTGTAATCCCAGCACTTGGGAGGCTGAGACAAGAGGATCACTGTGAGTTCAAGGCCAGCCTGAACTACATAGTGAGACCCTGTCTCAAAAAACCAAAACAAAAAAAAAGTAAATAAATAATGGAAAGAAAAGAAAAAGCTGCAAATATACTTACTTCTAAGCACAGAATCTGTATCTACAAATTTTACTGAGATAGTAATTTTTAAAAATGTTTTCCCCATATGATCTTTCTTGTTCTGATTTTTAAAAATATAGCAAATATATATTATTCATGATGGCAGGACCACGAATCAAAATCTACTTACTCCTCTTATGATAATAGCAGAACAGGTGAGGACATGGAGGGCTAATAATCCTATGATACCAACTGAATTCTCTCCTGTACTAATTGAAAAGACGTTATGTCTACTATTACTCTTTACCCTGGTTGCAGAACAAAGATCAAAGGAAGGAGGAATCCAAAAAAAGGAATGAAGGCCAGGGATATAGCTCAGCGGCACAGCGCCTGGCTGGCAAGTACGAGGTCATGAGTTCAATTCCCAGTACCAAAAAAAAAAAAAAAAAACAAAAGGAACGAGCTAAGGGCTCTGAATTGCCACATATCTGAATACGAGGATACTTCTATGTGCTAGAAATGTATTTATGATAAGCGAAGTCATTGAAGCTTGGTGTGCTTTTTGTTGTCATGGCTTTGTTTACCCAAATTTAAGCACTTTCCAACAAAAAGCTATGAAATTTTAAATATCCATGACCTCTGCCTCAGAAAATTCACTTCTAAAATTTTACCTGTGGAGATAAGCAATAATGAAAGTCTTGAGCTGTAAAGATACTTACTGTGGCACTGTTTGTAATGAAAAAAAGGTAGGGAAAAACTTATATGACCGATAATACAAGATTTTATTTATTTATTTATTTTTTATTTTTTTTTGTGGGTACCGGGGGTCGACCTCAGGACCTCGCGCGCCAACAGGCACCCGTGCCGCTGAGCGATATCACCGGCCCCTTTTTCGTATGTGGGATCCGGGAGTCGAACTCGGGCTGTCGCGCTTGCAAGGCAGGCGTTTACGCCGCTGAGCCATCTCACCGGCCCAAGATTTTATTTTTAAATTTAAATTATATTCTAAAAATTTAGTCACTGACATATAGGTATGGCCCTGGTGTGTTGTTAAGTGGGAAAAAATTAATATACATTGTCCATGATATGATTGTGTGTGTATGTGTGTGACAATTTGGAAGCATTTAAGTAGATGGAATTGCAGGTATAATCTTTCTTCAATTTTTTTCTTTTATTTCTTTTTTATCTCTTATCCTTTTTGTATTTATTAGTAGTGTCTGATTCCCCTGCAATGAAGACATATTTTTATAAGTCAACTTACATAAATGTCATAGTTTTTGTTAGTGGTATTTGTACTGAATGTATTCAGATGTATAATAAGAATTCAAGGCACAGATGTGAATTAGCTGTATTTAGAATAGTATTTTGTATAAAACATGTTAATTTATTTATACCTGTGACCACCATATTAATGGTATTTTGATTTTATTTTTGTTCATATAGTATGTACTTCTTGGTACTCTTTTTTGTATTCTCTACTCAACACAGGTACAGGCACATAGTTGCAATAGAATTTACAAATGGGTTGAGTTTAAATAAATGATCAAACTGTGTACATCATTTTGAGTAATAACGTGGACGGGATAATTCAAAAACCTCAGCGATGGTATGCACTGTAACATAGAGGTGGCATGTGTTTTTATGCTACCAAAATAATAATTATTTCAGGCAAATCAAAATACTATCAACAAATGAAACGTGAAATTATACCCTTGGTAGTAACTTCTTTTCCTTTCTGCCAATAGAGGACAACACAAACAAGTTGTTCATTTGACTGTAGCATTCATAGCCTCCTGTTTCAAAAGTTCAAAAAAAGTCAGTATTAAACTGGCAACAAACAAAACAGTACAAACTGAAACTATAAAACTTTAGTAGGAGCAACCACTATGTGGTTTCTCTGTCTGTAGTCTCCCCTCTTTTCAATCTTCCTATCTCTCTGTTGCCAGAATTTTCTTTCTAAAAGAAAAACCTGCTCTTATTCCCCAGATTAAGAAAAAAGAAAAAAGCTACAGTTGTACCCTATCGCATATAGTTAAGTCCAAGTTCTTAGTACGATGTTTGGTTTTCTTCCCAATATAATGTCAACAATCATTTCTCACTATTATCCACATTTGGCAACTACATTCTTAAAGCCAGGTAAAAGTGCTCATGGCCCCCCACGTACAGTGCACACTTCTGTGCTTCAGGGCTTTGCTTTTGTTTTTCCACCTGAAATTCCCTAGACAGTACTTCCTTACCCACTGAACACCTATTTTCCATGCAAGGCCTTGCTTAAAAGTCACCTTTTGTTTTTCTTTCTTTCTTTCTTTCTTTCTTTCTTTCTTTCTTTCTTTCTTTCTTTCTTTCTTTCTTTCTTTCTTTCTTTTTTCTTTCTTTCTTTTTTTTTCTTTGTGTGTGTGTGTTGTTTTGGTGGTTTGAGAATTGAACTGAGAATTGAACCCAGGGCCTTTGCACTGAGCTGCACCCCACCCATTTTCCTATTTTTCACTGTGAGACAGGGTCTCACAAATTTGCTAACTTTCCTGGGCTGGGCTCAAACTAGCAGTTCTCCTGCTTCAGCCTTCCAGAGTGCTGGGATTACAGATATGCACTACTATGTCTGGCTAAGCCTTTCTTGATTTATCATTAAAAAATGAACCTTATTTCTCCCTCAAGCAGCACATATTATAAGTTGTATTGTTTAGAATAAACAGTTTGGGGGGCTGGTGAGATGGCTCAGCGGCGTAGGCACCTGCCTGGCAAGCGTGAGGGCCCAAGTTCGACTCCCGGTACCCACATATGAAAAAAGGGCCGGTGATATCGCTCAGCAGCACGGGTGCCTGCTGGCGTGGGAGGTCCTGGGTCGACCCCCAGTATTCACAAAAAAAAAAAAAAAGAAAGAAAGAAAAAACAGTTTGTACTCCTTAGCAAACTGTAAGTTCTCTTAGAGTGAATCTGTCAAAAAAAAAAAAAATCCTATCCATTTTCATATCCTTGGTACATGACAGAGAGCAAATACTCAAAATGTCTGCTTGTTGAATAACCAAAGAAAAGGAACTAAATAGGAAGCTCTGGTAGCAGACAATACCTTGGTTGAAATTTTAGATTGACATTACAACTAAGGAATGTGGATGATCCTTCTCAAAAGTTTAGGAAGCATTAGATACTGCTAAAAGATTATTCTTGAAATATGTGGACATTTTGGGGTAAATTTTAATTTCCTTACACCTCTGAGCTGTCAGATTTTTTTGTAGTATTAGTCAAGGTAGAGGTCCTTTAAGTGCAGAGACATGGGATATTATATTACCGTTTAAAGAAATCGTGGTAGCACTGAGTCACTTGATTTCTAAGACAGGTGGAATTCTGCTTTCTTGCTTCTCTGGAGAGAAGCGATGATCTACAATCTGTGTGTGCTCAGTATATTCAGTTACTGAGGCCAGTCTCGTTTCTGCCTGTGTGCTGAGGTTAGCATTTACGAGTGCAATGAGGTGAGAGACAGTCCTTTCTACCTGAGACTTAAGCACCACAAAATGTTTAGAAACACGTGCTGTATATAACAGTAAGCAGACAGACGATATTTCTTAGAGGTGAACATTGATATACCATCTGCCAGGTTTTGTAGTTGGTTTAAAAAAAAAGAAATTAGTTTGGCAGGATTTGCTCTTCACAAATTCATGTTGATTTCTGCCAATTCTATGTAATTTGATATACCTCTTGCAAACTGAGTAAGAGAAAAATGCTTTCACATTGCATTCCAGGAAAAATATGGTCATTGTCCTTATGACTCTTGTTAAATGTGTGTGTGTGTGCGTGTGTGTGTGTGTGCATGTGCGTGCATGTGTGTATATTTTTTTTCAAGCATAAGTTAGGCAGGCCAATCATCAATAAAAGAGACTGAGACAGCTGGTTAACTAATTCAGAATTACCATGCTGAAAAACAGTTTGTGGCTACCATGGTATAAGGGATGATCAAAACCTACAGGGAATGTTTTTAAAAATTACAGTAAATGACACATTGTCATTAATCTTCCTCAAAATACACCCCTTCCTTTTGAACACATTTACTCCATTGTTCTTGCCACTCTCTGAAGTTCTGGAAACCCTCTTTCATGAATGTCTTTACAAGGTGTGATCAAAATACAGTGAATGCTGCTGCTCAGTGCCATCCAACAGCAAGACAGGCTCATAAAAACATACAGTATGCCTTCCTCCACCTTATTGACCAGATCTGGCACTGTGGGATTTCTGGCTCTTCCCTAAAGTCAAAATGATTATACGATATTTTTGTCACTTTAAAAAATCAGTTATTATAGCACATTAACAGATGATAGAAGATAAACTGTATGCCACACATTTTATGGCAAGTTTTTAACATACTTATCAGCTCCTTCTGTTTCTTCATGACAGTTTACCAGAAGTTTCACCCTCTGTTAACTGCCGTCTTATACGGCTATTAGAAGATCTATGGAAATGGTTGTGGGAGTTAGCCACATTTCACAGGAAACATTGTGCCACAGTGTCTTTCCTCGGGGCTTCTAGTCTCATTCTCACTCTCTATTCTTCTTTGTGCCCCAGAGGTTGACTGTATTATCTGTGGTTTCTCCTTCCTTGTATCCAATGGGGTTTAACAAGTAGGAAGGCCCTGTTCAGAAACATAAGTGAGGAGGACAGAGAGACTGTGATATTTACATGCTTTCCTTCCATATCAGTATTATGGTAGTGACTCCATGCCTACGGACACAGTTCCTACCCACTTGCTCCTTGTCTGAGACATCAGGTCTCTCAAGGTTGTGATAACAGTTTCTACCTCTTGCACCTTCAGGCCTAGGGAGAGAAGAGGTCTCTGCTATTGCTCATTCCTGGGTGCTTCTTCACTCTCTGTGGCTTCAACTTAACTCCCTATACCTCTCTAAACCATCTCTTCATTCAGTTCTTCTCAGTTAAACACTTTAACTGTGCCTCCTGCTTCCTGTTAGGCTCAAGAAGATTCCCAGAAAATAGTTTATATAGGGGAAAGGTTTTCTGTAGTATTATAAGGAGAGATTGAAAGCAATGTGAACCGTATCCAGTCGAGTATAATAATGGAATTCAGCTTCTGAGCAACTTGTGGATCACTTCTGCAATTTCACTCAAAATCATATTGCCGTTAAAGTACTCTCCCTCACTTCAAACACACTTCTCCGACCCTTGCCACTTTCTAGCACTTTCTTGGAAGTCTTTTGTGAATGTGTTTTCATGGCCACCTGGATGTCTTGAATTGATGCTAAATGTTTACGGCAATTTCTGTGAAAAGAAAACTTTACAATTTGTCCTCATTGACCTTATTCACCATATCTGGCACCATGTTACTTCTGGCTGTTCCTTAAAGTCAAAAATGATCATGAAAGGCAAATATTTTGAATCAATTTGGAACATCAAGGCAGCCACAGCAGTGAAACTAAAGACATAGAAGAGGACTCCCAGGACTGCTTGAGAAAGTAGTAAGAAGGATAGAATAAGTGTGTTTGAAGCGAGGGGGAGTATTTTTAGGGGGATTAATGGCAATGTGTCTTTTACTGTAATAAACCTTTTAAAAATTAAACATTTACCATATTTTTATATCACACAACATAACTATACAATACAGTTGGTGGTTAATTTAATTATTTATAAAGTTGATTAATTAACTGGGGAAAAAAACAATCCCATCTTAACCTTTATTTTCCTTGTATCCAATGTACTCAACCAGTTTAGAGGTTGTAAAACCATGGCCTGGGGGCTAACTTTGGTCTACCAAGTTTGTGAATAGAGTTTAATAAACAAGTCTGTGAATAGAGTTTAAGGAGAATACAGCCTCCCTGTTCTTTATGTTATAATGGTAGAGTTGAGTAGTTGTAACAGACACCTTATGGCCTACAGAGCATAAAATACTTAGCATCTGGCCTTTTACACAAAAAATGTGCCAACCTCTGAACTAACTGACTGCATAATATATTTGCCATTTTCTTTGTCTTCGTTTAGATACAATCTTCTGTGTGTCTTTTATGTTCAAAATGTTTGTCTTACACACATGGTAGTTCAATAAATATTGCTCAATGAAGAAAGTGAGAGTGCATCAACAGATAATAGAACTCATGATCTTAGTTGTACTCTAAATTTGGAGAATACATTTATTATTTCGTAAGATTTATTTGTAAAATTTCACACATGATTATGGGAATTTGGTCTTCTAAAAACTGTTCACCTGGCAGTTCTACATACAGAATATATGATAGTCATCAGTAAAAATGCATTTGAATTCTATTTATTGATTAATTCAAACGGAAAAGCATGTTCAAACATTTCAAATATTTTCTAATGGTTTTAAGAGAATGGTATAATTCATTTAAATATGAAAAATTGCTACCACATATTTACCTCTGAATAATAGTTATACATTTTTCTTTTTTTAGTTTCTTTACATGTTGTTGATTTTTTCTACTTATGATAATGAAACATTTTATAACAACAAAATGAAATATTTTAAAAATATGAAATATGGTTAGCTCAATGTAACTGAATATTTTATATTGTTATTTTAGTTTTAGAAACCAAAGATAGACCTTTAGTTTACAAAAGTCATAAAATAAAATTGAATAGGAAAACTCTTCCAAGCTAATATTTTAAGAAAATAATTGATTGACATATTTATTTAAAATTTAAAAATAAAGACATTTAATTTGTACATTTTAAAAAATTTCTTATGAATTTTAGCTTTTCAATACCAGAACACCAAATAGTCACATATCAATGTATACATTTTTATATGTCTTCATATTACCATTTAACAAATAGTCTGCAGATAACTTACTTATAATGTTATTATTTATAATTTGTATTTTTTTTTTTTCTTGAGACAGGGTCTTGCTTTGTAGTTTGGGCTGGCCCTGAACTCTCTGTGTAGTCCAGGCTGGCCTTGAACTCACAGTGAGCCTCCTGCCTCAGCCTCCTGTGTGTTGGGATTATAGGTGTGCATCACCATGCCTGGCTCATAATTTGTATTTTTAATATGGGAGCACAACTACATTTTTCTATGATTATAAGTACTTATTTCAACCCACACTTATTTTTAGTAGCTCGAAAGTACCCATGTTTCTTGATGTGAAAATCTTGTTGATGCACATTAAAGAGAATGCTAGGTGACAAATTCAAATCATGCCCTAAAGGTGGTATTCTTATACCCAAGAATACCCAGTTTGTGTTTCTTTTATTAGAAGATCTTATGCTTTTTGTCATGCTATGTAACTTTTTAGTTTACAAAAGTAATGAAATAAAATTGAGAATAAAAACTCTCCTCAAGCTTTTAGTTACATAGCATGATCTTTATCATGGAGCTAGTGCCCACTACAGGGAATTATTAATAATCTATCATCAGTTCAGACATAGGCTAGGTTCTGTTTCAACTAGATATTGCTAATGTCTGCCTCTGGGATGTGAACTGGTGGCTAGCTGAGGTTGGGGATAGGCAAACAATTAAAATACGAAAGTTATGTTCGCACTTTCTAAAGTATTCTATTTATAATATTTGTCTTTTTCTGCAAATGTCCTTATTTGCAGAAACTAACTATAAGGTTTTCATTTGCTTAGTATCTTCCCATCAGTAGCACTATATGTAGGAATGAGTCATTGCTTGTTGCATAGATTTGAGGAATTAAAGAAGAAACAGTGCAAATGTAGAGACTGATTACATCGTTGGACAGTCATATCCTGGAAATACTATATCTGTAAGTGGCAATTAATTTATGAGACTCTTTCATGTCATACTGTAGCAAACCAGTTAAAGAAATAGAGTAGCAACACACTTACCCATATAAAAACTAAGAAACTGCAAGTAAGCAAAACATTACACCAGGAGACACTTTAAGTCTGTCACAAATCCATGGATTTCTTATAGAGGAGCTTATCAAGTCTTTGCTCAAAGATTATTAATTCTTTTAAACAGCTTTAATGATCTGTGTAGTCTAGCATACAGAAAATTAGAAGCAGCATAAAGCCTGACATGGTGGTAAATGCCTGTAGTCCCAGCTACTTAGGAGGATGAGGCAGGAGGACCGCTTCAGCTCTCATGTTTGAGAACAGCCTGGGCAACATTTCAAAACCTAGTTTTGAAACAGAAAATTAGAGCCAGCAGATTTAAATAGGGACTGTCAATAGAGATACTGTTAGTTACAAAAGAAGATTGGAAAACTATGCAAGGCACAAATTCAAAACTTAGTTGTCTGGAGCATGTGAGCATACCCTTGTGATTTTTAGGAGACTGAATATATTAGTATATTAAAAATATATGATCATTTAGATCAATTTTGATCATGTAACTTCTTAAAGAAAATGTCAATTTATGTTCAGAATATAGTGTTCAACAAAGATTAATCAACTGGAACACATTTTTAAAAGACTTCCATCAAAATGATAAAAAAAAAAAAAAGATTAAGGAAAAAGAAAAAGAAAAAAAAAAAAACCCAGCTGCACATGGTGGCAGATACCTGTAGTCCCAACTACTCTGCAGGCTGAGACAGAAGGATCACTTGAGGATAACAGTTTGAGGACAGCCTTAGCAACATAGCGAAACTCTCTCCCCACCTATGACTCAAAAATAAATAAATTAATTAAATATTTAAAAAAATTTAAAAGGGAAAAACATTTTGAATGTTTTTTATCCTTTTGGAGAAGGATAAGTGTCATTATATGCTGACTGAGAAATAAAATATTTTATGTTTATATATTACTCTAAACTTTATCTGGAAAAAAATTATAGACTTGGGGAAAAGCTATCTTGAAGTCTATTTATTTTATGACCTCAATGTTCTGGGGGCAAATCCTTTAATTCTTCAAATTCACTGGCAAGCAATAACATCTAGGTAATGTCTCTCCAAGGTCATTAGTTAATTGGAATAGTTCTCAGAAGTTGCTCTGCTGTGAGCTATTACCAATTGTTGGGAATATAAACTGATTTTCATAGTTTGATCTATCGACTGAGGGTGTCCACTCTTGCAAGGCTTTCCCACGGATACAAAGATGAATAAAATGAGATCACTGGAGAAGAGCATGTAGGCAAATATGTACTGCTCAGAGCACGTTACAGAAATAACGTGGAGATTAGGTACTGTGCAGGCACAAAATAGAGGGCTCAGTTCACCCTGATGTAGTAGGGTGACAGAAGAGTAACATCTGAATCCTGAGGTATGAATAGGAGTTGGCCTGGCTGGCAAGCAGAAAAGAGCATTCTGGACAAGGATGGTAGCCTGTGTAGAGGCATGAGTGTGTGTGATATTATTTTGAATTTGAGATGACTCACTTTGGAACTCAGAGTTAGGGCATTTGAGAGGAGCGATTGATACTGGCCTGAATCGGACTCTTTTTCCCCTATCATCTCTTTCCACTTTCCTTTCCTCTGTCCAGTTGAGATACAGGACGGAGACAAGTCCACCAGCCTAAGCAAATGTCCAGTAGGAAATGAAAACAATAAGCCCATTTTACAGTTGAGGAAACTGATGCACAAAGAAGTTAAACAACTTTCCTAATTTTGATCCCCCTATATTATATTTCTCTTGGAATTATTAAGAATATGCCTTCTGTGTTGTTAAGTGAATTATAATTTTATTCATTACATCAAGAGAACTCTTTTGTACAGTCTATGAGAGAGGATTTCTTGATAACATTGTTTTAATCTTCATGAGGCAATGGTGCCATTCTTTAAAAAAAGAACAGCTTTAAAGAGTCCAGTGTGGTGACGCACACCTGTAATCCCAGCATTCTAGAAGGCTGCAGCAAGAGGATCATAAGTTCAAGCCCAACCTAGACAACATAGCAAGACCCTGTCTCAAAATAAAAAGTAAAAAACAAACAAACAAAAAAGACTACGGAAGGCAGCCAATGCAATGGCTCTAAGTTCAATCCCCAGTACCACAAAAAAATTCTTTATTGAGATATAATTTACATTTCATATAATCTAGTTACTTAAGGTGTGTAATTCAATGGCTTTCAGTATATTCACAGAGTTGTGCATCTATCATTACAATTAATTTTAGTTTATTTTTATTTTCTCAAAAAGAACCTTGCACCCTTAAGCGGTCATCCTTATTTACCCCCAACCTTCCCAGTCCTAGACAACCATTAATCTATTTTCTGTGCCTATAGATCTGTCTCTTCTGAGCATTTCAAGTAAGTGGAATCATACAATATGTTGTTCTTTGTGACTGACTTTCACTTAGCATAGTACTTTCAGGGTTCATTCATGTTGTAGCATTTCTTAGTAATTCACTCTTTTCAATTGCCCAATAATACTCCATTGGATAGATATACTACGTTTTATTCAATCATCAGAAAATGGACGTTTCAGGTGTCTCCACTTTTTGACTATTTTAAACAATGGTGCTGTTCTACTGGTGTATTTGGGTTATTTGTATTATACTAGCTTATTAATTTGATTAGTCCTGATTGGTATGCAGGTAGTGGTATGTATATGCAATTTGCAGGGACCTTCAATTATAATACTTGGTAAAATCTTTCTTTAGTGATTACTAAAAGATGGGATCATAGTCCATTCCAACTATTTAGTTTTACATTAGGAGACAGCTGAACAGACAACTTAGAACCTAATCAAATGGGTATGTTTTTTTCCAAAGTCCTTTCCTGTTAGAGTTAACGTTCTAAGAGAAGATGGATGGAAAATGACCACAAAGTACAAAACAAAAGTACTTTGAAGAAATCTTGAGAAATCTCTTCCTAAGTGAAAGGAGAATAAGAAACTTTTGGATTTAACCTTACAGAACATTGCAATTCAAGGACCATTAAATTGTGTATAATGTACAATCCTTGTTTTGCCAGACAGAAAAGTTTCCTGATTGTACTCTGGAGATACTATAAAACATTTCTAAGGCTGCTGTTAAACTAGAGAATTGTGAATTGGTAAGTTTTCAAATAAGTTCCTGCAGACTTCAGTCTGGCTTAAAGTTTCCTGTTTTTACAATTAACTCCTCATGTTTCTTTGTTGAGTGAGTGTGTGTGTGTGTGTGTGTGTGTGTGTGTGTGTAAAACCTAAAGATAGACCAGGAAGCTTCCAGGGCCATCTGGATCTAGGGGGGAATCCAGATTTCTGTGAGGGATGAAATGGGTACCAAATGTAAATTGGAGGAGTAATGCTATGTTAACGTACTACTCCCGTGCTAACTCTTCAGTTACTACCGTCTAAAATCCTGTTACCTGCTATAATTGCTGTTAATATTTTCTGGGGTATTAATCTACGAACAAATCAGGTTGGTATGTGTTACATTAAAGACATGTCAGTATAGGCATAAATACTTCCATATTATTTTATCAGGCTCCTAAGGGATTACAAAGAAAAATGACCTGTCAAGCAATGGGTTGCTTCTGAAAGTAATGCTTCCTACTTGTTGCCCCTCTCTGTCTGCACTTCATTCACCAAATAAAGAACTGTGATTAAGGAAGAGTCATCAAAACAGAAGGAAAAGATTGCTAACAACCGGGATGACTCAAGGCTATGTACTGACTAGGGCGATACAAGGCTCTACACCATACCACTGCTGCCACATGAATACATCCTAATTTTAGTCAAGATGATTTTAGAAGGGGGTTTATTTCTCTATTCCTCAAAGCAAGGTCTTTTGTCCTATAACTGAAACGAAGTAGGAAAGGTTATATTTCAACTTTTTCCTGAAGATTCCTCATTGGGGAAAATGATGAAAACAACATCAATACTAACAAGAAGAATAGAAAACTTGCTATTAGCTGCCTACCATTCATTGTTTTCCCTGCTTGCCTGGTCTCACATCTGTAGTATTATAGTCAGGTGGACTCCAGAGTCAGCTGTCAACTACCTAATTAAGAAATTGTTTGGTTTCTTAATTCAATGTATGATAAAAACGTTTTAATGCTAATCCAAAATATCATATTCAATGTAGATATTTACGTAAATGTAAACACAGCACATATTATCAAACTATAATACTATACTTATTTTCTCAAAAGAATTATGTTTCACATGATCATTTTATCCCAACGAAAGAAGAAACATTTGATTTTGCTGGGGAACCTTTAAAGTTATTTTGATGGTTCCAGTTGTGCAAAGCATAGCGATTTAAGACAAATATATAATTTGTTTATTTGTCACCCAGCTTGGATGACTTCCAAATGTTTCCTCTTTGTAGCTCTTGATTTTGTTTGGATATTTTTCAATGGCCAAACACTAGTCAAAAAACAATGTCTGAATCAACAATTGCTCCAGTCAGGGAATACCATGTTGAAAGACAGCTTTGGTTATTTAAAAACCTACTATATTTCACTTGCAACTTTTGAAGAACATGCATGCTTTAACAGACTAGCTTTTTTTTCTTTTCTTTTTTTTTTAAGAAAGAAAAAGGAACCAAGTTGCGGCTCAAGTGCTTTTGCCATTTGCTGCAGTATTTTCTTATTCCATCTTACTGGGCAGAAAGCATGCTCAACAGATCAAATCAAACTGTCCGAAAAAAGACTGCATCCCTCGGGTTCCCTTCACACATCAAAAAAGGCACTCCGGGAAGAAATAAACCGTAATTAGTCTGGAGCGAGCGAGCAGACAGACCCCCTTCCTCTGCCTTGCGCATCCCCGCCCCCCAGGCCCTGGCAGCCGTCCTGGGCGCGAGCGAGGCCCCAGCCACCGCAGCAGCTGCAGCGAGCGCGCGTCCAAGTCGGTTGCCAGAATCTGGGCGGCGGCGGCGGGGCCGACCCGCGGGCGCGGGCACTCGGGCGCGCGCTTATGCAGCGGTTTTCTTCTCCCACAATCCAGAGGCAACGGCACGGGAGGGGAGGGGAGGCGGCGGCGGAAGGATATCGGCGCGCGGAGGGAGCAGCGCGCTCCTTTGACGGCGGGTTCGCGGCGCTGGCTCTTCGGCGGGGAGTGGGGTGTGCTGCGGCACTGCGGTTCTGACGCCGTTACTCGGGCTCTCTGGAGAGGGCGGAGGAGGGGTTGGAGCGCGGCGGTGATTTTGTGCCAGGGCTTCCCAGAGGCGCACTGGGAAGGCTGGCGGGGCTCGGGGAGCCGGGCGGGTAGGGACACACGTCGGAACCTCCAGCCTCAGGGAGGGGAAGGGGGCTGGAGGCGAGGCGTGAGGGCCGCGGAGGGATGGTGTGTTCCCGGGGGGAAGGGGCGAGCCCTGCCTGTCGGTGAGGGAAGCTCCGCGGGTCCGGGCGGCTCCGTGCCCACTGGTGAGTGGAACGTGTGCCGCGGGACGCGGAGGTCGCGCCCGGCAGCCCCTCGGAGCCTGGACGCGGGCTTCCCTTTTGGCTCTCGCCGGGATTGATTCATCGGGGGCAGTTTCGGCGGTCCGCTTCCTGCGGGAGCTGGGCAACCTTGACGGGCTTTTTGTCTCGCTGCTCCAGCCCCCTTTCCCTTCCTCCTCCTCCAGATGCCTTTTCTCTGCCCCTCCTCGCCCGGTACTGACATTTCCAGCGCAAGCTCCTGCTCGTGGGGGCTGTGGAAGCCACTTCACGGGATTTCGGCTCCTGTCCCTTGGGGGTTTTTGAGGAGGGAGCGTTTCCCCCCCTCCTCTATGGGATTTTCCTCGCTTGCCGAAATGGACTTTCATTGATTTCTTCTTCAATGTCTAGTGACTAATTCCCTAGGCGTGTTTTTGTGCTAGTTCCTTTTTTTTTTTTTCCCTTACCCCCCAAACACATAATCTATAAAATGGAGAACGAAATTTTTACTCCCCTCCTGGAGCAGTTCATGACCAGCCCCTTGGTCACTTGGGTAAGTGGACGTCCTTTATTGTATATTTTACTGCGTTATTTGTGGCTAGAGAGATGGAGGTGGGCGTTCACGTCTTGATTTTTATGTTTTAGGTTAAAACGTTCGGACCTCTGGCTGCAGGAAATGGGACTAATCTGGATGAATATGTAGCATTGGTAGATGGAGTATTCTTGAACCAGGTCATGCTCCAAATGTAAGTGTTTTCTTCTTTTCTAGGAAACTTGTTTTGTTTGAAAAATAACATACTGCGAACTTTCAGTCTTTATAGTTTAAGCCCGTAGTTTGGTTCTTTCGCCAGAAAAATTGTGATTTAAGAATTGTATCTTGAAAGGAGATAATCTTACGAGCCCAGCCCATTTATCACAACCTAGTAATGATACCTGTTAAAATTGTGAAACTTTAATTTTTCATTCTGTCAACCCTGTTATTGTCATTTATTGTCACCAGTGCCGAATTCCAAACCGCATTGTGTTGTCTTTGGTAATTTGGTAAAATTAGAGGTAGGGAGCGGAGGAGTGGGGGGGAAGGTGGGGGAGGAGGAGGGGGAGAAGAGAATCTAGTTTCCTCAAAGGGGAAAAAAAAGAACCTATTAAGTTATGTGTATTTAATGGAGAAATGTTTCTTACTAACCTTTCTTACTAACTGGTGAAGTAGTAACAGATTGCAGAAGAGAATTTCAAACAGTTGTGATTGGTGAAGAGCACTGTTGCTGTAGCAAATAATTTAAATGCCTATAATTAAGTCTGATTAGATGACTTATTGTGTGAATTGTTAGACTGCTGGATATTTAGGGAATCCTTTAAAGGTATTTTTTAGAGGCTTTTAAATGCAAAAAACTGAAATGTTAACAACCAGATGATTTAATAGGTAAATCTTTTGTCTTTTATGTTTGTACTATTGTTTGTATTAAGAAAGAATGTGTTTTGGAGATGGGACTTGAATATTTGAAAGCATATCCGTGGCTGGATCTGTGAAATAAATACTCTGTTTGTATTGTTATAGGTATTGTAGCATATATACTGCTAAAAGCATCAGTGTAGAGTGTCAAATTGAGTATTACAGTAGCGCCTAAAGTAATGCATATTTAGCTTTATTTCTCTTGAATAGAATCTGATCGCGAGAACAGTTTGCAGCTTTTGATTTAAAGACATTCCTCTTTATATAGGTGGGAAATTTGTGCATTATAAATACTTGCCACTAAAGAATAAGTCCTGCTCTGATAACTTTACATATAAAATTCCAATTCTGTGTTTTGTTAGAAATTATTTTTCTGTTTAAAAGAGGTGGAAGTCAAGCTGGGCGTGGTGGCGCACACTTATAATCCCAGCATTCCCAGCATCCTGGCAGCTGAGGCAGGAGGATCATCAGGAGTATGAGTATAAGGCCAGCCTGAATCACATAGTGAGTTCAAGGCCAGCCTGAACTATATGGTGACACCGTGTCTCAAAAAAAAACAAAACATACTCTCTGTGTGTTCAGAGATTTGTACTTTGGAGGTATAGAGATCCGTGTGTTGCTCTTCATGTATGTGTTGATCCTACAGGGAAATATCATACTATTATACTTTTTCTAAAAATTTTGTCTGTATTGACTCAAAAAAGTATGTTACCAAATGTGTATATATTTTTTCTTTAGAAAGGAAAAAAGTGTAGATATTATTTCCAGGGTTAGTTAATACATTTTTAGCAGCTAACTCATAGAATTAGTTTTTCTTTGAACTGTCCTATTTTCTAAGTAAAATGGAAGAATAATTAAACTGATTACTATTTTAGGGAATACACTATCCAAGGAAACCATTATGATAGATACTGAGAACTTTCCCCCACGTCGCTTGCTTATTTTTGGACAAGAAATCTTGAATTTGTGTGCTGAGTGTTAAAAAATAGATGTATTCACAAAAATAGGAAAATATGTTAGCTTTCCACTTTAATGATTTTTATTTGTATAGTTCTTTCTCCAAAGAATATTTAGTTTGAGTCCTAGTAGTTAGCTAAGGTGCTAAAAATAAACACATTAGCTTGTTTCCACTTTGAGTACATTTTTATATTTTTATGAGTACATTTTTATATTTTTAAAAATATGTATATTTTGAAAATAATGGTGTTCCAAAATAGTGGTTGCCAAGTTGTTGGGGTTTTTTGGGAGAACTAGTTGCTTTCTAAACCTCAAAGCTACTTCTGTGTTTTCAGTTCCACCTCTCAGTTTCTTTAAAAGTTTTTTCAGTGTCCTAATTCTGTTGCAGATGACCTATATAAATTAAAGGAAAAGGAAATTAAGAAAGAGAAGGGAGGAACACTTTTTTTTTAATAACTTGCTAAAATCAGATCAATATAAATGACAGGGCCACAAAACAATGCATTATTTTAGAAGGCATATTTTGCTAATTTTGAAATCATTAGGATTTTTGTTAAATGTACTTTACTCAAATGACTATGTGATTTAATGTACTCTATTAAAATATCAGTTGAAACTTTATCTAGTAAGTTAACCTAAAAATCTAATTTCTAGATTATATTTGGTTATAGAATTTGTGAGCAAGAACCTTTTGGAAATGAAAGTGTGTATTTTTCTTCATGTTTCTTGTGCATTGCTTGTTGAACTTCTTGGCTCTGTGGGTTTATAGTTTTTATAAAAAGTTTGAAATTTTCAGCCATTATTTCTTCAAATATATATATTATATATATCCATTCCTCTTTTTTTCTTTTAGAAGTTCAATTACATGTCTATTAGATTGCTTGACATTGTCTTACTGATGTTCATTTCAGTTGCATTTTCTTTCTCTTCTGTGGTTCATTTTACAGTCTATTGTGATATCTAAATTTATTAATCTTTTCTTCTGTAATGTTTAATCAGCTCTGAATCCTACCCAGCATATTTTTCATTCAGACATTATGGTTTAATCTCTAGAAATTTACTCTTACCTTCCTTTTTATATTTTTCATGCTGTCCCTTCTCCAGCTTCTTGAACATATGGAATATAGCTATAAATGATTTAATATCTATGCCTGCTAATTCTTTGTCATTTTATTGAGTTGATTTTGATTAATTGATTTTTCTCCTCAGTATTGATTGTGTGTTCTTGCTTTTTTGCATGCCTGGTAATTTTTTATTTAATGCTAAACATTTAAATCTCACCTTGTATGTCGGATATTTTCATATTCATTTAAATATAAAAATCTTGAGCTTATTCTGGGAGGCAGTTAAATTAGTTGGAAACTAATCAGTTTGATCTTTTCAGGACTTTGAAGTTTTGTTAGGCAGTACCACTTGGTTGCATGATTGAGACAAAATTCAGTACTGTGGCTAGTGGGAGCAGGAGCTTTTTGGTATTGTTCTTTTTAATACTTTTGGTACTTCTTTGAGTGTCCTTGGATAGTTTTCTCACACTTAAGTATAGATAAGTTCTGAGCTGAAGACTTGAGGGACATCCTCTGCAGATATTTCTCTTTGCATAGTTCTCTTCTCTTTGGTACTCTGCCTTATATGCTCTAGAAGCCTTGTATCCAGGCACAGTTCCATCTTCCTAACTCAGGGAGACCACTTTGCCCTGCCTAGGTTCTCTCTTCTCTGTTCTGTAGTTTGGAAACTCTTTTAAGGGTGTAAGTTGGGACAACTATTGGACTTAGGTTTGTTTCCCATCTATCAGGGATCATTATCCTTGGTTGCCTGATGTTCAGTGTCTTGAAAAATGTTTTATATGTCTTTATTTTTTTTTTCCAGTTGTTTCAGACAAAAGGGTAAATTTGTTCCTTGTTAGTCCACCTTGGACAGAAGTAGAAACCTGTTTATATACGTCTAATTACATTTTTGTCCTGCTAGCCTTATATTACTGCTTTTAGATGTGACATAGACTTTCATTATAGGAACATTTTTATAGAATTTTTTCATGTAAAGTGTTTATTAAGAATAAGAATGTTGCTTAATTTAGTCACTTTGGTGTTGGCAGTTTGGACCCAGACTCTGAAAGTAGAACCTGACTTCTTCGTGACATTATTTATTGATCCTGTTTTACAAATTTGGAGTCTGTTCACTGACTTGGGATTCACTGTATTCAAAGATGAAACTTGATTTCATCGAGTAGCCTCTTGCATTAAAGAATCTCTGTAAGAGCTTATGACATGGCATCAGTCATCTTTAACTAATGTGAAAAGGGTGAAGCTATTTAGAGATCTAGAATGATAGGCCAGCTCCTCTGTATGCTGCAGGGCTTTTTTCTGTTTCTACCAAATGAAATCTTTTTTTCCTCAGTGCTAGTTATCAGTCATAGGGCTTGGTGTCAGTGAGCAGAAATAATCATTTTTTGTTTGAGAAGTCATTTGGTTCTGTTACCAGTGTTGAATATTACTGTGAGTTTTTAAGGGATGTATGACATTGTAGTTAACTTCATAATCCTAACATTTAGAAGTATGTGATTCATATTACCTAAGTTGAAAGTATGGGTATGGTAGGGTTTTAAATACTGAGAATATTGTTAATAGTATCAGAACAATATTTGGAATTACTTTTTGTGATTCAACCTGATTAGCTATAGAGATTTATGTTTAGAATACCTGGTTGTTGTGATACATTTCTATGGCTTTTCTTCTTTTAGACTTGAGTTTGAAGTCACTATTAAAACTTTTTTAGTTTTTTTATTTATTTTTGTGGTGCTGGGGATCAAGCCAAGGGTCTTGTACATGCTGGGCAAGCACTCTACTACTGAGCTACATCCCCAGCCTGAAAATTCCTTTTTCAATTAAAGCCCTGACACCTAGTCATGCTAACTTCTACTTATTTTCCAATCCTCAACTTGATAAAGTGTACTAAAGAAACCTTTTGTTTAAGAGGCAGTTGGCTGAGAAATGTTCCTTTGTCCTAGAAAATCATAAGATTTCAAAAGTAAATTGAAACTGGGCGTAGTGGTACACATCTTTAATCCCAGCACTCAGGAGGCTGAGGCCAGAGGATTGCCTCAAGTTCGAGGCCAGCCTGAGCTCCACAGTGAGTTCAAGACCAGTCTGAACTACATAGCAAGACCCTTTCTCCAAAAAGTAAATTGGGCTTACAACTTTATAATGTAAAATGACATATGAAATGTATAGGCTATCTGTATTAGTCATCTTTCCCATTGCTGGGACAAAATACCAGGCACCTATAACTTAAAGGAGTGGTTTAATTTGGCTCATAGTTTTGGGGTTTTGGTGTATGGTTGGCTGGCTTCGAGACATAATCAGCATTGTAGAAAGGCATGGTAGAGGAAAGCGCCTTGCCTCATGGCTGCCAGTAAACAGAGAAGGGACAGTCTCAGAGGGACATAATTCCCTCCAAAGGCATGCCCCAGGTTACACACTTCTTCCAACCAGGCCCTATGCCTAATAGCACATTTAGCTATGAACTCATCAGTGGATCAGTCACTGGTAAGTACAGCACTACCAAGATCTGTTCACCTTCCAAGAGCCCCACCTATAAACAACATGAGAATTTTGGGGGACATTTTAGATCTAAACCATAACACTGTTGTCCCAAGTATGGCATTGACTGACGTTTGTTATCGTTATTGTCAGCTTTTCTCTTTATGCCTTACCATTTTTAGTTTTATTTTTGCTTATTGCTTCTTTAAAAATATTCATGATGTAGTCAGAATTGCAGCCTTTTTTTTTTTTTTAAAGAGGGTCTTATTTATGTAGTCTAGGCTAGCCCAGAACTCATTATGTAGCCCCAGCTAACCTCCAGCTTTTGATCCTCGTGCCTCAGCCTCCCAAGTGCTAGGATTACAGGCTCAGAGTTGCTATCTTATTAACATGTTCTGTGATATACCTCCTAAATATTTCCCAGATGTGTCCCTCACTCTTGGGTCAACACATTCCTGCTGCTTGAACCACCAGTGGTACATGCATGACTGTCCCATGCTGCCCTATGGGACAGCCATATGTGTACCACTGGTGGTTCAGAACTGTCTGGCAGCAAGACATATGACTTATGGCCCCATTGTGAATGTGTTAATGAAAAAGCCGCTGACTGGTGTTCTTATCTTTGAGCTTGTCTCTAAATCTTTAGGTTGTCTTTCCATCTGTGATGACATGAAACTTGGTAAAACATGTATTTTATCATGTCGTTCCTCTTTAAAATGGTTCAGTAGCTTTCTATTGCCCTTAGAGTAAACATAACAGTATTATTTAAGCGTGCAGACTTCTTTGTGATCCTGCTGCTGCAAGCTTCTGTAGTTAGCACCACTCCTCAATGCATAGCTTAAGATTGAGCAAGCTTACAGTTCCCAAAGACTTGCTATGTTCTCATATGTCATAGCCTATATATTCCTCCTCCTTGTGCTTTTGTAGAACCCTGTATATATTTGGTGATAGCATTTATCTCACTCTGTTGCAGTTCTTAACTTACTTGACTCTGCTGATTAGCCTGTGAGCTTCTTGAAGCCAGGGACTGTATCTTTCACCTCTATTCCTAGCACAGTGGTCAAAATACAGTGGGTTCTTGATATATTTCTGTTGAATGAGTAATAGATATACAATGAAAGTGGAATGAATTTCAGCTTTTAGACAGATTTGGGTTCAGTTGTAACTGTGTCACTTACTAGTGTGTGCATTTAACAATTTAATCAGTATCGTCAAATCTTCCTACATTTGTAAGATGGGAGATGATATTTCCTTTTGAGGCAGGAAGGATTGTATATAATCTTAACTAAGGCATGGATAGTATCTGTTTTGTCTTTTTTGACCACTGTAAACCTAGTGCTGGTTGCTGTCATCATTATTCTTTGCTACTCCATACTTACCTATTTATGTCTCCTCAAATAAGTCACAGTTGCTCACAGTTTAGTTTCGTATGATTGGTCTTGGTGTCATCTCTCTCTCTATAGCTATACATATATAGCTGTCTGACCTATAGTAAGTTACTTAACTTCTCAATTTCTCATTTATAAACTGGGGATGAAGAGAATCACAAAGTTACCATGAGAATCAAATAGGATAATTTGTGTACAGTGCTTAGCATATAGTAAGTATTCACTAAATGTTAGCTCTTGAGCAGAGATCTCTTTTGCTAGGATCTAAATAAAGTACTCAGTGAGAAGGATGAAAGAATGGTTCATTCAAAGATCATTTCATTCAGTGGTTAGTTTCCAAATGCTTAATGTATAACAAACTGTCTGCTAGGTGCTGGGATATGATGCTTTGTCCACACCAGTAAGGGGGAAGAGCATACAAACATATTACAATGTAGTATCTGTGCTACCTAGTGGAATTATGATCCTGATATAGTATTGGGCAGAAGGAAGTGGTTTCATGGAGGAAAGACTTTTTGGAGGAGATAATGTTTGAGTTGGATATGAAAGTTAACTAGGTGTAATCTGTGTGAATGGGAGTAATAAACGTGGGTATAGGAATAGAATTAAAGACAGTTTAAAGAAAATAGCATGAAAAAATACATGAATATGCGAATAAAAGTGGTGGAATCAGGAGATTTGAGGAATGTGGAAAAATTTTGCAAGACTGTTGGGAGAAAATCACAAAGGGAGTTAAAGATGAATACAAGTATAGTCATGCAGGATGATGGCTTATTTGAAATTTGGAAACCACACATTTGTAGAGGAGCCAGTCAGCATGGTTGGGTAAGCAGTAATGTTAATTGCTCAGAAACTGACAAAAAGATCTGTAGAATTTATTCACAATTGGCGATTGATAGGTAGATGTGGGATGGGAGAAAAGACATACCAGAGATTGTTAAGGGAATAATTGAATTCTTAAGTCAGTAACATGTGAACATTAAAGTGAAGAAGAAAGCAAAGGTCATCAGGAGATCACTGACAGACTAGATGTTGCAATAAGAATGAAGGAAGAAGATGGGGTGGGTTGTACATGCCTGTAATCCCAGCACTCTGGGAGACTGAGGTAAGAGGATGGCAAATGCAAGCCCAGCCTAGGCAACTTAGTGAGACCCTATCTAAAAAAAAAATTTTAGAAGAGCTGGGGTTGTAGCTCAGTGCGAAGACCCTGGGTTCAATCCCTAGTACTGCCCCCCCCAAAAAAAAATAATGAAGGAAGGAAAAAGAAAAGAAGCAAGAGAGAGTAGAAAAAATAGATTGAAATTAGGGGAGACTTGCAGAATTTGAGATTTTGGAGGTTGCACTTGTGAGTAGTAATTAAGGCCAATGTTAGGCCATTGCTAATGGGTGGATAAAATGGACTAGAGTCAAGATAACTAAAGTTGAGAAGGTACTTCCTCCATTATTCTCTATGAACCCATTATTTCTTCACTAACACTAGAGGTAGAAATGAGCATTCAAAAATAAAATAGAAAAGTCAATTGGTAGCTAATTTTAATGGTGTTATAACTAAAGAATAATAATGAGAAAGGATGAAAACTGGTAATTTATAACTTTTTATATAAACATAATCTTTACCTTAGAATAAAAAAAAAACTTTGTGAAATATCCCAGTACTTTTTCAGGAAAAGCAAATTGAAGTGGTATTTCCTAGTGAAGGGTAGAAAAATAAATTGAAATCCACGTTGCCATTGACAATATAATTATCTCCTTTTCCTGAGTAGTGAAGGAGTAAAGAAGATGGTCTAGTATTAGGTTTTGGGTTCTAGTCTTTGATTAAGCAAATTCAAGAACTACTACCAAAAAAAATAAAAGAAAAAAAAATTGATGTGTTCTGGATATAAAGCTGGGCACACCATTAATTCCTGCTACTTAGGAGGCCAAGGCAGGATGATCACAAGTTTGAGCCCAGCCCTAGCAATTTTAGTGAGACCCTGTCTCAAAATAAAGGGTAAAAAAGGATTGGGGATATATAGCTCAGTGGTGAATTGGTTCCCATGTGAAGCTCTAGGTTTAATCTCTTTTATCACCAAAAAACAAAAGAATTATGCGTATAGTATGTGAATGGCAGGGAAGAAGGAAAGAGGATGCTAAGGTTAAAGCTGAGCTGACTGACTATATTTTAAAATATGTACTTACAGGAAAAATGTGAGGTTTGGATACTTAATTTTACATAAAAAATAGTTTATCTTTTTCATTACTCCTAACTAAAATCATCTAAATGTTTAAAACAGCAATGTGTTTTGACAGTGCTGCCTAATTTTATATAAGAACATCTCAGTAATTTTGTATTTGTGCTCTTAATTAAATTTTCATAGTGTTAAAATACATATTTTACTTCCAAATTTTCAAATTTAGTAATAGTTTTAAGGATATGTGATTAATTGCAATTCTTTGAGGTATTGAAATGCTTAGAAGTATAGGATATAACTTATCTGAGAAACTTAATTCTCTGGAAATTAATTTGCATTTTACTTATTTGTTAAAATTAGTACTTGTGTAATACTTCTAATTTGGAGGATTCAGAGTTTTACCTGTGCTAAAAGAAAAGCCTCAAAGCAGTGTTTCTGAGATAGGGCTTATTGTCTTTAATATATTTTTCTGGTATTGAGAGTACTTATATAATTCTGTTTTACATATTATTCTATAAACATAATTTGTTACGTAGTTGTATTCTGAAAGAAAACCCTGATCTTATTTGCATAATTCTCCAGATTTTTTTGGTAGTTTTTTAAAATTTCTAGAATGGAAAAATTTATTTTAATAGTTAATATTAAAAACTTCTTGAAAGTCCAGTGTTTATTGAGTATTTGACTTTTTTCTTTTGGACATTCCATTATCTATCAATTTTGCTATTGATGGCTACTTTCAAAATATACTTAAAATTGTAGGTAATTCTTTTATCTTTTAAAAAATAGTGACCTATTGTACTAAATTGGAAGTCCCCAAGATAGCTTACTTCTTTTGGGTCATTTGTAGACCAAGTTGCAAGTTTCTTTAACTTCTCTGATTAAAGACACCTTAGTTTTCTGTAATGTGTACATGTTCTCTAACTTGATTTTTAGTAAATTACATATTTTTCAATTTTTTACTTATTATATGTGTGGCTTTTTTTCTTTTCTTTCCTTTTTTTTTTTTTTAATTATATTTCTTTGATTTTGTCTGTCTTTAGCAGTACTTTGTAATAGGCATCTATTATCTTGCCAGTTGGTGAGTTAGCTAACATTGTTCCTTTTGGAACACTTCTCTGGTACACAGAAAAAGACAAATTAAATCAAGGTGTAGTAATACTGTTCTACTTTTAGGAGGAATTTATATTTTTAGATATGTCTTCTTTTCCTTCCTGGACTGGGGATTGAACCCAAGAACTTCACACAGAGCTATATCCCTAGCCTTTAAATTATTTTTTATTTTGAAATAGGGTCTCACTAAATTGCTCAGGCTGAGCTTGAACTTGCAATCCTGCCTCCCAAGTGCCAGGATTACAGCCAGGAACCACTAGGTTTGGCTTTTTTTTTTTTTTTTAATATTAGAGAAATTGATGATTTAAAAAATGTTCTTGTCAAATTGAAAAGCTTTCTAGAGGTAAGTTTCTATGACTTTATATTTATTTTGCCTCATTAATTAGAGATTATACTTCAGAAAATATTATTTAAAAGTTATCTTCATTTTTGAGAGCTTCATCACTTCTCAAAAAATGACAGTGATACCTGTCACAAGTATTTAGCCAAGGGTGCTATTTAAATGACCTGAAGAAGGGAGTTCAGGTTAAGAATCTCTGCTCTGTTGAATTAGCAGAACGGGAGTGAAAGCCATAGTAAAGTCTGTCTCTGATTAGGGGAAATATGTAATTGTACATCAGCCCACTTTGAGATTTCTTGAGTCTGTAGGGCTGACTGAATCTGGAGCAAATACTGTACTGCCCTAGAATATTGAGTAGAACAAGTGAAAACAAACCTCTTTGACCACCTTTGTGACCCTGTCTTAAGGTCTGAAATTTTTTACTTATTATATGTGTGGCTTTTTTTCTTTTCTTTCCTTTTTTTTTTTTAAATTATATTTCTTTGATTTTGTCTGTCTTTAGCAGTACTTTGTAATAGGCATCTATTATCTTGCCAGTTGGTGAGTGGATAAATGGTCAAACAGCTGTACCAAATCATATTGGTCTGCTAGCTGTTACATTCTTTTGCAGTTAGAAAATAAAGGTAAAAATAAAAATCTCATTTCATTTAAAAATGCCCTAGATCAAGCAATGAAAGTTACTTTATTGTCTTGACCCTTGAATCTACACATGTCTTTCTAACATTTTGTGGGACAAAATGGGAAGTTTGTATAAAACAATTCTCTAGCACAATGAAGCGTGAACATTATCTCCAGGAAATACTCATGAATTGTTGAGTTGCAAACTGAACAAGACTTCTGTGGAATACTGTTTTTTACTTGAAATAACAGCTGACCAGCTATGGTTATTCAGACTTGAGTATTGGGTATTCATTTTTTTTTTCAAAAATGATTAAAGTGAGGCTGTCACTTCAAGGAATCTAACTGATTATATTTGTTGTCAGTGATAAAATTTGAATTATAGAAAACATTAGCTTGGTAGCTTCTCAGTAATTAAAAAAATTTCTAATGAAATCACAGGTGATATTAATCAGTGTAATTTTTTAAATGTTGAATAATATAATGTGCTTACATTTGGAAGATCTGTATAACTCAGAGAACCAGTATTTTTTAAATAACCAATGTGTGATGTAGAGAAGTCCACATGTGGTCACTTAACATGCCAGATAGACTAATGGATTTTAAAGTCAAACAAAATAAGAACAGTTCATTAATCAGGTTGTATAGTCCACAGTAAAACTAACCTTTAAGAAAGCACCTGTTAAATGAGGAAAACAATGTATCACAATACATTAAATGTTAGAACCAGGTAGAAGAATCCAGCTATTCTCTATTTGACCAAAAACTAAAGAGATTTACAAGGATATAAAAGAATGTCACTTCCTTCTAACCTTTTTTTCTGCTTTAGAAAAGATAGTTATCTATTATAAAAACGCTCTTTGTTAATATTACAGTAAGTTCATTATTAGATGAATTAATAATTTTTTAATTTAAAAATTCTTATTTCTAATGTAAATATTGATATAATCCACATAAGCAAATGCTCTTTAGGGGGTCCTGAATAATTTTTAAGAGTTGGAAAGGGATTCTGAAGCAAAAAGTTAGAAAACTGCTGGCTTCTTAATACTTAAAGGGCTCATGTTGTCTTATTCTGTAAGAAATAAAGGGTGGTCTTCAGCTATTTTATCCGGTTGAGGTAAAACTGAAGTTTAGATTTTATTTTTGTGTTCATTTTGCAATTTTTAAATTAAAGCATTACTTCTGTTTGTTAATTCAGTAGCTGTCATGCTGCACTGCTAGCTTCATCTTAAGCCACCTAGAAAATATCAGAGTCCACTTTTGAACAGGTAACTGTGTGTAAAATTATGAAAAGAAATACATTGGTGGGCTGTGTCTGTAATCTCTATGCTGTAATTGCTTACTTCTCCAAGAATGACTGTTTAGTCATGCTGAAGATCAGACTAGTCAGTATTTGTGAAAATGTTCTATAGATTTTTTAAAAATTATTGTAGCATCAAGTTGTATTGTTATCTATCATGCAGGATGAGTTTGTGAGGTGAGAAAGGGAAAAATTAAGTTGAAGGGATACATTAAAAAAAAAGCTACTCACTTCCCTGTTTATACTCAAGAATAAGATACTTTAATATTTAGATAGCCTTTAATGTTGGTGATATTTACCCAGTTAATTATTTCAAAAAGGAAACATTATGGTGTACACATTTTGTTAAGACATTTAAATTGCTCATAATAATGTTTTATAATGACATGTAAATGTTATATAGTTATAACTAAAATATCTCAAAAATTAAAAACAAACTTCTATACGACAGTTTTAAATTACAATGGCATGATCAGAATCATGAATTCATGTATCAAAGACACTGATGGTGCTTAACTACCATCACTTAAGCACCAACACAGAACAGATGGTCCAAGAGGACACACAACAGGTTTTCACTCCAGATAAAAAAAGAGGAGAAAGCCATTAAAAACGATCAGATTTCTGTTTCTCATAGATATTAGTTAATGAATAAGTAAAGACACAATCCTTGGTCATACAAAGACCAATTCTTAGCCTATTAGTGTTGCAAAATTGCTAACTTTTCCTTCATCTTTTCTTCTAATTTAAAATTGCATGTGCATGTTTGTGTGTGTGTGTGTGTGTAGTGGTAGATAATGAATACGGCTTATAAGTAGGTCATTTATAAATGTGAAATTGCTTGAGGCTCTCTTTCACTGCCATGTTGCATTTAACTTTTGATTGGACAGATTGGAGCTATATTGTTAGGCTATTTGTCACAAACATATTTTCATCTTATAGAAAGAGATGGTTGATTTGAGATTGGGTTGCCTTGGAAATATCTCTGTGTGATTAGAAAGGTATTTGTTCACACTGCACATGTTGCACATGTTATATGTATATCACTTAATAACTCATTTTTTATTTTAGAAAAAGTTGCTTTCAAAAAGAGCTTTATAAAATTTCATTAATTACAATTATTCTGACTTAATTTTTGTTTAGCATTTTAAGTATTAAACAAAATGAAAAGCAGCATATTTATTTTTTAATTTTTATTTATTTTTTTTTGTGGGTACTGGGGGTCGAACTCAGGACCTCGCGCACCAGCAGGCGCCCGTGCCGCTGAGTGATATCACCGGCCCTTTTTTCGTATGTGGGTTTCGGGAGTCGAACTCAGGACCTCGCGCTTGCCAGGCAGGCACTTCACTGAGCTATCTCACTGGCCCCAAAAGCCAGCATATTTAGAACACTTAGCAATTTAGTTTTAGAGACTTCTGGAGTCATCTGTTTAAATTACTATATTGAAGTTTTTATTATGTATACATACTTTGAAATACAGCAATGGAAGTGGTTTTATATAAGTTTCCCTGTTTTTATACAGAATATTTTTTATCTTGTTTAAAAAAAATTTAATTGTAGTTTATGCTTAATCTCTTCCATATTTTGTAACTCTAAAATCCTGGCATTGGGCTGGTGAGATGGCTCAGCGGCATAAGCGCCTGCCTGGCAAGCGCAAGGTCCTGAGTTCGACTCCCGGTACCCACATATGAAAAAAGGGCCGGTGATATCGCTCAGCGGCACCGGCGCCTGCTGGCGCACGAGGTCCTGATTTTGACCCCCGGTACCCACACAAAAAAAATAAAAATAAAAATAAATAAAATCCTGGCATTGAATCCAAGGTGTTAGCTAAAACATTAACTAATATTTTCTCTATAAGTGAAAAAAATGGACATTCATCGTGAAGCAAGTTTTTTGTGTGTGCTTAATACCAAAAGTTTTATAGGGAAAATCGGCAGTTCTCTGCTCTCTCCAGACATTTCAGTTAGTTGCCCAGAGTAAACTAAAGACTTACACGTTTTTTAAGCAATTATTTTTCTTTATTAATATACATATGTGTATTGCCTACTCTGATATTTATTGATTTATCCCTTTTAAGACATTATCTGTTAACTTCTTGGTTGTAGTACATAAAATTTTATCTTTTTTTATGCCTCTATCTGTCTTTCTCTTTACCCTGTCCATCTCATATAGTTATTACAAGTTTAGGTAGGTCAGTAATCAGTATCTATATTATTATAACTATAAAAGGTTTGTTGCAAAGTTAGGTATTACTTTTCCTGAAGTTACTAACTGTCTTGCTGTGCATGCTTTTCTGTAAGTTTGTCCTTAAACATTCAGCTATCTTTCATAGCAGTGGAACTCAGGATTTCTCACACAGTTACACCTGATAGCAGTTTTTCTCACATAAAGAGATTACATACTTGGGGTGAAAGGGCTTGTTTTCCATGATCCTAACATATGTCATTATGACCCTTACTCAAATTAGTCATGCATCAAATGTGGAAACCTGAGCCTTATAATTGAAAGTTCATTGCTTTCTAGATTCATGCTAGAGTGCTTGCTTGTTTTCCTGGCTTCCAAGTCCAGAAAATTTATGACAATAGGCTGTAATATAACAATCAATGATTCTTGGGCCAGTGAGATAGCTCAGCGGCATAAGTGCCTGCCTGGCAAGCACGAGGTCCTGAGTTCGACTCCTGGTACTCCCATACCAAAAAAGGGCCAGTGATATCGCTCAGTGATAGGGGCGCCTGCCTGCCACGAGGTCCTGAGTTGGACCCCCGCTACCCACACACACACACACACACACAAAATCAATGACAAGGTGTAGGGACTTTTTGATTCTGTTTTCATACTAAAATAGCATCCAGTTAGGTACAGGCTAGATTAGAAATTGAAACTGGGGGCTTTGAGTGCCTAGATATTAGCCTGTTAGGCCAAAGAACTATACTATTCTGTTAAATTTCTTAATGAGTCTACCAAATCAGAAATTTCCTTCAGTCTCAGGTACTCATTTCAAAGATTTGCATAAGGCAGCACAGTTTTACAAAAGGATCTGGAAAACTTTCATTACCATCTCTTGAGAATCCCTTTTGAGTGTAAGATGAATTTTAGTTGTTAAGTACTTTTCCATGAGTTTTTTGAAGACTTCCTCCAGCTTAAGTTTCATTTTTCATTTTTCTTCAAATTTCTAAAATAGTTTAGGTTTGATCACTAGCACCACAGAAAAACAGTAACAGTTTATTGAAAAAAAAAAAATCACATTAAAGAAAACAGAAACTTCATAACAACTTTGTGTCACAAAGATAGTATTTACATTGTAAAATTTGTTAAAGCAGAATGAAATCTCCAAAATTTTATTTAAATACTCAGCATTCTGAAATAAAACCCAAATTATATATTGTCATGTGGTAATGGACTTATACTATATATATAGGTTTTAGTTTATATACATTTTCAGTAGTAATGTTAAATCTTTGTTGCTAGATTTAAATACCCAGTTTTATAATAAAATATCACTGTGATGAACTGGTGAGATAAAGAAAATGAAGCATTTGGGGCTGGGAGTATAGCCTAGTGGTAAGAACACTTTCCTAGCATGTGCAAGGACCTGGGTCCAGTCTCCAGCACCACAAAAAAGGAGAAAGGAAAAATGAAAATGATTATTTTGAGTTTGGTTATTCACTATGAAAACAGAATTGGGGATATATTCAGACATTATAATAAAACAGTGATTTTTTGTACACATGATTTTTATAGGTAACATTGCTGAAACCTATCATCAGTCTGTTCTCTTAAATGATCCTGTAAGGGAAGAGTCTAAAATACAGTAAAGGAAAAAAGCTCTAGGGTCCTAAGATTATGAGTTTGGACTTGATTTTCTGACTTATAGTGAAATTAGGTATCACTAAAGTACTTTCTAGGTCTAAATATTACCAGTGTATGAATAGAAACAGTCATGGGTGAGAGGTAATTAAGGAGCTTCAAATATATAGTAAAATAAAAATAAAAAGATGAAAGAAGGTAGAGATCTGAGATGTTTACTGAATGTCTGTGATTCCACATGAAACTGTAGGTAGACCTAACATTTTTGTTACTAGGGTTGTTCCTACTCTGTTTCCCAGTTACAAATACACTTTTCTCCACAATGATAGCTTGTTAAACCAAGCTTTTATACATTAATATGGCCAGTTTTGTAGGTACTCAGTAAACAAGTTTAACTCACTGACTAAAAATGTACCGCAGTTGATTACATAAAACAAGATTTTCCCTTTAACTGAGTTTTCAACCATGAATTCCTGACCATGCTGCCGTTTGTCTTTGTTTGCCATGACACATGATCTAACTTCTATGATATAGTCTCTTTGTTTTTATAACTAGTTCTGGTTGGTGCTTTTTACTTCAGAGGCCCACTTTTCCATTTAGATTCTCATTTGCCTTGGGCTGTTCTGAATATATTCATTATTTCCCTTGCTGTAAGCATAAGTCATAGATCAGATTTAGCCTGCCTTACTAATATTCTTGCTTGTTCTGTAGCTCCAAACTGAAATTTAGGACTCTGTTATTCAACTAATCTTTGAGACAAAAACCTTAGGGAGGGCAGGTATCTATTCCAGGTTGCCAAATGTGTTGTTAGTTTGGGGAATGTCCTCTCATAACTTTTGCTGGAAAGTATTTAAAAAAAATACTTCGCTTATCTTCTGCTTGTATATTCTTATTTTTATTCAAACAACATTCGTGTTAGGAAACATGCTAACTTTTACAAATAACAATGTCAGTGAGATATCATCCCTCTGTGAAGAAGCTTACAGTGTAGTGAGAAAAATGAGTCCAAAAGGCAGTTAAATATGAAAAGATCTATGATAGAATTATGTGGAAGAAAGGAGAAGAGTTGTTATTCAATGGGGGTGGGTCTGAGAGAGAAAACAGTGTAGGATTTTGAAAATGGTTATTAAAAGATGTAGAGTATAACTCCCTACCATTGGCATATTCAAAGAGAAAGATCAGATGGAAGTTATAGTCAGAGAAAACTGGATAAGATTCAGCACCCATTTGGATATAGAAGAGGAATTCAACAACCATTCAGATATGGAAGGAGACCATCTGACAGATTGCTTTTGCATCTGTGGGGAAGCAGAACCTTATGGCATGGCGTGCATGGTGAATCAAGCTGCTCATCTCATAGCAGCTGGAAGCAAAAGGAGAGGAAGAAGAGGGTCAAGGGTCCAGTATATTCTTCAAGCACACTCCTCCAGTGACCTAAGACCTTCCACTAGGCACTACCTTCTGAAGTTCTAACACCTCCCTGTGTCACCAAGCTGAGGAATTTAACACATAGGCCTTGGAGAACAAACCGTTAACGGAAGATATTCATCAGAAGATTATAATAAATATCATGAGTTAGTGATAAAATAATAAAAAGTAGCCCCATTAAATTTGAGCTCAGGATAAGGATGTTACCTCCATTACTGTTTATTAGTGCAGTGAGTAAAGAAATATAAATGAGATATAAGATTGGAAGAGATAGTCATTTACTGAAGGTATGATTCCCCTCCCATAACCTGGAAAAGAAAATGAAAAAAATCTCAAAAAACTTGAGATTTGAAAGGTGGTTAATTAGAAGTTCAACTTTAAAAAATAACTCCACAGTTTTCCTATTATACGCTAGCAGTAATCAAGTAGTCAGTGTAATAGAAAAAATCTATTTCACGGAAGTAACAAAAACCCAAGAAAGAAAAAACATAAATGTACAAAACCTTTGTTGGGAAATTTCAAATTTTATTGATGGCAGTAAAATGTCAGTTTCTAAGCAAATAATTTTACTAATTCTCAATCTGAGATTTTTCATAGAACCTTTATAGATTTACCCTAACATTCATAGAAAAATATATGTAATTAACCAAGACAATTTAAAAAATAAAACAAGAAAGGAGACGGACTTGACATGGTAAAATTGAGTCAACAATAAAATTATAGTAATACAGGAAAAAGCTTTTAAGGTCATAGGATGTCTTAGTCACATTTCTTGTTGCTGAGACAGAATAGCTGACAACTTAAAGGAGAGGTTTATTTTGCCTCACAGTTTGTAGAGGTTTCAGTCCATAGAGTTCTGTCTCCAAAGCAGGAAGGTATGGTGAAGGGGTCTGGTGCAGGAAAGCTGCTCATCTCACGGCAGCCAGAATGAGAGACTAATAGCAAGTTAGCTGTAATGTTTCCATAGTTCAGTCACCTTCCCAAAGCCCCTTGAGTACATGAGACATCTAGATATAAACCATAGCATAGAAATAGACAGATGGGTTAATGGCAGAAGATAGGCTCCAGAAGTAGACCTGTACTTACATGGGAATATGGTACGTCACAGAGATCAGTGGTAAATGATAACTCTTTAGGATAAATGGTGTTGGGATAATTGATTATTAATATGGAAGTGCTACAGATTATATTCAAGCAGACCTGTAAGAGCACCAGCAGCCAACCTATTAGAATACTAAAGGTTAGAATGGTTGCTAAAGAGCATTACACAAAAATTGATTAAATTCATATGTAAGCAGTTTCACATTAGCATGTATTTTTAAAAATAATACATTTATTTCAGTAGCAAAAGCTGTAAAGCATCTAGGAATAATTCTTCTAATCAAGACTTCCCTGGAGAAAATTCTAAAGAAGTTACTGTTTTAATTAAAAAGTTACTCAAATAAATTTATTTTCAATAAAGAAAATTATCGGAAAGCCAAATGAATAGACAGATAAACTTTGCTCATCAGTAGGGAGATTCAGTGTTATAAAGTTGTCAATTCTCCCTTTAACTTTCAGATTATGATTGCAGTTGAAATCCTAGCAAAGTATTTATTTGTTTATGAAGATTGTGAAAAACTGATCCTAAAAATTGTCAAGGACCATAAATAATTTAGATGATAACAAAATAATTTAACTGGAGAGTCTTGCCATACCAGACATCAAGTTATACAGAACAAAGCTCAGCACAAGGCACATGCTTGTAATCCCAGTACTCTAGGAGTACTGAACTGGGAAGATTCAAAGTTTGAATCCAGCATGGGCAATTTAGCAAGACCTTATCTCAAAAGGGTTGGGGGTTATACTTCAGTGGGAATCCTCACTACCTAAAAAGAAATAAAAAAGATACGTAGAGCTGTGGTAGTTAAGATGGTGTTGTTGACATAGGAATATGTAGATATGCTAGTGGTAAAGGCGAGCGCAGAAATTGAGCACAGATCAGTTTTCATTTTCTCCTTCATTTTGGAGTCTGTCTTACTATCTCTATTTTCATTCCTGCTTATGAATCTCATTTTTTGTTTTGTTTTTGTAATTTTTATTTTATGCTGGACATTTAGATCCTTAGTTTGTTGAATGCTTGGGTCTTGTCCTTTAAAGAATGACACATTTTCTTTTGGTAAATGAGTTGCTTGCAGTCAGTTTGATAATGTCAAAACTGTTTCTTAAGTTTTGTTGGGGAGGTTCTTGAATAGTTTTTACACACCCACTAGTTAGTCCTAATTCTTAGGTATGATTCTTCTGAGGTCCCTACTAACTGCTTTGAATGTTCATAAAGGTCTCTCTTCTGCTCTGGCCAATCATAAATCTTAACTCCTCTCTGTACTTATTGCACTTTGAGGGTAGTTTGGGTTACATTTTTTTTGTTCTTGTTTTCTGGTTAGCCTTGTGGGGTTTAGGGAATATATATACAATTTAGTATTTAGCCAAAATCTGAAAGACAGATTTTTGGAGCTCTTTGTTAGTGTAGCTCTCCCTGGTATTCTTTGCTGAAAATTTCAATTAGTTCTGCTTTCTTGAACTCCCAAGTTTTATCTCCTTGAATTCAGTGAGACTTGAGCTCTTAAAACAATTTTTCATGTTTTGTCTTTGTTTTCTAGATTGTGTGTGTGTGTGTGGCAAGAGGGCAAGTTTGCTCTCCTTCCTTCTTTATGTGATAGCTACTTTTTCCTTTTTTTTTGAGACAAGGTCTCACTGTGTAGTTCAGGCTGGCCTTGAGCTCACTATGTAGCCCAGACTCATCTCAAACTCATGGCGATCCTCCGGCCTCAACCTCACCCTCCCTGAGTGCTAGGTTTACAGGTATGCACCACGACACCTGGGTTTCTTTTTCCTATTTTAGCTTAGTTTGGTTGTGTTATTTTCTCACCTAGTATTATGAACAGTCTCAGTGTAGGTGGTTGAACTGATCTAAGGTTGGGGATTGATAGTGTGTGTGTGGTTGAAGGACAGAAGAAAGAAAAGATAGAGTGCTGGCAGGAAAATAGGAGAAGTAAAGCAGTGATTCTCAGTGTAATCTGAATATTCTTTCTGGACTCAATAGGGTCTTATTTCTAACTACATATTTGTCTATGGAGAGGAAACCGAAGGCATTAGGAGTGCAATGGACTGTGAAAAAAGGGGATGGTTTAAGGAATGTCCCAGCAACTGCTTAGGTTCCTGCTTTCTGACTTTCTGGCCTTAACACTTGCATAGGTTATCTTGTTTATATCTGCCATTTCACTTGACATTATCTCTCTCCAACTTGGTCTTTTCATCCTCATGAACAATTAGCTCTCATACATGCTTGTGTTCTGCCTTCAACCTTCTGTTCCGATGCCACCACTTTTACTTGAATTTCACATTCTTAACCATAGTTTGACTATTTTTCTACATCAGTTTCCATATCCTCACAATTGTTTAGCCCTTTGCTTTCATTGAATCTACAAAATTTGTCTCAAATAAGAGTACTAATCTATGTTACCCAGTTCATTTTTTAATTTTCTCTGGGACATTGCCTGCTCAATATAATCCCCATTGCTGAGTACAGATAAATAACATTGAGTTACTAGCCTGTATTTTAAGTTCTAGATTTAAAGAATATTTATTAGATTATTAGCCCATATTTCAATTTCTTGGTTTTTTGTGGGCTTGGAAGTATATATTCAAAGGACATAAGAGAGTTTTCATTTCAGAAATGTGGAGAGACAAGGTGAGATGGAAGGGCAACATCTGACTTAGGTTTCAAATTTATTTTGCCACCAGTTCAGTAATATCAAAATGCCTTGATATTAATAAGAAGCACAGAATGCATATCAAAGGAATGTGAATGATGCCTTTTGTATCATCAGTTAATGAAAATACATAATTTTTAAAGAAGAACTGTATTATACTAGTTTTAGTAATGTTTCAATGTAATTTTAAAGTATTTTTCAAATTTCTTACAGTAATCCTAAATCGGAGAATCAGAGAGTAAATAAAAAAGTCAACAATGATGCTTCACTTAGAATTCATAATTTATCCATTTTGGTGAGACAGATAAAATTTTATTACCAGGTAAGTGGTCCTTTTAAAAAATCTGGTATTTTAATGACAAGTTATATATTTACATTGTTGTGTTATATAGTATCACTCATCTAACAAATATTATATGCCAAATCCTGGTCTATTTGCTGGAGATTCTGCAAATACTTCATACCTGTCTACTATTAAAAGTGATTATTGCATTTTATATATTTTTAAAATCAGTTCTGAGTTTCCTGAGAACTTGTATGGTGCCACATTTTCTTAACCTATTTTAATTACGGTTTTGAAGAGTGTGCTTTTAACTGACTTAAAAAACTTAAAATGTGTGCATATTTAAGTTTTTAAATATGAGTATTCTTGTTACTGTTGAAACAAGGTCTCTCTAGTCCATTTAGTCTGGGCTTGAATTCAGTCCTCCTGCCATAGCCTCCTCCTGCTGGCATTGTACACATATGTGCCATCATGCCTGGCTAATATGAGCATTCTTTAGGTTACCAATATGTCTCTAAGAATCACTATAGCTGCATTACATAATTTAGGTTTGGTATATTTTTAAAATACCATGCATTTTTCTAATTTCGCCTATAATTTATTTCATTTGTGGCATTGGGGCTATACAATATATAGTATGTCCCTGTTTTTCACCAAATTTACGGTTCTGGTAGAGGGATAACAGCAACAAAACAACTAAATAAAATAATTTTGATTGTGATAAATAATATAGACAATGAAGTAGTAATGTGGGAAGTCATGGTAGAAGTTTATTATTAATGGCAATTCAGACCTAAGTTTTCAAATCAGCAAATAAGTAAATTACAGCTTTTACATAAAAATTCCTAAGTTCTTTATTTTGTTATTTTTTATTCCTGTGAGGGAGGGATATTGAATTTGATTATCAGAAAATACAGCTTACAATTAAAAATCTGAGTCCTTTTTTAGAATTCTGTGGAAGCTAGTTTTTTGTATGACTTTTTTGGCTGCAGTTTAAGTACGAGAAGAAAAAAATGGTTTTTCAACCACCATTAGAATAGTGATCTGAATCATTTGAGATGAAAAAGAAGAGAACTTTATAATCAGGAAACTAAAATGTATTAGGAAGTTTTTGTATGGTTTCATGTCACTAATATTAAAAAACAGCTATAGTATCAATAATCTAGTTGCTGCAGAAAGCGTATTCTTTTTCAAGTTTTTTCTTGTAATCTGTGATAATAAGCAACATTTGGAATATTAATAAAATTAAGTAGCCAAGAAAACTAGATTTATATATATATCTATGTATATCTATCTATCTATCTATCTATCTATCTATCTATCTATCTATCTATCTGTCTATCTATATATCTGTGTCACATTTTCTTTATTTAGTCATCTGTTGTTGGATATGTAAGCCACTTCCAAGATTTAGCTATTATGAATTGTACCACCATAAACATGGGTATGCATATATCACTCTAGTATGATATCTTTAGCTCTTTCAGGAAGATACCTAGAAGGGGAATACCTGGGTTGACTGGAATTTCTAGTTTTATTTTTCTGAGAAAAATAATTTTGCTTTCCACAGTAGTTGTGCTAGTTTTACATTCCCATGAACAGTATAGAGGGGTTCCTTTTTCCCTGAAGTCTTGCCAGTGTTTGTTTTATTTGATTTCTTAAGAATAGCTATTCTGGGCCGGTGAGACAGCTCAGCGGCATAAGCGCCTGCCTGGCAAGCGCGAAGTCCTGAGTTCGACTCCCGGAACCCACATACGAAAAAAGGGCAGGTGATATTGCTCAGCGGCACGGGTGCCTGCTGGCGCGCGAGGTCCTGAGGTCGACCCCCGGTACCCACAAAAAAGAAAAAAGAAAAAAAAAGAATAGCTATTCTTCTGGAATAAGATAGAATCCCAATGTTGTTTTAATTTGCATTTCTTTCATGGTCAGTGATGTTGAACATTTTTTCATGTATTCCAGAAGTGTCTTTTCAATTTCCCATTTTTTAATTGGGTCTTTTATTTGGGGGGGAGTCCAATTTTTTTGTTGTTGTTCTTTATATATTCTGTATATTAATACTCTTCTTGAGTAGCTGGCAAAATTTTTTTCCCATTCTGTAGTTTGTCTTTTGACTTGGTTGTTTCCTTTGCTGTGCAGAAGCTTTGATTTTTGATGTTATTTCTTGTACAGTTTGGGATTCTGTTCAAAAAGTCCTTATCTAGGTCTTATGTTTTCAAGAGTGTTACCTATTTTATCTTCCAGCATATTGTTTCTATTTTCATATTTAGATCTTAGATGCATTTTTATTTTAGTGCATGGTGAGTGATACAGGTCTAGATTCATTCTTCTGCGTGGGTATAAGCATTTTTCCCAGAACCATTTGTTATAGAGGTTATCTTTCTTCCAACATATGGATTTTGCGCCTTTGTCCAAGACCAGATGGCTGAATGTGCCTGGGGTTGTTTCTATATTCTGCTCCATTAATCTGCATGTCTGTTTTTGTAGCTTTGAAATAACTTGAAATGTGGGATTATTACGTCTCCTGCTTTGCTCTTGTTGCCTGGGATTTCTTTTGCTATTCTGAGTCTCTTCCAGTTCCATAAAACGTTGAGGACTTTTTTTTTTTTTTTTTTAAGTTCTATGAGGAATGCTGTTGGTACTTGGATTGAGATTGCATTAAATCTCTATACCTGTTTTGGTAGTACAATATGTCCATTTTGATAATATTGGCTCTTCCTATTCAGGAGCAGGGGATATCTTTTTTTTTTTTTTTTTTGAGCTAGGGTCTTGCTGTGTAGTCCAGGTTGGCCTCAAACTCACAGCAATCCTCCTGCCTCAGCCTCCGAGTGCTGGGATTACAGGTTTACAGGCATGCACTACCACGCCCATCATCTTTTTATTTTCTGATGTCCTCTTGAGGTCCTTTTTCAGAGTACTGGAGTTTTCATTATAGAGGTATTTCACTACTTTGATTAGGTTGATTCCTGAGTATTTAATTTTTTGAAGCTATTGTTAATGAGTTGTTTTCCTAATTTCTTTTTTGGTGGGTTCACTTTGGTGTACAGGAACTCTGTTGACTTCTGTGTGTTGGTTTTGTATCCTGCTACATTGCTGAATTTGATAATTACTTCTAGTAGTCTTTTGATGGACTTTTTTGGTTCTTTTCTATAAAGGATTGTGAATAAGGATAGGTGATTTCTTTCTTCCCTATATGTGTTCCTTTTATTTCTTTCTCCTATGTGATTGCTCTGGTTAAAGTTTTAGGTACTGTATTTAGCAGGAATGGTGAGAGTGGACACCTGTGTCTTGTTCCTGATTTTTCAGAGGAAGAGCTTTCAGTTTTTCCCCATGTAATGTGATGGTGGCAGTAGGTTTGTTGTAAATGCCTTTTACCATACTGAGATAAGATTCTCCTACCTGTTTTCTTCAGGTTTTTTTTTTTTTTTTTTTTTTAAATCATGCATGGATGTTGAATTTTGTCGAAGGCCTTTTCTGCCTCTGTTGAGGTGGTCATGTGATTTTTTTGTCCATGTATGTGATGTATTGCATTTGTTGATTTGTGCATGTTCAGCCATCTTTGAGTCATTGGGATAAAGCCAACTTGGTCATGTGCGTGATCTTTTTAAAGATTTGTTGCATTCTGTTTGCCAGTATCCTGTTGAGGATTTTTGCATCTATGTTCATTAAAGAGATTGGCCCGTAGTTTTGTTCTTTAGTTGAGCCCTTGTCCAGTTTTGGAATCAAGGTAATGTTAGCTAGCTTCCAGGAATGAGTTTGGTAGTATTCCTTTGCTTTCATTTCATTGAAGAATTTGAGGGGTATTGGTATTAGATATTCACTGAAGTTCTTGTAGAATTCAGCAGTGAATCCATCAGGTCCTTTGCTTTTCTTAGTTGGTAGGGCTTCTTTTTTTTTATTATTACTGCCTCAATTTCATTGCTTGTTTCTGGACCATTTAGGTTTTTTTTAATACCTTGTTGGTTCCATATTGGTAATTCATGTGTTAAGAATCTATCCATTTCTTCTAGATTCTCTAATTTTTTGGAGTACTATACAAAGTAGTTGTTAATTTTCTGGATTTTGGTGGTATCTCCTTACTTTTTTCCTATGATTACAGTTCTCCAAATCTTTCTGGACTGTGTTTCCAGCAAAACAGAATTTCTAGCTATTCGGTAACATTTTGCTTTAATGGCCCTGGAAATGCTCGAGTTCTGTATATTTGAATCTTTACGTATTTTTAAAATTTTTTAACCTCTGAATCTCTCCCTGTTTTATTTTTATCTTTAGCATTCATCAACAATACTTAATTTCTCTCTACTCTTCCTAAAATAAAATTCAATGAGAGCAAGCATTTCAATGTGTTTACTGCTATATTTCCAGTATCCTGAACAAGTGGCAGATAATACACACCTGATAAATATTTGTTGAATGAGTGACAGCCCTAATTTTGTCAAAACTTTTTCTCTTCAGTTGCTTGACCAGAACTCTTTATCCGTGATTTCTGTAGTTCTTATGTCTTAAGTAACAAAATGAAGTTTTCTTTACAAATTCATGCACATATATTATCTTTGAACTGTCAATTAATTTGTTCCTCTTAGTGAAGTCATATTCATCTTCAAGTCATTTATGTATTTTTCTGCATATTTAATACCTTAATAATTAATATCTTTAGAGCTAGGTAAAATCTAGTGGGTTTGGGGATTACATAATAAAGCTTTGACAATAGCAGTCAGTTTTTTAGCTGTGTATGTATCATTCATGTTGTATGTATTTTTAAATATTACTTTTAAGATTGGAGTAGGGAAATAAAAGGAGTTTTGTTTTTTTTTTTTGGTACCAGGAATCGAACTCACAACCTTGCGCTTGCCAGGCCGGCGCTGTGCTGCTGAGCTATATCCCCAGCCATATAAAAGGAGTTTTTATAAAAACATAGCTAGAATCCTCTGAAGAAGACATAGGAAGTCAAGTAGAGATTTTTGTTTCTTTTGAGACAGGGTCTCACTGTGTAGTTCAGGCTGGCCTTATACTCATGGCAATCCTCCTGCCTCAGCCTCCCAAATGCTGGGATTGCAGGCATGTACCACCACCTCTGACTCCCAAGTAGAAATTTTAAAATAATTTACTCTTTAAAAATTTGTGTAGTTTTAACTGTCTTTTTACCTAAAATTAACACTTTGTGGCATAAAGTTAATACTTGAAAATAAAATATCATTAAAGGTAAATTTATCCCACTAACTCTAATGTTTCATAACCTTCAACAACTTAAAATGTTATACTTTTATTTTCAACTCTTCTTGACAAATTACATGTGTATAACAAGTCATGGAGCTAAATTTAAGCCTGAGCATTTTGATTATACTCTGTCAGAGTATATAACTAGGTATTTATGTTCTGTACAAGAATATATTTTTAAATGACATGGAGTAAGTTTGAACTTTGAAATTTGTATCATACTAAAAAAAAATTAGGCTTCATGGGATAAAAGTCAGATTGTGTTAACCCAAGGTCATTGATGATCCATATGGTAAAAGGGTGTATGAGATTGCTTTCATCATTGTGGGAAGAGTGATTTAACATGGGACCATGGAGAAACAAAGTAGATAAGGAGAACTACTGAAGAAGATGATTTAGGAAAAAAGTAGTGGATCACATTGAAAGTTACCATGTACTTGGACCTTTTTGTTTATAACAGTGTACTCACATGAATGCTACATGGTAAATCAGTAAAATTAATTACCTTGGAAATATATTGATATTCTAACTGACTTGTCAGTTTCAACTCAAAAATATTACTCAGTTATTACTCAAAAATAAGTGGTATAAATAAATTTAATCTTTTATCTGCAAAGTCTTTAAAGTTTCTTTTTAATAATTCATGGTCTATTAAAATTTAAAGCTTCTCTGTAAGGGTTTTTTTTGTTGTGCGTGTGCATGTGTGTGTGTGTTACTGGGGATTAAATCAAGGGCCTCATGCATGCCAAGCAAGTGTTTTGTCACTGTGCTACATCCCCTGCCTGTCCCTCCTTTAAATTTTATTTTGAGACAGTCTCAAGAGTTGCCCAGGTTGGTGTCGACTTTGTGATTCTCCTGTCTCAGCCTACTGGGTAGCTGAGATTACAGGCATGTGCCATCATTCCCAGTAAGAGAGAGAATTTGAAGTCTCTTTATTCTGATATAGGTTGTGTTCATGAAGTATGGTATAGACAGAACAGTGATTGCTTTTTAAAAAACTCCTAATTTATGATTTCTTTCTTTTTTTTTTTTTTTTTGTGGGTACCGGGGGGTCGACCTCAGGACCTCGTGCACCAGCAGGCGCCCGTGCCGCTGATTGATATCACCGGCCCCTTTTTCGTATGTGGGTTCCGGGAGTCGAACTCGGGCCCTCCCGCTTGCAAGGCAGGTGCTTACACCGCTGAGCCATCTCACCAGCCCATGATTTCTTTTAAATGTCTACAGTTAAAATTCTCATAATGTTGCTTCAAAGCAAAGAAACTAGGGAACCCACATACGAAGAAAGGGCCGGTGATATCGCTCAGCGGCACGGGCGCCTGCTGGCGCGTGAGGTCCTGAGGTCGACCCCCGGTACCCACCAAAAAAAAAAAGAAAAAAAAGCAAAGAAACTAAAAATTAGAATAAATTAGAAACCTATTCCTTGAAGTCTTTTTAGCCATTATATATAGGGCTATAATATATTCTCCCTGACAGAACTTGCTTTTAACTGGAGAATTTATTTATTAAATACCCAAACTCAGTATCTTTCATTGTAGGAAGTGATTTTAGCAATTTTTGACACATAGTATTATTTTTCTAACACAGTGCATATATTCTTTTCTTTAAATGCATACATATTTTTGGTAGACTTAATTAGTTACTGTTGAAGAAAATTTTTTGAACTTTCTCATAAATGACTGTGAAGAATTGTAGATGAAACATTAACTTGCATCTGGTGTCTTGCTTCCCATTAACCATGGACAGAAGCTTCAATGGATCTAGAATGTCACGTATTTAAAAAGCAATACACCTTTGTATATGCAGCACTGAGGATTGAATCCAGGGATCTTACTGAAAACACTCTGCTACTATACCTGGCCCTTTGAAATTTTACCTTAAGATAGAGTCTCACTAAATTTCCTAGGCTAGCCTTGAACACTGAATTCTTTTGCCTCAGCTTCCTGAGTAGTTTGGATTACTGATTTTGCCACCATACCCAGCTACAAGTTTTCATAATTAGTTTTTTGGTTATTTGCTTCTTCATCATGTGATTATGTTAAATAAAGATGACTCACAAAAATGGACACTTTCAAAAACTTACACCTCAGTAGCAACTTGTATAATATATAAGTATTCATGTAGTCAAAGCCAGTTTGTAAAGAAACTGTCATGGTTATTTCTGTAATCTTGCAAAGATTTGGTAATTTCACATAATACCCATCTACCCTATAAATACATCTTAGACCCCTGCAGCGTATCACCAGTGTCAGTAGTTTTAATGGTAGACTGATGGGTCCCTTCAATTCTTCGAGGAAAAGATTGTATAGACAGAAGGGGGATACTTGATTGTGTATTACCTAAAATGAGTAACTTGAAAACATTCAGTTCTTTCTGAATCATCCTGTGCCATCAGGATGTGCATATATTCTTTGTCACTAAAAGTTTGATTGAAATCAAAGAAAGTTAACCATCTATTATAGATTCAGGACAGAATTAATGATTTACTGAGGAAGAACTCACTTTTGTGAAATGATCATGAGACAGGATAGTAGTTAGCTTTGCTGATTTTAAAATTGGCTGGGTGCCGGTGAGATAGCTCAGCGGCATAAGCGCCTGCCTGGCAAGCGCAAGGTCCTGAGGTCGACTCCTGGTACCCACATAAAAAATAAAAAAATAAAATAAAATAAAATTGGCTGACATCTTAAGTTCTCTCAGAGAGAAATGCTAAAAAAACCCCAGAAAGTTCTATTAATCAGCTTTCCTATTGCAAGGACAAAATACCTGATACCTGAGACTTAAAGGAAGAGGGGTTCATTTTGGCTCACTTTCAGTCTGTGGTTGGTAGGCTTCCAGGCAGAAACATCATGGTGGAATGGCATGGCAGAGGAAAGCTGCTCAACTAATGATGTCCAGCAAGCAGAGAGCAGGGGAAGAGCCCCAAAGACAGGCTAGGGAGCAAATGTAGTCCCCAAAGTCACACCTCCATGATCTACCCAGGTATACTACAAAATGTGCTTTACTAATCTCCTAGGTAGATCACTATCTGATCAAATTGATAAGCAGAATTAGCTGTCACAAGAGTACACATGCTTGATCTTTTATTGAGGAATATAGTTTAGTTTTCTAAACTTAAAACCCTGGATTTCTGAATAATAAATATTAGGCCTGTTCAACTCAAATACTTTTATTTTGTGGACATTAAGTCTTTCTGTTAGGATAATTTTAGTTATTTAACTCATTAATTTAAAGTTACAAAGGATTTAAGACTTTGTATCTTTATTCACATTTGTTTTATTTGAAAAATTACAGTATATTGTACCTAGAAAATAGTGTACAATGATGTTATTACTTGATGAATAATTACCTAGTCAGCATTAGCCATATACTAACTATTTGGTATTATTTTACAGGAGACTTTGCAGCAATTGATTATGATGTCATTGCCAAATGTCTTAATCATTGGCAAAAATCCTTTTTCTGGTAAGTATTAAAATATAATGTGATAATAATGTTCTACCTTTGTGTAATACTATGTTCACACACTGAGTTTTTCACAACTCCTTTAGAGAAATTGGAGGTGATGCTGCGGTTGGTAGCTAGAAAACAAGCTTAAAATTTGTAAGTTGTAGGAGGGACCAGATACACTGTTAGCACAAAGTCCCGTGTTTTTCCTACTATACCAAATGGATAGCTTTTGGTGATTGTTATGATGTTTAATGTCTCATAAACAAATATAAAGGATGATGTAGTTGTAAACTTATAGGAATATAACCTGAGAAATGATTTCAAAATAAGTTCTATCTGTATACCTGCCATTGCCAAAGTTTGACGATAAGGTTTTGCCTGATGTTTTAAACTACTTCTGAATGAAAAAATGAGAAGCAGTTTCTTAGATCATTTAAATTATTTTACTTAAAATTCTTGGGGCCAGTGAGATAGCTCAGCAGCATAAGCACCTGCCCGGCAAGCGTGAGGTCCTGAGTTCAACTCCCGGAACCCACATAAAGGGAAAAAAAGGGCCGGTGATATCACTCGCGGCACAAGTGCTTGCTGGCAAGCGCGAGGTCCTGAGGTCGACTCCCAGTACCCACATAAAATAAATAAATAAATAAATAAATAAATAAATAAATAAATAAATAAATAAATAAAATTCTTACCCTTTACCAGATTTTAAATGTGACATGTTAAGAGGTTTTTGTTTCTTTTGGGTACTGGTAGTTAAACCCCGCAGCCTCTCACATGCTAAACATACAGTTATCACTGAGTTACACTCCTGGGCCCCAGAGTTTTAATTTTAAACACAGGACTTAATCCCTGCTAGTGGCATGGTATCCAAGTTGAGTATACTGTATCTTCTCTGACTCCTACCCTTTCCTGTAGTCAAAAAAAAAACAAAAAACCAGGCAGCTGTTTTGGAAACTTAATTAGTTGGATTAGGAGTGAATTCAACTAGCTAAATAAGGAAAATTTAGTCTCTGGAGATACTTTGGGGTGTTTGATCATACATATTAAAAAAGGGAGGCTCAGGGGCTTAGCTCAGTGGTAGAGCCCTTGCCTAGCATGGCCAAGGCCCTGGGTTCAATCCTAGCACTGGGGTGGGGGAAGAAAAAAACAGAAAGAAAAAAAAAAAAAAAAGGAAGGACGGGAAGAAAGAAAGACAGTTTCCAGGTAGAATGGAACTTTCAGTTCCATGTGCATTTAGTAACTGACTCCTAAGTTTTAGGGACCAGGTATTTAAAGAGATAGTCTGTGTTTTGGAGGATCTTGTGATTTAGTAAAAAATACACACATTATCATGCAATAATTAGTATGAAACAGACATACAAAATGTTAAGGCATATAAAATTTATTTTTATTTATATAGTAATGGCTATATGTTTGTGATAGGTTTAGGACCATTAGTATTGGTTTAGGGAAGACTATACAAAGATGTGAGAGCTGTGCCCAGACAGTGGTGTGCCACAGCGGGCGGTTCACCATCACGAGCCTAGCATACTGATTATTAGTAAGTGATTCACAGGTGGGATGAAGAGGTAGAGAAAGAAAGAGAGAAAGATACAGATATGTATATCTACCACTAAATGTTTTAAGAAAATCTTACTTGAATGCTTTCAGATAGGAGATGATCTCTACAGTACTGTAACAGGCTGTTAACTTTTTATCCAGCTTGTTATATACATTTATTTTATTAGGAGTCTCACTGAAACAGACATTTAAGACTCTGATCCTTATGTGCCTACACAGTAGAACTCCATTTAAATTTTATAGATAGATGAATAATAATATTTGTATTCTAGAAAGAAAACACTGAGAAGCCAGACCTATATATGAGCCATTTTGGCTGACTTTGTGGCACATTATATCAGCATAATTTGGTAGGATCTTAATTCGGTAGGCTGATATAATATGATTTATAGAAAAGGAATACATTCATAGTTAGTATATTTACTTCATGAAACCTTGAAACATACTTATTTATACTACAGCCCTTCAAAACTAAACTTGTTTCTCATTTCTGCTGCTGTTACCACATGGCAAACACAAAGAGCTGCTTTTTAAATTTGCCACTATATATGTTTATAGAATTAACCTTTTGGTCAACTTATTGTGAATATTACCTGCAGAATATAACAGAGTGTTGAAATAGGGCTAAATATTATACTAAGTAATTGTTTTTATTACAGAACAAGGCACAGAAGAAGTTAAAAAACTGCTTTTACTCTTACTGGGTTGTGCAGTTCAGGTAAGTTAAAGTATTTCTTCATATTTTCACATTAACCTGATAAATGTTTTTTCAGGCTCTAGTGTTTGAAAAACTTAAAGATGGATCATTTGTGTTCAAAGTCTGTTACAAAGTTTTAAATATGTATATAACTTCCTAAGGAGACTATGTTGAAGAAAAAGTTATTCTGTTATTTTAAAATTTAGTTATATTATTATGGCATTTAAAATCTTTATTTTTTTTCCTGTTCTGAGGTGTTAATGGCCCTTAAGTTTTTCACATTTCTTCAGGGCTGTCTTTAACAACCTCTCTAAAAATCTTTATAATTTGTTTGTATGGATGTATATTTTAGAAGAATTAACAATAAAAAGGGTAGAATTTTGAAAAATCTCTTAGGAATCTGGGAGATAGATCTTTTGCAGATGAGAAGGGAACCAAGAGATGGAGGGAGAGGAAGGAAGAGGATAGAAAGGGGAGATAAAAAGGATTAAGGAGTGAGTCTACCTTCTAAACTGGTGTACATTAATAATATACTTAAAATAGAAAGATTATCTGTAATGTTAGCTGTTCTTAATTTTTCTCTAAATATATTAGCTGGTTTTGTTTAACTGTCTATAGATTCATACAATCCAGATTCATATTATCTGAAAAGGGATTTATATAATCTGTAAATTCAAGGTATATATTTTTCCAAATAGTCATTACAAAGAGTAGAAGAGTATTTGAGTGGGCTAAAGTCTTAAGAGAGGAACAGAATGGGAAAACTATAAAAGGTTAATTATAGAAGAAAGGGTAGAAGGGAGGGTGGGGAGGGGAAGGAAATATAAAAAGAATTAAGATGTATTATGTACAGGTACCAACTCCTCATGTAATTATTGTGTACTGTAAACATGTACTATAAAAATAAAAATTAAAATTAAAACATTATTTAAATATGTATGGATATGATATTGTTAAGTAAGCAGAAAAATAATGATTTTGAAATGTTTAGAAAGAATAGGACAGTGTGGAGATAATATTAAAGATTGATAATTTTAAAGGTGAAGGAGGTTAATTGTTTTTAAGTTAACAAAAATAGTACAAAGAATCAGTAGATGAAACGTGACAGGGTGACTTTTGGAAAAGTGTGGCTAGAGTCAATGGAGAGTATTCTATAATAATACTATGTTTGGAAGATGTCCAGGACCCAAAGTAGTCAATTTATTTTAGAATAAAGAAAGAATGAGTACAAGAAAATTTGTTTTTTCATATTAAGAGAGAATAAATTTTATCAATTGTAGAAAGCAAAATGAGGACTTGGAGACCATGGTCCTAAAGTGTGTCAGCTATATTCAAGGTTTTTTTTTATAAATGAGATGATAAACTTACCAAGAAACATGGGGAACAGTCTTTGTATATACTTGATGTCTTCATAGTCATATCACTATTACTTTTTAACTTGAAAGCCCTTGAGACTTAAATCTATTGCAGTGATAGAACAGCAGCTCCACCAAGAAAGGAGATAAGATGTTTTGAAAAACACTGATTCAGTTTGTACTTTCAAAATGTTGGTAACCTGATTTTTTTTTTTTTTAAATAAGAGCAAAGATGTTGAGAAAACAACTTGTTGCAGAGCCATCATGTATGGCTAAAATGTACAAACAAGGCAAGGGATAGGACTGGTGAGTTGACAAGAAATGGATTATAAAGGACTGGATTTACTACTTTTAGATTTCATCTTGTAGGCATTTTGGAGCCACTAGTGCTACTAACATCAAATGTATAGAAGCCAAAATCTCCTGTCAGAGTGAAGTGTGGTGGCACATGCTTGTAATCTCAACACTCTGGGATGTTGAGGCAGGAGGATTGCAAGTTCAAGCCCAGCTTGGGCAATTTAGTGACTTAATGCGATCATCTCTGAAAAATTTAAAAAGGTCTGGACATATAGTTCAGTGTGAAGGCCTGGTTCAATCCCCAGTATCAAAGAAAAAAATTTAGCAGTCTTCAGCTGTGACTGTATGAATAACTATAAATCTGTGTTGATATTGAGTGAAGAGCCAAAAGGTACGTCAGGATAAGGAACTACTGAGGAAACCAATCTGCCAAAAAGTATTGTTGGAACACTTCTTAGAATGTACTATTGTCTGGGTTAATTTTATGTGTTAAACTTGTGATGTGTAGGTAGAAGTAAGACATAAAGGTTGCTAATATGATATTACAGTCCAGAAATTTAGTTGGTCATAGTTTTCAAAACATGTTTCATTTTTAAAAATTAATTTTAAAACAGTAGACATGGAAATTGGAACAGAATTTGTTTCTTTTGGAGAAAAATTACGAAATTCTTGAGGAAGCAGCATTCAAAAGCAGTCCAATGCTCTTACCTCACAAAATAAATAATTAATATTTTTTACCCTTGATTCCATCTGAGTGCCACAGAAATAACTTTGAATATGAAGAATACTAAGGCCAGGACCTGGGATTGACTGGCTAAACCAGTTATCTTTGTCACTTTTCTCATTGCTTGGACAAAATACCCGACACCTGTGAAGTAAAGGAGACGCTTATTTTGCATTCCATACAGTCCACGGTCTTTTGGCTCCAAAACAGGACGGCATGGCAAAGGGGCATGCTGGAGGAAAAGCTGCATACATCATGGCAGCCAGGAGTAGAAAGCAAAGGGAGGAGCCGCATCCCCAGTGACCCTCACCTCCAACCAGACCCCCCAAAAGCAAAGCAGCTGTACTGCCCCATTATTCAATCACCATTTTAGACCTAAACCCTAAAATCAGTCAAGTTCCTTTCTCATCTTTTTCTTCTTTTTTCTTTTTTTTGGTGGGGGGCAGGCATGTTAGTATTATAGAATGCTGGGGTTTGGGAAAGTCGGTACAAAAATTTAACCTATTTTGATCATTTTAAATCCCATTACTTTGCCCCCCATTCACTTCTCTGTCTTCAAAAAGTCTACCTCGTGGTTTCCTCTCATCTTTCCTTTCTTCCACCTGCCCTCCTTCGCTCTTTTATTTTAGGTCTCTCATATAAGAGAAAACATACACTATTTAGCTTTCTGAGTCTAACTTATTTCACTTATGATGGTTTCTAGTTCCATCCATTTTCCTGAAGACAATATGGTTTCATTCTTCTTTATGCTGATATTTCCTTTTACATATGATTCTTGGAATCCAGGTTTGAATTTGCTAAGTTTGAGAGCTACCATACAGTATATTGTTTACCCATCAGTTATAAAGTATGTATATATAGTACACATATATATATATGTAAAGTATCTAAAGTTAGCATTTTAGAACTTGAACAATTGTATTACTTTTTTGAGAAGTAAAATATTTCTGGCAGAGGCATTTCTTTTTCTTGGAATGCATAGAAATAGCAAATTTAAAAGGGATTGCTTTTCTGATCTTTTTATTTCAATTTTTCATATTTTTTTTTTTTTTTTTTTTTTTTTTTGTGGGTACCGGGGGGTCGACCTCAGGACCTTGCGCGCCAACAGGCACCCGTGCCACTGAGCGATATCACCGGCCCCTTTTCCGTATGTGGGTTCCGGGAGTCGAACTCGGGCCCTCGCGCTTGCAAGGCAGGCGCTTATGCCGCCGAGCCATCTCACCGGCCCAATTTTTCATATTTTTTAATTGTGATAAAATATGCATACTGTGAAATTTACCATTTTAACCGTTTTTAAGTATATGGTCCACTGTTATTCACATTATGCTTTCACATTATTGTGCAAACAAATTTTCTGAAACAAATTCTATGTGTTAAACAATAATATAACATCTCTTTTGTTGCATTTGGCAGCCATCATTTCACTTTGTCAATATTATTTTGGCTACTCTAGGTGGTTCATTTAATTAACATACATATTTGTTCTTTGTTATTGCTTCTTAAGCAGGCTCATCCATATGGTAGCATGTGTCTGCATTTCCTTCCTTTTTTTCTTTTTTTTTTTGTGGGTACCGGGGTCAACCTCAGGACCTCGCGCGCCAGCAGGCACCCGTGCTACTGAGCGATATCACCGGCCCTTTTTTCCTATGTGGGTTCCAGGAGTCGAACTCGGGCCCTTGCGCTTGCCAGGCAGGCGCTTACGCCACTGAGCCATCTCACCGGCCCATTTCCTTCCTTTTAAAGGTGAATAATATCCTGTTGTACTGTGGATTCACTTTCTGTTCGTCTTCCCATCTTTAATGGGCACTTCAGTTGCCTTTACTTTCTGGCTGTTGTAAGTAATGCTGCTTTGAACATGGGTGTTCAGGTTCCTGCTTTTATTCTTCTGGATATCTACTTAGAAGTGGAATTGCGGGCTGGTGAGATGGCTCAGTGGCGTAAGCGCCTGCCTGGCAAGCACGAGCACCCGAGTTCAACTCCCCGAACCCATATACAAAAAAAGGGCCAGTGATATCGCTCAGTGGCACGGGTGCCTGCTGGCACGCAAGGTCCTGAGGTCGACCCCTGGTACCCACAAAAAAAGAAGAAGAAGGAGAAGAAGAAGAAGAACAGGAATTGCTAGATTATATGGTAGTTCTAGCTCTTATTTTCTTTTTAAGGAATTGCCATACTGTTTTCCATAGTGAATACCATTTTGTACTCCCACCAGCAAGACCTAGAGAGCTAGTTTTTCTACATTATCACCAATATTTGTTTTGTTTTGTTTAATAGTCATCCTTTGAAGAGTGAATTTTAATTTTTATTTCTTTGTAGCTTATTATGGTCTTTAGGAACACTATAATTTTTAAATTATAATTTTATTAGTGTTCTTATTCTTGTAAGATTTTATTCCTTGTTTTATTATTGTTCAATAGTTTTTTGGGGTGCTTGTCCCTCTAGTTTAATTTTTCCACATATATCTTTGTTCTTTAAGAGGAAAATACTAAGTAAAAATATGAGGAATGATATATTAAGAATTTAGCCAGGTGTGGTGGTGCATGCCTGTAATCCCAGCACTCAGGAGGCTGAGGCAGGAGGATTGCTGCTAGTTCAAGACTGGCCTGGGCTACATAGTGAGTTCAAGGCCAGCCTGCCTGAATTATAGTGAGACCCTGTCTCAAAAAAAGAAGAAGAAAAGAAAAAGAATTTAAGCTCTCTAGTGGCAGATGTACAACTTTAAGGTTAATACAGCTCTTCCTTCCACCTAAATAAGTTTTTTTTCCCTTATCTCAGCTTCCATTATCATATTCTTAGAACACTGTAGCAATTTGCTGGCTTAGAAATTAGTTACTATAACACAATTAAGATTAATTTTAATGTCTGTGACAGTTTGAGAACTTTAAATATGGAGTTTAATTTTAAGTCAGATATTTTGTGGGTAGTCTTCCCAGTCTTTATAGCTACAATAAAAATGGGGGAAAAAAAGAACAAGTTATATCATGTACAGGTACAAATTCTGTATGATGAATGTATATCTAAAATGTGCCAATAAAATCTGATTTTAAAAATTATATATCTGTTTTTCATACTAGATTTTTCTTATGTTCTAGAGCTATAGTAGCCACTAAATTTTCAGTTTTTTTCATTTGTGCTAGCTACATTTCCAGTACTCATTATCCACATGTTGGACAGTTCTGATATAGACTATTTGGTCTGATTATCTAACTTCAAAGTTTGATTCTTATTCTCTTTTCTGTTTTGATGTTTTCTTTCCTGTCCTTCAGGATCCTATGAAATTCATTCTGTATTTTTTAAGAAAGTCTATTTATGAAACATCTTCAGAATTGTTAAAACTTTAGAGCTTGTTTTAAGGGGAGATTTTGTAGAAATTACATGTATTTTAAGGGTAAAAGAAGAATTCTTAACTGATATGTGTTGAGAATGTGCTGAAGGGTGAGATCCTGAAGATAGGAGTAAAGAAACAGTGGCTTTGGCACTTAGAAAAGGAAAATGTTTCTGTTTTGTTTAAATTAAATGCACAAAAACCTAAGACAGTTGAATCGGGAGACTCTGGTGAGTCGTAGTCATTACCTTTTATAATAATCCTGCTGTTTTATATTCTGATTGGCTCAGAAACTGTATAGTCTAAAGTTAGAGAAATGCTAAATTAAGAAGTTGAGGTTACTGGACCTGAAAAGTTAGCTATTTTATATGTGTTATGAATGTACAGTTAGAAAGTAATTTTTATTTTTCTCACAGGACTGAAATATTTAATAGGCAAAAAAATTCGTGCTTTTAAACTCACTAATTTTCATTATTTTCCCCCCAAATCAGACTTCCAAGTCATAATTAAGAATTGTACATTCCTGGTAGTTTAGCTTTAAATATTGTTATATCATCCTAATAATTTTTTACAGAATGTAGAACTTTGTGCACTGAATGTGAATATGTTTAAATTATATGGCAACAGAAATAGAATATTAAAGTTTGATAAACTTGAAAATATAAATCAAAGCCTTGTAAATTTCCGGACGATCAAAGAGCCAGTTTTGTGTTTGTGTGTGTAGGGGGTATATTGTCTTCATTGGTAGTTCAGTAATTGGCCTAGGAGATGCGTCTAGCTACACAAGGCAGTCCTATCTATTTTGTATGCACTTCCCATTTGGTAGCTACAAGAATACGGTTATACTAACAAGTTAGATTGCAGTATAAGAGATATAGACCAAAGCACAGATTAAGATGCATGTTAAATTGTTACTTAATACTTCTAGGAAATATTAGGTTTACATTTTAATATTTTTAATTTATATGAAGCTCTTTAAAAGTTACATAATAAAGAATAGCTGCCTTTATTCCATTTGGTTTCATGTATATATAATTTTCTCAAATTTTGTACAAGTAATTTTATGTCATGTTAGAAACAAACCAGATATTTATTGTATCATCTTATAAATATTGAACTGGCCACAAAAGTGAGTTTCTTTTATTAAGATTGGTAGTATGAAGATGTGAGAATGAATTGTAAGCTTGAAGTAAAAATTGTTTAAGATTTTTTTTCTTCAAGAAGAAAGGCTGTGTTGTTTGGTGATAGCCAGGGACTGACTGAGCGTTTTGGCCGTATTCCGAATTCTGCCACTGACTCACTGTGTTTTTTGGCAAGTTACTTATCCTCCCTGAAACAAGTTCTTGATTCTTTACTTCTCTGCTTGTAAAGCTAGCATAATAATATTGTACTGACCTCAGATGTGTTGTGTAATAGTTTCCCACTTTAGAACGTCCCAGCATAAAAATAGTATGAATTTTCAGCGCCTTGCTTTTTAAAATAAATGTTTCTAAATCATTATCTCTATTAGGTAAGTACTTTAGAGAGGCAATTTAAATGTAAAACAAAAACCTTACTGTACTGTTTCAAACATAGCCAAGCCTGATGAGTTTTATATATAACAGTTTGAGGTGAAGTATGAATGATTATTTTATTCTTAATTGTAGTGTCAGAAAAAAGAAGAATTTATAGAAAGAATTCAAGGATTAGATTTTGATACAAAAGCAGCAGTTGCCGCGCATATTCAAGAGGTAATAACCTGTGTAAATTTTTATGTACTTACTATGAAGCTTGTGATTTGTATACTTATGTATTTCCCAGAATATTTACAGTCATAGGATAAGCAGAACAAATCAAGATCAAATATAAACAAACCCTATTTTTATACAAATTATCTTATTTTTGGAGATAGCTACTTAAGTGGATCATCTTATAGATAGCACATTGCTAACTACAAATGTGCTGTGGCCTTTATCTATGAGGATATGGTGAAAAGTGTTACTTGAAGAATGAAGTACGTGTCTTTATTAGACAGCATAGGATGAACCATATAATAAATGGAAGCAAAATACATTGGAACATTGTTTATAATTTAAAACTGTAGCAACATAGAATGATAAGCTTAGTATTCCTGTGATTCTCTTTTAAATAAGTGATGTAAAAATGTTCATTAAATATATTACTTGAATTATAAATTCATCGATAATTTGTAACACACATATAAAACTTTAGGGCATGATGTCAGTGTCAAAGAATTAGAGTCAAAATATTTGTTAAGATTTATTTTCAAAGCTGCTATTTCTGCATCAGTCTACTCTTCAGCTTTTAATCTTGTGCAGACTTTTTAGATTACATTATAGTGTGTTAAACTACATGTTGATTAGAAAGGGAAAGGAGAGAGAAGTGGGATTGAGAATTTTTAAATAGTGAAGATTGGTAGTATTTTAAGTATTCTTAATTTATATGATTTTGTATTTTATATATTACCTTTTCTCTTAGTTAAAATTCATAGAAGCCACAACTCAGATATTCCCCTACTAGGTATCTTCCCGAAAGTTGTAAAGACATCATTTTACAGTGATGGGTGCATACCCATGATTATAGCAGCCCAATTCATCATAGTTACATCTTGCAAGCAGCATGTACATCCATCAACAGGTGACTAGATAAAGAAAATGTATTTATACCCAATGGAGTACTACTCTGCTATACAGAAGGGTAAATTTAAGTTATTTGTAGGAAAATGGGTGTACCTTGAGAACATAATATTAAATAAGACTCAGGAGGACTTAATATTAAGTCAGACACAGGAGGTTAAATACTGTATGTTTTTGCAGATGGAAAGGGGACCAAGAAATGGAGGAAGGAGAAGAGGGGAAGGGGATATGAAAAGAATTAAGGTGTATCATGTACATGTACCAAATACACACAATGAAAGTAGTCATTATGTATCACACTCAGATACTAATTAAAACAATTCATAGAGGCCAGATATCTTTTCAGTAACATTGTTTTCATTAGTAAGCATATTGGGACTTTTAAAAAAGTGTGTGTGTGTGTGTGTGTGTCTGTGTGTGTCTGTGTGTATTTATACTACCTTTGTGGTTTTATTTCATTTTGAATAAATGCTAAGTATTACAAGTTGCTGAACTTGTACTATCCTAAGTGTTATTTTTGCTGTTTGTTACAAAAGTTACAGCAAAATACCAGAATCATAGCAAGAAATAGAAAGCAGCAAGTAAGTATTTTATTTATGTAACTCTTCCATTCTTTTAAAAATCCTTATATTGAGAATAGTTTCTCCTAAGGTACTGGGATCACATCACCTTCAGAATCTACAAAGATTTAGCTATTCAACTGAAATGCAGTAACATATATACTACAGGATTAAAACTTTACTTTTGAGTTGTTTTAATACATTTAAAGTCTTACCTAAAGAAAAGTTAAGTTGGTTTTGTGTTTCATCATTAGCTTTTAAAGTACTTCTGTAGACATCATGATAGCTTTTCATTATGTTTTATAAGTCAGTATTTAAGTATCAGCTATGTTTTAGCTGTTTATTTTGCTTGCCTTTCCAAAGGTAACCCATAATCAAGAAAATGTATTTGATCTACAATGGATGGAAGTGACAGATATGTCTCAGGAGGATCTAGAACCCCTCTTGAAAAATATGGCATTGCATCTAAAAAGACTTGTAGATGAGAGAGATGAACATTCAGAGGTTTGTAAATTTCTTTCAGTATGAGACTTTGCATTCTAAGAAGAAAAGAAAATAGTAGTGTCAGAAGTTTTCTAAAATTGATACTCTGTTTCTTAGGAATCAGTAAGAAAGTTCTGTCATCCCTTGGTATCTGTGGAGGATTGAGTCTAGGACCTTTGGAGGAAAACAAAATCCATGAATACTTAAGTCTCTTACATAAATGATATATTGTTTGTACATAACTTATGTATAACCTATACACATCCTATTTACTTTGTCATCTCTAGATTACTTAATACAATGTAAATGTTATATAAATAGTTGTTGTACTGTATTGTTTAGAGAATTTTGACAAGATGAAAAGACTGTACATGTTTAAGTACCAACATTTTTTTTTCCTGAACATTTTCTATCCAGAGTTGGTGAATCTATGGGTGTGGAGCACATATGGAGGGCTGGCTGTACTTTTTTTTTTTTTTTTTTTTTGATGAAACACAGCAACCAGAAATAAATGTAAGAACACCAAATTGCTAGTAAACAAATTACAATTAGATATTCTTTTCTCCACTCCTTATAAAATAATATTATTCTGATTTTATTTCTGTGTATTTTTCAAGTCATCTCCATAGCTCTGGCAACAGTACAGAAGTATGAAACTGAAAATATAGGTGATGTAAGTGGAAAAATCATTGCCTTGAAGCATAAGAATTTGCTTAAGGTTGATTTCTTAGTTTTATTGCCACATTTTGAAGTTGGAAAATTAAGTATTAATAAAAGAATAACAGGTGTTCTGAATAAAATGTTCTACATTTTATTCAGATTTTTGTAGTGTGGTGAGTTGTGATTTTAAAGAGAATTATTATGAACTCCTTAAAATACAATTTTGCTGTTTAAAAAGAATAAAATAGCACTGAATTGTTTCTTGGCACTCTGAAAGCAATTTATAATTTTAGAGCAGTCTGGACTTTAGTGATGAGTAATATTTTCTTAATAGCAGACCAAAGTTGCTGTTCAGGAGAAGGTATAGTTTTAATTAGTTATTCTATTTACATATGACAAATAGTTTTGAAGTTAGAGAATTTGTATCTCTTCTCTTGGGACCATGGCAAGACTAGTACAGGAAGTTTCTAAGGGGTTTATTGTTTGTTTGTTTTGTTTTTGTCTTTTTTGAGGCCGAGTTTCACTATGCAGTTCAGGCTGGCCTTGAACTCACTTTGTGTAGCCCAGGCTGGCCTCAAACTTGCAGCAATCCTCTTGCCTCAGCCTCCTGAGTGCTGGGATTACAGGTGTGCGCCACCACACCTAGCCCTAAAGTTCTTTCTTGTGAACTAAATTTTTATGTCTCTGTAGAGTGTCTTCAGTTTTGATGAGAATTTAAATTTTTCTTCAGGCATTAAAAGAAAATATAGGAAGTGAAATTTTTTTTTTTTTTTTTTTTGTGGGTACCGGGGGGGTCGACCTCAGGACCTCTCGCGCCAGCAGGCGCCCGTGCCGCTGAGTGATATCACCGGCCCTTTTTTCGTATGTGGGTTCCGGGAGTCAAACTCGGGCCCTCGTGCTTGCCAGGCGGGCGCTTACGCCGCTGAGCCATCTCACTGGCCCCAGAAGTGAATATTTTTTAAAGTAACACGTTTTTTATATAACTAGAACAGTGAGATCAAAGGAAGGAAAGAAATGCATCAAAAATAATCCTATTGTGTATCAAACTTGTCTAGAGATGCTTAGATAATTTCATTTTTAAACCATATGTTCTATGTTCATTTGCTTTCAGTGTCTTTTTACTGCCATATCCATTGTATAGAACATTCCTTTATTTGTATTTCAAGGTTTTAGAGATACTGCAATAAGATATCCTCCAGGCTCTGAGGAATTACTTCTAAAAATCTGTACTTTGGTGTTTTTGTGTGTGTGTGTGTGTGTGGGTACCGGGGGTCGACCTCAGGACCTCGCGTGCCAGCAGGCACCCATGCCGCTGAGCAATATCACTGGCCCTTTTTTCCATATGTGGGTTCCAGGAGTCGAACTCAGGACCTCGCGCCTGCCAGGCAAGCGCTTATGCTGCTGAGCCATCTCACCGGCCCGTACTTTGGTTTTATACGACTCATGGGCATGTATAAATTGCTTTTCTCATTTATGTGGCTTGATTAATAGGGTGAACAAAAATACTTGTCATTACACGATTGTGTGGCAAATCAAATAGGAATATGATGAAATGCCATACAGTGATTGTTTAGAAAACCTTTTAGAACATATACTGCCAAAATAAGAATGTCTCGTGGAACTGATTTTTCTAATAAGGAAAATAATGATCAGCTACTCTCCTGTCTCAGATATTTGGGAAGCAAGTTGCTAGCTGGTTAAATCCAATTCTGTGGGGAAGTTTTTTCTTTTCAGTATCAGCCAATAGGCAAATTAGAAAAAGTCATTAAAAATACTTGTGAAAATATCAGACAAATGTAAAGATAGTATGTAAATAAAATAATTCTCTCTCATTTAATAAGATTAAAACAAGTTCTTATGTAGATTTTTTTTTTTCTGTTTTGGGAATTGTTTGTTTGTTTTGTGTAGTGCTGTGGATCAAACCCAAACCCTTGAGCATGCTAAGCAAATGCTCTACCACTGAGCTACACACCAGCCTCTTTTTTTCTCTTTTGACTGCTCTTTTATCATAATTGTTTCATATCATCCTAAAATATGTATATTTGGTCACCCTGTTTTTAATTTCTCTCTCTTTTCTTTCTTTTTTTTTTTTTTTTTTTTTTTTTTTGGCAGTACTGTGGAACCCCAGTCCTCACACATGTTAGGTAAACACTTTATCACTGAGATACATCTCCAGCCTTTTGTTTTGGTTTGGTCTGGTTTAGTTTGGTTTTGTTTTTTGAGACAGGGTCTCGCTATGTAGTTCAGGCTGGACTTGAACTCGCTATGTAGCCCAGGCTGGCCTTGAACTCATGGTGATCCTCATGCCTCAGCCTCCCAAGTGCTGGGATTACAGATATGTACCATCATGCCTGGCCCCCAGTCTTTTTCAGATCTTATTTTGAGACTAATTTTGAGATATGGTCTTGCTAAATTGCCCAGGTTGGCCTTGAACTTGTGGTCCTTCTGCCTCAGCCTTGCCTCCTTAGTAGCTGATATATTTAAGACATGTGCACTGCCCTGAGGACTTTTTTTTTTTTTTTGGTGGGTACCGGGTGTCGAACTCAGGACCTCACGTGCCAGCAGGCACCCATGCCACTGGACAATATCACCAGCCCTTTTTTTTCCCTTTATGTGGGTTCCGGGAGTGGAACTCAAGACCTCGCGCTTGCCAGGCAGGTGCTTATGCCGCTGAGCTATCTCACCAGCCCGACTTTTTTATTCTTAATGCTATGGAACATATATGTCTTCTAGTCGTCTTCTTTTACTAAACACTAAATAGATTTTAATGAATCTCTTTATGGTCACTATTTGATGCCAGACTTTGTGCTCTAGGTTTAGCACATACTTTCTTATTAACTGTACAATAACTGGATTTTATAGATGAAGATGCTTGAGCTCAGAGAAGTTAAGTAATTTATCAGGTCTGTGTAGCTCAAGTGCTTATGTTCCATACTATTATAATAGCTTTGCTTCTATCCATGATTATATGGAGAACATCTCTAATTCTTTTCCTTAATAATGAGTTTTATAAGTCAAATTAGTAGGTCACCAGAATTTTTTTTCTTACCACTGATATATCTTTTTCTGTTCATTCTTCAACATACGTCAATGAACACCTGCTTTTCATAGAAGTTAGAGTGCTTCAGAGCAACAAAATGTTTCAAAAAAAGAATCAAAGATTATTACAATCCTAAATGGGATGTGGTGGCACATGCTCGGGAGGCTGAGGCAGGAGGATTGCTGCAAGTTCGAGGCCAGCCTCGGCTACAAAGTGAGTTGAAGGCCAGCCTGAACTGCATAGTGAAACTCTGTCTCAAATAAGGCCCAAAAAAAAAAAAAAAGAAAGAAAAAAAAAATCAAGAAGCAAACAGATTATTACAATCTAATAGGGAACTTCTTTTAATGAAATAATTAACTAATAAAACTTTGAAAGTAATACATATCTAAATACTAGGAATTTAAAGAAGGAACATTTACTTGGAACTGCTAGTTGGATCGGGGAAAGTTTATGAAGTTAGTTCTTTAATGACATTTCCTTTCAGATTATTTTGAAAATGTATGACAAGCCTTGAGCTAATAAAGCTACTGTCAATAAAGAAAAGTAAAAAAAGTAAATAATTTTTAATGGTAAATATATCTGGGTACTGTTAACTCTTATTTTTATTTTATTAGTACATGTTTGTAGTACATAAAGTTTACATTCATTTTGGTGAGTATGTACATGTACTTAACACAGCTTATTTTTTTAATGTTAACTCAATATCAAGTTTTTCTTTTTTAAAATTTTTATTTTTGCAGCACATAGTTCTTTTTCCTCTATTCACTGATATGAAGAAGCTCTTGATATCTCTATTTTACCATCATTTAAGTTCAAATGTTATATTTGTCTTTTGTAATTTTCCTACCTTCTCTGTCTTGTCAGTCATTTAATTGAATATGTTGAGCACCTCTTTTCGTGCTCAGTACTATGCTAGATAATATGAGAGAATGAGAAGTGCAAAGGAGGTGTAAGATTGTAGATCATTAAGAAAAACTACATTATTTGTAAGTGAAAATATGAGCCTTAGGTATAATTAGTTGTTAATTTATTTGTGCATGGATCAAATATTTATTAAATACTACCAGTTACTTTTGTTAGAGTCAGGAAATGTTGGAATGTAAGATTAAAGGTATTGGGACAGTGAGGAAGTATTCACAAAACAGTTAAATCCAAGGAGGTGAAACCTGAGCCACTATGGAAATGAATAGCATTATCCATAGATAGAGGACATGGGGATGGGCATACTCAGTTAAGTGGGTAGGGTAAAGTACTGTCAGTGGGCATAGAAACTACCATTTAAAAAGTAACAAGAAAAGGATGTGGTGTTTTGTCTTCTGTTTTTTACTGGATAGAAGAATTTTGTATGTATATCTTTGAAGAACAAGGAGAAATAAGCCAGTAGGAAGAAAGAAATTGAAAATGTTTCAGTAAGGAATATATGTTAGGATTTTTAAAAAAATGCCTAAGAACAGAGGAAATAACCCAGTTGATTGTTTTGTTTGTTTGTTTGTTTGAGACAGGGTCTTGCTATGTAGCCCAGGCTGGCCTCAAATTTGCGGCAGTTCTCCTGCCTCAGCCTCCCTAGTGCTGGGATTACAGGTGTGCACCACCATGCCCAGCACCCAGTTGATTTTGTTTCTTGGGTAAATTAGGGAATAGATCATTTTTTGGAAGTAATGAAGGCAACTGGCTATTAGAGGTTTAAGTAGAGGGAAGGAAACATACTTATAGAAGTCTTTGTAGGGGAATTTGCTAGAAAAATCAAGATTTCATTAAAGGGGTTTATGGGTATGAAGAGCTGTATTGGAAACAGATGGCAAGATCCTGTATAAGGCTGTGTAATTTTTTTTTTTTCTTTAAGAGCTCTATCACCTTAGGACAAGAATAGGGAAGACTGGTGTTAGATAAGGAAAATGGTGTTAGAGTAAAACTTGAATTTTAATTCCTGCTGTACCTATCATTGGTTGTGTGACTTTGGTTATTTAATCCTATATTAGCCTAAGTTTCTTCATGTGTAAAATACACGTATCTGTTGTACATACAAGATGACATCTTATAGAGACTACCCTAGCTAGGAATTGTGTGTGTGTGTGTGTGTGTGTAAATGATCCACTGAAGAGAAGTAGCCAGAAATTATTTCTTTAGGTAAGAGGGCAGAAGTTCAGTGATAAAAGTATAAAGCATAGGGATGATGACGTAGGAGCAGTGATAGTAAAGGAGGTATGCCACAGAAGAACTGGCTCCTTTACTGGAGAAGCCTGCATATATTGAATAGGGAGAGTGGACATGGAGTTGTAGAGAGAAGAGAAACTGCAAAGTTGCCTGAGGTTTAGCAGTGTGCATGCTGAGATCTTTGAAAGCAGTAGTTGCAGGCAGGAAGGCAAGACGGACCTTGATAAAGGTGCTGAAATGTATCCCAACAGTAGTGATTGAGTGAGGGTTGATAGACTTGTTGATGAGAAATAAGGATTGTGATTTCATAGTTCCAAGGTAGTAACCCACTCATTGTGTTTGCAGTAATAGAACAGTTGAAATTGCCTTAGAAGATCATTTCTATTTGCCTACCAATCTTGAAAGGCAAGTTGAGAAATTAGTTTGGAATAAGATAATTTACTAATACAGAAAAAGAATTAGGGGAATGATTATGCGAGCCAGATGTGGGTTAAATAGCTCTTAAAGCTGGGCATGGTGGTGCACACCTGTAATCCCAGCACTCAAGAGGCTGAAGCAGGAGAATCGCCAAGGAGTTCAGGCCAGCCTGAACTACATAGCGAGACCCTGTCTCAGAAAAACAAACAAAAAGCTCTTAAAGTTCAAATTTAGGAAAAGGGATGTGTGTACCTGGAGTGGTCTGTGGAGAGAGAATAAAGGAAACTGTGAGACAAAAGTAGGACGGAACCAGTACCACATCTAGGAGAGAAAGTGAGATGATGTAGGGTCTTGCATTGCTGTTAGCTACAAGTGATCAGAGCAGGTCAGTCTTCATGCCCCTTAACCACACAGAAAAGAGGTTAAACTAAATCTGTAAAATTTCATTATTGTTCCTTTAGAAATTGGTCCCTCTAGAATTTTATAATCCTAGAGCAGTGTTGTCTAATTCTTCAGTGATGGCAGGATTGTATTTCTGGACCCTGTAGTATAGTAACCATATGTGACTGTCGAATGCTTGAAATGTGCTAGCGTGACTAATGGCCACATTAGTGTGACTTATAGTCACATTGGAGAGCACTCCGGCAAATTTCTTTACTGTATCAAGTTTCCTATACTTGTCTAACAGTTGCTATCTGGTTATTTTATCATAATTGATTTCCTTTGTTAAAAAAATAGGGAAAAAGTATTGTTCTAAATAGCTCATACATTAATTGTTGAATGACATTTTAAAATGACATTTAAATATGACAGTTAAGATGTTTTTTGACCACCAAATTCTTTTTCATATTGTAGTGTAATAATTAGTTCTAGTGAATAGTGTCAATGTGTTAATTTGCTGATATATAGAATACTAAAAGTGATTTTGTGTTTATTTCTGTAATTCATAGACTATCGTAGAGCTCTCTGAAGAACGAGATGGTCTTCATTTTCTACCCCATGCCTCTTCATCTGCACAATCACCCTGTGGTTCTCCAGGCATGAAGCGAACAGAAAGTCGACAGCATCTGTCAGTGGAACTGGCAGATGCTAAGGCCAAGATAAGGCGGCTTAGGCAAGAACTGTAAGTTGCTGATTTACAAGGTTCATTGAAATTACATGGTCATACAGGTGACCTAAATAATATTTTTTAGGCTGATGGAATATAGATTAGTGATCCTTCATTGCTGCTCTGTATCAGAGTTCTCACTAGTATTCATCAAAATAAAAAAATAAGGAGTCTGGTATATGGTTTTCCTAATATTAAATCTTCCCAATTTAAAAGATATCCTTTATTCTGGAGATATATGTATAAAATTTTGTTGTTGTTTTTTGAGGGTCTCATTATGTAGTTCAGGCTGGCCTTGAACTCACTTATGTAGCCTAGGCTGGCCTCAAACTTGTAGTGATGCTCCTTCCTCAGCCTCCCGAGTGGTGGGATTACAGGTGTGCACGACCACACCTGGCCCTATTCTGGGTTTATGTCCTCCCTATCCCTATACTGTTAAAATGATCTTTCTTTTTAAAACTGGTGTCCTTCTTTGGCAAATCAGGGGTGAGAGGGTGCTCCTTACTTGTTTTATTTTTATAGTCCTTGAAATCTACAATAGTGGGAATGACTGATATAGATCAGTAAGTTCAGCTCTTTCTAAATAAATGTTTTAAAAGGCCACATTATTGACATATAATATTATAAAAGTAATTTATTTGTATTTTCTGCACCAAGTAATTGAAATGCCTGTCATCTACTTAGAAGAAGTAAAAATTCAGATTTGCTTAGTACTGATACAATTGTATTTATTTGGTTTTCTAAGATTGTTATAGTTAAGTCAATGTAATTATCACGTGGACATTCTTTGGTTAACCACAAGACATGACATGACCAATCTCTGCCAGAGATTTTTTATTTTTTATTTTAAAAAGAACAAAGGACTTTTGTTTCAGGGACTTTTTTTCTTTTCTTTTTGGTTTGTTTTCCTGGAATTTCAGCTTCAGAATGTAGATTTTAAATTTAAGACTACAATATAACTATTAAATTTATCTACTGATGATTAAAGCAGTTAAAGTGATTTGAATATGCAAGGTAGAAAAAAATATAGTCTGTAGGAAGACTTGAAAACAAAAAATAGAGCTTTCATTTGTGGATGTCTGCATTATTATCTGTCTATTGAAGTGAACACGCCCAGGATATTCTATAAACAGCTGCACCAGGAAAATTAGGGAAGAGATTGCTGTTATTAGTTTGACTGACAGCTAATGGATAGCCTAAACAGTGAACACTAGTTTGTTCCATATAATTTAGCACAATCTTCTCTACTCTTTAGATAAAGCATGCAATTAGAACGGCAATGATGGCTATGAATTCGTTTAACACTTTGCACTATATTAGAATTTAATTTTTAAATAAAATTTACTTGACCATGGAGTATATTAAAATTCCAAACAACAAAGAAGGATTAACAAAATTTGGTTTCATATATGCTGACTGAAAAATATAAATGGATATTTTGAATGTATAAATAAATATGCCAGATATAGCAAGTTCTGTATTCCCAGTAACTAGCACTTCATCAAATACTGTCTTTTGAAAATTTATTCTCTCATTGATTTTTTTATATTAACACTTATTTTGAGTCCTTTTATTGGAGTAAATTTTTATTAAAGTAAATCAACTGTAAAAATCATGATGGACAGAAAGATTGCTTTATACCTAAGGAAAATTATAAATATTTGTAATTAGAGTGTACAGATTGCCTAATAGTATACATTTTTGAATAGTGCATTATAATATAATTGCTTCTCATTCATAAATATTGAGAGTAAAAGTATGATTTGTGATTTGGATGGAAAAAGAAATTCCTTTTATTTATTTTTTTTTTGTGGGTACCGGGGTCGACCTCAGGACCTCGTGCGCCAGCAGGCACCCATGCCGCTGAGTGATATCACCGGCCCTTTTTTCATATGTGGGTTCCGGGAGTCAACCTCAGGCCCTCGCGCTTGCCAGGCAGGCGCGTACGCCGCTGAGCCATCTCACCAGCCCCTTTTTTTTTTTTAAAGAGGAAAAAAAATAGAAAAATTCCTTATAAATTTCACTTTTAGTAGCAGGGCATGGCAGCTCATACCTAAAATCTCACCTACTTGGGAGACTGAGGCAGAAGGATTGCAAGTATGAGGCCAGCCTGAATAGTTTAGCAAGATCCTGTCTCAAAGTATAATAACAAAGGACTGGAATGTACCTCAGGAGTAGAGTACTTGTCTAGCACATGCAAAGTCTGGTTTCAATCCTAGTACCAAAAAAAAAAAAAAAAAAAAAAAAATCATTTTTATGTTGTAGTTAACACTATCAAATACTCCCTTTGATAATTCTTTCAAAAATTTCTCTAATATAAATAATCTTTTTAAAAAATAGTCTATATGATATATAATGCGGTACCTGAAAATTTATCCTTTTAAAGTATACAATTACATAGTTTTTAGTGTAATAATAGAGGTGTATAGCCATTATACAATAATTTCAAGACATTTTCATTTTTTAAATCTTTTCCAAAAACAAAAACTATACTCTATTTCTATCCTTTTTGGTCCTTAGCTCCTGGCAACTGCTAATTCCTGTTCCATGGGTTTGCCTATTCTGTATGTTTCATATAAATGTTATTATATAATATGTGACCTTCTGTAATTGGCCTCTTTATTTAGAATGATTTCCAGGTTCATATATGTTGTAGCATGTATCAGTACTTTAATTTTATGGTTGAATAATATTCCACTTTTGTGGGTACCATGTTGCAATTACGCATTTGAGAGATGGTGAACATCTGTATTGTTTCTGCTTTTTGGCTATTATGAATAAAGCCTAGGCATTCCATCATAGTGGTCTAGAAGCAGCAGTATCTATAGGGCCTTTGGGATCTCGCCAAGATCAGTCAGTACATGGCCTCAGGGGGTGGGGGGCTGAATGGAAACCCAGCCACCGGAAGGAAACTTCAAGGAGAAGTACAACAGATGAAATCCAGCTACAGGGGTGAATAGAATAAGAGGCAAGCTGCAACTCAAATCTAGGCACTACTTACATCCCAGGTCTAGAGATCTTGCCATCTACAGGAATCCTTCTGAAGGAAAAAGTTGAGTTTAATGGCTGCCAATTGGCACCCAGTCCTAGCTATTTTCCTCTGGGATATGGGGCTAATGAGTGAGCTATTTCCTAGGGAGGTCCTCCATTGAATAGGACACTGTGGAAACTGCAAGCTAGAGACACATTCAGAAAGTAGTGGCTGGGATAGGCTCCATGAAAATAGGAACAGAAAGAAGCAAGGCATGGTCCTGGCTAGGGAGTCACAACCAGGTACTATGGAATCCGTGAGATAGTGAGAAATGCAGGGGCTTCCAGTGGCTAGGACTTCCAAGATCCAAGGGTAGAGAAAAGACTCTGGAGCAGCTAGAGCACTCTCCCACCAGGCCCCAAATGCCTCTGAATTTGTGGGTTGAAAAGAGACACAGCTAAGACATGCAATCCCTGGAGGTGGGGAAAACACTTCGTATCAGTGCTGCAGAGGCTTTTTCCTGTTGGCCCCCAGAAACCACTGAACTTCCAGGTAAGATAGAAACTTGGCAAGCAGGAGTATAACTGTGACCTTTGAGTCTAGGAGATGGAGAAAAGCTATCAGAATGGCACGTGGGAGGTAAGGGTACTGCCTCATACCAAGTCCCTCTGATCCCTGGAGTTCCTTGCCAGAAAAAGGCTTGGCAGAACAGAGGCATAGCTCAAAACAGAGCAGTGAAATCTTTACAGGTGAATAGGGTAGAGTGAATACTAAAGCCAGTGGCAGGAACACAACCTGGAAACCTTAGGTTGACACTACAATATATGATATCAGAATCCCAAGCAAGAATACTAAAAGCTATTAGAGAAAAGCACCAGATTACCTACAGGGGCAAACCCATCAGAATAACAGATTTCTCAACACAAATCTTAAAGGCCAGGAGATCTTGGAGTGAAGTTTTTTAAGCCCTAATTGCCAACACAGGCTACTATATCCTGTAAAATTATCCTTTTTGAGGGAGAAATAAAGACCTTCACAGTAAAGGTAAAGAAATTAATGACCACCAGACCAGTGCCGCAGAAAATATTTAAGGGAATCCTAAACAGAGACAAGGAAGACACCATCCGTGAGACCAAGGGAAAGAATATGTGTCACTAGGGGAGTAGTTAAACAAAAAGAAAACAGAAAAGAATTAATCACTAGAAAAACAAAATAATGACGAGAAGCAGTAAAAACTTTTCAATAATGCTCAGTGTAAATTGTCTCAACTCTGCAGTCCAAAGACTGTCAGATTGGCCAAAACTCAAGACACAAGTATGTATTACCTGCAGAAGACACACCTCATCCATAGGTACACATAAAATGAAGGTGAAAAGTTAGAAAAACCTTACGTAAAGCAACTGGAGCCTGAAAGCAAACAGGCATGGGTATTTTAATTTCTGACAAAGCTGACCTCAAACTAAAACTGGTCAAGAGACTACATATTGGTAAAGAGAACAATCCAGCAAGAGATAACAACTGTACAACAACACATTTACAGTTCCAAACATCTGCACATGCAATTTTATAAAACAAAAGCTATACAACATAAAAGAATAGGCAGACACCAACAAAATCATAGTGGGGGACTTCAATACCCCACTCTTAGAACTAGGTCAACCAGACCAAAAAAAAAAAAAAAAAATCAAATATCAGAGTTAAATTACACCATAGAACAAATGAATTTAACAGATATCTACAGAATGATTCATCCAACAACAGCAGACCACACATTCTTTTCTTCAGCCCACGGAACTTTCTCTAAAATAGACCATATTTTAGACCATGAAGCATGTCCAGAATAGAAATAAATTGAAAAGAAAAAGATAAATTGGATAGTAAAAAATTGAAGTACCCCCATCCTATCAGATCACAATAGAATGAAACTAGAAATCAAGAGTAGAAGGAACTACACAACACATACAATAAAATACATTCCGGAACAACCACTGGGCCTCAGAAGAAATTTCAGGGAACGAATTTAAAAATTCCTAGAATCTAATGATAAGGAAATGCAGCATATTAGAATCTGTAGGACACAAAGCAGTGGAATTTACAGCTGGGAGTGCCTACATTAGCAAGAGTGATGGCAAGACCGGTGAGATGGCTCAGCAGCGTAAGCGCCTTCCTGGCAAGCGCAAGGGCCCGAGTTCGACTCCCGGAACCCACATACGAAAAAAGGGCCGGTGATATCGCTCAGCGGCACGGGCGCCTGCTGGCACACGAGGTCCTGAGTCGACCCCCAGTACCCACAAAAAAAAAAAAAAAAGAGTGATGGCAAATAACCTAGTGATGCACCTCAGGGTCTTAGGAAAACAAGAACAATCAAAACCTAAAACTAGTAGAAGAAAATTAATTATGAAGATCAGAGTGGAAATTAATGAAATTGAAACTTTAAAAAAAATCAGGGCCAGTGAGATAGCTCAGCGGCATAAGCGCCTGCCTAACAAGTGCGAGGTCCTGAGTTTGACTCCCAGTACCCGCATATAAAGAAAAAAAAAAATCAACAATACATAGGATCAGAGAATCAGAGTTGGTTCTTCGAATGGATAAATGAGATTGACAAACTATTAGCCAGACTTACCAAAAGAAAGAGAAGATCCACATACATAAATTTAGAGGTGAATAAAGTGAAATTACAACAGACACCACTGAAATCCAGAGGATCGTTACAAACTATTTTGAAAACTTGCATATCAATAAATTGGAAAATCTGGAATAAATAGATAAATTCCGAGCCACATAGGCTCATAAAAATTAAATCATGATATTAAGCACCCCAAAATAGACCAAAAACAAGCAATGAATTTGCCATAATAATCAAAACACTACAACTAGAAAAGCACAGTACTCAATGGATTCATTCTTGAATTTTACTAGAATATTAGAGAATAACTAACAAACACCAACACTTAAACTTTTCGATGAATTTTACCAGAATGTTAGAGAATAACAAACACCAACACTTAAACTTTTCCATGTAATTGAAAGAGAAAGAATGCTTCCAAACTCATTCCTTGCAGCCAGTGTTACCCTTATACCAAGTGTGTAAGTACTCATCAAAAACAAAAGCTACAGGCCAGTATCCTTGATAAACTTAGATACAAAAATCTTCAATAAGAGGCTTGTAAACAGAATTCAAGAAAATGTTGAGAGGTATACATCATGACCAAGTCAGCTACATCTCAGGGATGCAAGTATGGTTCAATATATATAAATCAGTATAATAGACCACATGAATTAGAATAAGGGTAAAAATTACATGAGTATCTCAGTATCCTTTGACAAAAATCTAACATTCCTTCATGATAAAAACCCTGATGAAAATAGGTACAGAATGATTTTAGCTCAAACTGATGCAAGCCATTTGACAAAATCAAACATCCTTTTATGATTAAAAAAAAAAACTGATGAAGATAAGCATAGAAGGACTTACCTCAAACTGTACAATCCATGTATATGATAGATCCTCAGCCCACATCATACTGAATGGGGGAAAACAAATCATTACCCCTAAAATCTGGAAGGAGACAAGGTGTCTACTTACCACTCCTGGGCAATATACTACTTGAAACTGGCAAAAGAAAGAAAGGGATATGAATAGGAAAGGAAAAGTCAAATTATCTCTATTTGTAGATTATATGATCCTTTACATAGAAGACCCAGAAAACTTGTAAGAACAGATAAATCAACAAAATAGCAGGCTACAAAGGCAACACTCAAATATCAATAATGAACCAACAATGAACTACCAAGAAATGAATTAGAAAAAAGTATATTCGTGATTCCTTAAAAAAATACTCAGTAATTAACATAACCACAGGATGTGAAAAACCTCTATAATTTAGAATACAGAGCCTTAAAGAAAGAGATCAAAATGTTCAACATCACTGGTCATTAGAGAGATGCAAATTAAAACAACACTGAGATTCCATCTCACCCCAAAAAGAATGGCTGTTATCAAAAAATCAACCAATTATAAATGCTGGAGGGGCTGTTGGGAAAAAGGAACTCTTATCCACTGTTGGTGGGAGCGTAGACTGGTGCAACCACTGTGGAAATCAGTGTGGAGAATCCTCAAAAAACTAAGATTGGAGGTCCCATTTGACCCAGCTATTCCCCTTCTGGGTAACTTCCCAGAAGAATTAAAAACATCGTACCATAGCGATATATGCGCACCCATGTTTATAGCAGCACAATTTGTAATAGCTAGATCTTGGAAACAACCCAAATGCTCATCAACTGAGGAATGGATAAAAAAGATGTAGTATTTTTATACAATGGAGTGTACTACTCAGCCACAAAGAAGGATAAACTGAAGACTTTTATAGGTAAATGGATGCAACTCAAGACCATACTCATAAGTGAAATAAACCAGACACACATGTGTAAACATTGTATTATCTCCCTAGTGTGAGAAGCTGAGAGAGTAAATAAGATCCAAAATGTACAATAGATATTGTAAAATGGGAAGAAACTGTTCAAAGGAAAGAGAAACTGGGATAGGGGAATGGAGAAAAGAAGGGAAAAGCAAAAAAAAAAATTATATATATATATAAAAGATAGTTAAGGGCCGGCGAGATAGCTCAGCGGCATAAGCGCCTGCCTGGCAAGCGCAAGGTCCTGAGTTTGACTCCCGGTACCCACATAAAGGAAAAAAAGGGCCAGTGATATTGCTCAGCGGCACAGGCACTTGCTGGTAAGCACAAGGTCCTGAGGTCGACTCCCGGTACCCACATTAAAAAAAAAAGATAAGATAGATGCTACTAATTTCTCTTAGTTCATTGAAAAGAAAGGTTTGTGCTAATATTGTTTGGACAGCTGAATGCTGATATCTTGTACTCTGAGTAACTAAAGATAACAATACGCAATGTATTAACCATTGTTACCTCCCATTATGTTGTTTTGAAATTTTGTTCTATTTTTTACTCTTTAAAATAAAAATTTTTTAAAAAGAGAGATCAAAGAGTACAATAGAAAATGGAAAGATCTCCTGTTCCTGGATAAGCAGGATTAATAATCATTAAAATGACTGTATTACCATAAGTGATCTATAGATTCAATGTAATCCGTATTAAAATACCAACAACATGATTCACAGAACTAGGAAAAAAAAAAATTTCTAAAGTTAATATGGAACCAAAAGAGACCCAGAATAGCCAAAGCCATCCTGAGCAAAAAGAGCAAAGGAGGAAGTAATTACAATACCAGATTTCAAAATACATTACAAAACTATAGTAATAAAAACTTCATGCTACTGGCAGAAAAATAAATGTGTAGACCAGTGGAATAGAACAGAAGACACAGAAACAAACTTGTGTACCTTCAACTCTCTGATTTTTGACAAAGAAACCAAAATCATACATTGGAGAAAAAATAGCCTTTTTAACAGATGGTGCTAGGAAAGCTGGTTATTCATGTATAGAAAATTGAAACTAGGGCCAGTGAGATAGCTCAGCGGTGTAAGCACCTGCCTGCCAAGCGCAAGGTCCTGAGTTCAACTCCTGGTACCCACATACGAAAAAAGGGCCAGTGATATCGCTCAGCGGCACAGGTGCCTGCTGGCGCACGAGGTCCTGAGGTCGACCCCCGGTACCCACAAAAAAAAAAAAAAAATTGAAACTAGATCCATATCTCCCAACCTGCACAGAGACCTAGATATAAAATCAGATTCTTTGAAACTGCTGCAGAAAGACATAGGAAAACACTTGAGGCCATATGTATAGGCAAGGACTTCTGAACAGAACTCCAGTAGCATAGGAAATAATATCAAGAATGGGATATAATATCAACAAATGAGATTAGGTCAAATTAAAAACTTACACAGCAAAGGAAACAACAGAGTAAAAAGGTAGCTTACAGAACGGGAAAAAAAACTTTGCTAGCTACTCTTCTGATAGAGGACTAGTATCTGGAATACATAAGAACTTAAAAAAAAAAAAGTTACACCCCCCCAAAAAAAACGGGCAATTGAAAGGAGTAGACATTTCGCAAAAAAAGATGTATAAGTGGCCAATAACTACATGAAGAATTGTTCATCACCATTAGCCACTAGAGAAATAACAAATCAGAACAACTCTGAGATTGCATCTTAACCCAGTCAAGAGTTCAGAAAGCCAATAAATGCTGGTGAGGATGTGGGAGAAATGAAATACTTCTACATTGTTGGGAATGTAAACTAGTACAACCACTGGAAATCGGTATGTAGATTCCTAAAACTAAAAATAGAAATTCCGCCTATATCTCTTCAGGGTATATCTCTTAAGAGTTAAAGATACACTGTAGTGATAATGCATGCTCATGTTTATAGCAGTTCAATTCACAATGGCTAAGCCCTGAAAACAGCCTTAATGCCCATCAGTAGACAAATGGATGAAGAAAGTGTGGCATATATATCCCATGAAATATTACTCAGCCATAAAGATGGAAATCATGCCGTTTTCAGGAAAATGGATGGAGCTTGTATTAAGTGACATAATTTTAAATGAAATAAGTCAGACAGTAAAATATCGTATTTTCTCATATACAAGAAATCCAAAATACAAAAAATGAAAGATGCTAAGAAACAGAAAGACCATCTTTTGGGAGATGGGGAAAGAGCTCAGGGGGGTATAGGAAAGGAGATAAAAGGATAGAAAATGATCAAGGTATGTTTTATATACATATATATATAAATTCCCCCAAATGAACTTTGCTGTTATATGTTGCAAACATACACTAATAAAAAAGTATAATGCTGCTATGAATGTATATGTGCGTTTTTATGGACATTTTAAAAAATTCTCATGTATACTCTGAGGAACAGACATTTGACACTGAATGTAATCCTACTGAATTGTACACTTAAAATGGTCAAATTGGCAATTTTCATTATATATGTTATCACAATATATAACTAATTTTTAAAAAATATTCAGCCATCTAATAAACATTTACAAGAAATAACTTATTCACAAAAGGCATTTTATCTAAGAAGAAGACAAACTATCTGGTGGAAAGTTAGGAATTAGGTATAAACTAATAATTCACAAAATAAGAAAATTTAATATCATAGACATAGGAAAACAAATTCAGCTTTTCCTAATATTCAGAGAAATACAAATTAGAACAATAAAAGCATTTTTCATTATTAAATTATTTTATATATAGGCACCTATATCTTTTTCTGGTTGGTAATGACCTTTCTGGAGGGCAGTTTGACAGTATATGCCAAGTACCTTTAAATCTGCATTGTATATTTAGAAATATGTACATCTTTAAATACACATGGTTTTGTGTATAAGCAATTTTTTTACTAAGGCATTATTTATTACAGTGAAAAACAGAACCCACTTAATAAAGTGTGGTTTTTCTATCAAAGGGGGGGATACTTCTGTACCATTAAAAATTATGGTTTCCAACCAGCACTCAGGAGGGTGAGGCAGGAGGATTGCCATGAGTTCAAGGCCAGCCTGGACTATATAGTGAGTTCAAGGCCAACCTGAACTGCATAGCGAGATCCTGTCTCACACACACAAAAAAAAAAGTTTCCAAAAACATATGAAGAGCTGTGGGCAAGTGTTTGTTTATAAAGTGACTTTTTATTATTAACAAAAAGTGGAAAAGAGAGATAGTTTAGGCTCTACTTTGAAGAGACTGGCTCCGAAAGGGAGACTGAAAAAGAGAAGTAAAGTAGTTCAAAGAGAAAAAATTATGGAAGAAACTGAGGACATTTTAAAGCTGCAAGGTAGAAACCAGTAGAGAAGTAAAGGTTTTAGTATCTATATGACAAGTAGTAAATGTACAGTTTCTTTTTTGGGCCATGTAAATGGTGAAAATAGTTTGGAGACTGCATCTCAGAACCAGATAAATATTGCATTACATAAAAACCCTTCCACTTTGTCTTAGACCATCCAGAATATGAAGAGAGAGGAGAGGAGGCAGGTGGAGCAGCAAACAGGAAAGATAAAGAGTGAAAGAAACAATACATCATAAACTATGAGGATATCAGTCATTGGGGTTAAGCTTTAAAGAATATTAAGTATGACAATATTTAATTATATACATTTCTAGTATCTTTTTCTTTTTTTTCTCCTCTAGGTTGGAGTTATCTCTAATAGTATGTTCAACTGGTTATTAAGGATAATTCATTTGTATTATTGCAGATGATGATTATGGTTTTTGAAAGTGGTAGGCTTATTCTTTAATAAATATATTATTGTATTTAAGGGAGGAAAAGACTGAACAATTATTGGACTGTAAACAAGAACTTGAGCAAATGGAAATAGAACTAAAAAGGCTGCAACAAGAGGTTTGTACTTGGAACTCTTACAGTACAGGCTTACGAAATAATTGGAAATGGATTTTTTTTTCCTTGTAGTTTATAACCTCAACCTTAGTACTTTATGTAAATAATTGAGGTAACTGAAACCTAAAGAAATTGGATGACTTTTTCAGTGTTTCTCTCATCAAAAATGGCAGAGCCAAAACTAGAAATAAAGGTCTTAGGACTTCTCTTTCTGCTGTTTAGAATATACTATGATTCAAAAGAGCCTCTGGGAACTGGGGCAGTTCCAAGACTCTTTTTTGTGTGTTCGGTTTCTTTAGACTCGGAAGCTGGAACACCTACATAGTGTGAACTGTGCTGTTTGTGTGTATCTTCCTGTGTCTCTGTTCTTTGGTGTTGAGAATTAATTGCACGTGATTGAATGCTTTTTAGTTTTTAGTCTTTTCCTATTTAATGAGGTCAAAACTTTGTATCTTAGAAAATAATTTTTTTTTTTTTTTTTTTTTGTGGGTACCGGGGGTCGACCTCAGGACTTCGCCTGCCTCTGAGTGATATCACCGGCCCCTTTTTCTTATGTGGGTTCCGGGAGTCGAACTCGGGCCCTCACGCTTGCTGGGCAGGCGCTTAAGCCGCTGAGCCATCTCACCGGCCCTCTGTGCTCCATTTTTAAGATGTCACAGCCATGCAGCCTCTAGAAAACTATAGCACCATCATGAGAGAGTAAGAGTGAAAAAGACAAATGATGTCTTAGTTTAGACTTCATAAACTCCCCCAAAAGGTTCAGGGGCCCATAAAGGCCCTAGATCATATTTTGCAAACTTCTGTTCTAAAGGTTTATATTAAGGCTTTTAACCTTTTGAAGGTTATCTTAGTTACCTTGTTGCTGCTGAGATAAAATACCTGACACCCAAAGTTAGAGGAGGAAAGGCTTACTTCAGTCTGTAGAGGTTTCAATCCATAGTTGCCTGGCTTCAAGGCAGGGTGTATGGCAGAGAGGCATCACAGAGGAGAAATATTCTGTGGCAAAGCAGGCAGGAGGCAGTGAAGCAGCATGCAGCCAGCGGCAAGCCTGCCTTTCCCTTTATAGTCCATCCAGGATATAAGCCTATTGATTGGTGCCACCTACATCCAGGGGTGGGCCTTCCATTATGCACACCCAGAACTATGCTAAACCCATCTAGTTATCACACACCTTTAATCCCAGTATCACACACCCTATATCCAACCACCTCTAAAAAGCCCCACCTATGAGCACAGGAGGCTTTGGGGGATATTAGATAAAAGTCATAACAAAAGTCAAGGCTAATCTGAGAGATACAAACTCTTCTTACTAAGGAGTGACACCTGACCCACACCTTCCACAGGGTTAACAGTTTGGATTTAAATATTTGTCTCAAATGGCATTGAGAAATGAATGGCACTATTCATTTTACTTGGAAGCATTGAAAAAAAAATGCAGTAAGATTTTGCTAAAGTAACAAGTGAACTACTTTAGTAATGGAGCTTTTTCTGTATTTTTACTATCTAGTTTAACATTATCTTTTTCCTTCAATTAGTTGCAAGTGATTAAGTAGAGGTTAACTTATTTTGAAATATCTTTAATTTTTACATTCCTGATAGAGAACATTATATAAAAATTTGTATTTAAGCATAAGTATATGTTTAAAATCCTTTTATTTTTGGTTTAACAGTAATGGTTTTATATATTCCTATTTTTATTTTTTTATTTTATGGAAAAAAGTAAAACAAAATTTCATAACAAAATAATAGAATAACAATAGTTAATACATTGCATATTGTTATCTTTAAAGTAGTTATTCAGGGGGCCAGTGAGATGGCTCAGCAGCATAAGCACCTGCCTGGCAAGTGTGAGGGCCTGAGTTCGACTCCCGGAACCCACATACGAAAAAGGGGCCAGTGATATCGCTCAGCGGCACGGGCGCTTGCTGGCATGCGAGGTCCTGAGGTCGACTCCCGGTACCCACAAAAAAATTTAAAAATAAAGTAGTTACTCGGAGTACAAGATATGGGCATAAAAAATTCTCCGAACAATATTAACACAAACCTTTTTTTCCCAGTGACCTAAGAGAAACTAGTAGTATAACTATTTTATATTTTTTTTCTTTTGCTTTCCTTCCTTTCCCCTCTCCCCAACCCTAGTTCCTTTTTCCTTTTGAACAATTTCTTCCCATTTCACAATATCTATTGTACATTTTGTACCTTGTTTACTCTTTCAGTTTCTCACACTAGGGAGATGTTTACACATGGGAGTCTATTTATTTCACTTATGAGTATGGTCTTGAGTTGCATCCATTTACCTATAAAAGTCTCCAGTTTATCCTTCTTTATGGCTGAGTAGTACTCCATTGTATAAAAAGACCAGATCTTTTTTATCCATTCCTCAGTTGATGGGCATTTGGGTTGTTTCCAAGATTTAGTTATTATAAATTGTGATGCTATAAACATAGGTGCACATATATCGCTGTGATATGATGTTTTTAATTCTTCTGGGAAGATACCCAGAAGAGGAATAGCTGGGTTGAATGGACCTCTACTCCTAGTTTTTTTGAAGAATCTCCCCCCATGCCTTGCCTTTGTTGCCCAGAATTGCTTTTGCTATTCTAGATCTCTTCTGGTTCCAAATGAATTTTAGGAATGTTTTCTCTAGATCTGTGAGGTATGCTAATGGTATTTTGATTGGGATTGCATTAAATCTCTATAACAGTTTTGGAGTATGGCCATTTTCACAGTGTTGGTTCTTCCTATCCATGAGCAAGGGATATCTTTACATTTTCTGATATCCTCTTTGCTCTCCTTTTTCAGCGTAATGTTGTCTTCAATGTATAGATCTTTTACTTCCTTGTTAGATTGATTCCTAAGTATTTCATTTTTTTTTTTGGATGCTATTGTGAAGGGTGTGGTTTCCCTAATTTCTCTCTCAGTGAATTTGTTGTTTGTGTACAGGAATGCTATTGATTTTTGAGTGCTGACTTTGTATCCAGCTACACTACTGAATTTGGTTACTAAATCTAGAAGTCTTTTGGTGGAGTTCTGGGGATCTTTTATGTAGAGTATCATGTCATCCACAAATAACAATTTAACTTCTTCCTCTCCTATCCTTAATCCTTTTCTTTCTCTTGTCTAATTGCTCTGGCTAATGTTTCCTGAACTATATTAAATAGGAGTGGTAATAGTGGACATCCTGATTTTAGAGTGAAAACTTTCAGTTTTTGTCCATTTAGTATGATGTTAGCTGTTGGTATATATTCCTATTTTTAAAAACAATATCCCATAAAATTTCCCTCTCTATGATATTTAACTTTTTTTTTAAGTAAATACATTAAGTTGTATAACCAAGGAATAAAGAATTGAAAATAGAAAGTAATATTAAAAGCATTATTATTTATTTGTATTTAGAACTTGAATTTGCTTTCGGATGCTCGTTCTGCTAGAATGTACCGAGATGAATTAGATGCACTTCGAGAGAAGGCAATTAGAGTTGATAAACTTGAAAGTGAAGTCAGCAGATACAAAGAAAGACTACATGATATTGAATTTTATAAGGCAAGAGTTGAGGTATGTTGCATAATGAACCATTCACAATATTTTTTCTTGAACATGATTTTCAAAATGCATTTGTAATGCACTTAATAATATTGAACAATTATTAGACTTTTACAAAGGGATTTTTGGACTTTTATTAATTTTAATTTAACTCTTTGGGGCTTTTCCTTCTTAACTAACTAGCATCACAGGTAGAGCAGACTTTTAAAGTCCTTCCTGTAAACTCAAAGTAAAGTACTTGTCTCTACTAATGTCAAACTTGTTCCCAAAAGTGGAAAAAAAAAAATTACGGATGGTTTTCAATTGAGATTGCTAAATCAAGATCAGCAAAGGCTTTGTATATCCAAATGAAGATAAAACAACTTTTTTTCCTTGATATTTGCAGTTAATGTTGCATGAAGTTCACTTGACAGAATTTCACAATCCTTCCATCCTTTTTATCATTTCTCTACTTGTTTTCTGTAAACAGGAGATTTTGGTCAGTTTCAGTATGAGGATAAGAAGAGTATGCAAAATTAAAAACTGAAAACATGAGAAAATAGAACATTTTAGCCTGAAAGTTATCAGTAAAGACACCCAATTGGACTGCAAGATAAAGTACATATACTTTGCCAGTTACTCAGATGTATGTACACATGGCACTATTAAGGGATTGTCAGAGACTCCACTGTTTTGTATTTGTTCTAGACTTTGTTAGCCACAGGCATATATAATTTAGCAAGAAGAAATTGTAAATACTCCCTTTCAAATCATATGTAGGGTTTTTTTTTAAGCATTTCCTCAATATATTCATATAAAGTATTTATTGATGGAGCCTTGGTTTATTTGAGACTTAGTTTAAGTCTTGGTTTTTACTGGAAAAACCTAAAACCCTTCATTTTCAAGTTATAACTCGTAGTTTGAGAGAAATGTTAAAGTCTATTTCCATCAATAAGGTAAGCCCTGATTCTGTGGAGATGTGTCTTAAATATTTGGAAGACTGCTTATACTTTGGCCCTTATCCTTATGACTAAGGATTTAAATATATTCCATGGTTTCCTGTGAAATTATAGTAGTATTACTCATTCTACTATAAGAACTGAATATTTATTGCATATACCTCGAAATCTGGGGGGAAAATGAAGGCAAAAACTGTATTTCTGTTACTCAGTAGCTTTACTCTAACATAGAACTGTTGATAAAGATGGCTGAATGATTTAGTTTACAATGATTTTTATGTTCTAGATCTTTAAAAATTTAAGAGATTTTAGCACATTTGTGGTAAAGCTTATTTGAAATGCTTATAGGAATTAAAAGAAGATAATCAAGTTTTATTAGAAACAAAAACCATGTTGGAAGACCAACTTGAGGGAACTCGAGCTCGTTCTGATAAATTACATGAGTTAGAAAAAGAGAATTTACAGCTAAAGGCTAAACTGCATGATATGGAAATGGTAAGTTTTATGGGATAAACTACATTGCCTCTCAGGAAAAATTCTAAGATTTGGCTGACTTCTCTGTAATGACAGAGGTAGCTAAGGTCCTTGAAGCTGTAACAGAGGAGAGATAGCAATATGAGTTAGATGCTTGAAACTTTATATAAATTCAACTCTACTACATGAATAAGTAGTAGAAATTTCTGCTTTTGTTATAGATGGGTATTGTTAATATTGTTGCCTACCTTTCAAACCCCCAATAAGCTATTGTGTAAGAATGTCTTTTAAAATACAGAAAACTACTGGCTAAAATTGAAAATGCAGTCAGAATTCTTTGTAGAATTCATAGTTGATGTCCTGACAGTGATGAAGCATTTTCACATTGTCCCACAAGATCACTTTAAAAGGATGTCAGGCACCTGATAATGAATAGTAATAGTAAATGATTATTTCCTTCAAACTGTGAAAATTCTAAGGAACTCAAAATTTATCCTCGTTCAGTTTCTAATAAATTTGGAGTGATAAAATGGTGGCTTGAAATTGTACTATTTCTTAGTTTTCTATTCTCTCCCTTCTCCCTGCCAATAAAAAAGGAACGAGATATGGATAGAAAAAAGATTGAAGAATTAATGGAAGAAAATATGACATTGGAAATGGCACAGAAACAAAGTATGGATGAATCATTACATCTTGGCTGGGAACTGGAACAGATATCTAGAACTAGTGAACTTTCTGAAGGTATCCCTAATTTTGTTATAGTTAAATAGATGAATGAATAAATGAAGTTGTAGTTATGTTTACATTTCTTGATATTATATCAGTTCTTTGTTTTTCACAGCTGGAAATATTTCAGAAGGCTAGGTATCTCCCTAAATAAGATCTTACCCAGCAGTATATTGTTTCTTCCTTTTGAGGTCTGGTCCTTAGCTTTGCAATTCAGTTTTATGATGCAGTAACAGATTTAATTGGTTTAGGCACTATTTCATGTTTGTATCACAAGTTGCTGGAATACCAGTTTATTTCTTTTAAGAAATATGGCCATGTATGGCTGGGTGTGGTGGTGCGTACCTGTAATCCCAGCACTTGGGAGACTGAAGCAGGAGGATTGCTGTGAGTTCGAGGCCAGCCTGGGCTACATACTGAGGTCAAGGCCACCCTGAACTACATAGCAAGACCCTGTCTCAGAAAAAAAGAAAGAAAGGAAAGAAATATAGCCATCTAGTAAACAAAAGTCATTTTAGTTGATCAGCCTGCTCTTTGAATGTAGACAAACGAAAATAGAAAGTTAGAATGCAACGGGATGATTCTTATGCAAATATGAAGTCAGAGTAAAGGAAGTTAAGGATCTTGTGACTACTTTCATAACATATGTAATCACAGTTACAGGATTATACCTTCCAATGAGTTCATACTGTAGATAATAAAACCCCATCAGATAAAATTTTATAACTATTGACCCTTTTTTTTTTTCCTAGGCTCCATATTGATCTGTCCTCTTTCTTAAAACTGGGCCTAATTACATATAATAGAGTTGTTAAGAGTTATTACTTTGGATGTATATGCTAATATACTTTTTGAATTTATTTAGGTCACATGTATTCAAAATAGACTAGTTCCATACATTCTTTGTAGATTTTGAAATCAGGCAGTGTGATGATACCTCTCGCTTGACTATTCAGGATAAGTGCAGGAGGGTTCCACCACTGAGCTAAATCATTTTGTGTAAGATGGACATGAGCCTTTTGGGGGCCAGAGACAGAATATGATGTTTAATCAGAAATATTCCCCAAAAGTCTCAGAGGTGGGGCTCTGGAGGATAACTGGCTCATCAGGGCACTCTCATCTTGTCCCTAGTTCTTTCCTTCTCTATTTCCTGGCTGCTGTGGGTTGAGCAGCTTTCCTTCACCAGGCCCTTCCACTAAGCTGTTTCTGCCTTGGAGCCAGCCAGCTGTGGACTGAACCCTCCATAAAACTGAGCCAGATAAACTTCTCTTCCATTAAATCATGTGTCAGGTATTTATTCCCAGTGACAGAACACAGATTGTTACCAGGAAAATGGGGTTGTTGCTGTGACTATACCTGACAGTGTGGTTCAGAAGCCTTGGAACTGATTTGTGGGAGAAGTTTGAAAGGTTTGGAGATGTAGGCCAGGGAAATCCTAGAATGTTGTAAGTAGAACTTAATGGGCAATTCTGGATAGAGGTCAGACCAGAATGCTGATAGGAATGTGGACAGTAACTGCCAGGCTCAGGAGGTTTCAGATGGGAATAAGAACTCTACTATGAAATGGACTAGTGTCCATTCATGGTATAATGTGGCAAAGAAACTGTCTACATGTTGTCTGTGTCCTGAGACTTTGCAGGAGGCTAAATTTAAAGGTGGTGTACTAATTAATCCGTTAGAAGAAATTCCAAGGCAGTCCAGTGTTCAGGTGGTGGCATGGGTACTGCTGGATGCTTACAGTCTAGGTTTACAATGTGAATATGGAGCAAAAAACACAGCCAAAAGGTGGGAAAATTTTGTAGCTTGACTAGAAAGAAAGCACCTATAAAGTTGGGACCAAGAAGAGTTTGTCTGCTGAAAAAACTAAAGGAAGCCATGAAAAAGAAGCCAAGTAGCCCACATTTGTAATCCTAGTACTTTGGAAGGCTGAGGCAGGAGTACTGCAAGTTCAGTCCCAGCCAGGGCAATTTAGACAACCTTGTCCCAAAAACAAAGAATAAAAACAGGGTCAGACATGTAGCCCAGTGTGAAGGGCCTAGGTTCAACCCCCCAGTAATGGGGGGAAAAGGGAAGAAAGAAATAGAAAAAAAAGCCAAGTACTTTGTACTAAGAAAACAGGAGAGATGGCTTGAAAACCCCAGTGTATCCTGCTCACTGAGGGCCATCTAGGCAAGTGTATGCCCAAGTTCAGCCATCCAGGCACTTGGAGGCAATGACAGCCATGGTTCAAGGCACCTAGCTACTGTTTTAGCTGGTGGTAGACCTTTGTGTCATCCATAGGGTATGGGTTTAGCAGGCATGCAGACTGTAGAGTTGTAGGGTCTGTCGAGGCTTCTACCCAGATTTCAGAGGAATGCCTGTGTGACCAGGTAATGTGGTATAATAGGATCACAGTCCCTGTCAGGAGCCCAAGACATTGATGTGTGAAGCTGAAGGTGTAGTGAAGAATCCAGGAAGTTGTAGATGCCAGGAATATGGAATGTCTGCCAAGGAAAGCTGTAGGCAGTGAGCAGAGCCAGTCCAGGACAGAGGCTGTGGACCACAACCAGCAAAGCTGTAAGGGTGGAGCTGCCCAAGGCCTTTAGAACTCTTAGCACCATGTGCCCTGGATGCTGGACATGGAGCTATAGTACTTACTGTTTGCCCTCCTATGAGGCTTACAGCTAGCATTTGCCTTGAGTCTCAGAGGAGACTTTGGACTTGATCTTTTGAGCAATGCTCAAACTGTTTAAAATTTGGCAACTCCAGGGGCCGGTGAGATAGCTCAGCGGCATTAGCGCCTGCCTGGCAAGCACGAGGTCCTGAGTTCGACTCCCGGAACCCACATACAAAAAAAGGGCCGGTGATATCGCTCAGCGGCACGGGCACCTGCTAGCACGCGAAGTCCTGAGGTCGACCCCCGGTACCCACAAAAAAACAAAAAAAAGAACACATACAAATGGCCAAAGGTATATTTTAAAATACTCAGTGTCACTAATCAACAGAAAAATGCAAATTAAAACTATAATGAGGTATCATCTCATGCTTGTCAGGATGGCTATTATCAAAAAGACAGAATGTAACCAGTGTTGGCAAGCATAGGGAGGAAGGGGAATACTTTGCAGAGTGTTGGTGGGAATATAAATTGGTACACCCGTTATGGGAAGCAGTATGGAGATTTCTCAAAAATGGAGATGTATGTACTGTACTGTACTGTTCTGTATGATCCATCAATCCCACTCTTAGATATATGTCTAAAGGATATGAAGTCATATCCTTTAGTATGTGAAAGATGATTTGTATTCCTATGATCATTGTAGCATTATTTACAGTAGCTAAGATAATGGAATCAACCTAGATGCCAGTCAGTGCATGAATGGATTAAAAAAATAGTATTTATACACATTGTAAATACTATTCAACCATAAAAGAAGGAAATCATGTCATTTCCAATAACATGAATGAAATTGGAGGACATTATATTAAGTAAAATAAGCCTGGCACAGAAATACATCATAATCTCCCTTATATATGGAATCTTCTAAAGTCCGGTGGTTACCAAAGACTGGAAGATGAGATTAGGAGATGTTGAGCAAAGGACACACAATTTTGATTAGATAGAAATAAATTCAAGCTGGGCATAGTGGCTTATGCCTGTAATCCCAGTACTTGAAAAGCTGAGGCAGGAGGATCACTGTGAGTTTGAGGCCAGCCTGGGCTACGTAGTGAACTCAAGACCAGCCTGCACTACATAGCAAGACCTTGTCCCAAAACAACAACAGCAAAAATAAGTTCAAGAGATGTATTGTAGATCAGTGGTGAATATAGTTAATAACAATCTTTTATATGCCTAAATGGTACTAAGAAAGTAGAAGTTAGTTGTTTTCATCATGAAAAATAAGTATGTGAGGAAAGCTCTGTGTTACATAGCTGCATTTAGTTATTCCAGAATGTATACATACATTAAAACATCATGTTTTATAATTATATACAAGTTTTACTTGTCAATTAAAGATAAGTAAAAAAAATATTAGTGGTGGCAGCATGAAAACAGTAAAAAAGAAAGTTATTAAATGAAAGTGTGCATTCAGGGTTAATATATAGAGCCAGTTACGGTGGTACTTGTTTGTCATCCCCAGTGTTAGGGAGGCTGTGATGGGATAATCTCACATTCAAGGCCAGTCAGGGCATGTGTTGAGACCTGACGTCAAACAAAGCAAAAATAAAATTTAATACAGAGAATTTCTATAATTCTTTATTTCATTCTTCAGTTACAACTAGAGAAAATAATAATTTGATTCCCTGGATCAAACCAGTATATGTACTTTTAATAAACACAATAAGTATTAACATTCATGTGTTTTTAATGCGATAAATGAGCTTTTTTTTGTTAAAATATCTAATTCAAGTTGGATTGACAATAATGCTACATTCGGGAATGATGTATATCTAAACTGTCTTTATGCTATATTTTAACACCATTTATAAGAGAGGCAGATTTACAGAGACATGATGATGATGATAATTGGAAAAAAAGCAATTTTAAAATAATTTCAGCATGCTTAGGTTATTCACTTTTTTAAAACTTTTACCCAAAATGGAAAAAAATGATGTTTGTTGTATTTTCAAAATTTGTTTTTAATACTTCAGTGGTTTCTAGTTACATAATGTATCCTATAAGTTTATAGTTAAATTTAAACCATTTTTGGTGAGCTAACAGACTTGGGAAACTAATGGAATTTAAAAATTCAGTGACTGTCCAGTAAATTTTAAATGTAAGATTAACCACAGTGGGGTTTGGTGGTTGTACCTGTAACCCCAGCTACTTAGAAGGCTAATGGATGAGGATGGAGAGTTCAGTGTCAGCCTGGGCAATTTAGTGAGACCTGCCTCAAAGTTTAGAAAAAGGTCTGGGGATGTAGCTTTAATGGTGGAACACTTGGCAAGCATCTGTGAGGCCCTAGGCTCAATTCTCACTACATCCAAAAAAAAAAAAAAGATATCCTAAGTAAAACAAAAGCTAGAAATAAATATTGAGGCTTTGTTAACTCTAACTGTGGAATTATTTACTGTACCTCATTTGGAAGAGTATGTACTCCACATGTGGAGGTATTCACTGTGTAAATACATGTATGTTGAAGGCAGATTTCAAATATACGCAAAATAGACCTAGAAATACCATCAAATACTTTCATCCATTTCCCTTCTTGAAATCTGGAATTTCAGAATGAATTCTAGGTAACGAGTTTCATTTTTAAATCCATTTTTTTAAAAGATAGGGTTTTGCTGTGTTAAATAGACTAACTCCTGAACTCAACTCATCTTTCTTTCTCTGTCCTATTATTTGGACATCATCAAAATATTTAAGAAGGCTGCTGTTATAAGGTTATTTAAAATAAATGTTTTTGGCTCACTATAAAGCTTTTACAGAAGTAGACACCAAGTTTTGTTATTTTTTTAAAATGTAATGCTAAAATCTGCTTACAAATGCTTTCTCTGCACTTAAGTGTAGCATCAGTTCTTTATTTTCAAGAAAATGACCACTATTCTTCCTCAGGCTGGCTTTTAATTTTTGAAGGTTTGGCATAGGATATGGCTCATATTTCTTATTTGAGTTACACAATAACCCCATGGGATTCTAGGGTAATAACTAAATTTTTAAATGTAACCTAAGATTGGTTGAGTGCAATGTAGCTAATTAATGTAGTTAATTTCTCATGAAACTAAAACGAACTCTACTGTCTCTTCAGGCCAAATTCTCTATGTTAAAAATTCTTCATTTTTGTTTCCTTAAAATTGTGTCTACTTATAATTATTAATTTTTTATAAAGATGAGATGTGGATTAACACTAACACTCAAATATTTTAAATAGTAAACAGTTTCACCAATGGCGTATTTTCAATATTATAGCACCACAGAAATCCTTGGGCCATGAGGTAAATGAACTGACATCAAGTAGGTTGTTGAAGTTGGAGATGGAAAACCAGAGTTTGACAAAAACTGTAGAAGAGCTTCGGAGTACTGTGGATTCTGCAGAAGGCAATACTTCCAAAATCCTAAAACTTGAAAAAGAAAATCAAAGACTAAGTAAAAAGGTAAACAAAAATGTAATGTTTCCTGTTATAATATCAATATGTATATGAGAATAATTAGCACATTTACTCTATGTATACTTGAAATTTTCCATAAGTTAAACAATATTAAAGATACATTAAGAAGGGAAATTAATGTGCCTTCAAAGCATGACATTATGGGGAACATTCCAGATCCAAATTATAACATCTTTTCTTGATTTTTTTAATTACCTAATTTGAATATGTTATATAGTAATATCATCAGTGGTTAGGCATGTTTTTAGTTTGTAATTGCTAGTCCATACTTATTAACTACTAACATTACATCTTTAAAATGCATCAATCAAAATAAATTTATAGTTAAAATGGAAGTGTTTGTCGCAGTTTTGTTCATTTTTCTCTAGTTTTATTCTTCCTTTTTCCTTTTTTTTTTTTTTTTTTTAATGTAGGTACCGGGAGTCGACCTCAGGACCTCACACTTGCCAGCAAGTGCTTGTGCCCCTGAGCGATATCACTGGCCCCTTTTTTCCTTTATGTGGGTACCGGGGGTCGACCTCAGGACCTCGCTTGCCAGCAGGCGCTTGTGTCGCTGAGCGATATCACCGGCCCCTTTTTTCCTTTGTGTGGGTTCCGGGAGTCGAACTCAGGACCTCATGTTTGCCAGGCAGGCGCTTATGCCGCTGAGCTATCTCACCGGCCCCCCTTTTTCCTTACTTTAAACCAAGTCCCTTCTTGCTTCCTCATTGAACTTATACCACAATTTCTAATTTTTTCCTTCATGCTTTTTATATTTTCTTCCTCACTCTTGTTCACTAAAATTCCATGACTATAATTAAAATTTTACGTTATAAATCCACTTAGTCTAAAAGAATCTTTCAGTAAGATTTGTGCAGTACTCATATAGCATATTGTTAGCATTTATTTATTTAGATTTGTCTTTGTGTTTAGAAGTAGAAATCTGTGGGGCCGGTGAGATGGCTCAGCGGCATAAGTGCCTGCCTGGCAAACATAAGGTCCTGAGTTCGACTCCCGGTACCCACGGTACCCAGTGATATTGCTCAGTGGCACGGGCGCCTTCTGGCGCGCGAGGTCCTGAGGTCGACTCCTGGTACAACAACAACAAAAAAGAAAGAAATAGAAATCTGCCTTAAAACATGCAGAGGATAAGAAAGTCATGTCTACATACTTCATACAGCTACTAAAATTAGAATGCAGTGGCACCTAATTTCTATACTAAACTGTTAAGTTTTACCATTTGGATATTAAAATTGCCTTCTACCCTTTATTCAAGATTATCTTTTGTTTTGGCATGTTTCCTGTGTTATAAAATATTTAATATGTTGTTTTGTGATTTAATTTTCCCTAGGTTGAAATTCTTGAAAATGAGATAATTCAAGAAAAGCAAAGTCTTCAGAATTGCCAGAATTTAAGCAAGGATCTAATGAAGGAGAAAGCACAGCTTGAAAAAACAATTGAAACACTTAGAGAAAATTCAGAGAGACAGGTTCATAAATTTCTTACTTAAGCAAAGAACATATTTTAAAATTTAACAAAAGTTATCTGAAAGTATATGCAAACAATATTCATATAACATTAAAAGAAAATATCTTAGAATTTTTTAGAATTTAAAGTAAATACAGTAGTTCCCCCATAGCAGCTGCAATTCCAGTTATACATAGTCAACCACAGCCCAAAAAATTTTAATGGGAAATTCCAGAAATTAACAGTTTGTAAGTTTTAAATTGTGTGCCAAGTGGTGTGATGATATCTCGTGACCTTCTACTCCATCCTGCCTGGGATGTGAATCGTCCTTTCCAGAGTATTCATGCTGTATATACTACCTTCCCTGTCATTTACTATTCTTATCAGTTGTCATAGTGTCATAGTGCATACTCTCATTACCCTTATTTTACTTAATAATGGCCCCAAATTTTAAGAGTACTGATGCTAACAATTCAGATATGTCAAAGAAAAGCCATTAAGTGCTTTCTTTAAGTGAAAAGGTGAAAGTTCTTGACTGAATTAGAAATGAAAAAAATATGCTAAGGTTGCTGAGGTTTACAATGAACTATTGTTTATCACTTCTGTACCTAATTTATAAATTAAACTTCATTGTAGGTGTGTAGAGGAAAAAAGAGGAATACATACATGGTTCAGTACAATTCAGTTTTAGACATCCACTGGGGATCTTGGGATTTATTCTTATGGATAAGGAGGAGCTACTGTATAATTGTACCTCATTTTCTATCCATTATATTTTAGAAAAGATGGAGAGACATCTTAGAAAGTTTTAAATTGCCAGTATGTTTAATAATAATCTAGGATAAAATTCTGCAGTACCTGTGCTTTTAAGAAGTACCTATGGAACAGCACTATAGGTTTTAAAGTCCTTCCTGAATGGAATTGGAGAGAACTGTGGTTGTACCCTATGAAAAAGGTGGTCTTTCAGTAAATACTTGTCAGAATTGAAAGTAATACATACATTCTAGCACTCCTTTATGTTCTTTGCCTATTTGTTTTTGGAAGGTAAAAACTATGTAATTTGAAATACTTAGATTTGGTCATTTAGTTTAAATTTCTCTTTTTTATTTTTTGAATTAGATTAAAATATTGGAACAAGAAAATGAACATCTGAATCAAACAGTGTCTTCCTTGAGACAGCGCTCCCAAATAAGTGCTGAAGCAAGGGTGAAAGACATTGAAAAAGAAAACAAAATTCTACATGAATCAATCAAAGAAACAAGTAGCAAGCTAAGCAAGATTGAATTTGAAAAAAGACAAATTAGAAAAGAATTAGAACATTATAAAGAAAAAGGAGAACGCGCAGAAGAACTTGAAAATGAGTTGCATCATCTTGAAAAAGAAAATGAATTACTACAGAAAAAGATAACTAATTTAAAAATTACTTGCGAAAAAATAGAGTCCCTAGAGCAAGAAAATTCAGAGCTAGAAAGAGAAAATAGAAAATTGAAAAAAACATTGGATAGCTTTAAAAACCTTACTTTTCAGTTAGAATCACTAGAAAAAGAGAATTCCCAACTTGATGAGGAAAACTTAGAACTGCGAAGGAATGTGGAATCATTGAAGTGTGCAAGCATGAAAATGGCTCAGTTACAACTAGAAAACAAAGAACTAGAAAGTGAAAAAGAGCAACTTAAAAAGGGTTTGGAGCTCATGAAAGCATCTTTTAAGAAAACAGAGCGCTTGGAAGTTAGCTGCCAGGGATTAGATACAGAAAATCAAAGGCTACAGAAAGCTCTGGAAAATAGCAATAAAAAAATCCAGCAATTAGAGAGTGAACTACAAGATTTAGAAATGGAAAATCAAACATTGCAAAAAAACCTAGAAGAATTGAAAATATCTAGCAAAAGACTAGAACAATTGGAAAAAGAAAATAAATCATTAGAGCAAGAGACATCACAGCTAGAAAAGGATAAGAAACAACTGGAAAAGGAAAATAAGAGACTTCGACAACAAGCAGAAATAAAAGATACCACATTAGAAGAAAACAATGTGAAGATTGGAAATTTGGAAAAAGAAAACAGAACCCTATTCAAAGAAATTGGTATATATAAAGAATCTTGTGTTCGTCTGAAAGAATTAGAGAAAGAAAATAAAGAACTTGTGAAAAGAGCAACTATTGATATAAAAACTTTGGTTACATTACGTGAGGTAAATATACTTACTAAAATTTAAGGCAGATTCTGTTTATATTTTAACTCAAGATTTGTTTTATTGGAACCATCAGTAAAAAACTTCCAAGTTTCCTATTTTTGTTACTCTAAAAATTAAATTTTATAACATTTGTAATAACTAGTATAGTTGTAAGTAGTAAGATTTTATAAAATATAAATTTTATTTTTAAAGATTTGTAGTAATAAGGTTTCTTTGGGTAGCCGATTAGTATATTACATTAGAATTTTGAACTTTCATTTTGAAATAAAATATTTGAAGCACTTTTATTGAATGCTAAATATACTAGAAGGCTTTATAGCTGCTATTTATTGAGTGCTGTGTGTTAAGTACATTGCTAAGGAATTGCATATAAGTTGAACTTACATATGTTAAAATACGTTTTACAACCACTCCTTTTTGGCATTATCTCCATTTTTACATACTAGAAAACAGTTTCAAAATCATTAATTGAGGATTACACAGCAAATAAACAGCAGTGTTGAATTTCTGGATTCAAACCCAGATCTTTCAGATTCCAGGACCCCATGAATTTTAAGAAGTGAGAGAATGCAAATTAGTTTCAACTTAAAGGCCAATACTGAACAACTGATAGTTCCATGGATCTGTGTATTAAGAATAATTCTGAGCCTGGTGTTGTGGCCCCCATCTGTGATCCCAGCAGAAGGATCTCTGAGCATTCCAAGCCAGCTTGGGCTGCAGGAGTTTAAGGGCAGCCTTAAAGTGAGAGCCTGCCTCAAAGAAAAAGAGTAACTCTGGAATTTATGAGAGCAAATTGGCAATATGTCTTGTAAAGCATCATTGGTGCAGATAAGAAGATAGCATGTTTAGTTTTTTTGTTTTGTTTTGTTTTGTTTTTTTGGATAATGCATTGCAACATTTGATAACCCTTTAAATTCAGTGGAAAAGTATCATTCTGGCTGAAAGTCACCTTGGGCAGTTTGGATTTCTGCTAGAAAGGCATTGAGGGGACTTTCCTATTTCGTTTTGTTTTTTTCTTTCTGTTGTTCAGTAGTCTTGCAAATATGAGCAAGTTCCTGGTGCTGAACTTTTAAGAATATCTAGTTCTTAAAATCAGTATTTTAGCTTTTCCACCTGGAGAAAGGGACTTGTGACAAGGAGTATTGTATCCAGTGTACTTTCATAATAAGAGATATGTATTAAAGTTTCTGCCCACTACTAAAGACTCTGTGGAAATGTAGGTTTTTATTTTCTCCTAAGTTTTCAAACCTAACATGGGATATTCCCAAGAGTTTTTCCCCTTCAGTTTTTGTTAACATTAGGGTTAAAAAGTATTAGCATAAGAGGGCTGGTGAGATGGCTCAGCGGCGTAAGCGCCTGCCTGGCAAGTGCGAGGGCCCGAGTTCAACTCCCGGAACCCACATACGAAAAAAGGGCCGGTGATATCACTCAGCGGCACGGGCGCCTACTGGCGCGCGAGGTCCTGAGGTCGACCCCCGGTACCCACAAAAAAAAAAAAAGTATTAGCATAAGAAAAGAAAGAAAGAATTGTTTCACCTGTGCTATAACTTCGTAGCTTAATTACTTTTTAATGATAATAGAAGGGTTCATTGACAACATTTGTATCATTACTGGTTCAAATTATATATATTCCTGGATGATAGCAAATGGAATCTTGGCTTTCTTAGATTTTTATGTTCTTGTCACTTAAGTGAGTTGTGCGTTCCTTTTATAATAAGGATTTGGTGAGTGAAAAATTGAAGACTCAACAAATGAACAATGACCTTGAAAAATTAACTCATGAGCTTGAGAAGATAGGGTTAAATAAAGAGAGACTCTTACATGATGAGCAAAGTACTGATGACAGGTGAGTACTATTTGGCAAACAATTGAAATTATTATTTTGCTCAAGTTCTTTCCTGTACTATCTGGAGAAAACACTTATGTACTAGCTACAGAAGACATTTCTTCCCTTAGAGAAGGTTCTGGGGGCGCTGGTGAGATGGCTCAGCTGCATAAGCGCCTGCCTGGCAAGTGCAAGGGCCCAAGTTCGACTTCTGGAACCCACATACGAAAAAAGGGCCGGTGATATCGCTCAGCATCACGGGCACCTGCTGGCACGTGAGGTCTTGAGTTCGACCCCCGGTACCCACACACACACAAAAAAAGGTTCTATAAGAAAAATGAATCAAAGACAACTCTATATTTAAAAAAAGCAAAAAATGTTATGTAAATAGTTATGAAACAAGATGTCACCATGTAGCAGAAGATCAGAGGCTATAATGAAAGTAGAATAAAGTATCAACAACAAACCTCCCTCTCATAAAATAATTAAGCAAGTTATTTTTCACTTGAATCATGTGCTTAAATGCCTTAGTACTTTATTTTGTCAAAATGTGAACTTACAAAGAAATGGAGGAAGAGTATGAAACACAAGGGAAGATACAGTGAGAAATGATGTACAGATAAAAATGATGTAGAAAACACAGGTTTTACAAAGAAAGTAAAAAATTACCTTATATACCCTTTAATTTTAAAATGATTAATATAGAATTAAAGAATTATTTCTATATTTTCATGGTAATTATAGTCTATCAACTAGGTTTAATCTGATTTTCAGGTAGTGTACTATTTAGCATCCATTGGTCCACTTGATTCCAGCTAGAATAGAAGTTCTGTATTGTTAAGAGTATTATTTTATGTAGACTAGGTTTTAATTCATTGGAAATCTTATAATTTATATTTTATTACCTACCCATTATTATTGTTATGCTGTTTATATTCTATATTAATGTATACAGAACAATATATACAAATTAAGAAGCCAGGCATGGTGACACAGGCATGCAGTCTCAACATTTGGGAGACAGAGGCAGGAGGATTGCTACAAGTTCAAGGGCAGCCTGGACTATGTAGAGAGTCCCTGTCTCAAAAAAGAAAAAAAAAACAAGCAAATTAGGAAAAACTAATGCTTATTATTTGGCATTTGCTAATGTACTTTTGAGAATACTAAAAATGAATTGTACTTAAAAGGTTAATTGTGCAATAACAAGTAATTTTAGGCATTCATTCTAACATTCAGTTCAGGTCAGGCAACCATTATTGAACTAATATTTTGAATATTTTGTGAGAAAATATTTGACTCAGAAAGTTCAGTGTCATTTTAATTGACTGTCTTTTCATGTAGCTTCTACATATGCACCACTTCTTTTAGATTACCTGTTACATTTTCCATGTTCTTGGCAAAAGAAAATATAGAGTAAACCATATAGTTGCCCTAATTGACTCTGATGTAAATTTATTAATCTGGGTCTGGGTGATCCCTTCCTATTTTTTTGGCACCTCTTCCCGGACTTTTAATTCATACATTTAGCTAGTGGTAATTGAGCTCTTGTTATTTGCCGATCATTAAGCATCAAAGAAGCACTCTTCAGCTGAAGCATTAAAAAATGACAAGTTTTCAAGGTGGAAACAGTGGCAAAGGGCATTTCATGCAGACAGAAGCGTTTGTATAAAAACATAAAGTATGTTATAGAGTTCTTATAGAGATAGGAAAGATGTAAGGCATGATATGGTGCACTCATTCTGCCCCTATTTATATAATGGAAGCATTGGACATGAAGATGATGGGATCAAGAGCAAATGATAACTATGATTAGATTTAAGGAAATCAGGAAAGAAGTGTCTTAGGCCACTAAACCAGCTTTTTTCTTAGTGTGTAAACTTTTATGTCACAAAGAAAGGTTCACAAACATCAGTTCTTTCAACCTTCCATTTTTTTCTGTCTTGGAATTCATTTATATCAATTCTAGATGATGTCTGTAATTCTTTATTAGTCTCATCTTTCTCTTTTTCTAATGTTACTCCTTCTGACTTCCTTTGAAGATACAGCTGTTATTAAGTTACTTATTTTGCCATAAAGGAATATATAGGCTGGTTGTGGAATTGAATGTATAAATAGATATTAAATTGCAAACAGCAAGTTTGGTGGTAGAGTTGTAAATAGATGTTGATCATTCTTTTTTTTTTTTTTTTTTTTTTTTTTTTTTGTGGGTACCGGGGGTCGACCTCAGGACCTCGCGCGCCAGCAGGCACCTGTGCCGCTGAGCGATATCACCAGCCCCTTTTTCGTATGTGGGATCCGGGAGTCGAACTCGGGCCCTCGCGCTTGCAAGGCAGGCGCGTACGCCGCTGAGCCATCTCACCGGCCCTGATCATTCTTTTTAACAGTTCCTTAGCCTGTGTTTTCTCTTTGGATATATTTCTTTCTTAGGGTTTTCGTTTTAGGTCTTTAAGCCATTCATTTTGTGTGTTGAGGCATTCCCATCCATCATCTCATCTGAGATTTTACTTTTCTCTGCTTACTCTGCATTACTGTCGGGATAGCCCAGGAGCAACCTAGATATCACAACATTTAACATACCCAAAATCAGACTTAGTAAATACATTAAAAATATTTGTTTACTCAAGCCAATACCAACGTGAATGAGATTTATTCTCTATATTCAGTGTACTTAAAATCTGATTAAGCAGAAATATATTTATATATACATACGAATTACAGTAAAAGAATGTGATAAAATGTCTTATATATACTTTAAGTTTATATTTGGTTTTGTCTTCATGATCCTTAGGTATAAAAAAAGTATTAATCCTAATCTTTGGTTTATGCTACACTCAAATAATGTTCATGTACCATCTTTTTTGTTAAAAAATTTTATCTAATTTTTTTACATATTCCATCATTTCAAAAAGGTAACCAGAATATTAACAGTCATATCTGTCTCCCCATTGCCACCCTATATTATAGGCATATCGTTACCTTTTTTGCTATAACTACTCTAAAGATAGCCTTCAGTGGATTTTAATTCTTAACTGTTCATTGGCCTTTGTATAAATACCATACTTAATAACAAATGCAAATGCTTTGATGGTATGACAAATCCATCCACTTTATAAGACTGATTTTAGTCTTATAAAACAAAAAGAAATATTTTGGAGTTAAATCTTCCATATTTCTTTTTTGAGCATAAATTACTGCTTTTGACAATCTAGGATATATTCTGGAGCTCTGTTCACTCATTGATTTTGTTGTTGTTGTTGCTTCATGACCAGGGATACTTTTTAAAAGAGGGATTCAGGCAGTCAGAGGAAGTTAGTTTCATTTGTCTCTTAAAACAAAAAGACTTTCATAAGGCTTATTTATGATATCAATTTTTATGGTCATAATTATCTTTAAAAATTATTTTCTATCCTCCAATGATGAACCTTATTACTTTTGTATTTGGATAGTAGATACAAACTTTTGGAATCAAAATTAGAATCCACTCTCAAGAAATCCCTTGAAATAAAAGAAGAAAAAATTGCTGCTTTAGAAGCTCGATTAGAAGAATCCACAAATTATAACCAGCAACTGCGCCAAGAACTTAAAACAGTAAGTGATTTAATGAGAAAGAATGTTAATTATCATTTATTTTATAAATATTTGGACAGAAATGTGTAAAGTAGAAAACAGAAATGGAAACATCATTTACTATTTAGTCTGTTTTTTCCTTTTTCATAAATTTGTGTGCATTCCCAAAGAGATCTTTGTTATATGGTTAATATAGGGATTATACACTGTAATTTATTCAGTCCTAGTTCATGCGTGTAATGTCCCTCATGCAGTTGGGAACATAATAGAATCATAAGGGTGGGATGGGGAAGAGGCAGGCTTATTTCATTGAATAAACAATGTGATAGACACAGCACTCTGGCACTCTTCCTATGGAGAAGCCAGATAAAATTTTGATAGGCAAATATGTCACTGTGAGGATATCAAGTAGAAGAAAATCATATGTATGGTGTAAAAAAGTCCTCATTAGGTATGAGGTTGTCTCTAACCTGTTTTTAGGTGTTACATGTGGATTTATTTAGTGAAGTAAGCCTGTCTGTTTTCCTTGAGTGAGTGATTGAAATATAAGGGATTTACCCATTCCACAGGGTTAAACGATGGTACAGTCTTGTTCTGGTTTATTGTTACTTTTATGATCTCTGCGTTGCCCTAGGAGTGGTCTTAAGGTCAACTCAACATTTAGACAAAAAGATTACTGTAGGCCACATTTAAAACTGTTCTACTCAGGCCGATGGTATAGTTCAACAGCATAAGTGCCTGCCTGGCAAGTGCGAGGTCCTGAGTTCGACTCCCAGTACCGCATATAGAGAAAAAAAAAAAAAACTGTTCTACTCAGAACACTAGAGGAAATACAAGTAGATAGCAGGGCTGTGTCATATGTCCCTTTTCACATAGCTGTCGAAGAGTCAACTTCCCACCAAGTAATGCTTCAGGTGTGAGATGATTTACATAGGGTATATATGGGAGTTGCCCTGGCTTTGTGACCTCATGCTTCACAGCAGTCATTACCTCTGACAACTGCAAAGGCATAGATTTCATTAAGATTTCCATTGCAACCAGCCATGGTGGCGCACAACTGCAATCCCAGCACTTGGGAGGCTGAGGCAAAAAGATCACTGCAAGTCGGAGGCGAGCCTAGACTACACAGTGAAATCCTGTCGCACACACAAAAAAAACAAAAAAGATCTCCCATTATGCACATACCAATCATTAAAGTCGCTACATCCAAGAAGTTTAGAGATGTATAAGACTTTCTGTTGGGTATTAATAGTTCTCCCAGTCCAAATATAATTTAGCAATCAAGTTCATTTTTCCTAGAACCAATATTGCCTGGAAACATAGAGTGTTCCAAATTTACTATAAGGTTTCTAGAGAAACAGTTAAATAAAGTTGTATTTTCTTATGCAAAGAGAAAAGGTTTTGTTCACCATTTGCCCACACCATCATCACTAGTAATTGTCACATACTTTGCCATGGAACATACATTGTTACAGAATAAGTTGTAGAACTTTGCTTAGTTAACATAAATGAGTATCCAAAAAGCAAAGTCACTCTAGATTTTATTAATTTGCTTTATGTCCTGAAATTTTTACCAAATTAAGCAGTATCTGTGGATTACAAATAAAAATCAACTCCATGAAGCTACTCAGTCAGAAAATAAATATGGGTAGGTATATGTTATGTTTCAAATATGAAAGTATAGATTTAAAATTACATTATCTTTTGTAGCCAAAAGGGCAAGGCCCACCCATGTGTTGCCTGTAAAACTTTGATGAAAAATGATAATTCTAACGCTTATCAAAAGAATGCTATCATAGCTGTATTAATGTAAGACAAAGTAAGTTATAGAACAATAAGTACGTGGGCTGAGGAGTTCATTTCACAATTATAAAGGAGTCATTTTAATATAAAGTAAGATAAGATGTTTACATACTTAATAACAGCTACAAAATACATGAAACAAATATTGATAGAACTGTATAGAGAAAGACATGCCCATAATTAGAGTTAGATGGTTTAATACCAAGCTCAACAAGTAAAAAGAACATCTTCAACCAGGTAAAGAGTTTTTATGAACACCTACAGCAGACATCATCCTTGATGGTGAAAAATTAATTATTTTCTGATCAGGAAGGAACCAAAGGTATTGCTTTCACTGTTTCTATTAAATGTTGTACTGTTCGTTTTACTCATGTATTGAGAAAGAAGAGGCATACAGATGTAAAAGGAAAAAATAAAGTCTTTATTTACTCTGACATGATTATATTCACAGAAAAGCCCAAGGAATTTACAAAAAACTTTCTATCGCTAAAGTGAATTTATCAGTGAAAAGTTGTAAAGTACAAGTTAAAAGAAAACCCCCCATTTATAATACCATAAAATAACATGAACTACTTACGAATGAAATTAAGGAAATATGTATAAGAACTCTATTACAAATTTTAAAAACATTTACTAAAAATTTTAAAAATGTTTTAAAGCAGAACTCTATACTAGCAACATCTAAAGAGTACCCTATTAAATTCTATTCATGAATTGGAATACTCAATACTGTTAAAAGGCAGATCTCCCCAAATAAATGTGTTGATTCAACATAACCCTAGTCAAAATCCCAAGAGTTAATATATAAACATGCTAACTCTAAAATTTATATGGAGTACCGATGAGATGGCTCAGCGGCATAAGCGCCTGCCTAGCAAGCGCGAGGGCCCGAGTTCAACTCCCAGAACCCACGTGCGAAAAAGGGGCCGGTGATATCGCTCAGCGGCATGGGTGCCTGCTGGCGCGCGAGGTCCTAAGGTCGACCCCCGGTACCCACAAAAAAAAATAAAATTTATATGGAAATATTGATCAAATGTTGGTGAGACTTTAAAACAACAGGAACTGTCATACTTACTAGTGGGAATGTAAGATGGTATAACTAATTTAGAAAGCAGTAATACAAACTGGGCATGGTGACACACTCTTGTAATCCCAGCACTCTGGAGGATCACAGGTTCGAACCAGCCTTGGCCACTTGGTGGCAAGATCCTGTCTCAAAATAAAAAGGGCTGGATATGTAGCTCAGTGTGAAGGCTCTGAGTTTAACCCCCAATACAAAAACAAGAGCAAGAGAAACCAATATGACAGTTTCTCATAAAGGTAGACATATATATAGCCTGTAAAAATGACCAATTCTGTTTATTCCATGAAAATGAAAACATAAATTACGGGTGTTTTGTTTTTTTTCGAAACACATTGGTTGGTTGGTTGGGTTGGTTTTTTGTTGGTTTTTTTTTTTTTTGTTTTTTTTTGCAATGTAGGTCAGGCTGGTCTTGAACTCATTATGTAGCCCAGGTTGGCCTCGAACTCTTGGCAGTCTCCTGCCTCAACCTCCCAAGTGCTGAGATTACAGGCATGCACCACCACGTTGAGCCTAGTAAATGAGTTTTTATAATACCTTGATTTGTCATATCTTCCAATTTAAAAAACTGGAAATAACACAGCGACCATCAAATGGTAATTGAATACTAAAATTTTGGTGTATCCATGAAATGGAAGAAAACACAGCAATAGGAAAAAAAACTGATGCACTGAATACATGGATAAAGCTTAGAAATATGCTCAGACATGCACACACAAAAGATAACATGTTGTGTGGTACTTTCATGTGTGTGGTATAAACTCAGTGCTTCACACTTCATAGCCAAACACTTTGCCACTGAGCTACATCTGCAGCCTTTTTTATTTTTATTTTGAGACAGGGTGTAACTGAATTGGCTCAGGCTCGTCTTGAACCTGCACATTCCTCCTGCCTCAGACTTTTAGGTAGATGGGATTATAGGCGTGTGGCATCATACCTGGTTAATCTGTTCTTGAAGGCCATTTTCATCAAAAACAACAGGATTTGAAATTATATAACATATTGTAGGAGGATATGCCACTGAAACAGAATATATTTAATACTTCTAAGAAAAAAGATTTGCTTTTTAAAAAGCTTAAATTGTGATAATAATAATGACAATCACACATACTATTTATCACATTTTAAAAGTATCTGTCACATTCACCAAACCAATGTAGAGTCAAATTAATTGTGAGAAATATAACTGATTTTTTTCTTCCCATTGAAATATTTTGAATAAAATTTTAGGTGAAAAAAAACTATGAAGGTCTCAAACAGAGACAAGATGAGGAAAGGATGGTGCAGAGCTCTCCTCCAGTATCTGGCGAAGATAACAAATGGGAGAGAGAAAGTCAAGAAACGACTAGAGAGCTTCTAAAAGTTAAAGACAGATTAATTGAAGTAGAAAGAAATGTAAGTATTTTTAAATTTCTAGTAGGAACATAGTATTTTAGAAGTAGAGGATCATTGAATATATTTACCTTACTTGAATTAGATAACTTAATCTGGTAATATTTCTTTAAAACTTCTGCAACTGGTTTATTTTATAATACAAAAAGACTAAAGATTTAATAATTTAATAAACTTTTCTCTCTAAACCTTACGTAAGTCCATCAGCAAACTTTGTCAGCTTTATTTTGGAAATACAGCCCAGACACATCTACTACTTTCTGTCTCTGCTCTAGTAATACCATCACCTCTCATCTTGACTATTAGGATATTATAGTGCTAACTGGTTGCCTTTTCCACTCCTGCCCCCTTCAAACTTCTCAGTACACAGCTAGAATAATCTTTATAACATAATCTAGGTCATGTCACTTCATTATTAAAATCTTCAATGAATTACAGTTTCAATTAAATAAAATTCAGGTTCTTTACTATATCCTTGTCCTGGCTATTGCTCTGACCCTATGCTATACCAAGTCTGTACCTGCCCTTATTTAAAATCTGGGGATAATAGTATTATCTGTTAATAGCTGGGAAATACTTCAACAATGCCTGGTAAATGATAAGTATATTAATTCTGATCATATTGACCTTTTTCTACCTCAGGGGGGTTTTCAGGTATTTTGCTTTCCCTGCCTGAACACATGGCTGGTTCCCCCTTAGCATGGAGGTGTGTCATATCATACATCCTGCATGAGCTCTTCCCTGACCCTTCCCCTGGTAAAGCAGCTATGACCAACCTAAAGCACTTATTGAAATACCACTGCCATAATTAGTTTCTTCCTAGCACTCTTCATTAATGAAGTTACTTTTTTTTTTTTTTTAACGTGGGTACTGGGAGTCGACCTCAGGACCTTGCACTTCCGGGCAAGCGCTTGTGCCGCTGAGCGATATCACTGGCCCTTTTTTTCCTTTTATGTGGGTTCCAGGAGTCGAACTCAGGACCTCGTGCTTGCTGGGCAGGCGCTTATGCCACTGAGCCATCTTACCAGCCCTGAAGTTAGATTTTTAAGTCACTTATTTACTGTTTGTCTATTTAAAAAAGATCTGCAGTGTCAGACAGTCTTTCCATTTCGACACTCTGCCTTCCATATCTAAATAAGACTTGGCAAGTAAAAGTCTCTTATTTTTTTTTAATTTTTTATTAGTTTATGTTCATATTACATAATGCATAAATTCATCTTGGAGAATTGGTACAAATACATATCAAATCTTAGTCCTTTTTACTTCTCCTCCCTCTCTTCTCCATCCCTAGATTCCCTTCCCATCTGCAAAAGGACTATCTCCCTGTTTCCTATCATCTTTTATTTTGCTCTTCAAATTATTTATACTTTGAGTTTCTCATATAAGATAAACCATGAAATATTTAACCTTCTATGTCTAATTTATATCACTTAGCATTATGGTCTCAAGGTGCATCCATTTTCCTACAAATGACTCAAAGTTATTCTGCTTTATTGCTGAGTAGTACTCCATTGTGTGTACACACCACATTTTCTTTTTCCACTGATGTGTTGATGGCCATATCAGCTGTTTCCAAGATTTAGCTATTATGAATTGTACTGCTATAAATAAGGTTTTGTTGCTGGGCGAGGTGGCACACACCTGCATTCCCAGCACTTGGCAGGCTGAGGCAAGAGAATCACAAGTTTGAGGCCAGCCTGGACTACATAGTGGTGTCAGAGCCAGCCTGGAATATATAGCGAGAACCCGTCTCAAAAAACAAAAATAAACAAAAACATAAATAAATAAGAGTATGCATGTATCACTGAAATATGTCATCTTTAACTTTTGGGGGAAGATACCCAGAAAAAGTATAACTGGGTTGAATGAAATTTCTATTTTTAGTTCAAAGGAATGCCTCACCAACAATGGAGAAAGGTTCCTTTTTCCCCACAACCGTGCCAGCATTTATTAATTTTTGAGTTTGAGATGATAGCTATTCTTTTGGGAGTAAGATGGAATCTCAGTGTTGTTTTGATTTGCTTTTCTCTAATGGCCAGGGATGTCGAACATTTTTTTTCATGTATTTATTGGCCACTTGTACTTCTGAGAAGTATCTATTCATTTCAGTTTTCCATTTTTGATTGGGTCTTTTATTTGGGAGTCTAATTTTTATAGTTCTTTATGTATTCTAATATTAGTGCTTTGCCTGAGGCGTAACTGGCAAAAAATTTTTTCCCATTTTGTAGTTTGTCTCTTCACATTGTTAGTTTCCTTTATTGTACAAAAGGTTTTTAATTTGATGTAATCAAGTTTGTTGATTCTTGATGTTATTTCTTGTGCATTTGGTACTGTTCAGAAAGTTTTTGCCTATGCCTATCTCTTCAGGAGTTTTACTTTTATCTCCCAGTGGATTCATTGTTTCTGTTTTAAGATCTAGGTTTTTGATCCATTTGGTTTTATTTTAGTACGTGGTGAGAGATAAAAGTCTACATTCATTCTTCTGCCTGTGGATAACCAGTTTTCTCAGCACTATTTGTTAAAGAGGCTTTCTCCAGGATATGTTTTTAGCCCCCTTTCTACATCCTCTGTTCTGTTTCATTGATTGATGTTTGGTTTTGTGCCAGTAACATGCCTTTTTGTATCACTGTAGTTTTGTAATGTAACTTAAAATCCAGGATTGTGATGCCTCCTGCTTTGCTCTTGTTGCCAGGATTGCTTCTATTAGGAAGTTTAGGATGGTTTTTTTTTTTTTCCTAGTTCTGTGAAATGCTATTCATATTTTAAGTAGGATTTCACTAAACCTATGTATCAGTTTTGATAATGTGGCCATTTTGACAGTATTGGTTTTACCCCAGGAACAGGGGTGTTTTCAGGATACTGTACCTTAGTTTTGTTATAGAGGTCTTTCACTTCCTTGGTTAGGTTAATTATTAAGTATTTAATTTTTTTATGCTATTGTGGATGAGATTGTTTTTTAATTTCAATGGGTTCATTATTGGTATATAGAAACACTACTGATTTTTGTGTTTTGTATCCTGCTACATTGCTGAATTTATTAATTCTAGGAATCTTTTGGATGAGTTTTTCAGTCATTTGTAAAGGATCATGCCATCTAGGAATAAGGATAGATGATTTTTTTCCTTTCCTATGTGTATTCCTTGTATTTATTTATTTATTTATTTCCTCTTGTCTGATTGCTCTGGCTACAGTTTCAAGTGTTTTATTGAACAAGAGTGGTGAGAATAGACACCTTTGTCTTCTTCCTGATTTTAGAGGAAAAACTTTATTTTTTTCCCCATTAATTGTGATGTTGGCAATGGGTTTGTCATATATATGACTTTTATCAAATTGAGATAAGGTCCTTGTATACCTGTGTTCTTCAGGATTTTTATCATGAATGGATATTGAATTTTGTAAAAGGCTCTTTTGCATCTACTAAGATGAACATGTGAATTTTATCTGTGCCTTTACTGATGTGATGTATTACATTTATTGATTTACAAATGTTGAGACATCCTTCCATGTCTGGGATAAACCCAATTTGGTTATGTGTATGATCTTTTTAATGATTTGTAGCATTCTATTTGCTAGTATCTTGTGGATTTTTGAATCTATCTTCATTAAGAAGATTGGCCTGTAGATTTGGTTTTTTGGTAAAGTCCTTGTCTGGTGTTGGTATCAAGGTAATGCTGGCTTCCCAGAATAAGTTTGGCAGTAGCCCTTCTCTTTAGAGTTCATTGAAGTTTGAGAAATATTGGTGTTAAATCTTCCCTGAAGTTCTGGTAGAATTCTGTGATGATTCCATTGGGTCCTGGACTTTTTTTTGTTGGTAGAGTTTTCATTACTGCCTCAAGTTCATTGCCTGCTTTTGTTCTATTCAGAGTTTTTATATCTTCTTGGTTCAGGAATTTCTCCATTCTTGTAGGTTGTCTAGGAATTCTCCATTCTTGTAGGTTCTGCACTTTATTGGAATGTAAGTTTTCAAAGTAGTTTCTTACAATCTTCTGGATTTTGGCGCTTTCAGTTATGGTTTTAACTTTTTAATTTCTAACTGCATTGTTGTTTTCTAAGTGTTTGGATTATAGATCTTGGAAAGCTGTGATAGGCTGCCGGTCTTCACCAATTTTCCATAATTGGTAATCGACTCTTAAGGCTTATTAGCTGAATGTGTTCAATTAATACTTGATAGTAAACAACAGTCAAAAAAAATCAGCAGTAAATATTTTACCCATAAAAGATGAACAAGTTTAATAAGAAATTTACATGCTAACAAGTAAAATAGCTGTGGTTATTCCTGGTTTTGAATGTAACATAAAAGTAATATATTTAATTAAAAATTTGAATCTATAAAAATAAAAACTAATCCCCACACCACTGATGGCTACTTTTTCATTCAGAATTAATCATTGTAGTTTATCTTCTCACATTTATGATTTATCCATATAGAGATGTACATTTCCTTTGTAAGTTAATACCTGTAAGATAAAGCTATACAAAATTGTTTACATGTTTCAATTACATTATCTTATAGATCTCTCAATTTTAGTGATGTAGTAGTGTCTCATTTTGTCATAATAAACACATATTTTTCTATAGTGTAGATGTTACCATAATTTATTTAAATAAATTCCACATGTATGAACATTTCAGGCTTTCCTGCAGCAAATGTCCATGTATAAACAAACATGTTCTTGGAATGCTAAATTACTAACAATGGAATTGCTAGGCCAACAGATACACACACCTCTATGTGTGTGTTCAATTTTAATTGATGCTTTTGTCTAGTTTTTAAAAATCATACCAGTTCTTTTCCCAGTATTTGAGTACCTATCTTTCTAGATTAACATTGGGTATTACCAGTGTTTAAAGTTTTGTTAAAGTGATAGGAAGAAATATTTTAATTTGAACATTTCAACTTATGAGGGAGGAATACATCTTTCTGTATATTTATTACTCATTTATAAATAAAAATTTTTAACTATTCAGGAATGTGTATACATATTATATATATGCACATACATCTGTCACTTGGATTCATAATTACATTTCAGCAATTGACCTGACATGTACAGTTCTATACATGAATCTCTTTTTCCCATGGACTATAAATTTTTATTGGAAAAAGGTTGTCATATTTTAGCCATTTTAGATAATGGGGTTATAAAGATGGTTAACCTTATTATAAACTGGTAATTTTGGTGTATCTGCCAGTATTATATTGGCTAATATTGTACTTTTTCATTCTAAATTTTTTCTTCTCTTGAGATATTCTGAGATATTAAAACTTATCTCAAAGCATTTTGCTTCTTCAATTTGATTTTATGGTATATTATGTGGATCAAATCATGATCTGCCTTTTATTCAGTGAAATGTAGCATATATAATATGAAAGTAAATTAACTTTTGTCTCCTAAAAGAGGTAAAAATGCTATTGTGAATCAATTGTAACATTTATATTGCAGTGAGAAGCCAATTATGACCCTTTTGTATATTAAAGTTTTGTTTCTGTTACCTGGTAGAATTTTTGTACATTTTGATCCTAATTTCTTTTTTAATGAAATTTGATATGTAAATAATCTTGAATATATAATACCCATGTCAATCATTTAATGTTTATCACATTAAAAATTTATAATTTGTGTAGTAATTCATTTGTTTAACTGTAAATATCACCATATGTACTGAAAAACTGAAAATAATGTGATGTGTTTGGATATATTCCAGAAGTCCTACAGTTGTAATAGTTTTAGTGATTTTTTATACCATTGAAAAGAATAAAAGAAAATATGTAACATCTTTTATATAGTTCTGTTAATTTTCTTTTATTTCTTAATAAGATCCTTTTTATTTTTCTCTCCTCACCTTGCATTTGTTTTTCAAATTTTACTTCTTTCATTTTCCTCTTCCACATTCCCTCCATCTTTACTATTACTATTAGGCTTTATTAATCTTTAGCTATCTAGTGGGCTCTGTGCTATTATTGTTGAATTCTTTTCTATTGTTAATGGTGATTTAGTTGTAGAATTAGCAGATATTTCCTATATATCAATATTGGTTTGTCTTTGTATTTCTATTACAATTACAGATCTCTTTTCTATTGTTCAGGGTCATACAGTGGTAGCTTTTTTGGTTCTTGTGGTATGTCAATATCCAGTTCATATTTGATTTTATTATTGCTGATTTTATTGCTATTGCCAGGGCGACATAGTTGTTGCTGTTAATTGGTTTTTACTGTGTGCCAGTATCTGTTTTGTCTTTGTGTCATCAACGGTACTGCAGTTCATTTCCAGAAAACTAGACATGGGACCAATTATACCGCACCCTTCCCTCCCCAAATTAATGGAGGTGGTCAGATCTTGGGACAGAGCCAAAGACCTATAGTTAACCATACCCAGAGATCATCACTGGAAAGTAGACCCTAACTAGAGGTTGCCATACTAGCAAAAAGTGCCATACTTGCACTATAATCAACCTGTAAACCTCAGCAAAAAAGAAAAAATAGTGAAATTGCTGGGCATGGTGGCGCATGCCTGTAATCCCAGCCCTTAGGAGGCTGAGGCAGAGGTAGCATCTCAAATTTGAAGCCAGTCTTTGCTACATAGTTCAAGGATACCCTGAACTAGTGAACTAGTGAGACCTTCTTTCAAAATAAAGAAAAAACAAAACAAAACAAAACAAAACAAAAAAACAGAAACAGGAGAAAAAGGTAACAAAATGGCTCCAAAACTCCCTATTCACCCAAAGCTGACCCATAGGACATGAACGGGGAGGAAATCAAAAGCTAAACAGCTGAATTATACCAAATGATAAAAGAGGAGACCAAAAAACAACAACACACATTGGTAAGATCCTTGATGAGCACGAAGATGATATAACCAAACAGATAATGGTCTTCATAAACAAAATGATGCTGAGCTTATAGAAGACACTAATAAAAAGCTAGCTAAGTTTAAAAAAAATTGATACAAAACATGAACCAATTTGCAGAGAATTAAGAGTCCATGAAAATGTACCAAACAGAAACCCAGGAGATAAAAAATTTTCTATTGAAAGTATAAGCACTAGAAGTAACCAATTTAAGGACAGAGTGTCAGAACTAGAAGATAGGACTCATACAGGTTACCATATACTCAGAGATACCTTAAAAACAACAAGAGAATGGGGAGAGTGGATCCAGCAGCCAGAAGATGCAAAGAAGACTAAGGTTATTTGGAACTTGTGAAAAATCAGAAGACAGCACATATGGCATTAAAAAAAAAAAAAAACCTGTTCGCAGAAACCTTTCCAAGTATAGGAAAGAACTTAACATATACAGATAAATAAGGCATATACTGCCCCAAATAACCAGGACCAGAAAAGAACAACTCCACAACATACCACAGTCAAAATCCCACAAGTCCAATAAAGGAAAGAATCTTTTAACAGCTGTTAGAGAAAAGTAACAAATTACTTAGAAACGTAAACCCATTAGAATTACAGGAGACATCTCAACACAAACTTTAAAGGCTAAGACAGCTTGGAGTGAAGTGTTTCAAACCCTGTAAGAAAACTTCCAACTCAGATTAATATATCCTGCAAAACTATCTTTCAAAATTGATGCAGATGTAAGGTCTTTCCATAACAAAATTCATGACCATGAAACCAGCACTACAAAAAAGTTATCAAGGATATCCTAGAAGGACAAGGAGGCCAACAATGCCAAAAAGTCTAATTGAATGAATACACCAGGTAGAGTGAGTAGTTAAGCAGATGGTGTGGGGAAAAAAAAAAAAGATTTAGCAACAGAAAATAGTGCAATGACAGGAATAAGTCAGTACCATTCAGCAGTAACTCATTGTGAATGGTCTGAAGTCCCCAGTCAGAAAACACAGATCAACTGATTGGACTAAGAAAAAACCCAAATGGTATGCCATATACAAGAAACACATTTAACCCCAAAATAAATTCCTAGACTGAAACTCAAAGGATGGAAAGCTCTTCCATATAACAGGAGCCTGAAAACAAACAGCAGTAGCTGTCTTATTTTCAGAAAAAGTGGGCTTCAAACCAAAACTGATCTGAAGAGGCAAAAAAGTATTCGCTAAGGGAACAACTGGCTGGGTGTGTTGGTGCATGCCTGTAATCCTAGCACTTGGGAGGCTGAGGCAGAAGGATCACTGGGAGTTCAGGGCCAGCCTGGGCAATAAAGTGAGTTCAAGGCCAGCCTGAACTGCATAGTGAAACCTTGTCTCAAAAAGACAAAAAAAACGGTGGGGGGGACAATTGAACAGGAAGAGGTAACAATTAGAAACATAAATGCAGCGAATAGTGGCACACCCAACTTCGTAAAACAAACACTATTGGACATAAAAGATCAGATAAACATCTACACAATTATAGTGGGGGACCTCAGTACCCCTCTGTCATAAATAGATGAACTAGACAAAAAAAAAAAAAGAAATATCTGAGGTGATTCAAACCTGAACAAAAGGTTTGAATGGATATTTACAGAGTGTTCTACCCAACAACAGAATATACATTCTTCTCAGCAGCTCATAGAACTTTCTTCAAAACAAATCAATAAAAAACATGCTTAAATAAATGCAAGAGTCAAAATTATCCAATGCATATTATCAGATCATAGCACAACGAAATTAGAAATCAATGGCAAAAAAACCAAAGAAATAATACAAACATGTGGAAATTAAATAATATACTCTAGAATAATCACTGGGTCACAAAAGAAATCCAGGAAGAAAGTAAACAGAATTTCTAAAACAAAATGATAATGCCAGTACAACATAGTAGAACCCATGGGATACAATGAAAGCAGTCCTGAGGGGGAAATTTATGGCTGTGAATATCCACATCAGAAAAACCGAGTGATCCTAAATAACCTAATAATGCATCTCCAGATCCTAGAAGAATAAGAACAATACAAATTCAAAGCTAATAAAAGGAAGTACGATCAGAGAAGAAATAACTGAAATTGAGATGTAAAGAAAAAAGCCATTGAAGAGCTGGTGCTTCAAAAGAGTAAATGTAGACAAGCTCTTCATTCCATGTGCTTACCCAAAAAAGGAAAGGCAAGACCCATACCAATCCAATTAGAAATGAAAAAGACAAAATCACAACAGACATTGCAAAATCCAGAAGATTATTAGTAACTACTTTGAAAACCTGTACTTCAACAAATGGAGAATCCAGAATTCTATAGATTTCCAGATACATATATGAGTTACCAAAACTGAACCAAGAAGATACCTCAATTTGATAAAAGCCATTTTATGGCAAACTTAACCGCCAGCATTGTATTAAATCAGGAAAAGCTGAAAGCATTCCCCTAAAATCAGGAACAAGATAAGGATGTCCACTATCACTGCTCTTGTTCAATATAGTACTCAAAATACTAGCAGAGCAATAAAGCTGGAGAAAGAAGAAAAAGGTATACATACAGGAAAGGAAGAAGTCAAATTATCATTATTTGCAGATGACATGATACATAGAAGACCCAAAAAATTACAATAAGAGATGCCTAGAATTAATAACCTAATTCAGTAATGTAGCAGGGTACAATATCAATGCACGAAAATCAGTAGTGTTCCTGTATACCAATAATGAATTCACCAAGATGGAAATTAGGAAAACAGTATCATTCACAGTAGCATCAAGAAAATTAAATACTTAGGAACTAACCTAATCAAGGAAATGAGGAACCCTAAAATGAAAAAGGAGATCAAAAAAGATGTCAGAAAATGAAAAGATATCCCCTGTTGCAGGATAGACAAAACCAGTACTGTCAAAATGGCTATATACCAAAATAGATATATAGATTTAATGCAATCAAAATACCACAGAAGTGCTTACAGAACTAAATAAAACAATCTTTAATTAAAATTCATATGTTACCAGAAAAGACCCACACTAGCACAAGCAATCCTGGGCAAAAGCAAAGCAGGAGGCATCACAATCCCAGATTTCAAGTTGTATTACAAAGCTGCAGTGATAAAAATAGCATAGTACTGGCACTCATACAGGCGTGTGGGTCAGTGGAACAGAATAGAGGATATAGAAACAACCCCAGACACATTCAGCCATCTGATCTTCAATAAAGTGGCAGAAAACATACTCTGGAGGAAAGATGGCCTCTTAACAAATGGTGCTGGGAAAACTGGCTGTCCATATGTAGAAGAGTGAATCTAGACTCATTTTCTACTATGTACTAAAGTAAAATCAAAATGGATCAATATCTAAATATTAAAGCAGAAACACTTTAATCTGCTGGAAGATTTAAAATAAGTAAAACTTTTTTTTTTTTTTTTGTGGGTACCGGGGGTCAACCTCAGGACCTCGCGTGCCAGCAGGCGCCCGTGCCGCTGAGCGATATCACCGGCCCTTTTTTCGTATGTGAGTACCAGGAGTCGAACTTGGGCTCTTGCGCTTGCCAGGCAGGCGCATACACCATTGAGCCATCTCACCAGCCCATAAAACTCTTAAAGACAGGCATAAGCAAGGATTTTCTGAACAGAATCCCAATTGCACAAGAAATAATATCAATCAACAGATACGATTATAGCAAATTTAAATATTTTTGCACAGCAAACAATCAACAGAGTGGGAAAAATATTGCCAGTTACTCCACAGGCAGAGTACTGATACCTAGAATATATAAAGAGGTGAAATGAACTAGACCCCTCAAATTGAACTACCCAATCAAAAAATAGGAAACTGAAATGAGTAGACACTTCTCAGAAGACATACAAATGGTCAATAAATACATGAAAAAAATGTTCAGCATCTCTGGCCTTTAGAAAAATGTAAATCAAATCAACACTGACATTTTATCTTACTCCAGAAAGGGGCTATCTTGAAGAAATGAAATAATAAATCCTCTTGATGGTGTGGGGGGAAGAGGAACCCTTCTTTATTTTTGGTGGAAATGTAAACTAGTACAACCATTATGGAAATCGATATGGAGTTTCCTCAAAAAACTAAAATTAGCAATTCCAATTTGCTCCAGCTATTCCCCTTCTAGGTGTCTTCTCGAAAGAGTTACAGATACCATATTGCAGTGATACATGCATACCTACATTTATAGAAGTACAATTCATAATAGCTAAATCTTGGAAGCTGCATATAGATCCTTCAGATGAATGACTAAAGAAAGTGTGGTATTTACACACAATAGAGTATTAGTCTGCCATAAAGAAAAATAAATTTGAGTCATTTGTAGGGAAAATGAATGTACCTTGAAACCATAATGTTAAATAAATCAGAGACACAAGCTTAAATATCGCATGGTTTCTCTTACATGAGAAACCCAAAGTATAAATAAATTAAAGACCAAAATAAAAGACATAATAGGAAATAGATCTTTTCCAAATAGGAAGGGGATCAAGAAATGAGGGTAAAGGATGGGCAGAGAAAGAGAAATAAAAGGAATTAAGATGTGTTATATACATGTACCAACTCCCTATGATGAAATTATCATTACGTACTATAAACATGTATTAATAAAAAATTTAAAAAGAAAATATGTAACATCTGTTAGATCTATTATGGACTAAATGTTTTAAACAGTTAAGATTGTTCCTGTAAACATCCAAATGTTTGTTTGGAAAATACTTAGTTTTGCTGCTATCTCTAGGACTTCTACTCACCTGTATATACATTTGCCTTTGGATAAGTAGATAGGGCAAACCCTTTTAGGTGGATACAGCCCCACTTCATACTTTTAAGCAGTATTAAAACCAAGAATCTGACAATCTTATGCTACTTTCTTGTGTTAATAACTGTATTTATGCTGAAATATTTTATTTGTAGCACACTATAAAGCAGACAGTACATGCACAATAGTATATTAAAGATTTAGTATTATTACCTATTTATTAGATTAAATTCTGTTTCTAATTTGAGATAAAGGGAAATTTTTTTAAGTTGTTGAGTATTTAACAAAATACCAGTATCTTATTAAAGAAATGTTCAATATTTTTAATTGTAATTTTTGTGGGTTTTTTTTTTTTTTTTTTTTTTTAAGAATGCTACACTGCAAGCAGAGAAGCAAGCATTGAAAACTCAACTGAAGCAGCTTGAAACACAGAATAATAATTTACAGGCTCAGATTCTTGCACTTCAGAGGCAGACAGTGTCATTACAGGAGCAGAATACCACTCTTCAGACACAGAATGCGAAACTTCAGGTTGTAATGTAATATTTTGGGGATATGCCAAACTCTTGAATTATGCTATTAAAATAAAGGAGGATAGTCGTATAAACATTCTCTGAGAGTGAATTTAATGATTAATTGAAATAAATGAAAATGTTTTCATTTCCTTGCCAAATTGTCAAATATTAGCATTTTTACATGTCAGAGCCTCTAAATATATATATATATATATATATATATATATATATATATATATTTTTTTTTTTTTTTTTTTTTTTTTTTTTTTTTTTTTTGGTGGGTACCGGGGGTCGACCTCAGGACCTCGCGTGCCAGCAGGCACCTGAGCCGCTGAGCGATATCTCTGGCCCCTTTTTCGTATGTGGGTTCCGGGAGTCAAACTCGGGCCCTCGCACTTGCCAGGCAGGCGCTTAAGCCGCTGAACCATCTCACCGGCCCAGAGCCTCTAAATATTAATAAATTCACCCTAAGATACAAAGAACTAAAGCTGATTTTATTTAATGATCATTTTCCATCATTTTAAGGAACTGATTCTAATTAGAAGCCCTTGCTTTAGAGTGTAGTTGCAGCATACTGTTTATTTCATTTTAACTGGTTTCTTACCAGTTAGTGGGAATTTTATTAGTTTTATCCTTAGTTCAAAGGATATTTCACTTACAAAAACTGATGGTGTCTTTTTTTTTTTTTTTTTTTTGTGGGTACCGGGGGCCGACTTCAGGACCTCACGCGCCAGCAGGCGCCCGTGCCGCTGAGCAATATCACTGGCCCTTTCTTCGTATGTGGGATCTGGGAGTCGAACTCGGGCCCTCGCGCTTGCCAGGCAGGCACTAACGCCGCTGAGCCATCTCACCGGCCCAATGGTGTCTTTTTTAAACAGAACAATCTAGTGGGTGAAAGTGCAACTGTCTCAGACCTCTTAAAGGGCAGAAACACGTTCCTTCTTTGTTCCTTTTCCAAGTGGTAAGGCAATGACTAATCTAATTTGAACTTGAGAAAATTTCCAAATACAATTTTTCAGTGATATCAACTCCCAAATTCTAGAAATGATAAACTAGCATTTTAAATTCTTTACCTTTTCATAAATGGAATACCATATAAGTAGTTGGTGATTACCTTCATTTAAAACAAATTCAAGGGGCCGGGGATGTAGCTCAGTGGCACAGCGCCTGCCTGGCAAGCATGAGGCCCTGAGTTCGATTCCTGGTACCAAAAAAAAACACAAGAAGAAATTTAACCTAAAACATATAATGTGTATATGTAAATATGTATGTGTATATGTATGTACGTATGTAAAACCTCCAAAATTAAAAATTAAATGGCCACCTTATGCTTTGGGAAAATAAATCATCCAAACTTTCCAGTATAACATGAATAAATCTATTAACTCATTATAGAATTTCCTTAAATTATTAAACCTCCAACCTTTTGTTTTTAAAAAAAGAACAACATGAACTGTTTGTCTTCTGTCTGTTAATAATATGTATTCTTACAGGTTGAAAATTCCACCCTTAATTCCCAAAGTACCTCACTTATGAACCAGAATGCACAACTCCTAATTCAACAGTCTTCCTTAGAAAATGAAAATGAATCTATAATCAAAGAACGAGAAGATTTGAAATCTCTCTATGATTCCCTTATCAAAGATCATGAAAAGCTGGAACATCTTCATGAAAGGCAGGCTTCAGAGTATGAATCTCTCATCTCTAAACATGGAACTCTAAAGTCTGCCCACAAAAATCTTGAGGCAGAACATAAAGATCTTGAAGACCGGTAATTTATTATATTCTGTGGTGTTGTTAATTTAAAAAAATTTTTCTTCAGGTACTAAAATAAATTTTGTGTGTTAAACACATCTCAGAGGCAATTTATGTAGGAAATTTATATAAATTCATGTGTTTTGTGTCATATGTATTAATAAATTACTCTTGTCTCCCTTATTTCTGAAATTTTTTGAAAATATTATAAACCCATACTTAACTTTCTTTCCCCAGTTACAATCAGTTATTAAAACAGAAGGGACAATTGGAAGATTTGGAAAAAATGCTCAAAGCAGAGAAGGAAAAAATGCTGCTTGAAAATAAAAACCATGAGATGGTAGCTGCAGAGTACAAGAAACTTTCTGGTGAAAATGATAGGTAACAAATTCATGTTTTAATTCTGTATTCCTTATATCTGAAATACATGCTGTCTGTTTGTAATACTAACTCTGATTTTGAATGAGAATTTTAAAAAATAAAGTAGAATATGTTTGATATAGTTCCTTTAAAAAAGATTTGTTTTAAAACTTGGAGTAAACTGGGCATAGTGGCACACACCTGTAATCCCGGCACTTGGGAAGCTGAAGCAGAAGGATCACTGCAAGTTTGAGGCCAGCCTAGGCTATAAAGTGAGTTCAAGGCCAGCCTGAACTGTATAGTGAAACCCTGGCTCAAAAAAAAAAAAACTGTAAACCACTCGGAATAATAAGTAATGCAGTTAGGGAATCACTCAAAAACCTAGTTCTCCTGTTTCCTCATTTTTCTGTTCAGCTAATTAAGTTTTTAAGTTATGTTACTCATCAAAAGTTGTATACTTGATGAAATTTATATACTTTATTGAAATAGAATCTAATTGAACCTAGTTGTCTGTCCTTTCACTAGTCTTAATATCCTAATTCTTATCTTTTGAAATGGCTACAAATGAGCAGCCTAATAATTTCCAGGCTAATTTATTTTTATTTACAGTTCTATTTGTCTTATGCATTAATGGTCTTAATTGTCAAAGGACAGTTATATTTTAATTGGAAGCCTTGAGAAATCAAAAACTGCCCACTTAGAATTGTGTTCACTGAATTTGTAGTTTGGTATTAAAGTTTTAAAGGATAGTATGAAAAACTCAGCTGTGTTTAGCATTTACCATAGAGATATGGAGGAATTTGTTTATTACCTCTCTTTGTATTACCTGTTCCCCCCACTCATATGAAGTGTCAGTAGGAAAATTTTTGATTGCCGTAAGTGTTGATCTGGTATGCAGCTATGTGTCTAATTGAGGTCTGACTCATGGTATGCATTCATTTATTGACTCAGCCTATTTTACTGTATGTCTCTGATTTTGCCATTTTGGTGTTCTTTTTAACCAAGTCTTGATTGTTTAAAAAAAAAAACTTAATATTCATGATTTTTATAAACTGATTTAAATTCTTTAAGGAATGAATCGAGGTAAACTATTAGATGTTCTAAACAAGGACAGTACTGAACAAGAGTTTGTTTCATTGGTTGCCCCCTTTTCTTTGAGTTCCTGAGCTGAATGCTACAACCCAGAGATTGGCAAATGCCAACCAATGCAGTCAGCCAAATCCAGCTTGTTGTCTCTTTCACTGCAGCTTCTAAACTAAGAAAAAATTTTAAATTTTAAAGGATTGGTAGGATGGGAGGCAAGGAGCATACTACAGAGACTGTTGTGGTCTACAGGGCCTTATGAATGTACTCTCTGGTCCTCCATGGAAAGTTTTTTAGTACCTGTCCTTAGAGATCAATGAACTTTGCTTATTTTGAAGGTCAGTGTTGGGAACAAAAACCTATAGCTTGGGCCAATGAGATGGCTCAGTGGCGTAAGCACCTGCCTGGCAAGCGCGAGGTCCTGAGTTCGACTCCCGGAACCCACATATGAAAAAGGGGCTGGTGACATCGCTCAGCGGCACTGGCTCAGAGGTCCTGAGGTCGACCCCCAGTACCCACCAAAAAAAAGAAAAAAACCCTATAGCTTGATTTTTATAAAATAATAACTGGGGCTAACATAAATAGGAATAATTTTCTACACCTGTAAAAATCTCATGAACTAAAATTTGGTTAAACCTGTATGTATCAGTTGTCAGCCAGCACATTGACATAGTATTTCATACTGGATTTATTTATTTTATTCTCTTGATCCCATATTTGTTTCATGTTGAATTTTAGAATCTGAATTCTCTGTAAAATCAAAATGGGACTTTCGTCATTTAATCAAATACAGGGATCCCCAACCCCTGGGCCTCGGTCCTGGTACTGGTATGTGGCCTGTTAGGAACCAGTCTTCACAGCAGGAGTTGAGAGGCAGGCAAGTGAGCAAAACTTATATCTATATTTACGGCAGCACCCCATTGCTCCCTTTACCGCCTGAGCTCTGCCTGCTCTCAGATCAGCGGAGGCATTAGATCCTCAAAGGAACGTGAACCCTACTGTGAAATACTCATGCAAGGGAACTAGGTTGCATACTCCTTATGTGGATCTATTGTAATAAGAATAAAAATAAAATCCACAATAAATGTAATATGCTTTAATCATTCCAAAACCACACCCCCACCCTTCCCAGTCCTTGGGAAAATTGTCTTCCACAAGACCAGTCCATGGTGCCACAAAGGTTGGGGACCACTGATCTAAAAGTTTTATTAATACTTTAAATTTTATGCGGTAAATTTGTATTTTTATTTATTCAACATATTTTAAAGGTAAATAATTCTTTTCTAGAGAAAGGTACTCAGAATTTTTTAAATCTGGTTTTCACAGAAAGGAAACATTCTTAAGATTTGTAACAAATAAAGAATATTTTTATTCTCTTAAGTATGTTTGAATGTTATTTATAGCATTTTCATGTTGTGGAAATACAACCAGAGCTAGTAAGAAAATCTGATTCTATTTCTTTCATCATTGCTTCTAACTATAGGTTGAATCATACATATAGTCAGCTTTTAAAGGAGACTGAAGTTTTACAAACTGACCATAAAAACTTGAAAAGTCTCCTAAATAATTCTAAACTGGAACAAACAAGATTAGAAGCTGAATTTTCAAAACTAAAGGAACAATACCAGCAACTAGATATCACATCCACAAAGCTGAATAACCAGTGTGAGGTAAGCTTTAACAAGTTTTAATTACTGTTTTCTTCCTGTAGTATCAAGACATACCTAAAAAGTAAATCATATTATAATAGCAATTGCAGTATATACTTAATGGGGTGCTTCTAAAAGAATGGATCATGGATCATTGAGATTCACAATTCAGAAAAACTATCACTAATTTCATCATTTTTTTACTGTTTAAATTTATGTCACCAGGTACATTGAAAATTGTAAAATTTTGTGCTTCTTTAATGAAAACACAATTGTGTATTCTAAATCTAAATTATAAACCAATAGAAAGAAAAATTGGTTTGAAAGCATATAATTTACCCAACAAAATTCAGAAAGTTCAGAGCAGTCATGCTATGAATGGTTTATAAAAATCTAAATAAAATATAGTTAAGATGGTATACTTCTGGAATGGTAGAGGAACATAGTAAATTCCTGAAAGAAAAAAAAATGGTCAGAAATGTCAAAAACAACCATTTTAGGACTATAGGATTTAAGCTGAGAGGCATTTATTAAAGAAAAACTGTTCAACTTTGGTAGTAACAATGATTGTCGGAAGCATTTTTATATTGTTGCTTCTCTTTTCCCTTCCCCTCCCATGGTTCAGATACCTAGGACAGAGCATGGGGCAAACTTTAAGAACCAGCAGTTTTGCTACTGGAGGAGACTGACTTGTTTGTAGCAGAGCACAGAAAAGCCCCATGACAGCCAGGTGTGGTGGCATATGCGTGTATTCCTACCACTCTGGGAAGTTGAGGCTGGAAGATCTCAAGTTTGAGCCCAGCCTGGGTAGCTGAATGACTTAGCAAGACCCTGTTTCAAAATGAAAAATAAAAAAGGGCTGGAAATACAGCTCAGTGTGAAGGCCTTGGGTTCAACCTCCAGTAATACACATGCACAAACACCAAAAAAAGCAGGGGATGGGGGTTCCATGCCTAGGAACATTACCAAGTCAACCCTCCAACAGCCTGAGGTTGAAATAGTGTTGAAGCACGTAGACTAGTGAACTAGTCAGAAATCTGGGAGATCCAAGAAATGAGACAGTCATAGTGAATTTTGAGAAAGTCTCACATGTCATTAGTAGTCTGGAAGGCTGCCCAGGAGAGACCAGAGTGAGCCCTGACGGCTGCTCATCTCTCGTTCTGTCACAATGTGGGCCAAATGTTAACTCTTGGGCAAAGGTTGCAAAATAAATTTATGGTGTAAGAGGTCAGGATGGTAGTTAAACTAAGGAGGGGGGTGGTTAGCACAACAGTATTTCTGAAATATAATGTTCTGTTTCTTGATTTGTGTGCTGATTTAACGTGTTAACTTTGAGATAATTCATTTAGCTGTATGTATACTTAAATTTTTTTCTGTTTTTCTGTATATATGTCTCATCAGTCGTCTTTTGGCATAATAATGCTCTGTAACAATCATAAAACATCAGAGGTGATGAACATTCTTTTTGCTCAGGAGTTTGCAAGTTGGCAAACCAGATGTGCTGATCCACCTCACTGATACATAGGCCAGGAGTTTACTTCTGCATCTGAAGTTAGTTGATAGATATGCTGTGGAGCTGGCTGGTCTCTATGGAAGCCACCTAGAATATCTCTTTCCTGTTCTACTTGATTGCTCATCCTCTAGGAAGGGTTCTAGTAGACCAACTGGAAGCACACAAAGCCTCTTGAGTCACTGGCGAGGAACTTCCACATAATCACTCCACTTTTTCTTTTCCACTTTTTCTAAATTCAAGAAGAGGGAAAATAGATTCCATTGCTTGGTGGGAAGAGTGAATAGTCATATTACAAGAAAGCATAGATAGAGAAAAAAATAAATGCATTCCATTTTTCTCCACTGCTTAATGAGAACAGTGAATGGTCATATTGCAAGAAAGTATAGGTAGAAAAGAGAATAAGTGCATCCATTTTTCAGTGAATCTACCACATATATTTCAGAAGAGATCGGGCGCATTCAGGGTGGTATGGCCATAGATGTACCACATATATTTCAATGTAACAATATATAATTAAACCAAACACAATACAGTATTGATAATTGCAGATCTCGATGGTTATGATTATTCATAATAAGTATCATTCTTCCTGATTTTTTGTACCTTTTGAGAATTTTCCAAAAATTTCCCCTTTTGCAGGGAGGAAGAAGAGTAATGGTTGTGAGTGATATGTGTTGCCTGCTTTTTTCTTTTTAACACTGTTTACATCTCTGCACTTCATTCCATACCTTCATTCCGTACCTGAATTCAAATGCTAAGGCCCAGAAATCTACTCTAAAAGTGATGCTAACTTTTGAGAATCACTGCTTTGGGCTTTCTGACATTTATTAAAACTTTTGGCTTATCAAGTGCATATTTCCAGTTTCTACTAACTGCATACAACAAGCCCAAACTTGCCAGTAGTAATTATTGACTAAATTACCTGACTCTCCTTGATGAAATCCCCAAAACTAAAACACAAACTTTTAAGCTTTCTTGAAAACGGTGGTTGGGAAAAGAATGAGATGTATTAAGTATCTACTGTGTATATACTACCAGACACTTCACATAAATTATTTAATCCTTGTAACAATCTTGGTGGGTTAAGGAGCTATCCTCATTTTATATATTTGAGAATTTACATTTCCCAACATTTCTTAGCTACTTAAATAGAAGGTCAGAGATTTGAATCTAACTTTTTTTTTTTTGGTGGGTACCGGGGGTCGAACTCAGGACCTTGCGCGCCAGCAGGCGCCCGTGCCGCTGGGCGATATCACTGGCCCTGAACCTAACTTTTTGACAATTAAGTTACACAATCGTGAAGACAGCAGTGTATTTGAAACCAGATAATTTTATATATTAAACCCGGTGTGTGTACAGCATGTAACCCAAATCTATTACTGTTTTCATCACTAAAATAATCATTTAAATTTGGATCAATGTATAGTCATCTAATTGTTCAAACAGTAGAAGACTTAAGTCTTCATGAAATAATATATATGTTTTAGATGTTTCAAATTATTTATGATAAATGTGTATTTTTAAAATAGATTTTATATTTAAACAGTTGCTGAGCCAACTTAAAGGGAACTTGGAAGAAGAAAATCGACATCTACTAGATCAAATTCAGACATTAATGCTACAAAACAAAACGCTGTTGGAGCAGAATATGGAAAGCAAGGATCTTTTTCATGTTGAACAAAGACAGTACATGTAGGTACCAAATAATTTTGCACTCTGAAAAATTACTCATGATGCTATCATTGCCATACCTAGTAACAGAGAAAAATTCATGCTCATTTTTCTTGATTTTCAACGTCATTATTTCAATATGTGCTCATATTATAGGCACTATGCTAATAAACCAGAAATAACAACATGAAAATACAAGTTGTGCTCTAAAAGATTTCAGTAATATAAAGCAATAAATACAACTAAATGTTTAAGTATAGTACTTCTATAATGGAGGTATGGATAAGGGACCATAGAAATACAGCAAATATAAGGGAAGAAATACTGCAGTCTGGGAGAGGCAAGGTAGACTTTCCAAAATTAAGACTTGAGGGCTGGTGAGATAGCTCAGCAGCATAAGCGCCTGCCTGGCAAGCGCAAGGTCCTGAGTTCGACTCCCGGTACCCACATATGAAAAAAGGGCCGGTGATATCACTCAGTGGCACGGGTGCCTGCTGGCATGTGAGGTCCTGAGTTCGACCCCTGGTACCCACAAAAAAAAAAAAAAAAAAAAAAAATTAAGATTTGAGCTTAGCTGAGACTTGAGGGTTCAGTAGGAGTTTCCTTGAGGTGGCATACCAGGCCACAAGAGCACTAATACAAAAACACGAAGGTAAGACAGTATCTTGTAGTTTGGTATATGACCTAAAAACTAATTATTCTTTCTGGAGCCAAATTGAAGAAAAAGGAGCAGTAGAGAAATGGCTAAATAGCCTGGAACCAACATACAAAAGTTTTTCTATGCTATACAATGGAGATGAGATCAAATTACAAGAGAACTATAAGAGAGAAAACTGGCCAGCTTAATTACTGATAAGTAATGTCTCCATTGATAGCATAGGAACCTTCAAAGACTCCAAGATTTGGGCCTTCAGTCTTTGTATTATACCATGATTAGCTTTTTTTTTTTTTTTTTTTTTTTTTTGTGGGTACCAGGGGTCGACCTCAGTGTGCCAGCAGGCGCCTGTGCCACTGAGCGATATCACTGGCCCTTTTTTCATATGTGGGTTCCGGGAGTCAAACTCGGGCCCTCACGCTTGCCGGGCAGGCGCTTATGCCGCTGAGCCATCTCACCGGCCCCATGATTAGCTTTTACTAAGTTCTTTCCTTCCCTTTGTTCACTAAAATGAAAAACACCAAAATATAATAGAAATAGCCGGATGTTGAAATAAAACAGCTCCTAATTCATATCTCAGTTCTTAACCTTACTATCTATGTGACTGTGGACAAGTCATTTTATTTCTCTGATTGTTAGCTTTTTCCTCTAAAATAGAAGTAATCATAGCTACTTCCAGAATTATCCTAATAAATAAATGAAATAGTATTTCTCTGGTTTTTAGACTTAATGTGCATGATAAGTCAGGGCACGTATGTACCCAGAATACATAAGCATCATTTTTATTACAGAATGTGGGGTGAGAAACATCATTTCTCTATTAATACCCAGTTTGCATTAACTTTTAAGATAAATTTCAAAGAAATTTCGTTCCCGTGCTAGCCACTTTGAACTATATCTTCAGCCCTTTTAGGGGTATTTAGTTCTTTACTCACTGCCATAGAGGTATTTTAAGTTAAGGAGCACTGAATAAATATAAAGGTCTTGGTATTTTAGTTTCCTGTGCCTTAAACATGGACTTTACCCAAAGCTTTGTTATCTTAGTATTCTTACCTTTAGGCCAGGCATACTGATCCACGCCTGTACTCCCTGCATGTGGGAGGCTGAGGGAGAGGATTGCAAGTTTGAAGCCAGCCTGGGCTACTTAGTGAGTTTAAGGCCAGCCTGGGCTACATAGGAAACCCTGTCTTAAAAAATCAGGGTTGGGGGAGAAAGAAAGAACGATTTTGGTTCTTGGTGACATTCGTTTCAGGATTTCAGAGATTGTGCCTATATAGTTGACTATATAGCATATTGTAGTTGACTTCCAAATATTATTTTCTACTCTGCCTTACTGAATTTAAGTTACAAATATCCATCTTATATGTCAGACGTTTATAGCTGAATGCCTCTTATCACATGGTTCTGGCAGAAGTGACAGTGAATAAGTATTACAGAGAAGTTGAAGAAAATAATCATGGTTTAGCAGGTAAAAGGAAAATAGAGTTGAGAGCTTTGGCCTTTTTTTTAACCGCCAAGGCTTCCATAGGGTTGAGGCCCAAGTGGCTTTTGGTGTAACTGTTGACATCCATTCACAGACCATCTTCTGTAGATTCAGATCAGTTCCTCTCTATTCCCACCACCCTAATTCAGCCTCTCTACTCAACTAGACTGCCCCATCTGCATCCTGAATGCTTTCTTTACCTCCAGCCTTTGTGAGATACAGTGGTACCTTGGGTCAGAAGCTTAATTCTTTCCATGATTCTGGTCGCAGAATTTGTTCCACGATTCTGGCTGCAACTGAATTCTGTGACCAGAATTGTGGAAAGAATGAAATCCATGAACCAAGGTACCACTGTATCCTGATCCATCATTAGGTTTAAGTACCTTAAGCAAAATATTTTATCATATTACTTTAATAAAAGTTAAAATATATGATTTCCTTTTGAGAAAAATCATAAAACCAAGACACACTCACTGCTTCCTCGCTTCCCATATTCAAGCTAAACTGCTTAGTTTAGCCTAATCTTTTCTTTTTTTTTTTGGAAAACACTACGAAGACACTAAGTCTTTATTTTGCAGGATATACATTTGAATTTATGACCTTAATTTCTTGATAGATCTTGGAATTCTAAGAAAGCACAAGAATCTACGTGATGCATGAATACTCTTCTCACTTTCCTAAGTCAAATTGTGGTTTAGCCTCTTTAATGCCTTCCATTTCTAACAACCCAGTCGCTAGCCTCACTCTATGACTTCTTGAAATACAGAGCAGATGTACAAGGAACAAGTCCATAGCCCTGGAGCAAGGGTACTTTTATCACTATGTCCACAGTCAAAGTTTTGTCAGATAGTTAAGATTAAGTCATTGCTGAAACGTTGTAGAAATCTCCAAATTTTCGGGGGGGGGAATATATATATATATACACACACACACACACCCTTCAATACAAAGGTTAATCTCTATATAATGTAGGTGGAAACTAATTTCTAAAGATCACCTATTATTTAGTTAACTAATATTAATATTTGTTTCCTCTGATTAGAAATGTTCCTATTTCAGTTTACATCATTTATAACTGATCCTCCTTGTCTTACTTTCTGTCATTGCTAAGACAAAAAAGCCAATACCCAAGATTAAAGGAGGAAAGGTTTATTTAGCTCACAGTTGGTAGAGGTTTCAGTCCATAGCTGGCTCCAAGGCAGGGTGGCACATGGCAGAGGGGCAACCATTCATGGCAGCAGAAGACAGCAAAAGCAGCAAGGGAGGCAAGAGGCAAACCTCTTTCTGTCCCTTATGTTGTATGCAGGCTACCCATCATAGGGTGGGTGTAGCACTCACACCCTTAATCCCAGCATTGGACTTTCCATCATAAACTCTAGATTCAGCCACCTCTGAAAAGCCTACCTCCATTATTGCATGAGGCTTTGGGGGGACATGCAGACACAAACCCTAACATTCCACCCCTGGGTCCCCAAAGACTCATGTACATTCTTTTATGGAAAGAATTGCTGAAGTCCTAACAGGTCAGCATTGCTAAAAAGTCCAAGTCCAAAGTCTCCTCTGAGATGTAAGGCAAATTCTTAGCTGTGAGCCCCTGCACAAATGAAAAGAACATTAAATACTTTCACTTTTGACATTCAGTGGTACAAGGTAGACATTTCCATTCCAAAAGGTACAATTAGGGAGATAAAAAGGAATGGGATGAAAGCAAGTACAAAATCCAGCAGGGCAAACATTAAGTCCTATAGTTCCATTTGCAACGAGGCAGTCTGTGACAAGATTTGAACTCCAAAAGGGTTGGGTGGCTGCACCCCTTCAGCACTTCCGGTGGTTGTGGTGGTGGTGGTAGCTCTCATGGTTCTCTCTTGGATCCGCTCTGCTCCCTCCTTGCAGTTTTCCTCAGATGATCTACATTCCTAGCTTCTCCAAACTTTTGGGGTCTCCACTGCACCTTTGGCTTCACGCTCACAGTTTCACACACTGACGTCTCAGGGGCACACTGCTTGGCCTCCCAGGCCTTCTTCTGAAATCTGGGTGGAAGCCCTCCTGACCCCACAACTCATAATTCTGCATGCACCTAAAGCCAGTGCCACATGGATGATGCCAAGGTCTGCTGTCAGCAGGAGCAGTAGCCAGGCTTCCCTCTCTCTTGGCTGTAGGAGTCGTGTGCCTGGATCACTGAGCACTCTGAGTCCAATTCCAAGGAACAAATTCTGTAGGCCACCACCATTCTGGAACATGGTGCTCTGGGGCTCTCTTCTCAAAGCAAAGTCTTTCACTTTTGCAATTTTGAGGCTGCAAAGAGTGGGGTCTGCTGCTGCTTGTGATGCCCTTAGGCCATCTTTTCTAGTTTCCTGTTCTTTCTCATCCATCAAGATCTCCTCTGCTCTGTCTTTGCAGTCCACAGCTTTACTGGAGCTTCCTTTCTGGCCAGACTCACAATGTTTTAAATCATTCTGCTGGGCTCTTTGCTCTTGATTCTCAACATAAATCTGGCTAAAAGCGCCCCAGCAGTAGCTATGCCACTGCCTCAACATTCAACTGCCTTGAACTTTCTTCTATAAGATTAGTTAGTCCACCACCCTTGGTCTCAGTCTCAGGCAGCCTCTGTATACAAGCAAAATGCCGACAAACTTACTGCCAAGCCATACCACATATCATCTGGAGTCCAATAGCCAATGCAGTCTTTCTTTCCACCAGAAACAACCTGAGCCTGGTCTTTACCAGCAGCATTTCTGTTAGTCTTCTGGTCTTCTGAGCTCTGACCAGAATCTCCCATATAGAACAGCCTAAGGCATTTCAGCTCTACTTTTTCAGCTGGCATCTCCAAACCTTTCCTAACTCTTCCCACAAGCCATTCCCAAAGGTTCCTGAACCACGTGGTCAAGTATAGTCACAGCAGTGACCCCACTTCTCTGGTACCAAATTCTGTCTTAGTTACTTTTCTCTTGTTACTGAGACAAAATACCCAACACCCAAGGTTAAAGGAGGAAAGGTCTATTTAACTTACAGTTTGTACAGGTTTCAGTCCATAGCTGGCTTCCAAGGCAGGGTAGCACATGGCAGAAGGGCAACTGTTCTTGGCAGCAGAAGACAGCAGAAGCAACAAGGGAGGCCTTATCTTTCCTTTTCAGTCTGCATAATTTGGCCTTTTCCTTCAGGAAGATTTCTTTGATCTTCCAAGATGAAATGATTTCCCTTTTTATAGGTTCCTATTGTACTTCACGATACTTTTATTTTGGTACTGCTAACTCCCTCACAATTATTTACGTACATTCAATCTACCACTGTATCATAAGTAGAGCTACTTATTGCTCACCCTTATATATACTGTACCTGATACCTTCCTCATGTAAATGATCACTAAATGTTTACTGAGTAAATAGTACTTTTTTGCCACTGCAGCTTTTTTTTTTTTTTTTTTGAGACAGTTCACTATACTTTGGTCTGTGATCATTGATGTTTCTGTGGGTAAAAAATACTACTGAGAATATAAAAATGAGAGTAGGAGCTGAGTGCAGTGGTACACAGAACTGTGGAGGCTGAGGCTGGAAGATCAAGAATTCAAAGCCAGCCTGGGCAACATAACAAGACTCTGTATCAAAAAAGCAAAGAGTCTAGAGTGTGACAAAAGTAATATACTTTCTGGGACTGGTGAGATGGCTCAGCGGCTTAAGCGCCTGCCCGGCAAGCGCGAGGACCCGAGTTCGACTCCCAGAACCCACATACGAAAAAGGGGCCGGTGATATCGCTCAGCGGCACGGGCGCTTGCTGGCGTGCGAGGTCCTGAGGTCGACCCCCCGGTACCCACAAAAAAAAAAAAAAAAAAAGTAATATACTTTCTATTGCTGGTGTCAAGAAATAATTGTTTACGAGTAAATTAAGCCCAAGTAATTCCACCAAAAAGGAAAAAAATCTATTCGCATCAAGATATACTGTAGTAGGAAGATTATTTATTATATCTACAATTTGCTTATAATCAAACTAAATATCCAACTTTTTTTTTTGCCTATATAGTTGTTCGGGAGTAGAGAAATAGTTAATGTTGACAGCGTTTAAGAGGTATAAAAAGATGTTGAGAGAATTCCTTTACAAGGTAATACTATAGTATGGAAAATTTTTCTTCAAAGAAATCCTGTTGAAGAAATGAAACTTACATTGCAGATCTTTTTAAGTAAGTTTGAAAGTTAAAGAAAAGTAGAAACATGGAAAAATTCCATCGTTACTTCCTACTAAATTCTTAGTTGACAATTATGGTATCTGTTTATGTTTCGAGAGGAAGTGAGATCAAAGTCACAAAACAATTTACTATCATGCATAGCTGTACAATATATGATGCATATTCTAAAAAGTAATTTTTATTTTTATAGTGATAAGTTAAATGAATTAAGACGACAAAAGGAGAAATTAGAAGAGAAAATTATGGATCAATACAAGTTTTATGACCCCTCTCCTCCTAGAAGGTACCATTAATCAAGTTTTATGAATTTTTACTTTGAAAAAAGTTATATTATTTCTAGTATTGTGAAGACTTCTGATTTTGTGAAGGATTTATGTGTTCAATTTTAGATTAACATTTTGAAATTACTCTGTTAGGAGAGGCAACTGGATTACTCTCAAAATGAGAAAATTGATAAAGTCCAAGAAGGATATTAATCGAGAACGTCAGAAATCTCTAACATTAACACCTACCCGCTCAGACTCCAGTGAAGGATTTCTTCAGCTGCCTCATCAAGATAGTCAAGATAGTTCTTCAGTAGGGTCAAATTCTTTAGAAGACAGCCAAACCCTGGGGACCAAGAAGAGCAGCAGTGAGTGCTTAAACTCTTTAATAAACACAGTTATCAATTCAGAGTCCTTTCTAAGTATTTCTTCAATATATTTAGTATTTCTTTATTTGACAAATACTTTGTTCAAGTCCTTTGGGAGAACTAAGTGACATTTCTTTTTAATTCTTAACAATTATAAAATTCATACTGCAATAGTGCGCAAGCACAATTTTCTGAGACATACTATATACAGGGATACAATTATTTTCCCAGAAAGGTAAATATTTTAGAAAGAACATTGAAATAAGAGTCAGACTATCTCTGCCACTTACAAGTTCTGTTAATCTGAGCAGGTGGGACTTTTTCCTTTGCTTTATACTTGACTGGGTGATTGTGAGAAGTGACAGAAATATGTCTAAGATTTCATTTTTATAAATATCTATAATGAAAATAATACATTTTATAATGAAGTTTTTGCTCATGTACTTTGTATCAAGTTGGAGCAAAGTTATTACACTGGGAGAAGCAAAGGGAAAAAGTTATTAAATTGTCTGCTAATAACCAAAGGTTAAGAAAATTATTAAGGGATGCTTGGTAAAGTTTTAATTCAAATGAAATGGAGGTGGGGGGATATAAGTTTGTATATAAACTTGTGATTTAATTTTTTATAATAAAATAGAAGTACTCCATTGTAAAAAGCCTTATATAATTTATGACCTTTTTATTTCATTACTAGTGTGCTTGCTTATCTAAACAGCAAGAGCAAAGTCAAAACCTAAAAAAGTATTTCAAAAGAGAGTTCAATACTAAGTCCTTTGAAGATGACCAAGAAGTTGATTATCACTGTTCTTATAAAATATATAAACCAGATAATTTAATCCTCTCATATTAGTGATGTTACTAAATTTAAACACATGCACACACACCACCATTCTTTTGAACTAAACAGCAAGCAAAAGCAGCTACATCTTCCCCCAGAGGTAGATGGTGGGGACTTTGCACAGGTGTTTTGGCATCAGGTAATTTATCTCTGAAAAGAGAGAGTATTTTAGCGGGTAGCTATTAAACATTCATAGCATATATTTCAGATTACAACTATAGCAGTCTGAAAACTAGAATGCATAGGTAAGCAACAACAAATAAGTATACATGTACACAGTTGAACATATACTAGTCTCCAGAAAGCAGTTTAATACTGTACTGCCCCAAAAGAGTATTGTTATCCTGGGTCTTATGCCATTTAGTCTCATTTACCCAATTAGCAGTTACTGTTTTGGAGAGATTATCTCAAATTTTTCTTTAAAAAAGTAGCAAACAAATCTTCTAAATTTAGTTATAAAATACCTGACACTAAGAATTTTTTTAATTAAAGGAAGATATTTCAACTCAGACGTGAGAACATACACAAGAAAGGCGTTAACAGTCTTTTCTGAGGTCATCTTATCTGTTTGAAATATAAATCTGTCATTCTTTTATACTCTGCTGCAACATTCAGAATAAAAATCAGGAAAAAATATTCTCCTTTCCTACAGTTGTTCAATTTTAGAATTTTTAAAATAAACACAGAACTCAGTAATACCCATGTTCCCTTAATTTATGTATGCTTTGGGAAAAGAACATTATATATCTCCAACATTATTGCCATAAAAAGAATCACATTCCATCCCTGGCACACTTAAATCTCTTTTTATCCTGTTTGAAAGAGTGTCTGTCTGTCAGTAAAGTGGTCTTTTGAAAACGGTTGAAAATAGAAAAAGGAAAAAAATATATCTAAACAAGACAACATGTGCATGCTGCAACCACTCAGCTTTGTTTGAGCTAAGTATCCATTTTTGCATTGCTTTCAGTTCATTTCTTTTTAATCATTGAAAACAGCTGTGGTTACCAAACTTGACAAGAAATAGGTCAAAATTTTTCTTACAGCAGTCAAACAAGTTGGAAACTGTGTTCTTTGCACTCTTTAATGAATACTTGTCAATTTATCAAGAGTTTTGGTTATTTACAAAATGATGGCAAACCCCAAGAAACAGAATAACTGTTTAGACTGTGTATAATATGTTTTTAATTAAGTCTTTATGCAGGTTGTTTTCCTAACTCCTAAGTTGCTTTTCCAAAAAGGTATAATAATTTTTTGTATTTAAATCTCACTAAAAATGTAGCTATACAATTAAGTGATACAGTCAAATTTTTCATTCTAATAACTTCTGTTCTTGAGTGATAATACTTTAATTAACATAAATCTTTTGCACAGTGCTTCCTTTGATTTTTTTTTTAATTTTATGCATGGCATCCTTCAAAATGCTTTTTAAATGCTGCATATATTTTTGTCAGCTTTGGGATGCCTTCTTTTAGCTTTATCAGGGCTTAATGCTAACATGTATTACTATCAAAATACTCTTTTTTTTTTCCCCTCTTCCTCCCAACCAAACTTTTGTAAAAAGAACCCAATATATTTGCTTATTTAATTTTTAGGGAGACTTTGGTTGAAAGAATATGTATTTTCATATTGCTGTTAAATAATGCATTAGAATCCAGTTTAAACCAATTATTTTCTTTCATAAAGTTTAGGAGAGTAATGAAAGTTTTTAAGGCAAGTTTTTGGAGTTTCTATAGATTGTTTTAAACATCTGGGCACTCTAATTTTTGTATTACTAAAATAACTCTCACAGAATATATATTTTCCTAAATTATTTTTTTTCTGAAATAAAGCCTAAAAATATTAAAAGAAAATAGAAGCTTGAAAAACCTTGTACATTTTCATTGTGTACACTATGAACTGCCAATAGCCTAGTTTTAAAAGTTTACCTTTACAACTTAACTAGGGAAATTCAATCCAAGCTTTCAAAGTATGTTCCTCATCATTGTCTTCAGTGCTTTTCCAAGTATTTTAAAGTATTGAAGTACATATTTCATATTTCATTATCACTCAGCAGCATGAGAATAATAGCTTTAATATAGCATACATAGCTGAAACTCAACATTCATTTCTGTCCTTAATTTCAACATTTAACTCCCATCTGTTCTTCTTCCTTTTTTTCTTTCATTTCCCTGTTTCTGTTTTTCCTCATGCTCTGACATTAAAGTGGTTGCACTGAAAAGACTGCCCTTTTTGAGGAACAGACCGAAGGATAAAGACAAAATGAAGGCCTGCTACCGTCGTTCCATGTGTAAGACTTTATGACAGTTCAGCTTCTTTCAAATGACTACACTGGCTTCCATTACTAATTTTTCACTAACCTTTCTCTGGACTGTACCAATTTCTTATTTTGCAAAGTGCAGTCTTCCATTAATTCAAGGAGCTGGAAGAATATTTTTCAAAGCTGGCATTGAATTTGCATTATATGTATGTCTATACTAATACATATACATGCATTTGTTTAGTAATATATGTAATATACTTGTAAGTTTCCAGTGCTTTCTGAAAGTTGATAGAAAAAATCCTTAATTTTGTATGCCATAGAGATTTTTTCCCAAATTTACTTAAAAAATACAACAAATCCTTCAGCATTAGATATTTATTTCCTTAATGAACCCAATTAAATAAATAAATAAAATGGCCTATAACCCTTGAAAATGCTTGTCATTCTTTATACAATAATATTCTGGGTTTTCTTTTAAGTGGTTTGGTAATTATGTAATCATATTAAATGTCTGTCAATTTGGATATCATCTCTTTCAGGTTTTTATTCAATGGTATACTTATTTGATTTAAAAATGAATTACTTCAGTAACCTGCTCTGACCAAGGACTCTTTTTCATTTTCAATAATGATGCTGTATAAGAATTGCTCTCCATCTTAATTCATTCCATTTTTGTCACCACACACTACATTATGAAGGCTTCTAATTAAATTGCACATCATTGCACAAAAGCATGGCAATTGTACATAGTAAAATAAATTCCTGTCTTTTAAAGGGGGTGGAGGTGGGATAAAAGTGTTTATTAAAATTTATCAGCCTTTGGCCTCTTCATTCAGCTGAATGCATGTAATAATTTAAATGCCCTTGTAGTTATAGTTTTTTAAATGTCCATTTGCATAGTCATAGACAAAAGCAAAATCATTTATAATACAAAAGAGAAATAAGAGCAAATACATTAACCATGCTGATTCATTTACTTTCATTTGCATCCCAGCCATGAATGACCTGGTACAGTCCATGGTCCTAGCAGGACAGTGGACAGGTAGTACTGAGAATTTGGAGGTTCCTGATGATATTTCAACGGGTAAAAGGAGAAAAGAATTGGGAGCTATGGCCTTCTCTACTACAGCCATCAACTTTTCAACTGTCAACTCTTCTGCAGGCTTCAGATCCAAGCAGTTGGTTAATAATAAAGGTATAGGCCGTCTGCTATTTGCACTGTGGTGTAACTGCTGACAGCAGGAATTTTAATTTGACTTTCTCCTGTGTACTTTTAAAAATGAACCTGAAGTAATAGTAAAACATAATCTGAATTTGGTTTGGGGAAATTTTCAAACATTTAAAACATTACACAGGTACATAAAATCTGTTTAGGCCTCCCTCCAAAATAAACAGCTAATGAACTAACAAGGAAGACAGAGGTAAACAAGGTAGAGTGAAAATAGGAGGAAACATCATTTTGGGGTTTTTTTTTCCAGAAAAAAAAAAAAAACCCTAAAACACTACAGCTTTGACCAAAGAACCACATAGAACAACCTAGATTCTTGCTTTATGTTACAGAACCACAGGGCAGATGTTTGCTTTTCTTCTGGGATTGTCTCTAAGTTTGGTTTCTTACTCCTAGTTCTAGTTTCTGGCTGATTCTATAAAACATGTTAAACCAAGATGTTTTATATGTGGTAAAGAATTTCTATATTCTGCATAAATAAATTTGGTAATGAAGCTGTTTTTTTACAAAAATATGTTTATATCCACTTTGCTATTTTATATAGATACTACATCCTTTGAAGATATAAGTCCACAAGGTATTAGTGATGATTCTAGTACGGGATCAAGAGTTCATGGTAAGATACAACTTTATTTAGAACACATATTAAATTCTTAATGGGAATATTGAGATTTTTTTATTAAGTAGGTGAATGTGGCATCTTCAGCAAGCATGTTTTCTTTTCCTGCATCTCATAGTTACTTCTACCTTTTCTTCAAACTTAATACTTTCTTTTGTCCCTTAAAGATTATTTCTTCACTTGAGTGTTCCCTGTTTTAATCAAGGTCATTTATAAAGTATGCCTGCACAATCCTCAAAGGTAATTTTGTTGCTTTTTATATAAGGTTAGTTATAAAAATTATGTTTCACCACTAGTTTAAAAATATTTTAGTAAAGGATGAACTTTTAAGAAACCAATTTTCTACAATTTTCAGTATTTTAGGTTTTTAAATTTCCATCTAAAAAATCATCAAACTAAATTATTGTTATCAACAAATGGATAACATGTTAAAGGAATTTCAGGTGTAAGCAGGATTTTAAGAAGTACCATAGGGCAAGGTTAACTGTAAAATTGCTTCCCTTGTATAGATATGAATATATGACATTAACTGTATAAATGTTCATATTCCTCCTTTTCATGGCATGTCTGCATTGTGTAGAGTTTCTTGTCTTATCTGTTTTAAGTGACCTGATCCCTAGCATTTTGGAGAGACTGAGGGTACATGTCTTTCTATACACTAAAGTAGTAATTTCTATCCACTAAAGTAGTTCTAGTATCCATCTAGAAGTCATTTTCAAATTTAAATATGCACATGTTCTCTTCTTTGAATCTCAGCTCTTTTTTGATAAGTATTCTGTTTTGCATTGTCACTCTGAACTATCTAGAAATGTGTTTACTTTCTAATCTGTAAGATTCACCTCTCTGTGAACTTGTTCAGCCTGTGACAGTATGCATGATTGCTTCTGCAAAGCATTCTGTCTGTGGTCAGAATGTAAAATTCATTGTTATTGGCTGGAAGTTTTATCACTGTCTCCTGATTTTTTCATTTAGCCTCAAGACCAGCCAGCCTTGATAGTGGCAGAACATCCACTAGCAATAGTAATAATAATGCTTCACTCCATGAAGTCAAAGGTATGCTGTAGGTAAATTTATTAATGTACTCCATCCATTTCCAGTAATATTTAAAAATGGGAGAAGGGCTTGAGGGGTAGCTCAGTAGTAAAGCACACACTTAACCATGTACAACCCCGAGTTAAATTCCCAGGTACCAGAGGGTGGGAGGATGTTGGAGATGGAACAAAGTTTCTGAGGTAAAGTGTGAAGTCCAAATCATCTGTGTTTTGAACATAGTTCTTTGGAACATTTATACGTGTTGCATTGTAATACAAATGTATTTCAATGTATACAAATGTAAAAACAGGAGCAGTTATTTTGGTTTCAGTTTTTCATCTTCACAGATAAAATAGTCTTATTGTAATCTTTATACTTCAAAATTATCTGTAGGTCCTTACTTTACTTACATTTTGTCTTTCACATCTAAATGGTTGGCATTAATTTTCTCGTTATGCATGTACATTAAACTTGCATTACTCATACTTCACAAATACTTCTAGCTTAATGTATGCACAAAATAGGAAGTTTTTTGGTTTTCCTTTGAAGAAGCAATTCTCTGTGGGGGTGCACAAGAGGTATATGGATACATTATAGCTTGTATAAAGAATTATTTGAAGATTTTGTTTTGTTTTGTTTCATTTTGTGTCGTTTTTTTGTTTTTGAGACAGGGTCTTGCTGTATAGTTCAGGATAGCCTTGAACTCACTTTGTAGCCCAAGCTAGCCTTGAACTCTCCATGATCCTCCTGCCTCAGCCTCCCGATTGCTGGAATTACAGGCATGCACCACTATGCCCGGCTTCCTTAATTTTTTAATATTCATTCCAAGTTGAAGTTTTCATGTAAATGTCTGGAAATTTTGTGACTAATATCTTTTTCCTTGAAGAAATGCTACCTTTTCAATGCTGGAATTGTTTAACCAACGTATTATAGTTATTGTCTATAGTCTACAATTGTTAAAATTACGATGAGTACATTAATCCCTTATAGGATTATAAAATTATTTTGTCTTAGTAGTAATTTTACCATTAATGTTATGACTTCATTTCAATGTTCTGAGATACCTGCTTTTAAGGGGAAGTTAATTTTTCATTTTACAGTTGTGTTACATCCAATAGAAAAATATACTCCGAAAATACATATAAAGAATTTCTTCTTCTGATTTAAAAATTTCAGAAAATCTTATTTCTGTATGTTACATAACTTGAGACAAATTCTTTCATGACTTTACTCTCTATGATTAAGAAACCATGGAGGGGCCGGTGAGATGGCTCAGCAGCATAAGTGCCTGCCTGACAAGCGCGAGGGCCCGAGTTCGACTCCCGAAACCCACATATGAAAAAAGGGCCGGTGATATCACTCAGCGGCACGGGCGCCTGCTGGTGCGCGAGGTCCTGAGGTCAACCCCCGGTACCCATGGAAAGTTGTAACATCAATACAGAAAACGCAACCTTCCAATTAATCAAAACAGCTTTTGCTGTTGATCAAAACAGATCAGTTCTTTTACGGAATAGCATAGATTTTAGGAAGATTTATTCCAGAACTAGCTAATTTCGTTTTTTTTTTATCTTTTTTTTTTTTTGTGTGGGTACCAGGGGTCAACCTCATGACCTCGCGTGCCAGCAGGCGCCTGTGCCGCTGAGCGATATCACCGGCCCTTTTTTCGTATGTGGGATCCGGGAGTCGAACTCGGGCACTCGCGCTTGCCAGGCAGGCGCTTACGCCGCTGAGCCATCTCACCGGCCCTTTTTTTTTTTTTAATGTGGGTACCAGGAGTCGACCTCAGAACCTCGTGCTTGCCAGCAAGCGCTTGTGCCACTGAGCGATATCACCGGCCCTTTTTATCCTTTGTGAGTTCCAGGAGTCAAACTCAGGACCTTGCACTTGCCGGGCAGGTGCTTATGCCACTGAGCTATCTCACCGGCCCGAACTAGCTAATTTCCATTCCATATTAGTCAACCTGAACTGAACCTTTTAAGATTATATAGGCCCATACCAACAGTAGACCAAAACAATCACATGATTCAAATCTTAGAAGAATAAAATATTGTGTATTTGATTTCATTTGATTTCATTTACTAGAATTTTCTATCTAATTACATTATTTCTCCATTTGACTTCCTTTATATGTATGCTAATTCAGTTCAAAAATTGTTAAGATTAGTCATTTAGGATGAACAGAGAACCCTTCAAATAAATAATGAGGACTTCATAAAGAGACAATAGAATTTTTATTTTTGCATTTAAAACAGCTTTGTGTTTTAACATTCTGAAATAAAGTTAATGTAATAATGTTCTTGTCCTAAATTGCATAGTATTTTACAGTTATTCAAACCTGAATTTTAGTCATCAGTATATTAGGTGCCTTCTGTGTATGAGGCTTTCTTTAGGCTCTGAGTATAGTGGTAAAAGCAAATTTTTGCCTTTGTGGAACTTAGAATATTTGTCACTTTGGAAAAATAAGGAAGCAAGCTATGACAAACAGTTGTTAGACTGATGAAAGCTTAATATGGTTTACTAAGCATTTCTATATAAAGCTTGAAAGTAGGTTTGGCTGTTCATAGAATAAGAGCCCAGTCAACAAATAACAATAGTATTATGACTTACAATAATCTCATTTCTATTATTAAAGTCTCAATACAATATTTACTCCTGAAGCAGGTGCAGTTAATAACCAAAGCAGGCCACAAAGCCACAGTAGTGGAGAATTTAACCTGCTTCACGATTATGAGGCATGGTCCAGCAGTGGAAGTAGTCCAATCCAGTACTTGAAAAGACAGACCAGATCAAGTCCAGTGCTCCAGCATAAAATGCCAGAATCATTAGAAACTCGAACACGCAAGATAAAAACTGGTTCACCTGGAAGTGAAGTCGTTACTCTACAACAATTTTTAGAAGAAAGTAACAAACTTACCTCAATACAGGTTAGTTTTATGTATGGTGACCCTATTTAGATGAATACCGCAAGTTAAATGTCTATAATATTGAACTTTATAGAGTTTTTTTAACTATAGTGTTACATGATACTAGCTTTATATTGTATAGCTCAAAATATAAGGAAGCTCAAAATAGTTTTATTTACTTATCTGCTTTGATTTTTTAAACAGTTAAAATCTTCAAGTCAAGAGAATCTTTTAGATGAAGTAATGAAAAGTTTGTCTGTCTCTTCTGACTTTTTGGGAAAAGACAAGCCAGTTAGCTGTGGTCTGGCCAGGTCAGTAAGTGGAAAAACCCCAGGGGACTTCTGTGACAGACGGACAACTAAGCCTGAGTTTGTGAGAGCTGGTTCTCGAAAGACTGAAGATGCCTACATCATTAGTTCTGCAGGAAAACCTACACCAGGCACTCAAGGAAAGATAAAATTTGTAAAAGAAACCTCTGTGTCACGACAATCAAAAGATAGCAACCCTTATGCCACTTTACCTCGTGCAAGCAGTGTAATCTCAACAGCTGAAGGGACTACACGAAGGACAAGCATCCATGACTTTCTGACCAAGGACAGTAGACTGCCAGTGGCCACTGACTCATCACAGCCTGCTGCTGATAGCAACATCACTGCAGCATCTAGTGAGTACCCTTTACACCAGTGGTCCTCTCACATGCTTAGTGGTCTAACCCAGGGTGTAGGTTCTCATGCCCAAAATGATTTAGCTACAGATTTGCCTGAGTCTGTGTATTCCCAGGCTAGAAACTCAAGAACAGAAAGGTCATATTTTCTAAACCAAACTTTTTCAACTACTGATATGTCTTATGATGTATTTGGAATATCATGTAAAGATAGCATAGAGACATTTACTGTGGTTCACTCAGCTCAGCCATTCTTATCTCTGAATACAGAATTAGTTAGTAACATAAGTGGGTTACCTCTCAGGCTAACCACCAGAGAAACAAACCATGCTTCTGCCCCTTTGGAAAAAGCTGCACAGAAAAGTAATGAACAGTCCTCTGATAGTCAGAACCCAAGTAATAGTAACCGACAGTCCTCCATAGATAGCAATAATTTTATCATTCCTGCATGCCTCTATCCTGATGACACAGAAGCTGCATTGTTGGTTTCTGAGGATAATCAAACTATTTGGTATGAATATGGTTGTGTATGATCAATACTGCATAATATATTGATGTTACTTGATACGCATTATGCTTCTCTAATCTCATTTGAAGAGCTACTGTTGTACCTTTGGCTAGGTTTATATTTTAAGATCGTTGCATAGTCTTCAGCTGTACATGACGGCATGTATATAAACATGAATGTGTACACCAAAGCCTGCATGAAATGATAATTACATTGTACATCTTCTGCATGCCTCTAAAAACCTCAATCATACTTCTCTTCCTTCACATTTTTTGTCACTTGATAAAAGATTATTACTTTGATACCAGAAGCATGTTAAAAATAGTTGCATGTTTCATTACTAAGAAGGCATTTCCAAGTCATGTTTGCTTTGTTGCTTCTAAAAAGAATGTTCATTTCCTCCCTTCCCACTTTTCTTCCCCTCCTTTTCTCTCTTGCTCTTTTTTTTCCAAGAATGTGCATTTCATATTGCACATGTACAGTAGCAATAAGGAAAATATGTAAAAAGATGTCATTTCCTTTTGTCATTTAATTATGCCATCTGTCCTTGTTCTATTCTCAAAAAAAGAGCCAATAATTCAGTTTAACACTATATGGTAAATTTTAACTAATGCCCATAATAATAAAACATTATCCAAATCTAAAACATTGTGAATACTTGTAAAGGCAGTGTTATTCCTAAAAAAAAAACTCCATCAAATTTAAATGTGATTTACACAGTGACTAGGAGCATTTATATTATCTTTCAAGATGAGTTATTTGCTTGGAATCAGTTAATGCAATAGTTCTTCCAGTTCTTTTTTATACAGAGTTAAGGAAAAATAAAGCATATGCAACATATTGAAAATTTGTATTTTTGCTTCTCTTCTAAAAGGGTAATAAGTTTACAAAGTGGTATAAATTATTACTTTTAGCCAGGCATGGTGGCACACACCTGTAATCCCAGCACTCGGGAGGCTGAGGCAGGACGTTCGCCATGAGTAGTTCAAGGGCAGCCTGGGCTTACAAAGTAAGTTCAAGGGCAGCCTGAGCTGCATAGTGAAACCCTGTCTCAAAAAGACCAAAAAAAGAAAAAGTATTACTTGTATAATTATTAAAATATATATTATAGGGCCGGTGAGATAGCTCAGCAGCATAAGCGCCTGCCTGGCAAGTGTGAGGTCCTGAGTTTGACTCCCGGTACCCACATAAAGGAAAAAAAAAAGGGCCGGTGATATCGCTTAGCGGCACAAGCACTTGCTGGCAAGCGCGAGATCCTGAGGTCGACTCCCAGTACCCACATTAAAAAAAAAAAAAAAACTATATATGTCTATAATTATAGTCTTAAAATAATTTCAAAAATACATCATGCTAACATGTAAAATTAGGACTTATAACCAATAAATAAGTGTGTTTTTAGAACAAATTTTAGGACTAAGGATAATTACAGACTCTAGTAAGAAGAGACAGTATTTACAAACTCTGACTACAGTGTCATAAACTTAAATTATCTTAGTTTACATATATCACTTTCAGAACAAATCAGCTAAACTTGAATTTCTAAATCGTAGAATATTAAAAAACCTGTAACCTTTATTTACTTCTGGAGGAAGAGTAGTATATCTTAGCTTTGTCTCTGGAATGTTTTTGCCATTTTAATGTAGCCAAAATATTATGCCATCTGGAATGCCTTTAAAATGTGACCTTCTTTTTTGTTTGTTTGTTTTTTGGTTATGGTACTGAAGATTGAGCCAGGGGTCTTTGTACTGAGCCACATTCCCATTCTCAGCCCTTTTTATTTTGAGACGGGGTGTTGGTAAGACACTAAATTGCCCAGGCCATGCTTGTTCTTGCAGTCCTCCCACATCATCAGTGCTGGGATTATGGGCATGTGCCACCACACCTGGATGCAATGTCACTAAGTGAGGAGGAATTTTTACTTTATATTTGTTATTACATTAAACTAATTATTTGACAAAAATAATTACAGAGAATCCTTGTTTAATGAAATTTGTATCATTTGTGAAATTAGCTATCCTCTTGTACCTACACAGGATCATTTCAGAGACTAGGTCCCTTTTATATTGTTGACTGTGGGTTTTTTTTTCATAGCTAGTACTAAAAGTGGTAATAAAATGAGCATAGTGAGAAAATTTGCAAATTTTTAGTACCAGTTAGTATACTTTCTGCATAAATACATCATTCTCTTTTACTGTCAGCTTTTTGCCTGTCAATCCTAACACTTCGTATATTTTTGGTGCTAATATTTTTTTAAATTTGTAACGTAGTAATGAAATTAATGGTAGATATGGCTGAGATTAGATGGAGGCCATATATGACCCAAATAAAAAAGTTAGTGTCATTTCTTTTCCAAATTGAGTCAAAGATCTTTTTTCACAAACATTTCAGATTTTCAGATATCACATATCTGGCCATAGCACTTTAAATTTAAAATATTAACTACATTCATTCAAAATACATTGAAGATCATGTGCTGTTATATTTAAAACTATTTAACGAAATCAAACTTACAGGAAAGAACTATTTCCTACCAAATGGCTATATATATATATATATTTTTTTTTTTTTTCAAAAAGATACATACTGTGTTCATGTGTTCTGAGAACTGACAATGCAGACTATAGACTTCCTTTGGAAACCATCACTTGCCATGGAGTCATAAAACTTCCCCAAAACAAAAACTCGTGTCTTACTTGTGTTTCTTTGTAGCACTTGGAATCAAACTTTAGGTGGTGGAAAAAAAATTTGTAACTCATATGGAAACAGTGTCTCCTAAAATTTTTTTAATCAGCATAGTAGTTGCTGTAAATGAAAATCTACGTTAATGACCAACACTTGTTAAAGATAAAAGCGAATCAAGGGGCCGGTGAGATAGCTCAGCAGCATAAGTGCCTGCCTGGCAAGCGTGACATCCTGAGTTCGACTCCCGGTACCCACATATGAAAAAAGGGCCAGTGATATCACTCAGTGGCATGGGCACCTGCTGGCGCGCGAGGTCCTGAGGTCAACCCCCGATACCCGCAAAAAATAAAAAAAATTAAAAAAAAAAAAAAGCAGGGCCGGTGAGATGGCTCAGCGGCATAAGCGCCTGCCTTGCAAGCGCGAAGGCCCGAGTTCGACTCCCGGATCCCACATACGAAAAAGGGGCCGGTGATATCGCTCAGCGGCACGGGTGCCTGTTGGCGCGCGAGGTCCTGAGGTCGTCCCCCCGGTACCCACAAAAAAAAAAAAAAAAAAAAAAAAAAAAAAGCAAATCAAATCTGATTCAATTAAGCATCTGCACTTATTTTCTCTAAGACACTTCCATAAATATCTAGTTTCACAAAGGATTATTTGAGAATTATTTAAGGTTAAGTACTATCATTTTATAAACAATAGGACTGAATTTTTTTTTCCTATGTTAGATTTTTAGAAATTATACCTGTATGATTTATGTGATACTATAAACATAATGTCATGGTTTAGGTCCACTTGAACAAAGCAATTTTAGCTATAATCAGTGTAATCAGATATATTACTTGCCTGTAAAATACGCTTCAGCCCTAGTTGTCTTAGTAAATAATACACATATTTCATTCTAGATGTTTGGATGCTCCTGCTATTGTGTGCAAGATTTTTTACTTTAAAACTGTATTGTTGGCTGGGCGTGGTGGTGCATGCCTGTAATCCCAGCACTTGGGAGGCTGAGGCAGGAGGATCAGTGTGAGTTCAAGGCCAGCCTGGGCTACAAAGTGAGTTCAAGCCATCTTGAACTGCACAGCGAAACCCTGTCTCAAAAAGACCAAAAAACTGTATTGTGACCATTTACTAAATAAATACAGGAAGTATGTAAGCCTATCTGACACTCATGGGAAAAACTGTAACTGTTATAGTTTTTTTTTTTTAATAGCTTTCATGATAATGTTATTTACAGCTTTAAAATACAAAAAATCAGCCTCAATTAATGAGATGTGTATAAGATTAATAAATTTCCCAGTTAACAGATTCCTTCTTCCCCTACTGAATGACAGCTCTTTAGTTTATCTTTTTTGTTTATGTTTAAACTTTGACTAAATAACATGAAATGCTTTTCTCCTGCAGATGTGGACAAAATACAAGAAAGCAGAAATTCAAAAAGCAGGTCTAGGGAGCAACAAAGCTCCTAATTCTATTACCCACTACATGACATGTGGGCCAAGTGGTGAGTTTACTGCTTAAAATGTAAATGAGATTAGTCTCATTTATACAAACTAACTGACTTAAATGAGAGCAAGTGCACATTGCATTAACAGATGTAAATATTGCTTGCTTAATTAATTGGCTTTCTGACCTATATACTAGTGAAGCAAGATTAGTTGGTTGCCATGGGTGTTTGCCTGAAAGTGTAGGAAACAAGGTTTAAAAAATTATTTTTCTATCAGTTTAAATTTAACTTTACCTAGTGAATATGTGAAATCTTTTTATGATAGAAATAACTTCACAGTTTTCTTGATGACTGATGAGAGTAAACTAGAGTAAACTCTCTGAAGAACCAAGAAAAGTTGTCTCTGATTTTCTGTCACTCTCTCATTCCCTTAGAAATACCTGGTGCATGTTCATGTTCTTATAGTGGCTGCTTTGTAGTATATATCCCTCTTATCTTCAAGCTTTTCTTATATTTTCTTTCTTCTTTCTACCTTCCAACGAAATACAGAGAGAAAAATGTCCTTCACTTTCTCAATATGAAGCCTTTATTTGTGAAGTAACAAGACACCTAGCAACTATAGCACCATTTTTTAAAAAATCTTTAAGAATTTAAACAGTCCTTCGTGAATAGAGCAGGCAAGAAATACAAACCTTCATTCCTTCCTTGAATCAAGGAGCACTACTGGATTCAACTGCCAAAAGTTTTAGAAAGTTTCAGGACTTAACTATACATTGTACTGTTAAGCTCTCCTGAATAAAGGACATTCTCTCACTAAAGACCACAAGTGTTTTAAGGTCAAGCGTTACAAAGAGGTACTCCAAATACAACTTACTTTCTGCATCATTTGTTTATGAATTTTTCCATGTTTGCTTAATGCTCCTGCTAAGTATTAGCCAAAAGCTACCCGTTTATATTTAGTTGTGTAAATCTAAATTAAATCTGTAGCATTTTGTGGAATGTATTATATATCAAGATACAGAGAAAATTGTTTTTAGCATGTCAGAGCCTTTTTGGTTAGCAAACTGCATGTATTGGTACTTATTTTAAAGCAGTTATTTTGATGCACTGCAAAAGAAATTCAGTTATAAGACAAATCTGAAAAATCCATAATGATATAGGAGTTATAAAAAATTTAGTTATATGAATCTGTCCATATTCCTCAGTTAAGCTGCACTGAGGTACACTAAGCATTCATACATGGATCCAAGATAAAAGTGGTTTTCTTAAACTTTTTAGTAAGATGGTTTTCCAGCAACTAGCATTCCCAAGATAAAGCTGTTGTGCTTTAACTCATTTCACTTCTTTACTATTGGGTTATGTATGTGTGTTTTTTTTAACTTAAGAGCTGACTGTTGCTTAAGAAGTTTTCTTATGGCAAAAAATAATGTAAATAATGTACTATGATCTGCATTTTGCCAGGAACTCATTTATTATTAAGATTATCATTTATTAATAAAAATTTTTGGGTTTTGTCCTTTATAATATTACATTAAAGTTGGTAACTATTATTGGTACTTTTGAAATATTTGTATGCATTTGTTACCTTAAATATTTGGAAGAAGCACAAAAAAGTAGATTTAGTTAACCCAGAGAAACATCCATTTTTTAGTAATTCCAATTTTATAGCACAGTTTTATTTTCTTACGAAGTCCAAACAATGCATTGATACTTATTAGTACAAATTCATTATTTAACATAAATATCAAAATAATCTTCTGAAATGTTTTTTTTTTTTTTTTTTTTTTTTTTTTAAACAGTATACTTCTTAGGCCCTCATTACCAGCTCTAAAGAACTTTTGGGAATTATTCCATATTCCATAATGTATGGTTTGTAAACTATGTGTATCATCACTAACCCAGCAGCCATGAAACACATCCCACCCCACCCCTTACCCCCATCTCTGTTTGGTAGGCCAGTAGCAGTGTTGTGTGTATAATTATCTTTGGAAAGACCGTCAGTAAAAAAGAGACAGCATGTTTAGTAGACCAGAAATTGAAATGGAAGTTAGAGAACTTGGATTTATTAACTCAATGCCACCATTAATGTAGGTTTTACCACCAAATAATACTGTGATTTTGAAACTCTTGGATGAAAGGTGCTATGTAAATGTAAATACAAAGGAATCTTACTGAAATACAAATATTGCACAACAAAAATATTAAAAATCTATTCTCTAGACTTTTATCTATCATGACTCCTTGGATTCAACTATCAAATTAGTAAATGGATATCATGGCAGGCTAGAGACACTTGATGTAAAAAATGTAAATTTATTTTTGGTTGGATAAGTTGAAAGTAAATGTAGAAATTGTTTTAGCTAAATACACTAAGTGGGTAACTTAGATTTATATTAACTAGCATCTAATTTGCACAACTAGGACACATCCCAGGACAATTACTGAAAGCTGAAACTTGAAACCTAATGAGTGCGAGGTGGCCGAATCAGAGTTTGACCTCTACAAAATACTAAAATCCTAAAATAGAGAACCTGTTGAGTTAACCAGCACATTACTGCTCCAACAGAAAGTGCTGAATGACAGACAGCCTGTGAAGTACCGAATCTGTGTAGACTGATCCTGAGAAAGGACAACTAAAGAAACAACCAAGGGAATACCCTGGGACCATAAAAATTCAAATATTTTCAATTATATTCACATTTTTCATGCCATTTGAAGAAAGGACTAGATAATAACCACATGAATATTTTACTTTCTCCAAAAGCAACCCTCAGAAGCAGACTTCATAGGAAGCCTTTCTTTTCCCTTACATAAACTTCTGCCAAACAAAATAGTACAGCCAGCTGGAACTAACCAGGACCATTTTCCTCAGTAGGGTTTGGATGGTTTTTTAAGTATCTGGCTGTATTATAAAGTAACCCCCAGGAAACTGAAAATTTAATATACTGGGTAATAGCTTTGGTCCAGAGCTCTAATACTGTGCTTCAGATATAGCCACGTGGAAATGTTTTGGTCCAAGTTTTTGAATTGGTGGTTACCAAAGAGTTCATAAGATAGGTTCATACGTAGCATCTTTCATGCAAGGCATGGTAAAAGCCTAACTTAAAAAGAAATCACTGTGCACATTACAGAATTGCAGCCACTTCACAGATGAAGTACTACAGCCTGTACTGTCTTACCAGTTTTTGTCAGGAAGGGAGAATGATACTGTACCAAGTCTGGAATTACATTGGGAATAATGTATGCTAAATTGCCTTTGTGTTTTAAGTTACTTTTTATGAGAAAAGTGGTGAATTTGTTTTTCTTTCCAGCTACTCTTAGTCCTGAGATTTTTGTTTTTTAAACCTTGAATGAGTAATACAAAGGAGCCCATTTTATAATATAAACCTTGATGCACGTGTTGAAATATCTGGACAGTGAAAATGCCTTAAAAAAGAATGCTTAATGAATAATGTTGCACTTACAGCACCCTTTAACAAAATCTAACTTTAAATTGTCTTTTTCTTTTCTACTAAGGGTTCTCTGTTTCAGTGTCTGCCATTGTACTTACAACTGTTATTAAATACCAAATCAAATAATATAAAAGCTGTAACATTTCCTTTAAAATTAAATGCTAACGAGGGATCTGGAGTTGGATGGCAAAATGTTTATTACTTGACAATAACTATTATCAGCCACAAGAATCCAACTTACGAGACACCATTGTTTGGTTGATTTGTCTTTTTAAAACATTTATTCTCATTTTAAACTGTTTCTCCTTAAACATATAAGTTGGATTAACATTCACTTTTCAAACTGATATAAAAATAAAACAGAGGTGATTTTTTTTTATAAGTGGTTAGTAATCATTTAAAAATTATTTAATTTTAGCCAACTGTTACTGTTTGCCCTGGAGAATTATTTTCAGACACAACCCATAACTTGGTTTAGATTATTTTGCCCTAATCATTTGGGGATGAGTGTTAAGAGATTTGGGGAGAAAAAGAAGACAGTCTGTCAATTCGCACTCCCAACACAGGTTTAACTACAATCTACAGTAGCCCCCTTTATCAGAGAAGGATATGTTCCAAGACATTTGTGGATGCCTAAAACTAAAAATAGTATCAAACCTTATATATACTTTTTTTCCTGTATATACCTATGGTAAAGTTTAGTTTGTAAGTTAGGCACAGTAAGAATAACAATAGTAATTATAAAACAGAACAATTATAGTATATTGTAATAAAGTTATGATATGGTCTTTCTGAAAATCTTATTGTATTATACTTTTTTTGTGATGATGTGATATGATAAAATGGTTATGAGATGAGATGAAGTGAGGTGGGTAATGACATAGGAAAAACTGTGACATAACATTAGGCTACTACCTAAGGGGTAGTTGGAACACCAGCTGCAATACCAACCAGTTGATACCACCACAGTTAATCTGGTAACTAAGAAAGCTACTAGGTAACTAATGGTCAGGTAGTATATACAGCATGGATATGCTAGACAAAGGAATGATTTTGTATTCTTGGCAGGATGGTGTGGGATGGCATGAAAGTTCATACAACTACTCAGAACAGCATACGATTTTAAACTTAAGAACTCTATTTCTGGAACATTCCACTTAATATTCTTGGGCTGCAGTTGACCACAGGTAACTAAAAGCTTATTAAGCAAAATGGCACAGAAGGGGGAACTAGTCTAATAGGCTGCACAAATTAATCTTTCATTTTCACCCACAGACTTGGGAAGCAACTGGCTTTGTGTCCTTAAAATCAGTTTCTCTAGGCCTGTGTTCACCATTAGACCAGATATCCAAGGTCCTCAAATTCTATGACTCCATTCCTTTATGTGCAAAGGAGCCCGAAATAGCCTCTTTGTAGGTAAAAACATGGAACCTTAGAATAAGGTTATCACTTTTATTTTGCCTTTCAGTAATACAAGGTAGTGAAAGTTAAGTACAATATCTGCTAGATAGGAATTATTTTTTGAAGACTCAAACAGGAAAATGTGGTTAAGAATATACCATTCAGGGGCCGGTGAGATGGCTCAGCGGCGCACGTGCCTGCCTGGCAAGCGCGAGGGCCCGAGTTCGACTCCCGGAACCCACATACGAAAAAGGGGCCGGTGATATCGCTCAGTGGCAAGGGTGCCTGCTGGTGCACGAGGTCCTGAGGTCGACCCCGGTACCCACAAAAAAAAAAAAAAAAAGAATATACCATTCAGTAGCCAGGCATGGTGGCGCACGTACGTAATCACAGAGCTCTGGGAGTCTGTGGCAGGAGGATCATGATTTCAAGCCCAGCCTTGGCAGCTTAACTGACCTAGCCAAGTTTCCCGAAATAAAAAAAGCTAAAAGGCTGGGATGTAGCTCAGGACAAAGGCCCTGGGTTCAATCTCCAATACCATTAAACAATAAAAAAAAATTTTTTTCACTGTACTAGAGGAAAATAAAATTTTCATGATGAGGAATTTTTGTAGTCTGTATTGGCTCAACTAAAGAAAAGCTTTTGTTTGAATATAGGTGAAAAATGTCAGATTTTCTCACTTTGCATGTTTAAGTAGCTTCTAAAACAAATGACTATATTTTCCTAGTTCAGACATCACAATTAAAAGGGGTAAGTAAAAATATCATTGAAATAGGACAATAAAATAGGGTAAAGGACAAAAGAAATTTGTACAGTATGTTCACATTTCTAACCTTTGAACAAAGACTAAATATAAACATACTTTTTAATGGCATAATGTATACTATGCTATTGAGTATTAAAGTATGATTTTAATAATGTGATGCTTAGAACAATTTTCCATTCCTAGTTTGTTTTCTAGATTAAAATTACAAGATTTTGGGCCGGTGAGATGGCTCAACAGCGTAAGCACCTGCCTGGCAAGCGCAAGGGCCTGAGTTTGACTCCCTGAACCCACATATGAAAAAAGGGCCGGTGATATCACTCAGCGGCACAGGCGCCTGCTGGCGCGCGAGGTCCTGAGGTCGACCCCCGGTACCCACAAAAAAAAAATTACAAGATTTTAAAAATAGGGGCCGGTGAGATGGCTCAGTGGCATAAGCGCCTGCCTGGCAAACACGAGGTCCTGAGTTCGACTCCCGAAACCCACGTACGAAAAAAGGGCCGGTGATAATCGCTCAGCAGCACGGGCACCTGCTGGCACACGAGGTCCTGAGGTCGACCCCCGGCACCTACAAAAAAAAAAATAATAATAATAATACTAAGCCAGGCGTGGTAGCACATGCCTGTAATCCCAGCATTTGGGAGGCTGAATCTGGAGGATTGCCATGACTTCAAGGCCAGCCTGGGCTACCTACCTACTTGAGTTTAAAGACAGCCTGAATTACATAGTGAGACCCTGTCTCAAACAAACAAACAAAAAAGTAAAAATGTTATTTTTTTTTACAGGGGAAAAGTACTGGTTTATAAAGAAACATCCAACAATGTAAAGTTTTTATCCTTGCCCCAACCTAGTTTTATCTTACTGGGGAATCCATATTCTTTGATCCTCATTTCCCAAAAATACCATCAACAATGTAATATATTCCTACATCCTCTTTTTATTCTTTCTCTGTATTATGTTATCATACGTGAAATTTTTATACATAATGTTCTGTTAACTTTTTTCAAATAGAACACTAAAGATACAAACTAGTTCATCTTAAAAGCATTCCTAATTGTTTAAGGGCAGACCTGTAATGAATGGGTGTTACTGGAGACAGAAGACAAAATATCTGAGCAAACTAAAAATACTACCTTAATACATCTTTTTAAGAAAAGCATTTTAAAGATGAACCTTCCTCAGCTGGGTATGGTGGTGCATGCCTATAATCCCGGAACTCGGGAGGCTGAGGCAAGAGGAAGGCTGTGAGTTTGAGGCCAACCAGGCTACATGGTGAGTTTCAAAGCCAGCTTGAACTACACAGTGAGACTTTGTCTCCAAAAAAAAAAAAAAAAAACTTTCCTCCTAAAACGATAGTCACCACTTTAAATTCTTTTTAAAAATTATAAGAAAAATAGCTTTCAGAAATAAATTTACTCTTAAAAAAAAATTTAAGCATTTCCCCAATTGGGGATTTTTTACCCTTTCATTGTGATGCTGGGGATCAAACCCAGGGTCTTGCTAGGTATGCCTAGGCAAACACTGACACTGAGCTATACCCACCCTTCCACACCCCCACCAACCCAATTAGTTTTTATCAAAATTTAGTATTATGGGATCATGTCCTGTTGTCTTCACAAATTTGAGAAAGTCTTCAGGACTCAATCCCATGGTGGCAGCATTGGTCATTGGATGAAAATATACCTTCTTGTGTCCACCTTCCAGAAAAGCAGAATCCAAAACAAATTTCACATCTCCATCATCACAGAAGAGTGCCAGGGGTGTAACACAACCTTGGCCAACTTTCAGTTTTTCTAGCATGGCTGTTTCATCAGCAAACCGCAGATTTCCACTCCCGACACCTAAGTGCTTGGCAAGATCATTTAAATTAACTTGTCTATCATGAAGAACTGTCACCAACCAATAGCTTTTTTTCTTTTTGTCTTTAAGAAAAAGATTCTTACTATGTGCTCCTTTCAGATGCTGGATATGCGGCATCATTTCTTCAACTGTAAACACCTATAAAATACCACATTAGAAGTTTAGAAATAACACACATTCATATGCATTCTGCCTGCTGGGTAAAAATGGCAGTGTTATGGAGTAATTGGTACAGACTATTTAGCTTATTGCAAAATAACTATGAACTCTTGCTATCTCAGGACCTCAGGCAATTTCTCTTTCTATTCCAATGTGCTGAATATGAATAACCAAACCTTTGCATTCCAAAAAACTTTTTTAAACTTTTGGTACTGAAAACTGTACAGCAGCCCTACACTACTACTATTGCTTAGCATTCCATTTACATCCAGACCATGTGACAACCTCCACTCTACAGAGTGAGGGAGAGGACAGTGAATTAAGGCCTTGGATTAATACATCAAAAACATGAAAATATCTAGCAGTATGCACAAAGAAGGGGAGTGACTATGGGAGGAAGTTGAGAGAAAATATAGTGATAAATGTAAACATGGTTGTGTAAAGGTGAGGGATACTAACAATGTATTTCTCTAAAGATAACCATTACACTCATTATCAATTGTGTCACTCAAACCTTAGGTAAAGTTTATGACCCTGCACCACCCAAGTTACACTCCAATTCCACGAAATATCTGCAAATAAATCTTCAGATTAGTGCAGTGAGCCATGTTAAAATTTAAGATGAGAATGAGCCAGGCGTGGTGGTGCTACTTAGGAGGCTAAGGCAGGAGGAGGATGGAAAGTTCAAGGAAAGGGATGGGGATGTAACTGTGGTAGAGTGCTCCTGGGCTTGATCATCCCCAGTACCAAGACAGACAGACATATATTCACGTGTATGTGGAGATACTTACAAAGCTAGGCATGGCTATGCACTCGGGAAGCTGGCTAATATAGGAGAGTCTCAAGTTGGAGGCCAGACTGTACTACACAGCAAAATATTGTCCAAAAAAATATACATATGTATACATTTTTGTAACCCTTAGGGAGGCGGGGGTGCAATACTGCACAATCATAATGAATAAACTGTCATATACTGATGAAGGTAAGGAAACAACAGACCCTCAACTTCAATATCCCGCAATACACAGGCTGCGTGACACTTGGTATCCTCCCAATGGGCAGTTTACTGCCTAGTAACTTATCTAAACATAAAGTGGACAAACTTGACATCCCAGCCCGGGGTGAGATGCACGCGATTTCTATATGACAGCTGTTTCACTGATTCTCAGTATGTTACGTAATGAAATCACTCAAAGTATAAAACGTAAATTTCCTCATGATCACTTCACGGGCCCAAGTCGAGAAGCCTCTGCTGTGCCTGTCGGGTCCCCTTTGCACTCTGGGACCCGGGAAATGCTCTGCAAGCGACGTTCGGTCCGTACATTATCCCGGGTTCCTGATCTTAGCGACCACGCCCGGGAGTGGTAAAGTGGACACCCCCTTCGGCCAGGCTGTTCCAGCGGTCACCCCTAAGGCGGGAGCCTCACCTCGGGGTGCTCCACAACCTCCGTGCGGATGGCTAGGGCGCCCAGTCGCTGCTCTAGGATCGCCCGCAAATCCGTTCCAGCCATCCCGATGCCACGCCGGCGTCGCTGAGGCGGAAGTGCCCGGAGGGATCGCCGCTGTCGCCGGAAGTCGTGTGCGGCCGCCTTCCGGAGGCCGGCGCGAGTCCCGCATTTCTCACGGGCGGGTCGCCCGCAGTCCACTTAGACCTGATTTATCAGGTGGCGAGTTTTCCACCCTTCGTAACTCTGGTTTAAAGAGAACCAAATCCTCGTACCGGGTTAGTGGGCATGGAGAGAGCCAAGCCCCACCCACATCGTTCAAAGGCTTTCCAGCTTTAATTTGTAAAACGTGGTTTTTTTGTTGTTTTGTTTTTGGTACCGGGAATCCAGCTCAGGACCTTGCACTTGCCAGGCAGGCGCTTGTGCTGCTGAGCTATATCCCTGGCCCTAAAATCATCATTTTATATTTCACCGTTTCTTACAATTTTTTTTTATTAATCTAGGAATAATTAGCATTGATAACAATGCCTTGCTTTTTGCCATGGTAGTTTGACCATCTGTTGTTGATCCTGGAAAGCACCTCCCTCACTACTTGAATGAGCCCTGAAATCTTATGTTAGGGTTTCACTCATGAAGGCTCAGATTTCAAATGGAACACATATACTTAGGAATGGTTAACGTGTGACTAAGTTTAGGTCATTTCAGGGATGCAACTCCAAGGCCTAAAGAAGACCCTTTTATTTTTTTATTTTTTTGTAATGGGGATTGAACCCAGGGTCTTCACACTGAACTACATCCCTAGCCCTTCTTAAATTTTATTTTATTTTGAGACAGGTTCTCACTAAATAACTATGTTGGCCAGGCTGGGCTTGGACCCTCCTGCCTCGCTTTCCAGGTCTCCCAGTGGGATTACAGGAGTGGACGACCACCACATCCTTAAAGCCTCCTCTTAAAGCAGGGCAAAGTGAGTCCTTTGCGAAGCCTTGGAGAAAGCTGCAGAAGAGGAGCAATTGAGAGCTGAGTTGCTATTTCATCCAGAACTGGCTCTAGGTACTACAATTTTAAAACTTCTCAGTTTAACCTAACTTTTAAACAATTAAACCAAGTTTTCCTTGACGAAAGTCCATTTTGTTTGATTTGTTTTGTTTTTTGCTGGGCTTTAAACTTAAGGCCTTGCAGGGCATGTGTAAAGGAAGTTTTAAAACTTATAGTCTGCCACTATATTCAAGGACAGGAAAGGCAGGCACAGCCTGTTCCCATGATTAGAGAATGACAAAACTCAGCTGGCTTTGGCACTCCAACACTGGCTGCAGCATGTAAGATAAGTGTAACTCAAAGTGCATCTTGTTATGTTAACCCATTCCAAGGTTTCAAGGAGATATCACCCAGAGACAGCTGGGATCAGTCCATGATAGGACTTTTGACTGATTCTTCCTGCTCACCCTAGCCCTGACCTTCTTGCTATAGGATAAAAAAAAAAAAACAAAAAACAGTTAACTTCCCCGAAACAAATCTGCCTAACAATGTGTGACAAGACAATATGTAACCAGCTATGGAATATCCTGTTATCAGCTTTTGTACTTACTGTTTACAAAGTGTATATAAGATTGTTTCACTCTGAGCCAGGGCTGGTGATTTGAGACCTAGTTCCCACCAGCCCACTGGCGTTAAATAAAAGTTGCCTTCCTGCTCCTAGGTGCAAAGAGTTTCATTTGGTTCGGTATCAGATTTCTGCAACACACACACCCTACCTCTTAGTTTACCCCCATGCAGTTCTTTAATTTCTGATTATATAACCAACAACAAGCCATTCCCACAGCCTCCTAAATTCAGATCAGCAACAAAAGCAGCATACCACATTTCAGGGTGTTCAAAAAACAGAAAAGGGAAAAGGTCACTTGAAACTCATAGTGTTCATGCACCATTATTGCAATTTTTGTGGATCTTTCGTGTCTGATTTGTTTCTTTTATTCTGGTATATATGTGAGGTGTTTGTTTTGGTTTTGGTTTTATTGGTTTTCTTTTTTCCTTTCTTGGTTTTTTGAGACAGGGATGTAGTTTGGGCTGGCCTTGAACTCACTATGTATAGTCCAGGCTGACCTCAAACTTGTGGTGATCCTTCTGCCTCAGCCTTCAAGTGCTGGGATTATAGGCATGCACCATCGCACCTGGCATATGTGAGGTCTTTTTTACTTGAAACAGTCATACAATTTTGCACCCTGCTCTTTTTTACTTACAAACGTTTTATTCTGTTGTTATGCTGTCTTTCTATTTTAATAAAATGCATTATTTAGCTGGACACAAAGATATATATTCTATCTTATTTTAGGAACTAAACTCCATCTTCTATTCTAAGATTCATCTTCTCAATGCCCCCCCCAATACCCATACTGGGGTTGAAACTCAGGGGGCACTTTACAACTGAGCTACATCCTCAGTCCTTTTATTTTTTTGAGACAGGGTCTTGCTAAATTGCCCAGACAGGATTCAAACCTGTGATCCTCCTGCTTCAGTGCTGGGATTACAGGTGTGTGCCACTGTACCTGACACCGTGGAAGAGGGAATAAATAATAACATGTCAGAAAAGTGATAAAAATGTTATTTAAAAAACATAAACCATTAGAAACCAGTTTTTCTGGAGTAGTGCTAGGGGAAAATGTGTTAAGAGCTAAGAAAACTTATGTACAACCAGGCATGGCGGTTCACTCCTGTAATACCGGCACTCCGGGAGATTGAGGCAGGAGGATTGCATGTTGGAGCCTAGCCTGGCCAATTCAGTGACTTAGCCAAGACCCTGTCTCAAAATAAACAACAAAAAGAGCTGGGGAGGTAGCCAGTGTAAAGGTCCTGGGTCCAGTCCCCAGTACCAAAACTAAAGACAAGAGTGCAATACTATGAGTGCCCATAATATATGGGCCTCTCTCCTACTTTGGGGGAGGAAAGGGTAGGTCAAGGAAGCCCTCTTTGAGGAAGTGAAGCTTAAACTGAGTTCTAAAAGATGAGTAGGTATTAAGATGGCAAAGGGGGAAAGAAGAGTGTTCCAGGCAAAGGAAACAGAATGACACTATTACAACGGTGAGAGAAAGCAAAATAAGGCAGCAGCTTTGCAAGATGGTCAGTGATTGGCCTGCACAGAGCAAGGGCAGCCAGGACTTGGCTGTATTCTCCATACACTACAGCTGGGAATTGAAATTCTTACCTGCTACATACACATTTGTTGAGGGAGTTATTTCCGGGTAATGGGACTATGGGAACTTAACGTTTTTCTTTACATTTTGTATGTTCCGAAATTCCATACCAAGTATACCTGCATGTGATTTTTATAACCAAGGTAGGAGGAAGGAACTAATAATAACAAGTCCGAAAAAGATCAAAAATGTTATTTAAAAATATAAAGAATGTAAATTGAGTCTTCACAACTAAGATAGGTCACATGGTGATCACAAAGACTTCAAAAGAGAAGAAAGTTAAGGTGAAAAGTTAATAACTTTACAGACTGAATGTAATCACCAACAAATTAAACTGAACTTGTAGAACACATTGTTTTCTTGCCTGGAATGATGCTTGTTTCATATAAAATAAAACTTGCATGGTGGACAACAACTGGGTTAAGCAGAGAAGTAGCATGTTTCTTCCTCTTTTATTCCCTTTTAATCACTCATTTAAAATTGCATGGTTATAAGTAAGTTTTACTTTGGACAAACAACTGTTTATAGAAGATATTCTTGTCAGCCCCAAGCTGTGCAAGGAATGCTCAAGGAGTGTTGTAGTCAGGGTTTGCAAGGGAAACAATACAATACAGGACACATAACTTATAGAGTTATTTTGTAATAGTCACCCAAAGAGTCATATACAAAAGAGTGCAGGAAATCTGTCCACACACTAAAGATCCAAAGAACCCAGCTGAGGGCCTGGATCCTACAGCAGTGTCCTGTATGAGTCCAGCTGAAGACCTAGAGCCCATGACCATGCCCTCATTAGTCCAGCTGAAGGCCTAGGGCCCACAACAATGTCTCATGCAAGTATATTTCACGGATCTGCACCGGGAAGGCCCAAAGGTCAGTGGTGGAAGCTAGAAAGTCTGCACCAGCGGGATGAAGGATCTGTGCCAGCAGGCTGAGGGATCTACCCCGGAGCCAGGAAGCAACGCTCAGAGTAAGGACCAGAGCTCCCCTGAAAGTCACCACAGCCATCCTCAGCGACAACGAGGTCCCGAGCTCCTCCGACGATGAGAACAGCCAAGTTCCTATCAGGAAAGCCAGCGTGACAAGCTCCTCAAGGAGAACCGACAGCAGCAACTCTTCCTCACCAGTTCTCCTTTTTATGTTGTTGGCAACAGTCCTCAGGTGGGCCCTCCACACCCAGCACCACGCTGATTCAGTTCAGCTGGGTGTTACAAGTTGACCACCAGTTGTCAATCCACCACAAGGAGTAACAGGGTGGAGCAGTAATCACTGCAATTCAAGAACTTCTGCAGAAGGGTAGGGGAGCAAGACCTGTTTTGAACTGTTCTTCAAACCCATTTTACCTTTCTAGCCCTAGTGAACCCTAGTCAACTAATTAATGAATGCAGCATTATAATCAGTGTCACTGTATTCTCTGCAGGTGGTTTTCATAGCAACCCAAGGAAACTGATTTCTATATAAAAGTCCACTACATAATAGAAATTTTTTTCTTCCTACTTTTCATATGGGCTAGGGATTTTTTTTTAAACTCTAGCATTTCAGCATAATTAGTTTCATTAGATTAGGTTAATTAGAGGATTTTTGTTCTAGTATAACTGGCCATGTAAAGAAATTCCTTGTTATTTTTTCTTTTTTGGTGGGTATCGGGGGTCAAACTCAGGACCTCGCGCTTGCCAGGCAGGCGCTTATGCAGCTGAGCTATCTCGCCGGCCCTCCTTGTGATTTTAATGTGTTAAATTAACTAGCAAATATATTAACAAGCATATATTTGTATAAATTTTAATAAAAATATAAAATTGAGACCAGAAATGACGTATGATTTCTCTATCCCTGTCAATTTGATTTATCCATTCATGGTAAGTGCTGACTTGAGTAATAAATAACTCAAGTAAAAAACTTGAGTTTTTAAATGTATGAGGTGTAATGTAAGAACAGAAAAGACCAATTTGTTCAGAAATAAACTCATATTCAGTATTTTTCCAAAATATAAAGTAGCTTTTTCTGAAGATAAAAATATTGCTTGATAATTTGAATAACTTGCATGAATTATTTATTTAATTCCATTATACTTTATAAAAGTTAAAAACATACATGTTTATCATAAAAAATAAAACCAGACTACATATAAAGATACCCTCCAAAGTTTTTTAAATCACAACTGTAAAGAAATACTCACATTATACATATGGTGTATATACTTTATATAATGCTGTTCATTTCTAATTTTGTGTAATCAAGACAATTATATAACATATTTTATGATCTGCTTTTCTTCTTTCACTTGATATGCAGCTTCCATGTCAATACACATCTGCAGTATCACTTATAACTGATACCAGATGACAGGATCCTTTGGCATGGGAAAATAGAAATGAGATTGAGTCAAATATTACAAGAACACACATTCCCGCACAGGCGAAGATTTATGGGTGTGGCGGGGCATCTCCAGCTGAGCTGAGGTTTGGCTGAAAGAAGTTCTCACTGATCAAGAAAAGAACTAAACTGCTGGGCCGGTGAGATGGCTCAGCGGCGTACGCGCCTGCCTGGCAAGCGCGAGGACCCGAGTTCGACTCCCGAAACCCACATACGAAAAAAGGGCTGGTGATCTCGCTCAGCGGCACGGGCGCCTGCTGGCGCGCGAGGTCCTGAGGTCGACCCCCGGTACCCACCAAAAAAAAAAAAAAAAAACTAAACTAGAAAGCAGCGATCTTTCATGGATTTGCTGGAGTGAGCTAAAGTCCAGTAATTTCCACTGGCAAAGGACACAGTTCCAAAAGATGTTTTTTCTTATGCAAGACTTGGACAGGTGGTCACTGTCAACTTGTCCTAGAAATTGCTGAATTTTCGTGTAACTGGCACCATCACCCTGCCCAAATCCTCCCAGCTTTGTGGTTCTGGGTCTTATGATAGGTCTGCTGAAGGAGCACAGGGTGGGGGCACAAAAGAGTGGAGAAAAAAAGAAAAACATACTATCTCCAATGGGGAGTAGTCCAGGTTAACTCTGAAGTATGGTCTTGGGCAAAACTTTTTTTTTTTTTTTTTTAATGTGGATACCAGGAGTCGACCTCAGGACCTCGTGCTTGCTGGACAAGCACTTGTGCCGCTGAGTGATATCACCGGCCCTTTTTTTCCTTTATGTGGGTTCCAGGAGTCAAACTCAGGACCTCGTGCTTGCCGGGCAGGCACTTATGCTGCTGAGCTATCTCACCAGCCCAACTTTTTTGTTTTTTGAGAGAGGGTCTCAATGTATAGTCTGGGCTGGCCTGGAATTCACTATATAGCCCAGGCTGGCCTGAAACTCATGGAGATTGTCATGCCTCAGCCTCCTGAGTGCCGTACTATAGGGATGTGCCACCATGCCCATTGGAAAAAATATTTTTAAAATGATCAACATGGCTGGGTGTGGTGGCATACGCCTACAATCACAGCACTTGGGAGGCTGAGGCAGGAGGATCGGTGTGAGTTTGAGGCCAGCCTTGGCTACATAGTGAGTTCAAGGCCTGGCTGAACTACATAGCGAGACCCTGCCATAAATAAATAAATAAATAAATAAATAAATAAATAAATAAATAAATAAATAAATAAATAAATAAATAAATAAATAAATAAATAAAAAACATGTCTATGTACATGGCTGAGTAGAATCTCACCCAAGGGTTAAAAGAGCAAAGGGGACAAATACAAAGGAGAACAGAAATGCCAAGCCCTTATCCCATTTTAGTCACTTACCAGATATCTGTAGGTTCAAGTGACTAGTCAGTGCTTTTTGCAAAAATAGCCTTCAGACCTCTGAGGAATAATCTAGGCAACTGTTACCATAATCCACATATCAGAGGTGTTGTCTATAGCAAAGCTAGTGGGAAACTAATACTATATCCTGTTGTGTGATTTCTAAAATTAGTGACTCTTTAAGTCTATTAAGAGTATGCGAAGCTAGAGAGTTTATTTAGTTTTTAGTTTTTTTTGTGCTAGGGAGGGTTTTTTTGGGGGGGTTGAGTTTTTTTGTTTGTTTTGTTTTGTTTTGTTGAGACAGAGTCTTGTTTTGTGGTTCAGGCTGGCCTTGAACTCACTATGTAGCCCAGGCTGGCCTCAAACTCGTGGCAATCCTCCTACTTCAGCCTCCCTAGTGCTGGGATTGCAGGCGTGTGCTACCACACCTGGTTTGTACTGGGGATTGAACCCACGACCTTTGTACTACATCCCCAGCCATTTAACAATTTTTTAAAATTTTGATGCAGGGTCTTGCTAAATTGTTCTGTCTGGAATCCCATACTTACTCTTCTGCCTCACCTTCCAAGGTGCTGGGATTACAGGTGTATGCCACTGTGTTCTGACAACAATTTCTTCATTTCGTGTAAACATTCTGCTTCTGTGGTTTTATGAGTCTCATGATGAGTCTGCTGAAGAGAGCATAAGGATAGAGAATCAATATGCCGTATTACAAAGGGATAATCCTTTATGGAGCGTAGAGGTTTATTTTGTTGATTTAGGCTTTTGTCCCACCACAGTGGTCCCTGACTGTCTCATAATGACTGTATGATACCCAATTCATGTAAATCCAAATTTGGAGATGTCCAATGACTCAAATATAAATCATTTTCAAATTTTCCATGTTATTATAAACAAGTTTATGATGTCTGTATTTCTAGATTTATATATCTTTTCATAATTATTTTATTTATTCCTTAGAATAAATCCCCAAAATCTGTGAAGTTACACAATTTATACAATTAAGTTATTGATAGGTATTGCCAGGTTGCCCTCCAGGGAGTTTTCCTCAGTGTACAGTAAGCGAACTTTCTATTCTCCATGTCTTACTGAGCAGTTCTTTGATTACCACAGTCAAGGATATCAAAAAAGGAAACATGTTTTGTACTGTGTTTAAGATTCAGGAAAATCACTTTTATGTTTACCATTACAGGATGATACATGTATATGTAACCTTAAATATCCTTAAGCATAACGTAATACCATGCAGAGTATAAACTTGTCTACTAGGATGTTAAGTTTCCTGAGCACAGTGACTTTTGCCTGCTGTATTCACTGACGGTATTCACCACTGGCTCCAGAGGGAAAAAAGAACTGAGATTGTGCTCAGTTAGCCTCAAATTTACTATCTGAATCCATCTCTTCCGAATCTGAATGAGAAAAAGGGGCAGAAAGCGCCTCAAAATTGTATGAAATGAGCTCCTTTCACAGAAGAGAACTCTCAAGAGTAGAGAAGAAATGTTCCAAACTTATACACTGAATTGTTCTTATGTTGCTGGTGACTTCGTAGTTGTTGCTTTTAATTTTAGTATCTTGACAATACAGATATTTTAAATGTATGTGATCTAAAATGCAGGTTCTCAAACCGTGTTCCCCAGTACAGCATCATTGTCCTCACCTGATAATTTGTTAGATACACAATTTTTTTTAATTTTAAAGAGAAAAAAATAGAACAAAATTTCAAAACAACATAATAGGAGGGTAACAATGGTTAACACATTGCTTATTTTTATCTTTAAATTAGTTACTCGGAGAACAAGATATTGGCATTCAATCGTCCAAACAATGTTAGCACAAACCTTTCTTTTCAATTAACTAAGCGAAATTAGTAGTGAGATACACAAATTTTTGAAGCCCATCTCAGATGTATGAATTCCCAAGTCTTAATTGGGAATTCATAGGGTGGGCTCAGCAAGATGTGCTTAGTCTCATGCCTGCTTAATTTTGAAAACTATTCGTCTAATCTAACAGATTTTTCTCCCAATAGTTTCTTGTTTTGGAATTATGATTAGAAAGTTCTTCCTTACAGAAACTAATGAATCATATCATTTACATTATCTTCTCATCCTTCACATTTGAATATTTAATCCATATGGAATCTCCTACCACAATAATATAATTTTCATGAGGACAGAAGTAGTTATCTGTCTTATTTCTGTTTTATCCTAAAACTGGAATTGGCACATGATGAGTTCTTAATATATATTCACTAAATTATTGAATTTACTACTTAATTTTGGTGTAAGGTGAGGCATATCCTTTATAAAGCATTCCTTGAAGGAATACATATTAAGAAACTACAGTAAGCTATTTACTTAGGTGGTTTAAAATGGCAACCGGTAATCCTAATGAGAATAAGCTACAGTAAATCACTGTATTCCCACTGGTGTTATGCTTGGTTGTACTACTTAATGGCATTACATTTTTGGCACTAGTTCCTCAAAGTAAATTTTAAACCTGAAAGGGCTCAGTCTGTTCAGAAAATTTATCCAAGCTGAGCATGGTGGTATATGCTTGTAACCCCAGCACTTGAGAGGGCAAGGCAGGAAGATTATGAGTTTGAGGCCAACCTGGACTACATTGTGAAACCGTACCCCCTGCAAATTATCTGAAACTTGAAAACAGGGAAAAAGGTTATTATTTGCCCTTTCTGTGAACTGTTGGACCTTATATAGCAAGCAGGTAACCCTTGGGATTATCAAATTTTCTAGGAGTGTAAGGTGCTGAGGAGGAAAACACTTTTCCTCTACCTCTTATGTTCAGTCATGATGTTTCAGTTAAACTAGCCAAAGACTACAAGAAGAGGCAGTTTTTATTAATATTTATCTTGATGGGAATTCAGAGAAAAGAAGTGAAACCTCTCAGAACCAGTTAGACTTTGGGGCTTATACTACTTATTTATTTATTTAGCAGTTAGACTTTGAGGCTCTTACACCATCTATTTACTTGTTATGGTACTGAAGCCAGGGCCTTATACATGCTAGGCAAGCACTCTACCACTGAGCTAAATCCTCAGCTCTTCTAAAAATTTTTAAATTTTTATTGTGAGGCAGGGTCTCACTAAACTGCCCCAACTGGACTGAAATTTGAGATCCTCCTGCCTCAGCCTCCTGAATAGCTGGGATTATGGCTATGTATCATCACACCCAGTCTTTATATCCTTTTAACTAAGGAAAGGGAGTTTGGCCTGAGCAGATCTGTTTCATGCACTGTAACTAAGGATATCTTCTAGAAAGAAAGTCTGATAAAATGAGCGATTTCCTGATAGCTCAATATAACAAGAACTTCTGCTGCATTGACCACAGTCTTGGTTACTTTTCTCGTTGCTGAGACAAAATACCCGACACTCAAAGTTAAAGAGGGAAAGGTTTATTTAGCTTACAATTTGTAGAGGTCTCAGTCCATAATCAGCTAGCTCCAAGGCAGGGTAGCACATGTCAGAGGGGTGACAATTCATGGCGGCGGAAGACAGCAAAAGCAACAAGAGCAAAAAGGGAGGAGCGCGAGAGAAGACTCTTTCCATCCCTTATATTGTATGCAGGCTACCTGCCCCAGGTGGGTGTAGCATTCACCCCCATATTCCCAGCATTGGACCATGAATCAATTGCAAACCCTAGAAGCCCGCCCCCATGACTGCATGAGGCTTTGGGGGGACATCTAGACATAAACCATAACAACCACCTACCAATACAATTAGCTAGTAATCTGAACAAGAATTGTTTAAAAGCAGAACAACAACAAAACTCTTAATGCTGATTATCTCACCTTTAAGGGGAATGTTTTTTGGTGGGGGGAGTACTGGGAATTGTACTCAAGGCTTGCACACATTTGATAGGCAAGTGCTCTACCACCCCAGCCCTTTTTATTTATTTATTTATTTATTTATTTATTTATTTATTTATTTATTTGTGGGTACTGGGGGTCGAACTCAGGACCTCACGCACCATCAGGCACCTGTGCCGCTGAGCGATATCACCGGCCCTTTTCTCATATGTGGGTACCGAGAGTCGAACTCAGGACCTCGCACTTGCCAGGCAGGTGCTTATGCCGCTGAGCCATCTCACCGGCCCCTATTTTTTATTTTTGAGAAAGGGTCTTCTTAGTTGCCTAGGCAGGACTCACAGTATTTAGGACCTTCTTGCCCTAGTCTTCTAAGTGCTGGGATTAGAGGCATGCACCACTACACCCAGTTAAGTGAGATCTTTGTTGTTGATTTTGTTTTTTTGAGACAGGATCTCACTATGTAGTTCAGACTGGTTTTTCAACTCACTATGTAGCCCCGACTGGCCTTGAACTCGTGGCAATCCTCCTGCCTCAGTGTCCCGAGTGCTGGGATTACAGATACGCACCACCATGCCTGGCAAGTGAGAATCTTTGAATGATTTTAGTCAGAAGCTTGATTAAAAGAGTGTCTGTCAGATTTCTCCAAGTTATTATTTTCCCTTTTTTTGTATTCTATTCTTTGGAAGTGAGTCACTAAGCCCTGTATAAACACACACACACACACACACACAATGTGCACGTGCACAGAATTAAACCTCACATCCCAGTGGTGGTTTTATATAGATAGATAGATAGATAGATAGATAGATAGATAGATAGATAGATTATTTGAAATTCTTTTATAAGTAGGATTTGTCCCTTTGCCCCCATTTATTTATTCAAAAATTTATATCAGTATGGCTGTATAAATGCATTCTCAATATTTTAGTATTTTAGGTTACAATTTTTTTTAAAAGAGAAGAAAAAACAAATCAAAAAAAGAACAAATTTTCAAAACAACATAATATGAGGGTAACAATGGTCAATGCATTACGGATTATTATCTTTAAGTTAGTTATTCAGGATACCAGACATTAGCATTCAATTGTCCAAACATTATTGGCTCAAACCTTACTCTTCAATGAACTAAGTAAAACTGGTAGTGTATCTATCTTAACCATCTTATATACATATACAATTTTTTTTCCTTTCCCTTCTTTCTTTTCCCCATTCCAGTCTCTCTTTCTTATTGACCAGTTTCTTGATTCACCGTGTCTATTGTACATTTTGGATTTTATTTACTCTTTCAGTTTCTCATACTAGAGAGACAATACGATGCTTACACATGTGCGTCTGGTTTATTTCACTTATGAGTATTTTCTCGAGTTGCATCCATTTACCTATAAAAGTCTCCAGTTTATCCTTCTTTTATTTTTTATTTATTTTTATTTTTTTTTTTTTTGTGGGTACCGGGGGGTCGACCTCAGGACCTCGCGCGCCAGCAGGTGCCCGTGCCGCTGAGCGATATCACCGGCCCCTTTTTCGTATGTGGGTTCCGGGAGTCGAACTCGGGCCCTCGCGCTTGCCGGGCAGGCGCTTAAGCCGCTGAGCCATCTCACCGGCCCTTATCCTTCTTTTAAATTTAAAACTGTTTAAAACTGTTATTTGGCTGTTCAAATGTTTCTAGCTTTGAAGTTGGAGTATATATGCTTGGTGACAGACCACTCACCTAGCAATCACAAGGCTTTGGGTTCAATCCCCAGCAACACACACACACATACACACACACACACACATGTGTGCACGTGTGCACACACGTGGTTTCTAGCTTTTGGACTCCTTTCAGGTTGGCTTCTCTGTTCCTTTAGCTGCCCTCATCCTTTTGTTTTTGTTGCCGCTTTCTTCCTACTTTTTGGTGTATAGGTTGAATTTTCTACATTAACATTACTAGAAAATCTTTTTATATTACAACAATCAGTTATTTCCACTTTAATATTGAAGGGAAAAGGGATATGAGCACTGCTTTGATATTCTACCAACTTCTACTTTTTCTCTCAAATGCTTGGCAGGGTAAGTATGAGAATACAGAACTACTTGCAGAAAGTGAACTTCAGTAGAGCTTGTGAATGGTGGGTAAAATTACAGCAACTGGAGTGAGCTTCAGTAGCTTTCATGTGTGTGGGTGTTAGGTTCACATAAAACAATTTCCAGGAGAGGTATTCTCATTCAATCATTTAGTGACACTGATTGGATACCTTTGAGATAGGGTGGAAAAATCAAAAAAAGGGGGTTGGGTGAATGGAACTGTAAGTTAGGTGGTTAAGACCATGGGAGAGACATAAGAGCAAGCAAGTATTTGTGTAAGAAACTTCTATATCATTCCTTTAACCCAGGGCAGTGTTGAACCTCAAAGACTTGAAGAGGTGATGATGACTGTGGTCAAGGGGATAGGCCAACACATAAAGTCCAATCAAGGTGAGGAAAAGCACTGAGAAGAGGCTTAGTAATCACCACAGCAAGCACTTACATGAACCAGGAGCTATTGTCAGCATTTCACCAACTCACTAAAACCTTACTATGACCCCATGAAGTAGGTGTGTTATGACTATATTACAGGTGAGGGAACTGAGACAATTGATTAAAACATCTCCAAGCCCATCCACTGGAATTGAGCTGGTGTAGAAACCTAAACACGCTGGCTCCACTACTCCAAATACTACTGCGCATACTAGGTGACTTCGGAAAATACTCTCACAGTACTATCTGTGGCCACCTTCCCTTGCACTTTTTCCATCTTGCTGGATACACGTGTCTTTGAAGGACAAATCATTCTCCCACATTTTTTCGATTAACTTTTCCTAGTTTGTAATTTGATTAACTTTTCTTCGTTCGAAAGCACCAGCGCCGCTCAACTCGCAAGAAGCAGTAATTTTTTTTTTTTTTTTAAGAAGCAGTAATTTACTTCCTCTAAAAATAAAGACAGACCTGGAGTTGCAGCTCAGTGGTAGGGCGCTTGCCTGGCGTGAGCGAGCCCCCGAGTCCAATCCCCAGGGCTGCAAAAAGGGTGTGTGCTGGGTACGACCTGCAGACGGGATAAACGATGGGAGGAAGTCACAAGCTGAACTAACGTCACACTTCCAGTACCACCTCTCCCCTAGAGGCGACACCCACTCTGAAGGCGCGGAGGAACCGCTTCTGCGGGGGGAGACCGGAAGCTGCAAAGGGGACCGTTTGTGGGACGGACCGACTGATGGACAGTTCCGGATGCAGAAGTCGCTCTCTGCCGCGAGCCGAAACTAGGCGCTCGGGGCTTCACGTAGGAGCGAAGTGAGTGGGGTGGCTCTGCCAGGGTCGTCTGGTGGCGTTATTATTTGCCCTGGAGTGTCCCGGCACAAATCCCGCGAATTGAGTTCCACTCACCCGGAAGGCTTTCCAAGAATCCTTTCACCCCCGCGTGACCGCCCCATGTTCCGGAGCCCGCCCGCGCGCTCGCTGCCCGCCCAGCCTCCCGGTCCCGAGGCTTTCTGCACCGAGTTTAGGGCGAAGCCGCCTCACATGCGACGTTGTCCCACCCTGACTTCTTTTTCCTTAGAAGTTCCAAGGCTTCCACCTCTACGTTTCCACTAACGCAACCACGTATTTCCAACATCCTTTTTTCTTTTCTTTCTTTCTTCCAGATTCCTTGACAAGAAATACCTTGCTGCGAAAACAACACCGAACTGGGAGTTAGAAAGCCCAGGTTCTAGTCCCGACTGCCATTAACTAGCGGTATGACATTGGCGAATTCTTTCTGATCCTTTTGGATTCTCAAGTTTCCTTTTCTGTAAAAGTAGGGCCTTGGAGTATGTAACGACAAAGGTTCGTTCCAGTATTGACTGGACGCTGTTGCCCCCAGTGTGGCTTTCTTAATTCCGGCCTCACGTATTTGTGCTTTGATTAATCTCCTGTTAGTCCCCTCCCTCCCGCCCATTGATCTGTGCCTTTGACAGATCTGGTTTCAGACTCATTTAAAAATTTCCTCAGGAGTCCTATGCTCCCTGAGCATTTTTTACTTTCCAGATAAGGGGCACATACCTAAATAAGGTTTTTGACATGCGCAGTTCTTGAAGTGTTTAATGTGGGGTTTTTTTGTAGTAAGTCAAATTCTTTCGGTCTTTACTTGAATAGGGCTTTTAAGATAAAGTGCAGTGTTAAATACACATACAAAACCTCAGAGTTGTGTATTAACAAGATAGTGACTTGTGAATATTTCTAACGTATAATCAGTGAATCTTCAAAGGGTCTAAAGCATCAATAAAAAACACATGACATAATTGAAAACAGTTGGTGATTAAGTACATCTTTTTATTTTCTTTGTATAGCCTTATAGTGGGAAGGACAGGCATTAAACACTTTTAATTTCTTTTTACAGCGCTCAGGAAAATGAGGCCCATAGAAAAGAAGTGACTTGCTCAATCAAGATAATAACACTTGATGGTGTATCTCACAGCAGGTGTTCACCCAGGGTTCTTTTGTTGCCAAGTCAGGTACTTTCTTCATGATGCTGTGCCTTTTCCAGTTATCATTTCTTTTTTAAAGAAACCGTTCAATATAGTAACTGTCAGGACCATAAAATATGTTTTAAGAATATTGGTTGAAATATAACATCTAATTTTTAATTTAAGGTCCAGTTATATAGCAAAGCTCACTTGACCATAACCTCAATTTCTTTGGTCATATCTTATAACTATGATTATTTCTGAATAATTTTGAAGAACATATGGCAGAAAATGTAAATATATAAATAATGTTTGTGATATATGTAAATACATTTGTATAAATATAAAATATAAGCAGATTGTAGAAATGCCGTGAAAGAAACAAAGAAATGCTATGAAAGAAACAGTTAAATTTTATTTCATTTTATTATTATTATTATTTTGTGTGTGTGTGTGTGGGTACTGGGGGTCGACCTCAGTACCTCGCGCCATCAGGCATCCATGCCGCTGAGCGATATCACCAGCCCTTTTTTCGTGTGTGAGTTCCGGGAGTCGAACTCAGGCCCTCGTGCTTGCCTGGCAGGTGCTTACGCCACTGGGCCATCTCACCGACCCATATTTTATTGTTTTTATTTTTTTATTTTTTTTGGTACCGGGAATCGAACTCATGACCTTGCACTTGCCAGTCAGGTGCTGTGCCACTGAGCTATATCCCCGGCAGAAACAGTTAAGTTTTAAGGAAATGTGAAAGTTTAGAGTTGTAAGGTAGCTTTGTATAGTTAACGTAACCACACTGAAGTATTATAATTTTTATTCCTTTTTTTTGTAATGTTGAAGAATAATGTTTAATGATGTAAAACAATAATCACAGTGTATTCTTTAATGGAAAAAGTTATAAAACAATATGGTTTCATTTTTGTGAGAATAGTTATCAGCAAAGAGAAAAGGTTTGAAAAGATAACACATTAAGTAATTAAATGAGGTGCCCACCACCTTCCTTCCTTCCTTCCTTCCTTCTTATTTAACCCAGGGCCTTGTGCTGAGCTACACTCCCAGCATTGGTTATTCCTGACTAGTGGAGTAAAAGAAAGTCTATATTGAGTAGTTTAGTAGCCTATATCTACTACTTGAAAACTTAATCTCCTTTATAAACATAATGTTGAAAGACTACAATTTACAGAAATAATTGGGCATACTACTGCAATGAAAATGCTGCCCTGGGTTGTAATCAGTCACTGTGTCTGGTGTGATTGCAAATCTTTATATTGGAAAACTTTAGAGACAGTGAACTCCCTGTGGAAGGGACTTTGGCTTTTTAAACTCTGCATCAACAACGTGAAGCATAATGCCTGGCATATATGTTACTTAGGAAATACTTCCTAAGGAGAAAACATGAGAAGCGAACCTGTAGAAATGCAGTCTGGAGAGTAAATAAAGGACTCTGGGAGGAAAAGAACTGTATTAATTAATTAATTAATTCTGTTGTAGTTTTTTCAATAAACTCTTCTTTCATTCCAAGAATAATATTCAGAAGGCATTATCCAGTAACTATCCCTTCTTCCCACTCACTCGCTATAAAGCACCTTTTTTGAGGGGAATGAGGTAGGTAGAGGGAAAAGAGTTAAGAGGTGAAAGGCAGTTCCAGCTAAAGGAAGGCTATATAAAGGTTCGGAAATGAGATGACAAATGATTGGAGACTATAGGTGGGTCAGAATAACAAAAGCTTGGGAGGTAGCTGTGGAGAGACTATAAGAGTATAAGAGATGAAGTGAGAGGTTAGCGGAGGGCAGATAATGAGTCCTTTTATAGCATGTTATGAAATTATACATTAAATGGCAGTGGAGAGTCATTGGAGGGTGTTTAGCAGAGAGGTGATAAGTTTGAATTTGTATTTTGGAAAATACACTCTAGTTGTGATTTAGTTAGGTGGTATTTCAAGAGAGAAAAAAGGCCATTTATAGAGTTGTGTTTTTATTGTTTTTCAGTCCTATCATAATAGTAACATGAACGATAGTAATGCTATCTGGAGAGTAATTGGTGTGGAATCGCATCACTCTGACCAGATTGTGTGCTCTTCAGGGCAGGAACCCAGTTACACTCATTGTTGTGCTGTAGTACCTAGTAAATGCTTTGCATTTACTGTAGTAGATATTCAGTTAATATTTGGTAACTTAATTGAAATATTATCCAAACTATTATTAAAATATTTTTTTTTCCACTAGGAGAAACATGAACCAGAAGCTGCTGAAGTTGGAGAACTTGCTACGATTTCATATGATTTATAGGCAACTGCACAGCCTGGATCAGAGAAGAATATTAGCACAGTGGAAGCATGGGTTTTCATCTGCTTCCCCAGTGTGGGCAGCTCAGCCCTATGCCTGGCCCTGGCAGACAGATGTGTTCCTTGGTGCTGCTTTATCTCAGTATAGGCTTCTAGTAACAAAGAGGGTAGTTCTAAACTTCTGTCACTTACTGTATTATTTGGTCTGATATGAAAGTATCTAGAACCATAAGTAGAAATCCATTTTGGGTATTTTGTCTTTTATGGAATCTTTATTACTTAATGTTATACTCCAAATAATAGATCTCTTTGTGAGGAAGGGAAATTCTGGTTAGTTGTTTAGTAATAATGCTTGTAAATTTGATTACTTGGAGATAAGTATAAAACACTGAATTAAGGATGCAGGAATTTTAATGTAAAATTTAACTACTTAAGAGAGTGTTTGTTAGAAATAATGTCCATGATTGTAATAGATATTCCAGAATAACTTTAAGTTGTCCTTAAAATTTTCTTACTTCTTGTTTATATGTTTGTCTTTTTAATAGGAAAAAAGACCAAGGAAATCTCAGTTATCTTCAACAAAATCTAAAAAAGAAGTGGAAGTATGGATTGGAATGACTGTTGAGGAATTGGCCAGAGCAATGGAAAAAGACATAGGTGAGCAGAGAAGTTACCAAAAAAATTAAAAAATTAAAAACAAAAAACAAAAATCCCAAAATATATAATTTTTTAATGTTTGTGGCATTGATGCTTACTGTCCACTTAGGATTGTTGGAACAGTATTTGTGTTTTTATGACAAACTGACATTAAAATTCAGCATATGAAAAATAGTGTATTTCTGTTGCCAAATAAAGTGACAAGACTCTTGAAAAAAGAAAAAATTAATAACTTATATTTGTTGACCTGTTAATATACTAGCACTTGTATGTACTTTTATAATTCTCAAAGGGCCCTAGAAATAGGTATCCCTGCTTATAGGACAAGAAAGTAAAATATAGAGATGTTAAATAATTGCCTATAATTTCGCAGGAAATGTGCAGTAAGTGTGAGGATTTGGACCCAGAGAGTGTGTCTCCAAAGCAGGCTTGTTCACTGACCAAATTATCTCTCAAGAATTATTTTGTAAATTATAGCAGAGCCCAAATTTAATGTGTTTCCTGCCTGAAAGTGTTACCATTTTTTATGTATGTGTATTCTTACATAGAACAGAAAATTAGCACCCTGTCTTGCATTTTCATAACTTTGCACTTGGATTATGTAATCATTTTATAACTGGAAGACATGACGTATAAGTGGACATGGCTACATCATTCACAATTTTTCTAAGAAAAACTACATGGGTACAATTTTTAAATAATATAGATAAGAGACATAATTCTTTAAGCTTTACTATTGGCTGCTTTTAAATTTAGATGCAGAAAAAAATGGAATAATAAGTGTAGATGTATGCCTAAGTCAGTTACAGTTGTTAATCATTTTATCCATAAACACTTCAGTACTTTTCTTTTTAAAATAAATAATACCACACACATGCATGCACACATTGCATGCATACACACCACACAGGAACTCAGGAATAATTCCTAGAGCCAGGCATGGTGGCACACACCTGTAATCCCAGCACTCAGGAGGCTGAGGCAGGAGGATCACTGCACATTTGAGGCCAGCCTGGGCTGCTTAGTGAAGTCAAGGCCAGCCTGAACAACATAGTGAGACCTTGTCTCAAAATATTAATAATTTTTTGATGCTACCAAATAGAACAATTAAAATACAAACTTTGTTCAGTGGAACAGTGCTCTAAATCTCACACTATGTGCTATGATTTAATAACAGCCTTTTTTTTTTTTGTGGGTACCGGGGGTCGACCTCAGGACCTCGCGCACCACCAGGCGCCCATGCCACTGAGCGATATCACTGGCCCCTTTTTTCGTATGTGGGTTCCGGGAGTCGAACTCGGGCCCTCGCGCTTGCCAGGCAGGCACTTACACCGCTGAGCCACCTCACCGGCCCAATAATAGCCTTTTAAAGCTTATTTAAGATTCAAATAATTTTTGAATTAAAGATAGTTTTTATAAGATAGTTACTTGTAACTGCTATATATATATATATGTTAGCAATATGAATATGGTGTATTTCTCTTCCCCTGGGTCAGTTAAAATAGCTTGATGTAATATTTTGGATTGAAGTGCTTTAAGCCTTCCAAGTAACTGAGGTTATATACATGTGCCACCGCACCCACCAAGAAGCAGGCTTGTCTGGGAATGGAAGGTTGTTTATTTTATTTTTTTGTGGTGCTTTGGATCAAACCAGGGGCCTCCCACATGCTAGCAAGCACTCTACCACTGAGTCACACCCTTAGACCCTTGGGCACTTTTCTACATGTAAATATTTAGTTTCAGATAAAGATACAATAATTTATTGATATCATATACTTTTAATTTAAAAGAGAAGAGATTACCCCTCTATATCAGCTACCTCAATAATTCAGGATAACATTTTGGAAGCTGTAGTAACAATTATTTGGGATTTTTAGCATGATTAAAAACAGCATTGTATTTATAATTTTTATGTTTTGAAAGAGTTGTATAGTTCTCTGGGCATATCCATATAGAAAATCTGACCTGTAGCATTTTTAAAATGTGTTTTCTTGGGAATAGATTTGGGAAATAAATAGGAAGTATTTTCTTGCACTAGTATTGCGTAGGACATGTGGCTTTCTGGGGCTGGCTTGTATCACTTTACAAACTCAGTGGCTGACATAAGCTAAACTCTTATGAATTATGTTAGTAGGTTGTTAAATACAATCTTTTTTTTTTTAAATGTGGGTACCAGGAGTCGAACTCAGGACCTCATGCACCAGCAGGCACTTGTGCCGCTGAGCGATATCACCAGCCTTTTTTTTGTATGTGGGTACCGGGAGTCAAACTCAGGACCTTGTGCTTGTCAGGCAGGTGCTTATGCCACTGAGCTATCTCACCAGCCCTAAATACAACCATTTTAAAAAATTAAATCATAAAGATAGTAAAAGTCCATCAAAATTCTTCATTTCCCAATTATTTTACTGTGTTTTACTATTTCCTATTTTAATTACCTTCAGGTTATTCCTGTCTTAGCTGTATGATAGAAATGCTATATAATAGTATGCCACAGTGCATCTCTTTCATCTCTGCAATCATTGACTTCATGTTGGCACCTTGAAATCAACCATAGTTGGAATATTTCCACCATAGAGATTGAGAAATACTGTAAATCAGGAAAAAAATTTGGAGAGCCTTGTTATTAAAGGCTCAGTGTTGAATCAGGTGTTCCTTTAGTGTAAGGTTCTGCTGGATGCCTTTCATTCATGTCTCTTCTCTAATTTATATTTATAGGGTGACTATAAGTCTGGAAACATAAAACTACTTATTTCATCATCGTTACAGATATGTTTATTTATTATCCATGGGGAAATATGACTGAGATTAAAAGAAAGCACATGAAATAAAATTAAAAAGAATAAGTAAATAATTTCCTAAGTTTCTAAAGTGTGGGTATGTGCATTCAGAGATGTAGTCTGTGTGTGTGTGTGTGTGTGTGTGTGTGTGTACATACAGGCAATTCTCAGGCAGGCATAGTGGCACGTGTCTGTTATCCCAGCACTTGGGGAGGCTGAGGCAGTAGAGTCACAAGTTAGAACCCAGCCTAGGTAACTTAGCAACTTAGCAAGACCCTGTCTCAAAATTTAAAATAAGTCCTGGGAATGTAGCTCAGTGTGAAGGCCCTGGATTTAATCTTTAGTAATACTAAAAACAATAAAAGAAATTCTTCATTTTTCATGGATTCTGTATTTACAAATTTGCCTGCTCAGTAAAATGTGTTTATAGCTCAAAAATCGTTACTCGGGGCACTTCTGTAGTTATTCTTAGACGCGTTCAGAGTGGTGAAAAATTTGAGTCGCTCCGTGCATGTTTTCCCAACTAAGGTTGAACAAGGTGATACTCTGCCTTCTTGATTAAGCTCTGATACTGTAAACAGGCAACATTGTTTTTTCTTGTTTGGTTTTTTGGTTTTGTTTTGTGTTTTTGAGACAGGGTCTCACTTTGTAGTGCAGGCTGGCCTCAAACTTGCTGCGATTCTCCTGCCTCAGCCTCCTGAGTGCTGGGATTACAGGCTGTGTGCCACCATGCATGGCTCAAGCAACCTTTTAATGGTCTGTCGAACACCATGCTTTTTGAATTTTTGTGCTTTTGTTTGTGATTTTGCTGTTTAAATAGCCCCTAAGTAATAGTGTTGAAGTGTTGTTGCATGTTCTTAAGCACAAGAAAGTTGTGATCTGGGCCTTATAAGAAAATATGTAAGATGCACAAGATAAGATTTTCCAGGTGCAGTTATACTGCTATTGGCTTTGAATTCCATATTGGTAAATCAAATATATTTTGTTGTTGTTGTTTTTGTTTTTTGTTTGTTTGCAGTACTGGGGATCAACCCAGGGCCTTCACATTGAGCTACATTCCTAGACCTTTTCAAATTTTTTGTTTTGAGATAGGGTCTCCCTGAGTTGGGCTCCCAGGCTGGGCTCAAACTTGCAGTCTTCTGCTTCAGCCTCCCAGAGTGCTGGAATTACAGCTGTGCATCACCATACCTAACTTCAACAGTCTATATTTTTTAAGTGTCTAGATAGAAACACATAAAACAAGAGTATATACGTATGATCAGTTGGGGAAATGTTGTGACTAGAGTCTTGAAGAAACTTAACCCTGTATTTCCCCTAAGAGTAGTAGTTCAGTATTTATTAGTCATTGCTTGTTGCAATTCTGTACAACAGAGCTATTCCAAATAGTAAGAATCGACTTTGTTAAATACATACCCTTATGTATCTGTATGATACATGAGGCTGCAGGTTTACAAAGAAAAGACTGTGATCAACTATAGAATACAAAACACATACAATATACAACTTCATGTTGCGTTAATGGTTCATTTGATTCAGAAGGTGTATAAATGTTCAAATATTTTTACATATGCAGGAATGTCAGTGTATCATATTTTAAAAAATTTAAAAAATTTCTCAGCTTCTTTGATCTATTAACATTAGAGAAAAAGTTTATATACATATATAGCCCATTGAGAGTACTGTTTATATAGACTTCTGTTAATACAGGTCATTTTTTTAAGCATTTAATTCATGATCCTAAAACGTTTGGTTTCATTCCAACCAGATTGCGTGTATGAAGGTTTATTGAACACTGCTATGGACATAGATTCTCTAGAAGCAGACTCACATTTAGATGAAGTCTGGATCAAAGAAGTGATAAAGAAAGCAGGGATGAAGCTGAAGTGGAGCAAATTAAAACAAGACAAAGTCAGAGAAAACAGAGACGCTGTAAGAAGGTACAACGTAACTGTATACCAGAGGGAGGAGACCACAGCGTTTAAATCACACTTCTTAATGTGAAGATCTGCCTTAAAATTTATTTTTTAATTAAAATGATTTGCGAGTATAGACTAAACTTTTCTTCAAAGTGGATATACAGACAGTATATTCAGGCTATTAGAAAAGTCTAGGGTTATTTTTGATAAATGCTGAGTGTATATTTTAGTCTGAATTTTAAAATTTGGCTCAGTTTTTCCCATTGCTGTGAAGATACAAACCATAGATAGGGAGTCATTAAATCATCTAAGTCACTATATGTAGAGAAGGAGAAAGTAGTTATATGTAATCAAACTTGAACATTGGGTTTTATTGTTAATGGTAGTCACAGAAATAGATACAAACCAATTCACTGGTTATAAAGTGTTACTCATATTTAAGAAATGAAACTCCTTTGCTGTTAATTGTAGGCCACAGGCAGATCCAGCTTTATTAATCCCAAAGTCCCCAGTTGTTACTATAATGGGCCATGTTGATCATGGGAAAACGACGTTACTTGACAAACTTCGAAAAACTCAAGTGGCAGCAATGGAAGCTGGAGGCATCACTCAGCACATTGGTGCCTTTCTTGGTATGAACATAAATTACCTTACAATGTGCCTGGGACCCCCCCCCCAGTTATTTTTTTTTTAAGTAAATATCATGATATGAAATATATAAATTCAAAGTGAAAGGGAAGGCTAAAGCTTAAAGCCATTGAATTGATAAAATCTAGAGCAATTGGTTAAAAGTCATTTTGTGCTTTCTATAAGAAAATCGGCCGGGTGTGGTGTGCACATCTATATTCCCAGCAATTGGGAGGCTGAAGCAGGAGAATCGCTGCAAGTTCAAGGCCAGTCTTGGCTACATAGTGAGTTCAAGGTCAGCCTGAACTGCATAGAGAGACCCTGTCTCAAAAACAAAAAAACAAAAACAAAAAAAACTCATGTCACTGCTTTTTTTATTGTCCATTCTTAGTTTGGTTTAATGAGCCTAAATTTTTCACTTAATTAAGGTCACACAACATCCAATGCGAGGTTGTGATAATGTTGCTATTAATAAATGATAGCTGTCATTTACCAAGCACTTAATATGTGCCCAGCACTTTGGTAAGCATCTTATTTGCTTCATCTTTACAACAACAGCGTGAGGTAGGTATTGATATGCCTACTTGTAGATAAGGAGGCTAAGACTTCTTCAGGTTAAGTAACTTGCCTGAAGTACGTAATAAATGGCAAAGCCAGGATTTAAACCTACAGTTTTGGACTCAAATGTTGAGCTGCTAACTGTATACTAATTGCTTTTCTGTACCTCTGGGCAGTTGCAGCTGTGGTTTGCTAATTGTAGGGATGACTGTCTATACAGCTATTGATTTGATCTGTTGTCTCTCCAGATTGAAAATCAATTGGTACATTTATAAAAGTAGCTATATTCTAGAAATATGAGGAGTTTTAGTTTGAAATAATTATCATGAAAAGAAAACCCTGAAGGTCTTATTGGTATTTGATAAGTTTTCTTTATAAATTTCAATTTGTGTTGTTTTAAAGAACAGTTATTTTAAAGAACCATTGTATTTGATAATGTCATGTATATTTCTTCATGTTAAAGAAGTACACAGTTGAGTCCTTGGTGATCTTGGATTTGTTTCCACAGTCTCTCTACCTTCTGGGGAAAAGATAACTTTTCTTGATACTCCAGGCCATGCTGCCTTCTCAGCAATGAGAGCCAGAGGTGCTCAGGTCACTGACATTGTCGTGTTGGTTGTAGCTGCAGATGATGGGGTGATGAAACAAACTATAGAATCTATTCAGCATGCCAGAGATGCTCAAGGTATTGTGTGGCTGACTTACATGTATCAGGAAAGAGGTTGCTTTTTGAATTTCTTTTTTTTAAATATTTACTACTTACAGTTGCAGTTTGGGAGCCACTTACATGTAGCTCATTCAGTCTTCACAGCAGTCCCAAGATTGTTAAACCAGTTTTATAGATAATCTTCAAAGATAGTTAAATTGTTTTCCTGCAGACATGTAACTAAAAGGAGGAGTGTAGTAGGATTCAACTTGGGACTTGTACTGACAAGTACAATCTTTCTTCTACTGTGACTTTTTAAAAAATAACTTTGTATCATGGAAAATTTAGACAGATGGAAAATAAGAATAGAATAATGAACTCCTATTTTCCTATTACCTAAATTCATTAGGAGTTGCATACTGGTGATACTATTATTCCTTTACTGTTATTCCTTGTTCATTTATCTGAAATTCTTCTCTAAATGGAAACTTTTTTTTTTTTTTTTTTTTGAGACAGTGTCTCGCTATGCAGTTCAAGCTGGCCTTGAGCTCACTGTGTAGCCCAGGCTGGTCTTGAACTCACAGCAATCTTCCTGCCTCAGCCTCCCGAGTGCTGGGATTACAGGCATGTGCCACCATGCCTAGTTTAAAAAGAAACTTGGGCCGGTGAGATGGCTCAGCGTCTTAAGCGCCTGCCCCGCAAGCGCGAGGGCCCGAGTTCAACTCCCGGAACCCATATACAAAAAAGGGGCCGGTGATATCGCTCAGCGGCACGGGCGCCTGCTGGCGCGCGAGGTCCTGAGGTCGACCCCCCGGTACCCACAAAAAAAAAAAAAAGAAACTTTTCTTTCATCTGCTTTAAATAAGTTATATGGTAAAAGGTATAAAGTTGAAATTTTTGGAAGATCACTTAGGCATCTTCTCCTTTATTTTTTCATTTAAAAATTATAATAGGACTGGTGATATAGCTCAGCGGCATAAGTGCCCGCCCGGCAAGCGCAATGTCCTGAATTCGACTTCTGGTACCTGCATATTAAAAAAAAAAAAAAAACAAACTTATAATAAACACCACACATATATGCCATACATTTATTCTTATTCTTATTCTGATATGTTACACCTGATATTCTGATATGTCCCCACCAAAGAAATGTACTGGATGGGGTGTCATATCCTTCCCCCACCCCCCACCACACCCCAACTCTCAGGTTGACCATTACTGATCACGTCCAGTTCTTTCATGTTACAACATGAAAACAGACCCAGACTTTAGCAGCTAGAACTCTGCCCTATTGTATACGGTTACATAGCTAATTTGTAATTTGTTTGAATTTGGGGTCTGGATCTTCTAGTTTCCAGTGTTACTTTCTTTCCTTTTTAATTTTTCTTTTTTATTATTTATTTTTTTTAAGTTTATTGGTATAATTTAGATATACATAGTGATTACAGTCATCATAGGGAATTTGTACCTGTACATGATATGTACTATTTCCTCTTTTTTTTCCCAGTCCCCTCCCATCCCTTCAAACCCTCTTACCCTTCTTGCTTACAAGCTTTGTTTCCATTTTATCTTTTTCCCCCTTCCTTCCTTTCCCCCCTCACCCCTCCCTAGTTCCCCTATTTTGAACCATTTCTTCCTATTTCACTATACCTATTATACACTTTTGTCTTTATTTATGCTTTCGGTTTCTTACACCAAAGAAACATTGTGATATTTACACGTGTGTCTGATTTATTTCACTTAAGAGGATGGTCTCATCTTTTTAATTTTTCAAAACTACCTTTGTGTGTTGTACTACACTCTTAATGATTCTAGGCAATACATGGCAAAAAGAGAGAGATAAGTTTGCCATAGATCCTATACCAGTCAATGAGTTGAGATGGGATAAATGCATTATATCATGCGTTCTGTATCTATTCTTTTGGTCTTTGTTAGGTTTAAGCTCATCAATATGGAATGCATTTTTTGACAGTAGTAGGTTGTAGACTGAAAATTTTTTGTGTCTTGTTCAATTTCTTTGACCCTGAGAAAATTGTAGAGATTAGTGAAACTCAACTAGAATTATCTTCTAGAATTTTGTGATATCTCTGATGAGAGGATATGTTTAGTAATGACAAACAGATTATAAGAGTTTTTGGCTCATTTAATAAGTATATATTTGTTTATCTACTATGTTGATCACTGAGCTAGGTATGTGAACAGAGGTGCTATTAATCCTAAAAGGAAATTGCAATAATGATACACCCCACTCCACCCCACCCCCGCCACCAGCAAATGATCTGGTGGTATTGAATTAGACTCTTCTTTTAATTTCTTTTTCCTGGAGATTATCACCAGTGTATTATCAATCTCACTTTCAGGTTTAAGGATAGGGCTTTCTACCCAAAATACTGTTTTTTATGATCATGTCAGGTATCTGTTCTGAATCAGAATCTCCTTATAATTACAGTGCTAATATTTTGTGTCTGAATTCCTTCTTTGTATGTAAAGAGCAGAGTGGGGTGGTATGAATCTAAATAGGGGTTTTTAAACCTTTTATTAAATAAGTACATTCACTGAGTAAAAGCCAGAGCAGGTTGGTATCTCTCATTGTGAGTACCTAGAATTGAAAGTGTTCTCATTTGTATTCTTCTTAACTTTGTCTTTTTCAGTTCCTATTATTCTTGCAATAAACAAATGTGACAAAGCTAAGGCTGATCCTGAAAAAGTGAAAAAAGAGCTGCTGGCTTATGATGTGGTATGTGAAGATTATGGAGGTGATGTTCAAGCAGTGCATGTTTCTGCACTTACGGTAAATATGGGCATCTCAGGGACAAATGTGCTCAGATGCAAGTTCTGTCCTCATACATTTTGAAATACATAACTTATGTTGTTGGATAAAAATCCTTTGAGTGCCAGACAAAGGGGGTATTATTATCCTGATGTGGCTGATTGGGAATTAGGCTCAGAGAGGTCAGTTAGCAGTTGAGAGCGGTATAACTCATCTGTGGGAAGTTGATTCTAATCCTAATGCTTTTTAAATTATGAGATACTTAAAACAAAGGGAATAAATGGTAAACGATGTGGGAATAGGATAATAGTAGGCTGTTTGAAACAGAAATGGAACTCAGTTGGAAATAAAAAGTACTCACATTTCCATGCCTTTAATTTTCCTAAATTTGCTACCTCCAACATGCTTAGAAATTATACTTCTTTTTTTTTTTGTGGGTAGCGGGGGGTCGACCTCAGGACCTCGCACGCCAACAGGCACCCGTGCCGCTGAGCGATATCACCGGCCCCTTTTTCATATGTGGGTTCCGGGAGTCGAACTCGGGCCCTCGCGCTTGCAAGGCAGGCGCTTACGCCGCTGAGCCATCTCACCGGCCCTAGAAATTATACTTCTGTTCATAGTAAAATGATCCTTTTCTTCTGAAATTCATTAAATGGGATTTATTTTACCTCTCCAGTCTATCTCAATTGTAATTGCTCTCTGAAAGCCAGATGGCAAATTTACTACAATATGGTTAAAACACCTTTTCTAGGATACCATTGGATGAGTTGATAGATATAAAGCTGCTAAGGCATGCCAGAGATGATTCCCAAAGAATAGAGAAAACTGGGAGGGGTTGGCAGGGAAGTAAGATGATGTCTTCTTTTGCAAGATATAAAAGACTACTTCATGCAAAGAAACAACCTCAGCTCTGCTTTCCCATTTGTTTGTTTCTTGCTTTTTTTTGAGACAGTATTTTGCTTTATTGCCCAGGCTGGGCTTGAATTTACAGTCCTCCCACCTCAGTCTCCCTAATAGCTGAATTATATGTGTGCATCACTGTGTCAGTCCCAGCTCTGCTTTTTTGAGCAGCATTTTATAAAATTAAAATAAATATTAGGAATAAGTGGGAGAGAAAGCAAAGTATTTAGTTTTTTTCTTTTCCATAGTTGTCTGTAATCTCTTAGCTGTCACAGGGGATGGAAAAATCCCTTGCCTGTCAGTTCTACTTCCATCACCATTCATCAGGTCTGTGATCATGGAGCTCTAGGGAGCTTAGTAAACATAAATCATTAAAGGTAAAAGAATAATGTAATGTAATGTAGTGTCTTCATTTCATGGACATGTAATTGAGATCCATGGAAGTGAAGCTAGTTTTCAGGAGTGCACAGGTGGGTGGTTAAGGAGCATGGCTTAGAGCCTGGGCATTTTTCTCCTCATTTAATAATTCTAAGTAATGCTTGATACTTACAAGATTCTTTCTGTTTTGTTTTGTTTATTCTTTTGAGACAGGGTCTCACTTTGTAGTCCAGGCTGGTTTTAAACTCTCAATGATCCTCCTGCCTCAGCCTCCTGAGTGCTGGGATTACAGGCGTGTGCTGCCACCACTGGCCTTTACAAGATTCTTGAGTAGATCAAATGACACAATAGATATGAAGGCTTATTCAATTGATAAAAGTTGAAATGTCGAGTAGCATCATTAGAAAAGTTAGAATAAAAACACACAATTGTAGAGGCACATGGAAGAGAAAAAGTGAATAAATCATGTGTTTGTGAAAGGGTATTAACAGATATCAGTGGCCAACATATTAAAAAAAATACAGTTCTTTAAAAGATCTGCTCCCGGGTTAGGGTTTCTTCCTGATCCTTCTGTCCTCCCTTCCTTTTTTTTTGTTTTTTGGTGGCTACCAGGCGTCAAACTCAGGACCTTGTGCACCAGCAGGCACCCGTGCTGCTGAGCAATATCACCGGCCCTTTTTTTCGTATGTGGGTACTGGGAGTTGAACTCAGGACCTCGTGCTTGCCAGGCAGGCGCTTATGCCGCTGAGCTATCTCACCAGCCCTTTTTTTTTTTTTTTTTTTTTTTGGAGACAGCTTTGCTACATAGTTCAGGCTGGTCTTGAATTCAGTATGTGGTATAGGCTGGCCTCAAACTCAAGGCAATCCTCCTGCCTCAGCCTCCCAAGTGCTGAGATTACAGGTGTGTGCCACCACGCCTGGTTCCCTTCCTTTTTAATTTTTTTTCTTCTCTTTGTAATTGGGTAATTCCTACTATTAATGCTTAAAGAGAAAAGTGTAACTGCTAGAAATTGTTTGACTTTCTGAGCCTGGTATTTACATTTACAGGTAATATTAATACATATTAATTTTGTTATTAAAGGGTGAGAATCTGATGGCTTTGGCAGAAGCAACAATTGCTCTTGCAGAAATGTTAGAATTGAAAGCAGATCCCAGTGGTCCAGTGGAAGGAACAGTAATAGAGTCTTTCACAGACAAAGGAAGAGGGTAGGACCACACTAAAATTGTTCTTTTTAATAATTTTTTTCCATGATTTTTGTGACTTAATTGTATAACAATGTTGTTAACAAACATGTTTTATTATTTTTATTGCATGTTATTTTATTATTTTTATTGCATATGTTATTTTTATTGCATGTTGTTAGTTCATGAACAATATTTTCAAAGCATTTGTTTTGAAAATTTTTATTTTACTAGCACACAGAATACAAAAATGAAGTTTAGACTTTAGCAACTGTTTGTATACGTCCTGTCATACTTAAATGACATAAGTAGTTTCGTTTGTTTTTTCTCGCATTGACAAGATTTCATACATGCTAAGAAGCACTCTACCACTGAGCTACCTCCCCATTCCTTTTAAAAATTTATTTTGAGAAAGTATCTCATTAAGTAGCCTAGGCTAGCCTCTAAATTATGATCCTCCTGCCTCAACCTCCCAAGTAGCTGGGTTTATTGGTGTGCACCACTGTGTTTGGCCGGATTTAACCTTTTTAATTGTAAAGTTTAGTGGTGTTAGGCAGTATAGTCACACTGGTATACAATAGTTCTCTAGAACTTCATTTTGCAGATCTGAAATTGTATACCCATTAAAGACTAACCCTTACTCCCACCATTCATCTGTTGATGAACATTTAGGTTGCTTTTACCTTAACAGTTGTAAAGAAATGACTTTTTGTTTTGTTTGTGGGGCTGGGATCAAATCCAGGGCCTTACACATGCTGAGCAAGTGCTCTGCCTCTGAGCTACACCTCCAGCCCTATAAATATTTTATAATATCAAAACTGAGAAATTGAGGAGGGAATTAACCCTGTGGACACCTAGGTTTATGTATATTTTAAACCTCTTAAAGATATCTTTGCTTATCTACTTTGCTATCTACTTAAGAAAGTATTACTGTATATCTTGCTTGTGACATTAAGAATAATATAATATATTCATTTTAGTCCTGTTACGACAGCTATAATTCAAAGAGGAACTTTGAGAAAAGGCTCAATTCTAGTTGCTGGAAAGAGTTGGGCAAAAGTACGCTTAATGTTTGATGAAAATGGGAAAACAGTCAGTGAGGCCTATCCCAGCATGCCAGTGGGAATTACAGGCTGGAGAGACCTTCCTTCTGCAGGACATGAAATTCTTGAAGTCAAATCTGAGGTACATCATACTTAATTTCCTATATTAGAGATAATATAATGATTCTAAATATAATCTCTAGTGTTGTATCAAATAAGTGTGTTAATATTAATAAATAATTCTAGTTTATAAGGGGCCAAGAGGTGGCCAGTTATGCCATTTTAGAATTTGACTACAAAATTTTTTTAAAATTTGAGATAAAATTTTAAAGGTAAATCATTTCAATTATATCCAAAGTTCCCAAATTAAGATTCTTGACTTATAAATGTTGTAGTTTCTTATGTGAATTAAACTTATTTCATAATGGAGGAAAACACAAAGCCTTTAGCATAGTAGGTATTCTTGTCTATTTCATTAAATAGTGACAGTTTCTCCCCCATAAAGGCAAGGGCACGGGAGGTCATTGACTGGAGGAAGTTTGAACAAGAACAGGAGAAAAATAAAGATGACCTGAAAATAATAGAAGAAAAGCGAAAGGAACACCAAGAAGCGTATCGGAAAGGCCGTGAGAAGTATGGCACTTTGCTTTGGAAGGACATATCATTTATGAAGTACTTAGAAAGAAAAGAACAAAAATGCTTGAGGCCAAAAGAGAAAGTAGAAAGAGATAGAAATATACTTCCTATAATTATTAAAGGTACCTTTTTAAGGTTTTTTTGGTTTTTTGTTTTTGTTTTTGGTGGTGGAACCCAAGGACTCATGCATGCTAGGCACATGCTGTGCCACTGAGCTACATACCCATCCCTTTTTACATTTTTATTTTGAGCAGAGTTTTGCCAAATTGCGCAGGCTGGCCTTGAGCTTGCAATCCTCCTGCCTTTGCCTCTTTAGTAGCTGGGATTATGGACATTACCCCCATGCCCAGCATAGCTCCCTTTTTGAATACACGTATTTATTCTCATAATCTTTGAGGGGCATTTTCCAGAGTAAACGTGTTTCTTGCTGATTTTGTATAAATGTACATTTTTTCAATATACTTTATATTTATAATGCTAAGTCTAAATAAAAGTGGTTTTAGTGGTTAATGCCATGCACATCCTAACTTTTTCTTGTTCGTTTTTTTGAGACAGTCTTGCTGGCTCTGGCTGGCCTTGAGCTCACTGTGAAGCCCGGGCTGGCCTCTAACTTGTGGCAATTCTTCTGCTTCAGCCTCCCAAGTGCTGGCATTATCGGCGGGAACCAACACACCCAGCTGCATATTTTCACTTTAAATAGATCATTGTCATTTTTGTATTTGTCACTGCCTAATTTAACACTATCAATTTTAAACTTTTGCTTTATTTAGGTGATGTTGATGGTTCTGTTGAGGCCATTTTGGACATAATGGATACCTATGATGCTTCACATGAATGTGAACTAGAATTAGTACATTTTGGAGTAGGTGATATTAGTGAAAATGATATTAACTTTGCCAAAACATTTGATGGTAAGGATTCTATTTCCTATTTGTTGAACTGTGTTCCCTAGATTGCATTGTGAACCCTTTACTTTTGTCTTTTGTTGCTTGGCTCATCAGACCTAACATTCCCATCAGAATCATCCTTCCTGCTGCAGTCCAGGCCCAACTAGTAATTGAGGCTGAATAGGATGTGCAGTACTGCAGCCATATCTCCACTTGTCATGCATTCCTGCAGCCTTGGGGAACTATTTCAAGATCCAGTAGTGTTTCTTGATTTTTTTTTTCTAAAGCTTCATTACTACTCTGTTTCCCATTCTCCACCCAGGCAAAGGTTGATTCTCTCTGTATCTTTTTTTTTTTTTGGTGGGTACCGGGGGTCGACCTCAGTACCTCACGCTTGCCAGGCAGGCACTTACGCCGCTGAGCCATCTCACTGGCCCCCCTCTCTGTATCTTTCATTAATTTAGACTTTGAGTGCACCAAACACTACTGAGCTTAATCAATACTTTCCTGCACCTTTTACTTTTTAGCTGTTTTTGTTAATTGGTAACTTTATAATCTTATTTTTTAGATCAAAAACTGTTAAGCTTTAAACATCTGTAAGGCAAGAGGGACTGTCTTTATGAATTGAACTTACAGTACACAATAAAGGGACTCATGACTAAAGCACCAACATTGTTGAGTGATTAATGAATCATTTAGAAAAGAGGAAATTTATAAGCTGACTTGATTAGAATTAGGTATCACCTTTACTACTGAAAAGGTATTTTCAGTAATGCTCTTTAATTCAGAGTATTTGTTAGATACTAACTAGCCTAGCACCATGATATATAAGGTAGACAGTATTAAAGGATTTCATAATGATGACTTTGTGAGGTGATTGCTTTTGTCTTGATTAAGCTGTTGTTTCTTCCACTCATTTTGTTTAAGGGAGGTGTATTTTGCTTTTGCTTCTCTCACCAAGTATTTGTAGTTAAATATGTTATTTGTTCTTTGGTAAAATGCTTAGTTCCATGAAAGTTCTTTTGTTTCTTTCGACAACTTTTGAACTTGGCCATAATAAAGTCACTATTTTTAAGCATTTTACGGCCAGTTGGATACCTAAGTGTAGACCACAAAAATTGTAGACAATAAAACTAAATTGAATAATAGAATTGTCAAAATGATTATTTCAGCCCTGATCGTTTTTTATTTTCTTATAAAAATCAAATCTTTGGTGTGCTGCCGTGTACTGTATGGACATTTAAACTAGTATTTCTTAAATTAACAGATTCAAAATCCAAAGAAATTTTCCTTATTAAACAAGACATAATACAATTTATAAAATTCTTTCAGTAATTTGAAAACGTACTAGTTTTCACTAGGAAAAAAAAATAGAATTTCTCATCTCCCCAGGGACTACTGTTGATTAATTTGCATAGAAGAAAATAAAACAATTCAGATTTGTTTCTGTTTGAAAGACAAATAGGGCCGGTGAGATGGCTCAGCGGCATAAGCGCCTGCCTTGCAAGCGTGAGGGCCCGAGTTCGACTCCCGGATCCCACATACAAAAAAGGGGCCGGTGATATCACTCAGCGGCACGGGCGCCTGCTGGCGTGCAAGGTCCTGAGGTCGACCCCCCGGTACCCACAAAAAAAAAAAAAAAAAAGAAAGACAAATAAATGGTTAAAGTACAATATTTGTGCTGCTTTATTAATTATATTTCTCCTTGCCAGGTATTATATATGGTTTTAACGTGAATGTAAGCAAGGTCATCCAGCAGTCAGCTGCAAAAAACAGAGTAAAAATTAAACTTCACAAAATCATTTACCATCTTATTGAAGATTTGCAAGGAGAACTGAGCAACAGAATGCCCTGCACTGTGGAAGAACACCCAGTAGGTGAGCGTTCACTGAATGTTACTTGAAAACATATCTCTGGTTCTGTAAATAGCAACTGAAAGTATAGTTAGGGGAAATATATTCACTGTTCCAATGTAATCTTGTATTCCAGGAAAAAAAAAAAAAACTACTACAATGAGAGTATGTTAACCTCATGTGTATTATAAATACATGTCTGTATGACACGTTGTGCTGTTTATGCATTGAGGATATAAAGGCAAATAAGCAGTAAGAATATGCCTTCAAGCTTAGAGATGAGTAACTAATGGTAATACAAATTGGGAGGCATAAAGATTTAGTGTCATGGAAGGAGCCATTTTGTCCTGGAACTGGCACAGAAATATACCTTGAGAAGAAAATTTATTTATATTTAAATATTAAATATTTTAAAATATTCTTACATAAACTTTTGCTAGATTAAAAGATGAATTTAAAATTGTGAGATATTGTGCCCATTTACCTCTAAATATGCACATTTACTAGGAACAGGATGTTCCTTACAAAACCACAGAATAGTGATTAAACTAAGAAAGTAGTGATTACATACATAATACTATTATCTGATCATCTATATTCAAACTTTATCTATTGTCCCCACAAAATACTTTATATCATTTTTCTCCTACTCCAGGATCATAAGTTATATTTAATTGTCATATCTTTTTAGTCACTTTTAAATTTGAAAATTTTGAAGTGTACATAGGTCATCAGCTTTGTAGAATGTACCTTAATTTTGAATTTATCTGATATTTCCTCATAATGGTATTTGGTTTTGCATTTTTGGTCCTAATAAGGATATTGTTTAGGCTTCCATGATCATGAGATTTTTTTTTTTAATGTTCTTATACTAACAGCAATTTCAAGAAGAGTCATAAGCGAGGGTTTCTAGAGGTGAGCAAACATACCAAATGCCATTAACAGCACTAGTCAAGTACCTTAGAAAACTGGTAATTGTAGGTCATGGTGTTGGAATTTTAATTTTCAGCCAGAGGAAAACCTTATAGAATTAGTACTCTTAAGTAGATATAAAATCATTGAAGTGATTTAAAAATAAACCAGTTAATGACAGTTATCTACTCTAGAAAATTTCCATTTTCATGGACAGAAATTGCCAAGGATTTTCACCTGTTATTCCTTATTATTAGTCAGGAAAATAAAGTTGGCGTAAAGAAATCAAGGCTTTTTTCTGTGCATGAGCTCATCCTTTATCCCTTCCATACTGGGGTCACACCTAGGTCTTCAGGCCTGCTAGGCAAGTGCAGTACCACTAAACTACAACTCCATCTTGAGTTCACTGTAGAATGTCAGGGATTATGTATTTCTCAGAATCAGTAGTTTTTGGTACATTAATGTTCTTTTCTTCTTGAAGGTGAAGCTTCTGTATTAGCTACTTTCTCTGTAACTGAAGGGAAAAAAAAAATTCCTGTGGCTGGCTGCAGAGTCCAAAAGGGACAGTTGGAAAAACAAAAAAAATTTAAATTAATGCGTAATGGACATGTTATTTGGAAGGGTAAGCAACAAAATCCACCTCTGTATCATATCCAGTCATCAAAATGTGATTATGTAGCCATTTCAAATCTGCTCATCTTTCATTCTCATAATCCCTCTTTAGGCCACTTTTGACTGCTTTGTAGTTGGACTTCCTGCTTTCGTGTTTGCGTGTCTGTGTATAACTGGGGACTAAACCCAGAACCTTTGCACTGAGGTGTATCTCCAGCCTTTTTAAAAAATTTTAAGACAACATCTCCCTAAATTGCCCAAGCAGGGCTCAAACTTGTAATCCTCCTGCCTCAGTCTTCCACGATGCTGGGATTACAGGTTTGCACCGTAACTGGCTCCTACTAGTTCTGATGACTTCTCCAGGACTGTTTGTCTCCCAGTCTTATTCGCCAAGTTTTGAAAAATTGGCCCCAAACTACCTTTCCAGTTCCATCTCCTACACTTCTACATTCTTCCTTAAATTTGACCTTTTACCTACAATGTTTAGTTTTTCGCATTTAAATCCTAACTATAGTCCTGTCCTCTGCAAAGTCTTAATCTGCCTTTAATTTCTGGGGACAGGGAGGGGAATCTTGGGTTTCCTAGGTCTTCCTACATCAGCAACCAGTAGCCAGCCCCTCAAAGTAGGGACTAGCAGGCATATGCCACCAAGCTAGGCTTACTTTATCTTTAAAAAGGGAGATTTAGGATCTTTTGCTGCACGTCTTATCTTTACAGCAAACTTTTTGGCTTTATCTATTATTTAGTTTCATTTAACATGACTAAAATTTTTAAGAATTTTCAAAAAAAAAAAAAAAGAATTTAATTTTCCTTTTAACATCAAACTACATATAGCATTTAGCGGGTATTTTAATTGATGAATATACTAACCTTAAGTTTTATTTTTTTTAAAGGTTCATTAACCTCACTGAAACACCATAAAGATGATATTTCAGTCATCAAAACTGGAATGGAATGTGGTCTCAGTTTAGATGAAGAAAAAATAGAATTTAAAGTGGGAGATGAAATTATTTGTTATGAAGAAAAGGAAGTTCTAGCTAAGACTTCTTGGGATCCAGGATTTTAAAATTACATTAAAAATGTCAACTAAATGTTTTGCTTTATTATTTATATAGCAGCTAGGTTTTGCTTTGTCAAAAGTAAAAAGTTCACTAATAATGGTCAAAAAGTACCTGTGTTAAAATGCATTACAAAAACTGTCGAAAGTGCTACAGAAGGGCCGGTGAGATGGCTCAGCGGCATAAGCGCCTGCCTGGCAAGCACGAGGGCCTGAGTTCAACTCCCGGATCCCACATACAAAAAAAGGGCCGGTGATATCGCTCAGCGGCACAGGCGCCTGCTGGCACATGAGGTCCTGAGGTCGACCCCGGTACCCACCCAAAAAAAAAAAAAAAAAAAAAAAAGTGCTACAGAAATAGGAAACCTATTTAAGGATGCATCCAACTAGAAATCCTGTAAAGATGAAATACCTAAAAAGGGTATTAGTGGCATCATCACTGAACATATAAATCAGTTTAGTCCTTCCTTGAATTGAGCTTCATGGGAAAATATGGCATACCAATCAAGGACTGCTTGAAACTGGTCGTATTTTTTTGTTAACAATATTAAGTAATCTTTCAAGGATTTATCCTGAATAGAACATTAAGTCTCCAAGACATTCATGTACAACTTTAACCAGTGGCTGTTCCCTTAACCTGCAAACAAGTCTCATTTAGAGGGACTCACAATGTATTTCTGAATGAACTGGCAATTTGAAGTTGTGTATGAACGACATTATGTGTGGCACTGGGAATTAAGGCTTTCATACCTTCCCCACGCCTTTTACTATTTTAAAATATTAAGGCAGTCTTAAGTCACCCAGGCTGGGCTTGAATTTGTGAACGCTGGATTACAGATGAGCAGTGCCACACCAGATTTGCCGGAGCCTCTTTGAAAAAGTCTTACTGAAGTAGAGGTGGCCTTCTCTTTCTATTAAGTGGAGAGGCCAAGGACCCTGCTAGTCATTTTTTTGATGACTACGACAGAACCCACAAAGAATTATCTGACCCATAATATCTAGCATTGAAGTCAAGAAACTGACCTCACTATTATTAAGTGAAAACATCAAGCTCTTTCCATGCAGCTGGCACTTTGTAATATCCAGAACCTACAAACAGGTCACACACTATTCCCAGAAGCAAAATTTATGTGATGGCAGAAGCACATTATGGTGGGTAGTATCAAAATGTGACTATTACTTTGACACTCAAAAACATTTCCTTAAATGTGCAATAAAATTCAACTGCTATATGTTAGCTGAAGTCTTTTATTAACTCATATAATTACTTGTCTTCTGGTTTGTTGAAGCAGTAAGTCAGACAACACTTGCCACAATAATGTCTGTCAAAGTGGCTGGCCATAAAAACTCCAGCACCACATTCATCTGAAGGGCACTCTCGACGAAGACGACTAATTTTGCCATTTTCATCCACCTGAAAAGTATAAATTTGCTGTAAGATAACTTCATACAACAAGATTTAAATGACCCAAAACGCCTAACTTTTAAACACAATGCTAATGGGTTTAAGTGCTTATAAGCCAAAGTATTCTAAATTATCACCAATAATTTTAACAGAAAAGTTTAAAAACAAGCTTTGCAAGTGGTAGATGATGCTCAAAGAATCCTGATCTTCCTGAAAACTCAGAAGCCTAGTTTGGAACTAACAGCTAATGGTGAACCCCAAACAGGAAAAAACCCAGAAACTTTTAAGTCTTATTTGCAGAATGCCTCACTTAAGCCAAAAGTAGGTAATACTGGACATTCAAGTACTGTATATTCAAGTCCAATTATTCCATAGGAAAATGTTGACAAGTTACTGTATCCATATAAACCATGTAAAATTGGCTCACCTTATAGTATTTCAGGACTGCCAACTTAACCTTCTTTCTCTTATGCTTATTCTTCTTGGGAGTGGTGTAAGACTTCTTCTTCCTTTTCTTAGCACCACCACGGAGTCTCAACACAAGGTGAAGGGTGGACTCCTATTCATGGAACGGAAGATGAAACAGGCTTTTATGGTGCTTAACGGACCAGTATCATGCATCTTCTAGTTAATGTGAAAAATAACCGTGCTTCTCAAAGATCAGTGATCACCAGGGAATCTATTTGCCCCATTTTTGTGTGCCAAAGTGTCAAAAAAAGTTTCCAAAGTAAAACTTTATTTTTAAGGGAATGCTCTCCCCTCAAACAAACCTTTTGAATGTTGTAATCAGACAAAGTACGTCCATCTTCCAGTTGCTTACCAGCAAAGATCAGCCTTTGCTGATCAGGAGGAATTCCTAATGGGGAAAAAAAAAAATTTAAGTCAGAAGAGCAACATTTGTATGTTCCCTATTTACAAACTAATAATCCTGAATCATGTATCTGCTACTTACAGCTCTCGCTACAGGCTAAGCACCATCACGAATGGTTATACATGTTAGCAAACTGAATACACACCAATATAAGTTTTCATTTTATAAATCAGCAAACAGGAATAGAGAAATTCACACATGAAATGTCCTGCAGAAATTCTAATCTAGGTAGGCTGGTTCCATCCTCATAAACATGTTATATTCCAGGGCCCTTCGGTAAATATGCAAATACCCCCAGCACCTTCAGGTAAGCAAGTGTCTTTACATGATAATTTTCCTGAACTCAAAAAAAAATTTTTTTTTTGGTAAACAGTCTGTGTAGTGCAGGCTGGCCTCCAACTCGCGGCAATCCTCCTGCCTCAGCCTCTTCAGTGCTGGAATTACAGGCCTAACCCACCATGTCCAGCTCTGACTACAAAATACTTGCCTTCCTTATCCTGGATCTTGGCCTTTACATTTTCTATAGTGTCCGAGGGTTCAACCTATAAAATTTAAAACCCAAATATGTTGGTTACACAGTAAAAAACTAAAACACTCATTTAATCCGACCGTTACCACAGAACCTAACTGAAGCCCACCCAAAGGGCTGACACAGTGGGCAACCTCCCCTCCAGACTGGTACAGCCGAGCACAACCTGGGCCCCAGCCCCGGTCAGGCGGTGGCCGCGGGGCCACACGTGCTCGCGCCCGCCCCGCGAGAGGCGCCTCCTTCTCTGCAGCGGGTCCCTCGCTTTACATTTGGCAGGAACTACTCGAGAGGTGGCAGGTCCAGTTTCGGGACACCGAAATCCAGCCCTCGGCTCTTGATTAGCAAACTACCCTCAATCAAGGCTAGGCCTCACAGCCCAAATTCGGAAACCTGCTCTAAAGCGTGAAAAGCAGCGCGGCTCCCGAAATCCATCTCAGAGCCTTATTCGGGTCTGGGCTTCCTCACAGCCCCGGCCCATACCTCGAGCGTGATGGTCTTCCCCGTAAGGGTTTTTACGAAAATCTGCATCTTGGCGGCGGCTCCACCTTAAGTCGATGAAAAGAAAGTGGTGGGTTACATCGGTGGATAGAGTAGAGGGCGACGCACAAGCCAGGGGCTGGAGGCCGGCCGCAAAGAAGACACTCACCACAGATGGCGGATCCGAAAGGAAGACCGCCTCGCGGGCCCACGAACTAGCCCAACCGAAGGTCCCACCCCTTAGGCGGCCACAGCAAATGCCTGGCCGCCGTCACGGAGGCTGTCTAACCCATTGCCAGATTAGGTTGTGAACATCTTTTCTCTTTTTTCTAAGTCTAGGCTTATTTCTCACTTTACCCTTCAGAATGCTTTCGAAATAACAGATTTTAACAATTTCAAAATGTTTTAAAAACACTTTTCCCATACAGCCGATGAGGCTAAAAAGAATGTCTTAAAAATTGGACGACTGATTAGGGAAAAGGCAGGAAATGGAAGTTTGTTCTGGGAGTTGTAGTTTTCCAATGCTCTCTTCTAGAAAGGACTACTTGTCCCAAGATGCAATTCTCCAACCCTAGACTCCCTAGTTACTGTCTCTAATCACTGGAGTCCTGTTAGGAGAAAGGGATCCAGGTGAGGACTCCGGGAGGTGGCAGAGTAACGGTTTCAGGCAGGGTGGAAGTTATTAGAAGGAATGTTTAAGAGGCAGGAAAATGGTGTGGGGCATGAAAATGTCCACCCGCTTACAGAGGCGCTGGGATTACAGGTGTGTGCCACCACACCTAGCTTCTCTGTTTTTGAATGAGTGGTTTATTTCCAGGGTGTTCAGTTTTGGAATCCAGCAGATATGGGGGAGAGATAGTGAGTCACTGCTAAGACTGATTAAGACTGATTTTATTTCCACACTCATGTTTTTGTATGTGAATGCTAAATCCTGCCCTGCCTTTTCTTCTGGGTGTGGTCAGTCAATAGTGTCCTCCCTAAGGCTCTACGGTAGTTACTCTGGCAACCCCCACTTTCCATGTTCCTCTGTGTAACTTAAGTCACGGTTTTCTCTGTGTAGCTTTTTAGCCTCTGGGTTTGTGGCATACATCTCAGGCTGTGGCAACCGTGCAAGTCAAGGGGTATCCGTGCTCACGTTGGTGGCAGTCAGGCCACTCATCTCTGCAGATGTAGGCACTGGGATGGGGGTTTAAGCAGATCACTGAACTCAAGCCGGCACTTTCAGATCCAGCACTCTCTGAAAGCCACATGCCAGGCTTGGCCTCTCACCATGGAATTTGGGGCCCTCATGTCCTTCCCAGCCTGAGCTTAAACTTCACAGAGGATCTGTGTCTAGCCCACACCCTCTCGACAGCCGTCTCTTATGGTCATCTCCCACCCAGTCACTGTGGTAAGGTAACACCAGAAACTGAAGAGAAGTTGTTCTGTGGCTCAGTCTTGAACAATTAACCCCTTCCCAAGATAGCTCCTGATTAAACCCTCTCAAATATAGTGGGTGCTACCCTGGATTTCATCTCTAACTCTAGCCTGCCATGAAGGAGTCACTTCTGTTTTTGCAGATTATAACTATGAATGTTTTTTGGGGCCAGTAGTGCTGCGGGTCCGTTGTTTCTTCCTGGAGTTGCTAGCCCTGTCCAGGCTTACCTTGTGTCGGCAAAACCAGGTGCCCCTTCCTGGGAGCTGGTATGAGCTTTCCAGACTGCATTGTTCTTTTCTCCATGTTGTGCTCTGTTTCTCTTGCTTTTCTGTAGCTTCTAGTTTACCTGTCAGCTCCCTCTCAATTCTCAGAGATGTACTTATTTTTTTCTCTGCACCAAGTTATTTTCCAGGTGACTTGATTCCTGGTCCTGGTGAAGCTACATTTTGCTGTTGATTGCTATTACACCATTTTTTCTCTTCCTACATTTAGTCTCTTAAACTTCATAATTTTTTTGGTATCTCCCCTCCTATGTATGACCTGTAGATTACATGTTATTTTAGATAACCAGATATCAATTATATTGTCAAGTATCATAAAATTAATTTAGGATTTTTTTCATTACAACATCGCTTATAGTAGTGAAAATGTCCTGGAGTCTGGTGCACAGTTAAATAAACTGTGGAAATGTCATACCATGAAATACTATGCAATCTTTAGAAGTTGTTTTCGAAAACGTTTAACACATGGAAAAATGTTTCCAATATTAAGTGACAATTTAGAATATATAGTTGAATTTAGAATTTGATCCTGGGCTGGGAGGTAGCTCAGTACTAAAGTGCTTTCCTCTAGGACCACATTAAAAAAAAAAAAAAGAATTTGATCACAATTTTAATAACAATTGAAAGGAAATATATGGAAATATTAAATGGCAATTATCTTTGGGTGTTTGGGTAGTAAGATTCTGGGTACATTTTGTTTTCTTCACTAATTTATTTGGTTTATTTTATTTTATATACGTATTTTTCTGTACTGGGGATTAAATCCAGGCAGTGTTGAGCTACATCCCCAGGCCTTTCTGTTTATTTTAAGGCAACTTGTCTCACTAAGTTGCCCAGGCTCGCCTTGAACCTGAGATCCTCCTGTCAAGCCTCCCAGGTAGCTGTGATTACAGGCATCACCACCATACCAGGACTGTATTTCCCAAATTTCATGCCGTGAACATATACTTCTGTAATTGGAGGGAAGTTAAAATGTTTTAACTTACCAGACATTTTAAAGCAAGCCAAGGGTTCTGTCTGATATTAATGTGAGTGAGTCTTAGGTACCCACTTCTATATCCAACTTTAGTTGGATAATGATTCTTCACTAAAAGCAACATAGTAAATCTGCTCAAGTACCACACTCTGAAAGGTACTGGTATCTGAAATCATTGATGAATAGATTTTTTGTTTTTTGTGGGGCTAGAGATTGAATGAAGGGCCTTGCATATGTAAGGCAGACACTCTAACCTTGAGCTATATCCCCAACTTTGGTGGATAGAATTTAACAGAAGTCCTACCTCTTACTTTTTTGTTAGTGCTGTCATATTAAGGATAAGGATTATAATAAAATTTATCATAAAAAGTAATTATAGCTATTGTATCTTGGATGACTGTGACTGGGCCAGGTAGGCACTGGGGTAGAGAAGTATTTGACCTTGTTTGTTACATCAAGAGGATTAAAAGTAAATTTTCCCACATGAAACAAATTAATAAAACACTAAACCTCCTATTAGAAAGCATTGAATTACAGTGATTTTTTTTATCCACTTAAAGTATCCTTACAATTACCATTAAAATGTGATATAAAAAATTAAAAAGTGTTGGGGTATATCTCAGTGGTAGAATGATTATGTAGCATGCACAAAGCTCTGAGTTTGATTCTCAATACTGCTAAAAAATAAATAAAAAAGCTGGGCATGGTGGTGCATGTAATCTCAGCACTCAGGAGGATGAGGCAGGAGGATCACCACAGGTTAGAGGCCAGCCTGTGCTACATAGTGAGTTCAAGGCCAGCCTGAACTAATAGTGAGATCCTATTTCAAAAAACCTAAATAAATAAATAAATATATAAATAAATGGAAGTGTTGAGTTAAAATAAGAACATGACTTATATGATATATATGAGAGAAGTTGTACTTGGTTAGAAAGGGACAGGTTTTTAATTGACCAGTATTTGGTATTTCTGTTCCCAGTGTTGTAGCATGTATCAGTAGAATAGCATAGACATTTTAATCCATAGATTGAAATATTTATCTGTGGAAATTTTTTTCTGAAACAAATATATATGTTTAGATTAATATTTGATTTATAATTTCAATTCTGTAGATTAATGTATGGTCTTATTTTTCCTTTCAGACTTGTCAAAGTTTTGGCTTTGCTGAAAACCTGGTCAAGATTTAATGTTCCTCTGGTGAAAAGTGTGCATATTGTGACTTATGTCTGCCCAAGAAATACACAAACATGCTGTTCTCCCTCCTATCATTAGCAGAAGTGACAAGGAATTTTTGGAAAGTATGCAAAGATACATAATTACAGAAACTGAAAGAGTGGGCTGTAATGAGAAAGGACCTGCTGATGAATATTATATCATATACAGAAATGTTTTTGATAAGGTATCACAATGCTCTTAAGATAATGAAGTTTTCATGAAGATAGAAATGACTTGTCTTGCCAACTAATACTCCTGTCTTACTAATAACACTGCTTGTTTTATTACATTCTGTTTGTCATTTTTGAGAAGTTCATCCAGTTTGTCTGAAAGAGATGCATAGGGGAAATGCAATGCTGGATTTATATTACCTGCTAATAAGAGTTTTCTTATTTTAGCTTCGCAGGACTTTTTTTTTGGGGGGGGTGTTACTGGGGGTTGAACCCATGGCCTTCAGACTGAGCTACATCCCCAGCCCTTTTTATTTTGTTTTTTATTTTGAGACAGAGTCTAAGTTGCCCAAGCTGGCCTCAAACTTGTGATCCTCCTGCCTCAGCCTCCCAAGTAGCTGGAGTTACAGGCATGCACCACCACACTGGGTTTAGCAAGCCATTTTGATCAACAATCTGGCTGTGCCCTCTGATTTTTTTTTTTTTTTTTAGGAGGGTAACAATGGTTAATACATTACGTATTACTATCTTTAAGTTAGTTATTCAGGACACCAGACATTAGCATTCAATTGTCCAAACATTATTGGCACAAACCTTACTCTTCAATGAACTAAGTAAAAATGGTAGTGTATCTATCTTAACCATCTTATATATATATATACAATTTTTTTCCCTTTCCCTTCTTTCTTTTCCCTATTCCAGTCTCTCTTTCCTTTTGACCAGTTTCTTTTTGATTCACCATATCTATTGTACATTTTGGATCTTATTTACTCTTTCAGTTTCTCATACTAGAGAGATAATACGATGCTTACACATGTGCTTCTGGTTTATTTCACTTATGAGTATTTTCTCGAGTTGCATCCATTTACCTATAAAAGTCTCCAATTTATCCTTCTTTATGGCTGAATAGTACTCCATTGTATAAAAATACCACATCTTTCTTATCCATTCCTCAGTTGATGGGCATTTGGGTTGTTTCCAAGATCTGGCTATTACAAATTGTGCTGCTATAAACATGGGTGCACATATATCGCTGTGGTACGATGTTTTTAATTCTTCTGGGAAGATGCCCAGAAGGGGAATAGCTGGGTCAAATGGGACCTCCAACCCTAGTTTTCTGAGGAATCTCCACACTGACTTCCACAGTGGCTGCACCAGTCGACACTCCCACCAACAGTGAAGAAGGGTTCCTTTTTCCCCACAGCCCCTCCAGCATTTGTTATTAGTTGATTTCTTAATAGTAGCCATTCTTTCTGGGGTGAGATGGTATCTCAGTGTTGTTTTAATTTGCATCTCTCGAATGACTAGTGATGTTGCACATTTTTTTGTATATTTATTTGCCATTAGTATTTCTTCATCTGAGAAATGTGTATTCATCTCAGATGCCCATTTTTGGAGTGGGTCTTTAAATTTGGGAGGTCTGATTTTTTTGAGTTCTTTATATGTTCTCGATAGTAATCCTTTGTCTGAGGAACAGCTGGCAAACATTTTTTCCCACATTGTGGGTTGTCTCTTCACTCTGTTGGTGGTTTCTCTTGCTGTGCAAAAGCTTTTTAATAAGATGAGATCCCAGTTATTGATTCTTTGGGATAGTTCCCGTGCGGTTGAGTTTTTATTCATAAAGTCTTTGCCTACACCAATGTCTCCAAGGGTTTTACCTATCCTACCTTCCAGTAGATTTAATGTTTCTGTTTTAATATTTAGATCTCTGATCCATTTTGAATTTAGTTTAGTGCATGGTGAAAGATATGGATCTAGTTTTAATCTTCGGCATGTGTAGAGCCAGTTTTTCCAGCACCATTTATTAAAGAGGCTATCTTTCTTCCAGCGAATGTGTTTGGCACCTTTGTCAAAGATAAGGTCTGTGCCCTCTGATTTTATTTTGACTCTTCCATGTGAAGGTTGCATACGGGAACCTGGTCATTCCTTATTGTTTGGGGTTTGTTTATGGTATCACTAAAGTCTTGTTTTAGACTTGATCTAGAACTTCAAACTGAGACCTTTTGAGTCAGCTGTACTGGCCTGTGCTTGTAGTTCAACTACTGTGGAGGCCGAGGCTGGAGGATCCTTTGAAACCAGATCAAGGACAGCCTGAGCAATATGGTGAGAACCCTGGTTCAGAACAACTAAATAAAATAAACAAATGGAAAAAGAAAAGCTTGATTTAAAGATTGATACGTCTTATAGTTACAGGTCTAGATAAGCATCGTAAACAAGGGGTTTGACTGGACTTAGAGGAAATACTAATGGAGATCAGATTAAAAAGTGTTATATATTTGATTTTGCTCTTTAAAATTTTAGAAATTACTTTTCTTTATAAACAATTACAGTTTTCCCATCGATTCTAATTATTTTGCCTTAAAAAAAAAAAAACCTCCTTTGAATAAGCCCTGACAGTAAAATAAGTAAAGTCAGCATCCTTTCCTCTTTGCCTAGAGCAAGTGCTTACTTTAAGACTTCAGCAAACTATTGGCCTCTAAGTAAAACAGGCAAAGCAGGAAATCAGTCTTTTGTTTAATTTTTATTTATTTTTATTTATTTATTTTTTTGTGTGTACCGGGGGTCGACCTCAGGACCTTGCGCGCCAGCAGGTGCCCATGCCGCTGAGCGATATCACCGGCCCTTTTTTCGTATGTGGGTACCAGGAGTTGAACTCAGGACCTCGCGCTTGCCAGGCAGGCGCTTATGCCACTGAGCTAGCTCATTGGCCCTGTTTAATTTTTAAATATGACATTATGAATCTTATTTCTCCTCTAAGTAAAAACCTAGTGGCTTAGCCAGGTGTGGTGGTACATGCCTGTAATCCCAACACTCTAGGAGGCTAAGGCAGGAAGATTAATACAAGTTTGAACCCAACCTGGGTAACTTAGTGAGACTCTATCTCAAAATAAAAAATAAAATAGGGCTGGGATGTAGCTCAATGTGAAGGTCCTGGGTTCAATTCCCAGTAGCAAAAACAAAACCCCTACCTAGTGCCTCACTCTGAGAAGAACAGGGCGTGAAGTCATGCTATGTACCTACCAGTGGAATTAAGAAAATTGATATATATGAGTAGAGTATAAAATAGAGAAAAGACATCTTTACTCCACTTAAATCCAGAAGGATCTGTCTTTTGGAATTGGTACATTAGCAGGTTATCTTCATTTTATATACTGCGATGATCACTTAGTTATTAAGGAATATATTGTGTGAATGTTTAAATAAAGGTAGTACCTTGAATATGTTTCATAAATATCAAGATGACGTCATGCTGAGCTTTCTTGTGTGAAATCAGCGAAGGAAATCATGTGACCTGCTTATCTTTGCATGCCTGAATGCCAACTTGTCAGAATTTTTCTTACCTAAAGAGCTGTCTGCTTTAAATTAGTATAGATATAGTAAAATCATTTTTCAGTTGGTGTTGATTAATTTAATACTTAGAGAAAATACAGGGGGTTACATAAAAATAATATCTATTTCTATAGTCCTCCTTTTCTCTCTCTCTCTCCTCCAAGATTTCTATCTGGACTATTTGTACATTGTGTGTAAATTGTACATTTATTTGACATTGTAAAGAACTCTGTTCTTCAGGACTGAGAGGCAATCAGAAATGGAAATCATTTGATACTTCTAGAAGAAAAAAACTTTGCTTCTAGCTGCTTTTTCATTTGCATATTTGTTTCATTTTTAAAAATCTGTAATTGTTTGCAAAGCTTTTGATCTGTATTCTAGAAAAAATTCATTACCATAAGCAGAAAAAAATCATATTTCAGGTAATAGATTATGTTACTGCATACAAATTCATTCTTACTTCAATCAAAAAAGAATATGATGCCTTTGTTGAGACACTAAAGAAAAGCCAGAGAACTGCATTTTATCTTCATGGAAGACTTAAGGCTTTGGCAGCAGGGCATACAGCTTTGGTACATCACCAGAGAAGAACAATCCAACTCAAAGAAAAGTGAGTAAAGTAGTATGTAGCCCAAAAGGTGATAATTACTACTTAATTATGATAACCAGTTAGTGTAACTCTAACCAGTGGTTCTTAGTCTTTTTAATTTCATTTTTATTTTAAAAGCCATATTTTATGTTATCCTCTGCTACCAATTTTTTATGTATTTCAAGTAAAAATGTTTGTTCGAGAATTTTATACTTCTTACTATAATTGGGGGCAAATTGTGGTATCATAAAATGAGGGATGCAGGCCAGTGAGATGGCTCAGCGGCGTAAGCACCTGCCTGGCAAGCGCGAGGCCCCGAGTTCAACTCCCGGAACCCACATACGAAAAAAGGGCCAGTGATATCGCTCAGCGACACGGGTGCCTGCTGGCATGCGAGGTCCTGAGGTTGATCCCCAGTACCCACAAAAAAAAAGAAAATGAGGGATGATGCAGGTAATTTCTTGCATGGAAGATTTGATAGTATAATTTCATGATTATTGTCTGAATTGAAGTAATTAAGCCTGTGATGCACAAAGGTAAGTAACTTACTGGAAAGGATAAAATGTTCACTCTTGTTGAGTAGTCTTATGTTTCCGGTATTACTTTTGGCAAATGTTTAAATTATTTGTATAGATAATTTCAGGTTAAAAACCTTTTGGGCCGGTGAGATAGCTCAGCGGCATAAGCGCCTGCCTGGCAAGTGCGAGGTCTTGAGTTCGACTCCTGGAACCCACATAAAGGAAAAAAAAGGGCCGGTGATATCGCTCAGCAGCACAAGCGCTTGCTGGCAAGTGTGAGGTCCTGAGGTCAACTCCCGGTACCCACATAAAAAATATAAAAAAAATAAAAACCTTTCTAGGGCCAGGGATAAACTCAGAGGCACTGTTCCTGCCTGGCAAGTGCAAGGTCCTGAGTTTGATTCCCGGTAACAAAAAAAAAAAAAAAAAACATAGGAAAAAACTTTTCTAAAAGCATCAGAAAGCTGATTAGATAGTAAGAGATTATCAGGGCAAAATCTAACAAAAGATAAGCAGAGCATGAATACTGCTTTGGCCCTGAGAACATTTTACTAAAACTAGTGACCAAAAATTTCAGTTTTTACCGTCCAATGGGAGATTAAAGACAAAGCCTAGGATCTGCCCAAGAGGTGCAGTCTACTAGGTAACCCTCCCCATATAAAGCTAGGAAGGTAAAGGGCTACATCCTAGTAAATTTAATTATTCCACCTCTGGGAGCAGTATAGAGAATTGCCTTCTGCTCAGCAGACTTCTGATGGGCACAAGACTTACTGTACTTTTGGGGTGATGGTATATTCTAGAAGTAAGTAGTACTGATGGCTGAATAACTTTGAATGAATTAGAATTTACTGAATTATATACTTTATAAGGGTGAATTTTAAAGTGTGTGAACAATTATCTCAATGAAGCTATTATGAAAAATGTGGAAGATAAGAGTGATAAGTGTGATTATGTCTAATCACAACTCTAAAGATAAGAGAACATGGGACAGGTATAACATTTGAAGAGATAAGGTTGAGAGTTTTCTAGAACTAGTAAAAGGTTCCAAGTTACAGGTTCAAGAAACCCAAAGAAATCTAAGCGTGATAAATTCTAAGAAATGCTCAATTAGTTTCATCATCATGAAGCTGTTAAAAACAAGAAGATCATAAAAGTAGCATAGAAAGGAGCAACAATCAGATACCTTCTCATGCATGTGGTAGCATGTACTGGAATGCCATTCTCTTTTATGGCTGAATAATACTCTATTGCATGTAATATTATATGTATATTCTATATTTTGTTTATCCATTCGTCTATTGATAGACTGTTGGGTTGTTTTGTGAGTGATGTCACTATGAACATTCATGTACAAATGTCCTAGTCCCTGGTTTCAATTCTTTAGGAAGTCCCTTATTTTATTTCCACTCCTTTTCATAAATACTGCAAGCTCTTACTCTGAGCCATCTGTAGTTACTGAAAGCTCTGTATAATAAACAGAAGCTGCCTGCAGTTATCTACTAAAAAACTAGTTATTTCTCTTTTGTTTTGGTACTGGGGATCAAACCCAGTATTGAACCCAGGGTTTCATATTGAGTCATATCCCCAGTCCTTTTTAATTTTTTTTTTTTTTGGCGGGTACCGGGGGTCGACCTCAGGACCTCGCACGCCAGCAGGCGCCTGTGCCACTGAGTGATATCACCGGCCCTTTTTTCGTATGTGGGATCCGGGAGTCGAACTCAGGACCTCGCACTTGCCAGGCAGGCACTTACGCTGCTGAGCCATCTCACCGGCCCTTAATTATTTTTTTGAGACAAGATCTAAGTTGCCTAGGCTGGGCTTAAACTTGCAATCCTCCTGCCTCAGCTTCCTGAGTAGCTGGGATTACAGGTGTGTGCCATCATGCTTGGTGACAGACTAGGTTTTAATTTGAAAGAAAAACTGTGTCATATATTTATTAACAAAGATTACCTGATCAAACTCTATTTATGCTTTGCTGAACTCTTTTTCAATCAGGCTTGATGTTTGAACTTTCATATTCATCTGTACTGTTCAGTTTTAGCAAGAATCCTGTCAAGTTGTTTTAGACAGAACTCTCACGCCTGCATATTTGGTCATCTTTAGTGTTTGACCCCACAGACTTCAGTTTCCTTAACCCACAGGTTGATTGTCCACTTGGCCTGGTGTCCAAGGAATCCTGGGGCAAGTCAGTTTATTGGGAATCTCTTCTTCCAGTGTTTCCTCTTAGTAATTTTCCACTCCTTCCTTCTTGACTACAGATTCCCAGTTGCCAGAGCTGTATTTGGAGTTGAGCCCAGTCTTTCTGCCCCACAGCAAAACTCCATTGCATCTATTGCTATGGCCTTTCTTGCTTCAATAGTCATCTTTACCATGTTTTCACAAGTGTTAATTTTCCTGCAACAGCATCTAATTTATTTTAATCTGTTCTTTCCTAATTTATTTTAGTGTTATTTCTCCTTTGTGCCAACAAAGCTAGGAAGTAAGTTTCAAATAATCCTTAAAACAGTTTTTAGCCAGGCGCAGTGGCACATTCCTGTAATTCCAGCTACTCAGGAGGCTGAGTAGGAAGATTAGGACTTCAAGGCAAATCTGGGCAACATAGCAAGACCCTGTTGTCTCAAAAACAAACACATAAACAAACAAATAAAACAAGAAAGTAAGGAGAAAGAGGGAAGGAATGAATGAACAAATGAATCAATGAAGGAAGGATTTTTTTTTTTTTTTTTTGTTACCAAGAATCAAACTCACGACCTCATGCTTGCCAGGCAGATGCTGTGCCACTGAGCTTATATCTCCAGCCCTGAAGGAAGGAATTTAGGAATTTATACTAGTTCTAGATATTTAAGATTCTCTTTTCTGAATGAACTTAATTTTACCTCAGAGAAGCACTATCCTTCCTCCAGCTCTAGAATCAACATTACTGCATTAGGCTGAATAAATGTCCTCAAAGATGCCAGGTTCTAATCCCTGTAATGTGTAATTTTTTGCAGATATGACTGAACTAAGGCTTTTGAGGTATGGGAATTACACAGGTGGGCCCTAGACCCAATCATAAGTATCCTTATAAGAGGGAGGCAGAGGAGTCTTTGACGCAGGGATAGAAGACAGTGTAACTATGGAGATGAAGATTGAAGTTTTGCAGCCATAGAGTTTTTGCAGGCCCCAGAGGCTGGCAGAGGCGAGGAAAGGATTCTCTCCTAGAGCTTCCAGAAGAAACACAGTCCTTACAGTTTTATTCTGGTCTCGTGATACTGATTTTGAACTTCTAACTCCAGGACAGTGAGGCAATAATTTGTTATTTTAAGTCACTAAGTTTGTAGTAATTATTATAATAGCCACAGAAAACTAATACAATTATTTACAAAAACAGTTTTTAAATTGCAAAAGTAATTTTTGACTACAAGGAATAGATAGTACTTTGAGGTCAGATTATGCTTAACACTTATGAATTTCCAATGGGATTAATAATCATAGTATTAGATTTTACTGATGCTCTGAAAGAATATTGTTCCACATTTGTAAAGTTAACTTTTTCAGGACATTGTTTCCTAAACTACCTACTTTACATGATTCAAAATAATTAAGCAGAATAATGATTGGTGCTGTTTTATTTTAAATCTCATGACTCAAGAATTAAATTAGTTGAAAGGAACATCAGAAAGCCTTTCTGTTTTTCAGAATAAGGATTATTAAAAATAATTCCTTGAAGATTCAATTGCAAATAGATCAAATGAAACAGCTTAGGGCAGAGTATGATGCCAAAGAAGTAAAATATGGTACTTTAACCAGAGATCCTTCAAAACCTATTCCAGGTACTGTATTTCATTTTAAATACTTACATGAAATCCCAGTTGTTTCCAGTTATTACCTATTACATATTAATATAATTGTAATTTTATGTGTGTATTTTCCAGTTGTACTTTGTACAAACAACTTTAGTCAGAGTTTTAGGTTGATACATGAGAAATAGAAAACTTTAAACAACCCTACAAGATCACATGAGTTCCAGGTTGTCTGAATTACGTTTGGTTCACTTATCAATGTCAGCATCCCTGGGAGCCGGTTAGAATGCAAATTGTTGGACCTCACTGCAGACCTACTATGTCAGAAGCTTGGTGACTGAGTCTAATAGACAGTGTTTTATCAAGTTCTGGTTATAGTGATGCACTCTAAAGTTTGAGAACACCAGGGTATAGTATGGAAAAACTGTGGTGCATTAAGTTTTGAGGCCTATTATTGATTCATGTTGATATTAGCATTCACTGGTTCTACAACTTTAGTATAATACTATTACCAAATTATAAGAAATTGGAGTATATCCTGGAATTTATCCAGGATTTGAAGAACTTTATATGATGAATGCCTAGAGGAGTTGCAAATATTTCCCATGGAAAAATAAAGACTTTTAGAATAGATAGTGGTATTCAAAATTTAAAGATACTTGGTTAAACTGGGTATGGTGGTGCACACCTGTAATCCTAGCCCTCTGCAAGACTGAGTCCAGAAGGCTGCAAATTCAAGCCTAGCTTAGGTGATTTAGTGATCTAGCAAGATCCTATCTCAAAAAGTTGTGTGGGGGGGGGAGCTGTTGATATAGCTCAGTGGAAAAGTCCTGGGTTCAATCCCTGGTACCGAGAGTGTGTGTGGGGGGGGGATGTCAGAGATCCCTGTTGTGATCCCCAATCTCCTGCCAGGTGTTACAGTGCACAGCAGGACGAAAGAAAGACCAAGAGACAAAATGGCAGCACGGCAGGAATCTGGGATGACCAGTTGTTCACGAGGAACAAAAAGCCACGAGGCAGCCAGAACCTCAGCATTTGTTGATTAAGGAGGGGATTATCAGATGACTCAGAAGTTGGGGATGATCTTAAGCTAATGAGGATCTTGGAGCGTCTTTAGTCTTAGTAGTCTTAGTCTTAGTCTTAGTCTTAGTCTTAGTAGGTGGGAGAGGATGGCCCATCCCTAATGGGATAATGGGAAATCTCAAAAGGGTAATACCAAAAATCACAATTCTCCATTCATCCCTTAGGGAAGTATGTAAAACTAGCCATTGTGAATTTGTGGTCTCCAACAGGGGGATAAGATACTTGGTTAGTTTTTATGCAGAGGCAGAATCAATAACTGGAAATTTGATGAAGCCAGATTTAGTCTAATGGAAGAAGTTATGCCTTGAAGCTACTCTATGCCAGGGGATTTTAACTGAGTTTGAATGATCATCTTGCATTTGGTGGGTGGAAGAAGGGGTTAGATTCACTTTCAAATATAAAATTGTCACTAGCAAACTCAAAATAAGATACCCATGAGAAAGCACAGAAAAACTGCTAAATTGACTAAATATTGAGAAGATTTGGGGTGAGGGAATGATTAAAATCCAGTAGGATTAATCCAGGGGGAAATTTTGAGATATGTCTTTTATTCTATCCGAGCTACAAACCGATTGGTTGGTGCCACTCACACTCAGGATGGGTCTTCCCTCCTCAGTTAGTCCATTATTCAGACACACCCAGAACTATGCTAAGCCAATCAGCTGGGCATTTCTTACTCAAATTGACACAACAGTTAACCATCACACTTCACCTGTTTGATTTTCCTTTTTTCCATAGGTATGACTCTCCAAGAATCTGTCAATTTAGATGCTCTCAGTAAATATATGAAACATCTTGAGGATAAGTATGTAGAAATTAAACAAGCTATGTCAATAAAGTATATACCAGCTCAAAAGAAGGCTGATTTAGATGAAGAAATGATTGTGTTACTAAAACGGCGAGATGTAGCAGAAAATCTGAACAAAGAATTACAGTTTCGGTATGAAAGTTGATTATATACTTTTAAAGTTTGATGACTTTATTTGTATTTATTTTCATATTCCACCATTTGATTTTGGGCTCAATATGTTATTGGTGTCTTTTGTCTATGTAGTTATCAAAGACTGCAGATTGTTTCACAAGCACTTACTTCATGGGTAAAATCTGATATGAGCAGCTCATTTCAAGACTTCGTGGGCCAAATTCAGAAAACCAAAGGTTTATATGGTAACCTGTTTGTCTGTCTGTCTGTCTGTCTATGTGGCTATCTGTCTGTCTGTCTGTCTGTCTATCTGGCTATCTGTCTCTCTGTCTATCTATCTATCTGTCTGTCTATCTGTCTGTCTCTCTCTATGTAATTTTTTTCCCCAGTGCTGGAGATTGAACCCAGGACCTCGCACATGCTAGACAAGCACTCTGTCAATGAACAACATCCCCCAACTCCCTCCCCTTTTTAAAAATTTTGTGGGTCTTGCTAAGTTACCTAGGCTACCCTTGAACTTGTGATCCTCCTGCCTCAGCCTCTAAAATACCTGGGATTACAGGTATGTGACATCATGCCTGGCTTGTCTATATATATATTTTTAATTAGCACAAAACAGTGTAAAACATATTTCCCCAGAAAGCTTAAAAAATGAGGTTTTCCTAAACTGAGTTTAAAGAAAACTCTATTAGTTCTCTGTTACTCTTTGGGTTTCTTACACCCATAGCTGGCTGATTGTTGGTAAAGAACATTTGGTGAGCTAGAGAGAGATGCCTGAAACACAAAAGAAAGTGACAGGGAGGCCACTTAGTTTAGGAAGATGTTGATATTGTTTGAAATCAAAGCTATAATTGTTAGTATTAAAATGTATGTTTATTATTTTCTATAGATAAGTGACCTCAAATATAGCAATCCTTTCGATATTTACAGGTGACCAAGGCATTGTTGAAGAACTGCTTGAAGATGACCCAAGCAAGGCAAAAGATGCTGAAATTATTCTTTACTACATTGAAAGGCAAATACTTAAAAAGCTTCGATTTTCCATGTTTAAGTGACCACATTTATGTTTAGTTGGTTTTTTTTTTTTTTTTTTTTTTTTTTTTAGTTCTGAGGCAGGGTTCTTGCCATGTTGCTGAAGCTGTGATCCAATTTGAGATCCTCCAATCTCGGCTTCCAGCCTCCCAAGTAGCAGGGACTATAAGTGTGTACCATTGATTATTTAGTTTCTTGAGCCATATTTGTCAGTTTTTTTGTTGTTTTGTTTTGTTTTGTTTTGAGACAGGGTCTCACTATGTAGTTCAGACTGGCCTTAAATTCACTATGTAGCCCATACTGGCTTCGAACTCGCAGCAACCCTTCTACCTCAGCCTCCTAAGTCCTGGGATTACAGGCATGTGCCACCATGCCTGGGTAGATGTCAGCTTTAATATCTTTAAAATTCTAGTTGACAATTAGAAAATAAACTAGAGGTTTTTTTCATAGATTCTTTGTGAAAAAAAATATAAGAATCTAGATTTTTCATAGGAGATAAGAGGATTATAGTGTTGGTATAAATTTTATTTATATTTTTCTTGAATTTCCTATCAACTTGATGTTATTAAATGTTTGTGAAAGTGTATTTTTGACTCATTATCCTAGCCAATTCAGTCTTTTTTTTCCTCATTATTTCCATTGTATAACATTAATATGGCTTATTTCTTCCTAATAATTTATATAATATTTAATAGACATACAAGAAAGACTAAGGCTGTATTTTTAAAATTAATTCGTAAGCTATGAAGCCAATATTTAATGAACATATGTAATATTCCTAGTCTTTTTTCCTCAATTTTTTATTAGTATATGTTTGCAATACATACTAAATACATTCATCATGGAAGAATTAGTACATATACATATTGCATCTTGATCCATTACTTCCCCTTTCCCTACCCTCCCTCCCATCTCCTCACATCTCCACATCCCTTTCCCATCCTTTAAAAAGATAGCTTTGATTCATCAATCCTTTATATTTTTTATTATTCTCCTTTTTTTGAGACAGGCTATGTAGTTCAGACTGGCCTTGAACTTACTATGTATCCCAGGCTGGCCTTGAACTCACTGAAATCCTCTTTCCTCAGCCTCCTGAGTGCTGGGATTACAGGTGTGCACCACACCTGGCTATTTTTTATTATTTTCAATTTCATTAATTTCCACTCTGATCTTTTTTATTTCTTTCCTTCTATTAGTTTCAGATTAGGATTATTCTAAGATTTAGAAATCCATTACTAGATTATTTGGGATCACTGTATTCTTTTTATGTGTGTACTTACAGCTATAAACTTCCTTCTTAGAACTGCTTTTATTGTCCCATAGGTTTTAATGTGTTGTACTTCCATTATCATTTGATGCTAGGAATATTTTTATTTCTTCCCTGATTTCTTCTGCAATCCACTGATTATTCAATAGTGTATTGTTTAATCTCCATGGGTTTGTGTAGTTTCTGTGACTTTTTTTGCTATTGATTTCTAGCTTCATTCCTCTATGATCCAGTAGTATACAGGGAATTATTTAAATTCTTTTGTATTTATTTATTTGTATTTATTCTTTGTGGCCTAAGATATGGTCTATTTTGGAAAAGAATTCCCTGCACTGTTGAGAAAAATTTGTGTTTTGTTGTTGTGGAATACCATGTAGGTATCTGTCAAGTCTAGTTGTCCAGTTGTGTGGTTTAACTCTGATATTCCTTTGTTGATTTTTTGTTTGGTTGACCTAACTGTGAGGGTGGGGTATTGAAGTCTCCCACTATGAATGTATTGGTGTCTATCTGTCCATTTAAGTCCAGTAGTTTTTGTTTTATAAGGTGGGGTGTGCCAACATTCAGTGCATAGATATTTACAGTTGTTATCTCTTCCTGTGGAATTGTTCCCTTTGCCAGTATGTGGTGTCCATCTTTATCTTTTCTGAGCAATTCCAGTTTGAAGTTCGTTGTGTCTGAAAATAAGATAGCTAGTCCTGCTTGTTTACAGGCTCTGTTTGAATGGTGTTTCATTTTTATCCTTTTACTTTCAGTCTATGTACTTCCTTTGGGGTGAGTGGCATCTCCTGTAGGCAAAACATAGTTGCATTTTGATTTTTAATCCAATTTGCCAGTCTGTGTCTTCTGATTGGGGAGTTGAGACCATTGATATTGACAGTTATTATGGTAAGGTGTTCATTGAGTCCTGTCATTGCATTATTTTGCCAGTGCTGCTTCCTCTATTTTTTTCCTTTTGTATAGCTATTCTCCCAGCTACATGATACTTTCCTTTGGGTGCTTTATTGATGGTGGCCTCCCTCTCTTGTTTGGGATTCCCTTGAGTATTTTCTGCAATGCCGGTTTAGTGGTCATGTATTTCTGTAGGATTTCTTTCTCATGGAAAGTCTATTTCTCTGTCAATTTTGAAGGCAAATTTTGCAGGATATAAAAGTCTGAGTTGATAGTCATTTTCTTTTAGGGCATGAAAAACTTCACTCTGAGTTCTCTTGGCCTTTAAGATTTGAGAAATCTATAGTTAATCTCATGGGCTTGCCTTTAGTGTTCCTTTGGTTGAGTTTCTGGAATTTTGATTATGATGAGTTGTGGAGAGGTTCTTTTCTGATCATGGCTATTTGGGGCTCTTTATGCCTCTTGTACTTCAATATTAATTTTTCCCCTAGATTTGGTGATTTTTCCTGCTATGCTTTTGGTGAATAAACTTTTTATACCTTTTGAGTCATCTTCTAATTTTTCCTTTATTCCTATAATTCTGAGGGTGGCTTTTTTGTTTTTTTGAGTCATCTAGCAGCTGTTGGGTCCAGCTTGCACAGTGTCTTGTCATTTTTAGGCTATCATGGAGTTTATGATGTACTCTATTCACCTTGTCTTCTATTTCTGACTCTCTGTCCTCACATTGGAGAGATCTCTTTAGTTAGATTCTAGTTCCCTGTGATGTATCCTAGGGTTTGATTATGTTTTGGTGTTTATATCCCTCTTCAACCTATTCGGCATAATTATTGAGTCTTCTTACTGTCCAAACTTACTCTGGGTGCTTGATCCCCAGCACTACTCAGAGAAGAGAAAATGAACTGCAGTAATGTTAATGATTCAAACTAGATAATGGGATACAGTAAAAACCAATTAAAAGCAACAGTGATGGCACCATTAACAATAGAAAAGACATCAGCAATAGAAATAGAGTCAAAGACAAACTAACTATTGAAATAACATAAGAACTAACAATAGCTACAAGTATACCATCCTTAACAATGTAAAAGAGGTCTCCAATAATAATATAGACACAACAACAAACCAGATATTGACATACAGCAAATATCTACTAAAAGTAACCACATACCACCATTAATAATAGGAAAGAATTCAGTAATAATAGCATAAAATCAACCAAATAGCTAAAAATTAACAAAAGCTTAATAGTAATAATAATAAAAATGGATAGGGTGTTTAAAAGGAAAATGAAAGAAGTAAAATTTGGGGCCGGTGAAACGGCTCAGCGGCATAAGTGCCTGCCTGGCAGGCGCGAGGGCCTGAGTTCGACTCCCGGAACCCACATACGAAAAAGGGCCAGTGATATTGCTCAGCGGCATGGGTGCCTGCTGGCACACGAGGTCCTGAGGTTGACCCCCGGTACCCACAAAAAAAAAAAAAAAGTAAAATTTGAAAAAGAAAATGTAGATGAGAAAGAGGTGTGAAAAGAGACAGTTCAACTAAAACATAAAGTTAATAGGATTAGGTAAAAGTAATAGAAAAAGACAAATGAGAAAAAGAAAAGGAAAATAAGAAAAAAGAATAAAGAAAAGAACAAAAAATAGGAAAAACAGAAACAGTGCTCCCCCCTAAAAAAACAAAAAACAAAGAAAAAGAGAAATAAGTCTAAAAAATTTCTCTGTGTTTGGGTGAGTGGTTTCTTTCCAGGGTCTGTGGTATTGGAATCCACCAGATATGGGTGGGGCATAGTGAGTCACAACGAGGGCTTATTTTGTTTCCACTCCTACTTTTTGCTGTATGAATGCTGGGTCCTACCCCACCTTTCTTGCTGGGTATGTTGGTATGGTATCTACCTTAGGAATGCATTCAATCCAATGGTTCTTAGTATTTGTCCTTTCTTTGTGTCCTAAATCCCTACTATCTCCAACTAGCTTTATGGCCTGTGGGCTCATGAAGTCCCTCCCTTGCACCAGAGGCCCCTCTGTTTGTACATCCCAGCATGTGGCAATTGTCCAAACCAAGGCATATCCCTCATCATGTTGGCTGATGGGAAAAGCAGACTACTGAGCTCCGTGCTGGAAGTGGGCAGTGAAGAGGGCCAACCAGTCTATTGGACTTAATGTCAGCACTTTCATACCCAGCCCCCTCAGAAAACCACACGTGTCCTTCACAACTGAGCTTGCTACTGCTTAAACTTTTCAAGGGGTCTGTGACTAGTCCACTACTTATTTGAGTCTGTTTCTTGTGGCCATCTCTCACCCAGTCACTGTAGTAGGGTGAACCAAGAAATCATGAAGTGTAGTTGTTCTGTGCCTTCTGATTCTTGGAGTAGCTCTGTCTTAACTAATATATTCCTACCCAAAATGGCTTCTGATTATATCACTCCCAACTATGGCAGATGCTACAGTGAATTTCTTCTGTAACTCTAGCTTGCCATGTGGAAGGAGTCACTTTCAGAGTGAAATCCCATGTTGTATTTGCAGCTTACAGTAACCATGGACTTTTCTGGGGACTAGCGCTGAGTCCATTGCATCTCTCTGAGGCTGACAACCCTGTCTGGGCTGACTTTGTGTTGCAGAGACAGAACCTCCTCCCAGGGAGCCGTGGTTCATTCCTGACTGCTTCATTCTTTCCTCTGAATTGTCTTCCCTTTCTCCGGTTTATTTATGGTTTCTGGGTTTCCTCTCAGCTCTTTCTTGATTCCGGGGGCTTGTTTTTCTCTTTGTTGTTTTCCAGGAGTCTTGATTCCAGCCTGCAGAAGCCATCTTTGCTGCCTGCCTTTGCCATTTTAGATTTCTAATCTCTAGTTTTATATGTTGAAACCATTTTCATCTGTTGATTTGCTTTTTGTTGTGGCACAAAGAAGTGCATAAAGATAATTTGGGATGGGCACCAAAGCTTGTGTTGTTTCCTATGACGCTTCCTTTAAGTCTATCAACTTTGATATGACAGAAAAACCCTTGTTGAGATGAAAAGTTTTATATATTTTGCTTCATATTATGTTAGTGGTTTCTGCTCCTCCCTGGGTTCCACATTTATTTCTAATACTTTGTAAATCTTGTTTGCCATAGTTTTATTAATTGTGAGGTCAGAGCTGTTTTGAAGGCCTTTTGCTATAGGAAGAGGAGCAGAGGCTTAAATTATTATAACTGTTACTGTCCTTGTGTTAGTCTCTTAGTTAATTGGGAGTCTGATGCCTGGCAGAGCAACATAGGCTATTTAGGACACTTCTTGATGTTTACTTTGGCTGCCTTCACATGCAACTAATATTTCTTCTAGGCTGAGTTTCTATGCAGATTGCCTTTTTTTCCCCTGATACCCCCTTTCATCTTGAGATAATATGATAGAAAAAATTCTGAGCTCATTGTAAATTGACTTCAAAGTTTTTACTTTCCCTTCTCTGTGACTTTCTTTGGGTCCTACTCTAGGAATAAAGTATAAAAGCAGGAGGTTCAAAGTCAGCTGGAAGGTGAGAGTATATACTAAGGCAAAACACTCCCCCACTCAGAATATTAAAGATTTGAAAGAACATCTTACGAAGTGAATGAATCTAGTTATAGGTTATTAGAATTGCTCTTTATTTTTATTTTATGCCACTATTTTAGTTTATATTACATATTTTTAATCAGTTTTCTTTTTGTGTGTGTGTACCTATGTAATGCAATGGTTATAGGTTCAATGAATTAATCTCACTTGGTGAATATGAAAAGGCAGCTTGTTTTGCAGCAAACAGTCCTAGAAGAATTCTTCGAAACGTGAATGTAATGAACAAATTTAAGGGTAAGTCTTTCTCTTTGACTTTTATTATAAATTATACTTTTTCCTTGTCAGGATGGAACAAATATTAAACTGAGAGGCTAACAATCTGAGATCTAGTCCTATCTCTGCCATTTAGCGATTCCTGTAACATGAAAGGATTTGATTAGATTTTCTTTCTTTTTTTTTTTTTTGTGAGTACCGGGGGGTCGACCTCAGGACCTCGCGCGCCAGCAGGCGCCCGTGCCGCTGAGTGATATCACCGGCCCCTTTTTCGTATGTGGGTTCCGGGAGTCGAACTCAGGCCCTCGCGCTTGCCAGGCAGGCGCTTAAGCCGCTGAGCCATCTCACCGGCCCCAGATTTTCTAAATTAAATTAGGAAACATTTCAAGTATATAGAAAAGTATGGAGAAACATGTTTATACTCATGAGTTTACTATCAAGATTTAGTAAATGTTGTGTCAGGTATGTGGTGATGCACACTTGTAATCCTTGCACTTCTGAGGCTGAGTAGGAGAATTGTGAGTTCAAGTCCAGCCTGGGATATATAGTGAGACCCTATCTCAAAAACAAACAAACAAACAAACAAACAAACAAAAAAGACAAGTTAATTTTTGTCAAATTTGTTCCATATCCTTTCAAAAGTCAACTTTCTTATGGTAAATTGGCAAGCATACAACAGACTGTACATACCTAAAGTACACAATTTGTAAATTTTGACATATGTTTATACCCCATGACATCATCACCCAAAAGTTTCCTCATACCCCTCAGTAATTCTTCTCTTCCCACTACTTCCCACTCCTCTTACCCATTTCCTCACAGCCTCTCCTTCTTGCAGTCCTCAGGCCACCACTAGTCTACTTTCAGTCACCATATATTAGTTTGCACTTTCTATAATTTTATGTAATTCCAGCCATACAGTAGGATATTGTTTTTTGACTGACTTGTTGCTCTTAAGCATAAACATTTTGAAATTTATATTGATGGATCTATCAATAATTCATTTCTTTTATTGATGAATAGTATTCCATTGAATGAATATAATCCTTTATCAGCTACATGATTTGCCAATATTTTCTCTTTTCATTCTCTCAAGAACGTCCTTATCTAAGAGTAGAAGTTTTTAATTTTGTTGATGTATAATTTGTGAAAATTTTTCTTTTACAGATCATGATTTTAGTGTCATACCTAAGAAATCTATGCCAAATCCACAAAAAAATTTCTTTTTTTTCTAAGAATGTTATAGTATTAGTTTTACATTTAGGCCTATAATCCACTTTGAGTTAGTTTTTGTATATGGTGTGATATATGGATCAAAAGTAAGGTGTTTTGTTTTGGCCTATAGCTATCCTATTGTCCCAGGACAATTTATTTATTCATTTATTTAATTTATCATCATCATCAATATTATAATGGCAGTGCTGGGTGTTGAACCCAGGGTCTTGTGCAGACTAGGCAGGTGCTCAACCGTAAGTTATATCCCTAGCACTTGTTTTGTGGTTTTTTTTTTTTTTTTTTTTGGTAGCAGAAATTGAACTCGGGACCTTGCGCTTGCCAGGCAGGCACTTGTGCTGCTGAACTATATCCCCGGCCCTTGTTTTGTGTTTTGAGATGGAGAGTTTCCCTATGTTGCCCAGGCTGGACTTGAACTCATAATCCTCCTGCCTTTACCTCCTAAGTAGTTGGGATTACAGGTGTACGTCATTGTACCTGGCTCAGGACAATTTATTCAAAAGACTTTCTCCATAGAATTGCCTTTAAATTTTTGTTGAAGATCAGCTGTTCTCATGTATGTGGGTCTGTTCAGTTCATTGATCCGTTTCTTTATTTTGATAGGAATATCACATTGTCTTTACTATTGTAGCTATATATTAGCCTTGAAGTCATTTAGTGTTAATCTTCAAACGTTTTCATCGATTTGGTTTGGCTATTCTTGGAATTTTTATTTTTGTACAAATTTTTAAAATCAGCTTTCCAACTTTTACAAAAAAATCTGCTGAGATTGGGATTGCATTGAATCTATAAATCATTTTGAGTAGAATAGACCTGAATAAAATTGGATCTTCTGATCCAATGAACTTATGAATATGGCCTCTCTCCATTTATCTAGGTATTGCAGAATTTTTCTCAGCAATATTTTTTAGTTTTCAATGTTTATATATGTACCATCTTTTGTCAGATTTATCCATGATTTTTTTGGGGGGGTGGGTTTAAGGATGAGGTGAGGAGGCAGCGATAGAGGGAGAAGGGGCTTAGCATCTATCCCAGCAGGAGAAGAGAACCCTTTTGCTCACATAACCTGTCAGTAGATTTTCAGTGATCTAGTCATGAGGTAGCCAGAGGAGTGGGAGAGGAGCGATATCAGCTGGTTCCTGGGGATGCATACAGCCTAGGTTCTGAGTTGGGATGATCAGTGAGAGGCTGATTAGAACCAAGGTTGAGAATGGAGCTGAGTCAGGTGAGTCCAGGGCTTGCCATTTAGCAGACTAGTGACTTAGGGCACTTAGTCTGCTAGAGCCTCAGTTTTCTCACCTGTGAAATGGGGTAACATGGTGGATCTCCATGAATGGTTGAAAAGATGAGCAGAAAAGTGTCTGTTGAGCTTGCAGCCTCTGGGTATTGTTATGATCAGTAATAATGAGAAATACTAGTGATTGGACAGTCTGATGACAGCTTTGTGGAGGAAACCAGGTGTCTTAGTTACTTTTCTCTCGTTGATGAGAAAAAATGCCTGAAACCCAAAGTTAAAGGGGAACAGATTTACTTAGCTCACAGTCTGTAGAGGTTTGAGTCCATGATTGGCTGGCTCCAAGGCAGGGTGGCACATGGCAGATGGGCAACGATTCATGGTGGTGGAAGATAGCAAAAGCAACAGAGAGAGAGATGGAGAGACAGACAGAGAGATGGAGATAGATAGAGAGACAGAGAGAGCTCCATGAGTTTCTTATGCTATTGAAACTTTATTTCATTTTCCTAAATTGTTTGTTGCTACTATATAGAAATAAAATTGAAGAACATCCATACTGTTTCCCATAATAGCTATATCAATACATTCCTACCAACAGTATAAAAAAGAGCTCTCAATTTATCCTACGTAACAGCAAATTTGTACCCTTTGACCTATGTTTCCTCTCCTTCTACCACCTGCTAACCACTATCCTACTCTCCATGTCTATGTATTTATTGTGTTTTTAGATTTCACATATGAGATCACCTAATATTTTTTTCTGTGTCTGGCTTATCTCATTTAGCATAATTTCCTCCAGGTTCATCAATTTTGTTGCTGAACCTATCACACACCCTTAATCCCAGCATCACACACTCTAGATTCAGCCACCTCTGAAAAGCCCACCCCCCATGACTGCGTGAGGCTTTTGGGGAACATCTAGACACAAACCCTAATGATTTCCCAGCATACTATAAGTAGACAAAATCATTAGTGTTATGTGGAGCTTTACAACTGCATTGTGGCACCAAAACTGTGTCTGGCTGTTTAGTTAGCTTAAGATAAACCAGGTACAACTTGGATAAAGTCACTTTTGTCTTTACCAGTATGTACATCCCTCCTTTTGACTTATTTTGTAAGGATCCATTCAGTCTTGCTGTTGCTCATTTCTGTTAGTAAATGTACAATGGGTTTTTCAGTCTTATAAAAGAAGGAAATCCCATTTTCAACAACATGAATAAAGCTGGAGGACATTTTGCCACGTGAAATAAGCTAGATACAGAAAGAGAAATGCTGCACAATTGCACTAATAGTTGGAATCTAAAAAGTCAAATTCCTAGAGGCAGAGAGTTGTCTTTAGTTGTGCTGTTATAGCTGTCTTGATGTCCTGAATTGATTCAAAATATTTACCTTTCATTGTCATTTTGACTTTGAAGAAAAGCCAGAAGTTTCATGGTGCAGATGTAGTGAATGAAGACATATTGTAATGTTTTTATGAACCTGCCTTTCTGTTGGACGGCACTTGAAATTCACCTTATTTTTTATTGTACCTCGTAAAGACATGAAAGAGGACTTCAGAGCTGCTTCAAAAAGTGGCAAGAATGGTGGGATATGTGGCCGAGCTTGGTGGCACATGTCTGTAATTCCTGCACTTAGGAAGGTAAGGTAGGAGGATTGCCATGAGTTCGAGGTCAGCCTGAACTACATAGCAAGACCCTATCTCAACCCCCCACCCAAAAGAGTGATGGGATAAGTATGTTCAAAGCAAGGGGGTAGTACTTTGAGGAGGATTAATGGTAATGTGTCTTTTATTGTAATAAATACCTAAAAATTTAAACATTCCCCATATACTTTGATCACCCCTTGTATACAGTTTTTTTTTTTAAGCTTTAAAAAGAAATACAATTGAATTTTATGTACTGGTCTTGTATACTTTGAATTTGCTAAAATCATTTGTTCTAATGCTTTTATTGTAGCTTTCTTAGAATGTTGTATATGGGATGATCATGTCATCTACCAGGAGAGACTGTTCTACTTTTCAGTCTAGATACCTATTTCTTTTTCTTTTTTTGTTGTGCTGTCCTGATCCTCCATTACAGTTTTAAATAGAAGTGGTGAGAATGGATGCCTCTACCTTGTTCTTGATCTTAGGGATAAAGCATTTAGATATTCATCATTAAGTATGATATTAACTGTAGGCTTTTTCACAGGTGTCCTTTCTGAAGTTAGAGAAATTCCCTTATATCCATGGTTGATGGGATTTGGATCAGGAATGGATATTAGATTTGTAAAATACTTCTTCTAGATTTATTGAGTTGATTATGTGGGTTTTGTCCTTAACATACTAATATACTGTATTGCCTTCCTGAGAGAAACACTACAAAATTCAGTGATTTTACTGTAATGATAGAGATGTAAATTCATATCATAATCTAATTTTAGAACATGTTTATCATTTTAAAAAGTGTACTTATTAACTGTACCTTGTGCCTATTAATTCTTCACTCTTGAACCCTCTCCAATCCTTAGGCAATCACCAGTATACTTGCTGTCTCTATAAATTTGTCTATTCTGGACTTTTCATGTAAATAGGATCACACAATATGTGATCTTTTTTGACTGTCTTCTGTCACTTAGCATGTTTTTGAGGTTCATTCATGTTGCAGTGAGTATCAGTAGTTCATTCCTTTTTATGGCCAGATGTTGTTATGTGGATATACTACATTTTATTTATTCATCAGTTAATGATCTTTTGGGTTTTCATCACTTTTTAGATATTATGAGTAATGGTTGTATGAATGTTTGTGTGAAAGTTTTTATATAGATATATTTTAAATTCTCTTAAGTATATACCTGGAGGTAAATTGCTGGGTTTCTTGGTAACTCTGTGAAACAATTTAGAAACTTCTAAACATTTAGATGCACCATTTTCCATTCCTATCAGAAATGTATAAGGAGCCTGGTGTGGTGGTGCACACCTATAATCCCAGCACTCCAGGAGGCTGACACAGGAGAACCGCAAGTTCAAGTCGAAACTGGGCAACTTAGTGACTTAGTGAGACCCAATTTAAAAAAAAGGGAGGCTGGGGATATAGCTCAGTGTAAAGGTCCTGGTTCAGTCCCCAGTAACACACGGAAGGAAGGAAGGAAGGAAGGAAGGAAGGAAGGAAGGAAGGAAGGAAGGAAGGAAGGAAGGAAAGAGAAAGAGATGTATAAGGGTTCCAACATTTTTGCATCCTTATCAGTACTTGTTATTGTCTGTTGTTTTGTTTTGTTTTGTTTTTTGTTGAAACAGAGTCTCCTTATGTAGTCCAGGCTGGCCTCGAATTTATGGCAATCCTCCTGCCTCAGCCTTCCTATTGCTGGGATTACAGGCATGTGCCGCCATGCCTGGCTCTCATTATAGTTTTGATTTGCATGTCCCTACTGACTAACAATGTTGAACATCTTTTTATGTACTTATTGAGCATTTTATATGTCTTTGGAAAAAAGTTTATTCTTTATTTGTTTTTAAATTATGTTGTTTGTGTTTTTATTATTGAATTGCAAGAGTTCTTTATTTGTTCTAGGTAAAAATTCTGTATCAGCTGGGTGTGGTAGTGCATGCCTGTAATCACAGACCTTTGGAAGCTGAAGCAGGAGGATCTTAAGTTTAAGGCCTGGGCTACCTAGTAAGAGCTTGTCTGAAAAAAAAAAATCTTATCAGATAGTTGGTTTGCAAATATCTTCTTCCAGTCTGTAGATTGTCTTTTTACTTTACTTTTACTTTACTTTCTTGTCTTTGTGACTTTTGTTTTTTTGGCATTTTGAGACAGGGTCTCTCTATGTAGTCCAGGCTGCCTCGAACTTGCAGCCATCCTCCTGCCTCAGCTTCCCAGTACTGGATTATAGGCCTGTGTCATCACACCCATTCCCTTTTAACTTTTTTTTTTTTTAATATTTGCAATTTTTTATTTGTCAATTATATGTCAATAAACTTAGGAGGAAAATACAAGGATATTGTGGCCTAATGTCAGAGCTCCAATTTATGGACAATGGGGTTTTCATTGGATATTTTTTATTTGTTTATTTACTTATTTTATTTATTTATTTATTTATTTATTTATTTATTTATTTATGTGGGTACTGGGAGTCGAACTCAGGACCTCGCGCTTGCCAGCAGGTGCTTGTGCTGCTGAGCAATATCATCGGCCCTTTTTTTTCCTTTATGTAGGTACTGGGAGTTGAACTCAGGACCTTGCGCTTGCCAGGCAGGTGCTTATGCCGCTGAGTCATCTCACTGGCCCCTTATTTATTTATTTTAAAGAGAAAAAACAATAAAAGTTTTTAATTTTGATGAAGTCCAACTTACTAATTGCCATGGTTTAGACAGAGTATTCCCAAGGTTTCAAGTGGTGGGAGTTTGGTCCCTACTGTGGCAATATTGAGAGGTGGGAGGACTTTTAGATGTGAGGCCTATTGGAAGATCCCTAGGTCACTGGGGCACTCACTCGGGAGGGGTGGATACTGATCTCACAGAGTGAGTTAGTTGTTCTTACAAATGGTTGATATTAAAGAACCAGCCTGGCCTCTCCCCATCTCTCTGCCTTCTCGTCTCACCAAGTGATATTTCCCTCTTAAGTGTATTCCTGTCTTTATGATTTTCTGCCGTCCACCATGAAGTTATCAGCATAGCTGAGCTGGTCCCATGCTCTTGAACCTCCAGAACTGTGAGCTATAAATGAACCTCTTTTCTTTATAAAACATCCAACCATGGGTATTTTATTATAATAATAATAGAAAACAGACTAATATACCAATCTTATCTTTTATGAGTGTGCCTTTGGTGTTGTAGTTAGGAAATCTCTGCTTAACATAAGGTCACAAAGATCTACTCCTTCGTTTTCTTTCAAGCGTTTTATGTATTTAGGTCTATGATTTACTTTGAGTTAGTTTTTGTATATGGTATGAGTTGTAGCAGTCCAATTTCATTCTTTTGAATGATTGGTTGCACTTTTGTTTGCTAGTATCTTGTTGAAGATTTTTGCAACTATGTTCGTTAAAGATATTGGCCTATAGTTCTCTTTTTTGGCTGGATCTTTTCTGGTTTTGGAATCTGAGTAGTAATGCTAGCTTCCAGGAATGATTTTGGGAGTACTGCATCCCTTTCAGTTTCATCATAGATCTTGAGGAGTATTGGTGTCACATTTTCCCTAAAGAGGGATGTTAAATAAAAATCTGGGAAATAGAATATTTTTGGTCCACAAAAGAAAAATAATTTGATAGGTTAAGAACTCAAATTCAGGGGCCGGTGAGATGGCTCAGCGGCTTAAGCGCCTGCCTGGCAAGCGCGAGGGCCCGAGTTTGACTCCCGGAACCCACATACGAAAAAGGGGCCGGTGATATCGCTCAGCAGCACGGGCGCCTGCTGGCGCGCGAGGTCCTGAGGTCGACCCCCAAGTACCTAAAAAAAAAAAAAAAAAAAACTCAAATTCAGGCCAGGCATGGTGGTGCACGCCTGTAATGGCAGCACTTGGGAAGCTGAGCTAAGAGAATTGCTGTGAGTTCGAGGCCAGCCTAGGCTACATAGCAAATTCAAGGCCAGTCTGAAATACATAGTGAGACCCTGTCTCAAAAAAACAAAACAAAACAAACAAAACAAAAAAATTCAAATTCATAGGTTGGATATACTGTTTAAATTAAAAATGAGTTGTAATCACGCTGATTGTTTAGTCATGACTAAACAATCAGCGTGATTACAACTCATTTTTAATTTTTGAGATACCCTGTTTGATCATTGGCTAAGCTACATATAAATTTCGAGATTCTAGTTTGTCATTCTCACTGAATTATTTTCAAAGTTAGGGTGTGTCACGAGTGACCTAGCCATTAACATATATTGGATACATTTGTGTCTTTCCACAGTGTCAGACTTTTTTGAGTAATAATATATTCATAAACTACTTCGGTGTTATCAGCCTTGTCTGGCTGAGTACTCAAGATTTCACTCTATAGCCAATGAGCCAGTCAATCATAGTTTGTTTGATTGATTGATTGGTGTTTTGAGACAGGGTCTTACAGGCTGGCCTTGAACTCCCATTGGATCCTCCTCCGTCAGGCTCCTGAGTGCTGGGATTACAGGTGTGAGCCACCATGCCCAGCAATCATCGGTTCTTTTGTTATCATCTTAGTTGCTGTATCTGTGGCACTCAAGTTACACATCACACTTTGCACTGTAATACACAGGTTGCAGAACATCTAAGAACAGGTTAACAGCAGCTGCAGGATTCTGAGAGGCAGAACTAAAAACAAAGGCAGAAAGCCCAGAGATCTGAAAAGGCACCATAGGTGGCCAATTAAAATTACAGACCAGGCAGAGTGCGTTGGAGGTATGGGCTTGTTGAAATTGCAGAGTTGGTTCAAAGCCCAAGTCTGGACAGCCGACACTTGGAGTGCACTGTATCCAGAAGGGAGCTCAAGGTGAGCTGAAAGGGAGGACAGAGGACTGGAGTCTGTCACCTGTTGACCTCAGGATGCATTCACCCTGTGGTCTGATGGGATGACAGGTCAGCACATGTCACCACCGTGCCCCAGTGTTGGGTGCCCTCTTTTTATGTGATTCTGGTATGTCCTATGAGCTCATAGGCTTATTTTTCTCTGATATAATTTTGGTATGTATTGTGTCCATGTGCTCCTGATTTAGTTTGATAAGTTTACAGGTGGTATTTTTTATTATCATGATTAATTCATGTATCAGTTTATCCCTTATGATTGTGTTGTGTAGGTGGAAGGCATTTTGTTTTGTTTTAGGTTTTTTTTTTTTTTGGTTACCGGGCATCGAACTCAGGACCTTGTGCTTGCCAGGCAGGAGCCGAGCTGCTGAACTATATCCCGCACCACCGCCCTTTTTTTTTTTGAGACAGGGTCTCACCATGTAGTTCAGGCTGGCCTCAAATGTATGGTGATCCTCCTGCTTCAGCCTCCAGAGTGCTGGGATTACAGGCACATGCCACCACACCCAGCTTGCTTTAGGGTTTTTAAAATAAGCTTGATGTGTCTGGCATCTGGTGGCCATCTATTTGCACAGACAAATTGCCAAGTTATTCTACCTCAGCACTTGCACTCGAAATGGAGCAAACTGCTTTATAAAATGGAGTCACTGGGGGCAAAGTACAGCCTGAAAGCTGTGCTTCCATATAGCATGGAGTAACTCACAGCAGGACATAGTCTGTTCTACACAGGGCGTGTCTGAATAAATATGTTGCTCTGAATGTCCAGTTTTATATTTGTTTAATTTGACAGGTCATAGAGCAATATAGTTTGCCTGAGGAATTTTATCCTTAGTGTATTTGCAACTGCATCTTTTGTTTCTCTATTCAAGTCATAGTTTTTCTTTGATCATGGAAGATTTGCACTATTAATAGGACAGTCCTGTGACTTAGAAAGTAAATTTAATTTTTCATAGTTCTGGAAGCCAGAAATCTGAAATCAAGGTGTCAACAGGTTTGGTTCCTCCTGGAGGTTCCCAGGGAGCTCTCCTAGCTTCTGGTGTCTATCAGCAATTTTTGGCATCTCTTGGTTTATAGCCAAATTACTTTAATCTCTACCTCCATCTTCACATGGCCTGGATAATGCTAGTTATTATCCAAGGAATGAAGTTTAATCTATACATATGTTTAAAGCTGTAGAAAATACAAAGAGATGAAAATAGTAATCTGAAATTGGAGAAAGCAAACTATCTCTTAAGATATCTTAAAACTTTTCTTCTTTTGTAGCTGTTGGGAAAATAAGAGGAAAGCCTCTTCCGTTACTCTTATTTTTTGAGGCTATATTTAGCACAAGTCATGCTTTTAGATATCCTGTTGATGCATATCTAACTTTGGAAGGAATCAAATGTGGACTGTCTGAAAAACGGCTTGATTTAGTTATCCACTGGGTCACCCAGGAAAGGTAAGCAGAATTCAACTTTTAACTAAATTTTCACATCTGGTAAATACAGTTCTCAAAATTATAAGTTTTATTATCAACATATTATTTGAGCATGTGTTTTAGGACCTTATGGCAATTAATTAGAATGTATTTACTAAGGATTCATGGAGTAATGAAGACCAGTCACAATGAGACCAGATCAAGGGTTGATTCACAGTAGTTCACAAAGTGATTCTTGATGACTTCATGGTGGATAGAAGTTATACAGTAAGGATGGAGAAGAGTCATCAGTATCACACTGCTTGGGAGGGAAAGGGAGGAACCTGGTTCCAGACAGGCCGTGGGATACATGTGAAAGATGAACCCAGGAGATACATAAGCTGGAAGAACATGGGCCAAGGTGACATCTAGAAGAACACATAGACCAACAAGGATGGACAGGAGGTGGCTTCTCTGAGACAGGAATTTGGGCGCACAGGATTGATGGAGGGAGGGCTTCTCAGGAAATACCTATTAAGGGTTGAGTGATGCAGAATAGGGAAGTGACACTGTGGCCTCAGGCAAAGTCTGCTTGGTCTAATTTATAAAGGATGGCTCTGGAGCATAAACTATACTGCAGAGCTGTTCTCCCTTGCATCAGGGACTGGCCTTTTATGTTTCTTTATCAGACTGCCAAGGATTGTGTGCTACCTAGAGGAGGTGGGAGCACATAGATTCCCAGGGAGCAAGGTAGCTTCCATCAGCCAAGAACAAGATGCTCTAGGAGGGAGGTACCTACGAACCACTGGCAGCCACACCCAGAGCAGCTGGGAAGGGGAGAATGGCCCAGTATGGAGGGTTTAGGTGGGGCATTTTAGTGGCATCTATCCCAATCAATCATTTGCACAACATAGTTCTGTTTGTTTTTCATATTAAGTTCACTCCATCCAGGCACAACTTCTCCAGGGTTCTGTAATCATAATTCTTGGAGAAACTCGTAAGAGGAGGGTTAGTGGGACAAATTGGAGCTTCTGTTACAATTGGTCCTAGGTCTGTAATTTAGTTTTTACAATTTTATTGAGGTGTAATTTATATAGTATGCATATGTAGGGTATACAGTTTGATGAGCTTATAAAAATTTATTTTTTCAGTTTTTATTAGTACATTTGCATTACATAATGATTACATTACTTTTAGGAATTGGTACATGCACCTAACACATCTTAATTCTTTTTTTTTTAATCTCCTTTCCTTCCTCTTGTCCCCCCTTCCATCTCTTGATCCCCTTCCCATTTGAACAAAATATATTCCCTACTTCCCTTTATATATCTTTTATTTTGCTCTTTATTTATATTTTGGGTTTCTCAGGCAAGAGAAATCTTGTGGTATTTAAGTTTGTGTGTCTGATTTATTTCACTTAACATTGTAGTCTCAAGGTGCATCCATTTTCCTGCAGTGACTCAAGTCTATCTTTCTTTATGGCAGAATAGTACTCCATTGTATATAAATATTTTCATCCATCATCTGTTGATGGACATATAGGCTACTTGCAAGATTTAGCTATTATATTGCATGTATCAGTGTAATATGATGTCTTTAACTCTTTCAGGAAAATACCTACAAGGGGAATAGCTGGGTCAAATGGAGTTTCTAGTTTTAGTTTTTTCAGGAATCTCCATACTGATTTCCATAGTGATTGCACCAATTTACATTCCCACCAACACTGTGGAAGTATTCCTCTTTCCCTTCAGCCTCGCCAGCACTTATTGTTTCATTTTTGGATAATACCCATTCTTTCTGGAGTAAGATGGTGTCTTGGTGTTGTTTTAATTTGCCAACAGCGTTGAACATTTTTTCATGTATTTATTGGTCATTTGAACTTCTTCTGAGAAATGTCTATTCATTTCAGTTGCCCATCTTTTGATTGCATCTTTTATTTTGGGGGGGCTCTTATTTTCATGAGGTCTTTATGTAGCCTAGATACTAGTAGTCTCTCTGAGGAACAGCTGGCAGAATTTTTTCCCCCTTCTGTAGGTTGTCTCTTCATTCTGTTGATTGTTTCTTTTGCTGTGCAGAAGATTTTTAACTTGGTATGATCTCATTTGTTCTCAGATTCACTTTTAGAAGTTCCTGAAAGACTCCTCATAGAGTTGGTAGTTAGGGCGTAAGAGTGCACAAGAGAACTTTAGGAAGACAGAGCATGATGAGGTGTTTGGGAGTGGAGGAGGAGACGGAAGTTCCTAAGCCCATTTTCCAGCCCTGCATTGCTACAGTTGGAGCAGCATCAGAGTGGTGACCACTTGAAAAATAAAATAATGGTATTAATAAGAGGTTAGTTAATAATAGTACTAATAAGCAGTATTAATAGTGGTATTAATACTAAAATACACTGGTCACAATGTACTAAATGTACACAGTGTACTAAAATACAGTGATATTAATCTGCAAATACTGGAATTATTCATTTCTTCTGGTATTGCAGCCACTATGTTGACTCTAATTTACTTGTCCCTTTTCAGGAAGTGTTATGACTATATGTATTGAAACCTGTATTTTGGTATTTAAGTGTGGAATCAATTGTATAACAGATCATTGATTTGTACTCAAGTTGCCTTCTCACTTTAGACCCACCTTTCTGCTGCCCACTCCAATAAACACAGAAAGCTTTATTTTCTGAATTTTCAATAGATGCATTTTGTTGAGGTTTCAGGATTTCATTTCAGTGTTATCAGCAGTTTGTTCAGTGTGTACAGACACCAATGTCATTTTTGTAGCCCTTAATTAAAAATACAACTAAAGCACAATTTCCATATAACCAATAATTAGGAGTGAATATTTTAATCATATCCAGCTCTTCTTTTGTTCTTTTGGCTCATGCTGGTAGTTTCTAGGTGGAGTTGCTGTGATAGTACAGATGGTTTGCTTCAGTTGTGTGTGAAGATGGAGTATTAAAATATGATGACAGATGGGGCCAATATAACTCAGTTGTACAGCACCTGCCTAGCATACGTGAGCCCCTGGGTTCCACTCCCAGCACTGGGGGAAAAAAATGATGACAAATGAGATCTATTCAACCGAGCTATCTTAAAAGAACTGCTTCTTTCAGTCTCCCTTAATAAGTACAGTTACATCCTTTCCTCCTGTTGCTTCTTATAAATCTGTAACAAAATTTAAAAAATAACAGTGCTACCACACTTCATCTTCCTTTTAATGTAAATGCTTGTAAAATCTATCACTAATTATGGGGTGAAATTGTTCTCACTGTCTTTAACCAACATTTAATAAGTTTTTACATTCTATAGGGTTTAGAACCTCGGTACACTCTGCATAACTTTTGAGAACACTGAGACCCCCAATTATAAGATAATTTTTGTTTACCTTGTAATTTTAAATCTCACCAGTCCTTTCAGGGAAGTTTTAACCTTATTTGTAAAATTTTTTTAAAAACTTGGTCTTAGTTTCACCAAAATATTTTCCCCCAAAGGAATATATGCTGATTATTTGTGTTGTTAAATCTCTGATGTATTTAATTTCTCCTGTATCATTTATTACCTGTTGACTTGGAATTCTTATAGGCTATAGAAAATCCAGTCCTACTGTATTGAATTTTCGAATATTTCAGTTTTAGCCATTCAACAAGAGTTCTCTAATGTGTGCCTTATCGATCTGCTTGTTCTAGGATAACATTTTCTGAGGAGGCTGGGGATGTGATTATTGATTATGGGGAGCAAGATACTTTTAACAAGGCCAAGTGCTTGGCTTTAGCTCGAATTATCTATAGCGAATGTGGCGTGCATAAGAAAGTTCTTCTTTGCCTGTGTAAACAGGGTCAGATTCATGAGGCCATGGAATACATACAACAGATTAAGAAATTTACTTCGGGTAAGTGAAATAGTCTACTTGGTTTTATATAGTCAAATTCTGGACTTGAATTGTAGGATTACTCATAATAGCAAATATTATTTTAAATTCACATTATAAAATCTATTTTAGACATGCTGGTAAGTAGATTTCCTTTGTAATTTTTTATGAAAATAGGATGCAGGTAATTGACTTCCATGGTAAACATTCAGATTCACTATGCATTTTCTCATTATGCATTCAATAACTGGACAGTACTAGAAATATATAGTCTTAAAGATAAATTTAGCGGATAAATTTGTCCATGCTTTGGGAATGTCCAACCTGCAGCCTGTCTTTTTCCTCTCTATTTTTTATTCATTTATTTTGGGGGGGGTACCAGATATCAAACTCAGGACCTTACGCTTGCCACACAGGTGCTGCACCACTGAGCTAAATCCCCAGCCCTCCTATTTTTTAAAATGTTATAAGAAAAATATTTTAAAATAAAAAAGGTTTTGTTATTTATATACTTTATATTATATATTTTATTCGTAGCCCAAGAAAAGTCTACTTCACTCAAAAACAGGACATAAAAACAAAAAAAGGTAGAACACAAGTTGGACACACTAAACTGGAATATGTTATAAACATTAGGAATGATGAATTACTTCTCCGCTGCACATGGGACATTCTCCAAAATAGACCACATACTAGCTCATAAAACCTGCTTAAGTAAATGCAAAGGAATTGAAATTATCCCATGCATATTATCAGACCATAGTGCAATGAAATTGGAAATCAATGGCAAAAGAAATCACAAAAACTCCCTAAACACATGGAAATTAAACAGCACCCTCCCGACAACCAATGGGTCACAGATGAAATTAAGGAAGAAATTAGACACTTTCTACAACTGAATGATAATGACAGTACAACATACCGGAACCTATGGAATACAATGAAAGCAGTCCTAAGAGGGAAATTTATAGCATTAAATACCTATATCAGGAAAATAGAGGAAGCACAAATAAACAACTTAATGGTGAACCTTGAATTTCTAGAAAACAAAGAGCAGGCTAAGCCAAAAGCTCGTACAAGGGAGGAAATTATAAAGATCAGAGCAGAAATTAACGTATTGGAGACTAAAAAAATAATACAAAGAATCAATGAAGCAAAGAGTTGTTTCTTTGAAAGAATAAATAAGATTGACAAACCTTTATCCAAGCTTATTAAGAAAAGAAAAGACTCAAATCCATGCAATTGAAAATGAAAAGGGTGATATCACAACGAACCCTGCAGAAATCCAGAAGATCATCTATACCTATTTTGAAAATTTATATTCTACTAAGATGGAAAATGCAGAGGAAATGGACAGATTCCTAGATACGTATGAATTACCAAAGCTGAATCGAGAAGATTTAAAAATCCTAAGTAAACCAATATCAACCAATGAAATTGAAGATGTAATTAAAAACCTCCCAACAAAGAAAAGGCCAGGCCCTGATGGATTCACTGCCGAATTCTACAAGAAATTTAGAGAAGACCTAACACCACTACTTCTCAAACTTTTTAATGAAATTGAAAGGGAAGCAATACTCCCAAATTCATTCCTGGAAGCAAGCATTACCCTGATACCAAAACCAGAGAAGGACCCAACTAAGAAAGAGAACTACAGGCCAATCTCCCTCATGAACATAGATGCAAAAATCCTCAATAAGATACTGGCAAACAGAATCCAGCAAATCATTAAGAAGATTATACACCATGACCAAGTTGGATTCATCCCAGGGTTGCAGGGATGGTTCAACATACATAAATCAATAAATGTAATACACCATATTAACAGAACCAAAGACAAAAATCATATGATCATCTCAATAGATGCAGAAAAAGCGTTTGACAAAGTCCAGCATCCATTCATGATAAAAACCCTACAGAAAATTGGAATAGTTGGTCTTTATCTCAATCTGATGAAAGCTATCTATGACAAACCAACAGCCAATATTATACTAAATGGACAAAAACTGAAAGCCTTCTCTCTAAAATCAGGAACAAGACAAGGATGTCCACTGTCCCCACTCTTATTCAACATAGTCCTAGAAACTTTAGCCACAGCAATTAGACAGAGAAAGAAATAAAAGGAATAATGATTGGAAAGGAAGAAGTTAAATTATCATTATTTGCAGATGACATGAAACTCTACACAGAAGACCCCAAAAACTCCACTAAAAAATGGCTCGATTTAATAAGCAAATTCAGTAGTGTAGCTGGATACAAAGTCAATACTCAAAAATCAATAGCCTTTCTGTACACAAATAACAAACTTACTGAAAGAGAAATTAGGGAAAAAACACCTTTCACAATCACATCCAAAAAAATGAAATACCTAGGAATCAACCTCACAAAGGATGTAAAAGACCTCTACACTGAAAACTACGGTACTCTGAAAAAGGAGATTGAAGAGGATATCAGAAAATGGAAAGATATCCCTTGCTCCTGGATAGGAAGAACCAATATAGTGAAAATGGCCATACTTCCAAAATTGTTACACAGATTTAATGCAATTCCAATCAAAATTCCAATAGCATATCTCACAAAATTAGAGAAAACAATCCTAAAATTCATCTGGAATCAGAAGAGACCTAGAATAGCAAAGGCAATTCTGGACAACAAAGGCAAGGCAGGGGGCATCACAATCCCCGACTTGAAATTATACTATAAAGCTATTGTGATAAAAACAGTGTGGTACTGGCAAAAAAACAGACCTGAAGATCAGTGGAACAGATTAGAAGATGCTGAAACAACCCCAGACATACTAAGCCACCTTATCTTTGACAAAGGTGCCAAACACATTCACTGGAAGAAAGGTAGCCTCTTTAATAAATGGTGCTGGAAAAACTGGCTCTGCATATGCCAAAGATTAAAACTAGGTCCATATCTTTCACCATGCACTAAACTAAATTCAAAATGGATCAGAGATCTAAATATTAAAACAGAAACATTAAATCTGCTGGAAGGTAGGATAGGTAAAACCCTTGAAGACATTGGTGTAGGCAAAGACTTTATGAATAAAACCCCCATCGCACAGGAAGTATCACAAAGAATCAACAACTGGGATCTCATCTTATTAAAAAGCTTTTGCACAGCAAGAGAAACCACCAACAGAGTGAAGAGACAACCCACAACGTGGGAAAAAATGTTTGCCAGCTATTCCTCAGACAAAGGATTACTATCGAGAACATACAAAGAACTCAAAAAAATCAGACCTCCCAAATTTAAAGACCCAATCCAAAAATGGGCATCTGAGATGAATAAACACTTCTCAGATGAGGAAATACACATGGCAAATAAATATATGAAAAAATGTTCAACATCACTAGTCATTCGAGAGATGCAAATTACAACAACACTGAGATTCCATCTCACCCCAGAAAGAATGGCTGTTATCAAGAAGTCAACCAATAACAAATGCTGGAGGGGCTGTGGGGAAAAAGGAACCCTTCTCCACTGTTGGGAGTGTTGACTGGTGCAGCCACTGTGGAAATCAGTGTGGAGACTCCTCAAAAAACTAGGACTGGAGGTCCCATTTCACCCAGCTATTTCCCTTCTGGGTATCTTCCCAGAAGAATTAAAAACATCGTACCACAGCGATATATGTGCACCCGTGTTTATAGCAACACAATTTGTAATAGCCAGATCTTGGAAACAACCCAAACGCCCATCAACTGAGGAATGGATAAAAAAGATGTGGTATTTCTATACAATGGAGTACTACTCAGCCATAAAGAAAGATAAACTGGAAACTTTTATAGATAAATGGATGCAACTCGAGAAAATACAAGCGAAATAAACCAGATGCACATTTGTAAACATCGTATTGTCTCCCTAGTATGAAAATGCAATTTCACTGTGACTGTTCCATTCCTTAGTCTTCTATTTTTATCTAGCTTTTACATGGCTTAATCTTATACTGAGTAATGTTTTTCTCCAAAAGGTATTTGTACATTCCCTAATGCTTGAGTTTGTTAATACATGAGAATGTTTACTTGTTGTCTTTAAAAAAAAATTAAAAAAAAAGAAATCAACTAATAACAAATGCTGGAGGGGCTGTGGGGAAAAAGGAACTCTTCTCCACTGTTGGTGGGAGTGTCTACTGGTACAGCCACTGTGGAAATCAGTGTGGAGATTCCTCAAAAAACTAGGGTTGGAGGTCCCATTTGACCCAGCTATTCCCCTTCTGGGCATCTTCCCAGAAGAATTAAAAACATGGTACCACAGTGATATATGTGCACCCATGTTTATAGCAGCACAATTTGTAATAGCCAGATCTTGGAAACAACCCAAATGCCCATCAACCGAGGAATGGATAAAAAAGATGTGGTATTTTTATACAATGGAGTACTATTGAGCCATAAAGAAGGATAAACTGGAGACTTATAGGTAAATGGATGCAATGCGAGAAAATACTCTTAAGTGAAATAAACCGGACGCACATGTGTAAGCATCGTATTGTCTCCCTAGTATGAGAAACTGAAAGAGTAAATAAGATCCAAAATGTACAATAGATATGGTGAATCAAAAAGAAACTGGTCAAAAGGAAAGAGAGACTGGGATGGGGGAATGGGGAAAAGAAAGAAGGGAAAAGAAAAAAATTGTATTTATATATAAGATGGTTAAGAGAGATACACTACTAATTTTACTTAGTTCATTGAAGAGTAAGGTTTGTGCCAGTAATGTTTGGACAATTGAATGCTGATGTCTTATACCCTGAATAACTAACTTATAGATGACAATACATAATGTATTAACCATTGTTACCCTCCTATTATGTTTTGAAATTTTGTTCTTTTTTGATTTGTTTTGTTTTGTTTTTTCTTCTCTTTAAAATAAAAAAAAGAAATGATGAATTAGTGAAATAATGTTCATTTTAGAATTTTAAACACCTACATTGTAATTGGGTAATTATCTGAATGAATTAGACTGTAGGGTGATCCTAGTTGAATAAGTAGATCTCTTACTATGAATCAGTTCAGAAGTAACCTTATTGTATCTCGCCATTTCCCATGTTTATGCCAATCTTGATTTCCAGTTGCAAAATGAAACCAAACATAGCAATTTTAGGTCACATTTCCCAGGAAAAAGGATATTTATACCTATTGAATCTGATAATTTTTCAAATAATGTATTGTCTTTTACTTAGAATCTATGTAGTTTTTAAAGTTACTTATTCCTTCATTAATAACAACATACCTAACACTAATATTGTAATAACAGCTAATAGCTAGGCTATTCATAAGCATTATGTCATTTAATCCTTATGCTGACTCTTTGAAGTAGGTTTTGTTATAATCTTTACTTTGTGGATTAAACAAACAAACAAACAAAAAAACCCCAACTGTATTTCCACAGAGAGGCTAAGGCCCAGAAAGGTAAGTACTTTGCCCATAGTTACAAAACAACAGAACAGAATCTGGCAGAGTAGGTACCACTCAGTTATAATTTATTGAGTGAATTATATATTTTATTATTTTCTAAGTATACAGATTTATTTTCTGTTATTTTTTCATATGAAATAATTATATTAGTGTTTAGACATGAAATATAGGTTTTAATTATTCTTGGAATTTTTATTGAGTGAAATATGAAGTTTCTTGATTGCAAAATTTGCCTCATGTAAGTGTATGGGAACATGATTGACTCACTATCATATTATTATGTTACTCTAACTCTATTATACTCTGAAATAAATATATATTTTAGTAACTTGAGATGTAACTTTCCTGTCTTTTAAGCCTTGATAATTATTCTCAGAATTGATTATAAGACGAAAATGATAATAACTTCAACAAAAATTAAAAGGTAGAAACAATGTTTTGAAAAAGTACTTTGCGCTGGGCATGGTGGTGCACACTGTAATCCCAGCACTCAGGAGGCTGAGGCAGGAGGATCGCTGTGAGTTTGAGACCAGCCTGGGATGCAAAGTGAGTTCAAAGCCAGCCTGAACTGCATATCGAAATCCTGTCTCAAAAAGACTAAATAAATAAATAAAATAGAGAAAGCGCTTTGATTATTTTACTTTTTGATGAGAAGCAACCACAGCTTCTTAGGGTATCATTTTTGACCTTGGGGTACAGATTCAGTTTGGTAATGCTAGAAATATTTTCTGTCAGATTTAAACCATTGGTTTTACATTTACGATTTTTTTAAAAAGCCATTAAAAAAAAAACCAGAAAAATCTTTAAAATATTTTGTTTCAAAAGAATAATCTATTTTAGAAGTAAAAATTTTTATTTTTCCTCCTTAATAAAATCTGGAAGAAAATCTGAAATGATTTGCTTGCTTACCTTCCCCATTATCATTAACCAAATGAGTAGACTAAACATTTACCTGGAAACTGGTTTACTCTGTCTAGATCAGAGTCTCTCAAATTTTTTGGTCTCAGCTTTCCCTTGAGCTTTTAAAAAGCATCAGGATCTCAAAAAGCATTAATTTATGTGAGGTATATCTATTATATTTATCCTGTTAGAAATTAAAACATGGCCAGGTATGGTGCACGTCTTTAATTCCAGTTCTTGGGAGTTTAAGGTAGGAGCATGGTGAGTTCAAGGTCAGCCTGGCTACACAGCAAGATCCTGTCTCAAGAAAACAAAACAAATAAAACAGAAAAAAAAGAAATTAAAACAGAAAATTTTAAAATATTTACCAACTCATTTAAAGTAACAATAATAAACCCATGACATATTATCATGAATAAAATATTTTATGACAGAATAATTGTTTTTCAAAATCAAGCAATTTAGTGGAAAATGGTGGCATTGTTTTACATTTTTACAAATCTCTGTAGTGTCTGACTTAATAAGATTGATGGCACACCCTGCTTTTGTGTTCAGTGTGTTGTAATATTATATATCCTGTAGCCTCTCACATGTACACAGAAAATACCACTGTATACATGTGAGAAAATAAGAGTGAAAAAGGTAAATAACAACTTAGTATTTTTATGCAGCTAGTCTTAACTTTATAGATGATGGACCACATTTGGAGAACCATTGTTGTAGGTATTCATGAATTATACAGATATGACACTTAGTATTATAAGCCCTTACAATCTTATTAAAAGAGAATATATGTGAGATAAAATAATGATTAACAACACATCAAGACAAGGAATAAGAAAATGGATTCTGACATGTAGTAAGCAAAGGGAATGTGTCATAAAATTAGAAATTGTGTCCTTTCTAATTAGTTCAAGACCATGTCTTCCCCATAGAGAGTAGATGCTGGTTAATTAACTTATGGAAAGGGGTCCTGAAAACCTCACCGAATGAAATAGAGAGAGGGGGTCAGTTACAAAATGTTACCAGCTGGGAAGGGTGACGTAAAAAAGTTGCGTGGAGGCCAAAGTCTTGTGGAAGCCAATCTGAGTGACTCAAATCATAAACTTCTGTTTCTCTACTAGGAAAAGATTTTCTCATTTATTTATTAATTGTTTTTTACCTCATGGGTATAGAATTATGTTCTCTTCCTTCTCTGTTATTTTCTCCTACCATTTCTCTCTTTCCATATGTACACACACACACATATATACACATAATACATACCATATATATCATTTTAGAGCACTATACATTAGGAAGAGAATGGACTTTAGAGTCAGTTCAAATTTATTTATTTTTAAAATTGGTACATTTTTGATATACATAATGATAACACTCATCACAGGGAATTTGTACGTGTACATAATATATCTCTTTTTTTTCCACTCCCCTCCTCTCCCATCAACCCCTCTTCCTCTCCTTATTTACAAAAGTGTTTGTTTCCATTTTTTTTGTGTGTGTGTGTGTAGCAGGGGTCGAACTCAGGACCTCGTGCACCTACCAGGCCCGTGCCACTGAGCGATATCACCGGCCCTTTTTTCGTATGTGGGTACTGGGAGTCGAACTCAGGACCTCGCGCTTGCCAGGCAGGTGCTAATGCTGCTGAGCTATCTCACTGGCCCTCCATTTTTTCTTTGTACTCTTTTTTCCTTGTCCCTTTCTTCCTCTCCCCTCCCCCCTTGTTCCTTTTCCCATTTAAACATTTTCTTCCCATTTCCCAATATCTATTATACAATTTGGTCCGTATTTACGCTTTTGGTTTCCTACACCAGAGAAACACTGTGGTATTTAAAAGTGTATGTCTGATTTATTTCACTTAAGAGTATGGTCTCAAATTGCATCCATTTACTTACACATGTCTCAAGCTTATCCTTCTTTATGACAGACTAGTACTCCATTGTATTAAAAAACCCCAAATCTTCTTTATCCATTCATCAGTTGATGGGCATTTGAGCTGTTTGCAAGATTTAGCTGTGATAAACTGCTGCTATATGGGTATGCATATATCACTGAGATATGATACTTTTAATTCTTTTGAGAAGCTACTAAGAAGGGGAATAGGTGGGTCAAATGGAACCTCTAGTTTTAGTTTTTTGAGGAATCTCCACACTGATTTCCACAGTGGTTGCACCAGTCTGCACTTCCACCAACAGTGGAGAAGGGTTCCTTTTCCCCCACAGCGCCTCCAGCATTTGTTTTTGGTTGATTTCTTGATGATAGCCATTCCTTCTGGAGTGAGATGGTGTCTCAGTGTTGTTTTGATTTGTATCTCTGTAATGACCAGTGATGTTGAACTTTCTTTGTATATTTATTTGTAGTTTCTTCCTTTTCATCTGAGAGGTGTCTATTCATTTCAGATGCCCATTTTTGGATTGGGTCTTTAAATATGGTAGGACTGAGTTTTTTGAATTCTTTATATTCTGGATAGTAGTCCTTTGTCTGAGGAGTAGCTGGATTGTCTCTTCACTTTGTTGGTAGTTTTGTTTGCTGTGCAAAAGCTTTTTAGTAAGATGAGGTCCCAGTTGTTGATTCTTTGTGATAGTTCCTGTGCAATTAAGGTTTTGTTCATAAAGTCTTGGCCTGCACCAGTGTCTTCAAGAGTTCTACCTATTCTATCTTCCAGCAGATTTAATGTTTCTGTTTTGATATTTAGATCTTTGATCCATTTCAATTTTAGTTTAGTGCATGATGAGAGATATAAGTCTGGTTTTAATCTTCGGCCATGTAGAAAGTCAGTTTTTCCAGCACCATTTATTAAAGAAGATACCTTTCTTTTAGTGAAGGTGTTTGGCCCCTTTGTCAAAGATGTGGTAGCTGAGTGTGTTTGGAGTTGTTTCTGCATCTTTTAATCTGTTCCATTGATCCTTGGGTCTGCTTTTTTTTTCTTTGCCAGTACCATGCTGTTTTTATCACAGTAGCTTTGTAGTATAATTTCAAGTTAGGGATTGTGATGCTTTTGCTATTCTAGGTCTCCTCCAGTTCCAAATGAATTTTGGGATTGTTTTCTCTAATTCTGTGTGGTATGCTATTGATATTTTGATTGGGATTGCATTAAATCTGCATAACAATTTTGAAAGTATGGCCATTTTCACTGTATTTGTTCTTTCTACCCAAGAACAAGGAATATCTTCCCATTTTCTGATATCCTCTTTGATCTCCTTTTCAGAATACTATAGTTTTCAATGTAATGTTCTTTTACTTCTTTCATTAGATTGATTCCTAGATATTTCATTTTTTGGGGGATGCTATTGTAAAATGTATTGTTTCCCTAATTTCTCTCTTAGTGGGTTTGTTATCTGTGTACAGGAAGGCTATTGATTTTGGGGGGGTACCGGGAATCGAACTGACGACCTCACGCTTGCCAGGCAGGCGCTGTGCCACTGAGCTATATCCCAAGCAAAGCTATTGATTTTTGAGTGTTAACTTTGGATCCAGCTACACTACTGAACTTGGTCATTAAATCTAGAAGTCTTTTGGTGGGGTTTTTGGGGTCTTCTATGTAGAGTATCATGTTATCTGTAAGTAATAATAATTTAACTTCTTCTCTTCCTATCCTTATCCCTTTTATTTCTTTCTCTTGTCTAATTGCTCTGGCTAATATTACCAGAACTATATAGAGTAAGAGTGGTAATAGTGGACATCCTTGTCTTGTTCCTGATTTTAGAGTAAAGCTTTCAGTTTTTGTCCATTTAGTATGATGTTGGCTATTGGTTTGTCATGGATGGCTTTTATCAAATTGAGCTAAAGACCATCTCTTTCAATTTTCTGTGTTTCTTTTTTTAATCATTAATAGATGTTGGACTTTGTCAAATCCTTTTTCTAAAAAAAATCCTTTTTCTGCATCTATTGAGATGATCATATGGGTTTTGTCCTTGGCTCTGTTAATGTGGTGTATTACATTTATTGATTTGCATATGTTGAAAATTCCTGCATCTCTGGGATGAATCCAACTTGGTCATGGTGTATAATATTGATGATTTGCTGCATTCTGTTTGCCAGTATCTTATTGAGGATTTTGTCATCTATGTTCACTAGGGAGGTTGGTCTCTAGTTCTCTTTTTTGGGGGGTTAATCCTTCTCTGGTTTTGGTATCAGGGTAATGCTTGCTTCCAGGATTGCATTTGGGAGTATTGCTTCCCTTTCAGTTTCATTATAGAGATTGAGAAGTAGTGGCATTAGATCTTCTCTGAATTTCTCGTGGAATTCAGCAGTGAATCCATCAGGACCTGGGCTTTTCTTTGTTGGTAGGTTTTTAATTACATCTTCAATTTCATTGATGGATTTGGGTTGTTTAGAATTTTTATATCTTGATTCAGCTTTGGTAATTCATATGGTGTCTATTTCTTCTGTGTTTTCCATTTTATTAGAATACAGGTTCTTGAAGCAGGCATTTATGATCTGGATTTCTCAGCATCTGTTGTGATTTCACCCTTTTCATTCCTAATTGCATACATTTGAGTCTTTTCTTTCCTTTTTTTGATTTTCCTTTGGCTAAGGTTTTTCGATTTTATTTAATCTTTCAAAGTACCAACTTCAATTCATTGATTCTTTGTATTGTTTTCTTAGCCTCCATTGCATTAAAGTACAGTGGTACCTCAGTTCATGCACTTTATTCTTTCCATGATTCTGGTCACAAACCCAATTGGACAGAACTGAATCAAATTTCCCCATAACATCAATATTGAACCTAACTATTGAGTTTGATTCAGTTCTCATCTAATTCGGTTTGTGACCAGAATTGTGGGCAGAATTAAGCTCATGAACTGAGGTACCACTGTACCAGCTCTTCGATTCACTGATTCTTTGTATTGTTTTCTTAGTCTCCATTGCATTAATTTCTGCTCTGATCTTTATAATTTCCTCCCTGGTGTGAGCTTTGGGCTTGACTTGCTCTTCTTTCAGTAGAAGCTTGAGGTTCAACATTTGGTTGTTTATTTGAGCTTGCTCTGTTTTTCTGATATGGACATTCACCAGTATAAGTTTCCATCATAGGACTGCTTTCAGCATCCCATAAGTTCTGGTATGTTGTATTGGCATTATTGTTTAATTGTAGAAACTGTCTAATTTCTTCTTTAATTTCATCTGTGATCCATTGGTTGTTTAGGAGGGTGTTATTTAATTTCCATGTTTTTATGAAGTTCTTGTGGTTTCTTTTGACATTTATTTTCAATTTCATTTCACTACAGTCTGATAATATGCATGGGATAATTTCAATTCCATTCCATTTATTTAAGCAAGTTCTATGAGCTAATATGTGGTCTATTTTGGACAACACCCCGTGTGCAGCTGGGAAGAATGTGTGTTTTCACGTTGTGGGTTGGAACACTCTGTAGACGTCTATGAAGTCCATTTGTTCAAAAGTTTGGTTCAGTTCTTATATTTCTTTGTTGGTTTTTTTATCTAGTTGATCTATTTGTGACAGTGGGGTGTTGAGGTTCCCAATTACAATTGTATCAGTGCTTTTCAATTTTTCATGTCCAGTAATATTTGTTTCACGTAGTTGGATGTGCTGCTATTTGGTGCATATATATTTATGATTGTTATCTCTTCCTCTTGGATTGTTCCCTTAACAAGGATGTAGTGACCTTCTTTGTCTCTCTTAATCAGTCTTGTCTTGAAATCCACTTTGTCTGCAAATAGAATAGCTTCCCCTGCTTTTTTCTGTCTGTCTGTCACATGGAATATTGTTTTCCATCCTTTGACTTTAAGTCTATGAATTTCTTTTTGAATTAAATATGTTTCTTGGATACAGCATATTGTTGGATCTTGCCTCTTGATCCATTATGCCAGTCTGTTAAAGTAAAAATTATATTTATGGTAATTCTTAAGACTCCCAGAAATTATCCTGAATATTACCTCTATTGTACCCTAAAAAGTATATTTTTACATTGAAAAATTTTGGAAGTTAACATGAAGTTTATAAATTTAAAAATACAAATCATGATTATAGTTTGAGGTTATCTGTAGTGTATTAAACCACATATACTTATTCTTTTTGGGTTAAAAATAGTAAAATGTAGGCAATTTCATATGGCTCAATCACTAGCTATTGGCGAATACTCAATCTCTAGCATTAGCCAGCTAACCTCTAGCGAATGGCTTTTAGCTATTGGCTTTTTATAGCTAATGGCTTCTTAAGATGCCATTCTTAAGATTTTTGAATTTCTAAATACTTGATACCCCTAGGGGGGAAAATCTGAGTTGTTTTTTCTGTGCGATGGACAGAAAGACATACTCATCCAGAAGTTGGTACAAATATGAGCAATAAAATATAGACAAACAGGGACCGGGGATATAGCTCAGCAGCACAATGCCTGCCTGGCAAGTGCAAGGTCCTGAGTTCAATTCCCGGTACCAAAAAAAAAAAAATATATATATATATATATATAGAGAGAGAGAGAGAGAGACAAATAATGTAGTGTTAAATGGAACTTTAGAAATTTTAGCTAATTCTAGCTCTCTTCAGACATGAAAAGAGTGACTGATGAAGGTATGATTAGTACTCAACTTTCCTGATTTCTAGTCTATATCCTTTTATTATATCATACTTCTGACAGTTATTTGATTTTTTTTCTGATACTCTTTGTTATGAGTAGTTTTTTTTTTTTTTTTTTTTTTTTTTTTTTTTTTTTTTGCTATGCTGAGCATTAAATATATTACTCATTTAACAACTTACCTGTTTAATGACTATTCGGAATTACAACCCACTGCTTAGACTTACCACCCATCTTTTGTTAGTTTGTTTTTTTGAGGCAGGGTCTCACTTTGTAGTGCAGGCTGGCCTTGAACTCATTATGTAGCCTAGGTTGGTCTTGAACTCATGGTTATCCTCCTGCCTCAGGCTCCTGAGTGCTGGGATTACAGGTATGTGCCACCATGCCTGGCTTCCTCTGTGTGTGTGTGTGTGTGTGTGTGTGTGTGTGTGTGTGCAGTTCTGTACACCTTGTCTATAGAGCCTCAATGTCTTTTTTTTGGGGACAATACACCTTGTTTATACAGTACTGTAGTTTTTACTGATTGTACTATACAGTGCTATAGTTTTATGTTCTGCTATACGTTACAGTACTCTACGTAAAGTTATGCAAATAAAAACAAAGTCATTAAGTTGGCATTTCCTTTGAACATTTCTTTGTTCTGAATATTGTACGTACTCTATACAAATCCTCATTTAGCAACGAATTGATTTAATGATCTAGTCACAGGAATGGGACCTGGTCATTAAATGAGGAATCTCTCTGTATGTCATGTGTGTATTTAATCTGGGGATAGTACTACTGAATTGGGTTGGAGTGTGTCACTGAGGGGTTCGGAAGGATTGGAAGAAGAAATGTTGGTTGGCGTACAGACATTAGCTGGTACATTTCTAGCTGATTTATCATATGATGCTGAGATACAGTTTTTCGGTTTTACTTTCAGATGACCTGGTGCAGCTAATAACATTATGTCCTCAAACTAAATTAATTCACTCTCTCACTAAAGAAAGGAATGGGAACTCACCATTTTTATCTTTTGGGCTTATTGTACTTCATCTGTTCTCTGTAAATATGGAAGAAGTTGGGATTAAGCTACTTCAAGAAATAAATGAAGGCGGGAGAGGTAAGTAAAATGTTCTGAAAGAAATAGTGGGTTGTTTAGGGGAAGTTTCATAATGATTATGTATCAGTTAACTCAATTTTTTTTTTAGAGTTCCTTCTTAGCAACAGTTAACATTTAGGAATATACAAATGTAAAGACCACTGTGTCAATAATAGTTTCCTGCAATAGTAAATATTTCTTGAGGGAATCAGAATGAAGAAAGAATCTTTATTAAACTTGATTGGAATGTCACAGTAATTTTAATAACACTATTCTAAAAACTTAACGTGTATATTTAGCAATCTTTTATATGCTTTTTAAAAGTAACTTAGATATAAGCTTTATTTTTTTTATTTTTATTTTTTTTGTGTGGGTACCAGGAATCGACCTCAGGACCTCGCGCGCCAGCAGGCGCCCGTGCCGCTGAGCGATATCACCGGCCCCTTTTTCGTATGTGGGATCCGGGAGTCGAACTCGGGCCCTCGCGCTTGCCGGGCAGGCGCTTAAGCCTCTGAGCCATCTCACCGGCCCAAGCTTTATATATTTTAATTCTTTTTTTTGTGTGTGTGGTACTGGGGATTGAACTCAGGGCCTTGTGCATGCTAGATAAGCACTCTGTCACTGAGCTACATCCCCAGCCCCTATATTATAATTCTTAAACCAAACTTATGCATATTTATATGATATTCCCTGTGAACCTAAATCTGCGGAGGAATCTAGAATAATAAATTAAATTTCATTTTTTCCCTTTCATTAATTTAACATAGGAGCTTGAACAGACAAACTTGATTTTAAATTATTGTCTGGGATCAAGAAAAGATAGGCAAATTACTTGGAACCATATTTTGAGAGGCAATTTTATAGTTTGAAATCATCATTAAAGACATCAATCAAATTATTTCATAGGAATAGTGTTGATAGTATGCTAAAGATAAATCATATTGTATGAAGTATCATAAGTAATACAGGTATTAGGTAAGAAGTTAGTTCCAAGATGGGTATGGTGTCACACACCTGTAATCCCAGTACTCTGGGAGGCTGAAGTAATAGTATTGCAAGTTCAAGCCCAGCCTAGTCAATTTAACAACTGAGCTGGGGATGTAGCTCAGTGCAAAGGTGCTGGTTTCAATCATTAGTACTTAAAAAATATTATAGATACCAAAGACAGACCCTATAATTGACTTTCAAAAGTAAATATCATTTTATTTATTTATTTATTTATTTATTTATTTATTTATTTATTGAGACAGGGTCTCGCTGTATAGTTCGGGGTGGCCTCAAACTCGCAGTGATCCTCCTGCCTCAGCCTCTTAAGTGCTGGGATTACAGGCGTGCGCCACCGCACCTGGCCTAGATTTCTTTTTCTTTTTTTTGGAACCAGGAATCGAACTCAGGACCTTGCACTTTCCAAGCAGGCACTTGTGCTGCTGAGCTATATCCCTGGCCCTTAGATTTATTTTAAAAGGAAAATTATTTCACTTTCTTTAGAAAAAAATACTTGTTATAAAAGCCACTTAATTAAGAAGTCTTCACTTAAAGGGTTAGAGGGTTTTCCAAAGAGTTTCTTAAACCCTTGGGATGGCACTACTATGGCATTTCTTAAAGTGTTTGCAGGATCATAAAAAAATCAAACAAAAGGGCCTCAGCTAACAAGATGAGCCCACGTGCTTCACTGTCCGAGCTCCCTGCCTTGTAGCTGTCAGCGTCTGCTGCTTTACCAAAGAGTCAGAGGGGAGGTGAGTAGAGAATGTGGAGTGTGGAAAATGGCAGAGGGTTGAATTGAGACATAAAAAGTTAATGACAAAGGAGCAGGAGAAGGAACTTACCACAAGCTAGACTAAGTACTTTATGTGCTATATCATTAAACTTATGGGAATCAGGTAGAGTTGAAGAGTAACTGAGTTGAAATTATATCCCTTTAGATTTTTGAAGATTTGCTAAGTGTGGATTATCAAACAAGTGTCTTACTATAATCTTTTATTTGTTTTCCCCAGATGCAATAGACCATCTTATGATGAGTGATTCATTTTCCTCAATAGAAACATGGCAAGACATGGCAGATATATGTTCACAAAATGGCTTTAACAAATTATCTAATGACATCATGTCCATTCTTCGGTCTCAGGCTGGAGTTACAGAAATTTTTGAAGAAGATGAAAAAGTTAACCCAATGGAACATGTTTTTTGGTAGTTCTATATTTCAACCACTGGAGGGAGCTTGTACAACACTGTATGTATGTTGGTTGAGCAAACCGGTTTTGCATAATTATAAATAAATCTAGCATATAAAGCTCTCAGACTAAACCTCACTAATTTTGTTATGATGATATTTAGGTTTTCCTTGAAACATTTATATTATTGATTTCTTTTTCCCATATGGTCATTTCTTATATTGAATTTTGATAAAATCAAAGATTATAACAGTGTAAAATTGTATAGGGATTTTAAGGACATAAGCTAAAGTCTAGATACATTCTTTTCTGGTAATTTAATTTGATAGCAAGAACTGAAGAAGGCGAGGGTAGTATTTTGCCTGTAGGCTGACTGTCCAAATATCATATTCTGCAAGCCTGCCTTGAAAAGAAAAGCAGATGTTATTTCAAGGTTAACTTGCTGGCAAAACCTAGTAGTAATTTTTTACCATTGATTTAAAGGTATGTCCCATATTTTGGTATTTATAAATATGGCAAAGGTTAGGTTTCTAATGAAATTAGAAGTCTTGGCTTGTTCTTCTTTAGAGGGAGGAAACAGCCAAATTTTTCATAGAAGTTGACCTGGAATATCTGTAGGCAGAAAACATATGTCATAAAAGTGTCTTTTTATTCTTTCAAGTGTCTGAATAAGTATTTGATTGAAAACTCAGAGTTCTGTTCATCGATAGGTGTGATATCCAAAAGATTTAATAAGTATGGCATGGGCACCAATCAAGCAGAACAGATACCCAACTAATCAGAACAGCTTTCAGTCCTTATGCCACCTCAGAATATATGAGCTGAATGTCCGCCTCGATGAAGGATTAAAAATGAGCTGCTGTTAGATAGACTAAGAGCAAAAAGCATACATTTTCCTGCCTAAATTTAAATTGAATATGAGTTTTTTATAGTGGAAAGAATATGAACTTGGAGTTAGCCTTATATAAAAATTCTTATACAGTCTCTAACTCATTTGTGAAATATATATAGTGATATCTACTGTAGGTTTATGAAGATTACTGCTAATTTGTATGTGAAGTGTAAGTGTATCACATAATGGAGGAATTTAGTAGAACATGGCTGTTATTTGTAGGAGGTCACAGAAACAAATGTTCCTCTGCTTACTTTATACTTACAAAATCCCACATTTTTACCCATTTGTATGATATAATTATACTTATCTGGAGTATTTGATATATTGGTTTACTTATTGCCTATATTAAGGTATCTGTCTGAGATCATGTTATGGGTGCCCGGCATGTATTATAAATCTAGAAGTACACTGGCTGAGATTAATTTTTCCATATAGTGCTAAACACAGTACTAGATAATTATAATTCAGTTTTCTAAAACTTAATATTTTTACTAAAGTAATACACATGTATAGTTTAAAAACCAATATATTACTAAGATGCTTATGATAACTAATATTTTTATTTCTAACTTTTCATATTAGCTGTGATTTTTAAAAAAAAAGAACAGATGAAGCATTAAAGAAAAAAGGAAGGGAAAGAGAGAGGGTATTTCAGCAGCATTGGTTCTTTATGTACCAGTGGCTTAAAACCTTCTTCACTCTGAGACCTGTGTGACTGATAGACTGCTACTACGGCTTCATTAATGGAACCTGTGGGGGGTGGTCCTTGAAAGCCAGTAGAATGAAGTACATAAATAATCTGGGGAAAGCTTGAAACAGCAGCTGTTGTTCTGTTAATTTTGCCATGGCTTAAAAATGTTTATCCTTGGCTCGTTATTATTCCTTCTCAGATCATTACCTAAGGTAGCTTTCTCAAGGAAAATGCAAGTTGTCAAGTGAATATGAATTAAAATGCCTGGAGTGGGGAGGAAGAACAAGAATATGAAGGCAAGTGGGGAAGGAGAAGGAATTGAGTTGCGAGCTATATAGGGCTTGGAAGATGTAACAACCTTCCTGTAATCTACAGTGAAAGAAATACAACAAGGGCCCTAGCACAGACGCCTGCAGTACAGACCAGGCCTTCCACTCCGAGTTTTGTGTCCTTTTCCTTGTGCTTAAGATAAATTTATTTATTTATTTATTTATTTATTTATTTAACAACTGTGAAAGCAAAGACCTTTTTTTTCGCTTATTATATTATTTTCTTTTTATTTATTTTTATTATTTTTTTTAAAGACAACAAGTAAACATTCTCATGTATTAACAAACTCAAGCATTAGAGAATGTACAAATACCTTTTGGAGAAAAATATTACTCAGTATAAGATTAAGCCATGTAAAAGCTAGGTAAAAATAGAAGACTAAGGAATGGAATAGTCACAGTGAAATTGCATTTTCATACTAGGGAGACAATACGATGTTTACAAATGTGCATCCGGTTTATTTCGCTTGTGAGTATTTTCTTGAGTTGCATCCATTTATCTATAAAAGTTTCCAGTTTATCTTTCTTTATGGCTGAGTAGTACTCCATTGTATAGAAATACCACATCTTTTTTATCCATTCCTCGGTTAATGGGCATTTGGGTTGTTTCCACGATCTAGCTATTACAAATTGTGTTGCTATAAACATGGGTGCACATATATCGCTGTGGTACGATGTTTTTAATTCTTCTGGGAAGATGCCCAGAAGGGGAATAGCTGGGTCAAATGGGACCTCCAGTCATAGTTTTTTGAGGAGTCTCCACACTGATTTCCACAGTGGCTGCACCAGTCGACCCTCTCACCAAAAGTGGAGAAGGGTTCCTTTTTCCCCACAGCCCCTCCAGCATTTGTTATTAGTTGACTTCTTGATAACAGCCATTCTTTCTGGGATGAGATGGAATCTCAGTGTTGTTTTAATTTGCATCTCTTGAATGACCAGTGATGTTGAACATTTTTTCATATATTTATTTGCCATTTGTATTTCTTCATCTGAGAAGTATTTATTCATCTCAGATGCCCATTTTTAGATTGGGTATCTTTGGCTATTTCATGCTAGTGTTTTTTTTTTTGGTGGGTACCGGGGGTCGAACTCAGGACTTCGCGCTTGCCAGCAGGCGCCCATGCCACTGAGCAATATCACCGGCCCCTTTTTCGTATGTGGGTTCCGGGAGTCAAACTCAGGACCTCGCGCTTGCCAGGCAGGCGCTTATGCCGCTGAGCCATCTCACCAGCCCATGCTAGTGGTTTTTGAAATAAAGTCCAAAATCCTTAGATGGGCGTGGTGGCACATACTTGTAATCCCAGCTCTTGGGAGGCTGAGGCAGGAGGATCATTGTGAGTTCGAGGCTAGCCTGGGCTATATAGCAAGACCCTGTCTCAAAAAACCAAAGAGAAAAAAGAAACAAAACAAAAAAAACCAGTCCCAAATCCTCAACATGTCCCCAAACCCCTACATAATCAGGATTCCATTTGCCTCTTCAGCCTCACCGCCTACTGTGCTCCTTACTGTCTTCGAAGTAGACACTTGCCTCCTTTTTGTTCATCTTATAAGGGAATTTAAAATATGCTGTTTCTTCTACTTAGAAATCTTGTTCCTTTCTTCTTTAGATCTCTGCTTAGTTAAAACTTCCTCAGAGAAGCCTTTTATGGTTTCCTTAATTATCCTGATTTTCCCTTTTGTAGGCTGTCCTTTCTTGCAGTTATCATCATTGTAGTCAGGGAAAATATTTTCTATTTAGGTAAAAGACAATACCTTTTAAGGGTGTGAAGAATGGGAGAGAGTTACCATATTAGTTTGCTATGACTGCTGTAACAAAGTATTACAAAGTGAGTGGCTTAACCAGCACACATTTATTGTTTCACACTTCTGGAGGTAAAAGTCTTAAATCAAGGTGTTGGCAGGATTGGTTCCTTATGAGTACAGTAGGGAAAAATCTGTTCCAGACCGCTTTCCTTGGCTTATAGATGGACATTTCCGTGTCTCTTTATGTATCATTCTTCCTTTATGTGCATCTATGTCTAAATTTCCTCTTCATGTAAGTACATCAGTTGTATTGGATTAGAGTTCATCCTAATGAGCTCATTTAACTTGATCGCATCTTCAAATGAGGTCACATTCTAATGCACTGTGGAATAGGACTTCAACGTATGAATTTTGGGAGGACAAATGTCAATCCATAACAATTACCATTATATCACCAAAATAAAGCATAGTACTGGGCATAAAACAAATGTTCAGTAAATATTTCCCAAATTAATAAATACTAGACTGGATCAAGTATCTTTCATATTTAATGCCAGTCTTACGAATTAACTTTACTCTTGCTTTTTTGAGTAAATGTTATTGGTAAGTAAACATACCTACACACAGTTAAACTGTGTGTTCTGAAAAATGCACAAATTATAAATGTAGAGCTCTATGATTTTCATAAAGTGAACATATCTGTGTAATCAATTCTAAGATAAAGAAATAGAACAACTCTGAGCCAGGCATGGTGGCACATGCCTGTAATTCCAGCTACTTGGAAGGCTGAGGCAAAAGGGTCACAAGTTCAAGGCCATCCTGAGCAACTTAGCAAGTGCAGTCTCAAAATAAAAAATAAAAAGGAATAGGAAAGTAGCTCAGTGCTCTTTGAGTTCAATCCCTAGTACTGCAAAAAGCAAAATAATAAAGTGGAACACCCTTGAAATGTTTCAGGCACTACTTTCCCTCTCCAAGAAGTAGATAATTGATATATATATAAACATACATATACGCACCACAGATGAATTTTTTCTGATTTTGAATTGTATATAAATAAAATTGTAATGCATTTATTCTTTTGTGTCTAACTTCCTTTGCTCTTTTTTAGTGAGATTTTTTCATATTATATTTTAAATTCTCTTTGCTGTTTGTTATTTGTTATATAAATATGCCACAGTTCTATTTTAAATGGACATGTAAGTTATTTCTAATGTGGGGCTAGTACATGGACATTCTTGTACATGTCTTTTATGTGAACATGTGTGCATTTCTGTTGGATTCCTGCTTTGTTTTTAAGTTCTGTATTGATGGGTATATGTAAAATCACACCGGTACGTATACTTTTCAAGGTAAGGCTACATTAATGTTTCATTTATCATGTTATTCTCCTCTGAGCTATTATGAAGTGTCTATAATAGAAATTCCGTGGGTTAGAAATTGTGAGTGAGCCTGGTGTGGTGGTGTATGCCTGTAATCCCAGCACTTGGGAGGCTGAGGCAGGAGAATTGCTGCAAGTTTGAGGCCAGCCTGAGCTACATAGCCAGTTTAGTTCCAGCTTGGACTACATAGAGAGACCCTGTCTCAACCAAAGAAACAAAAACAAAAGCAAAAACATGAGTGAATACTCAGGAACACACAGTGTCAGACACTGTGCTAGACACTGGGTGCCAGACACTGTGCTAGCCATTTTAATATATTTTTATTGAATCTTCACAACAGTTTGCACCATAGATATTATAGTAGATACCACTGTCACTATTCTTTGGTTTTTGTTTTTCTGGAACCTTCAGGTACAATGTTATATGTTCATATAACCTTCAGGTTATATGTTCGTTCTCACTCTGTTTTCCTGCTGTGGCATTCACAGCTATAACCTTTCCTCTTAGGACTGCTTTCCTTGTGTCCCATAAGTTCTGGTATGTTACACTGGCATTATCATTTGATTCTAGGAGCTGTCTAATTTCTTCCTGGATTTCTTCTGTGATCCATTCATATAGTTTAATTTCCATGCATTTGCATAATTTCTGTGCAGATTTTTTTGCCATTGATTTCTAGTTTCATTGTGCTACAATCTGATAATATACATGGGATAATTTCAGTTTTTTGCATTTACTTAAGCTTGCTTACAGGTTACTGCATGGTCTATTTTGGAGAAAGTTCCTTGTGCTGCTGATGTTCTGTATTTTGTTGGGTGGAACACCTGAGATATCTATTAAGATATCTATGAAGTCTGAGGTTTTGGTTCAACTCTGATATTCTTCACTGATTTTTTTGTCTAGTTGATCTGTCTGTTTGTGATAATGGAGTATTAAGGTCCCCCACTATAATTGTGTTGATGTTTATTTGATTTTTTATGTCCAGTAGTGTTTGTTTTATGAAGTTGGGTGTGCCAGTGTTTAATGCATATATGCTTATAATTATTATCGTGTTGAACTATTCCTTTAACTAATTTGTAATGAACTATTCCCTTAATCAATATGTAGTGATTTTTCTTTGCCTCTTCTGATTGGTTTTGACTTGAAGTCCACTTTGTTGGAAAATGGGATAGTTACTCCTGCTTGTTTTTTGGTTCCCACTGCATGGAATATTGTTTTCTATCCTCTTATTTTTAGTTTATAGATTTCTTTTTCTTTTTGAATGTGTTTCTTGTATATAGCATATTGTTGGATTTGTTTCTTGATCCATTCTGTTAATCTGTGTCTTTTGATAGGGAGTTGAGACCATTCACACTGAGAGTTATTACTGAAAGGTATTGACTTGTTCCTGTCATTGCACTATTTCTCTGTTGCTGATTCCCTTATTATTATTTTTTTTCCTTCTACTTAACTTCTCACTCTGCCTAGTGTACAGTATTTGTTCTATTAGATCTTTGGGCATTTTCTATAATGTGTCATGAAATTCTTTTCTGATTGTGGCTATGTAGGTTTCTATATGTCTTCTTTATCTGTATGTTAAATTCTTTTTCTATACTTGGAAAGTTTTCTACTACTATTTCTGTAAATAGGTTTTTTATGCCATTTGTGCTGTCTCTGATTTTTTACTAATTCCAGTTCATCTTAGATTAGTCTTCTTTGCATCATCTAGCAGTTGTTGGGTCCATTTTTCATGTTCTTTTGTTATTCTTTAGGTATTCCTGAATAACCGGTCTCTGAGAGCAGCCCTGTCTCCTAGTTCTGATGCCACCCTCACATTGGTCACTTCCGTTGCCTGTACTTTCAATAGAATTTTTAATTTCATGAATTTCTGTTTGATATCTTTTCATGGACTTTCTTTGCTAAACTGGTCATTCATGTTTTATATCACTTTGTTTAGCTTAGCTAGCTTTTTATTAGTTTCTTTTATAAACTCACTGAGCATTTTGTTTATTAAGTCCATTATCTGTATAATTATATTCACTTTGAGCTCAAAGAATACCTTATTGTCTTTTTAAAAATCTCCTCTATTTTCAAATAATTTGGTTGTGTGGCTTTTGATTTATTCCCCCGTGATGCCCATGGATCAGCTTTGGGGGAGTTGGGAGTTTTTGGAGGCATTTTGTTGCCTCGTCTTCTCATGTTTCTTTTTTTGTGTGCTGAGACACATTGATTACAGTGGAAGACTCTGTTGCTAGTAGAGAGACCTCTTTTAATTAGTGTCTGCTTTTCAGTGATGCACTATGGGTGTGGATAGCTATAGGCCTTTGCCTCTGTTCCAAGATCCAACCACCTCCATTCATTTGGGAGACGAAGCTGCTGTATATTTGGCCCAACACCCAGTTCTCTGGAAATGGACCACAGTATTGTTAACAACACAAAGGCAATCCAGATATTGGCATACAGCAAAAATCAGTTAATAGCAATACCTGTGCCACCTTGGCAATAGCAATAAAATCAACAACAATAATAGGATCAAAGATAAACTGGATATTGATATACCCGAAGAACCAGTAATGTGTCCCCTTGACCATAGAAGAGATCTATAATATAGCATAAACACTAAGACAAACCAAATATTGACATACTGTAAATATCTACCAAATGCAACAACTTTGTACCTCCACTAACAATTAAAACAATATTCAATGGTAATAGCATAGAGCTAATTAACTCTCTAAAGGGTCATAAAGCTTAATGGTTATACTAGTAAGGATAAAAGGGTTGGAGAACTAGAGAATGAAAAGAGTAAAATTTGAAAAATAATCAGTGGAAGATGTGAAAAGAAAAGTGAGATAAAGAATCCTGTTGAGGAATATTGATAGTATTGATCAAATTAATAGTATTGATCAAATAAGAAAAAGAAAAAACAGAGCAAAATAAAGGAAAAAAGAAAAACAAGAAGAAAAAAATTAAATGGAACAAAGAAAGAGAGAGAGAACCCTAAACCCCTAAAAAGCCAATGAAGAAGAAGAAAAAGAAAAGAAAAATAATTGAATTAAAAAAAGAATTCCTCTGCCTTTTTTTTTTTTTTGTGGGTACCGGGGGTCGACTTCAGGACCTCGCGCGCCAGCAGGTGCCCATGCCACTGAGCGATATCACTGGCCCTTTTTTCGTATGTGGGTTCCAGGAGTCAAACTCGGGCCCTCGCGCTTGCCAGGCAGGTGCCTATGCTGCTGAGGCATCTCACCAGCCCCTCCTCTGTCCTTTTGAATGAGTGATTTCTTGCTAGGATGTGTGGTCTTGGAATCCAGCAAGTCACAATTTTCTCCATTTAGCTTTATGGACTATGGGTTTGTGAGGTGCCCCACCCCCTCCAGAGGCCCCTCTGCCCATACACCCCAGACTGGCAACTATCCAAAGTGAGATGTGTCCTTGCTCACTTGGTAGATGGGGAAAGCAATCATATCACTAGTCTGTGCTAGATGTAAGCAGGTAGCAGGGGTTTAAGCAGACTGCTGGACTTAATGCCAGCACTTTCAGACCCAGCTCTCTGTAGCCACACTCACCAGGGCTGGTTTCTCACCATGGAGGCTGGGGCCAGTGTCCTCACCAGCCAGAGTTTAAACTTCTCAGAGGGTCTAAGTCTAGCCCTCACCTCTCTGTGGCTATCTCCTGTAACTATCTCTCATCCAGTCCCTGTGGGAAGGTAATAGTGGAAACCTTGAAGTGGAGTTGTTCTGTGGCTCAGTCTCAAACAATTAACCCCTTCTCAAAAAAACTGCCTGATTAAACACTCTGGCAATATGGCAGGCACTGCTGTTGGTTTCTTCTCCAACTCTAGCCTACTGTGAAGGAGTCACTTTCACAGTAAATCTTCACACTGTTTTTATAGTTTACAATAGCCATGAGTTTTCTTGGAGCTAGTACGGCTGGCAAGGTCCATTGTTTCTCCCTAAAGCTGCCAACTCTCCAGGGCTTACCTTCTCCCCTGGAGCATTGGCCTCATTCACTGTCAAGTTGGCTGGTTAGTCAGCACCTTTGCTGTCCCATGCCGAGGGGAAACAAAACAGAATAGTGAGTGGCTGTGGCCAGAGTGCAGAATCCACAGGTACAGAGTTGGCTGGTTGTGAATGCCGCGCAGGGGTGGGTTCCATCTGCATGGTGCATGGGGACAGCATCATATTAGCACCTTTCTTAAAAGGGAGATCGGAAGGTAAAGTTCACATAGTAAGAGTTACAGAGAACTAAAGCTCTTTGACCTTTTATTAGATGTTCTTTCTACCATCAGAAAGAGAGAAAAAAAATATTTCTTCCAAGGTCTGAAAGATTTAATTGTGCTATTATATTTTTGTTTGAATTATTATAGTCAAGAACTTGTCAAATGAGTTTCCATTAATTTTATTCATTTTGGAAGGTTTAGAGATTTTCTGAGACAAATTCAATCTAATAAAATTTTTTCTTAACGTTTATTTCCCTAAATGAATAGATGACATTTAAATCAATCACTCTTTTTACTTTAAAAGATGAAAAATTGTAAACTTTACAGGTGTCTAGTATTCTATTAGATTGCTAAACCATAAATTAAGTTAAAAATCAAAGTATAGGTCTTTTTGATAGGTTTTTGAATTTTGTCTATTTTATAGGAAGCTTGTACATTTCTTCCATTCCTTGGAAAAAAACATTTAGTAAAACTAAACCTACATAGCCCTACTGAACCTTAGTTGTTTACTTGCTTTAATTATAATTTGTGTGTTTTTTAATCAAAAATATATTAACTATAAAATATAGATACTGTTATTTACATGGGTATTTCCTTTTGTTGCTTTTTTGTCAGTTATCTACAGGTACACTCCCTCTACCTTGGGGATCTGTGTCAGTCTCTCTTTAATGTTCTTTTTCTTACTCTCCAAATAAAAGGTCACTCTCAACCATCTAGAAGTCTAGTGCTACAATAAATTTGTGAAACTTGTCACACTGAGGCGTAAGAGATCAGAGGACATTTTGAAATGAATTAATTTCCAGTCAGTTTTTATCAGGCAGGATTATGAATTGCAGATTACTCTCTCAGAAGCTGGTAATGTAGATTTGGTGTGTGTACGCTGTGTGGGCCAAACAAGATACTTCCACAGACCAAACTCAACATGTAGGCCACCACTTTGAAACCTCTGGCCTGAACTCGGGAGGCGAGATTTAATTTGCTCTTCCCATCAACTTTAAATGAAATTCTTTTTTTTTTTTTTTTTTTTTTTTTTTTGTGGGTACCGTGGGTCAACTTCAGGACCTCGCGCGCCAGCAGGCGCCTGTGCCGCTGAGCAATATCACTGGCCCTTTTTTCGTATGTGGGTTCCGGGAGTCGAACTCAGGCCCTCGCACTTGCCAGGCAGGCACTTACACCACTGAGCCATCTCACTGGCCCTAAATGAAATTCTTTGCAAAGATAATGGAAGTAAAGAATTACCATGCTTTCTCATTCAGAGAAAGCTGCTGTAGAGTACCCCATTTATTGATGTACTGGGTAATAGAAGGGAAGGTGAAGGGTACAGCATGTGTTGCCAGCTCAGTATAGGGACCATTGGATTTCTAATGCCACTGAAGTTAGAAGACAGCACACAGTAATGTGTGGTTAGAAAGAGAAAAGACACACACTCAAGTAATTTTGACACTTTTTCTACTCTAAAGAATTAATGTATCAGTATCCTTCCCCAACTATATTGCCAGAAGGATGGTGAAGAAACAATATTACAGTCTGTGAAAAGAGGTTATTGAGATACATTTTGAAGATTTCCCTAGGTAGAACCTTATCTTTTATTCAGTTAGCTCTTCAGTGGAAATCCCATTGTGGCTGTGGGGGTCGCCATGTTATTTATCAAACTACCCACAGTAGTAATCACCACAAAGCATTTTCAGTCCCCCACTGGGTGCAAATGCTACCTTAAAGCTCCTGTGTATATTAATGTGTTAAATCCACGGAGGAGTGTTCATCTTTTTTACCCAAGGAACAGTAGTATGTTTATATTCTATTGTTCTCTCAGGTGACTCTATAAATAGCACGGACTTTGTATGTGCGCTTGACGTGAAGTGCCTGTCACTCTCTGTTGTTTGCATGAGTCCGCTGAAGTTTGTATGACAGAAACTTGACCTCGGGTATGGCATTGCTGGGAGGTGGGCCCTCGTGAATTAATTAATTCCAGTATCAGTGGAGTAAGTGTGTTACTGCAGTAGTGAGTTCCTTATAAAAGGGCAAGTTTGGCCCTTTTGTATACTTTTCTCTCTTCTCCCATCTCCCTCCCTTCTTCTTCTCCTTCTCCTCCTTCTCTTCCTTCTTCATCATTATCATCTTCTCCCCCCCCCTTCCTCTGCCTTCTGCCATGTTTTGATGGGGCAGGAAGTTCCTTACCTTTAAGGTTTATAACTTAAACTCAGATGCCAGTGCCATGCTCTCGGACTTCCCAACCTCCAGAACTGAGTAAATAAATTTCCATTCATTATAAATTAGTCTGTTGTAGTCTATTACAGCAGCACAAAATGAATGAAGGCACTCTCCAACTCTGGTTGGAGGTGTACTTGTAACAACAAACCCCTCTCTGTTTTTTCCTAGAACTCTTCACTCACCACACATATGTTCATCCTCCCTCCCTTCGTCCTTCCCTTCCTTTCTTCCTTCTTTCCTTCCTTCCTTTTCGTGCTGGGGATTGAACCCAGGGCCTTGCTTAGTGTGTGCTCTACCACTGAGCTACACCCCCATGCCCCATTTCACATATTTTAAAAGTACAGAATCAATATGAGAATATACATTTTGGAAGCAGCCTTCACCAGTGGGACTTAATCATCAAAGATATTTGCAAGTTGCTTAAAGAGATAGACTTTAACGGGTTAACAGACACAGGTTTTGAATTGTAGGCCTTGACCAATTCTTTTGGACTATAAGCGGTTTATAAGTTAGCTGGAGAAGTCTGCATGCTAGTTTTACCCAGCCTCACTGGAGTGAGCACTTACATTTGCTGAGCTCAGTTACCGAGCATAACATTGAGAAACAGAATTGCGCTCATACTAGGATCAGTAACGAAGATGGGAAAAAACATTGGCAGAGAGATCCCAGTGGCCTTCTAGATTGCAGTGTAGAGACCTTGCTTATTAAGAACCTACAGGCAGTATTAACCTTGGTATAAGAGTGTGACTTACCATGTCTTCCTGAGGGTACAGGGACAGCGAGACTGGTTGCCAGAACTGTTCTTTTACTCTTTATGCTCGTCTTTTGCTTTGGAGATGGAGAAGACTCTTTTATACCGTATTCTCCACGTTTCTTCTACCCCCGGGAGTGCTTTTCCAGATCTCAAATCAACAGTATTGTTTTCTAAACTAGGAAATGGACTCTATGCTTAATGAGAGATCTTGAGGAGCTAATATCACTGATAGCAAATACCAGAAAAAGACATACACCTTAAACTCAAAAGACACATCAATTAGATATCAGTAGGATTATGGTTATTTTCATTCTGTGATTAGTGATCCATGAAAAAATTGCTTGTAAAATGAATATTTTATAAATGAAATTTTATAAATCAAATTATAATAGCATTATAGCAGTCATGAAATGAATCACCAACTCCTAATTTATCTACCTGGTAAATGTTAAGTGTGTCTAATACAAGATATACCTATATATGCAGGGTAGCAGCAGATACCACAAATACTTGTTATGTAATTTCTGCCTAAATTCTGATTAGTGCAATGAAGGTAGTTTTGGGCATCACATTTAAAATAGCTATTACACACTTTTAGCATATATAGATAATGAACACACAGAAAAGTTGAAGAGAAAGGGTCATTCAGTATTGGAAGAAAACAAAAGTGCAATCACAATGCTGCCTTTATGTGTAAAGGCCCTCACAATAAGGATATAATCAACTTTAATGCACATGAGGTACGGAGTAAAGAGTAAAAATTTTTTTCCCCATGCTGGGTATGGAACTAGGGCCTCATGCATGCTAAGCAAGTGCTCCATCACTGAGCCACACCTCCAACCCAAGGATAAACCATATTCATTTGAGACAGTCTGCCTCAGCTTCCTGAGTGGACAAGTAGGTATTCTTAAGAGCTTAAAAAAATAAAATAGCTTCCTTTCTCTGTGCTATATAATTGTAGTAGTTTCTAGATGTTGCAAGAGAAGTTTCTCGAGCCAGTCTGGTCAAAGACCACAGAACACCGACAGTTACCTAATTCAATGACCATTTCCTGATTGCCTACTAAGAGATGATTAAGACTTCCTATGGGTCTCAATCTAGAAGTAAAGTTTAAAAAACACAAACAATTGTAATACTCTACAACATTCTTTGGTTAGGACTTACTAGGATGTAGTATCAACTTCACCCAGTAGACGGCAGCAAAGATACCAACAAGACCAGCAATTTGAATTGTTTTTGTGAACAAGAGGATGATCTTACTGTTGCTAGTCATATTTTAAAATTATGGGTATTCTGGTTAGAAAGCTTGGGCAGCTCTAGAACCATCCTTGGACCATTCTTAGGAATATGGCCCTTTTTAAAAAAGTTACTGTACACTAAAATATTTTAAAATTGAAGCTTTTTTTTTTTAGTTTTTCAGTTGAAGCAGCAATGGGGGTGGGGTGAGTGGGGCGAATGGGGCCTGGGGAGAAGGGCTTTGTTTTCTAGACATAGGATTTCTTTTCAGGGCATTTCAAAGGCCGTATTGTAGTTGATCCTCCTCCTTATGCAGCGATCTGATCCCACACTGTTAGAGGCTTGACCATATCCTCGTGGTTTGGCTAACTTTTCTATTGTGCTGCTTTGGGTTGAAGAACAGCCTAGCTGAAAAGTTGTTGCTGATTAACTGTAGCTTTGAAAGTTTTTGGCATGCCTAGTGTAGTATTTAGGAAACTAAGAAATATAGTCATAAAATACGCCAATTTATTGCCAGATTGTGGGAAGTCTCTTTTCTCAAAATGATTGAGATAGTTTTCAAAACTAATTGATGAAGGTGCCTCCTTATTCTGCTTACACTGTTCAACACTTACTCAAAATAAGAAAATGAGATTATTACAGAGTCAAAAACAAGAGGCATCTTTTTGTTTCTTTAAGCAAGACCTTGACCTTGAAAATAAGGCTGAGAACGTTTCTTATTTTCTGACCAGGTTTACCAGCTCGCATAACATAGCTTTTAAAGAGCTGATGGATCAAGGTAAAGCTTGCTTTCACCTCACAGTCGGAGTTTCATTTGTGGTCTTTGTTCCTCAGCTTTGCCTGCATCAACTGCAGGAGAGTGAATTTGTCAGTCAGGCAGCTTGTAATTTCTCCAAGCCAGCTGAGTTGTCTAAAGGAGGAAGAACAATGCCTAAAAGCTTTCTGGAGAAGTGAATACATTAGGAGGGCATGGTATTATTTGTGAGTCAAAGTTTCTCAACCTCGGTACTATTGACATTTTGGATTGTACGGTTCTTTGCTGTGTGGCACAGCCCTGGGCTCTGTAGGATGTTCAGCAACATTTTGACCCCCAACACACACACACACACACACACACACACACACACACACACAGAGTTATGCCTGTCAGAAATGCCCTGACTTTGCCAAATGGTTTGGTACCACTGGTGTAAGTTTTCCTAATGAGCATAAAAACTCTAGTAGTTAAACATAATTATTACTGGGTGGTTCTTCACTGAGGGTCAAAGATAGCAAAATAATTAAATGTACATTACTTCTTTTTTTATTTTTATTTTTTGGGTACTGGGAGTAGACCTCAGGACCTCGCACTTGCCGGCAAGCACTTGTGTCGCTGAGCGACATCACCGGCCCTTTTTTTCCCTTTATGTGGGCTCCGGGAGTCGAACTCAGGACCTCATGCTTGCCAGGCAGGCGCTTATGCCGCTGAGCCAACTCACTGGCTCCCATTATTTCTTTCTCTTAGATAAATTACTATTTACCATGCAGATCCAGAAAGCATAGTGGGTTAGGTAACAAGGAAACAAATAGAACAGGGCTGATCTCACTTTAACTCAGAACTCAAAAATCTAAATAACTTAGAGATACTTGGCAAGAAGGAAGTCACAGTGTGTTCAAATTTCTGTCACAGGCAGAAGCATATCACCTCTCCAAGCCTGAGCTGCCTGGCTTCTGGGCCCCACAAAAGTCACCCCCACCCCCATTCCCTGGGGCGCTCTGTCTTCTCTGTTTTACCTTTCTTCTTCCCACTCTTGATGTTTCCCTGTCTCTTCAGTTAGAAGCTCAGCATCTCCGAGCTGCAAGAATGCCTGCTTTGAAAAGTGGACACTAAGGCAAGTGCCCTGCATGCCTTGGAGTGGTGACTTGTTACTGCACTGGCATACCATTTGATAGAGGTGGCTCTAATAGGTCAGAATTTAGTATAACCGTTAAACTGATCAACATTCAAACCAAGGTTTTAAGGTGCCTATTTTGCACTCTTTACAGAATGCCACAGAGATGAGATTGAAAGCATAACATTTTCCAAAAAAGCTAATAGGAAATGGGATTATTTATCTGGAAAAAAATATTGAAGGTGAACCGTAAAGGGTCATATCCGGATAGAGAACCTTATAGGTGTTTTCTGCTTTTGTTTAAGATAACAAAAAGAAATGAATATGGGGTGTGAGAACTTTAAATTATTGCAGGGGAAATGTGTTTTGTTTTGTTTTGTTTTGCACTGGAGATTGAGCTTAAGGCCTTCACACTAAACTACATCCTAAGCCCTTTTTATTTATTTATTTTTCTCTCTCTTTTTTTTGGTACCGGGAATCAAACTCAGGACCTTGCGCTTGCCAGGCAGGCACTATGCTGCTGAGCTATATTCCCAGCCCCTATTTTTTTTCTCTTGAGACAAGGGCTTGCTAAATTGGCTGGGCAGGACTTGAACTTGTAATCCTCCTGCTTATGCCTCCCAAGTAGCTGGGTTTATAGGCAGGTACCACAAGGCTTCAGGGCATTTTTTTTTTTTTTTTTTTTTTTTTTTTTTGTGGGGAGGGGAGGGGAGGGAAGGGATGAAAACAGGATTGGGCTCAGGAAAGTTAAGCTCTGAAGCAGTCCATCGAAGACATCAGTTGGCTGCATAGAATGCTCTGAGGCTGGGAGGAGCCTTCTGAGTTGTCCCTAGATGGGGCATTGGGGCTGGACACAAATACGTGTGGATGAGTCACTGGATGGGGGCGGCCACCAGAAGAAGGCACGTCTTTGGGCAGGCAGTTTCTTTTGGGTACCACCCAAGGAACACTGATGGCCAGGGTCTTGTTCCAGCAGCTCACCCTCTATATGGGGTGGATGAAACCTTCCCCTGAAAGGAGCCTGGGGAGCCTCACAACATCCAGACAAGCAGCTTCTCCTACCGTCTTCTAGAGTCTGAAACCTGCTTTCACCCTTTACTTAGTTACACAAGAAACATTTTTCTTCCTCCAGGAACACATTTTCCTTCTCTTCATTCCCTTCCAACCCCTTACCACCCTACTACATGGAATAAATGCAGAATCACATTTATTCTGTCCTTCCTCCCTCCCTCCTTCCACATTTTCCTTACTTTCCTCCTTATTAGGCAGATTCACAGCCTCATGACAGCCAGCCTAGATGGCCAGTTAATTTCTCTCCCTGGAGTTTTTTCATTGTTCCCTTAGCGACCATCTGTTCTTCTCTGTCCTCTGCTAATACCTTGTGGGTGAATTCCCAGGGTAGCAGTACAGCTGACAGAACACTGGACTGGAGTCTGGGATAGTTCAGGCACTAGCTTGTGATCTTTGATCAAAGCCTATTTCCTCAATTATCTCTACAAAACAGGGAGGGGTCATTAGACTAAGCGATCTCCAATATCCTTTTTTAACTCCAACATTCAATAATTTTTTTTTTATTTGAAGATTTTTCACAAAAGAAAATGGGAACCAAAAGGATGCCAGATCCTCTTTTCACTCTGCTTCCTATCTCATCCACACAGTGTAACTCGGAGTCTCTCTTCTCAAAGATGCATGATTAGTTCATTAGTTATGGCATAGTATCAAGTGTTGGGGCAGGATAAAGTTTTAGAATCTCTAAAACAATTTGGAAACCATTCTGAATTGAAATCTGCAAATTCTCAGCAGCCTATCCTGCAGCTGCACCTCACCTGTCTCCAAGGCTCTTGTGTGAGGTGAAAAGGTGAATCAGACTTGGGTTGTGCTGCATTTGAAATGCACAGAGGAGCACACTGCACCAAGATTTCCTGCCCTGCTAGCTTCATGCTATTGGCCTTCTCCCCATTTCTTAATATAAGTGGATTTACTTTATCACGGTTGATATTTTCTTTTTTTTTTTTTTTTGTGGGTACCGGGGGTCGACCTCAGGACCTTGCATGCCAGCAGGTGCCCGTGCCTCTGAGCAATATCACTGGCCCTTTTTTTATATGTGGGTACTGGGAGTCGACCGCAGGACCTTGCGCTTGCCAGGCAGGTGCTTATGCTGCTGGGCCATCTCACCGGCCCAACAGTTGATATTTTCTATAGCAGGTTTTTTCACAAGACTGAGCCTGGGTAAGCATTGGCCTTGGAAGGAACTCAGACTCATAGAGACCAGGTAGAAACTCTTCAAATTGCCTTTCTGTTCCAGGCCGGTTGTTTCACTCAGTAATGATAGACCATGATAAATGAATCGCAGAGTAAGTGTAGCACAAAGGACAGAAGCGGGAGAGAAGAGGCTAGTGGAAAAGCAAATTTAGCAGTTCAGAGAACAGAGCTGAGCTTATTTGCATAGTAACTCAGGTGTGGTTACTTATTTATGAAGCACATTTCCTTTGAGGTGTGGAAAATAGTAGAGCTGTGAACTTGATCCCTCCCCTGGAATGCTTGGTAGTCAGAAGGTAGAGCCCAGCAAGGACTCCCTTGTATCCCACCTCCATAATTCTTGTTGAAATAGCAGAATCCAAAATTTCTATTTCCTTGTCTTAAGGTCCTTGAGGGGAGGGAGAGTGTTTGGTTACTATTGTTCCCCCCAGCACATGGCAGGCCTTCAGCAAATAAATGTATAATCAATGGGCATCAAAGTAACCTGCTGACTGACTTGGCAGTGAAGGTTGTGGCTACTTGGAAGCCGGAAGGAGGTAAATACAAAAGAGGAAGAGAGGTTTTTGAATCTCCCAAATTAGACACCTGACCTTCAGTGGAAAACAGAAGTAATGTCAGAGACTGAAGGACAGAGGCAGCACCATTTTGAAGAAGAGGTAGCTGGGACCTACTGCAGAAGAAAATTCCAAGTGTGTCGGTCTAACTCCTCCAGAACAAGGCAAAAAAAAAAAAAGCCCCCCCCCGCCAAAAACAAAAAGCTATTCCCCCAGACTCATAGTGGTGCCCTAGTAACATAGCAGAAATAACAAAGAAATGATTTAAACATCTTGAAACTGAAATAGCTATTGCCAAACACCAGAGGATCAGCAGAATCATTACATTCCAGAAAACACTGAACATCTGAGGCCTCTGTATTCTTCCATCCTGGTGTCAGATTGCTGGCAGCCCATGCTGAGGTGCTTTATGAGAATGTGCCGCTAGGCCGCTGCCTCTGGAAAGACAAGGGAGGAAGGGCAAGCTACCTTTGCTTGCAATTTGGAAGCTCTGCACCGATAGTAAGTTAACCAGCTTGGACTCTGTAGGCTCCCTGCTCCCGGTAACAATGACGAGTCCGATTGTCTCATCTTTTATCCAGTTAGACACAAATGTCAGTGTCCCTGAGTGTGTATGTATCGGGGTCCAGATGGGAAAACAGAATTTACCCCCAAATTGTAAAAAAAAATAAGAAAAAAATTTAATATAGGGATTATAACACAGATGTGGGTAGGGTTAAGGGAACAAATAAGGAATGCTGAGGTACCCAGATACTTGTATCAGTGGGAAGCTACTATCTCCCTAGGGTGAAAGGACAAAGGGAGGAAGAAAACACTGTACCTGGACCAGTGAGAGCTGGAGCTGTGGCAGGAGGAGTCTCCATGAGGACAGTCATCCCACAGGCCAGAGAAGGGCACTAAAGCAGGGAGAGAGTGGGGAAGAAATGCCCTGTCAATTCTTCCTGCGGGGTGCCTCCCACTGGCCAACTGGAAACCAGCCAGCAAAGATGGTCTGGATGATACACTCCTCAGGGGTCAGCCTCTTGGGGGCTGAGCACGCATGTAGGTGGGTCAAACGGAGAGTAATTAGCAACACACTAATGATTAACACAATTACCACATGCAATATGTATATGAACCATCTTGTATAGCTTCTTACATGTTATCATTTACTCTGCACACTTACTCTGTAAAGCAGGCTGAACAGGGTCTCCTCAGAGTGCCAGAGGTTAGTGCACACTCATGCCTGGTGGCCTCAGCTACTCAGCTAAGAAAAGGGAAGTGTGTTGAAACTTGTCATCGGGGTGAGTCACGCCCAAACTGGCTCTAAGCATGAAGTAGAACAGAAGTCACTGGGACGATGACTGTGAGCACTTCGTTCACTCTCCAGAGCCTCTGTGACTTCCCCACATTTGTACTTTTTATCCCGAATTCAGGGATGTTGCCTTCTGCTCACCATGCAGTCCTGTGAGAAAATAAGTCCTGTAGGGCGCTGCGAGAAGTGCATTTGGTGGAAGGAAGAGCAGGCTAATTCCCTGGAGCCATCACCAAGGAAGGAAAAGAAAGCTGAAAGGCCAGGAGCTGACAGTCCTGCAAATGTGAGCCGGATATGTGGGTGCACAGCCCATCCTTTATATCTCTAGCTCCTTGGAGGCGTGAATCTCCTTGGGCCGGTCGGTTTCCCTGACAGGGATTGGGGTAACTCATGTCCAAACTGGAGTAAGTGACCCTACAGCGACATGGGGGGAGCAGGCAGCAGACACTGACATTGGGTCTAATTTACTGTAAAGTAATACAGGCAAGTGTGGAATTTGATCTGAAATGCAAGGTCTTCTCACCAAATAAATATTTCAGCATTCGAGTCCCCACTGAGCTGAGGCAGGGGCAGAGCTTCAGGGCAGGCCTGAAGTCTCCTGTCTCCTCTTCCATGTCCAGTGACTCCCACCTAGGGAAGGGGGAAGAGGAGAGCCTGGGGTGAGGCATTAGAGGAGGAGGGAGAGGGGTGGGTCAGGAGCCAGGGGCTGAGGGCTGGGGTCCCCCATGACCTTGGTAGACTTGCTGAGTAACTCAGCTAAGTCACCTTTCTTCATCTTAGTTTTCTCAATTGCAAAATGGAAATGATTTCCCAGTTCAGCTCTAGTGCCCTTTCCTTGTTGCAAAGGTCAAATGTGAAAACACATGAAAGAATTATGGAAGGCAGAAAATGATAGAGCAAATGTACAATTATAAATACTGACCATGACTTTTAAGTGGCCTAAACCATAGCTGAGCTGCTCTTTTTCACTTAACCGGTATTTATTGAGCACCTGCCACATGCCTGGGGCTAATTATCTGCTTTATAGATTGGCAGAATTCTTTGTATATTCTCTGCTCACCAGGCCTAACCTTTATAGATTTTATTTTAACCTCTGCTTTTTAGTGTTGACAGGAAGTATAAAAGGAAGTCAAATGGTTGTCAAAGGGTGACGGGGAACATATTGGCTAAAATGAGATTTCCACGCCCCCTGCTCACTACCCCAGCTTTACTGGCATTCTGCCTTTCTGCCTAAGCAGCTGCAGTCTGGGTCTGCATGGGGAGCAAGGACACTGAGCAGCCTTACAGGGTGCCATGGCAACCACAGGGGCTGCCACCAGGGAGTTTATGTCAGATCGCACCTTAAAGCACATCAGCTGTGGGTTCCACAGAAAGAAAGCCTTTCTGTGAGATGGATCCTTTCTCTGAGACAGGGAAAAGAGGTAGGTCTGATGGATATGGCTCTGGTAGGGTGCTATCAATAGGGAAACGCTCAGCAGAGGGGACTTTTCACTTTCAGTGGTGCCTCTGCTTGCTCAGAGCTTGGGAGACCAGACCCCTCCAGGGAGAAGCACAAATGCCTGGCTTGGGTTGTTAAATGCTGGGACATCCTCTCAGGATGTTAGTCTCAGAGCAAGAACCAAAGTAATAGAGGCTCTCATATGGTAGGGCAGTTCAGGAGTCCCCGTCTGTCCTGAAGGGAGCCCTCAACTGGTTCTAGGTAAATCACATACTGCTTCCTTATCCCTCACCCATTGCTTCTAGGAGGTAATACTTTGTTTTTCCTTTCTTTAGTTAATAAATCAACCTTCCTACTGCATTCATGTTAGCAAGTACCAAGTAAACGTCTGTATTTTCTGATGAAAACAGCCCTGGTCCAGAAGAAAATTATTTGTAAATTCTCACTAAATAAGCATAAAATAGTGTTCTTACTATAACAGAAAAGGAAGATACATGGGACAGGGTCTTGGGAACTTGAGGTCTCTTAGTCTTTTCAAAATTTGGCGGGATTCAAGGATGCCGGGGTAGGGGGTACTGGTGAGGGAAATAGAAACATGGCTCTTTCACTGGGCCACTCCACCATCTTACTTTGCCCAGTGGAAGACCAAGCTCTCAGTGGAGTCTCAAATACTTGGTAATAGGCCCTGTCTATTAGGAATTTGTGCTTCTGCCTCTTGCTCCTTTTACCTTGTTTTCTGGTGATGCTCAAACCAACATTTTTAAACACATCTAGCCTCCTTATTTGTCTCATCCACCTGTGGGCAGACTAGGAGGTGGAGCAGAAGATACATATAGTGGTTAAGGTGGGTGAATGTTGGATGACATAAGAGCCTTCTCCTCACTATCATTAGTTAATAGGGGCCATGATGATGATGACTGGTAGCCCTTCTGGGCATTTATCTTATTTTAACTTCTTTTTGCAGAGGTGCTTTAAGACTTTTTAAAAGATGCCCAGAACTCTGCTAATTTGTCTTCCATTTTTTCTCAGACTCTGGATACTATTTTGGTTAGAAAACTGGCTTATTTGTGCTGCAGGAAGTGGTGGCTGCCAGATATTTGAAGGAGAGGATCCATTGGTTGGCTGTTTTCATAGGTGCTCTGTTAGTGCCCAGTCAATATTGATTTCTAGATTGCTCCCTCTGATCACACTGCATTATGCTGCATTGGCCCAGGGCCTGTGTAAAGATTTTTAACTTGAAATGTTTGCTCTCTGGAAGCTGCTAACCCTCTTTCCTTTGGCTGGGTCCCCTGAATTGTCACCAACATCCTTCTTACTGTCTAATTTGAAAAGTTCTGAGAAGGATCCAAACTTATAATTTGCTAAGCATAGCAGTTTAGCTTTGACTCTCAAAGTTGCTAAAATCTTGGACTATATGGTGGAATGAACCAAACCAAGGAAAGTAATTAAAGAAAAAATAATATGTTTTTCTGAAGATTTAAGACTTTGAAACACCTTAATCAGAAGAATTATACTGTATTTGGAAATAGAAATGAAGTTTAGCAACCAAATATTCCTTTGCAAAATTAACACCTCACACATACTGTTGGGAGCATTTGATGGAGCTGTGATGATTAAGTGAAAGAGCATTTGTAAAAGTCTGGAAGAGTGCTGAGTATGTAATAGATATGTATGTGCTTCATAAATAAAATATACAGCTGAACTGAGGACCTGAAATGGGACCGGAGGAGCTACAGATAGAAATATGCAGCTGACATGAAGAGAGCCATATTTGGGGTTTAGGGAAAGTTGTCACTGATGTTACAGAATAAGATCTATAAGGGGCTGAGGCCACATGAAAATTCATGAATTATGTCTGGGAAAAAGGGGAAATGGCTCTTTTAACTGAGTGCTCATTACATGTTAGGTGTTTCACATATGTTATCTCATTTAATCACCATATTCTATGAAGTAGGTGTTGCTGTCATATTTTTACAGAGGAGGAAACTGCTGAGAGTCCACAGTTATTGCATGAGGCCACCTCTTCTCTGAGGAAGGAGCAGGAGCAAAGGAGGAATTTGGGCCTGTTCTCCCTCAATGCTTTGCTGGGAGGAGGGGCAGACATCATCGCCCCACTTCTGCTGTGGGCTCAGGGTCATGCTATGGGAAGTGGATCCTGTGCAGTGGAGGTGGAAGGGGAACTGGCCACAGTGGCCTTGCCCAAGCATGAGCTCAGAGGGGCTGACGCAGGCCCCTCCCTGTAGCCTTGGAGCCTCTGGGGTGGGGAGTTCGCTAAAGCTGCCCCTGACTCTGCACTCTTCCTCCCTCCAGGGACTTGTTGGCCAGATGCCTAGGCTCTGCTGATAGAGAATTGACACATCTCCTAAAATAGGAGTCTTCTCACCCGCCCATTTTCTCCCTTTGGCTGAGCTAGGTGGGGCCTCTTTATAAATCTCTCTTGATAGGTTTGTTTTACTAGAAGAAACTTTGACATAAAAAAGTGTGACTTTTGGATCTCTTTGGTCTGAGAGCCGGTTTGCTGGCCATGGAGTTTGTAGCCCCTGCCCCTGGAGGTTAAGTGGACTAATGGGGTGTGTTGGGGGTTGGACAGGAGTCTGTGCTCTTACTTCCTGTTTAAAAGGGAGAAAAGAAGCCCAAGGGACCTCACTAACTACTCAGTTGAGTTCCTTCCCTTCCTGCGCCTACCCAAGGCAGGGAGATTTGAGTCTGGTACTAGAAGAGCCCAGTTCAAATTCAGGTTACATCATTTTTCCAGGCAAGAGGGCCTGAAGCAAATCTTTCTCAGATGTTGTTTTCTCATCTGTGTAATGGATGTGATATCCCCGTCCTGCCTACTCACTGGGCTCTAGTCCAAGCCCATAGTGTGTATGGGGGGGGCTCTCTATGCATCAGGCGCTGGGTAAAGGTGTCGTTATACTTCTCAAACTGACCAGAGATGAACTTTTTTTTTGTCTAGAAGCTTTTGTAGGGCCTGGAACAGGAAAAGGGAGCTCCAACCCACCTATCCACTCTCTTTTGTGGCCTCTCTTCCCCTCATGCCTGCCTCTCTTTCACATTGATCAGAAGAATAACCATGCACCTCATCCCACCTCCTCTGTCTGATTTTACGTGGCTGCCTTAACTCACCGTTCTAGCATATGGGTTCTGTTCTTTCTACAATCAGTTGATCTGAAATTGGATTTCACCTAGTGGAGAAGAACTTCTCATTTTTGCTTATATGGATATGGGTTTGGTTTCATTTCTTTTTCTTTCTTTTTTTGTGGTGCTAGGAATCAAGCTTCAGTCCTCACACATGCTAAGCATGCACAAGAGAGGTAGTGAGCTACACTCCCAGCTTGTTTAGTTTCTTTTTCTTAATCTTGTTTTGTTTTTACTGTTCATAATTCACTTGAAAAAGAAAACAGAACTCACCTGATGTAGTTTTCCAGCTTTGCCTGTGAAGAAAGGGAGAGGACCTTGTAAGAACAGTGAGATGGTAGCTTGCCCTCCCTCATGTGTAATTTAGCCTTAAAAAATAGTGGACAACTGACAGAATTGTTTTTCCAACTGAATTTGTGCTTCCATGTCCATTCTTTGGTGCCCTCCACAGGGATGAGTTTGGCAGAATGTGCACAGGGTCATAAACATGGGCCCTCATTGCTCTCGCTGTCAACGATGTGAATAATCTCGAGGGCACAGTTGTCACACCCTTTACCTCTCCCCCCTTGACAAGGCAATAGCACAGGGAAGGCTTATCAAGGGACTCTGCTTCCCTCCTAACACGGTGGTTGGCTTTGGTGTTTTGATGGGGGACAGACAGATACAGTAGGAAACAAAAAGCAAAGGCAGAATGGCTGACATAGGAGGCTCAGAGAGGGTGATGTGCCTAATGAATTCAGGGAGCAGTGGGCAGATTGGTTTGCTAAAAAATATTTATCAAGCATCCACCATGTGCGAGGCACATAGTAGATACAAAGTAAGGGTAATGAGTGATCTTTGTCTTCAGTAATTCTGTAGACTCTAGAATGTTCCCCCAAAATCAGAAAAGCCTGGGAAAATTCTAAGGCCTAAAGCTGGAGGCAAGAATTGTGGGTGCAGGAAAGTGTCAGCTCTTCTAGCACAGAGTTTCAGAATGCTACAGAATGTGTGCTCAGGACATAATCTTAGTAAAGCTGCAGATTATGTTTAAAGCAAACATTTAAAAAGAGGATTGGCATGAGGAATGTGCAGAGAGAGTGAGCAGTTCTGTGCTGCAGAGCTTCCCAGTTGCTGCAGTAGAATCAGCCAGCAAATGTGGAAAGAAAAGAAATCAGGTGTCAAGCACAAATATATTTGAATAGCACTCCCTCCAGCCTGGGGCTGATGTTCCTCATGCTGTTATGTTGTTGTTGCCTTGGTGACCATGACGGCAAAGTCTGACAGGCCCAGGGAGACCTTCCCAGGTTGGTAGATTCTTTGGCTTTTTGAACTTGTCCCAAAAAGTTGCTTGGTTTCCTCTCCCTGAGTACAGAGGAATGCCTGTGATCCCTGAAATAAAATAACAGTGGACAGGGCTCTGTGTCATTTTAGCAATAAAAATTACTAATGAGAAAGATAATTGTTGTCCTTGCATTTTCTCTCCTATGTCCTCTATACAACTAAATTCTAATGGCTTCCCTAAAAAGGAATTTAATTGATGTATGTATCATCAATTAAGGTACACTTTTTTTTTAAACAGCCAAAGGCTGGGAATGTAGCACAGTAAAGCACTTGCCTAGCAGGCACAAGGCACTGGGTTTGATCCCCAGCACTACTAAAACAAACAAACCAACAAACACAAGAAACCCAGCCAGACATGAAATAGACGAGCATAGGAGTGTCAACAATGAACATTCATTCAACAGGTAGCCACACAGTGGCATGGAAAAGCTTTCCTAGCGAAGTCCATCTGATTGTTTGTGCCAATATCTCTTTTCTTTCAACTTCTAATGATTCCTGCATGGTAATTGATCACATATGATAATTTATTAGTAACTAATAATAATAGCTGCTATTTACTGAGCAATTCCTATGCACCAGTCACTGTGGTAATTGTTATATTATTTTGAATTCTTGAAACAGATACAAAAAGATGGGTGTTCCACTTTCATTCTTGTGGAAATTGAGATTCAGAGAGGTTAGGTATAGGCAGCCCAGCTCACAAGTGGTAGAGCCAGGATTAGAAGTCAGGTCTACCTGGCTCCAGAGTTATACTTTATCCACTGAACTCCACAGGCTTCTGGCCACTCAGCTTGCTGAGGGCACAGGAGTGGAATCTGCTCAGAGAAGGCAGCTCCTAGCGGAAAAAGTGACTGCAGGATGCTTGGTGCAGAGCACAGGTGTTGGCAATATCAACACTCAACCCAAGTTGTGCTTAGGCTGGTTGTGGTGGGCATAAGCACACCTTATTTCCTTTTCTCTGCCTTTGGCTAAAATGCCATCTGAAAATGAACCCACCTTTGTTTGTAAAGAAGACTGCACACATCTGGTTCACTGTGCTGTGGAGGATAACAAAGCTTAGAAAGGGAAAGGATTTATGTGGGGCAGACTCATTATTTACCCAGGTCTCTCTTGCACTTTGAGGATGTGGCAAGTCCCCTTCACCCCCATCTGACTACTGTACTTGTTCAGAAGAATAAAGACAAGTGGTCTTACAGGTCACTGCAGAGTGTATCTCTGTAACTTACGTGGAAGCTGTTAACTTTGGCCTAGTTTATTTTATTGCATGCATACTTATACTTTTTGTGATGCTTTCAGACAATAGGCATGGTTGCTGATGAGTTGAAACCTGTCTTAATTATGCATTGAAGTCAGCTTCAGGTTATTGCTTGCCTAACCATAGCAGCTTGCAAAACAGTTTCCATGGCTCTCAGCACAACCAAGCCTGCATTGCCATACATCTGCTCCTGAAAAGGGTTTGCCATTCGGAAATGCAAGCATTTGGCTCTAGCAAATGGTGCCCTGACGTAACTATGCTAGTGTTCAGTGTCCTCTAAATGTCATTGCCTAGCAATCAGTATTGATTTTGTTAGTTCTTTCAGCTGCTGGGCTGTCAGGAAGCCCCTTAGGGGATCATAGCCTTTGATACCCCCAGGAGTAGCTGCTGCTTTTATTGATGCATTGCCAGGACCAGCATCTCCCGGGGCCTATCATTAGGTCTTCAGAAGAGGTTTTGTATACAACATTCAAAATACTTGTGAAATTCTGTATTATGTAATCACCACCAGTATTGCAGATGTATGACTTCTTTTGCCCTATTTGTGGTAATTACCACCTTGATAGTTATTTAGGCAACAATGTGCAATAAGGCAGAAATTTAGAGCTCTTCTTACATATGTTAATCTCTAATTTCAATTTTCTAGCCTGCTCAGGAATTAATGTATTTATTTTTTATGGTCCTGGGGATCAAACCCAGGGCCCTGTACATATTCTACCACTCTACCACTGAGCTGCATCCTCAGTACTAAATAATATATTTTTCTAGTATCTAAAACTTATCCTTTGAAATAAAAAATTTAAAACTTTGGTGATAAAGCTCTAGTTTCTTAAATATTACATAATAATTTTTATTTTAATGACTTGGGACAATTAATATTAGAGAATATACAATACAGTACAGCTGTAGGTCAATGATACCCTCTCAAGGCAATTGCGATACCTGGGGTGGCCCTTTGTTAACTGTTCCCAAATAGCCACACTGTCATGAACTGGGGCCTTTAGCACTCTAGACTTTCCTTTCTCCCTGTTGCCATGTGTTCCACTGCTTCTAACCCATAGCCTTATTTTTCACACAGTAGGAGAAAGGACTTAGAAATGGCTCTTCTTTTCTTGAGAGGTTAAGCACATGGGTCCAGTTGCCAGACATTCTTGTTTATTCTGGAATTCACAGCTTTGGTGTACATGGTGGGGGGTGGAGGAAGATGAAGCCTCCAGTATGAGCAGAGGTGCCATTTGGGAAAACAAGTTTCAGCCTACGTAAGGATCTTACAGGTCACAAACTCATTGTACATACGATACAATGTCTAGTCTGCCTTTGACAGAAGCCACTGCTCTGTCTTATATCTTATCAAGTAGTTGGGTGGTTAGTAGAGAGACCTATTTTTCCCCTCCGGTCTAGCTTGGGTGGGCAGGAGATGCCAACATGATACCCAAGCAAAGAATATGCCATCCTGAAGTTAGATCTCTGAACGTCCTTTAGCATTCCTCATGACACAGGTAATTTCTTGTTTAATGCCTGTCTTCCAGAAGACACAGTACCTCCAAGACACAGGGGACTACATGTCTGCTCACTTTACCCCAGTGCCAGCAAAGTGCCTGACACACATAGTAGGAACTGAGGGAATAGGTGTTAGATTAAGTGTGGAAGCGCATTTCATTGACAGTCTCATCTGAACAGCTCTGCAAAAAATTAAAGGACAGAGATATTATTTGGACTAGGTGTTGAGCTGGAAGAAAACTCTTTAGGGGGACAAAATTTGTGCTCTCCCCACAAGGCTTATTGGAAAGTGCACTGTCTTTTTGGGTTTTGGTCTATGATTGGAGTCCAGTTAGCAAGCATCTACCCTATGGGGCAGTGGTGTGGTGATGGCTAGAGATGCACTGTGAGATGTTGCTTTTGCCAAAAACAAGCTTACACTCTAGGTAGGGAGGCAACAGTGTAGGTAACATATGTTAAATATTCATAAATCTCATGAGATTCAGAGAGGATGGGGAGATGGCTGGAGAGCTAAGATAGAAAACTCTGCAGTGGATACTTAGATATCTGGGTGACATAACATCTTACTACCTGCCTTTCTTCAGAGGACAGAGTTATTTGTACAGAAATCCCAGATCATTTCTTTCTTATTTATACTGAGAGTTTTCTACCCCGATCTTTGGTGAGCTAGCTGCAGACTGGGCGAAATAGGAACTTGGTGTCCTCCCACCTTGACTTCTTTTCCTGTCTCATTTTCCCATTTCATTGTTTCCCTCTTCTAGCCCCAATATATCAGTTTTCTTTATGTGCTCTTCTTCATGTTTCCAGTTCTCAAAACTTTAGCTTCTTTTTTCCCTTGCCCATTTCAACATGATTGCCCAGGCAGGAGCCTGTTTGTCTTTCCTTCTACTCACTTTTCGTATAAACAACTTTCTGTGGCCCTTCATTTCTGGGCTTTGCTTTGCACTTTCCAAGATGAGATGAATTATTTGATAATGCATGTATTTTTTTTATCGAACATTTACCTTCTATGGTGGAAGGGGTATCATACATATCACAGAAAGGGAATGTAATGAAGATTCACCTCCCAGGAATTCAGAGATATGAGAACAGAACACCAGCACTTACCTTTTTCTGAGAATTTCCTAAGACTTTCTGAGGGAACTTGGAGAAGGGAAATTCGAGAGTTATGATGAGCCCTAGGATTATGAACGTTTCCTTTGTATTCATAGTTATACATGAGGAGGGGAGACAATGGGTGATCCTGATACCCTAGATGGAGAAGGAACTTATGGGGTAGAAGAAAATTTGCATTCCTACTCATCCTAACTTTGTATAACAGAAGGGTTAAAACAGATCTTTAAAAGTTAGGATTTTAAATAGATTAGCTGAAAGTCTTACACTCCTCCCCCGACCTCTGGTACCAAGGAGGATTCAACATTCCCTGAGTCCCTCTGGGCTGAAACATGGCTAACTCTGCATATGCATATTTCCTGGCTTTTGTTCCAGTCATTCTATAAACGGAAGCACTTGTGTGCATGAAGGGGGCAGACAAACTGACCTCCCAGGTTGTCCAAATTGTAATATTTCTATGGGCTTTTCTTATACTCTTTTTTATGGTTTTGTTTTATTTTCATTTTTAATTTTTTAAAAATTACTTTTATTGGTACATTTTAGGAATACATAATGATCACAGTCATCATAGGGAATTTGTACCTGTACATGACACAACTTGATTCTTTTTTATTTTCCCATTCCCTTACCCTTCCTATAACCCCTCTTCCCCTCTTTATTTACAAAAGGTTTGTTTCCATTTTTTCCTTCTTTTCTCATCATTTTTTTCCTTTTCCCTTTCTTTCTTTCCCCCTCCCCCATCCCAGTTCCCCTTCCCATTTGAATATTTTCTTCCCATTTCACAATATCTATTATACATTTTGGTCCTTATTTACACTTTCAGCTTCTCACACCAGAAAAACAATGAGGTATTTACACATGTGTGTCCAGTTTATTTCACTTAAAATGCATCCATTTTGCTAGAAATGTCTCAAGCTTATCCTTCTTTATGGCAGAGTAGTACTCCATTGTATTAAAAAAAAAAAAACCCACATCTTCTTTAGCCATTCATCAGTTGATGGGCATTTGGGCTGTTTCCAAAAATTAGCTATTACAAACTGTGCTGCTATAAACATGGGTATGCATATATATCTGTAGTATGATGCTTTTAATTCTTTTGGGAAGATACCAAGAAGAGGAATAGCTGGGTCAAATGGAACCTCTAGTCCTCTTTTTTTGAGGAATCTCCACACTGATTTCCGCAGTGGTTGCACTAGTCTGCACTCCCACCAACAGTGGAGAAGGGTTCCTTTTCCCCACACCCCTGCTAGCATGTGTTATTGGTTGATTTCTTGGTAATAGCCATTTTTCCAGGGTGAGATGGAATCTCAGTGTTGTTTTAATTTGCATTTCTTGAATGACCAATGATGTTGAGCATTTTTTCATGTATTTATTTGCTGTTTCTACTTCTTCATCCGAGAAATGTCTGTTCATTTCAGATGCCCATTTTTGGATTGGGTCTTTAAATTTGGGGGGGGGTCTGATTTTTTTCGAGTTCTTTATATATTCTAGACAGTAGTCCTTTGTCTGAGGAACAGCTGGCATATTTTTTTTCCCTGTGGGTTGTCTCTTCACTTTGTTGGTGGTTCTCATACTCTTTATAGCAGGGGAAACAAATCCAGATAGCTCAGATTCAGGCCTCGACAGCACTTGGACACTAGGGTGGTGGAGTAAGACATTTGAAGGCATCACTAGACACCCCCTTGTCTACTTCTAGTTCTAGGGATGCCTCACCTACCTATCAACAGAGCTGTAAATGTCAGATTTACTTTGGAGGTGGGAGAAGTCTCCATAGTAACTTGTCATTACTGTGAAGAGAAATTACCAAAAACGGTAAGAAAAGAGACATGGTGAGCCAAGGCCAGATGGAAGCAGGGCCCTGGTCTCCTGCTGCCGGTAGCAGGGGTTCTTCTGGTCTCCTCTTTCACTAGTGGTAGCAACAAAGAGTTTCAGAGGAGGACCAATTCTCTTGAGCAGTGGAATCATTGAGCATGTTTGGAAATGGTGGGGACTGAGTGGGGAGCTTGAACTTCCAAAAACACCACTGAGTGGAAATCAGGAACCAAAGACATTGTAGTTTGCCCTTAATTCCCCACCACCCCCATTTGATGTATGTAGAAAGCAAAGATCAGGTGAAGAAGGACCAACTATGGTCATTGCTCTCAGAGAGAATCCCGGAGTGATGGGGTGGGTGATTAGGGTTGTTGACACAGACACACAATACAGGAGGATAAACAGAATTGGGGTAATGAGTAAGGAGAGAAAATGTTGAGGGTGAGCTGAGAGTGACGAACTTCAGTGGCCAAATGGGAAGAATAATCTTTCCTCCTCAGAAATTCCCCAAAGTGATTGATGGTGTTTGTCCGTCTTTGTGACGTATGTCTCTTAGCAATGCTGCTGAGACAAGGACTGTACTTCCCTCATTCCTTCTAACCAGATAAAATTTTTAGTTCAAAGGGAGCAATTTTTTTTTTTTCTTGGAGGCAAGTTCTTTTTTTTTTTTGTGGGTGCCGGGGGTCGACCTCAGGACCTCGCGTGCCAGCAGGCGCCCGTGCCGCTGAGCGATATCACCGGCCCCTTTTTTGTATGTGGGTTCCGGGAGTCGAACTCGGGCCCTCGCGCTTGCCAGGCAGGCGCTTAAGCCGCTGAGCCATCTCACCGGCCCCCTGGAGGCAAGTTCTAATGGCATCAGGAAATTAAACAGCGGAGTTCAGGTAAAAGCTAGTTTCCCAAGGAGGATGGTTCCGTGACCTCTGCTCAGGACACTCCTTAAAGCTGGCTTCAGCATAGCGGTGCAGAATCATTGAGAACCAGTGATGATGGGGGCTCACATAGATGATCAGGTACAAATTTCCTCTTCATCCATGTGATGAATCTGCAGCCCACAGAAGTTAAGATCTTACTCAAATTCAGAACGGCCAAGGACAAAAACCCAGGTCCTCCTGCAAAGGTGTCCGTTTCTCTGCAGTACAGCTTAGGGCAGGGGTGGCGAGCCTATGGCACACATGCTGCACTGGGCTGTTTGTATCATTGAAAGCTCTTAAAGGTTCACCAGGGGCCAGGGACATAGCTCAGCAGCACAGCACCTGCCTGGCAAGTGTGAGGTCATGAGTTCAATTCCCGGTACAATAAATAAATAAATAAATAAATAAATAAATAAATAAATAAATAAAAATAAAAGGTTCACCATCACTGGCCTAGGGTTTGATTCTAGGATCTTGGCTCTAGAAGTCCCTTAATAAAATACAAAATGGGGTCATGCAATAGGCTCCAATCATTCCTGTGGATAGTGAGAATTTTCTCTTACATCACCCCACCAGTAGAATAGAATTTAAAACTAACTTGTTCCCATCCCTGCTACTGATGAAAACCGGCCCCTTCTTTCCTTCCTCAACTCTGCGCTAATGCAGATGCCTACCTTGGTCAGAAAAGCATTTTTGTTAATGATTCACCTAGAAGAAGACCATATCGACTTTCTTGTTTGAGGTAAAGACCATGTGAGGATTTCCTAGACAAGGTGGATTTTTGGGACTCTCTTGTGTTTTTCTAGTTGTATTTTCCATAATGGAAGTAAAACTCAAGATGCTTCAGAATAAATCTCTTAACTACTCATTCCTTCTTCACACCTAGATCAGGAGTGGAAGAGGGAAAAACCACGAACTATTCCTTCTGTTAGCCATTAGGGCCACTGATAACTAAACTTATACATATTTTAGAAAAAGTGATGCTAAGAAAAATGCATTTTTAGGGCCAGTGAAATGGCTCAGCGGCGTAAGCGCCTGCCTGGCAAGCGCGAGGGCCCAAGTTCGACTCCCGGAACCCACATACGAAAAAAGGACCGGTGATATCGCTCAGTGGCACGGGCGCCTGCTGGCGCACGAGGTCCTGAGGTCGACCCCTGGTACTCACAAAGAAAAAAAAAGAAAAATGCATTTTTGTGTTAATAACTCTGTTCTAGGTCTTGATAAATGGCCTAATAGTTTAAAAAACTTTTAATGTTCCACTGTTCTTTTGAGGTATATGTTTGTCTGGTTCATCTCTCCTAGTCCTATTGACCCCTAGATGAAAAATGAGATGCTTTGATCAGATCTTACTACTAAACATGTACCAATTTCCTGGCTAAATCCTTTTCTAACTAGTTTCTTTCCCTATATATCTTCCCACAGAATTATGGACCTTCAAATTTGTCAATTAAAGAGGGTAAATGCACAGCTGTTAATTCTCTACTCCAAACTATTATCAGTTGCTGAATGACTACAGCAGTGGTTTCCAAAGAGTGGTCCCTGGACCAGCATTGTCTAGAGACTTGTTAGAAATATGAATTAGTGGGTCCCACTCAATAATTAGAAGCTGTATTGGTGGCCCAGAAAGCTGTGCTTTAACAAGCCTTCAGGTGACACTGATGTACATGTAAATTTGGTAAACTGGACTCCAACATGAAGTGCTTTCAGGAGCTTGCCACTGGAGGGACTTTTGATAGGCTTACCCCTTTCAACCTCATGATACTTCCTGGCACCTATCTGGTGCTGAGGTTGAATAGCATTATGGTTTAAATCTGAGATGTCCTCCAAAAGTCCCATGTGTTCACAGATGGGACTGTGGAAAATGATTGGATCCTGGAGGCACTATACCTGACATTGGATTAATCCATCAATGAACTTATAGTTAAATGTGCTGTTAGGAGGTGGGGCCTGGTTGAAAGGGGTGGGTCACTGGAGGCATGACCTGGGAGGATATATTCTTGTTCCTGGCTCCTCCCTTCTTTCTCTGCTTTCTAGCTGCCATAGATTGAGTAGTTTTCCTCTACCATGCCATTTCTGCCTCAGAGCCAGCATACTAAGGACTGAACCCTCTGAAACTGTAAGCCAAATACATCTCTCCTCCTTTAAGTTGTGAGTATTGGGCATTGTGTCCCAAGGATGAGAAAGTGACTATGCAAAGAAAAGAGGGCCCCCCTCTTTTTCTTTTTTGAGATGGGGTCTCTCTATGTAGCCCAGGCTGGGATTACAGGCATGCACCACCACACCTGGCAAGGCCCTTCATTTTCATACCTTCCTGCACTTACTCCAATGGCTCCTCTGCCTGAAATTATCTCCTCTTCCTTACCTCATATATATCTGGCCAACTTATTTCCTAAAAGTTTTGACTATCTTAAACAGTGGCAGGCATATATCTGATGAAGAATGTTTTTTAGTTTTAGAAGCAGAGATGGCTATCTCTAGTTATTCACAGGCTCATTAATCACAGTAGTAGAAACCCAGCAGTACTGAAGGGCTTCTTCAAGTGACAGTTTGTAAGTAGCCTCTAATCAGCACATAGGTTAACTAGCATTTGCTTATTGTTTCCCTTCTGGGAGACTGTGAAGGCCAGTGTGACATAAGAATGGATGACTCAGTCCAGACCTGATGGGAAAACAGGATATAAAATCCAATACCACTGATGTGAGCAGTGAACAATAATGACAATCTATGTTTAATTGGCATGAGCCTTGGTAATTATCTCTGCCAGTATCTAGCTCCCCAAGTCCAATGCATCCTCAAGACTGAAACACATTCTAATATTTTAAGTACTAGAAGACTCTGGTAGCTCACAAAAAGTGCATATTGTAAGTGCATAATGTTCTAAGCAATGTGTTCACTTCTCTTGGGTTTCATGTGCCAAAATGACCACCTTCATTACAAAGACTGAAAACAAGTTTGAAGTAAAAACCCTAAACTCTCAGCTGGCCTCTGTTGTGCAGTGATCAAAATGGTGTCTAGTAAGATGACCCATACTATCTTCAAGGTGTCACTCAGAGGATCTGCAGCCATTTGGAGTCAGAAGCCTAGGTTTGAGTTCATGTCACCAGTTGCTAGTTTTGCAATTTTGGGGAACCAGGCAATCTCTTACTGTACAAATGCATGATAATGACTAACATTCTTGCTTCCTTTGCAAGACTTCTTGGAAGATTGATTAGTCCCCTGGTAAATTGCAAAGCTTATTGCAAATATTACTTAATAATATTATTTTGATCACCCACTCCCTGCTGCTTCTAAAGTGAGAAACCCTACTCTTTCACTTGAGAAACTAAAGTCATTCTTCTTATATTTATGTTAGCCTTGGATTGTGACCCTCCAGGTGACTACAAGTTTTTGAATCAGGTACTGGCTTTAATTATGATGTTGTGTTATTTGTTGAGATGTGGTTAGAATGTGGAAGGATTTGGAAAGATCCAGTGTGATTCAGGGCACTGATTTTCCTAGGGTGGCCCTTGGCTAGTCTGTGGTTTACAGAATCATGGGCTTTCTGGATTGGAGCAGACTGTAGAGTTGTAGAGTGTGTTGATGTGATTTTCAGAACTGTCTCACAATTCTGGTTCCCTCCTCTTGATGAGAAGCATGAATGTTTGTGATGTGATTGTTGGAGTACTGATATATTGGGAGGGAGCAAAGGTCTTTGATGATCTTGTAATTAGGCAAACTTGCTTACCCCACACCCTCGCTGCAGCACACCACTGCAAGAAGTCAAAAAAGAACCCAACGGTAACAAACTGAATCTCCAAGTCTCCGAGGAATCAACACAGGGGCAGCCTGATAATGTCTGATATACAGCATAAATTCATTTGGTATAGTTCCTACTGGTTATTTCCTTACTCCTACTCATGAAATTCTTTCTCTCCCATTAATTCTACAGAAATGGTTAACAAGCACAGTATAGAATGTTGGATGCAGTGATAAAGTGAACAAAGTGAGATCAAAGTTCAAATATGGTATTTGACTTTACGTTTCTGAATCTTGGTTTTTCTCATCTGTAGAGTGAGAATGATCATTGCTACCTTAAGAAGTTGATGTGAGGGCTAAATATGATGATGTTTCCAAAACAGGCTGGTTCACAGACATTGCTTATGGGTACACGTTGATGTTCTTCACACATGGACTTCCTGCTAGGGTGTTTGTCCTCCTCTCTTCAAACCAATCCTGATAAGGCTGTTTGAGACATTTTGGTGTGGTGATAAGAGCCCCAAGGAACCTAAAGTAGAAGTTAGCAATGCTTTTTTTTTTTTTTCTTTTAATAAAGGGCCAGGGCCGGTGAGATGGCTCAGCAGCGTAAGCGCCTGCCTGGCAAGCGTGAGGGCCCGAGCTCGACTCCCGGAACCCACATATGGAAAAAAGGGCCGGTGATATCGCTCAGCGGCACGGGCGCCTGCTGGCACGCGAGGTCCTGAGGTTGACCCCTGGTACCCGCAAAAAAATATATATAAATAAATAAATAAAGGGCCAGCTGTAATTACTTTAAATTTATATAGCCATGTGTGTTTAATGATGTTGAACATAGCAGCCTTAGAGCACATGAATTACACTTGTGACACATAAAGCTACAGCTTCATCTGTGGACTCAGTGACATACTAGTGGGCAATACTGAAATGTTTCAAGTTTTCTAGAACAAGAATATCAAGAACAGAAAAGGGAAGAATTTAAGATGACCAGCAGCTGACACCCTTGTGCAGTGTAGACAGGAATTTCAACTTTGTGGCTCACACAGTTCCTATCGCAACTGCTGGACTCTGCTGTTACACTGCAAAATAGCAGCTGTAGGCAACACACGAATGAGTGTGGCTGTGCTTCAGTAAAGTATTACTTACCAAAACAGGCAGCAGGATGGATTTAACACATGGGCTACTTACTGTTTATTAGTCCTGGGTCTAGACTTTTACCTTCTTTCTTTTTAAATTGTGATAAGAACAGGTAATATAAAATTTACCCTCTTAACAAGGTTTTAAATGTGCAATATTGTTGACTATAGTCACAGCGTTGTGCAGCAAATATCTAGAATTATTTGAGCTTGTGTAACTAAAACTTTATAACCACTGAATGAGAACTTCCATTTCTCCCCCCTTGCAGCCCCTGGCAGCCACCATCCCACTCTCTCTTTGTATGAGTTTGACTGTTTTAGATACCTCATTTAACTAGAATCACAAAATATTTGTCCTTCTGTGACTAGTTTGTTTCACTTAGCATAATGTCATCAAGGCTCCTCCATGTTGCTGCTTATGGTAGGATTTCCTTCTTTTTCAAGGCTGAGTAATATTCCATTGAATGTATATACTACATTTATTAATTAGTCCATTGATGGACATTTAAATTATTTTTCTATCTCAGTTACTGTACATAACACTGCAATGAAGATAGGAGTGCAAATATCTTTACATATCTTTTTTTTTTTTATGTGGGTACTGGGAGTTGACCTCAGGACTTTGCGCTTGCCAGCAAGCACTTGTGCTGCTGAGTGATATCACCAGCCCTTTTTTTCCTTTATGCAGGTACCGGGAGTCGAACTCAGGACCTTGCGCTTGCCAGGCAGGCAATTATGCCCCTGAGCTATCTCACTGGCCCATCTTTACATATCTTGTTTTCAATTCTTTTGATAAATACCCAGAAGTAGGATTACTAGATCATATGGTAATATTATTGTTAATTTTCTGATAAGCCCCCCTTACTATGTCCATGCAACTACAGATTTTACATTCCCACTAACAGTGTGCAAGTGTTCCTATTTCCTCACATCCTCACCAATACATATTATCTTTTTTTTCATAATAGCAATCCTAGTAGATTTGATGTAGATAGAATCTTCTTTTCTTTTCTTCTTTTGTTTTTTGTTTTTTTCTTTTGTGAGATAGGGTCTTGCTTTGTAGTCCAGGCTGGCCCTCAGTGCACTATGTAGCCCAAGCTGGCTTTGAACTCATGGCAGTCTTCCTGCCTCAGCCTCCCAAGTGCTAGGATTATAGGCATGTATCACCATGCCCAGCTTAGAATCTTATTTTCAGATATCAGCCATGGAGACCTGCTTCTGCTGCATTCGTCTTTCCAAGATCATCTCTCACCCACTGTATGGGGTTCTAGGATCCCTTCAAAACTGACCTGGACATATAGCCCCAAAATCTCTCTGAAGATTTGCTTCCAATACAGTCCCTGTGGCTCCTGGGGGGCCAGGAACCTCTGTCCACTATCCTGAGAGGAGAGAGACCACGTGCAAATCCTTCATACGAGACCCACGGCTGCTCCATCACCACAGGAGCAAAGCACTTGTGTCCTGTGTTCGCATTTCGGTCATTTACTGGGTGTGCAGAGGGCCCTGTCATTTGCCTCCATGATGCCCCATACCCTTGCTTTGTAGCACTCACATAGTCTCTAATTACTGGTGTGATAACCTGTTCAATGTGTCTCTGCATCTTCCAAGAGCAGAGGCCCCATGAAGGCCAGGTCATGCTGGAGTTGCTGTCTGCGGCTGTACCCCTAGCACCTAGCAGAGGTACCTAATGAGTGAATGAATGAATATGAAGGTTTAGACCCTCAAGTCATCCACAGAACTTTCTTAGAACATAGTGGCCAGACTCTCTCTTCCTAGCACTGTGGGAGCGAATTGACTTTCACCTGTTAATGGGTTCAAGGCCTAAAGATAAGACATATATTACAGGGTTGGCCTTCACTAAAGGCTACCAACTCTGGACTCAAATTTCCTTGGAAATTATCATCAACAAAGCTGCTGTATTTATTTATACATTTGGTAGTGATCTCAGGAGGGAAGTGACATTAATAACTTGAGGAACCTTTCTTTTGAAACTTGGGCATAGTCATTCCTTCAATAGTTTTTTCCTTCTCTTTTTGGGGAGAATAATTTTAAAATATTTGCACCTGCTATGCCTTTTCTGCTCCTTCAATTAGATTTTTTTTTGGGGGGGTACCGGGGGGTCGACCTCAGGACCTTGCACGCCAGCAGGCGCCCGTGCCGCCGAGCGATATCACCGGCCCCTTTTTCGTATGTGGGTTCCGGGAGTCGAACTCGGGCCCTCGCGCTTGCCGGGCAGGCGCTTAAGCCGCTGAGCCATCTCACCAGCCCTCAATTAGATTTTTTAAGTGTTTGTGGACTTTTTCTTCTGTTTTCCATTTGTAAACATTAACAGCAGCAGAAAAGAGTTAACTGATAAATTCCACATTAAAAGACCAGCTCTGGAATTGCAGTCACCAGAACAGAGTCAAAATGCACAGAGCTGGTCTCTGGTCAGCCTCCACTAGGTGGGGAGGCAAAGTGCTGCACTGAAAGGCCACTGGGAGAGATTCTGGTTCGGCCAGGCTGTTGCCACCTTCCTATCCCTGGGACAGTGAAATGGTCTGGGCTATCCACGGGGGTAAGTGGGGTGAGAGGAAGTGGGGCTGGCTGACGGAGGAGAGATATTGATGTGGCTATTTCCCTGTAACTTTGTCAATGCAGCCACCGAGTGCCCTTTGTGGTTCCGTGGAGGCAGATGCCCAGCTCCTGCCCCTCTTTCTTACAGCCATGATGAAGGCCCCTTCAGCACCCCTGTGTTCCTTGTCATCTTAATTTGGCTGAGTAATTCCAGTCTCCACCATGACTCATGAATTCTTATAGATTTGAATAGCGAGGCTGTGTGATTTTCTTGTCTTCTCCCTCCCCCCCTTTTTAAAATGGGTCATATAGGTTAAATAGTGTCCCCCCACCAATGATATGTCTAAATCCTAGCCTCTAAAACCTATGAAGGTAGTCTTATTTGTAGGAGAAAAAAAGGTCTTTGCAGATATAATGTAGGGATCTTAAGGTAGGTGATCTTTTAAGAAGAAAAAAGGATGGCCCAGTGAGATGGCTCAGCGGCGTACGCGCCTGCCTGGCAAGCACGAGGGCCCGAGTTTGACTCCCGGAACCCACATACCAAAAAAGGACCGGTGATATCACTCAGTGGCACGGGTGCCTGCTGGCGCACGAGGTCCTGAGGTCGACCCCCAGTACCCACAAAAGAAAAAAAAGAAGAGAAAAGGACACACAGAGATGGAGGTAAAGGCTGTGAGAAGACAGAGGCAAGAGTTGCAGTGAGCGGTAAGCCAAGGGCTGCCACAGCTTGCCAGCAACCATCTTCTCTGCTAGCGGCTGGGTGTGAAACAGGCTCTTCTCAGATCCTATAGAGGGAGCCGACCTGACACATCTTGACTTTTCAGTTCTGGCCTCCATTGGGTGTGACAGAGTAAGTTTCTGTTGTTTTAAGCTACATAGTTTGTGCTAATTTGTGATGGCAGCCCGAGGAAACTAATACAGTGATGACATGAGTATAGTTTGAAAAAGGCCTTTAAGCACTGAGCACATCACATTATTATCTTTTCAACAACAACGTCAAGGCTGGTGCAGCCAAGGCTGGGTCGTGTTGGGGAAGATAGTGCTGGGTGGTGTGTTGTAGGCCATCAGCCCTGGGGTTCTCCTCCCCTAAAGCTACCGGTAGCGGCTGATCATGGCAGATGACACCACTTTTATTTTTATCGGCTGGGAAAACAAGAAAACAACCACACAGATGAGGGACCACCCTGCTGGGTAGGGAGGGTGAAAAAGACAATCAGTCGAGCAGGGTCATAGGACTTTTCTACTATTTTCTCTCCCTACTCATCCTTTGCTGCTTAGCATATAAACAGGAAATAAAAGGTGTTCACAACAGCAACCACCAGTTAGACTCCAAACACAGTCTGTTTTATTCAATAATGGAATATTCTCTAAAGGGGCAAGGCAAGGCAACATTCAAAATTAGAGGAAAGAAATCCTCTCTTTAGTCTTCTTACCTGGGCACCAGCTCTTCCACCTGGCATCAGGGCAGTGTGTCTGGAAGCACAACCTGGGTGAACAAAGGGTGACCAGCATGTGCAGGTGAGAGCTCTAGGGGACCACAAAGGGACCCAAGTGGGGCACAGTCTGCTTTGGCTGTTTCGGCTTCCATAATTTCAAAACACTCGAAGTTCATGTTTGTGTTGATATGCAAGAATCTCAGGTCTACTGATTGAAAAACTCTTAACAAGAGGCAGATTTTGGCAGCCACAGAATGATCCAGCACTATAGTTTCAGTAAAGATATCTCTGTTAATACACTGTTCATGGTTGCTTCATGTCCCTTGTTTCTTTTGAGTCTCCCAAATAACCTGTGAGATGAGTACGGCAGGGCCTCTTATCCCATTTTAAAGTGAGAATATATAGCCTCATGATGCTTAGCGGATGTAGATAGACAATGGGGAAATAGAGACCTATGGCATGGGGAAGAGTGAGGGCTGAGGATGAATGTGAAGAACCTGGAACAGTGAAGAAATCTTCATGGCTGGACAGCAGGGCATGTGGATAAGACAGCTCTGTCATTTGAAGAGGCTTCTGGAAAGGCAGGTGTGGGTGATTAAAAAATCCAACCAAATGGTAGGAGAATGAGGGAAGCTTGTGGTTTGTGAGCAGCATTTCCCTCTTGGAGCCTAAACATTGAAGAAGAGGTGGATTTTGGGAAAACTGTCTTTCTACCCCAATGACTCACCAACATAATGATGCTCCGTGATAATACAACGAATGAACTCTGTCCTCTGCAGTAAAGAGAGGAGGCTGGTACCCTTTATTGTGCTCTGTGGTGCTGTGTCATTGCCTCATGGGCCTGGCTGTGGAATGGTTCCTTACACAAGGCAGCACCAGAAGGTCTGGCCTGGTGGATGTGACCGTTGGGGTGTCAGCTGAGCCAGCCCTAGTGAGCTTTGAGAACAGGAACTTGGCCCCTCAGCAGGAGGTCTGTCCTCATCTGGTCTGACACGCCACATTTGCTTTTTGATTTGCACACGTAAAATGAGTCTCCCTAACGACCCTCTCCCAGAGCCTCATCAATTAGAACTGCTTTTGTTCTTAGCATCCTTTTGTTAACCAGCTTGGAAATTAGTTAGAAGGGAGAAGAAAGGGAAGTTGTCTTTGCAGGCAGTGGCACTGAAGGGCTGGCTGCTAATGAAGGAGCCCTGAATGGTGCAATTGTGCACTGTTTATATAGTTTTTGTTTTAATTTGCATCCGTACCAGGCTCGGATCCCAAGAGTCATTCAGCCGTGTTTGGAGCTTTTTATCTCTTTCCATAGAGAAAAACCTGCCAGCTTATTATTTGCCTCGAGGAAATTAACGTGGGTCTCCCCTCCCTTCACTGTTTTCATGTGCTGTTGAATTGTTTATAGATCTGTGGAGAAAAAGAAAGACTCCACAGAACTGTAGAATATTTCTTTCCTCACGTTGCAAGATCACATGAGACTTAGCTGTCCTGTTAAAAGGCTTCTAGAGCCAAGGTCTCAGAAGAGCCTGAAATTGAGGCAAGGGGATGACAGGTAGGGGCTGGGGGAATGCAGTGGTAAAGAGCTGAGTTGAGGATGAGGCAGGAGGATTGCTGCAAATTCAAGGCCAGCCTGCACTACATCATGAGATCTTGTCTCAAAAAACAAAACAAAAAAGAGCTGGGTTGAATCTCTTGAACCAAGAAGTGAGAGAAACTATACTCCTTTCCCCTTATCTTTGGAATGAATGTATATTCCTTACTTTTCCCAAACATATCAGTGGAATTTGACTCCAGAATGTACCCCAGCCCACTATTCCTTCTTTTTTTTTTGTGGGTACCGGGGGTCGACCTCAGGACCTCGTGCACCAGCAGGTGCCTGTGCCTGAGCGATATCACCGGCCCTTTCTTCGTATGTGGGTTCTGGGAGTCGAACTCAGGACCTCGCGCTTGCCAGGCAGGCGCTTACGCCGCTGAGCCATCTCACCGGCCCCATTCCCTCTTAAAATAAGTCTTAAAACAACTTTCAGCATAGCACTTAAAGCTCCACATAACAGCCCTGTGTAGATCTTGCTGATCGCTAAAGAGAATTCTCATTTCCGGGGTACACACTTCCGGTGCTGGTGGGTCGCCCCACCTTGTAGCTTAGCTCTGCTCCACGCTTCTGCTCAGGCCCTGACTCCACGTGAACTCTGCTCGCCCGTGAGTCTATCCCGTCCCAGCCCCCACCCATCCCGCCCCGCGGTCTAGGGAGCCTCCCTGAACGCTGCAGCTCGCATTGTTGTCACCATTCCGCTAATGTTCTTGTCCCTCAAAACGGTTCCAGACCAGCAGCCTCAGCTTCCTCTGGGAACACGCCAGAATTTCAGAATCTTGAGCCCCAGAACCACTAAGTCAGAATTTGCATTCATGAGCCCTGTTCCAGGTGCCTCTGACATTTACAAACTGGTCCTCTCCACTCAGCGATCAATTTACTCCCAAAATGTTTTCACGCATGTGAATCGTTCTTCCCGGAGTGTTACCACCTGAAGACGGGGGCAGGTGACTTAAGGTTTACTTATGATACTTTTTTTTATAGATGTAGGACAATGCTGTGAAAACTCAAATATTTGTTGGATAATTCCATGCAAATTTGCCCTGTCACATATATTTTTTGCTCCTTGCAAATGTTTTTATGTTCTTTTCAGTATGCTTGTTATGTCTTCTTTATCTTAATTATTAATATATTAAGGGCAGCGATCTCATGCTGGGTTTTTTGTTTTTTGTTTTTGCTCATCTCCTTCCAGAAAGTAAAGTGCCTCAGAACTTTCAGAATAGAGGCTAATGATCCTATCAGGAAAAACCACCCCTGCCTCTTCTCACATTGTGTTGTGTCAAATCCTGAGGGTGCAGGGGGCTTTATCTTTTTGGGCTCTTCCTTCTTCTTTATCTCAGCTGTTCCAAGGCAATTACCGCCAACATCAGATTACTCAAATCTCTATCTCTAGCACTCCAGTTGCAAAAACAAGAATACTTAGACACTGCTCTTAAGAACTCAGTTTCATGCATGTGAAGCAGGTTATAAAGGGCAGTGCACTGCATAAGTGAAGTCCCAGGGGAAGGAGCGTTTGGGTCCATGGCCTCAGAAAAAGCTCCTGGAGCAGGGCACAGTGGTCACACGCCTGTAATCCCAGCAGGAGGATCACAAATTCAATCCTAGCCTGGGGCAATTTAGTGACTCAGTGGGATCTTGTCTCAAAATAAAAAAAAAAAGGCTCAGTGTGGAGGCCCTGGGCTCAATCCCAAATATAAGAAAGAAAAGAAAAGAAAAGAAAAAAGAAAAGCAAGCTACTCCTGGAGACCTGGAATGAAGGTGGCTTCGGCATTCAGTTTAGGTGGAGCCTTGAGACAGGCATGTTGGTTAGGGTTAGGGATGGAGGGCCATGAAATTGTGCTCTGTGTGTATGTGGTGGGGGATGGGGAACAGGAAAGAAGGGAGAGTTGCTGAAGTGTGCTGCGCTGGCAGGACCAGACTGCACAGGCTTGCATAGGCCCAGTTTACCCAGGGCTTTGTGCTCTGTAAAGGAGGTGAGAGTTCATTTTACAGCTGGTGGGGAGCTGTACTGGAAACTGAGCAGATAGGACAAAGTTATGGGGTTTAAGTCTCCCTGTGCCTGCACTGGAGGGTTGTCTGGCCAGGGTGAGAGGGACACCTGTGGGGAGGCTGCACAAGAAAGGATGACATCCACTCAAGAAAGGCAGCCAGGAGGAATGCAGAGCTGTGTTCTTCCACGTACCTCCCATCCAGTTTGTCACTACTTCCCACCCAGTCTGCTTCTGAGCTCTCTAGAATTTAGTCCTTGCTGTGCATTCCCACGGTATTGTCCAGGTGGGCATCGCTCCTGTGTTGTCCTAAAGAGCAGACCCAGACTGATTCTTTCCTGGCCCTGCCGTGTCCCTGTCTGGAAGGCAGCATCCAGCTCCCCCAGCATGGAATGGCCCTCCCTTCGCTTAGGCCTCAGCCTGCCCCTCTCCAGCCTGCTTTCCCACCACCCTCATCCAACACCCTCCTCTCTGCTATGACTTCTCACCCTCCAAGACCAGGTGCAAATAACGCCTCCGGGAAAACCCACCCGGTTCCCCAGACAGAAGTAAGTGCTTTCTTCTCTGCAGTACCAAAGTCTTTGTGCCTTTCTCCCTGGCTTCTCCTATAGACTTGTCTCCTCTTCCAGTTTGCCAGTTCCTTGAGGCTATCTATGCTGGCAAAGGCTGGTCTAGAAGGCAGAAAGGGAAGGTATTCTCACCATTCCTTCCTTCCCTTTCCCTTCACCTTTGTGGCAACAGCTTCCTGTTCTGCACCTGGCCTAGGGTACCAGTTTTCGAATTTAACTCAGGTAAGCAGTTAGCCTGACAGGAAAGTGGAGGGCACAGATGAGAAACTAGTCATGTGTTGTCCAGCAGAAATATAACAGCCGTATTTTAGATTTTTTAGTAGCCACATTTTATCAAAATCTTGTATATTATTATTTGTTTTTATTTTTTCCTAGTACATGTTTGCAATACATAATGATTCCATTCCTTCTGGGGTAGTACATATATGTAAAACACAGCTTAATTCCTTTTTCATCCCTTTCCTCTCCCTCCCCTCCCTCTCCCTCCATCTCTTGATTCCCTTCCTATATGAGAAAGATCTATCTCCTGACTTCCTATTATCTTTTATTTTACTCTTTATTTATATTTTTGAGTTTCTCATATAAGAAAAACCATGCAATATTTAAGCTTTTATGTCTGATTTATTTCACTTAACATTATGGTTTCAAGGTGCATCCATTTTCCTATAAATGATTCAAGTTTATCTTTCTTTATCTGGCAGGGTAGTACTCCATTGTGTATAAATACCATGTTTCCTTTATCTGATCATCTGTTGATGAACAGACAGGCTACTTCCAAGATTTAGCTACTATGAATTGTGCTGCTATAAATATGAGTATGCATGTATCACTGTAATATGATGTCTTTAACTCTTTTGGAAAGATACCTGGAAGGGGGAGAGCTGGGTTGAATGGAATTTCTAGATTTAGTTTTTTTGAGGAATCTTCATACTGATTTCCACAGTGGTTGTACTAGTTTACATTCCCAAAAACAATATAGAAGAGTTCCACAAAGCCTTGCCAGCATTTATTATTATTTGATAGCCATTTTTTCTGGGGCAAGATGAAACCTCAGTGTCGTTGTAATTTGCATTTCTTTAATGGCCAGAGATGATGAGCACTTTTTCATGTAATTATTAGGTATTTGTACTTGTGAGAAGTATCTATTTGTTTCACTTGTACATTTTTTGATTTGGTCTTTTATTTTGGGGCATCTAATTTTTTGAATTCTTTATATATTCTAAATATTAGTCCTCTGTATGAGGCAAAAGTTTTTGCCCATTTTGTGGGTTGCCTCTTCACTCTGTTGTTTATTTCCTTTCCCGGGCAGAAGCTTTTTAACCTGATATGATCCCATTTGTTGATTCTTGGTACTATTTCCTGTGCAACAGGGGTTTTGTCCAGAATGTCCTTGCCTATGCCTATGATTTGAAGAGTTTTATTTATTTTATCTTCCAGCAGATTCTGTTTTATTTTTTTAATTAATTAATTTATTTTTGGAGATAGGGTCTCACTTTGTAGTTCAGGCTGGCCTTGAACGCATTATGTAGCCCAGGCTGGCCTCCAACTCATGGCAGTCCTTCCTCCCGATTGCTGGGATTACAGGCATGTGCCTCCATGGCTGGAAGATTGTTTCTGTTTGAACATTTAGATCTTTTATCCATTTTGATTTTAGTTTAGTACATGGTGAGGAATATGGGCATAGATTCAATCTTCTGGATGTGGATAGCCAGTTTTCCCAGCACCAGTTACTAAAGAGGCTATCTTTCCTCCAGTGTCTGCTTTTGGCCCTTTGTCAAAGATCAAATAGTTGAATGTGCTTGGGGTTATTTCTGCATCTTCTATTTTGTTCCATTGATCCTCATTCTGTTTTTGTTCTGGTACCATGCTGTTTTATTGCTGTAGCATTACATTTTAAAAAGGTGAAAGAAACAGGTAAATACATGTTCATATTTATTTGTGAGAACCCCAAACTGGAAACCCCAATGTCTATCAATAGGTAAACTGATAAACCAATGGCGACAAATTCATGTAATGAAATACTACTCAGCAATGCAGACCAATATAGGCAACAACATTAATGAATCTCACAATAACTACACTGAGTTAGCACTGCAAAAATATATGCATTAGCACATATATGATTCCACTTGAGTAAAATTCTAGGAAATGCAAACTATGAGTATAGCAATGGAAAGCAGATCAGTGATTATTTAGGGATGAAAGTGGTGGTAGGCTGGGAGGAATAGGCAGAAAGAACTACAAAGAGGCATGAGAGAACTTTTTTGGGCCAATTGATGTGTGCATTATCTTGATTGTGATGATCGTTTTGTGATGTACATGTATCTCAAAGTTTATCAGACTATATACTATAATTATGTGCAGTTTTTTGTGTGTCAATTATACTTCAGTAAACTGGCAAAAATGAAAGAACAATTTTAATATATTTCAGTGCCATATCTAGATATCATTTAAACATATAATTAATATAAAAATACTACTGAGATTTTTCACATTCCTATTTTGCACCACCTTTGAAATCTGCATGCATGTTATAGCTCATCGCACTTTGGACCTCACATTTCAAGCACTTGATAGCCATATATGACCAGTGGCTGCTGTGCTGGATGGCGCAGGTCTAAACCCTCCAGTGAAACTCTCTCTTCTGACCTAGAATGGTTTTCTCCTAGGGACTGCTCAAACCCCAGGCATCTGGCTCCTTTATCTACCTGTGGAATGGTTTTGAGCTGCCTTGAGGCTCCCTTTCTGCAGCCCTAAAAAGCTTGAGTCCTTAGGGACTGCAGGTCAGAAGTTGCCCCTGAAGGGTTAAATTGTAAATTCTACCTACTAACCTTTTTTGTTTCTCTGTGTAAACTTGAAAAGTAGCATTCTTTTTACACATTTTTTTGCTTTAAAAGAATAGCTGCTTGTTTCCCCTTGCATGAGGAAGTAAACTCCAGTTCATTAACTGCATTTCAGAGTGTGTGCTGTGGTCAGAAGTGGGGGTTACTCCAAGCTAAAGAAGGCATCCACTGGGTGGGCATTGCCTCTGATCTCCAGAATGAGTCTGAGGGCTGCACCTGACCTTTGAACATGGAATAGTGCTAGTGCTGGGTAGTGCTGGGCTTCATCTAGACCTTCTTCAGGTCTAGGATCTGCCTCAACCACTGTCAGGGAGGGGTCAGCAGGGTAGGATGGAACATGGGTGCTGAGAGCAAGACAAGCAGGAGCTCTTCAGTCCTGTGGTTGCTGGGTCCCCGTGAGGGTTACCAGCCAAGGCTGTGATAGGGATAGTGAGAGCTGCTTCTAGTTCTTCTGCTAACCAGCCCAGGGACCCAAGGCAGCCTTCTTCTCAGGGTCTCAAGTTTCCTCCCCTCCATAAAATTAAAGATTTTGGCCTCAAAAGTCCCTTGTAGCCATGGAGTGGGGATTCTAACAATTAAACTGAGTGGGTATTGGTGTAGGCAGTGTCCTACATAAGGAGCATTTACAAGAACTTCACATGACCCAATCCTTCCTGTACGAATGGGAAGTGAATTCATAGCTGTGTGTGGTGGTTGACAGTTTTACAAGTATTCGTTACTTTTGCAAGTGAAAAAACAGGGAAAGAAATAAACAAAAATCAAATCAAACAAAAAATGGCAGAAGATGGGGAGAACTAAACACTAAAATGTTTAGTATATTTATTTTTAATTTTTTATTTAAATGTTTCAGGCACACAAAATGCAGAAAGCACAGTACAATGAATAACTATGTATCTGGCCCCCAGCTCCAGTAATTATTGTGTGGCCACTTGTGTCTCTCCTCTCCACTTTTTTTTTTTTTTTTTTTTTTCCTTTCTGGTACTAGGGATTGAACCCAGGGGCTCCATGCCACTGAGCTATGTCCCCACCTTTTTTTGAAATGATAAGGTCTCATCTAGCTGCCCAAGCTGGCCTGGAACTCCTCCTACCTTCGCCTCCAGAATAGCTGAGATCACAGGTGTGTACCGCCACACTTGGCTCCGCTTTGTTTTATTGGCGGTATTTAAAGCAAATTCCTAACAGCGCCACAACATTCCTCCCATAAAGCCATCAGTAAGTGTCTCTGACAGATAAGGACCTTTGACAAAACATGGTAATACCATTAACACAGCCAACATGACCACAGTAATAGTAATTTTTAAAATATCATATACTAAATGTGTTCAATTTTCCCGATTGACTTCTGGTATCTTTTTACCAGTGGTTTGCTTGAACCAATGAAAGAATATTCAAGGCTTTAAACATTTTTTTGAAAGATACTTTTTAAAAATGTCAGGCAGGGCCGGTGAGATGGCTCAGCGGCGTAAGTGCCTGCCCGGCAAGCGCGAGGGCGCGAGTTCGACTCCCGGATCCCACATACGAAAAAGGGGCCGGTGATATCGCTCAGCAGCACGGGTGCCTGCTGGCGCGCGAGGTCCTGAGGTTGACCCCCCGGTACCCACAAAAAAAATAAAAATAAAAAAATAAAAATGTCGGGCCGGTGAGATAGCTCAGCGGCATAAGCGCCTGCCCAGCAAGCGCGAGGCCCTGAGTTCGACTTCTGGAACCCACATAAAGGAAAATAAAGGGCCAGTGATACCGCTCAGCGGCACAAGCGCTTGCTGGCAAGTGCGAGGTCCTGAGGTCGACTCCCGGTACCCACATAAAAAAAAAGAAAAAAAAAAAAAACAATGTCCTGGTTGTGCTGCCTGAAGATCATTTCTGGGCCCACCTCACTCTGATCAGCGATCATTGGCTCATGAGCCATGAGTGCCGCACGGTGCCAGGGTGGTTCCCAGCTTCTCTGGGGAAGAAGCCACACAGGAAGAGCCATGAGAAGCCAAGGGGGGTTGGGGAATTGGTGGCACAGACACTCACTCTCCTTAAGGGAATGGACTGTTTCAGAAATTCAGGTAGCACTGGGCCTTTACTCCCAGAAAGCCGGGAGGGGTCCACTCTTCACCTCTGGTTTTGAGCCACCTTCTCTACTGCTTTTTGTACACAGCCCCAAGCACTTTTGCAGTAAAATTTAGGAGTTAGGAAGCTTGCTCATCTACAGCCCAGGGGAGCTAAAGATGTCCTCAGGAACTGTAGATGCTCCAGGGGCATCTAAGTGTTGAGGAGCAGGTGGACCTGCATTGTGGCTGGCGAGATGCCCATTGTCCTGGCCTCTGAGGGGAAGGTTGTGTTAGAACAAAGAGGCTGTGGATCAAATGAAACACTGTGGCTGGCACAGTGAAAACCTGCCCAGCAAAGAATAGCTCTGGGCACCACACAGTATGTACATTACATGTGTATTTATAATTTCTACCTGTCCTATTTCCTTGGAAGATCAAGATGGCTCACAGTAAAGACAACAAGTACATTTGTCATTGGACTACACTAGAGATTCAGCAGGTGGGTTGTCCATTGCATATACTCACCAGTCATTTTTTTCTCTATAATAAGTCTTTATTGAAGACCTGCAGAGTTACTAGTGTGTACTTTCTATTTTTAAGGCACATAATGCTTTAAGTTAGAGTAAGGATCAAAAGAAACATAAATTATAAATTTAAATAATATTTCTACTTGTTAGTATCAGCTTTTTTATCTAAACACTTTAAAATTATGTCCTGTTACAAAATACAAAGGGCTCTGGGTGTGGTGGTACATGCCTGTAATGGCAGTATTTAGGAGGCTGAGGCAGGAGGATCTTCATGAGTTCAAGGCCAACCTGGAATACATAATGAGACCTTGTCTCAAAAAAATACAAAAGGTATTATATTATTATGTCTACTTTTTATAGACATAATAGCATAATACTGTTGTTCCTATCCCCCAGGTTAAGAAGTAGTATAAGTACAAATTATTAAATGCCCCCTTCATTGTCCATCTCTTTCCTGCATGCCTTTATACTTACACTAGTTGGTATTAAATGTATTTATATACTAATATTGAATAATAGTAAATGTACTAAATAGTAAATAAGTGCATGTTTTAAAATTTGCTAGAAATAACCTCATATAATATATAGGGAATTAAATACTTGGTTTCCTTTGTCTCATGAAGATAAATAGGGAGCCTAGGACTTTTGCTGGCTTTGGGACATCTCTGTCCAACTTATTCTTTAGAAGAATGGTATTAATTACTTTCTTCATGCCTTCCTGTTGTCTTATTTTTCTCTGCTCTGGCTAACCTTTAGGAAGCCACCTACCTTCTTGATGGCCCTGGAATCAGCCAGTCATGGACTTAAACCTGGATTTCCATGTTACTTGGTAGCTTTGTGATCTCAGGCGAATTACCCCTGAGTTTCAAATTTCCTTATCTGTAAAACAAATACTATTACTACCTGCAAAGCTAATGTTAGTACTCACTTCAGAGTTGTGAGGTTAAAAGGAAATAATACGTGTCAGGGCTTTGGCTCTGGACCTGCCAGACAGTAAGAGTTTGATAAATCAAGTTTTCTTGCAAACTGACCTTTTTGTAGCTATCAGAGCCTTTTATTCTCCCCTCCCTCCAACAATGGTTTAGAACTGCTAAAAAGAAGCATGAGATAGATCTAAACAAAATGCATTAGTCAGAATTCTTCAGAGAAACAGAGCCAATAAGAGATTGTACAGATGTAAACGTAGATACATACATGGAGTGATTTGTTATGGAAATTGGCTTATGGAATTATGGAGGCTGAGAAGTCCCAAGATCTGCTCTCTGCAGCGTGGAGACCCAGGAAAGCCAATGTCATTCCTGTCCAAGTCTCAAACCAGAGAACCAAGGAGCTGACGATGTAAAACTTGGTCTAATGGCAAGAGAACATGTTTAAAAGCAGGCAGGCAGGAAACAAAAAGGCCAAAGCCCTCCTTTCTTTGTCTGTTTCCTATTCATGCTCGCAGTGTGGGATTGGATAATGCCCACCTACATGACAGAAGGCTCTACTTTACTGAGCGCACTGATTCACATGCTAATTTCACCCCAAAACACCCTCACGAGGCACCCAGAAATAATGTTTAATATAGACACCCCTTGTAATTAATCATCACAGAAGGCTATGCAGGTTTCTTCAGAGTTTGTGGGGAAAGAGTAGTTTCTTTGTAAATAGGAATGACATAGAGATAAACATTTCCATTCTGGTAATTCTGGAACCTTACTGAGCTAAGCTTTTCAAGATGATGGAAAACACTAACTTTAAGAATGTGGACTTCATGCATAAGGACCTAAAACCAGATAGCATGACAGGACAAAATGGGAGAGACTATTGGGCTAAATTCCAGACAGCTGAGAAGTTAGCAGGCAGACATGGTATTCCCCTTCTCATCTATTCTTTTTAAGCTATGGGTATTATTTACTGTGAATTAAATTCTTTCTAGATACGTAAGCTGAAATAAGATAATTACTAGGACATTTAAATGCAAAACATTTTTTCCTATTTCTGGTCAAAACATTTTCTCCCTCAATAATTAAGATAAAATTTTTTCTTCAAACTCTGGTTTATCTCTGCAGAGAATGCTGACACAGGCAGGCCTTTTTGGGAAGGCCTGGACCTGGGCATTCAATTCTATGCTTCCATGTTGACTGACTTCCCGGACACACCTGAAAGAACTTTTAAGTGTCTCCACCTGCAAAGAGGCTCTCAAAGTTTGTACTCGTTTTCATTACCTTCATTCTCAGAGGTGAATGCTTACTTTGTTCCAGACTCCTCTGGACATAGTACATTTCCCAGAGCCCCCTTCAGTGCTGAGGCATACCTTCCCTCAGCTGCCGCCATATTGGTGATTAGTGGTACTCACAGCCATATCTCTCCTGGGACTGTCCCTCAGCAGAAGCAAGTTGCTGTGGCCAAAGTTATAATCCCCTTCCCATGGACATCCGGCATCATTTCTTCATTTTGGGGCGTCTCTGAAAGGCCTTCTTCAGCTCCAGAGCTTCTTTTGGGATCCACTGAAGCTTTTGTTGTGACAGCATCACAGCCCAACTCCCTCTGCTCAATCCTGCCTTTGCTCCCAAAGGTGCAATGAGAACTTTCCCCAAGTAAAACTCTTGCATGCAAATCTTAGAGTCAGAGGATCTGTTTTCTAGGGAACTTGACCTGAATAGCATCTCTCAATTCTTCAAATTATTGGAAGTAGGAATCCTGGTACACTATGTAACAGGCTCAGTACTTTCTAAGCTTTATGTATAAAAATTATAATGTAAGAAATATAAAAGCAGAAGGGAAATTGACCTTAGTCAAACAAATACATACAGTTAAATCAGTAAAAAAGGGAAAGAAATGACAAGGGATCTTCAGCAAAGGTCCAGTCTGGAGGGAGTACCAGGAAGTCAGGAGATACCTGGGCAAGTGTGATTCCTTTTCTCTACCCGGTTTCTCCTCCCGGACCCCAGTCAGACTTCCTGGGCCTCCAGAAGGGACGGCTGACCTACGGATTTCATAGATTTGTCTTTGAGCACCCCTGAGTCTGTGATAGTTCCTTTTGCCTTTTCATTTTAAAATTGCACATGTGATATATGAGTATACTTTTCTTGTAAAAATGTCAACTGACAAAAAGCTCCAAGCAAATACCCTTTCACTACTGTATCTCCAATCCCACTTTTCTCCCAAGACACTGTTGTCGGTTATTTTATTCTAGCTTTATTGAGGTATAGTTGAGAAACACAATTGTACGTATTCGAGGTACACAATGCGATGGTTTGATACATGTATAGACTGTGAAATGATTACCACTCAACTAATTAATATACCAATCACCTCAATTTAATATGTACTTTTCCAGATATATCCATTTACACATATGTATATGGAATATAGAAATGTGTAGTTTTATGGGATATACATGTTAAAATACAAATAGATTACATGGTGTATACTGTTGAACTGTTAGCTTTTTTTTTTTTTTTTTTTTTTTTTTTTGACCAGTCCTGGAAATTGGATCTGGGGCCTTCACCCTGAGCTACATAGCCAGACATTTTTATTATTTGCTTGACAGGATCTTGCTAAGTCACTAATTTGCCTGGGCTGGACTTGAACTTGCAATCCTACCTCAGTCTAAACAATTCACTTTTTTCACCTATGTCTTAGAAGTTTTTCCATGTCAGTATTTACCATACCACTTATTCTTTCTAATGGCTGTGTAAAGTTCCCTACCATGATTATTACATACCTTACTAAGCTATGCCTTTACTGGAGGACACTTAGGTTTTTTTCTAATTTTATGACTTCACAGTGTTGTAATTGACATCTTTGTATATACTTCTCCATGCACCTATGCGACTGTTTCTCTAAGTTAGATATTGGAAGTAGAATGTGGGGTCAAAAGCATGCATATATTAAAATTTGACACAATCTAGTTGCCCTTTAACTCCCCAAAATGGGTATTTTTAATGCTTGCTGATCTGATAGACAAACAATGACATTTTAGTATTTAATTTTATTTCTCTGTTTACACTGAGACTTGGCATATTTTTATTTGCTGTTGGCCATTTATATTTCTGTTACCATGAGTTGCCTATTTATTTATTTAGAGATGGAGTCTTGCTACATGGCCCAGGCTGCCTTGATTTTGTGATCTTCCCACTTCAGCCTCCTGAGGGGCCTGTGCCAGCACCCGTGCCTCTTTATATCACTCGCCTCACCATTTTGTCTTTTTGTTATTCACTGTAGGAATTTTCGATACACCAAATGTCATTTCTTCACTTACACTACACGCTGCAGGTATTTAATATGTTACTTGTCTTTTAATTTTATGATCTTTTATTGTTCATAAGGTTTGGATTGCTGCATTACTTGGCTTTAGTCTTTCCTTCATGGCTTCTGAGTTTTTAGTTTTTCATGTTTTCTGAGGTTTGTGGGTTTTTTAAAAACATTTTTATTGGTACATATTTGTCTTACATAATGATCACATTCCTCATAGGGAATTTGTACCTGTACATACTATATCTTAATTCTTTTTTTTCTCATTCCACTTCCCTCTCTTCAACCCTTCTTCCCCTTGCCATTTACAAAAGCTTTGTGTCCATTTTTTCTTCCATTCTTTTTTTTCTCTTTCCCCTTTCTTCTCTTTTCCTTTCCCCCTCCCTTGTTCCCCTTCCTATTTGAAGATGTTCCTCCTACTTCCCAATATCTATTCTCCATTATACTCCTCATTTACCCTTTGGGTTTCTCACACAAGAGAAACAATGTAATATTTAAACTTGTGTGTCCAATTTATTTCACTTAAGATTATGATCTCAAAGTGCATCCTTTTCCCTACAAGTGACTTAAGTTTATCCTTTTTTATGGCAGAGTAGTACTGCATTGTATATAAAAACCACATTTTCTTTATCCATTCTTTTTTTTTTTTTTTTTTTTTTTGAGACAGGGTCTTGCTTTGTAGTTCAGGCTGGCCTCAAACTCAAAGCGATCCTCCTGCCTCAGCCTCCCAAGTGCTGGGATTACAGATGTGTGCCACCATGCCTGGCTGTCGTTTGGTCTGGTTTTTGCAGTGCTGGAGAGTGAACCCAGGGCCTTGTTCATGCTAAGCAAATGCTCTACCACTGAGTTACATCCCCAGGCCCTTATCTGTATATTCTAAATTATTATCTGTCTCTAAAAATATGAGTCAATTTTGTAATGAATGAATAAATAAATTTATAAAAGCTTTCCAAGGAACTAACTAGCTTAACTATTGAGCATGTCTTATTTTTTGGAACCCTGAATAAAGAGCTAAATCCCACTTCTATCTTTAGAAACCTTGAATGCTATCCCAAAGAAAGCACTTGTCTAGAGACAACACGAGGGTCAGTTCTCTTGCCTAGACACAGCCGAGGTCTGCTTTTCTGCATCTCCTGTTTCTCTGTCCAGTGTACATTCATCTTGGCAGGGCAGGGCTTAGGACTCTGCCCACTGCTCCTTAGCACTGTTGACCCCAGAAGCACAATGATGCCATTAGGATCAGTGGAAGATCTGCTACCACAGCATCTAGCAATGATTGCCCCACATGCTCAGCTGATCTCTTGCTAGGCCTCAGCCACCAGATCCTGGGAGGAAGGAGGGAGTAGGTCACCATTTCTTGATGGTTTCCTCTCCATCAAGTGTTTCAAACTTGTTATCAGTAAGGTGCTCATATGTCACACTTTGGGAAGTGCTGGGTCCCTGACTCACGTGTCTCCTGACCTGGAGTTCTGTCTGTCTTGCGGTACTGTACAAAGAAGCTTCCCCACTAAGGTTGCCACCAGCCCTGGGTCAAGGCTGGCTCCGTGGGCTGGCGACCTCACAGGCCCAACTCTCTGACAAAGCCCCACCTTTGCTTTAATGCTCTGTGACATCATAATTTTGAAATTATTGAAATTCTTAATAATTGTATCTTTGAATTTGTGTTTTATAAGTAAAGCTGGGTGAGTGATAGTGCAGTATGTGAGCAGAGGAGACAGGCGGGCAGCAGAGCATACAGATGGGCTCAGCGCGGTGGGCACAGCAAGCAGCATGCTGACAGCCACGGCCAGACCCAAGGTCACATTAGTGGCAGTGGTGATGGCAGCGGCAGAAGCTATGGCGGCAGAAGCTACAGTGGCAATCCATGGTCCCAGGAGAGAGAAAGCTTCACATGGAAGCACTAAGACTGTGGTGAGAAGAGAGCATGGCCATTCAGACCTCTTTGCAGCACCCGTTCCAATAATAAATCTCCAGCCTGAGCACTGGGACAGGAGCTGCCAGTGCTCAGGCAATAAGCGTTGTCAGTAAATTACTACAAAATAAAAATATGCACCTTGATGTTGTAATAGATCTGTCAGAGTTATTAGGATACTCCCAAAAGTTTAGATCTCTAGTTTTTAAATTTATTACAGTACTGAAATTGCATTTAACAGAGCATTATTTTCATATGAAGCTTCAATAAGTCAATTCTATTCATAAGAAAAACAACCTAAAATTTTTCTTATAGTAGATCAGGCAATAGAATGCATAAATAGACATTTTAATTACATACAAATCATGAAACCACTTGCAGTTATTATTTGACCTCCACAAGTTACAGGAAATGCTAGAGAAAACATTGAAATTCCGCTGTATAAATTTATATTTCAAATTAAATTCAGAGTTACATGAAGCAAATCATCAGCTCTAAATGTACTATAGCTTACATTCTGAAATAATTTATCAGAAATTTACCTCAATGCTGTCTTAGCCTATAAAATATAGTTAACAACTCCAGCAGCAGTTAGATCAGTGGAAAGAGACTTCTCAAAATTAAAATTTATCAAAAGTTATTTGAGATCTTGTATTTGCCAACAGAGACTATTAATATTTGCAATTATACCAATTGAAAAGGAAGTCGCTGAAAGTGAATTCTTATGACCTAATAAATGGATTCCCAAAAAGCAAGCCAAAAAATGTACAATCATGATATTATATATATATATATATATTTTTTTTTTTTTTTTTTTTTGTGGGTACCGGTGGGTCGACCTCAGGACCTCGCGCACCAACAGGCACCCATGCCGCTGAGCAATATCACCGGCCCCTTTTTCATATGTGGGATCCGGGAGTCGAACTCGGGCCCTCGCGCTTGCAAGGCAGGCGCTTACGCCGCTGAGCCATCTCACCGGCCCATGATATTATATTTTTAAGCTGGGTGTGGTGGTACCTACCTGTAATTCCAGCACTTAGGAGGCTGAGGCAGGAGGATCCCTGTGAGCTCAAGACCATCCTAAACTACGTGAGATGGCTCAGCGGCGTAAGCACCTGCCTGGCAAGCGCAAGGGCCCGAGTTCGACTCCCGGAACCCACATACGAAAAAAGGGCCAGTGATATTGCTCAGTGGCACGGGCGCCTGCTGGTGCACGAGGTCCTGAGGTTGACCCCCGGTACCCACAAAAAAACAAACAAACAAACAAACAAAAATAGAAAAGATATTTTTAAAGTATTATCACTCATTACATATGCTATCAAAAGTGGTTTTTTTTTTGCATTTTTTTTTTTTTTTTTTTTTGTGGGTACCGGGGGGTCGACCTCAGGACCTCGCGCGCCAGCAGGCGCCCGTGCCGCTGAGCGATATCACCGGCCCCTTTTTCGTATGTGGGATCCGGGAGTCGAACTCGGGCCCTTGCGCTTGCCGGGCAGGCGCTTAAGCCACTGAGCCATCTCACCGGCCCTTTTTTTTTTGCATTTTAAGTCGTTATTCATGTATGTTTCTTGTATTTATAAGTAACGAGATTTTTTTTAAAAAGAAAAACTGATATAGCAGTACTTTTCTCTCCTAATTTTTTGCACTGGGCTTGGCCGGGTAGATAGCAAGCCCTATTCTGCCGTTTTCCAGAGGCTCAGCCACCCCCTCCCTGTGTGAAGAAGGTCAGGCATCTATAAGGCAGCTGATCTTGAGAAGTAAAATGGCCCATTCAGAGGTGGACTGGGGACTTGGTGTCCTTACTGTATTAACCCACAGCTGAGCAAAGGCAAAAATAACACAGAAGCCAGTCACAGGTCTCCTCTTCATGAACCACAGCAGAACTGTCAGCACCCCACATATGGAATCCACAGCAAGTTTTGGCCAACAACATCACCTCGAATCTCTCTCATTTGTCAGTATCCTTCCCTTCTCTAATGAAGCTCTGTATTCCTTTGGGGAGACACCATGGAAAAAGACTGAGAAAGGACTCAGGGTCCTAAACAGCAGTTTCTTAGCCTTTCGTGGAGATCCTGTCTGGTGATTCTTGGTGTGATATGTAGAAGCCAGGGTCCCTGTACCAAAGCTGTCAGACAGCCATCAATGGATAGAAGCCCTAATGGTGTATAAGACTAAATCCAAGGAAAAGTCAGGCAGCCTTAGAGCCAGGAGTCTGGGGGGGCAGAAGCTCCTTCAAGTTGTGCTCCACTGTCCTTCAGACAAGAGATCTAGGCCAACGAGATGACCTCTTGGCAGTAGCTGGGATTGGGTCCAGGGATTTGGCACTGAGCTACATCCCCAGCCCTTCTTTTTATTTTTTATTTTGCGACAGGGTCTTGCTAAGTCACTAAATTGCCTAGATTGAGTTTGAAGTTGCAATCCTCCTGTCTCAGCTTCCCAGAGCACTGGATAACAGGCATGTGCCACCAGGCCCAGCTAAGATGATTGCTTCTGGATTATTTCATTTTATTTTGTACATTTGGCAACTTTATTTATTTATTTATTTTAATTAATTTTTTTAAAGACAACAAGTAAACATTCTCATGTATTAACAAACTCAAGAATTAGAGAATGTACAAATACCTTTTGGAGAAAAACATTATGGCAACTTTAAAAAAATGTTACAAATAGCATTTTACCTGGGTCTCCTGAACATGAGACCCTTCTCCAACTTCCACTACCATACAACATGACAACTTGATGACTTCCTGTCCTGTTTTCTGTTTCTATGTGTGTATATCACAAGCTCCTTGAGAACAGAACCTACATCCTCTACTTCCTGTGTCACCTAAACACCAAGTACAAGGATACTAAGAACATCTATAACCTGCTTTCCCACTTATTAGATCATTAATCCTCACAGTACGCTACATAAGGAAGGAAAATTCCCATTTTACGGAGGATTAACTGAAAGAAGCCATTGATTTCTTAAGTTCCCCAGCTTCTAAAGGGCAGTTAGGATTCAACATACACTAATCAGCAAATGTAATACATCACATTATCAGAACCAAGGGCAAAAACCACACAGTCATCTCAACAGGCACAGAAAAAGCATTTGACAAAGTCCAATACCCGCTGCACATGGTGACACACACCTGTAATCTCAACACTTGGGAGGCTGAGGCAGGAGGCTTGCCACAAGTTCGAGGCCAGCTTGGGCTACATAGTGAGTTCAGGGCCAGCTTACACTGCAAAGCAAGAACCTGTCTCAAAAAAACAAGACAAAACAAATCATCCCCCAAAACAAAAACAAACCAATAAAAAGGTCCAACACCTATTCGTGATAAAAACCCAACAGAAAATTGTAATAGATGGTCTTTATCTCAACCCGATAAAAGCCATCTGTGACAAACAAACAACCAATATCTTACTAATGGACAAAAACTGAAAGCTTTCACTTTAAAATCAGGAACAAGACAAGGATGCCCATTGTCACCACTCTTAATCAATATAGTTCTAGAAACATTAGCCAGAGGAATTAGACAAAAGAAAGAAAGGAATATGGATAGGAAAGGAAGAAGTTAAATTATCATTATTTGCAGATGACATGATACTCTACATAGAAGATTCCAAAAACTCTACCAAAAGACTCCTAGATTTAATAACCAAATTCAATAGTGTAGCTGGAAAAAAAGTCAACACTCAAAAGTCCATAGCATTCCTGTACACAAACAACGAACTCACCGAGAGAGAAATTGGGGAAACAACACCTTTCACAATAGCATCAAGAAAATTGAAATACTTAATCTACAAAGTAAATAAAATATCTTTACATTGAAAACTACAGTATTCTGAGAAAGGAGATCAAGAGGATATCAGAAAATGGAAAGATATTCCCTGTTCTTGGATAGGCAGAACCAATATAGTGAAAATGGCCACTATTTCCAAAACTGTCATACAGTTTTAATGCAATCCCAATCAAAATACCAATAGCATACCTCACAGAACTAGAGAAAATAATCCTAAAATTCATATGGAACCAGAAGAGATCTAGAATAGCAAAAGCAATCCTGAGCAACAAGGGCAAGGCTGGAAGCATCACAATCCCCAATTTGTTCAAAGCTACTGGGATAAAAACAGCATGGTACTGGGGGAAAAAAAAATCAGACTCAAGGATCAATGGGAAGAATCAGAATAGAAGAAGCAGAAATAACTCCAAACATATTCAGCTACCTTATCTTTGACAAAGGGGTCAAATACCTTCAGTGGAAGAAAGATAGCCTCTATAATAAATTGTGCTGGGGAAACTGGCTTTCCACATGCTGGAAATTGGACCTAGACCTATACCTCTCACCATGCACTAAACTAAAATCAAAATTTATCAAAGACCTAAGCATGAAAACATCTGCTGGAAGATAGAATAAATAAAACTAGAAGACATAGGTATAGGCAAAAGCTTTATGAACAAAACCCAGATCGCACAGGAAATATCACAAAGAATCAACAACTAGGATCTCATCAAATTAAAAAGCTTTTGCACAACAAAAGAAACCACCAACAGAGTGAAGAGACAACCCACAGAATGGGAAAAAAATTTTACCAGCTATTCCTCAGACAACAGACTAACATCTAAAATATATAAAGAATTTAAAAAATCAGACTCCCATATTTAAAGACACAGTAAAAAAAAATGGTCACCTGAAATGAATAGACACTCTTCAGATGAAGAAGCACAGACAAGTAAATATTTTAAAAATGCTCAACACCACTGGTCATTGGAGAAATGCGCACTGAGATTCCATCTCACTCCAGAAAGAATGGCTACCATCAAGAAATCAACCAATAACAAATGCTAGGGAGGCTGTGAGGAGAAAGGAACCCTTCTACATTGCTGGTAGGAGTGTAAACTGGTACAACCACTATGGAAATCAGTATGGAGATTCCACAAAAAAAGTAAAACTAGAGTTCCATTTGACCCAGGTGTTCCCCTTTTAAGTATCTTCCCAAACGAGTTAAAAGCATCATACCACATCTTGGAAACTGCCCATATGCCCACTGAAAGATGAATGGATAAGCTGGGCATGGTGGCACATGCCTGTAATACCAGCAATTGGGAGGCTGAGGCAGAAGGATCGCTGTGAGTTCGAGGCCAGCCTGGGCTACATAGTGAGTTCAAGGCCAGCCTGAACTACATAGACCCTGTCTCAAAAACAAAAAAACAAAACTAAACAAACCACAAACAAAACCTCAGATAAATAAAAATGAGAAATCACTCCACTAATAGTCTGGATCATAACGATAAGACCCAAAGCCCCTGTATTAAATAAAGGCTTAGTTCCAGCCATGTCACTATTAAGAGATTATGGAGGGGGCCGGTGAGATGGCTCAGTGGCGTAAGCGCCTGCCTGGCAAGCGCGAAGGCCCGAGTTCGACTCCCGGAACCCACATACAAAGAAAGGGCCAGTGATATCGCTCAGCGGCACGGGCGCCTGCTGGCGCACGAGGTCCTGAGGTCGACCCCCGGTACCCACAAAAAAAAAAAAAAAAAGAGATTATGGAGCATTTTAAAGGTAGGGAGTTGTGGGACTCCATTCTTTCCTCTTTGCAATCTGGCCACAATCATCTTGCTTCTGCCATGTGCTCTGTGCCATGATGTACTGCCTTCTCACAGGCCCAAAAGCAACAGCGCCCAACGATCTTGGACTGAAACTTCCAAAGCTATGAGCAAAAATAAACCTTTCCACTTTATAAGTTTATTATCTCAGGTACTTTGTTACAGTAACAGAAAGTTGACACTCACCTAGCAGAAATAATCATTATTAAAATTTTGGCATAAGCTCTAGAGATCTTTTTGTTTGTTTTTCTGTATGCATTTCAGAAAAAATTTAAATACGGAAAAGTACAGGGAATAACACAAATAGGTACCCAAAATTCTACATGAATAAATTATTATATTTGCCTCAGATTATTTTATATCTATCCTTTTTATGTATTTTCACCTATCCTTTCCATACATATTTGTATAGATTTACTACAAATATATTGTGTTCATAGAGTAGTTTGTGAGGAATTATTTACCTAAACTGTATATATTTTTCATTTTTCCCACTCATTGTTTTTAAGATCATTCTAGTTGGCACGTATATAACTAATTTACTAATTTTGATTGCTGTGTAACAGGAGTTGACAAATTACTACTAGCAAGCATCTCCAGCCTGTGAATAAATTTGGCTGTTTTTGTATAGCTAAGAAAGATTTTACATTTTTAGGTTGTTTTAAAAATCTGCAACACAGACTTAAGTGGATCTACAAAACCTAAAATGTTTATTTTCTGGCAGAGAAAGTTTGCTGAGCCCAGTTGTATAGAATTCCTTTGTATTAATAGGTAACAATCTATTCCCTTTTGATGAGCATTGACAATGCTTCCAATGTTTTGCTCCTATGAAGGGAATTTCTGGGTACATTTCATGTACGTCTTTCTGTGCACAGAACAAGCAAGATTGCAGAGATGAATGCTATGTGCATTTGCAGTTTTACTGCCAAATTCCTCTCCTTTGTTGCCATACAAATCCAGACTCCTAACTAGTGGTAAATAAGAGATCTCATTATTCTAAAATTTTATCTACATTTAATTTGATCAGATTTTCAATTGTTGCCAATTTAATGGAGGTGAGTGTCTCATTGCTGTTATTTCCTAGTGAGATTGGGCAGCTTTTCTTTTTTTTTTCTTTTTTTTTTTGTGGGTACCGGGGGTCGACCTCAGGACCTCGCGCACCAGCAGGTGCCCATGCCGCTGAGCGATATCACCGGCCCTTTTTTCGTATGTGGGTTACGGGAGTCGAACTCGGGCCCTCGCGCTTGCCAGGCAGGCGCTTATGCCGCTGAGCCATCTCACCGGCCCAGCTTTTCTTAAACTTACTGGCCATTCAGTCTCTTTTTTGTAAATTGCCCTTCTATTTCCTTTACCCCTTCTTCCTACTAATGCTTTAATAAAAGGATTTACCTTTTATTATTTTAGGAATTATTTATATATTCTGAATTATAATTCCTTTTGGGGTACATATGTTGTATGTTTCTTTTTCAGTTTATTGCTTATCTTTTTTAAACTTTATTTATGGTATCACTTCTGATCTAATAAAAATTTCCCTATCTTGAAACCACATAGTCTCCTATATTATGATTTAAAAGCTTTAAGCCTTCACTTTTTATATGTAGATATTTAATCCATCTAGAATTTGCTTTAGCAATTGAATTTTGTTATTTTCTATCTGGAGTTCCCAAGTCCCAGTACCATTTATTGAATTCTTCTGTTCCTAACTAACTCATCATTTATTCATTCAGTTAATATTTAATGAGTTTTTCCTATGTGCCCAGTACTATTCTAGACACTGGTGATAGAACAGCAGGGGAACCAAGGGGAAAAAAAACTCTGTCCTCAAGGAGTATATGTTCTAGTAAGAGAAACAAAATATAGAGTGTGTCAGATATGCTACCTGCTGTCCATAAAAAGAGTAATGCAAAAGAGGGTAGGATTGTGGGGGAAGTATTGCTGTCAGGGATGGCTTCGCCGACCTGATGCTTGTGTGGAGACCTGAAGCAAGTCAGAGAGCAAGGATGCAAACAGATGGGGAGGAAAGCTCTAGGCAGAGGGAATAATGCGTGCAAGGGTCCAGAGAAAGGAGCAAGCCGTGTCTCCTTGCAAGGAAAGAAGCAAGGAGACATGTGTGGCTGACTCAGAATGAGCCAGGAGAGCTTAGTAGGAGAGGTGATGAGGAGCTAGATCTTGGAGGGGCTTGTGTGAGCCTTTGTTAGGACATTTGACTTTTAGTCAAAATAAGCTGGAGATATTTAAATAATCTGGAGTGTTTAGAGCAGAGGAGAACATCATCCAATTTGCAATTTAAAACATTTTCCCCTGTTGCTGCATTGGCAAGAATCAGTGAAAGTTTTTGTCACCTCACTTTTTCTGCCCACGGATTGAGGGTGCTAATCCACATTCTCTCTTAGTTGATCTGAGGCTCTTTATATCATACCATAAAGGACTGGCCTTCCCTGAGGAAAGACTATTGGTTCTTATCATTAAAACAACAGCATGATAATTAGAATGACCTCCACTGCAATTTCTGGATGCTTTGATGGATGCTCTGTGACTATATTTATCTCTTCCCAGAATTTTCTGTTCAAGAGGCTGGTAATAAACTAGAACATGAGCCATATAGATGGATATTAGGTAATTAGCTGAAGGAGAAAAAGCAGTGATGGCCTTAGACTGGCATCTCTTGCAATGCCAACAGCTTGAACTTCACAGTATCTTTTAGTGATAGCTTCCCAGTCAAGGAAATTCCCTGTGGTCAATGTAGATTTCCCCTGCTGTTGGGCTTGTGGCTCCCAGAACTTCCCCTATCATAACACTCATGGCATGCTAAACAATTTAATTGCAGGTAATTTTTTTATCAGACTATAACCTCCGTGAGAACAGGGATTGGGACTGTCTTGTTCAATTTTTTAAAATTCCTACTCCCATGTGTAGTGTCTGTTGTAGAAGGTGATCAATAGGTATTTGGCGAGTGACAGAAAAAGTCTTGGGCCCAGAGGTGTTGTGTGGGGATTCTGGGCTCTTGGTTTTTGTCTTTTGAGGAAAGCATCCCACTCCAAACACCTGGAAGTGTATTGTTGGGTGGCTCCACGAGAATTTTCTCAGCTGTCTAGTGCCCTCCTGGGTTTCCTCACTGGCCGAGGCATCCCTGAGTGAAGACCCTGGGGACTCTAGCAGTTGGATGCAGTGTCTGGAGCAGCCACTGCCTCCGGCTATGTGGGTGTGATCTGGAGACCTAGGTTTGTTTTAATCTCTGTGCCAGGCTGCTGACAATAAACAAGCTTTCCCCCTAGTAGCTGTTGACAGTTGCCTCCCACACAGTGCACCAGGGCCCTGCCCCGAGATGGCATGGCTCCCTCCCCATGGCTCTAATAATAACAGCGCTATATTCTTAGCCAGAGCTTGAGGGTTTCACTCAGACATTTATTCACTTGCCTTAGAATGGGAGTCAGAAAGAGCATAAAACCATAGAAAAACCTTATTTGGACATTTATTTAATCATCTCTACTCTAATTTGGTCAGGTTCAAGTTCCCTAATATCCCCTGCTTATCCTCTGTGGAGGAAAGTGAGGTGCCTAGGGGATATCTCCACAGAGGAGGAGGCCTCTCAGGAGCCAGAGCGGGAGGGAGGTTGGTAGGGCATGGCCAGTGCCTGGGCTCTTGCTCCTCTGGAGATCCCAGGGAGCCCAGCCTGAAGTTTCCGCCTGTCTGAGCACACCTGGTGAGCTAGGGATGGGGAAAATCCTGCTGGGAAATGCTGCTTGAGAGAGTGAAGTGGGGGCGGGCAGGAAGGGTTGCTTTTCTTCTAAGGACCTCTGTTTCCTGTGCCTGGGGCCTGTGCAGGGTTGCTGTCTAATAGTGGTGCAGCTGTGCAGCTCATCCCTTCTCAGGTGCTGCTGAGGTAAGGCCTGAGCACCCAGAGTGGGTGTGGGAAGCGTTCATCACTCCACCTCTCAGTGCTGTGGGCCAGTCCAGGCTGCACACAGCCCACACGGAGGCGGTTTACATTTTATGGCCACTTACAATGACTGCACTTTCCCAGTTCATGAGAGAAAATAGGTGCTCTGGGAATCTCACCTGCAGCCTCCTGTGTCTGAGCCTGAGAATGACTGAGAGAGAAATGAGAAGCCCACAAGTCAAAGGCCCCTGACTCCTGTACTCCTCCAAATTATGGGTTGGTCCTTTGGTCAATCTAATTTTCTCAACAGTCATGTGACATGAGAAGGCAGCTGGGTTGCATGCCCTGGGGTGCAGGGATGCCCCACCTGCCAAGAAGCAAGGTTGCCCTGGGAGATCCCTGGGCAACTATTTATTTATCTTCCTTGTTTTTAGTTTTGTTTTGCTTCTTTGTTGCCTGTAATACTCCATAATTTTCACTACAACTGAGCAAGATTCCAAGTTGGGCTGGTCACTCTGCCCAGAGAAAATACAATTTCTACAAAGAAAAGCACTCATAAATATAAGGCATTATGTATTATCTTCGCTCCCGCTGTAAGGCTTTTATATTCACATCCAGGAAGTCTGAGGGATGAGGCCAGCTATCACGTGAGCTCTGTGCTCTGACATTGACTCAAAGCTGTGCTCAGAGGTTTTAGATTTATTTAAAACAGCAACTTGACTGCCTCCTTAAGAAATTTGTCATATCCATCATCAGCCTGGTACTGTTGAGAATATTGCTATTATGCTGTAGCTCTCAGTATAGAAAACAAAAGTTTATATTGAATAAGTGCAGGGAATGACTGTAATTCACTATGAATGTATTTTTATGAATAAGAAAAAAACTTTAAAAATAGGTCAGTGTGTTTTTAGAGAAAAACAACAAAAACCCATAAGGATTTCTCTACAGGTAGAATTGGGCAGTGCATCTAGGCTTCCATCCTGTTCCTCTTCCTTCTTTGCTGTCTACGACAGCTCAGGAAGTGGCCCCAGGCAGCTCTCTGAATCCTTTCTCATGACATCTCTGTGGCATCTCCACACACAAATCAGCCTACTAGCACTTGAGCTTCTAATTTTAGGTGCTTTTTGCATTTTCTGTAGCATCGCAGGAAATATAATGAAGAATTTAGACAGGGGAGAAGTCAGGCTGTTTGCTTCCTCATAAATTGGCAAGGATCTGTATTTGATGGTTGAAGGCCAATAACAATCAGAACAACAGAGAACAGAGTGGTTATGCTCTCATCTGCATCAGAGAACAGTTTCTTTTCCGGGTCCCTGAGCTAGAACCTTTCTGACCTTTTCCATCTCTACCAATAGTTGGTTGACCACTGATCAACCTGGCTGGGTTAAGAAATGCCCACAGGATCAGTAGAGCACACTTCTGGGTAGGTCTGGGTGGGTCATGGAGGTGTGACCTTGGGTCCTGTGTATGGTCCCTGGCTCCTTCCTCGCTGGCACTGTTCCCATTCTCTGCTCCCCAGCTGCCATGGATCAAGCAGCTGTTCCATTGCATCCTTCTGCCATGATGTGTCTACCTTGGAGCCAGCCAACTATGGACTGAATCTCCTGAAATCATGAGAACTCTCCTCTTAAATTGTGGGTATCAGGCATTGTGTGCCCATAATGGAAGACTGATTAATAGTTTCCTAAGCCTTACTTTGAAATCTGAGTGGAAGCCCCCTGACCCCAAAACTGGCAGTAAAACTAGCATCCTGTGGGTAATGCCAAGGTCTGTCACCAGGGGTAATAGCCAGGCCTCTTTGGACCATGGCAGCAGCAGCCTCTGAGTACCTGGATAGCTGAGCAATTCCTTTCTCTAGGGATTCTCTTCCCAAATGAAAGACTGATACTTTTGCATCCTTCAGTGTGCATGTTTGGGTGTAGTTGTGGGTGTGGGTCTTGTTGATTTCAAGGTATCTTTCTTGTACAAAGTACTTAGTTTATTTTTAATGGTGCTAATATCTTCAGTAACCACACCTCAGGCCTCAACTTTACATGTGGTTCCTTCTAGGCCAAAATGTAAGTTTTCAAATTTTTCTCCTCTGCTTTTTGTCCTCAATTCTTATAATAAATTTGACTGACAGCAGCCATCAGTACCCACACCACAGCCTAAATGTTGGATTGCCTTGAAATTCCATCAATCAGTCCATTGCCCTTAATCTCAGTCTCCTGCAAAGTCTCAGGACATGGGCAAAATGCAGACAAACTTTTTGCCAGAGTATAACATACCTGCTTCTAGTCCAACTGAGCCCTTGTTCCCAGCTGAAGCCTCCTGATCTAGCCTTTACTGTTTTCATTCCTATCAGCATTCTGGTCCTCTGAGCCTCCATTGGAGTCACCCATCAAGCTTTGCTTACAACATTCTAGGGCTTCTCCAGCAACTTCTCCAAACTTTTCCAAAAACCTTCCACAAACCAGTTCCAAGGGGTTCTAAACCATATGTTCAGGTATAGTTACAGTGACAGCCCCACTCCAGGAGCCTCAGAAAGGACCTTGACTTGGACTTTTGAAAAAATGCTGGAATTGTTGAGACTTTGGAGATGGATTAGTGTATTTCTGGTTATGTATAGGATAGTTGTATTATGTTACATGGAATTATGACCTTGTGTTTATTTAGAGAGTAAGTATGGCTTAAGGAGATGTGTCTGGTTGTCAAGTTGACAAGGGATGTGTGGTGACCATTAAGCATGATACCTCAATTTGACTGGATTAAAAAATGCCCAGGGGATTAGTAAAGCACACTTCTGGGTGTGTTTGGGTGGGTCTTGGAGATGTGACCTTGAGTACTATGTATGGTTCCAGTCCTTCCTCTCTGACACTGTTCCCTTGCTCTGCTTCTTGGCCATGAACCAAGCATCTTTTGTTTTATCATACCTTCCTGCCATGATGTTCCTATTTTGAATCCTGCTGACTATGGACTGAATCCCCTGAAATCATGAGAGAAGTTAAACTCTTCTTTAAGTTGTGGCTGTTGGGTATTCTGTGCCAAAAGAAGAGAAAGCTGACTAATACACATGTCATCAGAACACACTAAACTTATCCCCTGCTTGGTGGAATTCAACGAGGCATAGATAATTAACAATGTTGAGAGGGAGTGTGTGTGTGTGTGTGTGTGTGTGTATGCACATGCTTGTTGGGGACAAGGAGGGTTGTTCACATAATCCTGAAATCAACTCAGTGACCTGTTCAGATTAGAAGCTGGATAGATCTACATTACAAAATAGGTAGAAGACCATATCTTGCATCCTATATCATGTGGAATGTTTCCATGGGGATCTTTTTTTTTTTTTTTTTTTTTTTTTTGTGGGTACCGGGGGGTCGACCTCAGGACCTCTTGCGCCAGCAGGCGCCCGTGTTGCTGAGCGATATCACCGGCCCCTTTTTCGTATGTGGGATCCGGGAGTCGAACTCGGGCCCTCGCGCTTGCCGGGCAGGCGCTTAAGCCACTGAGCCATCTCACCGGCCCTCCATGGGGATCTTTTTAAGGATGGCCAAAACTTTGGGAGTAGACTAGATCTATGCCACTCAAAATGTAGTAACATCAGCATCAGCTTATTGAAATTCAGTCTTCTTAGGTGGGATTACTACAAATTTCAGTAGTGAAACAAAATAAAACAAAGCTACTTACATAGTGAAATATAACACACAGAAAAGTGCATACATAAATTTATATAAAAAGAGGGCTGGTGAGATGGCTCAGTGGTGTAAGCGCCCACCTGGCAACCACGAGGTCCTGAGTTTGACTCCCGGAACCCACATAAAGGAAAAAAAGGGGCGGTCATATCGCTCAGTGGCACAAGCGCCTGCTGGCAAGTGTGAGGTCCTGACGTTGACTCCCGGTACCCACATTAAAAAAAAAAATTATATAAAAAGAACACTACAAAATTAAATGAAGTCTAATAAAAGGAACTCTGTGTCATTTACACCCTGGTGAAGGAATTAAAACGTTGGCAGTACTCCAGGAGCTCCTGTCCCAGTAGAATTCAACCCCCTTAAAGTAATCACTCTCCTGATTTTCATGGAATTAATTCCTTTTGTTTCTTTATATTCTTACCATCTGAAAATGCATTCCTACATAACACAATAGTTTTGCCTGGTTTTGGCCTTTATTCTAAATGGGATTGCCAAATGCTTACTTCTTTGTGTCTGGTTTCTTTTGCTCAACATTTTGTCTGTGAGATTTCAGTAAGTTTTCAATACAGCAGATCTTGCCCTTTTTGGAGCTACTCCTGCCCTCATTCTTTAGATCCATAGCAACACTTCAGAGAAGTATGGATTTTCCTGTAAAATTACAGCAAATTAAAGTTAATTTGGATAACGAGGACCTCATCATGTTCCTTGAGCCAGCCATTTTTCCCAGGATCTTGCTGAGTCAGGACTGGGAATCAGGTTCCTAGGCTTCAGTGGGGTCTTCTTTGTGCTGGTCTCTGAGGTGGGAGAATAGTCAAGAGGCCCTTCAGAAGGGGATGTTTGTTGAAGGAAAAGCTCAGAGTTTTGAGCTCCCAGAACCCTCCAAATTCAACATTCAACTAGTGTGCGGCCTTGAATCAGATCTGGGATGAGCCAGGAGTATTTCCAGATAACGTATCTTTCTGATGCTAATTTCATTAAAGTTTTCTGATATATCACACAAGCAACAACTATACATAAAGCAGAGTGCCACAAAGTACAGAAGAGGTAGACGTCTCAGGAACAGTTACTGCCAGTCTTCCCCTTAGCTTCTTCTTCCCCTTTGAGTCAGACCAACCTGGGTTCTGGTCCTGGTTCTGTTGCTTGGTAGCTATGTGACTATAAGCTCACCCTCATCTTAAAAATGGAGATTCTAACAATAGAACATACCTCACGAAGCTATTTTGATGATTCATTAAGAAATGCTTGAAGAACACTTAGCGTAATATCTGACTAATAATAGTAAGTAGATGCTTCAATGTTGCCAGGTACTATTATGCTATAAGATTGATTTTATTGATATCATCAATTTGTATGAGGGAAACTGAGGCTCAGAGAGGTTAAGAAGCTTGCCCAAGATCCTATGGCTACTATGTGGTGAAGGCAATTTAATACTCCTAACCATTCTGTTGTATAGTTCCATAACTATGAGCTATTTTTATCATAATTTTATATCTAGGCTTTGGTATTTTTGATGTGTTTCTCCCACTGTCTGTCTCTAACCTCATATGGCTTCTAGCATAGCCAGGGTTCTATCAGCTGCTGGGATCCCAGATCAGCCTGATGAAACTGTTAGAGATGAGGCTGTTCTTGGAACATAAAGACAGTCCCATCTCCTTGTCATGTGATCTTCTTTTGGGTTGTCCTTTTCAGTAGGAGCAGGTGGTCATGACAGTAGCAATGTTGGACACACCCAGAGGGTCTTAGCTCACTTTTTTACAAAACACTTTATGATGCCATTTCAGGGACCAAGAGTCCCAGCATAGAAATTTCTCTCTCAATCCAGTTTACTTGTTCAGGGTGCACATTCAGAAGTAGTTGATATATTTGTGGAGAGGGTGCTGTCCAGGAACATTCCCAGGTGCAGAGGAGGGCCAATGGTTGGCACCAGACTGTTAGGCACAAGGTCCCTTGGCCTTCTGATCCCAGGCTGGTCAGTCATGGTCTCCAATCATTTTGGACCAGGAATTACCTCCCCTCACCTTCCTACAAGGGTGGTAAATTCTCCTACCATAGCAGTCATTGGGGAGATAGAGGAAGGGGCAGATGGAGGAAAACGAGGCTGATGCACCCATTTACTTGTGTTGGGATGCCTGGGTCCTACAGGGCAGGGGGAGAAGTCACCGCATAACATCCATAAGATTGTTCTATGATATTGTTCAACTGGAACAAGGGCCACTGTAGCATCTTCTCCCCCTCAGAGCAGTAGCCACCACCCCATCTCTTTTCCCACTGCAGAGAGACTGACAGATGCTTTCTGGAGGAGGACTGAGCAGCCAGGGATGCCACAGCCTTGCCTGAGATTTTAATATTTGTGAATATTGCTGAGGCTTGAATTCAGTTCCACCCTGGCCCAGGCATGCCTGTGACTACAGAAACCACCAGACTAGGGGCCTAAGGGGTCTTCTGTAGGTAGTTTCTCTTCTGTAGTCTTTCCCTGATGAAGAAGAGAAAAAAAGAAGGTTCTTTCCATGGTGGGCCTTTTTGTTTTCCTAGGGAGAGCACAGGACATGGCCTTTCTCTGTCAGGTTCCAGGCTTCCTCCTCCTCACACCAGCCTTGGTGCTTCATCTGGGCCCTGGAATCACAGTGTGGCCAGGCCTGCTCTCTCTGGGCCATCGCTGAGCTCCTGACTGCCTCTGTTCAGGTCACATTTTTCTTTGTTCTCATGTGTCCAGCGACCAATTTTCCCATCTTTGCAGTTGTCAGACTCTTGCCACTTCTTTTTACTTTTAGTTATTTTATTTCTCCACAATCTTCGGTTGAGAATTAGCAGAAGAAATAAAACAAGGAAGCGAGTCATGAAGCAGCTCTGATAAATTCTGTAGCAGAGAATATAGCAAATGAGAGTTGAGGATTATCTGTTATTTTAATTATCCTTGCCATCTCAACCACATTTATTCTGTTGTAGAAGTGCAGGCTTTCCCCGAACCTTCAGGGTTTATCCATTTGGATATCTCTTTCATAACAACAGCACTAGCTGCAAGGCTGGGCTGGGAGCCAATGACAGCCTGGATGCAGGGAACTGCAGGGTCAGATTCCGGAAGAGCCTCTGGGAGCCACTGCAGATGCAGTTGAGGTAGCCCGGCTCCAAGTTTGCTGGAGGGGCCGTGTCTGGGGAAATGCTGCTCTATATAAAGCTGAGAGGTCAAATTGAGGTTTCTTATTCCTTTTTTTGGCCATGCTTAGGTTTAGAACAATACTAGGGTAGAAAAGTGCAGCTTTTCTAAAGCCAGTAGTATTGAGCTGGGAGCCTGGACTCCTCACCCCACAGTCTGGGCTCAAATCTTGCTTAATCACAACTTGACTTTGGCTCCGTGACCCCTGATTTCCTCATCTGTAGGATGAGGATTTTACTGTCTACCATCCAAGGTTGCTATGGGAGGTAAATGAGGCAATATGTACCAAGCATTTAGCAAATTTAGCAAATATAGCAAATACCAAGCATTCTGTAAATGATATCTTGTTAATGTTATTTGCTACCACCATCATCATCACAGCCCAATATGCACAAGCTGGGAAGCTGGGCCTGGAATAGCCCTAAGCAGACACACCCCCAAGGGAGCCTCTCAGTGCCTCTTCACTCTTCACTCTTCTGCATTTCAGTAGCATTTAACTGGAGGGTATTGCCCTAGTGTTTGCTCCTTTTGAGCTTTGCCATTGGAGCAGGGTCCCCAGAGACTCATTACAGTCGGCTGCTTCTGGTAGTCAAAGCAGGTTTGAGAGCTACGTGTGTCTACAGCACCAGATTTTCTTACGCTGAGTCATACTGCAGGGTCTGCGGGCAGAGCCAGTCACCAAGGCAAAAGGCAGTCAGCAGTCAGGAGGCTCAGTGGCCATGCTGCACAAAATGCCTTTTGCGGGATGGTAGTGATTATCCATTTCATGTGTCAGGAGGAAGGAAGGGAGGGATGAGTGTTAACATTCATTAAACACTTACCATCCACCTGGCCCCTATAATCCAGCTTTGATTTTGTTGAGCCCTATCCAAGCTACCCGGTGGAGACTGCCTCCCTGAAACACCCCCTGACACCCTCCTTAGTGGGTCCTTGGGAGGAGTCTGTCTCTCCGTGGAGGACGGAAGGTGGCTGTGGAAGAGAAAGCCATTTTCTTGTACTTGGGGGATACATCCTGCCCTCTGCTCCCCCACAAATACATTGCAGGTGAGGTTATGGAAGCATTTATTTCTCCCCAAGGTTGAGTGAAGTGTTGCAAAAGGAAGTGATTCATAATAAAGACTATGCAAGAAGATCTGTTTCCAAAGGTGTTATGGATATTTAGTTGTTCCTGACAATACCACTGTCTATTTGAGCCTAGGACATGAAGATGCTTCTGGAAAAGGCTTCTTCCCTTACATTATCCCTGGACTTATTTTGTTTTAAAATCTTGGAAGGGTAGGGTTAAAGTGAAGTGTTCCCCTCCCCCCATTTCCAATGTTCCCTCATAAATTATTGGGAAATAATTCAGGAAAACAAAATTTTGGAAAATAAAAGGCAACTTTGCAACTAGCAAATTTTCCAGGCTAGCAGAAAAGTGAGTAAAAAGAGAGTTAAGTTTTTTGAATGTTTGTATCTTTCCTGATTCGAGCTTGGTTTTTAATTTTATTTCTGGAGTGAACATCTTTGGCATTTATTTAAAGAACTAAACAAATAAAAAAAGTTTCCAAATGGACATATATGCCTCCTAAGATAGATCAACACTGGCCTGCATTATTGATAAATAATCAGGAAATGCTGTTTGGGAACATTTGTTTTCTTTATCAGCAAGAATTTTTTGAGCCTTTATTGGCTCTGCTATGTCACAAGGTTTTCCTGATTGTTCTGTTTGTTTTGATTTTATTGTAACCTTGGGAAAATATCTACCATCATAAGAAAATGAGAGGTAAGAAGAGACTCTCAGAGGTCATCTGCCCTGTGACTCTACTTCTTTTACAACTACAATTATACTTTCTACTGTGAGAAAGACTTTTTGAAATTGAGATTACAGGCACTACTTAACATCCCTCCCTTAGGTTTTTTCTTACCACTTATGAGTAGTAAATGAGAGACAGATAGTTGTTCTCCAGGGAATAAAGACGATACCCCCAGAGTCTAAGATTTTATTTGGGTGCCTGCTCATACTCCTCTTTCACTGGCTTATTTTCAGATACTGAGAGGCTATTTGCTCCCTGCCTGGAGATCCTCTGTGCTTTAGGATGCTCAGCCCAGCCTCGGCTCTAAGTATTTTGTTGTGTGCTGCTTTTTCTGGATAAACCCCTGGTGCATAATAAAATCCCCTTGTTCCTGCACGTAACCTGTAAAAATGACCATCCTGCTCAAATTCTTCCTTTCCAAAAAGGTGCTTCAGCAGAGTTGTTAGGGAATAGCAAGTGAGTATTTGTGATATTTTCAGAGGACAGAAATTCCAGGAATAAAAATTCTTACCAAGCTGAGTGGTCCTTTTCCTATCCAAGGACCACCTCATTACATAATACCAAACCTGTTGGCTGTTCTATACGGCGGAAGAAATGTGAGCTATTTGCTTTTGTAAGCCCAATTAATACCAGAAGTGATCAGTAGAGCAGAAGCGGTGTATGAGTCACCCTGCTCAGTCTATTGCCAGTGTTGACATTTTCTTAACTTTGCATCGATTATTGAAGGTTTCAAGCTGTTTGGTGACTTTCTCCCATGCAGGCCTGCACGTGTTGGGCTTTTCATTATGACTGAAATATTAGATATTTAGTGCATTTTTAATGGAATTTAGCATGCTTTTAGTATATAGGTTTTTTTCCTTGATTTCAGGAGCTCATGATTTATCAATCTTGTAAGAGTTGTGACTAAAACACTTTTTAAAGTATTTAAATGTAGTAGCTCAATCCATAGTTGTAAGCAACTCATAATTCTGAAACTGTACTTGGAGCAGTAGCAGCTGAGCCTGATTCTCGTCTGAAACAGCTTCTAGTATTGACTTCTCTTTGTCATGGAGTTTTCTTAGAAGCATGTTTATCGCAGCTCCTGGAATTGTTCATCGAGGAATGTAACTATTTAAGTTCCTATAAAACCTCTATCCTTCCTATCTTCTGGGATTTTAGTCATAGAAGTTTGTCAGTTACTTACTTCTTTGAAGGATATAGGGCAATATGAGAAGAGATGTAGGTAAGGACAGAGAAAGGTTGAGTGATTCTTTATGTCTAAATCTAGTGTGGTCAACTTTTATTAGCAACTTCATTTCTAAGTCTAGTGTGGTCAACTTCTCCCTTTCCTCCACTATAGTTGTTCTTACTGCTTCTTCCCCTCAAACTACTGTTAATAACAAAAACAAAAACAAAAACAAAAAACAGCCACTCATGGCTACCAAGATGCTTCATCCTTAATCAGTTCCTGTTTCTCAATACATCATTCACCCCACATGGAATTCCCGGCCCATCATCCACACTGAAGCCCCTTGCTCTGCTCCCTCTACTGCCTGGCAGGAGATAAATCAAGGTTGCTAAGTAGTTCTCTCTAGCTTAGAACTTGAGGACAACTGAAATGGGCTGATTTTAGAAAAGTCTTAATCACCACTATATCTATATTGAAGCAGTGATAAGAACAGTATGTTTTAAAGTAAAGCCCAGTCTTAGGTTAGCTGAGGGCACAATGAGTTTGTCCAGAAACTAGTATGTATTTGCCTACACCACTACAGCGTCCCCTGAGTCATGCAGTGTTTCACAATCTCTGTGATTATAATCGACTGAGAAATCCTGTCTTGGGATCCCTGTTTGTCCAGGGAGCAGCACAGACGTTCCTGATGCTCACAGATATGAAGGCACTGGATACCCAGAGAACCCTTTATCACCCAGCCCCTGACTGACACCTCTGTCACTTTTGTATCTGCTTAGCCTGAAGTGTGTGACGTTGTTCTATAAATACCAGCTTTGTTGTTCGCATAAGAGCTGCCTTGGATTCTTAGCCCCCACCAAATCCCCAGATCCACAACGCAGGCAGACCCATCCTGGCTGCGAGGTTTCATCTGTTCTTGGTCTGTGAAAGGGAGCAGGGGCTTGGCTGGGGGTGGGTAGGGCCTAGCACTGCCATCTCACGCTTTGTTTCCACAAATGTGTAAGGCCCTAGATGAGGGCTTTGGGGAATCAAAGATGAATAAGACTCAGTCCCAGCTCTCCAGGAATATACAGTGTGGTACAAAAGAAGAGCTATGCACAGATAATTATAATACGAGAAAGAAAGAAAAGCCGTGGGAAATGAGGGAGAGGAGGAGGGGAGAATTCAGGGGAGGGTGAGCTCCTTTCCAAATGGGGGATCCTGAAAGGCTCCTGAGAGGATGTGCATTTGAGCTGAGGCTGAAGATTATGTAGGATTTGATTATAGGAAAGTAGGTGAGCTATTTAGAAAAATCATTATTTTGAATTCCTTAGCTTATATATCAAGTTGAATTCCAAATCCCAACAGTTTAATATTTAAAATTACAGCCCCCCAAATAGTAGGAATATGATTGAATATTTATATGATTGTGAAATGGGGAAGCTCACTTTAAGTGCAAGGGAAAAGACATACAAAAGAAATTATTGCTTTCAACTACAATAAGATCATCTATCATAAACGTGCTACACAAAAATAAAAAAGCAAGAGAAAATGAGGAATTATTACTTAATTGATAAGGTATCTGTCTCAATATAAAGAGCTTATATAAAATAAATTAGAAAAGTGAACATCCTAATTGAAAAACAAAAGGCAACAAGCAATCACAAAAACAAATATGCATATATGGCCTATCATTATGAAAAAATTTACTTAAGTAGTAATCAAAGAAATGTTAATAAAAGCGATGAGGAGATACTTTTTCATTATTAATCAAGATAATTTCTTCCTTTTAAAAATGACTACTCAGTGTTCAGTGACGAAAAATAGGGAGCAATGGCCATCTCTTTTATTCAGAGCTGTCTTTAAAAATTCGCTATTTCTTGGGCCGGTGATATAGCTCAGCATCATAATCGCCTGCCTAGCAAGCGCGAGGTCCTGAGTTTGACTCCCAGTACCTGCATATTAAAAAAAAAAAAAAAAAAAAAAGTCACTGTTTCTTTAAATATTCTACAAACTTGTTTTTTTTTTCTTTTACTCATTTATTAGTACATGTGTGTAGTACACAATGTTTACATTCTTTGTGGTAAGCTGGTACACATACATAGTATATCTTAATTCCTTTTTCATCCCCTTTCACTTTTCTCTCTCCCTCCCTCCATCTCTTGACCCCCTCTTTTTATTCTGTACATGTTTGCATTCCTTGTGTGGAGTTGGATCATAAAATTGGTTTTTGAATTAATAGAGTTTTTTGTTTTTAAGAAATGCAACACCATGAAATCTTGTTTTACAAATATCTTGGATTCCTTCCCCTACTCCATATCCCCTAATGCCAGGCCTAAAGGGAAGCAGCAGATATTAAGCACCAGGTACTGGCATAGAGCAGGAGCCCATAGAGGGCCCTGGGTCCAGTCAAGCCTGCCACCACATTTTGGTGAGGTCTGCCAGCTAAGGATGACTTTTACATAGTTAAAGGACTGAAAAAATTTTTAAAAAGAATACTACTTCATAATGTGGAAATTCCAAAACATCATTTAATTGAAACACGTCATTTATTTATGTATGACCTATGGCTGCTTTTGCCCTACAACAGCAGAGTCGAGTCATCCTGACGGAGGCTGTAGGCCCATAAGCCTAAAATACCATCTGGCCCTTTTCTCCAAAAGTTTGCTGAACCCTGGCCTAGAGTAATAGTGGATAGAGCACCTTCAAGGAATTGCAATTATACACATATAAGGTCCATTTGATTTCACTTGACATGTTGATCCTCCTTGTCCTTTCCTCCTGAATCTTCATCTCTCTCAAAGAAATTAAAAATGTGGGTATGATTTGGACTGAAGATTATGAAATAATATCTCATCTTTGAGGAAGCTGGTGTAAATTATTTTTAAAAATTGACTTAATATCTTTATAATTAAAAATAAGACCAGAAGGGTTTTTAAAAATCTCCTTAGAATTCAGATGTCACATCTAAAACTGAAATACCTGTAAGAAAGAATAATAAACTTTCACAGCTCTGTATGTTCTTTTTATTTTATATAGAGATATTAAGATATGTGAGCATATGTCCTATAGTGAGCATGCTTTTGTGAAACTTGAATATGCTGATTAAATACATAATCTTTTCAGTCACTTAGCTCTTACTAAATGAAAATTCTACTTAACAATAAAAATTTGAGCAGATGTACAATTAGTTTATTTATTCATATACAATAATTCTAGTTAATTGTTGATGTGCTCTAGCATATACACAGGGTTGGTTTATGTCACACGTTGAGGACAGAAACTGAGCTTGTTTTTTCATCACTATGTAGCTAGTACTTATATACCTAACACATTGCTTGGCATACATAATATAGCAGAAATGTATATTTATTCAGTGAATGTAGTCCGTCAATTGTTAGAAAGTTATCAAAGTTTAAAATTCCATTCAATTTTGTATATGTATAAGGATAAACACTGAACTATTTTGTATTCAGTGAAGACTAGGTGCATTGTTTTTCAATACTTCAGTTATTGTTTTAATAATAACTTCTATTTTCACAAAAGCTTACTAATATTTTATAACTTTCCTGAGAAGCTCTTACAAGAAATATCATTAAAATTATTATTAAAATTGATAATATAGTCTCTCTGTGTTCTGAACAAGTTATAGCAACATTGATTTTTCTAAAATATATATATAGGGCCGGTGAGATGGCTCAGTGGCATAAGCGCCTGTCTTGCAAGCGCGAGGGCCCGAGTTCGACTCCCGGATCCCACATATGAAAAAGGGGCCGGTGATATCGCTCAGCGGCACGGGTGCCTGTTGGCGCGCGAGGTCCTGAGGTCGACCCCCCGGTACCCACCAAAAAAAAAAAAAAAAAAAAATATATATATATATATATATATATATTGATTTAAAAAGTAATATTGGGCTGGTGAGATAACTCAGTGGCATAAGCACCTGCCTGGGAAGCGTGATGTCCTGAGTTTGACTCCTGGTACCCACATATGAAAAAAGGGCCGGTGATATCGCTCAGCGGCACGGGCGCCTGCTGGCATGCGAGGTCCTGAGGTCTACCCCCGCTACCCACACACGCACACAAAAAAAAAAGAAATATGCAGAGCAAATGAATGATAACTTTATCCCTAAGGATAATCCTTATTAACAACTTGGATTATTTTCCTTCAGATTTTTTCTACGTGTATGCCAGTGTATACACACATACTTATTCAATGTGTACTAATTGTTATTTTGTGGAAACACAATCCTACTACAAATACCATTTTGAAACTTGGCTGTGTTCTCTCAAAAACAAGTTGCTAGGTGAGTGTGGTGGCTCATGCCTGTAATTTTAGCACTCTGGGAGGCTGAGGTAGGAGGATCACAAGTTCCAGGCCAGCCTAGGCAACTTAGCGATCTGGCCAGACCCCTCTCTCAAAAAAGGGGAGAGGCTGAGGATGTAGCTTAGTGCAAAGGCCCTGGGTTCTAGAACCAGTACCACTAAAAAAAAATTTCTATGCCAGTACTCAAAGATCTGCTCTATTATTTTTAGTGATTGAATAGTATCTATTATATGAATATACAATCATTTATCCACACACACTTTTCTCTTGGCAAACATTTAGATTTCAAAGTTATATTTTAAAGTGCTTTAAATGCCAGTGAAAAGCAGCTACTTAAAAACTGCTAAGAATGCTGTTAGGAGAGAGAGGAAGATGGAGAGAGGGGAAGAGAGTGAGAAAGAAGGGGCAGGGGAGGAAGGAAAAAGAAAGGAAAAAACAAGTGAGTAAATTTTTGTTTAAGCAATGATGGACCTTAGTGCATCCTGGGAATTTCTAGCCAGCAAGTTGTAGACGATTTGGCACGGCTGATGCAATGACAGTGCAATTATGTGTCGGTGAGGTAAGTATATAAAATTACAAACAAACCCTTTGATTAGAAGAACACATGGCATAACCACTGCAGAGACTGTTCATGTTAGAGCTCCGTAGAGTTTTCAGGTTTGGAGGAGAAGCACCGTGGGGCTCTGCTGGGATCAGTGGACCACCAAAGAAACAGCCCAGAGGGCTGCTGCATCCCTGTCACTGTACTCTGGACCATTCAGTGGTAGCAGTTCTGAAATCTTTTAATTCTTCACACCTGCAGAAAGAGTTGTGCGGCAAAGGCTAATGTCAACATTTGATAATATTGATGGGTTCCAGACAAGACCAACATTAGCATTTTGTGGCTTGGAACATGCCTTGCAGCTCTACCAGCTTGATTAGAAAGGAGCTGGGCGGCTTTGGGGAATACCCACCCTGGTTAGATGCCTGTGTTCAACGAGGAAAGACCAGAGAAATGTGACCCCAGTCCAGAGTAAGACCGTAACTCTTTGGTTGGGTCATTCCAAACAAAGTTATCGCCAATTTACCCTTTTCCAGACAAGTAGAAAAAGCAGGAATTACACTGGTGTTAGGGAACCTTATGAATGTCATTTGTTATGTTGAACTTGGATTCCTTCACAGGAAATATTTTAATATGAATGTGTTTCATCGGTTTAGAGCAGCACATTAGGAGGACAAAGTTCAGATAAACTTTAGAATAGTTTTTTTTAAAAAATAAATCAAGGGCTGGTGATATAGCTCAGTGGCATAAGTGCCTGCCTGGCAAGTGCGAGGTCCTGAATTAGACTCCCGGTACCCGCATATTAAAAAAACAAACAAACAAAAACCAAATCAATGTATCACTAGATATGAATAAAATGTAAGTTCATGATCATATCAGATGACCCACAGTGCGTTTGGGGAACAACGACAAGATTGGAAAGAGACTAGTAATGAGAATAATAATAGCCAACTTACACAGTCCTTTGTGCCAGACCATATTCTAAGCACTTTACATGAGTTACCACATTGAAACCTCACCAGGATCCTACGAATATGCAAGACATACTGTTATTTTCATTTTACTCTTGAGGAAACCAAGACACAGAAAAGTTGATAAACTGACCAATGTCACATGCCTAATAAGTGGTATAACAGTGATTCAAACCAAGGTAGTTGGTCCTTGGAACACATGCTATTAGCCACTATTATGTCTTAGAAACCTAAAACTTCTAAGTCATTGTCTAACCAACCCAGAAGCGGTGGTCACCCCCAGATCTCTGATCAAGGTCTTAAGATCACATTTCCCAACAAAAGGATCCAGGCTACTTGGAGAAATGGTTGACTTAGGGTCTGGGGCAGAAGTAAACTAAGCAACCTGTGGTATATTGCCCTGTAGATACTGAGGAAGCTACTGAAGAATACTAGGGTCATTCCTAAAGGACTCAGGAGCCAACTTCAAGATACTCCCAATGGCCAAAGACGCGATAGTTTGAACATTGATTGTTATGGTTTGTGTCTAGATGTCCCCCCAAAGCCTGCCATGTCATGCAGTCATGGGCACAGCTGAATCTAGAGTTTGTGATTGATTCATTGTCTAGTGGTGGGATTATGGGTGTGAGTGCTACACCCACCCTAGGGTGGGTAGCCTACATACAATATAGGGGACAGAAAGTTTTCTCTCGCGCTCCTCCCTTTTTTCTTCTTGCTGCTTTTGCAGTCTTCTGCCGCCATTAACTGTTGCCCTCTGCCATGTGCCACTCTGCCTTGGAGCCAGCCAAGTATGGACTGAAACCTCCACAAACTGTGAGCTAAATAAACCTTTCCTTCCTTAATTTTGAGTGTCAGGTGTTTTGTCAGAGCCAAGAGAGGAAAGTAACCAACACATCAATGGAGATAACAGATAACACATCAGATATGTTTAAATCTATGCGTTCATAATGATGCTCAAAAATTGATCATGTCTAGAAGACCACTGGGAAGTAATTCATTATTGAACTGAAAACTGATCAATGCTACCATTTTTTCTGCCTTCCCTGTGTGAACTGTGCGTGAGGAAAAATTCCTTTTTATAGAACTAAACTAGTTGGTAAATGACAAAAGAATGATAGTATTAGAGTACAGGTTGAATATCTTTTATTTGAAAGACCAGAAGTGTTTTAGATTTCAGATCTTTTCAGATTTTAAAATGTTTGCATATACTGTACATAATGAGATATTTTGAGGATGGGACCGAGTTCTAAACATAAAATTCACTTATTTTTCATATACACTTAATACACAGAGCCTAAAAGTAATTTTATACAATATTTTTACTGTGTCAGTGTTTTGACTGTGACCTTTCACATGAGGTCAGGTGAGGAATTTTCAACTTTATGCTGTCATATTGATGCTCAAAAAGTGTTGAATTTTGGAGTATTTTGGATTTTGAGTTTCTGGGTAAAGGAGGCCCAACAAGTACCACATTTCTACAACCTCTAAAGAACCATTAGATCTAAGATTGAGGAGAAATGATTGCTAGCACAACAAAACCATAAACAACCAAATAATATGTGTCTTCTAATAATCAAAGGATGAGCAACTCCCCTCATGAAGAAGACTTTGCCAAAGAAGCAAACCTTAATCTCAGTGAGTTTCTCATTCCAGAAATTCAGAAAAATGAGAGGAATTCAAACAGTATAAAACAAACTGTGGGAAACTGTATAGGACAAATGACTTGATCTCCTCTATAAATAATTTCCAAAACAATAGAGGAGCTATAGATCAAAAGAGATTTAAAGCCAGGTGTGGTGACACACATGTGTAATCCCAGCACTCAGGAGGCTGAGGCAGGAGGATCACTGCAAATTTGAGGTTAGTCTGGGCTCCATAGTGAGTTCAAGGCCAGCCTGAACTACACGGTGAGACCCTGTCTCAAAAAAAAAAAAAAAAAAAAAAAAAAAAAGATTTAAGAGGCATACCAGCCAATTGCAATGCATGGGACCTAATGGGATCCTAATACTTTTCCACTATTATTATTATTATTATTATTATTATTTACAATAGGGGAATGAATACCTAGGTCCCTGTATATGCTAGGCTCTACTATTGAGCTATAGTCCCAGCCCTTTTTATTTTATTTCAAGATAGGATCTCACTAAGTTGTCCAGCCTGGCCACAAATTTATGATCCTCTTGCCTCAACTTCCACAATAGCTGCAATTACAGGTGTACACCACCACACCCAGATGTATTCTAATTTTTAAAACTGTAAAAGAAATTGCATTTATGAGAAAAATTGATTAATTTAACCAATGACTATATATTAGATGATGTTAAAGTATTATTAATTTTTATTTTACCAGTAGGTTTGATAATGTATTTTAAAAGCCTTCTCTTCTATTGATGAAAGGATAATTTCTTCAAGATTCACTTTAAAATAACATGCAATGAAATAGGGGGTAGAGATGAAACAGAGTTGTCCTAGAATTGATAACTATAGAAGTTGGAGGTTTATTATTATTCTTTCTACTATTGTATTAGATTGAAAATTACCATAAAATGTTTTAAATTAAATGCCTAAGTTTTGATTGCATAAGGTGTACACTGATTTGGATAAAAAATACTTGAATAATTTGGTTCAAAATACTTCAGATATTAAGAAGCAATGAGCCTTATTCTGTCCTCTAGGATTTTAATGTATGCCCTTTCTATGCTATGCAATGGTATGGGAAAGTTAACATTGAGCTGTTGCTAAAATAAAATATAAGAATTTTGAGCTAGGAATAGAAAGATGGTACTGTAGCATGAAATATCAATAATTTATTACAGGTTTACAGCTATTGTTTGAACCGATTCATTTGCACTTTAAGCATTAGAATTGTGAGTACAAATTAATGAGTTCGCCTTAAATCTTCACCATAATGTCACAAAAAATCGTTAAACACCTACTCTGTGCTAGGTGCTGGCTTGAGCCTTACCTTGCAACTAAAACAGAGGCACTTATCTTAAGTGGGGTTATTTGGCCTGAGAGAGGATGTGATTATAGCTTTGTTCTCAAAAGACGGTTTTGATGGTGTGGTAGAGGATGCTAAGAAGGGGCTTGGAACTTAGATGCAAGGCTCTGAGGATAATGGTGACGAGGAATGGGGTATAGGAGAGAACTTGGGGGTAAGTTACGTGAGACCTGATGACTGAAATGATGCTGGGAATAAGAGAGTGAGAAATCAAAAATGACTTGGAATCTCAGCCAGGAGATCAAGGGTAACATTAACAGTGATAAGCTGTGTTGACATCATGTATTCTTATTTGAGATGATGAGAATCACTTTATTTCTATGGTCTTTCTTCCAATAACCCATAACTGCAATCTGACCATTAGAAAAACATCAGACATATTCCAAATGAAAGAGAGTCTACAAAATAGAAGAGAAGAAAGGGAAAAGGAATTTGAAAAGAAGAGTGGAAGGGAAAAAACGGAAAACAAAACTTTTGTAAATGCAGAGTGGAAGTAGGGTTGAAGGGAGGGAGGGAAATGGGGAAAAAAAGCATTAAGACGTATTATTTACAGGTACAAATTCCCTATGATGAATGTGATCGTTCTGTATGCAAAATATGTACTAATAGGGCCGGTGAGATGGCTCAGCGGCTTAAGCGCCTGCCCGGCAAGCGCGAGGGCCCGAGTTCGACTCCCGGAACCCACATACGAAAAAGGGGCTGGTGATATCACTCAGCGGCACGGGCGCCTGCTGGCGCGCGAGGTCCTGAGGTCGACCCCCCGGTACCCACAAAAAAAAAAAAAATGTACTAATAAAAATTTAAAAAGAAAGATATTCTACAAAATACCTGTCCAGTACCCCTCAAAACTGTCACGGTCAGCCAAATAGGAAAAATCTAAGAAAGTCTTCTAGCCAAGGGAAGCCTAAGGAAACATCTACATGTGGCATGGCCTCCTGGATGGAAAAAGGGCATTAGAAATTAGAATGGAGTGTGGACTTCAGCTGGTAATAATGTATCAACATTGGCTTGTCAGTCACAACAAATGTATCCCACTAATGTAAGATCTGAATTTAAAAGTGAATCTGATAAAGGCTACTTGGAGGTAGCTGACGATGTGATTACCCTCATGAAATTGCGTGGTTGCTGCATGTTGTATGGACGGTAGGTGGTGATAATGAAGGAAATATAAGGAGTGGACGTGTGTGGAACGGCTGATCCTTCTGAAACCATTGTTACTTCATTGGTATTTAAACTCCGAAACTTCTCATATGAATTTTTGCTATGTATCTCTTGCTTCCACTTCGAAACTGAAATCTGTCTCAATTCTTTGAACTGAAGTCTGTCTTCATTCTTTGTTTGACCTAACTCAGAGGTAACAGGCACAATGCTAGCACCTCTGTTCCCTATGCCCAGAATTTTTTCCTACCAGGTTGTCTTCTAGTCACTCTTTCTTGTCATTCAGCTCATGTGTCCCACCCCAGAAAGCCCCTTTTGACTACCCAATCTAAAGTAGCCCCTTCCCAGTCATAATGCATTGCATGGCCCTGTTGTGTTTTCTTCATGGCTCTTGTCGCTGTCTGGAATTTACTTTTTATGTGTATGGCAGATTTCCCCACTGGAATCAAAGTCCAACAAAAATGGAACCACATTTGATTCATCATTGCTTTACTATGAGCCCAGTACCTGGAGTGCTGGAGATGCCAAGGAAATATCTGCTAAATGAATGACTAGAAAACACTCTCTTAGCTCCACTGTTGTAACAAAATACTATAGACGGGGTAGCTTTAACCATAGACATTTATTTCTCACAGTTCTGGAGACTAAAAAAGTCCAAGAAAAAGGTGCTGGCAGATTTGGTTCCTGGCTTGCAGGCAGCTTCTTCTTGCTATGCCCTTAGATGGCAGAGAGAGGATGGGAGACTTCTCTTTTGTTTCTTCTTATAAAGCACTAATCCCATCATGGGAGTTCCACTCTCATGACCTCAACTAAATCTAATCACCTCCCAAATGTTCTACCTCCTAATATCATCATGTTAGGGGTGAAGCTTCAGTATATAAATTTTGAGGGAGCACAATTTAACCCATGATAAAAACCGTTGTGACTCTATCCCCTATGCTACCCAGAGCCATTAGTGTAGGATGTTAGTGATTGCAAGAAAATGATATGACTCTTTTATAGTATTTCTATGTCCCTCTCATATTCACTTTATAAAAAGAATAAAAGTAAGAAAAATTTTTATTTTATAATTCTTTCCCCAGTTTTTTCTTCCCCTTGGAATAAGCAAGCCATTTAGGCAACAGAAGGAAGAATATCTAAATGCAGTGCCTTTTATCCTGTCAGAGCTTAAAAGGGAGTTAATTAAAAGGCCCTCTGACTGCCTTCTGGTTATAATCAGGAAAGGGAAGAATTGGTTGCACTTACCTTTTTCACTTTCCCCTTTCTTTTTCTTTCCCTATCACCTTCATCTCTGACGCTGTCCTAATTCCCCTGGCCTGGGGAGGGGAGAGCTGTGGGTGCCCTTGCACACTGCAGATCTCAGGAGAGATGCAGGCTATGACTCAGGACATTCTCTAGGAGCAACATCATCTCTACACTGTGCTGGGAAATCACTTAAGGGTTATTGCTGCCAGGACCTCCATCAGCACTATAAACACTTTGCTAGTCTAAAGGGTGGATGAAGAACACTTCCTTGGAGCCCAGGATGACTGATGTATTCAGGAGTGTGTGTGTGTGTGTGTGTGTGTAAAACAAAATACACATACACTTGCTTTAAGGCATTTAGAGCTCAGTGACATTTTGATTGTATTTTTGAGCATTTCAACCACAGAATCTGTTGAACTAGGCACTCACAAGTATTTAATAAAAGCAAATAAAAATTTGTGTTATTTAAAAAATAAACATGTACAATATCCCTTTGCTGTAAGAATTTTTACTATCATTTTCCAGCCTGTGATACATCATGGGCTATCAGAACACAAGCATTTTCAACCAACTGGAACCCTCGCCATCTGCTATTTATACACACACAGGCACACCTCATTGTTATTTATGTAAGTTATTAGAACTTAGTAGGCAACATTGAATAGATAAGTGACAACATGTCTTCAGTCACTAACTAAAGTTAGTTACTCAAAATCAACCAATAAGCCTTTTCCCATTTGGGAAGAATCTTTGAAGAGAAAACAAAATTGCAAGGAACTGAATTTCTACTTTGCAAGAATGAAACTTGTCTCTTGCGTGAATTTTTTCTTTTCTTTTTTTTTTGTGGGTACTGGGGGTCGACCTCAGGACCTCGCGCACCAGCAGGTGCCCGTGCCACTGAGCAATATCACTGGCCCTTTTCTCGTATGTGGGTTCCGGGAGTCGAACTTGGGCCCTCGTGCTTTCCAGGCAGGCGTGTATGCCGCTAAGCCATCTCACCGGCCCTTGTGTGAATTTTTGAAGGCCCTCTTCAGACTTTAGTGAGGACTTTGCTTTTTCTAGGGCAGCCCCCTAAACTGAAATTGGAAAAGCATCTACATGGACATGTGGTCCACTTTGCCTGACTTACAGGAAGGAATCAAATGACAAAACTTAATGATAGGCTTTTACCCGATGCCCCATTTGGGGGTGTTGTCTTAGTTAATTTTTCTCATTGCTGAGACAAACTACTGAACACACACAAGTTAAAAGAGGAAGGTTTATTTTGGTTCACAGTTGATAGTAGTTTCAGTCCATAGTTGGCTGGCTCTAAGGCAGGGGGGCATGGCAGAAGAGAAACAGTCCATAGCATATCAGGCAGGAGGCAGTGAAGCAGCAGCAAGCAGCAAAGCAAGCCTCCTCTTCCCTTTTATTCCATCCAGGGTGCAAGCTTTTTGGGTGGTGCCACCCACACCCAGGGTGGGCTTTCCCATTATCCATACCCAGAGCTATGCTAATTCCAATCAGTGGACTAATTTAGTACCACACACCCTTAATTCCAATATCACACACCCTAGATCCAGCCAGCTCTGAAAAGCCCCACCTATGAATGCATAAGGCTTTGCGGGACATGTAGATACAAATTGTAACAGGTGGCCTTTGGTAGAGGGAGGGAAGCAAGGAAGTAGTGGAGCTTAGATGTATTCATCGCTTACTTGCTTTTACTGTATGTATATATGTACATATGTATATATGTATGTATAAATGTATATATGTATGTATGTGTGTATATGTATGTATATATGTATGTGCGTGTGTGTGTGTGCGTGCATGCAGGTTGAGGTCAAACCCAGAACCTCATGCATACCAGGCAAGCACTCTACCCCTGAGGAGCAAACTTAGGCCTCATTGCACAAATCCTTATTGAGTACTAACCTGTGCCAGATACTGTCCTAGGAGCTGGGGTTTAAAAATCTCTTCTTTCAGGGAGCTTACATTCTAGAAAGGATAGAAAGAAGAAAAATAACAAGAAATAATTGTTATGAGGAAATAAAACAAGGTAAAAGGTGGAGAGTGACTAGGTGGTAGAAGTCTGGAGTTGGGGAAGTTATGCAAAAAAGAGGGAAAGCACTCTAGGCAGAAGAATAGCAAATGCAATGGCTCTGAAGCAAGAAGGAGCTGTGTGTGTGTGTAGAAATGTGTGTGTGTGTGTGTGTGTGTGTGTGTGTGTGTGTGTAGAAAGGAGCCAGCATAGATGATACCCATGAATGAAAGAAAAGTGGAAGGAAATGAGGTCAGAAATAAGCAGGGCCCGGTCACATGGAGCCCTATAGACCAAAGAGAGGAGTTTGCATTGCAGTGAGAAGCCACGGGCGATGTAAGTGGTGGTGTGATATAATCTAAGTTAGACTCATAGGCAGACCCTTGTCTGCCTACCATGCTGCTACCACCACGTAGACGAGCGGCCACTGGGGGCCAGAATAGAAGTAGGGCAACTAGGTAGGAGGCTTTTGTACTTTCGTATTGAGGGCTGGTGGCTTAGGCTTGAGTGCAGATGTGCAGCAAAGGTCAGAAGTGTCCAGACTGAGAATGTGACTTGGAGGAAGAGGTAACTAAGCTAATGACTTTGATAGAAAGCAGGGGTGGTGAACCTCTCGCACACATGCTGCGGCAGGCTGTCTGTATCATTGAAAGCTCTAAAATGTTTACCATCACTGATATAAAGGATGAGAGAAAGGAGTCAGGAAGACTTGTAAGTTTGTGGCTTGTGCAACTGAGTGGATGTGGAACTGTTAATTGAGAGAAGAGGAGCATGTTCAGGTGGTGGAGTGAAGTTTGGTTCTTGGCCATGTTAAACTGGAGTCACTTATTGGACATCTAAGAGGAGAAATCAAGTCAGCAGTTAGATCCAAGGTCACAGCTGGAGGCAAGTCTTTGGGGTTGATCAGCTGTAGTGTCCCTGCTCCTTAAAGTGGGTGCAAAGCCCTATTCCATACTTCATGCAGCTCCAAAGCCCTTGGATGATTTTGGGGAATTGCAGGTGGACAGAGAGAGATAGTGGTTTCATTCTTTGTCATTCTAGTCCCACTTTCTTTTTTGTCAAGTTAGAGCAGTTTATGAACCATCTCTGCTTCTGCAACACCCTTCCCCAGAGGAAATTCAGCCACTTCCTTGATATCCATGTGCAGTCAGGATATTGACTGTGCCAGAAACTGAATGAAGTATTTTCTGGAGGCAGAGGTGAGTGTGCCTGTTTGGGGAGTAGAGGATAATACCATAGTAACACAAAATAAAATGGAATATGAGACCTCGCTATTGTGAAATGTCTTGGGGCTGTCTACCTGAGGGATATTCTAGGATGTTTCTGTGGCCTTCTACAGCTCCTATTCCCTGCTACTGGACTTCCCAGGCAGAGAAATTCAGCTCCTCCCCATCCCCAAATCTGTTTTTACATGTTCAAATCTACCAAGGCCTGGGGGCTGTGGTTGACTTTCATTGAACAAATCTCTCTTTAGAGAACATTTGCTATTTATAAAAAGTAAGCCTTTCTCAACTTTAACAAGCTCTGAAGAGTCTTTGATCTCTTGTGCCTATTCTGAGAGTTGGACAGCTTTAGGGAGGGACAAGGAGAAGGGTTTTGGTCTGGTTGTCCCTCTCTAGTCACTGATCTCAGTAACAGAGAAAGTGTGCCATGCCCCATGTATTGCTCCAGGTATCTTTGAAATGCATACCTGGAGAGGCCAAAAGCAAGGAGAAGAATGAGGCCTCTTCTCTGGGCACCAGGACCACAATAATTTTTTTTTCTTTTTAAAAGCTTTATTGGTACATTTTAGATATACATAATGATCACATTCATCATAGGGAATTTGTACCTGTACATGATATAACTTGCATCTTCTTTTCCTCTCCTTCTCCTCCCCTCCCTTCAAAACCTCCTCCCCTCCTTATTGACAAAAGCTTTGTTTCCATTTTTTCCATCTATTCTCTTTTCTTCCTTATCCCTTCCTTCCTTTCTCTCTCCCCCTCCCTTGTTTCCCTTTCCATTTGAACATTTTCTTCCCATTTCCCAATATCTATGTTCATCTTTATTTACAGTTTCGGTATCTCAGACCAGAGAAACAATGTAGTATTTACAAATGTGTGTCCTATTTATTTCACTTTAGAGTATGGTCTCAAGGTGCATCCATTTAGCTAGAAATGCCTCAAACTTATCCTTCTTTATGGCAGAGTAGTACTCCATTGTTTAAAAAAACCACATCTTCTTTATCCATTCACCAGTTGATGGGCATTTGGGCTGTTTCCAAGATTGAGCTATTACAAACTGTGTCATTATAAACATGGGTGCACATATATCACTTTGATATGACACTTTTAATTCTTTCTGGAAGATACCAAGAAAGGGAATAGCTGGGTCAAATGGAACTCCTAGTTTTAGCTTTTTGGGTAATCTCCACAGTGTTTGTACCAGTCTATACTCTGACCAACAGTGGAGAAGTGTTCCTTTTTCCCCGTAGCCCTGCCAGCATTTGTTAGTGGTTGATTTCTTGATAATAGCCATTCTTTCTAGAGTGAGATGGAATCTCAGTGTTGTTTTAATTTGCATCTCTTGAATGCCCAGTGATGTTGAACATTGTTTCATATATTTATTTGCCATTTCTACTTCTTCGTATGAGAACTGTCTATTCATTTCAGATGCCCATTTTTGGATTGGGCCTTTAAATTTGAGAGATCTGAGTTTTTAAATTCTTTATGTATTCTAGATATTAGTCCTTTGAGGAGTAGCTGGCAAAATTTTTTTTCCACACTGTGGGTTGTCTCTTCACTTTTTAATGGTTTCTTTTGCTGTGCAAAAGCTTTTTAATAAGATGAGTCCCAGTTGTTGATTCTTTGTGATATTTCCTGTAGGATCAGGGTTTATTTCATGAAATCTTTGTCTACACCAATGTCTTCAAGAGTTCCACCTGTTCTATCTTCCAGCAAATTTAGTGTTTCTGCTTTAATATTTAGATCTTTGATTCATTTTGATTTTAGTTTAGTGCATGACAAAAGATATGGGTCTAGCTTTAATCTTTGGCATGCAGAAAGCCAGTTTTTCCAGCACCATTTATTGAAGAGGCTATCTTTCTTCCAGTGAAGGTGTTTGGCTCCTTTGTCAAAGATAATGTGGCTGAGTGTATTTGGCGTTGTTTCTGCATCTTCTGATCTGTTTCACTGATTCTCAGGTCTGGTTGGTTATTTATTTATTTATTTACTTACTTACTTACTTATTTACTTACTTACCAGTACCATGCTATTTTTATCACAGTAGCTTTGTAGTATAATTTCAAGTCAGGGATTGTGATGCCCCCTGCCTTGTCTTTGTTGCCCAGAATTGCCTTTGCTATTCTAGGTCTCTTTTGGTTCCAAATTAATTTTAGGGTTGTTTTCTCTAATTCTGCAGGGTATGCTATTGGTGTTTTGATTGGGATTGCATTAAATCTGTATAACAATTTTGGAAGTATGGCCATTTTCACGATATTGGTTCTTCCCACCAAAGAGCAAGGAATATCTTCCCACTTTCTGATATCCTCTTTGATCTCTGTGGTTTTCAATGTAATGTTCTTTTACTTCTTTCATTAGATTGATTCCTAGGTATTTCAGTTTTTTGGATGCTATTGTGAAAGGTATTGTTTCTCTAATTTCTCTTTCAGTGAGTTTGTTATTTGTGTACAGGAATGCTATTGATTTTTGAGTGTTGACTTTGTATCCAGCTACGCTACTGAATTTGGTTATTAAATCTAGAAATTTTTTGGTGGAGATTTTTGGGGTCTTCTATGTAGTGTATCATGTCACCTGCAAATAATGATAATTTAGCTTCTTCCCTTCCTATCCTTATTCCTTTCATTTCTTTCTCTGGTCTAATTGCTCTGGCTAATGTTACTAGAACTATATTGAATAAGACTGGTGATAATGGATATCCTTGTCTTGTTCTTGATTTTAGAGTGAAAGCTTTCAGTTTTTGTCCACATACTATGGTGTTGGCTGTTGGTTTGTCATAGATGGCTTTTATCAGATTGATATAAAGACCATCTATTCCAGTTTTCGATGGGGTTTTTCTCATGAATGGGTATTGGACTTTATCAAATGGTTTTTCTGCATCTATTGAGATCATATGGTTTTTGTCCTTGGCTCTGTTAATATGGTGTATTACATTTATTGATTTGCATATGTTGAACCATCCTTACATCTCTCTGGGATGAATCCAGCTTGGTCATGTGTATAATCTTCTTGATGATTTGCTGCATTCTGTTTGCCAGCATCTTATTGAGGATTTTGTCATCTATGTTCACTAGGGAGATTGGTGTCTAGTTCTCTTTTTGGGGGGATTGATCCTTCTCTGGTTTCGGTATCAGTGTAATGCTTGCTTCCAGGAATAGATTTGGGAGTATTGCTTCCCTTTCAATTTCATTAAAGAGTTTGATGAGTAGTGACATTAAATCTTCTCTAAATTTCTTGTGGAATTCAGCAGTGAATCCATCAGGACCTGGGCTTTTCTTTGTTGGTAGGTTTTTAATTACATCTTCAATTTCACTGACAGATATTGGGTTGTTTAGAATTTTTATATCTTCTTGATTTAGCTTTGGTAATTCATATGTATCTAGGAATCTGTCTTATTTCTTCTGTGTTTTCCATCTTATTAGAATACATGTTCTCAAAGTAGGTATTAATGATCTTCTGGCTTTATGCAGGATCTGTTGTGATTTCACCCTTTTCATTCCTAATTGCATGGATTTGAGTCTTTTCTTTCCTTTTTTTTGATAAGGTTGGCTAATGGTTTGTCAGTTTTATTTAATCTTTGAAAGTACCAACTTTTCGATTCATTGATTCTTTGTATTGTTTTCTTAGTCTCCCTTGCATTAATTTCTGCTCTGATCTTTTTAATTTCCTCCCTTGTGTGAGCATTGGGCTTGACTTGCTCTTTTTTTTCTAGAAGCTTGAGGTTTAACATTAGGTTGTTTATTTGGGCTTGCTCTGTTTTTCTGATATGGGAATTCACCACTATGGATTTCTCTACTAGTACTGCTTTCATTGGATAAGTTCCAGTATGTTGTATTGGCATTATTGTTTAATTGTAGAAACTGTCTAATTTCTTCTTTAATTTCATCTGTGACCCATCGATTGTTCAGGAGGGTGTTATTTAATTTCATGTGTTTATGAAGTTTTTGTGGTTTGTTTTGCCATTTATATCCAATTTCATTGCACTATGGTCTGATAATATGCATGGGATAATTTAAATTCCTTTCCATTTATTTAAGCATGTTCTATGAGCTAGTATGTGGTCTATCTTGGACAACATCCTGTGCGCAGCTGAGAAGAATGTGTATTCTGATGTTGTGGGATGGAACACCCTGTAGACATCTACTAAGTCCATTTGTTCAAAAGTTTGGTTCAGTTCTGATAGACTTATTTTTGTGCCATCAATCTGGACAGAGGGTTGGAAACTAATAAACCGCCTTGTAAAAACATTGTTCAAACCAGGTGTGGTGGTGCATACCGGTAATCCCAGCATTCAGTAGGTTGAGGCAGGAGGATTACCCTGAGTTCAAGATCAGTCTGGGTTATGTAGTAAGTTCAAAGCCAGCCTGAACTACATAGCAAGACCTTGTCCCTCCCCTCCAAAACTGCCCAATAAGAATCCTTCCTGAGTGAGAGACTCGTCATTGCATAAACTCTGCCTTTTAGTCTCCCCTCTCATTTCTATGTTCCTTTCTACTCCTCTGCTTTCAGAACACTTTTTTTTTTTTCTTTCTATTTACACCAAGTCCAAGTAGTTGTTTTAAACCTATTGTGCTTCTCGTGTCCTGTTGAGGAAAGCTATGGACTCTCACTGAAGAAAAATGTATATGCAGGGAAATGTACTGTTAAAGCTGCTAAAATCTGCCATGGTCAAGGGCTCTGCTCTGAGGGCTGCACAGGGGTTGGAGGGAGCAGGGCGATAGTTATGAACTGGGGATTATGCATGAACTACTGTTCCTTTGCTGGAGCAGGGACCCTGGCATGGGGAGGTGTGGCTCTGGCCTCACTGTGGGATGCTGGCTAACTCTGTTTTTTGCTTTATCATCTGTAAACGCAGCAAGAATTCCTTTTTTTTTTTTTTTTTTCTGTAAAATGAGATATTTGGGTTAGATGATTTCTAAGGTACCTTCTAAGTATGATATCTTTTTGTTCCTACCTGCCAGCCCCTGATCATACACTATTAGTTACTAAGTCCAGGGAGTTCCTTGCTCTGAGTGTATTCCATATATATATTCCATATGTATTTCGAGAGAAAATATGAGGAAATACTGACAAAATAGAAGGTTTTGATATGCTGTTAGTTGGCCCAAGTTGAAAGTTATTTATATCAAATAATATTATCTGGTCACCTAATAGTTAATCCAAAAGAAAACATGTGTGGTTTAATGGAGTTATTAAGACTATTAAACTTTCATCTGGATGGCAAATTTTTGTTTAACCATGCAATTTATTGACAAGGATCTGGGGTAAAGGGCACCTTTGCTGGCTACCTGTGTCAGTGTAAGATGGCATAGCCATTGTGGAAAGCAGTTTTGTCAATATCTAGTATAACTGAGGTACATATATGTTAAGACTCAACAGATGCAGTCTTGGGAAGTCCTCATACACGGACAGGACACAAGGAACAGTCTTTACATCATTTGTTTATAATCATGAAGAAATGGAAACAACCTAAATGACTCTCAACAGGATTCAGGTTTCAAAAACTGGAATTTCGTGAAGCAGTAAAAGAGAATATATTGAAACTCTGTATTAACATAGATAAATCTCAAAAACAAGTTGTAGAATATTTTCAGCATGATGGCATTTCTTTGAAGTTTTAAAAACATATAAACCAATGTTAACTGTATCTATGTAAAAGTATAACACTGAAAAGACAATAATAACAAGAGCTAAGATGTGTGTAGACAGCTGGAAATCTCATCAATGCCTCGAGGTTGTGCAAATAAGTACAACCACTTTCGGAAGCTATTTGGCAGTTTCCTGGTAAAACTGAGCATATCTAACCCAGCAGCTTGACTTCTAAGTGTATACTGAGCAGAAATATATACATAGATGGGCCATAATTTGTATATAAGAATATTCACAAACGTACGGTACACAATACCCTCAAACTGGAAAACACCCAAATTATTGATTGGATGACTGATGAAAAAATTACGCTTCATTTATATCATAGAATGATATACAAACAGTAACACAACTGAAAAAACAAGTGTATTAATCTCAGACATAATGTAAAACAAAGGAGCCCAGATACCAAAAAAAAAAAAAAAGAAAAAAGAAAAGAAAAAGCGTATACAGTAGGATTGAATTTATATAAAACCAAAAACCAGGCAAAATTGGTTGATGCGATGGGCACCTGGGTGATGCTAGCCTTTGTGGGAAAAGTGGTGGCTGGGAAGAGGCCCCTAAGAGGCTTCTTAGATGCCAGTCCTGTTCAATTTCTTATGTTGATAGCGGTTTCATGGGCATATTCATTTTGTGAAAACTCATTGAACTATAAAGTTATGATCTGAGTAAAATGTTTAAAAACCAAACACAATTTGTGGGCCTGGTCAATTTCTAAACTTGTTATGCAACCTTATCACATCCCAGGAAATAAGCCAGGCACTTGACCTTTGTGTGTTTTCAATGTCGATTAACTGGAAAATAATGAAATAGCTGATCTTGGGACTCCAGGATTTACACCAGCACTCCCACCAGGTTCTTAGGCCATTGGCCTCAGGCAGAATTACATCATCAGCTTCTCTGGTTCTGAGGCCTTCAGACTTGGACTGAGTCATACTAAAGTACCCCAAGGTCTTAAGGTTGCAGATCACTTGATGCGGGACTTCTTAGTCTCCATAACAAGCGATTTCCCCTAATAAATCCTCTCTCTCTCTCTCTCTCTCTCTCTCTCTCACTCCCTTTCTCTCCCCCTCCCCCTCTCTCTCTCCCTCCTTCCCCACCTTCCCTCTTCCCTTCCTCCCTCCCTCCCTATATATTTATCCATCCACCCATTCATCATCTATCTATCCATCCGTTCTATTGGTTCTACCTCTCTGGAGAACTCTAATACAAAAACCAACTACCTCCTTGTTTCTTCACATACAGGTTAGGTGAGACAAAGAAAATAGGAGGCTGAGAGGAGTTTTTTTTGTTGTTTCTTTATTTGTTTCTTTGGATTTTTTTTTTGTGTGTGGGTACCGGGAGTCGAACTAAGGACCTTGCGCTTGCCAGGCAGGCACTTATGCTGCTGAACCATCTCACCTGCCCCTTTATTTGGTTTTTTAATAGCTGTTAGGGAAAAGAAGATCTAGTGCCCATTTTATAGAGTTAATCCTATCAGCTTGGTAAACTGTTTTCTCTGATTTATATATGAAAACTTAACTTTTACTCTTACAATTAATTTTTTGTTATTTAGATGAAAGTATAGGAACTGTACCTATTTTTGAAAAAGCTGGTGTTTTCATTCTACTGTATGTGTGTATATATTGTAAATATAATTTAGATCATGTCGTATATGCAAATTCACATTCTATTTGTATTTTTATATTTATATAATATAGATTTTTTTTTGTATTTTGACAAACTGTCATAGACATCACTTTTAATGACTCCAAAGTATTGATATTAATTTGGTATTAATTTATTTACTCCTTACTGTCTTGTATATATTTGATGCTTTTTGATGTTGTCACTATTATCTTAAATATATAATGCAACTTAGTAAAGCACAAAATTTGGAGTCCTTGGACTTGGGTTTGAATCTCAGAAATGTCATTTCTTAGCTGTAGAATTCTTGCCAGTTGCTCAACCATGTCGTGTTAGATATGGGTGGTACTAATACTTCACAGGCTCTAATGACTAAGTGAGATAACATATATAAAATGACTACTAGAGTACCTGGCACATAGTAACTATTAAGTAAATCATAAATGTAAGATTTCTGTTCAACTTTAAAGTCCCCAAGGTTAAGCAATGACTTCATTATTTCTAATATGTAACATGGTTTATAATGCAAAGAACTCTGTACAGTACATATTCGTTGAATTGTTGACTGCTTTAGTTAGCTTTACAGAAGTTTAGGATTATTTTCTTACATGGAATTACTGGGTCAGTGGGTAGTGACAGGTAAGCTCTTAAACCATGTTGCAGATGGCTCTAAATCTAGTGTGTGGGAGGGTGAAACTCGGCCAGTCACCAAGGCTGAGCTTGCAAGAGCAGCCTAAAAGGAGACTGACTATTTTAAGAGAGTATTTGCAAGGTATGGTGATTTGTTTTTTTGGTGACTGCTTCTGACTTGACTTGAGTCCCTGACTTTGGGGGAATAATTGTATCTATAATAACATTTAAGCTGCAGTGTAGTTTCTGAGTCTGAACAAAGCAATTACAGAAATGTTTATTTACTGTGTGTGTGTGTGTGTGTGTGTGTGTGTGTGTGTGTGTAAAAGCAAGAAAGACCAAAGCATCAGGCGACTACATCTTGGTTGCTGTATTAAAAAGCACTTTGGATATAGCTCTGTCTGCCTGATCCTGTGCCTTCCTTGCAAATAGTAGATAGCTAGTGAGAAATAATCTCCATAGTTACAATCTTTATACCAAAATTATTGCACATGTATGCTTAGTGATTTATTGCAAAGACTGAAATTAAATTTAGAGCTTCTACCAAATAAAGTAGCCATCTATTGGGAAGAATAAGATGACTGTAGTATTTAAAGACAGGATGAGGGAAAAGGCAGAACTTAAGCATATAGAGGGCTTTTTTCCCTCATACTAGATAAAAATGAATTAGCAATTTTATTAGCAAAAAGGCAGGAGCACTCTACTTTTTTCTATCGCTAGGATGAAATAAATATGCTCTCTGGGTTTGCAATAAGCACAATAATAATATTAAAAACATTATTTATATATTATATGTATAATGCTATACTAAAATTTGTCATTTAGACAAATTTGTCATTTAGTCGAACTCGGGCCCTCGCGCTTGCCAGGCAGGCGCTTACGCTGCTGAGCCATCTCACCGGCCCTTGTACCATGAATGCAACCCTAACCCTAACCCTAACCCTAACCCTCAGGGCCCGAGTTCGACTCCTGGAACCCACATACAAAAAAGGGGCCGGTGATATCGCTCAGCGGCACGGGTGCCTGTTGGCACGCGAGGTCCTGAGGTCGATCCCCCGGTACCCACAAAAAAAAAACAAACAAACAAAAAAAAAAACTATGGTACAGAGAGAAACCTACACAAGATCGCCCAACTAGTAAGAGGCCAGGATTTGGCAGTCTGAATTGGGAATCTGTGCTCTTAACCTCTATAGCACACCACACTAATCTCAGAGCTCATGCGTTTTGGAAGCTCTGGGACAGGGCTACTGGGCCATCCAATCCTCAAGCACCATCCCTCTGTAGGAGAGTTCAGAACTGTTGCTCTATGATTCCACACCAGAAGTGAGAAAGTTGGTGGCCAGATCTGACAGCAAGCACATTTTATTCCACGAGTACTTATTTTTCAACACTCTGAAAAGATATCATTCAAATATAGAGTCATTAAAAAGTCCAGTTTTTGTTGAAGGCTCTGCGTATGTGGCAACACTACCTACGTTCCTGTGGACCATAAGCTGAAACTCATCACCTTCTCCACTTTCTCCATGCCTCTGTGTTCCAGTTGCCCTCCCTGTTTCTATCCTCAGGCCCTTTGCTTGACAGACTCAGTAGGTCTGGCTTGAGAAAATGAAGCTCTTTTCTCTGCTAATAAAGCCCTGCCTGTCCTCCCAGGACCCCTGCTTCCTTCGTGCTGAGATAAACACTCAGCCACAATGAATTTCTTACTAGCCTGTCATCATTTTTCTTCCTCAAAGGCTGAGATTGGTTCAGTTTCCTTCATCATTTCATTAGGAGCTCATATTTAAAGATTTAGCAACCTGTTTGGCTCTTTCATTGTCTTTGTTTTATACAACAATCAGCTACCAAATCTTAGATTTCACCACCAAACCTCTTGTGACCACAACCTCCTCTGTGTTCCCTTGCCCACCTGCAGAACACTACGTAAATGTACGCCCTCCCTGCTTGTCTGAACTTTGTTAATACATTGTCTCTTAACAAATATACTGGCTCCAGTTTATCTTTACTCTATTTTCCATTTTCCATCTCTCATATTTATTTTCAATGCTCAGATGAGCCAATTCTCTTTTTTTTCCCCCAGTATCTGCCCTGAGTTTTTCTACTTCTGTGACCATTCCATTCTCTCAGTTTAAATATCCTTTCCGTCCACCTCTGCACATATTCAAGTTCTACCTTCCTTTCAGTACCCTCGGAGTTCATTTTCTCTATGTTTCCATGATCTCAGTTAGAAGTAATTTCTCCCCTCTTTTAAAGCACTTACCACTTTCACTCTGGGTTTACAACTACTGTCTTTACTTGACAGTAAGTCGGTTGAAAGTAGAGTTCAGTTTTGAGTCATTTTGGATGCACACAACTCCCAGAATGGTATCTTACAAGTATTTCTAGTGGGCTTTTCAATATTTTTTAAAGGAAAATGAAAGAAACAGGCTGAAGTCTCTCCAAAGTAAAAAAATATTTAATAGGAAGTCCTTTACTTTTTGTTCCTTTTTCCTCTCTTCTATAATGTAGAAGAAGAACTGGAATATGATTTCTATCTCTCCTTTATTTGGCTTAAGAGTATTATTTCCACATTGGTGTTTCCTTATTTTGTGACATTCATTTATGAGCTAGCTTTAGAGTTACTACCAACTTCTACAGCATCTTGTACAGCTGGTGTATTACTGAAACACGATATCTTTAAGCATGTGATGTCTGAGAGAAGACTGGAAATTTATGCCAGGGGGGGATTATGCTTACTTAGTTGCCTCCTTCCTGCATTGATTAGATTGGAAAAGTGAGCTGCTTTGGGGATATACTGTGGTGGTGGTTTAAGCTCATAGTGAACATAGCCCTGTGATGTGACTAGTGATATGGGAGGAGCACCAGAGCTCCTGTCAGATGCTAGCTAAGCTCAGATCCTGAAGCTGCCACATACCAGTGAGTGATATGGATGAGCTTATTAATCTCTTTGCCTTTAAGTGAAGAAAACTGTGCTTTGTAAAGTTTTCTCAGTTCTCAACAGGTGAATCAAGCTGTTAGTGATTTTCAGTGTGGAAAATCAGCAAATGTCCCCAGAAAGCCACAGATATGAGCATAAACAGGAAGATAAATAGGAATCCTAAAAATTGTATTTTAGGGCCGGTGAGATGGCTCAGTGGCGTAAGCACCTGCCTGGCAAGCGCGAGGGCCTGAGTTCGACTCCCGGATCCCACATACGAAAAAAGGGCCGGTGATATCGCTCAGCGGCACGGGCACCTACTGGCGCGTGAGGTCCTGAGGTCAACCCCTGGTACCCACAAAAAAAAAAATAAAAAATAAATAAAAATTGTATTTTAAAATGGCACATAATGGCCAATTTCCCTGGAAATTGATACAGTGCTACAGCTTCATACAGATGTAATATATTAGCATTTCTGTTATAATTCTCCAAAAGATATTGGAGCTGGTCATCAGCTATTCCCTTATGTACACCAACTTGCTGCAAATTTCCCTTTCTCCTACTCTAGTTCCATAAATAGTACATACAGGTGGAAATACTGCTACTATTTCTTCTAGTAGTCACAACTAGTCGCTAGACTTTGCATATTTATGTTTTCTACAAAGCTCTTTGTAGACACCATTGTAAAGAGTAAGATATGGGATGCACACTGGGTGATGAAATTAATACTCAGCTTGATATTTAAGTAATGAGATTGAATTAAATATTATTCTTAGAAGGAAAGAGAAAGGTCATGGGTTTTTGCATAGCAATACATTTTATTTAAAAATAATTTCTGTGAGAAATGTGGTAAGTTAGAATTATCTTTTGTATTGCTATATAGTATGTACAGTAAAACTTTTCTTTATAATTCATTTAAGAGTATGTGAAACTCACCCTGGTCACTTAACAGAATTGCCTAGTAAAATTCCAGCAATATATCACGGTACTGGAAGGGGAAACTAGAAGAGGCACTTGAATAATATCAAGAAATGATAAATCAGAGCAACCAAAGAAACTTGTTTTCAGGGGGTAGAGTCGCGGAGAGAACACTTCAATGATTTCTCTTTTGATAAATATGGCACAGTATAAAAGTACAAATTGTAATCCTGAAAAAGAGGACAAAGAGCAGTTATAATGGTGATCTTCTTCTTTTTTTATAATTGTGATCTTTCTATGTCAAGATTTTCCAAATTTGAAGATCATATAAATATTCCTTTGGGAAATTTCAAAATTAGAATATATATATATATATATATATATATATGTATATATATATATATATATATAAAGTACTAGGCATGTGCTCAAGTGCTAAATTGGTACAGTTATATCTAAAACAGCAAGATGGTACCATGATAACTAAAGAAGGGAAATTCCTCAAAATATTATAAAAATAAAAAGCTTAAAAATATATATAATCCTTGGCCCAGAAACTTCACAATTAAGGAACTACCCAAAGGAAATATATATACACATACCAATTTTCTTTGACAGCATTTACTTCAGTTTTATGTATAATTTTTCTAAAAAGAAAAACCCTAGAAAGAATTCACATTACATTCAATGAGATTGTTTACTGTTTACATAAATTGTAGAACATTCATACAATGGGATAATATTTTAATGACTTCATTTATGGATGGACTCATAAATGTATAGGAAGTGGAGGAAGAAGGCGAATATTTTGACTTTGTTGGGTTCTAGAAAAATTTTCGAATAGTTGAAGTTAATCTTAACAAATTTCCAACTTTCCTTTCTTCTCCTCTCTCTTTTCTTGGCTCCTCTTTGGGCTCCTAAAATTGTCAAGCTAACTTAATCATTATAATATCTCTATGTCACAAAGGAATTTGGACTCTATCTCCTGTCTATGATCATTAAAACTTACCCACTAATAATAATCCTTCACTAATAATAATCCACAGAACCTCTAAAATGTTTTCATGATTTGTTTGCTTTTTGTTACATACATAATCTCTGTGGCAGGGAATGGGCTATGGTTTACTGCAAAAAAGGCCATCTATGGAAAAATGCCCAAAGTCAATGATTACGTGTGGCACTTTTCATAGAATCAGATCATAATCATTTTCTGAATTAGCAGTAGCAAATGACTGGTATTTCTAGTGGCGAATAATCCCACTCCCACACTGGCAAGGCAAATCATCTGTAGTTAAAAGTAGAAAAGAGAATTAAACACTTTAAGGTTGTTTATTAATGTTTTCACTTTTTAATAGTAATTGCCTGGTGTCTGGTTATATTTTCTCTTAACTATTCAAAGCATTTTACCATCTCTTTTCCTTATAGCTTTACCTGTATGGAAAGTAGGGAAGGCACTATTGTTTCCATTTGAGAAATGATGACACTGAGACACAAGGAGTTAATTGGAGAAATAATAATAGGACCTAGGATGATGACTCTGAGCTAGACACTTTGTCTTGTAGATTATGAGCAGAAGCCCCCAGTAGTCAGTAATTATTGCTGCAGAAGCTAAGCAGACTTTAAAACCATTCCAGGAACTGGGCTTGAAGTTTTGAAGTTCCATTTTAAAACAATCAGAGCAACTGTTTGTCCTTGAAGGAGTGGACAGCTTTGTATGCAGAGATAATAATACATCTAGACCAATATTTTTAACCAGAGGCAATTTTGCTCCCCACCCCCACTTCCTACCATACCTCTCTCCCATTGACATTTGACGATACTTACAGGTGTTTTTGTCTGTTGCAAATAGTAGGGAATATTACTGGCATCTGGTGAGTAGCAGCTGGAGGCCCTGTTAAATACCCTACAATGTATAAGAGAACCCCCATGACGAAGAATGATCTAACTTACAAAGTTAATGGTGCTGAGGCAGAGGAGCCCTGCTTCAGTCTGCTTCTCTGCCTTGGACAATGATGGCTGGCATACTCTAATTTTGTCACATGAATAGTCTCTGCCATCAGAATTGCATAAACCATGGTTGGACAAAATTTTAAAAAAGAGAGATCAATAATAGCAAGACTCCTTTATATACCATATTTGATGCTTTCTCTCAATTCTTCACCTCTTCTCTCAATCCTTGCTCCCTGAGTGTCATTGTCCCCACCTCTCTGGTCACCACTTTGTTTAATTCATATTCTTGTGTTCCCTTTTGACATTAAATTTACAAGTCTCAGCTCCAGCCTGGTCCCTTTTTCTTGCTCTCTGAGAGCCAGGGCAGATTTTGCACACACATTCTGGATGATGGGTGGAGCTGCGGGCCCTGGAAACAGCATAAGGAATGTTGGCTGGGCCTCTCCTGGAGACTATCTCCCAGCTTCTGTAATTATTTTTGGAAGAATGATTGCTGGAAGAAAAATGTAGATACCTGCTTTGAATGCCTTAGAAAAACTGGAAGGCTAATTTTCCTGAAAGTAAACTTCTAGAAGGAATATATCTTAGTTACTTTTCTCCTTGCTGAGACAAAATACTCAACACCTAAAGTTAAAGGAAGGAAGGTTTATTTGGCTCACAGTTTGTAGAGGTTTCAGTTCATAGTTGGCTGGCTCCAAGGCAGGTTGGCATGGCAGAGGGGCATTGCAGAGGAGAAACAGTTCATGGCAGGCAGAAGGCAGCAAGCTACAAGCAATAAGCAATGACACTAGTCCTCTTTCTGTCCCTTATATTTTATCCAGGCTACCTGCCCCTAGGGCAGTAGCACTCACACCAAGGGCAGGGCACCCTTAATTCTACCCGGAACTCTGCTAAACCAGTCAGTGGACTAATTTAGTAATTACACACTCTTGATCCCAGCATCACACACTCTAGATCCAGCCACCTCTGAAAAAGCCCCACCTATGACTGCATGAGGCTTTGGGAGGGCATCTAGACACAAGACATCATAACACAAGGTAAAAATTATACTTCACACTTACCTACATGTTATAACTCTTATTTGTTTAAGAGCAATGAACTCTGTGATAGTAGCCTTTGTTCACAAAGATATTTTTAGTTTATCCCTATATAAAGTAGAGTTGAATTTATTACTTGTGAGGAATACTTAGGATACCAGAGGGACCTGTGATAGGGGGCAGAGGACTGAGCAATTTTGGTATTTTATTTTAAAAAAAAGTGTTGACATGGATGGAAGCATTACTTGTACATCACTGATAAAGATTGGGACTACATATCCTAAATGATTGATTCCTTCAGCCTGATTGGGCTGACCATGACTAATCAGTCTAGTAAGAGTCTGTTTTTATGTAGATAAAAAGTACCAAACATCTTTGGCTGAACTATCTTCTAGATTAGCAGTTCTCATAGTGTGGTCTAATGTACCCTGAGTTATCATCATGCTCTTTCAGAGACTACAAAGTCCAAGCCTTTTTTTCATAATAATATTAAGATGTTGGGTTGGGGATGCAGCAGAATGGTAGCATGCATACTGCCCTAGGTTTGATCCCCAGCACTGAAAGAAAAAAAAAAAAGATATTATTTGCCTTTTTTTCCCTCTGTGTCACTCTTCTCCGTAATTTTGCATTGGTGATACAAAGGCAATAGTAGTGATAACTGCAGGTGCTATGCCACAAATCAAGGCAATGGTGCTTAAATGTGCTAGTAATCATTTTCTTCACCTCTACATGCCTACAATTTTTAAAAAGCCCATTTCATTTGAGAAGGCCCTTGTGGAAGTAGTAAAAATTATTAATTTTATTAAATCTTGAGTTTTGAGTCACCTCCTTTTACAATTCTGTGTGATAAAATAAAATTGGAAATATACCTAACACACTTGCTGCATATTAAAGTGCAAAAATGCAATGATTGTTTTAAGAAAATACACTTAGGCAGGTGTTATAAGTTGATCTAGTCACATTTTTTCATGGAACATTTTCACTTGAAAGAACAATGGAAAGCTATTCAAGCTATGGTTATTCAGCAGAAATTTGATAAAAAGTAAATGAACCTGTCACTTCAAATAAAAGAATCGATTGTAGATTGCTAAGATAAAATTACGATTTTTAAGCAAAAATTAGAATTTGGGAAATGTGTATCTACCACTGTGAATTTGACACTTTCCAGTAGTAAGATAGTTTTCTGATGAAATTAATGGTGAGATTATGAATGAGATTTTTTTGGTATTATATAAGGAAATGTGTCAACATTGGGAACCACTGAATAAGTCTACGTATTGATATTTTAAATAAGTCCAATGAATGATGTTACCAAATCATACATGGGTGAAAGGTCCATTCAAAATCCAAAATAGACCAATGAATTTTAATGAAGCATGGTAGGAAAAGTTCATTGGTACAGTTTGATTCCACATTGCAAATAACCTTTAAGGAATTACTACTTGTTGAGTTTGATATGTTATCAAGTAACAGTAACAATTATCTTTTAAAGGCTATTAAAATATTCCTTTCTTTTCCACCTGCATGTCTATACCAGGCCAAATTTTCTTTGTATTCTTCAACCAAAACAACAGATTGCAACAGGTTTTAAGAAGTAGTTGTTAGACTCTAACTGTCTTGTAGTTACGTATGCGTTAAGAAATTTGCAAAACTGAAATAATACCTCTCTTCTCATGAATTATTTTTTGATTTAGGAAAAATGGCTACTTCTCATAAAATGTTATGTATTTCAACATATAATGGACTTATTAATGTTATTTTAAAATAAACACTTAACATTTATTTCTTTTAATTTATAATACAGCAAATACTAACAACTAAAGTTCACATCACAGAGTGTAAAGGGATCCTGAGACCAAAGGTTTGAGAATGAAAAAGAATGTGAATTACAGTTATTGCAGGCTTGATCCCTTCAAAGTAAATATGGATAATATTTTCTTCATTTAAAAATATTAAAAATGGCATTTGGATGATTCTTTGCGCTTTCCAAAGTACTTTTACATGCATCAACAAATTAATCCCTTGAGCAGTCCTATAGCTCAGGTATTGTTTTCTTCGTGTTACTCTAAAGAAAACTGAGGTTCAGAGTAATCACCAAGCCGCTTCTCCTACACCAGAGAACCAGAGACAGAGCAGATCTCCCAGCTTCCAATTTCATCATATGTTGGGAATATGCCTTTTGAAATAGATTCAGAAACCATTAGAAATTTATTAATATGTATGGAGTACAAACACAAGCACATTTAAAAAGAGTTTATTACATTACTTTTGTATAACAAACATTAAACTCATATATATCAAATCATATTGGGTTTGAGTTATGCTCAGTATGTTGGACAAGCAAATCATTTCAAATTCTAAATCAATAATATCTAAATGAATGTTGTTCATAATCTCTGTTTATTACATGAGACTATATGAAATATCAATATTCTGTTATTTTTGACTTACAAAAATGACAGTTTCATATCCTCAACAACAATTTTAAAAACACAGAAAATACAAATGAAACCTTTTACATTAGGTTAAAATACAAAATATGTAATTACATTAAAATCTTATTTTTTAGGTTTTTTTTTTTGTGTGTGTGTGGGTGTGGGTACCGGGGGTCGACCTCAGGACCTCGTGCACCAGCAGGCACCCATGCCACTGAGCGGTATCACTGGCCCTTTTTTTGTATGTGGGTTCCGGGAGTTGAACTCGGGCCCTCACGCTTGCCAGGCAGGCGCTTATACTGCTGAGCCATCTCACCGGCCCTTAATTTTTAGTTTTAAAAGTATCATCTGAAAAATAAGAGCCTGTATACAACCTCCAACTCTTAGTCTTAAATCCCAGTATTTGGAGGTAACTACTATCAACACTCTCCAGCAAGCACATACAATAATGTAATCATATATATTAGACACACACAGACCACCAAAAAATGTATACACACTTCAGTAAAAGAAAAACTTGTATAAATATTTTAATACTAAATGTATTGAGACATCGTGAGATTAATACAAATTGGCCTCTACAATTCTAAGAGGTGCTCAAAATGGTAACCATTATCTTCCAGACATTTATTAGTATGGTGAACTGCTGCTTGGGTAACTTTGGTCATTGAGATTGCTACACATGCATTTTCAATTTCTTTTCTAAAGGCCAGCAGTATAGTGGGTCTTCTGCGATATACAGCATCCTCTAGCGTCCCTCATACAAGAGTAACACCATCTGTTGAAAAAAAAAAAAACATACTATTTTTCGCTTCCTGAAGTATGTGTATATTTTTTAGCTCTCTCTCTCTCCTGTATGTGCGCATATGCATTCGCTCACGCTCTCTCTCTCTCTCTATATATATATATATCGACTAATAGATCACACTAATCACTCTATAAATTGTCTTTTTCATTCCATCCAATTCATATAGTCCTATTCCTTTTTTAGGTTCCACTAATTTTTTGGAGAATGTATTATTTAATACTGAATTTTAAAAAGTTATTGAAATACAATGTTTATATAGGAGAATACATTTATATTAATGTTTATTTTCTACATGTATATACATGTGTAGGCACATTAATTTCTACATGTGTATGTTTACCTGTGTGACCACTCTCAGACTGATGAAAGTATGGAACATTTTGAGCATCCAGAAGACTCTATCAACCCCCTTCTTGGTTAACAACAACTCTGCAACTCAGCAACCATTGTTCCGATTTTATCACTATATGTTAGTTTGGCCTGTTCTTAAACTTGATATAAATGGAATCATATCCTATGCTTTTCTTGTGTATGTGTATCTGGTTTCTTTGAGTCAGTACCAGTTCTTTGGGGTTGATCTATATTATTGTGTGTAGTTGTTTGCTCATTTTGATTGGTATATTGTATCTATTACATGGATTTATCCAGTCTAGTGTTGATAGAAATGGTTTTTTGTTTTTTAAGTTTTATATATTATGAATAAAGCTTCCATGAACATTCTTTGTCTTTTGGTGTACATACCCATTAGTTTTCTTTCATTCTGTGTTAGTCAGCTTTTAGTCACTGTACTAAAACACCTAAAATAAACCCCCTATAAGGAGAAAAGGTTTATTTTGGCTTATAGTTTCAGAGGTTTCAGTCCATGGTTTGTTGGCTCCCTTGACTGTAGGCCTCCAGTAAGGCATAACGTCATGGTGGGACTGTGTTGTAGGAATTTGCTCAGTTTGTGGCAGTAAGGAGGCAAAAAGAGACAGGAAAGAGTCAGGGTCTTAATATTCCCTGCAAGTTCATGCACCCAGTCACCTAACTTCCTTCTACTAGACTCCACCTGCTAAACGTTCTGCCACCTCCTAATAGCATGGGCTAGGGACCAAGCTTTCAACACATGGCCTTTTGGGGGACATTCAAGATCCAAAGTTCTGGGTATGGTGGCACATTCCTATAATCTCAGCACTGGGGAAAGGTGAGGAATGAGGATTGCAAATTCGAGCCCAACCTGGGCAACTTAGTGACTTGGTGAGAAAATAAAAAATAAAAAGTGCTGGGATGTAGCTCAGTCAGAAGGCTCAGGGTTTAATCTCCAGTACTGACCAAAAAAAAAAAAAAAAAAAAAAAAAAAAACACCTATCACAGCACATTCTAACTTTCTAATCTAATTGCATTTTGGTTTCAATGTGTTGTGTGAATATTCCTATAAAGGCAGCCTAGTACAGAAGAAGTGTAATGTACCCATCATGCTGCCAAATAGTGGTAGAAAGCAGATGGCACAAAATACAGAAATTATGAGTGAGATTTAAAAAGGGCTTTTAGTTACAGAAATGGAAAGAAAATGTGGTATAAGTAAAAACAAATATTTTAGTAAATTCCTGCTTAAGTGAACTGGGATGTTAGTGTGGTTGTGAATTCTGATAGGAAGAAACTCCTCTTGTAGAATGCTGGATAAAGAAAACATAAAGATAGAGCTGATGGCTTTTCAAAGGTAGAGATATCAACCAGTAATATTCTAGGTAAACTTATCCCTTTAATGTTATTTGCATTCTTTCTGGAAATCGCTTACTGGTTTATTTTTAATATACTATTTAAAAATCCACTCGAATAACATATACATCCCATATGGAAAATCTAAAGTTGTTAATCTGTAATATTAATTTAATTTGACATCAAATCTCTTTCACATCAACGATTCTTCCTAAAGAAAGACAATTATATAAGAAACACATTTATATATTTAAACATAAAATTTAAAACAAGAAAATCTCAATTAAGTGGAATTTTATATTTTAATTCATTGATTTCTAGTTAACTAAAGATTAACCAGAAAACTATTTCTTACTAATGAATATTTTTAAGTAAATGATTATACTTTTTACTCTTAGTATTTTCATATATAAATCCAATTTATTTTTAATGATTAAATAATTTTTATGTTATTTTTAATATTATTGTTACAAAAGTGCTATAAATAGTCTAAATCTGCAGTGACTGGAATTTTTTATTTTAAAAATAAATTTTGCTGGGCATGGTGGTACATACTTGTAATCCTAGCTACTTGGTAGGCTGAAGCACGATCATAAGCTTGAGGCCAACCTGGGAAATGTACCAAGAGATACCTTAAAAATAAGAGAACATGAAACTTAGACAAGGCAAAGAAGACTGAGATTAATTGGTAATAGTGAAAAATCGGAAGAAAACACAAATAGCATTAAAAATCTGTTTACTAAAATTAAATCTGAAAACTTTCCAAGTAAGGGGAAAAATTTAACATACAAACAAGTGAGTCATATGGAACCCCAATTAGCCACAATCAGAAAAAAACATTTCCACAGCACATCATAGTCAAAATCCTGGAAATTCAACACAAGAACAGAATCTTAGAAATGATTAGAGACAAGCAATGACTCACTTATAAAAAGAAACCCATTAGAATTGTGTTGAATTCTCAACACAAACTATAAAGGCCAAGAGAGCTTGGAGTGAAGTGTTTCAAGTCCTAAAAGAAAACAATTTCCAACCCAGGCTGTTATAACCAGCAAAACTATCTTTCAAAATGGATGGAGAAATAAGATATTTTCACAATAAAGAGCACAAAAAGAAATTCATGACCATTAAACCAGCACTCCGAAAAATTTTGAAGGATATCCTAGAAAGATATAATGAAGCTAACAATTACAAAAGATCTAATACAACGAATACACTAGGTAAAGTAAGCAGTTAAGATAGGGAATTGACAGCAGGAAAATAAGACAATGACAGGAATAAGTCAATAACAGTCAGTAATAATGCTCAATGTGAATGGTCTCAATTCCTCAACCAAAAGACACAGACTGGAGGAATGGATCAAGAAATAAAATCCAACTGTACGCTGTATAGAAGAAACACATTTAACCCACAAACTTATAGACTGAAAATCAAAGGATGGAAAACAATATTCCACGCAATAGGAACCTGAAATAAAAGTAGATATAGCTATCCTATATTCAGACAAAGTGAACTTCAAGCCAACAGTGATCAAAAGACACAAAGAAAGTCAGTCTTTGAATATTGGTTACAGGAACAATCCAACAGGAAGAGGTAACAATTATTAACATATATGCACTGAACAACAGTGTGCCCAACCTCATAAAACAAGTACTACTGGAATAAAAGATCTGGTAGATATAAACACAATTATAATGGGGAACCTCAATACCACACTCACAAAAAGATCAAGTAGATAAAAAAATCAATAAAAATATTAGAGTTGAATAAAACCTTGGAACAAACGGGCTTAGTAGATATCTACAGAATGTTCCATCCAACAACAGAATACATATTCTTCTTAGCACATGGAACTTTCTACAAAACAGACTATATACTAGCCAATAAAGCAAGCTTAACTAAACGTAAAAAGATTAAAGTCGTACCATATACATTATCAAATCAAAGTACAATGTAGCTAGAAATCAATGACAAGAAAACACAGAAATTATGTGAATCCATGGAAACTAAACAATATACCCTTAGATAAACAATGGGTTACAGAAGAAATCAAGGAAGAAATTTCTATGAAATTTATGAGATACAATGAAAGCAGTCCTAAAAGGAAAGTGTATAGCTGTGAATGCCCACATCACAAAAATAGAGCAAGCCCAACTAAATAACCTTATGATGCACTTCAAGGCCCAAGAAAAACAAGAACTATCCATACTCAAAGCTAATAAAAGGAAAGAAATTTTAAAGTTCAGAACAGAAATCAATGAAATTGAGACTAAAAAGACAATACAAAGAATCAATGACTTGAAGAGTTGGTGCTTCAAAAGAATAAACAAAATGGACAAACCCTTGGCCAATATAACCAGAAAAATGAGAGAAAAGACTCAAATCAGTCTAATTAGAAATTAAAAAGGTAAAATCCCAATGGACACCACTAAAATTCAGAAAATTATTAGCAAGTACTTTGCAAACCTGTACACCAGTAAATTGGAGGATTCAGAAGAAAAGGATAGATTTTTAGATACAAATGAATTACCAAAACTGAACCAAGAAGATTTAAAAACCCTGAGTAACCCAATAACAGACAATGAAATTGAAGCAGTAATAAAAAAAAAAAAAAAAAAAAAAACTACCAAGTAAGAAAAGCCCAAGTCCACATGGATTCACAGCTGAATTCTACAAAAACTTCAGGGAAGATCTAATACCAATACTCCTCAAACTCTTTAATGAAATTGAAAAGAAGGAGTACTCCCAAAGTCATTCCTGGAAGCTATCATTACCCTGATTCTAAAACTAGACAAGGACTCAACCAAAAAGGAAGACTATAGATCAATCTCTTTAATGAACATAGATGAAAAAATTCTCAACAGGATACTGTCAGACTGCAACAAATCATCAAAAAGATCATATATCATGACTAAGGACATATCCTAGGATTGCAAGGATGGTTCAACATATGCAAATCAATAAGTGTAATGCATCATATGAAAAGCAAGGACAAAAATCACATGATCATCTCAACAGACAGAAAAAGCTTTGACAAAATCCAAATCTTTCATGATAAAACTCCTGAAGAAAATAGGTATAGAGTACTTTATCTCAATCTGATAAAACCCATTTATGACAAACCTACCTACTGTCAACATCACTGTCAACAGCACATGGGGAAAAACTGAAAACATTTCCTCTAAAATCAGGAAGAAGACAAGATTTCCACTATCACCACTCCTGTTTAATATTGTACTCCAAACATTAGCCAGAGCAAAGAGCCAAGAGAAAGAAAAGGGATATGTATAAGAAAGGAAGAAGTCAAATTATCATTATTTGCAGACAACATGATCCTCTACATAGAAGACCCAAAAAATTCCACCAAAAGACTCCTAGAATTTCAATGAGTGGCTCTTCAGAAATAATGAGTTATCTGGCCAGTGAGATAGCTCAGCGGCATAAGTGCTTGCCTGGCAAGCGCAAGGTCCTGAGTTCGACTCCCGGAACCCACATACGAAAAAAGGGCTGGTGATATCGCTCAGCGACACGGGCGCCTGTTGGCGCGTGAGGTCCTGAGGTTGACCCCTGGTACCCACAAAAAATAAAAAATAAAAATAAAGTTATCAAAGAATTATCATTGGCAGCTGAGATTATGTTATGATGGCTCTGTAGGAAAATAGTTTTTACAGATGCAAAACAAAATATAGGGGAAGAATGTTGATGACCATTATTAACTTAAAATTCTTTAGTATATCAAATTAGGAGCCTATTTCTAAAGAAGATAATGGATCCCAGGGTCAACAAAAAGTCTTTAGCACACTCTGTTATCATACTGTTAGCTGTGTGAAGGTAAGGATTATGCCTATTTTTCTTGCCTCTCCATTACCAGTGCCTAATCCGAACGTCTAGTATGGAGAAAGTACTCCATGTATATTTGTTATGAATGAATAAGCAAGGATGGGAAAGGAATGCAGAAATTATATATGACTTCTACTGATATTGAGAACCCAGCAAACATTGCTCACAAGATCACTGCACTTAAAAATAGGTACAATTGAAACATAATCACCTTGCGCTATAATTAGGACTAAAAAGACATGAAAAACTATGAAATTGCAAAGAATCAAAGAGAGAAAATGGTAAAATAATAATTAGCAAGATATTCATTAATTTTACTGACTCATACCCTTTCCTTTCATATTCCAGCATATTGAAAGGTTTTTTGTAGCAAGAGAAAAAAAAAGCCAAATATAAAAAACAAAATTCTGCATATTTTTCAGGAGATTGTTAGATAAGTAACTTTTGTTCTCTCTCCTACTCCCCACTTTCATCCTCTACTGCTATGGTAAGATAACAAGAAACTTCTTTGTTGACTATAGTGTCAACTTGTTAGCCAAATACATCCCAGGACAGTTTTCTCATGTATGTTTAATTTAAAAATTATTAAATTTCTACTACATGTGTTAAACTATTGAAAAAAGAAAGTTGATTAAGTTTAATTCATAGACTTCATCCTTCATCAAGGTTAATATAGGTAAAAGAAAAATTTTTAATTTAAATAAATGTTCTCTATTTTTCTGTGGTGATTTCCATTTACAAAGAACTTAGTGAAATTTCATGTATTTCTGAAATGAGATATCACTATAGACTGGGTTAAAAACTTAATAGACTTGCTCAAGTTTATCTTCATAGTTTGAGATAAATCTGAACTCTAGTTTTCTGATTCCTTATTCTACTTTCTTTACATATCACACTACTTTCCAAAAACCAAAACGTAAAGCAGTCTCACATTTTTGAACTACAGCATAATTCACTGAAATGAATTTTGACTGCAGGGATGTTTTCTAAGACTGTCATTTCTGTGATTGTTTCCTCATTTTTCCTAGCGACCTGGAAGCACCGTTTCACTTTTTTTGTGTTCCAGCAGCTGTGTAGATGCAATGTGATCACAGAGAAAACCTCCACCTCCCACCAGTCACGCTTACACAGTAAGAGAGGGTTTTGGATTCTACTATGAAAACTTTCGCTGGAATTTCATCAGAGTTTGGAAGCTATGAAGCACTGACAAGGCTGAAAGTGGCTGGTAGCTGGCATGCATACCATGGAAATTCCGTATGGAGAAAAAAGTGAATCTGTGACTTTGTGTGGGATGTTTAACATTATCACTACCTACACATTCAGTTAAAAGCTGTTGGTGGCTGAAGAGAAATCCCTGATTCCCTCTTACCTCACATCTCAGCTTAGCTTTGGTGTGCGCCCGTGGAATCTATAAAGTAGAAGGTTAGTAATATTTAATACGTAAATAATAAGAATACATTTTACAACATTTTCTCTGACTCTTCCCTTTCCTTATTCCCTGTATCATCACTAACCAGTTCCTGAGGCCTTTCCATTTTTTAGTCAGTCAAATATGTGCTTTATTGCTATTTTTACCATCCTAGTTTAAGCTCTTTTCCCCAGTCATACAAAACCCAGTGAACTTCTCTTACCCTCATCCTCTTTTCACTTTCTCCAAGCCATTATTTACATGTAACAAGTAGTTTTCCTGAATCAAGTTCTTCTCAAAACACAACTTGTCGGGTCTTAATTGCTCTGCTTGACATTCGGTGTTCTTTAGAATGTGGCCTCCCTGTACCCATGTGAGCTGCTCCTGCTCTCCTACTAATAACAATAATGATGATTAGTGTTGAGTTCCCAAGTGCAGGACTCTGTGATAGGTGCTTTCCATACACAATTTGCTGATTTAAACCCTTGTTCCGATTAGACTGATGTCATGTTTTCCACATGCATTTTGCTTTTTTCTATACTTAAGTTACACAGAGCACTATGTATACGCTCTATTTTTTCTTTTTAGTTTATTAGTACATGTGTGTAGTACATAATGTTTACATTCCTTGTGGAAAGATGGTACATGTATGTAACTACGTGCTCTATTTTCTGTACTCTCCATACCCCCAAATCCTACTAATATTTTGAGCCTGAAATCATTTCTCTGCTCCTCTAAAATGCCCTTTAGTCATATCAGACTCACTGAGCTCATCTGTCTGACTTTTTAACATTCTTACTGTGCTAAATGCTTAAATATTTCATATGGTTAGATATTAAATGTGGTTATTTAGTTGTTTCAGGCATGTAAATTTGTATTCCTTTAAATTTAAATGTTTTAGCATTTAAATGTGTGGGAGTCCAATGATGGGCTTCAAAAGGTGTGCAAGCCACTTAAAATGTCATGTTTTGTGTTGTGCATTTTTTCTAAGGTCAGGAGTTCTGATAAGACCCCCAAAGAAATCCACAAAGGAAGTTGAGTTACTATCTGGATAACAAGTCATATTTTTAGATCGAGCCTTTTGCCTACATCTAGAAAATATGTATCTTATAGCATAACCTTTGATTTTCCATTGTAAAAACTTTGTGCCAAGGTATATTGGTCTGAATTTTAACATTCTGATATGTTTGTTTTAATCTGTATTAAATGATGTTTCAAAATTTTTGATGTGGAAAGCCTCAAAATATATTTTTTATATATTGGGAATTTATTTTGACAGCTTTTAATTTTTAAATTTAAAAAATTGGATAGCTACTATAATACATAATTTGTAGTTCAAAACTATGTAAAAAATTAAGGAGAGGGCCGGTGATATAGCTCAGCGGCATAAGCGCCTGCCTGGCAAGTGCGAGGTCCTGAGTTTGACTCCCAGTACCCGCATATAAAAAAAAATAATAATAAGGAGAGAAGTCTCCCTGTTATCTGACTCTATAGAGAACTATCAATTAAAAATATTTTAACAGCATAGATATTATAATAATATTGATGCTTCATTAGTTAAATCTCTTTTGGTTGCAAAGAACAGAAATTTATTAGAATTTAATTACAGTATCTCAAGAAAGTGTAAAGCACAGGTTTCTTGAAGGATTAGAACCTGGACTTAGGAAAAACCTATGAAGAACATAACAGCTACTTTTGTCTGACTTAATCTACTCATCTGCTTCACTTCAGTTGCTCTCACTCTCTCACATAAGATCACTTCAGATAACCTGTTCAGCTTCTTACCTTTTAGTTAATTCTTGGAGAAAGGGCCGGTGAGATAGCTCAGTGGCATAAGTGCCTGCCTGGCAAGCGCGAGGTCCTGAGTTCGACTTCCGGTACCCACATAAAGGAAGAAAAGGGGCCGGTGATATCGCTCAGCGGCACAGGTGCCTGCTGGCGCGCGAGGTCCTGAGTTCGACCCCCGGTACCCACACACACAAAAAAATAAAATATAATTCTTGGAGAGAAAGACAAGAGATAGAAACAAAGTGCTGGCCTGCCTAGAGTTGTGTGTCCTAGTTACTTTCTCATTGCTGGGACAAAAACCTGATACTAACAAGTTAAAGGAAGAAAGGTTTATTTGAGCTCACAATTTGTAGAGGTTTCAGTCCATAGTCGGCTGGCTCCAAGGCAGAGTGGCATGGCAGAAGAGCATGGCAGACAGGAAGCAACAAGACTTCCTGCTTCTTTCCATTTTCATTCTACCCAGGCTATGAGTCTATTGATGGGTGCCACCCACACTCAGGGAAGGTCTTGTGTCTTCATTAAGTCCATCTTCCACACTCAGAACTATGCTAAACCAATCAGTGGACTGATCCACTATCAACACCCATGATCTGGTCACTCCCAAAAGCCCCACTTACAAGCACATGAGGCTTTGAGAGGATATCTAGATATAAGCCATAAGAGCATGGTTACTGTTAACCTTGGTTAATCAGCTCAGGGAAACAGTACAAACGTGTGTGCCAGGGATTCAGCCCTGTGAGTTAAATTCTTAGGTAAAAGTGTTGTGGACCAGCCTAGTGTCTCCCAAGGTGCCTACTAAAAGAGTTATGGTGACTGTGGTCAACTGGCTTTTAATTTCCATGAAGTTGCCTTAGGTCCAGATAGGTACCTATTGCTGATTATCTCTTTTTCTGTTGGCAAGGAGTGACCTAGGAGAGGAACAGTTTTTGTTGAGTAGCATACTCTCCTGGAGTTTAGAAAATGACTGCTCATCTATTTTTATTTAAAATTTCCTAAAGTTTATTTAAAGTCTCTTAAATTTTCCAATTCACCTTGGCTGCTACTCTCACACTATTGGATGCTTAGATTATCTCCTCTGCTTACTCTCTGGGATAGTGCCTACTCAGGAACGAGGACCACTGTCTGATCACCAAGACTGGCAACAATCAAAGTGATTTATGGCTCATGCCAGTCCCCTCTTTCCAACTCTGTTTCAAAGAAGGTGGGCATGAATGATGCCAAGAAAAACAATTATTGCATAAATAACATTGACACCTAATTTAATACATAAAGAATATGGCTCTAATGTATTTATATGTCATGGTGCTGCTGAATGAGTTTCATGGATTTATATCTTATGAATACTTTTCTTTGAACTTAAGATGGTATTAAGTAGAAGCTATTTAAGAAAAACAAAAGGGACCCTGTCTTTTTAGGTGTGGTTTTTCTAGACAAGAAGTCCTCCCTCCTCCCTTGCTCCCTGCCTCCCTCCCTTTCATCCATCCAGAAGTAAATTCTTAGAACTTTCCAGGACTTTCACTTTCTGAAATTTTTATCTTGCTGCATAAAGTATCCTTAATAATATTCATAAATAAAACTACCCCATATAGAGTACTTCTGTGTGCCTGACACTTGTAGCTATTTTATGATTACTCAGGTAATCCTCAAAACCACCTTAGAGAGTCACCACTATTCTTGTTCCCATTATACAGATGAAGAATGAAGCACAAAGAAGATAATGGCTCAAAAATCACAATACGAGTTAGTAGTAGTGCCAGGACTCAACCCAAGAAGTAACTCTAGAATCTATGCTTTTAATCCCTGCATTTATTGTCTCACAGGGAAGGCTATTCTTCAAAATTCCTGTAGCGATTATCAAAATGTTTCACATATGTTTTAGAATATACACTGCTGGCATACTTGACAGGACTGACAAATCTGCTGAAGAAAGTCATTGTGGGATACAAAGCTAAGTGGATATGAACTGGTCTAGTTGGCCTGATTGGCATTCACGTCTCCCACTCATTTCTTTAGGTCATATTTTTGGTAAATGCCATCTTTCTCACAAGCTTTTACACTTGGAAGCTATCTAAATATCCATTCCTGAATTTTAAAAAATCATTAAGAGGATTGTAGTTCCCAATCAACATAATATTTTTGTTTTCCTAGGTTTATTAGTAGTACTATTGCTCATTTGAATGAGTCTGTCTTCCATGGTCATCATGCTGGATATAACAGCAGATCTCTGTTGGAAATATGGGGTATGATGAAAAAAATGGGCAATGTTTAAATTTTTTAAATTTATTACAATAAAAGACACATTGCCATTGATCCCCCTCAAAATACTCTCCCTTCAAACACACATCCTATCATTCTTGCCACTGGTGGAAGCAGGTCTGGAAGTCCTCTTTCATATCCTCAGTTGTGGTGGTGTGGCTTCCTCAATGTCCTGAATCAATTCAAAACATTTACCTTTCATGGTCCTTTTGACTGTGAGGAAAAGCCAGAAGTTTCCTGGAGCCACATCCAGTGAATAAGATGGATGGAGATACAATATAATATTTTTATAAGTGTGCCTTCCCATTGGATGGTACTCAGCAGCAGTATTCACTGCATTATTGATCAAAACTTGTAAAGACATTCATGAATGTTTTTGATATTGAGTCTTCTTATCCCTGAATCTATATCTTTTCATTTATATAAGTATTTATAATCTTTCAATAAAGCTTTTTTCCCCCAAAATGAAATGACATGCTGGTACTGAATATAATATCAGTGGACATAAAAGTTATCTATCATATCCTTGTTCTGTTTTTTTTTTTTTTTTTTTAAGTTGTCTTTGGGAAATTTTCCATTTAGGTTTTATCATAAAATTCCAAAATAAATTATTACTGCTATTAAATTCTTATTTTTGACACTCAAATATCTTCATAATGGCAAATGCTATAATGTGGTTATTTAGAAATACTTCCCTGGTAGCTTCTTTCCTTCGAGTTCTTATCCTTTGAACAGGTATCTTGCTGTTCTTGTAGATACTATACTATTTCACCTTTGAAAAAATATGCCTTTTCTTTTCTTATTTAGGACCCTAACATCACCAAAAATTAGAAATTTAGTGTCTTAAAAACAGATCGAGGGCCGGTGAGATGGCTCAGCGGCGTAAGCGCCTGCCTTGCAAGCGCAAGGGCCCGAGTTCGACTCCCGGATCCCACATACAAAAAAGGGGCCGGTGATATCGCTCAGCGGCACGGGTGCCTGTTGGCGCGCGAGGTCCTGAGGTCGACCCCCCAGTACCCACAAAAAAAAAAAAAAACAGATCGAATAAATATTATAAAGTATCATGCATTATCATAATTAACTACTCAAATTCACACCTCTGATTTTGGTGATTTTATTAGCTTAGCAGAAATTCAATATTTGGGTTAAAATGAAGGTTCTCCTTCCATGGATTTTAAGAGGTAGGTGTGTGTGCGTGTGTGTAAGATTTGGTTATATATTTGTATTATTTTTCTATGGTTGTCATAACACAATACAGCAAATTGATTAGTTTAAAACAACAAATATATTCTTTCATACTTCTGGAGGCTAGATGTCAGAAATCAAAGTGTTAACAAGGTTGTGGTCCTTTCAGAGCCTCTAGGTAGAGGATGATCCTTCCTTGCCTCTTCTGGCTTCCAGTCATCCCAGGTATTTCTTGGCTGTGGCAGTACCACTCCAGCCTTCTCCTTTCACATGGTTATCTTCCCAATGTGTCTCTGTCTTCTCTTAGATGACACCAGATTGAATTAAGGGCCCCCCTACTTCAATATGGTTTCTTCCTAACTACTTACATCTGCAATGACCATACTTCCAAATAAGTTCATTTAAAGGTACTGGTGGTTAGGACACCCACATCTCTTCCTTTGTGGTTAGAATTCAACCTATAACAATAGCTAATTACTAAGAGATCGCTTATAAATTTTTTTTAGAAGTATAGGCATATTCACTTAAAAATATAATGTAATATATTCAACTCTGTTGTTCAAAATAGAGAAAAAACAAATGAAGTAATATACTATTAAAATAACTATGGTGGTAGGATTTTGCAACTAGGCCTTTGCGACTATGCCTAGGCTTTGTCAGCTGGGCCTTTATGAGAATTCATTTTTTACTTCAATAAAAACTCTGTAGGCAATATTATTTATACTTTTGATTAAGATGTTTAGCTGAGTCACTGCCTTTAATATGGTTTTCTTGAATATTTACAAGTTTATCCAGGTTTCCACACGGAATTTTCATATTTGCTTCTAGAAGTGAGAAATATAAAGCTAGAGAAAAGAAGCTAATCTAAGTCAAACACACTGTATGACTATCTTCATTATTACTTTGAAATGTATAAAAGGAAACTTTAATAAAGGCTCAAAAGAATCTCATAACATTTATAAAGCCTTCTGAGTGTTGTACTAAATCTGCCAGCACCATCTTTAATTCAAAGGAGAGTTGCAACTGTTCTACTATAAAGTGCATCTTTCTGAGCTGCTTATTCCAATATTTGATGTTAGTAGTAAGAAGAAATTAGAGGTTAAATATAAGCTAGCTAAGTAAAATGACTTTGAAGTAGGTCAGAGCTAAGGATAGTTACCAAGTTTAACCCCTTGGATCTAAGGTGAGTATACTGAAGCCCAAATCTTACTGAGAGTCACCTAGGGAGGGCATGACAAAACTGGACCTAGAATCTTGCTCCACGGACACACATTGTCTTTCCTTCCATATCTTATTTAAAAGTTGTGCAAAAAAAAAAAAAAATAACAAATTATATAGTTTAAATGCATGAATGGCATGCTATGTATGTAAATTATATTCAATAAAGTTGATGCATTGCAAGGTTTCCAAAATATGTAATAAAAATACGATATGCTTAAATATTCATTTTAAAATAATAGTTTGTTTTTTTTTTTAATTGCACAGTAGCACCCATTCCCCTGAAAACAGTAACTTATCTCTATTATAAGATCTAAGTAATAACTTAGGATAGACTTAGATTTTATTTATAACACTATCAATTTCATAGAGGAAGAGGGTAACTTAGAGAAAGAAAATTGTTTAAGAATTAGCCCTAAAAAAAAAAAAAAAAAAAAAAAAAAAGAATTAGCCCTAAGACATTTACAAAACCTGTACACATTTATAGTACTAAGTTAAAATGTAAACTTTTAAGTAATGCTCTGGCATGGAACATGAGGGACCATATTGCAAGTTCACCTTTCTAGAGGACAAATTAGATTAATAGAAAACAGTATTTTCTATGTTCTCTTATTCTGGATCCCTTACATACTTACTTTAGATCTCTTATTCACTAATAATCAGGCCACCCAAATTGGCCTTCTAGTTTTTACTACATCTCTTAGTCTTTTTTATTTTTTATTTTATTTTATTTATTTATTTTTGTGTGTGTGTGGGTACTGGGGGTCAAACTCAGGACCTCACGCACCAGGAGGCGCCCATGCCGCTGAGCGATATCACCGGCCCCTTTTTTCGTATGTGGGTTCCGGGAGTCAAACTCAGGACCCCGCGCTTGCCAGGCAGGCGCTTATGCTGCTGAGCCATCTCTCCGGCCCTAGTCTTTTTTAAAAGTCTGTTATATTGAGGTATAATTTGTATCAATTAATGCTCACTCGTTTTAAGTCTATCATTCAATGCGTTTTGACCATGTAGTTATGTAGCTATCACTGCAATCAAGTCAAAGATGATGTCTATCATTCCAGAAATTCCTAACCCTTCTGCAATCTCTCTTCCCCACCCCACATGCTTGATAGTTGTGCCTGTTTTACAGTTTCACATAAAAAGAGCCATATAGTGTGTTCCTTTTATGTTTTGCATCTTTCACATGATATAATCTTTATTGGGTTTCTCCCATGTTATTGTTTATCATTGGTTTGTTCCTTTTGATTGCTGATTAGGATTCTGATATGTTCATTCATCAGTTGCTAGAAACTTGGGTTATTTCCAGTTTTCATTTCTCTTGGATAAATATGTGTGAAATTGCTAGGTCATATGATTAGGGATGTTTAACTTTTAAAGAAACTGCCAAATATTGTTCAACTGCATTATATCTCCTTGCCAAGATTTTATTCTAACTTTTCTTCAAAAATTTTTTATAATTTGCCTATTATATTTAGCTCCATGATCCATTCTGAATTAAATTTTGAATATAATGTAAGGAATAAAGTTCTTTTTTAGCATATGATATGCAATTGTTCTAGCACTGTGTTAGCTTTTGGTCACTCTATCAAGTACTTGAATAATCGACTCACAAGGAGAAAAGATCTAGTTTGATTCATGGTTTTAGCCGTTCTAGTCCGTATCAGACCATTACTTTAGATCTCTGGCGGGAATGCTGATCACAATGGCAGTGAGAACAAGGTGGGGCAGAATTGCTCACCGCATGGTCAGGAAGCAAAAGAGAGGAAGAGAAAGGGGTTAGTGTCCCACTGTCCCTTTTGAGGGCACACCCCAATGGCCTAAATTCTTCTCACTGGGCCCTAATCTTACAGGCTCTACCACCTCCCAATAACACTTCCCAGGGGACCAAGGTTTTTCCATAGGCCTTTGGAGGGCATTCCTGCTCCAAACTACAGCAAGCACATTTGTTGAAAGACTATCTTTTCCTCACTGAAATCCCTTAGCACCTTTTGTCAAAAACAAATTGACTATATATGTGGGAGTCTATGGGTTTTTGTATTCTCTGTTCTGTTCCATTGATCTCTCTGTCTACCTTTATGCCAATACTCCACCGTCTTCATTATGTAGCTATAAATATTGAAATCAAGTTCAAACCCCTCTGGCTTCTTTATTTTCAGCAATGTTTGTAGTTTGCAGTGTGATGGCATTGGGCATATCTTGTTAAATCCATCCTTCAGTATTTCATGTTTCTTATACTATTGTCAATAGTATTATTTATTTAAATTGACATAAAAATTGCATTTAATTATGTACAATATGATCTTTTGAAATATGTATAGTGGAATGGCTAAATTGAGCTAATTAACATATTAGTACCTCATTTATCTTTTTGTAGTTCTTGAGAGCACTTAAAATCTCAGCATTTTCAAGAGCACAATACATTGTTTAACTGGAGTCACTAGTTTTGCAGTAGCTCTCTTGAACTTACTGCTTTCTAACTGAAATATGCATAGTTTGACCAACACTGATTCTGCTTTTTTTTTTTAAACTTCGGTTTTCCACTTGTTTGTTGCTAATGTCTTTTTGTTTTGTTTTCTATTTCTCGGGAGGGTCCTTGACTTTATCTTTCAACATGTCTATTAATTTAAAAACACTGCAATTAAAAAAATTACTGTGGTAAAATATATTACATAAAATTTACCATTCTAACTATTTTTAAGTGTACAGTTCTGTGGCATTAATTATACTCCCATTGCTGTGCAATTATCACCCCATTCATCTCCAGAAATTTTTCATCATATAATACTGAAACTTGATCGATATTAAACACTAACCCCCATTCCTTCCCCCTCTTAGCTCCTGGTTTCCACTACTCTACTTTCTGCTTGATTTATTTAACTATTCTATTTAAATATTTATTTAACTTATACAATTGGAATCATATAATATTTGTCCTTTAATTCCTGTTTATTTCACTTAGCATTGTGTCTTCAAGGTTCATCTATGTTGTAGCATGTATCAGCTCTCATCTCCCGTTTGTTCGTTTGTCCATTCATTCTCTTTTGTTTGAGACAAGGTTTTAGTCTGTAGTTCAGGCTGCCCTTGAACTCACTATGTAGTCCAGACTGGTCTCAAACTGACAGCAATCCTTCTGCCTCAGCCTCCCTAGTCCCGGGTTTACAGATGTGCGCCACTACACTGGGGTCTAGAATTTCATTCCTTTTTAAGGCTGAATAATATCATCATGTGTGTATACCACATTTTGTTTAAACACTTATTTATAAACAACATTTGGCTGTTCCTACCTTTTGGCTATTAGAATAATGTTGCTATGAAGGTATATAGTAATTCTAGTTCGTGAACTTTTTCATATTCTCTGATCTTTAAATTTTTGTTTATTATTTCTGTTTCATGGAAGCGGTATCTTCCTGAAATATTAATTATAGTTTTTTATTCTGTTGTCTGTGTGTATCCATCTCAAATTTCTTTTTCTGTTTGTTTTCATTCAAGGTTTTTGTCAAATGTCTGGTGATTCTTTTTGTTGTTTCATGTGTAAAAGTGTAGCATTTTAACAAAGGACTGGAATATCTGTGAGAAAAAGGTTCAGACTGATAGACTTGACTGCAGGGCTGATGAGGTCTTTTTATTAGAGTACTCCAAATACCAATCTCTGGAGGCGACTTCTTCTCCACATTAGAAGCCTCCATTTTCTGTCTCCAGGAGAAAGGCATAGGAAACAGAAGAGGTTAGGGGAGCAGTAATGATGAGGTGACAGGATTATGTGTAAACCATCTGTAGGCTTTTTTTTACTTGTAGTACGGGGACCAAACCCAGGGACACTCTACCACTGAATTATATCCCCAGTCCTTTTTATTTTTTGAAATAGGTTCTCACTAAGTTGCCCAGGAGGAACTTGAATTTATTAAACTCCTTCCTCCGCTTCCCTCAGTGCTGGGATTACAGGTATGCACCACTGTGCCTACCTGCTACAGGCTTTCTCAGAGCAGGATGTGGGTATAGGGGGCCAGGGGTTCTACTTTTACTTAATCCACTTGTTTTCAATCCTGACACCTTTAAGATTGAGTGTCTAATGAGTTCTGTGCCTCAAATTACCTTGCTTCTAATTGCTATTGTCTCTTGAGAAATATTTAAATTGTAACTTCATCCACTCTGCTAAGTCAGTAACATCCCCTCCATCTGTTCTTTTTGTCTTCCAAAAATGTGTTGAAATATTTTATTCATTCTTGTTTCCTCTCTTGTTCTCTTTGTCCTTGTTGGTTAATGTGATTTTTACTGATTTACTGACATTTTGACAGGGTTTTGGATGGAGAGGCAGTGAACACATGAGACACCATATTTAACTTGAGTAACTAGCATTTATCATTCATAAATGATTTGCAACATTTTTTTACCATTTGACAGGAAAAATTTCTACTCAAGGCAATAAATAAAACTAAGATAAAATGGAAATTCTAAATCACAATAACTTTCTGGTAATGAAAGGAAAATGAGTTTGAAAAATTATGGTCAGGTAGTATCCTATAGCATTTCTAGTGATGATTATTTCTAGGTTTTCCGAGAAAAGGTAGAAAACAAGGTGCATAACAGGATTATGATGGTTGATTTAAAAATCATATAGCTCATAAACAACAAGCAGCATATTAAAGAATAATGTATTACCTAGTTAAGTTTATAATTTAATGAAGCTCACTTACTCTCATGTTACTTTTCTTCCAGCCATTTCCTTCTCTTTAGCTTCTTTAACTATTAGTGAATAGTTACAGGAAGAGGCAAAAGTCTACCAGGCAATTCTACTCGCTATGGGCTAAGAGGCTAAAGCTACCAGATTAATGAGGGTTTAAGGATTATCTGTACGCTTACATCACTGGTCCTGTCCCTATTGCTATATCTTTCTCAGTGCTAAATATAATTATACCGAGTATTTAATGGAATATTATTTTTGAGTTCAGTTTCATATTTAAGGTTGATAGAGTTTTTTTCAAGCACTCATTTAAAAACTAAAGAACTGAACATACAAAGAAAAGCTTTAAAAAGTTGTTTTTAATTTTAATATTTATTTATTTGCTCAGAAAAAGTAAAGATGAAGTTGAGATAACATGGTAAGAATACATCCTGGGCTGGGGATGTAGCTCAGTGGTAGAATGCTTGCCTAGCATGTGCAAAGGCCCTGGATGGATTCTCCAGCACGGAACAGGGCTGGGGACGGGGGGGAGAGATTACATCCTGAAATGTTACATATTGATGTCTCCTAAGGTTCTTTTCTTGGCTGTTTTTTTTTTTTTTTTTTTTTTCCTATAGGTAGCAAGAAGTATTCATCAACCTGCTTGGCCATCCTCTTCCCCCCAGATCCCCCAAACCCTGACTCATGAAACCTAACAGATTTTGGTACCAGCTCTCTAGATTAGACCTCTCTTCTAAATCCAGCCTTGATTTTTCTGTTGCTTCAGGCTATTTCTAAGCAATTTTCTGCAAAAAAAAATTTTCTGCAGTCAAATCAAGTTTAATATATCTAAAAACTTAGGTCATCCACCATTACTCATCCAAACTGTGTCCCATTTCTTCATTTCTTTGGTAATGGCAACACCAATTTATCTTGTCGCCTAAGATTAAACCTTAGCATCAGCTTTTCTTTCTTGTTTTCCATCAGCTTTCCATATTATTAGTCACCAAATTCTTCTTAAATGTTTTTCAAATTTATCTCCTATTTTCTATGCCATTAGTTTAGGCTCTCATCAGCTTTCCCCCCACTGAAATGAAAATTGTAATCATGTTTCATTTAAACCACAGTACAGTAGCTATAATAAAGTTATTGGTCAATACTTACCCAAAATATTGTGTCTTTAATATTTTGTTCCTTACTCTAGCATCCATAATCTATTTTTATCAGTGTTAGTTTTGTAAATTACCAATCAGGTCATTCTACCATTGTGCTTAGTGACCTTTAGTAACTCTTACAAAATTTTGGGGGCCCAGGCCTAGGACCACTGATCTCCTGCTCAGAGGTACAAAGACAGAATAAAACACAGACAAAACATATATTTTAGTTACAAAGGGTACCAGGATAGTCAAAGCCCAATGACAGACTAGGACCACGAGGCATGGTGTCTTTGGCTTTTACTAGGTGCACAGCATGATTGGGGGGTGTGCTGGTGGGCTGCAGGAAGTGGTGGGGGTGAACTGCTGATGCAGTCAAGGTTCAAGAATTAAGGAACAATGCAGTTTTGGAAAAGCACACAGAAACAGATCATGGTTAACCAGTAACCTGATTGTCTGCTAACTGTGACTGCTGGGCTAGAAGGAACTTGCTCGAGTCGAGTCCTCAGCTGCCGTGTTATCTTTGAGGCCAGAATTTCATAGACTGTTTGCTGGTCTCAGCTCTGGCTGTTGGTTTAAAGATTAATCTGTCCTTAAGCCAGCTGGGGGTCGTTCCACAGGTCATGTAGGCCTAGGACAGACTCTCAATTTATTTTTGTGCCAGTTTATTAATATTATTGCCTGCTTGTACTGTGTCAAGCTGGTCCTCAGTAGAAAATAATGATTCTACTCTTTAGTGTGACATTTGAGTCTCTTTATTGTCTGTACCTACCTTACTGTTTTGGTTTTATTTTTTATCAGTTCTTACCTCTCTAGCTATACCAGATGTCTTTCTGTATCTTGAATTTTTGCAGATGTTTCATTCTTCCTTGCCTCTGTAGATATTGTTTCCAATGTCTTTCTCTACCTTAAAAGCTCCAGTATCAACTACTTTATGAAGCCTTCCCCAAATCCTGATGGAATATGCCTCTCTCCCACATAGATACGCCATATATATATATATATTCTTATGTAAACTAAACTCCATGTTCTTGGATATCAGGAAATGTGTATTTGTTTGTTTTTTATTACCAAATCCTAGATGTCCAATAAATTTCAGTTGAATAAGTTAGTACTATTTATTCTACACATTGTGACCATCTAGTTTCTATCGCTATTGAAGATTAAGCAACAGAATTTATACTTTAATTTTTTGATATCAGGAAAAGTGAGTTATGTATTGGAATGAGTATTTGGGAGACTAGTTTTCTTTTCCTTCTCCTCCTCCTCCCCTTCCTCCTCTTATTCCTTCTTCTTGTCTCTTTCTGTCTCCCTCCCTCCCTTCTTTTTTCCCTCTGTCCCTCCCTCCCTTCCTCTCTCATTCTCTTTATTTTGGCAATACTAGAAATTGAACCCAGGGCCTTCACACAGAGTTATACCTCCAGCCCTTTTATTTTTTATTTTGTGACTGGGTCTCTATAAATTAAATTACCCAGCCTGGGCTTGAACTTGTTATCTTCCTTCCTTGGCCTCCCACAGTGCTGGGATTACAGGCATGTGCCACCATGCCTGCCAAAGAATAAATTTTTAATCATCTAAGGTAGCATAGAAATTATTTTGGTTTGATTTGTGCTGCTAGTCCAAAATTAATTTTTTGGTAGCTCAAATTAATTTTCTTACTCTGTTAACATAAATTTCACCAGAGAAATGATATACATTGAAATAGGCTAAGAAAATACAATAATAATGAAGAGGCCCTAAGGTAAAAGACAAAGATTAGGTTTATTTTTAATTACAACCTTTACTTGCCTATTGTAATTTCTTTTTAAGGTTTAAAGTTTTATTTTAGATCTAACAGAAGTTGTCAATGCTTTAATAGCATGGCTGAAGAATATAATAATATTTCTATTTTTATTCTTATTACAGAATGAACTTAGTATGTCAAGATGTTAACCCCTTAACTATGAACTGCATTTCACAAAAAGGTTTATTTCAGAAAATTTAATATCCCAGTGAAGCAATAGGGATAACAGAGTAGCAAGCTATTAATTTTCTCACTTAAGATTGCCAAAATGATGTTTCAGTCTTTTTGAACAGAAAGGTTGAAGGCAATTCAGTAGTGCTTTGAACCGGCAAGTCATTTTTAGTAGGTGAAAGATTTGTGGTTAAAAGGTCTTGAAACAGGTTTGTCTAGAATCCACCTTTTATCTTTCTTCTATGACTGCTGAACCCATTCTGGAATTCACATATTGCAATATGTGGACAAAAAGTATACCCATCCTTAGGCCTTTTAACTCTTTCAAGAGGCGTTGCCTCATGATGCAAGGCCACTTAACCTGTTCTACAAATACCAGCTACAGTATCAAGCATTTTCAATAAGATATAATACTATAGAAATGGAATGGGCCGTTTTCCTAAGTAGTGTCACCCTTTTCTGAAAATGTATGAGCACATTTTTTATTGTTTATTGCTGTATTTCCCCTGTCTTGAACAGGGCTTGGTGCAGAGTATATACCAAGCAAGTACTTCTTGTATGAATGAAAAAAACATAAAATAGAAGCAAAAATTAGATATTTTAATTAATTTTTACTGTGTAATGAACTATCCCAAAGGTAGTAGCTTTAAACAACCATGATTCATTATTTTTCATGACTCTATGGATTGGCTGGACAGTCTCGGATGGTCTCATATATCAAGGATCTAGCTGAATGGCTGGGACAGCTTGGTGTCTGTCTCCATGTGTCACCCTCCAGGGTGAAGAAGTGGAGCTTTTTCACAGAGCGTCAGCATTCCAGAAGAGTGAGTGAAAGCTGCAATGCTCTGATGGTAAGGCTTGGAACTCTTCTAGGCATTTATTGGCTCAAGAAAGTTACAAGGCCAGCTCAGAAGAGGTAGGGTAATTGCCTCCCCTCTTGATGGGAGTTGTTGCAAAGAGTTTGTTGCTGTTTTTCAAAATTTATCACAGATGACCAACTTTAAAAAATCTTCTGTTAGAGAACTATTGTAACAGGAGGGTGATTGGTCAAGCTGACCTCTCCTGGGCCTTCCAACTCTTGAGATTCTGATTCTGCCACTTCAAAATTTGTGTTCTCAGGGAGAACAGTTATTAACTGGTGTTATCTGGAAACCTTAATCTTCTTCCTCTGGTAAGGCATTCTTAAATATAATTCATTGAACAATTATTTTAAAATTATTATGATGTAGAATTTGTAGTATTCATCTAACCATTTCAAGTGCCCACAAGAATCTTCTTGTGAGAGTAATATTAACCTCTAGTTTTTTTTTTTTTATGTGGGTATCGGGAGTCGAACTCAGGACCTCGTGCTTGCCAGCAGGTGCTTGTGCTGCTGAGTGATATCGCCAGCCCTTTTTTTTCCTTTATGTGGGTACCGGAAGTTGAACTCAGGAACTAGTGCTTGCTAGGCAGGCGCTTATGCCACTGAGCTATCTCACCAACCCCTACATCTAGTTATATTAGTGTGTCACTAGCCATTTTAATTTTATGTGGGTACCAGGAGTCGACCTCAGGACCTCACGTGCCAGCAAGCGCTTGTGCCACTGAGCAATATCACCGGCCCTTTTTTTCCTTTATGTGGATTCCGGGAGTTGAACTCAGGACCTCGTGCTTGCCAGGCAGGCGCTTATGCCACTGAGCTATCTCACCAGCCCCATTTTAATTTTAGTATAGCAGTAACATTGTCCTCTTTGTGCTTTGTTGAGCATTCTATGAACAACAGGTAAACTATTTGTACATCAAATACTCTTTTAGAAGTCACTGAGATTAGTAAAATTCAATTTTTATTCTGTATCAGAGTGCCTATATTATTGCCTTGATATTTACTACTGCTTACTATTAAATTTGTAAATCTACCACTTTCCTATAATCATTCTTTTATGAAACTTTTATTAAAGAGCTTCCCTTGAGGCTACTTTAGTAGTAGTAGGAACAGAAGCACATGAAAGCAGATATATCATATAAGAAATCTGTAAACGATGTGTTGAAACCCTGTGAAATTCCCACTAGGAATTTCAGAACAATCATAACAGTGTGGGGCGGCCTAAACTGCGACTAACAGAACAAGTTCATACCACAGAATTTTGTTAGAATATTTTCATATGTGTATGAAATTAATTGAAAGCCAGATACATTCTTTGGCAATTGTTGATAAGCCTTCAAATATGACTATGTTAGTCATTTTATGAATGTTTTATTTAAAAGTTTTAATTTGGCATTAACCTCCTGCCCCTAAAGTATGCCTCTCTTCCTACTCCCTCCAGAAAAATAAAACCAAACGAACTCAAAGCCAGTTGTAGAAAGCCAGTTCATCTCTGTGGAATTCATGTGCTAGTGGGTGAATAGATTGTTGATAATTAACCTGTTAAAGTAACATTGCCAGGAAACCTTGCTCTATTTTTCCTTTTTTAAATTAATAAACTTTCTTAGCTTGTTATATGTTACTGTAACTAGATATGAATAACTCTTTAACAGCTTTACTTCTCAGTTTTAGGTTTATAGAAAAGAGGAAGAGATTTAAGTCCAGAGTTCTCATATACTCTCACTCCTACCCACCCAACCAGTATACCTTTTATTAACATCTTACATTGATTTGGTCTATTTGTTACAATTGATAAGCCAATTGATAATAATAATTTCATATATTTTCTGTTGTGCTGGGCTCAAACCCAGGGCCTTGTACATGTTAGGCAAGCATCCTGCCACTGAGCTAACCCCAAGCCCCAGTATTGATGATTATTAACTAAAGACCATAGTTTACACTACACTTTTTTCTATTGAACAGTTACATGGTTTCTAAATGCATAATGTAACATATCCAGCTTTATAATATAATACAGAATAGTTTCACTGCCCTAAAAAATCAGTGCTCCATCTGTTTATCCCTCTCCGCAACTACTTTTCTTTAATTCCCAAAGTAAGCCTAGGGTAACATCAATTGATTGGACTTAAGAATTTGCTTAAATAATAAGTAATTCCCCATGGCAATCAAAATTTCTTTATCATTAATGTAGACCAGCATTGTCCAATAGAAATATAATGTAGGGCCGGTGAGCTAGCTCAGTGGTATAAGCGCCTGCCTGGCAAGTGCAAGGTCCTGAGTTCGACTCCCGTAACCCACATAAAAAAAAAGGGCTGGTGATATCGCTCAGCGGCACGGGCGCCTACTGGCGCGCAAAGTCCTGAGTTCAACCCCCTGTACCCACAAAAAAAAAAAAAAAAGAAAGAAATATAATGTAAACCATGTTTTAAAAAAAATTTAGGGGGCCAGTGAGATAGCTCTGCGGTGCAAGCGCGAGGTCCTGAGTTTGACGCCCGGTACCCACATAAAGGAAAAAAAGGGCTGGTGATATCACTCAGCGGCACAAGCACTTGCTGGCAAGTGCGAGATCCTGAGGTCGACTCCTGGTACCCACATTAAAAAAAAAAAAAAAAAAAAAATTTAGGAGCTGCTTTAGTGAGTAGTACTTAATCCCAATATATCCAGAATACTGTAGTATCATTTTCAATGTGTAACCAATGTGAAGATTGAGGGTTAATTTTTTTACAGTTTTTTTTTCTTTACACATTTTGGTACTAATTCTGGAGATGCAGTGTGCATTTTCAGACATTTCGAGCGCTTGGCAGCCATAAATAGCCGGTGACTAGGTACTGCACAGCTTAGGTACAGACTGTGAGCCCTGAATGCAAGTTATCTTCCTCTCTCCAGGCCTCCAGAGTAGGATTGCAGCCAGTGTTTTTTAAAGTTATATTAGAAAGATAAAAGGTCTCTCTATACCTCTGAATGCTGATTCTTATATGTTTTGCAACCACTTTAAATTCTCCAGCTTTGGAAAAAGCAGACTGGGAACATACTTATTTTCACGTATCAGACCAGTGAGTATTGGGCTTCCTGAATCCCAGAAAGCCTGATTCATGTGAAATGTTGACTCATGAGCTTAAGGTGACTGAAACGTAACGGGAACCAAATCTGCCTCCCTACGCATCTTTTTGTTTCTACTTTCCTCTCTTCCCTTCCGCCTCCTTTTTGGATGACTCATTCTCCTACCCTGTAAGCGTCCAGTACAAGGCAGAGCCCACCGTCTCTTTGGAAGAAGAGCTGACTTTCAGATGGTCAGTCCCACAATTCCAGATTACCTAGCACAGCTGTTTTGTCTACCTCATTCCAGAATCTGCAGTTTGGACTGGTGTGAGCCTAAAACTGTCAAAAATAGTCCATCCCCCCTTCTTTTAGGGTGGTAGTTGTGATGTGTTTTGGGAATTTAAGTTTGAAAAAGTACAGTCTTTTACTTCAAAATCTTTTAGAATCCTTAAATCCGACTCCATAGTCCTGTTAATATCTTTCTCCAGTCTGTTTTTTTCCTTTCCGGGAAGGAAAATTTCCATCCCAGCCCCCTAAGCTAACGCCCTTCCGGTGGCTCGTTAGGAACCTGTCCAAAGCCTCATGACCGGCAGCCCGCCCCTCTCGCAGGATTCTAACAACAGACTGACCTCCAGCTGCAGGCAAGGCCGAGACCCCACCCCACCCTCATCTACCCAAGGTGGGGGGTGGAGCTCTTGGCTCCCAACCCCGCCCATCAAATCAGCGCCAGCCGGTCAGAGAGAGGAAGTGCAATAAGCCCCACCCACCTTCATTTCTTTCCCTTGCTGTTGGGCTGGCTAGCTGCCCATTTTCTCTATCCCACCGCCGATTGGTTCTCTCCCTCCCGCGCCAGTCCCTGCCCTTCCCGCTTGGGGGGGTGAGTCACGCCAAACTGGGCGGAGAGTCTCCTGGCCTCTCTCCTTCGCTCGTCTGGGCGGCGGCGGCGGCAACTGGGGACGGGGCGGGTGGCGCATCACGGGCGAGGAGGCAGGAGGAGCAGTCTCATTGTTCCGGGAGCCGTCGCCACCGCAGGTCCCTCTGCTCGGTCGGCCCGGCCCCTGTCTGTCCTCCCCAACCCCCACCACTGCCTGAGGCTTTAAGGAGAAGCGGCCTCGGCGGCAGCTGCAGCATCATCCCCGACCCGCCGGCCATGGAGGACCTGGACCAGTCGCCTCTGGTGTCCTCGTCCGCGGACAGCGCGCCCCGGCCGCAGCCCGCCTTCAAGTACCAGTTCGTGAGGGAGCCGGAGGACGAAGAGGAAGAAGAGGAAGAGGAGGACGAAGACGAAGACCTGGAGGAGCTGGAGGTGCTGGAGAGGAAGCCAGCCGCCGGGATGTCTGCGGCCCCGGTGCCGCCAGCCCCCGCCCCCGCGACCGCCGCGCCCCTGTTGGACTTCGGAAATGACTTCGTGCCCCCGGCGCCCCGGGGGCCCCTGCCGACCGCTCCCCTCGCCGCCCCGGAACGGCCGCCGGCGTGGGACCCGAGCCCCGCGTCGTCGGCCGCGCCCGCGCCATCCCTGCCGGCGGCTGCCGCAGTCTCGCCCTCCCGGCTCCCCGAGGACGACGACGAGCCTCCCGCGCGGCCGCCCCCGCCGCCCCCAGCCAGCGTGAGCCCCCAGACCGAGCCCGCGTGGACCCTGCCTGCCGCGGCGCCCGCCGCGCCCCCCTCCACCCCGGCCGCGCCCAAGCGCAGGGGCTCCTCCGGCTCTGTGGGTGAGTGCCGCGCCCCTTTTGTGTGCAGGGCCTCTTCTCCGTCCTGGGGGCTTTGTCTGCGGACGTCGGGGCGACGGCGCCCCCCCTGGCGGGAGGCGCGGAGAGAAGGGTGGGGCGGCCGCGGAAGCCCGGGCTTGTTCTTTATTGTCTGTCTGGGTTTCGGGGAACACGTGTACCCCGCACTGCTCCAGTTCTTCGCTCTGTTCCATACTCTTGCGTCCTGGAAGTTAGGCACCATCCCTAGTTGGAGCTAGGTGTGTACTGAGCTAGGGTTGCAGATTCACTGGGCTGGCTTGGCCTCGAGGTGAGGATAGAAAGGCTGTGGCACCCTAATCTAAAAATACTTCGGAGGGCTTTTGTCGACTAGTCTGTGTTGCTACTAAGGAAAAGGAGCAGTTTCGCTGAGGGACTGTTTGCTCGCATACAGTCCCGGAGCTGCCCTCCACACCGCCTGGCGTGGGTGGGGGCTCGCATTTCTCCCCTCCCCCTCGTTGCGCTTGTGGGGAGCTGGCCGATTGGAGAACGTCCACATTGACCCAACTGCGGTGAAGGGAGAGCGCCTCCAGTGGCGTGGTAGGAGGAGAGCTGGGAAGGAGAGACTTCTGGCAAAGTCTTGCCACCGCCCAGCTCACCCGGGTGTAGTGTGGCAGCACTCCACCATCTAAACCCAGCCAGGAAACAGGATCTGGGCATTGTGTTCCGCAGGCGCACAGTTCTGAAAGGGTCTCAGCTGCAGGGTGAGAGGAATTGCCAATTGTTATTGTGGACCCCCTCAGCCTCTTAATGCGTCGTAATTGTATCTTAGAGAAGAGGCAATATGGTTGACATTCTTAAAAAAGAGAAAACCTGTGGATTCCTTCGGAGATATTAGCTAATTGAATTTGTGGCAGATTTGGCGTGAGACTTAATGAAATGTTTTGAGACAGACGTTTTCAAATTTAAATTAGAAATACTATTTTTCAAATTTGAGAGACATTTTTCATGACCTGAAAAATAGCTTCCAGATCTTTTCATTCACATAAGTACTTGATTGTATATTATCATTACATTTTTACTTTTAGGAACGTAGTTTTATTGCCCTTTTTATCTTGGGAAATTATTGTGGAAAGGAAAAAAAGTTTGTTAGAGATTGAGAATGCATCTTCTTAGATGCATATTGCTAAGTAGCGCAATGCTTTGGGACGTAGTGTCACACTAGCGGCCGGACATCTTTATAAAGATGTAGAATCAAGTGATTTAACTGTTGAGAAATCATGGGCTTGTAGGATTTTGGAGGTGGTTCATTTCTTTAGAAAAGGGTGTCAGTCTGAGATCACATGATTTTTTTCAATTCACAGGTCTATAATGGGGAAGATAGGCCAGTTGTGATGCTTCTGAGTAATATTTTTATATTGATGTACTCCAAGGCATTACTCAGAACAGTAATTACTAAAGATCTTAGAATATGAGGAGTAATTCAGGCTTCCTTTTTTGATATGAAAAAGACACATTTGAGGGAAACTAAAGTAAAAAATTATGAATAACTATTTAAGTAGGATTTGTAATGATTGACAAAAGCATACCAACTTGCCATGTTATATTCCTGCATGGGAACAAAGAGAAGAGTTCTGTTCTTTGAACTTTGGGGATTCAGGAGAACAGCATTATTTTGAAATAATGACGGTTGGAATATTAGATTTCGGAGACAAAGGGAGAGAATATTGCCTATTAAGGTCTGTGTAATTCTGTATCAGTGATGCTTATTTGGAAACTTAAGTTTCTTTTACAAATGCAAGAGCAGCGATTATGCTCATGGATAGTTTAAACCATTTCAGTGCATCTAGATTTAATTCACAGACGTTTGCTTGTTAATTAATTGAACCCATTATTGATTTGCTTCTAAGATTGAGGCACTGTTCCAGGCTTTGAGAGTGCAGCAGTAGTGACACGTGCTCTCCATTAGGCGGTAATAATCACATAAATAAAAAATCACAATAGTGGTGTTACACGAAAAGTAAACAGATGATGGCATAGAGAATAACTTAAGTATGTGGGCCCCTTTTTAGGTGGGTGACACAAAGAAAGTCTTCAAGCTACAACTAGGGCAAAAGCCCCAAGGCTGGAATGAGCTTGTTAAGTGAGTACTGTACCTAGTAAGACTGCTGAGAAAAACTTGTGACGGTGGTGGCAGATAAGAGCGGAGAGTTGGGCTACAGGCAGCCCATATGGGGTTATAAGCCATGGTAAAATAATGTTTGGCTTTAAAACTATATTTATTTTAGAAACATACTCCTTAAATAATACTGTAATTTTGGAGCTAAACTACAAGTTTTGAAAATTGAGAGAGGCTGAGAGGGCTAATGTGAGTAAAGACAAAGGAGGTGAAAAATGTGCAGAGCATAATTAGAAACAGACCAACCAGAAGAGGGTTTACAGATCCTGACACTTGTGAATTGCACATTGCCATTTACACTAGTTTCTAGTTGACTTAGCTTTCCATCTATTGGTAAGTTATACTTCTGCAGTTTGCTTTTGTGTGTGGAACAGATCTGCACTGCAGTGCGGTCACATTGAAATGAGACTAATGCCTGTCACTTGATGGTCATTTTTCATGGAAAAAAAATATCCTTTCAATTCAAAAAGTGCTTAGTTAACTGTCCAGTCTTTGAGAATATGCAAGGGAATCTCTAAATAGAAATGATTTGAGATAAGTGTAAACATTATCAGTAGAGTTTACTTTGAGCTGGTCTCTGGATGTGTTCTGAACAGGTGTTAAGACTGAAAATGTGTGGCAGGTCTGGATGCTGAAGGATATTGGATGCCAAATTTGTATTTTATCATCCTACTTTAATCCACGCTCTGCATCCTTGCTTTGCTTTTGGCAATTTATGTTATAAAACAAAAAATGTTTTTATTGTAGTTATTTCTAAAATATAATGTTACTTCTTTGTTTTTCATTTTTTTCCTAGTTTACTTCTCTAGGCATTGAGAATCCACGGAAGATTGTTGAGCTTAGGCAGGGCATTATGAAAGCAGTGTTAGAAAATTGATGATGTGTTCAGGGTAGGTTGAAAAGGAAGGCAATGAACTATTCAGAAAGCAGTAGTTCAAGAGATGAGTAGGGCCTGAACTAATTTATTATTGGTTTATTTAATGAAAATAGAGTAGATGAGAGGAATATAAGAGACTATAAGAAGCAAAATTTCTTTAATTGGTTGTGAATCTCTATTTTCATAGTTAAGTTACAAAGAAGCTTTGTGAAAGAATTGTTAGGACTTGGAGGCCGTGGGCTGTAAATACTGTACAAGGGAAGTGTTTATTTAAAAAAAAAAATTGGAGACTATACAAAGTTGTTATTTACAATGAAAATTTGTGTAAGAGTGAGTATTTACTTATAAGTATAGGTTATAGCTTTATGCTTAAAGATTAGTCTTTTATGAGACTATTTATTATATGATCATTTAATTTGACATAGGAGCACATGTTAGAAATTTTACAAGATTTTGAGTGATACACAGTATAAACCTTAAGTACCAGTTTTTTTGTTTGTTTGTTTGTTTTGTTTTTTTGATACAAGGTCTTGTTATGTAGTTCAGGCGGGCCTTTAACTTGCTATGTAGCCTAGGCTGGCCTCGAACTCACAGCAGTCCTCCAGCCTCAACCTCCTGAGAGCTGATATTACAGGTGTGAGCCAACATGCCTGGCTTTAAGTACTAGTTCTTAACGTAAAGTCCAAGTAAGGAATGATTTAACAGTCCCAGGGGTAGATTCCTCTAAAGAAAGGATCTCATGCCTTGTCCATCCCCCTGCCTTTCACTTTTATCTGGAAAAGAATGGTGAGGAAATAGAAGTGATGAATATATAGATTCTGAATAATTTTTTTCTTTTTTTTTCTTTTAAAGAGAAAAAATAGAACAAAATTTCAAAACAACATAATAGGAGGGTAACAATGGTTAATACATTGTGTATTGTTATCTTTAAATTAGTTACTCAGAGTACAAAGTATCAGCATTCAATTGTCTGATGTTAGCACAAACCTTTCTTTTCAATGAACTAAGAGAAATTAGTAGTATATCTATCTTAATTATCTTATATATATATATATTTTTTTTTTTTTTTTTTTTGCTTTTTTTCTTCCTTCTTTCTCCATTTCCCCATTGCATGGACTATTGTTTTCCATCCTTTGATTTTTATTTTTTATTTTTTAAAATTTATTTTATGGGAAAAAGGTAAAATAAAATTTCATGACAAGATGATAGGAGAATAAGAATAGTTACTTCATTGCATATTGTTATCTTAAAGTAGTTACTCAGAGCACAATATATGGGCACAAAAAATTCTATCGATATTTAGCATAAACCTTCCTTTACTATGAACCAAGAGACATTAGTAGTATAACTAATTTGCATTTTTTTCTCCGTTTTTCCCTTCCTTCCATTCCCCTTTCCACCATCCTAGTTTCTTTTTCCTTTTAAACAATTTCTTTCCTTTTCACAATATCTAATATACATTTTAGATCTTATTTACTCTTCCAATTTCTCACACCGGGAAGACAATACGGTGTTTACATGTGAGTCTGATTTATTTCACTTATGAGTATGGTCTCAAGTGGCATCCATTTACCTATAAAAGTCTCAAATTTATCCTTCTTTATGGCTGAGTAGTACTGCATTGTATAAAAAGACCACATCTTTTTTATCCATTCCTCGGTTAGTGGGCATTTGGGTTGTTTCCAGAATTTAGCGATTACAAATTGTGCTGCAGTGAACATGGGTGCACATATATCGCTGTGGTATGATGTTTTGAATTTTTCTGGGAAGATATCCAGAAGGAGAATAGCTGGGTCGAGTGGGACTTCTAATCCTAGCTTTTTGTGGAATCTCCATACTGATTTCCACAGTGGTTGCACCAGTCTGCACTCCCAACCAACAGTGGAGAAGGGTTCCTTTTTCCCCACAGCCCCGCCAGCATTTGTTATTGGTTGATTTCTTTATGATAGCCGTTCTTTCTGGGGTGAGATGGAATCTCAGTGTTGTTTTGATTTGCATTTCTCAAATGACCAGTGATGTTGAACATTCTTTCATGTATTTATTTGCTGTTTGTATTTCTTCATGTGAGAAGTGTGTATTCATCTCAGATGCCCATTTTTGGATTGGGTCTTTAAATTTGGGAGGTCTGATTTCTTTTTGAGTTCTTTATATGTTCTTGATAGTAATCCTTTGAGGAATAGCTGACAAACATCTTTTTCCATGCCGTGGGTTGTCTCTTCACTCTGTTGGTAGTTTCTCTTGCTGTGCAAAAGCTTTTTAATAAGATGAGATCCCAGTTGTTGATTCTTTGTGATAGTTCCTGTGCGATCGGGCTTTTATTCATAAAGTCTTTGCCTACCCCAATGTCTTCAAGAGTTTTACCTGTTCGATCTCCCAGCAGATTTAGTGTTTCTGCTTTAACATTTAGATCTTTAATCCATTTCGAATTTAGTTTAGCGCATGGTGAAAGATATGGTCCAATTTTAGTCTTCAGCATGTGCAGAGCCAGTTTTTCCAGCAACATTTATTAAAGAGGCTATCTTTCTTCCAGTGAATGTTTTTGGCACCTTTGTCAAAGATAAGGTAGCTTAGTATATCTAAGGTGGCTTAGTATGTCTTGAATAATTTTTTTATTAAGTCATTGTAATTTTCTGATTAGTAAAAAATTAAAAATAAGTGGTATACTCTTTTATGGACAAGGTGAATTATTTCAGATTGGTTCCTAGGAAAATCTAAAATTTATAGTCTTTTATAGTAATTTGCAAACATCCTCTTTCTTAAAATGAGGTAATGAATACAGGTGGAACCTTTAATAAATAAGTGGAATTATATTTGGAAAACGTGGTATTTTAGTGCTATACCTACTGCAAATTTACTGTACAATGTAATGTTATAAATGATCTAATAAATTAGTATATAATATTTACTAAAAAGGAGCATATATTATTAATTAGCTGTTTCATGTATAATTTTATAATATACCTAAAAACAGTTCATTTGAAACTGTTTATTCAAGGCCTTCAACTTAAACGGTACATTTTAAAGGTACTTTGCTAGCCCAGGATAAATGATAGTCTTTCTCTCCTTCTCCCCTTCCTCCTTTTTCTTCCCTTCCCTCTCTTCCTCCCCCCCATTCTCTCCTTTCTTCTTTTTTTTCTTTTCCCTTTCCCTTTCATGCTGGGGATTGAACCCAAAGCCCCAGGGCTTCACATGTGCTAAGCATGCTCATTTCCACTGATGACATCACCAAGCCCTGGATGTTATTCCTTGATTCTTTTTTTTTTTTTTTTTTTGTGGGTACCGAGAGGTCGACCTCAGGACCTCGTGTGCCAGCAGGCGCCTGTGCCACTGAGCAATATCACCGGCCCCTTTTTCGTATGTGGGTTTCGGGAGTCGAACTCGGGCCCTCGCGCTTGCCGGGCAGGCGCTTAAGCTGCTGAGCCATCTCACCGGCCCCTATTCCTTGATTCTTCCCTGAAACTTCTGATTAGACTTTTTAACCTCCAAAGGAATTGATAATTTCACATTTAAGCTGCTGGTTTTTATGTTTCTTGAAATTATGATTTTTTTTTTCATTTTTTTATTGGTACACTTTAGATATACATAATGATAATGTTCATTATAGGGGATTTGTGCCTGTACATAATATATCTTGCTTCTTTTTTTTCTGTTCCCTTCCCCGCCCTTCAACCCCTCTTCCCCTCCTTATTTACAAAAGCTTTGTTTTCCTTTTTTCCTTCTATTCTGTTTTTTTTCTTGTCCTTTCTGATAATTATTAATTTTTTAAATTTTTAAAATTTTTATTACCGGTAGTACATGTCCCCCCACCCCCAGTAGTACATGTTTGCAGTACGTAATTCATCGTGGGAAGTTGGTACATGTACATAACACATCTTAATTCTTTTTTTCATGCCCTACCCCCATCTCTTGGTCTCCTTCCCTTTTGCAAAAGATCTGTCTCCCTGTTTCCTGTTTTATCTTTTTATTCTGCTCTTTGGGTTTCACATATAAGAGAAAGATGATGATGATGATTTTTCTTTGTGAGACAGAGTCTCGCTGTTTAGTCCAGGCTGGCCTTGAACTCACTATGTAGCCCAGGTTGCCCTAGAACTCATGGTGGTCCTCCTGCCTCAGCCTCTCAAGTGGTGGGATTATATGCCACCACACCCGGCACGATTATTAATTTTTAAATTGCTTTCCTTATTTGTTCCTGTAGTGGTCTAGTCTTACATTAACATACTATGTATCATATTGTATATGGTAATGGAATGTTTACTCATTTCTGTCCCCCACCGTACCTAATGCACTCACTCTTTGAGGAAAAGGATTATGTGACATATCTCTGTTGCTGAGCACAGTGCCTTTACATGTGGTAGGCACCAGTTGTTTGATGAATAGGATGTTACAGATGAATGCTAATTGTTTTCAGTTACTCTAACAAAATAAATACTGAGGCTGGATAATTTATAAAGCTTTATTTAGGTCATAGTTCTAGAGGTTCAAAGGAATAGCACTGGCATATTTGGCTCTTACGAGACTCTCACGGTGGTTGGTATTACAATGGCAGGAACACATGCAAGCAGGAGAAATCATATGGTGAGATAGGAAGCCAGGAACGGGGAGAGGCCAGTTTTGCTCTTCTATAACAGCCCTTACATGAAAACTAACTTGCGATCCTATGAGAACTACCTTAATCCCTCCTGAAGGTGGTGCCTTCAACTGATCTAATCGCCTTCCACTATTCTTTTAAAGGTCCCACTATTTAACATCACCACAGTGAACACCAAGCTTTTATACATAAACACTTGAAGCACAAACCTAAGCCATAATTCTGATCTTCATATTTTGTGCTAATCTAAAATTACTATATTATTTTCTGTCCATAGAGAACCCTAGTTTTACAAGTTAGATCATTTAATTACATATACCAGGTAAAAATTTGCAAATAGCAATATAATAATGATAGAAATGTCTTTCCACTTGTTTAGAGATTCTCCAAGTTGTATTCTGTAAATCCAGTCTTTGTTAGTAGTTTCTTAGGTTTCTGCCTAGAAATATTGTATGGATAAGTCTTTATTTTTTCACTTTATACAAAAACAGCTACAGATAATCCATGAATGTACTATGCAGTTATCCCCCTTTATTAATGAGTTCATGTTCTGTGGTTTCAGTTGCTTGTGGTCAAAAATATTAAATGGAAAATTCCAGAAATAAGTAGTTCATTAAGAGTTACTAGGACTTGCTGGATGTGGTGGCACATGCCTGTAATCTAAGCACTCAGGAAGCTGAGGCAGGAGGATTGCTGCGAGTTTGAGGCGAGCCTGGGCTACAAGGTGAGTTCAAGGCCAGCCTGAACTGCATAGTGAAAACCTGTCTCAAAAAGATAAAAAGACAAAAAAAAAAAAAAAAAAGAGTTACCAGGCCTCACACACTGTAATATTGTTGCACAGCTCATCTGATAACCAAGAAGGCAACTGAGTAACTAATGGACAGATAGCATATATTATGTGGATACACTAGACAAAGGCATGATTCACATCCCTGGTTGGAAGGAGCATTGATGGTATTGGTATTACATATAGATTCACAGGTGAATATGTAGGGATATACATATATATATATAAAATTATATACAGATAATTATTTTTGGTGGTACAGAAGATTGAACCTAGGGCTTCATGCATGCTAGATAAGCATTCACCCCCTGAGCTATACTTTCAGCCCTTTTTATTTTTAAATTTTGAAACAGGGTCTCACTAAGTTGATCAGGCTGGCTTCCAACTTGTGATCCTCCTGTCTCAGCCTAGCTGCCTTTGAATAGCTAGGATTATAAGTGTATGCAACCGCACTCAGTGGTATAATATGCTTTTCTACAAACGCATGACATTAATAAATGTGTAATATTCAAAAATTTAGTTTATACTCTTGCGAAATTTAGGCCTTTAAATATAAACATTAGCCTAGCCTGCTTAGTATGAAGTACTTTAATTAATGGATTATTCAGCTATTTGGCCCTCCCTTTTCAATTGATTATAGGCTAGAAAAGAAAGATAAGTCTGTTTTTTCATTTCAAAAAATTTTTTGTGTGTGTGTTGAGAAAGGAAAAAAACATTCACTATTCCTGAGGTAGGAGCTGTGACTGCCAAATACTGGATTTTTTTTTTTAAATAGTCTCTGAAATTTTTACTGGACATATTCTATTAGGTTTCAAAAGTAGTTTTTTTTAAAATGGTTCCTGCTCATTCATGGGCTTATTACTATAGATAAAGAAGGTTTATAAAGTTTTATAAAGTTTGTTTAAACAAGATTTGGAAGTTGTTTGGTTATATTGGTGCTCTATTATATGTTCGATATTGGTTAAGAAAGTTAATACACACCATTTTTCTCTTTTTACAGTCATTGTGCTGAGTATGGGGACAAAAAAGATGAGTAGAGGTTTTACTTAAGAGAGGGACATAATTACATATCTGTAAACTGCCTGCAAAATCATACCCCCCCAATTTTATGGGTTGATTTGTCATCTTGACTGATTGGGCCAGGCACTATTATTAAATTCATTTATTTCATTGTTCAGGTGGCTGTAGATGGAGCTGAACTAAAGCGTTTTTTCAAGCTACCAGTGCTTTTGTTAGAAAATAAGGGGAATTTACTTTTTAAATTCTGTTGTTTTTTCTTCTAAGAAAGTTATTAAAGATACTTAAACCTGTCACCTATGCATTTCATAGTCTTTAGAACTTTTCTGTCCAAACTCATCAATATCATTTTTTTATTTACTTTTGAACTCTATATTTACCTGACAACCAATTTTACACATCAGAAATGGTATCAAAAGTATTAATTAGGGCTGGGGATATAGCTCAGCGGCACAAGTGCCTGCTTGGCAAGTGCAAGGTCCTGAGTTCAATTCTCGGTACCAAAAAATAAATAAATAAAAATTTAAAAAGGTATTAATTACTACACAGACAACAATATGAAATGGGTGAAAAACAAAGCAATTTCTTTTTAATTTATTAATACTAGCTTAAATTTTGTTAAAGAAACAGAACTACATTTTAGGAGAACTGCAGGGCCTTTGGTTGAAGATTGAATTTCAGTGTTGTATCCCATGCAGGGAAAAAATAAGTTAATTCTATCAAAGTTTGATATTTTAATCTTTACACAGAACTTAACAAAAACTTTTTTAGATACTTTTGCATAAAGTATGAAAATCAGAATGCAAAAGATAAAGTATTTTATTATATGATTTTCTAGACTATACTATACACAGATTTGCTTTAAGGATAAAGGGGTGTAACTCGTTACTTTTGAAGAAGGACCTAGATCAGTGGTGGTGAACGTATGGCATGTGTGCCGGAGCGGCCATGCAGAGCCCTCTGTCGTTATGGGAGCCAGGTCACTCCAGGAGCCGAACACTGGGTGACAGTTGTTTTTTCTAAACTAAAATCTTAGTATTGAGGTTTAATTGCAGTGTTGGCACTCTATGATAAATAAATGGGTTTCGGGTTTCAGTTTGGGCACTCAGTCTTTAAGGTTTGCCATCACTGACCTGGATACTTTAACCTGCCAGTGTACCATCTGTCCCCCTCACTAAAATTTTTGTTAATGAAATATGTTTCAAGGACCACTGTTAAGTTAGCATTGAAAGAATAAAGCACATGTATTTTAATGGTCTGCTGTAAGAGTCATAGGTAAAATTCTAATGGCTTCAGTACAATAGAATTTTAGTTTGTAGGATGATTAACTCTTTTCTTTACTTTTTATTATGCAAAATGTCAACAAAGGAAGATAATAAATGAAACCTGCATGAATTTAGTTCAATTCTGACACTATCTGAGGTAGCATCAGATCCCACAAGTGGAGGGCTCAGTCCCACAAGTCTGGTCTTCTGGAAATTCTCACTGACGAGCCTATAAATCGGGGTTCTTATGACTCCCTTCTTGAGTTCAATTAATATGCTAGAGCAACTCATAAAACTCAGGGAAACATTTATGTTTACCCATTTTTTATAAAGAATATTATGAAAGATGCATATAAACACCCAGGTGAAAGAGACTGCATAAGCCAGAGCATGTGGAAAGGGGCAAGAGCTTCCTTGCCCTCTTCCGGGGCTCCAGCCTTCAGGAACTGCCATGTGTTCCGCTGTGTAGAAGTTCTCCAAGCCCAGTCCTGTTGTTGTGGGAGCTTCGTTATATTGACATACTTGGTTTTATCTTTAGGCCTTGGTGATCAAGTTAAACTTCATCCCCTCCTTGAAAGTTGGGGGCACAGTGGGACTGGAAGTTCCAACTGCTGATCATGTCTTGGTCTTTCCATGACCAACTCCCGTCCAGAACCTTATCTTGGGACTCTCAGCCATCTCATTAACATGCAGAAGACACTTATCTCTTGAGAGAGGCCAAGATTTTAGGAAACAGGTGAAACCAAGTATAAATTTTGTAATATTACCGAACTTTACTTAGCCATGATAGCCCTACCAACCAACACCCAATCCTGCCAATCCCATGCCCCATAAATACTACATCGTGTATCTTGCAAACTGTGAGAACTCCTTTTTTAAAATATAACCACCATGCCCTTAATTATCTTTCCAAGATTTTCAATAATTAATATCAACTATCTAGCCAGGGCTCACGTTTCCTACTTAGTGAGTGTCATAGATAGTTTGTTTTGTTTTTCTGCAGTGGTGGAGATGGAGCCACCACTGTGTGTGTGTGTGTGTTTTAAGAGAAATCAGAATTCAAGTAAGAACCCACATGTTACGATAGATTTATTTTATGTTCTTTATCTGAGGACTCTTCCTCATTAGCACTTTCTCTCCTATTTTTGAAGAATGCTCATACATCTTTTTTTTTCATTTTAATGCTTCAAAGATATAATTTACACATAGTAAAATGTTAATAGTTAAATGTTAATAGTTTCATGTTTTATCAAATGTATATGGTTATTTAACTCACATCCCTGTCAATATATAGTTTTTTGTTTGTTTGTTTGTTTTATGCCAGAAAGCTCTCTTGTGTCCTTAACAGTCAATTCTTCAATTTACTTCATGTACTGGTCACCCCACCCCACCCCAATGTCATCCTGAACAACCCCCACTTCTATTTACCATAGATTATTTTTGAGTTTTATAGAGCACCACGTGAAATAGTAATACTCTTGTGTCTGGCTACTTGGATTCAGTTGGGATACTTTTAAGAATTATCAGTGACACTGCAGGTATAAATAATTTGTTTCTTTTACACCCGAGTGGTATTCCATGATACGAATGTACCACAGTTTAATTATTCACTCACTTTTTGCTAGACATTGGATTACTTTTAGTTTTTGGCCATTATGAGTAAAATAATGCAACGAACATTCTTATATAGATCTCTTTTTACATATGTTTTTATTTCTCTTGAGTAAATACCTAAGAGTAGAATTGCTGGGTCATCAAGTAGGCATATATTTAACTTTTTAAGAAATTGCCAAACTGTTCTCCAAAGTGATTTCACTTTCACGAACAGTGTTTGAGAATTCTTGTGGCTCTGCATCTTCAATATTTGATATTGTTAGTCTTTTTAATTTTAACCATTTTAATGGGTATGTAGTACTTTTTTTTTATCGTGTTTTAATTCAGATCTTCCTAATGAATTAGAGGACTTTTACATGTCTTGATTATGTGTATGTTTTGTTAAGTATCTATTCAAGCAATTTGCTCATTCTTAAATTGAGTTGTAGATTTTACACTGATTTGTACATTTTTTATTCAAACCTTTCTTAGATGTGTGGTGAATATATTTTGCTAGTCTACCTGGCCTGTTAATTTTTCATTTTTTCTCCAAATTATGCCAGCAGAATTTTCTTGGAAGAATTATTTTTCCTGTTGTATTGCTTAGGTACCTTGGTCAAAAACCAATTGATCGTGTAAAAAGTGTCTATACCTATTTTGTTTTGTTGATCTACTTGTGTATCCCTATGTGAGTAACAAACTGTTTTGATTACTGTTAAGCCCTAAAATCAAGTAGTGTGACTAAAGTTTGATCTCTCTCAAAGTTTGTTTTGCCTCTTGTAAATTCATGATCTTTTTGTATAAATTTTAAATCAACTTGTTCACTTCTGTAAAATATCTGCTGTGTATTTAATTTGTATTTAAATGAATTTGTAGGTTTCTATAGGGGAATTAACATCTTTGAGGTTTTACCCTGTTTGAAAGCTAGCAAGTTAGCCTGCCATAGTTTAGTGGGTGCTGGCTCTGGGTTAGATATGAAGGGCTTTATTGTAGCAATTACAGTAGCTGGAAAAATCACATCTTTTCCTCATTTCCTGAGATTCTTTTCCCATTGAGCAACACAGAGAGCACCAAGTAACATCTGCACTTGCAGTGGTTCTTAATTTTTTTTTTTTTTTGGCAGTACTGGTGATCGAACCCTGGGCCTTCACACTGGGCCACATCCCCCAGCTTTTTGCTTTGTTTCGTTTTAAATTTTGAGATGGGGTTTCCCTAAATTGCCCAGATTGGGCTTGAATTTGTGATTCTCCAGCCTTAGCTTCCCAGAGTGCTGAAATTACAGGCGTGCACCACCTTGCTGGTCTCCTGCAGTGGATTTTATTACAGGAGAGGATTTTTGAGATAAGCGGAACTGAATCTTTCATACTATATAAGAAGCATCCCTGCTCATTGCTCACGAGGAAAACACCATTGCTGCTTTCCAAGGCCTGTTCACTGTACCAACATCTTTGAAAAGAACAGCGCCACTGAGTCAACACCCAGTCTCTATTCCCATGATGTATAAAAAGACATGAAGCTCAGAGAACTGTTTCTTGACATTCTACAGTAAATCCTTCAGTCCATGAATATTGATAAGGCTCTCTATTGTTTAGATCTTTAATTTCCCTCTTCAGTGCTTTGTACAGGCTAGAAATTTTGCACATCTCTTGTTAAATTTATGGTTAAATATTTTTTGTTGCTATTAAAAGTGATATTTTAAAGTTTTCATTCTCTGTTTGATAGTCACTGTTATATGAAAATACAGTTTGAGTTTTGTATGTTGCTTTTGCACCTGTGTTGCATGCTTGCTAAGTTCACTATTGGCTTTATTAAGGTGTATAACTGTGAGGATTTTTTTAACTACACAGTCCTGTTGTCTGCAAGTTAAGATAGTTTTCCTTTTCCTTTCAGGTTTTCATGCTATAGATGTGGTAAGAAGGCTAGTAGAGGGGCTGGTGAGATGGCTCAGTGGCGTAAGCGCCTGCCTGGCAAGCGCGTAGGGCCCGAGTTCGACTCCCGGATCCTACATACGATAAAAGGGCTGGTGATATTGCTCAGCGGCACGGGCGCCTGCTGGCGCGCGAGGTCCTGAGGTCGACCCCCGGTACACACACAAAAGACTAGTGGATTCCTTATTTTATTCGGACTCTCCAGTGAATGCATTTAGTCTTTCATCAAGTATAATGTTAGCTGCATATTTTCCCTAGATGGTCCTGATCCTTAGGTTGGGATAGTTTCCTTCTACTCACAGTTTGCTGAGAATTTTTATGATGACAGGTGTTGAATTTTGTCACAAGGCTTTTTGGGTATCTATTAAGATGATCTTGTGGTTTTTCTTTTTTAGGCTGTTATAAATATGTTGAATTTCATTATTTGATTTTGAATATTGAGCCAACTTTGTATTCCTGGGGTGTATATCATTTGGTAATATTTACCGTTTTTCTGAATTGCTGGATTCAGTTTGCTAGTATTTTGTTAGTCCCTCTCATCACCTTGGTGCTCAGAATTGAACCTAGGATCTTGAACATACTAAGCAGGTCGTCTCCCCTCACCCTGTTAAAAGATTTTTTTGTTGTTGTTGGTACCGGGGGGTCGACCTCAGGACCTTGCCCGCCAGCAGGCGCCCGTGCCACTGAGCGATATCACCGGCCCCTTTTTCGAATGTGGGTTCCGGGAGTCGAACTCGGGCCCTCGCGCTTGCCGGGCAGGCGCTTAAGCTGCTGAGCCATCTCACCGGCCCGATGTTAAAAGATTTTTGAGTGTGTGGTTGTAAGTGGTAATGTTATATAAACTTATTTTCTTGTAATATCTTTGACTAGTTTTGGTATTAATGTGTATATGTCTACAAAATTTTCAGGAAGTGTTTGATATTTCTTTAAATATGCTGAAAGAATTTGTGTAAGGTTGGTACTACTCCTTTGATATTTTATAGAATTCATTAGTGAAGCCTTTTGATATGGAGTTCTCTTTGTTGAGGTTTTAAATTACAATTGTACTTTCTTTAAACACATAAGGCTATTCAGGCTTTCTGTTTTGCTTTTGTCTGCTTTGGTAATTTGTGTCTTTCAAGGAATTTGTCCATTTCATCTTGGTAAGTGGAAATTAAGGAATTCGTTCACTCATCTAAGTTGTCTAATTTATTGCCATCAACTTGTTCATAATCTCTTATGTACTCAGAACTGTAGTAATAGTCCCTCTTTTTTTTTTTTTTTTCCCTAATACTTGTTTCTCTGATTCTAGATTGTCAGTTTTTTCTCCACTTCAAAATGCTTCATTACCTTTTGGGTTACATTGTTTCCAGATCATTCTTGCTTTTTCCTTGACTTTTTCCTCTGTTTTTAAGGTTACTGTAGTTTTGATTTTCAACTATGTGTCCCTTTGTGGTCTTCATTGTGTCCCTGAGATTTATTGAGCTTTTTGCATCTGAATTACATTTCAAATGCCAACTTTTGTCAAATTATAGGCCATTTTATCTTTAATATTTTTTTCTACTTCAGTTACTCTTGCATTTTGGGGAACAGCAATTAACGTTTTTGCATGGAGGAAATTTCTAACTGCTTGTCTCTCAGGTCACTGAGACTGATTTTTCCTCGTCTGTACTTGAGTTTGACAAGTTTCTGTTGGTTTTTCTTTAACCTTACATATCAATAAATGTTTTCTTCTATATTATCCAGTCTACTAGTTGCCCGACTAATGATTTTTTCCTTTCAGTTAATGTAATTTTTACTTCTAGCATTTTCATTTTGTTATTTTTTTAGCCTGTTGTTCTCCACCAAGATTCCCTCTCTGTTCACTTACTAGTGTCAGTCTTTTTGTACAAATTTAGTAATATTTTAAGGGCTGTTTTAATTTCAATTTTAATCTTTGCTAATGCAACATTTACATTATTTCTGTTTGTTATTCCATTTTGTGGATATGGTAACGTTAATTTTGTCCCGGCACACAATTTGCTAATTTGCTGGCAAACCATTCTAAGTTTTTTCAAGTGTTGATTTTAAAGTTAGAGTGGTTTTAGAGCAAGGTCATCAGAATTTTTTTTAAAGGGCCAGGTACTAAATATTTTAGGCTTGTGGGCCATACAATATCTGTTTTTACTCAAGATCCTAATTTGTGCATCCTAATGTGTAGCTGTAGACATACACGAATATGTTCAGATATAACTTTGGGTCATGAGCCACAGTTTACTGACTCGTGTTATGTTTAGAATTAGAATATTCTTGCTTTTTAAAAATACTTATTTTTAACTGATAGATAAAAACAAAATTGGAGGGCCGGTGAGATGGCTCAGCGGCGTAAGCGCCTGCCTTGCAAGCGTGAGGGCCCGAGTTCAACTCCCGGATCCCACATACGAAAAAGGGGCTGGTGATATCGCTCAGCGGCACGGGTGCCTGTTGGCACGCGAGGTCCTGAGGTCGACCCCCCGGTACCCACAAAAAACAAACAAACAAAAAAAAAACAAAATTGGATATTAGTGGAGTAACATGATGTTTTGATTGATTTGTACATTGTGCTGTGTTTTAACTAGGTTAGTAGTCTTGCTTTTAAAATGGATCCATTCTGGCATTTGTAGAAAAATGGGTGCATCTTGAGACCATAATATTAAGTGCAATAAATCAGACACACAAGCTTAAACACCACATGGTTTTCTCTTATATGAGAAACTCAAAATATAAAGAGCAAAATAAAAGGTAGATAATAGGAAGTAGGGAAATCATTTCCAAATGGGAGGAGGAACAAGAGATTGAGGGAAGTGGTGAGAGAAGGGAGAGAAAGGAGATGGAAGAAAAAAAAAAAAACAATTGAAGGAAAAAGAATAGAAATAGAGTTTTTGCAAATGTGAAGGGGGCAGAGTTGGAAGTAGTAGGGAGGAAAGAGAAGGGTAGGGGATGAAAAAAAATTGAGATGTGTTAGGTACCAACTCCCCATGATAAATGTAATTATTATGTACTGCAAACACTTAATAACAAAAAAAATAAAACATGCCCATTCTGGGGTCTCAGTGGTGAGATTTCTCTATTCTGGCTGGTCAAAATTTTTAGTTCAAGTCTTCCAGCACTGTCTTCTGAAATATTCATTTAGTCCAGAAATCTACTGCAGGTTTCCCAGCTACAGCTCGCTGAATCTTCTACGGTTTATATGCTGTGCGTGTGTAGCAAAATGTTCGGGGTACTATAGGGAACCTCTATCTAAATCTCCGGAACTCCCATTTTTGTGAAGCTTTCCTTTGTGTGTTAACCTGCCTTGCAAATTCCAGACAATCTTGCAGGCCTCCTTAGCTCATCAAGAGTGTGATAATACTCTTGGGTCCTCCACTTTGGGCTGTGAACCAGAAAGTGCCTTCAGGCTTTCCATTTTCAGGACTCACACTCCTGTACTGTTTATCCAGTGTCTAAACACAGTGGCTTCATATATTTTGCCCATATTTATAGTTATTTATGTTGTAAGAGTTAGTCTGATACAGTCACTCTCATAATCAGAAGCCATTCTTTGTGTAGTTTCCACTGGGTTTTGCATTTTTTGTTTTGTTTTGGTGGTGGTACTGTGGATTGAACCCAGGGCCTTAAGCATGCTAGGGTAAGTGCTTTGAAGTGACCATGTCAAAGAAAATATTCAGTATTTGAGTGTGTGGACATTGGTGAGATTGGATATCATATATATTTTTGAATTAATCAGTAGTAAATTGCAGTAATAAGCTGGCATTTCACTCGTACTTTTTAAAAAAGTATTATACTTAAAAAGCCAAATCTCTTTAGTTAACTTTAATTTTGAAACAATACTTATGTGATGGAAGTAATTAGCATTCAACATGTGTTGGACTGAAGCAGTCGAAACTTAATAGTTTTGAATTTAGTTTAGGAAATGCCTCAGCACTAGGGACAGATCATTTGGAAACAGTTTAGTAGTGTGCATATATTTGTGTACATCTGTATATGTATATGTAACATCTTGGTAGTTCATTGTCATGCTTTTTATTTAATATAGTATCCCTGGTTATATTTGTGAAAGTCAGGATATTCACAGAAAAACAAAGACTAATCTAAAATCAGTATGTCTTTTCAAAACAAAAAATAAATTTTATGAAGTAAATTGTAGATATTTTAGCCTTTAAATTTGGCAGTATTGTTGATCAGAATTTTTTTTAACATTCTGAATTTTAGTCATTTAAAACTTCTGAACTTACATACAGCCCAGGAAAGGAAGCACTACAGAGTGCATAAAGAAAAAAGTATGGACTTATAAACTCTGAATTCAGATCTTAGATCCATTACTTTCAGTTTTGTGACTGGAGCAGTTACTTAGCCTTTCAATTTTTATGCCTTTCTTTTCTCATTTGTAACAAAACAGTACCTATAAAAGGGTAGTTTAAATAATCGGATGAGCAGCTGAAACAAACTTGTCTGGCCAGCATAGTACCTGGCCTCCATTAATGTTTCAATAAATGTTGTTTTAAGCTGGGCATGGTACACATGCCTGTAGTTCCAGTTCTGTGGGAGGCTGAGGCAGGAAGATCACAAGTTCGAGTCCAGTGTGGACAATTTAGCACAGTCATCTCAGCAAACAAAAATTTTAAAAGGGCCAGGAATATAGCTTAGTGGCAGAATGCCCCCAGGTTCAATCCCCAGTGCTAGAGAAAAAAATTGTGACATAGAAGCAGTTAATCAAGTCTATTATTTTGGATAATTATTAGGTATTTGCTTAGTGACGATTAGCTTGTCAGGAAAACAAACTTCAGTGGGCCAATAAAGTGAGAAGAGTTTATACAATTGTGCTTGTGCACAAATATATGTCTGAAGATAAAGCACAAAGGCTTGGTAGTTAGGCTGGTTTGAACGCTGGTTCTCTTGCTTCCCGCTCTGATTTAGGCAAGTTGCTGGTTTTTTTCCTCCTCTGTCCCTCACAACTTTTGGGGTAGGTCCTAATTTTATCCTTATTTTACAAATGAGGAAATGAGGCCCAGAAAGGCTAAGCAGTAACTTTTTCAGGGTTACCTGTTCTGTGCGATAGATCTGGGATTTGAGCCCCACCAGTTTGTTCCATGATTCGTGATTGCTTTATTAGGAGACTGCCAGCCCTGTTCTTGAAGGCCCAAATGGTAGTGACCTCTTCTGAATTTTTTTCTAAGAACTTAGAAATGTAGTCCTTATTTTGATTTAATTTGGATTGAATACCACTTTACACAATGAACATTCTCTTTTTGTTAGAAATTCAATGTATACTTGAAATACCAACTTGAAAACATTTTTACTTTGTCAAGTGCCAGGAATATTGTTTTTCTGTAGGGGGGATTCTGGTATTAGATATGAATAAGGGTGCATTTTAAGAAATACTTTAGGGGCCGGTGAGATAGCTCAGCAGCATAAGCACCTGCCCAGCAAGCACGAGATCCTGAGTTTGACTCCTGGAACCCACATAAAGGAAAAAAAAAAGGTCCGGCGATATCGTTCAGCGGCACAAGCGCTTGCTGGCAAGAGCGAGGTCCTGAGGTCGACTCCCGGTACCCACATTAAACAAACAAACAAACAGAAAACAAAATACTTTATATTTTGGCGTAATTCTAGGTATAGTTTGATTCTCTCTGTTTTTAACAATAATACATGTTCCTAGCCCACTTTCCAAGTAGACTGGCATCTGAATTAATATCTAACTATATTGTCTAGATGAGAACAGCACTATTTTGTTAAGAACAGGCTTTATTTATAGTTTGGTCCAAGTTATTTGACTTTTTGACCCCCAAATTTCAGCATATGCAAGCTTATAATTATAATTCATTGTTTTCACTGAAAGGAATTGGTCCTCATTTTACAAATGAAAGTTGTATAATTTAACTAAGATCATATAGCAGGTCATCTTCTAAAAAATGTATAAAATCTTCTAAGGCATTACTGACTTACTGGTTTGGATGTCCCATCCTACCTATTGTTTTAAGTTATAGGAGACCCTTTTAAATACACATCAATTTTCTCTCACCACCTTGTCTAAGAATCCTTTAAGTCTGATGTCATGCCCTGTGTTGATTTTTCCACAATTTATTTCTCATTGTGAAGTTAGGGCTCCTGTTCATGAGTATGGGGGCATTATACACTTGGAAGACAGGTTCATACTCATGATAGCTATATCTCTGTTTATCTGTTTGGTCAGCCTTTCTAGCTTGTCTTCATTGGGTCCTCATCTATAGGAATACCTTCCTGTCATTCCTCAAGCTATTCAAATTGTCTTAGTCTAGAGGCTTTTTCTAGTATAAAACACAGATCTTTAGCTCAGGATCTTCCAACTACAGGTACAAAATGACACAGAGTTAATATACCAATATATAGCATATTGTCTGCTCCAGCTGCCATGATAGTGTCAGACCAGGTGGCTTCAATAATAGAAGTTTCTCAAATCAAGGTGTTGACATGGTAGGTTTTGTTCTTGGATCTCTTACGATTTATTGGTGGTATCCATTTCCCTATGTGCTCTCATGGCCTCGTAAGCTTGAGAGAGAAGAAAGAGCAAACCCTGTGGTGTCTCTGTAAGGCCACTAATCCCACTGGACTCACTTCATGACTTCCTTTAACCCTTGTCACCTCCAAAAACTCCATCTTCAAATATCATCACATAGGGATTAGGGCTCCAGCATATGAATGGGGACAGGGAGCACATACATTCCATCCCAACATGTTTCAACTAAGAATGGATCTGGAGAGCCAGATTGCTGCTGCACACCTGGGAGGCTGAGGCAGGAGGATCAAAAGTTCAAGTCCTGTTTGGGCAATGTAGGGAGGGAGACTTTTTTCTCAAAAATGGATGGATAGATAGACAGATGGGATGGAGATATAGCTCAGTGGTAGAGTACTTGCCTCAAGGCCCTGGGTTCATTCCCAGTACCAAAAAGTAAAAATAAAAGAATAGACAACCTAGAAATATAAGGGAATATTCATAGTTCTGTGAAAGTGTTCCTCTAAATTGAACATATACCAATAAATGATTGAACAAAAATAATTTTATTCAAATTTATTTTTTAAATTTTTAGCTTGACTGTGACAAGACAATTTGTAAAAATGTGACTAAAAGCCTTGGATACAATCTGTTAAGTGAGAACACTATCTTATAGCTGCTTTGGTTCCTCAAATTTGTTTAACATTAACATGTTATATTGCCTCTTGAAAAATGATAGGTTCTATAGATAGCCTTTAGTCAACTTTGTAATATATGTGATGATGTGTCTGGATTAACGATATCATTTCTAACTTCCTTTCTGTCTTGGCCTTTTCTCTGTAGATAAAGTTTTTTGTTAACTCATTATAAACTGAACCCTTGCTTGGTCCTCTTATCTTTAGTCTCCTTCCAGCCTGTCTTTATTTCTGCTGAGCTTATATTCTATTTGTTTTTCAGATGAGACCCTTTTTGCTCTTCCTGCTGCATCTGAGCCTGTGATACACTCCTCTGCAGGCAAGTTCTTTCTGCCAGCCTTTTGCCCTCTGTGTATTCTAACTTTAACTCTTCAGTTGTGTTAACTCCTTACTGAGTTGTTTGGATTTACTGTAAATTAGCATTGTTCCAAGAATATTTGTCTAATGAAAAAGTTGAAATTTGCATTTTGAATGTTGTGTTCAAGGGAGAAGTGGGCAGAAGTTCATTAGTAACTGAAACTTAAGGAACTCTTAGACCCTCGGTTTATAGTTACATATTGACCATTCCTTTTCTTCAAATAGTTTACTTGCATATAGCCAAAGGCTTTCATGTAAGAATAAATGCCACGCTGGCATTTACTTACCCTTTCTATACTGTCAGTCAAACTCTTCTCAAATCTTTTCCTTCTCTCAAACTAGTTAAAAGCCTTTTTTCATCTGAAATTTTTCCAAATTTGAGTTTGTCTTTGAATAGCATATTATTGCCTCTGAAACCATGCTCATGCTTTTTAATGTATTTTTTAACTGGCAAATAATCGTATATGTTTACAGCGTGCAGTGTGATGTTTCAGTACATATTGTTAAATGAGCAAATCAGACTGTATAGCGTATCTGTCACTGCACACATTTTTATTTCTCTGTTGTGAGAATATTTAAAATTCTCTCTTGGCTATTTTGAAATACACAATACATTATTAACTACAGTCAAAATGCTATGCAATAGCCATGCATATCTTTTATTGACAGTTTATTATTTTCAGAAAAATATTCAAATCTACTTGTATTTATTAATTAAATGCTATTAACATTTCATTTTAGTGAAGAATTAAGTCTTTACTAACACTATTTTATGAGTCTGTCATAAAACTTGCATTAACGCTAAGAACACTGGCATTCTCTAACTTTCCTTTCTGTCCATGGCCACAGAAAAAATTATGGACTTGAAGGAGCAGCCAGGTAACACTGTTTCCGCTGGTCAAGAGGATTTCCCATCTGTCCTGCTTGAAACTGCTGCTTCTCTTCCTTCTCTGTCTCCTCTCTCAACTGCTTCTTTTAAAGAACATGAATACCTTGGTAATTTATCAGCAGTATCTCCCATGGAAGGAGCACTTCAAGAAACTTTAAATGAACCTTCTAAAGAGTTCTCAGAGAAGGCAAAAAATCCATTTGTAGATAGAGATTTAACAGAGTGTTCAGAACTAGAATACTCAGAAATGGGATCATCATTCAGTGGCTCTTCAAAAGCAGAATCTGCCATATTTGTAGAAAATCCTAGGGAAGAAAGAGTTGTGAAGAATAAAGACGAAGAGGACGATTTAGTTAGTAATGCCTTTCTTCGCAATCAACAGCAATCACCTACAGCCCTTCCTAAATTGGTTAAAGAGGAGGACAAAGGTTTATCACCAGAAAAAACAAAGGACAATTACAGTGAAATGGGAATTGTGGTAGAAGCACCTATGGGGGAGGAATATGCAGACTTCAAACCATTTGAGCAAGTATGGGAAGTCAGAGATACTTGTAAGGGAGATAGGGATGTGTTGGCTGCTAGAGGTAATATAGAAAGCAAGTTGGAAAGTAAAGTGGATAAGAAAGGTTTTGCAGATAGCCTTGAGCCAAGAAATCATGAAAAAGACAGTGAAAGCAGTAATGATGATGCTTCTTTTCCCAGTACACCAGAAGCTGTAAAAGACAGTTCAAGAGCATATATCACATGTGCTCCCTTTAACCCAGCAACCGAGAGCATTGCAACAAACATCCTTCCTTTGTTAGAAGATCATACTTCAGAAAATAAGACTGATGAGAAAAAAATAGAAGAAAAAAAGGCTCAGATTATAACAGAGAAGACTACCACCAAAACATCAAACCCTTTCCTTGTGGCAACACAAGATTCCGAGACAGATTATGTTACAACGGATAATTTATCAAAGGCGACGGAGGAAGTGGTAGCAAACATGCCTGAAGGGTTAACTCCAGATTTAGTACAAGAAGCATGTGAAAGTGAATTTAATGAAGCTACAGGTACAAAAATTGCTTATGAAACAAAAATGGATTTGGTCCAAACATCAGAAGCTATGCAGGAGTCACTCTACCCTGTAGCACAGCTTTGCCCGTCATTTGAAGAATCTGAAGCTACTCCTTCACCAGTTTTGCCTGACATTGTTATGGAAGCACCATTAAATTCTCTAGTTCCTAGTGCTGGTACTTCTGTGGCACAGCCCAGTTCATCACCGTTAGAAGCTCCTGCAGTTAATTATGAGAACATAAAACATGAACCTGAAAATCCTCCAGCATATGAAGAGACCATGAATGTATCACTAAAAGAAGTATCAGGAATAAAGGAAGAAATTAAAGAGCCTGAAGGTATTAATGCAGCTGTTCAGGAAGCAGAAGCTCCTTATATATCTATTGCGTGCGATTTAATTAAAGAAACAAAGCTCTCTACTGAACCAAGTCCAGATTTCTCCAACTATTCAGAAATAGCAAAAGTTGAAAAGCCGATCTCTGATCATTCTGAGCTAGTTGAGGATTCCTCACCTGATTCTGAACCGGTTGACTTATTTAGTGATGACTCAATACCCGAAGTTCCACAAAAACAAGAAGAAGCTGTGTTGCTCATGAAGGAAAATCTTGCAGAAACTTCATCTCAATCAATAATAGAACTAGAAAATGTGGGAAAACTCAGTGCATTACCACCTGAAGGGGGAAAGCCATATTTGGAATCTTTTCAACGCAAGTTAGATACTACAAAAAATACTCTATCACCTGATGAAGTTTCACCATTGACCCGAAAGGAGAAAATACCTTTGCAGATGGAGGAGCTTGATACTGCAGTTTACAAAAATGACGACTTACTTATTTCTAAGGAAGCAAGTGTAAGAGAAAATGAAACATTTTCAGATTCATCTCCAATTGAGATTATAGATGAATTTCCCATATTTGTCAGTTCTAAAACTGATTCTTCTAAATTAGCCAGTGAATACACTGACCTACAAGTATCCCACAAAAGTGAAAATGCTAATGTCCTGGATAGAGCTGGGTCATTGCCATGCTCAGAAATGCCCCATGACCATTCTTTCAAGAACATACACCCTACAGATGAAGATAAAATCCTTGTCTCAGATGAGTTCTCCAAAGATAGGTCTGACATATCAAAGGTGCCCTTACTGCCTCCAGATGTTTCTGCTTTGGCAACTCAAACAGAGATAGGTAGCGTAATTAAACCCAAAGTTCTTATGAAAGAAACTGAGAAAAAACTTCCTTCTGATACAGAAAAAGAGGACAGATCACCATCTGCCATATTTTCAGCAGAGCTGAGTAAAACATCAGGTAATCTATGCACTATTTTATGCTTTCATGCCCCCTTTTTTTTTTTTTTTTTTTTTTTTGTACTGGGAATTGAACTCAGGACCTTGCACTTGCCAGGCAGGTGCTTGTGCCACTGAGCTATATGCCCAGCCCTTCATGCCCCTTTTTAACCTAACCATGGGACTACCATTACATTTTGTGTCATATATTATGTTTGTAGCGTCTAATGCATTACATTGATTAGAATTCTTTCCCACTGTGTAAGTTACATGTTTTAGTGCTTTTTCTACTTTCCTTGGACTCATCACTCACCCGTGCTCTTAACTTTTCCACACAGTTGTTAGTAATTTTAATATTGTATCATGGAACTAGAAGAAATGTTTTTAGAATGGGTTTCAATATCTTTCAGTATATTGTCATAGTGTGAAGAGATATTAAGATGTTTTCAGATATGTTTTTTTTTTTATCTTAGAACAGTTCTGAAGTATGCTTTTAATATTTTAATATAGAACATTATTTTTTCCAGTGAGAGGTATAAAGTTAGGCATACTCTTTTGGTCTTGTTTAGAAAAATATACATTGTAGTATGCCATTATTCTGAAAAGTTTTAATACTCACTTTTTCTTTTGACTCTACATTTCCCACATACTTAGCTTGCATAAAGTGATTTGCACGCATTATTTAGCATTCTAATTTGACTTTTTTCTATAAAAATTGTAGCTGTTATGTTTTATTTACTGAGTATACTTATTTATTGGAAATAGCACTAGCTATCATCAGACCATTTTAGAAATAGTTGCCGTATTACAAGAAAGAGGAGAAACTGATCATTCGGGTAATAAAAGTGAGCATGGAGACTTGGTATTTGAACGATATGAACGTGAATGATAAAGGGAAAAGTCAAAGATAATTCCAGGATAATTCCTGGCATGTGTATGCATGGATGACAGTACGAGAAACTGAGATGGGAAACAAGAGAAAATAAAATGTTTAAAAGGAGAAGGTAAAAAAAATTCAGTTTTGAATATGTTAGTATTGAGCTATAAGATATTGAAGAAGTTATGGATTTTATGTATATATACAAGCTATCAAAGCTCTTGAGAGAGATCTTGGCTGTATATGTATATTTGCTATTGACTTAAAAATAGAAATTAAAGCCATACATAGGAACTAAGGAGAAACAAGATAAAAGAAAGATTTAAAGATAAAATATGTCATCAACATTAAATACTAGAGAGTTAAGGATTGAAGTTTGTCAGAAAAAAAAAAAGGGAAGGCGTTAGTATCAAAGTAGCAAGTAGTATGAATGGGCAGAGTTAAGGTGGAAGACTAAATGGGACTAGAGCAAAATGGACGCTAAATGTTGACAACTCTTAAGTTTGAGAACACAGATCAAGTTAGCAAGCAGGAGGGAGAGTAAGTATAGAATTGATGAAGGGTTTTTATTTGTTCGTTTTGAGAGAATATCTGATTCTAGGTGCTGTAGAGAGTTCCCAGGGGATGAGAAGTGCTCTAGAGTTCAGGTGGAAGAGCCTTAGGTGAGGAGGAACTGGTTTGTAGTAAATGAAAAGTTAGGTATTGATACTGCTAGGGTTTTCATGGCTAAATTTTGAGGGAATTATTGGGTAGTTAATGTTTATTCTTTAAAGGAGTTTGTTAGGTTATTTCCTAAAATGAACTGGAACATACTTAGGTGGAATAGATATATGAAATATTTTCTGACTAGGGAAGCAAAGGCATTGCATTAAGAGCTCAGTCAAGGATGAAAGGTAGTCTATTTGGTAGGGTGGTTTTTCCTTGTTCTAGAAAGCCTGGATGTGGGTTCAGACAAAGCAAATTGCTGCATTAAGTTTGTCTCTTGTTAGGTGGGCCTGGTGGAGGGACAGTGAGTCCAGAGAGTTGAGGATAACAGCTGAAGAGTAGTTGGAAGTGATGAACTATGGCATTTAAGTTAAGGAAATGAGAGGGGGTTGACAGGTGGAGAGTAGAAAATTCATGAACTCAAGGTCCAAATTAGGTTTACGAACTTAATTTGTTAGGGTATTAGGAATAAAAAGTGACTGCCAGAATGTTGTGGTCAAAATAGGATTGTGAGTATGAGCAGGTGGGTGGATGTATTGAATGTTAAATTTAGAATTTTAGAGCAATACAGTTCAGGTTGATTATACTCATAAACAGCCGAGGTTTGGCCATGAGAGAAGGCCTTCTGTGGAGTTGAGTGAAGGTTGCTAAAGGTGAGGTCAAGTAAACTATGAGACTAAGAGATCAAATAGCATTTCACATGACATTGGTGTCTCCCAGGACAATGACAGGATTTCAGATGGATAAAATTATTAGGAAATAGGAACAAGTTTGGTAAATGTGGTTGTAGCAACTGACAGAATAGTAGACAAAAGCAATAAGGAAGAATAGAGTGATGTAGCTGAATAGTGAAGGGCTCTGAACGAATAGTCTGGAAGAAGCATTGGTGAGCAGAGGGCACTGACATGCTCCCTCCCCCCAGATATATAGAGTATAGGAGAGTAAGCAGTCTCTGTTTAGATGTCCTACAGGGAAAGCACTGTCTTCAAGGAAGAGCCAGGTTTTAGTGAAGGAGAGATAATGGCAGGAATACCCAGTAAAGAAGTTGACCATTAGAGTGGGTTCACAGTAGAATGAGGGTTTCAAACAACACAGTAAAATGCTTGAGAGGGAAAAATGGAAGAATGTATCTTAGAAGCTCAGTGCAGCATGGTGATGAGAGTGTATAGGTGAAGATCAAGGAGAAGCAGAGATGTGAGCAGTTTTGAAATGCCTGTGAAATCTCTTCCTGTCCCACCACTGCCTCTCAAAACTTAAAGCTAGCAGTTCTCTGATAGATAGAAGCTCTTAGGAATTTCAGTATTTCAGGAGCTACTTCTCAGATTGATTTTGCTAAACCTAGGGATCTAGAGCCTAATAGATCAGCATTAAGGGAAGAGTAGGTGCAGTGCCCTTGAAGGGTTAGTGTAGGGATGGCTGAAGAAAGTAAAAGCAATGCTTTGGGCTCTCTCATTTTAGGAAATATTTATACCTTTTCTCTGAGAGAACTGTTATTTATGACTTTTTACTCAATCTTTTCCCTTCTTTCAACCTCTCTCTTTGATTTAAAAAAATATTTTTAGGTGACATGTAGTCATACATACTTATGATACACTGTGATAATTCAGTAAATATATAAAATGTGCAGTGATTAGAAACAGGATAATTAGCATTTCAGTTTCCTTAAACATCTTTTTATAGGTCAACCTTTTGACATTAACTGTTAATAGCAGCTCAGTAGGGAATAGAAAATTATTTGCATGCATAAAATGTGTGTATCCTACAAGTCATGGGACAGAAACTCAGTGGTGGCATAATAAAAACAATATGGCGACATGAGTTCTATTCTTGGCAGCATCACTGACGATCACATGATCTTTTTAGACATCAGTTTCTTTTTCTGTGAAAGGAATGGGGTTGGATTAGGTTTCTGCCTGTTAATTTATTAACAGGCATGTGTTAAAAGTAGGTGAGTAGTTGCGTTAGCATACTCGTATGAAGCACTGTAGGGTTTTTTTTGGCAGGGAAGACAAGACAAAATCTTGTCCTCATGTAACTTTCTAGTGGTGGAAGCAGCATTGTAAGGACATAGCTAACCATCGCGATATATGTTATAATGGGTACAAGGCATTTTCTTCTTTTCCTGAAAGTGTACTGAAGCAAGATATACTGAAATAAGAGCAATAGACTAAGGGAGACTGTGTTCTCAGATGCCCTGTAAAGTTTATAAAATCCCTAATTATATATACTTAGGATGTAATTTATTACTGTATATACCTTTAAACATTAAAGACATTGGTAGGTGTTAGATTGTAAAATATTAATCTTGTCAGGTTATTTATTATCTCAAACTTGCTCACTTTGTTTCTTTATGACATTTTATAGCCAGAATTCAGTTTTAATTTTGGGAAGGCTGATTTTGTAAGGGAGATGATCAGGGTATTAGGATGCATACTTTGTTGCTTTATTAATTTTTTGAAGAAAAACTTGACAAAAAAATGAATATTAGTCTTCCTTATACCCTCTCTTGATAAAGGAGTTTATAAAAAGCTGTATTCTTAAAATACACTGATTTTTCTCTAGTCTGTAATTATCACTGTGCACTCTTTGCTCTGCCATTGTACCTCATTGCACAGTTTTTAATTATCTAGGCCCAGCATTCCATGTTTTTAATGTTTTAAAAATCTTGGCTAAAGAGTTATGCTTTTCTTTTTCCATTTTTGTTTATATTAGTGACACTTTAGTGTTTTGGTTTCCCACTCACTTTAAAATAACAAAGATATAAGGTAAAATATTCTAATTCTTGCATAAATTTATTGTATTATACTGTATATAGGCCAAGGTGCTGAAACTTCTGAAAAGATTAGTTAACTGACAGGCAGCATTATTACATGATAATTGAAGTGTTTTTGTTGGATGATGCATGGAATCTGTTTGGCATAGGTTTGACAGTTTAGGGATATGAGTGTATAATAGCTATGAGTATGAGACCACTGACCATGTGGTAAGGGAAAAGAAGCTGGCTCTCCATCATTATGAATAACTTCATAGAGGAGGTAGTTTTGTGTAATTTATAGATAGTAAACATCAGTAAATGAACATGTAGACTTACTAATTTATATATAGATGACAGAAGTTCTCCAGATTCTGTTTTGATATTATGGTCAGTATCTGAACAGACTCACTTGCAGTTAGGCACATGGATGGATTTGCAGACTGGGCATGTGTAATAATTGCAAAGGAACATTTAGGTTTATTTAGAACTAAACTGAAAAAGCAATCTATGCTGGGGAAGAGTTATGTTAGTTGCTAATTATGTTGGACTGGAATTAAGCAGAATAAAAACCGATGGTATCATTTAGTATTGTTTTTCTTTGTTTTAAAGCTAATTGCTTTTTTTTTTTTTTTCCCTAATGTGAGTACCCGGAGTCGACCTCAGGACCTTGTGCTTGCCAGCAAGCGCTTGTGCTGCTGAGTGATATCACTGGCCCTTTTTTTCCTTTATGTGGGTTCCGGGAGTCGAACTCAGGACCTCACGCTTGCCAGGCAGGTGCTTATGCCGCTGAGCTATCTCACTGGCCCACTAATTGCTTTTTTATTTGCAAATAACTTCAATGTTTAGAAAAAAGTTGGGAAAATAAAAATACAAAAATTGTCTTGTACCCTTCATCTGAAATCACCCGTAACATTTTACGCCATTTGCCTTACCATTTGTGATTTCTCTTTTCTATGGATACATAAATACATCTTTGTTTTCTGAACCATTTGAAATAAGTTATACCTTTGGCATTTTTATCCCTAAATAATTCAAATTTCATAACAGTACAGCTATTCACCTTATAAATTTACATTGATACAATACTTTTTTCTGATTACTATCTATATGTATGTCACCTTTCCTATCACTGGGACAAAATACCTGATACCCACAACTTTAAGGAGGAGAGTTTTATTTGGTTCACATTTTCAGGGGGTTTAGTCTATGGTTGACTGGCTTCAAGGCAGAAACTGCATAGCAGAAGGGCCTGGAGGGGGAAAGCTGCTCAAACCCATGAAAGCCAGGAAGCAGAGCAGGATAACATTGCCAGGGAGGAAGGGGCCAGGAACCAGTTAAAAAATAACATGAATGCTTAAGTCTGAAAACATTAATACAGTAAAAGACACATTGCCATTAATCCTTCTCAAAATAGTCCCCCTTGATTTGGACACACTCATTCTTGCCACTTTCTGAGGCAGCTCTGGAAGTTCTCTTTTGTGTTTTTAGTTGTGCTGTTGTACATTTGTCTATTTGAATAGTGAGAGCCCTGATTCCTAATACCACGAGTACATTCACTCATATGTTCAATCCTGCAGTATTTCTAAAATAGTTCTAGAATGGTTTCCTCATATCGCTATAACAGACTTTACAAACTTCATAAAAGAGTTCCAGGATTTGTTTGCAAATCCCCTTCCCATAACTCTTCTCATGATTGAATATATATAGGCAAAGACTTTATTCACAAGTTACTTGGTTTAGTCCTTTTTCCTCTTCCTTCTCCCCTCCCTCACTTTCACTATAGGTAATACAGCACTCAGCGGTAGAGCACTTGCCTAGCATAAGCAAGGTCTTGTGTTCAGTCCTCATCACCACAGAAGCCTTTATTTAACTGGGGCTATTAGTAAATGTACAATGTGGCTAAATTAGCACCTGACTATTGTTAATAAAAGGAATCACTTTTTTTAAAAGTGACTTTGTTAAATTAGTGAAGATACATTTATAGCTTATTGTGGACCTAGTACAGATTGAGAATATATATGTACCATCAAAGATAGATACCACTATATAAATGTGGTTAAAATTATTCCATTTTGAGCATTTTACAGACTTGAATTCTAATCCTGGCTTTTTTTTCACTTTGGGAAAATGTTTCAGTGATTTTAGTGGTAGGAATTTCCTTCAAGGACCTGTCAGTGAAGTTAGGGTAACTGCTCATGAAATAATCTGGAGTTGTGCTCATTATACAAATTGGAAAAATACAGAAAAGCATTGAGATGGAAGAATTTACAATATTGTTATCATGAATATTTTAGAATATATTCTAGTTTGTTTTCAATATATGTGTACTTCATTAGTATAAGTATTTACTGAGTTAGGATCATGTTCTGAATATTGTTTATATGCTTAAAATTTTTTTAGCAGTATTTTATATAATGCAAACATTTCTGTATCTTTAAACATTCTGCTGCATAATTTACAAGGTTCCTGAGTATGGATATAATTTAACCAGTCAGCTTGCTCTTGTCAGACCCTTAAATTGTTTCTAACTTTTTCTAGATAAAAATATTATAAATATTTTACAAATAATGCTGTTGCTACTAATTTTTTATATTTATAAATATTTTACATATCTGAATTCTTTTTCACAACTACTAGTCATAAAATTGTAGGTTAATGGATATGAACATATTTAAGAGTTTTGACAAAAGTCCACCAGAGAAATTGTGTCAGTTTCACCCTGTAACAATAAGAAAACATCCATTTTTCTTACTATCACCAATTGATACTGTTTTTGTTTAGGTGACATTTCCACATTATATAAAATTCAGAAACTAACTTCCCTCTCCTCCCTCTCAGGGCCTTCATACTGAGCTCATCCTTAGCCCTTTTATATTTTTCATTTTTAGATAACGTTTTCCTAAGTCACTAAATTGCCCCGATTGGGCTTGTTATTGAGCACCTACTTCAGCCTCCCAAAGTACTGGGATTATAGGCATGTGCCACCATGCCCAGCTTTTTTTAAATTTACCTCTTAGGTGTGTTTCCTGAAATTTATACTTGGTAATTTTTTGTGTGTGTGTGGGTATCGGGGGTCAAACTCAGGACCTTGTGTGCCAGCAGGCGCCCGTGCCGCTGAGCGATATCACCGGCCCTTTTTTTGTATGTGGGTACTGGGAGTCGAACTCAGGACCTCGCGCTTGCCAAGGAGGCGCTTATGCCGCTGAGCTATCTCACCGGCCCTATACGTGGTATTTTTTAAAAACCCTTGCTGGTTTGATAGGTAAAAGTGGTATCTTGCTGTTTTGATCTTTGATTGTTGGTGAATGTGAACATATTCTGTATATTTATTGGCTGTATTTTGGTTTTGGTAAATTGCTCATTTGTACCTTTTGCCCATTTTTAAATTCAGTCGTTCATTTGTTTTTCTGGTTTTATGAGTGTTCATATATATATTATGCAGACTCTTTTCACAGTTTTCCCACAATTTTCTAAAAGATTTTTATTTTCCATTACATTTGGGGGACATTTTCACTTTTTACAAATCCCTGTCTTTATTATTTATACTTTCATTTATACATTTAATTCTGATCTATTTAAAGTTGATTGTGGATTCTGGTTAGAGGTCATTTTGTCTCACATGCCAGTTTGTTGGTGGAGTTGTTTTCCTGTTAACCGTCACACACTGATCTGGTTCTCTGGCCAGGCCACAATCCTGTGGAAGGGCCAGAAAACTGGGATTCCTCTGTCACCCACTGGACAGTCCACTGTAGGCTGGGTGTTAGTGCCATCTAGTGTTGTTAATAGAAAACCAGTTCTATGGAGTCCTTTATATCTGACCATATGGAATTTAGTTTTTTCAGGTGGAGAGAGCCATTTAGTGAGCTACATACATGTGCTTTACACTTACAAAAGACTTTAAAAAAATTTTTTGTAAACAATTTTGAATCTTGACCTTGTACTGAATCAAATGCTTGAATTATGCTATTATAAACATTTTGAAATGACCTTGATTTTCTCAAATCTTTGTATTTTAATGAAAACTTAAGTTTTAGAAGCCTAATGACTTAATTTTTGAATTCTGAATTTAGAAATGCTTTGAACCTTAAGGACTATCTATCTGTATTTTAGATGGTTAACATCAGCATTTATTCAGTTCTCATAGTGTCACTTTCAGTTTCTCTTTGAATTTTAGTACTCATTTTAGCTGATGTGAAATTGTTTATAGACTTCAAAAATACTTGTTTTTCTGTCATTTTAAGTTGTATTGTCGTTCATTTTGTAAGTTAAAATCTTCATTTCCTTAGATTCATTTTTCAGTAGTGTTGAAGTACTGTAATTTAGTCCATAGGGGGCATTATATTACAACATATGGTAGGGTTTTTAAATTGCTTAATAACTCTCAGCAATGAAGAATGTTTAATTTCCAACCTTTGTGTAGTAAGTTTAAAACTGTGAAGCTATAATTGTTTCATATTAACCAAAAGGTTTGTGTTCTGTGGCTAGAAGTAGAAGTTTCAGTATCAAAAATGACAGTGCATGAGTAATTTCTAAGTACACTTTCAATACAAATGACTACCTCTTTTCTACCTTATTTCCCATGTATCTAAACATAGTGAAGAAAATAAGGCAAAACAAAAATTTGAATTTTTCTGGAGTTTGGCAGTAAAAGGAGGAAAGAAATAGAAAAGGAAGAATATTTTAGGAAAGAGCTGAACAGGGCAGGTATATAGCTTATTTACTGTTGCCTGTGCTACATTCTGAGTAGAGTACAAACTAAACATACATACACACACACACACACACACACACACACTTACTTTTTGAGAATTTAGAAATTTTTTATTCTTTAGTAGGAAATGACTTAATCATAGAGCATAGTACCCTTTGTAAAGGAGTTAGGGATGTATGTGGAGAGATCTTTCTTTGGTTTTTTGTAGTGCTCAGGAAAGGCTACAGGGGATAATGAATCTTGAACAGTGGGAAGCTGTTAAATATAAACTTTTGAACTTCTATTGTGAAAATTCTTTGTAAGACTGATTTTCTGATCAGGAAAAGAGTAATACTTTCACACTCTCCTCATTATCCCCTCTCCCAGTATGAAGCAGGTTTAATGAAAATAGGATTCATAAAGTATGCAGATAAAAATTTTGTTCCATCAGCTTTTCAAATTTAAGCACTTTCGTGCTTAAGTAACCAAATTGAAAACTAGTTTTAAAACTTTCTGAGGAAAAAATGGGCAAAATACCAGTTGATTTCCATGAGCTAATTTTCCCTGCATACTTAGTAGCCTACATTGCAAAGACTGTAAAAATTAAAAGAACTATTCAGGGTTGAAATGTTCACTGAGTTTAAGGGTGGTTCTTTTGAATGTTTAGTCTGCCTAGGACACTACTAAGTATTTTTAATGTTTAGATGAGTGACTGTATTATTGCACACTTTTGGCATTCTCAGTATGTGTGTACTGGGTCCTGGGGATTGAACCCAGGGCCTTCACACTGAGCTACATCCCTATCATTTTTTAAAATTTTGAGACAGGGTCTTGTTAAATTGCCCAGATTGGGCTTGAATTTGTGATTCTTGTCTCAGCCTCTCACAGTGCTACGATTATAGGCATGTGCCACCATGCATGACAAAAATAAATTAAATCAAAACACAGCAGATGTGAATAGTATTAATGTTAAAAGCCTTTTCTGCAGAAATCTCTTTTTCTCCTAATAGTACAGTAATCTCTAACTTGAAAATCGTGTTTGAGTGCTGTTTTTAGTACTTCGTTCACATGTTTATTGGCCTCCCAGGTTTTCTGTTGCTGCTGTTTTGTGTTGTTTTGTTTTGTGTTTTTGCAGTGCTGGGATCAAACTCAGGGCCTTGAGCATGCTTGGCGAGCTTTCTGCACTAAGCTATACCCCCAGCCCCTGCTCTTCAATGTAAAGGAACTCATTAGAAAGTACTGTTTGGAAGTATTTTGTACTTACTGAGTAGTTTGGGGTTCTGAACTGTTGTGTGAAGATGCCCACATAGTTTCAGCCAGGATGTGACTTGGCAACCTGTTTCTCAAATATTCATGGATTCGGTGAATAAAGTTTAAAGTTAAATTTTAACTCTTGCACTGAGAATACCATGTGACTCTCTTCTAAAAATGACTTTCCTTTGTTTAAAATTGGAGTTGGAGAACAGATAGGTAAAGAAATGAGTCATTGGTATTTAGGCCACTTCTGATATTAAAGAATTTGCAAAGTTTGTAGCCTGTAGTTTTATAGGAGTTCAGAAAAATCCCTATTTCAGTGTAGCTACAGTCTCAAGATATATACTTTTCTACATAGGCTACATATCTTATAATATTTTGTTATACCGTGCATATAAAATATTCTATCTGATTTGTCATTATTTACTGCAGATGTTAGCATCGGATAAACTAGTTGTGGAACATTAATAAAGACATAATACTCTGCATTTATAAAATGCCAGTTTTATAAATTTGAACAAAATTTTAGAAACGCTGTAAATAGATTTATTTTGAGGTCTATCAAAATTTTGATTTGCTCATGTTATTTTCCCAAGGCAAATGATATAATAATAGCACATGAATATTTCTTCCCAAGCTAAGGTTGCATTAATAATTTCCACACAGTATCTAATAAGTATTTATTATTAAAAGGATTGAATTAGAACAGATGATAAGTGTATGTTTCTATGTGTTTGGATGTCCATAATTGTAAAAGAGGAAAAAAAGAAAAAGATTAGATTCTGACATTGAAATGTGTCTGTTAAAGTAATATATATTTAATAAACAATTTTACTTTGATTCTCTGCTCCTGCCTTTAAAAGGGTGCAAAATGCTGAATGTTTTAAGTCTTAATAAACTTAGGAGAGAGTAAGAGAGACTCAGCATTTCTTAAGCTTGAAATTTAAGCTTTTATCCTTCTTTGGATCATTCCATTTTTATCTTACCAGGTTATTGTTGAGTTTTTTAGAGTTTTAGTGAAACTGAAAACCCATGATCCAAGCATCTGTTAAAAAAAAAAAAAAAGGATAAAAGAAAAAACCATGCATATGGCTTTATGTCCATTTCAAATGTATTTAGTTGTTAGCTCTGTTGAAAGAACAACCCTATTGTGTAATAGCCTGCCCCATCCCCTGCAAATGCAGCTCTATTTGGTATGAGCAACAAGCAAATGACTAGAACAATAAACAGATAGAAGGAAGGCATTGATGCCTGAGTATTAGTAGCCTAGTTACAGTTTGCACTGCGTCAGACTCCTCCACACCCAGAAGTCAGGTGACTTCAGCCCCGCTGCAGTCGTGCAGCGGAGGAGACTGCAGACTTTGGTTGAGGAAACGGATGTTTCATGTCTCAGGGACTAGATTTTTGCAGTCACAGCTTCTCTGTTGGTATGCATAATTGATAATTACAGCTGGAGGGCAGATCGTGACAAGAGATGGATGGTCAGAAGAAAAACTGGAAGGACAAGGGTATATCTGCTTTTTAATCTTTTATTCAGTTTTTATGTGTGACCAGTAATATATTTCAATGAGTAAGCTTTACAATTTAGGTATATTTGGGACTGAAAGTGAAACCTATGAAAGATTTAAGGCTAAGGGATTAAAACAGTTCTCTGATCTATTTTTATAGCTGGTTGTGTACTAGAAAATGTCATGCTGTCCTGTTTCCCTGGTCTTTGGTTTAGTCTTTTCAGTCTTACTGTGTAGGTTTTATTCTCTAATTTTGCGTATTGTAAACAGTGTAGGTCTAACATATTTCATTTGTTGGTCACCTTGGTGTGATAAATATACATAACTATCTTTGTATTCCATGATGACGTATTTTCTGTGACTATTTTAAAAAAGCTTACTTGGTGTAGCTGAAATTCTATCCAAAGATTTGTAGGTAGCAAGATAACTGCATTTGCAATAAGCTCTTTTTCTTTGGAAATCTGACTTGAACCTTTAAAAATTCTCAGCTGCCTTTTAATTATATTTTTATGTATCTTTTAGTTCTAAATGCATGTCTGTACTTAAATTCACTAACCTTTGTCCTTGTAATAACTAATCAGTCATCTTGATCCCCTTTCCTCCCCCTTGAAAGCCCAGATCCTTTCAAATCTCAGTGGATCATTGTGTAATAATTTAAGCCTGTAAGTGGTAAGATATTGAGTGTAATGAATAATTTAACAGTATTTTATTATGTAGGTGCTTAAATGCCATTTTTAATTAAAAGAAATGATACATTATATATCTGACCACACAGAATAAGTTGTCTTATACATTATTAGAGCTATTTTTAAGTAGCCTAAATAGACATTCCACACAAGGAAGTTTTTTCTGGTTACATCAGGTTTTATAATTCTTTAAAATGTTATTTCTTTCTAAAACAGAATTATTAGCAGGATTGGAATTTTCTAAAAGCACTATTTTCAGCTAATTATAGTAACTTTCAGAATGTCCTTTTAAAAAACTGTTGACTAAAGAAAGTGGGGAAAAGGTGAGTTTAAAATTGGGTTCATATTGAGGCATTAGAAAGCTTTTATATTTAACACACAGAGTAGAAAACAATATACCTTTGGAGTTTTATCTTTATGGTTTTCTCACATATTAACTTAATGAAGAAAAGGATTTTTATGTCTTTATCCTTCTAACTGTCAGCATTAAAAGTGAAAGATAAGTGAATAACACTGGGTTTTGATAAGTGAAGATGGTGCTAGTGATAATAAATACCACCTTTAAAAATAAGTGAAAAGTCACTTTTTACCTCTGTATTAATTTCTTAGACCATTTAATAATTCTTAAGTACTTTGATAATTTAGAGATTTTTAAGACAGAAGAAAGATTGATTGTAGTCTATATTTAACCAGTGATTTGTTTAATTATTTGTAGATATCAAATATACCATCAGTTTTACAGTATTCTTGAATATCTTGGGAGCTTCACTTTGTTTCTAAGTGTAATAGCCCAATATTTTTCAGGTACTTGTCTTTGGCTCTTTCGGTCAATAAACCAGTTTCACTTGTTTTTGTCTGATTGAGTGGTTAAATTATGTTTTAGTGTTTTATTAGCAGCTTATTTTAACATTGTAGGTTTATAGAGTAAAATATAAATTGAAAATCACTGACAAGCCAAAGCTGCCATGGAATGAGTTTTTCCTCATTTTTTGAAGGTATATGACAGTAGAAGAAACCTAATATAGAGTTTATGTAAATTTTAAAAATGTATTTAGGGCCAAATTTTTAGAGACATTTGATCTTTTTAGGTTAAGGCTAGTATTTAACAATGCATATTCTATTACATATTCATATTTTCTGTTGTTCCTTAGCAGAATACTTATGAAATTTACATGGTATTTGATTTCCAGGGTTATGTGGAAAACTTGGATCAAGATAGTCAAAGGATAGAGGAGAGGCTTGATCGTTTAGATAGAATGTTATAAACCCTAAAACGATAAGACAGTGAATAGAACTTTCTGGATAGAAGAATATATAGGACAATAGTTGAAAGATAAGATTGATGTGGTCGGGCCGGTGAGATGGCTCAGCGGCTTAAGCGCCTGCCCGGCAAGCGCGAGGGCCCGAGTTCGACTCCCGGAACCCACATACGAAAAAGGGGCCGGTGATATCGCTCAGCGGCACGGGCGCCTGCTGGTGCACGAGGTCCTGAGGTCGACCCCCCGGTACCCACAAAAAAAAAAAAAAAAAGATTGATGTGGTCGAAAAAGATTTAGAAGATTTAGGTCAGGTTCCCTCAAACTTCTCTGAATAGGAGTCACCTCACATTTGTTAAAAATACAGATTCCTGTGATCCTAACCTACCACGTCAGATTTTTACAGGGCCTGCCAATCTGTATATTAAGCATCCTGGTGTAATTTATCTTATAATTAGACAAAATTGGGAGACAGTAATCTAGGATTTTAAGTTCTGGTATATTTTTGATTTGAGCCATGATGATAAACTCCCCTTTTTATTTTTTAGTCCTTAGTTTCCTTGTTTGCATGATTTGTAGGGTTCCAGTTTTGAGGTTCTCTGGTTCTTATGAAGAGATTCTATGGGTCAAATTGCAGAAGACATTGAGTTTGAATTTTATTATAAATGAAATAAAGAGCCTTTAGAAGCTGGAATGGTAAATGATAGCAAGTTTGAAAAACTGGTTTAGAGAAGAACCTAAAAACTGATAAGTTGGATAAAGATAACTTGACAGAAATTGGAAAAGAACCTGTAGGCAGAATACCATTAGATATTTCTTCCAGATTTACTGGTTACATAGGGCGGTATTATATGTGTATGCTGTAGAAAATTTAGAAGGTGTGTAGAACAAACATCACACAGAATGGTGTGGGGGTATATTTTTAACAGAGTGTATGTGTTGGGTGGTTATTGGCACATTTAGTTCTGTAATCTTAGAGGGAAAAGTCTTCCTATTTTAAAAATATTCTACATTATTTTAATGACAGCAGTAATTCTCAGTATATATTATTAATTCCAAATAGTTAAATAAGGTACCCTCTAAAGTTTTGCAACTACAAACGATGCTAAAATTAATAAATTGAATATATTTATTTGTGATTATTTCCAAATTGCTGGGTTATAGTATTTAGGCTTTTGATGTGGTTGCAAAACTGCTCTTCAGAAAGACTATATAGATTATTATTTTAAGCATTGAATAAGAGTGTCATGAAATCATGACTAAAATTAAATATGCATTTCTGATGATTTTTAACTCTTCCTAAGATAACTGTTTTATCATTTTCAAGCCAGGTTTGTATTTAAAAAAGAGTAAATGTACACATCCTTTCTATATATGTAGGGAACATGATTTAGAATCTTCTGTGGATAGGGACAGAGAACACTGGTAGAAATAGCCTTTCTGTTTTCTCGTTTACCCTAGTCTTGGCACTCCTTTTCACCAGAACTCCTTTCACTAAATCCTCATGTGTCACAGCAAATTAAAATTAATCTTCTTAAGGTGCAGTTTGGATTATGGCACTGAAGGGATTTTCCTTTACTTTTTAACTTAAATTCATATTGTCTCTCGCGGGCTTTTAAAAAGGTATTCCGTGGCCCAAGTCCCAACCTTTACAAAAAGTCTCATCTCCTATTACTCCCAGTCTCAGGCCACAGTAAAGGAATTGTTCCATAAATATGCCTGTTCTTGCATTTGTTTCCTCTCTTCCTAGAATGCCCTTTCTTCCCATTTTGTCCAAGTAGTAGTGTCAAAGATCCAATCTTCCCAACTAGAGATGATCCAGCATTTCTTAGAACACCCATCTCTTGGTTTTTACTTTGTGCCTTATATTAGTGTGTGTGTGTGTGTGTCTGTCTGTCTGTCTGTCTGTCTGTGCGTGCGTGCGTCCGTGTACTTGCCCATGCATTTTCTAGCCTATAAATTTCTTGAAGGCAGAAATGGTGGTTTTATCACTGGGTCTCCTTGAGGGCTCTGAGTTTACCTAGGTTTACTCTTGGACTTGGACCCTGCCACATACAGTTCTGGAAAAAAATTTAAATTGTTTTTCAAGTGGGAGAAATTAGAAAAGGGATTTGCTACCTCTTCCTTGAAAGAGCAATGAAGTAACATAAACAACTTTTATAAATTCAAAACTTTTAGATTGTATCTACAGATACATCTTAAAAGTTATTTATTCTAACTTTCTTATTTTACAGATAAGGAAACCAACAAAACTAAAGAATTTAATTTGCTCAGGAACACATGGTTTGTGGTATGAGGCCTTTTTATTTTACAGTTTGATTTGTACTCAACCAACCAAAGATTGAAAAATATAAAAGCTAAAATTACCTATGTTTTGATATTTTGTTCAGAGTCTGTGGCATCTTATTGAACAAGGTATACATTTATTTTTGTATGATCCTCACTGTGCTATAAAAGAGGTAGTAGTCTATTGGAAGAAGGTAGGTATAGTTAGCAGTTTAGTGCTGTTAAGGGATTAAGCCAAGTGGGAACTCCCTGGGCCAGGGGTATAATTTCTTAGACTTTAAGAATTATATTACATGCTTGAATGTAGGAAGAATGTTTAAGCAGTGAATAGAATCTTATTTTGTTCTCTGGTTATTCCTAAAAGTTTCCTTTTTATTTATTCACTTGATCTTTATCTCTTGCTAGGATTTGGGTAGAAGATGTTGTAAAATTTAATTTAGCCAGTGCTGTTCTATGCATCCATGGAGCAGTGTTTTGAAACCAAATTTTCTGATTATTTCTATTTTATCATGGATAAGATTGGTTTATTACTAGGGGTAGGTAGGTAGGGTGTGTGTGTGTGTGTGTGTGTGTGTGTGTGTGTGTGTGTATTTCATCTTCCTCCCAGCTTTCAAATTTACTTAAGGTATGTGTGTGAGGTATGATAGACACTAAAATATTATTGTGTTATTCTTCAAATACTATATGCTACCATTATATTCTATGTAGCCCTTACTTTAGTAGTTCAAACCAACTTAAAGTCCAAAAACTATCAAATATTAATGATTTCTATCCCTGGATAGATTTAGAAATTGCCACTCTCAAGACTACAGACTTCCTAAAAAGAATGTGAAGAATTACAGCTGTTCATTGATGTTTACGCTCTTTTACTTTTTCTACCTACATCTTTTTTTTTTTTTTTTTTTTTTTTTTTTTGTGGGTACCGGGGGTTGACCTCAGGACCTCGTGCGCCAGCAGGCGCCCGTGCCGCTGAGCGATATCACCGGCCCCTTTTTCGTATGTGGGTTCCGGGAGTCGAACTCGGGCCCTCGCGCTTGCCGGGCAGGCGCTTAAGCCACTGAGCCATCTCACCGGCCCCCTACATCTTTAAAGATTATTAAAGTTTGTGCAGGTATGGAAAATGATTGACTTGGAGTTTGTAGATACCACATACTTAAAGAGAAGATACTTAGTTTTGCCTTAAAGAAAGTGTAGTTAAATGTATGGATTTTCTGGTAAAGGAAAATTTGTCATGGTTTTTAAAGTTTGGAAGTAGGAGTTAGAATTATTTTCTGCTTTGCTTTTGTTAATTTTGTGAATTTATGATTTTTTAAGTGAGGCATATGTGGCGATTTATCAAATCTCTTCTCTGTCTTATAGAGATGCAGATTATTTCTGGAAGGCAACAAATATTTTTTGTTCCTATTATTTTTTACTTCCTGCATTTTTACTTGAAGATACTTAGGGAAAAAGATCACTTTTCATGAACCCAAATTCTTTTTTTTTTTTTTTATTTATTTTTTTTTATTTTAAAGAGAAGAAAAAACAAAACAAATCAAAAGAAGAACAAATTTTCAAACAAACATAATAGGAGGGTAACAATGGTTAATACATTACGTATTACTATCTTTAAGTTAGTTATTCAGGACACCAGACATTAGCATTCAATTGTCCAAACATTATTGGCACAAACCTTACTCTTCAATGAACTAAGTAAAAATGGTAGTGTATCTATCTTAACCATCTTATATATATATATATATACAATTTTTTTTTCCCTTTCCCTTCTTTCTTTCCCCTATTCCAGTCTCTCTTTCCTTTTGACCAGTTATGAACCCAAATTCTGTACCAAATAATAGAGGAAAAATTACGATTTTTATCTTGAAAGAAAACCAACAGTTAGGAAATTAAGTTTTGTCTGTCCCTAACAAAATTTAGTTTACCATTACAGCTGTACATATAAGTTCTTAGAATAAATAGAGGATGAATCTGGTTTGGGGGGAGTGTCATTTTTATATAGTAGTATAAAATGGCATCTTTCATGGCTGAATTTCACAGGGGATCATTTATAATGGTCCTTTGAAAAAAAAAATAATAATAATGTTCAAAGGTTTTACTTACTTTTCTAGGTTCTTCTCTTTATTTCTTGAGGTGAGCTTAGTCTGTTTTGAAGGGCCAGTAGGTCATCAGTCTTTTTTTTGGAGCAGTTCTCCAACATCATTCAATAATAACCTCATGAAATTTTACGTTACTAGTGGGAAGACTTGCAAATTGCACTGTGGTTAATTTGTATTGTTTTACATGGCAAGATATTTAGGTGATGGGTGAGTGTTGATAGTAGGTCAAATAATAAGGTTTTATAAGCTTGGATTAATTTTGAGGTTGATTGTTTAGTGTATGTGTTCTCATTTATGAAGACATGCCGTCCTATGCAACTTCATAATTGCAGGGACTCATTTCACAATATTAAGGGTATCTCATTGTCCTCCTCAGATACTATTGATTACTAGAAAACTAGAATGAATTTTTAAAGCGTCACAAGTTACCTTGTAATTTTAGTATGTAGGAAAGGACTATTTGTATGAAAACATACTCAGTGTTGGAAACAATTTTAATTGTAAATGTCATGTGTTCTCAGGAATAGTATTCAAAACCTAGCCTTGCTGTAGGATTAGTTTATCATAAAGTAAAAATTGTAAATATTGGACTTTACATCCTTTTTATTGGAGATTATTTTCTAGAAATGCCCTTTTTTGTGTTTTAGTTGCCTTTTAGTTGTCTTTTAGTTGGGTTCTTTGTTAAAAATTTTTTATATGCTTTTCAATTTGCCTATTTCCTTTTATAGTTTTCATTTATTATAGTTTATGTAATTATAAGTTACGTATTTAGTTATAGCTTTACTATTTTCAAAGTGGGGTACAATTAAATTGCTTCTAGAAAACAAATTTACAATTTAAATAACTTAAAATTTAATTTTTTTTTTTTTTTTTTTTTTTGGTACGGGGTGTCGACCTCAGGACCTCGCGCGCCAGCAGGTGCCCGTGCCGCTGAGTGATATCACCGGCCCTTTTTTCGTATGTGGGTTCCGGGAGTCGAACTCAGGGCCCTCGCACTTGCCAGGCAGGTGCTTACGCCGCTGAGCCATCTCACCGGCCCCTACAATTTAAATTTTTATTATTGAATTGATATTACTGAAATATTTTGGACTCAACTGCTCATGTTTTAATAAATTTATTTTAATTATTTAAACTAAGACCAAAACATTATTTGGTTTTCTCTAGTTGGTTAAAAAGCAAACTTGAGTATTAATACATGATGGAAAGAGTGAGATCTTCATAGTCAAACCTGAATTTCAATTTGTACCTTGCACAATTTAATAATGCTTGTGTAAGCCTCAGTTGCCTCATGTATAAAATACAGATATTACTTTGTAGAATTGTGATTACAGAAAATGTATACAAAGTACTCAGCAATGCCTTGTTCATAGTAGTGGATTACTAAATAATTACAGAAAAGGCAAGTATGGAAATTTTGCCATTTGTTCATTATTGTATTAGTTATGTAAAATGTTTTATCCTCAGATATATGTAATTGATCAAGGCACTATCATGTTGTCAGGAGTAGGACTGGAAAGATTTAATGATGAAACAAAGACCTGAAATTCTACATGTACCTTTTAAAAACTCCTGAGGAGGGGCCGGTGAGATGGCTCAGCGGCGTAAGCGCCTGCCCGGCAAGCGCGAGGGCCCGAGTTTGACTCCCGGATCCCACATACGAAAAAGGGGCCGGTGATACCGCTCAGCGGCACAGGCGCCTGCTGGCGCACGAGGTCCTGAGGTCGACCCCCCGGTACCCACACACACACACACACAAAAAAAAATAATAAAATAAATAAATAAATAAATAAATAAAAACTCCTGAGGAAGAGGAGATAGCCAGTAGAGATACGTTTAGTCAACTATTTGGTTGAGATACTTCATAGCGATACAGTAGTGAGTACACATCAACTGAACCCAAGTTAGCGATGCTTTTAGGGCAAATTAATCCTAAAAAATTTAGGGCTTAGTTAACCATTACATGTAATATTTCATTTCCCTACTTGACCTTATCACTTCCAGTATTACCTTTATTTAGTGTGTTCAGTTCAGCAAGCATTTCCAAATGTGAAGTTTCCTTCCGTTTCAAATAACTTCTTAGGTGGATATCACTTTTCTAATTTTACACATGGGGAAAGAGAAGTTAACTGATCTACTAATGTTACACTGATGGTAAATGAAGAAATAGGACTTAGGCTTTTCTTACAGTTTTTGCGGAAAAAATTAAGCATTCCTGCTCTACAGATCCTTTTCCTGGACCTTAACCTGTCGTTTATTTGCCAGATAAATGCTTATCATGTACAGCTAAAAGTTCACTGTATGCTAATTCTGAATTCTAGTCACTTTTTATGTCATTTGGCAAGAATTTGATTAACAGTTGCAGTTCCTAATAACATAGCTATTTGTTAAGATTGTGCTGCTGAAAAATAATTGAATTTTAATATCATTCTAATATTTATGTATATTTTTATTAATTTGTTCTGTAACTGCCTTTCTCATTCTTCATTTGACTTTATTGAAGAAAACTCTCTTTATGCTTCAAAAGTCCATGTTTTTCTGCCAGCCTTTTCTTGACCATCTAGTATTTTTAGGACTAACTAGTTCATTTTTTCCCCCCAGCCACAACTTAAAATTGAAACTTAACTTGAGCAAGCTATTCAAGGAAGAGCTTCAGTAAGAGTATGATTTGAGGCAAAACGTAATAGGATGACTTCTGCATGTAAGGCATGTGGGCTGACACTATTTTTAGCTATGGCAGATGACAGTTTATGATTACCAAATATGTAGGCAAGTGTTCTTCCCTTGCATTGGGCCAGAAATTTTTATTTTAAAGGAAAAAAAAAATTGCAGCTTACCGAGTCATTTCAAATTAAAATTTTAGTTGACAGAGATGCTACTGCTTTATGCTATGCAAAACACAATGAAAATGTTTTTCACAATTTTTATTTTGAAAACAAAAATGGGCAAGGATTACAGGGAGCAGATCCTGTAGTCCTTAATTTAATTTTTTATAAGTTGATTTATTAAAGTTGATAGCATTATTTTAGTAATCCATAAAAATTTCCTACAGTTATAAGAGGAAAGTATTGTTAAATTAATCCTGGATTTTTAAAAGGTTGTTTTGTGAACATTTTATATGAGTAAAGTTGAGGCCGGAATTGTGCCACAGTACCTTACTTGATTAACATTTTATTATTCAGTTTTGAAGGAGATTTGAATATCCATGATAAATTATGCTTTCCTCATACAAACTGCCTTAATTTTGGCTGATCAAAATTAACCCACTAGACTGCTTCACTTATAAACAAAAATTAATAAAATGATTATAGAGAAATCCAAAATTAGCATTTTGGTAACTCCGTAGTTCTTATTTAAAGATGTCCTTTATTTGTGTTTTTTATTCTTTTACAGTGCTTGTGCATGCCAGTCAAATGCTCTACCACCTAGTCACACTCCCAGCCCCTAGGGGACCTTTATTTTAATTTGAAAATATTGTAGTCTTTAGTTAAAAAATATTTCTATTCCTGGAATAATCTGGCTGCTATTCCAACAGTGCAGGAAACAATAATCAAACAAAGAAGAACATAAAAACAGAAAGCAGTCATCAGTCCTTCATATCTAGGAAGGGGAAACAATCCTACAGAACATTGTTTGCTGTTTCGTAAGTTATCTGGAAGTATTGACTTTCGTTATGGCATAAATGTAGATGTCAGAAAATAGTTTAAATGCCCAAAGTATAGAAACCTTTTTGAATAAATTAATTAGAATTGAAATGGCATAAAGAATATATTCTAGTCAGTCAGACAATATTTATTGAAATTTTAGTTATTTTAGTTGTTCTGGGTTTTGAGCTCAGCTCTGGGGATACAGTGGGTCATAAGGCAGTCATTTTCCCTTATGGAGTTTTTATAAGTTAGTAGAAAAACAGATGCTAAAATAAGTTTTCTTTGTTGTTTACTTTTTAATTTCAGTGTACAAGTCATTGATTTTTTTTTTTTAGTAAATTCACACAATTGTACCACTATTTTTAGAACATTTTCATCACCTTCTGCAAAAACAAAACAAAACAAAAAAACCATGCACATTAACAGTCATCCTTATACTCTCTTTCCCCAACTCCTGACAACGTTAATCGTTTTGTCTCTACACAATTGCGTATTCTATCTAGACAGGTCATACAGACAGAATCAAATAATCTATTGCCTTTTGTGACTCACTTTTTAACTTAGCATAATGTTTTCAAGGTTTGTCCATGTTATATCATTCCTTTTTATGGCCCACTAATACTGTATTCCATTATATAGCTATACCTTTTTTTTGTTATCAGTGCATCAGTTAATAGATATTTGAGTTGTCTCTTCTTTTTGGCTGTTATGAATAATGCTACTGTGACATTTATGTACAAGTCTTTATGTGGACGTAGGTTTTCAGGTCTCTTGGGTAGAAATTCTTAGAAGTGAAATTGCTGGGACATAAGATAACTTTGAGAATATCTTTTCTGAGAAACTGTCAAACTGTTTTGCACAGCAGTTGAGTTTAATATTCCTACCAGCAGTGTACAAGTCCATTCTTCATTGCTTCTTGCCAACACTTGGTATTGTCCATCTTTTTTATTATAGCCATCCTAGTGGGTATCACATTGTAGTATTGGCTTGCATTTCTCTAATGACAAAATGATGTTCAGCATCTTTTCATGTCTTATTGGCCATTTGTGTACCTTTGGAAAAGTGTGTATTTAAATCCTTTGTCCATCTTTGTCTTTTACTGTTGAGTTGTAATAGTTCTGTATATATTCTATATACAAATCCCTTATCAGATACTTGATATATAAATATTTTTTACTATGTTATGGGTTTTCTTTTTTACACACCTCCCCCCTTCCTTTTTCTTTCTGTTCTAGGGATTGATCCCAGGGCCTCATGCATGCCAGGCCAGCACTCTGGACTGAGCTACATTCCCAACCCTTTTAATTTTATTTTTACATTTTGAGACTGGGTCCCTGTAAGTTGCTCGTCTGGCTTTAATCTTGGGATCCTCCCACCATAGTCTCCTGAGTAGATGGAATCCTGGTATGCCACTGTACTTGGTTCATTTCACTTCTTTCCTTTCCCTTTCCCATAAATACAGAACCTTTGCGCTGAACCTAGGTCCCTAGCCCTTTTTTGAGGCAGGGTGTCACTAAGTTGCATAGGCTGGGCTTGAACTCTTGAGCTACATGCTTCATTCTCCCAAAGTACGGGGATTACAGGTGTGCACCACCACACTCAGCTTCTTTTTGCTTTCTTGATGGTGTCCTTTGAAGCACAAAAGTTTTTAATATTAAGAGGTCTATTTTATCTATTTTTTGTATCTAAAAAATACTGCCTAAACCAAAATCTTAAAGGTTTGCACCTGTTTTTCTTGTAAAAATTTTATAGTTCAAGTTCTTAACTTTAGATCTTTGATCTATTTTCAGTTAATTTTCACATGTAAAGTAGAAAAGTCCAGTGTCTTTTGCAGTTGGATAATCCAGTTGCCCTAGCACCATTTACCATTTGATGAGATTATTTTGCCATTGAATTGTCACAGCACCTTGTTGAAATCAGTTGATCATAAATATGATCAGTTTATTTCTGGAGTCTTAATTTTGTTCTATCCTGTCTGTTCTTTCATAACTATTATCTTGATTATAGCTTTGTAGGACATTTTGAAATAGAAATATGCATCCTTGAACTGTTCTTTTACAAGATTGTATAGATTATTCTGGATTCCTTTCATTTCCATATGAATTTGACTATTGGCTCATCAATATCAGTTAAAAGACAGCTAGGACTTTGATAGGGCTTGTATTGTAGATCACTGTAAGGAATTATTTCCATCTTAAGTCTTCCAATCCATAAATATGGGACGTCTTTCCATTTATTTGTCATCTTTAATTTCATCCAATAATGAGTTGTAGTCAGTTTATAATTCCTGCATGTCTTAAGTATTTATTTATTGTGCTGGGGACTGAACTCAGGGCCTTATGCATGCAAGATAAGCCATCTACTACTCATCTACACCTGCTGTGCTTGGGACTGAACTCAGGGACTTGTGCATGCAAGAGACGCCATCTACTACTCATCTACACCTGCAGCTCCAATATTTTATTATTTTTTATGCAAATGTAAATGACATTAGTTTTAAATGCATCTTCATGTTCATTGCTGGTGTATAGAAATACAGTTGATTTTTGTGTGTTTATCTTGTATCCTGCAACCTTACTAGACTAGTAGCTTTTTCATGGATTCCTTAGGGATTTCTCTATATAAGATCAGACTGTCTGCAAATAGAGATAGTTTAATTTCTTCCTTTCCAGTCTAGATGCCTTTTATTTCTTTTTCTTGCCTAACTGTCCTACCTATACCTCCAGGACAGTATTGTAGTAAAAGTGGCAGGAAAGGGTACTTGTCTTCCTGTTCATGGGTGAAAGATTTCAGTCTTCTACTACTAAGTATGGTGTTGGCTTTGAGCTTTTGTTAGATGCTATTTATCAGGTTGAGAATGTTCTCTTCTCTTCCTTGTTTGTTGAGATCTTGGATAAATTTAATCTTTAAAAAACTTTTTTATTAAAACCAATTTAAGGAATCTATGAGAACAGAAATACTATTGGTAAGTAACAACTAAGATAACAACAGTGTTGGGCCGGTGAGATGGCTCAGCGGCATAAGCGCCTGCTTTGCAAGCGCGAGGGCCCGAGTTTGACTCCCGGATCCCACATACGAAAAAGGGGCCGGTGATATCGCTCAGCGGCACGGGCGCCTGTTGGCGCGCGAGGTCCTGAGGTCGACCCCCTGGTACCCACCAAAAAAAAAAAAAAAAAAAAAAAAAGATAACAACAGTGTTTATTAGAAACTCAGAATTTTTTAATCCTTGTAGCTTCATTAACAATCTTTTAGACCCCTTTACAAAATAAAAAGATTGAAATACTTCCTTTCTTTTCACAGTGCCTTTGGTGGTAGTATAGATTGCATCTTAGACCTTCCTACTGTAGAACATATACATTTTGTCTTATGTGACTATCAGTGCCTGGTTATTTAATCTCTTTTGCCTGTCTTGCCTGATTTTTGTTTTGTTTGTCCTTCAGAGCTTGATTGTACCATGACATTCCAAGGGGTGTTTCAACATGTCTGTAATGATGTCTGTTTTGAGATAGTCTGTTAACATATTTTCATGCAGTGTGTGTGGGCTTGCATGTATGATTTCCAGAGTTCTTCCATTTATTGAAAAGACCTTATTCCTAGGAACCATTAGGTTTTATTATTCTTTCTTGTAGTTAAATTTATTTTAGGTTGTGATAATTGAATACTGCTGAACCTTATATATGACCATTCCACTATCATCAGCTTAGGGAAATTGACTTAACACTGGAATTTTCAATTTAGTTAATACTAAAATTTAAACTGTCAGCTGGATCCAAGTATTTATTAAGCTAGCAGACAGTGCATTCTTTTCCAGTAGGAAAGCCTCCTGGGAAAATCACACTCACAAGGTGGTTTTTTCTTTTCTTCGTAACATTGAATAGAACAGAAAAGAGTAAATTCTTTCCAATTATAATTGTAAATCATGCTTGTCATTAGAGTGGGATAATTTCAAATAGCACAGAAAACAATAAAGAAGCAAATAAACCTCACACAAAACCTACTACCCAGAGGTAGAAACTCTGCTTAATAGATATCCTTTCAGACTTCATAGTTACACATATTTTTTTTAAATGGGATTGTACCGAGTCATTTTGTAGTACTCTGTATCATTATAGATATCTTTCCGTAGTAATATAGATCTCTCATCACTTTCTTTAATGGCTACATAATAGTGTTTTACATAGATGTACCGTGATTTTATTTAATCAAATTTCCATAGCTTTTAAAAGTCACTTTTAGCAACTGGATTAATTATAATTTTCTATTCTGTTATATATTGGAATAGAGCTCTAACTATAGTTAAGTAGTCACATTAAAGCATGTGTCCCTTATTAACCCATCTTACTAATTTTACTGAGTCTTTATTCTTGGCCTTTGTTATTTACCTCACATGTAGTAATTATCTGCCTACACTCTGCCTGTTTTTTATAAATGCAGATGTGTAATATTTTGAAGAACTTTAATGTGCTAAGCCTTCAATTTGATATCATACATGGAGAATATGAGTTTTATTAGGAAGCCTGAATTCATATCCATGTTCTGCCACTTATTAATTACACAATTTGGGTCCAATCTGAAAGAACTGGGCTTCATTTGTCAGAAAGCCTGCCTTTCATTGGGCTTTAATGATTGAAACAAAATAGGCTACAAACAGTGTTCGGTACAGTGTAAGTTCCCAGTAAATGTTGACTCAGAAAAGAAAGTGAAGGTGTGGAGATTGGAGAATGTATATCAGTGACCTGGAAAACATTTCTAAAGCACCCATCAGGCTAAGAAAGCTTTTCAGACTTTTAAACCCTCTTTCTTCCCCCAAAATCTAGAACTAAATAGGAAAGGGAATGTTTTAAAATTATACTTGGCACGGATTAATACCAGTAGTAAGGCCTCAGAGATTCAGATCTGCTGATGTGAATTTGAATGTAGGATTTGTGTATGACATTGTACTGAGTCTCATAGTTTTTGAAAGGTAAAAAGAAATCAGATGACTAATATCTTTTACTGATGATAAAATTGAAGTTCACAGAAGTTGGAGTCTCATCCAAAGTTATACAGTCACAGAGCTAATACTAGGAATGGGTCTCTTGAACCCCAGTTCTAATTTTGTTCCTACCATATTCATTTATATAAAACACATAGATTAATTGTAAATAAGTCATTAAGCCTCTTTGAATAGCTTCTGATAGCAACCTCTTTTAATAACATTAATTTATGTTATACAGTACATACCTCTGAAGTCTAAAGCCATTACTTTCATAGCCAATAGTTTTTAATAATGGTAAGAAATAGTGAATACCCTTGCATTTATTTTAGTTCCTCACCAATAGTGATTTTGAAGATTAACAAATGTTTTTAATTCATTATCTTACATAATGAATCACATCTCAATGAGATTATTCTTTTTGTTTTTGTTTTTCTTTTTTTTTTTTTTAACACATTTTATAGGCGAAGAAGCTCAACTGTAGATGGGTTTAATGACTTGCCTAAGGTGACATAGCTAAGTTATGGAGCCACTGTGAGGGAAAAATGACAATTACTAGAGCAATTGCTAGCAAAAAGAAATACAAAAAGGCCCACACCTTCAGGTTTCCTAGATCCTGCTCATTCTTAAAGACCCAGCTCAGTTTCTATTTCAGTCTTTTAAAAGTTGTCCCACGTGTTTTTTTGTTTGTTTGTTTTTACTTCTGAGTTCTCTACACAGTGAACCTTACTGGGTTATTTTTACTGTCTATCTTCTGTAGGATTGTAGTGTTTTTGAGTTGGAGAGGGCCTTAAAGAAAGTTCCATTTCTTTATTTTTACATTTTCTAACTCACTCTGCTAAGTTGAGTTTGATGAACAGTATCACTTCAGTGTTTGAATGTCAGGAAACTATTAACACTGCTGTTACCTACTGAATATGACAGTATTCATAGTGTTACTATGACAACAGATTGTTTAAAGTTCTGGTTAATCCTTAGGTATGCTAATATATTGGTTGCATACAAACTAGTTGCATAAATCAAAACTGATTTAGATGTTTTATGCAGGGTCATAACAAACAAATTGGAGAAGACTTGAAATTAAGAGTCTGGAAATTATTCTTTAAAAAGCTATAAAATATATGGGGAATGTTAAATTATCAAATTAAATTAATTTTGGAGAATGTAATTAAAGTTTGAATTCTGCTCTGTTCTTAGACGTACCGATGGGCCCTTAAAATATCTTTTTTTTTTTTATCTAGAGATCAGACCCAGGGCATTGTACACGCTGGTTACACATGCTGGTCGCACACACTGGTCGTGGACATTACCACTGAGCTGCATCCTAGCTTCACCTACAATATTTTAATCAGTACTTACACACTGACAGGAATTAATGGCTTTGTAATAGCATCTAACACTTTTCAGTTTACATACATAGTTTTCCCTATAGAAGTACCCCTGACAGTAAAGAAAGGTCATATATACCTGAGACCTTGGGCTCAAAACCAAAATGTCACCTCCTTTATCTTAAAATTAATGAGTATTTAAATTTCTATTTGAATATATTTATTTTACTATAAAAGTTTTTCCTTCCAATTATTCACAATCCAGGGAGAGATGAATTCTATCTAGCCTGTGAATTCAAGAGACCTTTGGGACACTGCAGAATCCTCCTTGGGTTGAGCATAAACTGATCTTGAGAACACGGGCCTATCGGTTATTTGATTCTCAGAGTGGTCTTGTGATCACGAGCCAAGAGCTGACTCGCAAAGTTACGCTTTGTCTGACTCCTTACTATTAATAAATGTTAGATAATAGGGTAACACATTTAGTTTTTCTTTGTCATTTTACCTCTAAATATTTACACTTTTGTACTCTTGGGGAAGGAAGCATTTCAGGTATCTGAAGGCTGCTTCTCTTTTCTGTAGGAAGTTTTTCTGTTAGTGATGCTCAACCTAAGTTATAATTTTAAGGTTCTCAGAGATCTTAAAAGCAGAACTGTAAATCTCAGATGTATAATTTTTAAAATAAAGTTTCAAGCTCTCGATGTTTTTTTGAATTGATTTTCTGCATTTTTTGTGTTACTGAAGTATCTTATTTTAGTGATTGTTACCATTTTTGTGTTCTTTGAATGTATATCATGTAGGAGTAAGAAAATGCTTGATGACTGAGTAATCTGTCACGGACTAGCAGTCTGCTGAGCTTGAGACGCAGTCTTACATAGCCAGAATGACGGGGTCAGGCGGGAAGTAAGAGTTGAGTGAAAAGCATTTTATAGTAAAAACTAAAGACGGATGTAGTGTTATACTAATATACAGCTTAGAGTGGGTTTAAAATATAGCTTATAAAATTAGTCTTTAACATTTTAGGTTTTTACTTTATCTTAATAGGCTTTTTTATTTTTGTAGGTAAAACAAATGTAAGTGTGCTAAATCCAGATGATAAAACAATGCTCTAATTTCAGATTTCTTCCTTTCTCAATTTTAGTTGTTGACCTCCTCTACTGGAGAGACGTTAAGAAGACTGGAGTGGTGTTCGGTGCCAGCTTATTCTTGCTGCTTTCTCTGACAGTATTTAGCATTGTGAGTGTAGCAGCCTACATTGCCTTGGCTCTGCTCTCTGTCACTATCAGCTTTAGGATCTATAAAGGTGTGATCCAAGCTATCCAGAAATCAGAGGAAGGCCACCCATTCAGGTAAGATGTTTTCAAGTTTTTTTATAATTAATATGTTTGCAGTACATACTGATCACATTTATTGTGGGAGTTGATATGTGTACATAACACATCTTAATTCTTTTTACTTCCCCTTCCATCTCTAGATATCATTCCCATTTACAAGGGAGTTATCTCCCTGATTCCTATTATCTTTTATTTTGCTCTTTACATTATTTATACTGTGGGTTTATGTGTCATTCATTAGCTTACCCTCTACTACTTGTTAGGACTGTTGATTTATTAGAAGTAGATAATGGTTACATCATTCTACTACCATGGTGAGGGTTGTTTTTTTTAATGCTTACTTTTTATGTTTCCTGATATAAGACTGTCTGATATGCTATACCTTTTCTTTCCAATAGTATGCTTACCCTTCTTACCATTTCTTTTTTAGCTAGTTTCTTCTCTTCATTTCCCAAGGCATTATTTTTGTGTTATTTTTGGAGAGCTTTATTTCAGTGTCTTCTTGTCTCACAAGTATCACACTAGCATTTTGCCTTTGTTTTCACAATATACACTAGCATTTTATATCTATTTGCTATTGAGACACTCCTCAGGTTGAATCTTTTGTCTTCACTTGATACTCAGCATTTTTGCCCAGTTTTTTGAAATTAACTCAAATACTATAAAACTTAGTAGTTTTTAGTGTATTTATGACCATCACTAATTCCAGACATTTTCATTGCACCAAAGAAAAACTTAACATTCACTAGCAATCATTTCCCTATGCAGCCCCTGACAACTAATAACTCATACTGTCTTTAAATTATTTTTTCCTCAAACTTATTAATTTCTGTCAGTGACACCACTGCTATCATCCTAGCTTTCAGATTTCCAGTTTTGATGTTATCTCTGTTTTCATTTCATGTAAAGAAGGTCACTAAATTTCATTATTTCCTGTTTCTCCCTTAGTTTAGAGCAGGAGTCTGTAAACTACAGCCACAGCCAAGTCCATTCTACTGCTTTGTCTTATAAAGTTTTGTTGGAACACCACTATGCTTATTCATTTAGCAGATTTCGGATTATAATAGAGTTCAGTAGTTGTGACAATCACAACACATAGGGATGTCCAGGCCTAAGATACTATCTGGCCCTGTACGGAAGAAGTCTGCCTATCCCTGTTCAACTCCATTTGTTGACAGATTGACTTTTGGTTTCCTCATATTACCTCAACTCTTAGAGATGTCCTCAGATTAATTTTCCTAAAATACCACTTTTATATTTTTAGGCCCAGAAGCTCTCTCTTCATCATAGGATGGAGTCCAGATAACTATGTCTTATCTCTTAGTTATCCCTTCTGGGGTTTTGTGCCTATTTTCATGCTGTCATCATTAACTGCCTAGATGTTCTGATACATCGTACTTTTTATTAGGCTCTCTGAGTCGAGACTCGGCTCTTTCAAGAAAGCTTCTCTAACATTGACCCAGAATGACTTTAGAATTCCTTTTCTGTTATACTGTCCCTTTGAAATGTTCTATGATTGTTTCATATATGAATGTTTCTCCAATTAACAAGTCTGAACCCTGACTCAGAGAAGTTTAATACCTTTTGCAAGATTGCATAGCTAGGCAGATCTCCTAACTCCCACCTGAGTTCAATGTATACAGCACTATCTGGATCGCTAAAATAAGGCTAATCTGGCATTGGCTCATAAAGTAGATTAGGCTGGAGACAGATCTGAGACTGGTTTGGATATTGAGAAAGTAGTTTGTAAGTAATAAATTTAGAGTAATGGCACTGTAAGTAAAAACAAGGAGACATACTTGGGGAATATTGAAGAGGTAAAACTATGGACAAGGAGTTATCTCTATAAGACTGCTATTCCCAGTGTCTGAACCTGGTGTCCACAGCTGTGGGGAAGTGATTAGGAGAGCCTGGGTATGGAACTACTCCCAACAGATAGGAGAGAACATTCAGCACTTCTGATTTGGTTCCACTTTCCAAGATGAAGTGGCTTCTTTGAAATAACTAATGAAATAGTTTCTTTCATTCCTATAGACTTGGACAACACACCCCAACCTGCCCCTGGTAGTTGTCTTCTTAAATTTAACAATTTTAGCCATGTCAGTATAAATTAGGGAATCTAGATGTGGTATACACTAAATATTATGTTTTACTGGGATTGCTGTTGTGCTTTTAGCAGCCATTTTACAATCTAGTGTTTAATATCTTGGAGCGAAAATGTAGATTAGGTTGAGAGAGTATATATGATCTATACATGAATAGGATCGTGGTAGGAGAACTTGATGAGACAACATAATCAACTTTCAAAAAACCAAACCTATAATAGAGTACCATTTATTGAATGATACTTTGTGCGCTGTTGTGTTAACCACTTTATTCATTGAATCCTCATGATAATCACTTTTATAAATGAGAAAATTAAGGTTTGGAGTGAAGACTAAAAAACATTGCAAAGGTACATAGCCAAGTAAGTAGCAGATCTTAATATTCAGGCTCAGATTAACCTGGCTTCAAAGCATACAATTTTTCTATGGCAGTCAGCTAACAATGCAATGCCCCTTACTTGGGGAATTTTTATATTAAGCTTAATAGGGAAACAATAGGCTTTTATAGTAGGATATTTTTTACTTTCTTCTTTTTTTTTTTTTTTTTTTGTGGGTACCGGGGGTCGACCTCAGGACCTCGCGCGCCAGCAGGCACCTGTGCCTCAGCGATATCACTGGCCCTTTTTACGTATGTGGATTCCGGGAGTCGAACTCGGGCCCTCGCGCTTGCCAGGCAGGCGCTTACGCCGCTGACCCATCTCACCGGCCCCACTTTCTTCTTTTATAGCTACATTATTGCTAGTTGACATTTGGGAGCAAATCACTCCAATCAGTGACGGTTATGATTTGTTTCCAGGGCATATTTGGAATCTGAAGTTGCTATATCTGAGGAATTGGTTCAGAAATACAGTAATTCTGCTCTCGGGCATGTGAACTGCACCATAAAAGAACTTAGGCGCCTCTTCTTAGTTGATGATTTAGTTGATTCTCTGAAGGTAAGTTTATTTTGCTTATCATTTATGACATTCAAAATTTAAGAGTAAGAGTATAAAATTCTGTTTTTCTGTACTCAGATAAGTGGTAAAGACAACATGAAAGCACATTACTGTAAACTTAATGCTTTAAAATTTAGTAGCCAATCACATTTAGGAAGAAGGTGCTGTTCCTTTTTAAAAGGAAAATAAATTATAAATTCACTTTTGGAAATCATAAAGATTAAAAGTGAAAAAATTAAAGGAAATTCTGAGTACAAGAATAAAGATTATCTAATGCATTTTATACCTGATGGTAATTCTGCTTGGTTTTAAGAGTCTAGCATGTAGTTTAGTTTTAATGATTTATTCACACAAACATATTTCATATCTTGGACTCTTTCTTGAAGTATTTATTCTGAAACACCTCTGTTAGTCTTTGGTTGGTAATTGCTGGAAGTTTTTCTTCAGCTTTTGAATCTTGCTACATAGCGTATGTTAGAGTCTTGCCTTACAAATGTAATCACCCTAAGTTTGACTGACTTGAAACAAGCTCTGAACCGCAGCCGTGCCTTGTGAGCCCTAAGCACTGAAATTACATAGTGCTTTTCCTTCACATAGAACTCGCCATTTGTGTTTAAGAGAGATACTCTAGTTTGAAATTTATCATGCAAATGATGAGTATCATACCAGTAGGATGATTAGGGCTTTAGACTCAGAGAAAAAGTTTTTAAACTGGTTAGAATAGGTTTAAGTGCTTAAAATCCTTTCTGTAAACAAACATTTTGGCCTTTATAAGCCAGTAGATGTGTTCAGCTATGTGTTTCCCTTAAACTTGGAACCTGAGTTACTAATGATCAAGGTTAAATAATTTCCTTTCATCTCATGTTCTATTTTGTATAGGATAGTTGCATTTAGTGATTTATTTTGCAGTAACGTTTTGAAATGATCTGAGGTCAGTGTGTAAAGAAAGAGCGTGGTTATGTTGTTTACATGTGTGATTAATTAGATTCAAGAGAGAACAAAAATGTTTTTGAGTTAACTGCAGTAGAACCTTGTTCACATGGCCTAAATGAAACCTATTCACTAAAATGACATTTGCTGTATATAGCTTTTCTGCTAGGGTAAAACATGAGTGAAAAGTCATTGAGAAGAAGGTACTAGAGCAATTTAATAGAGGGTTTGTGGGTAGGAATTGGCTAAGAAGAAACACTGTCAGAAGACTTTTGTTTGGGGGGAGATGACTTCAAACTAAAGCCTAATGAAGCTTGATAGAGGAGAGCTTGTCATTGTCTTAATAGACCATGTTTATACAGGATAGTAGTAAAAGCAGCAGCTATATTTCTATAATGTTTTCTTTGAGAGAAGAGTCATTCATGAAGGACTCTATTTAAAAACTAAAACAAATTGATCAGGTTTCTTAAGCATGCATTGTTTCTTTCTTTTCCTTTTCTTTTTTCCTCTTCTTGTTCTGTGGGGATTGAACCCAGGAGCTCATGCATGCTAGGCAAGAGTTCTACCACTGAGCTACATTCCCCAGCCTTTTGGTTTGGTTTGGTTTGGTTTTATGGAGATAGGGTCTTGCTAATTGCCCAGGCTGGCCTCTCTCTCCTGAGTAGTTGGGATTACAGGTGTGTGGCACCATACCCAATATTCGTTTTACAATATTGGGGGAGAAAAGGACTTGCCTGACAATTGTGGTTTGCTAGACTTTCTCCTGAAGGATTAGCAAAACTTTTGAAAAGGGGGGAAATTATATTCAGTTGGGTTTTTGGGGAAGCTCAGAGCTCAAGGAAAGCTGCTTAGTGACTTCTCCAGATGGAGATTCATTTAGGGCTCCAAATAAATAACAGCATGTAAAGTGAACCTGGCATTAGGTCTCAGAATCTGTTGAAGCAAAAAAAAAAAAAAAAAAAAAAAAAACGCAGGGTATCTGGTGTTTCTCCTTATGCAAAGGTGATAGGTATGAAGCTCTTGATAATTCAGGTGCACATTCTGATAATGTGTATGGAAGATCTTCCTTGATGAACTCCATCATGCTGCTACATGAGCATTTACTTAAACCATTTCTTAATGTCAGTGTTATGTTAGTATACATACCATTTGTTTGTTTCTAGTGAATAAGGGTACTGTATAAACACAAGGTTCTTTCCTGACATTTCTCTTATTTTAAAAAAGAAACTAATCACTCTTGGCTCTTTATTAAAATGATAATAGTGAATTACCTTTCCAGAAAAAGAGCACCTTTCCAGAAAAAGAGTTCCTGTGAATTTGCTTTCTATTTCTGACCATTCTTACCTTTTACAGTTTTCATTTATATGGAGAGCATTTCAAAAACCAAATGACAGGGCCGGTGAGATGGCTCAGTGGCATAAACGCCTGCCTGGCAAGCGCGAGGGCCCGAGTTTGACTCTCGGAACCCACATACAAAAAAAGGGCCAGTGATATCACTCAGTGGCACGGGCGCCTGCTGGCGCATGAGGTCCAGAGATCGACCCCCGGTACCCACAAAAAAAAAAAAAAAAAGCAAATGACAAGAAGGTAGACTTGGTAGAGATGGGAAGGGGATCTGGGATGAGGGAAAGGAGATGATGGGGAGGATAAGGGAAAATAAAAATGATTAAGATGCTATACAAATATGTATTAGTTCCCCAAGAAGATTGTAATTGTGTATTAAGCCTGTTCTTTCAGATGTACTCAAAGATGTACTCAAACTCCAAGGTTCATCAGTTTTCTTGTAAAAGACCTGATACGAATTGGTAGGCATCGTTGTGTCTTGCCAGGGTCTCCTGGTAGTTGACATAGGAAGATAAAAATAAGACATGTTCTGTAGATTTCTCCTTGTGTGTTCACTTATTTTGGTCTTTTGAGATAACTAAAGGCTTGTAAGTCCTAGCAAAGATTTCAAGTGTCCATAGTTTGAACAACAATCCATCTCGTCAGACAGTATGTGCAAAAATCACTGACAAAATACTAATAATTCCATTTAGTAGAATTAGTTGAAAAATTTAATACTGTAAAATTTCACTACAACTAAATGTCTTGACCAATCCTTAGGATTTAACAGTTACATTTCTTTTTTTTTTTTTTTGTGGGTACCGGGGGGTCGACCTCAGGACCTCGCGTGCCAGCAGGCGCCCGTGCCGCTGAGCGATATCACCGGCCCCTTTTTTGTATGTGGGTTCCGGGAGTCGAACTCGGGCCCTCGCGCTTGCCAGGCAGGCGCTTAAGCCGCTGAGCCATCTCACCCGGCCCAGTTACATTTCTTAAAGTAAGTATGTTCCAGTAAGTGCCAAGTATAAAAGGAAGTAATGTGTGTTTCTTCCTCAGAGTCTACTGTATATAGTTTATTAGTCTCTGAGACATTGGAAAGAGGTAACTTTATTTGACCTAATGATATTTATCAACCTTAAATAACTCCCATTGTCACTAGGAAACTAGCATATTTTATGAAACACTAGGTTTTCATGGTAAGATAGTTGAACAAACTTTACCTAGTCAAGATGTAATTCAGTTTCCGTGATTGTCTGTGTTAAGGTATCTTAGATAAGGCCTCTTTTAAACACTGCTTCTCAGTGTCGACTGTACATTGGAATCACCTGAAGAGCTATAAATTTTACGGATAGCTGAGGAGGTGAAGAAGTAGAGGTCCATTGCCTGAATTCTGACTTAATTTCTCTGAGGATACTGTCTGAAGAATTGCGTTTAGAAATTTGTGGTATTAAACTATAAACCCCAGGTTGTTCCCACCCCCAGTTAAAAAAGTATATGATGTCCCTAGTGGGATTATTAGGAACTTTATTAGGAAGAAACTCCAGCTCCCAAGAAGTTGCCTAAATAATTTTACTTACTGGGGAGTAAGATTAGAGGTTTTTCAGCACAGGTTCTTATGTTTCTGGAATATGGGTTTAGGTGATAGACTAGATTTTATATGTTAGTTCTGTGACTTTCCATGCAAAATTATGTTAATATTATTTATAAGAAAATTTCTGGCTATAACTGCCTGATATGCAGCTATAATATTCTAGAATACAATCTTAAATCTTGAAAGCAAGCAAAAAAAGGCTCAGAAATAGCTGACCCCAAAGAGCTTTAAAATCTAGTGCTCAGGCTTTTATGCGGCTGGTAATGGACACATTTGGCAGTTTCATGTCAGGTTTCTTTATCTTGCTGGAAAATTAGAAGGGAAATGGGATGGGGGATTTGTAGAGACAAAAAGTAGTACTAACCTAATGAGTAAGGTGTCAAAAAGGACAAGTTTTTATTATTCTGGAATAAAGAAAAAATTTTTATATGGTCAGAATTGCAAAAGTAATTTCTGAACTTCTGTTACACATCCTTTATTTTTCCTAAATCATAACTGCAGTGGTCTTAATCAGGTGTACTATACACAATTAAATTTAATTCCCTTATTTCCCTGAAAGAAAGGCAAGAAGACATGGCTGCCCTTCTCTTTCAGTAATTCTTAGATCTTACTACACTTTTGGACCTCTTTCCTCTAGTCTGATTACTGCTTAAAGGAGAGATGAGCTGTAACATCCACAGTTAATATATGTTTGGCTATTTATGTTGCGAAGTATTTGTAGTAGAATGCCATAGAATTTGTAGGTCCAGCATGCTTCTTTAAAGCACTGTTTATTGAACGTTTTCTGCCTTATGTTGGCGTGCACATTTGTGATGAAGTCCCACTAATCATGGTTACTCTGTAGCAGTAGTGGCGAACCTATGGCACATGTGCCACAGTGGCTGTTTATATCATTGAAAGCTCTAAAAAGTTTGCCATCAGTGCCCTGTAGATAGCTTTTAGTAGAGCAGAGCTGGTCCTGAAGTCAGATAAACCTGAGATTAATGACTGGTTGTCCCTTCTATAGAGATAATAGTATTTAACTTTCAGGGTTAACACATTCCTGCCAGCTTCAACCAGCAGTGGTACATGCATGACTGTCCTATGCCACCTGATGGGACAGTCATGCATGTACCACTGCTGGTTCAAGCTGGTGGGAATATAACATGTTCAAATCATAGCTGCTGGCAAGCAAGACATAAGAATTATGGCCCCAGCGTGAACGTGTTAATAGTGAGGCTTGACTGGCCATTGTATATAAAGCACAGCAATGTCCAATAGCAAATGTTTTTGAAAAATTGGTTTCTAATGTTATTCCATAACATTTCCAATAATTTTGCAAATACTAGAATGCTAATTTGTAGTGCCACTCCTTTCTGTTTTGATGGTGGTGTGCTGTCTGGAAACCTTTACCCACTATTTTTGTTTTGGGTCCACAGAAAGTTAAATTTGCATCAAATGTAGCTCATATAAAACTTCTGTGGTAGCATATAAAAATGTAAATTTCATTTCTTAAAAGGGGAGAATTTGGCATCACTGGACTAGAACACTTGCATGACCACAACATACACAGCTGGGTTGTGGGTTCCCCCGTGAGAGGGAGGGAATGCCTAGGTGTTGCCTTCACCCAGGCATCCTCGTGCATCAGTGTTACTTTCCTGGCCTCAAGAATGTTTGAGGCCTCCCTTTGTTCTCTTTACCTCTGGATAGCCTGACTTCCATGAAGAGTGTTCTCAAAGAGGCGAGTAACATTTGAACCCTTTGGATGGCCCAGGTGTGAAGTTCTGGGCTTCTCTCATTGTGGGTTTGTAATGCAGCCTTGTCACTGACTGTAGTGATCAAACTAGGAATTGTTTTCAGCTTGTGGCTACTATCTGAATTCTGTTAATAGTAAGGGTATCTTTTATGGCTTAAGCAATTTCTTTAAAAATGTGGAAAGATGACTCTCCCCTTTAGACTTGGGCACTCTGATGGATGAAAATAGCTCTCTAGTTTTATAGTAAACTTGCTTAAATGCAGAAGTTATATTTAACTTCTGCAATAGTAGTCTATAAAACTATGTGGGAGCAAAAAAACTTGGATTATAATAGTTATCCTTCGAACTGTTCTACCCGAGGTTCTATAAGAACAGCACAGCATTTTTATATTATTACTATCACCTGACATTTTCTAACTTGGGTATTAAATTTAGTTTTAGGGATGATCAGAATGTCACTGTTCATAAAACTCCAAACGGTCTGGTTAATCTGCAGTGACTGTGCTTACTAGAGTTCGAATAAGTTAATGCGTAATAGCCAGCTCATAGTAGTTATTCAGATTTTATTATATAAATGAATACATGGAGAAAGATATGCTTTTAAATCAAGGCTTAAGACGCCATTGCCTATTTAGCCCACTGCCAGATTTTCTGTAGCCTGGGAGCTAAGAATAGTGGCTTATATTTTTTAAAGTTTGTAGAAACAGTAATAATTAGGAAAGAATGAGATGGAGACCCTATGAGACCCATAAAGCCTGTAATGTTTACTATCCAACTGTTCAACAGGAAAGTTTGCCAATTCCTGCTTTAGATAATGGAACTCTTATTCTGCTCTCCTCCTCTTCATTTGTGCTGTTACTGTCCACCTAAATAATTACTATAGTTGGTGGCATCTACTGATATGTTTGTTGCCTACTAAATAGATCAGAGTGACTGCCAGACACAGGAAGGCTTTGAATTAGGAAGGAAACAACTGCCAATAGTGAATGTTGAATAAAATTCAGATTGACTCATGCTAGGCAGTTAAGAACTGCTTTGTACATGTCATTGAGCCTTTGTATTATATATGTCATAAAGTTTTAGAACTGGAAGAAAACTTTGAAATCTTATCTGACCATTCATGAATAAAGTATGGAGAGGAAAAGAAAAAAGACTTCTCAAAATGAAATTGCTTTTTAGATGCAAAGGTTTTCCCAAACTGCCTCATTTGATAATGTTTTAAAAAACTCAAATTTGAAGCCAGGAGTAAAATAGGAGTGTTTAGTCAATTCATTACCATCTCCAGCCCCTGGAGAGGATAGCAAAACCTAGAGTTGCTATAATCTGAATTTGGGCAAGTTATTAAAAGCCTCTCTATGCTTTAGTGTCTGCATTTGTGGTGGTAATGGTAACAAAAGCTCTCATAAGGTCGAGGGTTAAGTTTATATTTATAAGCATTTAAAGTAGTGTCTAGCACATAATTATATTCATGTTTGTTAAATAAAGGCAGTGGTTAAAAGAATTATGGTCAGTTTTATTAACAGATATAAAAGTTGGAGTCGTCCTTCCCAGGGTTTACATTGGCCCTTAAACATACACCATTGGACAGATGGTACCTAAAACCTAGTTTCCCTGAGAAATAATAATAGGTCGGGAAGTACCTATCAGATGCCAAAGATACTGATGACTAAATTATTCAACCCATATGTCTGCAAGCACTTTTGTTAGTACTTTAAGATCAATTTAATTCTCATAATCCCTTTTCTGTCTTCCCATTTAAGAGCTATAACTTGAGGAATAAAGTGCACCTTTGGCATGTTTTCCAACCTCAGAAGAAACAGATCAACTACATATTTTGTAGTGTAGTCTTAATGAGTAAATCCCTTGATTGGTTTAGTCCAGATTCTGAAATTTTGAATTAAGATTGGTGACTAATTGAATTATTTACTCAGTCCTTAGGTTATATGTCTCTAGTAGATTTGCATTTAGATTAATGCCTTTTTAGGAATGCTTAATTGACTTTACCTAAATATTCTTTATGATGTTTTCTTATAGTTTGCAGTGTTGATGTGGGTATTTACCTATGTTGGTGCCTTGTTCAATGGTCTGACACTACTGATTTTGGGTAAGTCTATAAAACCATTGGAATGAAAAATTGTAGAATATGGTTTGTGTGGGAGACTTAGAAACATATTGTAAGAAAAATAGAGAATGTAAATTTGATGTTGTGATCTTTTAAATAGCTGATACTGAATCTCAGTTTATTGAGATGCTACTTTAATTCCTGACGACTGCTCCAGCTAACAGTGATAAACCAGAAAATGAGTGAGCCCACCTCATTGTAGAGTGGTAATCTGATCAAAGATGCCTGTATTTTAAAAAAAGCTATGTGATATGATTTGAAGCAAGGCATAGTTCCTTAACTCATTCCTCTGGAGTGGATCCTCAACAGCTGTATTCAGGAGATCCAAGTGTACTCACTCATTCAGAATACAGTACTGCCTGGCTGTTATCTTGAGTGTTGCCAGTTTGATAGGTTCACGTTCATTGCCTAAATCACAACTTTTTAAAGAAGGTTTGTATTTCCTTTTTCAGCTCTGATTTCACTCTTCAGCGTTCCTGTTATTTATGAACGGCATCAGGTAATTTAAGTACTGATTTCAGAATACAGTGCTTACTTCAAAACCATATAAATGAGAAATGCAGTCTTAAATCTTTAATTTATTAGCATTAATAATGCTTAATAAGATTCTTTAACAATGTTAATTTTCTAATAACTTCATTTCCTTTCTTTCAGGCACAAATTGACCATTATTTGGGACTTGCAAATAAGAGTGTTAAAGATGCTATGGCTAAGTAAGTTAATCTGCAACTTTTTTAACTAAGGATGAAATGTGCTGGATTTTAATAGTGCAGTGTTTTCATATTACAAGCGTAATGAATAAATCTCTGTCAAATTATAAGCTGTTGGCAAAAGATTATTTTCTTAACATTTGGTTCATCACTGGCTAGTTTTACTGTGTGTATTTAAGGTATTGTTTAAATCTAATTTGTGAGGTAAAGATAACAAAATTATAGTGTATAAGATGAACCTTTAGGACTTCACTTCTGGTATAAGCTAAATAATAACATAATTCTTGAAGATGGCATTTTTTTAAGAAGCAGAAAATAAAATAACAGTATTTACATTGACATTTTTACCTCCTTTTCATTTGTAGAATCCAAGCAAAAATCCCTGGATTGAAGCGCAAAGCTGAATGAAAAAGCCCAAAACAGTTAATATAGTTCATCCACAAAGGGGATATTCATTTGATTACATGGGGGAGGGTCAGGGAAGAATGAAACCTTGACATCGCAGTGCAGTTTCACAAATCTTTATTTTTAGCAATGCACTGTTTGAGGAAAAATTACCTGTCTTGACTGCCATGTGTTTATCATTTTAAGTATTGTAAGCTGCTATGTATGGATTTAAATTGTAATCATGTTTTCCTATATGAGGCACTGGTGAATAAAAAGTGATCTGAGAAAGCTGTATATTACACTTTGTTGCAGGTAGTCTTGCTGTATTTTGGGAAGTTGCAGAGAAGATAAAGCTGAAAAAAAAAAACCCTTTCACAGTTTGTGCACTGTGTATGGTCTGTGTAGATTGATGCAGATTTTCTGAAATGAAATGTTTAGACAAGATCATACCACTAAGGCAGGAATAAAAAGGGCTTGCCTTTCTAGTATGTTCTAGGTGTTTTGTGAATTTTACTGTTATATTAATTGCCAATATAAGTAAATATAGATGATATATATCTATATATAGTTTCACAAAGCTTAGACCTTTACCTTCCATGATGCTTGATATTTCAGTCATTGGTTATACATGTGTAGTTACAAAACACAAGCTAGAAAAAGAAAATATATTTCTAGGAGCATTACCATCTGTTTTCATCATGAAACAATGCCACATCGAACTCCAATACAAACTTCATTGCACAAACTTATTGTAGTTAATTTTGTCACAGACTCGATCTATGGACTGAATCTAATGCTTCCAAAAATATTGTTTGCAAATATCAAACATTGTTATGCAAAAAATTATAAACTGAAGACTTATACCATTGTGGTTTAAGCTGTATTGAACTAAATCTGTGGAATGCATTGTGAACTGTAAAAGCAAAGTATCAATAAAGCTTATAGAGTTAAAAATGTGTGGTATTTTACGTTCGTGAAGCTATAGCAGATTAAAGTGGACACAGGAAAGACCATCAATCAGTGAATGATAACTTGTGCTTTCAGAAAGGTTTTCAGAAAACAGAGATCAAAGGACATGTTTATGTAAACAAATTTATTCGACACATACCAAAATGTTTTTAATTTTTTTTGTAATTTGATGACTGAAAATAAATTCATGCACCAATATTTTAACAGAGTACACAGCAGGATTTATGAATATACATAAAATTATACCATATAAATGTTTACAAATAAGATTTAAGAAGTGTTCTTGACACACAAAACACTATTGCTCTTTTAAATATATGTAATTGTACATATCATTGATCAGTTCATTGTTCATCCAAATGGTTATTTCAGTGTAAGATCCAGTCAGAAAGAAAGGTCATTAGTACAGTATAGGCAGACATGGTTATCACTCAGCATCACCAGTCACGTAGTTACAGAAAACAGAATTAGGACTCCATAAAGACTCTACTGCAGGCCCAACAATCTGTTAGTGGATCAATGTAAGGCATTAATAAATTGGCATATAAAAATAGCTTAATGAGTAATCTAATCCATATAGAATGCTGAAGCACTTCTGTGGTAAATGTTAATCTATTCTTTAATTGAAAATGCTTCATTTCACCTTTTCTCTAAGCTGACAACTGCATATAGCCAGGAGCTCGTTTCAGTGCACTGGCCAGGAGGACACATTGGCATCTGTCCTCACAGCCACCGCTCCCTCACCAATCTTCCTTTTAGTGAGTGTTGTCAGCCCTACCTACAGTCAGTGGTTGACTACATGTATGACTTGAGGGGCTTTTTGGGCTGGCTTGGTGTACTATTGTCCAAGTCATAGTCTATTATACAACTTAACTCTGAGGTACTGAAAGCTAAATTATTTTGCTTTATACTTCTAGTTTATGAAATATTCGTTGGATTTAGGAATTTGTTCCACCGGGGTTTTTCTGTTTGTTTTAAATCTAAACCTATATAGTTGACCTGATACAAATTAATGAAGTCAAATCAACCCCACTTTAGGGGTGGTAAACCAAGGTATAGCCTCAGGTCACCTCATTTTAAGATTTAACAAGACAAATCAACACATCCACTTGGTTGTAGTTGACAGTTTCTTCCATTTTGTAGTAGTGGTTTGTTTTTATTTTAATTCTGTTTTGGATTTATGTAGTTTTGGCACTAACGTAATGAAAATCCATTCTACTCCCTGCCAAACTTAAGTTCCTTTGCTGCTTACCGTCCTTCCAACCACAGTTTCCCACACAGGTAACTGATGTCTCACTTCGAAAGCCTTGACATAAGCACAGGACATTGGTGACAGACTATGAGTCAGCTAAGGGTCCTGCAGCCCTCCTCAGTTTTGAAGTTTTAGCACCATATGTAGAAAGGAGATAATTTGTGGGAGGTGAAACAGCAGCCCACACAACTGGAAACTTTAAAAGGCACTTAATGGATATAAAACTGCAAATAAAACATTAAAAAATTAAGTTTCTCAACTTGTTTATACGTGGCTCATTTGGTTTTGAAAGCTAAACACAGAGAACAGCTATCAATATTTCTAGTACTTCGGTGCATGTAACTTAAGCTGTCTTGTTCAACTTGTAAAAATGAACATTCTTGAAATACATAGAAACAATAGCAAAACATCTTTTGTAAAAGTTTCGATGCAAATTAAAAGCTACATACTGGTTAGAGTAACTGAGGCTTTAAATTTTGTCAGTGGGCTGCATCATCAGATAGGATTTCTTTGTCAATGTAGTAAGCATGTATAGTTTTTAGTCTCAGAAACAGAGGCAAGTAGTCTTAACATTTTAGAACTTTACCTTCCTCCAAGAGTCCAGATCATGGGAGCAGTCATACAAACTTCACCAGCATTTGGAGTACGTGCGTCCCTGAAGCATGATAGGTATTTCGCAGCAGCTGGTGGCAAGGTGGCCTCAGCACTTGCTGGGGTGGTAGCAGCAGTAGTAGTAATGTAACAGGTTTCTGGTACTTACAGACATCGCCACACAAATACACTGAAAAAAAATAGACCAAACAGTCATTTTTGCATAGCTGTACATTATACCTTTGTCAGGTGGCCAAAAATCTTGGTAAGTGCTTATAAATCAAGGTCAGGTGATACACGTTTTTATTTCAAAATGTAAACCAGGGATCTGCCACACCAGTTTTTAAGGTCTGTTGCTCTTTTTAAGTCTTTGGCTTTTGTTTAGTTTGGCTCTTTCAGGAGCTTGTGTGTGCTGAGTAGTCAGTGAGGGCTTTTGGCACTTTGACTTCACACTCTTACTACTGAAAGGTTTTATCGGTACCACTTCAGTCAGACAGCCCGTGTCCGGCACGGAGCCAGGGACCGTGAAGTACTCCATGGCTTCAGAGGCCTCCAGGCCCTGCATTTTTAAGATTACTTCTGAGTCTCATGTAGTAAATAAATCACCTTCTGTCTCCCAAACTTAGGTCTCTCATTCCTACCTTATTCACCATTCGGCTGTTGCGCTTTGAACAGCTGTTTACACTCCAGGGTGAACTGCTGTCAGTACTCTCTCAAGGGTTTTAAGTGCCAGCAATGGTTGGCACAGCAGGCTGGAGAAGGGTGCTCCCCACCAGGCTGTCAGGAATCACCCTTGGTACCAAGTTCTACACAGTGCTTTTAGCTGAAATTGTCTATGGGTGTCTTTCCCACAACCTAACTTAAACCACCAAAAATATCAGAATGCACTGTTTATGTATTCCTCATCTTGGGCTGAACAGAAACCAGTACTTGTGCTGCAATAAAGCCTTTCATTGACATCAAACAGAGAGAAACTGAGTGAGAATGACCTAGAACTGTTCCTCCACACTAAGATATGCCCTTGGGGGAGGGACAGAAAAAAAGCCAGCTAACTATTTTGAAGTGCTGAAGAGGTTGGTTGGGACCTGTGGATTCAGTGGGTAGGGATTCTTCTAAAACTGGCTTCTCGGTCATGCCTTACGCAGAATAATGTGCTGATTTCACATTAAAGTCAAAAGCTGCCCTAGTTTGTTGTCTAAATAGCTGGTTGAGGGTCTCCTGCTACTAACTAGTGCTAGGCCTCACTGCATTCTTTCTTACCTGATATTATGTCAAACTGGGCTAGAACTTCCCCTGCTTGTTTTTTAGGGTAATGAAGGCTCAGTACTAGTGATACTTCTAAATTTCTCTTGGTTGTAAGATAAATTATGCATCTTAGGGACACTAGTGATCACATGGGAGTTCTTAAAAAGACATGAATGAATTTCCATTCTAACCTCATTATTGTTAATGATGCCCTTGGTTGTCAAGAGCACCTAAAATCAGCCATCTTGAGTCTCTCACCCCTTTGCCTCCCTGCAGCAATGCTCAGAATAGCTGTTACTAACTTCTCACCAATCCCAGGACAGCTCTAGTGGGAACATAAGCCAAGACTTAGGTTGAGAGTCACCAGAAACTTAATACCTTATGCTTGGAAAGTCCCTGCATTCATTAAGACTCATGGGATTTCCACTTTACTGTCCCACATCAGCCCCTACCCATGTCCCTGGCAGAGCCTGACCAGAGGACTCCTGAAGTGGGGAAGGAGCACGCCAGGCCTGAGGAGTCAGAATCGGAACAATCACATTAGTACCTGCAGTCGTCTCCTCCAGTGCTAACCACGTACTTGTCATCATAAGAGAAACGGATATTCGTCACATGAGCCGAGTGACCAAAGTAACGCTTATGTTTGGCCTGTAAGCAGAAGCAAATGGAAATAGCTAAAAGACTGCTTCTCTCGGTAACCACAGAACACACCCAGGACTCAAGAGTACTTCCAGGACCCAGATCCCTTTCTCCCAGAAGCTGCTTCATTCTGGGGATTCCCATTTGGTCTGGACATTGGTGGGCTAACTCTCCAGCCTCTGGTTCTTGCCCAGCTTATGGCTATTTTGTCCATTCCCTATCATCCCTTCTCTGACCTTCCAGAGGGAAATGAAAAGATTAGTCATTGCCAAAGCTCCACAGGGCTGGGATAAGATTCCTGTGTTTTTCAGAAGGCCATCTAGCTGTGGCCACTATTTCTTCCACACTGCAGAAAAGGAGAAAGCCTGGAGGCAGTGCAGGGATCTTAACTCAGGAAAACTTACAAATTTTTCTGTGCATGGAAAATCAAAGAGCTTCACCAGCCCAAAATCATCTCCTGTGACAATGTTCAGGCCAGCATGAGTCACACATGCACAGTTGACATCAGCCTTGTCTGCGTTTCGTGGCCAGATTCCAATGACTTCATCTCCTAGGATGCTGTTCCAACAGAAAGAAGTGTTACGAAGACATGAGAAAGTTTCCTATGGTCAATCATCCCCTTCCATGGATAAATGGGAGACAGGGATTTTTGCTAATTCGTTACGGTCATGTGGCTATTCTGTCATGGAAGCATCCATCCCTTCTTCCTCTACATTTGTACCAGCTCATACTGACCTCCTCTGCCTCAACCTCTAATACCCCAGAATGAAAAGTTACCCCATCTTTGATTCCCTCCTTCCCCATCACATGGGGACACATGTATGGGAAGAAGGAAGGGGGCTCCTTCAGACTTGAGGCTTGGTCAGTCTCATCCCATGATTTGGCCAGGCATTGCTTCTTATCCTATGAACAGCAGTTCTAGCCTTCCCATCCCCTTCCCCTGGTGACTGGGGGCTTCACTGCACACTTGGCATGGTCAAAAGCTGGGAGACAGTTTCCTCTGAGAGGGATGGATGGGATTAGGGACTTGTACAAGTGATTATATTAGAAGGGACTTTACATTTCAGAAGCCCAGATCAAATCAAGCCATTGGACTAAACCTTTGCCAACAGCCTCCCACCCTCACTCCCATAAAGAAAAAAAAAAAAAAAGCTCTATATCTGTGCTTCTTCAGGCCCATCACAGAGCCATCACAGAGCCTGGGACAGCAGACTCCCTGTTCCTTCTTCCTCAAGATATGTTTTCTTCAGTCACCTTGTCCAGGAAGCCCAGGTGATCTTCTCAATGACCTTGGCTTCGGTTACCTGCTTCCCCAGGGGGACCTCGTGTACCTGGCGCTTATAGGTTCCTGTTGACACCTGCAAGTAGAAGGGAGCCCAGGTATCAACTTTCTTTCTTCATCCAAAAGACTCCCCTTTTGGTGTGCTGTTTTCCAGAACCTAGTCCTTGCCTCTGTATCCCTATGATTTTTCTCCAAACTTAAGCTCAGCTCCAAGCTGCGAAGTCTAAGGCCAACCCATAGCAAAATTCACAGAGCAGAGTGTTTTTCCATTCATTTTCTGTTTTCCAAGGTCCTAAGGCAGTGGTTCTTCAAGTGTGGTTCCTGACCATCATCTGGAAACTTGTTAGGAATGCAAATTCTTGGCCTAATTCCAGATCTACCATGTCAGACGCTTTGAGGGTGGGGCTTAAAAATGTTTTAATAAAGCCGCCAGGTGATTCAGATACACTGTGGAGAACCAAGAACCTGGGGTAGAGAATAAGGCATCTTTTTTCATGGATAGCAGCTGATGAGGATGATTTCAGAAGTGTCTAGTGATTTGTTTTTCTGGAAGTCGTCTAGAGGAACTATGACTTTTTCCAGTCAGGAACATTTGCCAGCAAATGGTGACTGCCTACATTTTAGCTCCCTCACCCATAGTGCCTCTGCCCAAGCCACCCTGGCTTTCCTTCTGTTCTTTGAATAACCCAAGGTCTTTTTCACCTCAGGCCTTTCATGCAGATGGCTGAAACAGTGTTCCTCCTGCCCCTCTTTGTTAGCTAACTCCTACACATCCTACAGTCCTCAGCTTAAATACCAGTTGCTCAGAGAGAAAACAAATCTATATTCAGCGCCTTGTTAAATAATCCCCAGCACCCTGTACTTTGCCTTCTCCGTGCAATCACAATTTGTAATCGTATGTATATTTTGTGATTGTTTAATGCTTGCCTTCTCCATGATAGAGCAAACTCGAGGAGGAACCAAGCCTGTTTTGTCCATCCAAAAGCTTAGCATAGTGCTGGTTCACAATTATTTGATGAATGAAGGAATGCATCCTTTCTCCCCTCACAGTGACTATCCAACTCTAAGCTCACAAATGAACTATTTTTGTTGAGTGCTGGAGAAGTCTCTTTTATTTTTGGCTGCCAGGCCCAAGGGTGAGACACCTCTCCATGCCGCCTCACAGGTTGGCTCCCCTGAGACCCGATGATGGACTCATAATCCAAGCCCACTGTCTGGAGTCCAGGTTCCAAGTTTGGAGGGGCCACTCTGGCTGGCAAAATTTGGAAATGAAATGAGTAAGAGATGCATAGCCAGCTAGGCGTGGCAGCACACGCCTGTAATCCCAGTATTCGGGAGGCTGAGACAGGAGGATTGTCACAAGTTTGAGGTCAGCTGGGCTACATAGTGAGTACAAGGCCATCCTGAACTGCATAGTGAGATGGTCTTTAAAAAAAAAAATGAGATGCATAGCCTAGTGTAGCCCCGGAAAACTAGAAATTATGAAGCTCTGAAAGAGGCTAAAGATGATTAGGACATGTTTCCTTTTTTCTTTTTTTTTTTAACTAAAAAATAGCTACATTTGAAAATTTCTTCTATTTTCTTAAATTCTCTAGGCCTACGTTTCTCTATTTGTAAAACAGGTAGACCATAGAAGTAAGCACTCAAGTAATACAAGACATTATTATTATTATTATTATTATTATTATTATTATTATTATTATTATTGATTGCCCCTGATATAAACAAAACCTAAACATACCTGAATGTATTTGCTATCCGCAGAAAAATCCATCTGAATGACAAAGCTTGGGATATCTTTGCAGTAGCCAATGCGGTTCAGACTTGTGCCCTGAGTGAGGTCATAGAAGTCAACTGTGTGCTCTGAAGAACCAACAGCTAAAAATCGGTTGTCTGGGCTGATTCTAGAAAAAGCAATCCAAGAGCATGGTCCATAAGGAGGCAGTTTGGGGCTGATCAGGCATTAAGGCTACTCTGTGACAGGCCTCCCAGGCCCAAAGGTAGTGAGACCCTCCATACGACTCATACGTAGTTAGCTTCTCCCTTTGTTCTATGGAATTCAACAGTTTCTCTGTATCAAATCCCACAGAAGGAAATAGCTGGGTGTAGCCTTGTGTAAGATGACATCTTACGAGTACTTTTATTACTTTTGGGGAAATTAGCAAAGAATTGAACACGTGGGGGGTATCTTTCACAGTTGACTTGTGAAACTAACCCAATTCTTTATTCTAGCCATGGCCCATTTGGAATGGGACCCACCTGTCTCCTCCCTGCCCAGATCACCTACTTACATACCTGATATCTTGGATGGCAGATTTTCGATCTCGTTTTTTTCCCCAAATTTTCAAGCTGTTCACCAACAAGATGACAAACTCTCCATTCTTCATGCCAATGGCCACCATCTCCCCATCAGGGCTGTAGGCTGCACACCTGGCTGCATGGCCCAGGTTCACTTTGTTTAGCAGCTTCTACATTGACACAAAGAAAGTCACCTAAGCCTGCATCTCCTCAGCTGATCCCAGGAAAGACTGGCTCCCTTGCGGCTGCCCTTGCTGCTATGGTAGACCAGCACAACTCATGCTTCTCAGATTAAAGATGGGCAGTGTCTTGTGATTTGAGCAGCTTTCAGTGCTGGGTTTGACAAACTATGAAAATGGGGGTAGGTAGGTCATATGGACTCTGTCATAATAACTCAACTCTTGCAGCACAAAAGCATTGCGTACACAAATCAGTGTGGCTTCACTTGAACAAACAGGCTAAAGCCAGGTTTGGCCCTTGAGCTGTAGACTGCCAACCTCTTGCTCATAGGAAAGAATTTAAGGTTCAGCATCTGCTAGCTCAAATTCTGAATCTTGGCTCTGCCACTTACTAGCTGGGAGTGTTCAGTTACTTCCCAGTTTTCTCATTTGTAACATTAACAACAGTGTCATGAATTATGTGGCATACACTGAAGTAGTAGTAGGTGTTTGGTTCAATGATAGCTGTTAACAAAAAATTTAACTAATTTAGGAGTATAGCAACCACATTATGGTTTTGCATGTCTATTCTTTGACCCTTACACTAAAAATATGACTGAAACATTTACTAACCATTTTGAAATAAAGTATGTTAATTATTAAAATTTAAGTACTTGTTTTGGACTAGATGAGGCTTTCGGCTTAGTAACATCTTTTTTCCCCTAGACTATCTTGCTATTTTACATTTTTTTTTTTATTTTAAAGAGAAGAAAAAACAAAACAAATCAAAAAAAGAACAAATTTTCAAAACAACATAATATGAGGGTAACAATGGTTAATGCATTACGTATTATTATCTTTAAGTTAGTTATTCAGGATACCAGACATTAGCATTCAATTGCCCAAACATTATTGGCACAAACCCTACTCTTCAATGAACTAAGTAAAATTGGTAGTGTACCTATCTTAACCATCTTATATATATATACAAATTTTTTTCCCTTTCCCTTCTTTCTATCTCAAGTGAAGTTTAAAATTGTTTCCCAAGCTCTAAGGGAAACCTTGGGATTTTGATGGAAATACATTAACCTGTTTGGGAACACTTGACACTTTAAGTCATATTTAATTGTTTAGGATTTGTGGGTTCAATGAGATTATTTCTGTACTATAAAACTTCATAGATGAGTATACAGCTAAAAGATAGAATGGATGAGAGGGCACTTCTTTTATTACTAGGCTTTCCAACTTAATTGCTGGCATGTGGCTGACCTTTTCTAGGCCGTATCTCTAGCCTGACAGCGTCCCACTCCTTACTTGGTGTCCGCTGCTGCAAGGCCATTTTGAGCCTCTGAGGCAGGAGTGGCCCCTCACCTTGTCAGCCAGGTCCCAGATCCGGGCCGTGCCATCGTTGCTGGCAGAGATGAAGATGTCCTTGGAGGGGTGTGTGGCCAGGCCCCAAATCTCCCCCTCCATGTGTCCATCAATCAGAATGTTGGAAGCAGCATTTTTTTCACCAACTTCAATTATTTCTCCATCTTTGGTTCCTACTAAAATTTTTCCCTGTTGTAACCAAAATACTATTAGAAAAAGGACAACTGTATGATTTTACTCTCATGAGGTACCTATAGTAGCCAAACTCATAGAGACAGAAAGTAGAATGATGGTTACCAGGGGCTGGAGGGAGGAGAAAAGGGGTTCACGTTTAATGGGGACAGAGTTTCAGTAGATGAAATAAAGCTCTGTGTACGGGTGGTGGTGATGGCTGTAAAACAATGTGAATACACAATGTCACCGAATTATATGCTTAAAAATGGTTAACACGTAAGTTTCATATTATGTATATTTTGTCACAGGTTAAAAAAAAATAAAAACCACTATTAAACTTGGGAAAGTGGCTTTGCTGTTTGGTATTAGAATAGGAAGAGCTGAGAGGTGACTGTTAACTAAACCATCTATCGGTAAGTGATCTCTACCTTCTTGCTCTGCCTTTTCTCCATTAACTACCTTGGGTGAGAACTGGAACAGAGCCCCCCACCATCCAGCCTCTGCTAGAACATTCCAGGAACTGTAAGCTCACGACACAGTGGAGCAGTCAATTTCTGTTCTTGGACAGCATAAGCACTAAATTCTTCCTCCCACTAAACAAAGATCTATTTCCTGACAACTTCCAGGCTCTGGGCCTACTTCTGCTTCCATCTCCCACAATTACCCTTTCAGATGATTGTCACTTAACTATTTTAAAATAATATTCCTAATTTCAATGTACATGGACTCCAAAGGCAAGTTTGCCTTTCTTTATGGAGAACATCTAGAGAGCAAATTCTTATGCTTATACCAATTCAAAAATATAAACACATGATATTAAATAGACGTTAGGAGATTTGTTTTCAAGTGCACTGAATCTCCTGGGGGTAAATTAAAAAGGAGAAGAGGAAAAAAACAAAAATACACAGGTTGAGGCCACATCCCTGAGTTTCTGATCTGACCGCTCAGTTGTTTTTGGCACTCAGCCAAAGTATGAGTTGAAAACCAATGGCCTTGAGTCAGTTTGTTGGTCCTTACTCTTCTCCTACTGATTATTTAATAATTTCTCAGTTTATAAGAATATTATCTGTAATGATAGCTAACATCTCCTGGATGATTACATAGTGCCAGGTATAATGAAAGGCACTGTCATGCATGATGCGTGCAATCCTCACAGCAACCGCACAATTCCAGTTGCTAGCACGGAAAGGTAAAGAAACACACTCAGGGGCACATGGCCACCTCTCCCTGGGGAGTCAGAGCTTACCCAAGCCTGTCTTACTCTGCTAAGCTACCTCCACTACAGTGTAATTCATACTTTGGAGACTTGTTTTAAGGCTTGTACCAACCAGCATAGGGGACGTGGCTGTCTGGAAAGGCTCTCTGGGACCCCCACCCCCTCCCTCAGCCAGGTCTGTGGGCAGCTCAGGGAGGGCTGGCTGTCCTCACTTTGCCTCGGCACACAGAGCGCACACACTCCACCAGCTGCCCTGTCTCCAGCTGAAAGGCCCGGCAGCGCTTCATCTCCTGGTCCCACAGTTTTACAGCACCTCCTTCTTTGGTCCTAAAAAAAAATTAATCACTCAGCTATTATCCTTGTCCTAAGACTTCCTCATGACCCCCCCTCAGTCATCAAGGTCATGGCCACCCAGGCCCAGCAGGATGGACTCTTCAGTATGGCCCCTTCTTAGGCCCTCCTGATGAGCAATTACAACCCACTGACCTTTTAGATTTCCTCAAAATCCTTCAAATGCTACTATCTTTGGAGAAAAGGAAGTGTAATCTGGAAAGTCAGACTACATCTTCATTAGACCTCTGAGAATATTTCTTCAGTTTTCATGCTTCATTGCTACCTTTCCTGCTGTCCCACTGGAACTTCTATCATACACAGGCACACACACGGACACACACACACACACACGCACGCACACACAGAGCAAGGTTCAACCCAAGGTCTTGCAAATGCTAGACAATTGCTCTACCACTGAGCTACATCCATCCCTTTTTATTTTTTGAGACAGAGTCTTGCTAAGTTGCCCAGGAGGGTTAAGAGGATTGAACTTGCAATTCTTCTGCCTCAGCCTCTTGAATAGCTGGGATGACAGGCATGTGCCACTGCACTCAAATACCTCTCAGGTTTTTAAGACTATCAGTAACCACTTTTCTACTTCTCTCTTTTAAAGTTTGGGCCCATATCCCTTTTGGAGACATGGCAAACTCATCTCCCTAAAATAGAAAAGATAAGAAAATGGCAATCTGCATTTTCTCCACTTTACAGACGCTTTTGTCAATTTCTCCCAAGACAATAATGAAGGACAAGTTATCCTCAAGGTGCTTCCACTTACGGGCGCTCTTTGCCTCCAGTCACGATGAGTCCATCCCGAAGGGTGGTATACATTGTAAACACAGGGCCTGTATGAGCCTTGGCCACTAACCGGATGAGAAAGTGGTCCTTCCAGACATAGACATCTCCGTTGATGGCACCCGTGAAGGTGAGGTTATTCTGCAAAGAGACATCTTCCACATGAGGAACTCACTCAAGAGGGTCCCCTCTCCGCTCCCCCTCCTTTATTAAGAGGACAAGGTGTGGACAGTCAATTTGATCTTCTGCATTGATCAAAGCAGTAAAATTTGCAGAAAAACCACAGAAATCATGAGACTATCACCCAGCTTTGAACTTTGCTCTCTTCAGTTGGTCTGGGCATTTTACTTCCTCATGATGTGCAGCTCCGGACAAACAGGAGCATGCCCCAGGTGACATCGGGGGGCAAGCTCCAGGCTGAAAGGAAACTGTGTGGCTCATCTGTAAGGCGGATAAATCCACACTAAGGACCAAGAGCTGAATGTGTTCCAAACTGTACTCAAGGGAGCCTGCATGGCTGAGGGACCCCATGGCCCACTTATGGGGGAGCAACTGGGTGATTTGTGGAGCAGGAAGGCTGGGAAGAAATTGTTTCCAGTATTCCTGGTGGTTACCTAAGCCCAGGTGTGCTGGGCTTGCATATCAGGGTCTGCTCTGGAATCACTTGCCATGGTGGGGGCAGGGCAGGTTTCCTCTTTCTTATTACCATTCTGACAGGAAAAAAATGGGGAAAATGCACTCAACTCACCTATCTGGGCTAAGGAACTATTGATTGCTGAGAAGCCACTAGAGGAAGTAATGTGGAAATGGTTTTATTTTCAGCCTCTTGGCTAAACTCCCACCCCCATGCCCACGCCCAGGCTTCAGGGTACCCTGTGGGGAAGCATCTGCTGGAACTCACAGCACCGAAGGCCACGGACAGCATCGTCTGCATCTTGGCAGCCTCCATGGACCCGATGACCCCTTTCTTGTAAAGCAGGGAGCTGCCTGCCAGAGTCCAGAACTTCATGTGTTTGACCCCAACGGATACAAACTGCGTGTCAGAGTCAGGGCGAAATTCCACCACAAATATGCGCTCCAGATGACCCCCTCGACTGGCAACCTTGGCACCTGTGTGGGGGCATGGTCCAGTGAGGCTGGGCCTCCCTTGCTGCAAGGGCCAGGCTGGGGTGCTGGGCCCAGGCTAGGCCTCCAGCCCAGGCGACTCAGGCACGTCTCAGTGCGCCTTCTTCGACAGCACTCTGTCCCCTGGAATGCTATCCCCAAAGAGGCGGGAGACAGCGTCTGGGAAGCATCGAGAGCAGCAGAAGCTGCTAACGGAACCCCACCCACCCACACAGGTGTCTGCGAAAAGAGCAGAAAAGAATGGCCCATGAGATGGGGACTCCCGAATAAGGAAAACAGCAGAATGACCTAAGGGCACCCGCACCTCCCTACTCCAATACAGCTACAGAATTCATCTCCCTCCCAAGGTGTCACCGGGGACTTATATTCAATTCAACTTTTATTTTCTTATTCTCTCCTATATTCTCTGTGTTTGTTTCCTTAAAAAGAAAATTCTCTGCATCTCTTTTTATTTTAGGTTTAAAATACCTACCTTTCCCCTCCTTGATCTATTTTTCTTTTTATTATCTCCTGTTTCATTTAAAGTTAGTCTTAATTAAATCCTAACTCCACCATTTACTTGTCTAATATCTTTGGACAAATTATTTCACTTCTCTGTGCCTCAGTTCCCTCACATGTAAACTGGGGATAATAGTAGTTCCTATTTTATAGGGTATTACCAGGATTAAAAGACTTGACACAAGTGAAGCTCTCGGTGCAGGGCTTGTACAGTGAGTATTCCGTGGTGGTGGTTACCACCATCATCATTCCTTCAGCTCCTCTTGGGCTCTAGTCTGCATTTGAAGCTGTCTCTTTTTTATGTCTTTAAGACCTTAAATTTTTATTTTAAACATCTATTTTTTTCAAGTTTTTTTTTAACTTATTCTCAATATTCTAACTCTAATTTCCTTCTCTTACCTTCCCTCTTTTTATTATTTATGCACATCTTTTCCATTTTATATTTAAAAAAAAATTTTACAATGGATCCCTAGTAGAATGGTCGTGGTGAGTTTTTAACAAAACTTGGCCTGTAGCTTCTCCTCCAATGATCCCCAAAGGAACCCTTCACATGGGAAGCTGGGGAGACCTACTTGGTCACCTCTCCTAGCTGTATTTCTCTCTCTGCATCTGGAATCTTGATTTACTTAATGACATCTCACCACCCACAGCAGTGATGGCAAACCTTTTAGAGCTTTCAATGATAACAAACAGCCCGCGGCAGCACATGTGCCATAGGTTTGCCACCACTGACCTAGAGCTCAAATTTTAAAACCCATGGTCTCCAAGGATACCATAAAGAAAGTTAAAAGTCAAACAACAGACTGGGAGAAAGCATTTGCTACTCTTACAAGAGTCAAAGAATTATTATCAATAATTTATATAGAACAAATCATAAGCAAAACAACCTCCCTTTCCCCATAGAAGAAGGATTTCAGGTGAATTACTGAAGAAGAAATGCAAGTGGCCAATAAAGAGATGGAAAGAGGGTCAATATCACTAGTTATAGGGGGAATGCAAAATAACAATTGGATACATATTTTTATTAAGCCATTGTTTGTTTTTCCCTTGCTTTAATCTCATGGATACTTCCAACATTACCAAAGAGCAGGCTTCTCTTTACCCTGGGAGCCTGTTTAAAGGCCTGGCTCCTCCAATTCTACCCTGGAAGACTGCAAGAGGCCTGGGTGAGCAAGAGACTGTGGCAAGGAAGGGCCGGAGCAGGTGCTGTCTGCAGGGAGCGGGGAGCAGGAACCCAAACTGAAGAAGACAAGGCTATGTCAGGGCTGCGTTTAACTTTCACCCCAGGATCTGGAACTAGAGTCAACACTGCAGAAGAAAGGCACTGCAAAGCCAGTTGCACCTCTACCAAGAAAGGGCTGTAATAAGAGTTTTCCAACAGTGAGTGGGCTCCTTGTGAAGTGACAGGGGCCACATCACTGGAAGTATCGAGGCAGAGGATAGAACAAAGCCCATCGTGAAGAGTTTCTCCATTGGATTGATCCTGACTGGCATCAAGGTATTTCTAGTCCTTCCAACTCTAGGATTTACTAAAGTTAACATGTTAGGTTTTTCCTCTAAGCTGAGTCTAGCCGATCAGCAGGTCACATGACATTACAAGGAACAGAATCAGCATTTCAGAGAGACAGATTATGGGGCTACTTGGGAAAACATACTGATGAAAAAAAAAATGAGAAATTGCAGTTTTCTAGAAATACTATGTATCTAGCTCCCTCCAGATGGAATATAGTTAAGTCTCATCCATAATACCAATAAACCGTCCACCCCTTTCTCCAGTGGGGGCTCAGGAAGGTTTGGCACTTTCCTCCTAATGTCCCTCTCTTTGCAGCCCCTCTCCAACCCCTCCATGGGAAGATGAGGTAATAATGGGACTCCAGAGCCCTGCATTGGAGAAGCGCCACCTCTCCATTTGCCTGCTCAGTGTGTCCCAGATACCAGTGTAGACAGAGCTCATTAATGACTTCACTAATAGGATCTGCTTTTGCCAAAGCAGTATGACCTAAGGACTCTGAAAATTGTACATCTTTAATTGTAAGACTACCATAAATTGAGTAGCAGCTGGGGTATGTGTATGTGTGTATGTGGGTGGGTGGGTGGTGTGTGTTGGAGGAGGATAAGAAAGAAATCCTTTAAATATAAACTTTAATTATAAAATAAATCCCCATTTCAAAAAATTAAAATATAAAAATATTTTATAAATTAAAATTTGCTTCTGAGAGCATAGTGATAGTCATCCCAGGTCCTATAATGCAGCAACCAAGGTGAGAAGGCTGTAGCAGCACCTGGGGGCCAACAGAAAGAACACTTCGGGGAGGAAAGTAGTGAAGACAGAAATGGGGAGAAGGAAGAAAGCTGCTGATGTCGACACTTCCCCCAAGTTCTCAAAGACCTTATACTAAGCAGCCCAGGATTCCCTGGCCAGCTTCTGCCTGGGGGTAGTGGGCGTTCTGCAGTGGCATCTGAGGTGCAGCTTCTCCTTATGGCAGGCTTTGGAGTGAGGCAGGTCTGGCTTCCAGCCTAACCCACGGCACCGGCAGGCCCCCTGGAGGGAAGAGAAAAGCCCAGCATGGTTTACCTTCCTGCCATCGCCAGACAGTGATGGTGTGCTCAGGGTCCACTCCCACGGCCACCAGGAGCTTTCCAGTGGCACTGAAGTTGATGTAATTCACCCCCTTGGAGTGGAAGCTCCGCAGCATGGACAGGGTGTGTTTGGTCATGGCGTCCCATATGTGGATCGAAGGTGTTGTTCCTGGGTGTGAGAAGGTACGACAGTGAACACTGGAACATAGCAATGCCTGGGTTTATGTTAAAGTCTCCCTTAGACAAGTTTTAGGGGCATTACAGTTACTGGGCATAAGAGACTTATAGTCTGACCTGATCAGAGAAAGACAATGGGAAACTTGTTTTGAAGGCAGAGCCCTATGGACATTTATGTCCAACATACACACACGCACTTATGGAGGATTTTAAACAAAGCAAACTGGTGAGGTCAGTGGTTTGTATCTGCAGTTCAGTCAGATACAATCAGCAAACATGATACATTGACATGATCTTGCTGTGCAGATTTAAACTACTCACAGATGGAACAGCCTTACCTGGGGTTTCCGTGATATCACCTGCATTGGGTGGGCAATGGCAATGAAGAAGCGTCAAGGGAAAACAACAGCTAAAATAAGTCATGTTTCTAATAGTGAAGCACTCAACACCAGCATCAGAAAGTTCCAAATTAAATTTAAAAATGGACATGGGTTCAATGAAAACAAACAGGAAGATACTTTTGTAAAAACTACCCTTGAAATGACAAAGTAAAAACAAAACAAACAAACTTTTCACAAATGTGAATCAGTTCACATTTGTCACTGGCAGTTTCTAGGATACAGAAGAGCCAGACACACATGCTGCAATCTACTCCTGCCAAGCATGATCACCAGCCTTGGGCCTCTCTGGGGTCTGAAAAATTATCCTCACAATTCCACAGGGATGAGACCAACCATTTATGGACTATCATTTTCTGATCTGCCTTCATGGTTTCTCAGAATCACCAATCACTAGATGTGTCAACTTATGTGACAGAGATACATTTAAAACTAAAAAAAATCAATAGCAATAAGAAAAGATGAATGTCGGCAACCACCCCCTGTCCCAATAATTGCTAATAAGTCATTATCCCTGCTCAACTGCTGCAAGTCCCCCTACCTATCTGGCTGGTAGCCACCACATTTCTGTATTTGGGGTGCTGGTTCACTGTGAGGCAAAGGATGTCATCCGTGTGCTCCAGGTAGAAGCTCTGGCTGCCTAGGAGAGAGATCACAGGAAAGAGAACAGCAGAAACTAAACACCTTCCAGGGTAGCCCCAAAGCTGATGCGGACTTTTTGGAGATTCCTTATAAAAGTAGGAGCTTAAAGCCCCCAGATTCTCACTTTCAGAATCAGCACTGGGGAGACTGGAGATCTTTTTTTTTTTTTAAATTCACGTATTCTTTTATAGGTCCAGGAGAAGACCTGTTGTCTGTAACTGAATACACTCAAAGTCCACCCCAATCTTTCTCAGTGCCATACAAGCATCTGGAGAACAATACAAGTACAAAGGCTTCCAGAGTCTGAAATGATGAAGTTCAAGGTTTCCTCTTCCCCAGTGCACAGGACTGATGGCTTCTCAATATCTACTTCTGCTCAGGGCAGGAGGCAGGGTCTGGAAATAATTTTCTACTGAGCAAAATGACACTACTTGCTCATTATAAAGGGAAGTTTGTGTGTTATGGGTTAGATCTAAACTGTCCCCCAAAAGTCTTATGCTCAGAGGTGAGCATTTTGGAAGGTTATTGGATCATGGGGGTGCTATACTCATCAGTGGATTAATTTTACTGATGAGTTCATAGCTGCATGTGCTGTTACAAGGCCTGGTCAGAAGGAGTCCAACACTGAAGGGTATGACCTGGAAAGGTATTTTCTTGTCCCCAGTTGCTGCTGCTCCTGCTGTTGCTTGCTTCTCTTCTTCTTTTCCTCCCCACTTTCTGACCATCATGATGTAAGAAGTTTTCCTATACCAGGCCTTTCCACCATGCTGTTTTTGCCTTGGAGCCTGTCAAGCATGGACTGAACTCACTGAAACTGTGAGCCAAAATAAACTTCTCAAGTTTCAGGTGTTGGGTATTTTGTGCCAGTGATGGGAAAGTGGCTAATACACAGCAGAGTGAGAAATACCTAGGGAATCCTTTTTAATCACTTTTATTCACCAAGTACCAATCCACTTTGGTACCTGCACGGCACAGGTCATGGCTTCATTCTCAAAGCTCTAACTCGACATACACCAACCAAAGTGGAAAAATGGGTAAGAAATATTTTATCATCTAATTATAGCAAATGAGTTTGTTGATTTCCAAAGTGACCACTACAAGATTACGCGAATGCCAAGAACAGAGAGGTGAATGATGGTGTTGATACACAAGGAAATAGCACATTGCTACTACAATACTATGTAGCTAGAAAATTGACAAATGTATTGAAGATTTCAAAGCTTTCTTCCCCAATAGAGACACAAATCAATATGATTTCATAGTCTAAATCTATGTATGACAGCTGCACAGAACTGAAAAGGAATATAAAAATTTTAAAAAGATTTTGAGATATCAACCAGTAAGTCAAAATGTTATCATACTTAAATCTGGTGGTAAAAATACGGATGTCTGTTAGCTTTTGGATGTTTCTTTTTGTTTGAAATATTTTTAAACTATTTTTTAATTGGAGCTGTCATGGTGTTAAAGGACACTGTGGGGTCCTTTATTGTCATTCTCACTGTAAATATGACCATGAGTCAAAACAAACAAAACTTGAAAGGTATAAGCTGCTAAAAAAGTGGTCACTATTATAAACTAATAAGAAAATTTGCCCTCTGCTTTGTTCTTGGTTTTGGTCTCTGAGGAGTTGCTTTGTTCCCACACCTTGTTCTCAGTGCTGGAGGATCTGATGTAAACATGGACAGCTCCCCTCTCGGGCCTAAGCAAAGTCAGGATGGGCTCAGGCCAGAAAGGAAGAGGGCTTTGACTCCTGAAACTGACTCTGACCATTTCCAGAACTAAACAATACCAGCCCGGAAATGAGAGGAATAGCTCTAAAGTGAAGGAGAATGGTTAAGCTCTGGGGCATCTAAAGAGTGGGAAAACACAGGGGTGTCTGGAAGGCAGCTCCTCCCCGCTAGCTACCTGTGGAGAGGTTCTGAACAATGCCAGCCGCTGCTGTGTGGAAAATGATGTCGGCGCCGTCATTAAGGTAATGCAGGTTGTTGCGGCAGTCGAATCCTCTGTAGCCAAACACGTGGTCCAGAGCCAGCTCCTGTGCTCACACACACAATTAAAGCCACCCTCAGAGGAAGTAAGAGCGGAAGGACAGACCCACACTACATGAGCAGCCACAGATGCCATGGAAAGGGTATGGCCGGGGAGACCACCACTCACTGAAATGTTTTGCTTCTTGACTCACTGAGGATAAAACACAGCCCTTTTTTCGGTTCCCTGAAATGTTAGGGGTAGCAGGCTATCACACAGAAGTATAGTGACTTTTAAGCCAAATTTACTTCCTGGTTCCTTTAGGTGAGCCAAGCTCTACAGATTTCATGTCCTATTGTTGCGGAAAACAGGCCAAATATGGGAAGAAACGGCACCGGCACTGAGGAGGCTGAGGAGGTAGTTTATTACACCGGTGGGCTTCTGACTAGGATCTTTCCAAAAGAGCCAGCGCCCCTCCCCTGGTGGGGTTTTGGGGCTTTTAAAGGGAAAGTGAGCAGGGAGGTACATAGGCAGATTTGGTGCATATGATTGGAGGATTGGGTGACATCATGGGTTGCTGAAGGAGTTTAAACATTTCGGGTTACATCATGAGGTTATCAGTCATACAAAGCATGTGTTATACTGAGGAAGAAAAGTCCTGTTTCATTTTAAGCTACATTGTAAGGCCATCAGTTACACAAGGGCAGCAAAGACAGGGATTTACACAAAGGAAGAAGTATTCTGTTATTGGGCATGCCAGACATGTCGGCTTGGTCTTGGCGGGTACCCTGGGCAGGATTTTATTTAAAATTTTAATTTTCCCCCTTCACTATAAAGGTTATCTACAGGTTTCAGGCCTGTGCCTTGGCAGGCACTCTTGAGGTGACCTGAATGGCAGCTCAGACATTTGCTCTGATAAATTCCCATCAATGAGGCGGAGAGTGGCAGAGCAAAATACTGGGCAGACGCCATGCTCGTTCTGTTGGCTGGTACTTGTCCTACAAAGTCTCTGCACATTTGCATTCTTTCCCCAGCAACTAGATACTCTTCTGGGTTCAGTCTCTTCTTCCTGTCCTGTCGTCTATGACAGAGCAGCAGCTGGTTCAGATCAGTTCTTAATTCTGTTCAACACACATGTACTGGGGAGCTCTTCCATGCCTGGCACTCTGCTTGTTGGTGGGACATAAGGTCAACAGAATGTGGGTCTCTCTTCTCTAGTTTTCTTGATTCTGGCCTTTCCTCTCTTCAAAGCTTGCCAATTGCAAACATCAGATTAATTCTCTTAAAATATCATGACATCTCTACTCAAAATCATTCACTGCCTTTTGCTGCTTCTGGGACCAAGCCCAAACTCCTAAGTCTGTATGGTGAGCCCCTTCCCACACCTGACTCTCTCTCACTCCTAGGGCAAGCTGGCTCCTCTACTTTGTCCACGTATCATAAGGTTTCATATCTTTATGATTTTGCTTTTTGAAAATATCTCTCAGCTGGCACGTGCCTCTAATTTTAGTAATCTGAGAGACTGAGGCAGGAGGATCACAAATTCAAGCCCAGGCTGGGCAACTTAGCAATTTATCTAGATTGTCTCCAAAAAACATTTTTTTTTTTTTTTTTTTAATGTTGGGGATGTAGCCCAGTGTGAGGGCTTAGAGTTTGATCCTGAGTATGGCCCAAAAAAATCCAAAATAAACACAAAGTATCTCTCTTCTGAAAAGCCCTTCTCCTTTCAGCTCACTGAGTCTCCCTCTACCCCTCAAACTCCCCTTAAGGTGCTTCCCAGAAACTGTGTTTTTAATATGTGACTCTGCTCCTGGATTGAGTGGACAGCTGACCCAGGAACTTGGAAATGGGGACACTGGTAGGCTGATCTGTTTAATTCGCTAAGGAGATAGAAACCCAGGTGCTGAGAGGAACCTACAGTTAACCACGGGCAGGCACAGAAGTTCAAGAGGTCTTCAGGAAGAAGAATGCGTTATACACACACAAGGCTCTGCTGGGCAGAAGAGAGGTGCCACCTGCTTTTGGTGGCTTTTCAGCTCCTGGATCCTGTCTTTCCTGAAGCTTAGCTGCATTTCCTTACTGGTGGGGTGTTCCCTGATAAATCTCAAAAATGTCCCCTTTGCAATTAAAAAAAAAAACAACAACAACTCTGAAAACAGGTTTTGTGGTAGCACTGACTTTACAGTCTAGAAGGAAAGATAAATTTAAGAGAATGCAGGCACTAGAGTATGTGAGAAAGGCTGGGAATCTCCTGGCTCGTAAAGCTGGTGTTAAATATGAAAGATTCATACTTTAAAGCGTGAGCTGTGGTTTGGCTGGTCTCTCCATGTAAACAGGTTTACTAGAGCTGATCTTCAAATCTCAAAGACTGAGTCCAAATCCTTCCCTGGGGTGGCGATCTTATGCACTGAACATGACAACTCCCTTAACTTTCCTGCACCACAGTGTCCTCCTTTGCAAATGGGAATGCTAATAGTACCTACTCCATATGTGAGAGGCTTGTACAAAATACTTCATGGGGAGTATGTCAAGTGACACCTGGCAAGGACTCGTGTGCCATTAGAGACAGTGGATAAGTGCTCTCTTTCCCCTATCTCTTCCTTCTTGTCCATGAAAGGGATGCTGAGGGCCTGAGTGGTAGGAAGTATAGGGCAAGGGAGTCAGGCTTGAGGGACATGGAACATTTTGGAGTTCGTCATTGATAGACCTGATGACAGGGCACAAGGGAGAATGACTGGGACCCAGTGGATGATTCTGGTCCCACAGATGGGGGCCACAATGCTACATAGAAGGGAGAGGTGGCTAAAGGGAGCCAACATATCCATTTGAGTTCACACGATGGTATCTGTGGGACAGGCAGATGGAGATGTCCACCAGGCAGCCTTAGAACATCAATATCAGTTTAAAACCACAATAGTTTAATCTCCTCACCTCAACCAGTTTCTTTTTTTTGGTGATGTTGTTCTTCTGGAGTTTCTCAGGCTGAGGAGCTGCTCTGCTAACAGGTGGTCTGGAACAGAGAGAAGCCAGAGGAAATACAGCATTGAACAACAGGCTGCTGGCTGCTTGCCTGGTGGCCATCTGAGACCAGGGCCAGACTCCTCCCTCTCTTCCCCCTGGAGGACCCTCGACCTGAGGCTGTTCTATCCTTCCCACCTCCCTCTACCATCCTAGGAAAGGCAGGCTCTAACAGGAGCGGTCCCCTGTGGTGGGGGCTGGGTTAACAGTACTGAGCTGGGCCTAAGGTTAACATCTGTCCCTCTCCTCCCCACTTGGCATTATCTAGGACAGAGGCAACTTCTGACCGGGGGGGCTTGCTTTACAACTAAAGAGGAGCCTATGCATGGGACTAAGAGGCCACACTCCTTGAACATGTTGGCCTTTTTCAGACAGCGATATGCCAGCATTGTTCAGAATTAGGTGGTCAAAGATTGGGATGTGGTGTGATTTACATGCCAGGGTTTGGAACAGGCCCTACAGGTTGGGAAGCAGAGGGACAAAAGGACATATGGTTTTTACTCTGTCTTCTCCTTTGGGGTTATAGTCTACATTCTGCTGCTGCTACCACACCAAAGGTTGCCTGTCCTTTCTCAGGTTTTGGGGACCAGGACCTCCAAATTCAACTAAGAGCTTTTATAAGGAGGAAGTCCTAATGGACTCCTGAATGAGTAGGCCACTGCTTGGTGGCACCGGGTTCCCTTAAATCACACTTTAAGTCTAAGAAACTGGGGGCAGATGGAGGGACACTTGTCCCAGCTTTTGCTGCACATTCCAAATACATCAGTTACTGTTCTGGGGAGATGCGAAGAGAAAGGGTTACCTTGATCCCCTTGGAAGCAGCAAACAAAGCCAAGTAAGAAACTTAGTACAGTTTAGAGCAGCATTAGCAACCACCTCATTCATGCACAAGCATTTTCCAAGTGAACAGACATTCCTGTGTGGCACAAACCATGCTTCCCCAGCATGCCAGCAAAGAACTAAAACAGAAATGAAAGAGTGCACCAGTCTACAAATTCAGAAAGCTCATACCCTGGCGTCTCTGGGCAAACTCTGCACTAAAGCGCCTACAGAATAGGGAGAAAAAAGGAAGCCTTGTCAATGCTTCCTGCACGCTCTCTGTGCCTTTGCACTGGGGACTCTGCTTATTTTAGAGTGTGCTGGGGAGAAAGTGGTTGTCACAAAAACGATGACATCCTCCTGGATATGGTGGGGAGTTATGCACAATGGATGCTTTGTTCCCAAATGAAGTTCAACTCATAATTTAGTCTAATAATTCCTGGCATTTCTCAGTAGGTCAGCTTGCCTGCTAGAACAGCTTGTGGGTTTTTGCACAGGGGGAAACAAGGTACCTTTATTTTCTCAGAAACTCTTCAGTAAAAACACATTATATAATCATAAATGATAACTGGACCAAATGGTATTATAATCACTAACGAAGGACGGAGAAAGCACATGTCTACCGAATGACACCCCCGGCTGACATCATCTCTGCCAAATCGAGCGAAATCTCGAGGATGGGGCATGCCAGTTCTCACAATTGGACGCTTCCTGCACATTAATTATCACTTCCTAGGGCATCTGCTCTTTCTTCTGTTTTAGTAGGACTTTCAAATGAAATCCGTGGGTTTCTTCCTGCACCTAAGGATGTGTCAGTATGTGACAGAAGCAAGCCGGGGCTGTGATGAGAGCGAGAGGACGCTGCGGCCACAGCATGGGTCTTAAGGTGTAATCTGAGATTCGACACAGGGCTCATCTCCAGGTGACACACAAGTTGTATAATACACAACATATTATACATTGTAGAGTATGCATTCAAGCACAAACACTGTGTATTTATATATACATCGCATTGTATATATACACACAAAAGGCAACTTAATGCTTTTCACCTTGATTTTCAGTAAAGAAACTGAAAAGTAAAGCAATCTCAGAATGATTCTTTTCTTGTTTCACAAGCATATGGTTACAGCTGCAGTGCTTCAAAACCGACGATGAGAGGAGCAAGGGCAAGAAACCTGCACTGTGGCAAATTCAGTGGATTTTAAGTGTTAACCCTTCGCGCTTGTGGATTCTGCGTGAGCGCTCAGTACTGGATGTTTACCCAGCACCTGTGCTTCTCCAGCATGGTGTGGATACTTACTTGACAATTCCCTGCCTCCAAAGGAAAGCAAGTTAAAACACAATACAAGTATTAAAGGCTTCTTTCCAAGCATATGTAAACAGTGTTCTAACATCCGACGTGGGAGGAGCTGCCAAACATTTCAAACACAGTCAAACACTCTAGGTTCAGCATTTTTCAGCAGATCTAAATCCTTCCAGATTTAGATTCCATTGGGAATGTGACTCTGAAAAGCTCTGCTGAGGTGGGAAAGAGCAGAGGGCAAGGAGAGACTCACTCTTCAGTCCACTCTTCTAGGTGGTTATTCCCGTTTGGCCCAGGATGGAAAAGCCAGGAAGACAGGGAATGGAACTGGGAGTGGCCAGGACCCAGTAAGGTGAAGTGCTGGGAAGGTGAAGGGGCAGGAAAAGGGTGGGAGGGGCAGAAACACAAAAGGAAGCAGGGCTCTGAAGTGACTCAGGGAAACAAGGGGAAAGAGAGTTTCCAGTGGGCAAGAAATTTAAGAAGGTAGACTGGCAAGAAAGCAAACAAACTGGATAATCATGAGAAAGGACGACAGACAGGATTGAGCCCAGACAGAGCAGGAGAGAAGCCCCACCCAGGCTGAGGGTGAAGGCAGGAAGCCAGGAGAGACCTGTGAACCAAGGGTGTGACTTGGTGCTTGCCTGGTTCTTAGGCTCAGTGCTGGCCCAGGCTGCTGAAGATACACCCCACATCTGTGGGTAGAATCAGCACATCGTGCCCCTGTGAAAATAGGCGATGACTTCTGTAGGCATGGCAGGACTCTGGAAGGTCAATCCCTGTGGCTATCTACTGCCTAGAAGCTGGGCTGCTGAAGAGAAAGCTCAAACTCACTGACGGTATGTGGACACAGGCTTATGCCCCGCAAAGGTCCCTGAGGCTATGCAATGCCTGGGCACTCCTCCCACCCCAGGGTGCTGGACTGGCACAGGGAGGGGAGGAACAGAGCACACAGTGGCCCTAGATGCACAGGAGTTTAGAGCCAAGGCCCTTTGGGAAGCTTTTGCAATGACGTGAGTCACCACTGTGAGAGCCAAAGGGGAGCGAGGCTCCAAGAGCTTGTGGGAAACAAAGGTGCTCCAAGTAGGTTTCTAAAGAAGGATGTGGGAGTAGAGAAGCTCAGTTCCAATTAGCCACAAAATACAATTTTCAAATTGTTTTTAGTGTTTAGTCAAATAATACGCAATGTTCAAAGTGTCCTTGGAGAAAGCGTAATTTTGTTCGGATTCCAAAATGTACCATAAAATGCTCTAAGAGTTTCCAAAATGTCTTAGGAAATCCCCCTATCCCTGGATCCTGGTCTTAAATGGTAAGTAGATCATAATCTGGACTCGATTTTAGAATCACCCTCCAGTAAGATCTACCATCCAACCCCATGGATGGGCTTCTGGGTCTCAATGAACACCCCCCCCAACACATGCAAAATTGCATTTGTACGTGTGGGAAAGGAGGCATATTATACTCAAATTTTCAAAGAATGTGTGTGTGTGTGTGTGTGTGTGTGTGTGTGTGTGTGTGTATGAGGGAGGTAAAAGAGGGAGAGGGGAAGATAGAGAGGGAGGGGGGCGATGACAGAGGAAAAGAGAGGATATTAAGATCTGTAGGATAAATCCAGGCTTAGACAAAGTCTCCAAAGCCATAGAGGCTGTCTGTTATTAAATTAAAAGGAATTTATTTTATTCTTAGAATTTATTTATTTTTAATCCTATTCGTGGATTCTGTTAAGTGTATTACTATGTCTTCCAGAACCATCCATGGTGCTTCGCAGTACTGAAGTTAAGGGGAAAGAGTCAGACAGAACTATGGATGTCCTGAGGAAAGCCTGCCACATTGAATATGCTCTTAACTGAAGCCTGTAACAAAGTTCTAGGTTGTTGTTGTTTTGCTTTTTGTTTTTTAAACTGTGGATGCAAGAGTTGGCCATTGAAGGTGAATACAAAATAATTTTGGTGAAAGAGGGGACAAAGGGTGGAATGGAGGTAACTAAGAGTAAAGATGGACAGATCACTGAAGAGACCATTGCAATAAACCAAGGGAGGAAAGACAAGGAACTTGACTACAGAAGTGGCTGAAGAAAATAAGTGAATGCAGTATTTGAAGAAATATTGGCAAAGGAGGCTTCATTACATTTTGCAATAGACTAGGTTTAGGGGATGAAGTAGGAAAAGTAATCCAAGCAGAATTCCAGTTTTCTGGCTTAGGCATCTGGGCTGACTATGGTACCACTGACGGAGACAAGAGAAGAGGCTTTATGAGGGGAGATGATGACTTCACTTCTGGCATGTCCAGTTTTGGATATCTGCCAGATGGTCTACTTGGAACTTCATCTGAAATGTGGGTATCAGAGATATGACTCTGGGAACCACCAGCAGCTGATGAGACACCTGAGATTAATCGGGGGAGGGTACGGGTAAAAAGAGAAGCCAGCCAAAGGTGAAATCCTGAAGACCAACAATATTGAAGAGCTGGAAGAGGAAGCAAAGGAAGATGACTGGGAAGAGAGAGACGGGGAAGGCTAGGAGAGGTTGTTTTAAAAAGGTAAACGGGAGATGTATGCCTATCGCTGCACTATCCAGTGTGATAGCCACTGCCATGTATGACTACTGAGTGCTTGAACTGAGCTACTGCAAATGAAGATGTGCAATAACTATATAAAACACACAGCAGAGTTTGAAGACCTAGTAAAAATAATTTTTAAAAAGAATGTAAAAACTCCTTTTATATTGGTTATACATTATGTTTAATATGCTGGGTTAAATAAAATATATTTTTAAAATTAACCTCACCATCCCTCAACCCTTTTAACATGGCTTCTAGAAAAAGCACACACATGGCTTGCATTATATTTCCTTTGCACAATGTATTAAATTATAAAATAATAAAATTTATAAATATATTATTCAGATTAATATTTAAAATAAATGATAGTATAAATTATAATTAAGTATTTGTAAACACTCAAGTGGGCAACTTTCAATGAGCGGTAAATGCCTATGTAAAGAGTTGAGCTGAGACTTATTGCTGAATGGCCAAGTGGAGCAACACACAGTGCATGAATAATGTGCACACCTGATAACGAACGGACGTGGTTATGCCTAATATGAAACTTCGTAATTAAATATGTCGTGTGTTGTGACAGACGTACTTAATACACTGATGTGAAATAAAGAAATGTTTCCTGAACATTCTTTGTCACTTTTGAGTGGACAATAATCCTTAACTGTCATCATTTTTGTTGCCATTCCAGTCTTATAAGTCTTTAATTAACATTTGATTTAATGAAAACTCTGCGAAGCGTAGCCTGTAAGAGTTCGTGCCTTGGGTGAAGAATTCACGGGATAGAAGCACTGACAGCTGTGTTGCCAATGCACTACGAGCAAGCTACACGGACAGGAAGCGCTCATTTAAGGAGAGCTCTATTGCTGGACAGGAGAGATCAGGGCTAATGGTTCTACAGGAAATGGAGCTGCAAGAAATTCAGGCTGGAATTCGGGGTTTGGAGAGTTATGGCTATGTTCCAGAAGATGATAATACAGTTTTATTTGAACAAATGTAGATTTTTGTACATGAATGTAGATTTTTGTACATGAATAAATATAGGTTGTTGTACACGAATAAATGTAGATTGTTGTACATAAAAAATAAGACATCCCCTGAAAATAAGCCCTATTGCATCTTTTGGAGCAAAAATTATTGTAAGAGCTGGTCTTATTTTCAGTAAAGTATGGGAGAAATATCCCTGATAGCATCCACTCACTCCAAAGAGCGTATCTGAAAGATGTTCAGAGACTTGATTAAAACAATCAGCCCCAACTCTGCCATACTGTTCTAATGGACGCTCTTCCAACAGAAAGAGTGCACTATTTTTGGTGCATTTTAAAAATCTCATTTGTGAGTAGGTTTGATTCAACTGATAGCACTGTGGGACTGTGACTGCATAGGTACATTAATCTTTTGAAAAAAAAAATCATTTTCTAGCACTCTACCTCTGGATTTTTATGCCCTGGTACACTCTTTGTGATAAAAAGTGAACAAACAACTCTATAATGAATGGCAGTCTTAATTCCTAAAATAATCTGTTACACAGAAATCACTGTTTTTCCAACCAACACAGAAAACCAAGGGGTTTGAATAAGAAAAATCATTTCTGAAAATAGCATTAAATTAATTTTAAATAGAAATCAGCTGACTACTCAGGTTTTGGTGGAGTTACCCAGCTAAACAAAGGACTTTGAAATGATTAATTTCAGCATTTTATAGTTTAACAGTTACTGTTATTTCAGTTCCTTCCACCCACCTTCATCGAAAAACAGAAAAAGAATTTGGTCAGAGCAACTGAGTGCAGAACTCTGGCAGAATTAAGGGGTGGAGTGGGGAAGGGGAATTTGGCCTAGAAAGGCTGGGGGAAGGGGCTTACCCTGTCTGCCCTGCACAGGCGAAGTCTCTCTGCGGAGGTGAGAGCTGAGCTTATCTTTCATGTGATACCTAAGCAACTACAGCTCTATATGCTCACACTTAGGCTCCTGAAGGTCATTCCATCCTCACAACTGGGATGGAAACTTAGAATTAAAGGTTCTTCCCTGTTTATTGGACCAAGTTCCAAGACAGACTTTAGCAGTGTTTATAGGTCTCAGTACGTTAAAATTCGGCAGCGCTTGTTTAACAGGATTATCAGTTCTTAGCAACTCTAGCAATACTAGTTTACAAAGCAGCTATTGATCAAGGATGACAAAGGGCTTCTGTCAGGGCTCAGGAAACTGCTAGGAGAGGAAGGCTGTTGACTTGAGGTGGCCAGGACCATGGAGGGGAGCATGTCTGCTCGCACCATGCTGCTCAGCAAGCCTGAGATTCCACAGCTCCTGATTAAGTGAATTTTTTTTTTTTTTCAAATTGGGGGCAAGTTTTCCCAGAAGACTTCAGTCTCCAAATATAGAATAAAGGACTAGAAGAAAAACTGGGATTGCCTATATATGGTGGTTTAACTTGAGGAAATCTAACTCTCCTACTTTTTAACACTGTCACTTATGAGCACATCCTTTGATTCATTATAAATCTGATGACAAAGAAGCTTTCGATGTAAAATAAGTGTGATGGCTACAGCAACACAGGATTTTCTTATCAGTTTCTTTATCTTGGAGTTAAATAGATTTAAACCAAACGACATTTCAATTCTTAATAGACAGGTGGTATGCACCTAAAACAAAACAGTAACAATAATTTAACCAAGAGCAGTCCCGTGGTCAGGTGGGACATCCTCAGATTCTACGTGGGCTACGCCATTTCTCACAAAGACAAAAACACCCAGAGGTGCTAATAAAATGAAGGTAAAAGTGGTCCCTGGCAAGGAACAAATTTGCAGAGCATTCTCAGGGCAGATTCATTTGCTTAACTATTAAGTGAAGCAGGTTAAGTAAATTCTTCCATCCACTGACTCATTCAAGAAGTGTTTGTTTACTGTGTCCTGTTTGCAGGGCGCTGTATTACGCACACAGTGGCATCATGACTGACACAGCACAGACTCTCAGGGAGCTGAGAGTCTTATAGACAAAGTTTATAACCTGGTGGAATTTAAAATATCCTGATGTCATGAACCTGAGGTAGGAAATTAGGGTTGGGGCAAATCCAGTCAAGCGAGTGGGCGTAATCGGTCAAAGTCATGAGACCCAGGGCACATGTGCAGAACGCGGAATCTGGATGACTCTGCAGGTCCAGAGCACCGTACATGGGATCGATTAGAAAAGTGCCGCCTTTAAATCCACACTTACATCTGGCGTGAACCCAAGTGAGCCTTGGATAGGACAGTTTAAATCTGAGGCCAGGCCAAATGAGTTTCTGATAGGACAACTGTCCCAAATGCCTTATTTACATGGAGGAGAAGCAATCTAGGAATTCCAGATACGAGAGCCTGGCCATTATCCTGTGGCCACTGGGAGCCTTTTCTCTGGCCCACGCTCACTCTGGAAAGCACAGTCTTTTCCACCTTCAGCAAATGTAAATCCTTGCTGCCTTTCTGTGTGCCTTGTCCAATTCTTTGGTCAGGACACCGAGAACCTGGAAGGAATCTCTTCAGAACCCAACAGCTGGTAACAGACCCATAATTAAGGAGTAAAGAATTAAAGCAGGCTATTAATTTGGGACTGAAACAAAATAGGACAACCTTATTGTAATCGCCATTGTAAAATGAAACTTCAAAAATTAGATTTTTTTTTCTTTTAGAGATAAGTAACTTCTCCAAAACTCCTCCTGTTGAGCACTGAACCAACACCCCCTCCTCTCCTCAGCCCAAAAGAAGTAACAGAATATGCAGATGCCAGCCCCAGGAGGCCAGAGCCTCGTTCCCTTTCCATGAGGTGGAGGAGGATGGGCTGAAGATGGCCGAAGTGATGAAGTGTGGAGATCTGCATTATCTCTCTGTGTTCCTCCTCCCCTGTGTTCCATACTATAAAAGACCCTTATGCACCTGTGCCTGTGTATGCAGGCAGGGAGATTTGCTTCAGTGTCCTCAGAGCCAGCTTTGAGTAAATTCTTTTCCCTTTTCCCAAAATATATGACCACCTTTGATTTGGTCAGCAGTGAGCAAAAACACCTGAGCATATGAATCTACGTGCCAGGTAACAATCTTAACATTTCTTTATAAACCTATGGCATACAGTTTGATTTACAGGACTTGGTTTTTGCTTATGGTTCATAAACCTATTCAATTTAACTTAGAAGGAGTATGAGATAGAAAATAAATTTTAGGGTCATACTTATTATCCATAGGCACAGTTTAAGAAAATGTTTAGAAAACCTTACTGCCAGAATGGAATTCTGAGGTCAATGGAGCTAGCTCCTGCCATCTAACAAATGAAGGTACTACTACTTTAAAAGGCTCAAAATCTGCTTCTTGTTTTTGTTTGGTAAAAAGTTTCTTACTTTGCTAAGGAACACATGTTAAAGACATGTGAATACATACCAGAAAGACTAAAATATTAATGTAAGAGAATATTCATGGATCCCTTCTCTATAATCCCTTGCTAAGAATACTTCTGGCACTGCCACCTTAGTGTTTCCTTCTGCAGCAGCTGTGATAGAAGTGAGGTAAGATAAGAGAAAGTTAAGTAAAGATTAGAAGACGAGGAAAATTATAATTTTAAAATTATACTTCTAAGAAAAAATGGGGCTGGTGAGATGGCTCAGCGGTGTAAGTGCCTGCCTGGCAAGCGCGAGGGCCCGAGTTCGACTCCCGGAACCCACATATGAAAAAAGGGCCAGTGATATTGCTCAGCGGCATGGGCGCCTGCTGGAGCGCGAGGTCCTGAGGTCAACCCCTGGTGCCCACAAAAAAAAAAAAAAAAAAAAGAGAGAAAAAATGGCAGCTCCAGGACACAAAATTTATTCAAGATTTTTTTTTCTCTACGTCCAGGAAAAATATTCCTAGGTCCTTCAAGACTGGGCCCTGGTCCTGCACCTTTTACCTTGTAAATTGCGCGCCCTCCTTCCAACACCCATCCCCGGAAGTGAGTTATTAAGAGGACAGAATAGCTCAGCTTCAGTTTGCACTCTAAAATAGCCCACCAGATAAGTGGAGTGACAGATACTAGGAATACATATCCCAGATAACCCATCTGAGGGAAACCCCCAAATCCACATAAAATCCCCTACCTCTGATCACAGATGTCTCTGTCTTCTTGAGGGCTAGCACTCTATTTTCTTTAAGTGCATGCTTTTAAAATTCTGCCTAGGAAACCTCTGTATGCCTCTTATTGATGCATCCTGGAAATTCTTTTTCCATGACAGAAGTTAGCAAACCTGTAACCTGCCCTATGGGTGGGGTGGGTGACTCAAGGTTTGCTATCTCTGCTTTAGGGGACCTCCTTGGACCTTGTCTGGTGATGGATGGAGAAACAGCTGCCTTTGTGGCAAAAGACAGTTTGTGAATGAAACTGTTTCTTTCATACAAGACTGGGACAGGGATGCCACTTGGGACTCCCTCCAGTACAAGTCTGGGGTAACTCACACTCCACTAAACCAAGGTGACTATTTCTCCTATTAAAGTTGTCAGCCCTTCTTGTTGCTGGGGAGGGAAGAAGGCCCAGGAGAGAAATGGCAGAGCTCAAAAAGGGGCACAGAAAGAGGGGCGAGATCAAAGATTACTCTTCAGAGCCCTCCTTTGTCCACAGCTCCACAGTTTCAAGGTTATTGAAAGAGGAGGTGCTGATACCTGGGATTACCAAATGTGTGTATTTCACAGGGCCACTACTGCCTGGGAATGAGTCCCTAACTATGGGGACTGTTGGAGGTACTACTTATCCACACCCATGGAGAAAAGCTTACAGTGCATATGACTGAGAAAGAGGAGTTGCCTGAACTCCTAGATCTGTCCTAAACACCCACTGTCACGCATTCTCTGCCAATCAAAGGGGACAATTAGCTGCAGTGCTGCTGAGATGCGGACTGGAGTAAAGGGCTTTTGGCTTCTGGCCATTGTTTGTTCTACCTGAAGGCAGAAACCAGATGGAGACAGGGCAGAAAGGATGGCCAAGGGTGCCAACTGCTTAGTGGCAGGAATTTCCATGCTAGATTTCTGAATTTTAAAGTGGTCGAGACGGTCTCAGACTTTGCTATCTAATGCAAATATACCAGTGATTGATAATGAACCTAAATCTTGGTAAAGTGTTAGAAGTTTATTTATCCATTCAGTAAATATTTACTGAGTGCCAGCATGTAGAAACTGTGCTTTCACAGAAGTCTCTCTGGTAGCAGAAAAGGTAAAGAATCTCAGGCAGCCAGAAGCTTCTGGTAGAGCAGAAGTTGGTTTCTCGAATCTCATGGCAGACAAGGTGAAGTGTTAGAACTGCTTTTCACTACTTATCCTTTCTGAGGTCGTAGGCGTGCCATGAGGTGCTCCTGAACATTTGGGTGTGTGTTTGGGGAGAAGTTAGAGGGTAGAAAGGTATAAATAAAATCTCAGGATAATAGTAAAGAAACATTTTGTACTTGGAAAAATCCTGGAAAGCATGGCTATACATCTCCTGGAGGCGCTCTGGGGACTCCAAAAGCTATAATAGTAACTGAAGACGTACTCCTCGCTCCTTTTTTATGTAACCACATCTATAGCTTTCCATGGATTCTAAAACTAAAGAAATGGTACAATTTCTAATTGTGTATGGCCACCTTGCTATTACTGACATCACTGTCCTATTATCAGGACTAAGCAGATTGGTATCAGAAGTAGGATTAATGCACAAGACATCCTCAAGCCTTTGCCAGAAGACAGCCAGCCCCTCTTAAGGTAAACACTGGGTTTTGTTGAGGCTTCAGATGTACACAGAATTCCAAGGGGAGATGAGTTTTGCTTTTACTCTCACTGAGCCAACTCTCCTGATAAAAGTCAGAGATTCAGAACTAAAAAAGATTCAGAACTAATTGAAAGATGTCACAGGCTTCATACGTTGGAGAGGTAAGAGTAATGAAGTTGATATAAAACTGTCATCAATTGACTTTTGCTTTAAAACATGGCCCAGATGAAGACTAAGTTTAAAAATGTAACTTGGAGCATTTCTACTTTAAAATGTGTGTATTATTTCCCCTTACAAGTAGCTGGACCTTGGAACACTATCACTTAGAAAAAATAAATATTAAAGATGATGTTCAGAGGATGGTTTAAAAATGACTTTCTAATTTTATTAGGGACCCTATCCCTAAAAAACAAATACTATTTAATACACAAAATTTGAGTGATACAGTGCACAAAAACATTGTTTCTTAAGGTTTCTTTTTAGAAAACAAAGGTGGTTGTGTACATAATATTACAGACAGCTAAATGAGGTAGAGACTAATAGGCAGTTAGAAAGGGACCAAGCCCAAGACAGACTGAGAGCAGAGAGGAGGAAAAGGCCAGAGTTGACAGAAACTAGGCCCCAAGATGGAGACATGATGGCAAGGCCTGGGAGCCTCCCCAGAGATAAACAACAGCTGAAAGCTGTACTGTAAATATACTGTTTGGTCCAATAAGCCTAAGCAATGTAACAAAGACAGAGGCAACCTAATGAACACGTAGAGAGACAGCCAGAATACTCGGACCCTCACTCCTACTACCCCTGCCAGAAATGCCTTTGTTCTCTTCCATGCTGTGTACCCTGGCTATGTACCTTGTTTTTCTATTATGTCAATATTAGCCAAGGACTGCACTTGTAATCCTGCAGGATGGTTACAGTTTGACCCAAGCTAACCTGTGATGTGATTTTACTGTATAAACCCCCTAGACAAAGAGCCTCAATGGCAAACCACTTTTGGGACCCCTCCTGCCTTCAGGGGGTTTCTCCTAATAAAAATTTTCCTACTCTTAACCTCTTTTGTCCTCGACTCCATTCTTTGGCATCCTGAGACACGAACATGGCAGATCTAACACATTGGGAGTTACTTCCCTGCAACAATATTGCCTATCCAAGCAAAATGCCAGGATATCTAGACTAAATATGTCTGATAAACCAGTGACTGAAATGATAAATATCTTAATTTCTATAGTTAGTTGTAATTCATAAGTAAGTGACATTAAGCTGTGTTGAGATAATTCATCTTAAGTGCTAAAAATTAATTTTTCTACTGATTTTTATTTCAGGGAGAGAAGACCTTTTCAAGACTGAGATAAAGCAAGAAAGGCTGGCAGAAAAGCCCAAAGTTTTTCTGAGAAATAAAAGAATATGCCTTATGGTCAGAACAGGATTTTGATTTGTGCCTCTAAGTTATGTAGCTTCTGAGGTAAGAAGACAAAGAGGGGACTGAACCTCTCCTTTTAGTAATAGGTGAAAAAATGCTATTATAAGTAAAACAATGTTGTAACAATGGTGTAGAAACAGAAAGTGGAAGTTGCGCATTCTTGTATTTGTTCCTGGGTAGACAGCCAAAAACTGCAAGCCTCAGTGCTTGTTAAAAAAGGATCTTGGAAAAAAAAAAAAAAAAAAAAAGCATAGTGCTGACTCAGGTGCATAGAAAAAACAACTTGCATCTGGGGAACAGCTAAGCCTTGAGCCAGAGTCCAAGGAGGGCAGGGAGGCAGGAGTTTTCCGGTAAAAATGGTAAAGCAGGCATCATTTATTTCCCAGTGGGAACCTGAGAGACTTGGCAAGCTGCACCTCAACGAGAACATTGAGTTAGCTCTTTAAGTTTTTGCTTCCGTGAGTTCATATCATTTGTTATTAACAAAACCTTTACACCCTGCCTGGTAGTATCTTTCAACATTCATGACACTCCCAGCTGTGCAAAATACACACATGACTAGGGAAGGGATACTTGATTGTCCTGTCCAGCTGAGGATGCGATAACGGTAACCACTGCATCTTGTGTCTCATTCTTGTTTCCTCAAAGTGGCATTTAAAAAAATCCCAATTCAGTTCTCTCTTCACCATGGTCTATTTGGCATGTTAAGGTGGTCAGTAGCCACAAGACCACGAGGAGCTTTATTGGTACCTGGATGAGAACATTTCACAGAACCTGTTCATTCTGGATGTAGGGCTGGAAGAAGTAACTGGCTGAGACTTTGGGATGTCCTCCTTTGGGGAGGTAGCGATTACATTTTCAATCATATACTGTATAGGACAGTTCAAAATAGGGGCATTTCAGACATGTATACATGGTAAGAAGAGTGGGATGTCGTAGATGTTTGCAGTTGGGGGTGCATCTAGAAATCAATCACTCTAACTTTGCTACCAGCTCTGAATTTTGGTTGTGGCATAAGTGATCACAGTGCTAATGCAAGGTGGCATGTGACTATGTATTTAGTAACAGTCAACCAAGGCTCTTTTATCCTAGGTCTCAGTGACTGGTTCAAGGGTAATCATGTGACCCATCTGAACCAATACAGCATCACAGGACATTTGTGAGGACTTGTGAATCAGAAGCAGTTCTTTCCTGCTGATTTTCACTCACAGAGAGTGAAAGGTCCAGGTACTGCAGCCTTTTTGCTATGTGAAGAATTTTTGCAACCCAGAAGAAGCAGAACTGAGATATGGAGAGAGAACAGAATCGCAACAGCGAGATTTAAGTGGTTGTATCAAGACACCTGAAGTTGCCCTATCCCTGGATTTCTAGGCCTGTGAGCCAATAAAAGGCCACTTTGGGCAGAATTTCTCTATTTTATAAATCAAAAGCAACATAAAATCTAGGTGTGGCCTTGGTAATGCGGTAAAAGCTACTTCTTAATTTTTAAGGTAACACTAGTAATTTGGTCCTCAGCAAACATTAGGGATTTTGTCCTCTGATGAGTTTGGGAGAACTGTTTTTCCTGAAGTCAGAATACAGAACACCATTCATCCCTTGTACTGTGATGATGGTAAGCACTGCAAAACTGCTTTCCCCTCCTTCCTTCTTTTCTTCTTAAAAGAAACTTCCTGACATTTTAAGTACCCATGAAATAATTTGAGCTGGCAGAGGGACAAAGAAGCCATGACACTGTAAGGAAACATAGCAAAGTAAAAGATAAGGTCAAAAGTTGAGAACAAGGGGTATGTCAGGCTAGAGTAAGGAATCTGAGAGGCAGAATAAGTTTGGTAAGGTTCCTCTAGATCAGAATTAGATATGAATCATCTGGGAAAGAAGAGCAGTGTGGGGCAGCCCTGAGTGTCCAGATGAGGTGCAAACACGTGATCTCAGGACTCTCCCTCAGCCATGCACCACACGTGGCCGCTGACAGCATGCTCAGCCACGGTTGAGGACTAGCTAAATGAGTGTAAGACAAAGAAGAGCATCCTGGAGTCCTAGGGCAAAAAGAAGTGGGTAATTTCATAAGGGACTAGATATTTGGTAGGTATAGCCCAGTATTCTTTTGAGATCAACTGCAAATTTTTTCTTTATTTTCTCACTTCTCAGAAGATTGGAACTGAAATCACATGACTGCAGAAGAATAAGAACTCATGATGTGTAAGACACTGCAAAAAAAATCATAATTTGAAGTCTCATAGCTATTTTAAAATCATATAACTGAATCTAATTAGAAACAACCCATGACTGTCTTATGATTTAGGAATTAGGAACTCGACTGCTTAAAAAATGATTGATGCATAATGTGCAGCTGTCTTCAAGGCATTTTTCTCAGTACGACAGATGCTACACTCATCTCAGCAGTTTCTAACTGCTTTTAGAAGTTGGAAGGGGATTTAATTTAGAGATAGAACTGCCTGAAACACTGGTAAGAGACCAAAGAAGCATGGAGCAGTCATTCCAAGCACACATCTCCACTGGTCCTTGGGTGCTTCTCCCTCGTTAGTCTTGGCCAGGTGTCTACAAGTCTTTACACAAAGGGGACAATCAAGGGAAGGTCAAGCAGGCCTTGAAGTAGTCAAAGGGAGCAGCATCAGGAGCTGTTGGCTGACCATACTGAACTTTTATGTGGGTACTGGGAGTCGACTTCAGGACCTCGCGCTTGCCGGACAAGCGCTTGTGCCGCTGAGCGATATCACCGGCCCCATACTGAACTTTTTGAGGGAGATGCTGCTTGGGCTTCATGCTCCTGATGTATGAGGCACCCACATCATTTTTCTATCTCTGCCCCCTCTCTCATTTCTAGTATACTGGAGTACACGTAACCATTTTCTATACTAGTTGAGGACTAAGGTATGCTGCATAGCTTATTGTCAAGAGTCTCATCCACCTATCCACTGTACCAAGGGATCAGTTTTCACTCCCTCCCAATTCTATCGCATATCCTGCTTTTTCACAAATCTCGAGTGCACCTACTTGTCCTGCACCTCTCTCTTCTGTGATTCAGAAGCTGCCTACAGTGTCATCTCTGAGGTTCAGGTTCCCCTAAAATTACTGACCAGGATGGGTAGAGACTACTTGTTCTTGTTTCTGACTTTGCTCTCCCTAGATAGAGGCTAAGTCAGGTATCACTTACTGCTCAGCACTAGCTCCCCGGCTGGTGTGGTTCTGCGATGCTCCAAGCGCGCTGTGCAGCTGGCTTTGTCTCTCTAATTACAGCCCCCTCTGCACACTGATGCTGTCAAGGCTTTCTGAGTTATCAAGGAAGTTGATCTCTATAGAAAAGGCTTGATTATTCCTTTCAGACCCTATACTTATCTTAAAATTGTTTTCTTCGCTGCATTCTAGTGTGATCTTTAAAAGTACCAGCAAAGTATTAAAATCCCCACTCCTATATCTCATAATACTATAAAGTTTTTCTTTTGTTAAAAAAATAATCAATCCAGTGGGTGCTAACATATGACAAGTTTTCAACGTGGCATGATGAAGAAATCAAGTAGCTCCAAAATTCTGAATTTTAAAATGGAAAATTCTTAAGGTTATCTCTACCTTCACACGACTCACCTTATATTAAACTGGACAGTATGAGCTTTTTATAGGCTTACTCAAAGAGTCAGTGAGACAATGAGTTTAGATGAGCCGACTATTAAGTCTGCAACCAGTGGTAATTTTGGGGAGTTAGGATTTTGGTTAGATGACTGTATTTTAGTGACTGCTCTAAATCTCAGCATGATGCACCACAGCACTTTGTAGAAATCAGCCAGGAACAACCTTGTAATGATAACCAAGTCAACACATTTCCTAATGGAACATGAAATTGGGAAAGCTAAATTGTTTTAAAGAAATGTTTAATTTAGGCTGATTTTTTTTAGGGTAGATTATGTAAGTGGGAGGCCTTCATGTACTTATAGTTCTTTTCCTCTCAATTTTTAGAAGTCCTTAAAAATCATTTTCTCTGTGTGGCCACTTTAAAACCAGGCTGGAAGCAAAATAAACTATACATTAGAGACCATTGCAGAAAAAAATTTAAATCAAAATAGAACTCTAAACCTTCACAGTAACATCTAATAAAGATGTTAGGGAAAAATTAGTGCTCTTCTGCATCAGATTCAGTCTTCTTGCCAATAGCACACCCACCACTTACCAAGCTTATTTTAACATCTAGCATTGAACTGAAGCAGGGGGTTGGGAAGTCACATTTTATTTCTTTGCATCTAAATTCCCATCTAACTGTAAGAGGTGATAGGTCATATTTATTGAATTGAGGTTATAGGTCATATTTATTGAATTGGTGTTATTAGCCAGAAAGCCCTATCAAGTACAAATAACCAGAATCCCATAAATTACACATCATGGGACCAGTGTAATTGTGAAGGCTGCCACGAGGTAAATAGCCCACATAGAATTCTTAAAACATCTTTGAGATCCATGAAATTCTCTTTAGATATTAGAATTTTTACTCCATATATAGCTTTCCTAAATATGTACATGGTAAATTATATAAATATGAGCTTTTCTTTTTAGAAATTCTAGAATGTTTGACAATTTATCAGTGCTTAAAATCAAACATCAAAAAAGACATAAAATAATACTAACACCCCTCTTCCTACATACACCATTAAAGCCAACATCATCAAATGGGTTAGGCCTAGAATTACTAACCTCCCTAAATAAATGTGGGCAAATGGAGTCACAGAAAGAAAAGGTACACCAAGTGATACAGCATAACAACAAGACTGGTTAGAATGGAAGACAACTTTTCACAACTCTACAATATTCCTCATGGCTCTAGAAACCTGACCTCCCTCCTACCTCACTAATCAGCAAGTTCTCCTGCCAGCCATTAAATTCAGGACAGCTTTTGGGCCTTCCTGGCCTCTCCAGGTAAAGGAAACCCTGTCCCACCAAATTTCATATCTATTCAAGTCATGCTCCATAACCAACCTTTGCCATGTATTGAGGGCATTGTACAATTTCCCCCAGCTAAAGCCTGTGTATTCGTTAAGACTGCGGATAATAAGAGATTTACTTAAGTAGCAACTTTGAGAGTCATGAAAACCACATTCGAGTTTCAATAAGTTTCTTGTCAGCTGTAACAAAGACAAGCAACCCTCGAAACACCATACCTTTCCTCCACCGATGCTTCTTTCAGCTGCTGGTGCGGTTTGGTGCCTTCCATTTCCCTGATGCTCACAGCATAGATCTTGGTGGTATAGTCAATGGCCTTCTCTCTAGCAACATCGCTGTCATAGCCTCAAACAAGAGTTTGGGGAGTGAATTGGTTTGCAGTGGCTCAGCAGGGAGTGGGGGAATGGAAGAAAGGGGAGTCTATGTAAGAGGCAGTTTGCTGGGGCTCACCTCCATCCTCCTCTGCATCAGTGTCTGACTCCTCACTGTCTACCAGCTTGCTCTCCTGGGTCCCCACAAACTCCCTGGTCCAGATCATCAAGGCCGTGTCAGCGCCGCCCACTGTCAGTAGCACAGAATCACTGTGCAGCCACCTCACGTTGGTGACGTGTGCACTGTGCCCCACGTACTTCTTGAATCTTGCGTGCTGCCCCTGTAGGTAAAGGCAGAAATTGACAATTACCCAGCCAGTGCCTCTGGGTTATTTCATTCATGTTGTTTTCTAGGATGGTTTTTACTGGATGTAACAAAACAGTTCATTTAAAACATCAATTTCTCTACATGTTACTGCAATGCATATTACACAAGGACAGGACTAGTAGACTAGATTTTTTTTTTTTAACATCGCACCTGGCTTATAATAGATCCTCAATAAATACTTTCTGAGGTAATAAATGAAACGTTTCTGGGAGCCTAAGGAAGTGAAAAGGGCTCATTTTTGCTTCTCTCAAATATCAAATGTGCCATCTCCTCAGGTCTGTAATGTAAACTCCTGATTGAGAGCCTGCCTGACATTTGAGATGAAAAGCGTCTTTCCTGCCATCTCCCACAGTGGCCCTTGTACCATAGCTCTAGCAACAACACAAGAGCAAGGGATCTCCAGTAAGATTTAAAACAAACACAGCAGCAGTTTCTGCCATGGACACTGGAAAACATTTTTAACTCAACTCATTTAGAGAAAAGCAAGCTCCTTTTCAATAAACATAACCAAGTAAACCAATTTGCTAGTAATCACTGGAAGCTTTTGAAGCAGGGTGCCCAGGTCACACCACACTGATCCCCAGGCGGAGAGGGGTGGAGGATGGAGTGCAGTCAGTGGCTCTCCAGGGCAGTCCTGACAAATGGTGAGAAGCCAGAGCTGGCACTGATAGACTTCCATTTTGGGCTCCTGAGACACAGCCCAGCAAAAACAGCTCCAGCGGGAGCCATTTAAAGAGGTAGAGGGCCGGTGAGATGGCTCAGCGGCTTAAGCGCCTGCCCGGCAAGCGCGAGGGCCCGAGTTCGACTCCCGGAACCCACATAGGAAAAAGGGGCCGGTGATATCGCTCAGCGGCAGGGGCGCCTGCTGGCGCACGAGGTCCTGAGGTCGACCCCCGGTACCCACAAAAAAAAAAAAAAAAAAAAAAAAAAAAAAGAGGTAGAGTTTTTCCACCCTGTTGGTGGTTCCCAGGGAATACCTTATGCAATGTGGGAAGCCACATGAGCTCGCTGAGGTCATGAGAGGGTCACCAGTGTCCCAGATTAAAACTTTAGTATACAACTGACCAGAGGCATCCAGGGAGTTTTGGACTATTGTAGTAGAAAACCTGAAACCAGTGCAGACACATGGCAGGGAACAGGTGCAGAAGTTTGAAACTCTTGGTCAAGAGCTCTCTGTACCTGGCTGGCCCCTCCCTGCCAGCTAGGTAGAAATACCAACTCTGCAGCAGAGTACTGAGTCTAGAAAGATTAGCGAAGCAAACAGGCAGGCAACATTTCCAGGAAACCCTCAAAAGCTCTCCAAAGCCCTCCAAAGCCCCCCAAAGCCATTGGCTTGCCAGCAAATAGCAGAACAAAATAAGAATTTCCAAGGGTAACTCCTGCATGACCACATGAATTCTTGGAACAGGACAGTCACAGTGGCTGCAGCCATGTACCCTGCTGGTCTTCCTGCTGGAAATATGAACCTACTCCAGTGCATCTACTGCAAGTTGGTTTTTTAGAGGATGGAAGGTGAAAAGGCCTGAGAAATGCTCAGTGCACTCTAGCTTACAGGTAGACAGGATGGAAGAAAGAATTCAAAAAGAAAAACATGGGGGTAAACAAATGTTAAGGTGATCCAAATCAGGTTGCAAAGAGAAAGAAACACAGACGAGGGACAGGAACAAATTCTGGGCCACTGAAGCTATTTAACAGAATAGGAAAGTAGATCAGTGCTCCCTGGAACAATAAAGGAAATTCATAGTTACTAGGAGGCTCCAGAAAACCAGCTGCTATCTCAGGAGGCAGAAGCTGTCAGGAACACTTGGTGGCACCTGATAGGGTGATCAGAAGAAGCATCCTGAAGACTGGGCACAGCCGGCTGGACATGCAGCCTTTCTGGGTCATCATGTCAAACTGCATTTCTAGATCCATTAATCCCCAGCTCTCCTCCTTCACAGCCATGGGAAAATGAATGACAGAGCCAGAAGAATCTGGAATGTGTCTGCAGAGCATTGTTTGCTGGCTACTTTTAGTTAAGAAATTGAGGAGAATCGGATGACAGCAATGCATCCTCTCCCCTCATTCACGTTTTACCTACAGTTTCTCTGTCTATAAAATTTTGACATTTTGTGAAGGAACCTGAGGGCTTGAGGGCATGGAGGGTTTTACAAATGTAACCAGGGTGATCGTCTTTTAGTCTCTCTGTCTAGTGGAAGGGCAAGGAAGGAAGGAAGGGTAGGAGAAGCTATTAGCCAAAGAGATGGTGTCAAGGACAGCATTTAGTTTTCTGGACTGTGAATTAAGGTACTGGGAAAGTTGGTGGGTTTTGGTAAAGGGTAGAGTCTGTCTCCTGCAAGCTGGGGATAAGGTGACTGTCAGGAGATTGATGATGTAACTGAGAGGCTATAAACTGTAAAACTGAATAAGATATATGCTTGCCATATAAAGAAAAATGCCTGGACAAGATGCCAGCAACTCAAAGGGAAGAAGAATGGGCAAAAGGGTCAAGAAGACTTAAGATCTTAGTAACTGACAAATGGAGCTTGAATTTTGGACACAGATGTAGTGGTAAGCAGATCTCACAGGTTGACAACATGGAACTCAATGCTAGAACACAGCAATGGCATGGTATATGAATCTGCTTGGGCTGCCATAACAGTATAAGCATTTGCACATATGGTATGCTCTGGTTTCTCTTTTTATAAGGACACTGATTCTATCATATCAGGGTTCCACTCTTATGAGCTCATTTAATCTCAATTATTTCTATGAAGGTACTATCTCCAAATACAGTCAGACTGGAGTTAGGGCTTCAATGTATATATCTGGAGGGAGGACACAGCCACTTCATAACAGACAGTGAACTTTGTTCAACAGATCAGAGCAGCTGGAGGAGTGACTTGACTGTACAGCCAGAAATAGTAAATGGCATGGGGTCCCTGTATTGAAGAAAGAAAGAAAGCTTGAAAAATCAGATTAAAAAAAAAAAAGAGGCGGAAGAGAAGTGATACTACCAAAGAGATTCATACTGGCCAGTGGTTTTCAAATGCTTTTACATTGTAAAACTTTTTCCTTCAATCAAATCTTATACAGAAGAACTCCTAATAAAAAGATAAACATTCAATTTAAAATAATGGTCAGAAGATTCATACAGACACTTTACAAGTAGCCAATGAACAGATGAAAAAGTGCCCAACATCTTCAGTCATCATATAAATGCATCATCATATAAATGTACATTAAAAATAAAATTTAAGCTGAGTGTAGTGGTACATGGCTCCCAGCACTAGGGAGGCTGAGGCAGGAGGATCACTGTGAGTTTGAGGCCAGTCTGGGCTACATAGGGAGTTCAAGATCAGCCTGAACTACATAGCGAGACCCTGTCTCTGAAAACAAAAATCAAAAAAAAAAAAAAATTATTGAGTGATAGAAAACTATGATGAAGATTTACATTTTCAAAAAATCATCACAGTAAAATACATAAAATACATATTGTCATTAATCCCCCTCAAAATATCCCCCTTGCTTCAAACACACAAATCCTATTGTTCTTGCCACTTTGTGAAGCAGTTCTCGGGGTTCTCTTTCATGAATATCTTTAGTTTTGCTGTTGTGGCTGCCTCAATGTCCTGAAGCAATTAAAAATGTTCATCTTTCATGGTCATCTTGACTTTGAGGAAGAGCCAGAAATAACCATTTTGGAAAAAGGCCTGACAGTTTCTTACAAAGTTAAACACACATTTTGTCATATGATGGAGAAATTCCACTCCTAAGTATTTACTTAAGAGAAAGCAAGCACATGTTCACAAAGACTTGTCCAAAAGTGTGTACAGCAGCTAATTTTCCTAAACTGGAAAAATTTGCGCCCACTCATAGGCTTATAAACAAACTTTGTTATATCCATATGATGGATTCTCGCTCAGCTATAAAAATGAACAGTCTATTACATACAATATAGATAAATCTCAGAAACATTATCTGATGAAAGAAGCCAGACACAAACAACACTTGATGATTCTGTTTATATGAAGTTCTGGAATAGGTAAAACAGTAGTTCTATCTGAGGGTGAAGTGGGGTTGGGGAAAGGCGAAGGAGGGGCATGAGGACGCACCCTGGGGTGGTGGTAATGATGTACATCTTGGTCAGACAGTGGGTCATACAGGTGTAAAAGGTTGTCAAGACTATCAGATAAAAGCTTTCAAACCTGTGCATTTCAACTGCATACATTTTACTTTAAAATGCCATAAACAAATGAAATCTAGGTAATAATATACAATGTTGAAAAATTTAGGAGTATTCTCATGTTTATAATTTATTATTTTCCCAGCTTTATTGCAATATAACTGACAAAGGTTATATATTCGAAGTATATAATGTGATGATTTGACATATATATATATACACATTATGAAATTATTACCACAATTAAGCTAATTAAACCCATCACCACACAGAGTTACCTTTGTGTGCATATATGGGACACTTAAGACCTACTCTTACCACATTTCAAGGAAACAGTACAGTATTACAGTCACTATAATATTAGTAATCTCCAGAACTTACTCATAAGTCAAGTTGTTACTCTCTCACCAACATATTCCCATTTCTCCACCCCTGTCACCTGCTGTTTTACTCTGCTTCTGAGTTTGAGTTTTTAAGATTCCAGATATAAGTGAGATCATACGATATTTGTTTTTCTGTGTCTGGCTTGTTTCACGTAGCACAATGTTCTCCAATTTCATCCACGTTGCCACTAAAGTCAGGATTTCTTTCTTTTTTGTGGCTGAAAGATATCCCATTTGTAAATATATTTATCACAATTTCCTTACCACATGTTCTCCAGTGGGCACTTAGTTATCTGGAACAATGCTGCAATGAACATGAACACAGGGTTGCAGTTATCTTTCGCAGACCCTGATTTCATTTCTGGTAGATATGTACTCAGAAGTGGGATTACTGGATCACACAGTTTACCTGTAAATTTTTAAGGAATCTCCACAATATTTTTCCATAATGGCTATATCAATTCACGTTCTCACTGACAGTGTACAATGGTTCCTCTTTCACCAACACTTATTCTCTCTTGCCTTTTTGATAATAGTCATCCTAACATAGGCAAGGCGATATTTCATTGTGGTTTTGATTTGCACTTCCCCAGAAGTAAAGCTGAGCACCTTTTCATACTATTTCTGATTTCTCTCTCTTCTTTGAAGAAATGTCTATGCAGGTCCTTTGCTCATCCCCCTAACCCTTTAGTGGCTCTGGGGATTGACCTCAGAGCCTCACACATACCAGGTAAGCATTTTACCAGTGAGCTACATCCCCAGCCTCCTGTGCCTGATTTGGTGGGGTTTTTGTTTTGTTTTTTTGTCACTGTTGCTTCTTAGTTTCTTAGTTATGTAAGTTCCTCATATCTTAGGTATTGACAATCAACAAAATGAAAAAAGCAACATCCAGAATGGGAGAAAATATTTGTAAATCAGATAGATGATGTCTGATATATAATATCACTTTGTTGATTGTTTCCTTTGCTGTACAGAAAGCTTTTTAGTTTGATACAGTCCTGGGCCTGACCCTCCACAGGCAATAAGGACCTGGGTTGGGAGACTGTTCCACTTTTGCTTTTTTTTGTTTGTGGTTTTGATGTCATATCCAATAAATCATTGCCAAGACCAATGTTAAGGAGTTTTACTCCTATGTTTTCTTCTTGAATTATAATGGTTTCAGGTCTTACATTTAAGTCTTTAATTCATTTTGAGTTAACTTTGTATAAGGTATAGATAAGGGTCCAATTTCATTCTTTTGCATGCAGTTATTTCTCAAATCTTTCCCCATTGTGCGTTGTTGGTGTCCTAGTCAAAGGTTAATTGACTTAACATTACTATTCTGTATTACAGACATGCACTAATAGATAAAAGGTTAGTTGACTACATATTCATGGATTTATTCTTGGGTTCTCTACTCTATTCCATTGGTCTGTGTGTGTTTTTAGGCCACTACCTTACTGTTGATTACTGTAACTCTGTAACGTATTTTGATATCAGAAAATGTGACACTTCCTGCTTTGTCTCTGTTTGTTAAGACTGGTTTGTCTATTATAGTTCTTTTGTGGTTTCACACACACTATCTTAGGATAGTTTTTTAATTTCTTTGAAAAACACAATTACAGTTTTGATAAGGTTGGCATTAAATCTGTAGATTACTTTGGATAGTATAGTAACATTAACAATATCAATTCTTATTTATGAACATGACCTGTCTATTTATTTGTGTCATCTTCAGTTTCTTTCATCAATGTCTTATTGTTTTTGCTATACATATCTTCCACCTTCTTAAATTTATTTTAAGTATCTTATTCTTTTTGATGCTAGTGTAAATGGAACTGGTTTCTTTTTTTGAACAGTTTGTTGTTAGTATATAGAAATGTAACTGATTTTTTATTTTGTATCCTGAAACTTGATTGAATTTGTTCATCATTTCTAACAGTTTTTGTGGGGAGCCTTTAGAGTTTCCTATACAGAATATAAAATCACATTATCTGGGCTGGAGAAATAACTCAGTGGTAAAGCACTTGCCTAGCATGGGCAAGGCCCTAGGGTTGATCTCTAGCATTGCAACACAACACAACACAACACCACACCACAACACAACGTTATCTGCAAATAGATACAATTTCACTTCTTCTATTCTGAACTGAATGCTTTTTATTTCTTTTTCTTGCCGAACTGCTCTGGCTAGGACTTCTAGAATTGTGTTAGATAGAAGTGGTGAGAATGAGTACCCTTGTCTTGTTCCTGATCTTAGATAAAAAAGCTTTCAGCTTTTTGAGTATTATGTTAGCTGTGGGCTTGTTATTTATGGCTTTTGTTATGTTGAGGTACGCTGCTTCTATACATAATTAATTGAGTCTTTAATTATTACAGGATGCAGAATTTTGTTGAATGCTTTTCATCCCTATTGAGATGATCATATGCTCTTTATTCTTCATTCTGGTAGTGTGGCATATCATATTTTTTGCATATATTAAACAATTCTGGTAGCCCTGGGATAAATCCTGCTTGCTTGTGGTGTTATGATTTCTCAATGCACTGTTGACTTCAGTTTCCTAATTTTTCTTGAGTATTTTTGCTTATGTTCCATCTTGGCCTATAACTATCTTTTCCTTTAGTGTCTTCATCTGATCTTGATATGAGGGTAATAAATGGCTTCATAAGATAAGTTGGAAGTATTCCCTCTTCTTCAAGGTTTAAAAAATAGTTTGAGAAGTTCTGACATTAATTCTTTCTAAATGCCTGGTAGAATTCACACATAAAGCCATCTGGTCCTGGACTTTTCTAAGAGGTTTTTGATCACTAATTCAACTTCCTTGCTCATTATTGATCTGTTCAGATTTTCTATTTATTCATCATTGGGTCTTGGTAGATTGTATGTTTTTAAGAATTTATCAATTTCTTCAAGGTTATCCAATGTGTTGTCATATATTGTTCATAGCAGATTCTTATGATCCTTTGTATGCTGTAGTATCATGTAAAGTCTCTTCTTTCATTTATAAGTTTGAGCCCTCTCTCTTTTCTTCTTGGTTAGTCTAGCTAACGATTTGCCAAGTTTATCTTAAAAGAACCAACCTATACTTTCATTGATAATCTCTATTAATTTTATAATCTCCATTTCACTTATTTCTGCTGTCATTTTGCTATTTCTTTCCTTCTGCTAACTTTGGGCTTAGTTTGTTCTTATTATAGTTCTTTGAAGTATAATGTTGAGATTTATTTTCTTATTTCTACAATTACTTTGAATTGTAGAATATGGGTTGTGGGTTTCTAGTTCACTGTATCATTCTTTCATTTTATCTGTATGCTTAAAACTTTTTATGATAAATGTTGGAAAAAATCTTATCCAGAAGCTCAGCAGATACAATGCAAAGCACAGAGTGAGTCTTACTAAAGCAGGGTAGAGACCCCACAGCTCCTCCTCTTAGCCCCCGTCCTGCTTCCTGAGGTGGCCCCTGAGATATTAATAGTAGCACAGAGGTCAACTACTTAAGCATCTGCCAAAATCTTAGTCTACTAAAACCAAGGTATTACTAAATTCTTGACTTGTTCTATAAGCCATTTTAAGGTAGGCTAGAAGAAATAAAGATAGGTAGAAAAGGGACAAAGAAGTCAGGATTTTAAAATTGTACTTTTAAGAAAAACGACAGCTTCAGGATATAAAAGTTACTCAAGCCAGGAAACTCACTCGAAAAAAAAAAAAAAGTCCTAAAAGTCTTAAAGACACAATAAACCTGTAAACTGGGCTCTGGGGTTGTAAACTGGGCTTCCTCCCACAGCAATATTAGTAGGCAGCGTAACTCAACTTCAAGCACATGTTTGAATTCTGACACAGCCCTGTGATGGTAACCTGCACAGTAGGAATACGCACCCCAGATCACGTGTTCTGAAGACACCCCCAAGGGCCCATAAATATACCCAGCTCTGTATCATAATGCGTCTCATTTCTTTGAATGTCCACGCTCTACTTTGAGTGTGTACTTTTAAATTTCTGCCAAATAAATCCTCTATGGGTAGAGTGGGTTTAGTTCTCTAGCTCCACTTTGGGAACCTTCTCAGACCCTCTCTGGTGACAATTTCAGTTTTTTCAAAATAGAAATGTCAAGGAGAATGATTACTTAGAACTGAATTACGATCAAGTAGGAATGGCTGGTAAGTGAAGAAGCAGTGATGGATCATTGCGTAATGGTGGCTTTGGAATTTGAGATGGACAAAGGGAACACTGGAGCACATAATCAAGCACATATCTTAGAAAAGACTACTCGAAATGGTAATCTGATCAGATGTTAATAAATAAAGAAAAGCAGAAAAGCACTGAAAGAAACCAAAGTGGCTGCTGCAGCAGGAACTTACGTATTCAGATTTTAAATACCGAAATAATAGAAGGAAGAGTGAATAACTACAGATGAATACAAAAGCCTTGGAAGCATCTTTTGATGTAGTTTCAGGAATGCTTAAAAAAAAAAAAAAAAAAAACTATGAAAAACAGAGAAACTTTAGGATTACTTTTTAGATTAGACTGCTTAATATTAACAGAAACCAGATTTACTAATCTCTTCTGTCAAAAAAAAAAAAAAAATGATCTTCAAACCTGAAAGGGCAAAATAGTTTATTTACATGACTACAGGTGGCATAAAATGTGACCACAGAAATAAAGGTAAGAGGTGAAGAGTTTGAAAATCAGGAGAGGTGGCATCAGACATAAAAAGGCTCGTGTACCTGAATGGGAAAACAAGTAGACGCTGGTAAATACTGACTCACGAACTGATGCAATCCATAGAAAATTCTAAGATGAACTATTACACAGAAATTCAATACGCATTTGGGAAAAGAATCAGTGATTACAAGGCACAGGGGTTCACTGTGAAATAACCTTATTTTTTTTACCAGGGTCATTTATTAGAAGGAGACATTAGGAATGGTAGACACACAACCAATCCATCCTACAGCAAGGTATTCACCAGGTATTTGAATGATCTCTTGTTGGACCAGGCTGCATGATTGTACAGTCAGATAGATTTACCTATCTGCTATTGATTGAAGAACTGCAACTAAATGTGTGGATTAACAAATGGAATGTCAGACTGATTGGGGTTTCTGGGTGTCAGTGCTTGGTTGGTTTAGTCTTTTTCTTTCTATGATTTAGAAGTCATGATTGTGAAAGCAGAGTAGGACATGATACAGGGAGAGTAAATATTTTGGAAAGACATTTACAAGTTATTGATAGGCTAGAACAATTGGTAAAATAAGAATTTTTGGGGGGTCCAGATGTAAAGTTCTGCAGTAACATTTTAGAAAATCAATTGTATAGTTACAGAATAGGGGATAACGTGAACACTTTTAAGAATGACATTACACAGGAATAAATTATAATGGAATCAATTATACTTTTGATTCATTGATGCCATTTTAGTTTGATTTAATGCTAATGTAAAATCCAAAGCAAGAAGGTAACTGCCCTGTTGTGCTGTAAACTGGTAAGGTTACATCTGAAGCACTGAATTGAGTTCCAGATGAGACAGTTTAAGAAGAAATTAATAAAAATAAGTCTGCACAAAGGGAAGGACAGCTGGAAACTGTGGATATGGGAAACAGCTGAAGGAAATGGAGATGGTAAGGCTGGAGAAAACGAGAGTGATAGATGCCAATGTGATCTTCTTACATACAAAGGTGCTGGAGGACCGGGATGATGATTCAATGATGGTTCAGAGAACTTTGGCTAAAGAGAAATGAATTCAGCTCACACTAGGGCAATACATTTTAACAACTGTAGCTTCTATAAAATGGATTGGGTTGCTTGGTGATGAACCGTAGTAAGTTCCTCATCCCCTGATGTATACTAATACAAGTTAGAAAGGCAGTGGTCTGAGATGTTGCAAAAGTAACTCATAATTTGCAGTTCATGAGAGGTCAGATTTGAGGACCACTAAACATCTATCAAAGAGAAATTCCATGCCATGAGAATGTCACTCAAATTAGTGACTCAAACACAGTATCATGGAAGTTTTTATATGTAAAAGGGATACTATAAACAGCATTATGGATTGCATAGGCCTTCAAGGTTTAAAAATCCACATAGAAACAACAGATAAGTTTTAGGTTTTAACGAGAGTGAGCAAGTATATGTAATAAACATAAAATATTACCTTGACAGGATATGAAAAAAGCTTAACAAAACCAAAGTCATCTCCAGTGGCTAAGAGGGAGCAATCTTTCGTCAGACTGGCAGCATTAACATCAGTCACGTCGCTGTGCGCTGGCCAGATTCCCTCACAGGTGGGCCCCAGGACACAGGTCCACGTGTCCCACTCTATCTTCTCAATCTACAAAAGGAGGAAAGAAAATTATGATTTCTTGCTGGTTTACTTGAAAGAAACAATTTGCAGCTAATTCTAAATGACGACTTTGCCAACAACAGGCATTTGTGTTGTGTGCTGAGATGCTCAAATCCTAAGCTCTGTATTTATAAAGCAGTGTCTGCACTGTCTTAGCCAACACTATAGTCGAATATCCAAATATTTTTCTCTGGATCAAAGGTACATTTTGGAATTGTGAAAATCTGATGATAAGCACGTTTTAAATTCTTAACTAGCCATTTATTACTGTATAAGCCATAGGCTAGATCAGGGTTTCTTAACCCTAGCACTGACACCTTAGGCCAGGTAATTCTCTGTTGTTTGCAAGTGTCCTGTGCACAGAAGGACGTTTAGCAGCAACCTGGCCCCACCCCTGGACGCCAGCACACACCCTTGTCCACAGACATTGCCAAATGTCACTAGGGGAATACTGCTTCCAGCTTAGAACTCCTGAGCTAGGTTGATCAAAGGGATGATTATTTAGCAAAGTATGTTAAGAAGTTATAACTTTCTTTTTTTGAGGACTGTTTCCTTGGAGGAAAAAGTAATAAGATTCTGTAGCTACCTTAGAATCTTTAATGCTCTAGAGAGACTATCTTAAAAATCTGAAGAGCTATTCCCATTGTATTGCCACAAATATACATTTTATCCTTTAAAATTGTTTTGTCTGAAATTCATGGCTAACTTTCCAACTTGTATAGGTTAAATTCTGATAAAATTGAGGCTTTTCTTTCTAAACAACAGAACTATATATTAGGCTTCCTGGGGGATTTTATCTCATTAATTCTCATTAAAGATCTGCTAGTACATTTCAGCATTACACTTTCTTTAGATCAGCTCTTAAAACACTGTCTAAAAAGGGTATACAAGCCTTTAGAGAACAGTAGCTAAAATGAAAGCCCAGACCTCCCCTCTTTGGATCTGGAAACTACTTGGCACATTGCTAATGCACTTTTGCCTCCAGTTCCCTATTTTTCTGCTGGCTATTATTGCTTAAAAGAGTCATTTCAAGATAAAGATGCAGCCAGGCTTTTAGTCACCACGTAGTAAGGCAATATATACTTTTTTAGTCACTCAAATTTGTCCTTATTTAACATTCTGCCTTTTTCTTTCTGCAGAACTGGAACAAAAAATCAGTGTCTGGTCCAATGGCTTGGGTTGCCTCAGGCAGGGCCACAAACTGAAGTGACTCGAGATGGTTCACCCATCAATCACCTCCTTTTCTGAAGCAGAAGTTGGGTTTTCCACCCCCTCATGATGTCCTATAATGACTTTCACAGGAAGAGAGAAGCAGGCAACATTCTGCAGGTTCTGGATGCAGCTTTTTAGCCACAAACCCTTTTCAGATTCGAGGTTCCATTTCTGAGACCCTCCTGGCCATCCCCAGTCCCTGCAGTGGTCCTGACCTTGTTAGATGGGCAGGAGACTGAGCTGTATTGCTCACCATTCAGTGACCCCAATAGAAGACCCCTGGCAAGATCTTGATACTGTTCTTTCTGGGAAAAGCAAATGCCTAAACTTTGGCAGCTACAGAAACTGCATTTAAACTGAAATATCAAGAATGACCCTTTAGGGCCGGTGAGATGGCTCAGCGGCGTAAGCGCCTGCCTTGCAAGCGCGAGGGCCCGAGTTCGACTCCCGGAACCCACATACGAAAAAGGGGCCGGTGATATCGCTCAGTGGCACGGGTGCCTGTTGGCGCGCGAGGTCCTGAGGTCGTCCCCCTGGTACCCACAAAAAAAAAAAAAAAAAAAAAAAAAAAGAATGACCCTTTAATCCATAAAACTCAAAAGGCTAAGTAAATTTGTTTAAAATTCTGGAACTCCAATGGAAGGAGAGTTCTCAGTCTCTTCCTTAGCACTTGAGTAAGATAATTTTAGCCGCATGTGGTGGCACATGCCTATAATCCCAGCATTCTGAGTGGCTGAAGCAGGAGGATCACAAGTTAGAGTCCAGCCTTGGTAATTTGGTGACTTACTGAGAACCTGTCTCAAAATAAAAAGTAAAAGGGGCTGGAGAAGTAACTCAGTGCAAAGGCCCTGGGTTCAATCCCCAGTATAGTCCCATTCCTGAAAGTATGAGATTTTTAAAAATTTAGTTATGTTTTAGGGTTTTTTTGTTTTTTTTGAGACAGGGTCTTGTTATGTAGTGCAGGCTGGACTTGAACTCGCTTATGTGCCCAGGCTGGCCTCGAACTCATGGCGATCCTCCTGCCTCAGTCTCCCGAGTGCTGGGATTACAGGTGTGTGCCACCACACCTGGTAAAGCATGAGATTTTTAAAATTATGCTATTCATTCAATTAACATTTGTTGATTGTGCTAGGTACTTTATATGCCTTTGTAAATCCTCAGAACAGCTTCACGTGATAGTTGTCAATCTCATTTTACAAAGATCATCACATTACACAGGGGGCAACTGAAGCCCATAGAGAGGTTACAGCAGGTTTAGGAAGCAGGGGGTGAGCTGCCTTCCAGAGAGTTTTCTCCCAGCACAGTGTTACTTTAACCTCATCGTGCCGCATCAGATGGATTTTAAATGGACATTTTTATATATGTCATACTTAACAATTTTCTGAGTAAGTGGTGCATTATTTTACCATGGTTGTTCCTTTAAAAAAACCTTTTCTGAATGGGAGATTTTTTCAAAATCCTTCACTCTCAGCTGAGGGCCTGACCACACTGGTGACGCAAATGCTCAGCCTCCTCTTGGGGGCTCTTAGTACCGCACTGCAGGGGGCTTGGCCAACCCATCAGCTGGGAGGCTCCTCAACCAGTATCACCTGGAATTGGCCTCTGGAATAACAAATGTGCACCACAGATTGACAAATTAACTCTTCAGAGTAAAAGCCTGGAATTTTTGGAAACTATAACAAATTTTCCTCTTGGGCATATTCTTTTATGTAGAGACTGTTTATCTCTCCCAAACCAAACCTCATTCCCCCTCCACCATTTGGTTAAATTGCATCTTAGTTTAGTATGCTCATTTTGGGATACTAGAATGGAAAGGAAAAATAAAGCTGAAGTGAAAAATGATGCTTAACTACAGAGGAAAAATCCAAGAAGCCCCTCAGTCCAGGGTGTGGGGTCACACATGGACTCTCCAGACTGGATTGCAGCTCTGAGGCTCTCTTGTTCTTTTGGAGCCTTAATTTCCTTATTTGTAAAGTGAGACTGACAGCTATCACATAAAGTTGTTATAAGAATTAAAATATAGGTATGTAAAATGCCTAGTGCATACAACAAACATTCAGTGAATAAATGACATAATTAAAAATCTCTCTTACTCAAGGCTATAAAAGTTTCTCCATATAAAAAAATGGCTTAGGGCCGGTGAGATGGCTCAGTGGCGTAAGCGCCTGCCTGGCAAGCGCGAGGGCCCGAGTTCGACTTCCGGGACCCACATAGGAGAAAAGGGCCGGTGATATCGCTCAGCGGTACGGGCGCCTGCTGGTGCACGAGGTCCTGAGGTCGACCCCCCGGTACCCACAAAAAAAAAAGCTTAAATAAGGACTAATCAGAGATAAATAAATTGGGGTTGGGGAGTGAGGTGGATTCAGCAGTAAACAATCTCTATTAACACACTGCCATAACAATTCGTATTTCTTCATACCGCACAATGAAAACATTGTGAATGTACCTATGTCCAATCATCTTTGGGAGTACTTGACAATCCTGGGATAGTTCATAATATTGGCCAGCTAAAGGTGGAGAGAGGCCATTGTTTATTACAAAGAAACATTCTCTTATCTCCTTCTCCAAAAGAAGCACTATCTCCTTTTTTTCATAAAGCTTACTTAACAGATAAATGAGTCAGCTTATCTCCACGGACTATGAGGATTTCCTTAGTACTTAATCACCCAATAACCTTCAGATCATCAGGGTTTATTATGTCCACACCTGAAAGAGTTACTCTCCACAAAATAATCAACCATGTGTAGATGCAAAATTTCATATAGGTTTTGACTTGAACATTTTAAAAATCATGTACATGGTTAAGGGCATGAGGAAAACGTGGAAGGAGAAAATAATTTGATACATTGGAATAGTCAGATAGTTTCTGTTTCAAAAAATAATTTCTGTTATCACTGTAGATATTATTTATTATTACAAATAAAGTATTTCAACATTTTATGTTCATAAAAAGCATTGTATGAAATGACATGTCAAATGGCAAAAGCAATACATACCACTGAAACTTTTAGCCTAGCCATTGTCTTCAGGTGAGAAAAATTAAGCAGAATGCCAACTGAACATAGCTACATTAGTGGCAGAGTAAATCAATAGCCTCAGAAATTAAGAAACCAGATTAAGCAATGATACAGATGTAAGAAATGATCAAGCTTAAAGGTGAACTAAGTGTAACCCACATAAGCAGTTAAGATGGATAGGGCTTATTAAATGCACATATTAAAACCTCACAAAGGGCCAGTGATGTAGCTCAGCGGCATAAGCACCTGCCTGGCAAGTGCGAGGTCCTGAGTTTGACTCCCGTACCCGCATATAAAAAAAAAAAAACTTCACAAAATATTTTTAAAAAGCTTTGTGTATGATTGTTACCTCTGAGGGCCTTATAATATGCCTTTTTCCTCTTGGAGCTTCAAAAAAAAGTTGTTCTTTGGCACCTGAATTAACTTGCAATAATTTTCCTATTATAACAGAAAGAAGTAGAAAGAAAATTTAATAAAGCATTTATATTTTCACTATAAAATGATAAACACAGCTGCCACTATTTTGATTCATTGTAATCGAAGTTTCATAAATTAAGTAAATATACGTTGTTATTCAGAAGAGGGTTTAAAAGCAATTGCATGGTATGGTACAAACCCCAAAGCTATAATTTTCAGAACACAGACCTCAGAAAATTTGACCTTCAAGATCCATCAAATAATAAAAGAATCAAGCTTGATATAGTGTGTTGAAAAGTAGCTATCATTTTCCAAAGCCTGACAAAATCATGTTTTAAAAATCTTTTCCTTTGTGGCCTTCTAGCATACAGATGAAGTAAAAGCAAACTGCTTTGGCAAGAATTATGACATGAGCAATAAAGATTCTTGTTTTGTGTGCTGCATTTAAATTTACCTTTAAAGTTAGAAACAAAAAGGACACAGAAAACAAACTAAAAATGCTCATTCCCTCCCCACCCATCTTACTTGAAAATTGAGGGAAAAAACACAAGCCTTTTCTCAAACAAAATGTCAAAACAAATACAGTTTTTCAGTCTGATATAAAAATATCATTTTAAATTCATTTTGACTGATGTTGAAAAAGATTAGATTTCTTAATTCCCCTCCTACAATGACAATGCTGTAGGACTTGAAAATTTCAAGGCCTCAAGATATACACAGTCTGCTATTTTTCAGTATTTTTTTAATTATGGAAAATTTCAAACATACGGAAGTGAGTATGGAATAAAGAACCGCTGTGCATCCACTGTCCAGCTTCTGCCATTAAGACCCAGTGTAAAGCCTGTCTTGTGAGCCTCCACTGCCTGCCTCGGCCTAGATTATTCTGAAGCGAATCTCAGACACTGTGATATTTTACCCAGAAACAATCTGTGCATGCATGTATGTATGTATGCGTGTATACAATAACATTCTTCCATCTTTTTTCTTGTATAATTACTTATATTTAAATCTTGAAATGTCCTTCTTGGGGGAAAAATACCCAAATAACTTTGTGGTTTATATTATGTTCTTTAATATTTAAGAAGATGCCACCTTGGTTTGAAATCTAGTTTGGCTATTAAAGTGCCAGTCTATTTCTAAGTAATGAAAATCAAAGTTCTCTCACGTCTTTACTCATGTTCCTATCGTTTGTAATTTGGTGAGTTATTACACGTCGGTGGGGGGATAGATTGCTTTGATTCTGAGAAGCCACAGTAATGTGTCCTCTGAATTGAGTATGGCTCCTGACTTTATGACTAAATGTATACAAATGAGAAGAGAAATAGGGACTTAAATTATATTTGGCTATTTAGCATTAGAAGAAAATGAGGAATCAATACTTTTTCAATGAACTAAATCTATCTCTAATTATATTTTAAGGATATTAAAAAGTGATTGCAAGCAACAAAGCACATGGGAAAAGGATTAAAGGATTTAGTGAAGACATTTCGAATGGCTAATTTTAGATAAAATTTTTGCCATGTGATACCAAAGAACACAGGGAATTGTGAATCTCAGATAATCCTAATGACTTACTTTACACTACAGCTTTAAAATCATATTTCACTGTTTAAAAACAACCAAAAATATTGAATAGCTCAGCGAGATACTTTATGATTGCAAGAATATTAGTGACTCTATTAACACAAAGACAAGCACCAGAAATACTACACAGTGTTATGAACACCTTGTGGGGGCCCTAGTTGGCCCGTGTCCCTTCCCTGAGAACTGTCCCCAAACAAGACCTGTGCCCCTACAGTCAGGTTTGACTCTGGAAGCAGACAGTGACCAAGGAGGAAACTGGACCCAGGAAGGCCCAGGCCCTCTGGGCAGGGCAGTCAAACTCTCTCTCTCCGGAAATTATAAGTGAGGAGGTTGAATCAGTGGGTGTCTAGCTGGGGTGAGATGTGGACTTAGGGATTGAGGGCGGCATCTTGGGGCAGCTGAGATTAGACCATATGCAAATGAATTAGTCTGTGTGCATAGAAAGAGGGACCAAGGTGGTCACAAGACCCAGAAGAGCAATGGAGTCTGAGATCGGCCGCTGCAAAGCAGAAGAGGGAGAGGAAATGCTTGTTTGGTTTCTGAGCATTTTTCAGTTCATCCCTAAAGCCAGTTCCTCAGGAGGTGTTGCTTCTTGGGATTCCTTTGGGATTCTATGAGATGTCCTGAGGTCTTTCCAATAAATGCATTCTTCATTGTTATTTAAGTTACTTTTAGTAGGTTTCTGTTCCTTGCAACCTAGAATGTAAATAAAATAAAAACTATTCTTGTTAGGAAGGCATAACTATGAATGTGTTTTTCCCCTTAAATTTTTTTTACTGCTGCTATTACATTTTCTTTTTTAAGCATAGAGGAAATATTTAGGCCACTCTTTTCTCCCTCTGCCCGCTCTATGTGTGTATCTATGTCTATGTATATGTCACAGAAATCTTCTGGGGACAAGGAGCAGAAGCATAGAAGAAAAAGTCTGTATAATCCATATATAATTGTCTCTGAATAACAGAAACGCTTTTCCCCCAGAATTATCATATTTTAATTCACTAGAAAAGTCTACTCATACAGAATAAGAGGACTGAAAGAAACACTGTCCCCATTCCTGAGAAGGTAAAGTAAATCACACATCTCTCAGATATACACAGAGCTTTGTATGGCTCACAAACTGAGCCATATGCATCATCCCAGTTGCCATATAATTTGTGAATTAGAATAATTACAAAATTAGTAATACATGTGTCAAACTTATCAGTCCATTTGCAATGACAATAGGATGAAATGTCCTCTGATGGCTCAAGCAAATTGGTAAAAGATCTTACAGTCCTTGTATTTCTAGAAATGAACCTTGAGAATCTTGAACATATCTTTCCATATTTTGTCTCTCTCCATGTATTTCTTTCTTTCCCTGGTATTCCACGCAGTACTTTCATTCAGGGTAGCTGATGTTCCTGCAAAAGCCTGATGTGCTTTTCCCTCTTCCTGGGACTGTGGTTGCCATGGGCACAAAGGCTGCTGCTGCGGCGGCTGCGCCATTCCCACCCCCAATGAGCCAGCTGGCTCTGGCAAATGCTTTCACTATTTCTGACAAGATCAAAGGAATAGAACAGATCCCTGCTTCTCAACTCTGCTCTCTACCCCTGACAGACCCTTGAGGCCCCACTGCAGCAGGCTAGCTGCTGTGGAGGCAGCAGGCCATGTTTTGTAGCAAGCATTTCAGAACCGGGGCTATCAGGAGCACAGGGTATCAGGATGACTCACGTCTCAGAGCTAACGGGACTGGAATTAAACCAGGGAGTATTTGCAGGCACACTTGCTCTTTTTCTCCAGATGGCATAATTTCTCTCCAAATACCAAAAGTAGGAGCAACCCAGAGTGGCGCCCCACCCCCAAACGAGACAGCTGACCCGGAAAACCCCCTCCCATGAGACAGCAGACCCATGACTGAGGAGCAGTCCCCGCCCCCACGGGACCACAGCAGGGGGCAGCAGAGGCAAAGACTAACCAGTCCCCCAATCATAAGACACACTGGCAGAATGGATCAAGACACAAAACTCCAACAGCATGATGTGTACAAGAAACATATTTAACCCACCCAGAAACTCATAGATTAAAAATCAAAGGATGGCACTAGCAGAGTGAAAAGACAACCCACAGAGTGCGAAAAAATTTTAGCCAATTGTCCCTCAGACAAAGGACTTCTATCTGGAACATATAAAGATTTGAAAAAACTAAGACCTTCCAAATTCAAAGAGCCAATTCAAAAAAGGGCATCTGAGATGAATACACAATCCTCAGATGAAGAAATACAAATGGCAAATAAATATATGAAAAAATGTTCAACATCATTGGTCATTTGAAAGATGCAAATCAAAACAACACTGAGATTCTATCCCACTCCAGAAAGAATGGCTATCATCAAGAAAACAACCAATAACAAATGCTGGCAGGGCTGTGGGGAAAAAGGAACCCTTCTCCACTGTTGGTGGGAGTGCAGACTGGTGCAACCACTGTGGAAATCAGTGTGGAGATTCCTCAAAAAACTAGGGGATTAGAGGTTCCTTTCAAACCAGCTATTCCCCTTCTGAGTATCTTCCCAGAAAAATTAAAACATCATACCACAGCGATATATGTGCACCCATGTTCACTGCAGCACAATTTGTAATAGCTAAATTCTGGAAACAACCCAAATGCCTATCAACCGAGGAATGGATAAAAATGATGTGGTATTTTTATACAATGGAGTACTACTCAGCCATAAAGAAGAATAAACTTGAGACTTTTATAGGTAAATGGATGCAACTTGAGACTATACTCATAAGTAAAATAAATCAGACTCACATGTGTAAACATCGTATTGTCTCCCTGGTGTGAGAAATCAAAAGAGTAAATAAGATCTAAAATGTACATTAGATATTGTGAAAAGGGAAGAAATTGTTTAAAACGAAAAAGGAACTAGGATGGGGGAAAGGGGAAAAGAAGGAAGGGAAAAGGGAGAAAAAAATGCAAATTAGTTATACTACTAATGTCTCTTGGTTCATAGAAAAGGAAGGTTTGTGCTAATATCGATTGGAGAATTTTTTGTGCTTGTATATTGTGCTTTGAGCAACTACTTTAAGATAACAATATGCAATGTAGTAACTATTCTTATTCTCCTATCATCTTGTCATGAAATTTTGTTTTACCTTTTTCCCATAAAATAAATTAAAAAAAATAAAATAAAAAATAAAAATCAAAGGATGGAAAACAATAGTCCATGCAACAGGAACCTCCAAAAAGCAGGTGTAGCTATCTTATATTCAGACAAATTGGACTTCAAGTGAAAACTGATCAAAAGAGGCAAAGAAGGTCAGTACATATTAGTTAAGGGAACAATCCACCAAGAAGGGATAGCAATTATTAACATATATGCACTAAACAACAGTACACCAACTTCATAAAACAAGTACTACTGGATATAAAAGATCAGATAGGCATAAACACAATTATAGTGGGGGACCTCAGTAACTATCATGGATCAACAAGACAAAAAATCAACAGATAAATATCAGAGTTGAGCAAAACCTTTCAAAAGATGGACTTAATAGATATTTACAGAGTGTCCCACCCAACAATACACATTCTTTTAAGTAGCACATGGAACTTTCTCCAGAAAACACTACATACTAGCTAATAAATCAGTCTTAAGTAAATGTTAAAGAATTGAAATTATCAGACCATAACCATGAAGTTAGAAATCAAAGACAAAAGAAAACAGAAATTATACAACAGCATGAAAACGAAACAACACACTCTTAGATAAACAACAGGTTACAGAAGAAATCAAGGAAGAAATAAGACAGTTTCTAGAACTAAATGATAATGCCAATACAACATACCAGAACTTATGGGACACAATGAAAGCAGTCCTAAGAGAGAAGTATTATTCATAATGGCTAAAATGTGGAAACAATCCAACTGGCTATCAAGAGATGAACATATAAGAAAAGGTGGAATATACCTACAGTGAAAAACTATTCATTCTTAAAAAGGAAGGTAATTCTGACATTTGCTACAACATGGATGAACCTCGAGAAGGTTTTGCTAAGTGAAACAGTTTACACAGACAGAATACTGTGTAACTCCATTTATATGACATACCTAGAGATGTCAATTCATAAAGAGAGAACATAGAATGATGTTCTCTGGAGGGATGGAGCTACTGTGTACTGGGTGTAGAGTTTCAGTTTTACAAGATAGGAAGTTCTGGAAATGGGTGGTGGTGATGGTGGCACAATGGTGTGAATGTACTTAATGTCTTGAGTTTGTTTAAAAATGATTACTTTATTTTTTTTTATTTTATTTTTTTGTGGGTACTGGGGGTTGACCTCAGGACCTCGTGCGCCAGCAGGCGCCCGTGCCGCTGAGCGATATCACTGGCCCCTTTTTCGTATGTGGGTTCCGGGAGTCGAACTTGGGCCCTCACGCTTGCCAGGCAGGCACTTACGCTGCTGAGCCATCTCACCGGCCCCTAAAAATGATTAAAATTACAAATTTTATATATACTTTACCACAATTAAATATAACTGTTTAAAAATCCTGAAAGAAAAACTTATTCTTCATATATCCCATTTTCTCTTGGTCCTTCTCTTCCTCATTAAGATAACAACAGGTTTTCACCTCCTAATAGTGATTGTAGTGGTAGAATTTTGTGTCAAGTGTCATGTGTGGTACATTCTAAATAAAAGTCACCATGCCATATCCTACCTTATAAAAGAATAAAAGGGAGATATGACTGCTTAAACAACAACAACAACAACACAGCAGAGAATACTGAAGAAGAGGTCTGAGAAGCAGCTACTATCTGTTCGGCCTCACCAGTTCCTGGGTGACTCCAGGCGCCAGTGTCCTGCCCATCACAATGCCAGCTAAATGCTTGGCACTGTGCCAGCCTGCACTGCCCTGACATCAAAGTGAGAGGGACTTATCTGATCTCCCTTTGCCCTTGCTGGCACTTGTACCTTTCTTAGTTACTTTTCTTGTTGCCGAGCAAAATACCCGACACCCTAAGTTAATGGGGAAAAGGTTTATTTAGCTCAGTTTGTAGAGGTTTCAGTCCATCACCAGCTGGCTCCAAGGCAGCATGGATGGCAGACAGGCATCGCAGAGGAGAAACAGTTCATGTCAGGCAGAAGGTAGCAAAGCAACAAGGAACGGCCACAGGTCTTTCTATCCCTTATGTCTTATCCAGGCTACTTAGGGTGGGTAGCACTCACATTCTTAATCCTAGTGCCCTTGATCCTAGCATTGCACCATGAATCAATCCCAGCATCACATGCTCTAGATCCAACCACCTCTGAAAAAGGCCCACCTATGACTGCATGAGGCTTTGGGGGGACCTCCAGACACCAGCCATAACATGCCTCTTACAGTAAATCACATGCTTTGTACTTATCTATTGCACTCTATAAAGCTCCTGCAAGTTATAAAGCTGAAATGAAACCCAAATTCCAGGGCAGCAAGTCCAGCTACAATTACAAACCTGCCTGGCAGAAGGACTGCCAAACTCGGTCTATAGTTGCTACTTCGAGAATACTTGAAATAAAGGTATCTCGGTGTCTCCAAAATAATCTTGCTGAGGTTCTCATCACCTCTCTCTGCAGTTCACATTAGGTACTCTCCAACTACAGGTTCACTTACCCTCCCTACATGGTGGGTAATGCCCCATTCTAAATAACACGGACAGCATGAAGCTCACCATTAGCTTCCCGGAATGATGTGAGCATCCGTGTTCATTCTGTTCTTGTCTGTCTGTCCACATTCCCTTTCTCCCCTCCCACCACTTGGCCACTCAGCTTTACTCTTAAACACCCTGTTCCTCCCACCTTCACGGCTTTGCATACCATGTTCCTTTTGCCTGGAATGCTCTGCCTTGACTTTGCCATTTTGTGAGTTTCTGGTCATCTCTAAAGATCTTTCTGGAAGGCTACTCCTTCTACAAAGATTCTGTGGGTTCTCTGGGAGCCTTTTTCTCAGAGTACAAAACCACATTGTACTTTGTGGTTTTCTACCACAATGGACTATGCCTTCTTTGACAAGAGCACTGCCCATTCCTAAATGCCTGTTGCAGCCTTTTAACTTCAGCCAAGTCTCTGAGACAGGATCTAACAGTGACCCAACCTATAGCACATATGTCCCACTTTAATGCTGGCCTGGCCCAACCTGAGCCCAGGCTCACCTCTTCCCCTATGACTCACCACTTCTTACCCCATAGCTTACCCAATCTGTGCTCTCACGTTAGTTCAGTACAATGATGTCTCCCTCACCGAACTACAAATTCCACAGAGAGTAGCAGCCATGTCTCACTTCTACATCTTGGCATAATACCTTGCAAATGTAGAAGCTAGATGTATTAAATAACAGACAAGTCTTTGTGGCATTTGTGGGGATGACTTGGAGGAGGAGGCTGGGGGGTAGATTGGAAGCTTCAGAGAGAAAAGATACTTTAGGCAAGCTCAATGTACCTTTCTGTTTCCACTGAAAGATGAAATTATTGAAGTCTTTTGGGGCCATTCTCCACAAGGTGACTTTGTGATCAGAAATAGGAAAGCAGGAAGGAGGAGACCCAGGACAATGACAGAACACGATCAGCTCAAAGGCAAGGTAGCTTATATGGTAACAAGAGGCACTGTGTATCTTCAGTGGTCTCCAAACCCAGTGGTTTTAATTGTATAATAATAGCAACAATAATTTTAAAAGATGGAAACATATTCCACATGTTAACAGCCACTGCTTCCTGACTGTAAAATTAAAGCCATTTATATTCCTGTGGCTATTTCCATATTTTTGTCTAAAACTCAACTGCCATTCTCTCCAGAAAAAATACATGAATGGACATTGATATTTTAGAAATGGAAGTGATACCCTAAAAGCTACAACATGCTTTACCTCGAGAATCCCAGTCAATATGTGTAATGTAGCTAGAAGCTCCTTTACAGACGCCAACCCTCCTGCTTGTAAGTATGTTGTAAATATCCACAAAGTTATCATGAGATGCCACAGCAAGGTATTTTCCTGTATCTACAAAGAAAAACACGCAGTTAAGGGGGCTGGTGAGATGGCTCAGCAGCATAAGCGCCTGCCTGGCAAGTGCAAGGTCCTGAATTCGACTCCCGGAACCCACATACGAAAAAAGGGCCGGTGATATCGTTCAGAGGCACGGGTGCCTGCTGGCGCACGAGGTCCTGAGGTCAACCCCTGGTACCGCCCCACCAAAAAAAAAAAAAAAAAACAAAACACGCAGTTAACACCAAAACCCTTTACAAGGGACTTGAATTTCATAAATTTAGTATTTTAAAGTAGGGTAAAGGTCAAAGAAACATTCTAAATAGTCCACTCTTATAAATTCGGGAGTTCCAAGACTGTGATATTTTCAAAAGTATCTGCAGTCATTGTCACCTTTTGAAAATTTAATATCAGAAATCATTTCTTTTCTGTGATGGAAAGAGACCATGTCTTCAACAGTGTCAGCATTCACCACCAGGAAGCTCCCATCATTTAAGCCGACTGCTAAGGCCTTCCCATCTGGGGAGAAGGCACAGCATCTTCCACCTACAGAGGAAGCCACAAAAGACACTTTTCACCCAGCACTTCACTGTCATACAACCCAATGGAGAAACACAGAAGTCTGCACATGTCTGTTTTGCAAGGTCATGTGACTGGGTCTTCCTCAGTATTATATTACTGAGAATTAAAATTTCATAATTTAAAAGGTCTTTCCCCCCATATCCAAGGGCAATAACCATAATATCAAAAATACATTTATAATTTTTGTAAGCTTTATCTATTCATTTCTTAGCATCTGAATTCTAGGCATTTTCAAAAGACAAGTGGGGTGAGCAGGGAAAGGAGTAGAAAATTAATATATCCTCTACCTGGCTTCTAAGGAAAGAGGACATATTTCAGAACTGGAGTTCTAGAATAAAATTTTTAGATACCTTTTTTTTTTAATCTCATGCCTTACATACAAACTTGTTTTACCTAAAAAGCTTCACTATTCTAATTTCAGCCACTCCAATTCTCTGCTCAATGGATTATGATATGCAAATTCTAGAGGTAAAAGATTTGGGGTCTGCCTCCTCCATCATGAGAAGAATGGAATGTGACAGTTCTCTCAGGTGTCTCTGTAAAATTAACCACTACTAGCACGGTGATGGGGAACAAGCAATGTTTTCTGCTGCTTTGTAGGACCACGGGGAGACATTTCTGAGTGAGGAGTATGGACTTCTGGGAGTATGTTTAATAGGAAGCTGGATTAAGAATATAGCCACCCTCGCCACTACTTTTTTCAGCTTTGCTGAGATAGAATTCATGTATCATACAATTCACTCAATTAAAATGTATAATCCAATAGTTCTTATCTGATCACAGAGTTGCATGACCACTGTCACAGTCCATGTGAGAACACTGTCACTGCAGCCACCATGCTGCCGTCACATGGCCCCAGGGATGGAGCAGCCACACAGCCTTGTGCTGAGCCACCTCAGACTAAACTTCCACTTTGCAGTATGCTGAAGGCAGCGTTCACACTGATAACTCAAAATGGGCTGATCTAAAGGAAATCATCATTTAGCATGGATTTACCTACTGTGAGTCAGTCATGGTGCTGGTAGTGGGAGCAGGAAAAAATGAGTCTGCCCTTGGAGAGAAGCCATTAGGATTAGTTGAACTACAATTTACTGCACAAAGCAGGCCACTTTCAAGAGTGAAAAGGAGAGCTGTTAATAATTATACCAGGATACATGGATAAATTGAATTGAACCATCTAGGATGTGCAAATAGTTATTTTTTGAACTAATTTTTAACCCAGGGAATAAAGTCCATTGACATTCAAATCAGGTCCTGGTTTCATTTCCCCAATATATATTTGTGACCAAAGTGATTCAGTCCTATAGTGGGTAAGTAGATGGCTTTGGACTCAGACCTGGGTTGGAAACCTGGCTCCACCATCTACCAAGGCCCAAGAATCTAAGGGTAGTAGAGAGGCAACGTGACAGAGAGAGATAGCATCAAGCAATGTCCACAGGGCTGCTCTCTGGGGCTATCCTGCCTGGGTCTGAATTCAGTTCCATACTTCCTAGCTGTATGATCTTGGGCAAACTACTTAAGTACCTTGTGCCTCGGTCTCCTAATCTGCAAGTGGTAGTGAGAATGGCCTTACTCACTGGGTTCCTGTGCTAAGCGTGAAGTGCTAGCACGCTTGCTGGCTCCACAGTATCGGCTGCCATTGCCATTGCTTCAACTGTCTCAATACCTGTTTTCATTTGATACACTCTCATGACTCTCTGTTCACAAAACCACATAGTACAAATATTGTAGGACCAAACCCCAATCTTATCTTTTCTTGCCTTAACAACTTTTATTGACCCAGCAATCCTCAGCTCTCATGTCACCTCCATGATGGAGCAGTCCCAGGTAGCAGGTTTCCTCTGAGCTTCTGTGGTACCTTGTTTGTGTAGGATAGCTTCGATTTACCCTTCCCATTCACTCTTCATCTTTCTCCACCTGCTCTGTGCCTAAAGCTGGCCTGGGTAGAAAGTAACAAGGGGCTTTCTTGTTTCCAGTTTCTGGTTAGGTTAGACCAAGGGGGAGCATGGCAGAAGACAGGAAGACTGGAAGTTAGAGCGCTTGTTTGACCAGCTGTTGCCTGTAGGGTCCCTTGCTCCCTGCTGGCTGCTGTCATAGCTCCTCTCTGGCTGCCAACTTACATAGATCTCACTTTCAAGGTTCTAGCAATTGTTCCCTCCTCTTGCCTCTTCAGGCTCAGGGCTGGTAATGAAACCTGTACTATCAGCTGCCTAGCACCGCACTACCCCTGTCATTTCTTTACAACCTACTCATCTCTTTATAAAGAGTCCCATTTTAGACTCTTCTCAAATTACTCAGGCTGAACGGCCCACCTGTTCCTGGGACTCCATTTAAATCTTGTCCATCTCAGACACTAGAGAAGGGCAGTTCATCTTGGGATTCCCTAGTGCCTGCCACAGAATCTGATTAATAAATGTTCGCTGAATTTCCACCTCCTGGTGTACCCCTTAGTTCAACACATATTTATTATATGTGTTCAACACATATTTACTATATGATACTATTTTTTCTATCATAATCGACCTTTAGTTTTCAGTAATAAGTTCTGGAGAGTGTCAGTCATAGAGATAAAAAGGACTCTGTACAAGCTGACACGTTTCAACTGACTCACACAGTTCTCCATGAGAAGAGGAAGGACATATTGCCCCCAGGTGGCAAATGTCTGTGCAGTACAAGAAAAACAAGTGAACAACAGACCTAAGGCACCACTGAATCAGGCCATCCTTCTGGAAAAACTGCCTGTGCTCAGTTTTAATTGTACAGTGAACTCTGAATTCTCATTGCCTACTATATTCTGGAAACATACAACAGGTCCTCTCAGTAAATACAGTTGGGTGAATGAGTGACGCTAACTCATTCTGTTGCTTGTAAACACTTCTACAGATGTGTAAGGTGATACTGTGTACCTCTCTTGAGTTTCCGTACTGCCAGCATACGGTGCTGGGAAGATAATTCCCAGATCCGAAGTGTTTTATCGTCACTCACTGTTGCGCAGATGGGCAGGAGAGGGTGAGCTGCCAGCCCCCAGACTTCTCCTTCCATGTGCCCCTGGGAAGACGAAACAGAAACTCAAGCTCAGCCCATGCTCAGAAAGGCCAGTCCTCCTTCACCTCTGTGCTACACAGTCAGCCGAGTGTCCCAAACCAGTTCAAGTACAAATTAAACACTGTGACAGCTTCCTTAACCCAAAGTCATTGCACAGAATAATTTTTGCACTTGGATTTAAAGCTGACCTTACTTGATGCTAAATCATTCTTTTGGAGATGATTCTTTTGGAAAGCAAAATATAGACGTGTTGTTTACAGGTTTTATGTGATACCAGATATTGTCCCTTTCAGAAACAAACATCTAAGTGAATTGTGAAATTCCCTCTTTTTGTCCTGTTTTATACTGAATAAAAACAGTATGCATGTACCTCCTAGTAAAACAGTTTGATCATAATGACAGAAACTTCAATACAATCATATTCTAAAACATGTAAGTACCAATCTGTTTGACATAGAATTAGACAACAATACTCTTGTTATTTATACATTTAGTTCTTTGCCTGCATAGCATTTGGCCAAGTAGAAATAAATCTAAATTTTCATCTCTGGTGTCCTGAGTGTAGTTCAGGTTCAGCATTTGTTCACAAATTGGTCTGTGTGCCAACAGTGGATATAAGAAAAGTGAAAGGAGCCAGGCATGATGGTGCATGCCTATCATCTGAGCTACTCAAGAAGCTGAGGCTGGAGAATTGCAAATTTGGGGCCAGCCTAGGCAACTCAGCAAGATTCTGTCTCAAAATAAAAATAAAAAGGCTGGAGATACAGCTCAGTGGTAGACCACTTGCCTAGCATGCACAAGGCCCTCAGTTCCATCCCTATAACCCCCCAACACACACACACACACACACACACACACACACACACACACACACACAGACAAAAGAAAGAAAATTGAAAGGTTTTTAATATGCTCTGGACTAATTCCACACACCTATACCTTATCACGAACACACTTGACTGAATTAGAACAATAACTGAGATAAAGCAATATTTTTTAAAATGAACACTTAACAGGAAGAAAACAAATTTGATTCTTATAATTTATCAATTAAGCAGTGTAAAGAAGGATGTTGTAGAGCAATAAAATAAACCAGCTTGTTCACTGAATTTCTGATTTTAATGGTTAATTACAAAAAGGCTTGGCTCAGTGAAGCAAAAAGCAAGACTATGCAGAGCCATCTGAAAGGTGTTTGTAGCTAGAATGTTCTGGAGAACAGGTAGCTTTCTGAAAAGCAATGGGATGATTCCTGTTTAACTGGGAAGCTATTTGAGCAAAATAGTAATTTGGTAGAAGACACAAAGTTCTAAATACAATTGATGTTCAAGTATCTGAGAAAACATGGGGCTGAAGAGTACAGATATATATTTTTTTAATTTGTCAGATTTGGGGGTATACTACATCCCCAGTTTTCTAGTCATCAGAAACTTCCCCCCAGGGTCACAGTCAGAGGACAGGTCACGTGTCCACCTCCACATCCTCCCGTACTGGCTCTGCTGGGAGCTTTCTAAATGTGTGAGTCCCTCTGCACGTTTTACTTGAAGACAGGGTTGCAGGCTCTGAGACCCATTCAAACCGCTGCCCCACACTGATTTCAAAATGACACTCCCTTAATCTGAGTATTCACATTCCTATATGTCACAGGAGTGGACAGTGAATGAGGTAGGATAGAAATAGCCCGAATGGCACAAAGAAACGGGCCTTGAATCTTGCTTGGTTACTCATCACCCATAAAGCTGATCATAAACAGCACAATGCAGAGCTGATTATATTCAGAGCTGATTATTTTCTATGGAAATTTTCCTAATCCACTGAATGTCATTTATCCCTCTCTTCCAAACTAGCACTCCTGCCGCCATGGTTCCTGTCTCCGTGTCTGTCTTCTCTCAGAATAGGATTGTGAGCCCCAGGTGAGCAGGAAACCCCTCCTCTACCATGTACACCACAGGGTACAGGGCAAACCTCACCAGCAGCCCCACCAACACCAGTTCAACTACAAATTTTACTTGGGAGGAAGCAGCCAATGAAAGAACAGAAGATGAAAGGGAGGTGCTGAGAAGAAAAGGAATAGAACGGCACACATGTAAGGAGAAGATGGGAACTGACCTGTGGTCTAAAGGTTCTACAGCTCAGCTGGTTCCCATAGCTCTGAGGGCTCTACTTGCTGTGCTGCTTTCTGCAGCATCCACAGCTAAATAACATGTAGGTGGAAGACTGGAGCAGTGAAACAGAGGGCCAGCATCTCACACAAACCTTGGTTAGAGCCTGGCGTGGGGTGCACACCTGTCATCCCACTCTGGAGGCTGAAGGAGGAGGATCTCCTCAAGTTTGAGGCTAGCCTGGGCTACACAGTGTATTCAAGGCCAGCCTGAGACCCCATCTCAAACAAAGACATAACCAAACCAAACCAAACCAAACCAAAAAACCCCATGGTTTGAGTCCTGGCTCAGCTGTTAAGTTCTTAGTGGGCAGTTTACTGCCTTTTGACTCCTTACCTATAAACAATTTTAACTGAGCAAATCTGTTGGGGAGATGAGAGAAAAATGTACAACAGTACTGCCTGCAGCATAGTAGGTGCTCAATATATGACAGCAGAGGTTACTTTTATTATCAGACTAACAGAAACAAACATAGGAAAGAATGGAATTGTAAAGAAGCAAAAAGTGAAGTCTTTGTCATCAAGCTTAAGACATATTTAAACAAAATTAACAACTATAACGTGCTTTTAAAATGTAGTATCATTTAATCCTATTATAGTATAACTTCTCTAAACTGTTTTCTAATATAGCATGTATGGAAATAATTTGAACTCTCAAACATTTGGGGGCTAAAAACAAATCAATACTTTTCAATAATATTAAACCAGGAATTCTGGCCAAAAAAAAAAATTAGTTTGGAAGAGCACAACAGAAGCAAGAACAGCAGAGAATAAAAGTCATGTGGCAAGGACGCATCTCCAGCAGAGTTCTCATCCTGGCAGTCTGCACACTTAGCTATAGAGTTTCTGAGGTTTGTTTTAACAGTTTTTTAAAAATAAGTATTTTTCTGTGTGTGTGTGTGGTACTAGGGATCAAAACTAGGGTTGTTCTAGTGCTCTTCTAGTGCTCTACCACTGAGCTACAGCCCTAGCCCCCTTTTAAAAGTTTTTGTATTAGTTACGAGTTGCCCAGGCTGAATTTGATGTTGTGATCCTCCTGTCTCAGCCTCCTGGGTAGCTGGGATTATAGGCATGTGTCAGCATGTCTGGCTATCTGTATATTCTTATTCAGGATATCCAGGGCTTGGATGTATGTATTTTTAAAAACTTGCATCAGAGCTATGGCGCCATTGTGCGTGTACTGACCTGTTCTCAGGATGCAGCATATGAGAGGGACCCTCTCCATGGATTTTTGGAATTCATCTCTAATACAGCCTGCAGGCATGGATCTGATCAGGTAGGGGGTGAGGCTCCCACACTGGACCTGCACGAGTCCTGCAGCTCACATGATCAGGCAGATTTCTTTCACTTCCTTCACCCCTCTCATGCCTTTTCACCTGTTGGTAAGGTCTATGCACCACTCAAAGACAGGGCTGCAGGCTCTGAGACCCATTCAAACCACTGTCCCATATTGATTTCAAAATGACATTGCCTTAATCTGAGTATTGGCATTCCTATAGGACACAGAGCGGAGAGTGAGTGAAGTAGGATAGAAATAACTTGAATGGCACAAGGAAATGGGCCTTGGATCTTGCTTGGTTACTCATCTACCCACCTCCACAACCTGCCTACTCTGCCCTTGAGGTGGAATTTTCCCATTCCTCTGCTCTTTCGGGATTCCGTTGATAGTCACATTAATCTGATTTTATCTAAATATGATTCCTGAGGGGAGAGGGAGGGTAAGGAGAATGTGCTGTGGTTATGGAAAGCAAGGTTGAGAGGCAGTGAGGTGCCTGATCTAAAGAAGCACTTGCACATTTGGTGCGTCAGGAGTGCTTAACACACCTTGTTAATTTCACAGGCCAACAGAGTGAGGAGCAGTCTATATTTGGACCTGATTTGGACGATAAGATTCTGAACTCTGAAGAGGTATCATCACGGGATAAGGCTGAGGGGGGCAGTATTTTGCTCGTGGTAGGGACATGCATAACTGGTGACCAGAGGTGGGCTGTGATGGATATGCTCATGCGGTAGTTTTCATACTCTGGCACAATCACCTCCCTTTGAGTGTGGCATGACCTGTTTGCATCCAATCAACACAATGTGGCGAAAGTGACAGAATATTCATGATGAAATGCTGCGTGCAGATAGGATTATGTTACATAAGATTGTGGTATCTATTTTTTCTTGCTTGCTGGCTTTGGAAAAGCAAGTGGCTATTGGAAACCCTCTATGCCGAGAAGTAAGTGCAGCCTCCAGCAGCTGAGGGTGGCCTCTGTCCAACAGCTGGTAAGAAAAGAAGCCTCAGTCCTACAGCCTCAAGGAACTGAGTGAGCCTGGAGGAACCTCCTCCCTCCACTGGGCCTCAGATGAGACTGAAACCATTTGAAGCCTAAGCAGAGGACCCAGATCAGCTGTGCTCGGACTCCCAATCACAGTAATGGCAGATACTGAACACGTGTTGTTGCTTGTTCATGGCTAAGTGTTACATAGCAACAGGCAGCCTGCATAGCCCTGGGAATTGCTGCACAAGCTCTGCACCCCAAGTGCTCCCTCACCTCATCCTAGTCCAAGTCCTGACATGAAATGTGGTTTACAACATGTATAATTGTGGTACCTGAACAAGTAGTGTCATTGGGCCACTCTTATCGATTTCCAGAATCTCTCCATTTTTTGTTCCCACCAGGATATGTCCATGTCCCAGAGTAATGGCACGGATTGAAGGGTTATCTTCCAAAAGTAGGCCTGAGAGGGGAAAATGATTCATTTAAATATAAGAACAAGACTGATTATTAGTATAAATTCAACTTTTATAGTTCCTAAGCACTAGGTCCTAGGCAATCATTCTTAACTTTGTACTAAAAGTCCTGATTGTGGATGACAAAACCAATCAGACTATGAACTACTACTACAAGAAGTAAGGTACTATCTTCTCCAATCCTGTGAACAGAAGGTTTCTATAGCATATTCAGGGGTGGCACCTTTTGAGCTAGTTGACAATGCTGCTCTTTTAATGGCGTAAGTCTTCAAGCATCTTTCAAACATATCATCCCAGAGCTCAACGATTCCATCCTTTCCACCTGTTACAAAGCCCTAGGAAGACACACACAGGTAGTATTACATACACACCTAGTATTACATACACATCTAAATGACCAGCACTCACCCAGCCCTAACAGGATTTCCCCTCGGGTAAGACAGCTTTGTGAATTTTTTTCCCCAAGTACATAAGACTAAAAAAACTAACAGAATTCAAATGATATATTATGGAAATCTCTCTCTAGCAAGATTAAGCACATTCATATTGTATGTCTACGGCATTTCCTTGGACCTCTGGTCAGCACTTGGCCCAGGCATGGCTGATTCTGTGTTGAGGCTCCTGACCAGAAGTAGTTCCTGTGGGACAGGAAGAGCCTTAAAACCTAGCAGAGCTCCTGGTGTCTCATCCACCCACCAAATGGATTGGAATCAATATCACAATTAAAAACAATCATTAAGGGCTGAAAGTACAGCTTAGTGGTAGAGTGCTTGTCTAGTGGTAGAGTGATTGGATTCAATGCCCAGCACTACACGCGTGTTCACGCACGTGCATACACACACAGATTATTAAATATTTTTAAATTAACTGGCTACTTTCACAAGAAAACATCATTATTTATTATGGGTAATTTAAGTACTTCATATAATGAAACTATCCTGCTGATTTGTTCAATTTAGACTTTCCACAATAACTCATATCTGGGTTAATTTTTCACAAACTCTAGAAAGTAAAAAGCTTAATATGTTGAACTTTTTTTTTTTTTACTTGATCTGTATTCCAATTCAGGCTTATGATTTCTTGTTATCACTAGTTTTCCTTTCTGGTGACTTCTCATATATAACAACTGTTCTTGGAAGTTTTTATTTCAAGAAAAATACTGAGTTATTCATTCTTTTCTCAAACTTTTCACTAATGCATTTCAATGAGGCTCACATAGAAATAATATTTTGGAGCTTACTACATTAAATATCCTCATTATAGTTGGCCCTCTGCATTTGAGGATTTGGCACCTGCAGATTGAAAATATAGGAAAATAAAAATATTGCATAGGTACTGAATATATACAGGCTCTGTTCTTGTCACTATTCCCTAAACAATATAGAGCTAAAATTATTTACATATGTGGGCGCATTGGCCAGAGGTATATATGAGAGGGATATGCAGAGAGAAGGGACTTTTGGAGCCACAGCCCAAAACCTCCCGAAAAGCATGGTTAGCGATTATAAGATAGCCTATAGGACCACGAGTCCAAGTAGGATCAAAACACATTGTCTTAAGGGATCAATGCTCTGGCCCTCTCCTCCCCATGCTCCAATTTATCACTTAGATTTGTCCTTTATCCTTGCTTCCTGGTTCTACCAATAGAAGGCCACAGAAACTTCCATTCAGGGCTGTCTTTATGAGACTCTCATGCTGAGGGGGTCTTGGTTAAGGTCAGGCCATGGTTGTGTCATGCCATGGTCATGAACTGTGACATACATAGCATTGACACTGTATTATAAGTAATTTAAATATGATTTAAAGTGTACAGGAGGATGCACAAAGGTTAGAAGCAAATACCTGTCCTGTGCCTTGTTATGCAAGGGACTTGAGCATCTTTTTATTTTGGTATCCATGGGGAGGAGGGTATTGGAAGCAAGACCCCATAAGTACTGAGGGTAACTATATAGCATATGTAACCAGGGAGATTCAATCTTTATATTATATCATGATATCCTTGTTTCCCCCCATCATTTTGCAGGATGGCTTATCAAGGAATAGAAGAGTTTAACCAAGTTATACCACATCAATTAGGCCTACACAAATTTTGCATGCTGCTTTAATCTTTTCTAACATTTTCAGTATAACTAAGAACACATTTGTCAAAAAAATACAGACACTCTTTGTCTATTGACAGAGTTCTGTCCCTGTGACTAGGTCATTAATTGAACTGGCTGCCAAATGAAGAACTGTATGTAATATGTACAATATTCAGAACAAAGAAAGGGCCAAAAGAAACTCCAACTTGACTGTGCTTTTATTTGCATAATTCTTACATGCAGTACTGTAATGTACAGTAAAATCAACAAAAATTACAGTACTATATAAACAAGGCATAATGTCCAAAAAAAATTGCGACTTTATCAACAAAATATACAGAACTGTACCAAAAAAAAGAGACTAGCTGTAAATCTGAGCAGCAGGTCATAAATCTGAATAGCATGCCTTGGTCCTAAGGCTGAATAGTCATTAAACAGGTAGGTCATTACATGAGGAATATCTGTAATAGCTTAACCACTAAAACTTCTACTGTAATTGTTCTAAGAAGAATTTGCTTTTGTTGTGGGGTCAACTCATTTAGCTGGGGATAGATAAACGAAAACTGAGGCTCGGCTTACTCATGTGTGTTGTGGGGCTTGGATCGGAGTTCAGAGCCCACAGATGACTCGTACCACCAGCAAATTAGAAAGGAATGAAAAAACACTGGTACTTGTGGGCAAGTTGACTGGAAAATAGTTTTAATAGCACTGTGTGTTGAATGTAGCCTTTGTCAGGGAACACTGCAAGGCCGGTGAGCGGCCAGGCAGAAAAGGATGAAGATGAACTGGAGTGGAAACGTGGCCACCAGCAGACTCTAATGCTCTTGGTGAAGCCCAACCTGTCTACACAGGAGCAAACGTACATTCCCATCATAGCAAATCGGTGTGTGGGATGATAATCTTGCCACTTGGTACTTCAGTTTTCTGCCCACTGTGCCAGTGAAGAGGAAGACAACTCTGAAATATACTTCAGGATTCCTTTGCTAATGTGTGTCCATATTTATCTCAACACTTCTTGTGGGGCTCTGCAGGGTGAGAACTAGGAAGCATGAGTGTGAAAAAAAGTAGAGAAACTGCACATAAAGAAACAATCATTAAAAAAAGAGAAAATGTAAAACCATTTGTGTTCCCCTCAATATGTTTTGACTAGAGCTCCATGATGACCCCTTCCTCATTCAGATAGGACTATTTATAGATCCAGGCCTCCTTTTAGATATCTTCCAAAGACTGTAATTTTACAGAGTTGATAAGGAAAAAACTTCTCAAAAACATACCATACCTTATCTAATGCATACATAGCAAACACAGGCCCATCGTGAGCTTTCATTGTCTTTAGTAGTAGAATGTCTTTCCAAATAAAAATATCTCCAGTAGCTGCTCCTGAGAACACCAGATCTTCCATTCTCCCATAAGAAACACACATCATTGTTTCCAGTTTTCCAACACCTCCAAAAATTCCTCTTTTAGAGGTGAAACCCCCACCTGCAGTAGACAGAGTATTTATTACTCTTAAAAAGTTGATACTTTCTATTAGCATGTAGATTGACTAAATCCAATGAAAAAACTCAGTGTATACATAACGATACATAAAAATGAGAGAGACCATCATAAACAAAAATATTATAAGAGAGCTTCTCACCCACTCTTTCATTAATTCAGTGTTTATTTAATCCCTATTTTGTGCTCAATGCTGGAGATATAAAAATGAAAAGAAAGAGTTCCTGCTCTTAAGGAATTAGAGCCTAGCTAGAGAAGCCTCAGTAAGCATCTCAGTCTAAGGTGCACAGCTAAACAAGGCTCAGGGCAAGTTCTATGCTAGCCAGAGAAAGGAGAAACTATGTGGCACAGGAGTGAGGAAAGCTTTACTGAACAATGATCAAAAAGAATGTGTGCATAATTTCTGTGAATTGGAGGCTGAGACAGGAGGATTCTAAGTTTGAGGGCAGATTGGGTAACTTAGCAAGACCCTGTCTCAGCATAAAGAATATGAAGGGCTAGGATATAGCTTAGTGGTAGAGTACCCCTAAATTCAACTGCCAGTACCATAAATGAACAAACTAACAAACAAAAAAAGAGGACTGTCTATGTAAAATAAAAATCTATTTTATATGTTCTGCCTAAATTTTCATCACAGAAATCTGGGGGTGAGGACAACCGTTATGTATGACAAAGTAGTAATACTGGAAAAAACCATCAGATTTGTTCCCTAGCCAGTCCCATTTCCCTGCCTGTCCTTGATCATTGCAGAGAAACCAGCTCTGTGATTATTGATTGTGATATGTCAACTTGAGTAAGAACAGGCTAAGCTAGTAGATTAGTGAAGTCCAGGCTCAGGATGTTTCATTTAGGAACAAGGATTCCATTAGCTATTAGACTAGAGGACATGTATGTTATGCCCTGGCAGAAAATGTGTCTTCACTTTGTCCATGTCCTGAGACTTTGCCAGAGACTGAGATTAAGGTCAGTGGACTAACTGGCAGAGAAAACTTTAAGGCAGCCCAGCGTTTAGTCTGTGGTATGGGTACTTCTGGCTGTTTTTAGCCAGATCTATAGTGAACTCGTGAGCAAAAAGCAAAAAGCAAATGTGAAAACTGCAGTTCTATCAAAAAAGGAGCAAATACAGAATTGGGGCAAAGAACACTGTAGTTGCTGAAAAGATTAATATTAAAAAGAAGCCAAGTGCTTTACATCAGGACAATAGAAAAAATGGCTTAAAGGCATCTCAGAAATCAGCAAGACCCCACTATTTGCTGGCTGAAGGGTGTAAAATTGTAAAGTTTTTATTTGAGAAGACAGCCCATGGGGGTTCTGCTGGAGAAGGGCCATCTAGGGAATTGGTTCCTGGGATTTATTTCACAGTGCTCAACCATTCATACACTCAGAAGCCTCTGCACCCATCCAAGGGGGCCTGACTACAGCTCAAGCTAGCAGCAGATGTTGGCATCATCTATGTGGTACTGATTTTACAGGAATGCAGAATGTAAGAGCTATGGGGTCATGGAGGCTTCCACCCAGATTTCAGAAGGCCTTGGAAGCGAGGCAATGTGCCCCTGAAAGGGCCATGTGGGAGGCTGTGAGAGTGAAACCAAAAGTGCAGTGGAGACTCTAGGAAGTTGGAGATGTAATTAAAGTGGAACATATGCTAAGGAAAGTCACAGCTGTGAGTACCCCAAGAGAGAGCCCATGAGGAATGTAACTAGCAATTCCTTAGAGGTGGGGCCACCTAAGCCTTCTGGAGTTCACACTTCCACACAATTTGCCCCAGGTGCTGGACATGGAGCTACAGGATTTAAGGTTTGCCCTGCTGGGTTTCAGTGTAAGCCAAAATAAACTACTCCTTTAAATTGTGTGTGTTGTGTATTGTGCTCCAATGACAAGAAAGTGACTAAGATGAGGTTCATCAGTACAGTTACACACAGACTCACTCTCAACACACTGTGGACTACTGTCTTTCCTTTAGAAATAGGAAACTCTAAAACAGTAGCCTGTTCAGGTTTGTGCGTTATGAGATTGGGCTTGGTACTAAAGCTGATGCTAAGCATTCAGAAACAATCACAATAATGACTTATTATTGAGAAGAATAAGATACTCTTCCATGTTTGGTCATGCTTATTTACTCATCACTATTATCAACATATAATCCACAAATATTTATTTTGACTACCTTCTGGGTGCAGAGCCAGGGTTTATGCTAAATTCAGTGATAGATTAATAAAACAATTCTCGAAATATTCAAAACTTTATTCACTTAACCAAAATGATTATTTCCTGCTCAGTCATCCAATATAATTATTGCTTTCAGAACAGATGACTAAATATAAAAATTATTATTTTCACAGCAGAATATGTTCCAAGGCTTTCTAGACACTGTTGAATATGCATAGGATCATATACTATTTTAAGTTTCACAGCTTAGACACTAAACAGTCCAAAGTAAATTTGGAAGAGAAATTTTGTTCGGCACATTTTGTCTTAATTTGCAGAGACCCAAGCCACATAATGGCGATGGTCCCCCACCCCCAACCTGCCTGGGGAAAAGCTCTCAACTACATAAATGATAAACCCAAAATGACAGTACCTGCTTGTTGCCAGAACTTGATGTGCTTAATCCCAACTGTAACCAGTTTGTCAACATGGTGTGGGTTACACTTTACCACAAATATTTTATCTTTATGTCCTCTGTAAGAGACAAACAGGAAAAAAATTTCTAGTTTGGGCAGAAATACTGGTACAGAGCTTTATGAAAAACATGCATTTGATCTAACTTTTATTAAGCATATCTAACAGGACAACTAAATTAGAAAATGATTTAAAATATACATAGAGGTCTAGAGTAAAATAATGAGGTTTGACTTTTCTGTGCATTTTGAGCCCTCTCTACTTACCCTAATATTACTGCCAAATCTATTTCTTATGATTTAAGCAAATTAATAAAATCTTTAAAATGTATCAGACTATCTCTGTGACATAAAACTAATGCCACCACTGTAGGACTGTAAATAATTCTGGGCGTACGGAGACCTTGTGTAGAAAGAGGGAGAAGTACTTCAATAGTATTAATGAGAAGTTTCAAATGTACCATTCTTGCTATGGAAGGTATCATTTCATCTTAAACACCCTTTTTGCTTAGTAAAGTATACATTATAAATTGAAGCCCCTGGCCCATGGCAAGTGAGAAAGGATGTCATCTAATAATCCAAAACACTTGAGGCTGCTAAACATTCAGAAATTTAAGTTTATAACCTGAGGAGCAGAATTTTATTTTTATAAAATAAGTCCAGATTATAGACCTGGGTTACAAACCTGCTGTCTCAATGTCAAGGAAATTTCTATTTTAAGAGTTCAGAGTCATCACATTAGAATCTAAGGATTTCTTAGTCTTAACTACTTACTGACTACTTAATGATATTAATATTTTTATGTAAAATATCTATTAACAAAAAGGACATGATTGATGATATACCTTATTAATACAAACATAAAAATCTTAACATGTTAGTAAACAGAATCCCAAAGTACAATACTAGCAAATAGAATCCCAAAAGCACATTAAAAAATAGTACGTTATAGCCAAATGTAACATGGTTCAATGTTAAGGAAATGAATAATAAACTCATTTTATTAACAGCTATAAGGACAAAAATCATGTTTTCACAGTTATATAGTTGCTGAAAATGTATTTGACAAAAATCTCTCACTCGTAATTAAAAAAAAAAAAAAACGCTCAAAGTAAGAAGTAAAGGATGCTTCAGACTTATTCCTTGGACATTTTTATTTTCCTGCACTCCTTGTCATTGAGATATCCAGACTTATTCAAGGCAACTATACACAGGCCTGTTCTCCATGGCTGGTATGCCACTGTCCTTTCTTAAAGACAGAACATGCTGGAACATTAGATCATTCATGGTGCATGTGTGAGTGAACTCAAAAGTCAGTTTTTTACTTAATGGCATTCCCAATAGTCAGGAACAAGACTATTACTACTATCATGTAACACTGCATTGAATATATTAACTAACGCAATTAGCCACAGTTTTAAATGTTAAAGGCAAAAGAGCTGAAATGGAAGAGGTAAAACTACTTCCATCTGCATATGATATAATTATGTATCTTGAAAATTCAAGAGAAAATAACATAAAAATGACTACGAACAAGGTAACTTAGTAAAGTTTCAGAAAATTTAATATGAAATAAAAATCTTCATACACACAATAATCAGTTGAAAAACATAATGGAAAAGAGGACTAAGCAACAACAAAAATATCAGTGCATAAATGTAACAAGTGTGCAATATATATCAATGAGAGGGAAACAAACAAAAAAGTCACATCTGTAAGATAGAAAAGTAGACTTAAAAAAATTCTCTGTTCTTGTATAGCAAAACAAAATTGTAAAGACACCAATTCTCCCTAACTTAGTTTATAAATTCAACTTGATTCTAATACAAAGACCACTGGGTATCTGTATTATAATGTGGTGTTAAATATCTTGTTTTTTGTTTTTTTTGTGGGTACTGGGGGTCGACCTCAGGACCTCGCGTGCCAGCAGGTGCCCGTGCCACTGAGCGATATCACCGGCCCCTTTTTCGTATGTGGGTTCCGGGAGTCAAACTTGGGCCCTCGCGCTCGCCAGGCAGGCGCTTACACCGCTGAGCTATCTCACCAGCCCTCCTTCATGTCTTTTCATGGGTTGATAAATGATTTCTTTTAATGTTCCATTATCTAGATGTGCCATAGTTATCCATTTGCCAATTGTGTTTCTTCCAAGTTTTGCCAATTATGAATTAAGCTCCTACAAAAGAAGTAAATCTGAGATGTCATGATTCCACCCATATGACAGTCTAGAAGAGGCAAAACTATGGAGTCAATAAAATATTAGTGATTGCCAAAGGGTAAAAGGGAAGGAGGAATGAACAGGCAGAACGTGAAGAACTTTTAGGGCAGTGAAAAAATTCTACATAATATTTTATCATGATGGATGCATGTCAATATACATTTGTCCAAGCCCACAGAATGTACAGCACCAAGAGTTAACTCTAATGTAAACTATGGACTTTGTTTTTGTTTTTGTTTTTTGAGACAGGGTCTCACGATGTAATTCAGGCTACCTTTGAACTCACTATGTAGCCCAGGCTGTTCTCAAACCTGTGGCGATCCTCCTGCCTCAGCCTCCTGGCATGCTGGGATTATAGGTGTGCACTACCATGCCCGGCTGACCCATGGACTTCGGATGACAATGATGTGTCAATGTAGACTGACCAGTTGCAATAAATGTAGCACTTAGGTGGGAGATGATTACAGTGGAAGAGATGCATGTGTAGAGATGGGAATTTTCTGTATTTTCTGATTAATTTTGCTGTGAATTTAAAAACATTCTAAAAAATAAACTCTAGTTAAACAGAAATAAATGATATTTGGAGTATCTTGACAGCTGTATAAAAAATGATTGAGTTGGATCTGTTTCTTATAATAAATACTAGGATAAATTCTAAATGCTTTACAGGTCTAAAATGTAAAAGATTAAGCCATAGAACATCAGAAGAAACTATGGGTAAATTTTTTAATCTGGGGAATAAGCAATACTTTTATAACTGTGACTCAACATGCCAAAGCAGTATAAGAAAAGACTGATAAATTTGATCATGTAAGAACTAAAAACTTTCTGCGTAATGGAAAACACCATACTAAATGTCAAAGACAAAGAACAAACCGAGAAAAGTACCTATATTCTTGTCTAAAGAATAGAACAAACAAGGAAAACATATGCAAATCGTATCTGAGAAGGGGTTGTGGTCAAAATATATGTGTTAGCTTTCCATGACCATCACAAAATACCTGATAATAACAACTTAAAGGAAGGATTTGTTTTGGCTTATGGTTTCAGCTCATGGTTACTTAGCTCTGTTGCTTCTAGGCCAATGGCAAGGCAGAAACACTGTGTGGTGGAGAAAGCTGGTCATCTTAATGGTAGCGAGGAAGGAGGGAGAGGAGAGGAGAGGAGAGGAGAGGGAGAGGGAGAGGGAGAGATGGAGAAAGAGGGAGAGGAAAAGGGTGGGCGGAAGGAGATAAAATTACCCTTCAAAGGCAGACCCCTAGTAATCTACTTCCTCCAACCAGGCCACATCTCCTAAAAGCCCATTTGACTAATGAATTTATCAATGGATTAATCCTCTTAATGAAGTTAGAGCCTCACAATCCCATCACTTCCCAAAAAGCCCACCAGCTGGCAACCAAGTCTTCAACACAATGAGCCTTCTGGGGGATATGCTGGATCCCAACCATAATATTAATAATTTATAACGCAATAACAATAAGACAAGTGAACCTATTAAAAATGGGCTGTATATCTGAGTAGCCATTTTTCTTTTTCTAGCTTATAAACAACAGAAGTTTATTTCTCATTGTTCTGGAGGCTAGGGAGTCTACAATCAAGCATGGCAGATTCAGCATCTAGGGTTTACTTTCTGGTTTATAAATGGTTCCTTCTCATGGCATCCTCGCAAGGTAGAAAGGGCAACACTGGGGTCTCCTTGAGAAGGGCACTAAGCCCATTCTTGAGTGATACACTCCATACCTGATCACTATCAGTGACCTCACCCCTTCATACTATCATTTTGGGGAATGAGTTTCAACATAATAGTTATGGGGGACACAAACATTCAGACCATAGCATTGGAGGTGGGTATATCACATTTCTTACACTATTTTTCTTTTTTTCTGTTCAGTTAAAATATTTCACATATGTTAAAAATTTACAAAATTACATCTTCACAAGGAACCAAAGTATACTGAATTATTCTATACCCTCTTCCCCTACAGTACTAACTTGTTGACTCTCCAAAACTGTGAGGCAGAGTTCTCACAGAGTTCTCTGAATAGCCATTTCTACAAAGAAATATACAAGTGGTCAGTAAGCACATGGCAAGATGTTCAACATCATCAGCCATTAGGGAAAAGAAAATCAAAACCATAATGAGATACCACGCTGTATCTGTTAGGATGGTAATGATGAAAATAACAGACAGTAACAAGTGCTGGTAAGGATACAGACAAGTTGGAGCATCTAGACATTGCTAGTAAGAATGGAAAACAGTGCAGCCACTTTGAAAAACACTTTGTCAGTTCTTCAAAATGTGAAACACATGTAACATATGACCCAGCAATTCCACTCCTAGATGTACACATGTATGTGCTCTAGAGAAACCTTGTACACAAATGTTCATAGCAACATCATTCATAATAACCAAAAAGGAGAAACAACCAAAATACTGTGAATGGGTAAACAGGTGAAGGGCAAAACTGTGACATATTAATTAAAAAATATTATTCAGCATAAAAATAAAGTACTGAATTACCATGACATGGATGAATCTTTAAAAATTATGCAAAGTGAAAGAAGCTAGTCACAAAGCATCACATACTGTATAATTCTGTTTATGTAAAATATCCAGAATAGGCAAATTCATAGAGACAGCACACAGATTACTCCCTGCTAACAGGTACAGGAATTCTATTTGGGGTGATGAAAGTGTTCTGGAATTAATGGTGGTGACTACATAACTTTGTAAATATGTTAAAAATTACTAAACTATGCTTTAAATGTACAATTTGTATAGTAATGAATTATTTATTGATGAAAATGTTTTTAAAAACTGAATGTGAATCCAATCAAACCTATCAATCTAACAACCATTGACAGGAAATACAGGGGCGGGGTACAATGCCTGAAATGATTCCTCAAGAATCGATCAGTTGCAGAATGTGAAACATCCAAAAGGACAAAAGGCCCAGTTCCTCAGTATGTCCATGGCATGAAAAGATCAGATATAAAATAAAAGAGGCTTAAGAGCTAGATCATCAAATGCAACACAAGAGGATGGTTTGAACACTGGTTTGAACAAACCAGTTCTTACCTTCAAAACAGTTGGGGCCGGTGAGATGGCTCAGCGGCATAAGCGCCTGCCTGGCAAGCGCAAGGGCCCGAGTTTGACTCCCGGAACCCACATACGAAGAAAGGGATAGTGATATCACTCAGCGGCATGGGCGCCTGCTGGCGCGCGAGGTCCTGAGGTCGACCCCCGGTACCCACAAAAAAAAAAAAAAAAAAAAAAGTAAACCATGGCTTTGTCTGGATTGTGGAAGTAGAGATGATCCTCATTTTCTTCTTGGTTCTTTCTATATTTTCTCATATTTCTATGATGATTATGAATTATTTTTGAAAAGGATAAATGTTATTTCTAAAAAGAGATACAAATTTTTAAAAAAGAAAATGAAACAGGAAATGTATCAGTATAGTATTCAAGAGGATCTACCATCTTCATTAAGTGCATGTAAGGGAAAGAACCTAAAATAGATTAAGCAATGAAGTTAATATGGAAAGGCTCATCCTAAAGTTCTGCTGATGAGAAAAAAAATTCTGAAATGTCCCAAATTTAATTATAAGAGTAAGAAGGATGGAGAGGAGGAGATGAGAATATATGTTAAAACTTTACCTTCAATCCCATCACAAGCCCCTAGGTGCCTCTGCATCCTGCTTTATAACTGCAACCAATCCAGAAGCAACAATCGCTTCTATGGATCCTCTTCTCTGTGTGTTATCTGCACCCCTTATCTGTAGCTCATACGAGTTCAATGTAAACAGCTTATGCTTTCCTTCCCCAAATTTTCCTTACCAAAGTGCCCTTAGCTCTAGGGCCAGTGGACATTGTTCCATCTGCCATTTAGTGTTATTCTTGGATCCGGTCCTCTTTCTGTCTGGCATCTGGCTCCATAAAGTATTTTATTTCAGAGAATCTTCAGCCTCAAGAGTATTGGTTCTACACTGCAATATGTAGGCCTTCATTCTGTCCCTAAATTTTCTCATAGCAAAACCATCTAAGATTTACACACTGGAAATTGTGTGTTTGTGTGTGTGAGTGTGAGTGTGTGTGTGCACATGTGCATGTTTCGCTGGGGATCAAACCCAGGGTGCTACATTCCCAGCCCTATTAAAAATTTTTTATTTTGAAATAGGGTGTCGCTAAGTTGCCCAGAGGGAGACTTGAATTTATGATCCACCTGCCTCAGCCTCCCAAATGCTAGGATTACAGGCATGTGTCATTGCATCCATCTACATTGGAAGTATTCTTGTTAAGCATTTTCATAATTGTACATTTTTGTCTAAGATCCCTCCTTGCCCAAACTCCTAAGGGGAAGCATGTCAAAAGCAGTCAGTCAGCAGCACCCAAAAAGCGAGACGCTGTTTCAAAATAAAAAAATTTTAAAGGGGGCAGGGTAGGAATGTAATCCACTGTGAATTAGTATCCCTCAAGCTCACATTACCAGAGCAAGGCAAATACAAATAAAGGAACACAGAAGTACCAGATTAGTTTTCTCATTATTCTGCTAATGGACACTGATGTTAGGTCATTTACTGCCCATAAAAGAGACTGGCCTTAGTTTCTGAATGGATAACTTGCATATTAGTCAAAAATGTAACAAACTTTTAGATGAAAAAAGATTGAAAAGTCTATTTGAAATAGAGGGGACTAAAAACACTCACAAAAATTAGCAAAAATGAGACATATTTTTCAAATAGATTGGATCAAGTCTCATAGAGATCTTGTAAGACCTCTATGTGCCAATTCTGAATTTCCTTAATTTCTCAGAGCTGATAGAGTAGGTTCATTTAAACATTTTCACAAGTCAAGGGTGACTTCCAAGAGTGCAGCATTGTGCAGCTGGCACATATCAGCACTGGGCACCAGCAGTGTGGCAGCAATGCCATCTGAGCTACCAACCTCAGCTACCATCTTCCCCGGTGGGGAAATCTCATGTCTTGCATGATAGCACTGTTATGGAACAATCATACTGCCAGAACACCACAGCCGACCAGAAGCAGGTTTGCCATTAAGCCTTGCTGAAGACAATCTTGGCAATGACCAAGACACTGAGGGGTGGCACTGAGTTAGCCATTCTCCTGAATCAGGGACCTAGAGGCAGGGCCTGCAGATGCACAGTGGGTAACTAAGACCAGGATGAAGCTTGGATTGCCTTGAAAATTTGGGTCAGATCCCAGCTCAGCTCTGCAGAAAGGTATGTTAATCACATAACGAGTGTCTATAGTACAAGGTTTATTAGCCTTAAGTTTCCCTGGCTTATCTCATCCCCTTTCAAGAGTGGAGACACCAAGATAAGAGTAAGTAATTTTCAGGATTTGCAGAGACATCCAATCGCCAATTTTTACAATGCTCAGTTTCAGATTTCCTGGAGCACTGCCCAGAAGTTTCTAGTTATTGTCCTAAGCCAGCAGCCACTTCGGGTTCTAGGCAAAGCAGAGCCTTGCAGATTATCCCATGATGAGGCTATCCCTCCAAATGGGAGCAATTATCTCATGTCCAGGAAGACCCCTCCCCGACCAAGCAGGAGCTGTCATCTCGTAATGGGAGTCAAACTGCTCCCTCAAGCAATTATAACTCTCCCAGAACCTTGGTGAACCAGCCAGTACTGAGATACTGGTCAACCAGACCATAGTGAGGCCAACTCCCAGCTATGCAAACCCCCAACCTTTTCCTTTGTTCCCTTTTTCTGTGAAACCCTAAAACTTCTGTCAGACCTTGAAGACTGATCTTGGACTTCTTTGATCTCTGCATCCCAGCATGGCCATGTTGATTAAAGTTTCTTCTGCCCTACACCATGTTTGGCATTTCAGGGCAGGCAGCCAAGCCTGGACAGTTGGGATCTCGAGAGCCAGGGTTTTAGTGTTTCTTGGCATGTAACTGGTGAGCCACCCACAGCTGTGGTGGGGTTTTTGAACAGGAAAAGTGTGTTTCTGTTGTTTTTTTTAAAAACAGACACATCTTTCCTGAGGTTATATGGAAATGCACAAAGTATGTTACGAAAAATATTAAAGTAAGATTCAGTACTTAGTCTAGGAGGAAAATAGAGCTCTGATGGGGTACTGAATATTAGGGGAGAGTGGTACAATAGTAAGGGATACTAGAAAGAAAGACCACAAGAGAAACCACGAGGGCAGGCAGATTTATGCGCTGCCACTGATGCCAACAATTCCATCTCAACAGAAGTCATCAGGAAAGCCTCGTTTTTTCTTCCTAAGAAGTCAACTGGAGTCCTTACAGCTCCATCTGCTGCTCTCCTCATTCTCCAACAATTTTTAGATCTTCATTCATTAAAATGAATTGCCAAAACTTTTTCTTATTTAATATTGTAGACCACAATATTAATTTAAAAAACATTGTTGGGGTTCAAGACAATCAACTTAAAATGCTTTTGTATTTTAAGATAGACAGGACGTTGGTAATGCCGGAAGAGCTGGTCAGGTCTGACACTGCACCCAGGCAACAAGGTGTACTGCTGGGCCTTGGTTGCCAACTACACTGACCTCTGGCCAGGGCTGGGTACTGGGCTAAGCTCAATGCAAGTAGAAGTGGAAAGTGATGTTCAGACTTAACACTGAATCAGCAGGGAAGAAGGCCGGGGTACAGGAGGACGGGTGGCCTATAAACAGCAGTCAGTCCTAAAGATCTATTTATAAGACGGGAGAGATTAGGAAAACAATCTGCCTGCTCTGAAAGTGAGTGGCAGATGCACACGGCGGGGCCTCCTTTCCAGCACGCCGCAGCCTCACAACAAATGGTGCTTCTGACTCCAGTGACATTGACAACTCTTCACAGATGCTATGACAGGAAAAAACAAGGGGCAAGGCACGAGCCTGAGACAAGCCGCTTTACTGCTGCCGGTAAAAAGCTTTGATAGAGACAAAGCATATATTAGTAAAACCAAAGTGAAGAGGAGCTCTCTGGGAAGCATTTCAGAATTTTCCAATTCCCCACAACAAACATTAATGGCTCTTCATTACGTTTGGGGCCTGAAATAGTGCAGTATGCTTTCACTTAGGGGTTAAGCTTTCTATGTGAATTTCATCTGAGTTTGAAGATGAAATCTTACCAGAAAATGAAAACTATCGACCTTTACTGAAGCGTGATAGCAGCAGGTGGCCGTAAGATCTCGGCAGCTTCTTACCTGGTTGTGGCTATCTTTTCTCCCTTTTTCCAGTCCCAAAATACAATACTGTGAAAATCGTCTAAACCAACCGACACCAGACATTTTCCATCGGCTGTATGAAAACAACACAAATGTCAAATGACTCATTTCTTCCACAAAAAATAGAAACATTTAACATACTGTAAAGAAGAATAAGAAATTGACCTTTACGTTAGGCTCAAATACATTAGAAACAACATAGTAAAGGAACTGCAAGAGTGAAATGCGTGACTAGTACTAGTCAAGCTTCCTGTTGTGCAACACCTGTAACTCACTGCTGAACTAAATTGCTGACCCAGCATTCCAATCAGAGGCGCAGAGCTATGCGGGAGCCTTACAGGTAGGTAAAAAAACCCTGTCTATTCTGTGACAGATAAGCCACATGACATTTACTAGAAGAACTTCTTGGCTTTGTGACTGAGTCTATTTTCAACTCTAAAAAAACTGGATTCAATTTAACCGCTCAGGATAAGAGCATTATGCAACTAAATTTAACTTCCTAAGTGCCTTCAAAAGATGATTTTACAATTTAAAAAGTTTTAATTTCATCTTTTATTTCAAATGTAATGTACTGGTTACTGTATAGGACATTATAAACTATGGAAAAAGAAAAATTTTAAATCTTCTCAATTCTTAGGCCTACATTTAATGTATATTCTGTCAGCCCTTTTCTCTACATAAATGTGCTTTGAAAAAATAAAACCAGGATCATACCGAATAAGCTATCATCTAATCTTCTCTCATCTATCATATCATGAACATTTTCCCTTATTATTAAAAATTTACAACATTATGAATGATTACTAGAATTTGGACATTTAGGCTGTTTTCAAATTTTTAAATATAGTGAATATATAATTAAATTTGAAATAAGAGTTAAATTGCTTTTCCCCCTCAAGACAGAAGAGGTACAGCCAATAAGCCTTTGCTTTTCTGCCTCCTCACAAGGCCAGGTTCACAGGAGAAGCATCTCAAGGTCAGCAGTCCCATCCCCCGCCCCAACCTCAGAGCTGTGAGGTTGGCGATCCAGCTTCTTCCACATTCGCTTATCAGTCTCTTTGACTACAGAGGACCAGCCATTAGGGTACAGAAACACATGTATGAGAGAAAACTGCCTCTCTCGGGTCCACTGGTCCACGAGAGTTTCAACAGCTACTTTCAAAGGCAGGCTTGCGGTAGACCCCAAATTACAATTACCAGGTAAAATAAAGGAAACTTCATCATATTTGAATTTCAGATAAGCAACAAATAATTTCTTAGTATAAGTTCCATGCAATATTTATATCTGTATTGTGTATTTATGTTTATGTTGCATGGAATATATTTATGTTTAAATTTATTTGCTTGTTGTTTATCTGAAGTTAAAATTTAATTGAGCCTTCTATATCTTCAAGGCTAGATCTGGGAACCCAACCTCAAGTGCTAAGCAATGCCCACTGTTTCAGTGCCCTTACTTGTGCCAGAGACCCTAACCAAAAAGAAATGGTGGTCTGTTCCTCTTTGGGGGAAGAAGAGGAAAAGAGAAAAGAAGAAACTGGCTTAAACAAATCACACCCTCTCCAACCCTCGAGCACTACAAAGTCTGAGGCAGGGATTGAAAGGTTAGGTGAAAACTTTTAAGCTACTAGGTTAGAGTATCTGACAAAGATACTAACTCTTTCCTAAAGTACTCAATCACCAGCAGGTGATTACTAGAAATAACTAATGATATATCATTATACTTAAATGCTACCAGACTTTAAATTGAATAAGGTCTCTTTTTATGCATTTGGGAGAAGGGGCCAGTAATGACTTCCTATTCATTACCAACAGTATTACTTTTTTCTTATCTCTTGGTATGGCCTGGTTATGTTAGCAAGCCTTGGTATTTGATGATTTTATTTTGGTGCTTTCTCTCCCTTTTCAGGTTGTACATTCTTTTAATGCTCATAGTAATCATATCATGTTTCCTTTGTCATCCTTACAATGAGCTGGTTTTCACTGAATGCTGATGGTGCTGGTGACATTGAGGATGAGGAGGAGGATAAATATAAAATGTGCCTACGGGTGGTATGAAGGGAAAGAAAATATACTATGGTATATAGCTATAAAAATTTAATTGTTTCAGTTATCATTCCTTTCAAAAACACTGCACAAATATTCAATGTCTTTTCTGTATCCATTAATTCTACACTTTAGGTTATGTTTTGAAAGCTGTGCATTCATATTAATATATCTTTCTTGGGATGCAAGCACCCACACATTTAAAATGACAGTTGTTCAAGTTTTATGTCTTCTGAAAAAGGCCTAATGAGAAGCTGATTTTGTGGAGTAGGGAGGGTCTTCTTTTTAGAATTTCTACAATGTCCCATCAACTTATCCTCACAGTTATGTGACCTTTTTACATCAACAAGAATATCCTGACTGGGTAGCAACTGAAGAATCAGTACAAATTCAGGGGTACCTCCACAACCGTACCTCTGCTTTGGGATGGTGACTTTTCCTTGACCCCTGCAGGTATAAGCAATTTCTTTCTGCTTACCACACAATTTGGAAATATAATTGACCACCTTTTTATTTTTTTTCCCAGTTTTCATTTCCCCTGCAGAGACTTGACCTTAGCTTTGAAAATCTAGTGTTCCCTGACGAGTTAGGTTTTTTTTTTTTTTTTGGCTATATTCTTAGAGTCTAGGTAATGTCCTTTCAAATCTTTCCAGTCGCAGTATATATTAATTATGGATGGTTGTGACAGTCCAGAAATAATTCAAAGGCATTTAATGTCAACAGTAAAGGGCAAATTAGAAAGACAAAAATTTTATTCAGACAATTACAAGTTGGTCCTCCTATTCAGGGTTCATAAAAAATGCATAGGTTTTCTCAATTGAACACAATGAAATCAAGTTGGTCTTAGAAGTGCCCATATTATGGAAATCAGTATTATTTCATGAAGTCTTTTTAAAAATATGTAGATGATATTAAGGCTACAAAATATTTATACGGCTGAATGTCTCCCTTTCTAATCTGGTTTTCTATTTATATGGAAGCAGTTTTTCATTAGCAGTAGTATAAAAACAAAGATAGTTCCACTTTCCCTTGAGAGTGATAATAAATTCAAGAATTAAAAGAACTGCTCAATAAAGCAAGATAATACAAATTCACTTCTTGTCCACGTAATCCAGAATTATGGATCATGCCATAAGAACTCATTTATACTGTCTTCTTTGGTTTGCTTTAGAAAAGTGGCAAAAACAAAGAATTGATCTAAATCCTCTTGTGTACAGCTCACTGGAAACTATTTGCCTAGTGTGCATCAAGGCCCTGGGATCAATTCCCACTACCGCCCCTCCCCCAAAAAAGGGGAAAAGAAAAATCCTTATATCCCTTTGTGTAATCGCCTGTTTGTAGTATTGTTTCACATCACTTGCCTACTTTATATTTCCAGGACAATGTGTTTCTTTAATAATACAGGTAAAATACTATCATCAGGTCTCCATGAGAACCCCAGAGGTGCTGACTCCTAAGAGACAGGTGGCTGTGGGATAATGAGGCACACAGATGGGACCACGAACTAGATAACCAAAGAGCATTACATGGTTAAACAGGGAAATTTAAACAGTCTCCTCTGTGATTTGCCTTGAGTTACTTGCTTTTCTATCAGTTTTCAAATGGGATGTGTAGTTGCCCCTGCTCTGATTTCAGGTTAGTACGTGATCAAAGGCTACTGCAGAGCAGGGGTCTCTTTTCACTGAGGGGCTATTCTAGGTGGTGGCCTCTATGCATGACAATGTTCTTCCGCATTTCACCTGGAGGATGGGAGGGGCAGCTGGAGCCACCCGCTGGTAGGCACAGGGGAAGCAAGTGAGCACACAGAAGGCTCCAGGTACAACTTTCCTGCCAAAGCCACACTAGCACTGGTGGAAGGAAGGGGCGGGAGAAGGCTGTAGGACTGAGAATTCCTGGCACCACCCCACCCCTTCACCACCAGCTGCCAACTCTGAGTCTAGTGGCTATCACACTGGACCAAGAGCCAGGAGATCTGAGTTCTAGCTCTGGATATGCCGCTGCTGACTTTTACCCAGGCCATATCACTCCATCTCCATTCCTGGCCCGTAAAGTGTTGTAGGAATTTCAGTCTCAAGTTGTATCATTAGGACACAAAATACTATCAAGAGAAATTAAAACAAATAGGCCTCAACTCCTTCAAGTATTGCCATAGGGACCACAAAGATCAATCAACTACCATAGAACATCTGTATGTAACACATGAATCACACACAGTGGACCCTGGTGAAAATTTCCCTGAATAGACCTTAATATTAGTGCTTTCTAAAACTATCAGCTATATCCCTTTCTACCATTTGTACATGAACACTATACTTAACACCCAAGACAAAAACATAATTTTCCATAATCAAAAATAGTATCTTTTCTGAATAACTGGGCTTTTCCCTAATGATTGGCATCTGGGGAGTAGAGACTGCCTTGTTAAAATCAAAATGTCCTTCTTATGCAGAAATACTTCACATCTGAGCATTTTTTCATATGCTCAATACAGGAATTAGGAGCAGGGACAAAGCTGACTTCTCCTCCTAGGATATCTGGTTCCCTATCCTGGCAATGATCTAAAGGAACGCCTTCTGAGGGAAAGATGTCTAAGCTCACTTAATCTCTTTTTCTTTTTCTCTCTAAAACTAGTAATCCCAGGAGAGGTGTGAGCTCCCTGAAATGTAGAGACCAAGTACTGGGTGCCAGCTCACTGCTGACAACTCATCTCAAAATTAATGTCTTTGATTAACACTCTGCTCGTCCCTTTCTCTAAAGATATTTAAATTATAAGTTCAATTCTATAGAAATAATGTAATGATTATTATATTCTATTTATATCACTCTAAAGTTCCTACCACTCTGTTCATATATTAATAAATACACACATTTTTATATAATGTCAGTGGCAGATGCTAGAGTTCCATTTTCTTTTACTGGACTTGGTAAATAGAAGTGTGCAAGAAACACATAGTTGACATACTTGACATTTTAAATTATAGCTTTTATAAACACTGCCATGTTGCTAGTAGAATGGAGTTACTTTTCAATGCCACCTAAAAAATAGGTATATTTGATTCTCATAAGCCTGTAAACATATTTTATTATTTTTGTGACTTTAACATCTCTTACCACTCTTCTAAAGCATACTTATTTATATTAAGTATACACATATGTCTCATAACAAAATCAATTTTGGGAAAAGGATACTTGAACCATTGAGAAGTAGGACTACAGGGAAAAAAGCAGAGGAAATTCATTCAAGTCTGGGATAGAACCATATGCAAACTAAAATTATAGTTTTCTTTTATATTTTACTGCTTTATCAAGGACACGTGGCATTCCTACCTTAAAAGTGCATATCCATCAAACTTCTGGAAGTTTAGGGCTTTGTATTCACTGTTAATCAAAGGTGTTTTCTTGAGCATTCGACTTGTAGGAGGTACGCTAAGCAGTTCTCTCTCCCTCCATACTCATGCCTTCCCCTACCTCCCTTGTCCGCCAGTGTCAGTATGAATTCTTTAGCTTTGACTTTACTAATTCAATAACCATTGGAGGGAATGAATAATTTCTAATAATGATGTAACAACTCAGATTTCCATAGTAGTTTACAGTATGTGAGAATTGCGTGACACAAAAACAAAATATTACTCTCTGTGTTGCCTTGGTCAGGGAATAAAGATCATTCTTACCTAGACATGGTTTACAATGTGAAGTTCTAACAGTAATGGTGAGCGGCAAGACAGAGCTTCTTAGCAAAATCTCATTTGTTCATTCATCCACAACATTTTTTGAGTAGCTTCTATGCCCACAGCACAACAACATGTGCAGTGGGGAAAAGAGAGGGGCTCTCCTGTATGTGCAGGGTATGGTAGATGTTGACACAAATAACTTCAGTACCGCATAGATTTGACACATGCCGTGAAAGCAATGACAACGAACTAAAGCATGCAGAAGAACAGATAAGTCATCTGCCTGGAAGGAGGGGAGAAGACATTCAGCTAGGTCTTAAGGAATGATAGGCCTTAGACTCATAGGAACAGCCTAAGCGAAGAACAGAAGCAGGAGGCGGACAAGAGAGGATGTGGGCTCTGCAGTTAGGTCAACAGGAAGGACCATGGATGGGTTAGTGGGTGGAAATGTTGCAAAGGAAGGCTGAGGCTGGATCAGGGAAGGCCATGAATTTCTAACCAAGGGTTCAGTCCTGGGTCAGCCAACCAGCGGAGTCCATGACAAGAGTGGTAACTGTGCTTCCAGAAGACTTGAGGAATGGGAAGGATGGACTGGAGGAAGTAGGGATGAACCAGCATTACTACTATGGTAAAGATGAGAGGAAACAATGGCTCAACAATGACAGTAGAGAGAAAACTGGGGTTGTGGAGTCATGGGATTTAGTGACTAATATTGCACACATTAAACATTTGAATAGCATTGAATGGTGTTCAGAAAAAGGAAATTATAAAATCGGTTTTATGTAGAAAGTTTAGGATTTTTCTATTGGTCTAATTTTACAACTGATATTGAAAATTTCTAGGTAATATCATCTTTCATGACGGACCCTCATTCTCCAATTCTAGTTTAAAGAAAACTTACTGTAAAGAAAAATTACATTCATAAATTAGTATTTTTATAGCACTGTGCTCTAATTTTAAATTAAGGAGAGGAAAGCTTCAGTTCTATTTTTCAAAATGAAATTTATTTCCAAAACACAATGTTATAAAGTGGCCCTTTGCAGATGATTTGTGGCTTCCCTCTAGTTCTTTATATTTTAATTTTATATTTCTAATGGAGTGACAGGCTTGCACTCATTTGGAATGAAAATCAATCCTCTGAGTCACTGCCAGACATTTGCAACTAAGACTTTCAATACCAACAGATGCTCTGGATTTCAAATCACTCAAGCAAATACAGAACTCAACGTGAGCTCTGGGTAATGACTTAGGAAGGGAAATGAGGAAGACAAGGAAAAAACACGTCATCTAAAGACTTTTTGGTGAAGTACTCACATATGATTCCTAGCCTCAGATTGGGTAGCTGACATACAAAGAGCTTATTTTATTACAAACAGAACTCAACCATGTAGGAGGATGTTAAAAAAAATTTAAACAAAGACTCAATTGCTTCTCACCTTTTGTCTAAGATCAAGTGTAAACAGAGACTCATCTGTCAGTGACTCTAGGGAAAACTGGTGCTTACCTGAAAAATCAAGTGCACACACTCCTCTCTGATGTTGTCCTTTCAACAGTGACAAGCATTTCAGAGTTTGTGTGTCCCACACATGAATAGCAGCATCTCTTCCAACCTTAAATAAAAGGATGAGCATTATTAACTATTTATGAATTATAATAATAATTTGGTTCCATAGAGTATTATTATACTATATTATTCCATATTATTTGGGAATGGGAAGATCACTGGAAATAATCTGGTCCAAGCTTGTTATTTTCCAGATGAGAAAACAGAGGTATTAAGCATGTAAGAGCCTTGTCATAGCACTGAGTTGGGTTGCAGCAGAGTGTGGCCTGGCTCATGGCTCCCAGTTAAGGGAATTTTAAGACTTATTTCAAATGTCCACTGTGCTTCTTTTTTGTCAGTTACTTGCACCTTTCTCCTGTCTTCTCAGTGTTACAGAAGATTCCACTTCTCAGTCAAGATCACCTGTATGGTGTCATGGCACTGTCTACAGAGTTCTTTTACCCACCTCAATTATTTTACCCATCTCTAGAAGGCTTGGCCCTTCCTTTCAACCTGAGAAAAGCTGTACAGCTTGACAATCTGTCACTAAGGTGGATCATACGAAAAAGAAAATTTTAATAGCACAGTGGTTTTCCTTCTGGGTATGGCAAAACTAGAGATGAGGCCATACGCATAACTGAGCAGAATCCAGGCAGCTCCCAAGCACCATATGTTTATAATACAGACCAAAAAATAAGTGCAAGTTAAAAGGTAAAGTGATGATCAATTATTTATAAAACTTACTAATGCCAGCTAACTTAGAATAAAAGGTCTCTAGTTTGCAGTTCGAGGGACAGTAAGTCAGTATATAAACCAGTGGCTGTTACCTTTTAGGGGATTATGATCCTTTTATAAGCAATATAAAAGCTATGGATCTTTTCCTAAAAAAATGCATATTTCTGGGGGCAGATTTCTTTCATGATCTCTACTTCACCCAGGGACCTCATGAACCCCATTTGAAAGCTACCACCTATATGTCAAGTCAGTGTTTAGTTGTGTTATGTTACCCTTTCAAATAATATCAAAAACTCTTCTTGGAATTTGACATGTAGATATGAACAATGATTGAACTATCTTCGATTAAAATAAAACTGAATAAAAATGTAATCTACATATTTGAGGAAAAGAGTAAATTGAGAATACTTTTGACAATTCACTATTTTACCAGCAAGGTAATATACCTGAGTTTAATAAATTCTTTGTTTATTAAATTGACTGTATTGCTCTCTTTACACTGTAAGATGACTGAATAATTAGAGGGTCTTGGTTTTGAGTAGCTTTCTTCAATTGAAGACTCAATTCAAGATATAGGCATTCTAAATAACAGTTTTGATAATTTAGGGTTTTTTGCAAAGTTGCAATATAAAATAAAAAATGAGTCCAAATTTTTACAGCTTCAAATTTTACAAAAATAACTATAATGTAGATATTACAATAGTTTAAAGATGCTTATTAATAGTAATACTTTGAGTATCAAGGATGTACTAAGTATTGGGTATGCCGTGATGAAGAAATACATAGTGCCAGTACTTCATAAATTGTTCACTGTCTTACCCAGCTCCATTCAGATTTCATCGCTTCAGAGAGAATCCCTCAGAGGCTTCCCAACAGTGCTAGGATGTATTGATTGACTCTTGCATCATTATAAAATGATCCAACGTTGACTGAATCTTCAGCTTCCTGTCTCATGTTCCTTTCTACCAAGTATTTCTCAAATTTCTAACATGTACACTCTGGCTAGACCGAAGATTCTCTCTTTGGCTAGACCCCCAGTCTTAGGGGACAGACACACACCTGTCCAGTGGCCACATAGTCCTTCACTGGATGGATGGTCAGGCTAAGGATGTCATCATCATGGCCCAGGTACAGCCTCTGGGAGTGTTGCTGCCTGCTGTACACGACAGCAACTGCAGCAATGTGGTAGACCACTTCTCCGGTTTGGGTGTAGAATAGATTGTTTCTGCAGTCATAGCCTCTATAACTGAAGCACAAGTCCAAGAAACACATGTGTTGAATGAACAGTTAATGAATAAAACAGTTGTCAGAGACAAAGCAAAGGTGTTGATGTGAACACATACAAGTGGAACCGCCAGTGTCTCCATAGTTGCACAGGAGAGAAATGTCAAACATGGTAGGAGGCCCTCTGAGGTTATGGGTTGGCTTTTTAAGAGACACATGGGCACCGATCATTTTAAAAGGAATCTGTTTCCAGATCTTCAGCAATTGTACGTGTTCTTTCTTAAAACAGATATGTTGAGAACACACCTGTAGTTACACAGGCTTCCCTTCCCCATCTCCTCTTTCACAATGCCCGCCTCCCTCTTTAGGAAGGACAGAGGTGGTCTACAGTCACAGGAAATTAAATTTAAATTGAATTTAAAAGAGTTTTTTTTCTTGCAGAAGGCATGATACAATGACAAAAGACTCAAGCATGAAAATATATTTAAACATAAAGTTTTATGGAAGAATTAAAATGGATATGAGAGTCTAAGTAGAAATATGGATGATATAAAATATTCTGCTGTGATGGAAGCACTTGTTTGTGTATTTTAAAAACTGATAATAGTGAGGATGAAATATTTATGGCATTTAGGTTCCACTGGATTCATTTAAATGACTTATGTATTTATAACACATCAGATATATTTTTCTCAACCATTTAAACTTACGCTGAAAAATTTAAATGTACAAAGGTATATATAATTTTAAAAAATTCGAATGAACTAGGGAATATGTGAGGCAAGTATTTGAAGACACCGTAGGATGGGGCCAGCAACTCAGCGTAGGGGCCCGGGAGAATGCAGTGGAGATGGTGGGGAGAAGCAGTGAGCAGCGGGTGCAGCCACCAACACAGAGAGAGATGAAAAGTCAGGGTCTAGAGGCAACCACGCTGCAAAGGCCACAGCACGTTGCCTGGGAAAACTGGACAGAGAATCATAGTGATAACACAGTCACAGGTATGAAAGCAAATTGGAGAGAGGTGTTGAAAAGAGGGAACCTCTGTAAGCCTAGCAACAGGCTGATGACAGGCTTAGCAGAGAAGAATCACAGGGTCCCCAGGACAGGCCACCCACCCGTGTATGAACTGGAGCTTTAGGCTGTCCTCAGGGGCCTTCTCCCGTTTGAGGAAGGGCATTGCGTGGTTTTTCTCCTTACTTTGTTGCTTTAGCTGAGGTAGATCTTCTTTGTAAACCTTAAAGTACAAACAGAAACATTTAGCTAAGATTCTTTGCAGGTTTCAAAACATCGGTATCTTGACATTGTTGGGAAACCCTCCCTTGCTTCCACAGAATGTTTTTGAAAACATAAGACATGAGGTCAAATATTACTTTCTCTCAATGAGCAAAACTAGCATGAAATATTTTTAAGTAACTAGGATTTTGGATAATTCCCCCCCTTGATTTGTTATTATTTTCTTAAGTAATTTGTATCCAGAAAATATTATTAGGTTGATATATTAACAAAATTAAATTATCAATGAAATTATTTTATTTCATTTCTTCTAAGGTAAAAAAAAAGTCTTTTGATGATTCTGACACTTGCAAGATGAGTCATTTTTTTTTTTTTCTAAAGTTGCTCTTTGGAATTCTTTTCCTTTCATGGCCCCATGCATCCTGACAGATCAGATGTGAGACACAGAGCAAAGCTCGCACTCTTAGCCTAACCTGTGGCCTACAATCTGCTGCAGAGAAAATATTTCCTACAATTTAAATTTATACAAGAATCAAAATATTTACCATATTTTATGACCTAAAATAAAAAAAATGTCCATTTAACACACTGTAAACAAAATATAATCTAATAATTTCTCATCTTTATGAAGGAAAATTTTCATTTGATCAAACTATATTTGAAATAGTAATACATCATGAAATATTATTATAATTTTTAAAATCTCTGTTTAGGATTTGACCAAAAATCATTTTTAAAAAGCCAGAAGAGAGGCAACCCACTTTCCGGGCCCCCTTCTGTCTCTCTCAGACAGAAGCTTTCTTTCTCTCAATAAATTCTTCCTATTCTTAATAGAATAAAAATTAAAAACCACAATATATTACTGTTGTCTATTTTGTCTATTACAGATATAATAAGTAAGCTTTCAAATATAATTATTCATGTAAATTAATGGTGCTTTATTTAGCACAACAATTATTTACCTTAGAATACTGAATTGTAGCGTATTTCTACTGCTACTTGCTCAGTCTTATAACCTCTGTGGGCCTCAATTTCCCACTTGTAGAATGGAATTAAAATCCCCTGGCTCAGGAATAATTTAGGAATACTGTGAGCATAAAACAAATATATGTGAAAACATAGAAAATAAGATTCTAGGGAGATTATATATGTTCTAGGCATGGGTTCCAATACAGTGATGCCTTTTCATTATTAACATAATTTTATTAGATAAAAATATTCCAACTAAACAAAATGGCTTTGCTTCCTAAATCTTATGTTCATGTTGCTTACATTTCATTTGTCCTTGATATAAGGGTATATTGTTTAGTGTTTGCATGATATTACATTAATAATTTTCTTTTTAATCTTTTTCTTTGGTAGTTATACTGTATGCTACATTTACCAATACTTAGTCAAGCTGACTTAATCATGAACTTGACCCAAACCATAAATTTGTACTAATCTGATTTTTCAAACACTGAATCAATGAGTGATGATTTTATTCAGGCAAAAATGTGGCCATCTGAAGAACAGTAAATTCAGTGTTTCTATAGAAGCAAACCAAGTGGTACATAGAACGTGTGCTTTGGAGAGAAGCCCACATCAGCATTCTTATCCTAATACAATGGCAATATGGAGGTGGACAAGAGACTTAACCATTCAGGGTTAGGATCTGGCCCAGAGAGACACTCAATGCATGGCATCTGCCACAGGCCGATGGGGTACATTTCCCTGAACACTGCTGACAGCTGACAGATCTAAAATCTGACATCTTATCCACTTCATGTTCATGCATAGAACCTACTTCACATACCTTACAAATGGTAACAGAAGCCCTGTGGTTAGCACCACAACAAGGTGTTGTATGTACAGTTACTTCTGAAGGATTGTAGTAACACTCACTGGCTAGTGGTAAAATGAAATGTCAACTTCTAGACAAATTGGGTGCAACTGACCAACTTTTGACTAGAGAGAATTTCTTACTAGAGAGAGAATGCACATTGTAATTGGGCTTTTACTTTAATTACATGGATTATGGTTGCCTATGTTCAGAGAGAAATGAGGATAGCAGGTCACATGAAAACTACCATGGCTTAGAGGATACCCATCCTGAAATCATAAACTTTAATGACGAACAGAGAGAAAGAGAGAAGGAGAGAGAGAGGGAGGGAGGGCAAAAAAAGAAGAGAGGAGAGAGGAGGGAAGAGAAGAGAGGACAGAGGACAGAGGTCAGAGGACAGAGGTCAGAGGACAGAGATGAGATGAGACAAGAAAGGAGAGAGAGAAAACTTGTAGTTTATATGTATATTTTTCTATAAATTGGGTAGGGAAATGATAGTAGGAAGCAAAAAGCCAAAACATTAGAGGTTCAGTTTTAGAATTTTGCAACTATCTTCCACTTATTTTTTTAATGATATGATTAAGTGATTATTTTAACTTTTAACCTGTATTCAAAGGCAAGGAATGGGCATTTTTTTTCTTATTTTTGTCTTAATTTTCTCCTGCTGAAGCACCATCCATTTTCAATGCAATGTCCAAAGCCAACAAGCTGTAGGTTCTGGCTATGCATTTTTGTTGCTCTCTGGTTACTAACCTGGCGGTCGTAATTGATTTGGGTTTCTTGCTCAATATCAGAGTCCAACTCAGGCACATCAGATAAATCTGAATCGGATTCTTCACTGTAGGAATCAGTGCCACCTTCTGCAAAAATATAACCCATAAGAAACAAGCAAAAATTCCGAGACTCTAAATAGTTAAAAATATTATTTGAAGTATATTCTTCTAACCTAGCAAAGTGAAAGGAAAATAATTATGCCATTGTTTTCATTTAATATAGAGTCTTAAAAACATATTTTTTTGGGCCGGTGAGATGGCTCAGCAGCGTAAGCGCCTGCCTTGCAAGTGCAAGGGCCTGAGTTCGACTCCCGGAACCCACATACGAAAAAGGGGCCGGTGATATCGCTCAGCGGCACGGGTGCCTGTTGGTGCACGAGGTCCTGAGGTTGACCCCCGGTACCCACAAAAAAAACCCAAAAAACAAAAAAACATATTTTTCCCCTTTCATCTTTTGACTAAATTCAGCCCACCCTTGACCCTGGGAGTGTTAACAAACTGGGATAATTTCTCCCGGGTAGATAAAACATAAATCTACTCTTCTGTTAGATGGTAGGTTTTAAACCTTCCTTTGAGACACATAAAAAGGGTGGGTTTCACTAAAGAGAAAGCGGGGGCAAAAGGAAACCTAACCACTTACTTCAGTAAAGATCCTCTTTTAGCCCACCAAGTGCTCATAATTGCCATGGTCAAAACCTCTGCAGTACCTTTTCTAAGAACATAGTTGCTCAAGTCATTCACTTGATTATCTTCTCATTTCTGCTCACATCACAGTGGATGTAAATAAAAAGACTACACAGCCACTGAACTGGAACACACGGGCCCCAATTGTAGACTATTCTTTGAACCCCATTCTGGAGGCAACTTCCATTCCCAAGGTTACTCTGTCACCCCCCAGCCTGGCTGAGCAGGCTCACTGTTCATTATAATTGTCTTAAGCAGGCTGATACATATGCTTCTATGCTATCTTTAAAGGATAATTTTTCATGTAAACCTTAAACTTTTGACTTGCATTTGGCACAAGCAAAATCCTTTGAAGGAAATTATCTAACTAATCGTATTAATCTCCACAGTTTGTTTTTTCTTTTAATTTAAAATTTATTATAGTAATGAATTTTTCAAAATGGCTTTCTTTACCTCTAGCATAGGTATGAGAATAATGTTTGAAATATTCCTTGAAATAGAAACAGACATTGGAAAGTCATGACTTGTTTTACCCTGGGGTGCAGTTTCAAGTATATCGTTGCTGACACCTTCTGGAATAAACCTCCACTGGAAAACCGAGTGGTCGGCCCCTCCTGTGCTTAACACCCACTGAAAGTCATGGGACCAGCGGACGTTTGTGACATGTGCAGAATGGCCCACATATTTTCTGAATTTGGCTCCTGTAAAGATTGTTTTTTGAAGAGATTAATTATGCCAAAAATAATTCATTGTTAAGAAAGCACATTCCTATTTAAATGAGTAAACTCTTTAAATAAGTTAGAAAATTATTTTTAGTCTTACAATATTATACCAAGTAAATAAATGCTCCAAAAGATATCTCAAATATGTCATTATGTATTAATCTGAGGATGGGTCTTGAAATTTAAGCTCTACAGCCAACAAACACATCTGAACCTATTCCAAAGAACACTTTACTTCTTCACTGATTCTGAAAATAAATGATCAACAATGAACATCTTACACATTCTTATTTACATGCAAAGTAAAACAGGTAGTCCTTTATATTAGGGAAATAGAAAACAATTCTGTGGAAATCAAAGTCAAACCATTATTTGGGGTCGTGTAGACATAGAGCTGCAGGAATGATTTAAAATTGGTTACTTCACTCAGTGAACTCCAGCCTTGGGTGGTGAATGCAATAAGAAAAACTATTCGAAGTTATATTTATGGTTGAACTATTGCAGTAAAGACTCCAGGGTACGCTCTGAACACAGCAGGAGAAAGGAATGCACGGTGTAACAAGCAGGGCCCATGTTCTGAGGAGGCCTACAACTCCACAGAAGATGGGAGATTTCACAAGGCCAGCAAGCACCCATCCCCACTTTGAAAGCCTGTCTACCTGTAGCAGTTCTTTAAATGAAATCCTGTTAAGAGGAGGGAAAGGTGATCTGTTCCGTTATTACATGTTTAAAATCCAAATACTCACTGGCAATGTAATGACTTTAATTTACATGAAGGTGAAAATGACTACTGCCTGTCTCTTTCTCCTGAGCGTGTCTGACCAAGTAAGCCCTGTTTTCTCTCACCACCACAGACAAGGGGAATACTACTGCAGAAGGGAAAGAGAGCAGTGGGTCTCAAAAGCAAGTTTGCCTATTGCAAAGAGTTGCCTAAATAAATTTTGGCAATAAAATGCAACTAAACGTAAATTAGAGTCATTTGGAAATGCTGGCTAACAATAGATGGGAAACAGGGTATCCTCTTCCGGTATCTGCTTAGATAAAGTGTGCTGCTCTGACATCCACACCCCTCTCAAGGATCATTTAACCTGTCTCTTCAGAGTGATTTAAAAATATGTCCATGAATTCTTTGATAAATCAAAATGAAGAGAATATGGCAAAAGTAAAAGTGTGTGACATCCAGGAGTAGGCATTACCAAAGGCATTGCAGTTTCCGCTGTGCTATCTTTCTTGCATATGTCGTAAGGACATGAAGCAATGTGAGGAAGCTCGTCACGTAGCAAGGAACTGAAGCCTCCTGCCGAGAGCCACGTGAGAGAGGAAATCCCGGTCTGGTCTCGGTCCAGCCTACAGATGACTCCAACCTCAGGAGAGGCCTTGAACTAGAACCACCCAACTAAGCTGCTCGTGAATCCCTGGTCTCCCTCTAAAAAAAACTGTAAGGTCACAAATATTTTTCATTTAGTAATTAAGCTAAATTTGGGGGGAGGGTGATTTATTACACAGAAATAAATAATATAGCCTTGGTAGACTGGAACTACAACCTATGAAAGCATATGACATTAATATCAAGGCCTTACCTTTCTAACCCTATTTTCTATCCTTTCTCTGTCACTTACTCTGCTCTGGGCATATTGGTTCCTCTGCTATCCCTCCAGCATGCCTGCCCCTAAACCTTGTATGTGCTGTCCTCTCTCTCTAGAATGCTCTTTCCCTGGATGGCTGAATGGCTGCTTCCCTCATCTCCTTCAGGTTTCTAGTCAAATGAAACCCTGACAGTGAGGCCCTCTTTGATCACCTTATTTAAAATAGTGACACTGTGCCGCCCCACCCCAGCATTCTCTATTCCTGCCATTTGCTTTATTTTCTTCACATCACTTTTCACCATAAGACATGTTTATTGACTTATTCCTTCAGTAGAACAAAAGCTTCATGAGGGAAGAGATTTGTCTTTGCTTTATTTATTGACATATCTCCATCCTCTAGAACAGCACTTAACAAATATTTTTCAAACAAATAAAAGCCGTATCAATCCCTTCCAAGGCTTTCCTCAAACAAGATCTCCCTTTTGTTCTTTGTACCACTAAGAGGATGCAGGCCTTACCTCTCATCTCTTCTCTATCAACCATTTTTTCCATGGCTTCAAAAACTGTCAATGTGCCCATGACTGCCAAACTTCATCTCTAGCCCTGAACTCTCTCCTGGAGCCAATGACCCATGCACCTTGTCTGCTTGAGTATCTAACAGATGCCTCAAACTTGTCATGGCCAAAGCAGACCAAAGGGCTCCCCTTCCTCTCCCACTCTCTTATCTCCACAAAATAGGCAACCTTTTCTTTTCTTGCTTTCCCATCTCTGTAAATGGTACCACCTTCCATCTGATTTCTAAACCTTAGAACTTAGAAATCATCCTCAATGATTCTTTTTCCCCTGCTAGTCCCACACCAATTTAGCAATGTGACTTCAACTCTACCTTGGAATCGATCCCTAAGTGAATCACCTCTCTTTGCATCTGTTCCTAGTCACATCATCTCTCAGGAAGATTCTTGCAATAGCCCCTCTTCTTGAAGACTCCCTTTCCCTAACCCATTTTATACAATATCAAAGTAGTCTTTTAAAGACTCCAGGGCCGGTGATATAGCTCAGCGGCATAAGCGCCTGCCTGGCAAGCGCGAGGTCCTTAGATCGACTCCCAGAACCCGCATATAAAAAATAAATAAATAAATAAAGACTCCATTTAGTCATGTCAATCCTCCACTTAGGTCCCTCTGTAGTTCTTCCTTGCACATTTCTAATAGGGGCTACAAGGCCCTTTATGACACAGCCCCCGCCACCCTCATGATCTACACATCTCTCCCTTCATTCACTGTGTTCCAGCCTTTCTGTCCCCTGCTGGACATCAAGCCCATCCAAGCCACGCCAAAGGCTGACACCTCCCCTCCAAGGTCCCAGGTTTCACAACTCAGGTCCATAATACCCAGAATGCTTATCCTGGGACATAGTTGCCCAAATCTATGTATGTGAGAAGGGTTGTGTGTAAAAGATGGAAGGGAACACACAGATGAAATATAAGCCTCAGCCTTTGACACTCCCTCTTGAAGTAGGGAGGGTGTCAGGGTGCTAAGACATGGCACATGTCATGGGCAAAACTTTGGATTTAACCTCATGTCAGTGTCCGTGCATTGATCAAAGAGGATGTGGTCTAATGGCAGCAGGAAACTGTCAGTATTAATTCTAATTATTTAAAGATTTGAAAATTGTCAAAATGAGAAAAACAAATTCTGCAGGCTGCGTAAAAATAATACAAATTCAGTAATTTCATTAACTACAGAACGCTTTTATCTAATTACTGTGCAACAGAATACAAATGTACACATAATCTCAAATGTGTCAAATTAGCTTGGTTGTGAATTTTATTTAATCACAATGGAAAACTATAAAGCTTGCTCAGTCTTCCACACTCGCTCGTGGTCATGGCCTCTGTATGTTTTTTACTGGTTCAAAACTTGGGAGAGATGGAGAGATACTTGTTACTTGTGCCCTAGCTAGAGAAACTAGTTCCACCAACTATTATTACTATTACTAATTCCTAAACACTTTTATTAACTTCCCCACCAGCAGTTTTGGCACAAAAAGAACACAAAAGCCTGAAAGTCTCTTAGGCAAGTTACAAGATGTATGAACCATGCATCATGAAGAGTAGAGTAAGTCAGTTTGCTATGAGGACATGGATACCTGGGCAGACCGCTGAGGCAGGTGTCACTACTCTCCCCGTACCATCACTCTGCAGTCCCCTCTCCTACTCACCCACATGCCCTTGTCCACAGGTCACTGTCTTACATGGGTATCTCACTTTGACAGACAGCACTACTTACCCCCTCTTAGCTCTAATAATAGATCCATATTTCCATTGCTATCTTCTAGATCCAAGTCTACCTTACAGGGTTTGGGAATACACAGGACATACCAACTGTCATGGAGTAACATCATTCCCAATTCTGACACTGGAATAGAACTGCTTCTGACCTTACTCATGTTTCCCCTGAATCCCAAGTTCTCAGATACCTTCTAATTTGCCTAACTTACCCTCTACAAGTACATTGCTCAATCTAACCAGATATGCCCTATTAATCACAAGTCCATTAGGAAGACAGAGGAGTTTGAATTTGGCACACGGGGATAATTTTGTGCCTCAAGCATTTTAAACTGATGGCCATTTTGTCAAGTGTAAGTGATGGTGATTTTTCTATGTATTTTATGTTTCATTTTGTACCATAATTGTGACTGCTTCTAAACTGCCAGTTAGCTGAAAATGACTTTCTGATTACATTTTTCAATCCCTTTCCTTGCTTAATTTAAAAATCATTCAAGTGAAAGAGTTTTCAGGCAGCAGCATGTCCCTGCTGATTGCTTCACAAGATCATATATTCAGGGCACAGTGCAGGAGTCTCAGAAGAGCCTGTGGACTTGTCTAAACTTGCAAAGAGAGACGAGGGTGGGGTCATTACATAGTTAATTTAGTCACATTCTACAAAGCCTAAAGATGCCACATAATTGAAGTGAGACAATTTCAAGAATAAAACAAATGCAACAAAAAAACTGAGGGCAGGAAAGGTTTTGAATCCAATTTCTCTCTCAAAAATTCACCAGTTACAGTTCTGCAAGTCTGGTTTGCAAAATTAATGCTGCAGCAAGGGGGCCATAAGCTGTTATTATCCCAGAACAATCACCTTCAGATTTTAATTATGTCTAAAAAGATTGCTTTGCTTTTCTAACTTTAAGTAGCTGGGAAGCATAAGAGAATTTAATTACAATATTTTAATAGAATATATAAAATTTAAATTATGAATATTGACATAAATGTAAATAAAGTATTACTTGTTTAAAATGTGAAACACAAGGCCTACAAATCTCAAAATGGTATTAATTGTATTAATGAATTCTCACTTAGATTTACACAACCATGTATCTTAGGATGGCAAAAGTAGATCTCAACACATTGTATGCAAAATTGTTGAAGAGTAAATATAAATATACAAGAGAAAAAAGTTTGTTGAATAGAAACCAAGAAAAAGTCTTACATTTCCCATTCAGAAAGAAAAAACTACAGCTTTCTGTCAGAGCCCATTTAAATTTCAATAATCAAGAATTACTATAATTTGTAAGTAGAAATGCCACAAATAAAAACAGGATGCCGTAAATAAAATGGTGTCTTTTGTTTCCAGGGACTATCAGTATACTAGTGTGATTAGAAAATAATAATAAAAGTGAAACCTTTCACTGCAAAATTTGGGAGTAAGGTTAGGACCGTAACCCACAAGTTATCTCAGACTAAATGCGGCTGCCAGCACCTACAGCAAGTAATCGAGAGGCAAACAGGAAATCGGTTCATCATAGTATTTGTGCAGTCCAAAGTACATCTTTATCCAATGCAACAATCTTTTGGCCTTACCTTTCTTGAGACAAGGAAATTTAAACAATTTGACCAGCCCAAAATCATCTCCAGACACCAACACTGAGCTGTTATAATTTGCATCTACTGAATTGATGTCAGTAACTTCAGTGTATTTGGGCCAAATTCCACTCACTTCAGGGCCTTTCACACATGTCCAGGAAGCCCATGGAATCCCTCTGATTTCTTCTTTGCTTGTTAAAGGCTTCCCAGCTGAAAATATTAAACAATAATATGATGCTACATAAAAACATATTGTAATTTATTCATTTTTCTTTTCTTAGGTCTACCTGTTATTTTTAAAAACTACTATAAATCAAGGAAATTACAGGTTCTAATTACTTTAGACAGTTCGTGATGTTTTTGGGGCAGGGTTTATAGAAACACATACTCAAACCTCAGATATAAGAAGAATAGAAAATGATTATTGTTCTATACATAATGTCCTGAACTATTTCCTGTATCTTAGATACAGGTGACAGTTTGCTTTGCACTACTGATGCAATCATGTTATTAAATTATATCTTGCCCCATTCAGTTATGAACATTTCGCTAGGTTCAAAAACTTAAAGTTTATCCTGAACTTCTATGTTTTATACTTCAAGATGTTTACAAGTGATTTTTTTTTAAAAAAATCACACTGTAAATTAGCTTTAAAAGTAATGGATTTTATTATTTAAGTTTAAAAGTTCTAAGTACAAGATATGGGCATTAAAATTCTGTACCTGAATAACTAACTACTTTAAAGATAACAATATGCAAAGTATTAACTGTTGTTATTCTCTATATTGTTTTGTTATGATATTTTGTTTTACATTTTTTCCATAAAATAAAATAAATTTAAAAAAATAAATAAAAAGTACACCAGATTCATGAACAAACTAAGTTTGAGCCAAAGTTATCGCATAATCTAAATTTTGAATTTTACTTAAATTGCTACTGTAACCACAGGACTTTGATAAAAATGTACATCTTGAATAAAGTCATATTTATATAAGTGTATACATTTATCAAACTCAAAGTATGTACTTAAAAATCTGTGCATTTTATTATCTGTAAATTCTAACTCAACAAATACGTGTGAAGTGTATAAATTCACTAGTGTGAACTGAAGTTAAACCTAAGAAATTTCAGGCAATGGATCCTAAGAGTGAAAACCCCAACTTGTACTGTTTTGTCTTTTGGAAGCAGTACTCAAGTCCCTGAGAGTTATATTTTCATAGCCTGGGTCTCGTGATAAATAAATGCAAATTCAAGTTCGTCTGTGCAAAAATTAAATAAATAAATAAATATATGTATAAATAAATAGAAGTTCTAGGCACTGAACTCATATAATTATGATGGAATAAATATAACTGGTTGAGAGAAATAGTCTTGACAATTGTGCTGGGCATGTTCCCAAAGGTATGGCACAGTATCCTGTTTCCACCAGCAGCTTGTCAGCAACGTCCACTAAGAATACACAACACGAAAATACAAACAATAATGTTTGGGAAATACTTAACTACACACCATTTAAAAATACAAAGTCAACACAACTATGCATATTTCTTAATACTTGCCCTTTCAAAATAAATATTATTTTCAAATGAAGACTCTGTGAGCATAGGTGTCCAGGTACATTACTTGTGCACTGTCAAATTGGCACCCCAAACTTCTGGACTGTAGCAGTATTACATAAGAATTCATTACAAAGACCATGGAACCAGAGAGTTCATGGTTGGAACATAATCTCTGGCCTGGTGTTCCTGCTTTGGAGAATACAACCCAAGGAAGTAACTCAGTAGAGAAAACCCCACCTCTACAAAGGTATTTGGAGCTGCACTATCTGTCCTAGCAAAAAAACTGGAAATAATAATAGAATGATAATATAAATTGTAATATTATCACAGACCAGGATGATTACTATTATTGCAAGTGACAAACACATTCCATGATGTTTCTACTGTATGGAAAAATATATGAAATAATATCAAGCAAAGACAGTAGACATAAAAACATACCCATCTAATCATGGTTCCCTGATGAATTTGATGAGACAGAAACTCTTAAAAATAAAGTTACATATTAAATATGACTTTATGGTAAATAATTTTTCAATACAAATTTTAAGACAAATATAATTATTTGAGGTCAAGATTAACATTAACATTTTCCTTTTATATTATAAATCATTAAATGTTATAATACATGTAGAAATTTATCTTTGGGATACTTAGTTTAGTATTACAAGCTAAATATTACTAAATATTACAAATAAATATTACTAAACTAATAGTATGTAAATCAGATGAATTTCTTATAAAAGTTATAGTATATTCACAAAACTGTGGCTTTTTAAAATTTTGATGAGCACAGTTCACCAAATAGTCATATAACAGGGATTCCAATTATGAAGAAAACAGCTCTCTCCACCGCCGCCACACAGATGAACTGTGCCAGAGGACAGTGGCCCCTCCCATCACCTCTCTGCCCGCGCCCCCAGGTGAACCGACCCAGAGGCCAAAAGAATGGCCCCTCGCATTGATTCTTTTTTTTTTTTTTTTTTTTTTTTTTGTGGGTACCGGGGGGTCGACCTCAGGACCTCGCGCACCAACAGGCGCCCGTGCCGCTGAGCGATATCACCGGCCCCTTTTTCGTATGTGGGATCCGGGAGTCGAACTCGGGCCCTCGCGCTTGCAAGGCAGGCGCTTATGCCGCTGAGCCACCTCACCGGCCCTCGCATTGCTTCTGCCTACTGAGGTGATCTGCTCAGGAAGGCCCAGAGACCAGAGGGAACGCCACCGACACAGTAGGATCCCAACTAAGGCACACAGGATAAACAGGTGAGACTAGTGGCGTGAGAAGTCCAAAGCAACAATAACAATATGAGCCAACAGGTGACTGAGGGCTAGTCAGGACAAGCAACCAGCTTGGGAAGAAATCCGGACTCAGTAATGGGCCCTTTTCTCTCTCTTTTTTTTTTTTTTTTCTTTTCTTTTCTCTTCTTTTTCTTCTTCTTCTTCCCTTTTCTTTTTTTTTTTTTTTCTTTTTTTCTTTTTCCTTTCTTTCTTTCTTTTGTTCTTCTTTTTCTCTCTTTTCTAAACGGCTGGGGAGAACTCCAGCCACAGAAAACTAATCCCATCCCCCAAACCCAGAGACCAAGTTCAGATAATCCCTCAAATACTCCTTCATGTTTTTTTTTCCTACCCCCTCCTCTAGTTTCCCAAACCTTGCATGATCACCCTTTGTCCTCCAGCCTTGCTTCTACTTCTTTTCCAGTTATCTTTGTTTTATACACTATCCTCTCTAAATTTCCTCACCACAGAGTAAAACCACTCTACCAAGGGGAAACACTTTGCATATAAATTCCTAATTTACCATCTGTTCTGTTACATAACTATAGACTCTGCTCCTATGGTCTAAGGTACAAAATCAATAGTTACCACAGTTTGTCAGTTTCTAAATTGTGCTCGATGCTATTGTTAGTGCTAATTTTACTTTAGCTAGGATGTCATATCTACTATAATCAGTTGTTCCCCCTTCTGTAACAATACTGGGAAGCTCTAGGGTAATAACCTCACCAAAGCCCTACACCAAAGGAATGGGGACTGAGCCGAACAGATACCAACATCCCACTCTTAATTAATTGAGAAGGTAGGATCTTGGGACAGACACAAACCAAGAATCTCCTACACACAGAAGACATCCCTGAAGAACAGACTTTTCCTAGAGAGGCCTTGATACTAGTGATGCAGCTATCTACTATAAAAACTCACAAGGATCATCACAGAAAACAAAATAAAACTTTTTTTGAAATAGAAAATGACAACACGAAGAAGCAAAATGTAATCTCAGGCCTCTAGCTCACCCAGAACAAATCCAGGAGATATCGACACAGAAGAAATTAGAAGACACACACCTGAAATTTCTGAAATTATAGCAACTGAAGTAAAGAAACAAATCCATGAGGCTATAGAGGAAATCAGATCAGAAATAATCTCTCAGGTTAAAAAAAGAAATGTCAGGGCCGGTGAGATAGCTCAGTGGCATAAGTGCCTGCCTGGCAAGTGCGAGGTCCTGAGGTTGACACCCGGTACCCACAAAAAAAAAAAAAAAAGAAATGTCAATATTCATAAAGGAATTGCTTGGCAAATCTAGAGTACAGATAGATAAAAAAAATAGATGATGATAGGAAGAGGATGGAAACAGTGAATGGTCAATATAGGAAAGAAATAGAATGCATGAAACTGATTCAAACAGCTATCCAGGAAATTAAAAATTCCATTGAAAGCTGACAAAACCTCTTGAATGAAACTGAAGACAGACTTTCAGATCTTGAAGACAGGATTGTGGCTAGGGATCATGAAAGGAAAGATCTCTTGAAAATAGCAAGGGATCAGGAAATAACAATTCAACAGCTGCAAGACAAGGCAAAGGAAAATAATATAATAATAACTGGTGTCAATGAAAAAGCAGGAGTCAACACAAATGATACAAAAAACTATTTACAGAAGTAATGGCAGAGGTTTTCCCAAGCATGGGAAAAGAATCTGACATACAGATAAGTGAGGCATATAGAAATCCAATTAGCCATAATCAAAATAAACCTACACCCAGACATATAATAATCAAGTCCCAGAAATTCAGCACAAGAACAGAGCATTAAAAGCTGCTAGAGAAAGAAACAGATCATCTATAAAGGAAAGCCCATCAGAATCACAGCAGACTTCTCAACACAAACATTCAAGTCAAGAAGAGCTTGGAGTGAAGTATTTCAAGTCCTGAAAGAAAACACCTTCCAATCCAGACAAAGGTATCCTGCAAAACTGTCTTTCAAAATTAATGGAGAAATACGATACTTCCATGATAAAGAACAGCTGAAGAAATTCATGACCACCAAACCAGCCCTACAAAGGGTACTGAAAGATATTCTACACAGAGATAAAAATGACCACAATTCCAAGAACAACAACAGAAAGAAACTACTAAGCAGGGCAAGCAATTAAACAGAAGGGAAAAGTAGGGAACCAACAGCAGAAAAATATCATGACAAAGACAAGCCAATTAGTTATAATCATCAATGTAAATGGCCTCCGTTCACCACTCAAAAGAAACAGAATGGCAGAACGGATCAAGAAACAAGATCCAACAATATGCTGTTTACAAAAACATATTTAACTAAAAAAAAAATTCATAGTCAAAGGATGGAAAGTCAAAGGATGGAAAATAATACTCCATGCAAAAGAAACCCAGAAAAAAGCAGGGGTAGCTATTCTGTTTGTAGACAATGTGAACTTCAAACCAAGAATGATCAAAAGAGGTAAAGAAGGTCACTACATACTTGTTAGGGGAAGAATTCAAGAGGAAGAGATAACGATCATAAAAACATATGCACCAAATATGGGAGCACCCAACTATATAAGACAAATATTAATAGACATCAAAAATCAAATAAGCAATAACACAATTGTGAGGGGGGACCTTAATACACCATTGTCACAAAGAGATAGATCAACTAGGCAAAAAATCAGCAAAGAAATAACTGAACTGAACCAAACCTGTGAACAAATGGACTTAGTAGACGTTTACAGAGTGTTCCACACAAAAACATCAGAATACACATTCTTCTCAGCTGCACATGGGATGTTCTCTAAAATGGACTATATACTAGCCCATAGAACATGCTTAAGTAAATGCAAAGGAATTGAAATGATCCCACGCATATTATCTGACCATAGTGCAATGAAATTGGAAACTAATGGCAAAAGAAACCACAAAAACTCCATAAACACATGGAAATTAAATAACACCCTTCTGAACAACCAATGGGTCACAGATGAAATTAAAGAAGAAATTAAACAATATCTATAATCAAACAAAAATGCAAATACAACATATCAGAACCTGTGGGACGCAATGAAAGCAGTCCTCAGAGGGAAATTTATAGCAGTGAATTCTCATATCAGGAAAACACAACAAGCACAAATAAACAACCTAATGCAGCACCTTAAGCTTCTAGAAAAAGAAGAGCAAGTCAAGCCCACAGCCCATATAAGGGAGGAAATTATAAAAATTAGAGCAGAAATTAATGCAATGGAGACTAAGAAAACAATAAAGAATTAATGAATCAAAGAGTAGGTTCTTTGAAAGAATAAATAAAATTGATGAACCCCTAGCCAACCTTATCAAAAAAAGGAAAGAAAAAACTCAAATTCATGCAATAAGGAATGAAAAGGGTGAAATCACTGCAGATCCTGTGGAAATTCAGAAGATCATCAATACCTACTTTGAAAATCTTTACTCACATAGGATGGAAAACACAGAAGAATTGGACAGATTCCTAGAAACATATGAATTACCAAAGCTGAATCAAGAAGATATAAAAATTCTGAATAACCCAATATCAGTTAATGAAATTAAAAATGTAATTAACAACTTACCAACAAAGAAAAGCCCAGGTCATTATGGAGTCACTGCTGAATTCTACAAGAAATTTAGAGAAGATTTAATGCCAATACTCCTCAAACTCTTTAATGAAATTGAAAGAGAAGCAATTCTCCCTAACTCATTCCTGGATGCAAGTATTACTCTGATACCGAAACCAGAGAAAGACCCAACCAAAAGAGAGAACTACAGGCCAAACTCCCTAACGAACATAGATGCAAAAATCCTCAGTAAAATACTAACAAACAGAATGCAGCAAATCATCAAGAAGATTACATACCATGACCAAGTGGGAGTCATCCCAGGAATGCAGGGATGGCTCAACACACACAAATCAATAAACGTAATATACCATATCAACAGAGCCAAAGACGAAAATCACATGATCATATCAATAGATGCAGAAAACACTTTTGATAAAGTCCAACACTCATTCATGATAAAAACCCTACAGAAAATTGAAATAGACAGTCTTTACCTCAATCTGATAAAAGCCATCTATGACAAAGCAACAGCCAACATCATACTAAATGGACAAAAACTGAAAGCTTTCAATCTAAAATCAGGAACAAGACAAGGATGTCCACTATCACCACTCCTACTCAATATAGTTTTGGAAACATTAGCCAGAGCAATTAGACAAGAGACAGAAATAAAAGGAATAAGGATAGGATAGGAAGAAGTTAAATTATCATTATTCACAGGTATATGATACTCTACATAGAAGACCCCAAAAACTCCACCAAAAGACTTCTAGAATTAATAACCAAATTCAGTAGCATAGCTGGATACAAAGTCAACACTCAAAAATCAATAGCATTCCTGTACACAAGCAACAAACTCACTAAGAGAAATTAGGGAAACCACACCCTTCACAATAGCATCCAAAAAAATGAAATACTTAAGAATCAATCTAACAAAGGAAGTAAAAGATTTATACATTGAAAATTGTAGTATTCTGAAAAAAGAGATTGAAGAGAATATCAGAAAATGGAAAGATATCCCTTGTTCATGGATAGGAAGAACAAACATTGTGAAAATGGCCATACTCCCAAAATTATTATACAGATTTAATGCAATCCTGATCAAAATATCATTAGCATACCTCACAGATCTAAAAAAAATTTCCCAAAATTAATTTGGAAACAGAAGAGACCTAGAATAGCAAAGGCAATCCTGGGCAACAAAGGCAAGGCAGGAGGCATCACAATCCCTGAGTGGAAATTATACTACAAAGCTACTGTGATAAAATCAGCATGGTACTGGCAAAAAATCAGATCAGTGGAACAGATTAGAAGACGGAGACCCAAATCCAAACACATTCAGCCACCTTATCTTTGACAAAGGGGCCAAACATGTTCACTGGAAGAAAGACAGCCTCTTTAATAAATGGTGCTGAAAAAACTGATAGGCTATATGCTGAAGGCTAAAACTAGACCCATGTCTATCACTATGCACTAAACTAAAGTCAAAATAGATCAAAGATCTAAATATTAAAACAGAAACACTGAATCTACTGGAAGAGAAAGTAGGTAGAAATCTTGAAGACATAGGGGTAGACAGAGACTTCATGAACAAAAACCAAACTGCACGGGAAGCACTTCAAAGAATCAACAACTGGGGTCTCATCTTATTAAAGAGTTTTTGCTCATCAAAAGGAATCACCAACAGAGTGAAAAGAAAACCCACAGAATGGGAAAAAATTTTAGCCAGTTGTCCCTCAGACAAAGGACTTCTATCTAGAACATATAAAGATTTTTAAAAAATCAGACACCCCCCAAATTCAAAGACCCAATCCAAAAATGGGCATCTGAGATGAATACACACTTCTCAGATGAAGAAATACAAATGGCAAATAAATATATGAAAAAATGTTCAGCATCACTGGTCATTCAAGAAGTGCAAATTAAAACGACACTGAGATTCCATCTTACCCCAGAAAGAACATCTATCATCAAGAAATCAACCAATAACAAATGCTGGCAGGGCTGTGGGGAAAAAGGAACCCTTCTCCACTGTTAGTGGAAATCACTGTGGAGATTCCTCAAAAAACTGGGATTAGAGGTCCCATTTGACCCAGCTATTTCCCTTATGGGTATTTTCCCATAAGAATTAAAAACATATATGTGCACCCATGTTTATAGCAGCACAATTTGTAATAGCTAAATCTTGGAAACAACCCAAATATCCATCAACCAAGGAGTAGGTAAAAAAGATGTGGTATTTTTATATAATGGAGACGACTCAGCTATAAAGAAGGATAAACTTGAGGCTTTTATAGGTAAATGGATGCAACTAGAGACCAAACTCATAAGTGAAGTAAATCAAAATCACATGTGTAAACATCATATTGTCTCCCTAGTGTAAGAAGCTGAAAAAGTAAATAAGATCCAAAATCTACAATAGACATTATGAAAGGGAAAGAAACTGCTCAAAAGGAAAAAAACAACTGGGATGGGGGAAAGAACAAAAGAAGGAAGGCAAAAGAAAAAAAAAATATATATATACACATACATATACAAGATAGCTAAAATAATTATACTACTAACTTCTTTTAGTTCATTGAAAAGAACGGTTTGTGCTTATATTTGATCAATTTTCCATGCCTATCTTGTAATCTGAGCAACTACTTTGGAGGTGACAATATGCAATATATTAACCATTGTTAATTTCCTACTATCTTGCTTTGAAATTCTGTATCATTATTTTTATGATTTTTTTCTCTCTAAAATAAAAAAAGAAAACAGACTTGAGACTAAAGCAGTCACTGTAAATGAGGGCAAGCATCTTTAAATCTTTGAGGACTCAATTCGAAGTGTTATCTACAAGTTCAAAATGGATTTCAGAGACAGTTTCTAATTCTCCAAGGGCCATCCTTTCTAAAGTTGCAATAAGACTGCTCTACTGCTTTTGGATTCTGGCAGGAACCAGTTTTCCTAACTGTCACGGAGCCAACTACTCTCAATCTGGGTTATGACTGGAGTGCTACTGCTTGGCAAGTGGAACTCAATGATCACATCTCCAATTCACTTCATTCACTTCTAATCCCACTGCAGAACTGGGCGGGCAAAGCACTAACCAAAATATGACATCTACTTTGCATTATCATTATATATCTTAGAGATGCAACTTTTTAGAGATCAACAATGAAATTGGCAGAGCAGGAACAAAGAAGGAAGAGGAATAGCAGATACAGCAGAAGGCTTGGATAATGAACGAAATGGGTCATAAACCTCCAAACACTTGGAATTTGACTGTACAACTGTGTATTTCAGATTGTCTCGACTTTAAAAATAATATTAAATATTTCAAGTATACAGAAAAGTATGGGGACTATGATGCTGAAGTGTGTGTAACAAAACTTAATATTTTGTCTTTATCACAGAATTTTTAAAAATATTAGATACTTAAAATCCACTGGGTATTCCTCCCCAATCTCATTTCTCCCTTCTTCCTTAGAGGTAACCAGTACCCTGAATTAGGTGTTTATAATTCCTGCATATTTAAGAAACATTTTACTATAGGTACATGTTTATAAATAATACAATGAATTTCCCACATCCTAAAACTTTTTATAAATGATCACACATTGGACATACCATTTAGCAACCTTCATTTGCTCAGCTTGTATTTTTGAGATCTATCCTATTAACACAAGTAGTTCTAGTTTAAGTTCTTTCTAGTATTCTATTATATGACTATATATATCACATTTACTTAAAGTCTCCTCTTGCTGATAATCATTCAGGAATGATCATTTTTGGCTGTTACAAACACTACAAAAAGCACATTTATTCATGTGCCTCTGTGCACGCTCCCACCAGCAGTGTGCGTGGTTTTCATTTCCTCTCTGCTTCATCTAACATTGACAGACTTCTGCCAGTCTAAATAGTAACCATCGTTGTTTTAATTATCATTGTCATGATCCTTTAGTTCATAGGTGGGCTGGTCATTTCAGATTTGTGCATTTTTCTAGTATTTTTTCCTTTCACTTATCTTTAGGCATTCTTTACATATTATAGATGTATATTCTTTTTCCATTATAACAATTGCAGGGATTTATGCCTGTTCTATGCCTTGTCTTTGAATTTCACTCATGGTCCCTTTTGTTATGCAGTTGTTTTTTATTTAATGTGTTTCAATTCATTAACCTTTTGAGGGTTTATGATTTGGGGATCTTGTTTCAGAAAACATTCCCTGCCCTCGGGTCATAAGGACATTCTCCTATATTTTCTTCATGTGGTTCTAAGTTTTGCTTTTCACAAACATCCCAGGACTACACATGACTTACATGGCATTTTGTAGAACAACCGTTCTCCAGCACCATCATTAGTTTGCAAGTATTTACTGTCCAAGGACCAGTCAATGTGCGTAATGAAACTAATGGACTTGTTGCATTCTCCAATCTTCTTATACCTCTGGGCAACAGCGTAGACATCTACTGGGCCATCATTGGATCCCACTGCAAGGTAGGAACCATCTGGAGAAAATTTCATTTCATGAATGACTTCTTTTCTGTCTTTGATATGAACTACTTCTGTCATATCTCTGCAAGAATAAAAAGCAAAGCGATAAACAGGAAATCTAGAAATAGAAAATCCAACATTTTAAAACATTTTAAACACATGTTTCAGAGGAAAAAAAAATTTTTGAAAGAGAGAGAGAAAACCTACAGAAATTGAGAGACTAACTTTTGAGGAAAGATGAAATATTCAAAATATATGGCCAGTTTATTAAAATTAATAAACATTTGAAATATTTTAAAATTTCAAATGTAAAAACTCTAATGTACCGCCTACTTGTTTTCATGTTCAACTCTGTATTATTTTTTCCTAAAGTTTTTATTTAAAAGTTTGGAATTTTAAAAATTATTTTTAAGATATGCAAAATATACAAGGTTAGCATAAAAATAAACCATTTTTCTTAAACTTCTAGAATGAGAAACCAGTGATTATTAGGCTTGATGCTTACTGTTACAAAAAAAGCAAGTCCAAAAAGCAGAAGAAAAATTTTAAATTATGTAGTCATTTAATTTTCACTGTGAAAGGTCAACAGTGAATATACTATATCACTGGAATATTTTGCATCTTTTCCAATTGTATTCTTTTAAGAATTTCTGCTTATATTTGGAAGCCCAGTAAGGTTTTTTCCTCCCAACTGTGAGACAGTATTATGACTGACAGCTGCCTCAGCAGTAAAGATGACTTCATCGAATCCAAAACAAACTGAATGCAAGAATAATGAGTTTTTGCTTCTACACAATAATTCCTTTTACCTGCTATCATTTATTAATAGCATGACAGTGTACTAGAATGTCATAAAATAGGTGTGTATGGGTTTTTTGTCTTGATAAATGCATCAAAAGGAAATCTAGTAATTATCCATGTTACCATAAATCACCTGGCAGAGGAAAGGAAGTCACTAATCAAAGGAAATGTTGCCCATCGATTTGGTAATGAGTTATGTGTGGCTGGTAATGAGAATTTAGTATAATGAACTGTGCCAAGAACATTCTCCAGTGCTATATAGAATTTTCTCTGTGCAAAACATGCAGTGTTGGGGCCGGTGAGATGGCTCAGCGGCTTAAGCGCCTGCCGGGCAAGCGCGAGGGCCCGAGTTCGACTCCCGGATCCCACATACAAAAAAGGGGCCGGTGATATCGCTCAGCGGCACGGGCGCCTGCTGGCGCGCGAGGTCCTGAGGTCGACCCCCCGGTACCCACAAAAAAAAAAAAAAAAAAAAAAAACAAAACATGCAGTGTTTAATTTACAGCTGCAATTCTTTTCTGTAATAACAAAATGTGTGAGCCAAGAAAGCACTAGTGCCTTCAGAGGAATTACAAGAGTAGGTCATAATTTTTGTCCAGTAGGAATAATATATGATGTCAGTAAATAGGAAATATTCCATTTTAGTACCAATTATGGGTAGAAGAAATCTTGCATTCAAGTTCACCTCTAAAAATCTAATGCTGATGGGCATTGCTTTATTCTCTCTTCCTCTTTTCTTCACTTAACCACAGAGCTCTTGTTCAAAGCCCTTGGGATCAAATGTGCCTGAGAATGTTATTCATTGTATTTTTTAAAAGGGTCATCACAGTATGTTATACAACATGTCCTTATAGGCACTGGGGCAACTCTGTGTAGTAAACACAATATATTTTTTAAATTATTTTAAAGAGAAAAAAATTTCAGAACAAGATAATAGGAGGGTAACAATGGTCAATACATTGCATATTGTTATCTTTAAATTAGTTACTCAGAGTACAAGATATCGGCATTTAATTGTCCAAACAGTATTAGCACAATAAACACAATATTTTTGCAGCAAATCACATGACATGTTATTATCCTAGTAAGAAACTGCAAGACCATAAACAGCTTCATCTTCATTCACTAAGTTAGGCTCTGCTAATAAAGAAATTATCAAAGAAATTTGGACATAAGAATGTTTTATACTACAGAATTACAGATAGGGGGCTGAGGGTCTCTAGTATTTGTACTTGAAAGAGTAAATGTGTGTCTTCTAAGGTCCAGGCACATATTATGACCAGAAGAATCTTAATTTTTCACAGGAGAGCATCCCTCAATGCGAATTCAGTGTCTGTACTTACCTGACTCGGAGAACAATGAAAGACCCATCCTTCATGCCCAGGGCCAACTGAGACCCATCAGGGCTGAAGGCAACACTGCGAACTGCCTCTTCCATGTTACAGCGGGCAATCAAGGCATGATCAGCCAAGCTCCACAGCCTGAGGACAAAAACAAAGGACAAAACCAAACCAACTCTGCACAGTCATCAGCCACCCCAAGGCAGGAAGGGCTTCTCATCACACTGATTCTAACAAAAAAGTAGGAATAACTTCACCCCAGGGTCCTTCATCATAGCCTGTCAGGGAACCTGGGAAGGTGTTTTATTCATCTTTGGGTCACTTTCATTATTTGAAAAACCCAGCAGGAAATATGAAATAACATTTCTAAAGATTTTCAAATTCACAGAATCAGGAAAATATAAATGCCACTTTACACAAGATCTTCTCCTCTTCAAAAACTGTCTTTTACAGGTTGTTAATCACATTTATAGGATCAGAAGAAGTACTAGTGCCATTGTTGTTGGTTTAGCACATATAGGAGAACCTTTCTAGTAACTGGCACTTAAGCACATAGACTGAAACACACGTTTGCTGGCCTCCCTGGAGATAAGGAAAAGTGGATGGTTCCATGTCAGTAATATACAGTTGTAGCTATCATTTGGACAGGAAATTGCAATCCAAGGCAACTGCATCCAAAGCAGAGCTTTCATCAGAGCTGGCTACACAAATTCCCAGCTCCAGAACCAATCCAGGTACCAACCCAGGTAGCTTAAACTAAATGAACCCCCTCAAATTATTTGTAAGGTACAAATAAGGGTTCCATATTAGTTGTAATTACAGTATCTAAACTCTGTTAAGACTTAAGAGTCTTCTCTTGACATTCAACAGTGCCTGCCAGGGGGACTGAGAAACTAGAGTTCTGCACTAGAAGGGCAAGAATAAGCCACATATGTTAATTTCCCTGAGTGCGTTTTGCTATTAGGAGGGATGCGACACATTCCTTACCATGGGGAATTGTATGGTGAGCAGTTTACTCCCCTAGGCCGCCTATACTGTTCAACGTAAAGCTTTGATATTCTCGATACTTTACCCCTTATTCATCATCCTACGCTATGTTTAGCCTTGTACTATTTTAAGCAATGTAAGATTTACTTTATAGGGATGAAGGAACCATCACTCCTTGTAAATGGGACTATCCTCTAAAGCCATTAAACTAATCTTTCTCAAGAAATGACAACTGTGAAACCAGGCATGGCCGCATGCACCTGTAATCCCAGCACACAAAAGACTGAGGTAGGAGGAGGGTCACCGAGAGTTCAAGGCCAGCCTGAAGCCACATAATGAGTTCAAGGCAAGCCTGGGGCTACATAATGAGACTTTGTCTAAAAACAAAACAAAACAAAACAAAAACCTATAACGCTTACCCTTCCTAAATTTCAAAACTCACTGTAAAATTGCATTTAAAATTTTAGCCACTTTAAACTGAAAGTATAAATAAGAACCAAAATGTACAATAGATATTGTGAAATAGGAAGAAATTGTTCAAAAGGAAAGGGGAACTAGGGAGGGGGAGGGGGAAAGGGAGGAAGGGAAAAGAAAAAAACTGAGAAAAGATGGATAAAATGGAAACAAAGCTTTGTAAATAAGGAAGGGAAGAGAGGCTGAAGGGAGGGGAGGGGAATGGGATTCGAGGATTCGAATATATATCAAAGAGGATTCAAAACATATCACATACAGGTACAAATTCTCTATGATGAATATGATCAACATATATATCTAAATTGTACTAATAAACTTAGTAATAAAATTTTTTAAGCCAAATTAATGGTTAAGGGGAATAAAACAGATCCTGGCAGCCAGGACTCTTCAGTGATGTTTACAGTTCTGAGACGTGATTCAGTTCTTAAGTGCAAACTCTAAGGACTTTAGCAAAATTTCTCTTTTCTGGGTGGATATGGATGGAGTTTCACAGGTGTCTGAATAACTTTGTGGCATTGTGTTGGCTGCATTGGGAAAACAGAATAAAAAAAGATGGAAGGAAGAGAAAAAATTATAAACCAAATAAACATTCATGCTGCACCAGGAGATAACTGTCACCATTTCCACTGATTGTGAGATTAATGAGGCTTTCATGCTTGGTAGAAACTAAAAAGGAGAACTGAGTAGACTGTACCGTGATTAGATTCATAAATATGCAAAATAAGTGGGTAAAAGCAGTGACCTTTGGTCTAGTCTACGATGTTCTATTTTAGCTGTTAAAACCCAGAGGCAGTAATCAATCAATCAACGGATCAGTCATTCTCATCTTCTCATTCTCACAGACTCTGTTTTCTATTTGCTGTTGAGCACATTTAAAGCTCATCATAAATACAAAAATGTAAGTGTAAATCTTCATCTCAAACTTTTAAATCATATATTCATTCCTTCAACAGTCATAAGAACACTGGATTCACACTCTTTCTGCTCATTTTACCCAATACTGTGCTTTCAAAGAAGACAAGGTGATTCTAGCAAGAACTGTGGAGGCCCTAATACAACTGCACATCTTCTCAGAAACCAGCCTTTTCCTTTGATGTGAAGACAGTGTTCAAATTCCATCTGAGAATTTACCAAAAAAAAAAAAAAAATGGTAATTTACTTACATACTAAAAGCAATTTTAAAATTCCTCAGATGAGGAATGAGAGTAAAAGAGTACAATGAGTAAATGGTGAAATGGCAGCAAGGCACGGTGGTGCACACCTGTAACCCTAGCACTCTGAGCAGGCCAAGGTGGGAGGCTGGCAATTTCAAGCCTAGCTTGTGCAACTTAGCTGCTTAGTGAGATCCTGTTTCAAAATTTTAAAAAGGTGGGGAAGGTGGCTGAGGATGTGGCTCAGTGAGGAGGCCCTGGGGCCCAGACCCAGTATCACACACACTCGCAGACAGTAAAATGACTGCAGTCCCCTGCACAGCACAGAGTGTAAGAGGGGGAAATACGGTCTCATCACAGAGGAGTGGGCTTGGCTCACATGAACCAGGAGAACAGGAAACCAGCCTAAACAGTATTCATTTATGCATTTTTGCTTCTAAGAACATTTGTGTGACTTAAGTGGAGCCAAAGAAAGATAACAACAAGCTAAAAAGGCAACTAGTGTTGAGCTAAACTTCACATCCCATTTGTAAAGCACGTGGAACTTTACTGCAGTTTATCCTTCTCTTAAGTTACAGATAAACTTGGGCAAAAGCAATCTGCTACCCCGAGGAAGTCAGCGAGGCAACAGTACCTGCTGCTGGGCCCTCACCTGACAGAGCGGTCGTCGCTGCCGGTCACAGCCAGGGGCTTCTTGGGGTGCAGGGCCAGAGCCCAGAGCTCCCCTTCGCAGTGGCCCTGCAGGATCAGCATTGGCTTGTCTCGCTCTCGCACCATCACTTCAAATATCTCACTGTCCTGGGTCCCTGCAAGAAGGCGGTCTGCTTTCCAGCACACGCTCCGGATAGAAAGGCCTGAGAAAGTAAGTAAAAATTTCTTCACACCATTCACATATTTAAAAACAAAAACAAAAACAAAAACAAAACCCTGAAATAAATACCTTTCGTCAAGCTAGCATCTAAAGCAGTGGTGGCAAACCTATGACACATGTATTATGTTTTTCTTTTAAGACAAAAGATGTTAATGTATGGGTTGTTTTTTCTAAATTAAAACCTCAGTATTCAGGTTTAATTGTAGCATTGGCACTTTGCAACAAATAAGTGAGTTTTGGGTTGCAGTTTGGGCACTTGCTGCTAAAAGGTTCATCACTGATCTAAAGTGACACATTTTAGAAACTCCCACAGGTGAAGAAACAATTCCACGTCACTTTACACAGGTTGAGATTTCTCCCACCCCTGTGACCTCATCTCTAGAGTGACCATTCTTTCTTATGTGATTTAGGAAATCTGTGTGTTTTTACAGCAGGACACATTTTAAAATGAATATGAGAATAAATTAGTATTTATGAAAACCTAACTTTGAAACAATTTCCTTTTGGTTTGTTATGAAAAAGTTAGTATAAAAAAAGTTAGTAATCCCTTCAATTTTTAGGATAATATTGTGTGTAAATTTTATGTGGGTGTTACTACAGAATACTTAATTATTATATTAGGCAAGTTTCGTATGTATTTGACAAGAACTGAGACTCACTGTACTCGATAAACAGGTGTATTATGTCCCAGGAATATGCAAATGAAACTAATTTCAATCTCAAAATGCCACCAGACATTTGTCAGTGAAGATACCATTCCTCCCCGTCTGAATTTATGGAATGTTTTCTAAAAGTATGGCACTCTTTTATACTGCCACAGTATTTCATACTCTTTAGGAAGATCCTTGTGTGCCTAATGGAGTTTTGATCTCTGCTTAGGGCCACTTTATTTCTTCCTGGATTTGCTATTTACTGACTTATGCTGTGAATATTCACACAGTGGAGATGGCAATACACAAGCAATTCCATCTTCCCAACTCCTTTCAAACAAGGCAAGCCTGCAATAAGCTCTGCAATCTGAGGTGCCTGCTCGACAGGCTTTGTGTCTTTGGCATACAGAGGAGCAGAAGTCAGGGACCCCAGCTTCACTCTTGCTCTATACCTAATACCCAAGGGAGAGTCCTTTCTTCTCCTTAGTTTTTTTCCCCCTTTAGGGGTGGACTGTGATTTTGAAGAACATGTAATTTACCATCCAAATTTGAACCCCTCTGAAAGTCAAAGAATGCTCTAAAAATAATTAGGTTTATATAATTTTTGAAACATTTATTCCTTGACCAAGAAAGTCATTTTACTGTGCTGAAAGGCCAATTAAAGAGTTCTACCAAAAATTTCAAATATAAAACTTTAATAACGCTATTAGAAAACTGAAAAACTCAGAACACAGGAAGAAAGAGAACATAGCAGATTTGTAGGGCACTGAAGCCATTGTACAGGACAGTATAATGGCAAATACATGTCATTATGTGTTAGTCAAAACTCATAGGATGGGGCCAGTGAGATGACTCAGCAGCGTAAGCGCCTTCCTGGCAAGCGCGAGGTCCTGAGTTCGACTCCCGGAACCCACATACGAAAAAAGGGCTGGTGATATCGCTCAGCAGCACAGGCGCCTGCTGGCGTGTGAGGTCCTGAGGTCGACCCCCTGGTACCCACAAAAAAAAAACAAAAAAAAAACACCTCATAGGACGGACAACACAAAGAGGGAACCCTAATGTGAACTACGGACTTTGGGCAACAATACTGCATCAGTGCAGCTCACCCACTACACCACTCGAGTGTGGATACTGAGGGTGGAAGAGCCCGTGCATGTGTAGGGAGTGGAGATACAGAGATTCTCTGTACTTTCCACTCAATTTTAATGTGAACTTATAATTGTTAAAACCAATAAAATCTATTTTTAAAAATCCACAAAAAGCTAAGCCAGATGGGATACTGGAACAACAGAAGGGGTAATTTGGGACACATTAACTACAATCCTCATCTGTGATCTGTAAAAGATCAAATGAAATACTAAAATTTGTTTAGTCTTTTAAGGCAGAAGGCTATTTGTACTCCTTGTCTGAATTCATCACTATGCGTCCTGGAATGGGAGAAAGCTCACAGGCAGATGTATTCTTTCCGCTGTAGGGAGTGAGCGGGAAACTTCAGCAGCTGCTAGTGCAGGGTCAGTCCTCTTCCACCAACTCGAGGATGGGCTGGCAAGGAAGACGTAAAGTAAAAGCACAACAGCGTACACAGCTCCAGGTGAGGGGCCTCTCTCCCCTGCAGCAGGCTTTGCCTGTCCCTTTCTCATCCTTATCTCCTTCTGGCCTTCCCAAGGGCTTAGTCTCCACTCAGGAATCAACGCATTTCCATTTCCTCCTTTGTGCTTTCCTTAGTGCATACAGGGGGCTGACAGGTGGGGCTGAACTCACTGTCTCCCCAGTAGGCTTTGCATCGCCCATATTTTTATTACACAAAAGGTGCAGCACTTGCTCTTCAGAGATACTGGGAAATACAGAGTTTCCAGTATCAGCAAGAAACATCACACCATTCCTTTATTTACTATCTGCTTCCATTCTCTAGAAAGGGAGTCTATGAAGACAAGAATTTTATCAGTTTTACTCACTGTCGTATCCTCAGTACCTAGCAAAGTGGCTGACAGGTAGTAGATGCTCAGTGAGAATCACTGAATAAATGAAATAAAATATCAAAATCACAAGTACTTATTGAGTCCTTGGACATACCAAGAAATAAAATACACATCCCTGTTCTCAATGATAACATTCAAAGGAAGAAGGATATATCACATTAATTTAAAAGAAATTACTGAGTACCTACTATGTGCCTGATGTTGGAGCTCAGAGAAAATAACCAGGCTCCTGCCTTTAATGGAATTTATATTTTAGGGAGGGACTAGAAATTTGTTAGCAGGCATCTACACACCAAAAAAAACACCACCAAATTTTATATATTTCAGTGATGGTGATTATGACATGTATTTTAACTGTCATCAAATATTCAAACCACAATGCTTTCATAATTTCATTGATGGTCTTAGAAACATCATCTTTTTCCAAGCAGACCTGAAATCCACAGCTTCACTGTAAGCATGAACACACCAATTCCCCCCATGGCTCCAAAAGTACATCTAGTTATACCAGGAAACAGAAACTTCTCCCAAGGACCTAGCGTTGCATTTGGTCCAGTGTACAAATATTTATTATCTCCACTACCCTTATTTTTTAAATCTTGTTTGGAGGAACAAGTTCAGAAAAGTACTAAGAAACCTACAACCCATAATCTGGGAATGGGCAACCACGTATTAACATTTTTAAAAATATCTGCTTTGCCCTTTGTTTTTTAAGAAGCTCGGGAACAAAGATGAACCTTCCAACCGAGTGCAGACTGATGGGCAGCAGTTGAGGCCCCAGCATTCTCAGACTGGTCCAGGGAGTTCCAGATTCCTTGGAGGAGCTCTAGGGGCCTAGCAAGGAGAAGGCCTGGGAAATGGGAGAATCAGAATGGGAAGAACCTCGTCAGGGACCTGTCACTCTGCAGCGTCTTTCCAGAATGTGCCCAGAAGAGACTGTAGTTCTCTCCACCACTCCTGCACGCAGAGCAGTGGTGCATGCTTCACCCTGCCTTTCCATCAGTGCCTAAAGAGCCATGCTTACAGGAGACTTGACTTAGAAGAAAAAAGGTTCCAGTGAGCGAACCAACGTAATGGAAGGTGTGTGCTTAGCAAAGGCCAAGAAGTTATGTTGACAGGGTTGCTTCTGCATGAATGGTGGCATAGGGTGGGAGAGAGAGGGAAGAGATGAGAGAAAGAGAGAGAAAGAAGGGGAGGAAGGAAGGGAGAAAGAGTGCTACCTTTTCTCATTTACAACATAAACTTAGTGAGCTATGAATATTTTCTCTTAGAGACCAACTCAGTCTCTCCATACACACTTCTGCTCTTCAAACATAAAAGTTGTCTTTTGTCACATCGACCCCAGGGTTCTATCTACCAGGCAATAAATATGATACTGGATCACTCTCGTTCCTAAGGTAACCATTTTCAATAGGAGTAACTCCCTGAAGACACATCAGTGGGCAGAGAATTGTATCCAGGCTTCCTGGTAACATTCTCATTTCATCATTCTAAACCTAATTACTCCTCTGCATGCAGGAGTTGTGGAGAGAATTGCAGTCTCTTTTGGGCACATTCTGGAAAGACCCTGTAGAGTGACAAAGTTCTTACTATTCGTTCTTTCCATGCTTGGTTTACACAGAGAAGTTTAATCACAGCCCCTAATGGGGCTGGCCAAGGTGGCCACTCCACTGGGAAGTAATTAGGCTGTCTTTGTTTATCTTCTGCGCTGAGAGTCAGAAAAACAAAGGCTATCATTTGAAATATGGTTAGAAATCCACCAATAGTTAAAAGAAAGGGAGGAATGACCATTCTATTTATTTTAAGCCACAGAAATTCTCTTTTTAAAAATGCATATTGCCGATATTCCTGACAATATAATGAGGTGCCTACATTTTGGACAGCATGGCCCTTCTCTGCAATTCAGAGAATTGTGGAGTTCGAGTCTGAGCTTGGTACATACAGCCAGCAGATGGCAGTAGAGAGCAAACCACCCATTTAAACCTGAAAATCCCCTCTGGCTAAAACCAAATTCTTACCAGCCCTTTGTCCTGGTTTCACATTCAGGCCAGAGAGTGGAAAACAGCATCTTTTTCTTTTTTGTGTGTGGGTACCGGGGGTCGACCTCAGGACCTCGCGTGCCAGCAGGCACCCGTGCCGCTGAGCAATACCACCAGCCCTTTTTTCATATGTGGGCTCCGGAAATCAAGCTCGGGCCTTCGCGCTTGCTAGGCAGGCACTTACGCTGCTGAGCCATCCCACCGGCCCCAAAACAGCATCTTTTTAACCTGCTACAATCCTAAAGCCTGGGCTGGGGAAGTTCTGGTCTATGAATACCAAACACAGACCTCATTAATAAAGGACACTGCTTATTTTCCACTAATTGACTGAATAAAGTGGATCTATTGCCTAGCCCCAGCCACTCCTAGCTGTGGGTCATGGCAAATGGAGATAATATCAGCACTGCCACTTCACAGAACCGTGAGGCTTCAACGCAGTTAACACTTGACCCAGAGTCTGGCACTTAGTAAATTAATCAATATAAGTCATTATTATGTTAACCACACAGTCTTTGTGTCTTGTCAGGGTCTCTGTATTAAATTTATGTCTCAGTGTACAGCAATTTGCTGAATGTGTGGTCACAGCGAGCCTGGTAGACAGTGAGCCAGAAGCCATGATGTTGCCCCATGTGCCTTGCACTATCAGTTACCTCCTTGTGTTACAATGTATTTGTGGGTTTTTTAAAAAATAATTTTGATTTGCTTGCACTACAGACTCACAGAAGGCTATGGTCCAACACACAAGGTTAGAACTATTAAGGGAATAAAATAAATAGCCTTTTCCCTCTAACTGTCAGCCCTAGAGGGGAAAACTGGCAACAGAATAGGCCATGATAATCAATAATGTTCCTAAATTCCCTGCACCAAGGGCTGAAAATACGGTAAATAACTGAGACGAGATAGTCCCAACTCTTACTGTGCATCAGAATCTGTATGGACTATTTTAAAATACAGATGCCCAGATCAAGGTGGGCGTGGTAACACACATCTGTAACCCCAGCACCTGGGAGGCAGAAGCAGGAGGATTGCCATGAGTTCCAAGCCAGCCTGGGGTCCATAGTGAGTTCAAGGCAAGCCTGGACTACACAGCAAGACCCTATCTCAAAACAGAACAAAACAAAAAACAACCCCTCCAAAAACCCCCACAAAACAGATGCCCAGATCTTGTCTAGAGATTCCTTTCAGTTGTGCAGAGTGGGGCTAGGTATTGTTATTTTTAGGTCTATAAGACTGAGAAGCATTGCTTACCAAGCCTGATGAGGGTGTTCTCAGTCTTCAGTGACAGAAGTTAAAAATTTAAAGTGCCAGGGTGTACCACCAGGTACAGTGATAAAAGTGTTGAGTCTCTTCAACTCTGCCATGATATACACTGTGGCCAAAGTCATTAATTACAGCCAAAGAAGCTACAATGAGACTATATTTCAGTGCTAAACTGGAAACAAATCCAACACTGCATAATAAATTTACATTCCAGGACACATCTTCAAGAGAAATCTGTTTGCCAAGAAGGCTGCCCTGCAAAAGTGGTGGAAAGAATCAATGTATGAGACACGCAAATTTTAATGTAGGATTGATGAAATATGAAAAAACAATGTAATACAATGTCTCTAAAAGAAAACGTTACTAAATAACCATTTCAAATTTCAAAGAAATAGATATAGACAAAATGCCTGATAAATACTTTAAGAGAATGATTATAGAAAATTTTGATAAGATCCAAGACAATACAGATAAACAGTTACATGAAACTAGGAAGACAATGGAGGATATAAATGAGAAATTAATCAAAGATAGAAATTTTGGAAAAGAAAAAAAACAGAAATCTTGGAAATGAATAGCTGAATAACTCCAATGGAAAGTACAGCTGAAACCCTCAACAACAGACTACATCAAGTAGAAGAAAGAATATTTGAACCTGAAGATAGGTCTTTTGAAATATCTAAAAAATATTTTTTTAAAAAATGAAGAAAGGAAAAGAACATTAAAGATCTTTGAATATCATTAAATGAACAAATATCCACATTTCTGAATATACGAAGGAAATGAGAAAAAAGTTAAGGGCAAAGAATATCTATTCAATGAAACAATAGCAAAAAAAATGCTAATTCTTCTCAAACTATTCCAAAGAATTAAAAGGGAAAGAACTGGGTCGGTGAGATGGCTCAGCGGCATAAGCGCCTGCCTGGCAAGCGCGAGATCCTGAGTTCAACTCCCGGTACCCACAAAAAAAAAAAAAAAAAAGGGAAAGAACTATTCAAAACTCATTCTATGAGGCCAGCATTAGCCTGTTGCTAAAACCAGACAGGACACAACTAAAAAAGAAAACAATAGACTAATATCTCTGATGAACATAGATGTAAAAGTCCTCAAAATACTAGCCACTCAAATTCAATAACACGTCAAAAGGATCACTCACCCTAATTACCTTGGTTTCATCCCGGGAAGGAAAAGATGGTTCAACTTACACTAATCGAACCTAATACATCATATCAACAGACTGAAGGATAAAAATCATATGATCATTTCAATACATGCAAAAAAGCATTTGATAAAATTCAATATCCTTTCATGATAAAAGCCCTAAACAAAATAGGTACAGAAGGAGCAAACCTCAACATAATAAAGGCTACATATGACAAATCCACAACCAATATTACATTGAATAGGGAAAAGCTAAAAGCATTTCCATTAAAATCAGGAACAAGACAAGTGTGTTCACTCTTATTCAGAATAGTACCATAAGTTTTAGAGCAATTAGGCAAGATGATATAAATGTAGATTCCATCAAAAGGCTATTAGAACTGGTAAGTAAAGTAGCAGGATACAAAAATCAACATATACAAAAATCAGTAGCTTTTTAATACATCAATAACAAATTTGCTTAGAGAGAAATAATAAAAGTAGTCCGATTCACCATGGCTACAAAAAATAAAACACCTACATATAAACTTATTTTTTATAATTAAGTTTATTGGTACAATTTAGATATTCATAATGATTACAAGCATCATGGAGAATTTGTACCTGTACATGATATATCTTAGTTTCTCTTTTTAAATTGTTTTATTTAAAAAAATTTACATATAAATTTAATCAAGGACATGAAAAATCTCTACAATGAAAATTATAAAATTCTGATGAAAGAAACTAAAATTACACAAAGAGGAAGGACCCCCCAATGTTCATGGATTGGAAGAATTAATATTTTTTAAATGTCCCATACTACCCAATGTGAATATAGATTCAGTGCAATACTCATCAAAATTCTTCACAGAACTGAAAAAACAATTCTATGGAATCACAAAAGGCCCTGAATAGCCAGAGTAATCTTGAGCAAAACGAATAAACAAACAAACACACACAAAGCTGGACACACCACAATACCTGATTTTAAGACATAGTATGGCACCATAGTGACCATGACAGCATGGTATTGGGATAGAAACAGATACACAGACCAACAGAACAGTATAGAGATCTTAGAAAGGAGCCTTTACATCTACAGTCAACTAACTCTTGACAAAGGTGCCAAAAACATATGTTGGAGAAAGGACAGTCTCTTCAATAAATAGTGCTAGGAAAAGCATATATCCACATGCAGAACACTAATACTTGACCCTATCTCTCTCATCCTGTACAAAAATCAAGTCAAAATGGATTAAAAACTTAAAGACCTTAAGACTCTGAAATTACTAGAAGAAAACACTTCTAGTAAAAGGGTAAATACTTCAAGACATTTGTATAGACAGTAATTTTCTGGTAGGACTCCAAAAGCTCTGGAAAAAAAGCAAAAATTCATTACAGAGAACAGCATGGAGTTTTCTCAAAAAACTAGAAACAAATCTACCATATGATCCAGCTCTTCCAATTCTGGGTATACATATATCCAGAGGAAAGGAAGTAAGTCAACACACCAAAGATACAACTACAGACTAAGACATGGAATAAGCCCAGACAGCTATCCACAGATGAATAAAGAAAATGTGCTACTATATATATATATATATATATATATACTGTGGAATATTATCCAGCCATAAAGGAGACTGAAATCCTGTCATTTACAGCAAAATGAACAAAAATGGAGACCATCATGTTAAGTGAAATAAGCCAGAAACAGAAAAATAAGTAGTTCTCTTTCATAAATGGAAGCTAAGAAAGAGTTGACCTGAATGTAGAATGGTGGTTTGTAGAGGATGGGAGGGGGTGTGAATGTGGAAGGTGTCCATAAAGGAAGGAAGGCTGCATTTGATCAGTGCATGCTACATGCAGGCATGGAAACACCACACCGAGCCCCATTAACGTGTACAATTGATATGTGTTAAACAAAATAAAAAACAAAGGAGAAGAAAACTACTTGAAATTTGTATTGCTAGGGATTCAGGAAAAAAAAAGATGAATAATTCCAAGGCAGTCCAGTGACAGCAAAGGACTCAGCCAAGCATAGGGACTTTCTGCTCATGGGGCTCTGTGCCATTACCCAGTTCTCAGGCCCAAGAAGCCACCCTGACTGGGGACCACCAGGGCTGTTTGAGGGCTAAATGGATCCTGTGTGTAGAATGCTTGGCACAAAGGCTTCCGGAGCAAGGCCATTGCCGCAGGAGTCTCAGGGCTCTTCACAGACACAGCTGGGTTGCTCCTTGGTCTCACCCTCAGCATGGCCTGCTGCTCTCTTCCTGAGAATTGCCAGCTGAATTTATACTGAAAGATACTCTTGACAAAACCCCTGGTTATTTTAAAATCCACCCTGAAGGGCTCAAGATCCCATTGCCAGAGGAACTCTGACGAATCCATACAACGTAAGAGCACATCAAGAGAAAGAAACCCACAGTCTCCCACTGACATTTTTATGAGGCTGGCTCAAGAAGTGTTTACGGGAAAATTACGAGAATGAACAGCCAGCCTTTTGCTCTTCTGACACCAGGTTTTATGCAGAGCCTGCGCAAACATCACCATGCCTCCCCGCTGCACACCCTGCTGTCCCCAGCTCCCACACCATATGCCTCTGCAGCATGCCTCTGCCTGCCCAGCAGAACAGCAGCAAGACAGCGGGCCCGGCCCAAAGGAGAATGGTGGGCATGCGGGGAGACCACGAGGGAGCAAAGAGGCAGTCACGAAGCCCCCCAAAGGACAAGAACGACAGGATGTGCTTGTCAAGTTCCCATTTTAAATAGGGGTCTTCTCAGATTTGAAAGTTGCTCTTTCGAGTATTTCACACCAGGGCTGCTCATCTGCAACACTATTAATGATCAGGGCCAGACAACTCTTCACTGTGGTGGCTGTCCTGTATGTTTATAGGTCTGGTAGCATCTCAGCTTCCAACCACAAATGCCACACACACCTGTCCTATTGTGACAAAAACACCTCCAGACAATGGCAAATGTCCTCTAGGAGACAAAATCATCCTAGTGAGAACTGCTAGGCTATGTGTCCCTCATTGTACTCTGAGCAAGAAAAGTGGTAATAAGAATAATGAGCAGTGGGAAGAAGCACCTGGGCTCCCGCCTCCACCTGCCCTGCACTGCCCACTCTGCATGGAGAAGGCAAGCTCTGAGAGGAGACCTGACCAAGAAGCCCAGTTCCCTGCACCTGTTCTCTGACCTTCTGTACTGGCCTTGGGGTCAGGCTAAGACCTTGCACGTAGCAAGCTGACACAGAGGACCAAGTTGTCTCTTCCTCCTATGGCATGATTGTTACCTGGTTCCCCTGCAGGGCTCTGCACTCTAGCCACGGAACGCCCTCTTCATTCACTCATCTGACAGCTATTTCCAGGGCTCCAGCACATGCCAGGCACTGTGGTAAGTGCTCAGGAGGCAGGAGATAAGAGTCCACACCCTTGTGGAAACAGATAAGGCCATGAGCACAGCACATGGGTTAGTAATACTGTGTGTTACAAGGTGAAAAGTGGAACTGGGAGAAGCCATTTGGTGTGCACAGGGCAGGTGAATGCAGAAGACTGCAATTTCAAGTAAGGTTATCAGGGAGGCTTCACTGGTGCAAAGCCCAGAAGGAAAGGTGGGAAGGAGTCATGCAGGTTCTTGGGGAGAGTGTTGTAACAGAAGGAGCAGCCTGTGAGTGCAAGGAGGGGAAGGTGTGAGCCAGCCAGGTCCAACAAGAGGAACCCAAAACTTTGGGGAAAATGGGAAATCACTCAGGGTTTTGAGGAAAGGAATAATGTGATCCAGCTCATGCTGCTATGCAGAAAACAATGGTCAAAGCAGAGACACAAATTATAAAGCAACTGTTGAATCTATGTGAGAGATGATGCTGGCCTGGATGAGGTAGGGGGCAATGGAGAGGGTGACAAGAAAGGACAAATTGTGTCCTGGGGACTTCAGTTTCCAACTCTTGCTCATTGATGGCCTAATGCAGAATCTCTCTGGACTCAGAGTTTATAGTTCATTAGACACAGTAACAATTCAGTAAGTACATGTTTGTAACAACACCCCAGTAGTATGTACACAATGACAGACAGGCCTTTTAAAACTGCCAATTCAGTTACTTGGCATGATCTGGCACTTAGTAGATGCTTAATAAATGTTTATTGAATGGATAAGTAATACATCTTTTAAGATGTGAATAATTACTGTGTCCTTTTAGATATAATCATTTATAACCATTAACTCAAAATATTTTATCACCGTAGAAGTAATTCATTCTGGTTTACTTGCTCTGAGAATTATTTTTGGCTTCTCTTACCACTGCTATAAGTCATTTAAAGCTTCATTATTTTACCAGATCATAAATTTGTTTTTAAAATGACCAGGTTCAAAATGCACTTTTATTAAGCGTTGTGTGAGCTATGAATTACACCTCTAAAACTATAATTAGCTTGATGCTAATGACCCTGAGCTTAGTTGTACTCACACATAAGGTGAGAGAGTTCCTTTCACTGACATTAAATATCTCTCCCAGTTTCAAAATTCCAGAATTTGATATTCACTTAAATATATATATTGGCAGTCCATCACCTCATACATCTGAAATCATTTGGTGCCAGGTGAAATTTGTAATTCAGAAAAGTTTGGGTTTTGGATTTGTAGTATGTCCAATGGGATCTGTGGCAACGTCATGAGTCAGACATTTCTGTAGAGAAATGTATGATATTCAGGAAGGAAGACACTAAATAGCCTCCTACCAGTTCAGGTCAGATTTTGCTGTCAAAGTAGTCATCAAAAAATCATTTGGGGGGCTGGTGAGATAGCTCAGCAGCATAAGTGCCTGCCTGGCAAGCGTGAGGTCCTGAGTTTGACTCCTGGTACCCACATACGAAAAAAGGACCAGTGATATCGCTCAGCGGCATGGGTGCCTGCTGGCGTGCGAGGTCCTGAGTTCGACCCCCAGTACCCACAAAAAAAAAAAAAATCATTTGGTTCTAAACTGTTTGGTTTAGAATCACAGGGCCTGTGTAAATTAGGTGGTTAGTTTACATTATCACATATACTTGTCACTAGAGAAAATTTGTTCGAATACTCAAAGAATCTGGTAACTCACAAAAGATGTCCAGGTCCCCAGCATAAAGTGCTATAATTCCCTTGGTTGACGGAAAGGACATGGGAAGGATATTTTCTTTGACTAAGCCTTGGGAAGGGAAGAAGAGAGGAGCCCTGAGATCTAGTCCTGGCTTTACTGTTTCTTGTTGATGGAAGCATGACACATCTCTAAGCCGATTCACTCACAAACTGAAGTTGGTTGAAAACAACACTATTTCAGGAGGATGGCCTGAAGAATAGTCAGTCCATGCTTTCTTCTTTCACTTCTCTACAATCTACCCTAGCAGGCAGAGCCCTGCAAGGACCAAAGACTTGTTCCCCGGAGCATCTGTGGCGGCTGTGCCATCAGCCCATATAGAAGGACCTCATGATGAAGGAGCAGGGAGGAACTCACTCGGCCTCTTGAGGGCTATGGGCCTCATGGCACAAGGTCCTCTATAGGAAATCTCAGAAAATGTCTCTCTGATATCAGAAAAGGGAATCATTTGCTGTCACTTGCACACACTGGTAAGTTTTCACCTTGTGGGCCCCAGGACTCAAGGTGCAGAGCATCCCTCCCTCAGTACTGGGCCTAGGAGCCTCAAACCAGGTCTGGGGCCCACCTGAACTTAGGTACTAAAAACACTGTGACTTTATCACATCTTTCTTATTTACATTTTCTACTTTAATCTCTCTGAGCCTCAAATTCTTTATCTGTAAAAATAGGCTCATCCTGAGAATTTACAAAGACATAAACTGCTTTGTATTCTATTCTCATACACTGTAGACTGCAGTCATAGCTTACAGTAACTTAGTGCTAACCATGCACCATGATTTATCCTTAGCACGAATGAATTCAACCTCATATAACTGAGTTTTATGCTAGCATTACCCCCATTATATAGAGGAGGAAATAGATCATCAAAGATGTTTAAAATTTTCATGAAGTTCTCAAATCATAAGTTAAAACTTGGAATTTAACCCAGACTCCCCAACTCTGAGTCCATGTTAACTTCTGCTACTATGGTGGCTATCACTTTAAAGCTATTTTATTTTCTTTATTTGGTACCAGCAATTGAACTCAGGACTTTCAGCTAAAGCTATTTTAAAGAATAATTTATTTGTCCCATTTTTTCTGTCACTTGTGTGCTTTCAGAGGTGGGCACTGTCGAGTTAAGGATGACAAACTTGTCCAGAGCTTTTTAGTTTTATCACTCAGAGTCCCATCTCCTGGGAAACAACCCAGCAGTTTTACCATAATGTTGTTTATCTTTGCTGCAAGACAATTGCTGGTGCATGAGGTACCTTTGTGCCAATTAGGAAAAAGCTATCCATTTAATTTTAACATAATTTTGATCTTGTATTCAATATATTTATGCAAACTTCCTTAAATCCTTTATAGAATAAGATGAAGTACAGAGAAACAAATACACAATTTCACATTATATTTAATACTTGTAAACAGAAACACAGAATTTCACATGGTGTTTACCCTTTTTAGAGTTACATGAAAGTATTAATATCTACATTACCTTTTCATATCTTATTTTAGTTTTATTTGTATATGTTTGTGATATATAATAATTACACTCATTTTGGGGAATTACTACATATATATTATATATTGATCACTTTTGATTTTATTCCCCCTTTCTCCAGAACTTCTTTCTCCATCTCCAAGAAGTCTACTTCCCTATTTCCTATCATCCCTCCTTCATTTTTCTCTTTCAATTACTCAAATTTTGGGTGTCTCATATAAGAGAAACCTTGTGATATTTAACCTTCTGTTTCTGATTTGTTTCACTTAACATTATAGTATCATTTTACTACAAATGACTCAAATTTATTCTTCTTTATGGTTAATACTTCATTGTGTATATATATATACCACATTTTCTTTATCCACTCATCTACTGATGGGCATCTAGACTGTTTCCATAATTTAGCTATTGTGAATTGTGCTGCTATAAATATGGGTATGCACCTATCATTGTATTATGATGACTTTAACTCTTTCAGAAATATACCCAGGAGAGGTGGAGCTGGGTCATATGGAATTTCTAGTTTTAGTTTTTGAGAGATCTCCATACTGATTTCCATAGTGGTTATAATAGTTTATATCCCCACCAACAATTTGAAGTGTCCCTTTTCCCCTTTATTTGTTCTTTGAGTCCTTGATAACAGCTATTCTTATAGAATAAAATGGAATCTCAGTGTTTCCTCAGTGTATTTCCCTAATGGCCAAAGATGCTGAGTATTTTTTCACATGTACTTACTGGTTATTTATACTTCTTTTGAAAAGTGTCTATTAATTCTAATTGCCCATTTTTTGATCAGTATTTGGAGGGGCCTAATTTCTTGAGTTCTTTATATATTCTAGATATGAGTCCTCTGAGTCACAGCTAGCAAAATTTTTTCCATTCTGTGGGTTGTTTCTTCACTTTGTTGTTTCCTTTGTTGTGCAGAATCTTTTTAATTTTATATAATCTCATTTGTTGATTCTTAGAATTATTTCTTCACACATTACCTTTATATCCTTGTTCTGTCTCCCTGAGATCAATTTTGGTTATTGGTTTAAAATCCATGTCCCACAATCGTATACAACCATCTCGCCCCCCAGTGGCAAAGCCTTCTTCGCAAGCATACATGCTAAAGATTCCAGCCTGTTGATTAAAACAGATAATACTCAATGCCTCAATCATTGTAAAGAGTCATCATAGTTGAATCTTGATTAAAAAAAAAAAGTAGAAAAAAAATAGACACCTTGTTTTCTGTTGAAATCCTGACAATAGATCAAGTAGTCATTTATAATACTCTTCATCTAAACTACATTAAAAAGTAAGTAACATAACCTCCAAAGCAAATTAGTTCCAGTGCTCCTTAGTAACAGATTGCAAAAAAAAAGGAATACCTTCCTTAAAGCAGATATGGAAATCACGAATTCCTGTATGTGACAACTGAAGAGTGAGACCACTGCGGAAGTGTTTCAAATAAGCTGCTGTTCAAAATAATCAAGTCAAGACACACAGACTAGGAAGATGAACACTTTCACAGGAACAAATATCCCTGAAACACATCTTCATAGCTCAAGAAGTTATCTCTTGAGCCTAACTGAAAGCACAAACAGTGTTAGCATTCAGGTTATTATGCATTGCTTGAAGATGCTCTTTTCGCATTTAAAATATGTTCCTTTAAAGAGCATCTTTAAGTTATAAAACTATTTCATTTGGTTTATTAAAAAGTGTTACAAGCAGCCAGGTGTGGTGGCACATGAGTGTAATCCCAGCACATGGGAGGCTGAGGCAGGAGGATTGCCATGAGTTCGAGGTCAGCCTGGGCTTCATAGTGAGTTCAAGGCCAGATTGAACTACATAGCGAGACATTATCTCAAAAAAAAAAAAAAAAAGTGTTATAAGCATATCATGTTAACATAAGATTCAATATAAAAAGTAACAGAATTTCTAAGTTACTGAGGCAACTGCTCTCATGAAGAACAAATACTTACCTCTTAATTATTTTAAGAGCTGTTTCATAGTGAGTAAAGCCAAGAAAATTGGTCTTCAACATACAAGGCAATGAAATATCTAGAGTTGCTCAAGCTCTTCTTCATATTAAGAATAATAGAGGGAGCTTAGTGATAGAGTACTTGCCTAACATGTGCAAAGCTCTAGGTTCAATCCTTACACACACACATACACATACACACATAGTAATAGAGAATCAATGTGGAAACAATATGCTAAAGCCCTGTCAAGTTTCCAAAATATCTTACTCAATCTCTAGGCACCAAGAGAGGCTTTATCTTTCACATCATGTCACCATTCTTCTGGACACTGCCATTGTATCGTCTGTAGACTCATTTTCATATGCATCAAAAGAAAGTGCTAAGTAAAGTTTACCCTTGTTTTCACAGAGTACATCATCAAGAGAGAAGGTTGTCAATGGCATCTGTTTGCATTTTAGGAGCCTGTGACATTTATGTGAAGGTGACACCTTAACACTTTAACAGACTGGGGAAAATCTATCTCGTGAACTAGAGGAAAAGCAATAGCTGTCCACAGTCTTCCTTTTCAGCCTATGGGCCATGAAGGAGCAGCAGAAGCAGCAGCATCCCAGACCCACTGAGGCAGAAAGTGCATTTGAACAAGACCCTGAGAGATTCCCAGGCACATTACAGTCTGAGAAGTGCTGGTCTATAAGATGAAACTGATGACAAATTCTAGTTTCCTGTCAAGCTATCATTGTTGAATACCACCACCAATCAGTCAATTAATAAAGTGAAGGATAATTAAGTTATGCTTTTGAAACATTTTTCTTTCTAGATGAACAAAAATACTTTGGGAAATCTTCAAGAGTATTTTAGGAGTATTCCATACAACAAAGTGGGGGAAATACAGGGATTTGTGACCCTAACATTTGAAGACATCATCCCCCAATTTCTATACAGCAATACTCACACTATGTGCTCCTTGAATGGTGCGGACTAAATTGAGCCCTTTCCAGACATAGATGTCACCATTTAAAGCACCAGAATAGGTGATGTCTTCTTTGGCACATGCAAGGCAAAGGATGGTCTGAAGATCTCCAGTTTTGCCAAATATTCCTCTTTTTGCAGTCAAGGCATTTCCACATAGTGTCCAAAACTAGAAAGTAAGTGATAAAATAAATAGATCCAAAAATAAAATATTCAGGTGCATTGCATTATTGGTTTATTGTGTTCTAGTACACTGTACATAATCTACTATGTCTGAACTAAGAACAAATGGGTTGTTTTGTAGTGACAGCACAGAACCACAAAACATTTCAGCCTACCTCTAGGAGCATGAGAAATACCTAAATGGTATTTTAAAAACTTTCGAAGTTCTAAAATTTTAAAACTTCGCTTAATGTTTAATGGCAACTTAGTAGTAAATGCCAGTGTTTTCAGATGTAAAGTAGATAGATCATGTTTTTGTTTGTCAAATTATAAAAACTAGTTTAGGCTTATTAAGGAAAGGCTTAGAAATACAGATAAACATCCAAAGAGAAACTGAAATTATAACTTTCTGTTAGCATATTGATATATTATTTATTTGGGGGGGTTGGTTTTTGGTTTTGGTTTTTGTAATACTGGAGATCCAACCCAAGGGAACTCTACTACTGAACTACATCATTCCCAGACCTTTTTATTTAAGACAGGGTTCTTACTAAGTTGCCTGTAGCAGAAAAACGCGCCCCCCCCATCTAGCCAGTATACTTCAGATGCCCATGTGATAGTTCCTGTTGCAGTTCAGGTTGCTTCTGTCCTTAGAAACAGCTGGTCACTGTGATGCATATTATAAGAACCAATCAAAGACAGCCAAGTACTTTACCTCTGTTACCCCCCCCTTGAACCTCTCTTCCTGGGCCTTTGAGGCCTGACATTTTGAGGAACAATTGATTCCTAGTCAGTGCCCCTCCGATGTTAAATAAATCTGCCTCCAAATCCTGGGTGTCGTTTTGGTGTTTCAGCCATTGCATCTAGGCTGGCCTCAAATTGCAATCTGACTACCTCAAACTCTCAAGCAGCTAAGATTATAGGCATGTGCCACATGCCCAGCAATACAACACCTAGTTATTTTTAATGTGCATATATAAATAACTGCTAACTAAAAGTGTTATAAAACTTTACTGTAGAACTATTACTCAGAAACACATTTCTAAGTGATATTTCTATATAGTCAAATAATGGGCCAATCTTTTTTATTTTAGTTGCACAATTCATGTGAAAGACCAAAAGCAGAAATCTTGAGCTACTTTAAAGCCTGAGCTATTTTATAGAAGGCAGCAAAGATACTCCCATGATTATACAGAAATTCAATATTTTTTCTCTCATATAGTTTTTAACATATGAACTGACTAAATCTGTTGTCATTTATATAGCCCCTCACAATTTATAAAGGCTCTTTACATATGTTATTTGACTTCCATAATACCCTGGAGAACAGGCCAAGGCACTTTCTTTTATTATCCCCATTTGGAAGTGAGAGAAAGCAGATATAAGAGGCTTGCCAAAGGTATGAGTTCAATGAGGGTCGTACATGAAAAACTAATGAAATATTGATCTTTCCCTTGAGAACTTTAAAACTAAGAAGATACATATGAAACAATGAGCAAGAATTTTAAGGCACCATATTCAGATTATACACAAGGGGTGAGGACATTTGAAACTAGAGAAGCAATATATCAATTGGAATGAATAAAAGTAAGATCTGGATCAGTGGTGAGGAAGAAATTGCTTCTGAGTCAGGAGAGCAAGATCAGATGGCTCCATGTGGCAGGAATGTATGAAAGCAAAAAAAAAAAAAAAATCAACGACAAGTCTAATATTTTATGCCTGCAGGAGAAGGAAAATGGTAGTTGTCTCAGAGTAGCTGGGTCTTAGAAGCAGTTCTGGGACGATCACATGATGGTGGGGACCATAGTGGCTGTGGAGGCAGTGGCAGAGGGCTGCTCTGCAGGACTGACTTGGTGAGGATGAGGGGAAAGTGTGCAACCATCTGAAGCAATATAGGACTCTCCTCTCAAAGGAGGAAAGTATCAACTTTGTTATACACAAATGATTACTGCTTCACAAACACACCAAAGAGCTTGCTGTTCATGGTGACATATAAGGCAGACATTGTCCTCTCTCATTAACTCTCCTCATGCATGAGGATTAAATGGAATTTATTCTTTTGTCCTCTGACTTGGGAATTGCATCGCTGGCCTGAACTGAACATTACTAAATGGACAAGCACAAAAGAATGGAGACCATTATCCTCAGATGTGCTCAAAGGTTTTCCGACAAAATCACCTAAATGGTATAATGTGCACATGAAACATTCCAAACAGTCACATCATTCTTTTAAAGGGCATATTTAGATGTGATGTCCAGATAAGTATGAAATTCTCTGCTGAAAATGGCAAATACTTAAAATATCATCTCTTCTTGAGAACCATTTTCTGTTTGGAAGACAGTAGTATTATTTTAGGGTAGCAATGCACCATTAAATTCACATCAAATGAAGAAACACTGTTTATCTTCTCCAATCTCTGTTCACAGATTATAAAGCAAATCTTGTTAGAACTGGCAGGTACCTTGGAGTTTATCTGGCCCTAGATAGTCCCTCAGGGTCCCTTCAGTCTGTGACTAGAGATAGGAGAAGGTTCAACAGTATATGCAAACCTGTAGGCTCAGCTGTAAAACCAACGAAGCAGATGATGTGCAACTGTTACTGTTTTGCAAGTATTCATTTCAGATAATTGTAATTTGCCCATTTGCCAAACACTGAAATCTTACAAAGCCAGAAAGGATGTCATCCTAGCGACAAAAATTTCACATAAAAATGTTTATTTGAAGTGCAAAGATTTTGTATTCAACCTGCAACTAAAAACATTTTTCTAATATTAACTCCAGTTTTAGATGGAATATAGAAGTGTGGAAATACTAGAATCAGAGATAGAAGATATGGGTGATGAAAATAACTTATTAAAACCTGCTTAAATTTGTTGTGAATTTTTTTCCTAAGCAAAATTAATAAAGGATAGCTGGGTAGACACTTGCAGACTCTTTCATTTGGGGTAAAGATACTTGTTTTTGCCTAGAAAATAATGCCTAAATCTGCTAAAGCAATGAACAAATGCAACAACATAAGCAGCTCTTGTCTTTAAAGGAAGTTCTAGAATTTTCTTTCTCTGCTTTTAGAACTGATTAAAAGTTAGAATTAACCAAGGACGGAAAGAAATAGAGAGGGGTCTGGAGAATTCTTTCAATTAAGAAGCTAATCTAGTTAGAATCCAATAAATGTGTTATTATTATTATTATTATTATTTTTTAGAAAAGTCAAGATAAACCATTAAAGGGATAGTTTTTCAGTGAGAATAGCTCTACACAGGGAACCAGAGGCTGTGTTAAATCTCATCTCTGCCACCAGTTTTGTGATGCTGCAAATAGGGAAAGAAGTTAATGTTATTGTGTCTCCAATGATTCCACACACCAGTTTATATAACTCTTAATGAATTCCAGAGGAAGTAATTCTTACATTTTAAGGGGGAGAGGATCAGCCTCAATGAGATTAAAGAGCTTTTGCAGAGTCAAGAAGATGACAGAATCCGGATTCAAAGTCAAATAAACCCAACTCAGTTTCTTCATTGTGGAATGTGCAGTTTGGGTCCTGGCCCCCACACTAGGGCCTCGGACTTCCAGAAAACCACCACAGCCTAAGTTCATTATAACCTCATCTGTTTCTCTACTTGTGGCTAAAAAACGGCTCAGGGCCTCATCACGTCTTAAGCTGATCAAAAATTCACGTTGCAGATCTATATCCTTGATTAATAAAAAAAAATCAATAGAGGAATTATTACTTAGTGGCTATTTTATTTTGTACCAATATTTTTCAAAATAATTGCTCTCCCTGGAAAGTAAATTACATAAAAAAGTTCTTCAGTGGCATACATCATATGCCAAGGACCTTCCCAGCTCCCCAGTCCCTTGAGTGCAGGGGTGACCAAAGCCTGCCTACTAATACTTGAGTGAAGGACAACCCCTCCCCTGGGTCCTGCTGCCTCCCAGCCCCTTCCTACCAAACTCCCCTCCCACCAGGCTTGGCTTAAGCAGCAGCGCCTTCCAGAATCAACATGCCTCTCACCAGTTGGGAACTCGCCTTTATCCTTTGAGGGTTGTGATTTTGCATATTTTGCAGAATGTTCCGCCTTAATACTTTACTCACTAAACTTCAAACAAATTAAAAATAGATTCTGTGTTTGTTCCTTCACATAGTGCAAATTCAGTAAGCATTTATTAAATGCCATTAGGTTTTTGGTCTTTCAGGTATACTGTTTGAAACCTAGGAGCAGGAGCTTCCAATTGATGCTAAAAGCAAAAGGTACCTGGATTTCAGCAAACATCTCAGATTAAGGATCAAGCCCCTGCACAAGGATTACACAGTGTTCATGAAGCCCTAAGGTGCTGGGAGGTCACTTTATCCCTTTGAGTAGTGGAACCTCTAGACGTAATGCTCTTGTCCTTTTTTTAAAATAATATTTCTGTCTCAGAATACCTGTTATCCTAAAATAACTTAAAAATAAAGCATGTGAAGGAAAAGTCTTAAATCAGCCATAACTGTTTAACATTTGGGGATATCTTTCTAATGTACTGCCTACACAAAAATCTATTTTAAAAAAATCAAAGAAGAAAACTGGACTTGCCCATTTAACATACAACTTGAATATTTCCCAATAGCATTCAGTAACCGTCTAAAACATAATTTATAATGATTACACTATATTTCATGTGAGTACAACCATATTTTACTTAACCAGTGGGACAGATGAGTGGTCTCAGGTTTTCTTTTGTTTGGTTTTACCTGCTATTGCTAAGTTACTGAGCAATGAATCAGCTCTTGGTTCACACTCCTAACAATTTCCTTAGGATAAACTGCAAGATATGAAAACTACTAGGTCCAAGGGGATCGGCATTTCTAAGGCTATCAATACATACTGCCAAATAGCTGGTCTGAAAGACTGTACTCATTTGCCCTTCTGCCAGCAAGGCTGAAGAGTGTTCCTTCATTGAGCCCTTCACAAAAGTGGGTACATTTTAATCCTGATTTTGATATATCAAATTTCTAAGTTTGCCCTTATTAATAAGATTTAGCATTTTCACATGTCTATTGGTCAACAATATTTCTACTTTTGCCAGTTGTCCATATTCGTTGTCTACTCTACAGATTCGCTGGTGGTCTTCACATCTCTAGGACACACCAGTATCTGCCATGCTTGTTATTTACACTTGCTGGTTGGTGGCTTTCTTCTTTTTTGGGGGGTGTTGTAATATTTATATAGTTAAATGTACCAATATTATTCCTCATGGTTTCTTTCTTTGCTTTTTACATTTAGAAAGATCTTTCCCCAACTTGAGAGCAATTAAATATTTGCCTAATTACTCTTCTATTTTACAGTTTTCTTTAAACATTTAACTCTTTGATTCATTTAGAATCTATTTTAGTGTATAATATAACTTTTATTCCCAAATAAATAGTTTTAATAACAACTATTAAAGATGCTATTATGACATTATAAATCGTCATACAAATCAAGGTCTGTTTCTCAGTCCTTTAAAAAGTTGGTTCATTTCACCATATCCCAATTTTATAGCATTTAAATTATTTTAAACTTTTCATATGCTTTAGTAAACTGTGCATATCCCCCTACATAATTTTCCCCACATATTTTATTAGTGCATATTGGTTATGCAGATTAATGGGCTTCATTTTGGCAGATTCGTACATGTACATAACATACTTGAGGGCCGGGAATTTAGCTCAGTGGCGCAGCACCTGCCTTGCAAGCCTGAGGTCCCAAGTTTGATTCCTGGTATCCAAAAAACAAAACAAAACAAAACAAAAAATGGGCTGGGGATATAGCTCAGTGGCACAGCACCTGCCTGGCAAGCACAAGGTTGTGAGTTCGAATCCTGGTCCCCAAAATAAATATAAAATAACGCATAACATACTTGAATCATTTTCAGTGCAATCACCCACTCTGTCCCACCCTCACTCCTAGTTTCACACATTTTAGGGGTATGTTTCAATGCATATAATATATTTTGATCATTTCCATTATTCTTTTATCCCAAAGTTCTTAGTTATTCTCATTCTTTTAACCTTCCAATTAATTTAGAGTAACTGTTATGGCTTGTGTCTGGATGTCCCCTCAAAGCCTCATGCAGTCGTAGGTGGGGCTTTTCAGAGGTGGCTGGATCTAGAGTATGTGGTGCTGGGGTTAAGGATGTGAGGCTGGGACTGATTCATGGTGATGTTAGGATTAAGGGTGCCCCACCCACATTTGAGTGTAAGGTACAGATAGAACATAGATACAATATAAGGGACAGAAAGAAGGTTACTGTTGTGGCTTGCTGCTTGCTACTTCACTGCTGGCTGCCGTCTTCCTGCCCTGGTTTGCCATGGACTGTTTTTCCTCCGCAATGCCCCTCTGCCATGCCACCCTGGCCTTGGAACCAGCCAACTATGGACTGAAACCTCTACAAACTGTAAGCTGAAATAAACCTTTCCTCCTTTAACTTTGGGTGTTGAGTATATTGTCTCAGCAACAAGAAAAGTAACTAAGACAGTAACTTTAAGGGAAATTCTGTCAGGTAACCAAAAAGGACTTGGGGCTTTAATTGCATTTGTACCAAATGTAATTTGAAGAGAAATGATATATCTATGAATTTTAGATGTCCAGAATCAAGAGTCTTTCCATTAGCTCAAGTTTTCTTTTATGTTCCACTGTAAAATTTTGTAATATTCTTTAGATAAGCCTAGCATATTTCTTGTCAGTTATTTAGGAGCATTTTATGGCCTGCCTTTTATCTAGTCATCAAGTGTGAATAATGAACAAGATCATGTAAAGTTAGACTGGAAGCAGAACAAAAGAATTGGGAAACAAGAAGGGTTTGTTAAAGGAATAATATAGTATCTACTCCCTTCATATGGAAATGCATCATTTTTTTCCTACTAGCAGAAATCCACACATGCTCCATTTAACAGGATAATCATTATACTTATTTATGGATTTTAGTGTGTATTATCTAAAATACTATAGACAGAAGATCCTGGTCCATATCTCACAGTTCAGGAAATGCTTGCTATGTGAGAACATGGGGTGTTGACGGCATTAATTTGCTACCGGCATAATAAAATAGAAAGAAGTAAATGTGAACCTTGCTAGAGGTAGTCAGACTGTATAGCCTAGAGAAAGACATGGGCATTTAAAAATTAATGGCTTGACCAGGGATGGAGCCCTGTGGTAGAGTACTTCCAAAGCATGCACAAGGCCTACATTAATCCCCAGCACTGCAAGAATATAAAAACTCAGCTAGGACTGTACTGTGCACTTCATTTCTATGTCTTTGTGTACTTCATTTCTGTCTTCTTCTAAGACAACATACCAACATGTCAAAAAAATTTTAGCATGTCACTATATGTAAATACTCATTACAATATAAAATTTTAATCTGTAACATTAAAAGCGGAACTGTTTTAAAACATGCAACCCTAGAAGTATTATGAATTGTCAATTTAGTATTTAACATAAACTTTCCTATTCAGATGCTTGCTGGGCACTTGACAGTCATGACTTTGCATATCTGAAAGAGCCCTACCAGTAAACACTAGCTTGTTTTAGGACCAGAGTAACAGGTAGCAGGGCTCTCAATTTAAGGAAAAAAAAGAGCTAGGGCCAGTGAGATAGCTCAGCAGCAAAAGCGCCTGCCTGGCAAGAGCGAGGTCCTGAGTTCGACTCCTGATACCCACATAAAAAAAAAAAAAAGAGCCAAACATTCTCTTGACATCAGATTATCTACATCAACTCCTAAAATCTTTATTACACAAGGTACAAATTAAAAACAAACAAACTACTTTACCTTTATATGTTTTACTCCACAGCTAACCACTCTGTTTGGCTGATATGGATCCCAGGAAATATCAAAAATCTGTCCAAAAAATGAAATGTTGATCATTTTACAAGTTTTTCCTTCTTCCAGGGACCAGTGCAATTTTCAACACTCTACACTACAACACTTAGAACATAGTGCTACCTGCACAGAATGAAAATGGGGGATTTGGCTACAGGAATGAAGTCAGCAGCAGATAGCATTCTTCATCACCTCATGTCTACTTATCTCAGGCCTGAATACGGAGGTAATAAACCACAGCCACTGAGAACAAACTACTACACAGCTCTAATTTTGTCCATCTGGATTAGGCAAACAAATTTTGATAATTTATGGGAATTTTTAAAATAAAATTTCCAGCACTCTTTGCAATGCTGACAAAATACTTTGAAATAACTTTTCAATAAAAATTTAAAGAATTATAAAATATTGCATTTATCTAGGAAAATTTTTAATAGTTAACTACGGTTAAATGTAGCCAACAGCACCTTGTAATTATGGAACACAGGACAAAGGCATCTATCTGACACTAATTTAGCCCACCTAAAATAGTCCTTGAAACCTTCATTTTAATCTGATTCAAAATACTCTTATATTTTTAATTCTCCAAGGATCTAAAAACATGTAAAACAACTACCAGAGAGTTTGTAAGAAGTTCTAGTTCCATTTTGGAGACCAGGAAAAGAAGATTCTCTGTCAACTTGAAAGTCAAGTCGCCTATGATTGCTTAATATATGTTATTTACAGGACCCATCCAAGACACTCTTAGTGGGTCTGAAGTCTATTACAGATATCTGTGCTCTTAAAGACTTCAAGAGATTCTGGCTCTAGGAGATTCTGATGCAGATTCTGATGCAGAATGGAGCACATTCTATAAAGCGCTGATAGGAAAGAACTAGTGTGGACTACAGAAAGAATGCTTCCCTGGGAAGGAGCAATTACAGACTCCAGAATGAGCACTGAAGAAAAAGCACTGGCCCAAGTATTCATTTTAGCTATTTGAGCTCAGCCAAGGTCTCAGCATCTCTAACTTTAACTTTATCTTCTCTAAAGTGAATAATACTACCTCAATTTTGTTAGGGGGTCAATTAAGATAACGTAGGTGAAGGCACTTTGCAGGCTATAAAGCTGTATTAGACAAATGTAATGGAGAAAGTATTTTAAGCCACTAAAATAATCTTGACTTTAACCATAAGCAGCCAATAATTCATATTGGCACCTAGGCATCAGTAATAAAGAACAAAACTGTGTGACACAGATCGATGGGGCCTGGGAGCACAGTATAAAGTACTTAATTAAAGCATACCAGACTCACTTCTCACTGGACTAACATTGTACTCTTTATAGTCCAGCCCTAACTGGAAAGTGTGACAAAGTCACAGGGCACACTTGCTGAAATCAAACAAGCAGGCCATACGACATCCAGTAGTGTTAAAAGAAAAAGTTTAAACAAATTACGTTTATCGGAGTTAGCTGAGCAGAGAACTATTTGTGAACTTGGTAGCCTTCAGAACCAGAAGAGATTCAGAGAGGTCTGCTCTGCAAAATGGGCAGGTAGGATATACAGACAAAAAACAAACCGAGACACATAAATGGCTCTAAACAGCTCAGTGCTGGAGCATAGCATCTGTCTTAAACTCAATCTGATCAGTTGGCAGCCTATGATTGGCTGAGACTCAGCTATTTGTTACAAAAGTGTACTCTTAAATTAGGCTTTGGTTTATTTGCTTACCAAGATAGGTTGCTATTGCTTACATATATAAGGACCCAAGACCTGGAGGCAGGCTCAGGACAATTTAACAGGAATTTAATACCACAAAGAAATCACTTTATATACAAACAAAGGATTGCCTTAGGCTCTGCTTTCTAAGTAAGGAGATTTTACTGGTTAAAGATGTTTACAACTTCAGTTTTCTAATTTTTTCCAAGGTAATAGGCTCAAAAGTGTGATGTACAGTATATTAATACAGGTCAGAATATAGAAAGTGATACAGAAATAAAAATGGTAATTGCAGGGCCGGTCAGATGGCTCAGTGGCATAAGCGCCTGCCTTGCAAGCGTGAGGGCCTCAGTTCGACTCCCGGATCCCACATACAAAAAAGGGGCCGGTGATATCGCTCAGCAGCACGGTGCCTGTTGGCGCGCAAGGTCCTGAGGTTGACCCCCCCCGGTACCCACAAAAAAAAAAAAAAAATGGTAATTGCAGAATAACTTAGATAAAATGTCATGTAGGAGTTTGTTCTCAGTAGCGCTAGATGTGTAATCACAATCATGTGTGCCAGGTCTCAACTCTACATTCTATGGTCACTGGCAATTCATGTACTGATCCTGTCCAACTCAACCTACCTTATAAGATACATGTGATGGGATTACAGTATATATGGAAAAAGTAATATCCAAAACTTAAGCAACATAAATATTTTCCACCTAAATATTTCATTAAGTAGTAAGTTCTATCAATAAATTTAAATCCCTAAGGGTACAGCCCTAGTGCCACTATGTTGTAAGATCTCCCCAGCGTTCGAGCAGCTTAGATTCTGTGTGTGCCCACTGAGCCAGAGGGTGTTTGTCCTTTTCTAACACTTAAATTCCATTTCTAGTCACTCCTGGGCTTTCTGAACATTTAACCCCGGGGGTAACTTGCAAAAATTGTAAGGTTCCTTTGTAACAACAAATCTCTATAGATGATAATGTGCCATGCTTATAAAAATGTTTCACCTGGGTTCACACTATGCAAGAGATAATGAACTTAATGTTCGATTAGGGTCTTATTCTATAAACAATTATATTGTAGAGAAATATATTATACAAAACAATTAGGAATTCAAGGTAAGACAGTCATGCAAATTCACTTTTATTTAAACTAGAAAACAGGACAATAAATGAATTAAATTATTCAGTTATGTACGACACTGGAGAAATAGATTTCTGACCAGTTATATGTATATGCCTGCTTAGTCCACTATTTTGGCAGCTCTGATAACATGGAATTATCTTTTCTGATCACACTGATTTCAATATGAACAATAAGCAGGCTATAATTTGCATTCAACATTCTCAATACAACAAAGAAATAAAGTTGTCATAATATTCATTTGAAATTAAAATGCATACTGTTGTAATCATATTCTATGAATATTTTCTAACTATTTCCATGTCTAAATGAATATATACATCAATTCTATTTTGACTTTTTGAAGAAGTCAAATGTCAAAGTCTAAAATTTGCTTTTTTATGAAAAGCAGTAGCAACTCAAAATATTTGATCACTAGAGACAATCATGCTAATATAGTTAGCTATTTTTAATGAGTAAAAGAAATGGTTCATTCATAAAGTTGAACATAAAGGAAAAATAATCTATACACGGAAAATTTACTTTTAAAAATATAGAAGTCTGAAAAGTGGTATCACAATTACTCCACAGTTCTGAAATCTGTATAGTTTGATTGAACAAAGGTCTTACCCGGTCAGAATGGCCAGTGGCTGAGGCTAGGAGTTTTCCCTTTCTCCAGTCCCAAATGCAGACTGTGTTTTTGGCATCCAATCCCACAGAGGCTAAACGCTAAGAAAAAGAATAACAATACCTGAAAGTGTTGAGAAGATTTCCTATTATTTGTGCTTACATTCAAAAATAGTTACTGATTACCTACCATGGCTAAGCATTGGATTTCTTTTAAACACATAGATTCTCAAAATCCACCTGAAACCCAAAACTAAAGATACCACAATAGATGACTTCCATTAGACTATGCCAAAATTTCAGACCTAAAAGCCAATGTTCATTTGTCCTTTTTTTTTTTTTTTTTAATGTATGGGTACCGGGAGTCGAACTCAGGACCTCGCACTTGCCAGGCACGTGCTTATGCTGCTGAGCTTTATCACCGGCCCCATTTGTCCTTTTTAAACATAGGAAACATACACCAAACTTCTATGAAGGCACTGATAAATCACTAGAAGTCACAAGAATAGACTTGAAGGCAGGGATTAACATTAGGTTTTTTAGTTAAAAATCTTAATGTGAGATTTAGGGAACCCTGGATTCTACAGTTTCAAAGCCTCACCAAACTGCTGAAATTAAAGGTCTGATAAACTCATTGAGAAGAAATCAAATAAATGAGGCCTTATTTTTATTTTCTGTAATTTCACAAATATTTAAAGTGACTAAGAAGGATATGTCATTTAGTAAAAGTAATATGGTATTTCATCTCCCAGTCTAAACCCTTTGGGTTCAGATCAGAACTTGTCCTCAAAGGGAGAACAAAACTCAACACACACAATTATATACAAAATGAAAAATGTCATAAGCAGAGACTTGGAACACCAAAATCAGAGTTCTTACAAGATACCAGGTAGCAGACAATACTGTAAAATAGAGGTTTAGCCTAGAAGTAGATTTCACTTCTCTTTTGATTTGGTAAGTAGCCACACATAAGACCATGAAAACTTAGTTAACCTCCTTAAATCTCAGTTTTCTCATTTATAAAATGGATGTAAAAATATTTGGTTTTGGGCCAGGGATACCGCTCAGTAGTAGAGTATTTGCTTAGCATGTCGAAGGCCCTGAGTTTGATACCAACACCTGTAAAAAAAAGATGTTTTTTCTTTTAACTTGTAGTATTGTTATGTGAACCAAATGAAATCATGTATTTTCAAAGTCATTTGATTTACAGTGCTGGCCAAATATAAGAGTATCTGAGGTTCCATATTTCAGAACATGTTTGAGAGAGTGTGTTTGTCATGTATGGCTAAGTGTGTACGTGTGTTGTCATGTGTTGATCAGGTGTCTTCACTAAAACTGGCTTCCACTGGATATACTTCTGCTGTAATTTTTCATTGAAGTTTCCAGCAATGGACAAGACATGGTTGTATTTTTATCCATCTAAGAAAATTAGAGTGGATGAATTTCATTCAGGTTGTTTTTTAAATATAAAAAGGAATTAACAAGTACAGGTAGAGTAAAACTCATTTCTTGAGTGACAAAAGGCCAAAAGAAATCTATTTTGTTCATATGTAGGGACAGGCCTCATAGCTATCTGGATAAGTATTTCTAATGCCTTCTGTCAATTACAAGGTAATGGGCCATTTGTCATTTTCTAAATATTATTTGATTCCAGTAAATTCTGTCTAGGAAATACTGCAGACCTGAAGCAAAAGGTATCAGTAAGCCATGAAATTCATCATGGCAAACGAATGGGAGGTTATTTTTCTTCACTGACAGTTAAGTACCACACAGTCCACTCCTGAACCCACCCTTTGAAATGGAACCTGGAGGGGAATAGCTGGATTCTAACATGATATAACATGGACAAAGGACTCATTGTTTTTGGTTTGGTTTGGTCTTGGTCTTTTTGAGACAGGGTCTTTCTTTGTGGTACAGGCTGGCCCCAAACTCATGGCAGTCCAAGGAATGGGAGGAAACTTTGGTGTGGGGATTGCAATGCTTTCATGAAGACCTGTGAAGTACCCTCAAGGGCAAAGCATGTGAGCAGGGCATTTCAGATGAGAACAGCGTGACAATGGGCATGGAGGTACAAAGGTGCAAGATCTGGTAGAGGAACTGTGGAGATACGGCTAGAAAAGCTGGTTAGTCTAGAATGGCCATGTACAAAGTGTGGACTTCTTTCAATGATGCTTCAAGCTTTGTTGGTTTTAAAGAATGCTTTGATGCTTTTCTCAGTTGGTGAAATGTATTAACAAGAAATGGACTATAACGAGACTAGTTAAGAGGTTATTTAAAATAAGCCAAGCATGGATCTAACTGGGAAATTAAAGGACAGTGGCTGAGAGAATGGGATGGAGAGGATAAATTCCAGAGTTATTGTAAAGAAACTTAAAAACTCACAGGAATTAGTGACTCTTTGAATTGGAAGGAGGGAGGGTTTGAAGCAACCTCACAATAAAGAATCAAAGACAAGCTTTTCAGTGGATTATTAGCAGGTGGTGTTACCTTCTGAAAGCAAGGAACATAACATAATGCTCATAGCCTGAGGTCTGTGAAAATGTCTTGGTGCAGTTTCAAATGGGAAGCTAGCAATGGGTGACAAAATGAATTTTTGAACCATGGTGGACCTATCTTCATGAGTTTGTGACTTCTTTTATGGAGGTTTTTTAGTCCAGATAGTGGGACAAGGGGAACCAAAACTGGAGCCTAGCCAGAGCTGAGTGCCAGTACCATAAGCTTGGAAAAGGTGAGGGATTCTAGGAAGCTGCCAAGGTAGCCAGCAAAATTGCGTGGCTATTTACATCATAATTTTAGGTGCACGGTAAGAAGTCAGTAAAGAAAACAATCAGAGAAAGATACGCACCTGTCCGTCTGAGTCAAAAGCCAGGCAGGCAACTCCATGTGTGTGGACATCCTTAAGAATAGACACAGTCTGGACATTATAGGAATCCCATATGCATACGTATGGCTCCTTCCCAACTTGGCCAGTTGCAATCAGAGTTTTGTTGGGGTGTAAGGCAAGGCTGAAAAAGGAAAAGGTCTCTTCACATCTTCTAACTGGACAGAGACACTGATAATCTTTTACCCGAATTTCTCATTTTAAATTAGTCATCTAACCAGATGACCTAAAAAAAAAAAGTCCAATTGTCCCAAAGTAATTAATTACCTGCTGGGTCTAAATTGAAATGTTCAGCTTTGGCAAAGAGAGGCTTAGTGCAATTTGACAATAATTTCATCTAATCTTACCTATTTGGTTACCTTGATTACCAGACACCATTATGATTACAATTCCCCAATCAGAAAATCTTCTATACGGTTTTATAATTGCTTTATGTGATACAGTATTTCCTGATTTTCAAAATATTACTCAGCTTTCAAGCTAGCTTTTGGCTTTAATTTGAAAACAAAGTGCCACTGCTAGGAGAAAGATAAGTTCTCAGTTAATTAAACTCATGTACAGAATCACTAGATACTACCCTCATTAGGCTTTCAAAGCACGACAGGCCCCAAGGTCAAGTTCTGTTTCTGTGTCTGTTGTCACAGACTATGCATTTTAAATGAAAATTTCTATTTTACACACATCACTGTGACACCAAGAGAACCGCAAATTACTATGTTTGTGGTTTTTGTAGTAATTTTCCTCTGTAGTCCAATCAAAATAAAGCTTTGTCAAATATCAACCAGTATTTCCAGGAGCCTCTCACAGTCAAGCAGGAGAAAGGCTGCCATCACTATTCCTACATGAGAAATCACTAGGTATTAAATTCATTGTGTAAAGAAGTTGTGCCTTTCTAAACATAGGTGTTGGGAGTTTAAAACAATAATCAAAACCAAAATAGAGCACATAACCTATAATGGAAAACTAGTAGATAACTGTGTTCAGGCAATAAACAGAAGCAGAATGTTATCCAGTTTCAATTTTTAGCATCTGTTCTCACAGTAAGCGAAAGTAGACTTTTTTTTTTTTCAATATTCAGCATGGTATTAAGAGTATATGTTCTGGAATCCATATGTGGATTTACTTATTGGGTGCCACTTACTATCTCTAATTTTTTGCAAAAATTACTCTTTTGCCTTTGTTTCTTCCATGACCAAACAGAGATAATATATAAAAATAGATGATATAATGAACATAAAAGCACTTTGTACAGTGCCTGGCTCAGAGTGAGCACTTAATACAAGTTTCAGCGTCATCACTGAGTAACTCGTATTCTGGAGATACAACCAACATGTGCATGTCTATGTGGGTTCAGCATGCCTTTCAGAAACAAACTGCTTGAAGTGAGAATTAGCTACGTAACAAGTGCTTTCTAGAAAATGTACCCTTGGGAATCTTTATAAGGAAATAATATAAAAAGAAAGCCCAATGTAAAAGGGTATCTTTTTCACAACAGATGAATGCTAAGTAAGGCCTTTAAAACTTCTCAAGGTTGTTGACTACTTTAGCATTCAGAGCTGGTGAGAGATGACAAAGTATGAAAGGACCTTCCCAATCTGTTTCATTGAGATATATCCAATAATTGATGGTATGTAAATGTGTTAGCTTCTGATTACTAACACAAGTATCTGAGACAATCAAGAGAAAAGGTTTGTTTTGGTTCAACTTTAAAGGTTTCAGTCCATGATCGATTGGCCCTGGTGCCTGAGGCCCGTGGCAACACATCATGGCAGGAGAACAAGGCAAAGCAAAACTGCTCACCTTGCACAAGGAGCCAAAGAGAAGAGGAGAAAGGGGTTGGGGTCTCACTGGCCCCTTCCAGGGCACCTCCCCAAGGACCTGAAGACCTCCCACCATATCCCGCCTCCTGGAGGCTGCAGCACCTCCAGTGTACCACCCCATGTAAACAAATTATTACCCCATGTCACATACACACACACAGTGACACAGAAAGGTGGAAGATGGCGTGGCCAGCTGCCCAGGACATTAGGAAGGGCTTAAGTTAATATAAAAGACAAGGGAAGCCAGGTGTGTGACACATGCTTGTATTTCTTGGATACTAGGGAGGCTGAGGTAGGAGGATCACTTGAGCCCATGAGTTAGAGGCCAGCCTGGGCAACATGACTCCAACTCAAAAAAAGACAAGGGTGCAAAAGGGCATTCATTTGAAAAGGCAGTGCTCATAGGTGAATCTTGCAGAGAAGGTCAGGAAATAAGATGGTTCCAGCAGACCAGTGAAGCTTATGAGAGCCCCTTAGATCAAAAAGGTAAGTTCCCACTGACAGTTACTAGCAGGGCACAACATGACCAGTTTCACAGTGACATGCAGTAGGAAGGACAGACCTGTGAGAAGTGTTAATGGAAGAGGTAAGGAAGCCAGTTAGGAGCTATGTGAGAGATAGCGAGGTAGACAAAAAGTATGACTCAGGAGCTATTTTAGGGTGAGAGAGTAATAAAGGTTCAGGACATCTGAGGCTAAGAAAAAGCTTGAGCATGTCAAACTTGAAACAAGTTTTTGGCTTAATCAACTGGGTTTATAACTCAGAGAGCTTAGCTATCGTAGTTTGAAGCCTGTGAGCCTCATCCCAAGAAGAGATGATCTTAACTGCACCTAAGTTTTAGTAGGGAAACCCTACTCAGGTTAGCACCACTCCTGGAGACCTAAGACCTATGAAAACCAGTATTTGACTATGCCATATGGCCTGCCCTTCACCACTCTGCACCTCAGGTGTTAGAGTAAACATGAACGAATGCTTGCTGCCAGGCAGTGAATGATGTCAACAATCCTGCCTGCCATGTTGCCTCTCCCCTTTGCTACAGGCAGCCAGTTCTTCTATCCAGGGACTAGATCACAGAAAGGAATAGCATTATTTCCCCTGGAAGGCCAGAGATGCTTTTCAAAGACAAACTCATCTGCTGTGACCACAACTTGTATCTGAAAATGCTTAAGATATTGCTACATTTCTAGGCTTCTGAAGCACTAAGAACTTTTTTTTTAAAGTCATTGCTCCATCCTACTATTCTCTAATTTCATGATTCCTGACTTTTCTCAGATGGTTCTTAGAAAGAAGAGAGGGAAATCAAAGAGCAGCTTTCAACAAATCTTTAAGGAAGCCTCCAGAATAGTTTATCAGTCTAAGTCATTCAACTAGCAGTGCTACCCAAACACACCCTATTTCAGATTTATAGTATTTTTACTATGGTTATTATTTTTCTTTTTGTTCATATTAAGGCCCACAAATTTATCACATTTATTAAGAAACTCATATTAAAGTTATTTTTCTTCTTCCCAGAGTTTCTTTATGCCTATCTTGAAATTGTCTCTTGCCAGCTCGCTCATTTTTCAGGTTCCTTCTTTGACAGTGGAGCATAGTAACAAAGTTAGCCATTTCTCTTTTTATAAGCCCAAAGTCTCAGATATCACTTGTCTGCCTGACAAGCAACATGATTGCTTAGAGTGACTCGGGATGTTACTATTTACTCATATCCACATCACTAACAGGCAGAATGGAGAACAACCTTTATTCAATTTGCTATCACTTTCTTTCCCATCGACTTCCAGAAACTCTGAGACAATGACAGAATTGGTGCATCTTCCAGAACACAGCCGAGATTTACTTTTATCTTAAAGTTGGCATATCATATTTCAACAGCACCTCTTAAACTTCAAAAGAAAAAGAAATTTATGAAATTTAATCACTGATTTGCAAGAGCATAATTTAAAGTTTCAGTAATGGTGAAGTTGCAGAATCATTTGCTTAATGGGATTTAAGCTGTGTCAAGGTATCTACAGTGTTCCCTTCTTCCCACATCTCTACATTTACGAGCTCAAGAATTTCATGAGAAGTCATTTTGAGAGGTATCTGCTTTTGTTTAATGCCAAAATATCTTTGGAACTTCAGTTCAAAAGCATTTTAAATGGCAGGTGTTCTTAGGAACATTTCTCATATAAAATCAAGTCTAACCCTTTTTTTTTTTTTTTTTTTTTTTTTTTTGGTGGGTACCAGGGGGTTGACCTCAGGACCTTGTGCACCAGCAGGTGCCCGTGCCGCTGAGCGATATCACCGGCCCTTTTTTTGTATGTGGGTTCCGGGAGTCAAACTTGGGCCCTCGCGCTTGCCAGGCAGGCACTTATGCCGCTGAGCCGTCTCACCAGCCCCAAGTCTAACCCTTTTTACATATTTTAAAATTGCACTTTGCTTCTTCCACAGAGTGCCTGAACCTCAAGAAGCCACCCTACAATAAAGCCTTTAGACTGACTCACAAAGTTTACATCTTGGTATATAATTAAGGCACTGTGATAGAATTGTGTCCCCTGAGTTCCTGCGCATGTGATTATATTTCATGAAACATGGCCAAACTATCAAGGAAATTATACAAGCAGAAAGCACCACCATTACACAAAAACCCAGGCTTCCTGTTGTCTCGTTTACCATATCATAGTGTTGTGATTCTTTCTCTTACTGGAAGTATTGATATTATTCATATTTCCAATTTATCTTCCAGTTTAGAGTTCATAAATCCAACTCTGCCTAAGAAAACTTGTGTACATTTTACAAACTATTATAGTTACGACAGCAATGTCACAATATTGAAACTTTTAAAACCGACTCCCTTTCATCAAGGGTTTCAATAAAATGGAAGTTTCATTCCACACCCACACAGAAAGGTTTGGCATTATTCTATTTTTCTTTTGGTACTCAGTTTATTGCATTTATTGTTATTATACACACGGCAACAAAGAAGGGATCAAGCTTTGAAAGAACTGATTTTCTCTGTGTATATATAAATCTAGTTCCATTGGGAAATCCCCTCTTCTGTTGCCATAGGAATAGAAAGCACTGAAGAGCAGGACTTTCATAACCTATCTGGGAGAAGAAATTGATTCATTTCTGTAGCATGCCAGGAGGGCAAAAGCACGTTATCTTCATGTCAGATGAGATCAGGAAGATTTCCAAATACATGGAGCAGGGGAAATTAGAAGGGTCATGAGAAAAGGTAGTCTTTCTCAGGAGGCTGGACAAAAACCATTAATCAACACTAATCATTCTTGATTCCACGAGATAGAGGATTATATCTGACTACTTGTTCCAAGTTCAGAATTTAATAAATGTTCGTGAGTCTAACTTTACCTTACGAAACTTCACTTCATTATTGCCCAAGCTGCTTCAGTGAATCTCTCAGTATTAACTTTATTAGGAAAGCATGAAGCCTTCTCCCTCCCTTCCCTGAACATAATCTTAAGAAAAGTTTCACAATGTTGGAGGCACAGATGGATCAGACTTAGGGCTGGACTGTGAGGGCAGAGTGGAGGCTGCTGCTCTGTAGGTTGAGGGGGAAGTGACATGGTGGATGTGCATGTGCAGGCACAGCAAGCAGAGGAAGACTTGCTTTGAATGCAGTGGCCCGGAAGTAGTGAAGCCTTGCACAGGGGTGGTGGTGCTCCAGTCCTAGTCCCTAGAGATGTGCCTAGCAATCCCAGTGATGTGCCTAGCAGTACCACCACTGGGACTGTGACCTCTTCCGACACCATGGAGAGGGCTTCACCTTCCAGGTGTGCCTGGGCAACATGAATAAAAGCAATAGAAACTCAGGCCACCGGAATCCATTCCATTTCCTAAACTGCATAAGTCCCAACATACTGGTATGATCCAGTGTTAAGCAGGGTCATGCCTCAATTGGATTTTCCAATAAGCATGATCAGTGGTGCATCCAATGAGAATCAGTGTGATTTTAAAAATAAAGAAATGTAATATCTTGCATACTGAGTGCATACTTGTATTGGCACAGCACTGTATTCCCAGAACATTTTCATAGCGCATGAAAGAGCGGTTAAGATTGCAGTGGATGCCAGTAAGCAGAGGAGACCTGCTTCACTGATGCACTGTTTCCTCTACTCTCTGCAATCAGAGCATGCAATGGCACAGCTGGAGCCAGTTTAGATTGGCCAGCAAAAACTGAAATTTCAACAACCTTGTGAACCAATGTTAAGCAGTCATTGTTAAAAATTAAGTTATATAAACTTATAATAAATTTATTTAAACAAAGGTAATGTGCTCAAAATTCATCATTTCATTATTATTTTACTACCTTCGCTATCATTTGTTACCTGGAAGTTATTTATTGCTATCTTTTCTGAATGGCAGTAATACTATAGAATGACATTTTAATGCTTCTCTCTTCCCAACTCCACTTTCAGTGTCACGCTGGTGGCTTGAAATCAGCCAAAGCAGATTATTTCTATCATGGTAATCGACAAAGGCCACAAATAAGGGCTTGGTTTACTGTTTTGTTGACTTCTACACTTAAAAAATATGAAGATAAAGGGCCGGTGAGATGGCTCAGCGGTGTAAGCGCCTGCCTTGCAAGCGCGAGGGCCCGAGTTCGACTCCTGGATCCCACATACGAAAAAGGGGCCGGTGATATCGCTCAGCGGCACGGGTGCCTGTTGGCGCGCGAGGTCCTGAGGTCGACCCCCCGGTACCCACAAAAAAAAAAAAAAAAAAAAAAATGAAGATAAAATGTTAAAATTTCAGAATTGTGTATCCATGTGTAGCTGTTACATTGTGAATAGTAAAAAATTGCGAAGTATTTGTGTTGAAACATTATTACACAGTTCAACAAAGAAGTTGTTCATATCGTTAGCAAATGACTGAAGTTCAGTTTTATCTATTTAACATAAAGAGGACCATCAACCAACATTCGGATTAGAACCACACTCCCACGTCCACAACATGAGATGTGCTGGCGGCCGAACCAGGGCCTGTGCCTGCCACTGAGCTACACCTCCAGCCACAGACTTCTTTTCTGCATCAGACAGTAACCTAGCATTTATCCTTGAACTACAGGTTAACTACAGACACGAGAGTTCTAAGAAAATCAATGAAAGCATTCTATGAAAATCAACTGGCTATATGGAATTTATAGTAGTGTATTACATACTTCATTATTTATAAATTTTATAATATATCACTATATGTAAATTTGTAACATTTACAATAATCTTACGAACATGTATGCATAGACTTTTTTCCCTTGGGGACCTGGTTAAACAGTTACCAGTGCATCGGTGAAGCATGTCTCCTCTACTTACTGGCAAAAAATAATTTCTCATAAATCATGTTCACCAAATTACTCAATCTCTCTGGACCTCAGTTTCTTGTCCATAAATGGGAATAATACTACCTACTTCAAAGAAGGTATAATATAGATTTAATAAGTCTTAAAACAGTAATTAATACAGTAGTGCTCAAATTAGTGAGCACAATATAGATGGTATTATTATTAATTAGCCACCATGTGGCACAGACATGAGACAGCTACCCCACACTCTGAGCTGGGAAGTGACATTATAAGCCAGGAAGACTCACGTATATAGAAAGCAACAGTGCACTGTCTTTCCAAATTTAAAAATGAGACTTCTCAAAACCAAACTGGTAAAAACCATACACAACAGACAAAATGTTATCTGAAGATGCCACACTAAGGAGAAAGCATCTGAAGCAAGAAGGACAGGGTTTGGGGATGGTGAGATGGCTCAGTGGCATAAGCGCCTGCCTGGCAAGCACAAGGTCCTGAGTTCGACTCCTGGTACCCACATACAAAGAAAGGGCCAGTGATATCGCTCAGCGGCATGGGCGCCTGCTGGCGCGCGAGGTCCTGAGGTCGACCCCTGGTACCCACAAAAAAAAAAAAAAAAAAAAAAAAAAAAAGAAGGACAGGGTTTGGAAAGCCAATCCAGGCATGAATAACATGAGAGAATCTGAAATCAATAAATCTGAGAATAAAGTGGTAATAGAAGGTGGAAGTTCTGCTGAAAGTCCTTATAAAAATGTGTCAGAATTAAGACAGTGTATTATTGGTTTAAGGATAGACCTAAAGATTAATGGTATAGAATTGAATTTAGAAACAGACCCACACTTACATGGTCAATTGGTTTCAACAGAAATGTGAGGTAACTCAAGAGAAAAGGACAATTTTTCAACAAATGGTACTGGAACTAAACATTATACAACATATATACATGCGCTGAACATTACACGATGCTCCCATTAATATGTACAACTTTTATATTTTTGTCTATCAATTAAACATTTTTAAAGTGCTAGAATAATTGGATATCCATATAGGAAAAAACCTAAACTCTTAGCTTTCAACATACACAAAAATTTTCTCATATGGACCTGGAGGTAAAAGCTAAATTATACAACTGAGAGAAACAAAAGCAAAAACTAAAACAAAACAAAACAAAAACCTTATAACCTTTCAAAGGTAATGGTTTCTTAGAGAAGAAATAAATATAAACTATAAAAAATGGATAAACTGGAATAAACTGAAATTTAAAAACTTCTGGTCCTTTATAGATAAAAGTGTAAAGACAAGCCAAATTCAGGAGAAAAATCACCAAGGACTTGTATCCAGAATAAAGAATGATTACTGTTCAATAAAAAGTATACAACTCAACTTAAAATGTAGCCAAATGACTTGAAAGTTGTCATAGGTAGTTAAGATTAAACAGACTGGCAATGCCAAGTGTTGTTGAGGACATGGAGCAACTGGAACACATACACATTGCTAGGAGGAATGTAATAGAAATCATTTTGGAAAGTAGTTCTGCAGTTTCTTTTAAAAGTTAAACATACACTTTCTTATGTATGATCTAACAACTCCACTCTTAGGTATGTGGCCAGGAGAAATGAAAGAAAATGACTAAACAAAGACTTGTTTACAAATCTTCATAGTAGATTTATAGTAATCAGAAACTGGAAGTAACCTAAACATCCATTGACAGGTGAGTAGATACATAAGTTACTGAATAGTGGAATGGAATTGGTTTTTTGCAATAAAAAGAAATGAACTACTGGCCAAACAGCATGGATGAACCTCGAAAATGTTTTTCTGAGCTAAAGAACCCTAGATCACTCTGAATACTTAGGTTGCTAATATCTTCATATAATGTTAGGAGCTAAGAGATACTGTCTCTAGTTAATGACCCCAAAAAATTAAGGTATAAAAACTATTACTCAGAGGCCGGTGAGATGGCTCAGCGGCATAAGCGCCTGCCTGGCAAGCGCGAGGGCCCGAGTTCGACTCCCGGAACCCACATCCAAAAAAAGGGCCGGTGATATCGCTCAGCGGCACGGGCGCCTGCTGGCACGCGAGGTCCTGAGGTCGACCCCCGGTACCCACACACACACAAAAAAAACTATTACTCAAAGCTACAAAGTAAATGTTAAGGGAATAAAAACAATAAAATAACCCTTTGGAGAGGAGAAGGTAGGGGGTATAATAATATTACATCTAAGTGTCTTACTTTTCTCATTGCTGAGACAAAATACCCGACACCCAAAGTCAAAGGAGGGAAGGTATTTTGGGCTCACAGTTTGCAGAAGTTTCAGTCCATAGTTGGTTGGCTTCAAGGCAGGGTAGCATGGCAGAGGGGCATCTCAGAGGAGAAACACTTCATGGCAGGCAGAAGGCAGAAAAAGCAAGCAAGTGACAACCGACGACTCCCTTTCTGTCCCTTATATCTTTTTTTTTTTTTTTTTTTTGTGGGTACCAGGGGTCAACCTCAGGACCTCGCGCACCAGCAGGCACCTGTGCCGCTGAGCAATATCACCGGCCCTTTTTTTGTATGTGGGTTCAGGGAGCGCTTGCCAGGCAGGCGCTTATGCCACTGAGCCATCTCACCAGCCCTGTCCCTTATATCTTATCCAGGCTACACACCCTTAGGGCAGGTAGCACTCACACCCTTAATACTAGTATTGCATCCTTGATCCCAGCATCACACACACTAGATCCAGCCACCTCTGAAAAGCCCAACCTATTACTGCATGGGGCTTTGATGGGACATTTAGACACAAGCCATAACAGTAAGTTACATCCTCATGTATATTAAAAGGCAATCAATCTTGTCTACAGTGGATAAAAAGAACGAGCCAGCAACCATACTGTTTTGAGATGTGGAACTAACCATCAGAGAGAACATCATGAAGAATTGAAAGCATTCTTTTGAAAAGTAGACTGGGGCCAGTGAGATGGCTCAGTGGCGTAAGCGCCTGCCTTGCAAGCGCGAGGGCCCGAGTTCGACTCCCAGATCCCACATACAAAAAAAGGGGCCGGTGATATCGCTCAGCGGCACAGGTACCTGTTGGCGCACGAGGTCCTGAAGTCGACCCCCCGGTACCCATAAAAAAAAAAAAAAAGAAAAGTAGATTGGAAACCGTGAATGACAGTGAATGCCAGAGGCTGAGGCTGGAGGATCACAAGTTTGAGCCCAGCCTGGGCAACTTTGTGACTTAGTAAAATCCTGTCTCCAAAAATTAAAATTAAAATTAATAAATTAGGGCCGGTGAGATGGCTCAGCAGCATAAGCGCCTGCCTGGCAAGCGCGAGATCCTGAGTTCGACTCCCAGTACCCACATTAAAAAAAAAATTAATAAATTAATAAACTAAATAAAAGAAGGGCTAAAGATGTAGCTCAGGATGAAGGCCTTGAACCCAATCTCCAGTACCATAAAAAAAAAAAAGTGAATTGGAAATGGGAAAAGGTGAGCCAAGAGCAGATTCCATTATAAGGCTTTCTGTAATTTTTCAATTGTGTTTCTATATTGCTTTTACATAAATAAAAAATTAAATCAAATAAAAATTATCCTAGAGAAACAAAAATTAACATACACACACAAAAGGAAGGCATCTGGTGGCTTAGAAGTCCTCGACAGGCAGGAAGTAGGAAGGGATGTCTGATGACTAGGTCAGATTTATCAAGCCCCAGATGTTCTCATCAGTATAATTGTTACAGATAAAATGAATGTGATCAGCATGGCTAGTCTCATGGTGCATTCTTTGCAAAAGGAGAAATACTGCCTAGAACTGTAACATAACAATTTGCTAATGAGAAGTTTCACTAATGAGAGGGGTCTATGCAAAACTCAGCTTTCTGGAGCTATTCATCTCTTTTTTCCTTTCTTTAAGCAAGAAACATGACTCAAACATTGAGGGTTATATCTGGCAGAAGTCCTGTTAATTTAGGATAATTAAATATGTTAGTCATGTGCTTTCAGTAAGGTCTGATTAAATACTTTAGAGAAGGGGCCGGTGAGATGGCTCAGCGGCGTAAGCGCCTGCTGTGCAAGCGCGAGGGCCCGAGTTCGACTCCCGGAACCCACATACGAAAAAGGGGCCGGTGATATCGCTCAGCGGCACGGGTGCCTGTTGGCGCGCGAGGTCCTGAGGTCGACCCCCTGGTACCCACAAAAAAAAAAAAAAAAAAAAACTTTAGAGAAGTCATTAGTGAATCCATCTGGTCCAATGGCTTTGCCAGATGGCAAAATGTTACTAGTACTTCTATCTGCCCTGCTCGTGAAATATTCTACCTTTATTGTAGAATAGCATGCAGGCATTTTCAGGGTAAGTCTTAATTTACTTGTTTACATTATCAAGGGATTTAGAAAATAGAAGGCAAGTGGAACAACCATGTTATACTACACCCACTGAGCCACAGATTTGAAGGCTGTATCAAATGGCCTATCATTGTACTGTTGAATTCAAAGTGATTTCATCACTTCTACTTCCTCAGACCACTTCCTGTTCTTCCAAACATTTCAGACAGTGCTCTCTGGGGATAGAGTTCAAAATCACAGGGAGAGATGACCAACTGTATATCATACCCATGAGATTTTAAGACTCAGACAAGAACCCCAGAAGTATTTTCTCCCTGTGGGTGGTCACTTAAATTAAAAAAAAGTGGCAGGTCTCATTTTGTTAAATTATACAGTTGTGGCCACCACCAGTTTTGCCCCAAGAAGAGTCCACTTGAATTTGAGGGGTCGCTCGTGCACAAGGTGCCTGCATTCCGCCTCCACATGTCTGCATATGGAGATGTCACACCCATCCTCACAAGCTAAGCCCTCCGACCCTAGTAACCCCCAAGTCTCTTTGATGTGGACATTGGCAGGGAGTGAGGTCTTATATAGAAGAGGAATGTTTTCAGCTTTTATCTCAGAGGCTGTTTTCACAAAACAGAGACAGGCTATAGATATACATAAAATTTGGACAACTTAACCACTCAAAGGTTGGTTGAATTGTTTTAGAATTATTTGCAGATACTGTACCCAAAACCAGAGAAAATTTTTGTGTATTATGTACATGAGAAAAAGACATTGGACCCACAACTTGGAAACTGTTTCATTTCAAAAGATATCCTTTTCACTGAATTATTAGGAAATTTATGATTCAGGGGAGAGACTTCTCAAATCAGAATGGGACAGATGAAGAAGGTATGGTGAAAATTTTGAAGATGAAAACTTATAAGCATGATCACGAGAGCTTATTGAATATGGCAAATGCAGGCCACAATACAAATGGTTCTCAGTTCTTTATCATAACAGTTCCAACCCCTCATTTGGATGGGAAACATGTAGTGTTTGGCCAAGTAATTAAAGGAATGGATGTGGCAAGAATACTGGAAAATGTAGATGTAAACGGTTAAAAACCTGCCAAACTGTGCATTATTGCAGAATGTAGAGAACTGAGAGAAGGTGATGATTGGGGAATATTCCCAAAAGGCGGCTCTGGTGACAGTTAAGAAGATTTCCCTGAGGACACAGATATAGATTTAAAAGATATAGGTAAAATTTTATTAATAACAGAAGACTTTAAAAAAACATTGAAAATACTTTTTTCAAGTCTCAGAAGTGGGAAGTGTTCATTAAAAATACACAAAGGTTTTAAGGTATGTGGATAGTTCAAAGTCTGTTACTGAGGAAGCAGGCAGACCCAGGCTGAAGCCTATAGCTTTAAGCTGTGTACTAAATATTGTTATAGACTGAAGACATCAAGTTGGCAGGGAGCAACAGAGAATTGTTTGGAGGCTCTTAAAATAGACCCATCAAATACCAAAGCACTGTATCACAGAGCTCAAGGACGGAAAAGATTAAAAGAATATCATTAGGCATTGGCTAATTTTAAGCAAGCTCAAGAGATAGCACCAGAAGATAAAGCTATCCAGGCAGAACTACTGAGAGTCAAACAGAAGATAAAGGCACAGAAAGATAAACAGAAGCAGTATATGCAAAAATGTTTGCCTAATAAGGATTCAATTTTGCTTGAATATTATCAATGGATTGTTCAAGGCAACTGTTACGGCTTGTATCTAGATGTCCCCCCAAAGCCTCATGTGCTTAGAGGTGGGTATTTTCAGAGGTGGCTGGATCATGCTGTGTAACACTGGGATTAAGGGTGTGTGGTTCTGGATTAGTCCACTAACTGGTTTATCATAGTTCTGGGTGTGGATAATGGAAAGGTCCACACTGGGTATGAGTGGCACCAACCAATTGTCTTATAGCCTGAATGGAATAAAAAGGGACAGAAAGAAGGCAGGATGCTGCTTGCTGCTTCACTGCTGCCTGCCTGCTCTGCCATAGACTGTTTCTCCCCTGTGATGCCCCCCTGCCATGCCCCCCTGCTTTGGAGCCAGCTGACTATGGACTAAAACCTCTGCAAACTGTGAGCTGAAATGAACCTTTCCTTCTTTAATTTTGGGTGCCAGTTATTTTGTCTCAGCAATGAAAAAAATAACTAAGACAGTAATATGACAATGTAAGAGTCACTGTCTATATATGACCCCAATGTGTTTTCTTTGACATTTTGGTTCCCTATTGTTTACAGTTTAGAAATGATAGTTTCTAAATAAAAATGTTATAAAATAAAAAATTACACAGATGCATAGTCTTATGAAAATGCATTAAAATGACAATCTTAAAAGCTGTCACAGTACTTTGATCATCATGCAGTTAATCTTTGATTTACCAATTCCCTAGGCAGCTGGGCCAAAACACAAGACATTCTCCACACCACTGATGATGGCTATGTTAGTACAATCGGTTCATCAACTGTTGTCCAAAGTAAATACTTTAGCCCAAGTGCTAACTGGGGGCCTGGTGATACTAGAGAAGCCTTAGTGGCTTGATGATGGTATGAAGTAAAGGAAAAGCCTAGAAAATTGTTCATTTTATTACCACCCTAACACCCAACGCTTCTACAACACTGACTTCTCAGGCTAAGCATTAGGTTAAGCTGAAGCTCAACTCTTCTAATAAAGCCAGGTTAAAACAGCTAGCTGGCTTACTGTCTCTGTTCCAATGATTTATTTCCAAGGGCGCTCCCTGACCATCTGGTAACTATGGAGGCCATGCTGTGGCAATTCAGCAACTTTCACTTAAATACTTGGGTTATTTTGCTCTTGGTTATCAGACCCTCCCCTCCCTTTCATTTGTTCCTCTTTCTTTTCCTCCCTGTTCCCCTCCCTTTCATATCTGTCTTTTACAAGGGTGTGTCATAGTCTACCCAGTAGCTCCAGGAATTTGGAGAGGAGTAGGTGGGTGGGAAGGTGTGTGTCTGCATCGCCTGTCTCCCAGGTGTCCACCTGAAAGACCATGCTTCACCCTCGATTCTCAACAGTTTGGAGTCTGTCACTGTGGAACTATCACTGTGACCCCAGAATAAGTGACTATTAGAACATTTTTAAGGCCCGGTGAGATGGCTCAGCAGCGTAAGCGCCTGCCTGGCAAATGCGAGGTCCTGAGTTTGACTCCCAGTACCCACATAAAGGAAAGAAAGGGCCAGTGATGTCACTCAGTGGCACAAGAGCTTGCTGGCAAGCGCAAGGTCCTGAGGTCAACTCCCGGTACCCACATAAAAAAATAAAAATAAAAATAAAATTTTTAAGATTCTGTATGTATGAGTACATGTTCCTACTGAATAAAGAGGGGCTGCAGTTTTCAAATGCAAACACTTAACGTGGGGTCTGAAACACAGTTGTTCTCAATAAGTAGTAGCAACAAGTGACAAGATCCTTCATCAAAACAACTACATTAAAATTATTACCAAATGAAAAATTGAAAACTTTAGAAGTAGCAGATGAGTTACTATGATTTTTAGATGTGGAAAATGAAAACTGAAAGATTATCTTTTTCTCCTGCTTTCCCCTATCTGGAGCACTAGCTCTAAGTCCACCAATTATCAATATTTTTAAAGAACGTTAACTACAGGAAGATTAGGATTTTGTTCTTTTTTCATTAGTGACACCAGGAACAACACACTGCCTGATATCAAATGAATGCTTCTTGAATAAGTAAATAAACACATACAGCTCCCGATTCTGAATGAGAGTAAGATGGTTGAAAGACATTAAATGATGTGAGCATCCTTCATGCATATAATTCCTGTCATGAATTCTACAGACAAGAAAGAACACAAGAAATACCAGTCATGTTCAACAGTAATAGTTCCCTGCCAATATTAATAGTTCTATGAAATTATTCATCTCAAAATCCAACATTTAAAAGTGCCATCCAGAGAAGTAATGGCATAACATTTTAATTCATAAGGCCTCACACTTTTCTAACCAATTAGGCACCAAATAAGAAATAACTAGGTTTGTGATACTGGTCTTGAAAAACTGTATATTTGATTCCTTGCAATAGTTTATTCAGAGAAAAATCTTAAATGGAAATGAAAAAAAGGTCTTTGAAAGCCAAGAACACTGCAGACGAGCATAACTCAAGGTCACTAATTTTCCTTTGTATTTTGGTTCAGCACAAGTAGTTTCATGGGGAAACAAAGCTTCATTTATATTCTATTATTCCACAAAAAAAAAGACAAGCATGCCCACCTTAGGGCTGGGACAAAGAGCAAGGTCCTCTTCAATAGCTGACACCACCCTAGGGAGTCGGGCATGAAGAGATCCCCACTGTTGAGCAAGCGCCCCAAGTGACAGTTATTCCTTTAAGCATCCCTCCAGCAGCCCGGCCGGCCCAGCCCACTTACCATTACTTCATATTCTTAGACATGTCACAGGAAATGATTTTCAACTACACTGAGAAACTTTTAAAGAGCAGAAATTAATGTCCAGGGCTAAGTACATTCAAGGAAACACAGGATACAAAGGGTAACTCTGTGCCAGCTTCTATTCCCCAGTGTCAGAGCCAATCAAGCTCAGGTAGGTCTTTATTATCTCAGCCCTGTTGCTAGCTTAAAACAGGCTGGATTTCCAGTGAGCAACCTGTTCTCTGGAAAAAAAAAAGTACCACATAAAAAACCAGCTCGTGGGCAAGAGATCCAAGCCTGTAACAGTAACAACCATTGTTACTACCAATTCTCAAAATCATCTCAGAAAATAGTTATTATTCCTATTTCATGAACAAACCGAGGCTCAAAATACTGCCTGAACTCTGTCCACAGACATGCGTTACCCGACCATGACTAGCATAAATTTGAAGAGACTAAAGAGAAGTCTTGCTCCAATCCATTGGTCTGATATAATTCTGACCTCAAAAGGAAACAAATGATTGAATCCCTAAGGTGTACGAGCCAGTTTGCTAGCCATTTTCACATCTGCCATCCTTTCAAATAATTTCTACTGAGGATCAGAGAGCTCCAGTTAGTAGGGAGTTGAGCAGAGTTTCAAACTGAGGTATGCTCCATTCTGAAAACTTACAGCTAATTAATTTTACCTCTCAAACTCCACACTCATTTCCATCATACCATGGGTCAGTAACCTTTTTCTGTAAAGGATCAGACAGAATGTATTTTAGTCTTCAAAGGTCACGGTTTCTGCTGCAACTACTCAGTTTGCCATGCTAGTGTGAGAGCAGCCATAGACAAAACATGAATGAATGCATCTTTTTTCCAATAAATTTTATGAATCATAAAATCTGAATTTCATAATTTTTACATAGTATGAAATATTATTATTCCTTGGATTGTTCAACTAAAGTTTTAAAATCTAAAAAAACTCCTCTAAGCTCATGCACCATACAAAAACAAGCAGTAGTCAGGTATGGCCTGTGTGTTAGTTTGCCAACCCCTAAGTTAGAGCATCCTTTTTCAGTATCTACCTGCTGCCAATAGTCAGTTGAAGAGACTTTTTAAAAATCTTGTTTATCACAGGGTTATTTTATTCTTAGAACCAACATCCAGGGTTTTAACAATGCTTACCAGGGATAATATGCCTAACCACAGGGGAATGGACAGCACCGTGGTATATTCACTCAAGAGAACACTAAAAGGAGTGAATTTAATGAAATAAAGATAACAGATTTCTACCTAAAAATATAAATTAGATTTCTAATAAAGAAGTTATTAATGTATAAAAATAAATGCCAAAATATTTTAAGTAAAAACATATCTCATGAGGGGTTATCATCACAAACATGAGAGAGAGAGAGAGAGAGAGAGAGAGAGAGAGGAAGAAAGAGATTATTTGATGAAAAAAGAGCAAGAGAGAGGAGCTACAAGTCAATTCCTTAATTACAATGCTGGGGCTTGAGTCAAAACAATTTCAGGTAGGACAATTGTTTCCTTTTCTGGAAAAATGTACTTAGAGAGCGATGCCATGGTGGCCCAGGTCCAGTGAATCACAGACTCGACTGGGAAAAACCATAAAAGGGTATAAACTATCAGTCTTTTCAAGCCAGTAAGATGAGTAGTGCAATTAATAGCATTGAAACCGTACATTTACCTAATTAGAATGACTCAGATCTTTTGCCTGTGTTTCTAAATTACCTCTATAAATTAATGTTAAAGCAGGCATCACACCAATAAATTTAGGGAGAAATGCTACATTAATTTGCACTAATGTCTTTAAAACTCATTGCGAAACACTGATTGACTTAAGAATTTAAAACTGTAATTAGAAATAAACAAAGTAACACATGGCATGTAACTTCATGGAAACCAACTTAAAACTAAAAACTGCAAGTGTCTTTCCAGAACTTGTTTGCCAATGTTAAAAAGCTCAGAGCCCAAAAGCCTGGGGGCGTGGCATGTGAGGTAGCATAACTGTGGCAGAGTTAATTCCTCTCCATGTTGCACCCTCTTGCTCTTTCTCCAGCTTTTTTCCTTCTAAGGATATTTACTCCAATATCTATTGTATAGGACCCTAAAATATGGTCCTGTACCTATCATTCACTCCAACATGTAATATGTAGTCTTTCTAAAATAGTACTCCTGGTTCTTCCCAAATCAATATTGTTCTCCAGTGTTCTAGAAAAACTAAAGTAAAATTATTTGAAGTACCCACTACATGCAGAGAAGTTAGAAGCAAGTGTGGATAGAAAGCAAGTTAGACACAAAGCCTACCTTTAAGCATTTACAACCCAGTGAGGAAGACATGCTTATAAACAATTGCATAAAGTAGGCTAGGTGAGGCTGCGTTCACCAAGAACCCCACAGTCTTGGTGGCTTATTCCTTCCTCATGTTGCACATTCGTCCATCCATCCATCCAGTGTTGAGAGAGGGGCTGTCTGAGGTACCCTGCCGGTAGAGTAAGCACCATCTTGAATGTACCACATACATTGGTCTGTGCTGGCTTTTAAAGCTCAAGAAACACATGTTACTACTACTAGTGTTTCATTGGCTAAAGCAAGTCACATGGCCACACCTAACCCAAATGGGAATGGGTGTGCAATTCTCCTCTGTGCCAGGAGGGAGTGAGCACTGGGAGATCTGTGTGATAGCCTTAAAAAGAGTACAATAACCAATTACTGGAAAAAAAAAGGAAAAGGGAGGAGGTGCTGGGGAACAAAGAATGATTAAATCTGACTGGGACACAGGAGTCTTCAAGACCTGTGGCACTTAGCTAGACCTAGAAGGACTGCATCAGACGAAGGATGTGGGGTGAGAAATCTGGGCTGAGGAACAAGGTAGACAAAGGTATTGAGGCAGGTGCTTGCAGGGGACATCCAGAGCACCAAAATAAGGGAACCAGGAAGCATATAGAAAGTCTAGATGGACATAAGACAGAGAAAAATGTAAATGGTAGTTTGGAGTCAAGCCATGCCAAATGTAAATATTACTCTAACCAATTTTGATTTAGAAAGCAAGAAGCCACTGCAAAATTGATTTGTGAATTAATAACAAGGAGCTTGACAATTTTGAGTGATGTTATCCCCATCAAAGTCTCACAACAATCATTACAAAGAACAGTAGCAAGTATAATAATGGGTAAATTAAGGCCTAGGTCATGGTAAGGGGAAGAGAGGGCTTGAATTCAAATCTCATGCTATATTCACTAAATCACATTACCAACACATGACTCAAGCTGTGTTTTCCTATTCACTGGACAAACATTTACTAAATGCCACTGCGGTACAAGCTGGGCATATACTGATGATTAAGACACTTTAATCAGTTGTACTAAAGTATCCTTGATGAGATAAACAAGAGGAAAATACAATGAGTTTTGGGGTCCATGTGTCAAAGAGATGCACAAGAGTGTAAAAAGAAGAAAATGAAAGCTGAAAATGTTCGAGAGGCTATTGGGAAACCACTGAACCTAAGCAATGTAAGAAGAGATGCATGAGAGCAGATGGGTAGGGAAGTAAACCAAGATGAGACCACGAGATCAGCCACTCCACAGGCTAACAGCAGCTGTGGATGGGGGAGGGGAAGGAACCAGAGGGAAGATCAGTGGAGAGAAAAGATGGATGCTGGCTCACTGAGGACAAGGACCTTGCCTCTGTGTTCACAGCACCTGACTGACAGTGGGTGCAGATGAGAAACTGCTCGATTAATGACTACCACCATTCTGGAGATGCTGAGCCTCAGGCAGCTTCAGATATCTAGAAAGGAGATGGAAATTTCTGTCTAGGGCTCTGAAAAGAGGTTAAGACTCTTAGAAAGGGACACAGATGTGGAAGTTTCCAAAGTCACATCCACTAACCTCCCAGGTTTAGCACTCTCAGCCACCTCCTGTGTGTCCTTCTCTCCTTTGTGGTCACCTTTAAAATATCATCATAAATTATGCTTTTCCTGATTGCAGATACCCTAAGGCACTGTTCCGGCAGCTCACGCACTCACCCTGAGGCATGCCAGCCTGGAGCATGTTCCTTCTCACTAACCCAAGAAGACAAGCAATGTTGTGACATGACAACAGGCTTTTCTTTCTTCCAATAATGAACATAATGGGTCGATCAATCCTTATCAATTAACTTAGGATAATCACCTTAAATGTTACAAGTTTGTGTTTACTGAAATAATGGATTTGGTAAGACTAATTAAGTCTTAATACTTGGAGACAGCATATTTTAACAAAAACTAGGTAAAATAATTTCTTTTGAAAAAGGATTTACCATCTAAGACAATCCCAGAGGGACAGCTCTTTCTCACATAATAAAAAACTAAAACAAACAATATTTATTCAATACTTCTTTTGAGTATCAGATATTTATGTACCTGAATATATGCAGATTAAATTAAAATGTGCGTTAAAAGATTTTACAGCCAGTATAATTTTAAATGTTTGACATACTTTAGTATTACCAAAAAATATTATTCAATTATAGTTACAAACTCCTAACATTGTACAGTTTGGATCACTTATTTCTCAAAATATGGCAAAGCACTGGCATTGACTTGAAGTGAAGGAAGGCTGCAGGTGCAAGATGTGGATCGGCCTGGGATACCCACTGAGCTGAGCAGCTACAGCGGCAGAGGCTCACAATGGGGGCCAGACAGGCAGGTGGGGGAGAGGACACCCAGGCTCTCTGGGCACTATAATCTGACAGGGGGACAGACGGACACAGAAGGTCAGGCCTGCTGCCCCAATTCAAGGCAGGCAGGCAGGACTGAAGAGAAGAACCTGTCCTTCTTAAGGCCTTAGGCACCAGGTAAGGCCCAGGAGCAAGGTCCAGTGTTGAGGAGAGCGGCTAACAGGACCATGACAAAGTTCCAATTACTAGAGAGCCGGGGAGGCTGTAAGAGGAGCATACTCTAGTAGCCCCATTCATACGCCTGGCAGTGGGGAGGAACACAAGAGCCCTTAGGTGGAGAGCTTGGGGCTGGGAAGAGGGTAGAACTGTCTTGTCCAGGGCTGCCTGGGGAGCTGAGCCAGAACACAGTCTGCACAGAGGATGCAGAGACTCAGCTACGGGCTGTGATGGGAGCACTGCAGAGGCAGGGGAGGAAGGGCTGCCTGGAACTCACACAGTGATGGCTTCTGCATTACTGCTGTAGAATATGGAACACTCACCAAAATGTGTAAAGTATTTGCAGTTTACCAAGTTCTTTTCACACATACATACATAAATGAGGTGAATTATTCATGGTGAGAATGCGCTTATGTCTGCCTTCGTTTTGACATTTTTGTATCTTTTCTGTATTACACTAAAGATCAACGTAAGTTTTGCTTTAAAATGACAGATTTTAAAGCACTGGTCTCAGTAAGTATGAATTAGTACTTATAAAAACAAGAAAAGCAAAAACCTTAGGCACTTACCCAATGGTGTGGTCACTGCCCAGTCACTGGCATCTCACCTGAACTACCCCCAAGTATAGGGGAGCAGTTCCAATTTCATTTAAATGACTCTACACCCCTGTTGTCCCAATTTTTAAAATGGTACCCACAGTGAAATGCCAATGATGTTATTTAAAATGATTTCACTGGACACACTGGGTCACCACCAGAGCCTAAAAACATTTCTTATGTAGTAAAGGGTTTGGTCTTACCTTTAAAAAAGGTCTGACTTCTGCCCTCTACTTCTAGGGAACACTCTTGAATGTCATGGCTGATAGGAAAGCCTGCTTGCCTCAGGGTCCTGAGTTACACGACAGTCTAACAATATGACTTAGGGTGGGGGCTGGCCATGTCCATATAGATTTTGGGGTAAGGGCTGGCACATCAGAGAAACCAACCACAGGACTTTGAATCACATAGTATCAGCGGCCCTGGAAGGTGATAATAAATAGATGGAGTCAATCACAGAGCCTGAGCAGAAACTCTGAAAATGAAATGTGGGTAATCTCTCTGGTTATCAACACTGAGAACAGAGTCACACATCAGTACTGGGCAAATAACACACTCTGACTCCAGGGGAAGGGACAGTGGAAGCTCTGTACTTCAAACCCTCCTGAACTCTGCCCTGTACAGCTCTTCCTTTGGCTGATGCTAATCTACCCTTTCCTTGTAATAAACAATTAACTGTAAGCTTACTAGCTTTCAGCGAGTTCTCTGAGTCTTTCTAGCTAGTTATCAAAACTGCGGGTGGTTTGGGGAACCTCTGAACTTGCAGTTGGTGCTAGAGATTCAAGGACAATCTTCATAGCAACTGTGTCCTCTTAACGGTACAGGTGGGCCTAAAGTCCCCAAACTCCCGAAAGAAAACATGTTCAAAGATACAATCATATGGAAACATGACCAAAAATTCTTGAAACTTCAGTGCACTGACAGGCTCTAGAACAACTCCCAAGATCCAATTCTCTAAGCCTCTTGGGTTTGTATGATGAGATGCACAAATGCGTATTCAAAATAACAAAGAGATTTTTTCAAAAATAGGAAAATGGAATACCATTAGTTCTTAAAATATTAACTCAGAATCTGAAGTTCACTTTTGAATTATACCTGTTCCAAACCTAGAAATAATTCTTATTGTACACAGACCTTAGTAACTTTTTACTAAAAAATCTTAGATTTTCCTTCAACATTTGGGCCCCAAAATCCATTTAGAGTAGTCTCCATTATCCATGGTTTTACTTTCCACTGTTTGGTACCCATGGTCAATCTTGATTCAAAATATTAAATGGAAAGTTCCAGAAATAAACAATCTCATAAGTTCTATACTGCACGCCACTCCAAGCAATAAGACGAAACCTCACACTGTCCTTTCTGGAACGTGAACCAGTCATCCTTTTGTCCAGTGTACCCAGTTGCACAACTACACATCTGTTAGTAGACTTTTCAGTTATCAGATCAACTACAATACTGCAGTCCTGGTGTTCAAATAATCCTGAGGTAGCAGTCTAATGCTTTGCCACAATGCTTATGTCATTCACCTTGCTTTGTCTCGCCATAGGAACTGTATCATTTCCCATCATCACAAAAAGGGTGGGTACGCTACAATATTAGGGAGACAAAATTCATGTAACGTTTATTAGAGTGTGTGAGTTGTAACTGACCTATTTTATTAAAGTTATTAATCTCTTACTATATCTAATTTATAAATTAGCAGAAGCATATATGTATAGTGATAACAAAAATCAAAATGGCAGCAGAATGGTCAAAAATAAAGAACAAAATGCTTTTCTGAGCATTATAGATTTTTCTGACATGTGTAAATTGCCTTGGAAACATCATAGCTAGAACTAAATCCACTAGAGGAAATAATTCTCCAGAATCTAATAATATCTTGCAACGTTTGAGAAACACCAGATTGGGTAGTTTGCCTCTTGACCTGGAGATCTCAGTGGACTTATAAATTTATGGCCACCTTGGCTTTTGTGACTTAACTTCAGTCCCCCCCATCTTTCCCAAAGAATATGAAATCCTCAGTCCTGCTTAACCTCAGTGGAGCACTTACTGGGTTTCTAAACTGAGCCTGTGTTCTCCCCATTTGCAAATCTATTCTGCACTCAAATAAAACTGTCTTTGCTTTTATTTTAGCCTCACTTATGATGTCTTGGTTTTTTTTTTTTTTTTTTTTAATGTGGGTACCGGGAGTCTACCTCAGGACCCCGTGCTTGCCAGGCAGGTGCTTATGCCGCTGAGCTATCTTACTGGCCCAATGTCTTGGTTTATTGTAGGGAGCCGCTGAAGCTGGGAAATTGATCACAGGTGTGCTCCTGCTCCACCTTCCCCACCACTGGTGAGAAGGGCCAGCCAAAGAACAAAGAGCAACAAAGAGCGGCCCAGGTGGGCTAAACAAGGTGCTCCACCCCAGAAAACACCTAGCCCCAAGGCATTCCCAGCAATGGGTTGCTAGGATAAGGGGTGTCATGTGACACCAACTTGCTAAATGTATAAATAAACGCATTGGTTTGGTTGAGCAGTTCCTTTCCTCCCATCAGGGGAGGGGGCTCCACCTGACCTCAGCTTTTGTCTCTTTGTTTTCTCCATCCTCTCGCCATCCCTCCCTCCGGGAACTTTGAGAGCTGCTCGGCTCACGGCAGTTTATAATAGGAAAAAGAAAACAGAGTGTAGGATTTGTTCGGTACTACCTGCAGTTTCAGGCACCCACTGAGTGTCACAGACCATATCCTCTGCAGATAAAGGGTACTACTATAACGAACTACTCCTAAAACTCATCAAATAGTAATATATATACGATCATGATGCCTTAATTTGCTTAAGATATGTGTGTGTCCTAAACAGATAAATTAAGACATTATTATACAGATTACTCATTGTGCAAGGGTTAAAGAGATCTTCATGCTGTTCCACATTAACTTCCCTCTTCTTTGAGTTCCTACGGTCATTAATGTCTACACTCACCCCCGGCTATTCAAAGTGCGGTCTTCAAACCAGTCGTATCCTCAACAGGTAAGGTTTATTATAAATACAGAAGCTCAGGCCCATCTCAGCCTTATAAAATGAGAGCTTACCTTTTAAGATCCCCCTGTGACTACATGGTCACAAGAGGAGAAGCCTGACAGGGTGAGAATCCCTAGTTGGAATCACTCCTGCACTTAATCCTGCTGCCTGGTAGTGTTCTACAAGGTTTATTCTATGTCTTCACTTCATGTCACCACAAGAGACTGAAATTTTCTAAGTAGGGACCGAGGTGATCATGAAAACCTTCACTAGAAGCTTAGGTCACTGAGATCTCAGCCTTTCACAGAGCCAGCGATAGCCACTCTGCCACATGTGCCCATGTTTAACATACTCAACTTGTATTATAAAAGAATCTAGTAAAAGTCTCCCTAAAATAGGGAGTTCTCCAAGTGTGTTTAACATAGGATTCAATTCTAAAAACGAAACCCTCACTTTACTCAATGCTCTTAAAAAGACATAAATTATATAAATGTGAATTCTTGAAGTGGGAACATTTCATTTTTCTTTAAGAAATAGATTCTCCAAAGAAATAGGTCATTTAGCTTCTTTATGCTGCTCTTGTGTTATTTTGAGTGCAATGAGTAAAGGCTGAACAGAATAGGGAAATTCTGAAGAAGATATTTTCTCTCTGATCAGTCATTTTTAGAAGTCATTAATCAGACTGATTCTCAAAGGGATTTCTTTTGGTTAAAATTAGAGATATCATATATGGATATGATATTCCAGAATTTTATTTATACACTTGTTTGGTTTTGTATCATGCATGCCTCTCATTTCTCTCAGAAATCCTTTAAAATCTTTGTCTTGAAGTTTTTCATATAGACAGATTATAGTCTCACTCATGTGTATAATTTTATCTAGTACTTGATGTTTTTAATAAATGTGGATGATGAAAGCACCTCATCCAGATTTTGGTGCTGGCTCTGTAGTGCTCACAATCGCAGCTGCTAATAGGTGCACCCATGAAATACAGATCAAGCAAATTCCACCGAAGCAGCTTCTTCCTAAGCCAAAGGAGTAACGTGCATCCAAAAAGTCTCAAGACCTCGCCAACCTCTGCCTCTGCGTGCATCACTGTTTTCACCAAGGACCAGGAATCAAACTCACTCAACTATTAAAGTGACTATGGGGACTGGATGCTAAGAGTCACCTGTAGTCAATTCCTTAGCTCACCACCAGGCACAGGATGGTGCACGTGGCTTGTGTGTGAGGACAATGAGGAGACTAAACATTCCCTTGGGCACACTCCTTGTAGGGAGTGGCACAATGCTCAACCATGCTTTCTAAATTGGTCCTCCCTCCCTCCTCTTTGGGTGCATGAAATAGGGGTGTGTTGGAGACGAATTATATATACTACTACTTTTGTGCCCTCAAGGAGCTTACAATCTAGTTCAGGAGGAAAACCAATTTAGAGAAAGAGCTGACAAATACTATCACCTAGTGAGAATGGCATGGTAAATTGTAAGGGAAGGACTATAAATGAGAAAGAAGTCTTTAAAAAAAAGTGGTTCAGTGGAAGCTGGTGTAGTCAAAGGATAAACAGGTCCTTAACAGAATCAATATCCTAAAAATGCTTCATTGCCATCATACAGACAAGGATAAGTCCTGGAGCACAACCCACTGAAGCCGCACATTCACCTCCCACTGCTTCAGCACTTATAAAACCCAATACTGATTACAATTGTCACCGAAGAAGGCCTAGAACTTTTTACTACCATATTAAAGTTACTATACCTTAACATTTATAGGTGGCCAAGACTTTCATCCACTTAAAGGAAAAAGGGGCATCATCCAGAAGCTGTTGGACACAAGCAACTTAAACATGGAAGACATTAGGCAAATACGATTCTTTAGGAGGGCATCAGAACCAGTCAGCTTAAGGAACTCACAGGAGTGCGGTGGGAGGGGTCTGAATTAAGGGAACTGTGTGGATGCTTGTTCGCTCCCTGCCCCCACACATAACACAGAGCAGCCTTCTGTACCCACAAGTTCCACATCCACATATTCAACCAACCATGGGTAGAAAATACTTGAGGAAAAAAAATCTGCCTTTATATTGAGTACATGCAGACTTTTTATTAGTGTTCCATAAACAAAACAGTATAAAACACTTTACATATAATTGACATTGTATTAGACATTACAAGTAATCTAGAGATAATTTAAAGTATTTGGAAGGATGTGCATAGGTAATGTGCATATATGAGCATCCACAGATCTTGGGATCCTTGGGAGATCCTGCAACTAACCCCTGCAGATAATGAGGGATGACTACATCCTCCAGATGTTTCTGAATGATGATGTTTCAGAAGAGGATTCAGAATTCGCATTTTAATAATGATCAATCACAAGTTCAGCAAGTGATCAAATTAAGACTTTTGCTATGGAAAGAAGCAACTAGGTTTGAATGAAGGTGAATCGGCAGCATGATGTCTGGAGGCAAAAAGCCAGAAGGGCCTCAACTCCCTTGCACAACCCAGGAGTGAGCCAGCTACCTAAGGGATCCCAGCAACTGGGATCACTATCTGTGAAATGCACATAATCACAAGACTTACCTCATAGACACATGAGATTTATCAGAGATGAAGTGCAGAAAGCGCCTAGTGCACTCCCAGGAAAGTAGTAAGTGTTTGGTAATGTCAAATTTCGTGTTTACTGAACCAGACAAGTCGAGGGGCCTGACTGAGGAGCCATTTCTGGGAGACCAATAAAAACTACTCTCCAAGTGGAAAGAGGGAACTGTCTCCTAATGAGCTACTGCGGGAGTGGGGGAAGGAAGAGGAAAAGACCCAGGCTGGAGCTCTGGGCACCACAGCTGCATTCCAGGCACCCTGGAGTGGTGAGGACCAAAGCTCCCACAGCTGCCACCCAGAATGCTATCCTGGTGCATTCCTGGACTTCCACCCAACACTATGCATCACCCAGCCACATCTGCCTCCAAGGAAAGCTGGTGTATGTAGTCTGAAGGGCACACTGCTTTCCTGGAAAAAACTGGGGTTCTGTTGCTAAGGGAGGTGAGAGGAGGAATTTGGTAAAGGTCCGGCAGTCTCTCCCACAGTCCTCAAAATGACAGATGCCCTTGTGAAATGTGAGGAAGTTCAATAGGATTTGGTGATTATAGTAATCATTTGTCTTCTTTAAACTACACAGAAAAATTCAATAGGCATAGATATGTCTGTATATGTTTTTGAAGTGGAGAATGTCAGAAGTAGGTATGTGCTGAGACCAAAAATCAGTTTGTAAACATTTACCTTGCACCTTCTCAGGAAAACAAGATTTGGTTTTTTTACTTAGCTCTCCTTCCCTCTTTTGCCCTTTCAGTATTGAAAGTCATAAACTTTGAACCAATATTTTGTAAAAACCAGATGCTATAACTTGAAAAATTAGTTTTATTTTTTCTAACTCTCATATTTACTTCAGTTGTCTAATAAAAGAAATGGCTACTTCCAGTAATCTTTATGTCCTAAAATTTTTTCTTTTTAAAAATCCTGAATTTCAGTGTCCTAAACCAAAGTGTAAGGTCCTTATCAACAATGACTTATATTTCTGTAATACTTCTTTCTGTTTATCTCAGTGTGCCCAGCAGAGCATTATGTATAAAAATACTTTGCTCTCCACCACTATAGCAGATACCTGAGATAATCAGCTTATAAACAGGAAAGGGTTACTCCGGCTTGCAGTTTTGGAGGTTCCTGTCCATGAGGTTCCAGTTGGCCTCATTGCTTTTGGATCTGTGACAAGGCAGCACATATGTCAGAGTGAAACCACTCACTTCGTGGCCAAGACCCCAAAGAGAGAGGGAGAAAGGGGCTGGGGTCCCACCACTCCCTTCAAAAGCACATCCCAGTGACCCAATGACCACCCCCCTAGGCCCTGCCTCTTACAGTTTCCATTACCACCCAATAGCACCACACTGGGGACCAAGCCTTTCCCACACAGACATTTGGGGGACACTTAAAATGCAAACTGTAAGTATAATATATACTTATTTTTGGTAGTATTTTTTCTTTGTTAGGTATAATTTACATATAGGAAAAATCACCTCCTGTACAGTTCTGTGAATTTTGATACAACCATGTAACTACTACCGTAGTCCAGTTCTACCACCTTCAAAATTCCCCTATGTCCCTTGCATTTGGCGATTAAAAGTACACTATAAACATCATGTACAGATGTTTGTGTGGACACAGGTGTTTACTTCACTTAAGTAAATACCTAGGAGTGTGACCGCTGTCACCAAATACTTACTCAAAGCCTAAAATCAAGAATTAATTTAGCTGTCAAGTTTTTATTAAGCATCTGCAAAATCACTTACTAAAAAAAGACAGCCCAAGGGGCATTAATAAAGTAGACTAGAATTGAAGAGATAAAATACATCAAGATCCATTTTTCATTCTGCCCAACACAAAAGAAAAACGAGGAAATAGGGGGTATTGAGAAGGGGCAGGAAATATACGGTTTTAAAATGAATGTTTGCCCATTTCCCACTGTTATTTATACTCCCTTCTATTACTCCTCCTCCAAATCACATTTCTTAACTTTAAAAAATTGTTGAAAAGCATAGAGATGACTTGGAGCTTTGTTCAAGTGCATTCTGATGTCTGCTTGTGTGGAATCTTCTAAAGAGGAGTTTGATGTAATAAATGCTACAATAAACCTTGAAACGATTTGTTGGGGTTTTCTGAATCAAACAAGATATATTTCTCCTTCATTGAAATCATAGCTAAAAAGGAATCCTAACATAATCTCACGCCACCCTCTCAGTTCACAAATTTGAAGAAAACCAAAGCCAGAGAAGAGAAATGACTCATCCAGAGACATCAGCTCCTTTGTGGTATAATCCAAGGTCAGATTTCTCAAAAGGAGGACAGACAGAAGGGAGGGTATTACTGAATCTTCAAAATAGTTCTCACATAACTCATGTCCTAATGGCTCCTAATGCCTGTGGCTGAGATCGCAGGTATTATGTTCACCCAGGGACATAAAGAGGAAAGAACAAAAGAAGCACCTATGTGGCCTTGTATGTTTAATGTAATTATGTTCTTACAGCACCTCAGCAATTCTTCTAATTATAGAATGCACAGACTGGATAAGAAGTGGAAAGAAACTGATCAACTTAGCATTATTGGAAAACTCCATCAAAGACAAATAATCTGTGACTACAAGAAGAATAATACTGCTAGATTTCTTTTAATTTTGAAGGTAACAAAGTTTAGCAAAAAAAGTTAGGACTCATTTTCACCTTGGCAAACCACTACTGAAACCTCTACCTGGAAGAATGCAAGCACCTCCCCAGTGCATTATCCTAAAAGAAGAGAAAAAGACACACTCGCATGAACATCCCGTGCTCTTCCTCCTTGATGAGGCTCATCACATCACCTGTGTTCCCAAGCACAACTCAGCACAAGCAGTAAATAAAGCTGAAAACTTTATACCATACTCTGAATATATCTCTTTATGTACTTTGCTTTTATAATCATTATTCAGAATACATGCCTATGGTAAATACAATCTCTTAGGCCAGTGGTGCATGTTTGTTTCAAAGTTTAAAAATTGTCTGTATATATTAGGAGGTCCCAATTTAGTATTAGACATGACCAATCAACTGTGGGAAATTCTGGTGATAAGTTTTTAAAGTATAACTCATTTTTTTATTTTATTTTAAAGAAAAGAAAAAAAATAAAACAAAAAAGAACAAAATTTCAAAACAACATGATAGGAGGGTAACAATGGTTAATACATTAGGTATTGTTATCTTTAAATTAGTTACTCAGGATACAAGATATCAGCATTCAATTGTCTAAACATTACTGGCATAAACCTTTCTCTTCAATGAACTAAGCAAAATTACTAGTGTATCTATCTTAACCATCTTATATATAAATACAATTTTTTTTCCTTTCCCTTCTTTCTTTTCCCTATTCCCCCATCCCAGTCTCTCTTTCCTTTTGACCAGTTTCTTTTTGATTCACCATGTCTATTGTACATTTTGGATCTTATTTACTCTTTCAGTTTCTCATACTAGAGAGACAATACGATGCTTACACATGTGCGTCTGGTTTATTTCACTTATGAGCATTTTCTCAAGTTGCATCCATTTACCTATAAAAGTCTCCAGTTTATCCTTCTTTATGGCTGAATAGTACTCCATTGTATAAAAATACCACATCTTTCTTATCCATTCCTCAGTTGATGGGCATTTGGGTTGTTTCCAAGATCTGCCTATTACAAATTGTGCTGCTATAAACATGGGTGCACATATATCGCTGTGGTACGATGTTTTTAATTCTTCTGGGAAGATGCCCAGAAGGGGAATAGCTGGGTCAAATGGGACCTCCAACCCTAGTTTTTTGAGGAATCTCCACACTGACTTCCACAGTGGCTGCACCAGTCGACACTCCCACCAACAGTGGAGAAGGGTTCCTTTTTCCCCACAGCCCCTCCAGCATTTGTTATTAGTTGATTTCTTGATATTAGCCATTCTTTCTGGGGTGAGATGGTTTCTCAGTGTTGTTTTAATTTGCATCTCTCGGATGACTAGTGATGTTGCACATTTTTTTGTATATTTATTTGCCATTAGTATTTCTTCATCTGAGAAATGTGTATTCATCTCAGATGCCCATTTTTGGAGTGGGTCTTTAAATTTGGGAGGTCTGATTTTTTTGAGTTCTTTATATGTTCTCGATAGTAATCCTTTGTCTGAGGAACAGCTGGCAAACATTTTTTCCCACATTGTGGGTTGTTTCTTCACTCTGTCGATGGTTTCTCTTGTTGTGCAAAAGCTTTTTAATAAGATGAGATCCCAGTTGTTGATTCTTTGCGATAGTTCCTGTGCGGTTGAGGTTTTATTCATAAAGTCTTTATCTATACCAATGTCTTCAAGGGTTTTACCTATCCTACCTTCCAGCAGATTTAATGTTTCTGTTTTAATATTTAGATCTCTGATCCATTTTGAATTTAGTTTAGTGCATGGTGAAAGATATGGGTCTACTTTTAATCTTCGGCATGTGTAGAGCCAGTTTTTCCAGCACCATTTATTAAAGAGGCTATCTTTCTTCCAGTGAATGTGTTTGGCACCTTTGTCAAAGATAAGGTGGCTTAGTATGTCTGGGGTTGTTTCAGCATCTTCTAATCTGTTCCATTGATCTTCAGGTCTGTTTTTTTGCCAGTACAACACTGTTTTTATCACAGTAGCTTTATAGTATAATTTCAAGTCAGGGATTGTGATGCCCCCTGCCTTGCGTTTGTTGCCCAGAATTGCCTTTGCTATTCTAGGTCTCTTCTGATTCCAAATGAATTTTAGGATTGTTTTCTCTAATTCTGTGAGATATGCTGTTGGAATTTTGATTGGAATTGCATTAAATCTGTATAACAATTTTGCAAGTATGGCCATTTCCACTATATTGGTTCTTCCTATCCAGGAGCAAGGGATATCTTTCCATTTTCTGATATCCTGTTCAATCTCCTTTTTCAGAGTACTGTAGTTTTCAGTGTAGAGGTCTTTTACATCCTTCGTGAGGTTGATTCCTGGGTATTTCATTTTTTTGGATGTTATTGTGAAAGGTATTGTTTCCCTGATTTCTCTTTCAGTAAGTTTGTTATTTGTGTACAGAAAGGCTATTGATTTTTGAGTACTGACTTTGTATCCAGCTACACTACTGAATTTGCTTATTAAATCGAGCCATTTTTTAGTGGAGTTTTTGGGGTCTTCCATGTAGACTATCATGTCATCTGCAAATAATGATAATTTAACTTCTTCCCTTCCAATCATTATTCCTTTTATTTCTTTGTCTTGTCTAATGGCTCTGGCTAAAGTTTCCCGGACTATGTTGAATAAGAGTGGGGACAGTGGACATCCTTGTCTTGTTCCTGATTTTAGAAAGATGGCTTTCAGTTTTTGTCCATTTAGTATGATATTAGCTGTTGGTTTGTCATAGATAGCTTTCATCAGATTGAGATAAAGACCATCTATTCCAATTTTCTGTAGGGTTTTTATCATGAATAGGTGCTGGACTTCGTCAAATGCTTTTTCTGCATCTATTGAGATGATCAATATGATTTTTGTCTTTGGTTCTGTTAATATGGTGTATTACACTTACTGATTTATGTATATTGAACCATCCCTGCATCCCTGGGATGAATCCAACTTGGTCATGGTGTATAATCTTCTTGATGATTTGCTAGATTCCTTTTGCCAGTATCTTATTGAGGATTTTTGCATCTATGTTCATTAAGGAGATTGGCCTGTAGTTCTCTTTCTTAGTTGGGTCCTTCTCTGGTTTTGGTATCAGGGTAATGCTTGCTTCCAGGAATGAATTTGGGAGTAGTGCTTCCCTTTCGATTTCATTAAAAAGTTTGAGAAGTAGTGGTGTTAGGTCTTCTCTAAATTTCTTGTAGAATTCGGCAGTGAATCCATCAGGGCCTGGGCTTTTCTTTGTTGGGAGGTTTTTAATTACATCTTCAATTTCATTGGTTGATATTGGTTTATTTAGGATTTTTATATCTTCTTGATTCAGTTTTGGTAATTCATACGTATCTAGGAATCTGTCCATTTCTTCTGCATTTTCCATCTTATTAGAATATAAATTTTCAAAATAGGTATAGATGATCTTCTGGATTTCTGCAGGGTCTGTTGTGATATCGCCCTTTTCATTTTCAATTGCATGGAGTTGAGTCTTTTTTCTTTTTTTTTTTAAGGTTGGATAAGGGTTTGTCAATCTTATTTATTCTTTCAAAGAACCAACTCTTTGATTCATTGATTCTTTGTATTGTTTTTTTAGTCTCCAATATGTTAATTTCTGCTCTGATCTTTATAATTTCCTCCCTTGTATGAGCTTTTGGCCTAGCCTTTCTTTTTCTAGAAGTTTGAGGTTCACCATTAAGTTGTTTATTTGCGCTTGCTCTATTTTCCTGATATAGGAATTTAATGCTATAAATTTCCCTCTTAGGACTGCTTTCATTGTATCCCATAAGTTCCAGTATGTTGTACTGTCATTATCATTCAGTTGTAGAAAGTGTCTAATTTCTTCCTTAATTTCATCTGTGACTCATTGGTTGTTCAGGAGGGTGCTGTTTAATTTCCATGTGTTTAGGAAGTTTTTGTGATTTCTTTTGCCATTGATTTCTAATTTCATTGCACTATGGTCTGATAATATGCATGGGATAATTTCAATTCCTTTGCATTTACTTAAGCAGGTTTTATGAGCTAGTATGTGGTCCATTTTGGAGAACATCCCGTGTGCAGCTGAGAAGAATATATATTCTGATGTTGTGGGGTGGAACACTCTGTAGACATCTACTAAGTCCATTTGTTCCAAAGTTTGGTTCAGTTCTAATATTTCATTATTGATTTTTTGTCTAGTTCATCTGTCTTTTTGTGACAGTGGAGTATTGAGATCCCCCAATATAATTGTATTAGTGCTTATTTGATTTTTCATGTCCTTTAATACTTGTTTTATATAGTTGGGTGCACTGGTATTTGTTGCATATATATTTATGATCGTTATCTCTTCCTCTTGGATTGTTCCCTTTACAAGGATGTAATGACCGTCTTTATCTCTCTGAGTCATTCTTGGCTTGAAATTCACTTTGTCTGCAAAAAGAATAGCTACCCCTTCTTTTTTCTAGGTTCCTGTTGCATGGAGTATTGTTTTCCATCCTTTGACTTTCAGTCTATGAATTTCTTTCTGAATTAAATGTGTTTCTTGTATACAGCATATTGTTGGATCTTGCATCTTGATCCATTTTGCCAGTCTGTGCCTTTTGATTGGTGAATTGAGAGCATTAACATTGATGGTTAAAACTGATATGTATTGACTTATACCTATCATGTTATTTTCCTGTTGTTGGTTCCCCCTCTTCCCCCCCACCCCATTTAGTTATCTGCCCTGCCTGGTGGATTCCTTCTGTTGGGCTTCCTGGGGTTGTAGTCCTTGTTATCTCCTTCTAGAATGTCCTTCAGAACATTTTGGAGTGCTGGTTTGGTGGTCATAAATTTTCTCACGTGTTCTTTGTCCTGGAAGTATTTTATTTCTCCATCAATTTTTTTTTTTTTTTTTTTTTTGTGGGTACCGGGGGTCGACCTCAGGACCTCGCGCGCCAACAGGCACCCGTGCCGCTGAGCGATATCACCGGCCCCTTTTTCGTATGTGGGATCCGGGAGTCGAACTCGGGCCCTCGCGCTTGCAAGGCAGGCGCTTACGCCGCTGAGCCATCTCACCGGCCCTTCTCCATCAATTTTGAAAGATAGTTTTGCGGGGTATATCAATCTGGGTTGAAAGTTATTTTCCTTTAGAGCTTGAAATACGTCATTCCAAGCTCTTCTTGACTTGAGGGTTTGTGCTGAAAAGTCAGCTGTGATTCTGATGGGCTTTCCTTTATAGGTGATTTGTCTCTTTTCCCTAATAGCTTTTAAGAGTCTGCTCTTCTGTTTGAATTTCTGGGATCTTGACTATGATACGTCTGGGTGAAGATTTTTTTTTTTTTTTTTATCATGGCTAGTTGGAGTTCTATAAGCCTCATTTATATGAAGATCAAATTCTTTTTCTCTACCAGGGAAATTCTCTGTGATAATATCTGTGAACAGGGTCCTGATGTCATTTATGCTATCTCGTGCTTTTTCATTGATTCCAATTAATCTTAAATTATTTCTCTTTGTGTCATCTAGCAGCTGCTGGATTGATTTTTCATAGTCCTTTGTTATTTTTAAGAATTCTTTCTTTTCATGATCACTAATTGCAAGCTTATTTTCTATATCTGAGATCCTGTCCTCACATTGGCTTAATCTGCTACAAATACTTTCAATGGAATTTTTGTTCTCCTGGATATCTGCTTGAATCTGCCTTATGGATTCCATTTCTTTCCTATGCTGAGCATTCATGACTTCCATCATTTTCTTAACCTCGTCTATTTTTTTTGTCTGTGTCTGCTCTAGCATCCTTAAGTATAGTCTTCATTGTGGACATTATCTCTGCAGTTACCTGAGAAATTATTTCTGATTTAAATTTTTCCAGGGCCTCATTCAACTGCTTTGTTGATACCACCTTAGAGATGTCAGGTGGGTGGCTTTCGGTTTGTCACACCTCATTGCCCCCTGGGTTTGCCTTTGGTGAACTGGATGTGTGGGGTTGCATCTTGTTTAAGTGTCATCTCATTTTCTTTTCTTTCTTTAGTTTAATTCCTGGGGAGATGTTTGTAAATAACCTATGGTAGGTTGCTTTATTGCTAGTGTTTAAAATCCTTAGATGACTACTTCTCTGTGGTATCTTTCAGGCGTAGTTTATTTTTGGGTTTTGAGCCTGCTGCAAGACCCTACCTCTTCAATTTGTTGGGTATGAGAAGTTGCTGCCTGTTTGGCCCAGTCCTTGCTTTTTTGGTACTGTGCCACTGTATTTTCTGTGACCCTTAGTCAATCTCAGTCATGGAATACCAGGAAGAAAAGCTGTTTAGAACAATTATGTCACTTTTGGCTATAATGGTACCTAAAGCATCAACACAGCCTAGAAAATGACAGTCTGAGCTAACCAGGTATTTGCCACTTTTAACCATATAAAGTAGAGTTGTGGTTTTATAACAAAATCTAAAACACACCAGAAAATTATATGCAGTATATAAGTCCTTAATATGTCAATTTTGCCCTCAGGAGTTTAAATTTAAAATGAGTTAAGGAGGAAATAAAGAATTGGGAGAAGAGGAAGGAATTAGATGTATGGCAGGAGGACCAAGAGGGATCCCGTTGACATTGGGAAACTGGTGTAGAGGACTGGTTGGAAAAAGAGAAGGAAGGGATAAAAGGAAGAATGGATCAGAACCACAATCACAAGGAGGTTAGAGGCTCTGTTTACACTCATATAAAAACCAGATAGAATAATGAAGGAAAGAGCAAACAGACAAACAAAAACAAAAACGAAGACAAAAACAACAAAACAAGCAAACAAACAAACCCACACACACAAAAAAAGAACACCTTCAACAGAACAAAAAAAAAAAGACTGAGAGAAAAAGAGAGAGAAAAAAAAAATCAGTTCCAGGTTTTGACTCTGCTGTAGGTAGGCACCGCGTGGTGACAGCATCCTGTTCTGTGCAGGTCTGTTTCTGCAAGCCAGGAGCATCCCTTTGGCGGGGCAGTGAGCAGTAGCCTGTACTCTCTGGCAGAGACCAGTGTCATTCGCCTGCCGCGGTGCACTTTCCGCGGGCCTGAGAGCCCCGGCGCCCCACTGAGTTTTGAGCGCTGTGTTCTGGCGCCGCACTGTCTCTGCCCCCCTCACAATGGCGCTCAGCCAATCGCTCTCTCATGCGGGAGGGCTGCGCCTCCAAGGCACTCACCACCGGCCAGCGCAGTCCTTCACTGCTCCCCTGCACTGCTGCTGTCTGGCGTTCCTCCGTGGAGGCCCCCGGGGGCGCCGGCTGTCACCGTGTGTCCGCAGATTTGAACTTCTGTCGCGCTGCAGTTCCTGGCACAGGGAGAAGTTGCCTGTGGTCTCCTCCTTCCTCTTCCTCGAAACCACTCTAAACCACTCTTCACTCGCTCCGTGGGTCCCGATCTGCGCCTCAGAACTTCCCTGGGTCCAGGGGAGCCACCTCCCTCCCTCCTGTGCTCTCCCAGTCATTATATTCCGGTGGCCGAATGGCAATTTTTAGAGAGTTTCGCTGCCTGCTTCTTACAAATCCGCCATCTTCTTTCCAATCCAGTATAACTCATTTTTGATTTCCAAGTTTAATGCCCTTGGCTCCCAAATGTTTATATTTAAATACCATAATACAAGTTAAGAATATGCCCTCAGGGTTAGAAAAACTTCAAGATCTCAAAACAAACTCAGGCCGGTGAGATGGCTCAGCGGCTTAAGCGCCTGCCCGGCAAGTGCGAGGGCCCAAGTTCGACTCCCGGATCCCACATATGAAAAAAGGGGCCGGTGATATCGCTCAGCGGCACGGGTGCCTGCTGGCGTGCGAGGTCCTGAGGTCGACCCCCGGTACCCACCAAAAAAAAAAAAAAAAAAAAAAAATCAACAGAGACATCTGCCTGAGGAGTAAATAGGAACCTAGTTCTCTCTGAAGTAGATAAACATAGCCTATTTTATTTGTACAAACACAGCAACCTCACAGGAAAGGAAGGATATTCCTGAAAGACTCGGTTAATCACACAAACATAACCTGAGACCTCATTTGGTGCGACTGCCATTTTGGTGCTTGCCCACCTTCATGCTTAAAGGTGTATTCTCTCATTCATACTCCTCCCTTGAAAATCTATCATTTCACAATAAACCTATCTATACTCTAAAAAAAAGATACAGTATGTCCTTGGGCCTTGAAATGGACAATGACAAGAACAAATGTGCTCAGACGTACACAAAATATGCAGACGCAAAGGATGTATCATTGTAAATGTTTCTGCTATTCCCCACTTGTCAGAAGTTTGTTCTACATTTCAGAGTACAATGCCCAGTGAAAGCAATTCCCCAAGCCCTGAAATTAAACATTTTCTCTTTATAACATTCCTAAAATATAAATTTTAACCTAATTAACTCACTAGCACATTGATGAAAACAATACATACATGTGTAGAAAAACTATAAAATTATGAAAGGATAAATTGCCATTGTACCCATAGCAAATTATCCAAATTGGTTTCCAATTAGTTCAGAAATCACTGCTCATTATTCAATCTTTGTATTTAGATTACTAGCAATTAATGAGTTAAAGTATCCGACCTTTATGATGTGAACCCACACACGTGATAAAACTTGTTCTAACTTAGGTATCCAAGAGCCACAGAAGACAGTCAGTACTTCTAGGTATCCATGCTCTAAAGCCTTCCTTTATTTACTAATCATCGAAATAGAAGAAAGCCCCGATAAGGAAAACAGTGTGTGTGCTGGAGTTAAACAGATATGGATTCAAACTCCACCTCTACTCCTTATCAGTTAGAGGATGATGTCTCAGTTTTGGTTCATCAGTGAAATCTTGCTGTCCTGAGGGTAGAATTAAATAAGTATACTCTACAAAGGACCCAAGAGACGTAATAGGGTAAGAGAAGAAAAATCAATGCAACTATTGAAGATATTTCATTTGGGGCCCAGTTACATTTAGCCCACATCAGCTATAGGAAATCCCCTTTCTCCAAGGGCCAAAAGGCATCTATCTCCATACACAACTCTCCATCAGCAAGATGCTGTTTTATTATTAAAGCCTGCATTCAATTCCAAAGGGATTTATTTCTCACTAAATGACTATTATCTTCTACTTGTAGTTCAGTTACTATCTGCTACTTTGCAGGTTATCTCATTCAACCTCCAGAGCAATCCATGAGCTAAGCATACTTATCCCTCTTTACAGACAAGCACACTTAGACTCAGAGAAGTTAAGGAACTGCTGGAGTCTCAGAGCTAGTGCTGTGGTTTGTGTCTAGATGTCTCCCCAAAGCCTCATGCAATCTTAGGGCTTTTTCAGAGGTGGCTGAATCTAAAGTGTGCGATGCTGGGGTTAAGGGTATCTTTAGTAAATCAGTCCACTGATTGGTTTGGCACAGTTCTGGCTAGGATTAAGGGTGTGAGTGCTACACCCACCCCAGGGCAAGTACCCTGCATACAATGTAAGGGACAGAAAGAGGTTTGTCTATCCCTTGTTGCTCTTGCTGTTTTCCAGCACCAAGAATGGTTGCCCCTCTGCCTTGTGCCACCCTGCCTTGGAGTCAGATGATTATGGACTGAAACCTCCACAGACTGTGAGCTAAATAAAACTTTCCTCCTTTAACTTTGGTTTGGGTTTTTTGTCTCAGCAACAAGAGAAAAGTAACTAACACAGTAAGTTACACAGCCAGGATTCAGACTCAAATCTGTTTGACTTCAAAGTCTCTTCATAATTCAACCTTGCTCTGATTCCCTTTTCAAAATACAAATAGGGATAAGAACCTGACATTGCAGCATAAATAAAATGTCCTTGCTTGTCCCACCCCCACTGACAAGGCTCAGAGCATTGGAGAGCCAGTCTATATATCTATTTTTATCTATATCTATATAAAAGTTAGGATATTCATGGGAAAAGGAAGCCAGGTCCATAATCCCTGCACTCTGGGAAGCTGAGGCAGGAGGGTCACAGCACAGAAAACTCAGCAACTTAGCAAGACTCTGTCTTGAAATTTCAAAAAAGGGCTGGGGATGTAGCTCAGTGCAAAGGCCCTGGATTCTATCCCCAGTACACCCCACCAAATGACAGCCTTTGATCAATGTGAATGCTACTGCACTGAACCATCTCCCTACCCCACCCATACTGCCTGGCTCCTGGAAGCCCAGCTGAGCATTCCCAGGCAGTATTGGCCTTACTTGGAGTCCTCAGGGGATTCACCTGAAGCACTTACCTTTCCATGAGAACCTAAGACACCTCATGTCTCACCTCTACCTGCCTCATTCTTTCCTGATCCACAAGCAGGGTCAGGTTACAGCTGTAGAGATCAAATAAAAGGTCAACAAAGAGAGAAAAAGAATGTCAATATTTTGCAGACTTATATATTAGGTCAACCTTAACTAGTTTCCACTTGCAGAATCTGTATCGGAATAGATTCTAAGGGAAAGGAATAACATGATTTTAACCTGGGCTTTGGAGACCAGCTGTCTTAGCAGAGCTTTTGAATCCAACATGGAAGCCCAAGCAACCAGGTCTAATTCTAATTATTTTCCATTTCTTCATTGAAATCTGGGCTCATAGTGTGTTATGGTTGACAAAGCTGGCTACACACAATCACTACTGATGCTACAGTAAAATATTATAACGCTTTTGTAAATACTTATAGTAATATGTAGCAAAAGCTTTATTAGTGTATTTTTTAACCTGATAATTTTAATCATAAGCATTTATTTTAACAAAAAAGTGATACATACTTTATTGCTTGCTAATTGATTTCGGTTTACAGCTACATAAAGACTTAACATTAAGAAAATAATTTAGGGCTGGTGAGATGGCTCAGCGGCTTAAGCGCCTGCCCGACAAGCACGAGGGCCCGAGTTTGACTCCCAGAACCCACATAAGAAAAAGGGGCCGGTGATATCGCTCAGCGGCACGGGTGCCTGCTGGCACGTGAGGTCCTGAGGTCGACCCCCCGGTACCCACAAAAAAAAAAAAGAAAATAATTTAAAACATTAAAGAATAGGAACATATACCCTAGAACATAGATTTTAATATTTATGTTACAATATGATTTACTTTTTTGCTGAATCAAGAATTCAGTCTTTGTTTTTATCCATGCCACTGACAAACTGGCATGGACACACATGGATGAACGCAACTCCCACAGTAATCAGCTGCTTTCACATGAGCCTTGAAGTGGTCACACTGCTGAATGGAGTTGTTTCCTACTGAGTTTTACCCTGGGGTGAACTTTACAGGCCATTCTCAAAGGAAATCTGACTGAGCAGAATTGCTCTGAGCGGAATTACTCTTCTGCTTCACAGCCCTGAAGGCTGAGACCCTGAGAAATCCTCACTGAATTATCAGAGGCCCTGATTTGCTTGTAACAGGTGGATCTGACTGGTGTTGGCCTTCCAACCTGGGTAGAGTCACAGGAGGCTCCATATCCTTCCAATGAACTTTGATTTCTGCAGCAACCTTTAAGGACAGAAAGTGAGTATCTAGCACTGATGAGCATCTGAGGCTGGACCCTATGGGTGCTGTGAGAGCTGACTTTCAGCTGTGCCCCACCCCACTGCATGGGCTGCTGGAGGCCTGGGAGCACCCACGTCTGAGGCCCACATGCTGCTTGCTATGGGGAGGTGGCCCTGTGAAAGGCCACTGTCACCTCTGCTGGGGAAAGGCAGTTGGGCCTGGTCACTGTGGGAAAAGACCCCCGCACAAGCCCATCTGGCCTGATCCTAACAAAGGTTTAAGAAAGATGTTGTAAATAAAGGGTGGGGCAGAGCATACATAGTTGCCAAGGCACTGGGGCAAGAAGCTACCAGAAAGGTTCAGCTCCACAGACCACAGTACCTGTACTCCACTGGCCTGGGTCATTGAGGTCACCTCCTGTCATATTCCTGCTATGCCTCTGTGCTCCTGGACTCCTTGCCTGGCAACAGTTGTGATTACTGATACTGCTGGCCCCACTTCCAGAGTGGAACAGGCACCAGGTCCCACTCACCACCTAGACCCTAGGACCCACTAAGCCCTGGTCTTTGCCTGATCTCCCACCAGAACTGTTCCACACCCTAACTCCCCCAGCACTCATGGAGGGGTTTGATGACCTGAGGGCCTCTGCTCCCTTTCAGGGGTTGGTCCCCACCACCAGAAGTCTCTGACAAGTTGGACGTTCTCAATTCCAACCGAAGGCCCAAACTCAGAATCCAGAGACTCTCCATCCTCTTCACGTCAGCAGGAAGCCAGTGTTGCTCTTGCATCAGTCCAGCAAAAGCTCCCAGCTCAGCCTTCAGGGACCTGGCACGAGTGCTACTGCTTCTATTCCACTGACAGAAAGCACAACATTTTCAGCTCAGCCTTCATGGTCTCCTGAGTACAGAAAATCATCTCCAGTCCCCCAGGAGGCTGCAGCTCCCTTTCAGAGCCACCTAACAAGACAGAACCCTCTCCAGCTCTGCTCGCTCAATGACCCTGCCTCAGCCTGCAGAACTCCCTGAGGTACAGGAACCATCTCTCCCTCCAGAGCCCCCTGAAGTGGAACTTTCTCCCACCCAGGCAGTGGTCCCATCTCAGCTTCCAAATGAGTCATGCAATGAGACTAGCTCATCCTCCAACCCCTTACGAGGCCGCAGTTCCAACAGCAGCTCAGGATCAAGCTCAGCAGCCAATGTTGCCCAGCATCATATTTCATCCTTTGGATCTGGAAGTCACCATCACTCCAGAAGCCAGGTACAGAGGCTGAACTTTCTATAGCCCTAGAAGTCTACAGATCTTCCTCCAAATCACCCTGAGGTAACACTTCCACATCCAAACCTGAGCCTGGCCACAGTTTGACCTTGGGACTCGGAGCTTACCAGAACTCCACAAACTTCTACAAAAGCCAGACCTTCTCCGACTCTGTAGGAGACCCCCTCTCAGCCTCCAGAACCACCTGAGGAGGCTGCTGCTCAAACTCCAGTGCCTCATGAGAGTTCCAACTTCAGGTCAGGAGCCTTCTCAGCATCCAACGTTACCCAGGGTCACAGGCTGACATTGGCACCTGGTGCCCCCGCAACTGCAATGCCCACCACAGAGGCTGCACTTTCTGGAGCCCCGCAGAAGGCTGTACCCCACCTCCACAGCACCCTGTGGTGATGCCTGCACACCTACAGCAGATTCACGCTCAGCACCCAAACCGGAGTGAAGTTACTACTCAACCTTTGGACATGGAACTTATGGTAACTGAGAATTCTGTAAATTACACCTCAGAGAAGGCTTTAACTGTGCAAAAGGAACAGAACGCCATAACAACACCAACATGGGTGAGCTCGGCACCTGCCAACACGAGAGCTCATCGTGTACTGACCTCAGCCCAATGCAGAGGCTCCAGCGAGTGCCCGTACTAGAGCCCAGCGCCTGCAACACCTGCACAGTCTTGAGATTCATCCTCCATCTTCCCCCTTCTGCTCTGCATTCTGCCGACTTGGCAGCCTTTCCTCAAGGTCTCCCCAGGCCGTCGTCTCTCCCAACCCACGTTGATTCTGCTTTTACCTTTTCCTTGTCAGCTTTCCTTATCCCAGCCTCCTTTCTCCTATGGCACCTGGAAGAAGACACCAGTGCTGAGCTGATGACTGAGCCTGCAAACCCTTCTTCCAAGCAAAGTGGTGTCAGCTGGTTGGGCTTCTTGGCCACGGAGCTCGACTTCAGTGATGAACGTGATATGACCAGGGCTGTCACTGACACACTGCTGCATTTCTCGGCGGGAAATCCCCAAAATGTACAGTCAACATCATTACCACTCATTCAACTGATTTTTTTCAAATGTGCAAGATGGAGACAATTCCCGGGGTTACTCAAGAAATAAACCCCTCTTTTCAACCTCCATCCAGTAGTCTTACAAAAATGAACTAAAGTGGCTGCTTTTTCCGCAAAATTTATTAAATGCAGAAATTCAGGGAAAAAATTAAGGAGGTTAAGAAGAAAGAGAAAACTGCCATGCTTACACAGACCAGCCTTAGGTCCCAAATTTAAATGCAAAATCTTTTCAAAGAAATTGGCAAGAGCTCAAGCACAGGAAAACAGCCTGCTGGAGGTTCAGCATTGAAGGAGAAGCTGCAGACAGTGGACAGGGAGGCTGAGGAAGGACGATGACAAGGTCAAGCCCAGCGTGGACACCTCAGCAACTTAGCAATAACCTGGATGGCCCTTGGGGAGCAGTAGGACACGGCTCAAAAGTATTTCAGCCTGGGCTGCTCATCAGTCAGCTGAGTTCTACAGCTGAACTTGTTACATCAGGGGCCTTTCAGTTTGTCCTTCTTCAACTGAAACTTGTTTCTTTTGTCCTGAAAGACAGGTTTTCATTGTTCTCTTGATCCAGTGCCAATGGAGCACCCAACAAAATGTCCCCAGAATTTCTACCAAGATATTTACAGAAGCCAAATGTAGGGGGCCAACCTATGAGCTTGTAACTGACCAAGGGGTGGCAAAGATGGAACACAAAGTGACACAATAGGTTAAAATGTGGGGGACCGGGGCTCTTGTCTCCTTTCGACAAAAAGCCCCACGTGACTGGCGCACCTTGGCTTTATTCACTCAGACATGGGCACAAGCAATAAGAGTCAAACAGGATTCATCTGTCTCCCACCATCCATGGGTACGTAGCCGAGTAAACAGGATCTCAGCTGTATTAATTTTCCCTGCAGTGTGTCAGCACGCACTCACACCGCCTTTCTCTCTACTGCTCACAGAAGAGGACGGTTAGTCCTTAATATTCCTAAATGGTCTCCCACAGCCAGATTTCAAGGAAATTCTTTGCCTCCAGTGGGACAAAGCCCATCCAGGGGCTCTAAAAACCCTCCTCCACCAAACCACCAAGTAAGCCATCTCAGAGGAGACTCGTGCCATGACAGGTTAGCCTCATGGAGCACCTTCTTACACTGACTTCCTGTGCCTCCATCAGAACAGGACCATAGGGTGACCATCATCATCATCATCCTCATCATCCTCATCCTCATCATCATCATTATCATCGGGCTGACACCAGGCCCACCATAGCCTGACCCAGCCCTTCCTCTCTTGAGAGACTCCTCCCCCCCATTCTTTGGTTCAGTGGTATCTGATTGCCCAACAAGAAGTCTGTCAGAATTTATAGCAAGATATTTTCCAAGCCAGATTTCAGAACAATTCTCAAGAACATCAACTTGGGGTTCTTTATCCTCTTTTCTTTCTCTTCTTCTCTTTGTTCTCTGTTTTCTTTAGCAGAAACAAGTGGGTGAGAAACACAAGTAGATTTCAAGACAGTACTCTGCAGGAGGGGACCAGAGTGAAATGGTCTCTCAAAGCCTGCACTTTTCATCTAAAACCTAGATTTGCTTATAGTAGAGATAAGAGCAGGATAGAAAATAGCATGTACAGTCTCAACTATGACTATATTATGATATATATCTCTACAGATTATATTATGCAAAAAGAGAAAGTCGGGCCGGTGAGACGGCTCAGCGGCATAAGCGCCTGCCTGGCAAGCGCGAGGGCCCGAGTTCGACTCCCGGAACCCACATACGAAAAAAGGGCTGGTGATATCGCTCAGCAGCACGGGTGCCTGCTGGCACGCGAGGTCCTGAGGTCGACCCCCGGTACCCACCAAAAAAAAAAAAAAAAAAGAGAAAGTCATTTTAAGCCCAGGTGTGTTGGCACACACCTGTAATCCCAGCACTCAGGAGGCTGAGGCAGGAGGATTGCCATGCGTTCAAGGCCAGCTCAGGCTACATAGTAAGTTCAAAGCTAGTCTGAACTACATAGCGAGACCCTGTCTCAAAAAAAAAAAAAAAGTCATTTTTAGGGTTGTGAAATATGAGTGATTTTAATCTCACTTTTAAAAAATCAAGCCTCAGAATTTTTCAGTGGATGTAATTGTCACAGTTGACTCAAGCTAGGCTTCACTTACACATAAACTGCAGCTACCTATACATGGTCATATTTCCTTCTGGGTAATACCAAGTATTCACATTTGACTAAATTTTAAAAATTAGATTGAGAAAACATGTATATCTATTTTACCTCCTTATCTAGTTAGATAAGCTCCTAAATTAAATATAATTTTGCTATCGATGAGGAAAGGGCTTTAAAAGCTATACACAAATTGACCATACGGTAACACAGAAAATGATTTGTGATGTTCTGAGGATTATTTAAAACATTGAAGGTAAGATTGAAAAGCATAAATTAAAATCTAGGCTTAAGATTAGTTTTTGCTTGCAGCATGATACAGTATTTCATTATACTTATATGACATCTTTAACAATAAAAAAGAAATATGCATATACATCAATTGCCATGAAATATGAGTAATTTATTTCATGAGACAAGATATGAGGCCATTAGTGACATTTCCTAGGAATTGTATTAAAACATTTTCCATGTTGGATGTGATATAGTGTGATGTGACTTTTATTCATTATTATTTACTGACTTGCATAATATATGTGTGCATACATACTTATATTAACCTTCCTACCATGTAGAATAACTGTAGGAACAAGCTAATGGTCACTGGCAGCAATAAAAACAGCTACAATTTACTGGGCTCTTGCTATGCACTGGGCAGGACACTAAGTCCTTTATACAGATTATTTCATTAAATTTAATCTTCTCAATAGTTCTATCCTCATCTTCCCTTTACTAATGAGACATTTGGGATTCGCCATAGGTCACAAGGCAGACATGGTTACCATAGGTTATATGGTAGTGGTGCAGGTCTGAAACCCAATATTCTTATTAGTGGAAGTTATGGCCTTTGGTCATGAGTAAGAGGTTTACAAGATAGAGATAGGGTGGGGATGAGCAGTGAAAGAGGGAAGGAATGCTAAAGCATCTAAGAAAAGGTAGAGCTTAACAAAAAATAAAAAATAAACAAAAAACCAAGTTGATACAATAGAGTTATTTACAACCCCTCAGGATTCCTTAACCTCAATAATTTATCTGTACTGTCTATATATATCTCAAAATTTTCAGTCAGGTGATGGGGAGGGACACTACCATAATTTGGGCAAATGTTTTTTTATTTTTTATTTTTTATTTTTTTTTTTATTTTTTTTTTTTTTTGTGGGTACCGGGGGGTCGACCTCAGGACCTCGCGCGCCAACAGGCACCCGTGCCACTGAGCGATATCACCGGCCCCTTTTTCGTATGTGGGATCCGGGAGTCGAACTCGGGCCCTCGCGCTTGCAAGGCAGGCGCTTACGCCGCTGAGCCATCTCACCGGCCCATGGGCAAATGTTTTTGACACTTAGTTTAAGCCTGGTGATAATATTTTAATGCCAATATGAGCCAATTATCTGAAAATATTTCCTATTCCACAGAAATAAACTACATTTTCTTACCCAAACCACATTATACAAAATCTCGTGCTATTCATGGGCCACAGATGGGGTCCAGACGAGAATGTTAACAGATGGCCAGCTCAGTGATAGTGCAAATCTGTCATCTCTACCGGAGAAACCTTTCAACACCTGTACCAGCCCTGTTACTCTCTAGCCGTGTTCTTGGGCAAGAAATTTACCCTTTCTGTGCCTCATGTGTAAAGTGGGTGCTACAGTTTGGATATGATTAAGTGTATTCCCCAAGTGTTGAAAATTAATAAGCATTGTGAGGTATTAGAGTAGAAAATTAATCTGACTATGGTGCTTAGAGGTAGGGCCTCGAGCAGGTGATTAGGATTAAATAAGGTTAATCCTAATTAGAATCCCCGGGTCTGATTTACTGGTAGCTTTATAAGAAGAAGAGAGATTAGAAGGTGGACACTTCACATGTGGGCATTCCTGTCTCTTGCAACGTGATGCCCTAAATCACCCTGGGACTCTGCCAGCAAAGCCATCACCATGTGCCACCCCTCAGCCATGGACCTCCAAAATCATGAGTCAAAATAAACCTCTTTTCTTATCAAGTAGCTTTCATCAGGTATTGCATTCTAATAACACAAAAGGGACTAGTAGAATGGGGATAATAATAGCTATATGTAATTGGGTTATTGGGATCATTCCATCTTTAATAATTCGGAGCAGTGCAGGCACACAAGCACGTGATATGGTACACTGTTACTTTCATTATTCAGTAGTATAATTCATGAACAGAAAATCTTATGATAGTCCTATCTTTTTAAATTTTACATAAAACCCAAAATACCAAAGCTAATAATTCTATTTCTACTGCCCAAAGAATTATAAATAAGCATGGGATTTGAACCTTCATATGTCAAATGCTTAGAAGCAAGAATGAACCATCTACTCACGCAACAGTTGCAGCCTTCATAAAAGTCAAGTCACTATCCACACGACACACAAGCAATGATACAGATTACTCTTTATCCTTTTACTGTGTCTCTAGGAAATACCTTCTTTTTTTTTTTTGTGGGTACCGGGGGTCGACCTCAGGACCTCGCGCGCCAACAGGCACCCGTGCCGCTGAGCGATATCACCGGCCCCTTTTTCGTATGTGGGATCCGGGAGTCGAACTCGGGCCCTCACGCTTGCCGGGCAGGCGCTTACGCCGCTGAGCCATCTCACCGGCCCTGAAATACCTTCTTCAGGTTATCCTTCCCTATTTACAGCCAGGTTGCAATTATTCCATCCAAAAACATTTAAGGCATTTCCCTAAGGAATTAAAATAGCCATACTTCATCTTAGAGAATGATGTAATCACTGTGTATTCAATTTTTAACCTTGAAATGTCATTCAGATTGCCACTATTATAAACACAGTTTCCTTAATTGCTGGGAAACTGAATAGAGAATATAGGAACAAATAAGAGGTTTTATAACCAGTAACTCCAGTGCAGTCCTCTTTAGAAAGCAACTCCTCTCCTCTCCCCTCCACCCCCTCCTCTTTCTCTCAATGTATATTTACTACAAACTTCAGTGCCTCCTTTAGTAATAAAGTCTGATAACAAGATTTAGAGGAATGTGATACAAATCTTTCACTGATTTTATTTCATTTTCCTTTCAGGATTAACTCTGGATTTGTACGGTCACATAATCCCAAGCATTCAAACATCAGAGACTCACAGTTACGTAACAGTGGAAAGAACTCCTGCTGTGACATGCATGTTTAAATGACCCCGCTGTGGTTTCCGCATTCCTCGAAGTTCACCTACTGGGAACTTCCTGCCTAGTGCGATAGTGCGGGGAGGTGGGGCCTAACGAGAGGTGGGAAGGGCTCTGCCCGCATGACTGGATAGAAGCTGTTACTGCATGGGGTGGGCTAAGTATTTCGAGAGTAGTTTTGTTATAAAAATGAGTTTGCTCCCTCTTGCTCTCCTGCGTCACCCTCTCCTGCCCTTTTGCCTTCCACATGGGATGATGCAGGAAGATCACAAATGCTGACGCCTAATGTAAAACTTCCCAGCTCCAGAACTATAAGGAATGAATCTATGTTCCCTTTAATGCTCAGTCTTGGATATTTTGTTATAGCACAGAAAACAGACTAACACAGACCCCAAACAGCTGGAGAGAAAACACAAAGTCTAACCAAGTCCCTATTTCCACTCTGAATGTTCAGGTGATAAACATCTAGGTTCCTTTAAGTTAAACATTTATTCTTTTTTTCCATATGAGGTTAAGATTTAAAGATGAATCTTACTGCTTTTTGTTCACATGGAAATATTTCCCAATTTTATTGAATTCATTTTTTAAAGTCTATTTTTAAAGCATAGAAATCTGCTATAAATAAATCACATTATAAAATAATATCCATCCCCATGGTGATGCACACCTGTAATCCCAGCTCTTCGGGAAGCTGAGGCAGGAGTGTTACAAGTTCAAGCCCAGCCTGGGCAATTTAGCGACTCAGGAAAAAACCTGTCTCAAAATGAAGTTTTAAAAAGGTTAGGGCCAGGCGTGATGGTGCATGCCTTTAATCCCAGCACTCAGGAGGCTGAGGCAGGAGGCTCGCCATGAGTTTGAGGCCAGCCTGGGCTACCTAGTGAGTTCAAAGCTAGCCTGAACTATATAGTGAGACCCTGTCTCAAAAAAAAAGGGGAGGGGGGCAAGGATGTAGCTTAGTGCTAAAGCCCTGGGTTCAGCTCCCAGCACCACACAATAAATAATGACAATGACATTCATTCATTGAATTTTAGAATAGTTTCTTTACCAAAGAAAATATGGTTACTTTCTTATATAACATTTTGTGTGAATTTGAACTATCCGAGCCTGGGAAGAGCTCTTCCTGCCCTGGAATTGCTGAGCTGAGGCAGATGGTCACTTGGGTGAGGAAAGGTTTCTAGTTCTGGGCAGAACTCACAACTCCTATCTCTCCCAAAGGGTCAATTACAACATACAGAAGTTAAATGAGGCCCATAGGACATAACAAGAAAATAATTGCCTTTCTGATTTCTAGAGGTTTTTCCACACTGACAAGATCATGCTAAAGTCTTATTTCACTAAAAATTAAATGCTAAGAAATGGAGCTAATGGCAGGCCAAAATTTTGTGATATATTTAAAAAATAGAAAACAAAGAACTCAAATTTACATGGAACAGAAACCAAAAAAATATGTCATAAAAAAGGGCCTATAAATAAATCATATTATAAAATAATCCATTTGCCATAGTGATGCAGGCCTGTAATCCCAGCACTCCGAGAAGCTGAGGCAGAAGGGTTACAAGTTCAAACCCAGCCTGGGCAATTTAGTGACTTAGAAAAAAAACCTGTCTCAAAAAAAAGTTTAAAAATCCAAGCTTAAAATCAAACAAATATAAGAAGCAGGAGTGAAGTCATCAGAATACTCAATAAATGGCCTCCTGCAGAAAAGGTGAACCAAATATAGGGACCTTTCTGTCACCTCCTGTTCCTCTATCCCCATCCCAAATAATTAGCTGGTAGTTAAAAGGCACTTGTTTAACGTGTGAAAACCTTAAAATTTGCACCAAATTTCCCCGTGTGGGTGCTGAGCTCAAAGATAAGCAAGTTAGAGTGTGCAGCACCCCAGGCCTCACTGGGTGAGGAGGGGGGCAGCTAGCAAAGCAGCATCCAAGAATAAAGCTGCCTTTACTTCAGCAATTGAGATTGAAGAAAGAGAGACTCTGGTGAATACAGAGTAAAACAATTAAAATTACAAAAAGTAGACTTGATGGATAAAATCAGAGGTTTTTAAAAACAATAATAAAGTATATAAAACTTTGGTAAGCTTGATGGAGACCAATGAAAGAAAATACAAATAAGCAAGATTAGGAAATACAGATATAAAATTTTAGGGGTTTATTCCATGTTTTTAAAAATCTACATAAAATGAAAGCATTTCCAGAAAAGAAAATCACAAATACTGACTCAAGAAAACCAAAATAATTGAATAGAGCAATAACCACAAAATTTATAAAAACAATCAGACTTCTACCCAACATAAAGGCGCCAAGCCCAGGCAGCTGTATAGGCAAGTTCTACCAAAACTAGGGAATCCTATGTTATTTAAACTGCTCTAGAACACAGAAATAGCTTCCCAACTTCTCCTATGAGGCTGGCATAACCAGGATAATGCCTATGGTTATCAAAACAGAACAAAGATAGCAGAAAACTACAGATAACCATTCTTACTTGTAAATACTAAATAAAATACATCATAGAGAACTGTATCTTCACAGTGTATTAAAAGAAATGTATGTCATGAAGAAGAAAGGTTGTCTAGGAATGCTAAGTTGTTCAGTACTAGAAACTCTGGTACCAACATTTATTACTATAATATATTCAAAGAGAAAGATCTATACTTTGTACCTTCTGTTGGAATGGACCTTAGTTGCAGACCGTTTATTCTACAAAGGCCTGATTCATGGCTGTCCTAGTTATCATCATATCCCAGAAATTAGTACACTCACTGCTTGATTCACAAAAAATTTGCTGAGTGCCTGCTTGGTGCCAGGCACTCTTCTGAGGATATTCCATGTTATGGTTTAGATCTAGACTGTCCCCTCAAAATCTCATGTGTCCAGAGATGGTGCTTTTGGAAAGCGATTGTATCATGGGGTATGCCATTCATCCATGGATTGGGTTCTTGATGAATTCATAGATAAATGTGCTTTCAGGAGGTGGGGCATGGTTAGAGAAGGTGGGTCACCAGGGGGAAAACCTAGAAGAGTGTATTCATGTCCACAGCTGCTGCTGCAGCTGCTCCTCCTCCTCCTTTTTCTGTCTGTCTCTCCCCACCAACACACTTCTGGGCTGCTATGGGTTGAGCAGCTTTCTTCTGCCATGTTCCTCCACCATGCCGTTTTTGTCTTGGAACCAGCCAACCATACATGGACTAAACTCTCTGAAATAGTGAGCCAAAATAAACTCCTCTTCCTTTAAGTTGCAGGTGACAGGTGTTTGTCTCAGAGAGTGGAAAGGGTCTAATACACTTCAGTAAGCAAAAACAAAGTCCCTGCTGTCTCAGATCCTGTAGTCTGGTTGGAGGGAGTGATAATGAGCAATAAACAATGCAATAGTCAATTTCAGGTAGTAATAAGAGTTATAAGTGAAAATAAAGTAGTATGAGAAATATATAGGGTGACAAGTGGTGGTACTTCAGCTAGAAAGACCAGGGAAGGCCTCTGACAAGATGACAGGGCCACATACACCTGTGTGAAGTGAAAGAGTAAGCCAAGTCATATCTAGGGAACAGTGTTTCAGGCCCTAATAAGAACAGACCCAAAGTCCTACATCACACACTTGTTTGGCTGGCCTGAGAAACAGCAGAGAGGCCAGAGTTACTGGAGCAAAATGACTAGGACAGAAATGAGGTCAGAGAGATGATGAGGGGCCAAAGCATGCAGGGCCTGGCAAGAGATGGCAAAGACTTTTGCTTCCACTGTAAATACACTGAGGAGCATTGGAGGGTTGAGAGTAAAGGGAGTGGTGAGATGGGTATAAACATTTCAAGGCTCATTCTAGCTACTGTAATGAATACACTGCAGAGGGGGCAAAAGTGGGAACCAAGACTCTGGCCAGGAGACTGCTCAGTGGCTCAGGTGAGAAACTCTGGCTTACATGTGTGGGACAGGCCTGCCTATGGTGCCCATGGAATGTGTGCCCACTAAGTATCTATCTAATGAATGAGCTTTTCATTTCTTGATCTTATTTTGAGGAAATTTCCATGTGACACATTTGTTAATGGAAGAAATGATTATCGATAGAACAGAATTTTACATATAGAAAGCACTTTTTATATTTTTACTTTGGGGAAAACCAAAGACAAGAGCAATGTCAATACTATCTTTTCTATAAATTATCAGAAGAGGGATTGACTACACAATGATTCACACAGAGTAGAAATTAAAGATTTTGCAATATAATATTTCCCAAGTTTGATTATTAGACCAGGGATAGCCAACTCTTAACTCCCATAAAAGCCTTTGGGAGAAAAATATCCTGCCACACATCCCCCCCCGAAAAAAAACCTGGGGAAGTCTACTACCACAGCAAAGGTTGACTAGCTGCATACCATAAGCCAGGTCCTCTTACAAAAGCCCTCCATGTTTTATTTTATTTGAGACTTACCACCACCCCCTGATGTAGTGTGGCAGAAATGTTGGCCCTCTCATTCTCCCTGTGATGCATGCTGAGACACATCGCCCAGGACCCCTTCTGCCAAGGACTCGTTAGTACAGTTGCTGTGGGGAGGACTCTAGCTGTCACTCTCTACAGAAGTCAACTCAAATACCAAGCGTTACCTTACCCAAGGTCATGTCCCTTCCCAGACCAGTCTGTACCCAGTGACTGGTTAACACAGGAATATAAAGGCCTCGCCATTTTAACTTTAGAGCAACATATGGGTGCCTGGTGGGACTGTCGCTCTTTCTCTTGAAAGTCTGTATCAAGGATCTTCTCTGGAAAGGCCCAAAGGCCAGTGGTGGAAGCTAGAAAGTCTGAGCCAGTGGGATGAAGGATCCGTGCCATGAGGCTGAGGGATCTGCACTGGAGCCAAGAAGCAACACTCAAAGTAAGGACCAGAGCTCCCCCGAAAACTACCACAGCCATCCTCAGAGACAGCGAGGACCTGAGCTCCTCCTCCAAAGAGAACAGCCAAGTTTGTATCAGGAAAACCAGCCGTGGCAAGCTTCTCCAGGAAAACCAGCAACATACCATCTTCCCCTCCCATTCTCCTTTTATGCTGTTGGCAACAATCCTCAGGTGGGCCTTCCACACCCAGAACCACGATGACTCAGTTCAGTCAGGCATTCTCTTTTAAACTGACCATTAATTAATCCACCACAATCCACCCCTGGTCAGTTTGATAACTAGACCCATTTCTTTAACCATACTCTCCAGTGCAGATCCCTATGAACTCGGCTGTTCTCCTCATCAGAGGAGCTCGGGGGTCCTCGCTTCCTGGCTCCAACGCAGATCCCTCAGCCTTGTGACATAGATCCTTCACCCTGCCAGCACAGACCTTCTAGCTTCCACCACTGGCCTTCGGGCCTTCCCAGAGAAGATCCTTGATACAGACTTTCCAGAGACACTGCCATGGGCTCTAGCCCTCTGGCTGGACCCACGGAGGACATTGCCATGGGATCCAGGACCTTGGCTGGATTCTTTGGGTCTCTAGCATGCAGACAGATCTCTTGCAATCTTCTGCATTTGACTTTTTGGCTGAACGTTATAAAATAATCCTATAAGTTATATGTCCTGTATTAAATCTATTCCCTTGCAAACCACTGATTACAATAAAACTGGTACCAAGAGTGGGGTCATTGCTGTGACATTGCCTGGCCATGTGGTTTAAGAGCCTTTGGAATTAATTTAGGAAGTTTTGAGAGACTGGCTGAAGAGGTGACCCTGGAACACTCTAAACTATATGGGAGACTCTGGTCAGAGCCTGGAAAATCAGAGTACTGATGGAAATGCCGCCAGTTAGGATGAAGCTCCGGAGGCTTCTGTTGAGGACTGTACTGGCTGCTGGATCCCAGGCTTTGTGTTTTGTGCTTTGGCAGAAGGTTGGTCTGCATTTTGCCTGTGTTTGAGATATTGCCTGGGTGGCAGAAAAATTTCAGTGTTGGATGGAGGCATGGTTACTGTTGAGGGCTTTTGGCTGGATCTATACAGGAAACAAGAGTGGAGAGTCAGAGGGTGGTTTGAAGTGTTTCTGAATTTGGCGAGAGGGGAGGCTCCAGGGAAGCTGTGGATTGCAAGGATGAAACAAAGGACAACGTGGTTGTTGAGAAGGAACAAGACAATGGAAAAATGACCTGGGGCCTTTTACTAGAGTAACTGTACATGGGGGAAAGGGAAATGATCAGGTATTTCGGGGATTACTGGATACTGGTTCTGCACTAACGTTGATCCCAGGCGATCCAAAACGTCATTGTGCCCCTCCAGTAAGAGTAGGGGCCTAGGGAGGTCAGGGGATTAATGGAGTTTTAGCAAAGGTCCAACTCACAGTGTGTCCAGTGGGTCCTTGAATCCATCCTGTAGTCATTTCCCTGTTCCAGAATGACAATCAGCATAGACATACTCAGTACTTGGCAGAGCTCTCCTACTGGTTTCTTAACCTAGTGTGAGGCCCATTATGGTTAAAAGGCAAAATGGAAGCCACTAGAGTTGACTTTTCCTAGTAAAATAGTAAATCAAAAACAGTATCACATCCCCAGAGGGACTGCAGAGATTAGTGCCACTATTAACGACTTGAAGGTTGCAGGGGTGGTGATTCCCACTACATCTCCATTTAATTCTCCCATTTGGCCTGTGCAAAAGACAGACATCTGCACTCTTCTACATCTGACTCTAGTAAGCATTGACTAATATGGCCCCCTACTAAGTAGTGTCTTCTGATTCTCAAGGAATAACATCATATACTGTGGCCTTAGCATTAATAATTCAGGGTAGAGCCACAAGCCTCTAGTCAGACAGCTCACCCAAGCCACCCGGATGCTGAGCACTCCTGGGGCAGCTCATATGGAATCATCAAGAGACTCACTGCTCTCCTGAGCATATAGGTCTTCTCTTCCAAGATCCAGCCACTCTCTGACACGAAGCAGCAGAGGCCAATGCTGTTTTGCTCCAGCGCTAACCAACACCTAAGCTCTCAGATTATTGAGTCAACAAAATACTGAAAAGGATCTGGTTCCAAAACTTGCCCAAGTGTAACACCTGGTTAAATTAATCCAGAATCATATACATGGACTCTGCCAATTTTATCATCTTTATCAGCAAGCAGTCACAGTTTTAACAGATCTGTGGGAAAGAAGCAATATTCTGTGGGAGAACACACGAGCTTGAATAGACTTGGGTGTAAAGCCCAGCTCTGCCATTTACCAGCTGTGTGAGCAAGTGCAAGTCTCTTGACTCCTGCCATCTGAATTATATGGGTCATACTAACCACTCTGAAGAGCTGCTGCTCTGAGTATATGAGGAATGTACAGAGGCATCTAGCATGTGGTAGGTACATATTCAATGAACATTCGTCATTCTTAGAAAGTGAGCCTCGGCTTAGGGGAAATTTTATGTTGGAATAAAATTATCAATTCTCATTAAAAAGCAAACCAAAGGGCCGGTGAGATGGCTCAGCGGCATAAGCGCCTGCCTTGCAAGCGTGAGGGCCCGAGTTCGACTCCTGGAACCCACATAGGAAAAAGGGGCCGGTGATATCGCTCAGCGGCACGGGTGCCTGTTGGCGCGCGAGGTCCTGAGGTCGACCCCCCGGTACCCACAAAAAAAAAAAAAAAAAAGCAAACCACAGCTAAAAACGAATTAGTTATGGTTTTTAACTTTAATTGAAATGTTTTCTAGTTTCCACAGTCCCGGATGACTGTTATCTGCCTGGTGAAATCCATCAATGTCCACATTTCTTATCACCTTCTTCCTTCCTGTCCAAACCAACCACGTGGAAATGGTCACTTTTCCATTCATATATTCACAGCTTTTCTCTCATGTCAGTAACTTAATCACTTTAAGCTTTGTTTTATGTATAGCTATTCCTCCCATCAGGTTGGAAGCTGTGTGATGACAAGAATCACAAGTTACTCATCCTTAATTCTAATTGCCTGGCACAATGCCTAGGAATTATGGAGGAATTCCATCAGGAGAAATTCCACAAAGAGGAATTCCATAGAGGAGAAATTCCATAAATACTTTGTGAAATCACACCAATTTAATAAATGCTGTGGCTTCCATGGGTTTCATGAAAACTGCTCTCAGTTCCATAATCCTGATGGCAGCTATGATCCTGGAGCACATAGCATTTATAGACTACTTAGTGCCAGTACATTTCACTGGAGAAGCTATCAATTTAATGAGACACTGTCAATATAGTTTATATAGTCCACAGAGTCCTGGTTAATACTGAGTAGGATGGAAACTATTTTTACTGCAAATATGAAATTAATTGAATTTTAAGCTTTGCTTGCCTTGCCAATTTAATTCTCTGAGTAACACAAATGAAGCTATCAGAGTAGAAATACAAGCTGCAGTTTTGCTGTCCAGTGTAGAGTCACCTTATTCATCAAAGAAACCTTATTGACACTATGTTAGTACTTTACTGGACAACTGGGAGGAACAGCTGTACCCCCAAATACATGAGGCTATGTATGTACACACACATACACATGTACATACACACGTGATAGCGACCACTTTACAGAAGGCATTTTGTAGTAGACATTCTAAAAATGGCATTAGCAGAATTTATCTTCACAGAAAGCATCCCACACCCAGAATTGCCCACATCTGCATTCATTTATGCGATTAGAAATAGTGCAGCTGATAAATCAATGATGAAGACCAATTGAGCCAGAAAAACTATATAATTTTAAGACTGGCTATTGAATAACTGTGGACAGAGTATGAGATACCTATGATAATGTGTCCACCCTGATATGAGTAAGGAATGGCTGCCTGGGGCATTACAGGTGACATGGTGATCAGAATGAGCATTATGAGAAAGAAGGCTTCAGGCCAAAGGCAAATAACTGTGGCATGTCATTAAGATTAACTGTATAGTACACTACACTGGTTGGCATGATAGGACTCTGCAGTCCTGATCTCTTGACTGAGCTCAAGACTCAGGCATCTAACTGCCCATGTGACAACTTCATCTGCCCATCTGACATCTTCAGAGACATCTGAAACTAGACAAGATCAAAATAGCACTTTTAATAACTCCCCCATCCCCATCCCACCTGAAACTTGCTCCCCTTCCCTTTCCATCTCAAGTGTGGTACCACCATTCACCAACACAAAGATGCTAATTACAGCCACGAGACTGAGGCTTGGTAAGGGAAAATTCAACACTGAAAGGTCAAGCAGAGAGGAATCTAGCAGAAGATCATAAAAGGGCAATACTGGAATGGAGGAAGAAACTGGGAGTGTGGGATCACAAAAATAAGGAGAACATGCTCAAAGGAGAAAAGAATAATTAATTGAATCAAATAAGAACAATGATGTGATTACCCCTGGATTTGTGAACATGGAGGTTGTTAACAGCATTAACAAGAGCAGGTCTGCTGGATTAGTGTCAGGAAAAGATCAGCTAAAGGTGACCAAGACAAGAACAGAAGGCCAGAAGCATAAAAGACACATATTAGACTACTGTGGCATTGAGGGACCTAACAGTGCAAGCAATCAGGTTCCCATAAGAATTGTTTCATGGTCCCTATGAAACAATTAGAGAAACCAAAGGGCAAGAGAGCCATCAGCCATCAATTCATTTAGGGTCAGTGCCCAGGCACAGCACAGTTCACAGCCTTGCCATCCAACAAGAATGAGGAACCAAGCCAGGCGTGCTGGCTCATGCCTATAATCCCAGCACTCAGGAGGCTGAAGCAGGAGGATTGCTGCAAGTTCAAGGCTAGCCTGAGCTACATAATGAGTTCAGGCCAACCTGAACTGCATAGTGAGACCCTGTCTCAATAACAAAAAAATCGGGCCGGTGAGATGGCTCAGCGGCTTAAGCGCCTGCCCAGCAAGCGTGAGGGCCCGAGTTCGACTCCCGGAACCCACATACAAAAAAGGGGCCGGTGATATCGCTCAGCGGCACGGGCGCCTGCTGGCACGCGAGGTCCTGAGGTCGACCCCCCCGGTACCCACAAAAAAAAAAAAAAGAAAAAAAACAGGAAAGTAAATGGTCCCAAGTGTGCTGGTGTCAACCTTTGGAGTGACCATATAACCAGACAGTCCAGTTCACACCTGTTGTTCCAGTGTAATTACCAAGAACTCTCAGTGTGCCCCATTTTGGATGATAAATCATACTGCTGCCAACTTCATAGTTCACCATCTCTTTATACAACCCTGGACAAGCACTATATCATTTTAGTGAAGACGAGATCACTACTTAAGTTAGAAAACTGCCCAAGGCTGACCCAGAGTAAGAAACTAAGGGCCAATACCTGAGCATCGGTGGACTATCAATTTACATGGGAAATTTTACAGGGCTTCATCATATCATTCCATAGAATGATGCAAAATTATGTATATTTTGTCAAGTACTGAATGTTAAATTATAATACCATATGTTATTATTACTACTAAACCACAGTATATCAAAAATGGTGGTGTAGAGAAAGGCCTAGAAGAATCATACTGAATTATTTATAGAGGCTGTCCAGGATCTGGAGAAGGGGGAAACCAAGAGAAATTGGTCAAAGAGTACAAAGTTTCAGTTATGTGAAGTGAGTCCATCCTAGGGAACTATCACACAGTATAGGGCCTACAGTTAACAGTATGTACTTACTTAGTAATTTACTATACTAAAAGGATGGAACTCATGTTAGGTGCTTGTCTTAGTCCATAATCTGCTACCATAATACAACAGAATGGGTAATTTACAAACACTAGTAGTTTATTTTGCTCACAATTCTGGAAGCTGGAATGTCTAAGAACGCGTTGCCAACATCTGATGTGGGTTTCTTGTTGTGACGTAACACAATAGGAGGGCAAGGGGGCACACGTGAGACAGAGTTGAAAGGAGCTCAACTCATCATTTCTATCAGGAACTCACTCACTCGATAACTAAACCAAACCATTATTAAACCATTTATGAGAACAGAACCTTCATGACCTAATCTCTCAAAGGTCCCACCTCCTCATACTGTCACAATGGGAATTAAATTTCAATGTGAGGTTTGGAGGGGCCACTCAACCTGTAGTAGTGTTGTCATAATAATAATAAAGAAGACGGGAGGAAACTTTGGAGGTGATGGATATGTTTATGACATTTACTGGGTGATGGTTTCACAAGCATATTATATACTTGTCTCTAAATGCATCAAGTTGTCTACTTTAAATATGCACAGCTTTTTGTATGCCAACCATACCTCAATAAAGTGCTTTACAGGTTTTTTTATAGTGATTGCCCTTGGAGGTGAAAGTTTGGGTGGATGGGGGTAAGGACCTTTTTTAATTAAATACATTTAGTAATTTTTAATTTTTTACAGTGAACATGTATTATCTGTAATAGAATACAAGTTTTAAGGATTCTTAAAATCTATCCATCAATTTCTCAAAAATAAGACTTCATCATGAATCAGGAGCACAGTATTAAAATCTACTTCTTTGGGGCTGGTCCCCACAGTACCCAACATTGTTGGCTCTGACATAAGTTGAAGCAAAACCAATGTCCTTTGCAGAGTCCCTATGGTAATATTCAAGCCCAGAATTATGGTAAAATCTTCTGACATCACTACTAATTCATCAAACCTCCTGACAAACCACCATGTGCACGCTGCAGTCAGACTAGCTCACATAAATCTTTGCCAGTTTATTTTAAAAGCCCCATCAGATTCTGGTGTCTGAACCAGTTCCTGTCCAGTGTATTGTGATTAATTAGATTATGTCTTTTTCTAGCTTATTGGATATCATGGTTTTTAGTTGCCCTGTTTTCAATTTAAAGCTGAAACCCACACAGTAAAAATCCTATGCAAAAACTTCATTATCCACATAGGTTAGCATTATGTACATATGAACATGAGGTATTTAAACTGGAACCAATAAATCACAAATTAAGCCTTTTTTGTACACGTACACTAAAGCCTTAATTTTCTAATAAAAAAGAATAATTTTGAGTTGAACCAATTATATGCAAGTATAAACTGAACTAGAACTATTCTCAAATTGTAAGAATCTTTAGTGATAACCTAATCCATTGTTTTCACAAGTGAGAAAATAGACTCAGCGGAGACAGTGGCTTGCCTAAACCAATGCAAAAAACTCACCTAGATGAAAATTCCACAATCTCTACAAAACCCAATTATTATTCAGAATGCAATCTCATGCAGATGTCTGCAAGTGGAATTTAAAAGTAAAAGTATTTCTTCCAATATTTGTTCAAAAGTTAAAGCTATTAAATAATCATATCTAGACAGACAGACAGACAGATGACAGACTGACTGACGGACTGATGTCATAATACCTAGTCACTTCACCAGCCCTGGGAGGCTACTTAACAAATACATGTTGCATAGAACTGAATTGAAATAGACACAGTAGAAATAAAATAGTTACCCTGTAAAGTATCTTTTTAGATTGAAGACTAAAAGTAGAAGTTTGGGGTTTTTTGTATAAAATAAAATGCACAATTACCCAGTCTTAATAAAAATACCTACATACAGGCTACTTTTTCCAGTAGACTCTACATTATCACTATACAATGAAACTGCAAAGCCATCTTTGTGATCGGTGAAAGTCCAGTTTTCCTCCAGTTGTAGATTCTTCTCCACTGAGGTGCATCCTGAGCAGATTAGAAATTGTCAGACTGCCAAGTTAATACTGAATTAAATTGCATTTATACTGCATCAGTTAATACTTTGTCATGACAACAGTGTCAAAAAGGCATTCAAGATGCTGCAATAAAACAGTGACAGAAAATAGATGCTCTACAAAAACCTACCTTGATTACCTCATTCAAGGGGAGTTATTTTGACAAGAAAAGTACTATATTACTAGATAAGGTTTTTTCCCTAAAGTGATGTGAAAGCAAACTACGTACTCTGCTAGTGATGTTTAATCTTTGGTGGTACATTTAACTGCAATGGGAAATAAATAGTAGCAGATGATCTACTGCCATAAAAAGTATTAGTTATAGAGTTATTTATATGTAAGCAATAAATAAATGTTATTTATTGCACAAATAAAATAAGGTATTTTCTGCCTAAGAACTTGAAGAGATCTCTGAAGCTAAATAAAGAGAATATACTCAATTTTTTAAAAAAACCTAACCTGACAACCATTGTAGTAAGTTTATTAAGGTATGAGTCATCAATTGATGCTAAAACTCCTGGGTGAATTTTTGACAAGAAACATTTACATAGTCTTAAAGTATCTTTCCACAAGATACTTATTAAATGCAAAGGGAACATAACTTTACAGTAGTTAAAACTGGTAGATCACACCTAAACCAAGTGACCAAAATTAATACTACTGATAAGTGGACAAACTGACATCATGTGCCTCCTGATAACATGCACTGAGAGGAACATATCACTTGTATGACATTTCTGCTGAAACTGCAAAACCCGAATCATGAGGAAACACTGGACAAACGCAAGCTGAGAGTCATTCTACAGAATAACTAGCTTGCACTCCTCAAAAATAACAAGGTCATGAAAGATGAAGACTGAGGAAATATTCTGAAATAATTAAAGAAGATGAAAAAGACTTGATAAATAAATCTAACATGTGATCTGGGATTTTCTTTTGCTCTAAAGAACATTACTGGGACAATTACCTAAATATTTGTCAGATATGTAGGTCAGATAATAGTATTTTTTAAATGTTAATTTATCAATTTTGAGAATGTTACTGTGGTTATACAAAAGAATACCCTTGCTTTTAGGAACTACACATTTAAGTATTGGAAAGGGGAGTCATTAGGCCTGCAATTTACTCTCAACTGGCTCATGAAAATATACAAATCTGTATACATACACATGTATAGATAGGTGGATGAAAGAATAGATGGATGGATGGGTAGAAAGATGGATGAAGGGAAAGGAAGAAAGTAAAATATAAAATAATGTGTATAAATAAAGAATGGTTAATATATTTATCAAGCATTTAAAAATAATAATTAACCACTTATTAAGCACCTATTATGCAATACAAATAGTGCCAGGTACTGCAGAAACTAAACTGTTTAAATTTTTTTGCCCTTACATTTATAGGGAAAAGAAGATTACTACAATAAAACAATCAGAGGATAGTTTGAAAGAGAATATATGTAATTAAATGTTAAAATAATGGTGTGCATAATTATTCATAACAATTTTGGCCCATGTTTACAAAGATTTAAAATAATAGCAAACCATATGAAAAATAAGATCAGCATTTCAGTTCTTAGAATCTGTAAACAGTAATTTCTAAAGATCTGTTTATGTGTGCATGTAGGTACACAAAAAATTTAAATATAATACAATATTTTTATACTTCTAAAACTTTCACTATCACTTGAACTTGACATGCAAGTAATTCCTCCAGAAAAATGTCTTTATAAGAAAGTGGATGATCTCCACCCCAGCAAAAAAAGAAACAAAATTGAGAAGAAAAATAGTCTAATGAAGGCAAAAGAGAGATAGGAAAATGAAACACTAAAGGCAAAAACATTAGCTAATTACTGATATGTGTGACAACCTCTTTCCACTAATCAAATGTCAACAACCCCAGAAGAAAATCCACTAAAGCCTTAATGAAAGCATTCACAGATAAATTTTAGCATAAGCAATTTTGTAAATAGAAGAGATCAAATAAGAGATTTTTGTATCTCCTATACTCTTAAGCCAAATAGAAATTAAGCCTAGGGCCGGTGAGATGGCTCAGCAGCGTAAGCGCCTGCCTTGCAAGCACGAGGGCCCGAGTTCGACTCCTGGAACCCTCATACGAAAAAGGGGCCGGTGATATCGCTCAGCGGCACGGGTGCCTGTTGGTGCGTGAGGTCCTGAGGTCGACCCCCCCGGTACCCACAAAAAAAAAAAAAAAGAAAGAAAGAAATTAAGCCTAAAAGGCTACCTGGGTTTTTGGCTACCCTTCCTCCCCAAACTGGGTTTGATTCCACCATGGGTAGAATGTTATTTAATTAATCACATTCCTGGTAAGAGAGGTGATATTCTTCAAAATCAAGTTCACCTTTCAGCCTATTTATTAATAAGGGCACAATTTAATTTTGTCTCTACAAAGCGAAAGCTGGAGGATTTCACTCTAGATATCAAATAACTAAGCATTAACGTAAGCAATGCAAGGCAGGCGCTTAAACCGCTGAGCCATCTCACCGGCCCAAACGTAAGCAATGCAAATAAGCCTATGCAGGCAACAAGAGGCAGATAAGTGTAATTTAAGGTTAATGCACCTCAAATTGTTTATTGAAAGTGGAGTGCTTTGAATGAGCAATATGAGCAATAATGATAATGAATTTATTTATGATTACTTTGGGGGAGGATCAGATGTTGAGTTATCAGTTTAACTTTTTCCTTTTGGTCTAATCTCATTAATTTCATGTTTACTTTAAATGGTTTTCACTGGAGTTTTCTGATTTCATAATGTGTGACTAATATTCCAATTGTCTCTTTTGTGCCAGTTTGTTTCCTATTAGGAAATTAAATGGACTTGATCTTACTCTACAGACAAACACACACCATTCATGATTGCTTTTTTACATTTCTAAAATGACATAATGATAATAATTGGACAGTTTGAGGTTTGAATTATGACTGTGTACAGGTTACTTAACTCTAAGCTTCTTTTTTGCCAACTTAAATAAAACATTGACAAGAAAGCACCAAGATAAGGAAATCGAAGGGGAGAAGACCAGAAGCCTGAGAATACCCCTTTCCCTCATTTCCGCCTTATCCCTGATTCAAGAGAGATGGCACAGAACCACCAAGATAGTTTGGGGAGGCCTTTAGGGCTGGGGGGTTTGCGATACATAATGGATCTAGTCACCGAGGGGTACTGGTACACGTGGCTTTTGAACTTCACTTTCCAGCCTCAGCTTGGCATAGGGGGGCTAAGGCACCATTTGAGTCAATGCGCCCCCTGGTGTCATGTAGGGAAAATACCGCCATCTTTGCAAGCTCTACCCTCAGCCCTTGATGAAATTTTTCTAACAGAATTAATGTTTTACCCAAACTACACCTCAAATTTTTTAAACTACATTCACCCTTTTGGGTTCCTGGTGGAAGGAGAAAGACTATCATGGGTGTCTAACCTTTATTTTAGCTTGTATTATCCTCTTTTCTTAATGTTATAATTTTTTAAAATATTAAAATGTTTTGTTACTTACATATATTAACTATATCATATATATGTGTCTCAAAACAATTCACCTTCACTCATTGTGGCCCAAGCAAGCCAAAACTTTGGACACCTGTGTATCTACATACTTTCTATGCTTTGGAAAACAGACACCAATGCTCTCTACCCACTCACTCAGGCAAAAATTACGCAGATGCATCCAGCCATATACTGTTTGATTTTAAATTATCAATGTTCTTAAAAGCAGATTAGTAACTTAAAATAATATTTTTGTGACTATATCTTTTTTGATTTTTGATAGTCTTGAGTTTTTTTTTTTTTTTTTAATTTTTTTTAAATTTTATTTTAAAGAGAAGAAAAAACAAAACAAATCAAAAGAAGAACAAATTTTCAAAACAACATAATACGAGGGTAAGAATGGTTAATACATTGCGTATTACTATCTTTAAGTTAGTTATTCAGGACACCAGATAGTCTTGAGTTTTATAATTAATATTTTACAAACATTCAAATATTAAATTAAACCACAAGTGTTTAAATTAAATGTAAACCAACATACATAACTCCAACTGTACTTAAAAATGAATCACATAAGCCAGGTGTGGTGGCGCACTCCCAGCACTTGGGAGGCTGAGGCAGGAGGATTGCTGTGAGTTTCAGGCCAGCCTGGGCTATACAAGGGAGTTCAAGGCCAGCCTGCACTACATAGAGAGATCCTGTCTGAGACAAAAAAAAAAAAAAAAAAAAAGAATCACATAACCATGCTGAATTTTAAAAAACAATCCAAGTAACTTTTGAAAGCAGAGCTTTTGCCATATACTCTCATTGTCAAGAAACATGAAAGAACTAAAAATAAATCTTTCTTTAACTCTTTCTAGGCTTGTTTTCCATAGTCAGCAATCCTGAAAGTGTTCTATGTGTGTTGCAGATTACCAGATGAGTTACACGTATTGATATTTTTTGTGATCCGTGCTTCTTGTTATGGAAGAAGAGATATACAAATAAGAAAAGGAAAAGATAAGGAAGAATTTGGGCTGGGAAAATGTGTTGGAATTGGTAATATCAGTAAAAACTCAGTATTCTGTATGTCTTTTTACCTATGAGAGTGTATAGGGATAGTTTTCCTTCTATATTTATAGGGGTTGATCTAGGACTCCCTGCTGACACCAAAATCTGCAGGTGCTCGTGTCCCTTACATAAAATGACACAGTATGTGCATATAACCTACACATATCCTCCTGTATACTTTAAATCACGTCCAAATTATTTATACTATCTAATATAATGTAAATGCTCTGTAAATAGTTGTTATATACTGTATTGTTTAGGGAATAAAGACAAGCAAAAACCTTGTACATTTGCAGTACAGATGCAATTTTTTCCCTGAATATTTTCAATCCAGTTGATTGAATCCATGAATGTGGAACCCATGGATAACGAAGGCCAAGTGTACGTGTATTTCCCATCCTTATTTGCTAAAACATCAAGAATCACTAGCATTCCAGTATAGCAAAGGTCAGAGATAATAGCTTTTAAATACCAGTCTCATTAAAAGAACCAGGGCTCCTTCAAGAAATTGTTGATTCCAGCACTGGGGAAGGAAAGTATATGATGGACTTAGAATAGCTAATTACGCCAAAAAGTGATAAAATGCTTAAAAATAATAAGTGAAAAGGTCTGTCAAAAGAACACAGGAAATAAAGGGGCTTCTATTGATCCTGTGGATAATTTGAGCATCAAAATGAATATAAGGGGGCCGGTGAGATGGCTCAGCGGCGTAAGCGCCTGCCTGGCAAGCGCGAGGGCCTGAGTTTGACTCCTGGAACCCACGCACGAAAAAAGGGCCGGTGATAGCGCTCAGCAGCACGGGCGCCTGCTGGCGCGTGAGGTCCTGAGGTCGACCCCCGGTACCCACAAAAAAAAAAAAAAGAATAATGACAGGAAATACTTTATTACAGCAAAATGTCAATCAATTAATATGGAAGGAGTGATAGTTTCAAAAAATTATAAATTCAGACCCAAATTAGCAACAAATACTAAATCTGGAGTTGGGAGAAACTAAGATATCAATACAGCCTTGAAACATTTTCCCACAAATAACTTATAAAGTGGTAAAATAAAATTAATTATAGAAGAGCAGTAATAACATAATGAGAAAACGAATAATACTTTGATGATCAATTTTAACATGATCAGATTTAATATCACCAATAATGGGCAACAGACATGATGCACCTTTAGATCCCTGGCTCTGAGGAGGGTATAGTAGTGCTTCTGAGGTGCTTCAGTTAAAAATGCAAAATCTACTCACAGGGACCATCAGATAATCCTACTGGAGGAACATTCTGTAAAATAACTGGCACGTATTCTTCAAAACTGTCAATGCCCTAACAGAGAAGAGAGGCTGCGTCACTTTTCTAGACTAAAGAGGACTGGAAAACATGACAACAGAGGGGCATACATGAGCTGGGTCTGCATGCTATACTGAGAAACAATGGCTCTAAACGCAATTATTGTGACAACCAAGTTAGGATATAGATTAGATAACAGTATTGTGTCAGTATTAAATGTCCTGAATTTAACAACTGTGTTGTGATTATGTAAAATAATACACTTATTCTTAAAGGTAATACTTTAGTATTAGAGATAAAAGGAAATAATATATGAAACCTATTTTCAAATGATTCAGGGAAAAGTTTTATATATATATATAAAATGACTAAATACTAAAACTTGATGAAATCTGTGGGCTATTCTTGCTATTTTCCCATAAGTTTAAATTACAAAATAAATTGAAAAAGACTTTATATTTTGTTTGTTTGTTTGAGACAGGGTGTCACTAAGTTGTCCAGGTTGGCCTCAAACATGGGATCTTCCTGCCTTCACCCTGAGTACCTGAGATTACAGCTGACTGCCACCATGCTGGGCTTATATTTTGAATTTAAAGAATAGATGTCTACAACTAAGTTTGATTTTCAAACATGGTCAAGTTATATCCACAGAGCTTATGATTTATGTAAGTGAAAGAAGCTCTTTCAACCATATTCCAATGTGATTCAGAAATGTCTACTTTGGTACCTTTGTGATTTTCAAAATGATTAGCCAAGCATCTGATGCTTTAAGTCATTACATTCATATATTAAAGCTTACTTCAGATTAAACTAGTAAATTTCTCTGAAAATAGAAAATGCTTTATTTGACTTTCTTGTAATTATAAACATGGAAGTACCAAGATTTGTTTATATTCCCTGGTATTTCCCCCAAAATTAAAGAAAACAGGTAGCTTCATTTATGCTTTTTTCAGTTAAGCAGATATAAAAAACAGTACATTATTTAATATTCTATTTTCCAGTCAAAAAAGCATATGCAAAGTTCAGGGTTATAATATTGAACAAGTCCTCTCCATAAACTGGGAGTACTATGGTATTAATAATCCACATAAAATCATATCCTCAGATGAAATAACCATTTGGAAAACAATTTCTCAACAATGATGAGACTTGTTTTTCAGCTGTACTGACATTAAGGGTAAAGTAGGAATTAAATTATAAAGCAAAGAAGCTAAAAATCTTTTGTTTCTAAAGTGCCTTGGGATTAACTTCCCTGGCCTAACCCTCAAAGACACTCATTGCCAAACTCAGCGTCCTCCAGATTAATGAAAACATCACCGGCCGCTGTTGAGCATGCTAAGCCTCAGCCTTCTGTGTTACGGAGGTTTGTACTGCTCAGTCACAGAGTTAACCTCCATCTTTTTAATCTGTCCCAGATTCCTTTTCTAGTGAAAAATATACTCCCTTAATTTCACAACAGGGATGGGGGTGGATCTCATGTACACCTCCGCCACCTTTAAAATCTAAATTCTAGGGCAAGAGTAGCAGTTCTCTTTTGAGGTTTGTGTGAGGAAAGATAGGACATTCACAAAGTTTCTTCTTCATATGAGAAAGGAAACCCAGACAGAATTACATTTGGCGAAAGAATTTGATAGTCTTATATTGGCAAGGTCACAGTGAAACAAGTATTCTACAAGCCTCTTGTCTCTTGTTCGTACAATTTCACAGAATATATAAAACTGAAAATGGGCATCCCTGTGACCAACCAAGTCCACTTCCAGGTATCTCCCTAGAGAGATACTCCCCATGCCTGCAAAAATTCACCAAAACACTTCGAAAAGCAAAAGACTAGGGCCGGTGAGATGGCTCAGCAGCATAAGTGCCTGCCTTGCAAGCGCGAGGGCCCGAGTTCGACTCCCGGATCCCACATACGAAAAAGGGGCCGGTGATATCGCTCAGCGGCACGGGTGCCTGTTGGTGCGTGAGGTCCTGAGGTCGACCCCCCGGTACCCACAAAAAAAAAAAGAAAAGCAAAAGACTAAAAAAAAAAAACCTTAAAGTTTATTAACAGAGGAAATGATGTTAAAAAGAAGAAACATAAAATAATACTTTGTATTTGTTTGAATTGGAATAAAAAAATACAGGAACATTTAAGTTTCTAAAAATTTTTTACAATAAAAACACATTGCCATTAACCCCCTTCAAAATACTTCCTCTTGCTTCAAACACACTTATCATTTTTGCCACTCCTTCATAAATGTCTTTAATTGTGCTGTCCTGGCTGTTTTGATGTCCTGAATCAATTCAAAACGTCTGCCTTTCATAGTCATTTTGATTATCTACAGGAATCACATAGCACAGATTCAGTGAAGAAGGTGGGTGAGGACACACCTAAGGTTTTTAGAAGCCTGCCTTTCTGTTGGATGGCACTCAGCAGCAGCATTTGCTGTATTTATTATTGTACCTCACAAAGCCACTCGTGAAAAAGGACTTCCAGAATTGCTTCCAAAAATGGCAAGACTGATGGAATAAGTGAGTTTGACATGGGGAGGGGGGGATAATTTGAGGGGAGATTAATAGCAATGTGTCTTTTACTGTAATAATTTTTAAAAATGTAAACATTCACCATATAGTTTGATCATGCATTTTATTTAGTCTTTAAATGCAAAAGAAAGTAGCACTAGGAATGTACAAGAGAATTGGTTATGTTGGCAGATTTTATAACTTTTACAGAGTGAAAGGTTTGTCCTTCTATTTAGTCATAAATTAGTTTATAAATTCTTTTGCTTGTTACTCCAGAAATTAAAACATATACCCTTGACTTATAAAAGCTTAAAGTTAATACAAACCTTTATCCTCTTCCCAGAAAGAACTTAGAACATTTTAAGCCTATTTAGCCCCTTTCAATTAAAATGGTTTTGCTGTTATGTATTTTTAAAATTTCACACATTTTTAGAACAAGCTATTATTACTATTGTTTAGTAGAGTCAGTGTTCATTTATCCACTTCTTTACCACTAGATGCTCCTGCATCTTTGACTTGCCTTCTGCTGAGAGAACACTATTTAAAATTTCTTTAAGTGTGGCTTGCTGACAGCAAATCCTCTCAGATTTTTAGTCTGGAAGTCATCTATCAGTTAAATTGTTGCCTATGAAGGTAACCTATCTTCTTTCTCTGGCAGTTTTTTCTATTTTTTCTCCATCTTTCATTATCTACAGATTCAACATTATATGTATAGGCATTAATTTATCTCATCCTGATTGGAATCCTTTAAGTTTCTTAAGTATGAGGGTTGATGTCTTCCATCAATTCTGGAAATTTTTCAGTCACTGTATTTTCAAATATTGCTCCTTCCCCATTCTCTCTCTCTTCCTCTTCTTATGAATCATCAAATATATGCTACACATTCCTATTTATTTTTGTTCCAGTTGTTTTGTCTACTTGTATGCCTAGTCATCTCTGATCATAACTAGGCATTTTATATTTGAAAAAGTACTTTTAGAATTAACCTCAAAGATTGAAGCCATTGTTCTCTTGAAAGGATTTTTGCTCATTTCTACCAGGCTCCTGAGGCCCTAAAAGCTCTATCAACTCAAGGTGCACACCTAAGTTTCTCTGAGTGCTCATTTTATTCAATTTGACTTGGCCATTGGATGCCTAGAAAACTAGTTAAACATTATTTCCAGGTGTGTCTGAAGGTATCTCCAAAAGAGATCAGCAATTGGGTTGGTGGACTGAGCAAAACGGATGGCTCTCCCCAGCGTGGGTAGGCATAATCCAATATCTTGGGGACCTAAGACAGGAAAGTTCAATTAATTCTGCCTGACTGCTTGACTTGGACATTGATCTTCTGTCCTCCATGCTCCTGGCTCTCAGGCCTTGAGACTGGGACTAGAATCCTATACAATCAGCTCTCTAAGTTTCTTGATTTCTTAACTGCACTTTTGGATCTCTAGATAGTAGGTGGCAGATTATAAGACTTCTCACCTTTCGCATAATGTAAGCCAATAATACCTCATAATTTCTTTCATAGATAGATAGATACAGAGATAGACATAGTTGTAGATAGATTTATATAGATAGATCTCAGTAGATGAGTAGAGATATGGATATATGACAAATATCAATAGATGGAGATAAGTCTTAATTTTTTGCTGCTTTTTAGATTTTTAAAAAAAAATTCCACCCAGCTTTTTAAAATTATCTTCATTGAGGGCCGGTGAGATGGCTCAGCGGCGTAAGCGCCTGCCTTGCAAGCGCGAGGGCCCGAGTTCGACTCCCGGATCCCACATACAAAAAAGGGCCGGTGATATCGCTCAGCGGCACGGGTGCCTGTTGGCGCGCGAGGTCCTGAGGTCGACCCCCCGGTACCCACAAAAAAAAAAAAAAAAAATTATCTTCATTGAGAGACTGGACCAAATTATCTGATCTGCCATTACTAGACATTACTAGAAATTGAGAATTACTTTACTCAAAATAGTTAAAGAATTATGGCATTATCACCTTAGCACAACCTAATATTTGGATGTAATTAAAATGTATTCCATTTGAACAGATTCTGAATGCTCTTGCCCAAGCAGTCATATAATAGCTTGATTATTAAGATGTACTAATGTTAATTCAACATTTCTTTAGATTTAAAAGAGGTTGGTATGTGTACAGTTTGTAGAAGGATGTCTGGCACAGAGTAAGCATTCAATAAATAATAGCAAATATTGTTACTTCCAAAATGAGTGATGTATATAGTATTTCCCCACAATTTTACAATAGTTACTACCAGTATTCTTCATCCTAGTAGTACAATAGAAATACTGCAGAAAACCGAAATCACTCATTCATTTAACTATACGAGAAACTAAAAATTTTGGACAGTATTTCTAAACTCCAGTTTTGAGGGTAGCCACCAAAAATATCAGTCAAAGGTACTATAAACTACAGGCTTAGTTATTAGATATGCATATTATTATTTACTCACTAGAGTTTGTCGCTTCTTACTACCTGTAAAGAGGGCACAACGGACACAACAGATCATTACACAGCTGTTTCACAGTCACACATTTCACAAATTAAAAATGGAATTGAAACATTTATTCAGTGGAAGCTGCTTCATTGTTAGCGTGAACCACAGCAAGACTATGCCACATGTGGAATGCTGAACATTCCAACATGGTTTTTTTGTTTTCAAGTAAGTAATCCATTTACATGTAGCATGTGGAAGTAGTAAACACAGGAAGAGCCTTAACGGCTCTGTAATACAAAGCTCATGGAAGCCCACTATTTTCAACCTGCTTCCTGCATTAGGCTCCAGTAGACCAGACCAGACCAGACCAGAACACGTTCCGTGTAATCAGTAATTTTGAAATGGCCAGTTAAAAAAAAATCCTAGCTAGTGTAGTGCTGTATGCCTTTAACTCCAGCATTTTGCAAAGCTAAGGCAGGAGGATTACAAGTTCAAGTCCCCCCTCTTCCCCAGGCAACTTAGTGAGATCCTGTCTCAAAATAAAAAGGGGTGGCGGGTGAGGATGTAGCTCAGTAGTAGAGCACCCCGGGTCTGATCACCAGTACCAAAATAATAATAATAATGATAATAATAATAATAATCCAGGAGAGTCCAGTCTACCTGCATCAGCAAAAAAAAAAAAAGGACGTCCATTCTTGTTCCCTGTTTCTGCTTTTTTCAGCCCTTTTGTTTATAAAGCCCATTTCCTCTGCTCAGTTCATCAAAACACTCATTATTTTACAGAATGAAAAGATGCTCAATTCTAGAATCACAAATAAAAGCCAATTAGATCTTAAAATGTGGGATAATTTTGCCTTCTGACAGCTCTAAAAGCAACCTGTGAATCATCTATGCCTTCTATATCCAAAGCCTGAAAGCATCCTGGTGTTGTCCCATTTTGCTCTATGAACGAGACGCCGAGAAGGTAGCAAAGCAGGACAAAAAATACTGTTCTCAGACTGATCCGTCATCCATCCTTGCAAAGTCTGTTAAAATAAGATATAGTACCATATTCATTTATAAAACATTTATTAACATCTAATTATGGCTAGGTACTTTGGTAGGCACTAGGTATTTCATGGTTAGCAAGATACCACTGATCCTGGCCTCCCAGAATTTATTTAATTCTCATACAAAAGAGAGAGGCAAATAAATGGATGATTATGCTAAAGGAAAGAAAACCACTTCTAAACGGAGAGATAAGTAAGAGGTAGCCAAGCAAAAATGAGAAAAAAGAATATTCCAGAAACCATATACAGAGAAGCCTAGAAAGAGACTGTAAGAAAGAGCACATTCTGGCCAAGCAGAAACAAAGATGGTGCCTTCTCTGTAGGGATGGCTGTACACTAGGATCCACAGGAACCAGGATGGCTCTATAACCAGGACCCTACCAAGAATCAGTATTACACACAGCAAAGGAAAGCAAACCACTATGAGTCAGGAGATACAACAAACCAGAGAATTAGCACCCCCTGGACTCCTACTCCCCCCACCCAGCAAGACTTGGAAATAAGAGAACAATTTGAAGGATTGTAAATACAATAAAAAAAAAAAAGGTATAGACACCACATGGCAATAATAGTACAGAAGAAGAAATCAGAGCAAAGAAAACTGAAATCAAATAGAACTTATAAAAATAAAAAATATACTCAATGACATTCAAAAGCCAATGCAAGATTTTAAAATAATTCATCCATGCTTCTTACTAAAACTAAACTAAAAAGTGAGTTATTTTAGGGGCCAGTGAGATGGCTCAGCGGCGTAAGCGCCTGCCTGCCAAGCGCGAGGCCCGAGTTCGACTCCCGGAACCCACATACGAAAAAGGGGCCGGTGATATCGCTCAGCGGCACGGGCGCCTGCTGGCACGCGAGGTCCTGAGGTCGACCCCCAGTACCCACAAAAAAAAAAAAATAAATAAAGTGAGTTATTTTAAAAGATACAAATCCATGAAGACAAAGAGAGTAAGAAAGGAGAAAGTACAAAAAATAAACTTAAAAAGAAAAAAAAAAAAGAACACGTAACTGGAAGGCAAATGAGTAAGCGCTGAATGATTTTAGAGTCCTAAGCCAAGCAGAGTGAGGTGGGAGGAGGAGGGGGAGACCTGAAGAAGCAGTCAGTTCCTCTCCAGACACCTGTACAGGCTCAGGGCTTGAATCTTCAAGATTTCTTAATGCAGAAGTGAGGGTTGGAGTGAAAGTAGGACCACTTGAAAGCTTGCAGAAAGACCAGTTACTGAACCAGAGATCGCCCAGAAGTCTGGAGGTTTCCTCTCTGGGAAGGCTGCCCTGCTTAGGTGAGGGCTGGGGCCCCCAGTCAGGGTGGAGTCTGCCTTGTGCTGGAATCTGTCTCATGAGATACAAAGTCCCTACTTGGTTCCTAGACACACTTGGCCAGGACACCTCAGCCCCAGGGAAGAATGGGGTGGGGGTGCGGCTTTCTTTCTGGGGAAACTGACCAACACAAGAGAAAACACCTCTCAGTTCTGACATTTTAGCATCTTCCACTGAAGAAGCTGGCATACCACCTTAGCCCCCTGTGGTGAAGCCAAGAGCTTCCAGTCAGCTTTTCAGAGTCTTGCTTTTAAATACATACAAAAAATAAAACAAAAACCCAAAGGCTATACAACATTTGATGAAAGCTGTGAACCTAAAAGTTAAAGACCAATACAAATAAATAGGGGAGAAAGGAATGCCAAGGTAATAGAAAATGGAGATAGAAGGGCGGACAGTATCTTCAGAGGAATAAAAACAAGAACAAGAATAAGAAGCTATATAAACATACTCTACATATTTAAAAGAGCTTTTCAAAATATAAAATATGATAATATCAATAAAAATTCAATAAAAGGTTTAGAAGTTAAAATTGAAAACTATGCCCCCAAAATAGGAAATAACAATAATATGTAGAACAGGATTACAATTACAGAGGCAAAGGTCCAAAAACATTCTGACAAGTAAAGAGCAGAGAGAAGGGAAAGAAAGACATTTCCACAGCAGCAATGCAAGAAAATGTTCCTGAACTAAGGTTCATGGGTTTGAACAATGGATAGAAAGAGACGCAAGCAAAGCCCCATCACTGTTCAATTGCGATTAGGCATGACAGAAATAAAGAGAAAGCCCTAAAAACTTCAGAGAAAGTAACAACAAAAATAATTGGTGATTCCACTTTTAAATAATTAAAAATCCTTTGTACAAAATGCTCATGAGAGTATTATAGACAGCTAAGTTAGATAGAAATTAATATACAGTCAGATAGCAATTGGTCCCCAAGGAAGTCAGCACAAAAGGTGCAGACATCAAAACTGTGGCTGGAGACAAATCTGAAGCGAGTCAAGCCTCAAGATGGAGACTCAAAAGCCAGGCCTGCAAGTCACCCTAGAGATAAACAGCAACTTGAGATTATACTGGAATTAGCACCACCTCAACCAGTGAACCCAGATAGGCATGAGACACATAGGTGTGTGACCAGAGCATCTGGATCCATACTCCCCCCCACTTTCCAGAAATGCCTTTGTTCTTTCCATGTACCCTTGCTATGTGAGCCATGTCCTGTTGGATCAATATTAGCTAACCAGCTATATGTACTTATAATCCTATAGGTTGATTGTGGTTTGACCCACATTGTACCCACACTGTGATTTTGTTGTTTAAATTACCTTTGACAAAGAGCCACAGTGGGCACTCACTCCAGACCCTTCCTGGAAATCCTGGAGCTATTCTCCTTATTTCCGTTAAAACTCTCCTAACTTCCTCTTCTGGCTCACAACCTTATTCCTTGATGTTGTAAGACCACAAACACTGCATGTCTTCATTCTAGCAGGTTGGGAGTTATTTTTCCCATAACAGTATCATTTATGAAAAGGAAAGTGAAGGAAACACCCTATTATCCAAATACAAGGGAAATGGTTAAGGAAGCTATTGTATACCACAAAACCCAAATCTATACAACCACTATGCTCATAGTCATAAAAATATATTAAAAGAAACAATGAGAATCCACTAGAAAGTTATCAGAGACATTCATCTCATCTTTGACAAAATGGATTTTATTATACCAGCGTTTCCATTGAGAACTATTACAAAAGCTAGATAAAATGAAAGAAAGCAAAGTCAATTGAAGGTACTGAAATGGAGGGGCCAAGATTCAACAGAAGGGCAATGTGCTGAGCACTGAAGAAAGCTCTGTACTGTAGTCCTCTTTAGTACCATCTAGCAATTTCCAGTGTAGAGCGCAGAGACTAAGCAGAAAGCAACCACCTGGTGCTTGCAGCACTCTCACTGCACTGGGAAAACAGAGCATTCAGGGTTTCCATCTGGCCAGGGTAGCACACGCCTGTAATCCCGGCACTCTGGGAGGCTGAGACAGGAGGATCACAAATTTGAGCCCAGCCTGGGCAACTTAATGAAACCCCCTGTCTCAAAATTTAACATTTTTAAAAAATTCTGGAGATGGTACTGCAGAGAGGAAAGTCCAACCTTCTACACGCAACTTCTCCTTCAGGTATTTGGTGATTCCCAATAGTACATAGATGGAGAAGTTTTCTTGGCCAAGCAGAAAGAAGCTGCTAAGAGGTTAAAGGCCTACCAGAGATGTGGGCAGTGTCACAGTACAAACATTGGAGTTCAGGGCCCAGCAAAGAGAGGTCCATGGTACACTCGATTTTCAGTTGAGTTCTAGCGCCACATCATCTCAATTGCTGATGAATCAAGATGACCTATCCCATACCATGATGCCTAACAGGAAAAAAAAATCCCCTTTGGAGGAAAATAATATCATCTATGTTACCAGCCACTTAGGCTTACATGCTTAGGTTCATTTGCTTGCTGCTGACCAAATCAAAGGAGACCACACATTCTGACAAAAAGAAAAAAGATTTTGCTCCCAGGAGCTGGAAGAGCCCATTTGCCTTGCATCTTATCATGCACAGGTGAGTGAGGGTCCTTTATAGTAAGGAACAGCGGGAGGGGGAGCACAGAGACAAGTGCGAATCCTCACACTCGCTTTAGTTTCCCGCCATCCAGGGGAGGGGAGCAGTAGAGATAATGGGATCTCCAGCCCTGCTTATCACTTCCAGCCAGTTATCATATCCAGCCATCTTTGATTCATTCCTCTGTCTTCTGGAGAGGAACCTGGGCTCCAGCCTCCTGGGACTGGCATCTGCATATTCTGACACTTCTTTTAGGCTGAGGGGAGGAGGTGCTTAACAGGAGGAAGTCTGAAAAAACTGCTTATCTCTACAAGAAAAAAAAAAACTTTTAAAGCTCTATTTTACAGTGCTGGTTGAATCTGTATCACTGTCTTTGTCAAAGACAAAACAGTCAACACCCAAAACTAAAAAGGTGGACAGTTTTATTTTGGCTTATGTTTTAGACCATGGTCGGCTGGCTCCAGGGCAGAACATCATGGCAAAGGGCACAATGGAGGAAAAGCTGCTCACTTCATAGTGTGCGGGAAGTAGACAGAATGAGGGGAGGAGCTGAGGAAGGAGATAAACCCTTCCAGGCCACGCCCCTAGTGACCCACCTCTTCTGCCCAGACCCCACCTCCTAACAGCAAGGCCCCATAACCTATAACCTATGAGTGCCTGAGGCTCTTGGGAGACATCTAGATATAAACCATAAGAATCATCAAATATTTTTCATCTATAATGTCAGGTATTTCATCAAAAATTATCAAACACATACTGATGTGTGACTAGACAGACAGACTAATGCAATACAATAGAAAATCTAGAAACATACCCAAGAATATAAGAAAATTTAGCATTGGTAAAGTGGTATCTCAAATCACTAGGGGCTTTTTAATAAATGGTTTGGGGGGGCCAGTGAGATGGCTCAGCGGCGTAAGCGCCTGCCTGGCAAGCACGAGGGCCCGAGTTCGACTCCCGGAACCCACATATGATAAAAGGGGCCGGTGATATCGCTCAGCGGCACGGGCGCCTGCTGGCGCGCGAGGTCCCGAGGTCGACCCCCGGTACCCACAAAAAAATAAAATAAAATAAAATAAATGGTTTGGGGACACTAGCATGGCAATTTTAAAAATAAAATGTTGGATCTATGTTTCACACAATACAAAATTATAAACTCTAAATAGATCAGAGATCTAACTGTAAAAAACGCTAGAACTGTTAAAACCTTGATGACTCTTAGAGACGGATTAAATGCATTTTACATTGAGAGATACACATGAGTCTTTTGGGGGCTAGGAGCAGAATGTTATAGTTTAGACCTAAAATGGCCCCCAAAGCCTCACATGTGTGGAAGGTGGCTGGATTACGGGGCAGTATAGCTGACTTGTTGGGAGGTGGGGTCTGGTTAGAAAGCTGAAGAGTCTGTGCTGGAGCCTGAAAGAACTGGAGATAAACATCCAAAGGCAATAGCAAAGACCAGAGTTCCTCTGAAGAAGAAAAAGGAAGTCTTCCTTCTTCTTTCCCTTTTCATTCCATTCAGTTTATAAGCCAATTGGTTGGTGCCACCCACATGTGAGGTGGGTCATCCCTCAGTTTGTGGCCTACATGTCAACTATCCACAGACACACCCAGAGCTTTATTAATCTGCTAGGTGGTTCTTACCTAAGTCAAGCTGACATATCATAATTAATGATTACAAATAGTAAATAGAATAAATTATACTCACACAAGAGAATACTATCCAGCAATGTAAAAAAAAAAAATGCACTACTGCTAAATGCAACAAAATGAATGATTCCGACGGAATGTTGATCAAGCCCCACATAAAAGAGCACATATACATGATTCAACTTATGAGAAATTCAACAGCAGACAAAATTTGTCTATGTAAAAAAAACTGTATACGTAAGAGGACTCAGAATAGTGATTATTGTCAAGAGAGGGTAATGACAGGGAAGTAGTAGGTGAGAGATTCGGGGGCACACTAATGTTCCATTTCTTGGTCTAAGTGGTGGGTAAATGGATATATTCACTTTGCTAAATTTTATCAAATTGAACACTGACAATTTGTGTATTTTACATATATACATATTATACTTCAAAAGTTTACAAAAATGTAAATATTTGGTGTCCAACTATGGGTAATTTTTTTTCCTTTCAGGCCTTATATTCAAATTTTTGTGTAATGAGAAAATATAGGTGTTATGAAGGGAGTAAAAAGGAAATGTTTTTAAAAGAGAACTGAGATGTTGTGAGGTTCCCAACAAATCTAAGTAGAGTGTATAATTTAAACATGGTGCAATGAAAAACACTGAGTTGCCAGACACACTGAAAATGATGTCCTAGAGTGAACGCATCCTCCAGGTAGTGAAGAAAGAAGACAATTTTGGAAGTCTAGGTTACAAATAGAGGATGTTAACATTTATCTTCAAAATAGTTAAACATGCAAACTACAAGTCTTTGTATGATTATGAAACCCAAAGGCCCACTGCCCTTATTTCTTGAAACTGGATTAGGAGTCCCACCCTGTTCTTGATACTAACTGCCTTTGTTTACAGAAAGCAAATTGAATTATACTCATTAGCCAGTAAGTAATAATAAATGACACCATTTTTTGCACGAAATTTTACACAATCAAGAAAAGTTTTAGACTACTGTGTGCCAACATGGATAACACATTTTGTCTGAACTACAAAATATTTTAAATATAAATATGCAAAATAACCTCAGTGATTTTTTTTTAGAATGAATCTAAAGTTTAACAAGGATAGGAGGTCAGAAGAGAGGGGGATATTACTGTGTGCTGCAAGCATTTGTCCTTTCTTTTGTAAGTTTTTCTTTCTTTAAACATAATTTTTTTCTTCTTCTGAAAGTAGAAGCTCTAACTTAATTGTCTCTGCTTCCTTGTGTTTTGTGTAAAATAACTGATGTTCTTAGTGACTCCTCTGCTCAGCATTTAAAGGGAATCTACCATTCGGATGTTCTATTTTATCTATACTCTCCTTAGGGCCTTCAAAGATAATAAACTCCTGCCTAAACTCCCTTACGTCTTTGTATGTTTCCAGAAATTAAACTGAGAGGTAATTCCTGTCCTCCACAACAGTAATTCAACAGCAGGCTTCACATTTGCTATTTAACACACCCCCTATCATTCTGCCTTTGTGCAGTCTTTATCACCATAAAAATGGTTCTGATTCCCAACCTAAAAAGATACTGGACCCACCATAAAGAAATTATGTGTGTGAGTGTGTATGGTACTGGGGATTGAACCCAGGCCCTCATATGCTTAGGCAAGTATTCTACAAATGAACTACATCACCAGCCCTTTTTATTTTTGAGACAGGGTCTTAACAAATTCCCCAGGCTCTCCTCAAACTTGGAATCCTCCTATCTCTGCCTCCCAAGTACCTGGAATTACAGGCATGCAACCCCAAACCTGGCTCCAGAAATATTTTTTTTTTATTATTTGAAAGAGAAGAAAACAATAAAAACAATGATACAGAATTTTAAAAAAAGATAATAGGAAATTAACAATGGTTAATATATTGCATATTGTTATCTTCAAAGTAGTTGCTCAGATTACAAGATATAGGCATGCAAAATTGATCAAACAGAAGGGTGGGGGATATAGCTCAGCGGTGCAAGCACCTGCTTGGCAAGCACAAGGTCCTGAGTTCCATTACTGGTACCAAAAAAAAGAAAAAAATATCTGCAAAATTGATGTAAACAATATAAGCACAAACTCCTAGCTATCTTGTGTATATACATATATTTTTTCTTTTCCTTTCCTTTTCTCCTTTCCCCCATCCAGTTGTTCTTTCCTTTTCAGCAGTTTCTTTCCCTTTCACAATATGTATTGTAGATTTTGGATCTTATTTACTCTTTCAGTTTCTTACACTAGGGAGGCAACATGATGTTTACACATGCAAGTCTGATTTATTTCACTCATGAGTATGGTCTCTAGTTGTATCCATTTACCTATAAAAGCTTAAAGTTCATCCTTCTTTATAGCTGAGTAGCACTCCATTGTATAAAAATACCACATCTTTTTTATCCATTCTTTGGTTGATGGGAATTTGGGTTGTTTCCAAGATCTAGCTATTACAAATTGTGCTGCTATAAACATGGGTGCACATATATCACTGTGGTATGATGTTTTTAATTCTTCTGGGAAGATGCCCAGAAGGGGAATAGCTGGGTTAAATGGGACCTCCAATCCTAGTTTTTTAAGGAATCTCCACACTGATTTCCATAATGGTTGTACCAGTCTACACTCCCACCAACAGTGGAGAAGGGATCCTTTTTCCCCACAGTCCCGCCAGCATTTGTTATTGGTTGATTTCTTGATGATAACCATTCTTTCTGGGGTAAGATGGAATCTCAGTGTTGTTTCAATTTGCATTTTTCGAATGACCAATGATGTTGAACATTTTTTCCTATATCTATTGTCATTTGTATTTATTCATCTGAGAATTGTGTATTCATCTCAGATGCCCATTTTTGGAATGGATCTTTAAATTTGGGGAGCCTGATTTTCAGAAATGATAAATTTTTGAGGAAACAGATATGTTTAACCTGATATAAACACTATATAACATATACATAGATGGGGCCAGTGATAGATATAGCTCAGTGGCACAAGCACCTGCCTGGCAACCACAAGTTCCTGAGTTGGATTCCCAGTACAAAAAAAAAAAAAAAAAATATATATATATATATATATATATATATATATATATATATATGGAAACATCACATGATGCCCCATAAATATGTATAGCTTTTATGTCTTTATGTATCAGCTAAAATAAATTTAATTTTATAGACCCGTTACATTCAACCATGTGCTAAACTAAAATCGAAATGGATCAAAGGTCTAAATATTAAAACAGAAACATTAAATCTGCTGGAAGATTGAATAGGTAGAACTCTTGAAGACACTGGTGTAGGCAAAGACTTTAAGAACAAAACCCCGATTGCACAGGAACTATCACAAAGAATCAACTGCGATCTCATCTTATTAAAAAACTTGCACAGCAAGAGAAACCACCAACAGAGTGAAAAGACAACCCACAGTGTTGGAAAAAATTTTTGCTAGCTGTTCCTCAGACAAAGGATACTATCTAGAATATACAAAGAACTCAAAAAAATCAGACCCCCCCCCATATTTAAAGACCCAATCCAAAAATGGGCATCTGAAATGAACAGACACTTCTCGATGAAAAAATACAAATGGGGCCGGTGAGATGGCTCAGAGGCATAGTACGCGCCTGCCTGGCAAGCGCGAGGGCCCGAGTTCGACTCCCGGAACCCACATACGAAAAAAGGGCCGGTGATATCGCTCAGTGGCACGGGCGCCTGCTGGCGCGCGAGGTCCTGAGGTCAATCTTCAGTACCCACAAAAAAAAAAAAAAAAAAAGAAAAAATACAAATGGCAAAGAAATGTAGGAAAAAATGTTCAACATAATTGGTCATTCATGAAATGCAAATTAAAATGATGCTGAGATTCTATCTCACCCCAGAAAGAATGGCTACCTTCAAGAAATCAACCAATAGGGCCAGTGAGATAGCTCAGCGGCATAAGCGCCTGCCTGGCAAGCGCGAGATCCTGAGTTTGACTCCCGGAACCCACATACGAAACAAGGGCCAGTGATATCACTCTGTGGCACGGGCGCCTGCTGGTGCAGGAGGTCCTGAGTTCAACCCCCGGTACCCACCAAAAAAAAAAAAAAACCTTGGACTAGGGCCGGTGATCCAGCTCAGCGGCATAAGCACCTGCCTGGCAAGCTCAAGGTCCTGAGTTTGACTCCCAGTACCCACATGTATATTAAAAAAAGAAAAAAAAAAAAGAAAAAACTTGGACTACAGGTTCCATTCGACCCAGCTATTCGCCTTCTGGATATTTTTCCAAAAGAATTAAAAGCATTATATCACAGGGCTGGTGAGATGGCTCAGTGGTGTAAGCGCCTGCCTGGCAAGCATGAGGGCCCGAGTTCAACTCCCGGAACCCACATACAAAAAAAGGGCTGGTGATATCGCTCGGCAGCACGGGTGCCTGCTGGCGCACGAGGTCCTGAGGTCGACCCCCAGTACCTACAAAAAAAAAAAAAAGCATCATATCACAGCGATATATGCACACCCATGTTTATAGAGACACGGTTTGTAATAGCTAAATCTTGGAAACAGCCCAAATGCCCATCGACTGGTGAATGGATAAAGATGTGGGTTTTTTTATACAATGAAGTACTACTCTGCCATAAAGAAGGATAAGCTTGAGACATTTCTCAGGAAATGGGTGCACCTTCAGACCATATTAAGTGAAATAAATCAGAAACACGTGTAAATACCACATTGTTTCTCTGGCGTGAGAAACCAAAAGTGTAAATAAGGACAAAAATGTATACTAGATATTGTGAAATTGGAAGAAAATGTTCAAGTGGGGAGGGGAACAAGGGAGGGAGGAGGGGGAAAGGAAAGAGGGAAAAAGTAAAAAAATAAAAAAGAAGGAAATAAAGGAAACAAAACTTCATAAATGGGGAGGGGAGGAGGGGTTGAAGGGAGGGGAAGGGAATGGGAAAAAAAAAGTTATATCATGTACAAATACAAATTCTCTTTGATGAATGTGATCATTATATATACCTAAAATGTGCCAATAAAATCTGATTGGAAAAAAATAAATTTAATTTTAATGAAAGATATTGGAGAATATGACCATCCTCTTCAAAGGAATAACAAATAGCGATCAGTTGTGTCCTGGCACATCAGTTCTCCGAATGACATCTCAAATTTCCCACCTGACTGTTTTGCAGGCTTCCTTGTTACTCTATTTTGATTCTTTTGTTTTGTTTTGTTTTTTGTACCAGGAATCGAACCCAGGGCCTTGTGCTTGTCAGGCAGGTGCTGTGCCACTGAGCTACATCCCTGGCCCTCTATTTTGAAATATATATTGTTTTAGTAAACCCAAAATTTCTCCCCCCTTCTGGTAATAATTCTTTTTCCTCTTTTAGGAATTAACCCTTTCCTATCCCACATGACACTGGGAAGACTGCCAATTGCAATTCCTTGCACTGGCTAACAACCATGATGCTCATTCTTAACTAAAGTCACTGGACAAAGGATGGTCACATGACCTACACAGGGCCAATCAGAATGTCCATCCTGGAGCTTTATAAACTGGTGCTGGAAAAGCTCCCAGCATCATCTAAGGCAGTGGTGGCAAGCCTTTTAGAGACCCAGTGCCAAACTGCAAACCAAACCCACTTATTTATTGCAAATTAAACTTGAACACTTAGGTTTTAGTTTAGAAAAAACAACTCTACATTAACATCTTTTGTCTTAAAAACACAACGTGTGTGCCTTAGGTTCACCACCTCTCATCTAAGGCTCTAGCTAAGAGACTGGGAACCAAAAGCCATCCATGGCATGGCACCACCATCATGCCCACTCCCATAGCTTGAAAGAAATGTGCCAGCAGAAGGAAAGAATGAAGCCAGCAGACAGAAAGGAACACAGTCAGGAGATGGGGAAAGAGAGTCTAATCAATGATCCTGTCACCTGAGTCTTCATAGGCCCTGATGTGACCACCAATCTGGAATAAATTCCTGTTTCCTCACAGTTCTGTTACTGTGAACCAAAAGTCTTAAATCACACACACACACACACACACACACAAATCCAGTAATGCCAATGCCAAGAGCTACCTGCTCTCACCAACTCTTTATGGCTTCCCAGAGGAGCGAGTACCTTTCAGTGGGGAGGGCCAGTGAGTAAGTGGTCATGGAGCCATCTGAACACCAGATGTCCAGACCAGCCATTCCCAGGTATAAAAATTGAGTCCAGGGGGCCGGTGAGATGGCTCAGCGGCTTAAGCGCCTGCCTGGCAAGCGCGAGGGCCCGAGTTCGACTCCCGGAACCCACATACAAAAAAGGGGCCAGTGATATCGCTCAGCGGCACGGGCGCCTGCTGGCGCGCGAGGTCCTGAGGTCGACCCCCAGTACCCACAAAAAAAAAAAAAAAAAATTGAGTCCAGCTCCAGGAACCAAAGATTACCAATCTATATGTTCCTGGAGTTCTTTCTGGGTTATACCCAGACACTAGGCTCTCGGGCCATGGACTGTCTTGGACAGCAGGACCCTGATCTGTACTGAAACACACTATTTCTGTCATAACCCGGATCTTCTCTTGTAAAGGAACTGATCTCTCCTTGTTTAAGGAATAGGTGATGGGGTCTGTTATTTTGCTTTCAGCAATCCACCAAGGAAAAAAGTTGATCTACACCTAGCACCAAGCAGAAGTTTTTTGAGGAAGCCTAGTTTTTTCAGTAAGGAGAGCTATAAATGGATATAACCTTGATGGGTATTCATGTTTGACTGTCATTATTTTCCTTTGGAAAGTATTCCTGATTCTCACCATCAGATAATAAAAACTGAGTGACCCAAAGAGGCCAGGCAGTTAGGTAAATTAGGAATTGGAGTCTGGTGCAAGAGAGGCCTGGGTTTAAACCCCAGCATGATGACTGTCTTTGGGCAAATTACTTAAACTCTCTATGCCTCAGTTTCTTCTTTAATAAAAGGGAAAAAATAGTTCTACCTCATGGATGTTTTTGAGGGGATAAATATTATCATATACGCAAAAGGCTCGGCAGAGTGCCTCACATATAATATATTATTAATCAATGAAGTACACATGCAAAATGTTGATTTTATTTTCTCTAAACCAAAAATATATACTAGTAGAACCGTTCTACAGAAAACATTATAAAGTAAATCCTTATTTATGTTACAATAGCAATTAGCAGGGTGTGGTGGTGCACACCTGTAATCCCAGCACTCTGGAGGCTGAGGCGGGAGGATCTCTGTGAGTTCAAGGCCAGTCTGAGCTACATAGTGAGTTCAAGGCCAGCCTGAACTCCACAGCGAGACCCTGTCTCAGAAACACCAAGAAAACAAACAAACAAACAAAAAACGATTAAACCATAAGATATTAAATAATCAAAGAAAAGACATTTGAATTTAATATTTTAATAGAATCTATTTTTGTTTCTTTCATGTGTAAATACAGGCAAATGCTGGACTCTGAGTCAATTCAAATCAAAAATGTGTTGAGTGTCTTCCCTACACCAGCCAACAGTGAGGACAATACTAAACAAGACAAATTCTGCTCTTTAGCCAGAAGAAAAACCAAAACCAGTTCCCCTATTCTCCCAATCCAGATAGGTTCTTCTTTTTTTTTTTTAAATAATATCCATAATTTGTAGCTTATAACTTCAACCAGAATCATATAACTATTATGCCCACCAAAAACACCAGGGCAAACTTGTGTGAAAAGAAAATAAAGCTTTAATGAATCTTTCTCTGATGCTATATAATCATAGTTTTGACAATTCCCTGTATTTTCTCACTGTTATTTCCCCTGAGTTTTCTGTCAAATAGCTATAATTTCTTTTTGGTGGCTTGCCAAAATCAATAAACAATTTTACCCTTTATAATTTTTGCAATAAAGTACACTGAAAAAAGACTATTTTCTTCAAAATGACTGGAACACCTTATACATTAAAATTAAAATTTCTAGACATAAGTTGTAAAAAAATTTAACAGGCACATAATTAAGTTGAGAAATAAGGACTAATTTATGTAGCCTAAGCATTACGGTGAAGTAGTACATAACTCTAGGTAAATTTCTATAATATAAATAAAGGAAATGAAGTGTACTAATAGAAACAACAGCTGTTTGACATTTTTCACATAAATCTCAAAGTTTTTTTCATAATTTCACATATCTTAAAGGATAAATAACATGCCATCAAATCAGTCATGCTAATTAGTAACTTTTGCTGAGGGCTCAAATAACATAAGACCGAGAGCCTGAAATAAATTTATTTTGGGCTCTAATTCCTTCAAATTAGTTTACATTGCTACTTTTGTCTTAAGTGACTAAAGAATTAATTTCATGTGAAAATTAATTTCATGCTATGTGGACTTCAGATTTATATACTGTTTTCTCCTAACCTAGTGACAAGCAAGACTATAGCAAAATGTATATAGAGTTAATTATTTTTTATTTAGCTCCCATATCAGGGTTTTTGGAACCCCCTAAAAAGCTATTCTAAATCCAAATAAATTGAGTTTAAAGATCTCATTATAGGGCCGGTGAGATGGCTCAGTGGTGTAAGTGCCTGCCTGGCAAGCGCGCGGTCCTGAGTTCGACTCCCAGAACCCACATACGAAAAAGGGGCTGGTGATATCGCTCAGTGGCAGGGGCACCTGCTGGCTTGTGAGGTCCTGAGGTCAACCCCCGGTACCCACAAAAAAAAAAAGATCTCATTATAACTTCCCCTATTTTGAATGTCTGAGACCTTGTTCTGGTGTAGTATATTTTCTGGCTACCAATTCCTCTGAACTCTTAAGGGAAAAGCCTACGGGAACATCTGCGTCCATTTCAAGCGAGTACAGACTGTAGAAACTCACAGTGCTGGGTCTGAAGAAAGTATGGCATTTATACACAATGGAGTACTACTGTGCCATAAAGAAAGATAAGCTTGAGTCATTTGTAGAAAAATGGATGCACCTTGAGACCATAATGTTAAGTGAAATAAATTAGATACACAAACTTAAATATCATATGGTTTCTCTTATATGAGAAAGCCAAAATATAAATAAAGAACAAAAAAGATAACAGAAAACAGGAAATAGGAGATATGTCTTTTGTAAAAGGGAAGGGGACCAAGAAATGGAGGGAGAAGAGAGGGGAGGGGAGAGGAAGAGAGAATTAAGATACATTCTATCCGATAGAGGGAAAAAAGATGGCGGATGAGTAAGAAGCAGGCAGAGAAACTCTCTAAAAGTTGCCATTGGACTACGGGAATATAGCGACCGGGAGAGTGCAGGAGGGGGGGAGATGCCTCCCTGGGACCCAGAAAAGTTCTGAAGCGCAGCTTGGGACCCCCGGCACCAGTGAAGGGTACTTTTCAACAAAGAAGGAGCAGACTGCGCGCGCGCACCTTCTACCATCCCAGGAATCACAGCGGGACAGAAGCTCAAAGCTGCGGACACACAGTGACAGCAGGCGCCCAGGGAGCCCCCACAGAGGATCGAAAGACAGCGGCAGGGCAGGCCGGCGGTGAGTGTCTCTCAGCCACAGCTGTCCCGCGCCAGAGAGCGACTGGCCGGGGGCCATTGTGGGGGGTGCGGCGAAAATCAGAGCGGCAGGAAAACAGCACTGGGAACTCGTGCTCTGGACAGGGCAGTGCGGCGCCTCTCAGCCCCACGAAAGTGCACTGAGGACGGCAGGTGAAGAGACTGGTCTCTCAGCCACACCTGTCCCGCGCCAGAGAGCGACTGGCCCGGCGCCATTGTGGGGGGTGCGGCAAAAATCAGAGCGGCGCGAAAGCAGTGCGCTGACAGCGGCAGGCGAAGGAGAGGGGTCTCTCAGCCACACCTGTCCCGAGCCACAGAGCGACTGGCCCGGCGCCATTGTGGGGGGGCGTGGCGAAAATCAGAGCAGCCGGAAAGCAGTGCGCTGACAGCGGCAGGCGAAGGAGACCGGTCTCCGCCTGAAAGTGCACACTCTGCTCACCGCCCCGCCAAAAGGCCGCTCTTGCCGTGCTTGGACAGACCTGCACGGAACAAGACTCTGGCACCGCATGGTGCCTGCCTACAGCAGAGTCAACACCTGGAACTGATTATTTTTATTTTTTTATTTTATTTTTTTTTCCTCTCTCATTAGTTTTTTGTTCTGGTGAAGGGTTTTTATTTTTATTTTTTTATTTTTTTATTTTTTTCTTTTGTGGGGTTTTATTTCTGTTTTGTCTGTTTGCTTTGTTGTTTTTGTCTTCATTTTTGTTTCTGTTTGTCTATTTGCTCTTTCCTTCATTATTCTCTCTGGTTTTTATATGAGTGTAAACAGCGCCTCTAACCTCTTTGTGATTGTGGTTGTGATCTGTTCTTCCTTTTATCCCTTCCTTCTCTTTTTCCCACCAGTCCTCTGCACCAGTGTCCCAATGTTAGTGGGATCCCTCTTGGTCCTCTAACCTTACATCTAATTCCTTCCTCTTCTCCCAATACTCTATTTCCTCCTTAACTCATTTTAAATTTAAACTCCTGAGGGGAAAAATTGACATACTAAGGACTTGTATACTGCATATAATTTTTCTGGTGTGTTTTAGATTTTGTTATATAACCGCAACTCTACTTTATACGGCTAAAAGTGGTAAATAACTGGTTAGCTCAGTCTTTCATTTTCTAGGCTGTGTTTGATGCTTCAGTTACTATTATAGCCAAATGTAAAATAATTGTTCTAAACAGCTTTCCTTCCTGATATTTCATGATTGATATTGACTAAGGGACACAGAAAATACAGTGGCACAGTACCAAAGAATCAAGGACTGGGCCAAACAGGTAGCAACTTCTCACATCCAACAAATTGAAGAGGTAGGGTCTGGCAGAAAGCTCAAAACCCAAAAGCAAGCTCCACTTGGAAGATACTGCAGAGAAGTAGTCATCTTCTAAGGATCTTGAACACTAGCAATAAAGTAACCTATCATAGGTAATTTACAAACATTACCCCAGGAATTAAAGAAAGAAAAAATGAGACGACACTTAAACAAGATGCAACCCCACACATCCAATTCACCAAAGGCAAACCTAGGGGGCAACGAGGTGGGACAATCCAAAAGCCACCCACCTGGCCTATCTGAAGGGGTAACAACAAAACAACTGAATGAGGCTCTGGAAAAAATTAAAACAGAAATAATTTCACAGATAACTGCAGAGATAATGTCCACAATGAAGACCATGCTTAAGGACACTATAGCTAATACAGACAAAAAAATAGATGAGCTTAAGAAAACTATAGAAACCATGAATGCTCAGCATAGGAAAGAAATGGAATCCATAAGGCAGATTCAAGCAGATATCCAAGAAAACAAAAATTCCATTGAAAGTATTTGTAGCAGATTAAGCCAATGTTAGGACAGGATCTCAGATATAGAAGACAGGCTTGCAATTAGTGACCATGAAAAGAAAGAACTCTTAAAATTAGCAAGGGACCATGAAAAATCAATTCAGCAGCTGCTAGATGACTCAAAGATAAACAACTTAAGAATAATTGGAATAAATGAAAAAGCAGGAGATAGCATCAATGACATTAAAACCTTGTTCAAAGACATTATTACGGAGAACTTCCCTGGAAGAGAAAAAGAATTTGACCCCAACATAAAGGAAGCTTTTAGAACACCAACTAGACATGACCAAAAAAAAACTTCAGCCAGACATATCATAGTCAAGATCCCAGAAATTCAACAGAAGGGCAGAATCTTAAAAGCTGTTAGGGAGAAGAGACAAATCACCTATAAAGGAAAACCCATCAGAATCACAGCTGACTTTTCAGCACAAACCCTCAAGTCAAGAAGAGCTTGGAATGATGTATTTCAAGCTCTAAAGGAAAATAATTTTCAACCCAGATTGATGTACCCCGCAAAACTATCTTTCAAAATTGATGGAGAAATAAAATACTTCCATGACAAAGAACATCTGAGAAAATTTATGACCACCAAACCAGCACTCCAAAATATTCTGAAGGACATTCTAGAAAGAGATAGGAACCCCAACAGAAAGGATCCACCAGGCAGGGCAGATAATTAAATAGCAGGAAAGGGGAAAAACAAACAGAGTGGGAACCAACAACAGGAAAATATCATGACAAGTATAAGTCAATACATATCAGTTTTAACCATCAATGTTAACGGTCTCAATTCACCAATCAAAAGGCACAGACTGGCAAAATGGATCAAGAAGCAAGATCCAACAATATGCTGTATACAAGAAACACATTTAATTCAGAAAGAAATTCATAGACTGAAAGTCAAAGGATGGAAAACAATACTCCATGCAACAGGAACCCAGAAAAAAGCAGGGGTAGCTATTCTTTTTGCAGACAAAGTGAATTTCAAGCCAAGAATGATTCAGAGAGATAAAGACGGTCATTACATCTTTGTAAAGGGAACAATCCAAGAGGAAGAGATAACGATCATAAATATATATGCGTCAAATACCAATGCACCCAACTATATAAAACAAGTACTAAAGGACATGAAAAATCAAATAAGCACTAATACAATTATATTGGGAGATCTCAATACTCCACTGTCACAAAAAGACAGATCAACTGGACAGAAAATCAATAATGAAATAATAGAACTGAACCAAACTTTTGAACAAATGGACTTAGTAGATATCTACAGAGTGTTCCACCCCACAACATCAGAATACACATTCTTCTCAGCTGCACATGGGACGTTCTCCAAAATAGACCACATACTAGCTCATAAAACCTGCTTAAGTAAATGCAAAGGAACTGAAATTATCCCATGCATATTATCAGACCATAGTGCAATGAAATTAGAAATCAATGGCAAAAGAAATCACAAAAACTCCCTAAACACATGGAAATTAAATAGCACCCTCCTGAACAACCAATGGGTCACAGATGAAATTAAGGAAGAAATTAGACACTTTCTACAACTGAATGATAATGACAGTACAACATACAGGAACTTATGGGATACAATGAAAGCAGTCCTAAGAGGGAAATTTATAGCATTAAATACTTATATCAGGAAAATAGAGCAAGCGCAAATAAACAACTTAAGGGTGAACCTCAAGCTTCTAGAAAAAGAAGAGCAGGTTAAGCCAAAAGCCCGTACAAGGGAGGAAATTATAAAGATCAGAGCAGAAATTAACGTATTGGAGACTAAAAAAAAATACAAAGAATCAATGAAGCAAAAAGTTGGTTCTTTGAAAGAATAAATAAGATTGACAAACCCTTATCCAACCTTATTAAAAAAAGAAAAGAAAAGACTCAAATCCATGCAATTGAAAATGAAAAGGGTGATATCACGACGGACCATGCAGAAATCCAGAAGGTCTTCTATACCTATTTTAAAAATCTATATTCTACTAAGATGGAAAATGCAGAAGAAATGGACAGATTCCTAGATTCATATGAATTACCAAAGCTGAATCAAGAAGATTTAAAAATCCTAAATAAACCAATATCAACCAATAAAATTGAAGATGTAATTAAAAACCTCCCAACAAAGAAAAGCCCAGGCCCTGATGGATTCATTGCCAAATTCTACAAGAAATTTAGAGAAGACCTAACGCCACTACTTCTCAAACTTTTTAATGAAATTGAAAGGGAAGCAATACTCCCAAATTCATTCCTGGAAGCAAGCATTACCCTGATACCAAAACCAGAGAAGGACCCAACTAAGAAAGAGAACTACAGGCCAATCTCCCTACTGAACATAGATGCAAAAATCCTTAATAAGATACTGGCAAACAGAATCCAACAAATCATCAAGAAGATTATACACCATGACCAAGTTGGATTCATCCCTGGGATGCAGGGATGGTTCAACATACGTAAATCAATAAATGTAATACACCATATTAACAGAACCAAAGACAAAAATCACATGATCATCTCAATAGATGCAGAAAAAGCTTTTGACAAAGTCCAGCACCTTTTCATGATAAAAACCCTACAGAAAATTGGAATAGAGGGTCTTTATCTCAACCTGGTAAAAGCTATCTATGACAAACCAACAGCCAATATTATACTAAATGGCCAAAAACTGAAAGCCTTCCCTCTAAAATCAGGAACAAGACAAGGATGTCTACTGTTCCCACTCTTATTCAACATAGTTCTGGAAACTTTAGCCAGAGCAATTAGACAAGAGAAAGAAATAAAGGGAATATGATTGGAAAGGAAGAAGTTAAATTATCATTATTTGCAGATGACATGATACTCTACACAGAAGACCCCAAAAACTCCACTAAAAAACTGCTCGATTTAATAAGCAAATTCAGTAGTGTAGCTGGATACAAAGTCAATACTCAAAAGTCAATAGTCTTCCTGTACACAAATAACAAACTTACTGAAAGAGAAATTAGGGAAACAATACCTTTCACAATAACATCCAAAAAAATGAAATACCTAGGAATCAACCTCACAAAGGATGTAAAAAACCTATACACTGAAAACTACAGTACTCTGAAAAAGGAGATTGAACAGGATATCAGAAAATGGAAAGATATCCCTTGCTCCTGGGTAGGAAGAACCAATATAGTGAAAATGGCCATACTTCCAAAATTGTTATACAGATTTAATGCAATTCCAAGAAAACTCCAACAGCATATCTCACGGAATTAGAGAAAACAGTCCTAAAATTCATTTGGAATCAGAAGAGACCTAGAATAGCAAAGGCAATTCTGGGCAACAAGGGCAAGGCAGGGGGCATCACAATCCCTGACTTGAAATTATACTATAAAGCTACTGTGATAAAAACAGTGTGGTACTGGCAAAAAAACAGACCTGAAGATCAGTGGAACAGATGAGAAGATGCTGAAACAACCCCAGACATACTAAGCCACCTTATCTTTGACAAAGGTGCCAAACACATTCACTGGAAGAAAGATAGCCTCTTTAATAAGTGGTGCTGGAAAAACTGGCTCTACACATGCCGAAGATTAAAACTAGACCCATATCTTTCACCATGCACTAAACTAAATTCAAAATGGATCAGAGATCTAAATATTAAAACAGAAATATTAAATCTGCTGGAAGGTAGGATAGGTAAAACCCTTGAAGACATTGGTATAGATAAAGACTTTATGAATAAAACCTCAACCGCACAGGAACTATCACAAAGAATCAACAACTGGGATCTCATCTGATTAAAAAGCTTTTGCACAACAAGAGAAACCACCGACAGAGTGAAGAGACAACCCACAACGTGGGAAAAAATGTTTGCCAGCTGTTCCTCAGACAAAGGATTACTATCGAGAACATATAAAGAACTCAAAAAAATCAGACCTCCCAAATTTAAAGACCCACTCCAAAAATGGGCATCTGAGATGAATACACATTTCTCAGATGAAGAAATACTAATGGCAAATAAATATACAAAAAAATGTGCAACATCACTAGTCATTCGAGAGACGCAAATTAAAACAACACTGAGATACCATCTCACCCCAGAAAGAATGGCTACTATAAAGAAATCAACTAATAACAAATGCTGGAGGGGCTGTGGGGAAAAAGGAACCCTTCTTCACTGTTGGTGGGAGTGTCGACTGGTACAGCCACTGTGGAAGTCAGTGTGGAGATTCCTCAAAAAACTAGGGTTGGAGGTCCCATTTGACCCAGCTATTGCCCTTCTGGGCATCTTCCCAGAAGAATTAAAAACATCGTACCACAGCGATATATGTGCACCCATGTTTATAGCAGCACAATTTGTAATAGCCAGATCTTGGAAACAACCCAAACGCCCATCAACTGAGGAATGGATAACAAAGATGTGGTATTTTTATACAATGGAGTACTATTCAGCCATAAAGAAGGATAAACTGGATACTTTTATAGTAAATGGATGCAACTCGAGAAAATACTCATAAGTGAAATAAACCGGACGCACATGTGAAAGCATCGTATTGTCTCTCTAGTATGAGAAACTGAAAGAGTAAATAAGATCCAAAATGTACAATAGACACAGTGAATCAAAAAGAAACTGGTCAATAGGAAAGAGAGACTGGAATAGGGAAAAGAAAGAAGGGAAAGGGAAAAAAATTGTATATATATATATAAGATGGTTAAGATAGATACACTACCAATTTTACTTAGTTCATTGAAGAGTAAGGTTTGAGCCAATAATGTTTGGACAATTGAATGCTAATGTCTGGTATCCTGAATAACTAACTTAAAGATAATAATACGTAATGCATTGACCATTGTTACCCTCATATTATGTTGTTTTGAAAATTTGTTCTTTTTTTTTATTTGTTTTGTTTTTTCTTCTCTTTAAAAAAAAAGATACATTCTATCCATGTACCAACTCCTCATGAGGCATGTACTCATTATGTACTGCAAACATGTACTAATAAAAAAATAAAATTAAAAAAACTGCTCTAGTGCAAAAAATTCAAGCTCTGAATTATGTGAAATCTGTACCATTAATTCAGTCTTTATGTTTATTACTGTAAGAATTAACTAAAAACCTGTTTTCCCATTTATCTTCCTCTTCATTTTTTTATTTTGCTAAAGCACACAAATAGAAAGTTGTGTAAGTCTTGAAAATAAATAAATCAGTAATAAACCAGACAAAATCACTAGCTTGTTCCCTAGAAAAACAATACATAGATTTTCAAATCTCTGATCTGTTGCTCCATTAAAGTAGATTTGCTGTCTTGGTTGAAGACGTTTGGGAGGAGACAGCTGATGGTCCATGTGCACCTTCAGTGTTGCCTACTGAAACAGATGGTATTTTGGGAGTGTGGAATTTCCCAGAATAGGTACTTATGAGCAAGACAACTCTTAAATCTTCCAACTACCAGGAAGTGCCTTGCCCCCATACGTGGGAATTGAGCCCTAATTGGGCTGCTCATTCCTGTTGTCTCCACATTTTCATTCTTACCCATTGTCCTAGCAATCTGGATTCTGCTAGCAGCAGGGGAACAAAACCATTCTTCACATAACCTCTTTTGAGTCCCTTTCCTGGGCCATATCTTCACAGAGCTCCACGGTTGACCCCTCCACCACCAGCCACAGCAAAATACACAGGGATGTTTGCTCTTTTCTTGGCTTCCAAGAACAAATCTTCCCCAATTCCTCCCGTCTCTGCTCTTTTCAGCCCTTTGGAGCTCCTTTTTCTCTCCTCATTACATAAAGGGGAGGGTATGCCCCAGTGCTGTCGCGTAAGTCTCTGTCCCTTTCTCACTTCACGTGCTTTCCTTTGACCTCACATAGATGACACCCAGCAGGAGGGTCTCCCGCCAGGCTCTCAGTCAGTGCCTGTGAGGTGAACCTCACCTTCATCCCTCTGCCCACCACTCAGACAAGAGACCATCTCATCTGGATCTCCATCCAACTCCTCCTTCCTGAGGGTCAAATCCACAGTGAAAGCTGTTTACTTTCCTCTTCTTGTTAAGCTGTTTTTAAAAGATTAGCTTGCCTCAATATTAATTTACTTCACAACTTAATTTGTTTTTCCCGTAACACCTTTTTGCCCCACCAAAAAATGTCAACACTGACCCACTCTCAAGTCAAAAGCAAGGGATCCCCCCAATCCTTCCGTGGCTGCAGCATCCCTCTTACTGTAAATTAAGGTTCTCCTCTGCATCCCTCCTCTTGTGAGCCTGTGCTGAACTCATGCACTAGCAAGTATACCTTTGTCTCTGCAGCTGGCTAGACTCACTCCCTCTCTCTATTGCAAATGCCCCCAGAGGGTGTGTGTGTGTGTGTGTGTGTGTGGCATCATATGCACAATTCCCATCCTTCACTAGTTCCTAACACTGCCTGTCCCCTGGAAAAGCTCTCAGAAAATATTTGTTGACTAATAGAATAGGCACGGTCTCTTCTGGGCACTTCTAATTTCTGAAGTCAAATTTTCAATAGGCATCTCATGTTCGGCATGCTCAAAATAGGACACTCTCCTCCTGCTCCAGAATCCACTCCTCCTGGTTCTCTCTGGTCCCTAAGAGGACCACTATCTTCATCCAGTTCAGTTTGCAACCAGAATTGTGGAGAGAATTGTTTGTGAATTGAGGTGCCACTGTATAAAATATTTGTGTGTGTGTGTGTGTGTATATATATATATATATATATATATATATATATACACACACACACCAATAGATAGATAGATAGATAGATAGATAGATAGATAGATAGATAGACAGACAGACAGACAGACAGACAGACAGACAGATAGATGTATTTAAAAATCTTACCCAGGGCCTAGTGAGGTTTCTTCCTCTTTCTCATTCTCTCATTCAATTCTCAAAGCTCCTTACATGCTTTATTTCATTGGATTCTCACAATAACCTAACAGGAGGTCTAGAGGAAAAAGCTGAGGCCAGGTGGGGAATAACTCATAAGCAGCAGAATCAGATCCAACCTAGGTCCGACCTGCTCTGGGGCCCCAGTGCTTCTCGCCTCATGAAGGGCCTCTAGCACAGAGGGACCAGTGGCCTGATGGGTGGAGTGGGAGACACATAAGTAAAAATGTGAAAAGTGCCCTAAGAGAGGCATGGAGAAAGTGCTATGGGGGTAGAGGAAACACACTGATTCTGCCTCAAGAAATCCATGACGGCTTCACATAGTTGGTGGCACTGCTGTCTCTTGGATTCCATGACTCTGTCCCACAGAGAAACCAGGAAGAACATTCTAAACAGCAGGGCCAGGTGTAGTAACATGGGGAGATGGGACATTTGAGTCCCTTCAAGGAGTACAGTGTGATGGGAGCAAAAGCAAGGGAGAATGAGAAAGAGAGTTGTGGTAGGAGATGATGACAAAAAGGTAGGATGGGACCCATTCCAGAAGCAATAGAGCCAGCAGGAATCTTTAAACAAGGCAGGGACAAATTCAATCTGTGCTTTGGAAGACTGACCCCAGTGCTAGCATAGTGCAGAGGTTCCAGAACTTAAAACCATTCAGGAAAACTTTATTTTAATGATATAGTTTGTCCCATTATTGTAAATGTAGTGTTAATTTCGTTTAAGTGGTGTCTGTGGTTATTTGTCCTTTGTAATTAGTAAGTATATCATAGTTAAGTACAGTATAGCAACTCCCCATTTGAGGATTATTCATGTTGCAAACCTTCATAGATATAAACAGACCTCAAATTATAAACATTTGTAAATGCGAACAAATCATGGAGGTAGCTCACGTGTCTGCCGGACATTGTCACAGTTTTGCTGCTGTGTGCTTACTGTACAGGGCGATAGTGTACAGTAGTACAGTGGTCAATCAGAGCCCAGGATGTCCGGAAGCAAGAGGAAAAGCAGTGGTGATGTGGAGGGAACTGCTAGGAAGTACAAAGCAATAACCATGGAAACAAGAGTGAAAATAATAGAGATTGGACCAAGGTGAAAAGATGGTAGATGTTGCTCATTCTTGTAACATGAATCCTTCAACCACTGGCACAATTCTAACAAACAAGGGCAAAATCACGGAACATGTGAAGTCTGCTGTGCCAATGAAGTCAATAATGATATCCAAAAAGTGTGGTAAGGTGATAGAGGAGATGGAGAAACTTCTCAATGTGTGGATGCAGGATCAGTATCAGCATCAAGTCCTAGTCAGCTTAATGCTTATTCAAGAAAAAGCTAAAAGCCTGTTTGAAGACTTGAAGAAAAAAATGGCTGAACAGGGTGCATCTTCTACTGCCAGCCATGGATGGTTTAACAGTTTTGAGGCTAGAGCCAACCTTCACAATGTTAAAGTAAGTGGTAAGGCTTCAAGTGCAAATACCATCGCTGCCCAAGAATTTCCAGCAACACTTAGAAAAATTACCAATGAAGGCGTTTATCTACCCCAACAGGTTTTGAACATCAGTGAGCCAGGACTGTACTGAAAGAGGACACCAGAATGAAGTTACATCAGTAGAGAGGAAAAATTGATGCCAGGCTTCAAAGCAGCAAAGGACAGACTTACTCTGCTGTTCGGTGGCAATGCTTCTGGTGATCAAAACTAAAGCCTCTGTATTAGCATCCAGTGCTAGAGTCGTCTGTGATGAGGAAAAAAAGAGCTACTACCCAGACATCACTGGATCATTTTTCCAAGAGGGTAGACAGAATTGGATCCATCAAAAAACCTGTGCTATCAACATCAGCTGTGAGTGAAATTCCATCTTGCCATTCATCTACTGCTGATGACCCTTCAGCTCCACTATCTCCCACCTACCCTCCCTCCTCCAATTAGTAACTCTCTTCTTGTCAGTTCACTCTATGCAATCCCCTATATGCCAGTTGTTGTACTGTATTGTACTGTACAGTTTAAGGTAAAAGTACTTACAAACGAATCCAACTTATGAACATTCTCCTGGAACAGTACTCATTCATAAGTCAGGGACTTACTGTATAACATGTTCATAAATAAGCCTTCTCCACTAGCATCCATTGATGTCTTACCCCCATAATTCCAACCCTGTTTAATAATGGACTTTCTACTCAAGGAAGATCTTCCCCTTCTCTTCATTCTCTCCATGGATGCATGGGTTGTTACTTTACTCAAGGGACTATAATTCATGTTTAAGTTATCACAGATGTGGCCAGCAGAAGTCCCTTCAGGGTAACTCTTACATCAGTTTAATATCTCCCTTTATTCCTTGAGTATTCTTATGCTTTCTAGCACAAGAAGATATTCTGGATTTATATTGTGCATCCCCTATCCCAGGTTTAAAATCAGTTAGGGTCTCTTAATGGGGAATAGTATTTAGAAACAGTTCAGGGTATCAGGCATGTCCCTGCTACTGATGTGCCATTGCTTCTTGGTCATCTCAATGGGCAGAATGAGGAAAGTAAGTGTGTGTGTGTGTGTGTGTGTGTGTGTGTGTGTGTCTTTGTGTATGTATGCTCATTTTCATATACCTTTATCTATATTTCTATGAGAAATTGTTTAATTCAGATGTCTTGGATTTTTCACTAATACCTACTGAATCAGAATCTTTAGGAGGGCTCATAAGTATTTTTTTGGAAGTTCAGCCAAGTTTTTGAGCAAAGATGACTAGAGGAGTGACAGTGGAGGAAGGAGGCCAGTTAGAAGGCTACTTAACCATCTAGACAAAAGCTGAGAGGGTGTGAACTTGGGGAGAGGACACGATCAATTGTGCTGACTGGGCAACGGAGAGAAAACGGGGAAGGGAGCAGGCGTGTGATGTTCCCTGCCTGGGTAACTATGACTGCTGCAGCTTACATCCTTACACACTTCTTTTATGCAAAAAGCACTAAACACATGCCTACTTAATTAATTATTGTCTTAATTATTTTCCTACAGATTATGTAAAAATCCAGGTGACATGGGAAAAAATAATTCTAAAGCGTGCTAGAACCTATATCTCTTTCATGATAGTATTATCATATGGATTAGAAAATGAGTTTCATTCAAGGGGAGATGACTCAGGAATTCACTGTCAGCAGGCCAGGCTCTCAGATAGATGAATGTGGTGCAGCTAAAGTGATTGTGTTCATGTCTACTATGCAAGAAAACAGATCTGGAAGACTTTTTACTGAGAAGCAACGGCAGTAACAATATCTTGTTCAGAAAAGAAAAAGAAAAAAATACAGCGCTAGTCTGCTAGCAATAGAAGTCATTAAGCTGAGATGACCTGCTACCACGGCATAAAACTCACTGGAGCATGAGCGAAATATATAAAGTGGGTGTAAGAAGAAAAGTAAAGATAAAAGGAAATGATCCTTCCACATTCTGTTATAACAGAAAGCTTAAAACCCAGATAAAAGTACAATCCAGAGAAAAATAATCTTCCCAGTGTTTATATAGTAAAAGCAATTCATCAATAACCTCCTCAATGCTACATCCACGGGGCCCCCTTCCAGACTTACCTGACTCTACCCTATTGATACTTGCAAGTCTCCTTCTTGACATCCTCCTTTTGATTTCCTGGGTATTCTACTTTCCTGGTTCATCTCCAACCCCTATGACCATTCCCACCTTCCACAAGCACCTCCTTCTCTGCTGGTGTCTTAAAAATTGATCTTCTTTGAAGTCCTGACCTGGACCTCTTTTCCTTCTCTCCTATACTCTCTGGGATTTCTCTTCCGCTCCTACACACACTGCAACTCTCACGGTTCTCTGCTGACCGAGAGACCCACCATCTAGATATATAAATACCTCTAGCATATGTCAGACACCTCAAGCTAAATACCTTAACAAAGGAGATTCATTCTGAGAGCTGCGTAATTAGGCAATGTTATCACTGCATGAACATCACAGAATATACTTACACAAAGCTAAATCAGCATAAACCAATCTTTTGACATGGCTTTTTTTTTTTTTTTTGAGGACTTTTTTTTTTTTTGGGTGTGTGGGTACCAGGGGTTGAACTCAGGACCTCACGTGCCAGCAGGCGCCTGTGCCACTGAGCGATATCACTGGCCCTTTTTTTTGTATGTGGCTACCGGGAGTCTAACTCAGGACCTCGCACTTGCCAGGCAGGCGCTTATGCCACTGAGCTATCTCACCGGCCCGACATGGCTTCTTGATGCAGTCAAGAGACTCAGTAAACATGAAATGCAGAAGGCTGCTGCCAGCATAACATGGTATGCTGTTTCACAGTTAAGTATTTTTATGTAAGTAGAAATACACTCCAAAATACCAATGAAAAATATAATATAGCACATGCATAAACCAGTAGCAGTCATTTATTAATCAGGTATTACAAACTCTAACTATACTTTTATACAACTGGTAGCACAGCAGTTTTGCTTACACCAGCATCACTATAAATACATAAGTGATGTGTTGCACTACATTACAACATTGATGGATATGACATCACTAGGCAACGGGAATTTTTTAGTTCCATTATAAACTTACAGGATCACTGTCATATATGGGGTACATTCAGCACATGACTGCTTGTTCAAAGCTGAATCTACTTTCCCTGATCTTGAACCTGCTCCTCAACCAGATGACTACGTCCAAAGTGTGACCATTACCTTACACCTTTCTTCTTTCTGCCCTCCTCATCCTCTCTGCCTATATCCACTAGAAATCTAGAATTTCTATATCAATTGTTTTCCTTGCATACAACCATAATTATCTTACACCTGCATTGTCATTTGAAGTGCCTCCAGACTTTCTCTTATTCCATCCATGATCCACACTTGAGCCAGAGTGATGAGTACAGAACCTAAACCTAATGCTTCTTTTTCTTCCAGGAAGCCCACTCTGACCATCGCCTTCTCCCCTCAACATGTTAGATATATTTCTGAGGCTCTCACATATGTTGGCCTAACACAGTGTCCGTATCCAGCTGCTTATGTACATTGAATATTGCCCTCATGATTGTGTATCCCTTGAAAGACACGCATCGTTCACATTTGTGTCCCTGATGCCTCATACTGTGCATACCACCTAGTAGGTGCTCCAGAAATCTTTGCTGCAGGGTAGTTTTGCTCCTCTAAGCCAAGAGTTCTTAATATACAGTCCTATTAAAATTTCACTTGTCCCTAAACTGTATATAGCAACCCCTCTCCATCCAATCCAAGATTACACATTGCATTTAATTAAAGTATCTTTTCTGCTTTTCAAAATCTGGGCAATTACTCAATCTGTTCTTGTCTTTGATGAGAATGATTTTTTTTTTTTGCAAAGCACAGGTCAGATGTATTACAGAATATCCTTCAATATGTTTGGTCTCTTTCTTAGCTTAAGGCCAAGAATTTTTGGCAGGAAAACCTGGTAAGTGATGTTGGAGAGCCCTTGCCTGGGAAGAGATGACAAAGATAATCAGGGACTAAGAGAAAACCAAGAGGCCGTAGCATTAAGGGAAGAATAGAAGGATACTGAACACAAGGTGATCAGCTCTACCTAAGACTGTGAAGAGGTTAAGCAGGATATGGCTCCCATTTAGCACTGGAAGTCACTGGACAGCTCCAAAGAATGACTGCAGCGGCTGATGGAAGTAGAATAGTAAATGAAAGATAAGAAAATGGAGATAGTAGGAGACAACTCAGAATCTCAGCACTTTAATTTAGAAAGGATCATGGAGTCAGCCTTCTCACTTTTTGAAGAGGAAACTGAGGCCCATAAAAGTCACAGATATGGATAAAGAAAGATGGTGTAGAGTTCAGTGCCATGGGACCCAACCTCCAGGTACAAGGCTATGTTCCCCCTTTAGACATTTTTGGCAATGAAGGAAGAAAGAATGGGAAGGAATCCTGAAGAAAGGTTAATAAAAATAAGGTAGAAAGTAGTATTTTCTCTTCCTAAAAAATATAAATTGGCCTTGTCTCACCCTTTTAAATTCCCTCACTGGTCCCTGTAACTTGTGGAGTGAGCTCTAAATCCCTTAGTGATCGAGCCCCAGCTCCCTATCCAGCTTCCTCTCCCACAGTGCACCCCTCACTCTCATCTTCCTTCTAGCAACACTGAGCAACTTTTCCTGCAGGGCTTCTGCTCTTGTAAGTCCCTGAACCTTTGCATGAGCTGCTCCCTCCCTAACTGTCCCTCCTTCCCCAATTCCCTTTCTGCTTTCCTGTCACACTTGCTGGTCTTCATCCTTCCAAAGTTACTCTCTTCAACCCTCTGAACTCCTGTCCTTGAACCCCTACTTCTGTATTTTTGTGTGAAACTCTTCTGGGCTAGAAGACTTAAATTTATTTAGAGCTGGCAGGTACTTAGAATCTCTGTACAATCCGAACTTCATTGATTTCTTACAGGCATTCCATCGTATTTTCAAAAGTTATTTCAAAAGACCATCTGTTTCCTAGCTGGGTATGGGGACACACACTTACAGTTCCAACACTCTGGGAGGCTGAGGCAGAAGAATCGGAAGTTTGAGCCCAACCTGGGCAAATTAGCAACTTAGTAAGAACCTGTTTCAAAAAAACAAAAACAAAAACAAAACAAAACAAAAAAAACACCATGGTTTCTTAATCAAAAAGGAGGCAAATTAAGATTATAATGAATCAAAAAAGCTTAAGCACAAGCCATTCAAAAGGAATGTTTCATTCACTGCAATGTTCATGCCCATATTTCAGTAGAAAATACTATGTCCAATGCCTTTGTCTTCCATCCTGCCCAGCAGAGCAGTAGAAGAAAGAAGTCGAATGGAATTGGTGTCAGACTTAAGAGCATTGCAGTAATTGGCCATTATTGCCATTCAAATTTAAAAAATAAAAAAAAAAAGAAAATTTCAAATCCTGCTTCTCAGTGCCAGGTCAGAATATTTTCAGAGTTATCTCTGAAAGTATGTATAAAATGAATTCTAGGGCCAGTGAGATAGCTCAGCGGTATAAGCGCCTGCCTGGCAAGCGCGAGGTCCTGAGTTCGACTCCCGGAACCCACATATGAAAAAAGGGCCGGTGATATCGCTCAGCGGCACGGGCACCTGCTGGCACGCAAGGTCCTGAGGTCGACCCCGGTACCCATAAAAAATAAAAAAATAAAAATGAATTCTATAGAAATACCACTTCTACTTCACACCTCACTACTTCCAACTAATTTGAGATATGAAGAATAAAAAGCAAATAAAAATACATCAGGCTTTTTACAATAATCATGTGAACAGGAAAGGCATGGAGACAGGCACGGAACTCAAATCAGGTGGAAAAATGGGTAATCAACAAATCCAACGTGACTCAGCGGTGCTTTCAATTCCCGTACCAAAAAAAAAAAATTGGTGCTTTAAGGCAGGAATCTGCACAGAGGTCTAGACAGAGAAAGGAGGGCCTAAAGCAGTCTGGAGGCATCAGATAAGGCATCAGGAAGAGACGACCTTGCTTTGAGACTGAAAAAAGGAAGACTATACCAGTGGAGAAGTGAGGGGTCATTTCAGGCAGCCAAAAACGGCGTGTGCAGGGATGAGCCAGTGCCCCCCAGAGACAACTGGGATGGCCTCCTCCTAGGAGAACTGAAAATTCCATGATATATTGGATCACCCATATTTCAAATTTAAGCCCTATTTGTTTCCTTTTTCTTGCCTTTTCTCGTCCTGAATTTAGTATTCCTCATCATTGTCCTTTCCTTTTCTGTACATCAAGAAATCTGCCTCCTCCTCCTCTAGTCCATCTCCTGTAGTACAGTTGCCATTCATTCTTCCTCAGTCCAGATGTCCTTAGCATATGCTCTTCCGTGAAAAGCCCTTTCAAATATGGTCTCACCCTCCAGGCTACAGCTGATTAGATTGGGTGGGTGTCTGGACCCATGCTGGATCAACTGCATTCTCTCTGATTCAGTTGGTTTTGGAAGACCAAGCTGAACAGGCATATGTACTGAGGGACTCAGACAGATGTGGGGGTAGACGGCATACCATGTACAAAATGAATCATTGAGTTAAATGAGTCTGAAGTCAGAAAAAAACAAAGTGTATATTATCCAGAGAATTGCAGAGATGCAAATCCCTGTGATGCATTAGGTTGTTGCAAGAGAAAGAAACAGGAAAAGACTAGCTGCCCGACATCTGTGCAGCGCTTAAGAGGCAGCCACACTCCCTGTAATTGAGGCCCAAAAAATTTTCTTGTCACCGTATAATCCCCTCCTTAATTGTTCTTCTAAAAAGTTTTAGTTTCTTGTAACTAATGATCCCTTACTTAAAATACATCCCATTATTTCTGGGTCTTGTTTTACTCTTACCTATACCATCAATTCAAAATGAACATAAAATATCAGTTAAACTAAAAAAGAAGGTTCATGCCTTAAAAGTAATTCTTAGTAAAGACTGGGGGTGTGGCTCAGTGGTAGAGCACTTGCCTAGAAAACAGGAGGCCTTCGGTTCAATCTCCAGCACCACACACAAAATTAGATATTCTCAGTAGCCTTAGAATAATTCTCTGACCAGTCTATTTATGTACTGCCAGTCCAGAGGGAGCTTCTTGCATCTGCTAGAAGTAGATGCTGCCTGCTGCTCCCACCCCCAGGGTGATGGGAAAGGGAGTGGCAGAAAACTAGCGGAAATTCCCAGAATCCTTCAGTCCTGGATAGAGGCCTCCCTTTGGGGGAAGAAAGGAATGAACTAGTAAAGGGGTAAACCCTCTCTCACAACTCCCTTCACTTTTCACGCCATCTCCCCCTTAGCTGGCTCAACAGACCCACCTCCAGCAGCAAGGCTGAAGTCTGTAAAACCATTCTTAAAAAGCAAAAACCTTTGGGAGTAAACAAATCCAAAGTATAGACTGCAGCTGGCCCCTAGACCAGCAGTCACTAACTGCTGCAGTGGTTTCTCAAAGTTTAAATGGCGCTATTCCACAAATATACAAATCTATAAATCCTTCATAAGATCCAACATCATCTGTACAAATACAGAACAGCAACCAAGGCCTCTGACTTCTATTACTTCTAGGTTAATCTTTTTAATGGTTGCTTCTGTTTCTGGATCCCCAAATATTCAGTACTTTCTATGTAGAAGGAATGGGCCCTCTGTTCACAGAATTCAATGACTGTGGGCAACCATGGGGAAAAAACAGTCTTTTCAATAAATGTTGGCACAACTAGGTAAATGCATGCAAAAGAAAGCAGTTGGACTCCTACCTCACACCATATATCAACATTAACTCAAAATGGATCATCTAACTAAATTTAAGAGCTAAAAGTCATAAAACTTTTAAAGAAAACACATGAATAAATACGATCTTGGATTAGGTGATGATTTTTTTAAGATATGACTTCAAAATAACAGGTAACAAAAAAATAAATGTAACATCATCAAAATTTAAAACTTTCATGCTTCAAAGGGAATCTTTAAGAAAATAAAAAGACAACTCATCGAATGAGAGAAAATATTTTCAAGTAATATATTACATAAAAGACACATTCAGAATATATAAAGAATTCTTACAATAATGAAAAGATAAATCAAAAATGGGAAAGGATTTGAATAGACATTTCTCCAAAGAAGATTTACAAATAGTAGTAAGTTTATAACAAGATGATAAATATCACTAATCATTAAGAAAATGCAAGTTAAAATTACAATGAGATACCATTTCACATGCAATATGATGACTGTAATAAAAAAAAAAGCAGAAAATAACAACAAGTACTGTCAATGATGTGGAGGAATTGGAACTCTCATATATTGCTGATGAGACTGTAAAATGGTGTGGCTTTGGGAAACAGTTTGGCAATTCACTGAAAAGCTCTATGTAGAGTTACCGTACTACTCAGCAATTCTACTCAAAGAGACTAGAAAACATATGCCCACATACACTGGGAACACACTCTTCCACTGCCCAGGGGGACAGGCTCGCCATCTCCTTAACTTGTTCTACTGGTGCCTGATGGTTCTTTCTTGAAAAGAAGAAACACTGGGCTAGGTGCCAACTTAACGAAAGAAACAGACTCCATTAATTTTAAGAATTAGTAAGTTTAAGTATCATGGAAACATACATATATTATTAAGAGACTATTTCACTAGCCTGTAATCTTTTGGTTGAAAAACACTGGTCTATTGAGCTTGAAAATATACAAAGACAGTCCTTAAAAACTTGCTGGAAATGTGATCTGTGAATTAGCAGCACCAACTCCTGTAAGCTGGTTGGAACTGCACAATGTCAGGCTTCACTCTATACCTATTGTCACAGAATCTGTATTTTAGCAAGTGCCCAGGTGTCCCCTATGCACAGTAATACTTGAGAATTGTTTGCTCTCAAAACTTTAACTATATTTGAGACCAACACACACATGACAAATTCATGTTAACTTAGAAGAAGAATCTAGCTGCTGAAGGTAAGTAGACCACTGGCTAAGGATTACTTTCCAGGTGGTTCCAGTCTACTGTGAGACAAGTCAGCCCCAGAAATGAAGCCAGAAAGTTTGCTTTCCCAGCAGCTTCCCTTTCCCTTGGTGGCAAAAATGTCTCCTCCGTTACAAAGGTTTTCAGATCCATATCCCCTTGGGTTGAAGAAGCCCTAGGACAGCCCTGCTTAGAAATGCTGCCATAGAACAGTTTTTCACTGCAATCTATCTGTAAGAGCATTACTGTTGGTGGGGCTGGTATCATTCCTTTTAAAAACAATGTCACTCAGAGCAATGTTTGAAAGCAGTGAACCACTATATGGCAACTGTATTTTGCAAATAAAAACATGGTCATGTTTCCAAGTTAAAAACTGAGATTCATGATGTGACAAGAAAAAATGTACCCATGACAATAGATAAATAGAATATTTGTGATTGTCCTGTGAAATCTAGGACATATGGTATCAAAACCCAAAAGGCGTTAATGACCAGGATGAGAATTATGATGACCTTGACCTTTCTCTACATATCTATGGTAGAATTCTGGGTACACCAAGGTCTTTCCCACCCTGGCACCTTTCCACCTACTCTCTCCTCTGCCACCACATCTGCACCTGTCTGTCACTTCTTACCCTTCAGGTCCCAGCTAATCTGGAAATCTCATCTAAGGTCCTTCCACCCAATCCAGCTCCCCAGTAGGATCAATCTCTTCTTGGCACCGCCATATTTACCTCGTTTCCTTTCTCATTCACCAGTGGCCTCCCCAGCAGAATGTAAGTTTCAAGGAAGGAGAACCTTGTCATGTTCACAGCTGCACCCCCTGACCTGGCACGTATATGTAACATGAGTACTTGATGAATAAAACAATGAGAAAGAATAAAATGTATCCAACCTTAGATAATATATAAATCTTAATAAAAATAGACTATAATGCATTAATAATTTAAAATTTTATTAATAGACCGTAAGCTTTCAGCAAAAGCTTATTTTCATGCTCTTGCCAGTGTACAGATAAGTAAGTAAGATCCAACAAACAGTGGGGTGATCCCATTCGACAACTTTGATTAAACATAGTTCCCTCTCAAAACCATACCTGTAAAATGAGATTATCTCTCAGAGTGAGGAGAGAGAAATTCATTGAGAAAATATATACATCAAGTGTCTGGTAGAGAGCAGGCACTCAATATGAGCTGAATTCTTTATAGTTACCTCCATGTCTCCCTCATTCAACCTGATCAAGGGATTAAAAATGTAAAATCATATCTCTAGGTCTTCATGTTACCTGTTTTATCCAATGCTCCAAAGTCAACTACGGCTAATAGATGGCTCCCTTCAAATCCAACAAATTCAATTGTATTTGCAGCACCAGATTATTTTAGCCATGTCAGAGTTTTGGCTTTTAAATTTTTTAACTTAAATACCTTCAGTCAATCATTGTTTCTGGTCATTATTTCAAAGCTGGTGATGTTCCTAAAGTGAACCTGAACATGATTCTATTTCTAGACTGAGTTCTAGCAATCTGCTTCAAGTACTCTTGAATAAAGCACAGGATTCATAGACCAACAGATGACAGAGTTACAAAGAGAACAAACTTACTGAATTCTGGTTGGAACATGCTCTGTAGTAGGAAGCATTGTGACTGAGAAAAATAAGTGGCAATCGCTTACGAAGCAAGAGCTTTGGGTTTTGGAATCAGATGGACTGGGATTCCAGTTCCCGGTCTACAGTCTGCTAGATGCTGACTATGAGCAAAACCCTTAACCTCTCTGTGCTTCAGCTGCCTCAACAGCAGGCTGGCTCAGCACCCCACCTCCCTCACAGGGTGGTTAGAGGATGCATGAGACAAATCTGTACACACATTTAGCTGACTCTGGTACTCAAGAAATATGAGCTCTGCTTATACTACAATTCATTCCCAGCATCAAGGAGCTCATATTTATTTACAAATGAAAATATTCAGAGTGACAGAACAGCACTAGATACACGTAAGTGAGCAGCACTGGTTACAAAAGAACCAAAACTTCTTGGCATCCCTTTCTCTGTCTGAGGATGGTGAAAGGTCTCAAGGCAAAAGTGAGACAGAAGCAGGGAAGCCTTGCATGATATGGATACAAAGAGATCCCTGTGATGGGAACCTTGTATGTAATCTCCACAATAAGCTATACAGTGGATACCTATGAACCCCATTTTATAACCAAGAAGCTATTTTACTGATGAGAAAGTTGCCCAACTGGTAGAAGATCTAAGCTGAACGGAGGGAGAAGGCGGAAGGGAAAGATACACCATGAAGGAAGAAAAGACTAAAACAACTGTATTATATGGTAGGTAGGAAACAAACTATGATTTTTTAAACGGAAAATAAAGATAGAATGGTAAGTTAGGGCCTGAGAAAATGGAAAGGTAAAGAGTCCGGACTTCTGCTTGTACAAAATGAGGAATCACTGTTTTATTTTTTTGGTGTGTAGGTATTTAGTTAAATATAAGTACTGCTACTGCAACTAAGAACATTTATTGAGCACCAACTAAGAGCCAGGCCCTACACTAAGTCCTTGAAATACATCTAATAGTTGCAACAACTCCGCAATTTAGCCATTGTCACCCCATTTCACATGCAAGACTGAGAGGTCACACATGCCTCCTGTGAATGGAAGAGTGGCGTTCATATCACGTGTATGTGATGTCAAAGTCAGTATTCTTTCCCTTAAAGCAGCAGAGCAGATAAACCTCTTCGGCAATAGAGAGCCAAAAAGTAGGAAAGAAAATAGAGACAAAGAACTCTCCAAAACCAAGCCAGGGAATCAGATGAGGACATAAAGGTCTCCAATGGAATCACTGTAAAAATGGAAGGGAGGCTAAACAGAGCGAATGTGCTCACGAACTTTTCTGTCACTTACTCCCTTGCTGTGCCATGTTCTGCTACTTGAAGAAGAAACCAAGTTAGTAGTTAATCTAGTTCCTATTATTGTCATTGTATACAAGTCATGGTTTTAGTCCTGTTGTTAGTGCAACAGCAAACGCTGCTCTAGGTATTTATTTGTCCCATTACAACGTCGTCAGTGCTAAAATATGGCATCATTCTCTAATCTGTTATGTGCATTGAAAGCCAATCATTCAAGAGAATAAAACTAAGCTTCCAACATCCAATAAATCACATTATACCCCACATACCAATATTTTTAAAAATCTGACTTAAATACACAGCCAGTCAAAATAAGAGGGCACATATGCTGAGCTCTAAAGAGCTCTGCCAAATCCTACATCATAATTAAGTTTCAGCACGATCTCAGGGAGCACATGGTTTTATAAAATGGAGTGTGTTATCAATATTTGTTGGGCTGCTTCCTAGCTAATACTCTAGATAAACCTACACAAGGGCCAGTGAGATGGCTCAGCGGCGTCAGCGCCTGCCTGGCAAGTGCGAGGGCCCGAGTTCGACTCCCGGAACCCACATACGAAAAAAGGGCCAGTGATATCGCTCAGCGGCACGGGCACCTGCTGGTGTGCGAGGTCCTGAGGTAGACCTCCGGTAGCCACAAAAAAAAAAAAAAAAAAAAAAAAACCTACACAAAAGGCAAAACAGTAGGAAATGTATGCATATGAATATATCTTTCAAAATAATGCAAAAGCTAAGTATGAAGTGAACAATTACTTGGACTATCTCATATGACAGAATCAAAAGTTAGAAGTGTTAATATTCTTTTTTTTTCTTTTTTTTTTTTTTTTGTGGGTACCGGGGGGTCGACCTCAGGACCTCGCGCGCCAGCAGGCACCCGTGCCGCTGAGTGATATCACCGGCCCCTTTTTCGTATGTGGGTTCCGGGAGTCGAACTCGGGCCCTCGCGCTTGCCGGGCAGGCACTTAAGCCGCTGAGCCATCTCACCGGCCCGAAGTGTTAATATTCTTTTTTTTTTTTTTTTTTTTTTGTGGGTACCGGGGGGTCGACCTCAGGACCTCGCGTGCCAACAGGCACCCGTGCCGCTGAGCGATATCACCGGCCCCTTTTTCGTATGTGGGATCTGGGAGTTGAACTCGGGCCCTTGCGCTTGCAAGGCAGGCGCTTATGCCGCTGAGCCATCTCACCGGCCCAATATTCTTGTAATGATTCAAAAACAGTATTTTTGCATGAAGACCTTAGCTACAGTCTTCCCCATCCAGTGACAAGCTTCAATATTTCAAATGGAGAGAAAACAGTATTATACTGAGATACAGAGAAATGAATTGAAATGGATAAAAATAAAAGATTGTGTATTATGGTTTGTGCACTTCCTTTACCATACACTGTATAAGATAAGGGATAATAACAGCATAAACATTCCAATTTTATAGGTTTCAATTGCATAATGACCTGTGATTTGTGTTTTTTAATCCACTAAACTTAATTTTATTACCATTTTGCAAAGATACACAAGGAGGTTAGAGTACTCTGCTCACCTACACATGCTCAGACCCAAACAAATATTGTGGAGAATTTAGCAATAAATTATCTTTTTTCTGAAATCAGGCTTACTATTATGTCACTACTCAACACAACCACCTTAACAAATAGATCAAAAGATAAACTGTTCTTTTTTCTCTTCATCAGTTAGGGTTCCCTGCAAACCTAGTTGTGCACATGACTTCATGCACCTTTTCTTCAATCTGAACATTTAAGCACACAAGCCAGATGTCATCAAAGCCCCACTAGCCCAGCTGCTTGTCATAACAACCGTTTACTGCAACTCCACCCTTTTCCCATCTTCAGTTCCAACAGTTCATTTAATTTTTTCCTCTATTAGAGAAAGAATTATGATTTAGAGTTCAAATCCTCAAAGTAGTTCAGTGAGCTGTCATGTTAATACTATTTAATCCCAGGAATTTTCTGTTTAATTGCCATTCTCCCCCTTCCCCCAAAGGACTACACCTTATTTTGCTATTGTAATGGAAAGCACTGCATTAAGACAGATAGTGTAAAAACATAACGGGTTTAAATTTTTAAACATCTAACCTTTTCATGAGTCACTGTTAATCATTTGCACCTCTGACTTTAATAACTGCCCTGGCAACTAGAGAAGCAAAATCTGCAGGACAGAACTAAGTAAGGATGCCCCAATCACAACCATTACCATATCAGGGAATGAAGGAAAATGCTATTTTGCCTAATGTGATGTGAAGAAAATTTTACATGTCAGTTCTACCAAATCTTGAAAACATCAGAGCTCCCAGCATTTAAAATCTTCATCTAAAAGTCAAAAGTTTACATATATTACATATATACACATATGTATGTATATATATAATTCTCCCCACTGAGAAATTAGAAGACAATTGACATTACACCACTTAATCACTTATTTCATTGTGAAAGGCAAAAGTGGCAATATTCTGAAAAAGTAGTGGAAGTTGTTCTGCATCAATGAAACACACAAGTTTGGAAGGTATAAACATGGTCTGACAGTTGTAGTCCATCCTGAGCAAGTCATCTTCCCTTTAAGTGGAGGCTCCCACACCATGGAAATCTTAACTGCCTAGGGCAGAAAGGGATTCTCTGTGAACAGCATCTGGACCACACCTTGTTTGGTCAAACGAGAAGCTGAGAAGAGCTGGGAGGAAATGTGTCTGGTCCAGAAATGACAGAAAAGGACCAAGAATCAAAATATGCCCCCCTTCAGTTTAAGAAGGAGGGCCCCTAACGTGGCTGTTCATCCAGTGGAGTTCCTCATTCCATGGACCGGCCTCCACTAGTTGTTGACCATTCCATGGGCTGGCTGGTAGGATTTTGTGGTCCAGCAGCTGCCAGCCTTTTATAACCTCAGTGATGCTTTACAAGCATCCATTTAGTGTGTGAATGTGCTTTTAGCATTAAAACACTGCCAAATGAAATATTAAAGAAGAAACTCTCCACCCACTGCAGAAATTTCCCAGGTCCGGAGCATCTGGGATGAAGATTCCAAATTACAAAATTTATTTTCGATTTAAAAAAAAAAAAAATCCTCTTGCTTGCTAAGGAACCTGCTGAGAAGCCTCCCGGAGATGATACCCACAGCTCATCTTACCATTTACCTAGTTAGAGGAGGAAGAAGTGTTTGATAGTTACCCAGTCCTTCCACTTGTAGCAGGAATAAACACCAAAAAGCATCAGAACGCTCAACTCTGTAGAGATGGGGAAGCCTTCCGGAGGGATAAACAGAAAAGACACTTCTCCCTCCCCACCTGCGCGCGCGCGCGCACACACACACGCACACACGCACCCGGTTTCTGCCCTAGCTCACAACCAGCAGCCCTTCCGTAATTTCATGCGGCTCCAAAGAGAATCCTTTATTCCACGGGGCTCTTCTTCCCACCTTCCATCCTCCACGCCCAACCTTTCCGCTGCCCCACTTCACCCCCTTACCTGATAATGTCGTCGTTGTGTCCCAAGAAGAATTTCTGGCTGTGCTCGCGGGTGTTGTACACCACCCCGACCCCAGCCACAAAGTAGACCACCTCCTTGCCGGCCGTGTAGTACAGGTTGTTGCGGCACTGGTGACCCCGGTACCCGTACACCCACTCCAGCCGGAGCTGGCAGCCGGGAGCCGTCCGATCCGCCATGATAAGCCGCCCCACTCACGTCCCGGCCCCCCGCGCCGCGCGGGTCTGGGGCTCCGGCGCCGGCTCTGTGCTCGCCTAGGCTCGGGCTGCGGCGGACCTGCAGGGGCTCAGCGTGCAGCGCCCGGCGCTGATTTCCGCGGCGACGCACAGGCACAGCGCAGCGCGCCGGCCGCCACCATCATCCGCGCCGCCGCGGGAGACGAGGCTCCGCCGCCGGTGCGCGGCCGCCAGATCCCGCCGGGCGCCCCGCTCCCTCCCCGGGCGCGGCGGCTTCGGGGGCGCCGGCACCCGCGCGCGCCCGCCTCACTGCACCTGCGGGCTTCGGTCCCCGGGAGAGGCTCTCGCGGGGGTCACCCCGCCTTCTAAACCAGAGATCTGCATATCCAGTCACTGATCACCCAGTTCGCTCACTTAAGTTTGCAGTGCGCGGGGGCTTCGCAGCAGGCAGCGGGATTTATTCTGTGACAGTTTTGATTTAACAGGCAGCCCGAGTAAGCTTGGCCATCACAGTCCTTGGATCCGAAACTGACAGTCCATATCTAGGATGAGAGAGCGAGGAAAAAAAGATATAGATTTTTTTCTTTTTTTGCATAAGTCACCTAGTCCAAGAAAATGATCCCCAAACTAAGCCAAGATGTTTTTTAATTGTCAACTACTCCCCCTTATTCCCTCCAGATCCATATCCTTAATGATATCAAATGCACTCTAAACGCTGCTGGCTAGTAGTTGCTGATATGATTTGAGAGAACATTTGCTATTTCCCCATTAAGCCAGGGAGAATGTGCAATGGTCATTTTTTTCAGATGCTCCAATTAGCTATCATGTCCGTGTTTAAAATGCATATCTTTCTGAACCTTTTCTTCCCCTAGAAAACCATAAAGAACTTAACAGCTCTCTCTAATCAGCAACTCCAATCGCAAGCATCATAAAAGATTTTCTTGAATTGGAGGACAGCACTAGTGCAGGGGGAGGGAAGAGACAGCTACCTACAAACGCTCCTGGTTTAAAAGAAATTACTGTAAATAATTAACAAGTGGCAAAAATCGTGCGCCTCTCCCCAGGAAGGTCTGCGCTGGCCACGGGGTTTTGTGGGCTCCCGAGTCCGGCCTTCTGCCTGGCAGGGCGCGGAGTCGCCCGCGGGACCACGGGGGACAGCGACCCCCACCACACACTCTCCTCCCGGGACGCTCTGTCCCGCACTCCTCCCACTCCCGACCCCGCCTCTCCCGCGGAGCATGCCCGCTCTCTCCGCCTCTAACCTCTGGTGCCCCGCGGCGCGTCAGGATCCCGCACCGGCGAGCGAAATGCTCGACCCTCCCTTCCCCACCTCCCGCACTAGGGTATGGGCTTTGTCACTGGAGCGCCGCGGAAGACAAGCTCTTCCCCCGACCCGGGCTCCGGGGGCGGGGCCACCGCGGCTTTCGGGAACCCAAGCACAGGTTACTAAGCGAGATCCGGGCGCTAGGAAACGGCGACGCCCGCAAGGCGCCCCCGCCCCGGCGGCCCCTTCCCCCTGTGCATCCTGGAAAATATAGTCCTCTCGGCTCCGGGTGCTACGGGGCATTCGACGAGCGGACTACAAGTCCCAGGATTCCGCGCGCCCACGGGTATTGTGGAGAGGCTGGCGCGGCGCCCGCTGGGCCTGCGCTTCTCCGAGCGAGTAGATGTGGACTAATCAGGAGTTATCGCCCGCCCGCTTTGGCTTCTGCGGTGACTGAGGCGGGTGGGCGGCCGGCGGGCGTGTCCCTGTGGACAAGATCAGTGGAGACAGTCTCTACGGGCCCCCTTACGACTTTGTCCTGCGCTGGTCCATGAGTGTACCTGTAGCGGACATCCTACCTGCATTGCAGCACCTGATTCAACTCAAGTTTCCCACTTTAGTTTTCCTTTTCATTCAGATAGCTTCTATTTGTTCAAGTGCAGTACTGCCATGTTTAAGAAAAATGCTGAGCGCATAGTCTCATTCTGCCCTTCCTGTAGGAACCGGCGCCTTCCTTGCCTAAATTACAAAATTTGAGTACGCATAACCAGTCTTTGAAAGCCTAAAGATGCTGATGTCATTAACAACTAACTGTGGCCCTCAAACACCCAAGCATTTCTCCTAAAACTACCTGAGGTAAACTGTGAATCTACTGTTTTCTAAAGTAGCCTGTTTTCGAATTGGGGTCACAGCCAACCTTTGGGAAGATACTGCAAAATCCCAGGGAGTAATACTGCAAAAGATTCACACTGGCCATTTGGAACTTCCTTTCCAAGCTCATGACATTTCTTACTCAGTTCTTCATCTACTTCAAGCTCTATAGTACAGTCTCCGTGACCCGATTGGGAAGGTTCCAGAAGATTAGAAGTTTTAGATTTGAATGAGCAGTTGCTGTCTGGAGTAATGAAAACGACGTGAATTGGTCTCATCTTTCTTCTTAAAACAATCTACAAATATGTGAGTTGTTCTTGGCACTATTAAAAAAAAGTCAGAAAAAGGTTTGAGACTTTTTAATCTTTCTGTTGGTATAACAAAATATCCAAGATTGGGTAATTTATAAAGAGTAGTTTATTTGGCTCACTATTGTGGATTCCAAGAACCTGGCATCCGGTGTGTGGTGAAGAGCATTTTTACTGTGTCATAATGCGGTGGAGGACGTTATATGGCCAAACAGAGCAAGCACACTACCTGTATTGGTCAGCTATCCTGCTGCTAGTACAAAATACCCGACACTTTCAACTTAAAAGGAGAGGTTTATTTTGGCTCACAGTTTTGGAGATTACAATCCTTGATCAGCTGGTTCCGAAGGCAGAAGGACATAGTGGAACAAAGCTGCTCATTTCATGGTGACTGGGAAACAGCACAGGAAAATAGCCAGAGAGGAAGGGGTGAGGAACCAGATACAGCCTCTTAAGTCATACCACTGTGGCCTATACAGATACACCCAGAATGTGTTTTACATTAATCCCCAAGGAGGCTGTCAAGCCAATCAAGTTGACAACATTAATCATCACACTAGCTAAAAGCTGTCTTCATCTTCTTATAAAGGCCTGAATACAATCATTCCCCGCCCATCTGAATTTAATTACCTCCCAGAGATCCCATCTCCAAATACTATTACGAATGAATTTGAGGGTTAATTTTTCAATTTTTGGGAGACATATTCAAACCATAGGAGAAACATAGGCAAAAATAGGTGGCCAATAATGCCATGCCATAAAAAGGTACCAAATCGGTTAAATGAAAACAGTAAGTTCTGGGAATTTCAGAAGAGGAGGAACATTTTCCAATATAAGTCAGAAAAAGAACATTCTACCCAGGTCAATGGAATAAAAAGAGGGTACATGCAAAAAATAAAATAAAATAAAATTCTCTACATGGCACTCAATTTTGTACAAAAGAAAATTCATGTGGGAAGGGAATATAAACTTTAAAGTTTAGATTGAATGGATCTGAACAGAGAGGTTTGCACCATGTCATTAAAATAATGGAGAATCCTTGAATTAGTTTATGAGGAGAGGAATAACAATAGAAACAGTAGTAATCAAACCCTAAGGTATTAGAAGTCTGAGGAAATACTTGAGGTACTACATTAGAGATAGTGGCAATGGCCCAGAAAGGAAAGGACGTACGTATTCCAGAGAAAATGTAAAAAATTATGTTGAAGGGCCGGTGATATAGCTCAGTGGCACAAGCACTTGCAGGCAAGCATGAGGTCCTGAGTTCGAGTCCCGGAACACACATAAAAAATATATATATATATGTTGAAAATGGGCACCTAAACAAATATGAAATGAATGGAATAAGTTCACTTCCTATGTTATCTTTAATACAACTAATGACCGCCATGCTACCCTAGATTGTTAAATAAATTTGAAGAATAAGTTCTGGACCTGCTATTCAAAATTGTAACCTTAAAGGCCGGATGTGGTGGTGCACGCCTATAATCCCAGCACTCAGGAGGCTGAGGAAGGAGGATCACTGTGAGTTCGAGGCCAGCATGGGCTACAAAGTGAGTTCAAGGCTGGCCTAAACTTCATAGTGAAACCCTGTCTCAAAAAAGACAAAAATAGGGCTGGTGAGATGGCTCAGCGGCATAAGCACCTGCCTGGCAAGCGCGAGGGCCCGAGTTCGACTCCCGGAACCCACATACGAGAAAAAGGGCCGGTGATATCGCTCAGCAGCACAGCAGACGCGCGAGGTCCTGAGGTCAACCCCCGGTACCCACAAAAAAAAAAAAAAAAAGACAAAAATAAATAAATAAATAAAATTATAACCTTAGACAAATCACTAAGTTCTCTAATCTTTAGTCTCTTCATTTAATAAAGAGACTATTACTATTACTACTAGAGTAATCACAATAATCACATTATAGTTGTGAAAATTAAATGCATGAACATTTTAAATTTATAAAGCAGTACATAAATGTTAATTTTTACTATATGACAGTATATTTTAACTTCTTGAAAGTATGAAATAAGTGTTGGTAATATCCTTTGGAAATAAGCAGCCTAGAAAAGCATGAGTAAAACTCATAATAACAATGTTACTATAATGTGTTGTACTTGCTATGTTCCAGGCACTGTAAATGGTGTAACATGTAATTAATAATCGTCATCCCAGTAATAATCCCATGAAATAGTTATTATTATTTCTTTATCTTGCAGATGGAGAAGCTAAGGTAAAGAAAGTTTAAGTAACTCGACCATGGATGCATAAAATAGTGACAAAGACTGGATTTGAACTCAGGCATTCTGGCTCCAGAGTCTGTTCTTAATCAGCAGGAGTTATGAAATACATTGGAAGAGTGATGAGTAGGTTCACGCGTCAGTGACAAATTTAAACTTGATAGAATTTTATTTCTTTCAAAAATCTGGAGGAAATACAAACACAATATGATGTCTCCACTTAAAGAAATCCTTGGATTCTCTGGCCACACCCAGTATGTCACCATTCTGCTCTGCTGTACCTAGACCACATAGCTTTCCTTTATTTTTTTTTATTTTTATTTTTTGTGGGTACCGGAGATTGAACTCAGGACCTTGCACGCCAGCAGGCACCCTGCTGCTGAGCGATATCACCGGCCCTTTTTTTCATTTATGTGGGTTCCGCGAGTCGAACTCACGACCTCGCGCTTGCCAGGCAGGCGCTTACGCCGCTGAGCTATCTCACCAGCCCAGCTTTCCTTTATTAACTGAGGGTCAACTGCAGGTTCTCCAAAAAACCAGGACAAATGCTTACTTTTTCTCTTTAATTGTTTATTGGCAGAGATGGTGATGTAATAATCCTTTATAGATGGCAAATGATTTTGAAATAATTTTCCTGGAAGTTATATAATTTAGCTCTGATATGCCTCCATAGATACCGTATCATCTTTTTTTTTTTCTGGTATATAGTTTACCCTTGTTCATCTATAGATTCTGTTTTTTTCTCTTTCTTTCTTTTCTTTTTTTTAATAGGATCTTGCTATGTATTTTAGACTGACCTTGAACCCACTATGTAGCCCAAGCTGGCCTTGAGCTCACAGTGATCCTCCTGCCTCAGCTAGCTAATCAATGTATAAATACCAAATACGATGTGTGAATCCTGATTGGATTTTCTTTAGTTTTGTTTTTGCTTGTTTTTCTTTTGTATTAAATGCCACAAAGAATGTGGGAGGAAGGAACAACTGAGAAAATTTAAATAAAGAATGGATACTAGAGGATATTAAGGAATCACTGTTCTTATGCTTAGGTAAATATTATTTTTAGGAAACATATCCTGATAGAGGGAGATATACACATACACATGCAGACACACACAGAAGAGACAATTAATATGGAAAATATTAGCAGCTGATGAATCTAGATACTTTTCTACTTGTTTGAAATTTTTATGATAAAAATATCAGGAAAGGCTTTTTTTTTTCAATCTAGACAGAAACAAAAGTGAACAAACTGTGGAAATCAAGCTGGCCTGAGGTTTGTACACTGCAACCTGCAATGCCAGAAAAAAAATTGGAGCAATGTCTATAAGTACTAAGAGAAAAGGAAACAGTAAAATCAGATTTATATCCACTAAATTGTTTAAGTGTAAAGGCAGCAGGCAGACATTGTCAAACATTACAGAACATAAAGACATTTTATAACACAACAGTTATGATGAGGGTTAATAGCAAAATCACTAAAGACCCCAAATAAACCATTAAAGAAGGGAGAAGATTCTCTCCTACATGAAAAGTCTGGAGGTAGGCAGTTCAGGCCTTGTTCAGCAACTTCAGGAAATTGTCAAATATTCAGAATCCTCCTGTCTTGTTATATACTACATCTGGCACAAATCATCCACCTCATGATCTAAAATGGTAAATTTAATTTCAGTGGTTACACTACATTCCATCTAACAGAAAGGAGAACAGAAGATGGGCATAGCCCCTCCCTTTAAGGATTTTGTTGTAAGCTTCATACAACATTTTTGCTTATATCTCCTTGGCCAGAACTTTGTCATCAAGTGCATCTAGCTGCAAGGGAGGCTAGGATTGTGCACACCGTTCATGGGGGTAAATATGCACATTTAAGAAGGAATGGGGAAAATAATGTTGGTGTTCAACAGAAGTTTCTACAAACACACTGCATGACTCCTTTTTAAAAAACTGACAATGATATTCAGTGATACAGGAATTGAACAAACAAAAGGTTCAAAAATGGAGATGTCACTGTAAAAAGATGGAAGGTATCTCTTCTTGGCCTTTTGGCTAAATCAAGTGTAGTAAAAAGATGGAAGATGAGCGTCACATCAATTAAATAGGGAAACAACTCTATTCTGTAGTTTCACTGAAGTATGTTTTTGTTAGCCCAAGTAAAATTAGTTGAGATTAAACTTTTTATTTATAAAAATAGTATAATATGATCATATTCTCATGAAATTATTTCTATTCATTCAACCATCTACCTATCCCAGCATCTATTAGTATTTATGCTTCAAGATATTGAAATATAGTTCACAAAGCATAACCTGGTTATTTCTAGTGAAATTTAGAAATATCTGTTGCTTTCTTCTCTGTGTCATTTTGATGGTTCAAAAACATTTGAAATTAGTATGTATTATTTAATTTAAACATGAGTTATTGCTCTTTAAAATATTTATTGATGATAAACTGTACTTTTCTTGAAATGCTATTTGGAGTCATTAAGACATACCCTTTGATTTATCCATCCATGTTCTGATAACCGCCAAGATCAAAAGCATATCAGAGAATTGAACAGAGTTAGTGTATTTTAACCAAAATTTTCTCTGTTCAAACCTAACCAATTTGTTTGGAGCTAGAACTTGTAGCCTTGACCTCATTAGTACCATAATTTAGATACCATCAAACTTCTAAAAATCATCAAATGAAAGACTTAAAAATTAAAACAGCACATGAGAAGATGCTCAACATCATTAGTCAGCATGGAAATACAAATCAAAACCACAATGAGATACCCACTAGAATGCTTATAATCAAAGACAATAACGAGTGTTGGAAAGGATTCAGAGAAATTTGAACTCTCATACCTTGCTGGTGAGGATGTAAAATGATGCAGCTGCTTTCGAAAACAATCTGGCAGTGTATTACTTAGGGTTCTGTAAAGGAACAGAGTCAACAGAAAAAAAACATGTAATTTATGTAAAGCAATTTATTAGGTAGGGTTACAGGGTCAGAAGCAGGAGAGTCCACAATGGCCATCTGGGCATTGAAGAGACAGAAAGAAGATCCAAGAAGATGGAAGCCATGGAACAATAGGAATCAAGGATTCAGTGCCAGCCCAAAGACAAAGGAAGCTGACTAGAGCATTGCTGGTGCAAGTCCACATTGGAAGACTGAAGAAACTGGAGACCTGGAATCTGATGTCCAAAGGTGACAGCAGCAAAAGACACACCTTGAAATTGGTGTCTGTTCTCTGGACTAAAATTTTCTGACAAAATTCTAGAATCTACCAGAACTGGTACTGCATTAGACTACAAGTTCTCCACAGCCTTAAAAGTATCAACATTGCTTAAATGCAAAGACTTTAATGAGCTAAATAATATTTCACAAGCTCATTTAATCACTACTATTAAGGAATATGGGTAACTTCAAAAGTGCACACAGATGGCATAATATAATATCAAGTGAATGATAACAAAAAGACCTCAAAATCAAGTGGTCATGCTCTGGCACAAGGAAAACTAGACAAACACTCATCCAAATATCTTGACCCCTATAAATTTCAATTTCTAAAAATTACCATTATGCTAATGGGAAGGAGATTTTTTTTAAATTCCTTTTTTTTGAGCCCCCTACTGATGGTGCCCACAAATACCTACTCCTGCATATTAGTGAGATATTTGCTTCTGCTGACTAAAGGTGAATAGTCTGAACAGAGTGGGACAAAATTATAAAGCCAGGTGCACATGAAATTAAAACAAGACCTGAGCGTTAGGCCCAACTACTTTCTTCATGGCTTAGAAGAAGGCAGTCTATCTCCTTAGATCTCAGTTTACTCAACTATACAATGAAGTAAATGCATGGCCAATGAATAGCCAGGGCAATATATATTTCAATAGGCCATTTGTGGGTGTGGTTCTGGGGATCAAACCTGGGGCTTTACACATGCTAGGCAAGTGCCCTCCCACTGAGCTATCTCCCCAGCTGGCAGTTTGTATTTCAAAGAAGTAGTATAGTTTAATCACATCTCACTTACTAGATCTTACTCCTGAAAGTAGTGAGAACAAAGAATCAGAGCTATTCACATCCAATCTAGAGCACTTTAAGAGCTGGGCTAATGTTGTGAATATACTGAAACCTACTGAATTGAAACCTTACATGGTGAGGTTTATGGTATATGAATTATATCTAAATAAAATTGAATTAAAATGAAAAAGATTGTGCTCATCCTCTAGGAACTATCTCCTAATGCTTAAATAATGATGTGGACAGGCTGGGGATGTAGCTCAGCAGCACAGTGCCTGCCTGGCAAGCACAAGGTCCTGAGTTCTATTCCTGGTACCAAATAATAATAATGATGATGATGATGATGTGGACCAAAGAATACAACTTTCAGATAGACTCTTTGGTAACTGAACTAAAAACATGGGCAGCAATTTAGTGAGGCCAACAGTGAGCACCTTACTAAGACTGGTTACATAATTTGCACAAGTACAAAATAAAAATGTGGATCCTTGTTCAAAAATTATTAAAAACCTAGAGACAGAACATTAAACCAAATATAAATCACTTCTGAGCCAGGACCCTCTCTGATTACACAGGTTCCATGCCCATAAAGCCAGATGTTTTTACTGAACTGTTAAGATTTTCTAAGCTCAGGACTGAACAATTTATAGACCATTCATCCAATTTTCACCACAACTTGCAAAATAATATTATCTCCACATTATGAAAAAAGCAATAAAGGCTTAAAGAGTTTAAAGAATTTGTTCCATTCCCACAACCTATAATTGACAGGCCTGACTACAAAGTCATGTTTTAACTAGTGAATTTTTGAGTGAACACCCCAATGTATGTATAAACACATTGTATTGCAGCTGAAAAATTCCTATCACTTAATGACCTTGTAGCTGTCACAGTGTCATGGCACAACTCATTACTTGTGTGTTTGTGGTCGTGCTGGTGTAAGCAAACTTTGTGTGCTGACAGTTGTAAGTATAGCACATATAATTAGGTGTAATACATGGTACTTGTTGTGGTTTATCTTTGGATTTCCCCCCAAAGCTTCATGTGCTCAAAGGTGAGGCTTTTGAAAAGTGATTGGCTTATGGGGGCATCGTAGCTGACTTGCCGTTAGAAGGTGGGTTCTGGTCTGAAGAGGTGGTTGTTGGGGGCATGACCCGGAAGGTACATGTCTCCTCCTAGCTCCTCCCTTGACTCTATCTCTCTGCTTCCCCACCGCTATGACATGAGCAGCTTCTCCTCTGCTGTGCCTCTGTGCCATGCCATCCTGCCTGGGAGGCGCTGACCATGCACTATAAACATGAACCAAAATAAACCTTTCCCCCTTTAAGTTAGGGGTATCAGGTACCGTGTCTCAGCAATGAGAAAAATGACTAAGACACTACTTGATAATAATAACAAATGACTGCGTTATACTTTCCTGCATCTCATGTTTTCCATGTGTATTGATTGCATCAAGGGGCCATGCTGAGATTGACCTGTACCATTTAGGTTTGCACAGTGATGAAATCACCTAATGGCACATTTCTCAGAACATATCCCCTTGGGTAAGCAGCCACAACTGTATATAACTATAAATTATATACATGTACCACTGTATTAATAAGCTATATTCTTTATAATACAAAAGACGTTTTAAAGATGTAATATATATAGATATAGACATTCGAATCCTTCCTATGTCAGTTTTCCATCACTGTAACAAAATGCCTGAGATAATCAACTTAAAGGAGAAAAGAGTGACTATGGCTCACAGTTTTGGAGGCTTGCATCTACGGTTGAATGGCCTGCTGCTTTCAGGCCTGTGGTGGTGCAGTACATCATGACAAGAACACACGGCAGAGAAAGCTACTTGCCTTGTGAAATCCAGAAAGCAACAGAGAGAGACAGGAAGGGGCCGGTGCCTCAGTATGTCCTTCAGGGGCACAATCCCTAATAACCTAACTTCCCTCCACTGGGGCTCCCCTCTCAAGGGTTTCAATACTTCCCAAATGCTAAGCTGAGGACAATTGCTTTGACACACAAGCTTGTAGGGGAAATTCCAGATACAAATCACAGCACTTTCTATACTAAGGCCAATTGCTTTTCATAATTCCTAGTACCCCTGATAACCAGAGGTTACAGCTGCCCTTAGCACTTCCCCAAGCTCAGAGTTAATAGCACTTAAGATGCTAATTTTCCTATAAAGTTCAAACATTTCAGTAGGAGATCCTTAAAGAGTAACAATCAAAAAAGGAAGTTTTTCATAACATAACTTTAGGCCCTGTGAAAAGCAAGGGTCATTTTTTTTTTAATCCTGAAGGCTGGATTGTCTTGTAGATAACTTTTTCCTTCACTGATAAAATAATCTGGCTGGGCCTGAACTGAATTTTTGGTTTAATCTAGGTTATCTGCAAAGTTGTATTCTTAAGATTGATTCATTATGGAACCCAAACAAGGAAAACATTCACTTACAAGTGTTCATTGAACATCTATGGTGGACCACAAACTTTGTTGGTTGCTGGGGAATAGCTCAGGGTCCCTGCCTATAAAGAGTTAGGTATATTCTATAGAACACAAGGACAGGAGGAGATTCTACACCAATAGAAATAACCTTAGAAAGAACTAAGATGCAGCTTGTCCTCTGCTCTTTAAGCAAAAAACACTTAAGATATTAATTTTCCTATAAAAATTAAGAACATTTTTATAGGAGATCTTTAGAGCTCTCCTACTAAAGACCTATAAAGCATAGAAAACAATGGCTTTCTATGGATGTGTGTGTGTGTGTGTGTGTGTGTGTGTGTGGCAAGTCTTTCATGGGCTGGGGAAGGGCTTCAGCTGAAGGGAGCTAGCAATGATCAAAAAAAGAGGGGTGATTAAATTGCTTCTGGAACAAAGCAGTGAGGTTTTTGGGTTTCTGGGGTGGGCTAATAATGTTCAGGAACTTAGCATCAGTCAGGGGCATGCTTCTAAAGGTGGTTCTTCTTGTGCAAGACTTGGTCATGTCAGTTTGTCTTAGGGATTGCAGGGTTACTCTTGTAGGTGGTGCCATTCTCGTGTGCCAACCTTCTGACCTGTGGTTTGGTCTGGGCCTTATGATAGGACTGAAGGACTTTATGTTCTCAGCTGTTGTAGCTGCTGTCTTTTGTGTGCTCACATTCCAGGGCTCTTTGCTTTGTTCCAGAAAGGTGATCAGTTATAGCTTAGAGACAGCAACATCCAGGGAGACCAAGTCTCTAGTTCTTAATATAACATCCCTAAACAAATTTTGCTGGCCAGGGTCTTGGCATTCCCATTTCACTAGAGAGGAGTTAATGGCCACACCCATGAATGTCAACCATTCTATTTCCGTTCTATTCATGCCCAGGCTGCTCTGTAGGGATCTCCTAGTACCTGCAAACCACAGAGCAACAGACACTGCAGTAGCCCTCTGGCCTTCAGAGTAGCGGCTATGTTGGCTATGGATCCCAAAGTTGTCAGGCTCCAGAGAAAACACCTGTGTGTTAGGAAAAGCCTTGCAGGTGTATTTCATGAAGTAATAGTTCAATAATGTTAGGCTTGGTGAAGACCCCAAGTTTTTCGTTAAAATCAACTTTATAATACTCTTGTTCCTTTAAAATATAGTCTATCTTTTAAATCCTCTCTACATACTGGCTCACTATGAAGTACATTAAGAGATTTGTTTTTTAATTCTGTTTTTATTTGTTTGTACATAACAGCCTTTGGTCGAATCAAGAAGGTAAAGCTGACAGTGAAAGACAGAGATGTATCTCTTCCAGTAGATGGCGACACAGGACCATGTCATCAATACAGGGCTGTAGCTTGTGTACCAAGGGACAAATTTACACTGCTGAAGTGGAAAAAAGCAAATTCTTTTCTTTACTAAATCTGCAAAATGTTTAAAAAGGGGAAATATGTGTTACTTCTAAGCTCCAGTTAGTTTCAGGGATGGGCTATTTGGTTATTTTGTTTACTTTGTAATAGTAGCAATAGACAAAATAGGGGGGAGTGTGAATAGAAAGAAAATTGGGGCAGCAGATTACAAACTGAACTGGGTGTGTCAACGATTCTTCAGGTTCCCTTCTTTAGTTGCTATGTTTACTCTGTCATATTTTTCCACCTTTTTATTAGGGGTATAATTATCATTTATTCTTTTATTAGTACACACTTGCAGTACATAATGATGACATTCCGCATGGGGAGTTGATACATGTACGTAACACATCTTAATTCCTTTTCTTATCTCCTTCCCTGCTCCCTCCATCTCTTGGTCCACCTTTGTCTTAATATACAGTAGCCCCAAAATCAGTGGAATGTCAGTCTGCCTAGTTCAAATCCTATCTCTACTATTTATTTAATGAGTGACTCTCAAGTTAGCATCTATCCCTGGGTCTCCACTTCCTCATGTGTAAAACAAGGATGATGATTAACAGAATTAATAAACAGAATAAGCATGTGGAGCACTCAACACAGTGCCAGGTACACAAACCATGCAGTCAATACCTGCTAGCTCTTGTCACCAACCCACCACCCTGGTCACATCTGCATGATACAGGACTGCTCAAGACATTTCTTTCACCATATTTTACAAAGAGGCATAGTTCTCAGTATCAGTCAATCTTAGACAATGGGAAAAATATTTGGGGGGCCTAAAATGTCAAATGGCCCAGGTTTTCATTTTGATTAGGTATTCTGGTTGATGAATTATCCTAATTGCCATTGAGAATCTTTATAATTTTTGCTTTGATGAAAAATTATATGAAGCAAATTTATCCGAAGGACATTTTTAGCAACGTACCTCTTTTTTAAAATAAATTTTATGTATATCTGACATTCCAATCCATGTTTCTACCTCAACATTTACTCTCAACATGTTAAAAAAAAGAATTAAAACAAGGATCATTCATCAAATTACATGACCTTAATGAGCAAGTTCAATCTACCCATGTCTGCAGAACATGGTTTTATTGTATTATCTTCTTTTTACCTTTCTTTGTCGTCATTGTTCATTGAGAGTTTAAGCAGTTCTTTCAACATTCATTCTATTAATTGTTATTAATTTTCTAAAACTGTCAAAATAGTTTTGCATATTGGCAGGCAATATGGCTGCTCACAGAGGTCTGTTCACAGGATTCAGCTGATCTGTTGATTGGATTGGTTTGTTTTGTTTTTCCACCGGAAGAGTTTAATTTATCTACAGTATCTCAATTTTCTTGCCAGTATCCCTTAGCTAATTCATTCTTTTTTTTTTTTGTGGGTACCGGGGGTCGACCTCAGGACCTCGCGCGCCAGCAGGCGTCCGTGCCGCTGAGCGATATCACCGGCCCTTTTTTCGTATGTGGGTTCCAGGAGTCGAACTTGGGCCCTCGCGCTTGCCGGGCAGGCGCTTACGCCGCTGAGCCATCTCACCGGCCCCAGCTAATTAATTCTTCATCCTCTATGCAGTGTTGTCCTTTGAATTTGAATGCTTCACCTCTGATGGAATCATTCACCCTTTTAGTCTATGTACTGACTGTGAGACTCAAGCCTTTTAGTAGTAATAAAGGTCACCATTGCACCGTCCCTGTGGTCACAGCCAGATGCCCTGCTTCAACTCGATGGCAGAACTGCAGAGAAATCCGAGACCTCAGGCAGATTCTCTAAACCCTGGGCAAGGAGAGTCCAAAGGAGTCACTCAGACAGTGAAGCTGGTTTCTCATTAGCCAGATAAACTCACACTTGCTAAAATTATGCTGGAGATCACGTATTTCACCTTAGCAATCAGCATTACTCAGGTGTACTCTAAGGTTTGGGGAGGAGTTTTTTTTTGTCAGAGAAACTTCACCTGTGCATCTCCTCTGGGCCTCTTTCAGTGTTTAACTTGCTTCTGCCTAGTGACTTTATCAGAAAGAAGTAAACCCAACCTTACAAACAAAACACTAAAGAAAAACGTGGGATGGGAGTTTTTACTTTGGTGCCCTAGTGAAATGCTTTTCCGGGTGTTCATGCCCTTGTATATCCAAGCTTTTGACTCTGGTTTCAGCCATGGGCCTACTTTGGTCATGGGACATTACCAAGTATGGTGCAAGCAGAGGCCTAATGAGCATTTTGCATGTGGGGTCTTATCGTCTTGGAGCTAGACCACAGGGGCGTCAAAGGGCAAGCAGACAGAGATCCTAGAGGAGGCTCTGGGAAGACATTCAGGCTTTAGCCAAGCTGCCTGCTCAATGAGTCTCGTGAATGACCTCAGCCACCCAAGGTGGAGCAGAAGCTCCTGCAGGGGAGCCCAGTCAACTCACAGAAACATCGGAAATAATAAAGCTACCACTCTTTGAGATGACTTATTACACAGCAACAAATAACTGAGACACTGGTATTAAATTACCTTCTTCATTATGCATAGTGTTTACAATAGGTTTTCTCTTAGGAAAGCATTACTGTGTGTACATGTTTTATTTTTATTAAGATTTGGCTCTAAATTTATATCCAGCTGCAATGTCAGAAGGATGCCTGGCACCCTGCAGTGTGCTTTGATCTCTGAGCTATTTAAAAGCAAATGTCACCCCAGTGTAGCCCTGTCTTCACCAACATTTCTACCAGTCTTACTGGCTGGCTTTCATTGCAAGATGTTCTTTCTTTTTTTTTTTTTTTTTTCCTGAGTTCGACTCCCGGTACCCACATAAGCGACAAAAAGGGGCCGGTGATATCGCACAGCAGTACAAGCGCCTGCTGGCAAGCGCGAGGTCCTGAGTTCAACTCCTGGTACCCATATACATAAAAAAAAAATCTTCTTAGGGTGTCTGAGAATACGTGAGAGTGTGTGTGTGCAGATCCCCAGCACTGACCTGGCACAACACTCTAAGAAGAGGGAAGTACATAATTTCTCACATGATATCAAATATAGCAGATCCTCCCTGCACCCCTCATGCTGGGGATGGAACCCAGGGTACATGCTAGGCAAGCACTCTACCGTTGAGCTTCAAAACCGGCGCAAGATGTATTTCTGAAAATGCTGACAGATTGTTTCACAGAATATTGTCTTACCAAATCTTGAGTTGCCTTCAGGGTAGCAAATTTTTTGCAGGGATTGGTCTTATCTTTTTAGATTTCAATGACTCTACATTTATGTTTATTCTCTGAAATTAGAAATTCAATATTTTATTTATAATTAATAACCATACATTTTGACATTTTTAATAGTGTAATCAATAATTTTAGTTATTTATTAAATGTATTGATGAAACACAAGTTTTTTCATTAAAATGTATTAATAGCAATTATGAAACTTTAGGAAACTATAAGGGAAAAATTCACCTATAGAAATAGCATCAACATTAACAGTGGGCTGATTAAATAAATAACAGTGTATACACACACCATGGAGTATCATGTAACTATAAAAATGAGCAAGCTTTCTAAGTACTGTTTTGGAAAGGTCTCCTAGATATAATACTACATTAAAATAAGCGATTTTCAGAACAATGTATGCTACTCTTTTGGCTAAACAGTAAACAAAAAATCTATAGTTATATTTGAATATACATGTAATAGTTTAAAAAATCTGGGCCGGTGAGATGGCTCAGGGCCGGTGAGATGGCTCAGTGGCGTAAGCGCCTGCCTTGCAAGCGCGAGGGCCCGAGTTCGACTCCCGGATCCCACATACGGAAAAGGGGCCGGTGATATCGCTCAGCGGCACGGGCGCCTGCTGGCGCGCGAGGTCCTGAGGTCGACCCCCAGGTACCCACAAAAAAAAAAAAAAAATCTAAGAGCAGGGTGTGGTGGCACATGCCTGTAATCCCAGCCTTTGGGAGGCTGGGGCAGGAGAATCACCACAAGTTTGAGCCTACATAGTGAGTTCAAGGCCAGCCTGAACTGCATAGTGAGATCCTTTCTCAATCAATCAATCAATCAATCAATCAATCAATCAATCAAAGAACAAGCTGGGCACGGTGGCACATGCCTGTAATCCCAGCACTTGGGAGGGCGAGGCAGGAGGATCACCACTAGTTCGAGGCCAGCCTGGGCTACACAGAAGTTCAAAGCCAGCCTGAACTACACGGCAAGACTCTGTCTCAAAAAAACCAAAACCAAACTTAAACAAAACCCAGAAAATCTAAGAATAGGGGTGGGAAGCTGGTCCTTGAGGAATAAGCACAAGATGGTGACTTTTTACTGTCTACTTTTCATATTTTCTGTATGTTTTGTCTTTATTATGCAGTACTGGGGACTGAACAGAGGGTCTCCACACTGAGTTAACATCCCCAGCCCTATTTAGAGACAGAGTCTTATTAAGTTGCTAAATTGCCTAGGCTGGACTTGAACTTTTGATCCTCTTGCCTCAGCCTCCATGAATACTGGAATTACAGGTGTGCAGCACATGCCTAGCTATTACTATAGCTTTTTATAAGTAATGATATAATGAATCTGTTTATACATAAGTTTTTTAAAAATATATATGTAGGATAGATCTTCAAAAGTGAAATTATCTTTCAAAGGGTATAAATCTTTTCAGAAGCCTGCTATATATTGTCAAATTGTTTTCCAAAAGAACTGTAGCCAGTAGAAATTTCTAACTCCAGATTAATGGAAACAATACAAGCATTGTTGGACATTTAAAAAACACATTTGCTAATAGCCAAATTTGACTCTACTGATACATTTCTTTTGCAACTAGTGAAGGTAGACATTGTTTTGTGTGTTGAGCAGTTCAGTTCCTCTCAAAGAATGGTTATCAAGTTCTTTGAAATCATAGTGGTTTATATATTATATATGTGTATATATATATTTATCAGCAAGTGTTATACTTTGTCTATTCTTAACACTGAAAATATTTTCCCTCTGTCTCTGCATTTTTTTAATTGTTGCATTTTAGTGTTAAATTTTTATGTATTCACATCCATCTTACATGTTTTGACATTGCTCCCTTCTATCTCAGCTCCAGTAAAGATCCCATCTTTCTTCTAGTTTTGACATATTTTGATTTTTTTAAAAATTTTCTTTAATTCATTTAGAATTCCTTTTTTTCTGTGCAGTGTTAGAAGATTTGAATTGATATTTGAAGGCTATCTAGATTTCTTGAGAGCACTTATTGAATATTCTTTCCTTCTTTCATTGATCATGTGGCCTTCCTTATAATATTTTTTTTTGTTCTAATGCAGAACACTGTTTTCGTAAGAGCTACTGTGTTCCACTGAGTTCTATTGATTTGCATCAGGGTCTTTTGACTTTTTAAGAGAGATTGTGGGGATTGAACCCAGGGCCTTTTGTTGGTTTATTGGGTTGACCAGCTGGCTGATTGATTTTCTCCTCACAGTTCAGACACATTTTGAATAAAAAATATTCCTTGAGGACAGGGGTATGGCTCAGTGATAGAGCCCTTGACTAGCATAGGGGAAGCTCTGTATTTGATGCCTACCTCTCCCCACAGACAAAGGGGGAGTACTTTTGGGTTTTTTCTATGGTGAATGGAATCTCTTTTTATTATATTTTTCTAATTATTGCTTAAAGGAATGTTCTTGAATTTTCTATTCACCTCAAATCTGGACCTTTTGGTGTCTCTATTATCATACTGGAAAATGACATACCATCTAGGTTTTCTGGGAATACAAGTTATCTTGACACTTAATTTCTCCTGAAACTGTTAAATCAGAGAGGGAACAATGTCATTAATGGTATCACAACGGGCAATCAGCTGGTTGCTTTGAATGTCTACTTTCCATCAATTTTAATGTTTTGTGGACACAGCCTGTATTTTAGGGAGGCTACTGAGGAAACTTGCAAAAAAGAGAAATGCAAATGCATGCCATTGAATTGCAAGTGCAGTACCAGTTCTTACTTTAGGTATGAGGAGTGCACCCTGATTACTCTTCCTCTGTTTTGACAAATGCAGGTCACAAGAAGTGAGAATCCTAAAATGGAAGGAAATTGAAGAAATCAGCAGAATGACTGAATTAGTGGTTGGTTGTAAGGACCTGCCCAGAGTCCATTCCATATTTAATTGGTCTTATCAACTTTGTACAGATAAAGATTTTTGGAGAATCACAAAGACATTGGCTTCATCAGGACTTTTCGCCTAAAGCTGCTAGAGATATCCTATATTATTTTCTTTTCCTCCTAGCCAAGAAATGACAGAGAGGACTCAGGAGTGGAGAGAGAAGGCAGGAAAACAGAAAGCCTTGGGGTGAACTGATATGTTTCATATGGATGAAACACAGGATGGTTGTGATCTGGCATCTAAAATGAGATGTCCTTTCTGATAATGACTACAATTTCCTGCCTTCCAACTGTTAAAGAATTGGCTGAAGGTTACCCAACTCGTGCAAATCTCCATTCTTTAGACAAAGGTGAAAAGAAAAACCATACATCTGAAATGCCACTGCATTTGTCTGAGACTCATTTTTCAGGTCAGTGAAAAGTCCAATTGGATTTGTAATTAGCAGAGGATGAATAGTCAAGTGGTGCACATACATTAGAAGGCAGGAATATTTTCACTGGGGGAAGGCACTTAAATACGAGGAATTTCAAACTAATATGGCATTAAGAGGTAAGAAAAATGACTTGAGCCATGAGGAGTGGCAGGGGAATGATAGATAAAGGTCATATGTTATAATAGTAAATAAAAGGAAAGGGAGCAATCTCTCTGTTGGAAAGTCAGTGTCCAGATGTATGGTGGCATCATCTACAAGGAGAAGGCAACTCAACTTTTTATTTTTGTTTTCTGATTCAGTGGCTTCCTCTTTGCTCCCTGATGGCTCCTTTTTTTGTGGCTTGCTTTGCTATACAATCAAGCCGAACCATCACTCTCTGTTTCCTGAGAAGGGAGGAACTCAAACTAATCCTCTGTCTCCATCAGTCTGTTCTTCCTCCAAGCTATGAACAAGTCCTGGCCATCCTGGGGAGGCGTGGAGCCCATCTAGGACGGGGAAGGGCCTCACTACTGTCACTATCTCCAGAGCAGGATATAGTGCTGGCGCCATCAGACACACAATGAAACCATGAATGATGGGATACTTACACCTGTATCTGCTCATTTCTGCTGCTCCACAGGACCTGCTTTCCTTTAGAACACTGCTTCAGACCCGGAACACTGCTTCAGCCCCGGGATCTGCTACAAAGGAAGAAGGGATTTCTCTCTTCCACTCTCCTTTCTTTAGATCCAAATGAGTTTCTGCTATGGTTTTGGCAACACTAAAAGCATGTATCTTCCCCCTGGGAAAGTTGATTCAGGGCTGGCGATTCAGTCATTTAAAAAATATTGGAGTGAACTAAGGCTGTGCCTTAAGGAACCACCTCCATTCTGCGAATAGATGGTCCAGGCTACAACTGCTAAGAGTGACTCAACTCTACCCAGGCTTTGAGATGCCTCTAGGGAAGAAGAAACCACTAGGAATCATGGGTAGGAAATGGGAGAGAGAAACTTTATGTATTTTAGATTTTCATTTATTTGAACATGAACTCTCAAGGGCAAGATAATCTGATTTCAAAATTTAATTCTTTTGGATCTTGCTGTCTTTGGACTTTGTCATGTAAGTAGGTCTTTGAACTTTCTCCCTGAGAATTTATAATTTATAATGGAAGAAATGTTTATCTGGGGGTCTCTAAAATGTTCTATTTTTGGAGTGGTTTCATGTTATTACTTATTCCCATTATTCAAAACCTCTGGTAATATCATAACTGGACCTAAATGGGGATCAGAAATAGGAGAGGGAGTGAATTTTCAGCTTGTGTTACAGTGACTATGGAGCTTAATGTGCTATGCTGGTTCAGCCCAGGACCTTCTGGACCAAATCCTGCGGGATGTGAGACTGATATAACTTGCAGGGAGGGAGTGGCTTAAGGACAAAAAAGAACATGAAAGGATGAATTAAAAATTAGGTATAAGGTTTTGGAAGGGGCCTGAGGAAACGAGGAGTCCTGAAGCTCCAGGTCTATGATCATCCTACCTCTCCTGGCCCACAGAGACAGTGAAGAAACAGAGGCTCATCTATAACCACCGGAATAGGACTCTCCCAGCAGGCCAGGCTCTCAACCCAGGACAACCACATCCCCGCAGTCTTAAAGAAACACATCTAAGACCATTTGGTTATTCACAACAGAATTTTTTTGGTGGATGTCTATGGCTTCCATTGTAATCAGATTATAATGACAGTGTCTAGATTAAATTTTACCTCACATATAAACACTTATTAGAAAGCAGGCACAAAGCAGTCCTTACAACCAGCTCCGAGGACTCAGTGAAGTGCCAGCTCCACTCTGCATAGAAAACCAACGAAATGCAAATGTAACAACATTTTGGTGGCAGGATGTAGTCAGAGGCAGGCACAAGAATCTTCTCAGCCAGTGGCTGTTACAGGCAATTTTTAAACCAAGCATTGGGAGCCATTCTAAAGGGAGTAGACCACTGAGTAGCTTATTAAAATCATTAATTTTAATTGTTACTCATTTCATATTTTTTTGGAGGGGATAACTTTTAATTCTGATGTAATTTTAAACATTAGAATACTACAAAGAACTCCTGTATATCCTTCATTCAGATGTAACAACTGTATATATTATTCCTGTATCATTTTTTCTATGCATATTCTTTTTCCTGACCAGGAAAAAGTAGAGATATCATGCCCTTTTATAATAAATATTTCAGTGTGGTGTTTTTCTAAGAATAGGGACATTCCTCTACATAACAGCAGTGTTAAAATCAGGAAATTTAAAGCTGATGGATACAAACCTTTTTATCTAATGTATAGTCCATATTCAAATTTTGCCATTGTTTCAGTAATGTCCTTTATGGCTTTGCTTGTTCCAGGATCCATTCCAGGGTTACACACTGTATTTAGTAATCAAATCTCTTTTGCTTCCTTTAATCTCTACTGGTTTCTATGTCTTTTTCCCCATCCCTTTCTTGACCTTGACATTTTTGAAGAGTAAAGTCCAGTTTGTTCCTTGTATGATTTTATCTGCTATTTCCTCATGATTAAACTATGTATTTTTGGCAAGATTAGTGTAGAAATGATGTTTGCTTTTCTCAGTACATCATATTAGGAGGCACATGAAATTTGTGTGCCCCTATTCTAGTGATGTTAATTTTGATCGTTTTGAGGTAGGAGATTAGGGCATGGCGAAACGGCTGGACAATAGGGTATGACCTGTCAGTCACAAGAAACTGTCAAGTCACCACCAGGATGCATGTGCAGAACAACTTCTGAAGGTACAGATCTGACTTCTGCAGAAGATATAAAAAACAGTGACCACTGACTTCAGGGCCACATGTCCTCTTGTTCTTCAGTGGTACAGGATGTACCATCACTTCTTTTTATGCTTCACTTCTTTTCTCTTTTCTTCTTTTAAACAAACATTGCATTTTCAAGTTCACCAATTGCCCCATCCAGTTCTTTGAATGGGATAGCAAGAGCCTGGAATAACTGGATACCACAGTGTCCAGCAACAGCTTGGTTAAGGTGGGATGCTCCATAAGTTTTCACCATAAAACTACTACTCTCCTCTTTATAATAAATAAGCAATAGCTAGAGAGATACTTTGGGATTGTGTAAATGTATCATTTGTCCTAAAACTCCCCACTATTTTGGGCAACACTGACAATTTTCTAATTCCACCATTTCTTTTATGATTATTGTTGAATTTCTATTATAAGGAAATAACTTTCTGTTTTAGATTTATTCACTTATTTGTATCAGTATGAATTCATGGAATTTTATTTTATTGGTTAAAATCTATTCTCACTAAAATTTTAAACTTTGTTTAGGTAAGGGTGGGATTATCTATAATTTTCAACCCACTTCCTGCATACCATTCATTTGGACTGATGACTTTCATTTTGCTAATTGACCTAGTCTCTATAGCTAATCAGAGATAAAGACAGCTCAAACACTTTTAGTAGCCTAATGAATCTGGAATGTGTATTCCTAAATTAGAAGACCTAAGTACTCCCAGAGGGTAAAGTGAATATGAATATTTATAGCACAGCCCCTCATTGAATAATTTAAAGTAGATTATAGAATACTCAACAGTGGTTAAACCTGATAGGTCAACATAACAAAAAGTTAAGGGAAAAATGTATCCACCCCCTGGGGAGCTAAATTAACATGATTTCTGATTTTTGTACCCATTTATTTAATGTGAAAAAGTAGTGTGGTACATTTGATGTCTAACTCTGTAGGACTTCACGCATGTAGAAGAGTAGACTTATTAGTTAAAAAAAATTAGAATTTTATTTTTTAATGTGGGTACAGGAGTCGAACTCAGAACCTTGTGCTTGCCAGGCAGGCGCTTATGCCGCTGAGCTATATCACCGGCCCCAGAATGTTTTTTATATTGTTTTTCCTATTAAAAATGTTGCATCTTTTACCAACATGTTTCACCCCCAAAATTATAAATTAAATAAATTCCTAAGAAATTTAACTTTTTAAAAAATAAAGTAATCTCTCTCAAAGGTGCTACTTACCTGTTTCTTTGTGAAGTCCCAAGTGGCTAATGGTCATTTGGCTGGAAAATGATCTGAGTGTACATATGGTCCCTGGGGTGCAGCTTTCTTGTTTTTCAGTACCTTACTTCTTACAAAGTCTCCATCTCCAACAGGATGTTTTGAACTGTGAGGACCCTTAATCCTGGAAATGATGACCAAGCCTCCAAAACTCAGCCTCTGGTCCCAGTGAAAAGGTCTTTTGGGGGGATGTAGCTTAGCAGTTGAGTGCTTGCCTAGAAGGCATGGGGTCTTGAACATGAAACCCAGAAACATACACATACACAGCTTTTTTTTTTTTTTTTTTTTGTGGGTACCGGGGGGTCGACCTCAGGACCTCGCGCACCAGGAGGCGCCCGTGCCGCTGAGCGATAATCACCGGCCCCTTTTTCGTATGTGGGTTCCGGGAGTCGAACTTGGGCCCTCGCGCTTGCCGGGCAGGCGCTTAAGCCGCTGAGCCATCTCACCAGCCCACATACACAGCTTTTTATGCGCCTGTAGAATGAAAGGATGAAAGGCTGTAGCTGGCCATGGTGGCACATGCACACGGAATCCCAGTACTCTGATGGCTGTGGTAGGAGGATCACAAATTTGAGCACAGGCTGAGAAAACTAGGGACTCAGTGAAATATAAAATTAAAAAATCTCAAAATATATAAAGGGCTGGGGATGTAGCTCAGTGAGAAGGTCCCAAGTTCAATCCCCAGTACTGAAAGGAAAAAAAAAAAAAAAAAAAAGGCTGTAAGCTGAGGGAGATCAGGAGAATAAGGAAAGCAGTTGAGTTTGGCGGGGCCTCAGAAGACACCTGTGTAGTTCAGAAGCTGGAGAGGGAGCCATAGTATCGAGAAAGGACAATTAAGGAATGGGACTCTCACAGTGGGGAGAACCGGAAATCAGAGGACACAGCAGGGAGCTGTGGTAGAATTTGGGGAGCCAGGGTAGAAAGCTGGCCTGTTTCAGCTGGAGCCCATGTTTCCACAGCTTGTCTTCACAAGCTTTGCCTCTGGAGATTAAGGAAACCATCTACATGGGCTGCAGGCTGGGGCTCCACCTCCACCTTTTTAAAACCTATAACATGGACATACTTGGAGGACCTGTCTACCCTTCATTCCTTTCTTCTTTCTTCTCTTCCTTCTACATATATATATATATATATATTTTTTTTTTTTCCTTTTTTTTTTTTTTTTGAGACAGAATCTCATATATATTCCAGGCTGGCCTTAAACTTTGTAGCCCAAGCTAGCCTCAAACTCATGGCAATCTTCTTCCCTCAGCCTTCTGAGTACTGGGATCATAGGTATGTGCCACATCTGGCACATCTTTCTTCCAAATCTTTATTGTCCCTGTCATGCATTCTTTATCTGATTTTGAATTTGATCCAAGAAAGGCTTCAGCATGTACTTAACAGCTCAAATCTGAGCACTCACGGATTTGTGAAGCTAGTGAATCAGACACCTGCCACTGTTCAATTACATGGGTGCTGGAAGAGCCTCTGAGGATCTGTGACTTCAGGTTTACATGGCTGTTGATGGACCATGACACAGGCTCTGTGGCCCCTTCTCTAAAGCCCACCACTAGGTGACGCTTTACACACGAGCCTCCCTCCTGGCTGGCATTGGTTCCATGACCACTGTTTCTCAGCTGCTCAGAGAAAAGCAGGAAGAGCCAAAGTGGGGAACATCAAGTCGACAGTGTAGTCTGAGAATGTGGCGTCTGGAGATGTCAGAATTCAAATCCCTAGATGCTGTTTTTACTAGCACTTAACTCAGTTTCCTTCTCTGTACAATCAAGACATTACCTCATAGACTTGCTGTGAGGGACGATGAGATAACTCCAGAGCTTTGCGTACTGCCTGCCTCCATGTTACAGCCAACGTACTTGTTATTGTTAGCAAGATAAAGTCATTCTGTCTGGAGAAGAACAAAGAGTGGAAAGAAGTAGAACCAGTTGCTCAGAGTCCCATATCTAAGACACTGGCTGACCTGCCCATTAGTGTTCTGGCAGGCTCAGATCCAGCTTGAGTGCCTCATTTCTCAGCAAAGCCCCTCTCCCTTTTCCTGGGGTACATTCACACTTGCACCTCTACTGGCCAGTGCCATCCTGCACAAAACATCCTCTAAGCATAAGACATCAAGACAACTGAATAAAGATGGGGCAGGGGGTCAGGTTGGTCACAGGGTCAGGCACACCTCATCAAAGCTTCAGACACTGAGACACTGTGGTCTTGCTTCTGCCAGCTCTAGTTTGGCTGTCTTCCATCTCTGTGTGACACTTCTGGTCTCAGCCTTAACAATACCTCAGTAACAACAGTATCTATCTCCAGCATCATTGTGAGGTTAGATGAAATAAAAGGAGTAAAGTGCTAAGGACAGCACCTGACACATGTAGAAAGTGTTTGCAACTGTTGACTCTTAGTCACAGCCAATAAGGTAATGGCACTCCTCTTGGTTGGGCTCCAAGTGCTATGAGGAAAATCATGGGGTGGAACATACAGGCTCTCCATTCGTCCCAGCGCCCAAGGATCTGAGATATGAAGGGGGCTACCTGGTTGTTTCCAAAGAAGGGCCGCTTCCCATAAGGACACTGTTCTCCTATGGAATTTAAGTTCTTTCCTCTTCTGGACCCTGCCTCAGCACCCCCAGCCCTGTCCCTCTCCAATTTACCACAAAGTACTTAGGCACATTAAGTATTAGACACTGTTGGCCTTGAAGCCATTAATTCTCTAGGTAATTTTATTTCTTGGCAGGGTGGAAGATAAGAAATGGGGTGCAAAGCGATGAGGAAGCTGTATCTATCACAAGGTGGGGGGTCCAGGCACTATGCTCCCACATGGATTGTTTCTTGGCCAAATGATGCTCTGTTTCCTCAGGAGAAGGGCCATGGGTCAGTCAGCCTGCCCTTGAAACCACATTCACAAAGAAAGCTGGATAAAAACCAAAAAACACGCACCCAGGAAATACAGGGCCCTATAACCCACAAGGAGATGTGACACATGGCAGCAGAAAGAGGCCTGGCTTGTATGCCAGTGAGTACTGGTTTAGGCAGACCTGCTTTATGACCGTTAATTAGGGCCGTGGGACAGTCCCCTAACCTGGACACTGTGGATAGGAGATTAAAACTTTGAGCAATTATTTCCCTCACAAAATTAAGTATGAAGAACAGCAACATTGGAGATGATTCATTGTAATAGAGAGACTAAAATGAGACTCACAGTGAAGATCCCCAGGGAAGTGCTGTAGGTCAGTATTTGGCCTCTGCTCCTGTGGAGAAAGGTCTCAGGCCCTGCCCAACCCAGACTGTGGAACGCAGGATGCCCCACCTCATGGAGAAAGTCCCTGTGGGCTTAAGGAACGGCAACTCCCTTTCCCTTTAGTGAGTCAGTTTCAGGAAACTCCACTAATGTCCCGCCCCTTCCATTCCCACTGCCAGACACAATGGGTCTCCAAAGTGTGACAAATATCCGAAGGGACAAGGGCAGATCAAGTGGAAACTTGCGCACAAGCCTACTCGCCTGTTATGGCTCTAACATGGCTGCCCTCCAAGATGTCTGCACTGGGATAAGAACACCGAACCAGGGCTCACCAAAGAACAGCTACGGCCTTGTGGGCACAGGGTGGACAAGGGAGTGAAGTCCTCCTATCTTCTCTGAGCCCAAGAGTCCTGCTCATATGTCCCCTTCCTGCTGTGAGTTGGCCCTGACCATAAGGAAACCACACCTGATAGTTCGCAGCAGGTTAGAAAGGCACGTTGACAACCAACGTTATTCAGGCAATGAACCCCAGGAAACAAAGGCATCCCTCAGGAAGCTTGCCCAGCAAGCTCCCCTGCTTGGTATACGTGCTGCCTAAGTGAGCACGAGGAGGAGCTAGCTTGGGACACCGTGACTTCCACCATCACCAACAGTCTCAGGCTGAGTACAGGGGTGTGGTGCTTCCGCAACCTGAGTGGAAATATCCTGGACAGGGAAGAAAAGTTTCTCACACATTTGACCCTTAATTTTATAAACAGGAAAGAGCAGGTCCCTCTTACAACTTTTCTTTTAGAAGAAGGCTGATCCACCACAACAAACATTCAAAAGTACAAACAGGATGTAACATTATTTCTCAGAGCCAGGCCAGTTAGATTTTTCTTTTACAAACTGAAGAACTCATTTTTTCCAGGGTGGTCTGTGTTCTTAAATTTGGACCTAAACCTCGACTTTGAAGTTCACATATATTTCTCCCCTGGGAAATCCTTATTCAGTTCTGAAAGCAATGTGTTGTTTAAATGTGTGACCCAGGGCCGGTGAGATGGCTCAGCGGCATAAGCACCTGCCTGGTAAGCGCGAGGTCCTGGGTTCTACTTCCGGTACCCACATATGGAAAAAAAAAAAAAGTGATATCGCTCAGCGGCACAGGCGCCTGCTGGTGCACAAGGTCCTGAGTTCGACCCCCGGTACCCACACACAAAAAAAATAGTATGAGAAAAACTCAAAGAGCTGGGGATACAGCTCAGCGACACAAGCACCTGCCTGGCAAATGCAAGGTCCTGACTTTGATTCCCGCCCCCCCCCCCCCAAAAAAAGAGAACTCAAGCATTTCCCTGTATGAACTGTACCAATAGATGAAAGGAAATATACACACATATATATAAAAGTATATGCATATATGTAAATTTTACTTATATAGAAAAATAGTAATTTTGCAGTGCTAGGGGTCACACCCAAGGTCTCACACATGCTGGGCAAATGCTGTACTACTTAACCACGTCCCCATCCACAGTATTTTTTCTAATGTAAGTATCCCAAATAACAAATGAAAAAGAACGTTTCCAAGGAAAATATCACAAGACCTCTGTACCCAACCAATTCTATTAGTGCCAGAGACTTGATAAGAAGGTAACACTGTGCTTATCTTCCAGTCTGATACACTGTTTTGTCTATTCAAGATGCCATGCATCATAAGAAATATCCTCTCAGCACCAAGAAAACTGCAACCAGTTCAGAAGGCAACACTGAAGCACCATCAATTGAAGATACATCCCAACTTGAGATGCTGTGTGACAAAAGGAGGCCTTGACTCAATCAAGAATGTCACTGCATACCCTGACAGCCTTTTGTTTTTAGACAGGGTCTCGCTGTGTAGTTTAGGCTGGCCTCGAATTTACAGCGATCCTCCTGCCTCAGCCTCTCAAGTGTTGGGATCACAGGTGTGTGTCATCACACCCATCTTAACAGCCTTATTTTTAATGCTTCTTACTCCTCAGAATTATAAAGAGGCCAACATTATCACCCATACCATAATGGTAAATTTTATAGTAAAATGGCACATTACAGCAATAAAAGTGCACAATCCTCAAAATATTAAATAGAAGAATTAGGACAAAATTCATTATTTACCCTGACAGGATTGAAGATCATGACCTTGCAAGGGATATAGCTCCTGGCACTGAGTTTGTCTTGACTGGTGTCTCCTGATGCTGCCCACTTTCACTTTCAGGTCTCAGTGGATCCTCTTCAAGTGCAGCAAGAAAGCAAGGACCAGAAAGCCAGGTTCCATAGTCAGAGAACTGTGAACTGTTCACATCATGCATAAGGCGGGGGTCATGTGCATTTTAATTAGGATTAAATCTAGAACTGTAATAATAATCTAGGATTATTGCTGTAGTCTTCCTGCCATCTGCATGGCTTTATCAAAAATAGGCTGTAATTAATCACAACTCTTCCCAAGGTGTTTTTTCTTTACTAATATTTTGGTTTGCTGAGTACTGAACAACTCAATACCAACTGTAAGGCCAAGGGCAAGAGTACTGTGGTGAGATAAAAGGCCTTGAATGGTTGTAAGTAGAGGTGCAGAAGACAGTGAAGTGTCTTACTGGATATCACAATACCAGCATACACTGCTGCATTTTGAGGAAAAAAAAAAAAAAAAACAGTATGGAGTCAAACACCCAGATAAAGCAAGACAAGTATATCACTTGCAAATAACCCAGGGCTCTATGCTGAGATCAGCAAACTATAGCTCAGAGGTCAAATCTGGCTTTTTGTATGACTTGCATACACTTTAAATATTTAAAAGACAAATAAAAAGAATATTGTGTGGCATGTGAAAATTATATGAAATTTAAATGTTTCCTTCGATAAGAGTTTTACTGGAACACAAGCACACCTATTTATTGGTGTATCATTAGTTCTATGAAGGAGCTGAGCAAGAGAGACAGTACAGTCCACAAGGTCTGAAGTATTTACTATTTCTGGCCCTTTACTGAAAGTTTGGCCAACCTTTGTCTCAGTGCTCAGGGTTAGCAAGCTCTCTGATAACTTTTTCATGGATAAAAGATTAAATATGGATATGTCACTACAAAACATTGACATTATATGCAAAGCTGGTACAGCACCATACATGTACAAACATACAGACAAGGAATCAAGATTGACTGCATGATGCTTTCCATTTGCTATTTCTCTTTTCAATTTCCCTACTTGGTATGTGTGTGCCAGAGAGGAAAAACAACAATTAGTCACCATGCTAGATTTAAAAGCATTTAATGACATAGCATATATTTAACAGGGCAAAAGTTGAGAGGTACAGGTCATACGACAGAGCACCAGGCCTGAGCGACCACTCCCTGTTCAGGCCCAGCCTCTGGAGTTCATTCCTATCAATGCCATTTTGATTGTGCAGTAAGATGAAAATTTGTCATTACAATAGTTACAGTGACAGAGAAATGCACACTATGTATCAAATAGCAAGGTAATGAAGCAAATTATAACACAGTGTGGCAACACACGAGCAAGTAACCATTAGCGTAACATTACTTTGTCCAGTAAATGCTTCAGTTCCACTTGTACACTTAACCAATGATTTAAAGGGTTTATTATACATCTAGTTTTATTATACTTTGTACTAGAATTATCTCAAACATACAATATAATGTATTTCAGCAAAAAAAAAAAATCGAAATTACAGATTATTTAAAACAGTATCAGTTTTCTATTCCTTCCTGTATACCAACATTCTGAACTGTAGTTGCAGTTGATGCAGAAAAGCTGCATGTCGTGTGTTAGTAAGTGATGCCAGGTACAAATGGTTTGGTCTATAGATTTAACATGGAGCTGCATGATGGCTGCAGCACGATCATAATACACGGTTTGTTTAATAATGGTTAGACCCACCATGGGCACTTTTAATAGTCAAGACTTAGGGTAATCACCGGAAGTAAATGGAAAAGAACGGTGTCAGGAAATTGGTACATTTTGTCTCTGGTGAGCACAGGAAATATTGTATAAGCACCGCTGCCTTGCAAACCAACAGCACTAGAGGCGGGTTATTTCCAACACAGCCTCACAAAATTGAGGAACAGTTTAAATACTGAGATCTAATCTATATAATTTCATTAAAAAAATCTGGCCTTCCCTCTGCACCTCAAACTTTTGTAACTTGGAGATAAAGTGTTTAGGTATATTTTCCCCACCCCCCAAAAAAATGCTCTATAAATTAAAAAACAGAAAATCAACCACATTGAGGAACATTAGGCACAGAGAGTAATGTGTTGGTTCTGAGCTTGCATGCTGGAGTTTCACTGAAAAGGTAAGAGAAGGGCAGGAGGTGATGGAAAGGAGTTCACTTCTTTTTGCCAAACAGGCTGAACCGCTTTTCCTTGTCTTTCTCTTTGTCCTTCTCCCTCTTGCCAGGACTAGATTCGCTGGTGATGGTGACGACGCTGGTGGGCAGGGTCTGTGCCCGGCTGGATGCGGGTGTGCTCTGGGTGCTGGCAGACACATCATGTTTGTCAGAGGAGATGGCAGAGGAGACGGCCTGGATCCACGTGTTCATTTCCTCCTGGACAAAAAAGGGAACACAGACGAGACTCAGCTGAGAGGGTGGGCATGAGGTGTCCTGGCTGCACCTGGATGACCGTCCAGTCACTTCTGGGCACCGCTGTTACACACACCTCTGCTTTCTCCGCACAGGGGAGTGAACATGGCTCAGCCCCTCAGGAGCATTCAATGTTACAGTACTGAAAGGCCATCACGCCAGTGCATGGTCCGACAAGAGCAGAGGTGGATGACTGGATCTCAGCTTGGGGGGCGGCAGGTCTCACTCTACACAATGTGCTTTTTCTTTCTTTTTAAAAGACACCTCTCTTGACAGAAGGAGCTTTTTAAAATTTAAAGAGTTACTTATGCTGTTTTTCCATCAACTAACCTTCTCTTTCCTCAACATGGAATACAACCATGAAATAGCTGCTTAAAAGGAGTAGGGTATGGCAGGAATCCACACTCAGTCCTGGGGCCCTGCACTGTGCCTCACCTGCTGGCATGGGCGGGCAAGGTTTTCCTATCCTAACTCCAGTGAACGCTGTCTAGCTCTCCTCTCTCAGTGACGGAGAGTGGGATGTTGTTCACTGCCTTCTAGAGACATAAAGAGAACCAAACACCTCCCAGTGTTGATGACTGGAGACCAGATGAGAGACATTACCACTGATCTTTAATCACATGAATTACATTACAAAAGAAGCCTATCATTCCATAAACACATGTACACTCCTAAGTATTTAAGAGAAATGAAACTTGGCAACTTACATCATCTTTGGCTTGGAAGAGGTACTCGTTGCCATCATTTAGTCTGCAATTTCAGGAACAAAGTAAGTCACAATTTAACTTCAGAGAAATAAACATTCCCCAACTCCCATATCCCATGTAGGATACAAGCAGACCATAGGATTTACATAAGAAACACAAACCACAGCTCTATGTGTGGCACCAACTGTGCCTGCAGACCTGCAACAGCTCAGCACAGCCCCTTGGACATCAAGAAGTCATGGTAATCGATTGATCCAGCCCAATATACACAGGTAGCCTGGTGTTTCAACCCACCGGAGCAACCAGAAAAGCCCCAAGCACAACAGCATTTGGATTTGTTTTGGCAAAGATCACTTGGGATTCCTGATCATTGGTCTAAATTGAATTCACAGAAAGCTCTTCAAAAATGATGAGTCTTTGAAATGTTGTTACTAAGTTTATATCCCCTATGTTTGCAAATTCCAGAGACTTTGTTTTGTTTTTTTTGTGGGTACCAGGGGTCAACCTCAGGACCTTGTGTGCCAGCAGGTGCCTGTGCCACTGAGCGATATCACTGGCCCTTTTTTTGTATGTGGGTTCTGGGAGTTGAACGCGGGCCCTCGCACTTGCCAGGCAGGCGCTTATGCCGCTGAGCCATCTCACCGACCCCCCCCAGAGACTTTGAGTAAACATGCAAAAAAGGTTTCCTAGATTTTGCTTCGTGTCTCAGAATGAAAGAAACCACACTTGGGGGGCCACTGGTGTGACACAAGTGGTGCCTGGGCTCAAAAAAGTTCACTCACTCAAATGCTGCTGAGAGGAAGGAGTTGCTGATAAAGCGGAGGGGACTGCCCTTTGCCAATACCCTTACTTCAATGCAGCATTAGGAAGTAGATAAGGGCAAGTAGCCCAGGAACTTAGCTGGCTGTTCCCTGTGTGACAAAACATAAAGCATCCTAAGGCTCAAAAAGCCTGCCAACATTGCTCACCAAGAAAGCATCATAATTTATACCATCTGAAACTCTCCCCTTTGTAGTCCTTAGTCTAATCCAACTGGCATGAAACACAGATAACACAAAGCTTCTCAGATCCCAAAGTAATAGAGCAAACCAGTACAAAGCTAAGTAATTAGTAGAATGTTTACTTTTTGCATTTTCAAAAGATAAATTTGTTTGCCTATTTCCAAATATAAGAACTTCTAAGCATGGATGTCTTCTGTGGGGAGGTATACATGGTCTGACAGGGAGGAGATATTTGGAGCCATCTGGCTTCAGGCAAGAATCAGAGAGAACAGGGCCCCATGCTCCACCCCACTGTTTCCTGTTGGTCTCCATTCACCTCCAGGATGACCCACTTGACCCATATCCTGAGAATTCACAAGCAAATAACAGAACTCCTGGGTATGGATAAGCTGAAAAGTCGAGGAAACTACTTTTCTGTTTTCTTTAAACTGGGACATGAATAGCCCACCTGAAGTCCTAGGGAGCAGCAAGTTCCAAACTAGAAATGAAAGCTCCTTTTCCCTCCATGCTCAGCCACAAGAAAGCTGGTGGCTGGTTACAGTCCCCAAAGAATCTGTGATCTTCACTGAGACATGTGCTGAACTGGCTTTTCACTTATTGGAGGTTTAAAATGGCAGAAGACAAGACCAACAAATCACAGTATCGGGGTAAAAAAACCAACCCCGAGAGTAAAAATAAACACACTCCTACTTTTGGGCAACCACAAAGCACATCACTCACCTTAGCTTGAACACGTGTTTCTTCTTTTTATAATCAAGAGCCACTTCACAGACGGCTTCTTTCAAACTCACAGGGACCTCACTGTGGTAGGGGATTCCAGAAGCAGCGGTCTTGGCATCTTTATAGAAACCCATTTCTTGGTTATTTATGACACAATAAACATTGTGCCAAGACCTGAGAACGGTAGAGAAAGAAATGTCAAGACTCTTCAAGAATTTGACACAAAAATGATACCCATAAAACACACCGTCACCCCTTATTAGAAGCCCTTCATAAATTCTGCCACCAGTGGTACAAAATTCCTCCAGAGCTTACCAGGACACAGCACATTATTACAGCAGCAGGCTCTTGAGGGTTTCGTTTCTGTTTGGGGACACATTCTTCTATTAAATAAAGGCACTCTTAGCTCTTAGATTTTTGCTAGTGTTAAGGACTCTCTGCTATGATGGGTACAAGTTGGGCTCCTGATTTGAAACATGCCTATTCTCAAGCAAAAGCTCCTTACCTTGTATCATTCTTCATGTCTCATTCTTTATGTAGGAGAATCAGACTAAGGTGGCCTTTCCCCATGATATGATTGACTGTCACACAGTTATGCAGGTATACTATGAAATCTTTTCACCTAAGGGAGACTCCTCAGCCTCAACCTAGTGAGCTCCTCCTCGAGATGAACTAAAGCCTCTTCTTGCTGTTCCTACCCACACCTAACTTCCTTTTCTCAGTGAATAAACAGCACTCTACCCCCAATTTCTAATGTCAGTCCTAAGAATGCAAAGCCCCAGATCCTACCCCCAGGAGCACATGCTCTCCGGACTCCGGCGCAGCACCTTGCCTTTGGATGTGCTGACTTTGCATTGCTCTGCTTCCACCTGTCCTGCTGTTACCTGCTGGAGGCTTTCTTATTGTGGGCCTCCCATTCATGCTTCCGGTTCAGGAAGCCTTCCATCTGGGCTGGAGGCGTCTCCTGGGTTCTGGCCGGCAGGGTAGCAGCACTCTGGGCCGGGAGGGCAGTCTTAGCTTTTCGGTCGGAGGTGGGGGAGGGGATGGGGCTGGACTCTCTTGAGCTTGTCCTCTGCTCTGCAGCACCGTTGACCATTTCGCTTGTGTCCACTGTTTCTGCCATCTAGGGACAGCAGAGAGGCCATTCAGCCAACCCCGCGAGTCATAGGAGTGACCACATACGCTCTAGCTGACTCGCACAGTGGCTGTGTATAAATGCCTGGCACAGATCGAGGCAGTACAGTAAAACCATTGCAAACCCCGCAAAGCCAGCTGGACACCAAGGACATTAGAAGGTGGGAATGGATTAATGGCTGCCCACTTACGGGGAAATGAGAAAAGCGAAATGCCATTATGAGTTTTACTGCACTCTACTCCTCTGATCAATACACATTTTTTTAACGTAGTTTAGACCATCTCCTCTTACCGTTACTTTAAAACAAAAAGACAACAGTAACAGTCACACATATTAAATATGAGAGAGAGTGGACGTTATACAGCAGCCACCTTACAACCAAGGATGCTACCAGAAGGGCTGGAAGTTGAAGCGAAAGAGCATTCACAAACAGATGGAGAGACAACTCAGTCAGAACTACACAGCATTCCCCCAGATAAGACACGGAAAGACATTCAGTTTCTAAAAGTGCTGTCTTGTTGTCCTCCCCCTCCCCTCAACATATCATCATAAAAACATGCAGGAATTAGGACGACAATCATGCATTTCACAGCTACCATCCCAGTTAGACTTTGGAACTTAGGAGCTGGAAGGAAATGAGGCAAGTCAACAAACATCAATTTAACCACATCTGCCGAAGTTGTATCGTGAGTGGGTTGTAGTTCGTGTTAAAAGGAGCTGGTAAAGCCAATCACAGTCACTCAACACCACACAGCTATTTACCCCCAAACAAAGACAGAACCAGGGCCTTCCCCATCACGGGTTGGTTGATCACGGTGCCTTGCTGCACTGAGACGAGAAAGCCCAGAGAAAGCCAGGCTTCCAGCGGCTCTGACCCTTCAGGCTGGAGACGTCTTCGGGAGCGTTTCTTCCCAAGCTCAATTAAATTGTAACCCTCACGGCTTTTCGGCTTTGGAAATGTAGTAGGGTCTTGATTCATATCGAGTTCAGCCTGTGTACCATCAACTGTGTACCATTAACTGTAGCAATCCCTGGCTGATACACCCAGGGTGTGGGATTAGCGAGTTACTAAAGCTGGGTGTGGCTGACACTTTAGTGGATTACAGACAACCTGCACCCCTCATACACGGACAAACATGGAGGTGTCAATGGCACACTCATTAGCTACGTCCCCACCACTGCTACCCAGAATCAAACTGACATCAAATTAGCAGCAACAACCTTGATAGGATGAGCTATGTAGATGGGCCACCACCATTTGAATGCTCACATCTGTCAACTCTTGGGAACTGGCTCTCTCACTCAGGTCTTACCTAAATGGCTAGGCCAATGTTTCATTTTCAATAAAATTAGTTCTTTTGGGAAAGGACTGGGGAAAACTTGGGAAAAGACGAAGAATCAAGTTTACATGATGTCTATCACAACATGGAGCTTAAGATTTGACTAGAGGCTATGAGATTTAAAGGTGTTTTTGACTGTAATCTTTTAGTTTCATAGCAATGTGGAAAATATATTATTAGAGCAGGAAGACATGGGATGTGTGCATGATTATCTTGGCTTTGTAAGTGACAGCCTGTAGACACATGCTTATGAACAGGCTGTTTAAACTTTGTCCCCCTCTATTTTCACTCTTTCCTTCCTTCCTATCTCTCCCACCCCCAATGGGGTTTTGCTATGTAGCCCTATCCTCCTGCCTCAGCCTCCAGAGTGGCTGGGATTACAGGTGTGCACCACTTCACTTGGCTTCTCTTTTCACTTCTAAGGGAGAGTTGCAGGAGGGGAAATAACCAAAAAACAAAACCCTGAGTCAAAAAGATGTGAGTGGATTTTAAAGTTGACAAATCTCTTCTAGTGTGAGATTTCTGGAAACCTGGGGAAGTGGGAGTATAAGTTTGGTGTGGAAGGCCTGAGCCAGGTGTGAGTTCAGAAAGACATGGGGTTAGTATGGTTAAAAAAAAATTTAGTGCTGCAGGTTTGACTTTAAAACTGCTAGTGACAGTCATGACCGGATAGATGTTCAATTTATCATACTTGGTCAGACTTCAAGGTAGGTGAAGGCCAGGGAAGTCTTCTGAGTAAAATTCTGCAGCAAAAATTTTTTCTTTACAGTTAGAAGGAAAGAGAAACCCCAAACCAGTATGCAGAGGTAATTAATGTTTATGCAAATGAACCACTAACCAAGAAAACAAGGAAAATAAAAGTAACAAAATGAATTTTAATGGACCTGTGCTTTAAGCATGCCAACAGACAACACACCACTAGAGACAAACATCAAAAGCAAATCAAGTGCTATGATCACACAGTGGGTACATGTGAATACACCCCTCCCACCCCACCCTAGTCCATGTTGCTTCTTTCTAGCAATTAGTCCAGAGTGCTCTAGTGGCCAGGCACATCTGAGATATGTAATCAGGAAGCGAACATGAATGCAACATGACAACTAGTAGCACAGAAAACACCTGATTGGTTTCCAAAGTGCACGAAGCAACACTATTTTCAAATTCATTAACTTGAGTCTCTGCATTATCACTCAAAAGAATGAAATGGCTTTTTTTTCTTCCAATATAATCTGATTGTTAATTAAAAATCTGTTCTGGCAAGCTACAATTTAAAAGTCTAGATAAAAACAGGCATGAGAGCAAATGTTAAAAGTATCAAAGAACTCCTTTCTCATGTGCTTATTTTTTTTTTGTCTTCTAAATATAAAAAGCATTAAAACAATATTAGTCCTGATGATATAAAATTTAAACACATAAATATATATATATATGGAAAAATCACATATATACATATAGATCAAAGACATGTAATATAATTTGGGGCCAGAAACACACATCAGGGCTCCCTAATGACCAAAGAAAAGCAGTTTTTTCCCCCTTAAAATGAATTTTGGTGTATTTTAAGGCAGAGACCCAATAATGGTGCACACTACCCCAGAACATAAGAAGCTTGGCATCTATCTATATACCCATCTACAGTCACAAGTAGATAGATATGTACATAGAGATAAGGAAAAACAAACAAGATGCTATATGATGTTATCCTGACAAAAGAAAAAAAAGACATGCATCATGAAATGAAAAGACAAATGAGACTTAACTCATGGAGAACACATATCAAAACAGGTTTCTGATTCTACTAAGACATCTAAATATGGCAAATGAGCAAGTGAATGTCTCACAAGGTTTTGATGTAATATGGATTTTGTTTTGATCAGTACCAGGAAATCACTTCTTTCATTATTCCTAGGAAAAGGATTTCTGTTAAAACATTTTCAATCCCCCTTAGTGGCCTGTTGCATGCCCTCCTACAAGACTCTTTATTAAAGAACTCCACAAAAAGTCTTGAAAAATTAATGAATCAGGAGATTCATCTGACATGTACAACAGTTTTGTCTACAAACACATAAAAGTGACCTCTGCAACCAGGAGACACGTAAGTGCTCCCAGGCACGGTCCATCAAGTTCAAGTAATCAAGATGAACCAAAATGGCTTTTGCTCCATTTGTTTAAGAAATTAAAACAGTTTGACACCCCAAAGTCAATGACTGAATGGAGAGGCCTGGAAGTCTGGCAGACAGGCTTCCAAAACATGCTGAGAACTGCTGCCATCTGCCATGTCCTAAGTCCTGGCAGTGCTGGTCATGACCATAACAGAGGCGGCAGCAGCAGTCAGCAGGCAACTTACTCCCACAAGGCAGCTGCAACATCTGCTGTAAGGAGAACTGCCGTTCTCAGTTCAGGACTTGGCAGAACAAGGTAAGAAAGGAACTGGTTTATAAAAAGTAATAAGTGACCCAAGGGTCTTAAAACATTTGCGATTCTATACCTAAAATTAAAAACTACTTTCGAAAGAAACCCAAACTTTTTCTTTTGTCATCTTCTATGAATGAATGCATGCTTCATGGAATGTTCAGCTGACTGCAGGGTTTAATCTTAGTATTGAATGTCTCCTTTCTTCTATACCAGTCTTCCTAGTTACTAGCAAACTACTGCAGGTTAATAATATCTATAAATAACACAGTATCTATAACATGATACTGTGCCCTGTTAGTATAACTGGATGTGCCATACCTGTTAGATTCTAGTTTTCTTCTTCATTATGCTGTAATCTCATTTAATTTCAATTAAGAGTTTCACTGTAAAATCTTAATAAAGTAAAAAGCTCACAATAAATAAACAAAAAACCAAGTATGCTGCTTTAAGGCAATGAGCATCCATCAGTTAAGAGACTCAAAAAAAAAACAAAAAACCAAAAACAAAACATGAATTAAATGCAAACAAATATGAAACCAAGGAAGGACATGAATTACGTAAAATTTTTAACATTTTGGGTGAAGTGGAAGCCAGAGTCAAAACGAACAGGATTTGGAAAGGGTGGCTCTTGACAAATGGTAGTGAACTTCACAGTCCAGACCATGGCTGGTCACTGGCTGTCCGTCTGCTATTAAAGTTTTTGTAGTTTTGGTAGGTTTGAGAGCGGTAACTAACCCGTGGAGATCCTTGTTCAGCTGGCAAACCATTCTGGGAAACTTGCTCTCCTTTTGAAGTATCCCTGTTAGGTGAGGAGAAAAAAACAAAAAGGACAGAACAGGAAAGGGGAAGGAAGGGAAGAGGAGAAAGAGAAAAATATAAGCAATCCTCTTTCACATGATGTAACCTTTTCAAAAGCTTGGAACTTCCAAGTGCTTCCAAGACTCCAGATTGTTAGGCTATAGGGATACTCCAATCCCCACCCCCACCAAACAAAGGTGGCATTAGAGGTTTTCATGGAGCTTGTACCACAACAAAATTATTAGCCTTTGCAACCAGAGAACAATTCCTGCTCTTTTTGTGAAGTCATCCAGAACTTTCACAGCATCACCCAAAACCACTGGCTTGAAATCCAGGTGGTTCGCTCCATCCACTGAATGACATGGAAATCGTGAGCATGTGTGTATACACATGTGTGTGCTGTCTGTATGCATAGGTGTTCGTGCAGTAGGAAGGGCACTGTATACATTATTACGCTTCTGCCACCTACATAGCTATGTGATTGTGGATTAGTCAGTGTCCTCAAGTGTTACTCATGGGTGACAATATGGACTCTTGGCAGGCTCATGACATAACAAAAAAGCATGTGGTGAGGCCCTACAAGGCAAGGCTTCGAAAAAATGCTCCATAAAGCTCACCTGCCATCCAAGCTGAGATCCAGCCTCTTACACTGCCCATGACTTACCACTGCTGCTGGGACTCTGTTTCCTCCGAAACCTTCGTGCTTGGCTCAGGAGAAGGCGGCCGCCTCTTCCTCTCCTCTTCCTCTTGCTGCCTGCGCACTTCCAATAACTCCAACTGAGGGGAACATGGTGACGTTCAGCAGAGGCCCAGACCCTGCTGCTTTTAAAACAAGCAGCCAGGGAACCAAGGAGGCCTTCTGTCTAGTTTTCCGCACTGGCATACACTGGACAACCTAAGAAAGTTCTAACATCCAGAGCAAAAGAGCAGTCAGTTCGCAGGAACTGCAGCCACCATCTGAACTGCAGGGAACCGAGGGCTGTACCATGAACTGGCAAAACTCCTGTGAGTTATTTGTGTGTCCTCTGGGGGCACGGATTTAACTTCTAAATTAACTATGCAAGTCTCAACTTCGCTGTGGAGGAAAAGATCTGGGCGTCTGGGCGTCAGGGGGTGGGTGGTGGTGGTTTCCTACACTGGATTTTCCGTAAAAGTTCAGTTAAATTTTCAATCCCATGAACTAAAAATGATCGAGGAATGTTAAATGCATGTACCGATTTCTCAAAATGAACCTTATCATTCTGTATTACTAACTTCTAATTAAAAAGAGGAAAAGCAAGCAAAAAAAATACAAAACCCCAAAACAAAACCCCAAAATTCAGATAAATGCAAAGATAGGACTGCAAAAATTTTTGAAGAAGCCACTGCGTGGTATGATTCTGTGTTTAGCTCACACTCCAAAAACATAAAAAAGCCATTAACTATTCTACATGAAATATAAATGACCCATTTCATAAACAAAATGTACACACCAAAAATATTCTGTTTTAACACAAAAGTACAAAGATATGTGTTAAGTCCCCAGAATTATAGAAATGGGAAAGAAAAACATCATGTTGTATACATTGCAAAGAATCTATTTTCTAGCAGCAGTGCCAACTGTCTGGGGAAAAGAAACATCAGTGCATAATCCCTATTCTAAATCCTTTATGCTAGCAGAAGATACGATTGGGAATAGGGAGGGTTTACAGTAGCCCAGGATTAAAATACTATTTGATAGGGATTCTAATTCTGAAATTCTGAAGGCAAATTTAAGGCCATGTCCCCTGTAGACCAAAGATTCTATAGGATATAGAAAAAAAGCAAATGAAAAGAAAACATCACCAATAAATTCCCAAGCAAGAGGCCACTAAAAGTGATCCTAAATCTAGGTGGCTAGGAGATGACTGACAAAGTATAGCCTTGAACCCCTCCACACATCCTGTTCCAAGAGTCAACAATTTCAAGAAGATCCTCACAAACTGGCCAAGTACCCTAGCATCAGTGGCTACTTACTGTTGTCAGCCTTTCCAGGGCGGAGAACCTCTCATCCCAGGTTGCTGCAGACTTTTCAAATGCCTCGTGGCGCTTGATGAGCTTCTCCACCTCGTCCACACTTTGGCCGATTTCCCGGCTGGATAGGTATGGCTCCTGTCCAAGCAGCCAGGCCTCGGCCACGCTGGCATCCCTTGAGAACTGATGGACCTCCAAAACTGCACAGAGCACAAAGAACAAGTGAGTACTGGCCACAGGGCCAACTAGTACTGCTGCCCTCTGGTGGCAGCTATATACACAAGAAGTTTATGGTCTACTCATAGGTCTCAGTGCTGTCCAACGTAAATGCAACATGAGCCACACATGCAACTTTAACTCTTCCAGCAGCGATGTTAGGAAGAATAAAAACAGGTGAGATTAATTTTAATAAGATGTTTAACCCACTACTGGGACCCAAAACAGAATGTTACAAGTATGGTTAATAATGCTTGAGCTTGGCGACTTTTGGTGTTTATTCCAATTATGAGCTGCTACTCCCAATACTATACATTGTAAACCCTGAGATGACTCATACATTGCTTTTAAAATGAGGATAAACAGTAAGAGTTTAGCTCATAGGGCCATTATAAGGAGTAAATACAGGAATATATTTAAAAATCCTTAGAACAATGCCTAATTCACTATAATACCTTAGTAGATTTTAGCTTTTGTTATCAACACTCCATTAAGATCACCAAATATAAGACTGAGGCCAACTTTCAACCTTCTTGATTTTGAAACAAAAATTCTTCTTAAAAATAATGGGCTTCTCTCTGTACTCTCCTAGAAGGATGCTGAAAAGTCATCTCCTTTTCTCCTAAAGAACACCCAAATCTACTCACTACCCCGAGACCAATCATGAGTGAAAAATAATGAATATGCCACATGCAACTTCTGTAAAAATTGTATCTGGCATAAAATAGCTCACTAAGAAAGAAGCATCCACAGCTCCAAAAGTCATTAAGTGATAGGATCAATGAGACAGGAAAATAAACTTTCATGCTTTCTGTGGATATCTAAAAGAGCAGAAAGACAAATGAAGTTATATCCTTACTCAGTCTTAACCATTCCCATCGGTCTTCCCACTTGTCAATCATTTCTTTTCTCTTTTCGGTCAACTGCAGTAACTTTTCCTTGATCTGCATGAAAAAAAGGACCGCAGGGACATCTTAATAGAATGTACCACTTCCACTTTGTTTTCATACAAGAAAAATTTATTTTCTGCAGAGAGTACCACTAAGTTAGAAGTACCTACCCAGTCTGTCCCAGGAGAGGAGAGAAAGCCACTTTTTTGTGAGGCAACCAAGGATGCACTAGACTCAGGGCCTTCTTGCAGCAAGTACAGTTACCACAGAGGGATAGCAAGAGGGGCAAAGCCCTGGCCTTTCTGAGAAGACATCCATTTCCATGAAGGGAAGTACACAGTGAATTTATCATTTACATCCTAACCAGGATATGTAGTCATTCAACTAAGAACAAAATGACCGAGGGCAACATGACAACGGAGATGGGTGTCAGCTAGATGAGTACTAGAGGAGGTAAGCGAGACCATTTCTCAACCTGGGCCCCTCAAATTTGTCTTTTGTGCCACAGAGTTACTGGCTCTGAGTCTAGAGTCTTGTGTAATTGTCTCAGTCTAGGCAGGCAGGAAAGAAGCAAGTTTTGAAATTTATCTAAGTATGTGTATTGTGGATATGCATCTAGAGATGATATACATTTGAGGATATGTATAATTCATACACAGTACTGTGCCATTTTATATAAGGGATTTAAGCATCCTTGGATTTTGGTACTCCTGGGGGTCCTGAAATAACCCGTGGATAACGAAGGACAACTTTATGTATTTCTCTGTGTGTGCATGTGCATATACACAGAAAAAAGTCATTTTACACTTTAATACCAGGGCACCTGTCCCATGGCCCCAAAGTAAAACAGCATCCTACCTCCTCAGATGCATAGTGTTTTCTTGCCAGCAGGGACTTTCCAAGTTCAATGCAGGTTGTGAAACTGTCATTACGAGCATCAATTTCAGCTTTGATACCTTGATGATTATTCATTAATAGTTCTACAGATGATACATCCCTAAAATTAAACCAAAACATCTTTAGGAAATCAAGCTTTTCAAATAAATGTGTAGATTTCAAAAACATGTAATTGATCTGAAGGAAACTGTCTGGTGGCCTACTTAGCCTTTCAGGGCTGATTTCTATTCAAAGGTCAGTTTGGGTCACTGGGGCTGAAGCACAATGACAGCATAATTTAAGACCAGCTCTAAGACCAGATATTCCTAAGAAGGCCCCTTTTATTTTTGCATGTGTGCTCAAGTAACTTAAAATGTTCGCTAGGTATGTGCAAACTTTTACCTTCAAATACAATTCAGAAAGACTATTCCAAGATGGTACGGAGGCAGTAACAGTTACTCCAAGCCATTAGCTGCTACAGGCTCAGAACACAGATTCCCAAAGAGCAGCAGTGTCTTTGTACTCAGACATGAGGAGACACACAAAAAAGCAACCAGCTCAAGAAACACAAACTGCTTTTTCTGGGAGCTACTCACGGATCAAAACCTACTGACACTGGCCCAGGGAATACAGCTGCTTTTTAAATGTAATGATAAAAAATACTTCTTCTATTGTGGAACAGTTCATTTCTCTCTCACGGCATGGTCAGGGGCTGGCTGGGGTGACCTGGAAGTTATATATGTATCTCCTTGTTCATCTGTTAACTTCTCCTCACTACTTTGTGTTAAACAAAGTAAAACAGAATACGGAGACTACATATTAACTAACCACCCCCACCATTAAAACAGATATTGAGGATAAGTGATACTTTTACTAATGTGTATAAAAAGGAACAGAGTTGCTTTTAATCCAATAAAGACACACAGAAAAAGAACTCAGAAAAGCCATCTCACTCCAAAGATGAAGCAGTCGCACCCTAAGTACATAGCTGCTTAAAGCATAGGGTCCATAGACACGGGCAGGAGGGTCTTGAGGAGCATGGAAATTACGGGTACAAGGGGAGAACTTAGGAGGGGCTGGCACCTTCAAGCCCCTTCTTCTTGGCATTGTTGTGCAGGAGACAACTTAAGCAGCAGAGGCTGCTCACAAACAACCCCAGAGCCCAGGAGCACTACCTTGGCTTCTCCTGGGCTTCAATCTGTCGGATAACATCCTCCATCCAGAGCATGAGGTCACGAACCATGCTGAAGAAGCGGAACTTGTCCCCTGTATCCACCAGCCGTACCCTGCGGCCCTCGCAGGCGTCCAGCAGGGACTTCCAAGCTTCCAGGACCTCGTTCTCCCGCTTCTGGATGTCATCGGCCTTGTCTCCCGCATAAGCTGCTTGGAGGCGGGCTGCATCCTCCTGCAGCTGCCTCACCTGTGAAGCCATGGGGAATGTGAGCAAAGCCCCACCACTGCAGCCTCCTTTCATCACCCCTTCCTTCACCATTCCACTTACAAACTAAAGGGAGCACTAGAGCAAAACAGGGCCTGTGCCCCTTGGGAGTGTTCAATTTCACTAGAGATCGAAGCCGCGGAAACTCAACTTTTCCCACTGAACTACATTAGTAAGTCCTGTGCACATAATAAGGGGAATTTTATAGGAATACATGAGCAGACGAGCTGAGGAAAGGTCACCTGGAGCTATGCCTTGGGATACAAAAAGATCAATGGCTGAGCATGGTGGCATATGCCTGTGATCCTAGCACTTGGGGAAAAAGAAAAAAGAGAGAGAGAAAGAGAGGGAGACAGAGAGAGGGTATGAATGGACACATCCAGATATAGTCCAAAGAAACCTAAGTATCTTAACTGCTCATTCATGTAAAGATAATTTTTTAAAAAATCATGAATGAGAAACTGCCATGAAGAACACATTTTGAAAATGCCTTTCCTTTGCTACATGGTGCTGCTGAAAACAATATACAGTGTATCTTCTGTCGGAGTTCTCTCAACTGGACATTTACACTTAAAAAATATAAAAATGCAGCACCCAATGTAGTTCAAAGAACTCACTGATGTGAAAAAGGTAAAATATGAACTAGCCAAATTTCAACAAAAACTTTGCATAATCAAAAACTAATGGTGAAAACTGTTATTTGGCAAATGCAGTCAAGAATGCACTTCTGCTTGTATTTAAATATTTTTGGTGAGTTAGCTCTTTAGCTATCACTGTCACCAAAAGAAAAGACTAATTACCAATAAACCAGCACAAAAATTGGCATGAAGAGAAATGAATGAGAGTAGGAAATGCAAATTGGCCCTAAACATGAAAAGATGACAAATTACAGTATCAGCTTGTAGCATCTATTGTTTTGGTCAAAATTCAAGTTTGATGATAGTAAATGGATTAACTGCTGACAGGAATGTAGTAAGTTATAGTTCCTTTAGAAGGTAATGGGCAGTATCCACCAAAATTGTACACACATCTGCACTGGGGAACTGAAGCTTAGAGTTAAATTAACTGGCAGCCATAGAGAGGGGCAGGAATTAAGGATTAAGCTTAAGTGGGAAGATAGTGGCAGTCAAGGCGGTCCCTCCAAAATACAAACCCCAAAGTACCACAGCACGGTGAGGCCGATGCACTCAAATGAGTCTTCCCAGGCCAAATCTGGCCTGTTTTTGTAAATAAAGACTTAGAGAACACAGCCATTCACTCTCAGTGTCTGTGGCTATTAAGATGGCAGAGTTGAGTAGCTGCAATACATCATATGTCCCACAAAATATTTATTATCTGGCCTTCAATAGGTAACATTTGGGGCCGGTGAGATGGCTCAGCGGCTTAAGCGCCTGCCTTGCAAGCGCGAGGGCCCGAGTTCAACTCCCGGATCCCACATACGAAAAAGGGGCCGGTGATATCGCTCAGCGGCATGGGCGCCTGCTGGCGCGTGAGGTCCTGAGGTCGACCTCCCGGTACCCACAAAAAAAAAAAAAAAAAAGGTAACATTTGCCAATCCTCACACTAGTCAACACATTCTTATTAGATCAGGAAAAATTCTGATACCAGGACTGAACATCTTTAATAAAACTGGCCTCTTCTCTAGGACCATGAAATTTAGGGGAAAAATACAATTTGCTTTTCAACTAAAAGGCAAGAGACTAAACAGGAAACTGCAGAGATTAGAAAGGAAACTACAGAATGATTACACTGGATTATTACTGTTGTACTGTTATTACTTTGCTAAACATCTTTTATTTTTTTTTATTTATTTTTTTTTTTTGTGGGTACCGGGGGGTCGACCTCAGGACCTCGCGCGCCAACAGGCACCCGTGCCGCTGAGCGATATCACCGGCCCCTTTTTCCGTATGTGGGATCCAGGAGTTGAACTCGGGCCCTCGCACTTGCAAGGCAGGCGCTTACGCTGCTGAGCCATCTCACCGGCCCCTAAACATCTTTTAAACAAAATTTTACTGGTAACCACTTTATACTGGGGAAAAAAGACCAGGCATATTAAAATATAAGAATCCTGTTTCCATCCTTTTGGGATGGTTGATGAAAAATAGTAAGGTACTGTTTTGGAAGTTATTCTGGAAGGATATAATGACATAACACAAACTCATACTGAGGCCTATAACTTGCAAATGTTTGTGTGCGCATGTGGTTTACTTATTTTAATTGTGGGGATGTTCATCTAACAATGTTTAAAAATGTGGCAAACTTGGAACTTCAATGGGCTAAAAAGCTCTCTCAAACAGTGCATTATAACATTGAGTGTGAGTGTACATGTGTTTAACCTGAGCAATCCTTTAAGGCATATTTTGAGAAGCCAAGGAATAGGGATGCTCAGAGGTGCACAACGATGCTCTGTAGAGAGAACCCACAGGTTACTACTGCCTCTGGGGAGCTCACCACCCACCTGAGTGCCCAGAGCCTGGATGTCATGCTCAAAGGTGGTGTGCATTCGCTGTAAGGTCTCCACAGTGTTTTGATCTCTCCCAAGCTCTTCAGGGAGTTTCTTGTGTTTGTCCTGGATGCGCCCAAAGATTTCTTTGGCATCGTGGTAAAACTTATGCAGTTCATAGGAGGCAGCGAGAATCTGTGTTCTCGTATCAATGAGCTCCAGCAGGTCAGCCCAGGCTTCGTTGAGGCCGTCCTTCCACTCAGCGATGGTGGCGGCATCTGAATGTCCAGAGTTGATGAGTTCATCTGCCATGTGATTGACTGTGTCCACACGCTCCTGCCCAATGTTCCCCGTGTCTCGAGCAAATTCCCGGAATCGTTCTTGCAACATCTGAAATGGGGATGGGAGTAAAGAAATCAGTGAGACCATTGTGAACATTTTACTTTGTTATCACATGAATGTCATTTGGAAAGAAACTGCATCTAAGCAGGAGGTACCGAGTAATATGCATGAGTAAAGAACAACAGATCTCAGCTCCAAAACCTCTACTCAGATCTCCTCCTTGCTCTTACAGCAGAGTAAAGCACTGTGCACACACAGAAAGGGTAGCCAACCTAAGTCAAAAGTCACCCAATGAAAAAACATGCTGAAAGTAACTCATGACCTCTAATTTGAGTCAGGGCATTTTATCTACTCAGAGATGACGAATGCAAATGGCCTTCTACACCATGGCTCACTATATGACCATTCATGCTCTGCCCAAAGTACTTGCCGTGACATGCTCATAGTCCTGCCCCAGTTCATGGGACCCTGCGACCACTTCCCTCTCAGCGATCCATTGCTCTAAGTCGTCCACCTCACGGTTAAGCTGGAATAACCTGTGCCTCTCATCCAGCTTGCCTCTCCTTTCTTCAGCAAGGTCCTTCAGGCCAGCGTATAGCTTATCCACTTTGGACTGCCGCATGCTGATGCGCTCACTAAGAGAGGGAGCAGTGGGGGAAAGAGACTTTACATTTCAACTTTCTTCAGAGGAAAAAAACAAATGAGGTGGAGATAACAGTTTATCACATCAAATTTCCTTAAGGAAGCTTCTGATTAACCTGTTTAGCCTGAAAAATGATGCTGTGAAATTTGTCCTCAATTTCAATAATGAAGAGCTAATATGTGACTAAACACAGTAATTAAAGAAAGGGATCCTAACTCTCTGCATGCTGGCTCTGCCAATCAAGATTTCCTTCTATGTTACAACTTAAAGGTTCTAGCTGCCAGAGAAATAATACAACCCTGTCTGGCACACATGGGACTCTACCTTCTCTGGGCTGTGTTTGCTCTCCCCTCCTAAGAGCACTGGCTCCTTCCTATTCCTGTTTCATGGGTTTTGGGTGTGCTGTCAGAAGACTGAATTCTCCATCTTCCAATTTCTTCCCAGAACGATAGTCTCGTAACTGGGGACCAGAGACAAGGACAAGCTGATGCCTGTCCCTGGAGACTAGTAGGGCTACCTTTTGGGAATCTGATCATGAACACCTTACGAACTCACACACCAACACAGACACCTAATCTCCCCTAACCTGCAACCCACCTTGGTTGAATGCACAAAGACAATTCTGCTCCTAAGTCATGAAAGGAAGTTGCAGAGAAAGCCTGAAATGACTGCTCTTGAAGTTAACAGAAACCTACTGTACAGTCAGGGAGTACCATGCAGTCATCTGTCCCCCGGACGCCCAAGGTATTCGAAGCATTTGATGTATAAGAGTTAGGAGGCAATACCATTTTATTCTTTCTTGGAGCCTTTTATTTTACAGGCCATGTATTCTTCAAGCTAGTAACTGTTCTCCGAAACGGGAGACTTTTTCAACTCAGCATAAGTACTCTGATTCCCTGTATCTGTGAATCAACTGGTACCTTTGGTCTTTGTTTTGTTTTCAGAGGCAGGGTCTCCCTATGTAGTACTTACCAGCCTTGAACTTACTGTGCCATCAAGCTTGCAATCCTCCTGCCTCAGTCTCCCAAGTGCTGGGATTACAGCTGTATGTCACCATGCCTAGCTTCTAACTGGTACTTCTGACTCATGACACCACTAATCTTTCAACAGGGCTTTGGCCAACAGGAGATATTTAAACCACAAGAACAATTTCCAAATCTAATGGTTCACCCCTCCTGTTCACCACAAGCTACTGGGTCTGTTTTAAAAATGCTTCCTTGGGCCAGAAAGATAGCTCAGCAGCATAAGCGCCTGCCTGGCAAGTGCGAGGTCCTGAGTTCGACTACCGGAACCCACACACGAAAAAAGGGCTGGTGATATTGCTCAGCAGCACAGGCACCTGCTGGTGCACGAGGTCCTGAGTTCAACCCCCCGGTACCCACAAAAAAAAAAAAAAAAAAAAATGCTTCCTAAAGATCCACCTTACCATTAATTTTAAGACACTGCTGCTTTCTTTTTTGGGTTAGTAAGAAATATTCACTGAAAAATCCTCAGCCTGGTATCATCCTTATAATGTGGCACTCACCTTTCAGGATGGCTGTCAGCCACAAGGGCCCGACTAGTTTTGGAGAGCTGATGTACTGTTTCTGCATAGTCCTCTACAGCTTGTTCCAAAATCTGGTGCTTTTTCAACATGGAGACAGCACTCTGCTCATCCTAAAAAGAGAGGGGCTGTCATAACCAGAACCAGACCCTCTGGCCTGAGATAGCTCCTTGAGGAATGACAGACTAACTGCACAGTGGGGCAGGAGGAATGATTATCAGAAAGAAAAACACCAGAAGTGTAACAGTGACTATGAACACAGAAGCACTCCAAGAACATAAACATGGACAAGACCTCAGCAGATCTTTGTCAAAGTGCACATGGTGATGCAGTGACTAAGGCCCCTTTGAAAGGCAGAGTAAAGCTCAGGCAGATCAGGTGTATCCTGGCTGGCTGAACTCCAGTCTATCTTGTGTATAGCTGCCAGCATTCTGGAATGTTTCTTTCAAAAGGTCGCAAACCCCATCTTGTATGTTGTAAAAGTTACAAGTAATCCCATAAAGGACTCTAGCAAATTACTGCTTAAAAAAGACAAAAGTGACAGGAAGAATCTTAATGACAGACGATTCAGGCAAGAAAATCTTTTTTGAGACAGGGTTTAATTTACTATGTAGCCCAGGCTGACCTCAAACTCACAGAGATCTTCCTGCCTCAGCCTCCTGAGTGCTGGGATTACAGGCATATGCCACCATGCCTGGCTTTATAAAAGTAAGAAAATCTTCTACCAAGGGGAAACAGTGGCCAGAATTTAGACACCTTTGTGCACTATCATGGCCCCTTAACAGTCAAAGACAGCAGGTGAAATGTCTCACAAAAAACAAGCTCAGAGTCTGAGTCTGAGGCTCTCTGGCAACACGCTCTCACAGAGGGCAGGGACTCTCTCTCACCTTGGCCTTCTCCTCAGACATCATGTACAGCTCCTGCTCACTCATCCACGCCTCAGCCTCAGCTGCATCAAAGTAGTACTGCTGGGCCTTGTGCGCCTCCTCGAGCCGCCTGTGGCGCTTCTCTGTCTCCTCAATCAGGAGGCCCCACAGCTGCTTCAGATCGGCAAGTCTCTGTCGGATGGCCTCAGCATTGAGGCTGCTGCTGTCGGTGACGATGTTTTGGCTCCTCTCAAAGATGTCATCAATGCGAGGCTGGTGGCCCTGGATTTCTTTCTGGAGGGTCTGTGTTGGCACAGAAAACACACATAACGCCTTGCTAAGTGGCCATGACCTGCTGCTAGGTCAAGATGAAACTGCAAGCCTTCAAAGCTCTCTCACTTTCTCTGCTTGTGATTCAGAACAATTATCTATTAAGCTGAGCTAGCCAGAGCAGCAACACTTACCTGATTTTTCTTTATTAACAGCTGCACAGTCTGAAGATTGTGGCCATGATCTGTGGAAGTTGCCAAAGGCATCCTTTCACCAACCCACAACTGGAAGTAATTGTAAATAAGTGATCAGGACAGAACAGAACAAATATATGACAGAAACAAGAACAGCAAAAGATGGCAGGGGGCCAGTTTCAGAGAGAAAGTATACCCAATCCCTGCTCAAACAGCTTCAAATTGACTTGTACCTTTCTTTTTAGATATGTGGTGAGAGTTAGTCTTCAAACTTCACTTCACCCTAAAGAGTCAGATTCACTGTGAATCTTTGTGGTTGCTTTTAAAAGTACTGCTCTAGGGGCATTAAAACCTAGAGTTTCTTTAGAAAACCACAGAGGACAGTGGAGTTGCATTTTGTGGGGGAGGTGAAGATACCTTAAACATGCAAAGTGTGGGCTACAAGAGCTCAGCTTACCAATGTGGCCCAAGGCGAGCGTGACAGAGAAGTGAGGACATGGGCTTGGAATAAGGCAAGGTTTATTGTGGAAAAGCCACTTGTGCAGAGTCTACTCACAATCTCATCCTCCACATCCCTATTGAACTGATGGATCTCTTTGGAGGCCAGCAAATTATGCTTCCTTTCATTCAAGGGCTCCAGGAGCTCCATGAACTTGGTCTGCACTGTGAGACGCTTGCTGTCCACTTCGTCGGTGCTCTTCCCCTCCTGACTCAGCGCCTGGGCTTGGCTCTGGAGTTCCTCTATCTCCTTCTTCCGTACCTCCATCTGATTCTCCAGCATCTGAGGATGCAAGACAGAACAGCCATCATGTCAGAGTCAGAGAAGACACAACAGTAATATGAAATGCTTTGTGCACTGGGAAAAATGGAATATTGAGGAATATGAACCTATACACAGTGCAGAGTCAAGGAAGGTTCTAACATTGATCAAAGTATCAGTAGCAATCTAGTTCATCAGTTAATGTTTAAAACACCCCTTTCTAGGATTTTAAAACATGAAGTAATATTCAAATTAATCCAGAAACTTTAGGAAAGAAAAGACAGAGACAAGAACTAATTATGAGAGATAAATAGTCATCATTTACTTTTCCAGAAGCCAGTTTCACCATAAAAAAGGAGTTACTGAGAGGTTCCATTCTTTTAAGCAAGAAAATATATCTGCCCTTCCTTTCTTCAATGAGAAAGCAGACTATGGTCATACTGGATAATCAAGAGGAATACATACTGAGTTTTCATTTATATGAAGAAAATGAGCAAAAGTGAAAGCAGAGGTCTTGCTCAGAAACTATCATACTGGGAAGACCATATACTGTCTGCTTAAGAGACAAAGGGATTCACATCTGGGAACAAACTGACTCCTTTTTCTTGGAAGAGGAAGTAAGTGACTATGACCAAAAATCTCTTGTGAAAAAAATTCCTTAATGCACAAAACCTGAAGAGTAACCAAATCATTTAGCAAAAGGAATGGTGTCACTTTAGATGAAGAAGCCAGCCTCAGCATGTGACCAAGACCATCTCGTAATGATTGGTTCTAATAGGACTGCTGGGCCTTGGACTTGGCTACAGGCTGCAAAGCCTGTCAGAGGAGCCCCTGGAATATTCTGCCGTGGACTTGCTTTCTCAACACAACTATTTTCTCATTAATTCAAGGTAAATTCATTTGCCCTTAGAGCTCTCTATTGTGATATAAAAAACTTAAGACTTTTATTATCTGTTAAGTATCATGAACAATCCATACAATGTCACCTAGCTAGACATTATACAGCAAAAAAAGCAAACATGATTACTCTCATTCACATAAAGTGCAGAACTATATGAAATAAACATTTACTCAATTAATAAATGGTGATAATATCCATCAACTAAGAAGATATAAGAAAAACTGCCACACACAGGCACCCAACACTTCTACTCATACCGGCTTTCCAGCTGACTCTGCAAACACCCCATACGCTGTCAGAGGTAGCACCTTGCTGGGCATTAAAATCCCTTCCTATGGAAAGGCGAGTAAGAATGATGAAGACTGGGCTGTATGATGCTGTCCAGCCCACTTGCCTGTTGCTTTTTTAGCAGGATGTTGACACTGGTAAGGTCTTTGCCATAATCGTCAGATTGAATCTGACTCTCCAGGCCATGTAGCCATTTGTCTAGATCTGCACAACTCTGGGTGAAAAGTTCAGCCTTATTTGCATCAAAGAGTCGCTGGGCCTTGGTCTGGGTGGTGGATTCAAGAACTTCCCACATTTTATGTAAACCAGTGAGTTTCTCTTTCACCACAGCTTCTGTCTCTGGCTTTTCTGAAATGAGCTGCATTCCTTCCTGGAAAACACAAACCAACAGTTACAAATACATAAATAAATACAGTTTGTAGAGAATAAACGTCATTGTGAAAAACCTAAGATGTTTGTTCTGTAATTTACCCTTTCACTCAATATACACAGTCTTTCCGTATGAAGTTACTGCTCAGTAAAATCAACAATGGCCTTATCTACACACTATCTGGGCTTCATGGGAGTTGAGGAATAGATGATGCATACTTGAACAGTTTCAATGACAGCAATGAGATAGTTAATGCTGATGATCTAAGATTTTATTCCTTCCACTCTATGGCCAAAAGATCACATATAACTCTTATTTTAACCCTTAAGAGCCTTACACAAACAGAGCACAGTGGCACTTGCTTGTAATCCCAGCTACCTGGGAAAGAGTATTGCAACTCTGAGGTCAGCCTGGGCAATTTACTGAGACCCAGTCTCAGACAATAAAAAGGGGTAGGGAATGTAGGTCAGGGGTAGAGTGCTTGCCTATCATGTTCGAAGCTCTGGGTTCAATTCCTAGTACTACGGAAAGTTTTTTTTAAAGTGCCTTATACAATATAAAATTTAAGGGAGAGAAAAGAAGGTGGGGAACTCATGCATCTCAGTTATGGACACAGAATTTCCAGCACAAAAATTATATACTGTAATAATTATTATAGTGCCTGCTATATAGTAGTCACATAAGGAAAAGAAGGAAAATTTAAAAGATAGTGTTTTGAAATTCTCGGGCCAGTGAGATGGCTCAGCGGCATAAGCACCTGCCTGGCAAGCGCGAGGTCCTGAGTTTGACTCCTGGAACCCACATACAAAAAAAAAAGGTCCGGTGATATTGCTCAGTAGCACGGGTGCCTGCTGGCGCACGAGGTCCTGAGGTCGACCCCCGCTACCCACAAAAAAAAAAAAAAAAAAAGAAATTCTGTGTGAGTGTATCTGATAAAGCTGGTCAAATGGAAATAAGTACTATGATCAAGGGAGTGGAGACTGCATGGGAGCTGACAGTCCTTTCAGCAGCAGAGGAGATGCACAACAGAGACCAATGCCTAGTATTCACTGGAAGATAAACCAAGCATCCACCACCTGACTGGATTTCTGGATTTTCTCCCTTCTGGTGGCTGAAGGCAGGACCTGGTTAGGTGGAAGGGGTGTTACTACTGGCTGAATAGCTTTCATAAATAATCAGATAAGACTCAAACATGCTGGAAAGCCTTGTAAATAAAAAGTTCATTTCCCCCTAGTTCTTACCAGAGCCAAGAAGTGAAACGGGGGCTATCTTCAAACATTATAACTCACCTTCTCAATTTTGTCAAGCCATTCTTTGTTGGATGCAAGTTCTGCCATGAATGCTTGATGTTTTAACCATTTACTGTGCAGATTTCTGGCTTCATCGTAAGACATGTCCTGGGCTGTAAGCATCTTTTCATTGATCCAGAGAGACAGCTAGGGAAAATCATCAAGAAGGTTTCAGAGATTGTAATCATAAACATTTGCCCTTTTTCTTGCCTAGAAAGGGCTGTGCTCATGTCATGCTATGGATACTGTACGTTTTCATGTCAAGAGATGACCAAGTAGGGCTGGTGAGATAGCTCAGCAGCATAAGCGCCTGCCTGGCAAGTGCAAGGTCCTGAGTTCAACTCCTGGTACCCACATAAAGGAAAAAAGGGCTGGTGATATTGCTCAGCGGCACGAGCACCTGCTGGCAAGTGCGAGGTCCTGAGTTTGACTCCCGGTACCCACATTAAAAATAAAAAAAAAAAGAGCTGACCAAGTATTTAAATTTGTAAATTGGATCCATCATGACAGATATCCATCATAAAGGAGGTTGTACCTTTGTTCTAAACTGTACATCTAGCATTAAACCCAGGACACTAAAGTGCTAAACCAGCTTTCAAACTATATGGCATTTTCAACCAACTTTCCCCCAAAGGGCTGTGTTTAAAATTCTGTCCTAAACAGTCTGAGTCACAACATTTATTCTCTTTCAAATACCTGTCTCAGCTATACCAACTTAATCACGATTGTCTTTCATACTTCATTTGGCAGTCTTTACTCTTTTAGTTCTTTCAAGTAAAAAATGAAACAAATCTATTCATTTATCCACACAATGTGCCACTTTACAGGTATGCATATGGGAATGCCAAAGAGCACAAATAACTTGTTCACTGTAGGACTAAGGCAACAAAGATGCCCTTCCCATGTTTTTAATCTTCACCTTTTTTTCTATAGCCTCTAGTTCGCTAAAGAATCTTCCATTCAGACCAAGATCACTTCACAGGACTTGATTCTGAGACCTAACATGCCTACTTGGAACTCAACTCTCGAAAGCTACACACAGCCTACCAGGCGCTGACAGACTTGAAGGGGGCTCTCTTAAGAAGCCTGGGGTGGGAGTCAGCCAAACCAGGCTCTGATTCACCTCTTCTGCTGCCTTTTCCACTGACTCAGCTCCTGCCTGTTCCCATCTGTCTATAAGTGGCCAGACCAGAGTCCTCACTCCTATGGAGTCATGGCATTACCCCAAGGAGAGCTCTGTGTTCACCCAGGCAGGAAATACACAAAGGAACACAGAGCTGGCTGAGTCAGAAGCACATGCCCAGAGGGACCATGTTCCTTTTCCTGGTGACTACAGAAGTCCGTTTTTGTGCTAGTCCCAAGTCTGCACCTCTACACCTTCATTGTTCCATCTCCCAAGGTTTAGAAGCGGCACTTAAGACCAACAGAAGTCCTTACAGAAATGAACTCCCAAGGCTGCTCACTTACACTGTGACTGCTGCTGGGAAAGGCTTTCCTATAAATGCACTGTGACAACCAAAGTTCTGTCCTTTAGAAATGATGTCAGGGGAGGCACTGTAGGGGACAGGAGCACTTCTGGCTTGGAGAATAGGTGAACTTGGGCTCCAATCCTCTTTCTCTAGCTATTCACCATGAACAACAGTAGGAAGCAGGGCTGAAAATAAAAGGGAGCAGTACCTCTGATGTCACTCTTTACTGAGGAAAAACTAGTAAATCTCATAAAGCCCTATGTAATCAAAGACCACTGATCTGTCGCACAATAATAAAAAATTTCTCACTTAAAAAGAATTACTTATTTTTCAGTTATCTAAGTAGCTGAAATCTGAAATAGTATGGGCATTCATTTGCTCTAAGAAAAAAGGTTAAGAGGAAGTGGAATGATAAAATTTGTCCCTATATTCCACACAATAGAAGGCATTTATTTATTCAAGTGCCAAGGACATTCACATATTTTCGCTATTCATAACCACCTACCCAAGAGGGATTTAAAAAAAAGAGTACTACACAAAAACCAGAGGCTTATAAACAAATCTGCTCTTTGCTGAACACATCATCCTACAGATAAAGCATCATACAATACAGCACAATGCAATGGATCTATGGAACTTGCCAGTTCATCAGTCCTTCGTGGGACTTTTGGAACTAGAGCTACGGTTATTATTTGTGGGCATTTACAAAAGTCATGTAAGAATATATTCATTCTCTATGGAAAAGAACACTGTGCAGATGAGGAAAAGATAAGAAAAATGCTTTAATCACTGAAGACAGGGGCAAAGCACTGAACTCATATCCCTGTACAGACACAACTAGATAGCCTGCTCTTCTGAAAAAAAAAATCAGTTTCTGAGATAGGAGGTGCATCATTAGAGACTACGACAAAAAAAAAAAAAGCAATATTTTTTATATTATTCATCTGTTTTCCAGGGCATTCTTTTAAAATTAACACTACAAAAATTAAGATGCTGTCTGTATTCCCCTCTTGTTTAATGGGAGCAGGTGGGACCCTGCTCATTACTCCAGCACTGCTAGTGCAACAGTTGCCTCCCATCCAGTTTGCAGGGGAGGGGGCAACAAGAGCAGATCTCACAATCCAAGGCTCCCAAGAGAAAAGGAGTATGTTAAAAAGGGCAAACCTTGGATTCTCTGGACCTCAAACCACATCAACAACCAGGAATGGTTATTAAATTTGACCTTGGAGCCCTAGGTCAAGCACTATCAGCCCAACAGGTAGATTTTTTTTTTTTTTTTTTTACATGTAGAACTAGTCTACAAACTCCATTCTCAGAGATTCTGGCTTTAAAGGGGTGTATTTTGATGAGGCTGAATGATGGGAAGTTTATTAAAGTATGACATATATTTCCCCTTTGCTTATATTTCTATACCAAGGGTTTCAGAGCCCCCAACCCTGACCTAAATTCTGTCCTATGTAGACTGTATGTGCTGGTGTGGGTCACCTGAGATTGTCGGTAGACATTATGGCTGTATTACCTTTGAAGGGGACTCATGGAGAGATGGGCAGAACAAGGGAAGATAAAGCCATAGACTCAGCAGAGCAGTCAGACTTGCAAAACATCTCCTGGACATAAAGAAGCCCAACCCAAGCTTTCCTGCCTATTCTAAGGGAAAATCATGCAGTTGTGAGGCCCTGGGCAGGCCTAACAGTCACTGGAAATCAGCCAAGGAGTGTGCAGAGTGAACTTGTAACCAAGGATGCTAATTTACAGAAAGTGGAAACAAAGATCAAAAGACCTATATTAAGATTGACCATTTCCTGTGATTCCATTGGGAAGGACATCACTTTATCTACTTACTTTTCCTGCACATTTCTATTTATAAATCTGTGGTCTGAGAGTGGAAAACAGAGAGGACTGGAAATTTCAAATATAAGCAGATTTCTCTCAAGGGTTCCCCTTGATTACTCATCTGCCCATTCCCTGGCATTCTCTTCTCATTAGCCCAGGTTTTACAATGAATAAATTTCACTTTACTAGCTTGCCCTTTAAAAGCAGGAACAGAAGATCCCATCCATACCCTGTCCAAAGGATCAGGAACTGGGGTTAACATGCATCTGCCCAGTCTGCAAACACCAAATCCCTTTAATTCCCTTCAGCACAAAAAGGCTACTGGCACCTACTGCAGCACAACCAGCGTGCTTCACAGCTCACGTCAGGTCCCACTCCCCTCCTACAGCACCTGTCTTGGGCCATGGGTGCTTCTGTCAGTGAGCATCCTGTCTAAACGCGTTATTCATGTTCACGAGGCACTCAGAAGAGGGACTCGTGTCTTCAGCCTGCCTGCCTGGTGCCAGGCAAATCCCCCAGAGACCCAGATTTGTCACTGTGTCACGTAAAGCTGACAGACCCTGAGCTACCTAGTTTAGGGACTTTCCTTTTTAACCTTTAGCTGCTAGAGCATGTTGCAAGATCTACAGTAATTATGGGCACAAAGGATGGCTTCTGTCACAGAAAATCTAGTAGCTGTCATTAGAGACATTTAATAGATAGTCACACATGTGATGCAAGGTATAATGACGTGACTGTATTCTTAGCACAAGACCTGATCCTGCCCCCAAGCTCCTCACTCTCAAGGACCCTGAAGCTTCTCATGGATGTTCCTCACCCCATTTTTGCTGTCAAAGGTATTTTTTCTCCAACTAGCTTGCAGAGATACTACAATTTTCTGGCCAACTTTGGTTTTCAAAGTTTATTTATGCTTTAGGGGAGCACGAAGTAGTATGAGAATCATCAGATTAATACAATATGTTAAAGCTAGTGCTTGAAATCAGGATTGCGTTCTTGGCATATTAGACACATATTTAGGGAGCCTGAAAAGTAGATACTTTATGGTCATAAATGACTTGAAATATAGCTTATGGTTTTAAAATATCTGCTTCTTAGTTGGTAGCCAGTTTTGGTTCCTATTAGTTCTTTCCTTCTGTACTATATTATTTAAATGAACCTTGCTTTAAAGAGTCAAAATAACACTAAGTGCTTTTTTTTGTACCGGGAATCGAACTCATGACCTCGCGCTTGCCAGGCAGACACCGTGCCACTGAGCTATATCCCCGGCCTAAATGCTTTTTAAGGTGCAGGTTTTTTTTGAACATCACTGCCCGAAAGATCTCCACCACTGCAATGATGGAGAGGTTCCATGTCTGTGTTGTCCAATATGATAGCCATTAGTCATATTTGGCAACTGACCACTTAAAATATAGCTAATGTGATGGAGGAACTATGTTCCTAAATTTAATTAATTTAAAATGAAATAGCTACCTACGGCTAATGGCTACTGTAATGGACTGCTCAGTCCCACACTATAATATTCTAGATTACTACAGTCTAGGCCCCTCTAAGTGGCAGTTTATAAGGTGGAGAACTGACAAAGTGCCTTATCTTGCCATATGCAAATCAAAGGGTAATATAAATTTTTGACCTCATTAATTTTATAATTCAAAGGGCTTTTACAGCCAAAGATTGGCTAGCTATTGTTGAAAACCAAGAAGGGAAGGACTGAAGGACAACATACCTCTTGACAATCCTGCAGGAATTTCTGAAGATCCCTGTTGTCCTTTAATCGCATTACAAGTTCACTGGCTGCCTCACGATTCTTCCTATGCCTGTTGAAATAATAAGGAAAATAACTTTAAAAGAAAAAATACACAACTTCTAAGTCAATTTCTTCCCTGGGTTTCTACATACGACGAAAAGAGTTTGCTTACTGTTCCTAATTATGTGCAGGAGGCAAGATGAACAGAAGGTTTTTAGCATCCTTCAAACGAATAAGCCATGGTACAAGAGTGACCCAAACACCTGTCTAAGCTACGCAACAGGCCAATGACACAGGAAAATGATCTGCATTTTCTAATCTAGTACAAGGGGAAAAAATTTGAGCCTGCACTCTGTACAAGTCCCCATTTTGGGAACTGTGCAAAAATTAAAAACCTGTCTTTAAGAAACTCATAACTGGCTGATATGCACAAGTTTAAGAAAAGTATGTAATCATATAATTCAGTTTGAACAAATGTTTCCTGATAGATTCCCATTTCACTAAAACTCACCAAAAATAAAATAATCCAGGAATGAAAATTTTTAGACCTGTGAGATTATATAATTCCTCTATCCCATTCTTAATTAATAGGAAAGGGTAACTAAGCTTTAAAGAGTCGCAGCGCCTTAGACAAAAAGTTGACCTAAAGCAAGACCTAAAGTTGCTTAACTTGCTTAACAATAAAGGAAATGGGGTGCTTACTACCCAGCTGGAAACACTGCGCTTGCTGGCAAATTTCTTTCATGTATCAGTGATGCAGGTCTGCACAAACCTGTGTGAAAATGACTGCAACTTCAAGGGGGAAGACCAAGAAGCACTGCCACAATTACATCTCCCTGACATTCTTGTGTAACCTATGCAAGAAAGACAGCCTCACCTGTGGTATTAAGAAGGGTAAAGAACAGTGTGCAAACAAGGAGAGCTGAGTTTTCATTCTGACTCTCAAAGCAACTCCTTGCCACATGGGTCTGGGGGGAAGATCGTCCTCCACCTCTGCCAGCCCCTAAGGTAGGGGTGAGTAAGAGTACAACTTCAGATTTTCCACAAAGCTGAGGAAGAACAGCTCAGGGAATATGTGCTGCTGACTGACTGATATGAAGAATCTTCCCCTAGACAGAGAAAGATCTTACAGGGATGCCATGTGTTGCACGGGCCCTCAGCAAATCCTGAGGAGATAACCAGAAACAGCACAGCAACCACTGTCTGCTTGGGGAACAGACCTAAAAAGCCCCCTGATCCTCTGGCTACTGTAGGTACCTGGCCTATAGAACTATGGGAATGTTATAAGTGTTATAATACGGTCATGTATATATATATGTATGTTGGATGTATAAAGGAACTTTTTAACCATCTTTTTTGTTTTTAAGTTGAAGGAGATGCTGTAACTTCAGGAAAAGGGATCTTAACATGCTTATGCTGACTAGGCAAAATGCAAACAGAAAATACTATTTAATGCTAAATGGAAAGAGTTTACACACATTTATGCTATAAAACTTCAAGGCACAGATTAGAAGGAAAATGCTATGTCCTAGAGATGCGATTAAGGGTAGCAGTACTCCCTCAAAATTTTAAACATTTATTGCCTTTATTACAATAAAAAAAAGAATAAAGGCCAAAGCCACTTTTTTATTGCCATCTTTCATCAGAAACTAAAAAATAAAGTTAAGATTTTAATGAATTTGGGCTAGGAGAAATTACTATTCTAAAAAGGTGGGTGGGTACAGAATGCCAAGAAAAGTTTCTGAAGTTCTGCGCTCTCAAATTCCAGCTCTACTTCTAGGTAGGCTTAAGAAAATAAAGTAAATCTTCAGGAGGGAGGTTAACTAAGGTTGAGTTAGTGACAAAATGTAGGAGTCCTGCTTTTAGGCAAAGACCTTGAATGAGTTTCAACTTCCTTCAGCACAGCACCTTGTAGAAGTGCTGCAACGGCAAGAAGAACCACAGGCACTGGCAGTTACAACAGGACCCTAGATGCTTACGAAAATAAAACAACTTCAAACACTATCTAAAAAATTTCTTGAGAAACAACCAGACAGAATTTGGATGCATTTCCTATAATATCAAATCTCACACATGCCCAGAGGATCTCTCTGTCCAGATGATCTTTCTCTTATAGTGGGACCATGAAGAAGAGAAAGAGGAGGCTGGTGATTAAAGAGTCCAAATGACACTGCTCCATGGGTGGGCATAAGGAGGGCCTTTGCGTCCTTGGCATTCTATAAGGAATCAAACAGCTCTGCAGGTGGCTGAGACTGCTGCTGACTCAGTCAACACTCAAAAGAAATTAGGTATGGCTTAACAGTTTACCATAGGTGACTGACAGGAAATTTTCTCACGGTGGGGTCACAAACTCAAGTATAGGGAAGGACCTTCTAAAACAGGGCTGTACTTTCCAGTCCTGACAGAGCTCATTGGGGCACGATTTCCTTGCTTTATTTCCATCTCTCACTTGTCCCTGTAACAAGATTCAAAAGCTCCATCACATAAAGCAGAAGTTGAGCTTAACTCAGCTTCCTCTGAAGAATAAAAAACTTGGGTGCTGAAGTCAAACAGGTAATTATAGTGTTTCTTCCCTTGAGAGAGAGGACTTGACTTTACAAAGCTGGATTCTATTCTATTCTATTGCTTGGCTATATTGTGGCTGGAGTTATTCTTTTAGCCAGGAAGTTTCCTCCAGCAGCCCACCCACTGGGACAGACTGCTGGACAGCAGGCTGGTTTCCACCCTGTCGCAGGCACTTTTGAAGGCCACCTGTGCCCCAGCCACATCTATTACAGTCTGTCTTTATTCTGATATTTTTTTCTTTCAACAAACTCAGTGGTAACCACTGAGATTACCTTAAAGTGAGCATGTTACAAAAAGAATAGTTCATTGCAGTGTCAGAATGTTGCTGCACAAGAGCATTAGATCTGAAGGTTTGGCTATTTAGCTAGCTTCTGCCTCTACAACACCTGGAACATTTAAAGATTATATTTGTATGTTTTTATAATAAAGATCCTCTAAGGTTAGTTTCAGATCTTGAGGCCTCTGGGGATATCAAACTGACACCAGAATTCAGTAAACGTAAGCAAAGACAGAAAAATGTAACATGTAAGACAAGATGGGAAATAAACAGAAATCCCTTCGTCCATCTTTTTTATGCTTATTTACAGTACAGAATCTTCTTTCCATTTTCTTTTTTAAAAGTAAGAAGTCCTAAGGAAGCCCTGGAACTTCAGGAGCCTCAGCTCTCAGTCAAGGGCAAAAGAAAAGGTTAAGCCACAGCTGAGGACTGCTGAAATGCTCTCATCCCTAGCGGTTACCAGTATCATCTGCTTCCAAGAACCCTATGCAGCTGCAGCACTGGAGGACACACAAACAAACCACAGGAAGCAGAAAGGCAGCTGCACGTCTGTCTGAATGCACGTGCCTGGGGCCCAGTCTGCCCGGAGGAAACCAGTCGTATGTGTCCAACATGGAGCAACATGAAATAACACATTCACAAAAATTAGAGACCTAACATTAGGAAATAAGGAAATGGAAACTTTTTCTCTAGGTTAAGAATTGTCAATCCTTGTTTCTCACACTAATTTAGGAAGGTTTTGGTGGAGGGATTTGTGTGTGTGTGTGTGAGCTGTTTTAAAAGAAATAGATATGAAATTATACTTTAGTATAAGTTGTGTCCTATTCCATAGTACTACCCTTAGAACATATGGTTTAGGCTGAATCAGTGGAAACAGAAAGACTGACAGTGGTAAAGCTGGGAGCTCAATCTTTATGGGAACAAGAGTTACTCCCCTCCCTAGCTCATGTATTAAGCTGACCTGGCCGTGTCCCAGGAGACCCTTTCAGATGTTGTGAGCAAGGGAACGCTTTCAGCAGGCAATTCTTCCTTCTGAACTGCACATGAAGGCCAGAGAAGCCTTGACATTAGTCTCAAAATGAGCCCCCCCCCTTTTTTTGTGGGTACCGGGGGTCAAACTCAGGACCTCGCGCGCCAGCAGGCACCCGTGCCGCTGAGCGGTATCACCGGCCCTTTTCTCGTATGTGGGTACTGGGAGTTGAACTAAGGGCCTCATGCTTGCCAGGCAGGCGCTTCTGCCACTGAGCCATCTCACTGGCTCCAAAATGAGTCCTTGAATCCAGCCTAAACTGGGACCAGAGATGATCAGCTGGAAGAGGAAAGTGACTGATCCAAATGGGTCAGCCCAGAACCGGCTGATGCTGATGCATCCAAACTTCGACCTGCCCCATCTCCCACTTTAGTAATCGGGGCAGGTTAAGAGTCAGGATGAGTCAAAGAGTAAGAGTCAAACGGAATACATCTATTGGCCTTCAAACTAGGGAGCAAATCTTTCAGAAAAACAAAAACTACAATACATGTGAATTTAAAAAAAAAGAGTATCTAATCCTGGTGATGCCCTGGCAGAAAAGGAAAATGGTCTTTGCTCTCATTATGAAAAGGATCCTATCACAGCATTGTCCAAGGCAATTTTTTTTTTAAAATACGCGGGTACCAAAGTTGAACTCAGGACCTTGCACTTGCCAGGCAGGCGCTTATGCTGCTGAGCTATATCACCAGCCCGGCAATTTTTAAAGAAAGGCCAGATAATGTTTGTAGCTCTCCCAGGTACTCAGGATACAAAAACCTCACCTTCCCTCTCTTCTGAAAGGCTTCAGCAGCGTCTCAGAGATGAAGGCGAATGTGGCCTGGGCTGAGAAATGTCTAGCTCTTAGGGACTCACTGGGTGACACACTGTGTGTCAACAGCACAGTTTAGGGTAAGGATTGGCTTGGCTTCTTAGTTTTTTTCCTTTTGTGGTTACCTGTGCATTCTCAGACAAGACAGCCATGCGCTGAGTTGATGAATTCTGCCAGATGCCCGAGTCTCAGAGCACAAAACTCCCTTCAGAAGCTCAGAAAACTGTACCTGTCGTCAATGGAGTCCACCTTCTCCTGGATGCGATCTGCGCTGATGTTCCCATCGCTCACCAGCCTCCGGCCTGTCTCCACAACAGCATTGATCTTTTCCTCATTGGCATCCATGGTGGTCATGAAGTCCTCTTGTTTTTTAATAGCTGCTTCTGCTCCTTCCAGAGTGGTGGGCATTTCAGTATGAGCCAAAACATACTCCTTATTTTAAAAAAGGAAAAAAAATTATAGCAGGATTATGTATAATGACAGAACTTTTTCCTATGTTCTACATTTCCATGCAACATACTTCCCAGCAACTGCTTCACTGTACTTAGGTGAAATAATCTATTCAATCATAAAATGAAATGTTTGGAGGCAAAAAATCGCAGTGGTACATCGTGACTGAATTTTCCTAAGCAGTTAAATGCTCTATTTCCTCCCCCCCAAAGAAAAGGGCCCAAAGATTTGTTCCTTAGACATAAGGGTCCTCTTCTACCATGAAGGCAACAGCAGAAATCAATCAACCACCCCTATTTCAGCAACCATCCTCAGATGTTTCTGATCTCTGCCTTGTGTCCTTGAATGAAGTCCTGCTCTCTCTACCCTTTAAACTGCATTAATACCTCACAGAGTGATGCCCTTTCAATAAGATATTATGAGGACATACCATGAACATTAGATGTCCTCACAGTAGTTGAAATGAAACCATACTCTGTAAGGCAAAACAGCTTTCCTGGAAATCTTCAACTCTTGTCCCCTACACTGTGACACATTTTAATGCCTAAGAATCAGGGAAAAAAAAAATCTATCTCTACGTTATCCATCCAACATCACACAGGCATGGTTTAAGCTCCCCTGGCCAAAATGTTTCAAAGTGCAGCCAGGCCCCACTCTAAAGGAGGAGCTAAGGCAATGTCAAATGTTACCTGGTTGTTAAGAAAGGCTTCAGCTTGTTTTGTGTCCCTAAGGAACTGCTGGTAGGCATGTGACTGAGAGAGGAGATTTTGCCTGTTCTCCCACATTTTGTGAAGCTCATTCCATCCAGTGTCCAAGGCCTGTAGCCGCTGACGCAGAAACATGTACTGGGCATCGGTCTGTCCCTGGGTGACCATCTCGCCCATGTCCCTCATCTTTTGGTAGTCCTCCTCATAGTTGTCAATCTCATTTTTGATGTTCTCATGCTGCGTGAGAAGCTTCTCTGCCTCAGTCAGGGTGTTGGGCATGTCCTCTGAGGCAATGGCTGTCTGGGTCCTGGAGAGCCAGGACTGGAAGTCATCCAAGTCTCGCAGGAACTGCTGCAGTTTGCTGGCCTCTCCCAGGGAGGCCTCCCGGTTCTTCAGGGTGGTCTTCATCTCCTCCCACACATCACTGATCTCGGCCAGCCGAGACAGAATGGCCTGAGCCTGGTCAGGGTGCTCAGACTCTAGCTTCTCTGCCTCCTTCTGCAGGTCACTCAGCTTTGCCTCAATGGCCACCAAGTCTCTCTCCATGCCGGTCAGCTTGCGCTGCAGAGCCATGACACCAGCCAGGTCGTTGCCCAAGTCCTGGGTAGACTCAATAACCTTGGTCTTTTCCCGAATCCAGGATTTGGTTTCATTGCACTCAAGGTGGTAGTTCTGGATGCTCAGAGCAGACAAAAGAGCATCTTTCTTCCTGTCAACCAGTTCTCTGAACTGACTCCACCTATGAATAGAGGGGCAGTAGAAAGTAGCATGAAAAGGGCTGAACTCACCACTGAACACCCAAATGAACAGTCATGGCTGAAGCTACATATTTTTTCCCTCCATCTTTGCTTTGACTACATGCTTTCTAGAAAAACCATCTCAATAAATGAACACCAAACATTATGGACATGGCTCAGGGATGCACTGTAATACAGAAAAAGGCTGACAGAGAATGTATAAAGAGTTCCAACACGAGCAGTTACAATACATCTGTCCCACAGAGACCTTTAAATCAGGTCTGCTCATTTCCAAACTGCTCCTAAGAACATTTCCCAAAAGCCAAAGGCTATGGCTACCTTTAGAACTGAGGTCAACTATCCACCCACCCTACTACTCAAATGTGTTTGTTCAACTGAAAGATAGGACCAGGACAAAGGTCTACCCTGACAATCAGGACTTTCTTTGGCAAATTCAGTCTCAAATATTCCAGAATCCTGTTTTAGAAATCCTGTTAAAGGGAACAGCACAAGTGTCACCTTGTTGCCTTCCACTACACTAGGTACAGGCCACACCAAGGCCTAACTGGGAAATAAGGAGTAGTAGATATTAGGCTGACTCAACTTGTCCCCGTCCTGAATGCTGTCATCCCACCTGAGAGCCACTTCCTGCAAAATTAGGATGAGGACATGTCGAAAAGCAGATGCCAGTGTCATGACATCAACACTGCAATGCCAGTGACCCCGTGCAATGCCAGTTCCTGATACTGAGGTTCAGCAAGTGACCTCATCCCCTCAATCCCCCTCACGGGAAGCTAGCTCATGTTGCCTCATGCTCACCTCGTGTTGAGTTTGTCTTGCTGGGCTTTGATTTCCTTCTCACTGGGGTGGCCGCTGTGCATTAGCTGACGTGCAATCTGGTTCACCACAGCAACCCGGGAAGCCTGGTTGTTCATTTCTGGCTCTAGGCTCTCAAATCTGAAAAGGTAGTTCAACAGAATGGTCACCTCTGTGGCTACTGGTGGCCACAAGGTGGGGGACAGTAGCCCTGGCACCCGGGCAGGAACCCTGCTCACCTGTGCTGGATGACTTCCAGGTCTTCCAGCTTCTCTGGGATCTGCATATTGTTAAGCCACTGTTCTTTCTCATCAATCCAGAGCTCACAGGCATCAGCCTCACTGAACATCTTATATAGGGCTAGGGTGTCCTGCAGCGCCTGCTTCCTCAGCCGGGTCAGCTCTGCCACTTCTTTGTACCGCTCCTCAATGCCTGACAGCCTGCCCCTCACATCTGGAGACTCTGCGTGCTCCTGGGGGAGGGCACTGGCTTGCTCATGCAGCGAATCAATGGTGGGCCTATAGTTGGTGATTTCTTCTGCCACATCCTTGTGTTTTTTGACCAGAGACTGTGTGGAGTACTCGTCATGGCCCACATCGTTGCTGGAGACTATCTTGAGGATGTCCAGCATCCAGGCGTCAATGTCGTCAGCATCGGCCTGGAACTGGTGCAGCAGCGAGGCCTCCTCCAGGCGCTTTTTCCGAATGGCTGAAAGCTGCTCTAGGTTGGCCCACTGCTCCCGAATGTAAATGATCCGCTCACGGATCTTTTCTGATCCGAAGTGCTCCTCTGCAATCATGTCTTCACCTTCTTTGATGGCCTGCTCAAAGTGGCCACTGCGGCCGCTCATCTCATCCTCAAATGCGCGGTGCTTGCTGAGCAAGCGCATGACGCTGGTGAGGTCTTTCCCGTAATCGTCAGAGGAGAGGATCTTCTCCTTTTCCCGTATCCAGCCTTCTTCTTCTGCCATCTCCCAGAAGAACTTCCAGAGGCGACGGGACTCTTCCAGACGAGCCCGGCGTTCGGCCGCCAGCTGGCAAAGCTCCTGATAGCAGAACTCCATGTGGGCCACGCGGTCTCTGATCACCTGGGGGTCACAGGGCTTGTAGCCTGTTCAACACCGAGGAGGGAATGTGGTTTTTTGATAGAGTTTAGCATAGGTTCCTGACCACTTACAGGTGGGAGGCTACACCTCATGTCCTAAGGGGCAGGGTCATGTGGGAGGCAATGGAGTACCTTCTAAGTCCTAACTGGAAAGGAGGGAAGGGCAACGATACACATTAGTTTTTTTAGCCCAACCACAGACAAAGTGGATCACTTACAAATAATGAAAGCACATCATTATATGAAAGATGATAAATGAATTTAATTGTTTCTAAAAAATATTGCAAAGCCAAAACCTTCTAAACATCCTCTAAGGATGCAAACAAGCGTGGAAGCCATGAACTGCTGGAGCAGCCACCTCACGTTGCTGGTACATGTTGTTATTGAGTGTGGTATGCAGAGCTTCATTATCAAACATCAAGCCACTCAAAATCAAGTGTTTAAGAAAAAGACGCGTCTATTTCAGACATTAGACAAAGTTAAACTATTTAGAAGGTCACTCCATTGCATCTTGAGACACAGAGGCAGACAAAACCACCAGGAACTTACAATGGTATGCGTCAAAAGCCTCAGCGTCACATACAACTTACTACTTACAGAGATGGATCTCTGGTGTTCAGGAGGTAATGCTTGGAATGGTCCATGCTTACCTTCCCCATCTGTTGCAAACTTCTGGGCAGAAGCATTGACACCTCTCACTCGCTCTGCTTGGATCCCAATATCTGCTTCAACCAGGGCATGCTTCTGTAACAAATCTTCCACGCCAAGCAAGTGTTTGCCATAGTCTTGAGACAATAATAGCACCTATGCACAAGAGGCAATAGAAAGAAGATGTGTGCCCTGATTTCAACATCATGTCATCTTTGGACAAGCAGAGAAAGCCAGCAACCAAACTGTACCTTCCTTCAAGCTTGCCACCTACCCTTGCCACCTACTTTGAGGGAAGATGGCAGTGAACCACAAAACAGTATTAAAAGTCAGCATCAGGAGAAACATAATAAACTAAGGATCACCTACCGTGGAATAAATAAGCATAATCAACACTAGAAAGCAGAGAATTAAAAAAAAAAAAAGTGTGTGTGTGGGGGGCCGGGTGTTGGCAGGGGTGTCTGTATGAAGGACTCCAAAATATGTAAACTGAGGCTTCAAAAAGAAACATGCTGGGACCGGCGATACAGCTCAGCGGCACAAGTGCCTGCCTGGCAAGTGTAAGGTCCTGAGTTTGATTTCTGATACAAAAAAAAAAGAAAAAGAAAGAAACATGCTACCAGGCATGTGACACATACCTGTAATCCCAGCACTCCAGGAGGCTGAGGCAGGTGAATCACAAGTTTGAATCCAGCCTAGGCAACTTAGTGAGACCCTATCTCAAAATAAAAAATAAAGTAAAAAGGGTAGGGGACGTAGCTCAGTATGAAGAACCTGGGTTTGGTTCTCAGTACTGCCCCCCCATTAAAAAAAATAAAAGGAGAAACTGCAGCAGCCACACTACTCCAGAAGGTAAAGATAAAGGTAACAGGTTTGTTCACTTTAAAGTTTAAAGAAATTGCTTATAAGTTGTTGACCTCTTTCCTTCCTTAGAAGCACACTCATGTGCCTCTATGATACTTACATATAATCAATGGGAGAAAAGTCCAGCTGAAAAGCTTAGAAGCTTCTTCTTTACAAAACAAGAAAGTAGGGTCAGGTGCCTGTCATGCTTAGTAGACCCCAAGCAACCTCTTGGGTTTAAGTTGAGCCTATTGATATTGTCTTTTGTTTCTTGAGATAGCCAAATTTTTTTCTATCAATTGTCCCACATCCTTTCTAGATGGGATTTCTACTTTATTCATATTATTTCTGAGGAAGTCCCTGGCTTGACACGGATGAGTGTTCCATGGCTTGCACCACAGGACATGAACAGATATAGGTCTATGGCACAACAGCTCTTTTAACTGGGTGGTAAAAAGCCTGGAACCCCATGCTCAAAGCTGTCAATAATGGAAGAAGCACAAACCAGCATCGGCAACCATTAATGCTCAGCCCTGTCCCACGCTCTGTGTACACTTCAACTTTGCAATGACCAGGTGAGGCAGACAGTAAGTACAAACTCCATTTACAAACAAGGAACAGTGGCTCAAAAAGAGATCAAGAAACTCAGGTACTCCTAGGTGAGTTCTGGTTGCCTGGATGCTGGTCCGTGACCTGTCCACACTACCACCCTCCTGCCTCTCTGAATCACCTCATACACAGAAGTATCACTCAGACACAGAAAGATCAACAGGACTGAAAACAGTTCAGCTCTGAAGACTTAAAAACAAAGAAAAACACAATTTGATTGATGCCTTACACTGGAATATAACTAAATTAGACCTATAATCAAAATTACAACAACAGACCTCTGGCTACTGAGATGGTTATCTTCACAACCTTTTCATATATATCTCATTTACCTTGTGAGCTTCTCATCTTCCCACTGTTAGAATGGTCCCACTCTGGCTTTACAGTATGGGCATTAGACAAGGGGCATGAGTATACGTTGAGGGGTTAGTGGGTAGGTCCTACAAAAGAAAGGCCCAGTTGGATCAGCTCTGGCTTCTGTCTGCTTTTAGTAAAGTATTACCTTCATTTCATCCATCCAGTCCATAATGTAGAGCATTTCCTGGAATATTTTTTGCAGCCCTAGGTTCATCTCAAGGCGCTGCCTTCGGGCCCTGAGCAGTTCCAGCAGGTATTCCCAGAGCCGGATGACATTGTCCTTTCTTGCTGTGATGCGCTTGATGTCATGGTAGTTTTCTGCCTCGAGTTCCCTGGCCACAGCAACCACGGCCTGCACACGTTCCTCATATGCAGCAATGTCTGTCTCAATGGCCTCATGTTTTTTGGTGGCGGCCTCGACTGCAGGAAGGTCAAATCCAAAGTTGTCCTACAGACAAATAGAATGAAAAATAAGCCATCTGCTCCAACAATAGAAAGAAAAACAGAAGAGAGGCAATGCTTCCTGAGTCTCCCACCTCACTGGCCTCTGCCTTCCATAGGGCCCCTGAAACTCCCTGTTAGAGATCAGGTGCCGTCTCAAAAATCAAACCAGTAACTTCTCATTTTACAGAGAAGCCCAGCTCATCTCTAGCACCTGACTTGAGACTGGAGTAGGTGATAGTTTATGTCACACAAAGGAAAAGAAAGCCAGTTTTATCTATTTCATGACCAGTCTTCTCACTGCCTTGAAGGGTTGGCTGGTTAAAGACTGAGGGAGAAGAGGGTGGTGGTGGGGGATTTCTCCCCACGACGAATGTGATTATTATGTATATTAAAAGTGTACCAATAAAAATAATTTTTAAAAAACATAAATGTGAATGGTTCACACACACTCACTGGCTCTAAACAAACTCTGGTTGAGCTGCTTCCAAATGTATGACAAGTTATATAAATAGAAGAGAAAGTGTATTCGAAATTATAAACATCCTGTTCATGGGAAGTGGACAGGAGGACTGGACAGTTACCTCACCACAAGGGATAAGCCCTGGGCCCCTTGGGTATGGCTGACATTTCTAGACTACCCCAGGAACAGTTTCTTTAGTAATGCTGAGAGCAGAACCTGAGACACCAGGCGCTGGTTTTCACTCAGCCAAGTCTCCCTCATAGCTGCCTTGCGGTCAAATCTGCGGGCAAGCTGTTCCAGTTTCTCCTGTCTGATGAGCTCGTTCCGCAGAGCCAGTTCTCTCTCGTGTTCTGCTTTTTCCAGTCTTTCCCAGGCCTGCAGAAATGAAAAAATGGCTTCTTGTAATGTTCAAGGAACATTCCCTGGCTATAGCCAACAGCTAGTATTTCTCAAAATGACCCAAGAACTTGAAAGGGAAATCCCATTCCCACCTTCACCCTCATGGACTCTTAAATAATTTTTCCTAATGTAACCTCATGGGAACATGCTCCCCTGTCTAAACTTAAAGACCCTGTCTTATACTTGTAAACAAACAAACAAACAAAAAGCGCCAGGCGTGGTGGCACATGCCCTGTAATCCCCAGGACTTGGGAGGCTGAAGCAGGAGGATCACTGTGAGTTCGAGGCCAGCCTGGGCTACATAAGTGAGTTCAAGGCATTTATCAAACAATACAACTAAATTAAAAGTCTCAAATTTAAGAGGAAACAATGTAGTTATCTTAAATAGCTGGTTATATAAGATAAATGACTTTCCTTAGGAAAAAATACTATGAATCCCCCATTCACTCCATCCTGGGCCACTTTTTAAAAATTCACATATCTGAGTATTTCTTTAAAAATCCTAACTGATTGCCCACATTGAATTCACCTCTATAAAATGTCTTCACATTAAAAAGACAGTCCAAACATTCCACTCACAGGAATCTAAGTGTGTACAAGTGACCACAGAATTTTAGATTTTTCAAGTTTCCAGTTGTAAATAATGCCCATTGTGAAATTCTCTAATTGTAAACATAATAGGCATGATAATGGAAACTTGACAACTTCTTTGACAGAAGGAGCCAATATTGGGCCGGTGAGATGGCTCAGCGGCTTAAGCGCCTGCCTGGCAAGCGCGAGGGCCCGAGTTCGACTCCCGGAACCCACATACGAAAAAGGGGCCGGTGATATCGCTCAGCGGCACGGGCGCCTGGTGGCGCGCGAGGTCCTGAGGTCGACCCCCCGGAACCCACAAAAAAAAAAAAAAAAAAAAAAGAAGGAGCCAATATCCCAAGCCTACAGCTCAGAGATTTCAAATACATGAAGTAGGGTTTTCGTATTCTTTTTTTTTATTATTTGAGGCTGAATACGTATGTATCTCATCAACAAGGCAAACAGCCTCTGTCAGGCTGGTTTGATAAAACCTAACATTGCCCCCCAAGTTCCAAGAGATTGGACTAAAACAAGTATTTGCTGGACCCTCTGCCATCCCTGACACTCATCAAGTGCCACTCATCAGTTCAGCAGGGAGGGGAAAGATCGTTCCATTCTCCTGCCCTCTTGCCAATGAAGTCCCAGAGATAGAACCCGAAGCCTGCAAGAGGTCAGGGCCAAAATGGGTCTGGATGGATCGGTTTTACCTTGTTGATATCAGAGATGAGCTTCCCCTCACGGGGCATGTAGACTTTCTGATTATTGGCCCTCATCTTGCTCTGAATAGTGAAAAGCAGCACTTCCAAGTTCCCCTTCTCCGTAAATCTAAGCACAGAGAAAAAGAGTCATAAACTTATTTACTGCATTTTGTTCCTTCAAGAGGAGAATTCATTTTTTAGTGGAGGAAAAAAATTTCACACCATTTTAAAAGCCATTTATTTTTGGTCTGAATTTATGTGAAATTCATGTTAGAGAGATAGTAGTATCTTAGTCTTTGGTCCTTACAAACCTCAGAAAAAGCCAATTGTGATCTTTTTTGGGTGGTTGGTTGGTTGTTGTTGCTAGGGCTTATAGAGGTTTCAAGGGCACACACTATTCTTTTATTGATCATTTCAATCAAGGTTTAAATCATAAGTCTTGGACAATGAACTATTTTATTTAGAGAATGCATTCAGCAATGATTATTTCAAATGTTTACCTAATATAATTTTCAGTGAGTTTCAAAGACCTCAAGGAATTCAAAGTCAAATTTTCAGAAGAGTAACTTCAGAATTACAGTAATAAGGGCCGGTGAGATGGCTCAGCGGCATAAGTGCCTGCCTTGCAAGCGCGAGGGCCTGAGTTCGACTCCCAGATCCCACATACAAAAAGGGGCCGGTGATATCGCTCAGTGGCACGGGTGCCTGTTGGCGCGTGAGGTCCTGAGGTCGACCCCCCCGGTACCCACAAAAAAAAAAAAAAAAAGAAGAATTATAGTAATATAAAGGTCCACAATCCTTATTTCAGAATTATAAACTTCAAAAAAATCAAATTTTGTTGGGCAGCAAAACCTGAACTTATATGAAGCAATTTATTGTCTTTCTTTATCGAATACAATGTTAATGTTTACATATTTATTGAGCTTGACTGTTGGTTACTGTCTCAGACCTGCCTAGAGTTTTACAATTACAACAAACGCACTATGCCTCTTTCCTAAAATCTGAAAAATACAGTATTTTGAAAGATATTCTGCACAAAGGTTTTCGAGAGGGACTGAGGACTGGTATCATTTCTTAGGGTTCTCTGTATCCCGTAAGTTAGTCATATATTTCTACTGGAAAAGGCCCAGAAGGTAATGATTTATAATAAATCATAGCAATGCATGAAAAAGAATAAGACAGGCCTCTAATGAGAAATCACAGAGGTCAGAAATCTCTCCTCCCATGCTCATGGTCACACAATTTGCATCTTACTTGGGTGGTTTTTCCACAGTGCGGTAAGTGTTGAATGCCTGAAGTTGCTGTTGAACACCAACCAGTGAATTAGCAAATTTGCGGTTGTTCAGAATAATGATGGTTTGTTCAATCCACTCCAGAAGGTCAGAGGCAAGCGACTCATACTTTTCAATCATTTTTTCTGTTTCAATAGCATTGTCAAGCACCTGTAAATAAAGGTTATGAAAACAACATCAAGATATCACCATGCAAGAAAACACGATTGTAAACCTATATGAACATGTGCATGCTTAATGACTGGCTTCGAAATGGTTTCATGCCACTGTGGCTAAAGCATTTTAATCGAGGAGCCATTTGCTGATAGGCATCCAGACTGTGGCTATTACTTGTGAGCAATAACAGGAACACAGCTGTAATTGGTTCTGAAGCCACTCAACCTCCCCGGGAAGATTCTCAACAACTCCTATAGCCCAACCTTCCAAATTTCTACAGAAACAAAAAGGGCTCTGTTTAGCTTGACACTGTCCCAAGAATTTTCCATTCCACTGCACTGGGAGGACAATGTTGTCTTGACTGAGGTGTTTCGAAAAATATGGCAGAACATCAGTCAAATGAAAAGTAAAAAAGCCTAAGACTAACAAAGGCTGAGGAGAATGGTGTTTTTTGTCTGAGATTCCCCTCAACTCCCCTCTCAGACCTTTCGGCCATCACCTCTCTCCCACCTCTCACCCTTTGAGGAGAGGCTTCTGGCCATTTTCCTGTCATCTGGAGAGCCCACCCTACGGTGCTATGTTTGTTACTGGCAAACCTGATGAGTGCATGGGAGAATGAGGTGCTCAGCAGCAGTACAGGAAGACATGGACTTCATGTGTCTCAGAACTTACTGAATTAGCATGAGCTCACCTTTCCAATTCGCTTTCCTTCAACAGCCAAGGCCTTCATCTTAGAGAAGTAATGGTAGTAAGTCACCACATAGGTGATGATAGACTTCTCATCAGGGTGGTCCACACTGATATCTGTAACCCACAGAAGACCCTGTTCAGTGTCCTGCTCAGAATGCTGCCACCCAGGCAGCCGGAACAACCTAGAACAACTGTGTGACAGCATTGAACAGCCCAGCATGTTCTTTGAGAGTTGTCATCACTACATTAATTATGAAGATAATGATGAAATCATGTCACCAATTTGTTCACCATATGAACACACAAAATGCCTTCTAGACATACCACATTATGTCTCTTGCTCCCTACCACCCCCGCCACCACCAAACTGGGTTTGTGGTTCTTGAGTCCTCATCTTGGCCTATAGGACCACCCCCTCTCTGGACATCCTTGTCTCCTTGTCATCTATATGCAGTCAGTCATGGAATCCTGACTTCGCTCATGGTTCAAACCCATCCTCTCACACAACCAGACCTGCGATAGAGGCTCCTTCACTGGGCTTCTCTACTGCCCTACTCACTTTACACACTGTACAGCCATAAATACACTTTCTCCTACCTCTAACATTCTTAAAAGCACCCTTCAGCCTGAAGAAAAGTATAAGGCCTTTTTTCCTCTACAGCCTGGCTGTAACTTTCCCTCTTTTTCCCATCCACCCATTTCTCAAATATTTATCAGGCTTTTTCTAAGTACCAAGCATTGTTGTTCTAGATATTTCTAATTCCACACCTACTACTTCTTCTCAGACACTATGTATCTGAACCAAACTTTACTCTTCACTATTTCCCATACTCTGCAATATACTTCCCTTTCTTTACCACCTCTCTTTGCCTAAAACAGCTTTCCGCAGCCCATCATTTCCTACTATCCTTGCAGGTCCAGCTTGAAAGTTACAACACAGCCATTTCTGATTCCCAAAGCTATAATTATTGTCTTCCTCTCTGTTCCTTTTGGAGTTCGCCATAAAGTCCAATTCTAGCAGGTATCTTCATTTATGCACAATTTATTTGCTTACAAGACTCAGTCCATAAGGGAAAAAAACTTGTTTTAGCCCCTTATGCTACTCCACCTCCCAAAATCCTAGTGTGTTGTCCTATACCAAGTGTTGGTTAATAAGTATTTATTAAGAGAGGAATCAAATGAGTGAAATGGCAAGCCTTTAGGTATGGCAATAATGAGGAAAACTCTTAACCCAGGACAGATTAAGAACAGAACATACCAGATAGCTCTTAATAGATAACATCAAGTTCTTTTTCATTCATCCCTATACCTTCATTTCTACTCTCCACCCAGCCCTGTGTGGAGTGAGACTGAGAACACTACGGCTCAGGGCTTAGATTCTCCACCCAGGGTCACCAAGAAGTCACTGGCATCCAGAATTAGACTACAAATGTGGTTCCCACCTGAGGGTTCCTGCATCTGGTTAGTCTCATTCAAGTATGCCCAGAGGAGAGAAAATAGGAGGAAAATGCCAGACTTGAATGAAATTCAATAAACACAAAATGTCAACAGTAAGTGGAAGGAGTAAGCAAAACTTTAAGAAAATAAACTTGTTTATATTTTAAATAACGCTTTTTGAAGCACTGGACAACTAATAAAAGTAGAACTAATCTTAGTTTGGGGCTAGAATAACTAATACTCAAGATTAAACCCACAGGATCCACAACACTAACTGCTATTTTTAGTTCCTGTCTTGTGATTTGAGAAACATCAATCCCCTTTTTATACCAGGTAGTGATTAGAAAGATCAACAAAGGAGCAAGTTATTAAAAAAATTTTGTCAATGTGATAGAAAAAAAGAGGTTCTTTGTAAAAGCACAAAGAGCTAAGGCTAAGGAAAATCTCCTTCCCATAGTAAGGGAGGGGTTAAGCACAAAAATTTATTGTAACTCAAAGAATTTTAGTTTTCTATTTATATTGAGAAATCATTTTACTGGGTTAGCACAAAGATAATTTTATCTCAGCTTCCTGTAATGAATGTATCACTGAATCAGATGCACTGGAAAATAGCTGCAAACCAGCCTGGCAGCCTCATGACCTCGATCTGCCCTTGGGGAGTTAAACTTCCTGTTGCATATTTATAAGAACTTTGAACTTTCACTCTGATCCATATGCTTTTTTTTTCTTTAATATTTGTCCACAGTTGAAAGAATATATAAACCTCCAGCACTACAAACAAATCCTCTTACGTTTTAAATGCTTTGCAAAACTAGAAAAAGTTCCTTTGAGAGCCCACATTAAAATGAAACCTAGAATTAGGATTTGGGGACTGCCCCCACACAGCCTTGGTTGTATGTCACCTACAGTCAGACTTCAGGCAGCTGCAAGGACCCACAAAGTACAGTGATAAGTTCCATGCAGAGAATGGGACACAGTCATAAGAAAAACTGTGAGTGCTACTGCTTCTTCCACTTATATCTTCCCTTTCCTGATTACACTTTCCTCATTTAAGTGCTTATTTGCACACAACAAACAAAGCACCACCTCCTAACAAGGCCCCTGTCTCAATCTCATCTGTCCCAAAGCACTGACCTACAGCTGAATGCCAGTCAGCAAGCATTTACTGAGTGCCTATGCTAGGTTGTCTACTATGAACACCAGTGGTAAGAACCTTCAATGACTCCCCACTGCCTGCTGAACAATCTCTAATTTAGCTTGCAGGTCCCCATCCCACTTTCCAGGGGTATTTCCCACCGTACCCTAAACACAATTCCCACTGAATCTCTGGTCCTCAAACTTTCCATCTTTCCTTATTCTGCACTTCTGTTTCATACATATCCTTCTGCCTAGCATGCCCTCTCCTTCAGGCTGGACACTCATCTTTCAAATCCTTTTCTAATGTTACGCTATCCTGTAAAGCCTTATTTAATTTCTGTAACTAAAATTATGCTCCTCTTCCTCTGAAAATTCCCAAAGCACACTGTACAAATAAACATACTGACACCAAGCAGGTTTCATATTAACCCTTTGATGCTAGAGATGTTGAAATCCCACCTTTCATCCCTGCAGCCCTTACCCTCAGGGTCCAGCAGTTTAGTGAGGCCAAGGTGCTGCTCTGCCAGGTTAAATGCATTCTGCAAATTGTAGTGCGCATTGGATTTCTTGAGCTTATCAAAATCTATTAGGTCAGGCCTATGTACAACAACAGTAGAACATAGCAAAAAATCATGATAAATCTCAAATAATAGCTGATTTCTGAACAAACATTTCCAAAGTTTATAAAGAGAATGGAAGATAATGGGTGTATTTATTTATTTTGTTTGGGAAAATTTACATATTCTCCCAAATTTTCCTCATATGGAATGTGGGAACTTCCACTCTGGTACATCAAAGGCAATGGATATGAAAATCAAGTCCCCCAGGTCTGCTGTAGAAGGACAAAAACATTCTGTCCCACAAACATTCTACCCCAATTATTAGCGTGATTTTTTTTTACCGGTGTTTGTGTATCAGTGCATTGAAGGCCATGCCGTCCCTCCAGCTAGTGGTGAAATTGTGAATGTTGACATTGGGGTAGCTGCCAAGGAAAAAACGTGAGAGAAAAGTAACAGAATTAATAAATAAACATTTATACTTTTGCTAAATGCAGTATTTTAAAAACAATGCTTGTAAGTATTGTAAAATTTAAGACAGTGAATATCAAGAAGGATAATTTAGTCGAGAGCAAGTATCCCCTCAATTCAGCTTGCTATAAAATATAAACTCATGTGGCCTCTGCTTGGGAATTGACTCTCACAAAAGATGAAGCTAGATATAGCCAAGGCCTCTTGCTTCCTCTGGCTTTCTGCTTTACCTACCAGGACCTGTAGTCATCACTGGGATCTGAATTCACACATCATCTCTTGGGCTATCTGTTTACGTGACACTCAACTTTCATTTTTCCTTATATAACTTCACTGGATGAAGTTTTGTAAGGACAGTGGTACCTTCGTTCACAAACTTAATTCTTTCCACAATTCTGGTTGCAAACCAAATTGGTTGTGAACTGACTCAAATTTGCCCTTAAGGTCAACACTGAACCTAACCACTGAATTTGATTCAGTTCATGACCAATTCGGTTTGTGACCAGAATCGTGGAAAGAATTAAATTCATGAAAACTGTACCTCCCTAAAAACTTTCCTATGTTTGAAACTTAGCCTCAACAAATCAACTTTTGTATACCAAACTGGTTAATAACTTTATATCTATGGTTGATTAAAGGCTCATACCTGATTTGACCCATTTACTAGGCCATAAACTCATCACAGTTTGCATACACCATGGTTACATAATTGCATCTACACAACTGAATGAAGCAGTTGTGACAATAACTCTCTAATTAACCTATACAAAATCAGTTCTCAAAGAGATCCTATGACCCTAATCAACATGATGAGAAGTTCATAGGTTTAGTTTCAGTTGAATCCGGACAACTTCAGTAACCAAGAAAAAAGATGCAGTTCTCTACACATATTTCAGTGAAAGAATAAATGTGCTGGGTGTGGTGGCGTATGCTTTTGATCCCAGTACTCAGGAGGCTGAGGCAGGACTGCCCTGAATTCGAGACAAGCCTGAACTACATAGCGAGTTCGAGGCCAGTCTGAACTACATAGCGAGACCCTGTCTCAAAAAAAGAAAGAAAGAATAAATGGAAGGAAAACTGGGACAGAAAATACATTAAGATTACTCTGAAATTTACTATGCAAAGCTCCCCCAAATAGCAGAAATTGAAAGGAAAACGCTCAACCACATTTTTGAAATATGGCAGGTATGATGCTTTCAGTATTTTAAATTTTAAAATACAATGGTCTCAAGCCAGAAGTGATGGTGCATGGCTGTAATCTTATCACTCTCTTAGCACTGGAGAGGATGAGGCAGGAGGATTGTCATGAGTTCAAGGCCAGACTGGACTACACAGCAAGATCCTGTCTCCAAAACAAAAAAACAAATCAAAACAAAAGGTCTCAGGAGCTTCCTTAATAAAGAGAAGGCAACTGATCAAGAAATATGTATGACAGTTCTATAATATAAATCAGAACTCTTCCCATTCTGGGAGATAGCTGAAACGCCAAGATAGCAACCGCTTATGTGCTAATAAGGCCTCTCAATGATGACTACAAGAGAATGCAGTCCTGAAGACACAGCCCTGATACCCTTTGCATTCACTCACCCAGCTGTCTTCATCTGGCACCACAACAGCAATGCATCCTTGGCAGACTTCTTTTCTTTGTTATCTTCAGTTTCCACACTTATATCCTGGATCTAAGATTTACACAGAAATATTAGACAAACAGATGGGTCAGCTGCCTAACAGCCACTAAAGAACAGGTCTTCATTTACACAAAGAGTAAACTTTAGATCAAAGCCTCACCCTGCAGACTATCGGTTCTGCGCGTCAATGAAAACTGCTTCCTGAAGTCAGGGCTTACCTCAGAAACACCAGAGAGAACCAGGTTTCCTACTCTGCACAGGGGTAAGGGTGCCGGGAAGATGGGTTACCTTCATGACTTTCCAGCACCTGTTAGAGGTCATTTTTGCCCTCAAGAGATCTTCCCAACTACAAGCTAGCACAGTGGTTCCCACAGTACATCTGGAACCCAAAACATTATTTGATCCAGTTTTTTATAACCCAAAAAAAAAAAATTCACAACAGGATGAAGGCTTCACTGACAAGGATACTATGTGCACCATTTCCTGAAAGTTGACCCAAACTCTCAGAGAAGAAGTATGTTCCATGCTACGCTTCCATGGTCTGCATTTGTAAGCCCCTCCCAAGCAGCATATGTTCAACACTGTGCATAAAGCCTGCTCATCTGGCACCACAGCCAAACTGGGTCTGAACAGAGGCTCTATCACCTGAGTAACTCAGCTTCCTCACCTAAGGGTGGTGTAATCATGGCTACCTCAGAATGCTGTTGCGTTTTTTAATGAGATGAAGAATATGAAGTGCTAAGCTCACGAGAAGGACCCATAAACATTTATTTTTGGATTAGGAACCAGTTATCAGTTGTGTGATTTTAGATAAATGCTCCAAATACCCTTTTGTCTATTTCTTTCATAAATTAAATTTGGGATGGGGGTTGAAAAGGGATGGTGGTCAGCCTAGGACAGTGGCATGCAGACCCCTCTGTCAGCATGTAAGCCAAACTGCCCCAGCTAAGGTTTGACAAATTATCAACATGCATACAACAGCAAAGATCACATTAACTGTGCAAAGCACACCAAACGCCAATTTTTATCTTTCAATAAAAAGCTGTTTGTATCATTGAAAGCTCCGTTATTGTGTTTTTCTTTTAAGACAAAAGATGCTGGGGCCGGTGAGATAGCTCAGTGGCATAAGCGCCTGCCTGGCAAGTGTGAGGTCCTGAGTTCGACTCCTGGTACCCACATAAAGGAAAAAAAAGGGCCAGTGATATCACTCAGTGGCATAAGCGCCTGCTGGCAAGCGTGAGGTCCTGAGTTTGACTCCCAGTACCCACATTAAAAAAAAAAAGACTAAAGATGTTAATGTATGAGATTTTTTTCTAAGTTAAAACCTCAGTATTCAGGTTTAATTGCAGTGTTGGCACTTAGTGATAAATAAGTGGGTTTTGAGTTGCAGTTTGGGAACTCTGTCTCTAAAAACTTCACCATCTCTGGCCTAGGAAGTCATCTTTCTCCTTCTGGCTCTAATCATTCCAAGCTTCTCTGCCCTGCTTGATGTCAAAGCCTCTCCCAATCTACAAATAGCTCCCAGAATTCTTTTTGAAAGAGAGAAGGGATGAAATATCTACATATGAGAATAAAAAGTTATATATTCAATTAGGAAAAAATACATAGCAATAAAAAACAACTGCATTTTAAAAAATCTCCAGTTTTAATTGTGGTAAAAATGTGAAGTTTGAACATGCACAAATCCCAAACACTTATTAGAATCATTAGTTCACGTGCACAGAATAAATGTGAAAGAATAACTCATTCACACTGAGTGACATAGAATTACAGGGAAAGGCAGGCTGAACTTTACTATCAGATTTCTTATGCTTCTGCATGAAGGGCATCTGCTCCCAGATACGCTCTTACAGAAACAAGTTCTAGCTACCCTTCTGAAATGAGACCACTACCTACTGACTAGGCAAGCTCAAGACTTCCCGTTTCTCTTACCATCTTTTACTCTCTTTAAAGGGACAGCAGCATAAAACCTGTATCACTATCATTATTTAATGGATTTCTTTTATGCACACAGAGGACAGGCTACACCCTGAGAGCTACAGGGAACACAGACAAAAGTGCTAGGAACTGAAGATGAGACTGTGTATTTAGAAGCTGGGTGAAGAGGTCTCTGTGGACACACACAAGTTTTACTGAGAAGACATCAGCTGAGCCTTGGCTGATACAGAATGGATATATAGTACATCTGTGAAACAGGAGATGATCCAAAAAGCTTCTGGAAGAAGCTGAGTCATGTTAAGATAGCAACACCGCAGGCCACGCACTAATACCAGCAGTCTTTGCCTCTCACCACAAAGGGAAAAAGCCTGCATCAGCACTTACAAGTTAAGTGTAGAAAAAAGCAAGCTGTCAGGAAGCTAATTAGTCAGTGACTCAACCTCGTTCAGGCTGCGGACCCTGAAAAGGGCTGTGGGTGCCAGCTCCTTGACCTGCATCCTGACCTACTGTCAAGAGAGGCCACGAGCCACGATCAGGACGTCCTTCCCTGCTCTGACTACCACAGGTCAAAGGCAACAGAAATAAAATGCTTTACTCTGCTAAACCGGGGTGAAGCTCAAAGAACGTCCTGCTAATTTCTCCTGTGTTGGCATAAGTAAGACTCATGAGTTTAATGGCATTCATTCCATTTTCAAATCATTCAGGAAGTAGATGATAGAAATCTACCTAAGAATTCTGGTCTGGGGGGTAAAAAAAGATCTTGGTTGTTGCAATTAACTCCATTAAAGATGTCATTATCAAGAGTGGTTCCCTCCGCAGACATACTTAATTAGAATCACTAGGGTAAGCCCTGGGAATCTGAATTATTAAAAAGCTTTCCCCATGGAGTCAGATGATCAGCCAGGTTTGGGAAGCAGCCAATCAGGGAGTTGTTTCTTTCTGTAACTCCATTTAGCTTCCTGCTCCTTCCTCACACACATCCACACCCAGAACACTGTACACCAAAGACGGATTCTAGGGGAAGTGAGAGGGGAAAAGGATTGGTCACAGGCTGATTTCAGTGTCTCAATGAGAAAACAAAGCTATAACTTGACTTTTCTTTTTGAGTGAGGTTTTTTTATTTACCCAGGAAAATCAATCAGATCTTTATCAAAGAGGCAGAACATGAAGGAAAGGCACAGAGAACATAGTCACCCAGGAGACTGTTACGATATTTGCTCGTGGAGTAACCTGATACCAGGGTAAGAAGTTGTTCCCGCATTTTGAATTTTAATTGAGGAGCATGAGCATTAAGCCTGTGCCTGGAGACTGAACCAGGACTCGGGTCAGAGGTGCTTCATTCTCAAATACTGAGCTCTTTCTCACAAAGGGTCAGAAACACTGCAGCCTTGGCTGGCTATGTAACCCCAGGAAAGGCTACAAACTTCTCCGAGTCCTCAGTTTCCTCATAAACTGAAGGATTTGGACAAAATGACCTTGAAAGTATCTTCTGGCTTAAAATACTTCTGCACCTAGAACCTTCCCTAGAAATAATAATAAAACCCATAAAATCATCATAGCTTCGAAACATATGGATTTTGCTCTTACCCTCTGAAAAGTACTTCCTCACATCCAAGGGAGAATGAGGTAAAAATAAAGGCCTCATACATGCATTACCCTAAACAGATTCTTCTAAAAATATTTTATAAAATGTACCTCAGCTTAGTGAGTTTTAGTCTAGTGCTAATAATTTAGCATCAGCCATATCCCTAAACCTTTGTCCCTGAAAGCCAAGTAGAAGAGACCAAACATTCAGAGGTGGTATCAGGAAAGCAGCGGGCTGAGATACAACCTGGAAACCCCTATAACACTGAGCCATATCAGACAGAGGGGCCAAGATTGTCAGGTGAATCACTAGCAGTTTCTGGTCTGGGTTCCTTACCTGGAAGCGCAGGATGATGGTCCAGATGAGGCCAAGGGTCAGCCGGTGGTTCCCATCCACAATGTCGTGGGAACCCATGTTCTCAAGATGGACTCTCTGTTCCTTCAGGAACTGAAGGGCTTTGTCCACATTCTCCAGACAGTGGATGCGCATTCGCCCCTTGGTAGGTTTAGGCTAAAAATGAGAGTGGAGGTGGAAACAATCATCCAATACAGCAGAGATGGGCCCTGAGAATCACTTTCATACATCACACAGTGCTCTCCCACCTAAATCAGAAATTTAAAAACCACGTGTGCTCAACTGGTCTAAGAACAGTATTTATCTAATAGTCTTAGGAAAAGAAAGTTTACTTAAAGACATGGTAAGCAGTTAATTTTTAGAGGTTTAACACAGAAACGACACAATTTACAAATCAGCACAGAAATGAAGTTTAGAGAAAAACAGACCCATTTTTCACAGAGAATTTCAGCACTACTGCTACCATCCACACAACTTTTGTGGATGCACGACAAAACACCTGTGAGAAGTTTCTGATTGTTTTATATGTAGTAACAGGTTTGCCACCTGCTAGCTGGGTCATCTCCTAAAGTTGGCTCAAACTGAAAATAGGACACTCCACTAAATCAGAAGAATTTCCAAGCGATCATTTGTAAGGGAGACAGGGCAGGGATTAAGTGAAAGGGTGTGACTTAATAAAAAGAAAAGGAAAAAAGAAAAGTAATCTAATGTGAACACATCAAACATTATTTCCTTTTATCCAGTTATATCAAAATCTAAAAGAGATTCTTGGAAAGTGGACATTTTAAATAAAGCGAGATATATAAACACACTGTATAATATATTAAACACACATGTATAATATGTACATCCACACATATACACACATACTATATCTCTGTACCTACTATAAATGTACACATTTACTACAAAATACCTAGTATAGCTGTCTGATATATATGGTATGTATTTGTGCATGTGCATCTGACTCTGGCTATCAGAAGAATGCACTTAGCTTGGCTGACCACTGTCCTAGCCCCTTGCTTGTCCTGGGCCATCTCACCAGGCCCCACCCCTTCCAAGGCTCTGGTCAAGGTGTATCTTCCCTTCTTGGAGACATTTCCAATCATTTCAGTTCTCACAGGTTTCTTCCCTCACAACTCTACACACTAATGGTGTGAATGGTGTAATCAGATAACTAATCATTATCTTACATTTTTGGTGTTTCTTTTTAAAATTTTTCTCCAGAGCTGGAGATGGAACCCATCTCCTGTGCATGCCAGGCAAACACTCTACCTCTGAGCTACACTCATAACCCTGTTATTTCTTACATTGCTCTTACTTCCAACTTGACTGCTGGCTTGCTGAGGGCAAGGCTGATGCTTTATTCTGCTATATTCTGCAGCTGTGAACACACAACATGTGCACAGTGAACTGAATATCCATAGATGAACTGGTCTGACAGGGGAAAGGAGGCCAGATGTCAGCCTTTTGCTAATGTCTTGTCCATTTCCTGCTTTTCCCTCAGCTTGTTGATAACTAAGGACATACAAGAAAGAGCTGGGGATACAGCTCAGCGGCACAGCGCCTGTCTGGCAAGAGCAAGGTCGTGAGTTCAATTCCCAGTACCAAAAAAAAACAAAAGGAAGAATGTGTTTTGAGATTGAGGAAATAGGATTAGAAGCTGAGACCTTACTTACAACAAGTGACAAATTCTATTTTCAAATAATAGCAATGAAAAAAGAATCATCTCTAAAAATTAAGCTGTTCACATTATGATAGCTTTCCTTACACCAAAAAGTAGGGAGGGAGGTGTCTTCTCTTTGGAAACTTCAGAACCAATTTTAATTCAGGTATACTGGAAATGCTCAGTTGAAGGATGGCAAACAGAGGATTTAGCTGCCCCTGAGAAAGGGTGTGTGAATTCTACAAGGGTTTCTGGCATTTTATGTAGGGGTCTTTTCCTCTCCTCTCAGCATTTGTGCACCGGACCAATGAGACAGTGAGTTGTCTGCCTACAGGTGCTGTTTCCTGTAGAGCAAGACCGAAGCATTCCAGTAGCAGCAGCAGACAAGCTCTTCAGTCTACCTCTAGCACAGCAGAGAAAGTTATTGCCTAAGTGGGGGTGAGCAGGATGGCGCGGATGAAAAGTGGAAGGATGGCTGAGGAACAGATGGGGGCTGTCAGTTCCTTCCCAGTTTCTACCCACCATAACATAACCACTATTCTTTCAGATTTGATCCCCAAAGTCCAGATCTTAAATTGCTTAAGTCTGGCTCACATTTAAATGAATGTGGTAGGGAAGGAGTTCTCTCAGAATCTTCTTCCCACAAAAGGAAGGAATGTTTTTCATTTACACGTGAACACAAAGAATGACGGGGTGAGAGGGGGAAGGTGACGGTGCTTTCCCACAGGTTGAAAAAGTATGATGCACGTCTCGGGGATCTCATATTGACGATGACTGGCAGTGCCAAGTGAGCTAAGGACGGTTCACTCCAGACCTGGATGCAATTCAAGTACCCAGCAAGAGCCAGCCATTAGAAACACAAGAACATGAGACGAAGGAACAGAAATAAAAAATGGCTGACAAACCCTCTTTCTGGCCAATGATCAGAAATCTTCAAATGGCTAGGGGGAAAATAATCCTGCCAAAAAGCCAGAGGAAGTAGAAAATTGTCAAAAAAATTTTTTTGCATTTCCTTCAAAATCATACTAAGATGGGGAGGGGGTCCTTTTCTCCCAAGGGGTAGGTATACATGTGTGCTATTTTTCCACTGTTCCTGGCCTTTATATCTTTTAAAACATCAAACATGAACAAACCAGATGTAGAGACTATGCTTTTTTGGGCAATCTGGTACAGAAAAGGATGATTCTAATGCTCGAGTTACAATTTCTGTATGTCCTAGCAAATCAGTGCTTTATTTCTCAACTATTGGTCTATAAAATGGGGATACTATTGACAATTATCATTTTTTGAAGAATCTCCATACTGATTTCCATAGTGACTGTACTAGTTTACATTCCCAACAACAATGTACAAAGGTTCCTTTTCCCTCATAACCTCGCCAACATTTGTTGTTTTTGGAGTCCTTGATAAGAGCCGCTCTTACTGGAATAAGTAGTCTCACTGTTGTTTTGACTTGTATTTCTCTAATGGCCAAAGATGCTGAACACTTTTTTCATGTACTTATTGGCCATTTGTACTTCTTCTGTTGAGAAGTGTCTATTCATTTTAATTGCCCATTTTTTTGATTGGGTCTTTTATTTTTGGCGTCTAATTTTTAAAAACTCTTTGTATATTCTACAGATTAGTACTCTGTCCGAGACGTAGCTGACAAAAATGCTCTCCCATTCTGTGGGCTGACTCTTCACAGTGTTATCTGTTTTCTTTGCTTAGCAGAAGCTTTTGATTTGATATAATCCCACTTGTTGATTCTTGGTATTATGTCTTGTGCAACTGGGATTCTTTTCACCAAGTGATTATTTATGCCTATGTCTTCAACAGTTTTACCCATTTCTTCTTCAGTAGATTCAGTTTCTGCTTTTCTATTTGGGTCTCTGATCCATTTTGATTTAATTTTATTTTTATGTTATTTATTTTTTTTGTGGGTACTGGGGGTCAAACTCAGGACCTCGTGCGCCAGCTGGTGCCCATGCCGCTGAGCGATATCACCGGCCCTTTTTCGTATGTGGGTTCTGGGAGTAGAACTCAGGACCTCGCGCTTGCCAGGCAGGAGCTCATGCCGCTGAGCTAGCTCACCGGCCCCCTCGATTTAATTTTAGTTAGTACATAGTGAGAGATACGGATCTAAATTCATTCTTCTACATGTGGATAACCAGCTTTCCCAGCACCCATTTGTTAAAGAAGCTATCTTTTCTCCAGTGTAAGTTATTGGCCCCTTTGTCAAACATCAGATGGGTGAAGGTGCTCAGGGTTGTTTCTGCATCCTCTATTCTATTCCGTTGGTTAAAATGTTTGTTTTTGTGCAAGTATCATGCTGTTTTTATAACTGTGGTATTAACCTGAAGTCTGGGACTGCAATGCCTCCTGCTTTGCTCTTATTGCTCAGCACTGCTTTGGCTATTTGGTCTCTTCTGGTTCCATGCAAATTTTAGAATTGTTTTTTCTAGCTCTGTGAAAAATTCTGATGGTATTTTTACTGGAATTACATTAAAATATATATCACTTTTGGTAATGGAGCTATTTTGACAATATTGGTTCTGCCTATCCAAGAACAGGGGATATCTTTCTCTTTTTGGTACTGGGAATTGAATTCAGGACCTTGTGCTTGCCAGGCAGGTGCTGTGCCACTGAGCTATATCCCCGGCCCTGATTTTTTTTTTTTTTTGTGGGTACCGGGGGGTCGACCTCAGGACCTCGCGCGCCAACAGGCGCCTGTGCCGCTGAGCGATATCACTGGCCCCTTTTTCGTATGTGGGTTCCGGGAGTCGAACTCGGGCCCTCACGCTTGCCGGGCAGGCGCTTAAGCCGCTGAGCCATCTCACCGGCCCAGTTATTTAAATTTTTAAAAAATCTATTCTGAATGAGAATTTTTTTTCTGATTTCTTTCTTGGTGAGTTTTTTGTTGGTGTTTAGGAACACTACTGAGTTTTTTTGTGTGTGTTGATTTTATATCCTGCCACTTGGCTGTTTTTTAGTTCAAAAAATCTTCTGGTAGAGTTATTTTGATCTATGTAAAGGATCATGTCAACTGCAAATAAATACAGTTTGACTTCTTTCTTTCCTATTTGAATCCCTTTTTATTTCTTTCTCTTGCATGACTGCTCTGGGTAAAGTTTCAAGTACTATACTGCACAGAAATGGTAAGAGTATAGGCCTGAGTCTTCTCCTGATTTTAGAAGGAATACTTCCAGTTTTTCCTCATTTAGTATATTCCTGCCTTCACATTTTAAAAAATTTCCCCCTACTTCATAAAGTCACTCATTATGAACAGAAAGTTAATCCCTTTTATAATAAAACAGACAAGATATGGCAAGGTTGGGTGATGTACTGGTGGTAGAACCTAAGAAGAGTCAGAATCAAGGCCACAGCTAACATGTACCAACCCCTTTGACTTGTGTTCTGTTGCTTCAGAGGGGGTTTCTCAAATGTTCCAAGGCACAATACCTGAGCAAGTTTAGGAAGCAATAATCACATGAAATTAATTTCAAGAGAGAATAATGATCTTACAGAGCTATACATAGAAATGTATGGGTCAACTACATAGTTCCCAAAATCTAAAATTTCTTACTCGTCATTTCCCGAACAACTACTGTGTGTTCACCTCTGTTAGGTGGTTTATGGCTATGTCACATTTAATCCTCACTTCTACAATCTTGAATTATAGGAATTATTATTCTTGCTATTTTACAAATGAGGACAAACTTCAGAGAGATGAAGGAATCTGTCCAGCTGTTAGTATGTGGCAAACTAGGACTACGAAATTCATTCTCTTTATGCTACACCAAGAACCCAGAATACAAGAGTGGCACACATTTCCATGTAAAAGGAAGGAACAGACCCGGTTCCCATCTGGCAAATAATTCTCCTTTGTGTTTTTTTAAGAGCTATTTTTATATTACTAAACTTCATCTTCTCAAAAGGAAGAAGAGGTAACAATGGAGAGAACTAAACACAATGGAACAGGGTGGAAGCAGGAGGGAGAGAGTTGCCTCTCCCAGTCATAAACACTTTTTGAAGCCTCACCCTTAGAGTGGCTAATTCTGCCAAAGAAAGGAGCATCCCCCATCTTGCCCTCATTAATTATACTCAGATTCCTAGTGTGACAGGCTGTTTCCATGGCAACCAGTGCATGTCTGTCCTGTGTCATTTTTGATGTGGAAGTCTGAATGCCAGTTCACATGGAGACAAGGTTCAATATCAGGCTCGTGGGACTTGGATTGAAGGGGAGCTATGCTGGCAGGGAGGCAGTTCCTCTGAGGGAATGACTATTTATACTGATTGCCCTTTAAATCATTTTAACAAGCGTCCCTGTAATGGCTGATGTATTGTGTCAACTTGGGAAGTCCAGAAGCCTAACTAAGTAACTCAACAGTTCTAACATCCTAAGGTGTAAAGGACATGTCCTTAGGGCTCTAGGATGTTGTTCATTGTGTCAACTTGAGAAGTTTAGAAGTTTAACTAAGCGACTCAGCAGGGGGCCAGGGTCCTCACTTTGTAAACATCCTGAGCCTGTGCAAGAGGAGGGCACAGAGATGATGTGAGTGCTACACCCACCCAAGGGTGGGCAGCCTGCATACAATGTAAGGGGGGAAAAGAGGCTTGATCCTCCCCCTTTTGCTCTTGTTGCTTTTGCAGTCTTCTGCCCCCTTGAGCAGTTGCCCCTCACCATGCTGCCCTGCCTTAAAGCCAGCTGATTATGGACTGAAACCTCCACAAACTGAGCTAAATAATAAACCTTTCCTTCCTTAATTTTGGGCATTGGGTATTGTCTCAGCAAGAGAAAAGTAACCAAGACCAGTCCCCTTCACTCCCACACCACCATCCGTGTTGTGGTTTTCTCTCAGGTGCTTTTCCTGTTCTATTCCCAAAGGTCTCTTCTTGTCCCAAATCTTTACCAACTACACTTCTGTCCCAGATCCATGTTCTTTCTGATTTCAAAGAAGGAATTATGGGCCTAAAGAGTCACTTCTAGGGTCTGAAAACATAATTCTAACTGCTTAATAGAGCGATTAGTCCAAGCCCTGCCTCTGAGACTCAGTATGGCTCTGAGTTAATTCCCTACAGACGTGAGTCCCTCAGAGAGAAAAGACGGAGCTGGATGGTCCCTCTCGAACCCTCAGTTCTGCCCCAACTGCTCTGCAGACTTGAGTTTGGGTCACTTATGCACTGCAGGGGATCAAGATTTGCCTTACTATGGAATAATGACAATGGTAAGGTTTTTGTCAGAGCCTACAGACAAAAAAAAAAATATTTCCTGGACCTGATTTGATCTCCTTTCTGAATAGGAGAGGAACAAACAAGGAAGGTTCCTGGCAGGGTGTTCTGAGGTCCCTGGAGGAGCTGTCCCTAGTAGTCCCTGCTCTCTTTTTCTCCCTGGGTGTCCAAAGAAACCCTGAAGCTACCTGGCGTGCTAACTCTCCAAGGGCTTGTGTTGGGGAGAGTACCAATCCTGGGAAGCAAGAGGCTGGCTATGGGTCTAGATCTGCCAGACACTGCTGCCTAGCCTTTCCATCCACTTTATCTCTGAATTGCAATGTCTACAAAGTGAAGGAATTTATTTAACTCAGTGGCCAGTGAAGTCACTTCAAATGGTAGAATACAAGCTACATTATTTCAGGATAGATGACTTGCCAATATGCAAGGTAGATTCTCAAGTGCCTGCTGATGGTTCAGGTGAAGAGGACACAAGAGGGGAAACTGGCCTCAGTACCCCTGTGTGAGCAACACTTATGTTTTTGTCTTTTAACCAAAACAGATTTTTGTTACACACATGAACATACACACACATATACATGTGTATGTGCACAAAGGATGGGAGGCAGCAATTTCAAAATCTCTTTCAACAGGTAATAAAGCCAAACTCATTTCACACTAGTCTCCAAACTCTTCCCCACACATCATACTCTGTGCTTTCAGGAGAGTATTAGTGATTTTTGCTTAATTAAAACTAATCAGGGACCATCACACTGAGTCCTCTTAACTCTTGCCCATCTCCTCCCTAAGATTCAGTGAGAAAGGAGAGGCCCACAGACAGGAGGGGGCTGCAGTCCAAGTTACACTGCATCAGGAGCAGCAATGGCCCTGGCAAGTCACCTGTGACTACCAGTTTCTTCTATGAAGCAGAGTGTAAGCTGCCACTTCATTAATTTCTAAGGACTGAGAAAATGTGTGTCAGTACTCTATAAACCTTAAAAGCTAGACATACTCAATTTACTGCCATGACTGTTTTGAAAAAAGGAACATCAACCTGGCTGGAAACCTCCCTCAGAGCAGAGTCCTGATGCTTAGCCTCAACACCCTCTTCATGCGGTCCTCACTGTGAGTTTTCACACATGTTCCCCCCAGCTGACACTCAGCCTTGTATTCTCTATTTACCTCTGAATCTCTCTCTCCTGGGTCGCAGTGAGACCGACCCACCTACTAAGGTTCTGGACACTTCATCAAGAGGGCTTGTTTCCTCTTTTCAACAACAGAGCTTTGAGGTCACTCATCTGGCACTTCAGCACACGGCACCTCTGTTATTTCACTTTCTGCATTTGTACAGTTAGACACCAATTTAATGGGAGAGTGAGTTCTATGGCTGGTTGTTTGAAACAAAAGTAAATTCTCCCATTTATACCAATAATATTTAGAGAAACTGCTAAGTTTTGTGGCCAATCCACAAAATCTTATTTCAAGAAACTATACACGCTAGTGTGATCGCTTAACAAAGGCTTTATGAAAAAATTCGCTCAGAGCAGTTTAATGTAGGATTTAAGGCTTAACAAATCTCATGTTAAATCTCTCTTCTTTACCTAGCTCAGTGTGTTTTGAAATTAATGGCTAAAAACAAAAACAAAACAAACAAAAAAAACCCAAAAACACCCAAACATCTTTTTTGTTGCTTTCTTACAGACTAATTCTGATTAATGGAGAAGGCCGAAGAGTATTAGGAAACAACAGGCCAGTAAAAACTAGGTACCTGTGATTAGAAACCTTACTCTATCTCAGTCAGAGGGGCTTGCTCTGACACCTGCAAGGAAGAAAACTGGCCATCTTACCTAGAATCACTCTTCACTGTGGAGTTTCATGAAGGTAAGGTGGCAGGCACGGGCAAGCTTCTAACCTGGGTATACCTTTGGCCATCAATTCATGACCAAAGTTCAGGCCCAGTGATGTTATGTTAGGCACCCATCTCCCTCTAAATGTCAGTGCTGCTAAGGGTCAACACTCAGCCCTTAAGTCCTGATCTCATATGGCCCTGAGATCAAGGTCCAATTAGAGTGACTAGCACATGTTCTGTGTTCACAACTTTACCTGTTATGAAGTTAAAGTAAAGGATGGTCTATATTTTTAAGAGAATTTTATTTTATTTATTTTTTTGTTACTAGGAATCGAACTCAGGACCTCATGCTTGCCAGGCAGGCACTGTGCCACTGAGCTATATCCCCCGCCCTTTTAAGAGAATTTTAAAGCAAGACCTTAATGAAGAGTTAGCATCCACAACGATTGCAGAATAAACACTAGAAAGGAGTGGTATTCTTTCTTGTCAATCTAATCCCAATCAACAGCAGCTTCCTGGCTCAGCTGCAAGGCTTTCTTTTTGCTCCATAAGCTGACATACCTGAAACCTCTGAACACACAGCCAGGGTTTGAACACACAGCCAGCCTAGGTCAGAAATGGAAATGGGACTTTCTATTCCCAAGGCCATGAATCAAGTTCCTAATAACACAAATGTCTACCTAAAACCTGCTTAAAATTAACTCAAATTCTTTTGGGTGGGGTTAGGGTAGAATTTTCTGGATCATTAAAGCAGCATTTCTTTGAATTTCACTTAGTAGAAAACACACACATGAATTTCCTGATTTGTAAAGGAATTTAATAATTAATAAAGTAAATTTGGATAACCTAGTCACTCAAACATTTATCTACTATGTACTGCCAAGCTGGTGGTAAATGCTGGGACTAAAATGCTGCCAAACTGTGACAGGGTTCCTGACGGAGTGCAAATGTTTATGTTACCCCAGGTTTTAGATCACTGGTGTAGAAAGCACAGGGCTGACTGAATGTTATCTGATGATACAGTTAGCTACAGACATTAATTTACTGGGCCTGGGAGCTCTAACCACATCATTAGTTTTGGAATCTGAATATGTAAGGATCTTTTGGGGCAAGCCCTTAGGGAAGAGTTCTCTTCCCTACTTCTCTTCCCTACTCTAACTGGAAGCCTGGCAATCTCAGCAACCAAGGGCAGAGTGTGGTTTGTGTCCCTTCCAGAAAATTCCATGAACTAAACATACCAACAAAGCCAAAAACACTGAAATGAATGAGAGCTTTAGTTCACTTTTTCTGTGGTACTCTTACTCTTGGAATACAAATAATCAGACTGCTCAACCTGTCACGTGGAACAAAATTTCTAACACTGCCTAAAAGGGTGAAAATGGTGGTCACACTTTGTTGTTCATCTACTCCTAGGTCTCTGGATCACTGCAAAAAATGTTATTGCTAACAGGAAATAGAGAGATGGAGGGGAGGTATTTACACGCAACTAAGAATTATGCTTTGATAGTTATTTTTTCTCCTAATATTTTTGTTGTCCTGCTCAGACTAAAGGGTAATAAGCCTGATCCCATTTATTATATGGACATTATAAAAAACACAATACATTTAGTATAAAAGAGAATTATGGGCCTTCAAAGGTGAACAATTTACTCTCTACAGCCTAGAAGACTGGACCATATTGAAACAAAAATAAATGTTGAAACTAATTCCTATCCATGTGCTCTTTAAATGATTTTTTAAACAACTTTCAAAACATTGAAAACATAAAATAATTATAGTACATTAAACATTATGAGGCAAAAAAAACATAGGTTAAGAGGTAGGGAAGAGAAGTCTTGTTACAAAAATTACATTCTTGTAAGCTATACCACGGTAATTCTAGTCAAGGCTCTCAATCTCATTTGAAGAAAATAAAATGCAATAAATGATTAGCCTGTTTGCCCCCCCAGTCCCCGGCCCACTGTCCCAGAGCCACATCACAAACCAACCACCTTCGAATAGTCATCATGGTTTTGAGTGAAGGTTTGTGTAGTTTGACACACAGACTCTCACAGAAAACAAAGCAGTTAGAACTGCATGTCCAGGGAATAAAGAACATGGACAAAACTCAGTATGGAAGAGATGGGGGTTCACTGTCCTTCACAGGCAAGTCCCTGTTCTCCAACTGAAGGGGAAAGACAGAAAAAACACTAGCTCCATTTTTCACTCAGGCTGAGACACAATTCTGCATATGGGCTAATAATAGGGAAAGGTATAACAGCAGCCCCTTGCCTGTGGTCAGAGGTGTGTGGGTCTGCATGCATAAAAGACCCACTGCAGCTGTCAAGTTACAGTGTGGAGATCAAGTTAAAAATAAGGCTTTCCGGCAGCACTGCCAACCACCAGCATCATATTTTCCTGCTGATGTCAGTGCAGATGTGGAGCTCTATTCCTGGGCGTTAGCTTTTGGCTCAGCTGCATCACTACCTATGGAATTGCATGTGCTCTGGTAGAAATATAGCATCAGAAAGGAGCGCAGCAGCTCTAGGAAACAGAATGGGGATATGGTTTTCACAGAAGGCTAACAATTTTCCTGCCCAAAAGAGAAGGGTGAATTCACACAGATGCTCTGTTCCCAAGAAGACAACAAAATACTAGCTTCTCCTTCCACACCCTAAAACAAAAAGAGTGCAAGAAAAACAGAAAACATCAGCGGCCACTGAATTCTATTACTACCACCTTGAGATGGCAGCTTGGATCTTCCAGAGAATCAATAAGACAAATTTAGAAATCATTCCATGATCTCATGTAGGATACAGATTCATCTTGCGTTAGCATCTAAGCCTGGCCCTTCAATTATGCCCTATTTAACAGGGACACTAGCCAGGATCTTTCTGACCAAAGGTAGCAACCTTGCAAATTACTAGAATGAGACCATCCAGACTCAGAATGTGGCACGGAAACTTCCCCCAAAGTGCTTGCCTCATTCATCAAGATTTTCTTTCTTGGGCTGGTGAGATGGCTCAGTGGTGTAAGCGCCTGCCTGGCAAGCGCGAGGGCCCGAGTTCAACTCCCGGATCCCACATATGAAAAAAGGGCCAGTGATATCACTCAGCAGCACGGGCGCCTGCTGGCACACGAGGTCCTGAGGTCGATTCCTGGTACCCACCAAAAAAAAAAAAAAAAAAAAAAAAAAAAAAATCTGTTTCTCAAAAATATAGTTAATTGCAGAACTCAACAGTCAACAAGTACACGCTTGGTTTTTTTCCAAAAATATTTTCCCACATATGATGCAAGTCACTCACTACTATTCCTACTCACCAGCCTTTCTCCAGAGAGGACCTCCAGCAACTTGATGAGCATCCGTCCATCTCTAAGGTCAGTATACAGGTCTGTGATCCGGCAGGACACTCGGGCGAGGTGGGAGTTGACCCACTTGGTGAAGGTCTTTTTCTGTACAGCTTCACGTTCATCTGCAAGCAGAGGACAGCTCACTTTACCACCAACCACAGCACTGGCAGCAGTAGGTGTGTGCCAGCAGAGCCAAAAGAGTGTGTGTGTGGAGGGGTGTCAGCAAAATTAAACTCCAGTGAAATCTCCACTGATCTCCTCTCAGCATAATTGTCTCTCCAAGAATATAGGAATCTAACAATCCTTGAACATGTATGCTGCCAGCAGAATACCCTTTACTCCCTTTTACTTCCTTTCCTCCTATTCTGCTGAAGAGGCAGCAGGATATAATAGATGATGGGGTCTTTGTAGCCTTGCCCACTGCTGTACTATTTGGTTGGCAGAGCTTCTAGTGACATGTTAAGCTACTGTTCCTCCAAAGGGTGAGTTTGAAGGGGTGGTAAACACAGTATACAAAAGGATGTGGGGTAGATAAGTTCAGGAGGAGTAGAAAACCGCTTCCCTCTTGTATAAAGGTTTAGGCAACACTTGACAAGGTAAATTAATGCACATCCTTGATTTGCAAAGCCTCCTCCACAGGTTCTGTGGTATGAACAACAGAGAAAATAGCAGGCAACAAAGGTAGAGTGCGAAGAGATCTGGCTGAGCATCGGGAGGGGAGAGCTAGACCCTAAGGTTTCAAACAAGAATCTAACTTCAGTGTCCTCTTCTGTAAACAGAGCAAACAATCATCTCCAAACTTTTTTGTTGAAAAGACAACTGCTGGTTTATAATCTAAAGTATAGTAATTGAGCATTTTAATCATCTGGGAAACAGTACATAAGTTTGTCAAGTCTCAGTGATCCAAACTCTGTCCAAGTCAAATCATAACTCTAGATACTTAAACCCAAAACTGTCCTTTCATATACCATACAAATTGACTTCCAAACTTCTACCTCTGCAAATGTTCTAAACATAGGCTGCTGAAGACCGTCACACTGAGTGCTCCGGACCTACCCACTCATACTTTTGGGCTCTGTCCTCCACATAGCTACCCTCCTGTCAGTTACCCACTCTGTATTTCTAGTTCTACTAGAACTCAAGCCCTATTCTTTCTACTGCAAACTGAAGCCCACAAAGATACTTATGTATGACTGTATATAAAGAGCAGAGAGCCCAATAATTTTATTAATTTCAAAATCATGGTGACAACTACAAAACCACTTCTGCTTATGGTGCATTTCCCCAGTGGCCTGAATGTAGTGGATTCTTGGGCGGGCCAGAGGAACAGCGAATGCCCCAGTACCTTGGGGAAGGTCTGCTTAGAAGGCTGTGCTGAGGTCTCCTCAACCCCACCACAGGATGGCAGACGTGCAGAGACACCGTGGGATAAGCTTTTAGTGCTGCCAACCCGGCAGACGAGCCAGAAAGACACCTGCCAAGACATCTGGACACCTGCTGCAGTCAGTAGCTCTGTGAGGTCCAGCCTTTTCCTAAAGGAACAACAGCCTGTCCAGATGGAAAGGAAGCTTTTCCACAGGAACAAAGGCCAATCAGAAACAAAGGATCAAAAGGCCAGGATTGAGGTAAGGAGAAGAAGGCAGCAAGGGACACGCTGCAGCCTAGAAAAAAAAGGATGCCAATAACATCATGATAGAGGTCACATGGAAAAGACCACATGCATTATTAATCACAAAATCAGCATGATGGACAGTACTTTTACTACTATAGTCATGTGAATAGCTGCATTTTTTTGGCCTAAGTTGGCTGTTTTGAAAGAGTAGGGCCATGGTAGAATAGAGAGAGAGATACACCAAGCTTCTGCTAGGGACCTTTCGCAGATGCTCTTTATATAGGAGGCAAGGAACTCCCCATTCAGATGTATTTAATGTTGACTAAATTTTAAAAATTATAATATCCTTTATGTGCTACATTGCATTTGGAAAATGTCTTTAATAAATTCTTTAATGTGTATCCTAGTCTGTTAATGATGGGTTCAGGACTCAAAATCACTACAACCCAGCCTGTCAAGGCAGCAAGATCAGAATGATCTTGGATTAAAGTATTTCGAAGTAAACAAGTGCAAAATGTGTTCCTTTGGCCAAAGGTCACTCCTTTGGGCGAATCTCACATTAAAGAAACATTTCTGGCTTCTTTCACGTTCTGAAACAGGCTCTTTTATGAGGATACTGCAAGGATTTGCTTCAAACCTCAGCAAGTGCACTCCCCCTTGGCAACCTCAAAGAGTTACAACCCAACTCCAACCCTCTTCCCCATGGAGATGCAAAGAGAGGTCAAGAGTGGGAGCAGGAAACTGAGCTGTAAGGAGGGCTTCCTGTGGCTGCTGTGTGCCTCAGAGACGCTAAGGACAAAGGGAGGAAAGAGAAGGAGGAAGAGAAACTTAAAGGGAAGGAGAGCTTGCGTTCCTGTCCTCTCATCCTCCCTTCCTTGCTCCTCACAAGTTCCAAATAGCACTCTTGTGTCAGAAAAAGCACAGGGGCTAAGCTCTTCAGGCTCACATGAGCACACTAGAAATGGCATGATTCTGCCCAGGGACTGGACCAGATCAACACCCAATGACACACAGGCAGGAAACCCAATGAGCAGAGACACAAAGGCTGGCCAGTTAGTGTACCCTCTTATAATGGATGACAAACACTTCTGAAGCTGGAAGGAGGAAGGAGGGGGGCCCAGTGGCCCAGTTAAGGATGAGGTTTGTGTCCTTGGGGATCCCATCCTTTGTTCCACCCTTCCTGGCTAAGGCATAATGACATCATCCTTGTACACCCCACCCAGCAAGGCCAGGGGAGATAAGCCAGACACAGAGGAGCAGAAGGCCCTTGGCACAGGCAATGGAAGACAATTCAGAGGAGCATTTCCAAGCTCAAGCTGCTGTCACTGCTCCAGCTGTGGAAGAAGGTGGAGGGAACAGCAGAGGGAAGTGGGCCAATTTTCAGTCCCATAAACACAGAACAACTGCAGTGACATGGAAAGGGAGTGCTTACAAGCTCCATATTGATCTAGTTATTTAAACCACAGTGGTTTCTCTACTAGAGGCAATTTTGCCTCCTAAGGGACATTTGGCAATGTCTACCAACATTTTTGATTGTCATGACTGGGAAATAGATGCCATAGGCATCTAGTGGGTAGAGGCCACCGATATTACTAAATTTCCTACAGTATACTGACCAGCCCCTATAATAAAGAATTACTCAGCCCCAAATGTTGACAGTGCCAGGGCTGAGAAACCTTGTTTTCAAAGTTCTGGGCTAACACCAACTGGGACTGGTATTCACAGCATCTCAGACTGCACTAACTAGAGAGACACCCAAGTCAGGATATTAATCATTTATCATTCTTTTGCCTATATCATTTGGATGTTGGCTAGATGGCAGCAGAAATTCCCTGCCTTCAGGCCCACTGATTCTACAATGGACATGCTATAAAAGCAAAAATGCGGGGCCGGTGAGATGGCTCAGCGGTTTAAGCGCCTGCCCGGCAAGCGCGAGGGCCCAAGTTCGACTCCCGGAACCCACATACAAAAAAGGGGCCGGTGATATCGCTCAGTGGCACGGGCGCCTGCTGGTGCACGAGGTCCTGAGGTCGACCCCCCGGTACCCCCCCAAAAATAAAAATAAAAAATAAAAAATAAAAGCAAAAATGCAAAAGGATGTGTGAGAGAACAGGGACAACTCAGTCTAGGTCAGTGTGATGGAGAGCATTTCTGTCCCCTATGCCATTTCCACTCTCTTCTTGCCTTTTTACAGTCTGTGTTGCTGTTATCAAGTCAAATCATGTCTGAATCTCTTCCAAAAAGTCAGTCTAGCTGAACCCGACACTGGCTTGAACAGGTTCCATCCAGCCCTGCTCCAAACTTAGCAAGTGGTGCCTGCAAGGACAGGATTTCTGCCTTCCTCCTCCCTGTGGGTATTTCTCAACTGTGTTTGCTCCTACCATTCCTACATTATGTATTATGAGGGACTCACCTAATGGTAACCCAGTTTCTTCTCCTGTTCTCCAGCAAAGAAAAATTCTCATCCATTGAAACCATTTAAGAAACTTAAGAGAGATCATGGGACTCTCACAACCTGAGGGCTAAGCAAGCCTGCAGAAGTCATCTAAATCAACTTTCTTTCAAAAGCAAAAGCAAAACAAACAAACTCTTATTGAATACCTGGGCTAGCTATTTAAAAATGCCAGAAGGGAGTGAAAATGTGTGCATGTGTGTGGCAAAAGTTCTGACAGTTGTACAGAAAGACAACTGAAATAACAGCAATTCATTTTTTAGCACTTGCTATGTCCTAGGCACTGATCCAAGTCTTGTATGATCCTCACATCTGCCCCATGAGGCAGGAACTAGTAACTTTCCAGGCAGGCGGTCTCCAGAGCTAGGGTTCTCAATGACCAGCAATAATGCCTCATGCGCATTTGAGGGAAAAAAAAAACAAAACATTTCCATTACACAAGATTTAGAATCAACCCTCCATCTTACCACCCTAACCCTAGTCCTTATTTCATGAATGGGCATGCTTCATCCCTGGGTAACTGTCCAATTGTTGGACGGTATCTCCATTGATAATAGATGACCTCACCCTTGCTCCTGGGGGGGTTTGCTCTACCTTCAAAGTTACAGAGAACAGGTCTCTTCCTTATTTTATAAAGTCCTTCAGGTTTAACATTCCTCACTGTTCCCTTTTTGTAATAATGTCTAACATGCTAAGATAAGTGGAACCTAAAATTGTGTCTGAGGACACCCTCCACCTCTTAGTAGTATGGACAGCACATACATACCAATACAACCTAGGATGCAAGGCAGCTGCAGCTCTGGACATTCAGAGGTAGGAAAAGAGGGCCACCAAGTAAAGAAAGGGCAAAAGAACCAGCAGCCCATGGGAGGAGCTTGATTAGCAGTCTATGTGACAATGCAGGAGTGGGAGTCAGGAAGAAGTACTCCTAATGCTGCTCCCAAAATAAATTTCCAGGAAGCAAATTCCACAAAAATGTCCCTGTAGCTCTTAGAACCTAGGATCAAGAAGTAGTTCTGAGTATAAAATCCCAGCCTGGTAAGTTGTTAGCTCCACAAACTCAGAGATAAACCAGATAACAATTGGTCAGTGAGAACTACTGAGAAGAAGATAAGGAAACCTACCCCTAAGTGAGTGGTAACATTTGCATCAGCTTCTGATCCCTGAAGGAGTGAAGTACAAGTGAAATCCTACTACTGGTACTCCTTGAGGCAAACAGAATTTTAATGCAGGTATGCCTGCAATAACACATCATACTTTTGAACAGCAATTTATACTTCCTCAAAGCTCACTAGCTTCTCACAGCAACTGTCAGGGAGGTAAAACCCAAGAGTTACCTCCAATAAATCCAAAGGCTCAATGAATGTCACCAGCCAGCAGGGGCAGAGCTGGCATATCCTAGGGATCCCTTGGGGCTGGCTTTCTTTCTCGTTCTATCACATAAGAGGGATTATGATGCACTGCCACCTTTCTCTTCAAAGTGCCTAGCTAGATTCACTTACTTATCTGGTTCCTGATAAATTATTTGAAATTTTCAGAGCTGGTCTCAGAAAAAGGAGATGAGATATTTCGAGCAGAGAAACAGGCTTGCTTAATGGTTAAACTAAAGTGCAGCGAATGTCCTTTCCAAAATCCCCTTCTAGAAGCACATAATCTACTTTTTAGGGAACGGCTATTGTCAAAACTGGAAGGCTACAATGCTTCAATATTTAGCCTAAAGAGTGTGTTATAAGTAGAAAATGAATGCTAAGTTAGCATGCTTCAAATTACACACAATATTTTGCTATGTCAATGATTGGGCAGCATCTTTTAGCAATGCTCTCTGCACAGTGCTAAACACAACCACATTCACCAAACATCACAGTTCTGGCTATAGAAACGGATAGTAGCCAAAAAAGACAAAGGAAGGCCTAAAGGCATGGAATATTCTGGAAGGAAAGCAAGGGAAGAAATAGAGTAACTGTCAAATGACCCTATTTATTATTTCCCCCATAGACTGAATTTATATGTAGCTTTTAAAAAAATCTTCCTTTTACTTTTCAAGTAGTCTGAACCAGTGAATATAACCCAAGCATATGTTCTATCAGGCTCTTCTTTAACTGTGCCAAGATAATGACCTGGCCAAAGTAAGAGATGGCAATCATGTAATTTTTTGGTTTGTATAAACATAAATACTTAAGATGTAGAGACCTGCATTCCAAGTAAGAAGGAGTTGCAAAAATGGAAGCTGAGAAGAAATCAAAGGGAAATGTTGACTAGCTATTTAAAGCTCACTAATCTGAAAATGACAGTATTAATAAACTCCAATATTACCAAGTGCATACCTATTTGCATAATTCTAGCATAAGGTCTCTTGTACTCAGTGAACTAGAAGTCTAGCTGGCAGGCCAGGAATATAGCTCAGTGGCATAGCGCCTGCCTGGAACGGAAGTCTAGCTGGGGAAACAAAATTAAAATTAAAAAATAAAAAGATATTACAAAGAAGTACAAGACTGACTGCAAAGAGAATGACTTCTGACAATATTTTGGGGATGTTCAGAAAAAAATGCTTACCTTACTATCACATGGTTTAAGGCACCCACCATCAACTACTGATGCCCCCTGCCCTGCCCTGTACCTCTCTCCCCATTCTAATGCACCTTAAATGTCACTGCCATCGTCATCCTCTCCAAATAATAGTTTTTCAAAGTTGCATTACTGCACTGAGACCTTCAATGATCCCCAGCTATCCACAAGACAGTCCAAATATCTGAGTGTATATCCCAAGGTCCTGAGTAGACTCTCCTATACCAGCTTCATTTGAGAACCCCCCACACCCCTTTCTATGTTTTTCCACCTAATAGGTCTCATTCATCATGCTCTGAACCCACACTAGGCAATTCATTTTTTTCTCATCTTTTGTTTACACCATTCTTCGAAGCTGGAAGGCACTTACTCTTCTTTTACTCTTCCTTTAAGATCCAGGCCAGGATTAGTTCTTCCTCTACAGCCTTCCACTGGGGGCCAAATTCTATGTCTTCAACTAGCCTGCAATTGCCTCATGGGCAAGGGCTCAATTCTATACCTGTTTAGAACATTAGCATACACCAGGCAGAGTAGGTGCACAACAAACAAGTATCTGTGAAGCAAGTCAGCAAACCTCCAGGGCCCAAAAGGTTGGCTCTCAATAAAGCTTGTTGCTGCTAGTAGTCCCCAGATATTAAGGAAGAAATTACAATCACACAGACACTAAACAGTTAAATGTTATCATAATATAGTACTAGAAATCTCTTGTAATTTAATTGTTTCTTGTATTTGTTCCTCAATGTCTGAAATATGATAAAAATACAATTATGCACTACTGTCTTTCAGATTAAAAGAGGTCCAAGGCCAACTAAAATTTGACAATTTTATTTTTGTTTTTTATTTTCTTTTGCTTTGTTTCTGGGCAAGTGTCACCACATACCTGTATAGTAAAGTTGCAAAATACACAAGGTATAACTACAACATTATTTTAACCTATTATACAATCATTTTAACATGACAGACCACTGTCATAGATATAAAATTACACCGATTTATCCATTAAAGCTCAATTCTTGAGTTGTTAAAAAAAAATTAGGGAAACTTAATTCAAAAGAACGCAGTGGAGTGAAGTCTCCATATGTGCCTCAGCTTGAAAAAATAAACCATTTCCCAGGAGCAACAAGCAAAATACACAAAGCAGGAAACCGGAAACAGGCAACTGGCTGCACTGATAATAGAGAAATCAAACTGTTATCTTGAGGCAGCAAGAGGAAGGAAACTAATCTTTTGACTGAAGGTCTTTCTGTGACGGATTCGTCTAGGGGCCTTTAATTCATGTTTGCTAACTTGTATATAAATAGAACTTGAGTTATAATATTTTTCCTAACAGTTTAACACACTTTGTGGACAAAACACATGTAAACATCTGTTCTGAATTCATGTGCAGCAAATGTGCAATTCTTGGCTAATACGGTCTGATGGGCAGACTATAAAAACCAACTATGAACTCTGTATAATCCCACACCTACAGTGTGCATCAGTTGAGCAGCCCCTGCTTGCTGTTCACAGAGGGTCTGTCGTCTGAGCAACATGGCTCTGAATTTGCCAACATGGAAACCAAGAAACTACTGGGAAACCTCTGAGAGGACATCTACAATAATAGATCAAGGGATGAAATAGTTGGGATGAAATGAGCCCAACTTTGTTCCTATGCACTTGAAGATGCTATGTTAGGATTCTCACTAACTTTATCTAGTTTATTACAATCTGTTTTTAACTACATGAGGAAACCAAGGCACAGAAAGGGTTGGTGACTCCCAGATAGCATGCTGCTGGCAAAAATACATGGAGGATTAGAACCCACATCTATCTCAACCCTAAAGAATCTCAAAGCCTGCAAGACTCATACCACTATCTCACAATGCCTGAGGAAAATAAGATATTCACCATCCCAAAAACAACAAGAAAAAAATCAAGACTATCCACCTCAGGTCAGTTCCTTCATGATTTAACAAAGTCAATTTAAAATAGGCCTCAGCAATCTTGTTCCTGCAACCTGTTTTTGGATAGCTGGGAGCTAGAACTGCTTTTACATTTTGAGGGGATTGTTAGAAGGGGAAGTGATATGCCACAGATACCCCGTGTGCCCTACAAAGCCCAATTTACTGTTGGCCCTTTACAAAAAATGTTTGTCATATTAAAATATTAAATTGTTGGTCCCATAGTCCCTTTGTTGTTAAATTCAACTTTCCTATCAAGATCAGCTTAGCCGATATGCACTAAGTACTCACTAAGAACAAGGTACCATACCATGTACTATTTTAAACTTTGTTAAGCATGTTGCTAGGCTGATGTTCACTAGTAGCACACATATTTTTCTAAAAGTCATGTTACTAGAACTCTGGCCACAAGTCAGGCCAGATAGGCTTGGACTTGGGGCCCCTTTCCCTCCCCAGCTCAGTGGTATTTGCTGTTTTTTTTTTTGTTTTTGGGGGGGGGTACCGGGGGGTTGACCTCAGGACCTCGCGCGCCAGCAGGCACCCGTGGCTCTGAGCGATATCACCGGCCCCTTTTTCGTATGTGGGTTCCGGGAGTCGAACTCAGGCCCTTGTGCTTGCCGGGCAGGCGCTTAAGCCGCTGAGCCATCTCACCAGCCCTGCTGTCTTTCTTAATTGGGGCCTAAGACTAATTTTGTTATCAAGGCACAAAAATATGGGTCTGTCAGACCCACATTTATTCTTCAGAGTATTTCTATTGATGAATTATTAATTTTATGAGTTTTATTATATTAAATAATGAGTATTTAACAGAAAAAAAATCACAGAAAGTACTGAATTTTTAATGTTTATAAAAAACATCAAAATTTTCAACATCCACTGTTTTTTGGCATACTAAGTCTAAAAAAGAATACAAATTCTTACATGAACTACAAAAAAAATACCAATAGCACTTTACAAAAAATTCTTTACTTCAATTATTACTCCTAAGGCAGTCTGCACACATGACAACAGCACATTCCATATACATGTATCGCTTACACTGACAGCACATGTGTTTTGCTTTGCTAATCTTTTTGTAGGCCATACTTGACATCTTAGTGGCCTTGCTGTTTTGTCAGGAGCTTCTTCTTATACAGTGCATAGTTAACAGGAACATAAAATAGCAATAAAATAAAGTATTAAATTCTTAATATGTACTGTGTGTTTAGAACATCAACATTTTCACATCAGCTGTGTACTTGCTTACAAAACCTAAAAGACAACATCGGAAATAAATTCCTATATGAACAACAATGAAAATACCAATAGAACTCTACCACAAAAATAAGCTTTGCTTCAACTGTCACACCCAAGGCAGCCTTCACACATGACAACTGCATGTTCCATGCATAATTATCGCTTACATTGACAGCACATGCGCTTAGCTTTCCTTTCCTATGTGCCAGGCCATTGTTGTCACCTCTTGTCTTCCTGTTTTATCAGGAGCTTCCTACTATACTGCACAACATGCACTTAGCAATAAGATATAAAATAGCAAATATGTAATGAGTGCTTAGAATAGACATCAATATTTTCACGTCAGCTATTTATTTGCTTACAAAAACCTAAAAGATCACATCAAAAATAAAAATCTATGTGAACTACAATGTAAACACAAACAAAAGTCTACCACAGAAATAAGCTTTGCTTCAACTGTCTCACCAAAAAGCAGTCTTCACACATGGCAACTGCATGTTCCATACACAAGTATCCCTTACACTGATAGCACATATGTTTTGTTTTCCTGCATTTTCTTATAGGGCATGGTTGACATCTTTTTGGTTTTCCTGTTGTTGTAGTAGGTCTTTGTGATGCTGTGGCTGCCTGTTTACTTGTCAGCTCACCAGTGTGCTCCACAATTTTTTTTTATGAGTAGTTTCCTGGGCAGATACATTTTGTTTTTCCTCTGCTGTAAATGACCTCTTATGAACTCCAGTCCCAATGCTCTAAGAAAATTTATCCATAATATTTTGCACTTGTTATTTTCTTTGTAAACTATCAAACTATGCCACACATGTTTAGGATCAAGTAAAACACAACCATTGGCCAATGCTTTGTGTTTCAAGTGACATCATATTTGCTGCATAACTCAACAACAACATCTACTCCACCTTTAGTTTTGTTGTATAAAGTTTCCATCTTAGGCTTCTGTTTTGTTGAGGTTTCCCCATCAATATTTCCATCACGATGCAATGCTGACATCAACAGTACCAGTTTGTCTTTGCCATACACGAGACCAATGTTGTATCTTTCCAAAATCCAGAGATTGTACTATACAATTCTCTGTTTTGAAATTGCAACATTTCATTTGGAATTTCTGCTTTATTCCTGCATACAGTTTCTGTGATGATCAACTTGTACTCTGTTAGCAAATGTAACATCAACTGGAAACTGGTAAACCGATTGCTGAATGTCACATTCCGATTAGTTTGGGAGATGGGAGCAGTAAGTCTGTTCACAACATCATTTAGTTTATTACTATACAAATAAGGAATTGATGGCTGAGTTCCACATAAAAGTCTAAATTGAAAGCATGATGTCTTTGCATCTACAAGGGCATAAATTTTTATGCCATATTTTGATGCATCACTTTTCAGTAAGTCTTTTACATTCCCACAATCACCATAAGAAATCCCTGCTAAGTACAGCAAAGCTATGAATGCTTTCAGTTCAGCTACTGAGGTGTCATACTAAATACATTTGTGAATATGGCTATTGGTGCATAGAGAACATTTTGCTTGCATTTCAGCCTTTTTGTATTTCACAGCAGCTTGTAGCATTTTGTCTAACTACCAACACTGAATGGCAATGGTGGCATTCTGTCTATTGCCTTTCACCCCTGCCAAGACCCTCACTATATTTTCAGAAATAGTTCTAACACTAAAAGCTCCATTTGGTTGTGTGGCCATTTTGTAACACTTTGACTAGTTAAATACGTATTCATATTGCCATCTGAATCAAGGTCTGCATTCCCTGTGGTATTTAAGCTACATGGCCAATGTCAAAGTTATCACCATCTTCATAAAACCACACCGAAAGCATGTGTTTTACCATAACGAATCATCTTTATCATCCATGCATGAGTCATCTGATGATTCACTTTTGACCACCTCCAAAACTTGCAAATCTGGTTTTTCATGTGCCACTGTACTAAATTGGGCTACTTCTACCATAAAAATAAAACTTTTTTTAAACAAATCCTGGAGTGGTGTGGGTCTACTGGACCCTCTGTGATGCTTGGGTAAACATATGCAAAACCAGTTAAAGCATGAGGTGGGGGAAAATCCCGTTTTGCCACTTTTGCACACATGCACACACCTTGTTGTTCATCATACCAAGTGGGTAAACACACAGATTGCTTCCTGTATCCCTCAGGGATAGGTACTAAGATGTATAGCCCGCTACTATTACACTAAAGTACAAATCTACAGTAGAAAAGGGATGGGTCCCCTGGACCCAGTCTTATGTACCTGCATAACATGATGAACAGTGTGTTACCTCACCTGCCAGAAGAACTCAAGAGTGCACCTTCCCATTCAGAGAATTAGGAAGAGTCAGGCATTTAACACCACATTTCCCAACTTCCCACCCCTCCACACATGCTTGAGGCTCCTTGGGTGGGTTCTTACTATTAAAGTAAGACACATCATTTGCCATCATCTGTCCTCACCTATCCTTTATAAAAGGGAAGTGAACCAAAGCTCAAGATGAATTGAAGATAACTTGTAAAACAGCCTTAAAAGTTAGAAATAGCTTGGAACTATACAATACCGTATCCTTAAACTGGGCGTGGTGGTGCATGCCTCTAATGCCAGCACTCAGGAGGCTGAGGCAGAAGTATCACAGCAAGTTTGAGGCCGGCCTGGGCTAGTGAGTACAAGGCCCGACTGAACTATACAACAAGACCCTGTCTCAAAAAACCAAGAAGGGACAGGGATGTGGCTTGGTGGAAAGGCCCTAGGTTCAATCTTCAGTACACACACACACACATACACACACACACACACACAAATACCTTATCCTTAATTATTAAACTTACAGTATAAGGCAAAATGCTAGCACTAATATAAACTAGTAGGAAAGAAGTTTGTAGAGCAGCAACTACAACAGGCACACTAAAGATAAAAACTTTATATAAAGTACTTTATAATGACAACACATGGGGTATGGAATTTGTGATTTTTTTTTTCTAAGAAACACTAACAAAGTAGTAAATATTATACCCTAAACCAGTCTATCATGGCACACAAATTTATTGGTAAAGTTAAAATCCTCCATATTTACATGTGGCTTAACAACAAGGATGACAAGGACATGTAAGAAATGCCACTACACAATTTTTTTTATGTGAATATCATAAAATATACTTACAAATTGTGGTGGTATAAGCCCACTGCACACTAGGTTACATTAAAGCTACTGTTACGGTTTATATCTAGATGTTCCCCAAGAGGCTCCTAGGTGGGGCTTTTGGAAGGTGACTAAAGTATGGGGCCTGAATAGCTATTAGGAGGTGGGGTCTTGTCAAAAGTGGTGGGTCGTTAGGGGCCTGCAAGGGTTTGTCTACCTCCCCAGCTCCTCCCTCAGCTCTCTACTTGCTGGCTACTATGAAGTAAGCAGCTTTCCTCTGCCATGCCATTCTCCCTTGCGGCCAGCCAACTACAGACTGAAACACGAGTCAGAATAAACCTCTCCTCCCTTAAGATGTGCATGTAGGGTATTTCCATCCCAGCAACAAGGGAAGTAACTAGGATAGCTATTGTCATATATGCCGTCCGTTGCTGACCTACATGTCATTATGCAGAACATGACTGTAACTTCATTTTCAAGGCCTCGTGGAAGGCTTCTGCTGTAGGACCTTTAGAATTAAGGTAGTATGAGAAAATTCAAATTAACTGTATTTCTTTTTTTGTGCAATGCACACAAAGAAGGTAGCCATACTGATCTGTGGACTACACAACCCATCTAAAAATAGTATAGTGCATACCCTGACCCTTATGACTTTCAATCTTCTCCAGGTGTCCAAAATTCTTAAAGTCAAAAGAATCAGGATTAACAGTGCAGGGAAGAAAAACAGAACTCTCTTGTACATACTGAAGTCGCACTTTCGTCAGACATTCAAGATACAAGAGGATTCTGCTCTACCTCAGCGTTTCTGCACAGATGCCCAGGGAGACTGAGGGTGCCAATGAGATAACAGCACTAACTGCAGTGATTCCTGACAGTTTCTGACAGCTATCTTTAATGAGGATGTCAAAGTTAACTGTAATTCATTGAGTCAAAAAAGCTAAAACTCCAGGGACTCTTTCATAAACCACAGAGAGATACACAGGCCAAAAAAAAAAAAAAAAAAAAGACAAAAACTTGAGGATCATCGCAGCAAACTGTCTACTTTTTATGGACAATATACCATTTACTAAAATAGTTAGTCTTGGAATGAATTATGGAAGCTCTTATCTAAGACAACCTAAGATACCACAAATAATATATGAATTTTTAAACTGCAAATGATTAGCATTTTGGACTAAGGGAAGCCACAGCAACAGGAAGTTACCATTTAGATGTACAGAATTTTGACAAGGTTCCACTCAATGAAAAGAGGAATATTTGAAAACAAATGGACATAAACAGAAAAAAATTATAAATTGGCTTCGGTTCTAATGAACATTAGGAATGAGTCACCTAAATCCCATTTGGCCAGTGGCCATGACCTGCTGCAGAAAATACCAGGTTCAAATGAAAGAAAGGCAAATAAGACTGTCTCAACTTCAATGCCACACTCTAAAATTACAGCTGTCTATGTAACTAAGCCCCACTTCATGTGTGTTTGGGGAGAAGGGGCATAAGAAACGTCCAAACTACATATGGATTTCAGAAATAACTAGCAATTATGACAAGATTAAAAACAAAACATATAATCTTATAATGGTGACCCATGTACTCTGGCCTAAACTAAGGAATTTTAGAGCTTAGCACTATTTTCTAAGTGATATCCTAGTGCATCAACCCAAAACTCCCTTCTTAGGGTATTCTTCATTCAGGAAGGAATTTATTGAATGGACAGGCTCTGACCTAACCCATAACTATGTATTTAACTCAGCCAGCTATTCTACTGCCTGAAATATTATTCCATGTAGAACCGTAAGTGTTATATATGCTGATTTCCAATGCTCAGCCACAAAAGCCTCCTGTCATTTTTTTTTTTTTTTAATTTGGGGTCAATTAGCAATCATTTGCAGAGTAACTAGTATGAAGACACTAGGAAGGGCACCTAAAAGCACTGTTAAGAGTTCTTTCCTTTAAAAGTTAATGAAGGGGCCAGGGATATAGCTCAGCGGCACAGCACCTGCCTGGCAAGCACAAGATCCTGAGTTCAAGTTCCAGTACCAAAAAAAAGTTAATGAGCAATTTCCTATGCCTTGGAAACTTACAGCACTAGATAACTGATAGACACACTCAATTAACATTTGGTTACTTTTAAGATATCTAAAAATGAAAAAGAAAGTGATTACCTACAGTGTCAAATACTAAGAAAGTTCTGACTTTCTTTGTGGTTTTCCTCAACACACATGATAAATGGTTACACAAGATTTCTTTTAAAACCAAATATTACAGAGTTTTGGCAGGCAGATCCTATAAATATACAATATACACTGCCTAGTTTTAACAAAAGGGGGGAGGACAGAAAAATTGGAGGCAGAAATGACCTCTGATTCAAACCCATAACTTAGTCAATACGTGGGGTAGAGGACTATTAAAGGTTTATACTAGTGTTTAGAAAAATGGAAACATTTTTCATTATTAGGAACATTAATCAAAGCTTTAAGCTCACGTTCATAGAAGGCAATGCATAAATTATGCCAAGGTCTTAGTGAATCTTATCTTAAAACTGGTTATGTACCTAAATTTAAGTTTTTCACACGAAAATACAAAACTTTCAACAAAAAGGGACACAAAGGAGGAAATTTCGTTTTTCTGTTGTTTTGTTTTGGACACTTAAATCTGTTAGTAATTTAAATACAAATCTGTTCCCACAAGAAAATGCACTAAGGTTCCCAAGTGTATGCCTACAGGTAGGCCTCCCCACCCTATTTTTCCCCATCCAAACATGCAACACTTATCTCTACAAAGTCAGGTACTTCCAACAGGTGTGGGGACCTGATTGTTTGTAGTTTTGCCAGTTTGGAGGTGGAGTGGTAAAGGGTAAATCAACCTTGTCACAGGAGGAATATTATTGCTAGTTACCTAGATACAGCGAGGGAAGCCTATTGTCCTACCCTTCTGGTCTTCAAGGACATTTTATTGCTTAATCAATAAGGTGTTTCTCTTCAACAGCTTCTATGAAGATTAACAGTCTTGGATCTGGGAGGGAAGGGCTAGAAGCTCAAAGATACTCTGGTGTGGTTGCAGATAGCAGAGGCTCCATTTTCAGGATTAGGTGGAAGTACCTGAAAATAAACTCTTCCTTATACTCCACCACACAAGTCTTTTCACTTACTGAAGGCATTGGTGAAACAGAAGTACTCAGAAATTTATCAGAAGTGAGTCAGGGATTAGAGCTTCACAGCTAAGGTCTGAATCCAGGTAACATCACCTATCAGCCTCAAGGAAAATGATCACAGCCCAACAGGGGTTATCTATCAATGCTTCAGCAACACAAGTGAGAAATGCTCTGGACATTATTCCAAATGATGGAAGAATTAAATCATCACTTCCCATCTTTTCCGCATAGCTGGAGTTTATTGAAGGATTACTAAGGCCAGGTACTCTTGCAAGCACTTTGTTTAATTCTCTTAACCACTAGCCAGGAGTGGTGGGTGGTGGGTGGTGCATGCCTGTAATGCCAGCACATGAGAGGCTGAAGCAGGATGATTGCCAGGAGTCTGAGGCCAGGCTGGGCTACGTAGTGAATGCAAGGGCCTGAACTACATAGTGAGATCTTGTCTCCAAAACAAAACAAAAAAGCAAAAACTAACCACTGTGTGAAGTATTCTTACCATCAAATATATTGTGCGTAAGAGTGAACTAAGGCTTAGGTAGGCTTGGTGATTCACCCAGTCACAAAGCAAGCACAGGGTCAGGACCAAGGACCTCATGTACTGCAACTGAGATAAAGTGGAGTTCAACCCTGAGTCCTGGGTAAGGTCCTCTCACTGAACAAAAACACATTAAGTTAAATCTCTTAAAGGTATCCTGCTACCTAAACTCCTGACAATTCCCAAACTGAAAGTTTTAAATAAGTCAGGGGGCTGGGGATACAGCTCAGCAGCACGGTACCTGCCTGGCAAACGTGAGGTCCTGAGTTCAACTGCCGGTTCCCCATCCCCCACAAAAGTTAAATAAATTAATGCAGATGCCTTCATCAGAAAGAATGCTCCACATTTCCATTATTAGGCTTTCTCTTCCAATCCCATCCAGGGAGGTGCTCCTTGCCCTACTCTGACACCTGGGAAGAATGTATTCACCCTGCACTATCACAGAGTCCCTCCTTGTAGTCATCACCAATTCACACCCAAGACCAACATCTTCCTCTTCAAGTGCCTTTAGCCACAGCAAAATATCCCTTAGTCTCTCCTATTCCTACCTCCACAAATTGCTTAAACTCTGGAATGAGAGACTCAGGAAAGGTAGCTTTGAAATTGTTTTGCCATCAAGTTTTTTTTTTTTTTTTTAAAACAAACAGATGAAATAATTTACCACTGCATCTGTTTAACAACAGCATCAATATAGACTGATGGTTTTGAGCAAGTCAAGGTTAAACATAGCCAGACTTCCAGATGTTTCCCCGTACCTTGTTTTTCTGTTTGGGACCCTGGTAATATGGGTTCCCTACATACCAAACCACAGAGTTGTGCATCTGTACCCTGGAAAGAGTGAAGTGCCTGCTGTCTGGCTTAGGGAAAAGTTCTTGAATGGGCTTTGGAGGCAAGTAGAGTGATTAATTAATCAAAAGTATAACTTGGGGTAATTAGCAGCAGCAGCAAAAATGTTTAGCTGAGCTTCCTTTTTTTTTTTATCTTGAGGCAATTCCTATAGACAGATGCTCAGAATTAATGAAGTTTAATGAGACCAGGGCAGCGGCCACCTAATTAGTGAGGAGGAAGCAGTAATGACAAAGGGAAAAAGTTTTTGCTCCTGTGATTAGCTCAGGCCTGGGACAGTTTTTCTTAAATGGTGAGCTGTACCCTCAGCCTCAAAGGAGTCCCAGCATAAATTACAGGTTAATAAACAAAAACCCCAAAAGCAAACAACCCAAAGCATGAAAAGCTGGGCCGTTCCCCAGCTCTAGGGGAGGAACCATATTAGCACTGAGACAGTGACAGCTCAATCCCAGCCACGATTCCTTCAAAAGCAACACCACAATCTGTCAGCACCAGCTGTACCCTTATCCTGGATGAGCAGGACAGTCACCCTCTTCTATCATGGAAGTCTTTAGGGAGCAGTCTCCATCTAGAGCAGCCCTCCTCCCCAACACTAAGAATATTAAAAAGTTATGGAGGAGGAGAAGCACTTAATGACCATACACAACTCCTTAGCTCTCTATTCCAAACCTTACTGCCATTAAATTTCTTTTGTGTTAATCAGCTCAAAGTTAGTCATTCCACACTGTATGCATATTTGAAGCCATACATGATATATACCCAATTTTCTCAAGTATATTTTTAAACATTTTTTATTATATCAGAATCTCATCTCGGTTTCCCCTAGGCCTGGTAAGTCTCCCAAGTGTATAGGAGGAACGCAAATCTTTTCAGAATAGACTAGTTACTGGCAGTAAGTTTTCCAATCTGTCAAGAAAAAATGAGGGAGAAAAAATGTTTTGTTGAAGAGTAAGAATATATACTGCAATTATAACATCATCAACACACAAACAGCTGATGGCAACACTACTAGTCCTTCCAAATAGCAAGTCCTGTGCTTTACATCATTTTCTCGATGTGGATGACTCTGCTTTATATATTTTTAAATATATAAAAATATAATACATAAATATATAATAAATATATATGTGAATATATTTTAAACACAGGTTATGAAGAGTGGACACAGATACTGAAAAGTGCCCATCAAAGTGGGCCAGAAGCCTTTGAATGCCGCTGGTTGCTCAAAGTTTTAGCGTTTTTTTTGTTTCGTTTTTTAGATAGTTCTATCTTTAATCTCTACCACTTGATAAAAGAAATGACTAAGAAAATAAATTTATTCCTTACATAACAATAAAACCATCCAAAAGTAACCTGTAAATGAAGTTTTTCTTTGGAGAAAAACCAGCCTCACAGGCATCACTACCATGAAAAGGACATTCCCGGGTTCCCTCTGACCATTTGGAAACTTAATTTTTCAGCACTGACTTCCTTAGGGGAAGGGGTGTTAGAGACTGTCAGAAACCTCTTTCAAGTATGGCTGGAAGGTAAATGAAACTATGCCCCTGTTAAACATTTACATAAAGATTGGTCCTAGTTAACACCACAAAGCAGTTCTCAGCAGCAGCTTCTGCCCAGAGAAAAGAGAGAGGAAACACTTATTCAAGTTCAGCATAAAGATTTGGGTTTACAACCAGTTTCCAAAGTCAACACAGTTACTTGCTGTAGGCTATTATAGTTTTGGGATCTCTCTGCCACACTACTACTTTCTGGCAAAGCCTGGGAAACAATACAGTCATTTGAGTCTTACTGCTAAAAAACCAGTTCCCACATTCTCATCAATTCTCTAAGACTTAAAGTTATCCTTAAGGTCAACAGTCAGGAGGTCCTGGGACTCACAAAGGTACTTTTCAGAACTCCACTCAGCAGACACAGTACACCTTTCCAACTCAAAAGCAGGACCAAAAAGCAACTCTGGACTCCCCTGATGGCACCCAACTACAGCCATGGACTTCAGCAATTTTTGGTACAGACAAATTGTTTACCGTGCTAATCCTAAATAAAGGTGAGCTGCTCCTCATTGGTGCCAGAGTCCACACAGAGAAGTGAGAAAGATGAGGAACAGAAGTGTTTTCAGAAACTTCTGGTTTGAGGTATTACACAATTTACCTACTTTTGGTTTGAGGTATTATAAAGTTTACCCAAGAAAGGGTCATACATTGGCTATCACCTTCACAGAGTCAGTCTGGAAGAAAAAATGGTAGTAAATAAGCTGATACTGTATTCTCTGTTGGGTGATATCCTTAGAATTGTGGATGCCACAGGTCAAAGAGAAACTGCTTTATTCAGTCTGCAAGCTTGTCACAGCTCCTTCTACATTTTAAGTGCACTGCAGCTCAAAGCTCAAAGATCACTTGAACTACATAAATCCACAATAAGCTTTATACTTACAACAAAAGGGAAAAATGTAAAATACACATTGAAACAAGAGGCTTTTTCTATATGACACCCTCAAAAAGAAAATTCCCTCATAAAAAGACAAAGCAGAGACATGGCACCTTTCAACCTAGCAACCCCAGGCCTTCTTAAAAAAAGATACTGTAATCATATTTTTCTGGAGAGACACCAAAGAAGAGAAATAACCCAGTATTCACTAACAATAACAATGTTATGATGAGTCTTGTGATTCCAAATTCTGCAAGCAGCAATAATCATCATATACACATAAAATCACCATCCCTATCAGGAGACACTTGCCCAGGCCAAATTAAATCATTTCAGGAACTAGGGTCAGGGAATAAACAATAAATATAAATCTGTAACTTGGTTTTCTGATGCCAAATTTAGAACACAATGGCCAGCAAGCAAAACCAAGTTTGTCATTTTAGGACTTTAACAAATGCAGATGAACTGGTACCCCCCACATACACACACACAGGAAAAGAGGAAACACCCTGTTTTTATACCTATTGTAGAGAAACTCAAAATGTAGCCTGGAAAAAATGCAAATAGCAGTTGGAAGTCTATTATGGCAGGAAGCAGAAGCCGAACCAGAAATAGGGATTATCTACTTTATTCACACATAGATATTGTACAACAAAAGACCATTTGGCCTAAAAATACCAACAAATGGCCCAGCAGTTGAAAATGTTTAACGTCAAGAAGAATCAGCAAATCCCAAGAACCTGAACTTAAAGATGGTGTTTCCCCCTGCCAGCCCCATATTCCTAGGTTATGCTGTCACCTTTGAAAACTGTTCCAGAGTTACCTTCTGTGTAGCTGACACCTCAGGAGCAAAAGGCAGACTTTTAACTCCAAAATTCTACTTCAATACTAGTATTCTTCTTTCCAGGTCTTTTACAAATAATTTTGTATACTGGCAAAACAGACCAAAATAATTTGTACTATTAGCTCAGTCCCTTTTATTCTTCTGGAATGAGCAAAGAAATTATCCATGAAATGGGAATTAATTCCAAGATTAGGCAAGGCTTGAATTCTACAATGCACTTATCATGCTGCCCTTTGCCACCAACATCAACTAAGAGCAAGTCTCAGCAAACCCTTTAAAGCTGGGACAGAATCAAGAAATTCTACCTCTTAGCAACAGCTTTTCTCAATGCAGGTCGCCCAGGTAATAACAAAAGAATAATCTGAGATCTATAGAAGCACAGACATAACAGTTTAGGTGTTTTCAGAATTACCATGCAGAAAATGCTCAGGAGTCGGCACAGCAAAAACAGTTAAGAAGTCAGGATCCCAGCACAAATTCTTGGGTTATAATTCCAGCTCTGCCAATAACTAGTTAAGTTTCTTTGGCCAATGTGTCCTTTGTGCCTCAGTTCCCTCATTCTCAAACTGTAGATAATAACACTTCACAGGGATGCTGTGAATCAACACTGCAAAGTACTTAGAACTGTGCTCACTTAAGTTATCAAGAAGTTTTTAGTTGCTATTATTATTACCACCACCACCACCACTACCACCAATCCTGGATACTGGGCTAGAATTTAGGTAGGGACCTGTTTTCTTGCTCTCTGCATAAGGATGTACCTTCTATTTTCTCGCTCCTTGGCAACCCTTTAGTTTCCCCACAAGACTAATTCTGTGTGCCCAGAGAATGAGAAGCCAAGAATGTTTAGTTTAGCAGTGGGCATTTACCCATTAGAGCCTTGGAAAAGCATTCAAGAGGTGAAATTGGCCATGGGATGGCCATGAATTCATTTGCAGAACCTTCAAATCTGTGTAAGATAGCCTATAGCCCTAACAGGCAAGAGAACTAGGACACAAGTCACTTGTTCAAGGTCATTTTGCCAACGTCATCTGCTAAACATCTGATTTCATGGACCTGTGCCAAGATTAGTTTTTTTTTTTTTTTGGTGGGTACCGGGGGGTCGACCTCAGGACCTCGTGCGCCAGCAGGCGCCCGTGCCGCTGAGCGATATCACCGGCCCCTTTTTCGTATGTGGGTTCCGGGAGTTGAACTCGGGCCCTCGCGCTTGCCGGGCAGGCGCTTAAGCCGCTGAGCCATCTCACCGGCCCAAGATTAGTTTTTTGTTGGCTAAAAAAGGTAGGTCAGCCAGGGATATAGCTCAGCGGCACAAGTGCCTGCCTGGCAAGTGCAAGGTCCTGAGTTTGATTCCCGGTACCAAAAAAAAAAAGTGTAGATCATAATTCCCAGTAAGAAAAAGCAGTGATAACTGAAATGGAAGGAAAAAAAATATACACCGTATCTCAGGTAAATGAGATTCCATTCCTCCAATATGCTCTATGGTTTTGTGACTCCTTGTGTTCATTTTCTGCTCCTATACACCTGTCATCTTTTTTTTTTTTTTTTGGTACCGGGAACGAACTCAGGACCTTGCGCTTGCCAGGCAGGCACTGTGGCACTGAGCTATATCCCCCACCCAACCTATCATCTTATAAACTAATCCTGACCATACTTTGAAAACTCAAAATGTCTCTCTCATATCTAATATTCAAAGGAATACTGGCATGGCTCAGAATATTTGCCACTTTCTACCTAGTATTCACTTTTAGAATATAATTCCGGACAGTGACTGTCAGTTACACACCTGTTTCCAGTGTTTAGCAATGTAACCTGCTCACCATGACACACTTAACCTGCTTGTTGAATGGTGGTTGAATGGGTAGACAAATTTGATGGCTCCCTCAGAGATCTTAACACTATATATGTACTAAAAAGCTACCTGGACTTTATCCACAGCACTTACTTTTGGGTTATTTAGGAGGTCCATGCTACTTTGTTCTAAGAGCCTGTCTACAACAGTGCATCAACTAGGGCACATTATAAGCCTGACTTATCAGTTGGGTTCTGAAAACATGCTCTAGAAAGCACCAACACTTTTACCAAAGTACACAGTGAAAAAAAAACTGAACGTACAATTAGAGCCAACATCTATCCTTCAGGGCTTACATACACTTGCCATCAACGTTTCAGCTTTAGGTCAAGTGAGCCCAGGCAGCAGAGGGAAAAGGAGGCAGATTGGGATGACAAAGGAGTAACATGCAGCTGTCATCCTTCCTTCTCACTCTGCTGCCATAACTTAAACTGTACCAATTTAGGGCGCTGTTCTAAGTACCTACCTAAACACGTTTCTTTTATGCTATAGGTTAATTCCTGTCTCAGGAGAAAGGAAGAAAGACAAGGTTCTTATGAATGCCTAAGCAGCAGCAAGTTGGGACGCAGCTTTGCAAATATATGTAAACACATTTTCCATCTGCTTTTGGTTCAGAGGTTTGTGGAATGATTCAAATGAGTCGTTGATACCTTGAAGTGAAGATGTCATGTACTGTCTGCCACTGAGTCATTGCTGCATTATCACAACATGTGTTCCAGCAACAGGTATTTCAGCCAGCAGCTCAAATCCAGAGCCCTTGCATCACCCGCAATGGGTCTATATCCATTGTCACTATGGTCAAAAGGACCTTTACCCACCAATCTTCACTATCATCTGAACTGAGGCTATTGTACATTTCACATTACATCACTCAGATACCCTAATTGCATTTGCCAAACATATCCACATGTGAATGGAGTAGGTCCTGCCCTTGAAGAAATGCAGAAGCATTACTCTTCCCTCTACTGCTATTCTCTTATAATATCAACGATAACCAAATTAGCTGATTCCATTGTTTTTTAATGGAAGGAGTTACTCATCAACAGCAATAGCTTTATCAGAAATTGCTGGCTGGGCACGGTGGCCCACACTTGTAATCCCAGCACTGGGGAGGCCAAGGCAGGAAGATCACTGCGAGTCTGAGGCTAGCCTGAACTACATGGCAAGACCTTGTCTTAAAAAAAAGGGGGAGGGATTGCTATGTATTTGAATAATCTGACCGATGAACTTCACGTGTGTATTTCTGTAGGTGGGTTAAGTGTAACGCTTCTAAACATCTGTGAATCTGGCTAGCTCTAATAAGAATGATCATATATACAATGTTCCAGGTTTAAGTTAAAATCAATGCAATCTCTCCATGAGCTAATGGATGCTGCACCATACTTTGTGCCCCCACCTACTTGTAAAATACATGTTAAGTTCAAAGAAATGTTGAAAATGCCTCCCCCTTGTTGTAGTTTTGCAGTTACCACTTTTATCACTCATTGGCTAATTCCTGTCTGAAGAGGTTTTTTTTTTTTTTTTTTTACCGTTCTGAATCTCAGGTTCCTCAATCCACAGAGCAGATATGACACAACCTAACTCACAGGATAACTAAAAGGATAAACAACATATGTGAAGGTACCTAGTTCATACCTAGGTCATGACAGAAAGCATCCAACAACTTTTTCTTAAAGTCATGCTCAATACAAAAGAAACACCTTGTGGTTTAACTTTTACATCACAGGCACCAGCAGAGTGAGCAATGTGGTGGAAAGGCCATGACCTACAATCTCAAACCAGACTGCACTGATTGCACTGCACTCTCACAGCACCACTAGTTTAATATGTGGCTAATGGCAAGCATTAGCCATGCCAGAAACCTGGCAGGCCGTGAGTGACTGAAGCAACAGGTTATCAGCAATAGATGGGCTTTCTGACTGGGTGAGAAGAGCTGAACTCCAGAGGCAGGTGGAAACCACATCATAAAAATCACCACTCAGAGGGTAAGATGTTTTCTAAGCAGCTTGGGCTAAGGAAGCAGCTTCAAAGCAGACTCCAGAAACTACACTGGCTGTGGTTAGATGACTCCCAACTGCCGTGCCCACACCCAGCCACACCTAAATCCTCCAAGATAACTATCTCTGGAGGGGCAGTGTGGAGTAATAGTTTAATGCTAGGGCTCTGTGAAGACAGACAGGTGTACAGGCCAGCTCCACCACTTAATAGCTGCATGATACTGACCAAGTTACTTCATCTCTGCAAACCTGAGTTTTCTCATCTGTAGCACATTATTTCTGTCCCTATCTCTAGCATTCTTCTGAGTTTAAAGATAACCAAGCATACAATAAATAGCAGAGTCTGGTGCTTGTCCTTGGTGTCTCCACAGGTACCGACCAGTTGAAAGAACCTGAGAGCAAAGACAGCCTTGACATTTGTTTACCCTCAGAAAAATTTCTTATATTTGATTATCAATGTGTATTTTTCATTGGAGGTTCATATATATTGTTGTAATTGAATCTCACAGCAATCCTGGAAGAGTAGGGAGGGCAGTTGTCCTCCATTTTCCAAGTGTATAAAGGCCACCCCCACCATGTATACCCACTAAAATCCTATTACATAAGCCCTACCTGTGCTCCTGTCTCTTGTTTGTGAACTTCCTGAGGGCAAGGATAGAAACAGTACCCCTGTAACCCTAAAGCCTACCAAAGAGGTGCAGACATACCTTTCATAAAGCAGAATATTAATCAAGGACTAAGTCATAAGAATCATAATTATTCTAAGAACCAGGTCTCCTTATCTAACAGGAGTTGTTTGTTTTTAATGCAGAGAACCTTGACAAGTAAGTTACACTGTGAATTCCCACTGGAAAGTGTGGGGGGGTGTATCTGGAATCAACTGCTGGATCACTAAGCAACCTGTGTTTCACTTTTCTGTTCCTGAAACACTGCAGAGAAGGAAGTGTTGTTCCTTAACAACAAAGAGGGGGCAGGATCAATGACATAATTCATGAGCTCATAGGAAAATGAGGTAAGAAAGGTCATTTTGGAATTGCCTAATGACAAGGGGTAAGATGAGTATCGGCAGGGATCTGGGCTGGCCTTCCCATCTGACTCCAGGATACTGGTGGCAGACAATAACAAAGGTGATCAGCTCTGTGAACTGCTTCCCACAGCCCCACTCCCCACTGTTTTCACCTGGGGCTTACACCCGATAGGCCACTGCCCTGGTGCCCCTCCCTCAAATCCACCTGTCTCCCCCAAAAAGCCATGTAATTTTACCACCCCCCTCTAGAAATACAGTATGTGGTTCTGTGGCCAAGACCTCTCAGTCAAGTGGGCTAGAGTCAAGCCCGCTGCTGTACGACTATGACTTTTAAAAATTGCTTCCTTGTGTTTCAAGTGAAAAATAATTTCTAGTTTTGGAACTGAAATCATATATATCTGTAGAAGAAAACACAGATTTTTTTTAAAGGGATAGGGAGGCATCAAAGGCTGGGAAGTAGTTCTTGGGCCAAAATTAGTTTCTCTCGATACTTCTTCATTTGGAAAGGCCAAGTATGCACATTAATCTGTTATCTAAATTTCTGAGGCCCTGCCTTTGTTTGCTCAGAGTGTGATTTAATCACCTGGCTTCTAGAAAGTATTACTCATTCTGTATCTCCATGAGCAAAGACACATTTGCAGTTAGGAAAGTTGTGTTTGCCTTATGATCACACAATATAAAAAGGTAAATGGCTACCACACCTAGAAAAATGAATCCCAGTATCACAAGGTTCATTTTTTACATTTTTCTGCTATGTAGCTAGATTACATTAGTGAAACCCTTAAACTTTTTCCTTGTGCAACTACTCCTATCTGTTCCACTCAAAGGAAAAAGAGAGAAAAAGAAAGACAATTTAATACCTAAATTCCAGGGAATTGAGGAGTGTCTCCTCAAGCACTTTAGTACTTAAACGTGTGGGAATTTTTTTCTCCTTCCAACAAAGTTAATCCCTAGCACCCTGCGGAGGCCTAGAGAGTCCATTCACAGGAGGTACTTAAAACAGATGGGTGCGAGTGGGGGTCAGGCGTGTTGTCACTAGGGCCATATCAAGTTTCTTATCAAAAAATGTAAACAGGCTCAGCCTAAACCAGCGTATCTGTAGTTTTAGTTCGTTTACATCATAGAGACAGTCATTATTATGAGTGTGATTCACTCTTTTATTCAATACAGTATTCATTAAGTAACTGTGATGCTACCTGAAGGGAGAAGCAACAACCAGGAGGAAGATCAGCTAACTCACTTTAAAACAATTCCATGTGCATTACTACTCCCCTTATTTTACTCACTCATTCATCCCCTTATTCATGAGACATTTATTTACGTGCTAAGCAGCCAGAAAAAGAGATAAATGTACACACACAGATGCTGTCCTCCTGGGAGGTCATAAATCTTCACCTGAGTATACACAGTGTTATGGCTTGTGTTCAGATGTCCCTCCAAAGCCTCATGTGGTCACATGTGGAGCTTTTTCAGAGGTGGCTGGATCTACAGTGTGTGACGCTGGGATTGATTCATGGCACAATGCTAGGCACTAGGATTAAGGGTGTGAGTGCTACCCACACTAAGCAGCCTGGGTAAGATATAAGGGACAGAAAGAGCTCATCCTTGGTGCTTTGCTACCTTCTGCACACTATGAACTGTTTCTCCTCTCGATGCCTGTCATACCACCCTGCCTTGGAGCCAGCTGATTATGGACTAAAACCTCTACAAACTGTGAGCTAAACAAACCTTTCCTACTTTAACTTTGGGTGTTGGGTATTTTGTCTCAGCAATGAGAAAAGTAACTAAGACACAGTAATAGGTATTGTCATGCATAATTAGGGTGACTCCACCACCCCCTGTGGCTGCAACTGAGGAAGATTTTCTGGATGTGGAGTGCCCAATGCTAAAACCTAAAAGCTCTCTAGCAAACCAGGAATGGTCATCCTATTAAGTCACTGGTAGACCAGGATTTGAATGCTGACTTCTGTGAATTCATGGCCCATGTGCTTTTCACCACACTCCTGTTTCTAAAATGAGAGATAAAGTCCTTGACAGCCCTCCTCACCACAGCTCCCCTGGACTCCACCAGACTCTGCACAGCTGGGATTTCATCTGCTCAGCAGTTGTTTCCAGATAATGCATAATCTCCCCTCTATCACTAAAAGACTAAATTTTACAGCAAGTTGTTTAAATCTCTATAGGTATAAATGTCTCTCTCAATAGAAATCATAGTACCACATTCAGGCACCAGAAACATACTATGCATTAGACGCACAGTTACATCTCAGAAACTACTGTATATACTTGAGATAGTGGCCTATAGAAACTCACTGGCATTTAGCGGTTCAACAGAGTAGACAGACCTTCAAAGATGTTGTACACTTTAAAACAGACCTTCAAAAATAAAAAATAAAAACAAAAGAGACCTTCAAAGTTTCTATTAAGAGAGAAACCCAATTCAAAAATGCTAAGGCCACATTTCAAGGGATCTTGACTATAACCACCAATTGCATATATAGGTGTAACAAGGCCACCAAAAGACTGCCCATGGTTTGTATAAGGATGTCAAGCAAAATACACAAAATTGCAACTGATGTTTCCTTAGAACAACAGTTCACTACAAAATTCTACTGCAATTGCACTCCTGGGGGAGCAGGATTTACCAGAATAATGACACTGACTATGTCATTTCCTTGCCACCAGAGAAAAACACAGCCTCTAGACTTTTATGTTTTGCTCATGTTCTTCATGAATAGTGTATGTGTGCCTCAGTGATCCTCAAATTAGCTTTCCACTTGCATCCTTTCAGCATTAAAAAGGCCAAATCTTTCACAAGGCCTTTGTGAATCCAAATATAGGCCAGCCTGTGTCTCCATGATATTGTGATTACTGTATTTGCTACTTAAAGATCTTGTGCCTCTTGAAACCAGGGTTGGGGGGAGAGAGAAAGGCTAAGAAAGGCCTTTCAAAAGCAAACACAGTAGAGGCATTCAAGGTCTCCATGGAGGGCAGTCAACATTAGTTTGGACACAGTAGTGCTCTCTGACAAAGGCGTCTCTCTGATCAAGGGTTGGATGTTCTGGCTCTGGCAGCAGTTGCTCCAGATGCTTTTCATGAACTTGGGAGAGGCACCTCCACCTTCAACCTACATCAAAAGTCACCTGGCCCAAGTGACTGCTATCAGCCTGTATTCTTTATAAAGGAGAAAGAGGGTGTTTCAGTTGGGTGCCTTTTCAGGAAAACTAACACTCTTCTAACATGGTGAAGGAAACCACACCCAGAGAGGTTTAAGGGTGGGGTGGGGGCTGAGGAACTCCACTCAAGTTCAGAAAGCTCAGAGTCCTGTTTGGCCATGTAGCCAGGACCTGCAATAATAAAGACCGCCATGGATTAATGAGCACTTACTATGCACCAGCCGAACCAGTTTTCACAACCTCATCTAATTCTCAGAACAATCTCATTACACAAAATTTGTATTACCTCCATTCCAGAGATGAGGAAACAGGCCTTAGCCTGTAAATAAACTGCTTTGATTTCCAAAGCAAATAGGCAACATCTGGCAAGAAACACAGAAATATCCACATATGAAACGCTTAAGATATAATGTTGAGTAAAGACTAAAAATGAGCAATCTAGAAAAATGAGCAATCTAGCAATCTAGAAATGAGCAATCTAGAAAAATCTGAATACATATATAGTGATTACCACAGAGCTAAATCATATGTATATAAAGTACTATCGGAAAGTTAAACTTTGGCAGGATTGTAGGATCTTACACGAACTATTTTTCTTTCTTCAACTGGGAAGAATAAGTGGCCCTTGGCATGGCTGCAGAGAGTAAATCAAGTTAACTGTATTAATAAGGGTAATTATTCCATCCTGCTGATATAAAAATGTATTAAAATGTTTGGAGTAATACAAAGGAACACTGGAAATTTAACTTTGTTAATGATCCTCAACCCTGCCCTTGAGAGACCTTCACCTGAGTCACCTTCAGACTACTGCTGCTTCCCCTGCCTGGCTCTTCCTGCCAGAACGATCTGGAGAGGTGCCAGTCAAGAACAGGGGTCACTCACTTCTCCCGCCTTTTCCTTCTCCTGAGGTGCAAAACTTTGGACAGGTCTCACCTGATGCTTTTTCTCCCCTACCTAAATCAATACCAGCGATTTTAGAGGGACACCTGTAGATTCAGAAAATGAGCACTTATCAAAAACCAGGTATCTCATTAATCCATTTTTAACACCAAAATCTGAAGGCACTGCTAATTTAGTCCACTTTTATAGATACCAGACTTAAGTCTAACCAACTGCAAAGACAGTAACATTCACTTAACACATGATCACTCTATTAAGATAGAAGAGAAAGAGGGTTATTTTTGCTTCATTAAAAAAAAAAAAACAGTTAAGAAGTATTTAAAAGGTCTGAGTCCAAAGAAGATATGGATGCTTCTACTTTCCTTACACCTTGCTAAAATTCTGGAAGAATTTAGATTACAGTGGCCCAGAGTACTTTTGTAATTCTCCATTAATAACAAGTGGATAAATGAAAAGAAACTGTTTCGTTAACCTCACAAATTTCTGAAACTGCAGGATTAGCAAGTACAAAATCCCAGCCAAGTTCTACTAAGACTTACAAAGCTAGGAATTAGCCAAACCATGCTTTAAAGCCCTGTAATCTCCTAGAGTAATACTAAACTTTGTTTAATTAACTATTACACATTCGGGCATGCAAGTTTATTTTTACAATTAGTGAAAACTATAATTTACTATAAAAATAAAAATTCCGAAATTTTATGAGAACTATATATGAAACATAAACATTAAACTTCTCTGTTCATAGGGGTAGGGAGAGGTTATTTCCAAGGTAATACTTCTTAAACTCAAATGTGCATAAGTACTACTTGGGGATCTTGTTAAAATGAGGTTCTGACCCAGTAGGTCTGTGGTGGGCATGAGATGCTGTTTTTCTAATAAATCGCACGTAAACTACGGACCACTCTGAATAACAAGGTTCCAACCACCTTGTAGTTCATAATTCAAGGAAGCTATGTTGTTTCCAAGTTTCTCACCCCAACAAATGCAGCACTGGTCTCCTGCCTCCTCTTATGACCACCACCCTCTAAAAAACATCATACTCAGGAGTTGGATGAAAAGCAGGTTCTGGTGACACAGGCCCATAACCCCAGCATTCTGGGAAGCTAATGCAAAAGGATCACAAGTTCTAGCCCAACCAGGGCAACTCAGTGACCTAGTGAGACACAGTCTCAAAATAAAAAAGTTCAGTGTGAAGAGCCTAGGTTCAATCCCCAGTATGGCCGAAAGCAAAATAAAAGAAAAAGCCACAAGTCATTTCAAATCTTCCAGTAGATCACACAGTTTGATTTACTTCCAAACTCCTTAACCTGACTTACGGGTCCTTTCATACCCACGCCTTACCCCTCTTCCTCTGCACACAAGCTCCAAGCAACACAGAATCTGCCAATTCCCCAAGCTCTGGTGCTCTACAGAACAAGTCTCCTTCTCCACCTTCTTCCAGTCACTGGTCAACGCAGCCAGCACTTCCGAAATAGCTGAAACATGCTCACCCATACTTTCTAACCAGAAGACAACTACTCATTGACAAGCAGGTAATCAATAAGTTTTTTGCTAATAATAAGAATAAGCAAAAGAGCAAGCACCATTTTTAAAGGCAGTTTTAGTATTTATTTTTTAGGATCCTTGTTTCTTTTAAGTACCCTAGCTTAGTGACCAACTACTAACATTAAATAGCAAGTTCTCCACACTCATAAAATTGTTTAACAACTGCCAAACTAATTAAGCCAATCCAGCAAAGAATATTAAAATAAGGTTGGAAAACTGCTTTCAATGCCGTAATCATTTATTTACCAGTTATTGCGCGTGCGTGTGTGCGTGTGTGCGTGTGTCTTTTCCATAGCTGATCTCAGGGTTGATAGAAACTTGCCAGGTAAGCAGGAGAAAAGGTACCAGGATCTAAAAAATGGCTGCCTCATTCAATATACCTGGCTTATTATCATAATATGGATAAACATGATTGTAATTCCAGCGATATGTGTGCACCATGTTTATAGCAGCACAATTTGTAATAGCTAGATCTTGAAAACAACCCAAATGCCCATCAACGGAGGAATGGATAAAAAAGATGAGGTATTTTAATACTATGGAGTACTATTCAGCCATAAAGTAGGATAAACTGGAGACTTTTATAGGTAAATGGATGCAACTCGAGAAAATACTCATAAGTGAAATTAATCGGATGCACACGTGTAAACATCGTATTGTCTCCCTAGTGTGAGAAACTGAAAGAGTAAATAAGATCCAAAATGTACAACAGATATGGTAAAACAGGAAGAAACTGTTCAAAAGGAAATAGAAACTGGGATGGGGAAGGGGGAAAAGAAAGAAGGGAAAAGAAAAAAATTATATATATATAAGATAGTTAAGATAGAAACACCACTAATTTTGCTTAGTTCATTGAGAAGAAAGGTTTGTGCTAATGTTGTTTGGACAACTGAATGCTGATATCTTGTACTCTGAGTAACTAATTTAAAGATAACAATAGGTAATGTATTAACCATTGCTACCGTTCTATTATGTTGTTTTGAAATTTTGTTCTATTTTTCTCTTTAAAAAAATTTAAAAAAATATAATTGTGATTCGTATGTGTAAATCAACACTATTCTTTCCCCAAGAGTTAAAATTTTTTTAAAAATTAAGAAATTCGGGCCAGTGAGACAGCTCAGTGGCATAAGCGCCTGCCTGGCAAGCGCAAGGTCCTGAGTTCGACTCGCGGTACCCACATAAAGGAAAAAAAGGGCTGGTGATATCACTCAGTGGCACAAGCGCCTGCTGGCAAGCGTGAGGCCTGGAGTTCGACTCCCGGTACCCACATAAAAAAAAAAAAATTAAGAAATTCAAAGGCAGTTCTCAACATGTAATAAGCGTGGGGAACAAGGCATTTGCAAGGCTTGAGGTTCTTTACTCTTCCCTCTAAGCCAAGGAAAGACAGACACTCCATGGCTCTTCCTGCTGTAAATTCATACACAGAGCCAGAAGAGCCAGAGAAAGCACCTGCTCCAGAAATGTTAGGTGCCAAATGTTGGAGTAGAATGAAAAGGCAGAAAACATACCCTTTGATCCTCTTTAACCAATCCTGTCTTCATTACAATCTCACTGCCAGAACCAAAGGGATCAGTGCTCTGGAGGTCAGGAAGGCTAGAGAGGAAACAACTTAGAGCCGGAGGTCTGCCTGCCTGGGAGGTTTGACTGCACTACCACAGTTGGAACAGGAGGTATACAGGGTGGGTCCATTTGGAGGAGTCTTTGAATGGAGAGCTAAAGAGTTTGGAATTTCATTTGCACAAAAGGCACAAGTTATGGTTTCTGAGTGGGAAAATAACAAGACAAGTAGAAGGCAGGTGTGAAACTGGAGAGAAGGTATCATGAACCTCTGTAACTACAAACACATTTTTCTAAATGTGGTTGAGTTTTGTTGTTTCAACATTCTTATTTTTTAAAAAATGGTGCTAGGAAAATTGGTTATCCACATGCAGAAAAAAGGCTAAATCCATACCCATCTCTCTCACCACATACTAAACTAAAATCAAAATGGATCAAAGAACTGTTAAAACAGAAACGCTTAACCTGCTGGAAGATAAAATAGGTAAAACTCTTGAAATCATAGGCATAGGCAAGGACTTCCTGAACAGAACTCTGGTTGCACAGGATATAGTACCAAGAATCACATGGTATCATATCAAATTAAAAAGCTACTGCACAACAAAAGAGACAACCAACAGAGTGCAAAGACAATCTACAAAATGGAAAAAAAAAAAATGCTGTCAGCTATTCTTCGAAGGACTAATATCTAGAATATGTAAAGAACTCATGATAACTTGATTCTCCAAATAAAAGACCCAATCAAAAAATGAGCAAGTAAAATGGATAGATATTTCACAGAAGTACAAATGGCCAATAAATAAATGAAAAACATTCAACATTGCTGTTCATTAGAGAAATGCAAATTATTAAAACAACACAGATTCCATCTTCTCCCAGAAAGAATGGCCACCATCAAGAAATCAAACAATAAATACTGGTGAGGCTGGGGATGAGGGAGAGAAGGAACCCTTCTACACTGTTGGCGGGAATGTAAACTAGCACAACCACTATGGAAATCAGTATGGAGATTCCTCAAAAATCTAAAACTAGAAATTCCATTTGACTCACCTATTCCTCTTCTAGGGATTAACATCCCCAAAGAATTAAAGACATCATATTACACTGATACATGCATACCCTTTGATGTTTACAGCACCACAATTCATAATAGCTAAATCTTGGAAGCAGTCTATACATACATCGACAGATTAATGGATAAACAAAATATGGTATTTATACACAATGGAGTACTACTGTGCTATAAAGAAAGATAAACTTGAGTCGTTTGTAGGAAAATGGATACACCTTGAGAGCATAATGTTAAATGAAATGAATCAGACACAAAAGCTTAAATATCACATGGTTTCTCTTATATGAGAAACCCAAATTATAAAGAGCAAAATAATATATAATAAGAACTAGGAAGACAGATCTTTCTCAAACGTAAAGGGACCAAGAGATGGAAAGAGAGGAGAGGGGATGAAAAAAGAAATTAAGATGTGTTATGTGTATAACTCCACACAAGGAATGTAAATATTATATACTGTAAACATGTACTAAAAAAATTATAAAAAGAAAAAAATACAATTTTATGAGATACATGAATTGATCACGTGAAAAAAGGGACAGCTTAATTTTGCAGCTTAATTTCACAGGGGTGGGGGAAGCAGGCATAAGTTGGTGTTTATCATTAAAGCTGTCAATTTGGAGACCCTGCCCTGTCTTTAGCTACAGGAACTTTGTTGTGATAAAGTAGTCACTGTCTATCTCTCAGTTATTTATGTTGAAGGTTTTGTTTTTATCACACTTATTTACTAGCCCATAAATCTCTACACGTTTTTATCTAAACAGACCAGACTCCTTGTAATACACTTCCCTTAGCTAGAATAACAAATCTCATTCTATGGTCCCTTTTAGAATTCTTGGGGTCCTGTGGAAATATTTGAAACCAGCAAAAATGAACAACTCCCACAAAATTTACAGCACTCTCAGGCATGGATGCTAAATGAATAAATTCATATAGGAGGCATAAAAAATGAAAACAGATGCAGAGGGCATTTTGCCACTACTGGGTGATAACTGCTAGGAAAGATTATATCCACAAGAGTAAAAAAGGCAGTCCTGTAAGATGTACAAAATTAAATTAGCAGATAGAATCTGCATGTTATCAAAAATATGTGACAATTAGAACTACAAATACTAAACAAAGTATGAAGCCAGGGGTGGGAAATAAAGGTTTTACCATAATTCTCATAAGGTTATTTAGAATGCCTAAAGTTAGTGATTCACCATATAGTACTTGAAAATTAATTTGCCCTTCTCAGTTCCTCAACATGAGTGGTTTTCTGTTACAGAAATATCAACACTAAACTTGAGCAACTACAAACCACAATATTGAAAAATAAGGAAGTTACTGGGAACTAAGTTAGAGGGAAAGGTCATTTAAAAAAATTTTAAGCGAAGATACAATGTGAAGCCCATCACTTCTGAAGGGATTTGAGGAAAACACACGCGATAGAGTATTAGAGGCACATGCTGATTTTTTTTAATTTAAATGTTCCTTGTCCAGAGAGAACAGTTAAGACATTTCCTGTGTGTAAGCTCCACCCAGCTCAGTGAGCAGTTTACAACCGTCCCAAACCCTCTCAGAAAAACAGCCTTTTGTTAAGAGTAGGCCTGGGAGTGCATTCCTCCCATCTCTTTATATTTTCTCCTTGTTTTGCATTTTTCCTAAGACTACAAGGTGTAGGTTGGGTGGAGACTAGTGGTGGGTGTTCTGATCAAGACTCCCCCATGGATGCTTTCCCCTTGGCAGAATGACACAATGACATATGGAGTCTAGGCCATGGGTAGAGGGGCACGTCCTGAGTTGTCAGACCACATAACTGTGGGGTTCCTAACACAGACTTAACAGAATGGACACTCATCTATTTTACCATTTGCAAGCCTTCCTCACCTGAGTTTTCAAAAAGCAAATTCCACCTTCAAAGAGTCAAGAAGAATGTACCAAAGACTCAGAACCATTTCCTAGAGCAAATGGAGCTTCCTCCTAGCTAACTGCCCAAAGAATGCAGCAGTCTAGCAAATGTTTAAAATCACATCCGGTTCTACCGCTTGTTTTCCAAAAAAGTGTCATTACTGTCAACTATTTCACAAGACAAATAAACCAATGAGTGAAGTATGTCCTCTCCCCCTTCCCAATGAAAACATTCTAGGACGGAGCTGTTTCCTTCCTTCCCTCCTCCTCACAGGAACCACATTCGTGCCACTGGGAAGAGTTAAAATAAGAAACACACACAATCTTCAAATACTACTCTTTCCAGTACTAGAGACATAGCCAACCTATTACTGATTCCTGGGGCTTCCAAATGGAAGGAGTTCTGTTTTCACTTATGAACTTTTTTTCATGTATAAGCTAAGACACACTGGCCAGGGCCTGCTGGCTGGGCAGGGAAACACAGTACACTACTTCCACACAGGATTTTGCTCTTCCTAAAAAATTATGTGCAGTAAAATATTGGACACATTCAATTATTTAAGCTTGATACACACTCCAGAAACCTGTAATTGATTCAACTAATCCAACCCACAATACTGGAATGACAATAACTGGCTTTTATTATAAATTACATAGCCAACTAAATTGACGGGAATGTTTCTCCCTCAACACAATATACATCAAAAGAGTTAAAATTAACCTTTAGAATCAAAACTGTAATTTACAGGAGGCTTAGGAACAAAAAGACCACTCCTTCCTCCTCTTTGCTATTGTTCTACAGGACTGGGTCTGGAGCAGTGCACTTTACACCTTTAAGGCTTCCCAGAGGTAAGAGGCTAGGGGCTGGGAGCCAGAGGCGACCCGGAACCAAATAGTAGCACAGTAATCCCTTCATTAGCACTTATCTCCTGAGATGAGAAAAGCTCCCTAGTAAAAAGGAGGGGGGGTTTAAAATTGTGCATGCAGTAGGCAGCAGATACCTGAAAACCAGGAGCCAAAAGAGTACTTACTGGGGAGAGGAAGTTCAAATGGTGGCTATTCTAGAGTAGTGTGAGCAACTGCCTCCTAAAAGCAGTGAATGGGGTGCTCCAGCCAACCAGACGCTTTGGGGCCGGGCCCTAAGGCTGCCTGTCTTCGTTAGCGTCACATACCATATGGCAGAAATACTGTAAAGCCTCAGAACACCTCAGGCTCGGCCATAGGGAAGGGGCTTACCTTGGAGCTGCTTGAATCTCCCCTCCAGCTGATTGTAGTTGTAAGGCACCTGCCCCGAGTACGCCGGGGACAGAGGCCCGGAGATGCTAGACGTCCTCTGCAATTCCATTATGCCCGGTGTAACGCCCTGGCGGGCTGCAGACTAGAAATCCAGCTTCGACCCCCTCCTGCCCCCATCCAACAAGCAGCAGCTCCTGCGCACCTTGGCTGTCCTTCCCAGCGAAGAGGGCTGAACCTCGCGTTCGGGTCGGAAATGGGGCGGGATGACCTGATAGAAGCTAGCTGCAGAGTCCACCTTAGCCTGGTGAGAAGTCACCACTCGGGCATCTAATTCCTTGTGGCTCTCTCTTCCTTTTGTGGCTCTTGCTTAAAAGCTTGAAATAAATTACCAAGGACGGAGAGAGAGGAGGAGGGAGCACAAGTCCTACTTCAAAATGTTTTAAATATGGCCAATCCTGAGCGCTCCCCGCCGAGCGCAGGAGCTCGCACGAGCCGCGCGCACACCTCCTCCCGGCAGCCGCCGGTTTGTAATTTAATCAGGAGCCACTCTCCGTGTGCTGGGCGGTGATGTCACCTGATTAGCATAACAGCATTGTGGAGGAAACGCAGACTGTACCACGAGGAGGGGCGCGGGGGAGGTCACGGCCGGCGCCCAGCCTGTGCGGTCGCACCCAGTCACGCCGCCCCGGCCCAGATGCGCGGCACGCCGAGCCACCGTGCTGCCTTCCTAAACAAAGCTGCTGGAATTACAATCTTTTGTTGAGAGCCTCACGTAACGGAAAAGTCTCGGATTACTACCGCTTGAAAAGGAGCGCACGGCCGCCGGGAGGGCGGCGGGAGCGCCACAGGTCCGCGGGCGCGGAGATGACGAGGGCGCGCACCTGGGCGCCGCGGCCGGGGCGCGGGCTCGGGCCACGCGGCACACCGGAAAAGTGAAACAAAGTCAGTCGCACGGGGTCACGGCGGTGGGAGCTGTGCGCTCAGGCCCACTGGAGAATCTTTCCGGCAGACGTGCTGCCCTCGGAGGAGGTTAAACCAGAAATGTTCTGACATAACTCTGGCCCCATAATAGTAACTCGACGCAAGGAAGATTTATGGGAGCGTCGAGTTGCAAAGCATTGTGGGAGAAAGGTACACAGGTAAACACCACCAGGATCCCTGACCCCGAGGACTTCATGATCCTGTGAGGAGATAAGAACACAGAAATTACCCTCAGAGCCTACTGATTTAAATGGGGTTTCTAAACTTTGGGTTTCCAACATTTTAAAACTCTCCTTCTCAGTTCCTTCTCCATCCATCTGAACCAAAAATAGAAAATAACAAGATCAAAATGTATCCTTGGGAAATGAATGATTCTAGTTCTGTCCCCTTCCTTTTTTCCTCACTCAGGAAAGCTGACAGAAAACAAACTACAAATCTGACGCTTCCAATTTGAAGCCCTGAAGCAGTACTCACTGAGGAAGGTAATTTCATTCCTGAGGGATTCCAATCTGCACTGAGGACCTGGGCCCCCACCCCCAGGTTCCTTTTAGTGTCGGGGCACTTGTAATGCAAAGGGCTTCCTCTTGTCGAAGTCGTCTAGAGTTGAGCTAAGGGTCTAAGTAACTAACTGGTCTACTCTGAACAACCCCTACCACTCTTTCTAACTACAGGGTTTGTAATACATCCACAGGGTCAATCTTTGGGCTTTTAGGACAGGTCCAACCAGTTCTCATCATCCAAGATGAACATATTTAAAACCTTCTTACCTCTGCAAATGCACAATGCTGATGGGACACTAGGCAGGAAGGTGGAAAACCTAGTCTTAGAAGAAGCATTTGACTAGGATTCCCAAGAGCTAAGTTTCTTTCTTTCTTCCTTTTCTTCTCCCTCCCACCCCGTTCTCCCCCACCTTCTTGACATAGGGTCTTTCTATGTAGCCCAGAATGGCCTCAAACTTGCTGTTATACTCCTTCCTCAGCCTCCTGAGTGCTGGTATTACAGGCTTGTGCCATCACATCTGGCTTTCAAGGCCCAAATTTCTAATCCTGGCCAAGCCTCCTCCATCATCCCATGACCTCGGAAGAAACCCTGGATCCTTTCTAAACCTTAGTTGTCAGATTGAATAATTAATGTCTATTCTTACAATATGTGAAAATGCCCTAAAATTTTTCAAAATCTTCAAAAGTAGGAGTCTATTTTTCCAAAGCATACCTCTTCTTGTACCCACCCACCCCTAATCACATCAAAACTACAAAGAGATATAGAATGGGGAACTATCTCACTGAAAATCTTTTTTTAACAGGCCCTGCCTCACTATTAAACATATTGGTGAAGTGATCAGTTTCTTATACGTCCAGCTATGGCACAAAAAATGAGATTACAAAGTGCTTTGTCAATTTATAACATTTTATTTTTAATCTTTAAGCCACTTAGTGAATACAGTATGAGTCACCACTCAGTATCTCCCCTTCAGTCTCCTCTGGTATGGGGAAGTGCAAGAAATAAGATTAGTCAGAGAGTAGAGGCTGAGACTAGACACTCGATCCTAAAAAGCTGAAATTGCACAAATGAGGCAGAGTGAACACATGTAAGTATTAGAAAGAAAGGTTATGAGGCTGAGGAAAGGTTTGATAACCCCACAGGGACAGGAGGTAAGAAATGGGAACCCATTTGGAATGATGGGACCAGGGATGAATGGTTCATGTGACCACCTTCAACTGAGCACTAAGGTGATAAAGGAAAGCCAGAGGCATTCATCTTTCTTCAGTGTTTACTGGGTTGTATTCATAGCATTTAACATTATCCTGCTGGCTTGAACCATCAGTAGTACCATCAGGTGGCTTGTACCACTTCATGGGACTGTCCTGTGCCACCCAATGGGACAGTCATGCACATACCACTGGTGGGCCAAAGCTGCCCGGCAGCGAGACGTACGAATTATGGTCTCATCGTGAACATGTTAATGTGTTCACAGCACACTACTGAGTGCTTTGGAGGAGTCAAAGATGACTGGGAGTGTTGTTAGCCAAAGGTGATAGGAGAAATTACATGCCAACAGTCCAAGAGCAAAAGAATATGAGAAGATTTCAGAGGACAAGGAGGTCACATGTGCCTATAAAGGCAGGCAGGAAGAACTTCAGGTGAAATTGACATTTTGGCCTGGCCTTAAAACACAGGTAGACATTCAACAGGCTGGTGAGAGAGAAAAGCCTCCTCACCTGACTAATTACCTGAGGAAGATCAGCCAGTGCTTCAGTTTGGCTGAAGCATAAGAACTTGCCAGGCTGGGAGGGAAGTGACAAGAAGCAGGTTAGAACTAATCATGAGCTGAGAACTGTTGGAGACTTTTGAGCTAGAGGCGGCTAGGGTCTAGGCTGGGCTCTAGGGATGATTTATCCAGTAGAAAAGAAGAGCCTGAAGGCAGCAAGGTCAATTGGGTAGTTATTGCACTTGTAACTGGTCAAAGGACCAGTCAGGGTGTGGTACAAGAGAATGAAAAGAAATGGGCTGAGGATGTAAAATTTCATCCATAGGATTTTGATAGCCAACTACATGTGGGAAGTTTGAAAGATAGGCTCAGAAAAGACTCAGCTTTAGAGCTGGCTGGGCGAATGGGGAAGTGTAGGGAAGGATTCAACATTTCATTCTAGACAGGCTGAATCTGAGTCACCTGCAGCAACACAAGGTGACACATCCAGAGCAGTCACAGATGGGGAACTAGAGCTCGAAGGACATGTGCACAGAGGAGGGTATTGAGAGAGTAGTGGGATTAAATCTAGGAAGAGAATAACAATGCAAGAGGCTGAGCAGAGACCTGGAAAAGACCCAGGTTTAGGAGGAAGAAGAAAAACCAGTAGAGACCCCAATGGAGATACAGAATGGAAACTCAATAGAGAAGAGAGATAAAGAGGGGAGGTGGCATCACATGCTGCAAAAAAGACAAGAAAGTAAGAGAAAAACCCAGCCAGTGTGCAGATGAGGAGGTCAAACGGTTAATAAAAACAAAAAGCCAGGTTATGGGAAAATAGACACTGAGGAAAACGGGGGGAAAGAGGTGATGAGTGCTAGTGAATGGAGGTTACAGGACAAATGGGGGGGGGCAAGGCTTGGGGACACTGCCCAAGGGAGTAGTCCCTCTACCTACAATCTCAATCCTGAGTTGGTGGAGGGAGGGAAAGGCCCGTGGGAAAGAGACTTAAGGGTGTGGGTAGAGCAGTCAACCTTTGCCAAGAGGACACAAAGGTACACTTAGCTTCAGAAGCAGGGAAAAAGATAAAGGCATCTGAGGAAGAAAGAAAGAACCTGAAGGAGCTTTTTTTTTTCTTTGACTCAATCTTTTTTATTGGTACATTTTAGATATACATCACGTTTACATTCATTATAGGGAATTTGTACCTATACACAATACATCTTGTTTCTTTTTTCCCATTCCCCTCCCCTCCCTTCAATCCCTTTCCCTCCTTATTTACAAAAGCTTTGTTTCCATTTTTTTCCCTTCTATTATCTTTTTTCTTGTCCCTTCCTTCCTTTCCCTCTTCCCCCTCCTTTGTTCCCCTTCTCATTTGAACATTTTCTTCCCATTTCCCAATATCTATTATACATTTCGGTCCTCATTTATACTTTCAGTTTCTCACACCAAAGAAATAATGCCATATTTAAACATATGTGTCCAATTTATTTCACTTAAAGAGTATGGTCTCAAGGTGGATCCATTTAGCTAGAAATGCCTCAAGCTTATCTGACGGAGCTAATTCTATCTTAATAAATTAAGAGGTCAGGGATCCTCCCACGGTTTTTTTATATAGTGACCTTGGAAGAAGAAACCTATACAGAAATGTGGTACAGGAAGAGACATTAAAGAGAGGGAAGAGATAGTTTTTGGAATGCTTAACAGTCAATCAAACTTTCTGCAGAAATAGGTCCTGCTAATGTCCTCACTTTAATCTAAAACAGCTTCTCTCCCTTACCCAGGCAAGCAGGCCAACTCTAATAACTGGTTGTGCCTGCCTTCAAACTGCATCAAGATTCCAGGGTGTGAAAGACAGCCACAATTGACTGGCACAGTAGCTACCGCAGCAAAGGAACAGAAGCCCAAGTATCTTCCATATTTGTGATACCAGAAAGTTAAAACCAGGTCTCTGTGGCGATATGCACAGAACAAATTACAAGTACTGTAGGATGGTAGAAGGACCCAAGTCCAGTGTCAGGTACCCTAACTTATAAGGGCCACCAAGAAGACACATATTCTTGAGCATGTGTTTCTAACTGTCCCTGGGATGCACAAGCTTTGTCTATAAATTAAATAAGTGGGAGCCAGGTACAATGGTGTGCTCCTGTAATCCCAGCACTCTGGGATAAGGCAGGAAGACCACAAGTTTGAACCCAGCCTGAGCGACTTAAACATTTAGCAAGACCCTGTCTCAAAAAAAAAAAAAAAAAAAAAAAAAAAATTAAGGTGATGGGCTCAACCCCCAGTATTAATAAACAAGTCAGAATCTATAACCATAACAACTCCTCTGGTCATAAATATGTATTTATTAGTGCTGTGGGTGCCCCCTGCTTGGGTCCCAGTCATCAATCTCCACATAAACTAAATGGGCATAAAAACCGTAACATCATCACACATGCTTTCACATACATTTTCTCAAGTGACTAACCCTATGAGATAGTCTCCATTTTGCAAGCAAGGCAACTGAGGGTCAGGGAGAAATGAGAGTCAATGCTTTCCTTGCCTAGGTCCACCCAGCTGGCGAGCAGCACAGTGAACAGGTAGACCCCAGGTTGACCAAGTCCAGTGCTCCCTCTACCTCTCCTACATTTCTTATGTGCTTATAGTATATCTATTTTACTAAGTAAGGATTTCTAAGCTTTTAGAAAAACTATGAAACTAAATGATATCAAGATAAACCTAAAACTCAAGTAAGCCTCCACACAATCCTATACATCATTTAGTTAGACTTAGGCACATTCTCTGCTAGTTTATACAAAACTTGCTACTTTGAGAGTTCTGCTGCTGGGAATGGGTTTTGTGTTGTCTTGCTTGGTTTTGATCTCATACATAGCACACCTATACACTAAGATTCTGTAGGATTTAGTATCTGGGATGTGAGTGGGAACATTAAGGGGATGAGAAGAAGCCTCTGTTTGTTCTAAGAGCCTTTATATAGTGTTGGGGGGGGTGAATGCTTTTCCTGCATTACAGCAAGATTGAAAAGATAAACCTTGGATGTTCATTTCCTGAACATACAAACATCGGCCAGAATGAAAATGTCCAGGAGAAGATGGCCAAAATGTGAAGATAGGATGGGATTTGTATACAATGAAATCCAGAACTTGCAAAACCAGACCAAGGCTGGGGAAGAAACAGTGGGAACAGAAAGGGACAGAAAGAAAAAGAAAAATAAAAAAATAAAAAAAACAGAGTTTCACATATAAACTGTTTTTGCTAAATTCTCTACTGCTTCCACTGCAGTTTCCAGATCTGCTTTTTATTCTTCACCACTGTCAAATCACTTGACAGTTGGATGATCACAGCCAATTTCTGAGTGTTTCCATATAGGAAACAAAACTAATACTAAAATAATTGTCTTCCTTTAGCATGGCTGGATAGAAGCGGATTCCAAATCATACCACAGCACTTACATGCCACAGGTATTAGTTTATATTATCTTTGTCTCATCTTACTTCTCTTACCTCTCTGCCCTACCACTCTCTTTTCTAGCAGCCTCCTGCCCACCTTCTTCCATCCTTAAATCTTTAACTGTGACTGTTATTTTTCTCTTTCCATTGTCTAATGCCTGAAAAGCCTCTTGCCCTTTATCTAGTTGCCACCTTCCTTTCTCTTCAAAGTCTGCCTCAGACGTTTCTTCTATTAAAAGCCCATCCTATCTTCAATGGAAAATTCCCCAGTTACCAGAAAATTCAACTAACGAAACACATCACCATGCAATACAGCCCAAAATAGAAAACAGAAAGAATTACGGCCTCCCTCCCTGCCTGTTATGGTCTGTATCTGCATGTTCCCCACCAAAGCCTCTTGAGCTCATAGGTGGGGGGTGACTGGATCATAGAGGAATGATACTCATCGGTGGACTAGTCATGTTGAGAGGTGAAGCCTGGTCAGAGACTGTAGGTCACTGAAAGGGTGTATCTCTCTTCTCTTCCCTTGATCTCACTCTCCTTCATGACCACCATGCCAAGAGCAAGCCTCCTCTACCATGCTCCTCTGCCCTGCCTTGGAGCCAGCTGATTATGGATTGAAACTTCTACAAACTGAGCCAAAATAAACCTTTCCTCCTTTACAGTGTAGGTGTCAGGCATTGTCTCAGTAATGAGCAAGTAACTAAGACATTGCCAAAAGAACAATTTTTAAAAGGCTCATTAGCATAACACATTTGACTCTGCCTGCCACCCTGCAGAAGATTTCCCTACCCTTCCAGTGGCACCTGACACTCAAGGACCACAGCCTGGGAACTGGAAGCAGTAGCACTTCCTTTCCCCTCTTAACCCACATCATTCCTCAAAAACCAGGTGACAGACCACCCCCTACTTAAGTCCTAGAGTACCACCCATGTGAGCCTGTCATGTAAGCTTTTAAGTCAGGGTTTGGACACACACGGTTGGGGGAGGAAATGTAGTTAAAAGCAGACTTGGGACATAAGAAGTTGTTTCTGCCACTTTGTAATTTTTTATTCTCTGTGCCTGAAAAATTGGCACCCTAAGAGACAAATATCCATTAAGATCCCAGCACAATCCTAAAAGCCATAATCATCAATCTTTAAAGTCCTCACAGGGGTAATTTCGAAAATAGCTTCTATCCCACCTTTGGCCATCTCTTACTTCACTATGGAGGCTACTGGCTGGATGATGTCGCAAACTTCGTGTGGAAATACTGACCTCAGGCTAGGGCCCATTAGCTTTTTGGAGAAGGCTATTTCTAAGTGGCAGGACTACTCCATTTGACAAGTACTCACACATCACATTCTCTTCTCTGTAACTCACTCTATTATATACAGGAAAAAATATACTCAAAATCCTATTTCATAGCTAGAAAACTGTAGCACCTCAGAGATAGCACAGACAAAATGTGCACTATGAAACAAGTTATAAAAGGCCCATATTTTTACAAAGGCCAATATTTCTTTAAGGCAGGGCTATGAGATTTGATACTCCAGGTCTTAGGTGGAAAAAGAAAGAGAAGAAAAATTAAAGGGAAAGCTAAAGGTATTTTTCCATCCATAGCAAATACTAGCCGTATTCCTTGGAGGATATGGATGGTTCTTTCCCTCTACACTACTCCCTATATACACATACACACAATCACCTAGTTACACAGCAGAGTCTCAATGCCAGGACAAACCTAATTTCCATTCATATCCTTTTCCTGTTTCTTGTCCAACTGGTCATATCAGAACTGAATACAAAGCACCTGATATAACTGCTAGGAAAAATAGTTGTACTCATAACAAGCACCTAAGTCCTTGGAAAGGAATGCAGTTAACTGAATCTTTTGCCTTATCCTTGGCTTTTGACTCCTATCAAGTCTGTTATCTGGCCAGGCAAAGCTTCCCTATATGGGCAAAAGAACTCCCCAGTCCAGGGGCCCCACCTTTGGCAAACAGGTGTTGCTATGCCTATGAACATAACACCAGCCAAAGCCGGGACTGGGCTCCTCCACTTCAGGAAAAGTGGTGTAAAGGAAAGGAGCACCTGAGGAATGCACCTGGGGCCAGGCCTTCTCTTGCCTGTCATTTTTGGTTGTGCTTATCATCGTGGGGGGATGATACAGACAGGTGCTCAGAGGTATGGGGCTAGAGTTTTAAAAGGATCTGGATGAGGCACAGGGAAAGCACAGTTGTCTGAGAAGGATGAAATACAAACTTATTCATTGTGAAAATAAGCTTTTGGACCATGCCCTCAGAAATTCACACCCTAGTTTATCTTTTCCAGGAGCTTTAATGAGAAAAGGTGAAAAGAGCAAGCTGAGCAGGCACCTGAAGAGAAAGGAAAGGAGTGGGGGATGCAAACCTCACCATCAACACAGGACCCACACTGCCTAATCTACAGAAAGCCCATCCAGTGTGTTCTCACTCCCATCCACAAGCACAGGTCATGGGAGGGACCCAAAAACTAAAACAAGTGCATTCTTTTCTGCAGGCACTTTCAGCCTAGTTGAGGAAATGGGAAACATGGAGGTTCATACACAAAGATGTATGCAGCTTGAAACCGATGACAGGTCAGTGACAGTAATAATGCCAAATGGTACATTAAGTACATTTTAAATGGATCAACAACTAAATTTCTCTTCTTGGCTGTTAAACATTGCAGCAGAGTGGGGTTTCTTCTACACAAATGTTCTCTGTTTCCGTATGATGATATTTGTGCAATTTGTATGTTGCTCCCAACCAAATCTCTGCCAGCACATGTCATGCTAACATGGGAGTGCGGGTTATTGTATGTATTAATTGAGGGTTGGAGGTGTTATTATTGCTCTCTGAAAAACAGACCAAGTTGCAGGAATATGGAACAACATGTGCAACCCTGACATGTGAACATGAAAAATATTTTAAGGGTGCAGTCATTTCTTCCTCCTCAGCACCTGAGCTTCTGCTGATGTCTCAATAAGATAAGCACAGCCTCCTTCCCACAGGACTTTGCTAGGCAGTCACTGAGCACAGGCCTTGAATAATTCATGGATGGCTCAGTCACTCAGGAGCGCCAAGGCCGGCCAGCTGCCTATTAAGAAGGAGCCAAGCTCCAGGGTTACTGTAAAAGAATTAAATACTATCAGCTTCCTCTGAGACTGTCTTTGTAGAAACATCATGAGACCTTCTTTACAGAAATACTATACAATTCTTCTTTCTTTTTTTCCCCTCCCACTTTAAGTCAAACAATTTCCTCTTGGATCAAAGTATTAATAAGTTTAACTCTAAGGATGGTGAGTCCCCAAGTACATAAATGGAGTGGGGAAAAAAGTGATGTTCTCAAACAAGTACGTGATCAGGATGTCATGCCCCATGCTCATGGTATTGGGACGACACAGGTAAAGCACCAAATACTGTGCCTGACCCAAGACAGATGTTCAATAAATGTCAGTCCTCATCCCCTCCTCCTACCTCTCCCTTTGCTTCAGCCAAAGTAAACATCACCCTACCACCTTTCTTGGGCTTTCCATGCTTCTGTCCTTCATGTTCCCTCTCCTCTCAGTGCACAGCCTGTCCATCCTTCAAGCTCAGCTCAAAATCTTTCCTCCTCCAGGAAGGAATCCCAGATTATCTGAGCTAGTAAGATGGATCTTGCTCAGAAACCCTACACCAGTACTGTCAGCCTCCCTCATCTGGCACCTATTTTGCACTCTTAAGAGTATTGCTTATCTCTTCTTGTATACCAGGTCTTATCTACTTAATTAAAATAATGGAAATGCACCAGTTACAGACTCAAGGGAAGTAAAATGTGGAATTCATCCTCAGCTTTTGACACTGACTAGGTGTATGACCACGAGCTGTCCCTTGGCTTACCAGATGACCTGCTCCCAAAACCAAGGGATGTGAAAGAGGAAATCTCTCCTCAGGTCCTCTGGATTTAATGCTCTTGGAAATACATCACAAGTTAATTTAAGGCAGATCCAAGTCTTCTATAGCCCTTGCCCCATATCACCTAGCCTAGTAATAAAGAAGCAGTTGTTCAAACGATGTAACCAGATCATAAGCCTGTATGAACACTGAGGAAAGCAAAGGCTCTGTGGGGGAGTTGGCCTGTTTTGGTTTAGAGCTAAAATGTCCCTGCAAAGTCTCATCTTCAGGAGTGAGGCTTTTAAAAGGAGACTGGATCATGTAGGCACTGTTTTCACCAGTGGGCATGGGCCCTGGTGGGAAAAGGCAGGTGGAGGGGCTTGACCTAGAAGAGTATATTATTGTCCCTGGCTCGTCCTCTCTCGCTCTGCTTCCTGAATGCCATGATGAGAGAGGCATTCCTCTACTAGGACCTTCTATCATGCTGTTTGTGCCTCAGAGCCAGCCAACCATGGACTGAACCCACTGAAACTGAGCCAAAACAAACCTCTCCTTTAAGTTGCACATGTTGGGTATTTTGTCCCAGGAAGGAAATCTCACTGATACAGCCCCATACAGTTAACTGTGGAGTCTCTTCCATCTTATGGAATACCCCTAGTCTATAATCCCTCATATTTAGGAAATGACAGCTAGAATTCTGAACAAGTATCAGAAGTTCCTTTTCAAGCTGGATGTGGTGGTACATATCTGTAATCCCAGCACTTGGGAGGCTGACGCAGGAGGATTGCTATGAGTTTAAGGCCAGCATGAACTACAGTACACAGGGAAACCCTGTCTCTAAAACATAAATAAATAAACAAAAGTTCCTTTTCAAAATTTACCTAAGCCAACCATCTCATTTATAGATAAGGAAAATGAGGAATAGAGTGTCCAGAGATACAAAGTAACTTACTGGTATATCAAAGATTAGAAAGGAGGCCTTCTGAATTCCTGCTTCCTCTTTCAGATTCTACAGTAAACCTGAAGGTATAGGGAGCCAAGAACAAAGGAAATGGCATACATTTCTTATGCTCCTCTGTCAGTGAATTAGGCCCAGGACTGAAAATCCCAGAAAGCTCATCCTAATCAATCCCTTCTTCCACGTATCATCCAGCATCTAACACTGTGGTGGAGCCAAAAGAACTTGTACTAATGGTAGATGACCCATATCTTTCTTCCTCTGATGCCCAACTTGTACCAGCTCAAAGAGAATGGCAGTATTGGCAGCTCCAATCATCCTTCTAGCCTAACACACAGCCAATCACAGAGGCAGCCCCAAAAGACTGTTGTTCAAAGACCCTTTCTCTCAAGATGTCTGCACTGATCATTTCTTTATTATTCTGTACAATTTGTTTTTTGTTTTTAGACACAGTCTCACTTTGTTGCCCAGACTGGACTTGAACTTGCAGTCCTACTGTCTTAACCTCCCAAGTTGCTGGCTTCCCTTTGTTACTCTATATCTTGAGGGAATAGCCTCCTCAAAGACATTTTAAAAAAACACTTGACAAATGAATTCATTCATTGCAACCAAAATTTTAATGACAGGTGAGGAGTGAAGTGAGAGAAGAGAGAGACTAACACCTGCCACCTATGAACATCTATGGTCACCTCTCATCTATTTTCATACTAAAGCATGTATTTACCTATTTATATAATTTAGTTGTGCGTGCACAAAGAGTGCTTGCATGGGCACAGGATTACCTTGGCAGATGTTAGACAAGTGTCCTTACTCTGAAGGCTTTGTGACACCTCATCCTTTTAATTACCTTCTATCCAGAAAAAAACAATTTGGGACCACAATGGTGCCTTTTCTCCACTATGTCTTATATTTATAACACTACAAAAGCTCCAGGAAAGGATGTAGAGAAACTGGAACTCTTGGTAGGAATGTAAATGGTGCAGCTACTACAGGAACAGTATAAAGGTTCTTCAAAAAATTTAAAATATAGACACCATATGATATAGCAATCCTGCTTCTGAGTAATATGGATCTCAAAGATATATTTGCATATCCTTGTTTACTGTAGTATTATTTCCAATAGCTAAGAGGTAGAAGAATCTCAATATCCACCAATGGGTGGATAAAGAAAATGTGATATATACACACAGTAGAACATCATTCATCCTGTAACAAAGAAGGAAATCCTGCCAGGTGTGGTGGCACACACCTGTAATCCCAGTACTTGAGAGGCTGAGACAGGAGGATCAATGTTGAGTACAAGGCTAGCCTGGACAACATAGTGAGTGAGACCCTGTCTCAAAAGAAAAGAAAGAAGGAAATCCTATCACACGCTACAGTATGGATGAAACTTTCGGACATTATGCTAAGTGAAACATGCATAATTTGTCTTTTCCTCTTCAGAAAAAACAGATATTCTATAATTCCACATTCATGAAGTACCTAGCATAGTCAAACTCATGGAAACAGAAAGTAGAATGGAGATTTCCAAGAGCTGTGGATAGGGGAAACGGAGTTGCTACAGTATTTAGTGGCTATAGAGTTTCAGTTCTGCAAGATGAAAAAGTTGTAGAGATCTATATCAATCTATATCTATCAATGTGCATATAGCTAACACTACTAAACTATACTTTTAAATGGTTAAGACTGTTACTTTTTTTTTTTTTTTTTTTTTGTGGGTACCAGGGGGACGACCTCAGGACCTCGCGCGCCAACAGGCACCCGTGCCACTGAGCGATATCACCGGCCCCTTTTTCGTATGTGGGTTCCGGGAGTCGAACTCGGGCCGTCGCGCTTGCAAGGCAGGCGCTTACGCCGCTGAGCCATCTCACCGGCCCAAGACTGTTACTTTTTTTAACCACAATTAAAAATAATTAAAAAAAAAAAAAAAAAAAGGCTTCAGTAAAGACTGAGGAGAAACGCACTACCAGGCAGGAGAAGAGACAACAGATCTAAAGCCATATGTCTTGCACTATGACTCTGGAGTGCAAATAAAATGTTCTCTAATGCTGTCAACCAACACACTTATCCCTTTAAGTCCTCTCTTCCACCCTTAAGAAAAAAGAACTTTACTATGAATCCTGCCAACTCTTATTTTTACAATAAAAGGTTTGCTAAATTAGTTATTGACTACAAATTGCCTCCAACCCTCAAAATTGTATATAGAGATGCAAAAGAACCTCTGGGTCATCACAGTCACCAAGCGTGCCAGGCCTTATGATCTTTACAAGCCCAAGCTTCATGAAACTGTTTAAAAACTTTGTTTTCCTGTCAGTATCTTTGAAATTAAGCCCCCAAAACATAGAGGAAATGCACTGGTATTTTTGAGCAGTAACACATCATACTGAAGCAAGTATATACATATTTACATAATTTAGGTGTGCGTGCACAAAGAGAAGAGGGCTTGCATGTGCACCGGATCACCTTGGCAGATGTTAGAAAAGTTGCCCTTTTTCTGAAGGTTTTGTGACACCTCATCATTAACTATCCTGAAATAGTATTGATCACCCAGCTAAAATGTACTGATACCCTGTCGGTGTGGGTTGCTGTTAAGGGTAATTTTAGGGTATTCAGGGCTCATGAAGCAATGTACCAAGGTTCTTACTGATCAAAAAATTGTTCTTGTAGTTGGCCTATTAAAGATTACAGAAGGGCAAGTGGCAAAAATCATTACTTAGGAAAGAGGTCTATAATTTAAAGTGATTACAATCAAAGTTACACTAGTCCTCCTTAATAACACCCTGCAAGGGCCTGACTCACCAAACATAAAACATTGACAAAAAATTAACATGAGAATAGGTCTTGAGTCAGAGTCACAGGGCATTTATTATTTCCCCAAGAAAGACAAAGGTTGCTATCATCCCTATACCAACACATAGTCTGCATCTCACCATGTACACAGAAGCCATCTTGAAAAGAGGCCAGAACTCACCTTGGTAATGAAACAATGTCAGCCCGCTACCTACGTGGGACATACATCATACTGCCATATTATACTATCGTATATCATATTGTATTATTTAGTACACGTTTAATCTTTTCTAAGTAGGTCATTTAGCCCCCCCCACCAACCACTGGTCATGCTTCTCTTGTGCTTTGTCAGAAACAAAGAGAAAATTCCCTATAAAACACTGAATCTCAATTCTCAGCCTTCCTGTTAAATACCGGTAATGTTTGGCTCTCTTGGGAAAAGTTTTAATAAGCTCAGTCACCACTGATGTCACAAAGGAGATACTCAAGTTATCTTAAAGTCTTACTCATAATTCTCTAATATGGCGTAATTGTAGGGAGAAGTACAAATCTCCCTCCCCCCCATGAATTAAACCTACAATATTCATGTGAAGGAAGGCAATTTTTAAGAAGATTGGAAAAGCAAGTCAAACACAGGCATCAGAGGCTTTCAACTACCACCCAGGAATCCATATGCCTCTCATTCATATGAGCACTAAGATAGACTGGGACAAGTAACCTGATTCAGAAAATCTCAGCCTGAAATCAGTAAAAGGGAGGGTAATGCCCCTACCAGAAACTGCTACTAGTATTACAGTAATATTCTACGATGTTCTCCAAGATGAAAGTGATATACAAATTTTAAGTATTATAAGTAATCCCCGTGGAAATCTAGTAGTATTTCTTCTTTATTATCCTCTGATACCAAACCACAGCTGTCTCAACAAAGAGGAATAGAGCCCTAAAGCTAAATAACCCCTACAAAGGACTAGCCTACTTCCAGGAAGAGCCAGCCTTTTTCACTTGGATTTTTCTACACTGAGTATGTCCCTTGCCCTCCAATCTCCTGGCATTTATCTGGGAGAAAGGGTGGAGAAAATCAATTTTTCATAAGTTTTAAAATATTCTAGTATGCTTTCCCCCAAAATCATTCTCTAAATAAATTTAGGATTATTTTAATAATTTAGATTTGCACTGAGTGTAAATCTAAAACAGGGAAGTGCAGTTAAGACACAAATGTGAATACCACATTAATGTTTTAAATTCTAAAATAAAGTTTTTTTCAGTGCTTCTCCTCCCTCCCAGGAGAAAGACTGAGTGTCACAAATGCTCTCTAAACACCACAGCAAGCAAAGCTACAGATCAACAGTATCTTCAGGCCATCAAATATGTGTCCTTTCAATGTTCCTGCTTTCCTGTCTTGACTTCTAATCCTCCCATCTTGCCTTAATGCAGCGATCTCAATGTGAGAGGCCTCCTTGAAGAAGAGAAGGATCCCTCCCTTCAAGACTTTATTTCTGAGGTATCCAGCACTCCTATAATCCCAGCACTCTGGAGGCTGAGGGAGGAGGATCATATGTTAGAGCCTACCCTGGGCAACTCAGAAATGTAATGTGACCCTGTCTAAAAAATTGTGCTACGGATGTAGTTCAATATGAAGGCCCTAGGTTTAATCCCCATTAGCAGGAAAAAAACTTATTTTCAAGAGGGAGTGTTACAATGAACACCTCACATACATGACTGTACGTGCAGACACTGAGCGAGGCTCCTTCCACATTACTATAAATTCTCACAATGACCCTGTAAGACAGATACTGTTCCTATCCCTATAGAGTAATTTGTCTACTATCTCTCAATTAGTAAGTGGCAGAGCAGGGAGTCTGAAGCCATTCTTTTCTCAGCATCAGCCCTGAGATGGACAGTCCTGCATGCCTGAATCCAAAACTAGAACTATCTGGATCCTCTGGCTCTAGGAGGAAACCCACAGTTCATTCAGACAGCAAAAATGAGGAATGAGGCTCTGGGCCCATACTGTTTCCAAAGGATGGATAGAATACAGGTGAACACGAGCTGAGAAAAACATGATATAGTCCTAAAACTGGAGGCTACACAATAGAGCCTAAATAAGTAAATAAATCCAAACAGTGGCCTACCTTGCAGATAGGTGGTCAAAATATGACACACAATCCTCATCTGCTCCAAGCATCTGACATGCAAAGGTTTCATATAACAAAGCCAAACTCCTTTTCCTTCCTTCTTGCTTTCCTAGGCCCTTGGAGAGCAAGTCCTAGGCATCCTAATACCACAGTTTAAGTCCTAGGTTTTGCTCTCTGAAGCCCTTGTCACAGCTTGAGTTCCAGGGTATCTTCCCTGGAGGAATATGACAGTCTCCTAAAATGCCTTTCCTCCATCTAGCCTCTCTCCTCTCTATATTATCCTGAGACAAAAGGTGAATCCCACCATTCTCTGAAACCCACATTAGTGGTTCTCAGGTTAACTCACTGGGGACTTCAGTACCCCTGGAGATAGGAATCAAGCTTAGTTAGCTCTGTTTAACCTAGAGCATTCTAAGTCTCTAGAACTACGTATTGAAGAAACAAACAATTTTCTATTTGAAAATAAAAATTCTTCTGCCCCAAATTTTGCAAACCAGCCTAGAGGATGAGAGATAAATTCCTTGGCATGGAAACCAGGGGTCTCCTTGTTCACTCTTTCTTATCCCTTCTGCATGTGGCTCCCACTCACTTGCTAAGTCTGAAATTTCCTTCCATCTAACTGATATGACCTCACCTTTCAGAGAATAGAAAATTTCTGCTGGCCAAGCAGACTTGTTTTCACTTAATCACTCATCTAACATTACTGTAGTGCCCAGCACATAGTAGATGTTTAATGAATATTTTACTCTTTCACTCACTAATAAATGACTAAAGCAAAAAATCAATAAGCACTCTAATAAATATGATTCACAAGACTTAAAAAAAGAGACCACTTAGGTATACTCTGAAATATACCTGCTACAACAGGGTACTCCAACACCACTGGTAATAAAATCTTATTAGTTGATCAAAACTAGCATTTTAAAAAGTGGAACAGAGGGCCGGTGAGATGGCTCAGCAGCGTTAAGCGCCTGCCTTGCAAGCGTGAGGGCCCGAGTTCGACTCCCGGAACCCACATACGAAAAAGGGGCCGGTGATATCGCTCAGCGGCACAGGTGCCTGTTGGCGCGCGAGGTCCTGAGGTTGACCCCCCGGTACCCACAAAAAAAAAAAAAAAAGTGGAACAGAAAATATCAGAGTATTTCATGAAATACAAGTAAACATTACTTTGTGAAATTTATACATGGATTCATACACAAATATATAAATACACATGTACTAATAGGTTATAAATGTAAGTTTCTTATTGATACTGAGGTAAAAACTATTTCTTCCAAAATTACAAATCAGATTATATCACTATGATTATTCTGAAGTCCTCCAGTTTTAAAAACATAGAATCATCATACTCCATCATAAAATTCAATTCCAACATAATTATGTTGGCTGTGTCACTTAAAATGATTCCCTGAAAGCCAAGGAGTTTAAAAAACAAAACAAAACAAAACCACCTGTGGGTAAGCCTGAAGATTATGGCTGATTAAATGCACACAGAAAGCCACAGGAGCACCCCTGTTTATTCCATGTTGGGGTTTTAGGTTTCACGTTAGCATCAGATGCATCCTCCAGCCTTGCACCCCCTCTCTATCCTGTACTTCTCAGGGCAGTTTTGAATACCTCTACATTATTTACAAGCATCCACACTAAACTGGCCTTCCTTCAAATACCTGGAGACAATGAGTACAGTTCGAAGAATGGGGTGTTTGGGGGCTCAGGGGAGAGGCTGGAAGCACACACCAATCCTCAGCAGAGCAACCAGTCCTAGGTATAAAACTGTGTGTTCACGGTAGACATGTAAAGGGCTAACAGATCTGGCCCTGTAAGTTTATTTCTCCAAAATCAATACAAAAATCAGCTTCAAAACCGTCAACCCATGAACATATGTCCCTGGCTAGAGTAAAAGGTAAAAAATGACCAAAGGGCCAAGCTGAGATAAATGACATATGGCTAGTGCTGTGGATTTAGAAAATTATTGGATTATTTTATCTTCCACAGGGGAAAAACAATTTACACCAGTTAAAACAACAATGACAACAGCACTCTGTTCTGCTTGTGGTCTAGTCTGAGGGCAAATGAATGGCCTTTGGCTACTGTAACAAATTGAAGGTATTTTAGGTTATTCTACAACTACAACATTCCATTCCTTGTCATGCTTGTCCACTATACTCACCAAATACCCTATGTTCTTGTCACAATAAAGTATTCCAAGGGGAAAATTGTGGCCAGAACTTGTAAAATTGAACCATTAAATCCTCAAACTCCAGCTGTTTATATCCATGAGTCTAAGGATGACACTTAGGAAAAGACAGGCAAACTGCAGGTAATGTAAGAGTGAGTACTTCTTTAGAGATGTCCTCCATAAAGCACCTTTTTTGAGGAAACACAAAAAGTAAAGAGGCAAAGATGGAAGAGGTCCAGAAATATCATGGTGACTTTTAGAAGGAGTAGACAATTAAAGGAACCTTTAGCTTTAGCTCTTATAACCAAAAAGGGTAGAAGACCAGGGTTAGACAACTTGCAGTACAAAAGAAAGCAGGGACCAAACGGACAGCGTTGCATGAAGGATGTCTGATCCACTGTGTAATGGCAGGTACTGGCTTATGGGCAACATCTCAAACTTCCAAGAGGATCTCTATCAAGTTGACTTTGCAGTAGGCAGATAATGCAAAAATGAAAATCTAAGACAAATACTCTTTGATGGGAGAAAGATTAAACTCCAGGATTCTAAAAATCAACTGGCTTTGCTTTTGTTTTTTATTAGATGTCTTAATTCAGATTGCTGAAACAGAATTCCACAGACTGGGTGCCTTAAACAACAAACATTTGTTTCTCACGGTTCTGCAGACTTGATGTCAAGGTGCTAGCATTGTTGGGTTCTTGGTGAAGGCCCTATTCCTGGTTCACAGACAGCCTGCTTCCTGTTGTGTTCTCATGTGATGGAAAAAAAAGATCACTTCTTGTGTCTCTTCTGTAGGGGGGCACTAGTTCCATTCATGAGATGTGCTCCTTCATGATCTAATTACTTCCCAAAGGATTCACCTCTTTTTGTGTGTGTGTGGGTACCGGGGGTCGAACTCAGGACCTCACGTGCCAGCAGGCACCCGTGCCGCTGAGTGGTATCACCAGCCCTTTTTTCGTATGTGGGTACCAGGAATTGAACTCAGGACCTCGCGCTTGCCAGGCAGGCACTTATGCCACTGAGCTATCTCATGGCCCAGGATTCACCTCTTAACGCCATCGTATTAGGGACTAGGATTTCAACATAAATTTGAGGGAGGATGCAGACATTTAGTACTTAGTCTTTTCAATCATGTACATGGAAAATATTCCAAAACATATGTATCAACCTATTAAAAGGAATTATCTTTATGGAGTGGGATGAGAGTGAGTTTGGAGAAGAAAACATTCATTTTCTACTTCTGTAGTACTTGAATTTTTTTTCAATGCATGCACTGTAATTTACAATGTACAATGCTGTGCATTATTTTATAATACATTTTAATGTAAAATTCTTAAGTATAGAATTCTGATAGGTATCACAAAAATTAAGGAGAAATTTCCCCCAAATGATGTGATAATTAGCAGGTGTGACCATAAGTGAGTTCTTTAGTCTGACAAGTGCTCAGTAACTAATTGCATTCAGATTTACATGAGGCACTTTAGGGAAGGTTATAAGAAATATTACTCATCATCGCTGTCTTCAAGGAATTTGCTAATCACCTGGAGGGAGAATATAGATAAACCCACCTTGTACACACACATGAAACTAGTAATACCTAAGGAATATAGTACAGAATAATAAGGGCCAAAGAAGTTTCTCAAAGAGAAAGATCGGTGTGAACCACACGAGCAAAATGGCTCCATTTTAGGAGTAGGCACAAGCTGGAAACAGTGGAGAGTGCTTGGGTTTCCTGAAGAACTATAGGATGATCCAATAGGTAATACGGAATTCAGGGAGGAGCTGAGACCTGGCAAACAGCCCAGTATCTCCCTGACTTCAGTTCATCTGTTTCTTATGATGCCTACAGACACAATCTGGTAACTAATAAAGGAACTTCACATACATGTTCAAGAAATCTAAAGAGTCTGCAAAATTTAAACCTGTATTGCAAAATTCTTATCAGCCCCACCCAATGACATGTAGCCATCACCCAATTATGTCACTATTTTAGAATTCTGAAAATTCACAGGCTTGCAGCAAAGAGGTCAAAATTCAGAGCTCAGCAAATTCCCTGAATCCATATTAACTAATGGGAATACACAAGAGATAAGAATTATAGAAATGGATGTGTTTTTTAGCTAGAGGATAAATAGGCTAAGATTCATGACATATCACAGGATAGTTTATATAATACAACCACAATAATTACTTGTTTTATACACATGGTCTGTTTCCTCAAAAGAGATTACATGTGGGTAAGGAACATGCTAAGATAGTACTTATGTCACTGTCATGCTAAAAACCTGGAATAATGCTCTAGTACTGGGCCCCTGTCGTACTTTAAGTGCTTGGTCCTTAGGCTCCAAGGAAGCAAGCAAGGGCTAGACTGTGTTTTCAAGTTACAAATTCATGATAACTTAGGTGCCAACTAAACATCTTATTAGAGGCATATTCTAAAGGACTGAAATTCTAATGTTTATATCTGTTTATTAACAATGTTTTTAATGATCTTAAAGGAAGCTGTCCATTACTGGTTCCTCTCTTTTAAAAGGAAGCAATTAGTCAAGAGCAAACACTACTTTGCTATTTTATAACATTTCTTTATTTCTGAATCAAGAACATCAATCTGTATCTGAAAATGTGTTACGGACATTCATTGTTATTTATCATGAGCTTCCCAGCACCTCTGCCTTTTGGAGTGAACAGGTCCATGTGGTTCCAAGGAGAGATGCTATGTCCTTTATCCTCAGCATCCCAGACTACAGTTCACTGGTCCAGAAGTAGCCACTTGAGCAAAGCACAGTAAATTATTTCATTGCTCCCAAACACCCCCAATATTTCAAGAAGTATGGCAAAGGGGAACTAATGGACAGCAAAGCCAGAAGCAGATGGCAGCCACGCCTTGTCATCTTGAAGACCACCTACAGGGACAGTGCCAGAGACCTGCTGAAGCTACAAAAAACCCCCAAGAGATTGAGAAGTGAAGTCCTGATGTACAATATATTCCTCTCCCACACTACGATTCTGCATTACACATGCCAGTTTTAGTCTCTAGCCTCCAACCATATGTTCTTGGAGTAGATGGCAATGGTTATGTTTTGTACATATGGATTTCTGCTCTTCCTCAATGCCTGGGAGTACTTCTTTTAAAGGTAGTCAGTTTTACATGTCCAGCTGGCCATGACCTGGCATGAAAAGCTGTCTGGGCTGATCGGAACCCAAACACCATATCCAACCTTACAAAAATTTGAACTGCAGAAAACTAGAATATTAAGTCATTAACATCATTTAGCAGTGAGGTCAAAAGATAGGTTGTTGAGAAGTAGAGCAGGGACTGTAACACACCAAAGTGAGATGGGAGCTGACTTATGAAGGAGCAGGTACTATTACTAAACAGAGGGCTCCAAAGCATGTGGCACATGGGCCATCTGAAAAATGGAGACCGCTTTCTGCCCTCTAGCAACCAGTCACATGGATTTCTGGGTCTCATTTGCCCAGTACTTTGCAGTAATTCTCTTCTCTTCCCCAGTTTGATCACACATATCTCTTTTTTATTCAGAGAACTCAAATGAATCTTCTGTTCCTTCAAGCATAAGACTAACAAAAAATAATTTTGAATGCAGTGTTCTTTTCAGAGAAGCCAATCTGTGAACATAGACTAAATGTTTAGCTCCTGTGTTACCCAAATACCTCCCCACTGGATTACTATTTAGTATGACCATGTCAAGACTACCAACAAATTTATAGTTTAAGTGTCAGAACCACCTTTAATGGACTGGGTGTCACAAACCAAAATGTAATTTAAGAAACCATATAAAATCTCCCCAGCATCAATTTTCTTAACAGATTAGAAAATTGAATTGAATGGTATCACTGAAGATATTGACTAAATAAACCCCAGCTATTCAGGAGGCTGAGGCAGGAGGACTGCTAAATTCAAAGCTGATCTGAGCAACTTAGTGAGACTCTGTCCCAAAATATAAATAAAAAGGGCAGGGAATGTTGTTCAGTAGTATAGCACTTGCCTGGGTTCAATCCTATTACTAACAACAAAGGAAAAAAAAAACAAAAAAAAAAACACCTTAGACATCTGAACTGCATTGTTAATTATAAAACATACCTTGGAACATTTTCAATTTGCTCTTAAGTGGCACTTTAATTTTAAAGTACACAGAACTTTATAAATGTCCTGTACATTAAATGTTGGAGCTGGGGGTATAGCTCAGCGGCACAGCACCTGCCTGGCAAGTGCAAGGTCCTGAGTTCGATTCCTGGTATTAAAAAATAAAAAAAAAACCTAAATGTCTTCCTTTTATCTACTTGCTCACAGGTCCACTTTGGCAGAAAACTGGCAGAGAAGCTCATGTATGTGAATTTAATAAATGCAACAAATACAAAAACTTTCTAAGACAATAGTACTTCTAGGTCTGCAGTAATACAACAGATCTGCCATCTGTTTCTGGGAAACCACCAAATAAAAATCACAGTATTATGGTGTTGGTAGCTTTTATAGAGTATTGTCTGCTCTTTCTTACTAATTTGCCACCATTATTTATATAAGAGTGCAGAAAGAGACATGAGCTACTCACACATGCCACAATATGGATGAACCTTGAAAACATTTTGCTAAGTGGAAGAAACTATTCATAAAAGGTTATATCTTGTATGATTCCATTTGTATGAAATGTATACCTGTATCTTAACTTTAACGAAGTTATTATTAACATATTAACATTTTACTTTTTCAGAAAGTCTGGGAATAGGAAAATCTATAAAGTCAGAATGTAGATTAGTGACTGCCTGAAGCTGGAGGGTAGGAAAGGGGAAAGTAACTGCTAGTGGTGTACTGGATTTCTTTTTGGGGCCACGAAATGTACTAATATTAGATAGTGGTGACTGTTACAAAGTTCTGTATGTTCAAAAATTACTGAATTGTATACTTTGAAGGGGTAAGTTTTATGAAATGCACATTTTATCTCAATAAAGTTGGTATATGAGAGATGTGGGAGGGAGGGAGGGAAGGAGTACACTGAGGTCACTCAAGGAGAAGAACTTGGGCTCTTGAAGAACAGGGGCTGAGCTAGGAAGAGGGATCAGATATATGGTAAGAAGTTTAATGAAGGAGAGAACAGTTGGAAATGATGGTAGCATGGCTTCTATCTCCTGGTTCTCCGAAGCCGGGATTACTCACCTCAGCTACCATGAGATTTCAGCCATCACTAAGAAGAGAACAGAATTTGAGGTGGAATCAAGAAAAAGTAGAAGCAGGAATCCAGGCTGAATTCCAAAGCAGGGAAGAAACAGGTCTATACCAGTGAAAAGAAAAGGAGAAGGGGCAAAGGAAACTAGAGGAATCTCTACTCCCAAAAAAGAAAGATTACTATATGTTCCTACAGTCAGAAAACTACTGAGGCTATTTGTATGTGAAAAATAAATTGAGGGTATAACCTGGGAGTAAACATAATGATCTAAACAGACTTCCTCTTTATAGGAAAGGGGAAACCTTGGAATATGCATCAGTTTAACTAGCATGCTACTGAATCTTATATTGTGTTTGAAAAGTTGACTGGGTATTTTGCAAAAATGTCTATTGAAAGAGCAGAATGTAGATGCTGGAGAAATAACTATCTTTGTTGTTATATTGCATCTATTTAACAAAAGTTTAGTACTGGAAAGCATGAAAGGGAGAAATCTTTATTTCTTTAAATAATGGTTCAGTTGATACATTACTCCTCATCACATTTAGCCAAGGAGCCAACTATTTACTCTTTAATAAAGAGATCAAGACCAAATCCTTCATGGGTATTTCAAAGCCTACGTTTAGCAAGATCTATAAAGTTTTTAACCAGTAGTTAAATGTTTATGTGAAGGCACTTGAGCTGCACTGTCCAAATCAGTGGCCACTGGCCAAATATGACTACTGACCATGTGATATGTGGCATAGTGCATCCTGAGCGGCGCTTTCAAAGACTTAGTATAAACATGTAAAATATTTCATTACTAACTTCTGATGACGATTACATGTTAATATATAATAATATTTTGTATACATTGATTAAAATGAAATGTCTTACTTGGAAAATTCAAACTCACATGTGACTATTATTATTTATACAGCACTGATCTGGGTATTTTTTGCTTAGCTGATTAAATGCTCCCCCAAAATTCTTAATCACTGAAATAAATGTCTATATAAAAGGCAGTTTGGCCTGTGTATATATAGTCATTCACAGCTGCTATCTACTCTATATATGTAAAGTAGAGGAAATAATCAGGTATGTAGGTTATTTTCCCATGGCTGACTACTGTCCTTAATTCCCCCAAAACAACACAGAATACAATGTCCACGACTTAGGAAAAGGCTCTTATGGAAACTTTCAGCTCGTAAATATTGATGAGTGATAACCCCTAAAGTAACTACATTTTTAAACTCTATCATTTTGTTAAAATGCACTTTTAGTGATTGCGTCGGCAGCACATATACTAAAATGCACTATTATACATAGGGTTTCTTCTACCATCTCTCCATGCCATTACTGTTTGGGAAAAAAATAAATCAAAATTTCTGAATGTAGTATTAGATGTTTAAGATGCTTTTGTGTTTTTCTAATTATAAAGTAGTTCTGAATTTATTTCAGAAAAAATTCAAATATAGAAATGTCACTCAGCAGTGAACACTGACTATTTTGGTATACATTTCTCTCAAATTTTTCCTCACTGTTCATGAGTATTGATAGAAAGAACTCTATAATTACTTTTATCAGTATTTTGAAACTAAATGTTGCATGTTTTAAAGAACTTCCTCTCTTAATTCGTGTTGATTCTACAAAACGTGAACTACAATCATAAACGTCCTTCATTTGTAAAAAGAAAACATTTACTTTTGACGTTTATGATTAAAGTTTTATGGGTTTTATTCCTTTCAAATAAAAACAATATTTTCCAATACATTCAGCTTCTTCCGAATCACCACATGTTCTACAATACTGAGGCAATTTGGTCAGAGGTCAGGATTGTGGTGTAGGAAATAATTTACAGAAGACAAAATCACTTCAGGGTACTTTGCCTCAAGGTTGAACCAGCATGCTACAATATCTTTGCTACTTGATAGAACCAAAGAATGTTCTCATCTTCCTTCTAAACTCTGAACAGCCAAACCATGGAAAGGGGAAAGTACTGTCTACTGTGTTTTCTTTCTACATTCAATTTTAGACATAAGGATATACCTAATCAGTCTCAGATAAAAATGATGTTATATTTCAAAGACTTAGTATAAAAATATAAAACCTCACTAACAACTTTTCATGCTAATAAAACATGTTGAATGATGATATACAGGATATATACATTTTGGATACATATAAAAATTTTGAGGGCTGGAGATATAGCTCAGCAGCACAAGCACCTGCCTGGCAAGTGCAAGGTCCTGAGTTCGATTTCTGGTACAAAAAAAAATTTTTTTTGAGTATGTAGCAATAATTAGTATTAACTCTATTTTCTTAAAGTCTATTTTCTATCTACATCTTAAATTTGTACAAGCAAAAAAGATGAGAGTCTCCCTCTTCACCCAGCTTGCATGAGGGAGAAGCTTTCAGACGAAGGTTTTCTCTGAGAAAGAGCTGTTTTCCATCCTGCCAGGTATTCCAGATAGACTCGCAGATGGAAGAGTACAGTTTTCTGTGCTGCTTCTTGGTCATCAAGGCTGGTATGCCAGCAGTAAGTCCTCAGCAAGTTATTTAATCCTCTGTTTCCTTATCTATACTTTATAGATAATCATCTCTCTTATGCAACTATTATGGGATTAATTGTTAATATATCCAATGCATTTAGAATAGTGCCTGACACACAGTAAGCACCATATTGAGAGCTACTATTATTATTATTATTATGACACAGTTATTCTGGGACCTAGGTAAACATCCTGGGAAAGTTAGGACAAATGATGAATACTTAGGACAGTTGGAGTCTCTCTTCTAAATATTTGAAAAGACCAAATATAAAAAGCAAGGAACTGCTCTGCAGTTTGCAAGTAAAACTGTCCTTAAAAGGAGGTGAGACAGGGTAGGGTTCCTAGAACCAGAAAGTTAAAGACTCATGATCAAAGATAACTGGTCACCATTAGCATATTTAAGACTCACATGAAAATTAAAGAAAAAGGGGAAGGGTTAAAGTACAAGTCAATCCACTAGCACAAGCACAAATCATAGCTCCCATACTAGTGAATAAACTAGAAAATAAAAGTCCCAATTCTAGAGTGAATGACTATCTGACTAATTACTCATTCAGGCAAGTTCATGAAAAGATCTTAAAATCACCATCACCCAAGACGCAAATTATCCTAAGGCATTTTCCTACAGCATTTAACTGGCTGCATCCACAATAGCCATTATCCTCTTCCTCCTTTCTGTTATATTTCAAATTTTCTAGCCAAGCCTTTCAGACAGGACTGACCAAATTCTCACTTCAGGGGTACATTCTGTTTAGATGGAGTCAAGCAGCACATCCTATTCTCCAGCGCAAGTAATGATCAAGCAGGCTAGTAAGACTGACCCCAATGCCATGAGGATGCGGATATGCTCTTAGCTATGGAACGCCGGTAAGGTCTAGAGGCCTGGGCCCTGAGGCGGCCACCTCAGGACTACAAGATAGAGCCTGTTTGTGAACAGAGACTACACTAGCAAAAGTGAAAAAGAAAAGAGAAAGAAACTAGGTCCTGGTTGTAACCATTTAAGCTCAGGAGTAAGTTTTGATTAAAGGCTAAATTTGACTACTATGTGACCAAAAAATGTTCTCTGTTACTTGGGGTTAGGTTTATTTTTACTTGAAATAAAGAGAATCCTAAATGATACATGCTTCATAATCAGATTCCATATAAAGATAGTAAAAGTAAGCTATTTTCACAGTTAACAGTAAACTTACCTGTTCAGGTCATGGGGGGGGCGTTAAACCCAAGGCCTTTACATTGAGCTACATACTCAGTACCTTTTTTTATTTTGAGACAAGGTCTTGGTAGGTCACTAAGTTGTTCAGGCTGGGCTTGAACTTGTGATCCTCCTGCCTCAGCCTCCCAGAAAGTTGGGATTTCAGGTATATATCTCCCCCTATCTACCTAAGTCTTGACTTTTGCTTCATCATGATTAAAGGCATTAGGGGGAAATAATAAACCTACTTCTATTTAGAAACAATTTCCTCTGAACTCTCAAAAGTATAGAGGCAGTAGCTTAAAATACTCTACTTTGACTCTTGCTTTACACATATTCAATACTGAGTTTTCAAGTAATGGAATCTTTTCCTGATTTTAAGGGCAAGTTTAGGTTAACATACTCCCATCCTAACCAGGGCCATTCTCAAAGTATGCTCTAGGTATTCAAAAAGAACAAGGAAGTTAGAAATCACACAGTGAGGATGTAGCCCCACTAATATTAATAAAGCAATGGCAAACTTACCTATTACAGAATAATATGTGCCCATACATTATTAAGCTATTGACTCTCAGATGTGACACTAACCAATCTTGTACAGTTCAGGTCAATGAACATATCACAAGCACAAAGTACACACAGGGTGGTTGGGATATCTTTGTATGTAAGGCACAGTATGCCTCAATATTTTGAAATGTAAAGTGTATCAAAAATAAAAGAATCCTTAGCCTTTTCTGAATTGCCATAAAATGATCACTCTGTACTCCAAATTATTTTGGCCATTAGGACTGACAGCTCTCCAAATAAAGAACTGACTACATTGCAAAACGGTCAATCTGCTCTCATGGGACACATTTAAATAGAGGTGAGATGTCTGTCAAATAGGATAGCTGTAACAGGGTCAGGGTAGACGATTTCAAAGGGGACCGTACAGCTTCCTAGGCCTCCATGATGGAATGAAAAGAGGACTTACCTGCCAAAGCCTTGATGCGGGACCGCTCAAAGAGCCGTGCAGAGCTGTTCTCATTGTCCCAGTCATCCACGTCCCAGCGGTTGTTGACATCACTGTACTGCTGTTGAATCTCAATGTTGTCATAGTCTGTGGCTACTGTGGTCGTCATCTTAAACTGTCTCAGCTACTCCTCCACATCGGCTCCTTTTAGAGTTCTGTGAGAAAGAAAGGAAGAACATATTTAGATGTCCAACATGTATATAGTCCCCACAAAACCTGCTGGGCTAAAAGTGACTAGGAAGTAGAACAACTAGTGCTTGTCCCAAATAGGTCTTCTGGAGTTTTGAACTTCAGCACTGCCTCACAGTACATGTGTGATCAGACCTAAACTATTTTGTATCTCCAAGCCCAAGTTTCTCCAATCATGAAAGAGGAAAGATACATCACAGATTGTTGAGAGGACTGAATGAGATGACAGATACCCAACAAACAGTTTTTTCTTCTTTCCAAAGTTTAAACTGCAATTTTAAAGTTTTATCGGCTATATCTACACCCACCTGGAACTTTTGAAAGAACTCATTTATTTTTGTTTGGTATCATCATAAACTGTAACCTTTTGACTTCTCATTCATAAAATGTTATATAGGAGAACAAATCATTTGTTCTGTGTATTTCAATAACACATTCAAAAACTTATGCCCAAGATTTAGATACAAATATATGGCACCAGGCTGGTGAGATAGCTCAGCAGCATAAGTGCCTGCCTGGCAAGCGTGAGGTCCTGAGTTCAACACCCGGAACCCACATATGAAAAAAGGGCACTCAGCGGCATGGGCACCTGCTGGCATGCAAGGTCCTGAGTTCGACCCCCAGTACCCACAAAAACAAAACAAAACAAATATATGGCACCAAGGATAGTATCACTGCTCAATAAATGATTGCGGTTATTTAAATCATTATTACAAATTTTCTGACCAACATTCATACCCACTCCTCAGGAACCCACTGTGAGTCACAGTGTTCGTTTAGGGATAAATATAAAACAAAGACCTGGGCCTTAACTTTTGGCCCACCTCTCTCTTCACTTTATTACACTACTTTCATAGACTAAGAATAATGTTTAACTTTAAATATAGCTTCTTCTTTCAATACAGCTGTTATTCACTCATTGAACCTAAATACTGAATACTGTTCAGCACTGTTCCAGATGCTAGGGATAACACTAAACAAGTTTTGGGCCTGGCTGCAATGAAGCTTATGTCCTAGTAGAAGGAGCTGGATAAGAAAGCACACAAGAAATGACAAGAGAATTAAAAGAAAATAAAATGAAAGCAGAGTAACGTGAGAAAATATTTTAGACCTGATGGTCAAAAAAGGCCTAAGTCGGTACTGAAACTGAGCTATCAATGTCAAAAAGGAACAAGGCACGCACAGATCAAGAGGAACAGCCAAGTAAAGGACTGGCATACTGAAGGAGCCAAGTGTGCAGTGTAGCTGGAGTCTGCTGTGAAGAGGAAAGACAGGAGATGAGGCTTCAGAGGTGGATGGGGCCAGGCCAGGAAGAGCTGTGATCTTAGTGTGGCCAGAAGCCACTGCAGGATTTTAACCTAGTATATGACATCCCTAGATATGTGCTTCTAAAGTATTATTCCTGGTGCCATGTGAAAAACACATTCTAGGAGGCAAGAACAGAAGGAGGGGCCGATTGGCAGGCTACTCCAGAGATGGCAGTGGCTGGGCTCTGGACATTGGAGTCGAGATGGTGTGTATGTTTCAGAGAGATAAGTGACAAGATCTGGTGAAGGACTGACCAGATCTGAGGCATCAGGAACTGTTGGCCTGAGCCAGGTTCTATGTGTGACTTGCATTGGCATAATTAAATTCCTATTTTTTTTTTTTTGTGGGTACCGGGGGGTCGACCTCAGGACCTCGCGCGCCAACAGGCACCCGTGCCGCTGAGCGATATCACCGGCCCCTTTTTCGTATGTGGGTTCCGGGAGTCGAACTCGGGCCCTCGCGCTTGCAAGGCAGGTGCTTAACGCCGCTGAGCCATCTCACCGGCCCAATTCCTGGATATTTTAAATTTGACCACAGGGACTCAGACTTAGGCATACAGAGCTATCTAAGTAAGTTAACTACAAATTTAAAAAGAGAGGGAAGGAAAAAGACAATTCCTCTTTTAGTGATAGGAAGATGTCCCAAGGGAAAACATGTTATCCTCCCTCCCCCATTCCATCTTAATATTCAGAAATTTATTATAAGATTTTCATACCTGAATGCTCCCTTAGCAAAAGCTTAACTCAATATGCACTGAGAAGGTAAATGGCCTAGTCTGCTGGCCTAGTCACAGGCTTCATCAGTAGAGCCTGTGTGCTAATAGAATCAGAGCTTCACACAGCATCACAGAAGGACCACTTAGGAGATCATTTTTCCCTGCATACATGCTACCATACCAAAATAATAAAGCCAAATATACTGAAAAGAAACATTCCTCTTAGTATGCTTTTAATGTATATACGATCAGGTTTCCAGGGTAAGTAAGCTGAAACAAGTGTACAACTGCCTCCTTCTTCAGCTGCTTTCTCATAAACAATCCAAGAATACCACCGATATATGCTACGTCTTCTTCAGGAAGAAGCAATGAGTCCCCCTTACAACTGACCCATAACCTACGTAATCACATAGCATCCAACATCACTGAGCAGAAAAATCTTGAATGGAAGTAAAACATGGAAGATCAGACAGGCATGATCAATTGCAGCAGGATAAATGTACTGGCTCATTACATTTTAATACTTATATTAGCAACATATTTATAGGACTTCATAAAAACACCAGAATTTTCATGACTGTATCAACACCAAAGACATCTTTAAAATTCAGCCTTGGAAGATTTTATCTGTGTGTGTGTGTGTGTGTGTGTGTGTGTACTATTCCAAATTCTGCACATACAGAAAATTCCATTTAATGCTGCCCAATGTGAAAGCCAAGCACAGCGTTAAATTCTCTCTAGGTAAGCTTTGACAGTCTGGTGCCACCTGCTGACGGATGAGAACGAACCACAGCAGGGCCTCCAGGGCTGCTAACCCCACCAAGTCTGGCCCTGGAGTGTAGTAAGTCCAGCTGGGGCCCTCCTACCAACCCAGTGACCAAGCCTCTTCCTACCATCACGCATCCCACACTCACCATCTACTGCCCATAACTTTCTTATAGTGTTAATCTTTTCTTTTTAATTGACATGTAGTAATTGTAAGAATTGGGGGTTATGGTGTGATAATTCAGTACCTAAATAATTCAGAGAATTTAAACACATTTTTCCTAAGTGTCCTTATGATTTTTGAGATGGTTCTAAGTTGCCTGGGCTGGTTTAAATTTAACAATCCTCCTGTCTCAACCTCTGAAATAGCTGGAATTACCTGTGTGCACCACCACACAGGATAAGTGTTCTCAATTAACGGTGCTCTTTAAAAACACTGTGGGGCCGGTGAGATAGCTCAGTGGCATAAGCGCCTGCCTGGCAAGCGCGAGGTCCTGAGTTCGAATCCCAGTACCCATATATGAAAAAAGGGCCGGTGATATTGCTCAGTGGCACGGGTGCCTGCTGGCGCATGAGGTCCTGAGTTCGACCCCCGGTACCCACACGAAAAAAATAAATAAATAACATAAAAATAAATAAGAAAAAAATAAAAACACTGTGATCCCTCCTTAAAGAGGTAAATGGAAAACAAAAGTACCTACTAGTCTGTGTACAGAAGAATTACTGAAGGTATAAGTTATTATTCAGATACTCCCCTGAAGATCTTAGAAGCTGAGTTTCAGGGGCATTTTTCTTCTTCCATATTCTCCATCTCTTCGAAGACTATCACACAGTTCAATTTTTATAGGATGGAACCCTTTTCTGATTTTCAAGGCAATTTCAAGGCTATTTATTCCCCACCCCACCCTCCAGGGCTGTCATAAAAGGGTGTTTCTAGCATTCAACAGTAGTGAAGGAGTGACCTGAAGGCTTAAAGAACAGTCACAGTCCAGGAAGAGTTTTTGGAAAGTAGCCCCATGGCATGGGGATCCCAGATGTACAACACTCTACAAACACCATTACCTGTAATCCACCAGCATAGGGCTGAACCATCTATAAGCACAGTCTACATCACACATACAGGTATCCCCAGGAGGTTACCTACAAAGATTTGAGCTTTCCCAAGTTGCTTCAGCCATGCATCCCCAGAGCCAATGAAGTCACCTGTATTTCTTGCATGGCTGTGGGAAGATAAGGAGAGAAAGGAGGAAAGCTTGGCCATCCTGGAACTCAGCCCAGAGGTTCCACAATTAGGAAACCTTGAGAAGACAGTAAGGTTGACACAACACAGGACAATACTCTCTCCTTGGTGAAACAGCCCTTAGTGCCTCTGCTAGCTGAGAGGCAGCCTGGATCTGACTTTATTGCCACAGTAAGAGCTCGTGAGATAGCCCTTGAATGAATAAAAATCAGTACTATTCTACATATAACATGGTAATATCCACGTTGTTTTAAATTAGGTTTTGAGAAGACAGTTTAAAGTATCTATCTACCTTCCCTGATCTTGTGTAAATAAGGAGTATGTAAAAAAGCCAGGCTCCTGCTGCCCAAATTTCTCTTTGTTCTCCTTTATATTTATTAAATTTCTGAAAGTCAATACTTCTCATAGCCCAGAGAGAAAACATTTTACCTGTTCTGTTATTTTCTGTCACAGAGGTAACATAAATTCATGGTTTTTTTGTTCTATAAAGAAACAGAGGTTATACCTAAACTTCCTTCTAGCGCCCTCTTCTGTTACTCTATGAAATCTCCCACAGTGTCCCATTTCCCTGTCTCTTATCGCAAGCTAACAACTGCTCCAGGATAGGGACAACTAAGTGCAGTTATTTGGTGGACAATGGTCTCAAGAAAGTCACATTTTTAAAGTAGGCAGCTAGCAAACATGAAAGCATATTTAATAATGTGCTTCTCTATACACTATTAAAATGTAGGCTTCCCTTTTTAATTTAGTCCTTACCCAGGAAAAGAATGCATTTTAATCTGAACTTCTCAGATGTCACAGAGCAAAGCAACAAATAGAGAGTAAATGGAATTTTCAATGGCATTACACATGAACACACATACATACACAAAGGCACACTTTCTTAATACTCAAGGTTAATTGAAGGTTCAAATAAATTAAACAAAATGAAGGTGATCAACACTTGCCAATCCTTTTTATGAAGGAAAACCAAATGCTAACAATTACTTCAGCAAAACTGACAGACCCAAATGTTCTTCAAACACTTAAAACGTTCCCTCTTTACTCATAAAAGGCTTGAAAAGGCATGAACTATACTGCTGGTATGCTATCTTAAAAACAAATTAAAAATAATTCCTGTTCAGGACTTAAGGAACCAAAGTGTGTGTTTGAGAATTTCTAGTAATCATCCTTTGAGAGTCCTGCCTGCACCTTCTCAACCATTCAGTTGCCTGAAGGAAGAAAAGTTGCATCCTGTTCACAATTTGCCCACTGAAGCATCCTGTGGGATGTGTAAAATCACCAGTAAAGAGGAATCATCTGCAAGAAACCACTGTGATGAGTAAACACAGCTCATTGCTTCATGTTCATGGAGCTAGTGCTCCAAAAGGGCCCATGATTCCATCCTACATATTCAGAGCTGTCTGTGCACAAACACTAAGACATATACAAAAAGTCCTAATATGACAGTTAACAAAATTTTTAAATGCCACAAGTAAGCCAAGTGTGGTGTCTCATGCTCATTCCAGCCCTTGCAAAGCTGAGGCAGGATTGTGTGTAGCCTAGGCTACATACCTGTCTATAAAGTAAAATAAAATAAAATAAATTGTTTAAAAAGCCACAAGTACACAAGGTCCTTTATAAAGTCATTCACTTTAAAAACAATCAACCTTGTTTGCAACTTTATAGGAACACATCCACTGTATAAAAAGCATGAAACAGCTGTACAAACTACAGCCAAAACTCATAGACCATTTTGAGAGGAAACGGTTCTCAGATACCTATTTAATTAAGCTTTTTTAATAAAAATGGAATAAACCAGATGCACATTTGTAAACATCGTATTATCTCCCTAGTGTGAGAAACTGAAAGAGTAAATAAGATCCAAAATCTACAATAGATATGGTAAAACAGGAAGAAACTGTTCAAAAGGAAAGAGAAACTGGGATGGGGGAATGGAGAAAAGAAAGAAAAGAAAAAAATTATATATATATATCTAATATATCTATATATATATAAGATATTTAAGAGAGATACACTACTAATTTTGCTTAGTTCATTGAAAAAGGTTTGTGCTAATATTGTTTAGACAACTGAATGCTGATATCTTGTACTTCGAGTAACTAATTTAAAGATAACAATACGTAATGTATTAACCATTGTTACCCTCCTATTATGTAGTTTTGAAATTTTGTTCTATTTTTTCTCTTTTAAAAAAATGAACATAAATACTCTATAGCCCTATTAACATTTGTCTCTTATTTATCAGTGACACAGTATGCTAAATCTCCCACTATTACTTATTAGTTTTATTAGTTTTCCTTCTATTTTACTAGAGTATAATATCACAATTGTTTTATCTTCTTGTTATCTTTAAGCTTTAAACATGAAGTTGATGAGTCTAAATCCTAACACAACTAAAATAACATTTAATGGCTCACTTTATACAGGGCATGGAGCTTTCCCATTCAGTCTTCCCCAGCAACCTTTTGAGGTGGTCTCTATTTTGCTAATAAACTAAGGCTGAATAAATGATGAATAAACTAAGGCTTTGCCAGGGATGGCACAGCAAGGTGATAAGAAAGCCAAGAGAATCTGAACCAACTCTGAATGACTTCAAAGCTCCTGCCTTAAATCAACAACTTAGCCTTCCTTCTGAGCAAACCTCTTTAATATCCAAGCACTATGAAAAATACCTAAAGGACTCAGGTTCTTACATAAATGAGGACAAGGATTGGTTCTCATTAAAGTCTAATTACTGCCTAAGGCAACAACTCACCCTGCTGGGTCTCCCAGCACATGCATTCAAGATGGGGCGATATTGCCCCCAAAGAAATGAAAATTCATTTTGGGTGTGGGTGGGCAATTAGGGAAAAAATGTCTAAAAGACTCCTGGTAGGGGATGGGGATAATGAAAAAAGGCTGAGAAACACCGTCCAACCTAAGAAACTATTTGTATCTCTTCCCCTCCCCCATCCTATCTTTCTTCAGCACTGGGGATCAAACCCAGGACCTTCACACTGAGCTACAACCCCAGCCCATTTTTTTTTATTTTGAGGCAGGGTGTCGCATTGCCTAACTTGGGCTCAAACTTGAAACTCCTCCCTTATCCTCTCGGCTCACTAGTATTACAGGCTTGGATGCTCATCTCCTTTAAGTCAACAAAGACTTAGAAGACAGGAAGTAGAAGAAGGCCTTAGGAGACAGGAAGATGAAAGCACCTTTGTGTGTGTGTGTGTGTGTGTGTGTGTGTGTGTGTGTACCAAAGAACTGCAATTTCACATACCACAGGGCCCTCTGCCTTGTCTGTAATATAAAAACCCACAATGAGTTGTGCCCCTCAAACACTAACAATGCACTTTGGAGGAGCAATGAAGGTTTGGCCATCTTCTGCTAAAACATTCAAAGACTAAAGCACCATTATAAACCTTTGTTCCCAACATCTGGAGATTACCCCTTCCTACAAGAAGGCTGGATGTACCTTTATAAACAACCCAGCTTGCAGAACAAATCTTGTTTCTTCAAATGTTCAAATTCAACTAGGCTCTACTCTTTGGAAGAGCAAAATTACTCTTGCTGTAAAGGAAATTCTTTTTTTGAGACAGGGTCTCCCTATGTAGTTCAACCTGGCCTTGAACTCACTACGTAGCCCAGGCTGCCCTTGAACTCACAGTGATTCTCCTGCCTCAGCCTCCCAAGTGCTGGGATTACAGGTGTGTATCACCACACCCGACTTAATTATTTTAAAAGATGTCACTAGTGGGAAATAGACTGACCATAGTTTTATTTACAACAGTTTGTCAAAAAGATCTTGTCATCATTGTTTAAGAATTTATTATTACAAAGGATGATCACAAACACATTTTTCAACACAAACAATATACTAATATGGGCAGGAGTGGGAGGATAGGGTATTATTCTGACTTCTCTTCATTTTACATAGTAAACCGAACACTGAATGGTGAACTTACACATGGATTCATTACTTAAGTCCCTTAAATGGAAGAAAAAATCTTGATATACTATGTAGATATTTATCCTCATTTACAATTTATGTATTTTTTTTTCTTAGAGATTTTTATTATGTTTCGAGTTAGGTATTTTGACGCTTCAAATTTTGTTCTTTTTACTCAGATTCTTTGGCTAGTCAGTCCTTGTGATTCCACATGAATTTTGAATTTTTTGTATTTCTGTGAAGAATTTCATTGATAGTTTGATAAGTATTGTCTTGAATCTATAGGTTCCTTTCTGTGGTTTAGCCTTAGAATGTTAATTCTTAACAATCCATGAACATAGGATGTATTTCCATATTCTGTATATGTCTTCTTCAATTTCTTTCACCAGGGCACAAATTTCACAGTACAGATTTTTAGTGCCTTATATTATTTTATAGTTATTGTGAATAGAAATGTTTCTTTTATTTCTTTTTTCAGCAAAGTCATTAGTGGTATATAAAAATGCTACTTTTGGGGACTGGTGAAATAGCTCAGCGTCATAAGCGCCTGCCTGGCAAGTGCGAGGTACTGAGTTCTACTCCTGGTACCCACATACAAAAAAAGGGCTGGTGATATTGCTCAGAGGCACGGGCGCCTGCTGGCGCGTGAGGTCCTGAGGTTAATTTATGTATTAACATTTTAAACAAAGTACTTTATTTCTTTTCTCTGCCTACATCTGATTCTATTAAATTGGAAAGATAATTTTACAAGTCCTAATCTTTCTTAAAAAATCAGCGGTATTTTGTAAGTGGATAGAATGAGAAGGAAAAGTTAGCTTTTCCAATGTTTGTTTATAAAGCTAATTTGAACCAAACTAAACTTGTTAAAAAATAATTCCCACTAAGTACGTGGCCATCATCACATACATGGCAGTTAAAAGCTTTCCTTGCTTTTATTTCCCTTATAGAGAAGAGCAATTAAAATTAAAATCATCACATCAGTATAGGCGTAATACTATGGTCTTATGTCAATGTGGAGTTTTTGAGCCACTATAAATAACCATTTTGTTGTTACATTTACCTCCAAATAGCTTTAAATTACATCAGAGTGTAGTTCTAACGGCATAATGCCAAAATACTAATCCTGAATTTCAGCTGAGTTTGGCATTTCACTGCCTTATTTGTCATGAAATTTAGTAAGTCAGTATCACGTGTCTGCACAACAAAGGGACAATAATCATAATGTGCTTTCTATTTTGAAGCTGACTCTCATTCCTACAGCAGCCCAGTACCACAATTCTCTGCAAATCAATCAAGTGAAAATGCACATGAGGGTCAAATGAAAACAGTATGTGAAACTGTGATGAAAAACAGTACTATCTATACCAAGTGCCTGCCCCCCCCCTCCTCTCCCACACACAAACACACCTACAAGGGCCAGTACTGTATTTTTCTGTTCATCTTTATACCACCAGCACCCAGAACAGTCCCTAGCCCATACTGAGTACTCAAAAACAGTTGTGAAGTGAAACAGCAGGTGGCAGGAGCAGTGTCACCAGTCATGCAACTCTGAAACTCAATGCTTCTTTCTGCCTAAATAATATGAATCTTAGACCCAAGTAAAATGCTCATTGTTTTATAATGAACAATGTTCTCTTTATGCAGATTCATTTAGCTAAGGCTGAATTTTTATAAGAAATTTATTTTCACCTGTCACAAAGCATGAAGGGTCATATTTGGGAAGGCAGGACTGAAGAAATCACTAATTTCACAATCTCATTTGGATTTGCTTTAAACAGATTTATTTTAAATACAGACCATATTTTAAGATCATTTTCCTTTCTAAAACGTCCTAAATCCTAATTTTAATGTCTACCTAAGTTTCCAGACATTTAAATTTTATTACTTAAATTTTCTCTAAGAGCAGTTCAAACAATTCTCAGTGCTTGAGTGAGCACTTCAGCAGCAAGCCTTTCCCCTCTCTAAATAAGTTTCCCAAACTTATTTAGAAATCTGTTATCTTTCAAGTAAACAAAATGAGTACAGGTTGGCCTATGATACTTGCAATCAATCCCAGAAAAACCATTCAAATAATCACCATTTTAACATGCTCAAATTTTTATTACTAACATTTGTTTAAACCTAGTTACAATCTGAAAAACAAACAAACAAACGAACATTTTTTAAAAACTCAGGTTCGATTCCTGGTACCAAAACAAAAACAAAAACAAACACAAACAAAACTCAGAACTCTGTACAACAATATATACAGTCTGTATTCATTAGATTCTGTACATTATTATTTAAAAGCTTGTTTCTAAAGGTGACCAATATTAAGCTTGGTAACAAAGGTCAAAATAAATCTGGGTTCACTTTGACCCTCCAGAATACCTAAACACTTATTTACAAGAAAAATAAGCCACAGTGTCTACCTTGAGTTTAAGATCACAAAGGAGCTCTATGAGAGGATTTGACAACTAGTAGTATGCACTTCTTGTGGGTGATAGCCATATGTTAAATATGTCTACCAGAGAGCCAGACCATAATCCAAACAAGCCAATCAGCTCAACACCCAGGGTGGGGACACTACAGCACATTTCCCAGAAAGTCACAGGATATCTCATAGCTCATCCAAGGTCATGTGGGCATGGGCTTGTACAGTATTTTAAATTTGCTTGGCTCTCCCTCTTGCTCAAATCACTTCAAAATGAAAGTAAGGCCTTAAATAAGGTGAGGAAAATAAAATCCCCACAGGTTTTACAACAAAAGAAATCAACAACTTTCCTTGTTCCCTCAAAAGGAGGAAAAAAGGTTGAGAAGTACAAGGCCAGAGCATCTAGATCACTCTAAATGTCTTTAAAACCTTCCTGGCAATGTGATTTCGGAAAATGCATTTTCCAATTACTTTCCTGACCATAATCAAGCCCATAACTTCATCTTCTTGAAACACTAATAAACTCTTGTTTATTAATAAACAAAATTTCTACTTCTCCAGCTATTTACAACATAACATGGCACTTTGTTTTTCAGTCCCTAAATGTCTTTAAAGCACTTGCTTCTTTTCTCAAAATCAGCAACAGAGCGAAGAATGAACTGGATGGCTGGGCAATTTGGAGCATTTAGAGGGAAATAAATTCTTTAGTATTCTATGATTCTGTGCAGCAAGAAAAATCTAGCAGTGGATGGATTTTTAGTGGTGCCTTAGTGTTATGGATTAAATTATTCCCCTACCCCTACAAATTCACATGTAGATCTAATACCCAATGTGACTGTATTTGAAGATACTGCCTAGAGAGAGACAGTTAAGGTTAAATGAGGCCATAAGGGTGGGCCCTAACACAACAGGACTAGTGTCCTTAAGGAGAAAAGACAACATGTTCTCCCCAACCCCAACTCTACCTGCACAAAGGAGAGGCCAGGTGAGAGACACAGTGAGAAGCTGGCTAAATATAAGCCTCGAGAAGACCTAATCAGAAACCATGCTGACCCCACACCTTGATCTTACACTTGCAGCCTCCAGAACTGTGAGAAAATAAATCTGTTCTTTTAGCGCCCCGCCCCCGTCTGTAGTATTTAGGGCAGATGGAGCAGACATTGAGTGAACCCCAAAGCTGTCTTCAGTGCATTAATCTCAGAACCAATATGTCCAAGAATCCTATAATTTAAGGATGGCTTTCTAATCTTATTAGCAACTGCACTGGTATCTCTTAATATCTTGTGATTTTATACATAAGGACAACAGATCGATGAGAACAAACTAAGCTTAAAATTTCCCAGGGAAGACCCTTGTGTAGCCCCCAGCACGAGCCCAGGTCGTTCTGTTATGTGCCCTTGTTGGTTTGTTGTTTGGGTTTCTTTCCACAGCAGGTACCACAATGGTGTTTAAACAATTACCTGTGTAGGGGGCCGGTGAGATGGCTCAGCGGCTTAAGCGCCTGCCCGGCAAGCACGAGGGCCCGAGTTCGACTCCCGGAACCCACATATGAAAAAGGGGCCGGTGATATCGCTCAGCGGCACGGGTGCCTGCTGGCGCGCGAGGTCCTGAGGTCGACCCCCCGGTACCCACAAAAAAAAAAAAAAAAAAAAAAACAATTACCTGTGTAATCATTTGTTAAATGACTATCTCACCTTACATACTGTATTCTCCATGAATTATTAGATATTTCTCTTTAATCGATGTATTCCTAGATGCACAATACCTAGCACACAAAGGACAATGGGTAAATATGTAATGAATAAACTTTATACTTAAAAGTTTCTCAGCTTCAGAGTATTAGAAGCATTCTCTCTACCCAGTACTCTACTATCAAGAAGAAAAAAACCTTTCACTTCATCCAGTGGTAAATTTGTCTAGATAGAAATGTAAATAGTAAAAAAAGAAAAATAAAACCACTGATATAAAACTGGGATTAACTCATATATCAGGTTATCTACATTTTTTTTTTTTGTGTGTGTGTGTGTGTACTGGGGGTCGACCTCAGGACCTCGCGCACCAGCAGGCGCCCGTGCCGCTGAGCGATATCACCGGCCCTTTTCTCGTATGTGGGTTCCAGGAGTCGAACTCGGGCCCTCGAGCTTGCCAGGCAGGCGCTTATGCCGCTGAGCCATCTCTCCGGCCCAGGTTATCTACATTTTATCTTTTAACTATATATACATTAGAATTTTTAACTCTGCTCTCTGATAAAGGGAAAATTACAAACAACTTCAAATCTGCCTAACAAAGGTTAATTTCTCAAGATAAATTTTCATTGCCTGCTGAACATCCATATCACAACAGCACTGACCTGAAGATTAAATAATGGTGAGATAGATCCATAGCACAGGGCCCAGGCCTACTCAACACTTTCTTCCCTACCTCAGAAGGCACCGTTTGCATGGCGAAGAATCCAAGCCTGAGGAGGGATTCAAAAGTGGTCAAGAACACATATAGATCTGCATTTACATTTTTAAGGTAAAGTATCCAAAGTGAGGTGAACATTGATGGTGAGTCAATGAACACCTGTCATAATATGAAGTAACAGCAGAAGACAGAGCAATCCTACCCACTTCGTTGTTAGAACTAAGTTAAATTACCCCTGGGGTACTGACCAACCCAAGAGTGTCCAGAAGGGGCAGCCAGGCTGGCCTTATGGGAAAAGCCTAGAAGAGACAAACTTCAGAAGACCTCATGCTGAGTTGCTGCAGACTCTGGCAAGTTGAGGCAAAAATTTTGCAGTGGCTGTGAGTGAGGAGTTGCTTCTGGACTACTAGAGCTCTTCAGAAACACAGAGGTTTGCCCAAAGGGTGAACCATTTCACAGGGTGGCTAGAGAGGGGTTTGAGTACTGTATGGGAAACTGGGCTTCATGAATTCCAAGATCCCTTCCAACAGGCCTCTGTCATGTGCTCAACCACAAAGGATTCACCATTCTTGTGATCTAATACAACACAGTAATACTACAGACCTCAAAGCTTAGTTTCCAAGGTGTGCATAACACTCTCTTCATGGGACTCAGAAGATATTTCAAATTAATGGTTTTTCTACTCCTATTTTTAAATGAATCTTAGTTATGCTCTTTGGGGCACTTTCATACTAAGGAAACATTTGTATCCTCCTTATAAACAAAAATATTCTTCTGCAACATTTATACACATTTTGTTGGATGTCACAACCCCACTGAAAATAAACAGCAAAAACTTTTGAGAACAGCTTTTATATTCTAATGAAAACTCACATTTTAAGTACACCATTGGAAATATTTATCACCAAAACAATCATTTTACTTGAGGAATTTTACACACATTTTGAATATAAGAGGTACCAAGAAAAACATTTGTTCATTTAAAAATACACTTTTAACTAGAGAATAGCTTATGCTGGTGTGATTTCACAGTCCACTGCATATATTAGTGAGTCTGGGGTTTCGTATTTCACAAAAGGTGGAGACATTCATACTACCTATGAAAATACAAAGGATTTTTATTTAAGAAAGTCACAGAACATCAGAATGTAAAATTGCTTGTGCTTCACAAGTCCTTTTTCACATTATTTAAATGAAAACCTGTCTTTGCCTCTTCAGATTGGGGGAAAGGAGGTAGTCACACCTCGGAAAGTAGTTTCTCTAAGAAATTACTCCCTTACTTTTCTCCTGTTCAGATTTTTGCCCTAACGGAAGGGAAAAGAACCAGTCGGTCCTACCTAATACATGTAAAAAGTTATGCTGACAGCTGGGCATGGTGCCACGCACCTGTAATCCCCGCGCTCTGGGAGGCTGAGGCAGGAACATTTCAAGTTCGAACCCAGCCTAGGCAACTCAGAAAGACCCTATCGCAAAATAAAAAATAAAAAGGTGCTGGGGATATAACTCAGTATGAAGAACTGTGGATTCAATCCCCAATACCACCACCAAAAAAAAAAGCAAAGCACACATATCTAGCATTAAGCATACTCATAAAATGAGCTGATAATAACCAATGGACCATGCCAGAAAGCTGCAGAATTTGTTTTGTTATGGCTGTTTTAGTGCAGTTCCCAGATGTGTCCTTATCTCACCCATCTTCTATACGTAGATCTTAACTGCACTAAAAATGAACTGATACATTTGGAAGGATCAAGAAAGTATGGAAAAGCTATTCATTATAACCACACTCCATTATGGGATAATGAAGAGTTAGGAGTGTCTCAGCCAGAACTTGGCAGGTTTTGCTTTGGGGAAATGGGTGTTATGTTTTTGATATATTACTAAATTGCTCAATAAAAGTTGGAATATCCAAAGACTAGAAAGGAATGGCACACTTGTGAGACTAGTGGCAAGAGCGTGCATCAAAACTGTGAGCTACAACGATAATCACTTTGATGCTCATGGAGATTTCTTGTTTCTAACCTTGGATACTTTTAAATTCTGCTAAATCCTTCAGATCCTCAAAGGAGCAGGGTAGCCAGTGACAAAGAAACTCCTCTGAAAAGCATGTTGTCCCCACACTGTACCTGCAAGAGGACAGACAGGGCATTTGGTCCCCTTAGTCAGCTCTGACTGCAGAAGCCCTAGCCAGATGAGCCAAGATGCTATTTACACTATAGTTTGTCTTCCATAAACAGGGAGATAGCCACTGATTTACACACCATGCTGAAAGACTGGCCAAGTTGCCATGAGATCATTCTCCAAGTGGAACATGCCAAAAAAAGAAGGTGATTATAAACTATCAGAAAGGAAACATCAGCCTTGGGGGCAGGTAAGAATGGATGATCGGGGTCCAGGTATGTCATTAAAAAAAAATAAGCTTAAAAGAGTAATCTCTGAGATAGCTCAGCGGCGTAAGCGCCTGCCTGTCAAGTGTGAGGCCCTGAGTTCGACTCCCGGAACCCACATACAAAAAAAGGGCCGGTGATATCGCTCAGCGGCACGGGTGCCCGCTGGTGCATGAGGTCCTGAGGTCAACCTCCGCTACCCACAAAAAAAAAAAAAAAAAAAGAGTAACCTCTACCTGACAGAAGGTGCTTTTTTTATTTTTTATTTTTTTTTAATCCAGGGATCACTGAACTGAAGTCTAAAAATGCACCCAGCTGTTAAAACTTCTACATAGGCCGGAGCATCAGCTCTCCTCTTCCCTCACTCCTAGAGAGGGAACACGGCAGCAATGCCGAGCACATTCTTCTCTGAGGTGCTGGCTGATGTTAGCTCAGGAATCTGTACAGAGCTCCCTCTGGACAATGAGGGCAAAGGCAACAAGCACTGGCCCTCTTCAACCAGACTGCTCGCAACTCACACACTCCAGTGATCTCCATCTAGATATTCCAGGAGGTTCTGCTAACAGCTTGTCAGACTTTACCAAAGAGGTGTGACCAACCTTCCTATTGCTTCAGTGCACATTCCAAAAAGGGAAAAAAAAAAAAAAAAAAAACCCAGCAAAGCCAGAGTTTGGCCTTGGTTTGGCACTGAGATAGATTTTTCATTAACACATCGCTGTCTGACTTCAGGGTAAGTCTGTTAATCTTTCTCTACGTAGAGAACCCTGCAAACAAAGTAGGCAGGGAGCTGTCATCCACGCATATACAGCTTCAAAATGCATTCTCTGAAGTGAGTATTTCTCTTCCTCTAAATGGCAGGAGGTATCTTCCATCTCTGAGCCTCTGTAGCCAGAAACAGCTACATCAAGAGCTGCCTCTCTGATGTAAACCAACCCCTTAGAGGTTGGGTGGGCAGGTAAAGCCAGACTCCTCTGGCAGCCTGGCCATTCCTACAGCACAAAATTGATGCCAGCTGCCCATTATGACCTACATTCCTTAGGTCCTGTAACCTGCTCCTGACAAGACTAACCTTCACCATCAGCTTCCAGATCACAAGAGAGCTGAGGCCTCTGGGGCCAAAAAGCAGAAAATCACCAGCTCCCCATCACTGCTGCAGTCTCACATCTTATGTGTGTGGAGAGGGGTGGGGGACCTGGGGCACAGGTATAATTTAGAAGGCAAAGAGTGTTTTGGATAAGGGATGAATGATATCTTTGATTGACATCCAGAAAAGAAAATATACCTACTCTCTCTGAGGTTAACATTTGGAGAAGAATGCTGTGATATTACAAGAATAAAGGACAAGTCCGGAAATGAATCAAAGCCTTTTAACCCTGTCTTGCTTTACAGTGTAAATGTTTTTCTATCAAATATTCCAAAATGTGCTAATCATCACCTGCAACACAAACTTTCATGGAGCTATAAATATTTACTAAATATGAGATCTAATTTTTCTTGTGAAAGTCTCCATCCACTCAAGCTACTGTTTGATTTCAGCTTCCACTTCTCCCAGTGCCTGCCCCAGGCCCATCCTATGTGCTCTCCTCTCCCCAGTGGCTCCAGCCCAGGTGGGGGAGGTAACTGTCCAGTGCCCAATGCCAGCAAGGGGTGCCCACATACCACCCTCTCATCAACCTTACTGCCACACTGCGGAGCATCAAGTGGAAAGGTGAGCAGGTAACGAGAGTTCTGGACAAAATCCACAAAACATGTGCTGGAACAGACCAATCCAGAGTCTGCACCTCCTTTCTGCATACCTCAACCCTTCACCATTACACCCAGGTAGGTTAGTGTTTATGGGGTTTAAACTATTTTTAATGGATACTCACAGCATTGGAAATGGTTCACCCAAACATGGGCCTAAATCATATGTATTGTTCTCTTAAAGGAGAGAAAAGATAGTTCTAAGGAAGCACAGGTGACCAGCTATCCTGAGAAGCACTTCTGGAATAAACAGTATCTGGTGTGGAAGTTGGCATCTCATTTAGCTAACTACAATTTATTTGTTTCTGGAAGAAAAAAGGCCCATAAGGCAGTTTCTCAGCCTCTCCCTGGGGAAGGTGGAAGTGCCTGTGGGGAAAAGAAGGGCAGGGGGGTGAGTCCAGCACTCCTAACTCAGCGTCCTGCTCTCAGCAGCTTGGAGGCCACGGGCTCCTCGGACAGAGCCCAGAGACCCCTTCCAGCAACCGCCATACCATATTCAGATCAGTCACAAGAGAGGATGTGGGACAGATCACCAAGCTACTCAGGGCCTCAGTTTCCTTTTCTGTAAGGAGAGAGGACTGGACTAAAACTGTCTCCCAACCCCGGCCACATCACAAACACTAGCAGAGATAGTGCGATTTAATTAGCCTGGCTCAGGATCTTTAAAGCATGCAGCCAAGGGCTGAGAACTACTAATTGGCTGAGCTCCTGCCAGCTTAAACAAAACCTTCATAAGCCCCAAACACTAATAAAATCACTTATATACACACCCTGCCCTCAACCTACCTCAGCCTGGTGGATTGGGATGGAAAAGGTGCACTCATCCCTGAGCAGAGCTCGCTCATCTCCAGGAGCTTGGTCCTGAGAACACAAGGCACACAAATCTGCAGCCCCCGAGCGACCCAGAAGCTTCCCGGTCAGCTCTAGAATTGGGACAGTCTATTTAACAACGAAATACTGCCTAAAACATTCTTTTATTCCCTCACTTTTAGATTACAGCCCACAGGAAAATACAAAATAAAACCTAAGAAATGAACAACATCACAAATAGCAAAAAGGATTATAATACCAAGATGCCAAAAATATTGATTACATTTCAATTACCATTTGGGCTTTCATCTGGAAAACATATCCTCCACTGGAAAGCACCCAGTATAACAGCTGCATTGCTTTTTCAACTTTCACAAACACTGGAAAAGTTAGCCAAAACTGTGCTGGCTGACATCCAGGGTTTTATTATTATGCACTATTAGTTCATAGTGAGAAATGTGGGCTAAAGAAAGGGGGAAAGCAAAGTAACAACAGGGGCTTCATAATCACATGCAGATGTGAAGGTTTCTAAAGCTGTATCTGCCAGAAAATGCCTTCCATATTACTTCTATTACCTGCAGCCTTTATTAATTTAATTAGATAAATGCAAATGTTGTGTTTTTAGGCCATCATTTAGAGACTTAACTGTGAAACAATTTTACTTATGTCAGTGGCTGGGCCAGGCTAACCTTTTAATGTTTTTCATATGTAAAAGCAAACCAGTTGATTCTCTTCTCCTCCCTCAACTTTTTTGCAAGTGCTGAAAGCAAATCAACAGGTAAATAACCAGTCACCTTCTTTCATTATGTCCACTTCTTGTCAAATCCATTATGGGTCAAAAGCATCTCACTTTTACTGCTTGATAGATAGATGTCGAGGCTTTTTTTTTTTTTTTTTTTTTTGGGGTAAGGTTTATATAAACTAACTGGAGTGGTATGGTCTAAGCACAGACTTTTTGATCTCATGAATCAATGAAGTAAACAAACACAATGGAAGGACCAACATAGGTTCCCAACTTTTATTAAGGAATAAAAATTAAAACACAAAAACTTACTCATACTGCCACCATTTTGTCTGAATTGAAAGATAATTCCTTCCAGAAGAGGACAAATGGTAACCCTCCAGGCTTCTGCAGAGGCAGTGATTGTTTCAGAGCACACCTGTACTCCCCAGGTGCAAAAGGAACCCTGTAAGCTACCAGTGAGAAGGAACTTGCCCAAAGTCAACAAAGTAAAAGGAAATGGAGCTGGATTTGCACCCAGTGGTCTAGCTTCTGGATCTTTCCTATGCTGTCCAACAGTCATCACATGCCATGTGTGGACATTTAAATTTAAGTTAATTATCATTAAAATTTTAAATTCAGTGCTTCAATCACACCAGCAGTATGCACTCAGAGGGACCATGTAGCTTACGGCAGCCATACTAAACAGTGTGGATACAGAGCACTCCCATCACCACAGAAAGACTCAATGGAAGCACTGGTCTATGCTCTCAGCTCACTCTGCTGCCTCGATCTGGGTTTGGTTCTAGAACTTGAACCCCCATCTCCATGCTGTACTCACCCCCCACCCCTAAGATTAACACAACAGGTTTGTTGGATGGGACTAACATATTCTTTAGGCAAAAAGTACACAGTACCGGGCCAGTGAGATAGCTCAGCGGCATAAGCGCCTGCCTGGCAAGCGCAAGGTCCTGAGTTCGACTCCCGGTACCCACATATGAAAAAAGGGCCGGTGATATCGCTCAGCGGCACGGGCGTGCAAGGTCCTGAGTTCGACCCCCAGTACCCACAAAAAAAAAAGTACACAGAACAAATTGATAGCAGCTTGATTCCCCCACGCCTTTCTGGTACTGGGATGAAGCAAGGAAGCACTGAGCACCCTAGTCATATTTTTATTTTATTTTGAGACCTGGTCTCGCTAAGTTGCCTGGGCTGGCCTCAAACTTGCAATCCTCCTGCCTCAGCCTCCTGAATAGCTGGGATTACAGGTGTGTGCCATGGCATGCGGCTAGTATACTTGAGTCAACCAAAACGTCTTGTTTTCCTTTGTTATTTTCTACTCGTCTCCTGGCAGGACATTCAGAGAAATGGTCTCCAGCTGCAAGGTCACTGGTGCACACTTGCACCTGTCCTGCTGTGCAGCGCCGAAACCCCATATTTATGGATTTCATAGGAGAGTTCAGCCAGAGGGTAGCACTTCCTGAAATTCAGTTTCCAAAGTATTTGCAAATATTTTTCAAAACGTAGGAAGCATAACACACAGTTCTTTTGTGTAACACAAGGCATAAAGTTTTTAGGTGGTATCTAGGTGGCCTTTAAATTCTATGGCTTGCAGAAGGGTTCAGGGTGAGCAGCCCTTGGGGGCTGACAGTAAGAGGTTATGACTTCTTCAATTCTCAAACAAGTTAGTTATACCTTTGAGGGAAAAGCAATCACTGAAGTTCAATTACCGAAGGGTAACACATCAGGTCAATGTTCACTGTAACAACTGAATCCAAACAACTGGCTTCTATTACCAAGTACTGGAGGGGAAACAACACCCTAGGCAGGTAAATGGTGGTAGGAGAAAGAAAACTCCTAGCTTGGAGGGGCAGGCGAATGAAGAGATAAGGAGGAAAACTCTTTGATGGATGAAGTGAGTCGCAGGGGAAGAAGAGGATGACTCTCAAGCAAGCTTAGTGCAAGACTTTAAATATCACAACTAATTTGTATTTCTTGCTTGGCTAGACTTTCCCATTTAAAATTACTTGTGCACGTGTGAAATGAAGTCAATGTAAGATCTATTAAAAGGTGCACTAATTCCTTCCCTCCCTCTTCAAAGCTAGGTATTTGTTATGATGCTCACTGTCAGAGCATCTCACTAAAACTCTAGAGGTCACTTGAGTGGACAAACAGACTGTGAGTCAACAGATGACAACTTTTTCTGGCACCATGCAGCAGAGGAATCCAGATGTGCTGGTTTCCTGGTGTGGGGGCTCAAGACCAACAACCAGGAACTCGGTATGCATGGACAACGGCTCCTGAGGTTCCACACTGTACTTATCCTCAATTACTATTTCCTGAACAACTATTCTCATAAACATATGCCCAAATATTTATGGATATACCATAATTTATTTACCAAGTCCCTACGACAGAACACAGCTATTCACCATTCTCAACAATATTTCCATGAGCACATTAATACCATTACAACCCTCTCCAATTATTTCAGGATAAATTTCTAGAAGGAAACCTACCGCCACAAAGAAATGGACCCTCCCACCAGCACCATGAGAGAAAGCCTGTTACCTTTTACCCAGATCAACACCAACTACTAGGTTCTTGAAGATCACTTGAAGGTCTCTAAAGCGAAGGCTCACAGTTACTTTAATTTGTGTGTCTTCTTACTAGTGATGATTCATGAATATATTTTCATACATTGGTCATTTATTAGGGTATATTACTAATATTCTGTGTTTCAGTTTACTTATGTGTAAAACAGGCATAATAACTGAACCTGTATCTCATAAAACTGTTAAGGACTAAATGAGTTAATACATATAAAATGTAGGCCGAGCACACACCTGTGATCCCAGCAGGGAGGCTGAAGCAGGGGATCACCATGAGTTTGAGGCCAACCTGGACTACATAGTGAGTTCAAGCCCAGCCTGAACTACAGAGCAAGACCCTGTCTCAAAAAACCAAAACCAAACAAAAAAATACAACTCACTATATAAAGTGCTTCCAACAATATGTGGACCATAGAGCATTCAAAAATGTTAGCTATTACTGTTATATACACTTGTTAACATATTTCTGATATGGTTAGGAGATCTTCCTTTGGGAACAGTACAGTTCACTTTGGTGTCTTTTTTTTTTTTTTTTAATGTGGGTACCGGGAGTCGAACTCAGGACCTCACACTTGCCAGGCAGGCGCTTATGCCGTGGAGCCATATCACTGGCCCACTTTGGTGCTTTCTGTAAACAGCACAGATGATATAATTATCATTTGGAAACAAAGAACCACTGTATGTGTATGTGCCATGTGTAATTCTAGAAGGGGGTCTCCTTCCCTTCATTTAGTTATAATGTCTACTAGACCAAGGGTATTTTACTGTAATATAAATTAAGAATTATCTTTTAATAATTTAATTAACTATACATTCTTTGATGAACTTGCTTGTTAATAAAGTAATTACATTTTCTTAGTAATAAAGAATAGTTTTCCCAGAATTTTTAGCAATAAATAACAAAAGGGAGTTTGGTTAAATAAATCATGATACGGATAATATGTTGACTCATGCATTGAATAAAAACAATGATGTTTTATATGTCTATATAAAACACTAGACAAGGCTCACAAAAAATAAAAAGCAACAAAATACATATGTCATTATTTTTTCTGAAAACATACATGTCTGAAACAATGTACACCAAAATGTTAAAAGTAGTTAGTACTGGGTAATAGGATTAAAGTCAATTAAAATATTCTTATTTTTCTTAAATACATTTTCCTTACTTTCTTCTACAAAGAACACTTTATTTTTGAAATGAGAAATTTTAAGTATTTGTACAGGTGGTATTCCAGTGTGGTGTGTAGTTTCTTGGATACAGCAGAACCATCTGGCAAGAAAGATCCCTCTTGGACAACAAGGTTCTCCTCAACAGGAACATTCTTTGGATAGATGGAGGTGGGAGATTTGGGGGTGGCATCTCATAAAGGTTCCTTGGGCTCTGACCCTGAGATTCCTGCTTCCTCATCCTCCTAGAGGTGAGCTGATTTTGTGTCTCCCCTGCTTACCACCCATCAGTGATGCTCCAATGTTTTCCAACAAAGCTTCGATCTGTAGGATGAGCACACAAGTCCCTGCTTCCCTCCAATTCCATCCCCTGCCACAAACCCTCACACATCACTGTGGCTCCAGACTTATCAACTCCATTGAAAAACTACCTTCCTCATCCTCAGTCAAACTCACCTCCTCCAGGAGTGATTCACTACAGCCTCTGTTCCCCCATCTGTCCCTGCATTCTGTACAATGGACTGCATTCTGTACAAGGCCCACTCCTGTCCCTGATTTTGACTGTGACCTGGCTGAATAGAATACAAGAGGCCTGGGAGCTGAGGGAGTAGACAAAGAGAGACAGCTCTTAGGGCATTCTTAAAAAAAAAAAAAAAATCAGCCTTCAAGGCCCTGGTTTAAATCCCTAGTACTGCAAGCAAACAAAAAGTCTTAGTGAGATATAGCTGATATACATATACCATATATATGGCAAGTTTTGGCATATGTATACAACCATGAAACCATCAACAAAATTAAGAAAATGGGCACATCCATCACTCCAAAAAGCTCCCGTATGGCCCTTGTAGACCATTTCTTCTAGCCTGCCCTTACTTATTGCTACCCTTTGTCCCCGGACAACCAGTGATCTGCTTTCTGTCACTACAAATTACTCTACACTTTCTATATAGGTGGAATTTAAATGTTTGAAGTCTTTGGTGAGAGAGGTCTAGCTACTTAGTGTAATCATTTTATTTTTATTTTTTTTAAATTGAGACAGAGTCTCACTATGTAGTACAGGCTGGCCTTGAACTAATTATGTATCCCAGGGTGGCCTTGAACTCACAGTGATCTGCCTCAGCCTCTCACATGCAGGAATTATAGGCACGTCCCAGCATGCCCACCTTCAGTGTAATTATTTTGAGATTCACCAATGTTTGTGTGTATAGCAACATGAATTCCTTTTCATTGCTGAGTAGTAGAATTCCACTGTACGGCTCTAAGTTTATTTATCCAGTCACCTATGACGGACATAGGTTATTTCCACTCAGGAACTACTACAAACAAAGCTGCTGTGAATATTTGTAAGTTTTTGAGTGGATATATGCTTTCATTTTATTCAGGCAAATTTTAGGCATATATCTCGGAGGGGACCATGTGGGTCATATCGTAGGTCATATGTAGTTTTTAAAAAACTACATCATAGGACATTCTAGTTCAGTTTTTTAAACAATGAACAAACAAGTTCTTTTTTTTTTTTTTTTTTTTTTTGTGGGTACCGGGGGTCGACCTCAGGACCTCGCACACCAGGAGGCGCCCATGCCGCTGAGCGATATCACCGGCCCCTTTTTCGTATATGGGTTCCGGGAGTCGAACTCGGGCCCTCGCGCTTGCCGGGCAGGCGCTTAAGCCGCTGAGCCATCTCACCGGCCCAACAAAACAAGTTCTTACACAAGGATAAATCCTTGTATAAGAAATGACCTGTAATCTTATAATATGGATAAATCATTCTCTAACTTTTAAAATCCAGTCCTCACATATGAAGTTTATTGAGTCATACCTATATTAATTATAGTTACATAACAACTTGTGCTCTGTCTACTTGTCCAATTCTACTACATTGTGCCTTGTTCTTTCAGGATTTGGATGGCATCATTAATTGCTTCTTTATAATTTTCTATAGTGGTACTGTAAGAAAGAGCACAGCATTATGACTGTATCAGAATCCTGAAGGACCCTTTCTATGTGTTCCAAGGACAGTAACCTACTCATGTGACTTTGGGGGAAGTTACTCTCTGTATCTTTGACAGCCACTCTGTCATGGCTCACAATTAGATAAAAGAATTCAGAGGTCTCCTGTTAGGAGGCTATTCAGCAGTAACATGAGGTGTGAATGAAAAAGCAATTTCACAAGCAAGTATATATTCTTGGCACTTACATCTTCAACCCTCTCCTCCAAATTTAACCTAATTAAATTCAACACACTAAAGCGTACAGTTTGTAGAATACATACAGCAATACAGAACACAGAGGAGATTATAATAAAACTAAAAATTTCAAGACGTTGTCTTTGATTCTATCTGAACTTGAAAAGGTTGAATTTCCTGGTAAACATTCTATTGAATATTCTGTGGGCACAGTAAACTACACAATGTGCACAATTTTCTAAATACGGTTTTATAAGAAACTGAGTATAACAGCATAATAGAGCTAAATAGAGCCTGACAGCTTTTACTATTTCTATTAACTTTTCTGATCTACTTTACATAAGCCAATAAATCTCATTTGATAAAGCAAGGAAATCCACCCAGTAGTCAACTACATTTCTACTGTAGGCTGGGAATGTCTTTGCCTGAGATACAACGCATGTCCATGTTTCCTCAGCATGAAGACTGCTATAATTTACATAAATGTTCCAGAATCAAACTTTTTAACTATCAAGAGCCAAATCCCACATAAAATGTTACCAGCCTGCTTAAGTCTGAAGGCTTCTACCACAGTAGTTAGCAAAAGGGGTAGTAAGCCAGACACCTGGAATGAGGTCAAGGGAATGGCAAAGCCTTTTAAACAGGTGTTAAGTAAAACTCCTGAGATGGAGCAATTCCCCTTTCAGGAATCTAAGGGAGAAGGTGAATTCAGACAAAAATTTATATGCAGGCCACTGTTTGTTTCTTGTTTTGTTTTTGGTTTTGTGCAAGACAACCTAAATGTTCAGTAATAGACTGTATATCTGCTTTATGCAGCCATGAAAAGCTTTTAACATGGATACAACTCATGATGTAACAAAAATGAGCACAATTATATACAAACAAAAGTATATTAGTGTACACCTGTGAGCATGTGTAAACCAGATCAGAAAACATACCAAAATGTTAACAAGGGCTAGCTTTTGGATTATAGGAAAATTCTTTACTGTATTATTTTCATAATCAGAAATTATTTTTAAAATTACAGCACACCCTCAGAACAAATATTTTCAAGGTTTTGTTGTGCTTTTTAAGCTTTTTTTTTTTTTTTGGTGGGTACCGGGGGTCGACCTCAGGACCTTGCACGCCAGGAGGCGCCCGAGCTGCTGAGCGATATCACCAGCCCTTTCTTCGTATGGGGGTTCTGGGAGTCGAACTCAGGCCCTCGCGCTTGCCGGGCAGGCGCTCACACCGCTGAGCCATCTCACTGGCCCTTTTTAAGCTTTTAAAGTACTCATTTCTTTGGAAACATCGAAACCACAAAATGTGTTCACCTGCCATACTATTTCTTTAAATGGCTACAAGTGAAGCCTAATAAAATAATCTGGATTTAGAAAAGAGGAAAAAAAAAAAAAGAATAATTTTAAAATGATTCCTCAAACCACAGAATTTTCTAAAACAACACTGAGATTCCATCTCACCCCAGAAAGAATGGCTGTTATCAAGAAGTCAACTAATAACAAATGCTGGAGGGGCTGTGGGGAAAAAGGAACACTTCTCCACTGTTGGTGGGAGTGTTGACTGGTGCAACCACTGTGGAAATCCGTGTGGAGACTCCTCGAAAAACTGGGATTGGAGGTCCCATTTGACCCAGCTATTCCCCTTCTGGGTATCTTCCCAGAAGAATTAAAAACATCGTACCACAGTGATATATGTGCACCCATGTTTATAGCAACACAATTTGTAATAGCTAGATCGTGGAAACAACCCAAATGCCCATTAACCGAGGAATGGATAAAAAAGATGTGGTATTTCTATAAAATGGAATACTACTCAGCCATAAAGAAAGATAAACTGGAAACTTTTATAGGTAAATGGATGCAACTCGAGAAAATACTCACAAGCGAAATAAACCGGATGCACGTTTGTAAACATCGTATTGTCTCCCTAGTATGAAAATGCAATTTCACTGTGACTATTCCATTCCTTAGTCTTCTATTTTTACCTAGCTTTTACATGGTTTAATCTTATACTGAGTAATATTTTTCTCCAAAAGGTATTTGTACATTCTCTAATGCTTGAGTTTGTTAATACATGAGAATGTTTACTTGTTGTCTTTAAAAAATAAATAAATAAATAAAATCTGGATAATGAAAAAAAAAATTATTGGAAGAAAAAAAAAACCACAGAATTTTCAATGGGATTAATTTAAACATGCATGGCTATATAGCACTTAAAACATGATGCTCAAAACTTTACATGGCAGCAACTCTTCAGGAACGCATTTACCAAAAAAATTTATTCCCAAACAATATGACCAACAACTTCCAATCAGTTCTTCACCAAGAATGCTGACTGCAACAGTTCAAATCATATCTAGTTGGTAATAAAAAAATTTCTACCTAATTGTACAATAACTGACAGAGAACATACCTGAAATCTATAAAATCCTGCTTAAGAATGTGGGTGATCTTTGACACCTGAATATGTATTTAGAGACTTTCACAATCTATTAACTACGTGACAGGGAAGGTAAATCTTCACAGCAACAGGCTATAATGCTTGGGGAAATTTTTCTGTCACTCAAGCTTATTATTAAAAATTTTTCTGGACTCTAAGTACGGTCTTGATTTCAGTAAAGTCCCTGAGCATTCCTTAACTAAATCATTACCATGGCCTCCTCACTGGTTTCCCTACTTTGTTGCTATGGTAGTGATGGTACTAGTGATTGAAGCCAGGGCTTACATGTATACTAGGCAAGTGCTCTACCACTGAGCTATATGGTTTTCCTACTTCAGCCCTACTGAAATTCATCCTCTTCCATACTGCAGCTCAAGTGCGCTTTGAAAAATACAAACTTGCCTAAAATATCTCCTATCTCTTCATCTTGTGGATGAGGGGCTTTTTGGTTGCCCTCATCTCCCTAAATCCTCAACACTCCCTTCTACTCCAGTCATAGCAGAACTGGTCCCCAAAGCATACTATTTTCTCTCCCTCTGGTTTTGTGCATGCTGTTCCCTGTGTTTACAGCTCTCCCACATCCTAATTTTTCCAGCTAACATGAATCGTCGTGCAAGAGTGACCTCAAGCCTTCTGCTTCAGAGAGCTGTCCCTATCCTCCCATCTGGCACCGACCTGAATAAGACACACCAATCTGTGACTACAAGGACCATGATACCATAGCACGTACCATGGGTCCCCTGGTTCCTCCTCTGAACACCTGCCCTGTCTCATTTTTGTGCCTCAGTGTCAGCATAGAGCCCAGCACACGGCAAGTACTCAACATTCTGACCCAGGTTCCTCACCTGGTGAGGAAGGTGGTTCTCCAATTCAAAGCAATAAAACAGCCACTGAGTAGAAACTCACTTAGGGTAAATTAATAAATCACCCAGTTACTTTAAAGTTATTTCCAATCAGAAATTTCTAGAAAACCTGACCTCTGAAAGAACTCTATCATCACCATCTCAGTGGTTTCAAGACTGTTCAAATTTCCTACTTTCCCTATTTTGTGGACTTCACCTGAACTAAAGCACTACCAGAGAAGACTTTTAAATACTTTCTGAACTAAAAGATCTGTTTACAAAAGCTCCAAAAACCTGTTTTCCATCATCATGCCAGCAAAACTGAGCAGATTCATGGGGGTGGCTTTATGACATCACCACAAGCAGAAAATGCTGCGGTGTTCTCATATTCTTATGGAAACACACCTAGGATTAAACATATTGTAGGCAGTATTTGCATATTGCCATATACTTTTCCAAGTATTTTCAATTACATCATTTTATTTGATCACTTTTCCATCGCTCATTTCTCAATGTCGACCCCAAGCATAAAAATAGTTTTTGTACCAGCTATGGTGATATACATCCATAGTCCCAGCACTCAGCAGGCTGAAGCAGGAGAATGGTTTGTTCAAGGCCAGCCTGGAACACAAAGCAAACTGCAGGGCAACCTAGACTATACAGTGAGGACTGCTCCCTCAAAAAAAAATTATTTTTCTTAACTTTCTATTCCTAGAAAATTAAATCATCATTTTAGCTTCTCGTGGTAATAGTACTCTTAATTTTTGCAACACTAGATTTAAATATTGTATATAAGTGTGTTTGTTCACATTAGTCTCTTTATAAAATGAGTCCTTTTGTAAGATTAATAGCTTCAGGCCGGTGAGATGGCTCAGTGGTATAGGCGCCTGCTGGCAAGCGCGAGGTCCTGAGTTTGACTCCCGGTACCCACATACGAAAAAAAAGAGCTGGTGATACCGCTCAGCGGCACAGGCACCTGCTGGCATGCGAGTTTGACCCCCGATACCCATACACACACACACACACACACACACAAGATTAATAGCTTCATTAAAATTGAAAGTAGAAAAATAACTCATGGAAAAGTGTGAAAGGGCCGGTGAGATGGCTCAGCGGCGTAAGCGCCTGCCTTGCAAGCGCGAAGGCCCGAGTTCGACTCCCGGAACCCACATACGAAAAAGGGGCCGGTGATATCGCTCAGCGGCACGGGTGCCTGTTGGCGCATGAGGTCCTGAGGTCGTCCCCCCGGTACCCACAAAAAAAAAAAAAAAAAAAAAAAAAAAAGTGTGAAAAATTCTGTTGTTTTTTTTTTTCCCTACACAAAATGTACCATCTGGAGTCATTCTGCAGCCAAAAATATCAAGAGATAGGAGTTTTTTTAAAATGGTAAAGAGAGTGGATAACAAAATCACAAAGAAGCCATCAGGCTGAGATAATATACAACACTGAAACCAAAGAAAAAGGGTCTCAGAGATCACCTTCACAGCTCACAACCAGCCTGTGTGACCACATAGAGCTGTGACACACCAGCCTTTACAATGAGGCAAGAGATTGCACCCTGGGAGTGAAATAGAAGCAGAACTCAACTCACTGCCAAAAATAAAAAATAAACTGAAAAGTAGATTTTAGGAAGGAGACTGCAGTATGAGTAGACACCACAGCAGTCTAAGGTGAAACCAGAGAGTCACTGTTTCTCAGAGGTCCTAGGAACCTTAGAAAGATCCCTGATCTAGTCTTACCTTTGGCTGCCTCTGTTGCAAAAGGAAATCAGTTCATCTCCCTAGTCTTCAGTTTCCATGTCTGAAAACTGAGGAATGGCAATAGGGCCAGTAGTCCCCAACTTAGCTGCTTACCAAAATCACCTAGGAACCTCAAAATACAGATTTCTATGCCCAGCGCCTAGGAATTCTTATTCACAGAGATATGATGTGGCCCAGAATTTCTAATATATTTAAAGCCCTTTCAGTGGTTCTGATGGTGCTATCTGGAAACCAACAAACAAGATGCTCTTCCAAAGTACCACCTCATCCTTTTGTTTCAACTGCAAGTTTATCTCATTGGTAAGAACCCAAGTCTATTGATTTCTAGACTTCTCTGTGTACTCTATTAAGTGGAGGCAAGTTTTCTACTTGCCCTTTAAAATTTAATTCTACAAAGGCCTCATGGAAATTCATAAGCAAAGAAGACCAACAACTTGAAGACTTTACTTCTCTACTACATAAGAAATTAAATCATGGGTAGTTTCCTTCCTATTATCCTCTTTTTTGGTCCTTCCAATCTTTCATTTTCTTGTTTTTAGGAGATGTCAACATTTCTTACCTAGCTCTTATAGTTTGAGGAAAGAGAATATAGAAAACTAGGTAAAAGAAAAGTGCTGGACATAATTCAAAATAGTACATAAGTGTTAACAAAAAGTAAAAATTACTGACAACAAGAAAGGAAATAAGGTTTGTCTTCTCTTACAGCAGTCAAAAGGAGGGTTGAAGTGAGTGGGTGAAAAATAAACACAACCCCTAAGCATATAAAAGTAGGGGGAAAAGGGGTTCTGATCACTTACTCCTCAGGTGAAGAGGTCAGTAGTGTGCAGTTATCATCTGCCAAACAGATATTCAGATACATCCCTGTCAAGAACACTTACCTGGGCCAGTGAGACAGCTCAGCGGCTTAAGCGCCTGCCTTGCAAGCGCAAAGGCCCGAGTTCGACTCCCGGAACCCACATACGAAAAAGGGGCCGGTGATATCGCTCAGTGGCACGGGTGCCTGTTGGCGCGTGAGGTCCTGAGGTTACAGGTGTTCACCACCAACCTGGCTTGATCTTATTCTTTCAACCTCTCTGTGACCCAGTCTCTAAGAAGATGAAGGCCCACAGTGGAGCTTTATTTCACTGGAGACCTGTGCTACCACTGTGCTTATCTCCCACATGCTAGAGATACAAGCCAGGAAAAGCAAACAACTCAGACAGGTCTTTCTTCCACAGAAGGGATAAAATGCACTCTCACCCAGTCTTACCCCAAATCCTCATGCTCCAGTCCTTTAAAGGGCATTCCTCAGCTCTTAGGGAATAAAGCTGCATTCTTTCTCTCCCTGGCCCTACCCGCCTCAGGTTTACATTTGCCTGCCCTCAGTCCTTACCACAGCCCTCAGGCCAGCCTGCTTTAAACGGGGCCTTTCTGTGAGATGTGACACCTAATCCACTGCAACAACTGCTCTGGGGCTGCTGGTGCCAGAAAGACCATTGACAAAAAGGCTGCTTAAAAAAAGTATGAAGAAACTCAGACCTGGCAAGTCCTGTTGGATTAGCTCTATTCTAAGCCTGCCCTTCCTGTGTCAGACTTCTCAAATGTTCACAACTCCTTCTATGTTTTGTTGACATCCTACAGCCAGCCTAGATCTAGGCTGTCCACAGAATCTTTCGCCACGATGGAAACATTCTGTATCTGCATTGTCCAATACAGCAGCCATGAGCCATATGCGGCTACCAAGCATTTGAAATACGGCCAGTGTGACAGAGGAATTTTTAATTCTATTTAATTTTAATTAATTTAAATGTAGGTAGCTACCTGGTGCTTGTGGCTACCCTACTGGACAGCACAGGCTGGGCACAATGCTGAGAGGAGACCAGAGGGTATGATGCGACTTGACAGTACATTAAAATCACCTGGGAAGTTCTTACAAGTCCTCGCCCCCATTTTACACCTCAGACAAATGGTGGGGGGAGGTATCTACATTCTTTAAGGCTCCTTCGGTGATACCAATTGTGCTGCTCCAAAATGTGAACATTTCTATAACTAATAGCCAATCCCTATCAACCAGATACCTGCAAACACTATAAACAATCAGGCCAAATACTCCATCCATCATGAAAATCAATCCAATGACACTATGACAAACCGCAAGCACAGACCAAGTCCAAAAGGAATGGGTGCCTAAAGGAAGCAATGAGGAGCAAAGGAAGCAGCTCAGAAAAGGAGGGTACAAGGTGTTTTTAAAATAACCATCAGCATCCAAAGCCTATTACCATGAGTATATATAAATACAGTAAATCATTTTCTGGAGTCATCAGTTAAAAGCAAAATATACCTCCAAACTTTGTACTTTAAACAAACAGCTCTGATTTGTTTTCTCCCCTGGCTAACCCATCCACAAGCTACCTGTACCTAATAGTAAGCTCTTACCACTGTGTTTTTCTTCAAAAGATAATCTGAAATTTTTGCCTTTTCACTTGGCATATTAGATTTTTTAAATGGCAGCAATTAAAAAGCAGGTATTAGTCCAAAATCCATTTGCTCTCTCTCTTTCTTCTCCAGCAAGCACAATCTCAACCTTCACTTACCATATTACTGATTTCACCAAGTGTATCATTAACCTGGAGAAGCTTTCTTCAGAAACTTGGCTTAAAGGAGGCATCATACCCAGATTGTGGGGAAAAAAATGCAAACCGACACTCAGGTTCCTGCAGCCTCTAATCTTCCAAATCAGCATTTCCCAAAGGCATGCAGTGCCCTTCAGGGCTCTCCTGAAAGAGTTCCAAAGCTGCTGCAAAAAGCTCACCAGCATTTTCTAGGCACCACCACTACCAAAAGTCAAAAACAAGAAGAGATTTTAATGGGAAGAGTACTGAAGGTCACTCTTAATGACAATAAAAGTTGTTCCCTCTACATTGACAAGTGAAATATAAAAGATCCAAAATTAAACTCCCCTCCCCAAATTATTACTCAAGTATTTCAGTTACAAAATCTTCCAGCTAGTGGAGTTGGCCACGGCTTCAGTAAGTCACCTAACAAATAGACCCCCCTCCAAGGAGAAAGCTAGCTCAAATCTGTCTACACTCAGAGCCAACAAGTCCTCACAAAGCAAATGTGATCCCTGCTGCTGTGGTAAACCAGACCGAATGCCTTTTCACATTGGCCTGAGTGGGCTCTCAGTAGCAGCTACTCAATAACAACTTCTCAATTATTCATCCCAAGGGAGGGCAGAAAACAAACTTTAAAAAAAGCTAACACAGCACTTACAATGGGCTGTGGAATATACTTTTTTATATTTTTGTTTTTCCAGAATCTGGCAATCCTATATATCCCTATTCTGGGAAAAACCTCTTTTGAAAGAGGGAGCAAGGAGGTCTACTTTTTTTTTTTTTTTTTTTTTAATGTGGATACCAGGGGTCGAACTCAGGACCTCGCGCTTGCCAGCAGGCACTTGTGCTGCTGAGCGATACCACTGGCCCTTTCTTCCTTTTTATGTGGGTACCAGGAGTTGAACTCAGGACCTCGCACTTGCCAGGCAGGCGCTTATGCCACTGAGCTATCTCACCAGCTCAAGGAGGTCTACTTCTGCCATTCCTCAAACACCCAAACATTCCTATATCTCAGGGTCAGCTGTAAAAAGTGGGTTCTCTAGTGTGAATACTAATTATCTACAACCTAATAAATGAATGCCCCAAAGCCCGGCCTTCTCTACACCACAAATACTAATTATGTAACTAAGTACCAGATATACAAGTAGCTGACAAAGTAGAAGTAAATTTTACTTTCCTAGATGAAGGCTCATATAAAGCAAGTATTTAAGTTTACACAGGTACCATGAGTGGAAGAAGTCATCAGTAGACATTATTATGCATTCAATAAAATTTAAAACAAAATCTGTTTTGAAGAAATGATAAGACAACAGAAAGCAAACAATATGTAAGTGGTTATTATGTGAATTATCATAAGAAATACTTTTTAAGTACCCAGTCTACTGAACAGTTATCAAGTGACCAAGAAACATTCTAAACACTTCATGTGTTTTATTGCATTTAACCCTAATACCCTAAAAAGAGAGTACTACCATTGGGACCATTTCACAATGTAAAAAAACCCAAGACACCAAGAGTAGGTAATTTGGTCTTGGTCTAATTATTAAGTGTCTCCTTTCAATCTCATATGTTACCAAGTTTGGGTAAGTTCTATGGTCACCTTCCAAAGACCAGATCAGTAACTAGCAATGGCAGGTAGTGTGCCTCCAGAAACAGCAGAACTCAACCACTGTCAGCTACTCCCTCCCAAGTTTTACCTTCCATGGAGAGGATTGGGATGATGAGATTTCTTTTTTCACTTTTACCCATCATATCCCAGTTTTCCTGTATGGTTACAAATTGTTATGGTTCATGTCTAGATGTCCCCCCAAAGCCTCGTGCACTTTACATGGGGCTTTTTTGCAGATAGCTGAATCTAGAGTTTGTGATTGACTCTAGGATTAAGGGTGCTGGTTTGATTGCACCACCCTAATCCCAGCAGTCTAGATAATATAGAAGGGGCAGAAAGAGGCTTGTCTCCCTCTTTTGCTCTTGTTGCTTTTGCTGACTTCCACTGCTACGAACGGTTGCCCCTCTGCCATGTGCCACCCTGCCTTGCAGCCAGCATAAGGGACTGAAACCTCTACAAACTGTGAGCTAAATAAACCTTTCCTCCCTTAATTTGAGGTGTCAGATATTTTGTCTCAGCAATGAGAAAAGTAACTAAGATACAAATCAATTCAGGATTGGGGGGAGGCTAGGCAAGGGTGACGTTTTTCTAAACTTTCCTTTATCCCCTTGTAAATCACTGACAAAACAGCATAAATCATCTCTGTGCAGAGAGAATACCTCAGGTCTGAAATCCCCAGCTATGAAAAATCTCAAACATATTTAACTTATTAAAGTAATATTTAACCAGACCCTTTTCTATTTTGGAATGACCTTCACCTTCCTTTGTCCTGTCCTAGGAAGCCAGGGCACACAGTTATTTGCTATTTTCATTAAGATAGAGGTGGACATGCCATGTATACTTACTCTTAGTCTCATATACAATGGGCTTTCCTTTTTTTCTCTAACAGTATTAACAAATAATGACAACCTATCTTTTTTTTTTTTCTTTTCTTTCCTTTAGTACTGTGTATTTTCAAAGCACTTTCTTTAGCCATCAATGCTAGCTTGACAACACAAAAACAGCAAACATAAGCATAAACTTGTAGGCTCACCTCAGCTATACAATTTTAAAATACATTGCAAATGGTCCCAATAAGCAGAGGTAAAATGCTTGTGAAAGTTCAGCACTTTGAAAATGGTCACAAGGACTCTGTCACTGTCATTTACATTTGTGTGAGGCCGATAAGCAGAGGAAAAATGCTTGTGAAGGTTCAGCACTTTGAAAATGTTAACAAGGACTCTTAACTGTCACTGTCATTTACACTTGCGTAAGGTGATATAACTTCACCTAGTCTCTCTGAGGTTCAGTCTCTCCCTTGATCAATAACATGGATAGACTCAGGTCTACAAGGTCATGCCTAGCCCCCAAACCTCCAATTCTATGTATGTTCCAGAAGTTATCATGAGCTGCAACCTGCAGTGAGAAAACTCTGCTCTTCCACAAAACTTCCTAACAGCTGGCACCCTAGCTGGCCCACAAGGATAATTTAGGAGAGGACCCTACTACAGGTCACCAAAGGTGAGGCAATAAACAATTCTCTCTCAAAAGCAAACCTGCATCAAGTCCAACACTGCTGATTCCCGACCTAAGAATGACAAACATCAGTATTCTCATAGAGAGTGAAATGTTGTTTTCACCCCTCCCCAAGACACAGAACAGGCAAGAGTCCTAGGACCAGGCCTGGGGGTATCTCTGCAGTGAAACAGTGAGTGTTCCCATTTGTGGTAATCCTTGATATATAAACTTGACTCCTGTCAGCCCCAGGCCATTTGAAAATGTTTATTTTAATGTTTGTTTCTGTGAAAGGTCGTGAATGCTTTTCCTACAATAATACTAAAATCAATGAAAAGGAAAAGAGTGAGAACCACACTAAATTCTCAAATTGCCTTTGAGAGGCAAGTCTACAGTCAGTCCTGACTACAGTGGCAGTGGAACGGGGGCTGCTGAGTTAACTGACAGATTTAAAAATGTGTTTCCTATTATGAAACAGCAATTGCTTTTCACACATGTCCACCCACAAAGGAAAAAAACAAAAAAACAAAAACTGAATTCTCTGCCTGGATTCCCTGTAATTCCTAACAGAAATTGAATTTGTCATTAGGAGGGGGGGAAAAAATGGTAATGGAACAAAGTCAAAGGTCTACAGAGTTGGTCATTACTTGGTTTTACCCATACATAGTCATAAAAACAGGGAGAGCTCCTTCTTACTTCATTTTATTACAAGGGGTTTATAGCCACATTTAAGTGAAAACTTCCATACTGAAATTTCTTATATATGCAGGCATAAGATTCTTGGCAACAATCACTGTGTTAAAATCCAAAGGCATCTGTAGAGAAATAATATCTCTTGACAAAAGCTGCTTCTTTTATCAGAGCCTTCATTTCAAGACTTCTAGAAAACTTGTAAAGAGTCAAAGAGAACCAAGAAAAATGTTAAAGCCAATAAAAAGTTTTGTGTTTAAGCCATCTGTTCAAACAAATTAATTTTTTATAACCATTACAATAACTGGTTATGGGTAGATTTACCTTCCTCTTGTCAACAATCAAAAACAAAACAACCAAATGAAAAAATCCAACAGATTCAACACAGACATGTAACCAACAGTGACTGAATTTTAAAAATACTACCTGCGATTTGATTTGTAATAGCAGAAATCGGACTCTTCAAATAGTCAACTCTTCAAACAAACAATAAAAACAAAGTTTCTTCCCAATGTAATAATTAAAATATAATTCTAATATTTTTGCTTTGTATGAAGACAGACTAGACTAGTGTATCTCAAGCATATTTTATAAAACTCTCCCCTACAATGCCTATTAACATATAAAGGCTCTGAAAAGCCTTTCACTAAAGAAGACTTTTACATTTTACTTAGCCTGGCATTCCCAATTTACCTGACCAGGAAATTCTTTTTATATATTACATGCAGGGCTTGAAAGAAGTTACTGGAAAATACTGAGTTAGAATGATTTATCTACACTGTTATGTATGTTTAATTAGAAACTTCTAAAGATAACACACACCCAGTCTCTTTCTGGTCACATGGGAAGAGTACTCTTGCTTTTTCCTTTTGCAGTGGGGCTGTGATTAGTTCTGGTCAGCTAGAACTATACATTATCCAGAGTATCTAAGTAAGAAAAACAGAGGCCAGACACTGTCACCCTATGACAGACATATGACATGAGTGAGAAATACAGTGCTGTGAGTTTATGCTACTGAGATTCTGGAGATGTTTGTTGCTACTATAGCACCAGCCTCACTTGCATGATATGTAAATAAAGGGAATTTTTCTTAGATAAACCTATATACGTATTGACTGGAAGTGACAAAATATACATATAGAGATAAATGGAAGATGAAGAGATAGCAGGATAAGCCTACAACAAGAATGAATCTTTAAGAAGGCTATTTTGTTCTACAGATCTTAAATCGGGCATTAAAATCAGCAAAAAAATTAAACATCATGGTATTTAGTGACTAAAGTGACCTAGTTTTGTTTATTCATAGTTTATGTGGGATAAGGGCAGTAAGGGTAGCAGCAACACTTACTAAGTACCTATAATGTGCCAGACCCTGAGAAATGATGTGTACACTGTTGCACTTAATCTTGACATTGTGATAGATGGTAGACAATAATCACTGGTACACAAAGGCATGAGAAAACCAAACTCTACAATTTGTCTAAGACCATACCCAAATTTCATAACTTGTCCAAGATCATACAAATGGCAGTCAAGTGACTACATGTTTATTTCTTTTTACTACACAATCAGTCTGAATTAGTAAAAAACCTACACTATAAATTTCTTTTGAAAAAAGTTTTGAGTTTCATTACTCTGATGCACTTGCAAGAAATATGAACAGTTGGGTGTGGTGGTATACTCCTGTAATCCCAGCACTTTGGGAGGCTGAAGCAAGAGGATAAGAAGTTTAAACCCAGCCTGGGCAACTTAGTGACAGCGAGACCCTGCCTAAAAATAAAAAAGGGCTGGAGATGTAGCTCAGTGCAAAGGCTCTGGGTTCAATCCTCAGCACTGCAAAAATAAAAAAAAAAAAAAAAAAAGCAGCAGGGCACGTGGTGGTGCATGCCTGTAATCCCAGCTACTCAGGAGACTGAACTGAAAGATCAAAAGTCTGAGGCCAGCCTGGGCAACAGAGTGAGAACCTGTCTCAAAATAAAATAAAAAGTGCCAGGTATTTAACTCAGTGTTCCCTAAGTTCAATCCCCAGTACCACAAAAAATAAAAAGTGAAAGAACTGCAGAATCAAAAGGAGACAAAATGCTGCCAAATAGAAGGCCCTAAGCTTTTAAAGAATTAAATGTCCCTGAGCATAGTAAGAGATGATAGCAAGTACAGATGCAGACTTTCTGGAGATGGAAAGGATTTGGGATGAGGGAAGGGGAAGGAAAAGGGGAATGAAAATGATCAAAATGTTTTATATATATATATATATATATATATATATACACACACACACACATATATATACATACATATATATGTATATATATTCCCCAAAATGACTGTAATTATTATGTACAGCAAATATGCACCAGTAAAATATACATAAAAAAGAATAAGATATCCTTATGATCAATGTATTAGTTGTTAGCTAGGGATACAGGCACTTCTAAAACAAAAGTTTACTTTTTCAAATTATAAAAGCAACACATGGTTTTATTGCAGAGTATCAGAAAATACAGAAAAGCATTGAGAGAAAATTAAAAAATCACAAATAATCTCACCATCCCACTCCTCTCTCCAATTTAACATATGGAGTATTTCCTTCTTTGTTTTTCTTTCTGTATATTTTTACACTGTTGAGGTCTTACCATATATTTAAGATCTTATATTCTGCTTTTTTTCCTTATGTTAAAAACCTGCCAAGTTATTGGAAGGTCTTCCATAATACTAATGTTTTTATTATTATAATAATAAGTAACATTTACGTATTTTCCAGGTACATTATTAGTCTAACCACTTCACATTAACTTACTTAATCCTCATGATAACTATATTATCTATACTATGATTATCCATCTTACAGATCAGGCAACTGAGAGAGCAGGGTTACTGATTTACCCAAAGTCAGAAAGTGAGTCCATGTCTGAGTCCGGGTTCAGACCCAGGCAGCATGGGTCCAAACCTGTACTTGCAACACTGCCACATCCATAATATTCCATTTGCTACCTTACCAATGTGGACACTTAGGTTATTACCAACATATTTTATTATAATGTTATAATGGACATCTTTATAGCCATCTGAAGCACTACTTTATCTAAACCTATTCAGACAAGCAAAACTCTTATCATTCCAACAAGTTCCATTTGTTTTCTGCTAGCTGACAACAGCTGTAGAAACATCTGAAACAGCTAGCATTTCATAAATGAACTCGTTATTCCACCTACTAGTGGTGTCATTTCCACGTGGTCCTCACCTGTCCACTCCACTGCCATCTGCAGCAGATTTTGATAACAATTCCATCTGCCTTCACACTGCAGAGGCAGCTAAAACCCTGGGTCTGTTTGGTACAATCAACATATATAAGCAAATTCTATAAATTTTTGTGTCTGGAAGATGTTATTTGTCTTATTTGTCTAATATGTTATTGTCTTATTTGTTCCTGGTCTTATAAGCTTGTGCCAATGCAGAGTATAGAGACACCGAACAGAGAGCAAACACCCAGCATGCGTGTGTAAAATTAAAAATGAACTTTTTCTAATGCAGACAGTAAATCCGAAAAAGGATATTCAAATATTTAACTTTTTGGCTCCTCATCTTAAAAGCTCACACTCTCTTGTAAGGTTATCAATGGAAGGTCTGAACTGGAAACTATTCTAAATATAGTTCCACATGTGCTAATCAGATAATGGAATACTTAAAAAGGAAATTGTAGCTTGTAGTTCCTATCTCCTGAACTCCATTTACCAGATACAACATCCAAGGATATATTTTGCTTTTGTTTAATTTTTATTTTAAAGAGAAAAAAAAAATAGAACAAAACTTCAAAACAAGATAATAGGAGGGTAACAATGGTTAATACATTTTGTACTGTTATCTTTAAATTAGTTACTCACAGTACAAGATACCGGCATTCAATTGTCCAAACAATATCAGCACAAACCTTTTTTTCCAATGAACTAAGAGAAATCAGTAATACATCTTATACATATACAGATATATATATATATATTTTTTTTTTTCTTTTCCCTTCCTTCTTTTCTCCATTCCCCCACCCAGCTTCTCTTTTCTTTTGAACAGTTTCTTTCCGTTTTACAATATCTATTGTACATTTTGGATCTTATTTACTCTTTCAGCTTCTCATACTAGGGAGACAATACAATGTTTACACATGTGCGTCTGGGTTATTTCACTTATGAGTATGGTCTCAAGTTGCACCCATTTACCTGTAAAAGTCTCCAGTTTATCCTTCTTTATGGCTGAGCAGTGCTCCATCGTATAAAAAGACCACATCTTTTATATCCATTCCTCAGTTGATGGGCATCTGGATTGTTTTCAAGATCTAGCCATTACAAATTGTGCTGCTATAAACATGGGTGCACATATATCGCTGTGGTACGATGTTTTTAATTCTTCTGGGAAGATACCCAGAAGGGGAATAGCTGGGTCAAATAGGACCTCCAGTCCTAGTTTTTTGAGGAATCTCCACACTGACTTCCACAGTGGTTGCACCAGTCTGCACTCCCAACAACAGTGGAGAAGGGATCCTTTTTCCCCACAGCCCCTCCAGCATTTGTTATTGGTTGACTTCTTGATGATAACCATTCTTTCTGGGGTGAGATGGAATCTTAGTGTTGTTTTAATTTGCATCTCTTGGATGACCAGTGATGTTGAACATTTTTTAATATATTTATTTGCTGTTTGTATTTCTTCATCTGAGAAGTGTGTGTTTGTCTCAGATGAGGATTTTTTTTTAAAAAAGAGGGCATATGTAAAAGGAAAAGGCAAAAAAAAATTTTTAAAAATCCAAAAGTCACAGTCTCAAGAAATTTTCTAACATGTCAATAATACAAAAAAAAAAAAAAAAAAAAAAAAAATCAGTACTTACGAAGTTTCCACATGTTTTCTACAAATTATTTTTCCATGTGGCAAGAACCAAACATGGGGAAAGCGTTGTTTTGTGGTACTGGGGATCAAATCCTGGTATCACTGAGATACAGTCCCCAGCCCTTTTTATTTTTGAGATAGAGTCTTACTAAATTGTCCATGCTGGCCTCAAACTTAGGATTCTCCTGCCTCAGCCTCCTGAGTAGCTGGGGTTACAGGCATATGCCTCTGTGCCCAGCACAAAATATGCTTTTTTACATATTCTAAAAACATACCTAAAGTAACTTCAACTTTATTGAACAAAGGCAAAATAATTACAAATGATAAATATCTGTATAAGGCACTTACATAGAGCCAGAAATAATGTTTCTATACAGGAAAGTGGATCTTTGTAATATAAGATACTGCAAGTGACGCAGCAAAATTCAGGACTCATTAAAAATAATAAAATGATATATAGAAAAAACAGCAGTTTGCCTGATGCTCTGAAGAGCTAAACAATTACTAAGATTATTCTAAATTTAAATTTCTAATAGACTTTAAGTTACAGGATAATTATAAATCTGGTTAATGCACCTTTTAGATTTTTTTTTTTTTTTTTTTGTGGGTACCGGGGGTCGAACTTAGGACCTTGTGCGCCAGCATGTGCCCATGCCGCTGAGCGATATCACCAGCTCTTTTTTCGTATGTGGGTACCAAGAGTCAAACTCAGGACCTCACGCTTGCCAGGCAGGCACTTAGGCCGCTGAGCTATCTCACTGGCTCTCTTTTAGATTTTTAAGAAAAAAAAAAAAAAAAAAAATTTTTTTTTTTTTGGTCTTTTTGAGACAGGATCTCACTATGCAGTCTAGGCTGGCCTTGAACCCAAACTCACACTGATCCTCCTGCCTGAGCCTACCAAGTGCTGGGGTTACAGCCATGCGCCACCACGCCTGGCTAGATTTTAAGAAATCTTAATAAGAACTTGGTTCATACTTAAGCTCCTCAAAGTTCACTCACTGTTTTCGTGTAATATTTAATGTAATGCAATATATAATAAGTCCTCTGTTCTTACTTGATTTCCATTCACTAAGTCAAATACTGCATTTTTTTTTTTTTTAACATTTCATCTTCAGAGTACCTAAACTAACTGGCTATTTGGATTACTTCTGAAGGCAGTCCCCACCCTCCACGCCACCTCTCTAACTCTGATCCACCTGTTCAGAACCCATCCCAAGGACTGATCCCTGCCTTGCTTTGCTTTTACCACTCTGACTTAAAAACATACTTCCTATTGAAAATAATTGGGACCACAGTTAGAAAGGTAATCAATTCCAAATTAGAACCACGTACTGCAAACAAACCAACAATGAACATAAAAATAAATAAAAGACATGAATAAGCTAAGATTCCACAGAGCAGTAGCCAATGCCTTATTCTGCTGCTATATTTTAGTGTTCAAACATGATAATTCATATCTAAATGCCTATTAAACATACAATGTATAAGACTTTTTGTTTTAAATCTTCAGCACCCCATTTTACTCAAAACCACAAAGACTATGTATTACAGTGAGTGGGAAAGTGGGGTGGAGAAACCCCAAGTAAAGTTTGGGTTAATGCATTACTGATTAGTCCAGTAAAACCATGCAAAGTAAGATGTTATAGAATTACGTGTCTACATATAGTTACAAGGAAAGCAATCATCTCTATTTCCTGATAATACATTTAGAGGAGCAATTTTGCTCAAGTGAAATGACAAGTTTCAAGGTATTTTATTAACCTGCAAATATTTTAAGGCAGGCCAAGCTGCATTACTGCTTGTCACACAGCTTGTTCCCAATCTCTTGGCAGTTCTCCAACACATTCCAACTTTTTATGCACAGCCTCGCTGGAATCACATCCCACTTGTCTCTTAATACACATCAAATAAGATGTTACCACATTACACAACCAACCTTCCATTTCTTCCCATCAGGTCACTTTGCACAATGCCTGACTTAAAAAAAAAATCAAACCACCATCTGTGTAGATGCAGCTTAGTCCAAATGATCCAACTCACTTTGGTACCCAAAACATGTATCAGAATATCATTCTAACTGAGGAGAAATGCTGTGCCTAGCTGCTCAAAGGTTAAGCACTCATCAACTAAGGAAGAACTGATAGGGGGGCCGGTGAGATGGCTCAGCGGCTTAAGCACCTGCCCGGCAAGCGCGAGGGCCCAAGTTCGACTCCCGGAACCCACATACGAAAAAGGGGCCGGTGATATCGCTCAGTGGCACGGGCGCCTGCTGGTGCGCGAGGTCCTGAGGTCGACCCCCCGGTACCCACAAAAAAAAAAAAAAAAAAAAAAAAAAGAACTGATAGGGGAGGAAAAAAGCAAGGCAAAAGCACAAGGAAAAGGGACATGTGGACTGCAGATCCTAAACGCTAGTCAGGCCTCCACACCACTGCTTGCATATTAAAGCACATTACGTATTAATCAGTTGTATTTTAAAGAATAATTCCACTATGTAATGAGCGCAATTACCTCCATGAAAAGAAGAATTTAACACAGCAATACATCTTCTAAAAGACAAAGTACTCCCTAATTGTTAATATTTGGCAAAAAAAAAAAAAAAAAAAAAGCCATCTTCAAAAACAACATGGAATGGTTAACCACATGCTATCACATTCCATTCTCACTACAAAAAAGTACTTAATTAGCACATTTGAGCCTTGCGCTCTGTACAGCTGCACAACATTCTGGTGACAGGCCAGTTATTCATATATTCTTTACATTAAATATCTGGTTACTTTAAAAGTAGAAAAGAGTCTCAGTATGACAGTTCTCAAGTATGATACACAGAAGTTATAGTTATTTCAAGTGAACAAAAGTTTGCTTTAACAAGAAGGTAACCCAATAAAAAGATACACTATAATTAAGAATTTTAAAATGCATGCAAATATACACTAAGAAGGTAATTCTTCATAGCCAGAATACAAATAGAAAATTCGACAGACAAAAATAATCTTCTGGGCCGGTGATATAGCTCAGCAGCATAAACGCCAGCCTGGTAAGCGCGAGGTCCTCAGTTTGGTTCCCGGTACCCACATAAAGAAAAGAAAAAAAAAAAAATCTTCCTTCTGACCGAGACAATAAATTAGCTTGCTCTCTACATTTTTCCCTTTAAGAATCAAGTGAGATTTTCAGAAATCGGATGAAAGCTAGTGTTATTCATGTTAAGAACATACAACTCAAAAGCCAAATAAACCTTTCAAGATGAGAAATCATCCTGATCAGCAGGGAAACTGGAATTTCTTTAGCAATCGATAATGACTTGCAAGCAAGCAAGCAAACAAAACCCCTACCTTTAAAACAAAGAATAAAACAGGTGGTATGCTGATTCCTTTCCTTCCCAAATGGCAGCACAGTCTCTTTGCTCCAGGACCAAGGCACTTCCTCAGCTCCACCCTAGGAGATAAGGTGGGAATTTGAGGGGAGCTGGCAGCACACAGTTGTCAACCAGCTGTGAGAAGGACCAGGCCCTCTCAGAAAAGTCACCTGACTAACACATCTGACCACTCACCTCCAAAAATAGTGACAGGTGTTCTCAACCAGTGAGAGGTCTGGTTAAGGCCACATTCCAGCTCCCTGCCCTCCCCTAACATGGGCCATGAGGACCCTGTGGGCACAGCCTGGGCTCACTGCCACTTGGGATAAGTGGCAAGACCCAACATTTGGAGCTGTCTGGAGGTCAAGCTGAGGTCTCTATTCTAGGCTTTAGACATCTCCAACACAAGAGCCATCTAGCATTTCCCTAGATGGATTTCTGCCACCTGCAAAAAAAGAATGATTCTAATCAGATTGAGTTTATGAAAAATACCCTTATTTGGAGAAGGAAGTACACCTAGTGTGGACCCGCTCTATCACCCAGCTTACCTCAGATTTTCTCCCTAAATCAGCAAAGGAGAAACCACTCCCCTTTAGTGTTTAAACCAAGAAGATAGTCACTTTTCTCAAGGCTCACCATCTGAACAACACTAACCATCGCCCCAATGTGCCTAATGGAAATTGCTGGAAACATCTGTCTTTCTTTTCCAATAAAAAGGTATTTCTACCCTCTTCCCTCCCACTCCTTTCCTCTCAGCATGAGGGAAGCCATTTTAGTACCTTCCTCAGAAAGGGCAACAAAGAAGGGCCAGCACATTGCCTGTAATCCATCTCATGAACTAGGGATTAAAGAACCAGCTTGCATAATCAGATACGTATACTGCTTTTTCTTCTGGAAATAAATCCTAGATCCGAAGGTAGACTTTTAGCAAATCCAGCTAATATAAAGATCCTAAAGAGTAGCGCTCTAATCTATGCTTTCAATAGCTACAACCAAACCTAGCTCACTAAAATGTGTTATACTGAAAACCAAGAGCATCATAATGCCAGCCCATTCTGCCTGCAACATATTACGGGGTAGCTGTTCCAAAGACTCTGAAATCTGAAAACAAAAGTAAAATCAGAGATCCAAAGCATATGGAGATATCTCGCAAGGGAATTAATGTAACTCTGATGGGAATTCCTTCCAAATCAAAACACAGCTCACGTTATCTAATGAGAACTTAATTTCTGGTATTTTTCCACTGAAAAAAAGATTTGGGGGGGGGGAAATATTTGTAATAAACAAATACTAGATTCTCTGTTTCTTCACCATTTTTTACGCCCCACTAAAACCGTTCAGTGTATCAGATGGTATTCACACCACAGTTATAACCAGTAACCAGATTTTATGTTTTGCCATGCTACTTGTACAAACTGGAAGAATGATAAATATCATTACACAATTACACAGACTGTCAAAACCTTATGCATTTTGGCTAAGATTTGAGAACTGGCCCTTATCACATATTGGTGAAATACAGAAATGCACAGAGAAACAAAAAGGCTTAAAGGATAAACACAAAATGTTAACTGCCTGTCTCTGGGGATGTGGATACTTTGTGATTTTACTTTCTTCTTTGTGGTCATCTTTATTTTCCACATAATCTACAATAAACACCTATTATTTAGAAAAAGATTTTTAAAACTACTTTTTGTATTTTTGTTACAATGATTTTATGCTAGTTCATACATTTCTGAAGGTATATATTCCTTATAAATCATTCAGAAAAAAAAACATATATACTATATAAATTAGCAGTCACTCAAAATTTCAGGGATCCTAAGGTGGTAAAAAAAAAAAATGAGCACAGGATTTTAACTTTTAAGACTATTATAACTCATTATAGAAGCTCTCCTATGCTTCAGGTTAAAGAATACAATGGAGAAAGTTTGAACATGGCAGAGCAAAATAAGTATTGTTTTAAGAAAGAATCCGAGTTTTCCCTTTCCTCTAAGTAAATAAGATAAAGACACACACACACACAGAGCAACTTTAACTCACCCTCGAAGAGTCTGTTACAGCTGGTAAAGAATGTTCCAGAAAAATGTGCAGTCCTTGAACATTCAGATTTGGCCTTGAGGCAAACACACTAGAACAAAAATTATCTTGGGAAGAGCCACCCAAGAGGGCAGGGAAACAAGAAGAACCTTCATCCAGAGCCAAACCTATAGCCATTAGAGGCTGATCTCCTGGACACTTTCTGTCAGGCTCCCTCATGACCCATTTCCTATTATCTTTTCCCATACTCCATGGAAGAAAGGAAATGCTGAGGCTCTAACAAAATGCACATTTAAAAATCTTTTATTTGGGAAAATCTTTTTAAATTTTTGGTGTTATTTACAACTTCTCCCCACCCCCCGGAATTGGGGGCTGAATCCAGGGCCTTCACACTGAGCTACATCCCCAGCCCTTTTTCACTTTTCATTCTCACTAAATTGCTAAATTGCCCTGGCTGGACTCAAATTTATAATCCTCCTGCATTAGCCTCCCAGAGTGCTGGGATTACGGGTCATGTGCCACCATGCCTGATTTACACATTCATTATTAATACCACTTTTTTAAAGTTCTGGCAGAAAGATATTTAAACAGAGGGTATATTAGCTGATTAGTCATCTTATTTGTTTTTATCCTGCTGAAATGAGGTTTGCTCTGAAGAATTAGGATATTTTTGATAAAGAGTACAAGTTTAGGGCCGGTGAGATGGCTCAGCGGCATAAGCGCCTGCCTTGCAAGCGCGAGGGCCCGAGTTCGACTCCCGGATCCCACATACGAAAAAGGGGCCGGTGATATCGCTCAGTGGCACGGGTGCCTGTTGGCGCGCGAGGTCCTGAGGTCGACCCCCCGGTACCCACAAAAAAAAAAAAAAAAAAAAAAAAAAAAGAGTACAAGTTTATGAAGTGTTCCTTAAGATCTGGAAAATATGGGGAAATAAAATATAGAAAGTAGAAAGTGGGGCCGGTGAGCTGGCTCAGCGGTGTAAGCGCCTGCCTGGCAAGCGTGAGGGCCCGAGTTCAACTCCCAGAACCCACATACAAAAAAAAGGGCCGGTGATATCGCTCAGCGGCACGGGCGCCTGCTGGCGCGCGAGGTCCTCAGGTCAACCCCCGGTACCCACAAAAAAAAAAAAAAAAAAAAAGTATAAAGTTTCTGCTATTCCATCACCTACCTACTGTTAATAGGCTCATGAACTTTCTAAGTACAAATATCTAATTATACAAATTATATATTAAACATATATACTTCAAAAAATATACTCCATTCTATTTATATATCATTCTAAATTTCATCCTACTAAATTCATTGGTTAAAAATCTATAGCTATGTCCTAATACATAATTTTACTCCCTAATTAGTTGCTTCAAACTTTTCCATTAAAAATTAAAATGAGAAGAGAACTCTAGATTCTACAGCACAAATATCCAATGATTCTAAAAACCATTCAGCTATTCAATCTCACAGTAATAAGAAGTATGAAGCCAGGTGTAGTGGCATACGCCTGTAATACCAGTCCTAGAGAGGCTGAGGCAGGCAGATCGAGTTCAAGGCCAGTTTGAGATATGGGATACACAGTGAGACCCTGTCTTAGAAACCAAAACAAGGGTCCATTTTAAAGCAATCTTAAATTTTCCTCTTTTATTCTTTTTTTGGCAGTGCTGGGGACTGAACCCAGGGCCTCACACATATAAGCGCTCTTACCACTGCGCTACATCCCAATGCAGTATCTTACTTTCACATCTCAAAGCACAATTAATTCTCAAAACCTGAAACAAGTCATTCAGTTAAAGTTCATGGCAAAAAAATACACAATTCATGGAGGTAAACAATTTAAATTATGTAAGCTGCATTTTACATAGCACCAATACAGTTGGATCATAAAACAGAAAGTATTATTCCCTTCTAAACATCAAGGACAACTTGACTCACTTGTGGGATTCACCTTCAAAATAGTGTCTCTGTAAGATTCTCCATTTCAAAAGGCATAAAATAACCCTTCCTTCATCATGGCAGAGATTACTCACACATATGCAAAAAATATACATGATATACATATAAAAAAATTGCAATATTCTACATGTTACAACATAATTTTTTAACATTATTTCTTTTCATACAAAAAGGATTACTAAAATTAATTCCTCCCAATCTTAACCCATTTCCAAATGCTAAGATACCATTCACTGAAAATCAATCTAAATCTAGAGTAACTTTTATTATTTATTTATTTTTATTTATTATTTTGGAGGGGTTCTTTTGAGACAGGGTCTCTCAATGTAGTTCAGGTGACCTTGAACTCACTATGTAGCCCACACTGGCCTCAAACTTGTAGCCATCCTCCTGCCTCAGCCTCCCAGTGCTGGGACTAAGGGTGGGCCACAACACCAGGCCACAGTACTGTAATTTTTATTTTAAAATGGTCACTTGGAGTTTCATCTACATTTCTGACCAATTCCGATGAAACAGGATGGCCCAATGGTTACAAAATTAGCTCCAGCAGCCATGTTTGGGCTTCCACAAGTGAGACTATGCGTGTCAACAGAATTCCAGGGCTCACTTGCTCAAGTGTGCATACCAAAAATACTAAAGAACCCTAGTCTCTGATTTTCAAAATGACCCAGATTGGTGTAGAGAATCAAATTAGCATTCCAATACATCTGCCTACTCTACTTTATCTCAGATCTATACCCTGAAGATGCTGACTTACTCATTTTACCACTGCTTTTTTAAAGAAGTGCAGAGGACAATCCTTTGGAATTTTAAACCGTTCCTTAATAATGATATGCAATTAGCCAGACTTGCTTTTTTCTTTCCTTTTTCAAGAATTAAAGTGTTGACAGCTTTTTTGATTATAAAAGTTCTGCCAGGCACAGTGGTACATGCCTGCAGTCCCAGCTACTGGGGAAGCTGAGATATGAAGACAGCTTGAGCCCACAGCTTTGAGCCAGGCCCAGGCAACATAGAGAAACCCTTCCCTAAACAAACAAAAAACAGGAAGGAAGGAAGGAAGGGAGGGAGGGGAAGGTGGGGAGGGGATGGGGAAGGAGGGAAATTTTTAGAAAAAAACAGTCCTTACACTGGGCACAGTGGCACACACCTGTAATCCCAGCCATTTGGGAGGCTGAGGCTGGAGGATCAAGAATTGGAAGCCAGCCTGGGCAACACAGCAAGACCCTGACTCAAAAATTCTCATGATCAGCTATTATGCTGTTTATTGTACCCTTTTCTATGTGTGAAATATTTTAAAACTCAAAGTAAGAAAACATTAAGTCATAGGAATTTCCTTTCATGTAAGAAAGGAAATCGCCCATCAACCCATCATCCAAGGCAAACCATTAGCATTTTTATGTATTTCCTCACAGCCATTTACTTAATATAACTGGAGTCATACCACATTATACAGCTTTGCATACAGAGATTTCTAATGAACATCATATGGTTAGTATTTTCCCATTTCAGAAATATTTTTATAACCATTACTTTAAGAATAACACATTGAATTCCACCCTATGGCTGTGCTATAATTTATTTAATTATGTGCCACTAGAAAACATTTTTGGGGTCGGTGAGATGGCTCAGCGGTGTAAGCGCCTGCCTGGCAAGCACGAGGTCCTGAGTTCGACTCCCGGAACCCACATACGAAAAAAGGGCCGGTGATATCGCTCAGTGGCACGGGCGCCTACTGGTGCGCGAGGTCCTGAGGTCGACCCCCGGTACCCACAAAAAAAAAAAAAAAAGAAAACATTTTTGCTGGTTCGTGATTAATGTTGTTTAAAAAAAAAAAAAAAAAAAAAACTTATTTAAAAACCTCTGTCCTTTTTAAAAATTATTTTAGGTTCAAGAGCTACATGTGGGACTTCAATACAAAGTGTATAAACATTTTTGTTTTGTTTTGTTTTTTGAGACAGGGCCTCACTATGTAGTTCAGACTGGCCTTGAACTTAACTATGTAGCCCAGGCCTGAGACTTGCGGCAATCCTGCCTCAGCCTCCCGAGTGATGGGATTACAGGCATGCACCACCACACCCGGCTCAAAAACATTTAAGGCTTCTGTGATATATATTTTTTCCCACTAAATTTGTATTAATCCAAATACTCTCAACCCCAACAGGTGATGCAGAGTTCCTGTATCAACAGCCCAAAGAGCATTATCTATCTACCAACTTAAGTATCGTGCTTCATATACTTGTGAGTTTGAACACTTTAATACAATTATCTTTGACTTCTTTTAAAAACTCTGTTCATATTCTTTCCCTACATACTACAGTTTCAATGTTTTCTTGTTTGTTTAAAAAGTATATATGAGGTTTGCTTTTCCTATTACTTTGACATGACACACAGGAAAAAGTTTAATATTAGACTGAACTTGACATTATTTACCTAACTAGCATTATTTGCTGGACCATATCTTTTCTGAACAAATCAAATAACTTACTTGAAAGAAAGTATAAAGTTGAGACAAACTAAGCAAAAATTCCATATTTTATAATCTTTAAAATTTACTATGATGGATACTGGATCTTCTCATTCGGCTTTAATAAACCTATCCCGTAGGTACTGTTTTCCCCACCATTTTACAAATGAAGACGCTGAGGCACAGATAAGTCTAAGTAGTTTGCCCAAGGTCACTTATCATACAAGTGACCAGGCTGTATGACTGGAAAGCCTAAAGCCTGGGACCCCTCAACCCAAAGACCCCCATCACCCTGCATAGCCATGACCCGTCTTCTGCTACCCTGAGGGCTCTGCTGCAGCCTCAAACTTAACATGTTTAAAGTGAAATTAATTTTCTTCCCAAACACTCACTCACATCGTTGGTTTGTCTATTTCTGTCATCATTACCAACCATACTCTTTGTCATCATTTGAATTTGAAACCTTTATCACCTTAGCCAATTAGGCCCATCTCCCATTTATTCACCCTACAAACAGCTGGCATAAGTTTGGACCTTGACACCTTTTTTCCCATCTCTCCCCCTTCCTTTAATTCACCTGGCCACTATGTAACTTGCTCCCTCCACTTCTGGACCCCACAATCATCTCTCTTCTGTATCCTCGCTTCTAGTCTCTTTCTGTCTCACTGTATTCTACACACTGTCAAGGTACTGAGTTGTTTATTTTATTTTATTTATTTACTTATTTTTGGAGTGCTGGAGACTGAACTCAGGGAGTGCTTAGCTGCACTACCAAGCCCTTTTTCATTTTATTTTGAGGCAGGGTCTTGCCCAGGCTGGGCTCTAACTTGCAATCCTCCTACCTCAGCCTTCCAAGTAGCTGGGATTAAAGGCATGTGCCATCATCTCCAGCTTCAAGTACTTTTTAATCACAGAATTTGGAAACGCACTAAGTGCCAGGTTCAATCAATGGGTACTTATTGCCTAGAACGCTGTTTCAAGAATGTTACCGAGGCACTCTCTCAGCTCAGTGGATAGTACCGTGAGTGATTTTTAATGTCTGTCAGGAACAGAAGACAGTTGTATTATGTGCCATGTTTTAACCTCTGCTAAGATTTCATCTAAGTTTTTCATTCTATAAAATTAAATCTGAAAAAAATCAGATCTGAGACCAGAGGGCTAATGATTTGCTGAGTTCACACATCTAGTCAATAAAAGGCCTTTTCTTTTCTGTGTATAGTATATAAAATATATTCTGTATACTAGAATACATAGTCCTTGGGTTTAGGAACTAATTCTTTTTCAACTTTAAGCCAGCCACACCAACATTACTACTTCAAATCTCAGCAACAGAATGTATCCAACAATTATTTATCAAATCAAAGACAGTATTACAAAATCATCTCAGAGCAGCTGCAAATGGAGAACATTAATAGTAAAATTCCTACTGGCAAAAAAAACTATTTATAAAGAAATAAATTATACCACCATCAAGTACTGAAACCTAAATTGATGATAGTTTCAGTTTCCAGCAAGTGGTCATTCCAGCCTCTGTTAGTATAGAAATTCCACTGTAACACAGCCTTTTAAAAAAACAGAAGCCAGAAAAAGCCGTTTCATATTTTTTTTTCAAAGCATACCAAAAGGGGTTTGTTTGTGGCTCATGCAAAGGGGTAATATGGCATTCCCAAGAGAAAGGGAAAGACCTATATCAACTGAACATCTACTGAGTGCCTGCACAGCACACCGCTCTCGAGAAAGCAATACAGTGTGTTTTGATTTTTCTGACAAATTGCAGTTTTGAGAGTAACCAGCCCAAAGCTAGTACCTACCATCAGCAGACACCATTAGGATTAGAACTTAAGACCTGTTCAAGTTCAAAATCAACATTCTTTCCAAACTAAGGAAGACTTTCCTACAATAACAAAATCATCCCCACAAACCCTAAAAGACAAAAAATGGCTACTAAAATTACAAATGTTTATCAAAAGAAATCACAAAAAGGTTTCCTTAAAAAAAGGAGATATAATTTTTTTTTCCCCCCTGTGGGTACCAGAGGTCGACCTCAGGACCTCACACGCCAGCAGGCACCCATGCCGCTGAGCGATATCACCGGCCCTTTTTTCATATGTGGGTTCCGGGAGTCGAACTCGGGCCCTTGCGCTTGCCAGGCAGGTGCTTACACCGCTGAGCCATCTCACCGGCCCAAGGAGATATAATCTTTAAGAGATTAGAAGACAATCTACCCATAGAACTCCTACAAATTAATAAGAAAAACAAAAAGAAAATGATCAAATGACAATTGTGAATGGGCATTTCATAAAAGAAGGAACCCAGTGGTCAATAATATAGATATTCAACCTCAATAATCACCGAAATTGCAAATAAAAAGCATAAGATAACATTTCACAAATATCAACTGCCTAAGATTTTAAAGTTTGGTAAATGAACTACTTGGTGAAGTAGCAGACCTGCAACACTTGTACACTACTAATGGAAACAAAATTGGTACAACCACTTTGGAAAACCAATTCAACATTATCTACTAAGGCTGACGATGCATATATCCTATGATCCAGCAAATTTCATTCCTCACAAAAACAGAATGTGTGTTTCTCTCCGCATGTGTACCAAGAGGCATGTACCTGAACTATTCACTGCAGCTCTTTTATAGCAGTAGGAAACTGGAATCAATCCAAACCATCTACAACAGAAGGAATATATAAGCTCTGGTAGAATACTATGTATCAGTGAAAATGAATGGACTAAAGCAATAACATGTATGAATTTTGGGACTATAATGTTAATTTAAAAATGCAAGTCAGAAAAAATATAAATTTTTTAATGTAAAGTACAAAATCATAGAAAATTTAAAAAATTTAACACTAAACCACAGAGAAAGGAATAATAAGCACAAAATTCATGGTTTAAGCTGCTTCAGATTGAAGGACGGAGGGCTCTCAGAATTTTTCCTAAACTAGGCAATGGCTGCGCCTGAGTGACTACTGGTTTGTGATTCTTTAACATATATTTTAGGAACATTATTTTGTATCCACTAATCAATAAAAAACAGCTCTAAGAATGGATCAGAAGGACAGGATAAGAGACCAGAAGAAACCAGAGAGCAGAGGGGACCATGAACTCAGAGCTGATCTTCCTGGGCTCCAGCTCTGCTGCCTCAAAGCCAGTGTCTCCTCATCCCAGGACAGGAGAAATTTTTAGAGATATTTTAGAGAAGAATCTAAAACACTGATTAATCTAAATAAACTACAGTAAATAGGACTCCTCCAATTCTGGATTAAAGAAAAACTTTATAAAAATACTGTATTAAACAAATAATTTACAGCAAATGCTTCAGTTTCTTCCTGACATTTCAGCAAAAGAAGAAAGATGTAGTAAGAAAACATTCAATATTGAGGCCATTTAGCTGAAAAATCAGAGTCAACTTTCTTAATATAATGTTCATACCAATTACCTGGCAGTCTTATTGAAATGCAGAGGCCAACTGGAGTCTGGAGTGAGGCTTAAGAGTCAGCATTTATAACAAGATCCCAAATACCTCTAGTGTTGGAGCTTTATGAACCTCACTGAGATAGTCAGGGACGTTATGAAGACGTCTTCTCCAAAGATGTTTAAAAATACTAATACGGGTTTATCTAATGGGAATAACTTTGTTTTACTCACCAAGGCAAAAAAAAGTTTGAGGATGTCATTCCTACACTAAATAAATGGAATACAGCACAACTGCCACCACAAAAATCAGAGTACTCAACTAGGTCTTTGCAAAGAAAAGATGTTTTCAGAAAAGACTGAAAACTTAACTATAAGCACAGCTTTTCTAGAACAGTATTAGCACTTTCCTTATCGAAGGATGGTTTGCTTTCCCAATAGTCCAGCAGAAAAAAACCAAGGCACCCATAACACACAAAACATTAAATAAAGCACAATAATAACAATTATATTGGCCAATATAATTAAAGAAGCATCACATCACTCTATGTAAAATAAAAATAAAATTTAAAATTTGGGCTTTAAGATTATCTCTAAAAATACACTCAGCCCAGAAATAATGGCACACCCAGGTAACACAGCTGCTCAGGAGGATGAGGCATAAGGATCACTTGAGCCCAGTAGTTCAAGACTATCCTGGGCAACACAGCAAGATCCCATCTCAAAAAATAAGTAAAAATGTAAAAAAAAAAACTCTTAAAATGAAAAGTTTAAAATTATTTCAATAAAAACCACATCTGATGATTTCTACTCATCATTATCTATCTAGATTTATTAGTAGTAAAGTAATATTCCACCTCGAAGTAGTATTTTTCACAGGGATTCATACTGTCATACTACAAGACAAAGAAATCCACTTCTTCCAGGAAGCTTTGCCAATACCAGACCTCTGCTCAGGATGTGTCACAAGTGTCACATGAGGTCTCACTTGCTCCTACACCGTCACAAACAGCTGTTACCAGTCTCAGCCAAGAAGCCTCCTCACAGAAGGCCTCTACGTGGAAGGCAAGGAAGAGATAGCAGCTCCTTTGGGGCCCCAGTACTTCTCATTGTCTCAGATGGAGATTCTGGTCACCCCAGAGGTGACAGAGTTACAAAGAGCTCAACCCAACAAAGTTCTGCACCTGGTTAAATCAGCACAACTAAAGTTGTGACATCAACACAGGATACTCCTTACAACATAGTAAATCCAAAACGTCTGGATAATTCACGCAAACATTACTCACAAAACTCTTTATGCGACACAATTTTATACAACCAGAACAACAATAAAGCCCAAGTCCCAAAAAGTTCCATATTTTAACAGCCCTCTGTTGGAGAAATTCAAAATATGCACATATACCACACAATTTACATACAGTTCTATTCTGCACTAACTGGGATTCATTAGAGATTTTAAAAATAATAAAATAACAGCAGGCACGCCCTTGGCTTTGAAAGGCTGACCTTCCCTTCCAGTTAACATAGTGAAATTTCCTTTTTCATCTACACATTTTAGAAGAACTTGGATGACATCTGAAATATATCCCATTTGCCATCCCACACTAAGTGAAATAGAAATGGCATCTTGAAAGGAAATTTTCTATGTAATACCAGAGACTTAAACAGGTAACACTGGGAACCACTTCGGATACCAACCAGAGGCCTTGGTTTGCTTATTCAAACCTCTCCTCTGCCACACCTGTATAAAATAGGTATTCAAAAAATACATATAAACATAAACGCAGTCTGTAACTATCATAATCCTAGTCAGGCCTGGAGCCTTGAGGAACTGAACCGACAGCAATCTGAATACCAATTTATCATTAATTATGACATTCACTTAATAATCCTTAATAAAGAATCCAAATATCTAATTGTACTTGGCTCACAGAAAAAGCAAATGAAAGAAGCAAAAAAGGGTTTCTCACCCATCAAAAGCATAAATTCCTTTAAAAACAACCTAATGAATGCTAAAATGTTTATAAATCTTCTCAAGGACCTAAGAACTAAATCATTTAATTTTCAAAAATAGTTTCCTATGGGAAAAATTCGTTCTCTTAATACCGAGCAAAGACAGGCGAAGTACTGTAATGTCACAGCTATAAAGGTTTAATTAATAAACACCAACTTTCCACAAACGAAATCGATGCACAACTGGGTTGTGGTTTGACTATGGGTGACCCACAAAAAAGCTGCGACTCCCACACTTCATGCACCATTGCCTCCACACACCACTGGGCCAGCAGCCCCTCCCTAAGGCTCGGTCCCTCTGTCGGAGATCAGCCTCGGTCCGCATCTGCAGCCCCCGGCTTCCCTGGGCTGCATTAGTACTGCAGGGCGCCCCTCCGGGCATGCACAGCCAACAGGCGGGGCACGAAGGGTCACCCTGACCAAGAGGACTCTCTCCCTTCGCACCTAGCGGACCTGGTCCTCTTGATGCCACATCCAGCCGCAGCAGCATGACAAGGTAGAAGACGCTTCGGGCGCAGCCAAGGGCAGCCCCGGGCCTGGGTGGGGCCGGACGGGGCCGCAGGCGCCGAGTGGCCGTGCCAAGCCCCGCCGGCTAGCACCAGGGGAGGCTGCGAGACTGCTGCATTGTGCTGCATCACGACGAGGGCAACGCGAGCCATCCATCTTGCCCGAAACGCACCTCCTCACCCAAATAAACCCCACCGAATCCATTTTTCTCCTCTGTCGAAGTAACCCCCCATCCGCCCTCGCCTTACTATCTGCTCCGGTTTTTGACTAGAAAAACAATGGACAACGGTTCGTGCACTAATACCCCCCATCTGACGGCAGCACTCGGCACCTCTCTTATCACGAAAACAAAAGGAAGGCTCCCCCCAAAACAGGGCCGCGGGGGCGGAGGGAAGGGTGACGAAGCGCGGCTCTCAGCCCACCTCCCCCAGGCAGGCCCGGAGGGTCCCCGCGCGGGTACAAACCTGTTGAGGAGAGGGTGGCAGTGCCGGAGGGCGCGCGTCCCGCCCAGCCCCGGGAGAGAGGACGGCAGGCAGGGGGCGGCGAGCGCGAGGAGGGGCGGGGACCGGGGGCGCGGGCCGCCGCCTCCGGCTCAGCTGCAGCGCGGCGCGGCCCGGACCACGCCTGGCCGCATCCCGGGCACCGTTACGCGCACAGCCCGGCCCTGTCACCACCGCCCCCGTCTCCCCAGCCCGGCCAGGGGAGGGCACCTGAAAATATCCCCCCTGCCGCCCACTGCGCACCCACCTCTGCGCCAGGAGCCGCGGCGCCCAGTCCGGGCGAGGAGAAATCGGGGGCCGTCGCGCATCACCCCAGGACTAACGAGCGTTGGAGACCCGGGCTCCCGCGCCGCCCCGCCCGGTTCTGCAGCCTCCCCGCCCCCACACGCTCCGCAGGCTCAGGGCAGCGGCGGGCAGCAGTGTCCTTCGGCCCCGGGCCCGCGCCCCTCCCTCCGCCCGCCCGTCGCCGCCGCTGCGGAGCCTGCCCGGGGGGTAGCCCCAGTGAGTTGGCACCTTCCGGCCGCGGGCCCCTACCTACCTCCAGGGATGGGGTGGGGGCGCCGGGGTCCCGTCCTCCTCCCGCTCCTCGGCGGCCGGGCGGGTGGGCCGGGAGGTGACTCCGCGGGGCTGTCCGCGGCTGGGGCCGGGGCTCACAGGACGGGACCGGTGGGCGCTGCTGCGCGGGGCTGCGCGCTAGCTCCGGCGGGAGAGGCGGCCGAGGGAGGGACTGGAGGAATCCGCAGCCTGCACGGCAACAGCTGCACTGATTCCGGGGGCTGGGCGCGCGCGCGGGGGGCGGGGGAGGAGGGGAGGAGAAAGCGGACAGGGAGGGGGCGAGGGCGGGGAGAGGGAGCGCGCGGCGCGGCGCGGGCCTGGGCTGCGGGCGCGCGCACACGCTCCCTCCCGCACGGCCTCCTCGCGTCTCTCCTCCCTCCCCCGGCGCTCGGCTCGGGCCCGCAGCCCCGCGGCCGCCCACCGGAGCCGGCGCGGCCGGAGAGCGAACCTCGCGCGCGTCCCGGGCCCAGCCCGGACCTCTTGCCCGCGACTGACGCTGCTGGCCGGGGCGGGATGGGCACTGCTGCTGCCGCGATCTGAGCAAGACAGTGGGGCTTTGTCCCCACAGCCGGCGAAGGCCAATTTCACGAGTAATTGGAGACTAATTCGATTATCGCCATGGAAAAGGGCAGCCTAATTTCTCCGTGACTTGTGCGGCCTCTTTTCACCCGCGCTGTTTGCGTGCAGGGCGTGTGGAGGCAGATTTGGGAGCGTCATTTGTGGGGGTGGTTTTTAGGTGTGGGTGATGAAGCCTCACAGGTTTCGTCCAGCACAGAGAGGGATGACAGTGACCTCTTTCTGTGGCAAAGCTTGGGCGTGGGGTGGGGTGGGGTGGGGGAGTCAGAGTCGTGTCTCGGGGGTTTATATTCTCCTTCCTGAATGCTTTCACCCTTTCCTTCTGGCGACAGACCCTACAAGTGGTTTATCCAACTCCTGCCGCCCTTGCCTAAAGCGCAGGCTCAACTTTAACCAGAGGCCAGCTGCTCTGCCCTAGTCGCTAGGGTGGGGTTATTCCCATTCCTCTGGAGGCCCCCCAGATGGCTTGGGAACTTAAGCTCCCCCCCTCCCTATTCTTTGGAAGCAACGCTAGACGTTTCCTCAAGTTTTTGTCGAGTGCTAGCGCCCCTTCCCCACAAGCCGCACCACCCCATCGGCCCCCAGACTGTAGAAATGCTGGAACCAACGCTACCGGGAAGAAAAGGTGTTGATTCGCTATGAGCACGAATAGAAACGCTCTTTAGAAAACGGACTGGAGAAACTGACTTTGCCTGCCCTGTAAGGTAGCCCACACAGCACTGGGGGCTTTGAGAGGAAGGGACCCTTCTTGATTAGAAAAGTCTCTGGACTTTCTCCCCTAAAGATCTGATCCCCTGGATACAAAACAGAAATACAGGATAGTAAAATAACTTGAACCATACCTGTATCTCAAATCTACAGAACCAGGCCTGATGGGTTTATATTTTCGTATGCAGTTTTTAAACGAACGTTGTAAAGTAAAATTAAATTGTCACAGTAAACTGAAGGTGATTATTCCTTTTGGTCCTTCGCCATCAGTTTGTATGTTTGGACTAATTTTACTTTTGATATATATGGAAAAACATTGCGGAAGACAAATAATTTAGCATTTTTCTCAGAAGGTTGATCAACATAACCCGTAAGATAAATTTCCCATGTGCAGAATTCTTTGTTTGTTCACTGTATGGGAAGTACTCAAAAAGTATTTGTTGAATGTAATTGAACAGAATCAATATGGAAGCTGTTGCCCTCCTTAGATAATAAAGGAAATCCACTAGAAATGAAAGTTGTTTCCCTTTCACATGTTTATTTTTCGTCATGACCACCAGTAATCTCCACCCATAATGTTAATAGGATACCAAAGAAAACGACAATAATAGGAAATGCCTCCTTTAAATTTCTCCAATGCTATTCTGAAACGGTGACTCCTAAAATGCTTCCTTTATCACTGATAACAGTACTTAAATCTTCACTTAAGGATGACTCACCTCCCATTCCCCATTCCTCTCCCACTTAAATTTTTAAAACTTCTTTCAAAAGCCAGGGCCACACACAACCTTAGTGTTTTTCTCTAGCACCACTTATTATTCCAAAAGATGTGAAAAGCAAGGATTCACAATTTCACCCTGAATACCTGCCTCACAATTTCAAATTTTTATCCTTTGGTAGACAAAAATCATCCAGGAGAGCCCAGGGTACCAATGACCAGAAAGAAACAATTCAAAGAAATGACAGTCTAAATCGGAGATTATTGGAGAAGTCATCCCTGTGAAAACAAAATTTAGAAACCATTTAACGCTTTAGTTAGTGGTGATGGCAACTCAGAATTATTCCCAAATATCTCAAAGGACATTTTGTTGAAGTTTATCTTCTCATTAGAATATTGACTTAAAGGAACCTAGAGTTTATCAATATCATTCATGTCTGTAACATACTATTCTATTTTTAAATCCCTGTTATATGGCTTTTTCTTCCATAGAAATAGTACTTTGTTATAAAGTTTTAGCAGATATAAATTGATATTTTAACTCGCTATGTTAGTAAGGATAGACTATGTTGTAAAGCTGTAACACAATTCCCAAATCTCACTATAACATGCAGTTCCCCAAATAAGCAATGGTTAATGTATTGCTTTATAACATCACCTACGGTTCTGGTACTCTCTGGGAAAGCTCTCTTCCATGTGTCAGCAAAGCATTCCAGAATACTTTAATCTTATGGTACCTCCACATCAGTGAGTGTTTCCACAATCTCTGCTGTTAGGGAAGAGTGTGAGTGGGAAAAATGTGCTCTAAGGGAAGAGTACCAGCACCTAAAATACTTCCACCCACAAATGATACCTGGTTCCCTTTCCACATTTCATTTGCCAAAGCAAATCACATGGCTACCCCTGAAACCAGATCTTGGTAAACAACAGGCTCATCTGCTACAACCTGTTTTATTTAGAAAAGAATGATACTTTAAGTATTTCCTTATTGAATTAACACAATTAAACTCATCTTTTTCATACTGAAAACAGCCTCAAACTTTAAAATCAGAAGATGTTGGACACTTGAATAAATTTTCTTAAACTTTATTTGAGGATTTATACATATTAATTTTGTACTGGGAAATCTTAAATATTTATATATTTAAACTATTATAATCATGAATGCTGGGCTGGTGAGATGGCTCAGCGGCATAAGTGCCTGCCTGGCAAGCGCAAGGGCCCGAGTTTGACTCCCAGAACCCACATCGCTCAGCGGCACGGGCGCCTGCTGGCACGCGAGGTCCTGAGGTCGACCCCCGGTACCCACACACACAAAAAATAAATAATCATGAATGCTTCTTAAGCACTAATAACACATTTACTGCTTTATATAGTAATTAATTCTTTCATTTATTTAAGAAATACATGTCTTGGGCCGGTGAGATGGCTCAGCGGCATAAGCGCCCGCCTGGCAAGCGTGAGGTCCCGAGTTCGACTCCCAGAACCCACATACGAAAAAAGGGCCGATGATATCGCTCAGCGGCACAGGCACCTGCTGGTGCACGAGGTCCTGAGCTCAACCCCCAGTACCCACAAAAAAAAAAAAAAGAAATACATGTCTTACACTGTTCTGGGTTCTGAAACAGAGCAGTGAGCCAAACAGTAGACAATCACTTATGAATCTTCCGTTCTCGTAGGAGACATAATAAATCATAAACAAGTAAAAGATACATATGATGATAAATCTGAATATAAGGTAATCTAAATATATAGAAATAATATAAAATGATCAGAATAAGTAGTCTCAGCTTTCTATGAGGGAATCTTCAAATTTTCTCTGATAATAATGACAATGATCATTTAAGGAGCAACTATGAAGTGCTTTCCATTTTTTAAAGTGCTTTAACAAGGGTCTAGCATCCAAAGCATGAAAAATCCTTACAACGCAATAACAAAAAATCTGATTCAAAAGTGGGCAAGGACCTGAATAAATTTTTCTTTAAAGAAGATACACAGGGCTGGTGACATCGCTCAGTGGCATGGGTGCCTGCTGGCGCGCGAGGTCCTGAGGTTGACCCCCGGTACCCACACAAAAAAATAAATAAATAAAGATACACAAATGTTCAATAAGCACATGAATATATGCTCAACATCATTAGTTATTAGGGAAATGCAAATCAAAACCACAATGAGATGCTGCTTGATACCCATTAGGATAACTTTTTTTTTTCAAAGAGAAAAGAACGAGTTGGTGAGAATGTGGAGAAATTGGAAGCCTCATACATTGCTCATGGGAATGTAAAATGGTACAGCTGCTTCGAAAAAGTCTAGTGGTCTCTAAAGAAGTTGAACATAGAATTACTATACGACCCAGCAATTCCATTGCTAGGTATATGTCCAAAAGAATTAAAAATAGATAGTTAAGGCAATACTTGTACACTATGTTCTTAGTAGTCCTATTCATAGTAGTCAAAAGATAGAAGTGGATGACAAAATGTGGTATATATATATATATATATATAGAGAGAGAGAGAGAGAGAGAGAGAGAGAGAGAGTAGAATGTTATTCAGCCATACAAAAGAATGAAGTACTGATACATGCTACAATATGAATGAACCTTGAAAACATTATATTAAGTGAAAGAAGCCATATACAAAAATTCACATATTCTATCTTTTTTTTTTTTTTTTGGTAATACTGGGAATCAAACCCAGAGTCTCAAGCATGCTAGGCAAGCACTCTACCATTGAGCTACATCCCCCCATCCTTTTAAAATTTTATCTGAAGACAGGGTCTTGCTGAGTTGCCCAAAGCTGGCTTCAAACTTGTGATCCTACTACATTAGTCTCCCAAGTAGCTGGGATTGCAGACATATGACACTATACCAGATGTATGATTTCATTTATATGACTATCCAGAGTAGGTAAATCCATAGAGAAACAAAGCAGATTGGTGCATGCCAGGGATGAGAATAGGTAGGAAATAAAATGGAGTATACTGATTGTCCAGTATGGGTTTTATTTTGAGGTGATGAAAATGTTTTGGAACTAGGTAAAGAGGGTGATTTTACCACATAGTGAATATATGAAGTGTCATTGAATGTTCTTTTTTTTTTGAGACAGGGTCTTGACATGTAGTTCAGGCTGGCCTTGAATTCACTATGTAGCTTAGGCTGGCCTCGAACTCACGTCTATCCTTTTCCCTCAGCTTCCCCAGTGCTGGGATTACAGGTACAACACCACCACGCCCAGCTGAATGTTAATTTTAAAATAGTTATTTTTCTTTTCCAAATGCAAAGGGGGACAAGAGATGGAGGGAATGGGAAGACAAAAAAAGTTAAGATGTGTTACATACATGTACCAACTCCCCATGGTTAATGTAATCATTATGTACTGCAAACAAGTATTAATAAAAATAAATTACAAAAAAAAAAATGGTTCATTTTTAAAAGACAGAAATAGTTATGTTATATGCATGCCTTTTTTTAGTGTATTTCAAAAGTAAAAATCATTTTTTATTTGTTCCTCATTTAAACATCATTTTTCAATAACCTACAAACCGTTACATCACATCAGGTAGATGGACTTCTGCATGTTCTTTAAATTTTCATAGGGAGTATTTTCATAGGGAGTAGGTGCATGTACATAACGCAGCTTAATTATTTTTTAATCTCCACCTTTCGACACACCTCCCTCCCTCCGTCTTTAAATGCTCTTTCCCTATTTTCATGCTTTTTGTTATTATTATTCTTAGCTCATGTTTGTGACATATAATATTTACATTCATTGTGGGTATTTGGTACCTATACGTGACACATCTTAAATCTTTTTCCCCTTCAATTTTTAAAATACTATTATTTGGGCCAGTGATATAGCTCAGCAGCATAAGCGCCTGCCTGGCAAGTGCGAGGTCCCGAGTTTGACTTCCGGTACCCGCATATAAAAAAAAATACTATTATTTGCACTGATATCTTGGACATAGTAGGTAAAGTAAACTCTACTTTTAAAATTAAGGGCCGGTGAGATGGCTCAGTGGCGTACACGCCTGCCTGGCAAGCATGAGGGCCCGAGTTCGACTCCTGGAACCCACATACGAAAAAAGGGCCGGTGATATCGCTCAACGGCATGGGCGCCTGCTGGCGCGCGAGGTCCTGAGGCCGACCCCCGGTACCAACACATGAAAAAATTAATTTTACCCTTTTATTTTTTAAGATATGGCTATTGAAAAAACCATAAATTACATATATGACTTACATTATATTTCTCTTGAACAACGCTGTTCTAGACATTGTCTATGAGGTCTTCAGTACTTAGAATCCTCGACTCTTTTATTTACGTTCAGGAAAACTGAAGAAAGGCAAGTAGAATTTGGAATATTCCACAAAGCAAGAACTTTAAAGCGAAGTCAAGTTTCCAACTTACAGGCCTCAGTAGCTATGGGTGGTAGGTCATGATGCTTTCCTGGGAACAGAAGGCATAACTAATATTTTCATAACTTCTGTCATTCTTTTAGAAGCCCAAAGATGACCTTGGCAATGACAGAATGACACTGCCTCAAGAGCAACCCCTTCTCTTCCATTCCCCTTCCCAAGTTTGACATAGTTTCCTGGCCAATATGAAGGATTCCAAAAGTGTGCTAGATTCATGCCCAGAATTCATTCAAGAAATTGCAGAAATTCATAGGATAATGGATGAGAAACAGAAAAAAAAAAAAAAAAAGTCACTCCCCCACAGAGAGCAGGTAAGTCTAACAGCCAGCTTGTTTGAGGAGAAACTCCTCTGTCTGACCAACTCCTTGGTCACTTTGCCCCCGTTATCATACTCCTGGTGTTGGAATAATGTCATTTCCCGTTCTATCCCCTTAGATACGTGACCACAGCATAAAAGTGTTGTCTCGCTTCCAAAGGATGACAGGGAATGACCAAAACAAAACACAAACGAACAAACAAAACACAGACTAAGACTATCAGAACATTTGCCAGCAAGATATTAACATTTTTTCCTTGCTTGGTTCTCATGGTTTGCAGGCTGATTTCTTGAGTTCTTTCTTTTACACATGACAGAGCTAGGGGTTGGGTACTATCTGAACATTTGTCAGGGAGACACTGACATTCTTTCCTTGCTTGGTTCTCATGATTTGCAGGCTGGTTTCTTCTCTTGGGTTCTTTTACACACGGGGGGGGAAGGGGGATTATCTGAACATTTGTCATGAAGGTATTGGGATTCTTTCCTTGTTTGCTACTTACTCAGGGTTTGCAGGCTGGTTTCTTGAGTTCTTTTACACATGAGTTACAGCAAGCAAGAGTTCAATTTTAATGAAAACCTTTTTATTTAAGAATGAAATTGGGGCCCTTAAAGAATTACAAAAACTGAAGACATTTTTAACATTTGTTAAATTTCCATTAATAAGCATTTCCCCTAAAGAGACAATGAGATACAAAGTATAATAATCTTTTTTTTTTTTTTTTTTGTGGGTACCAGGGGTCGACCTCAGGACCTCGCGTGCCAGCAGGTGCCCGTGCCGCTGAGCGATATCACCGGCCCTTTTTTCGTATGTGGGTACCGGGAGTCAAACTCAGGACCTTGCACTTGCCAGGCAGGCGCGTAGGCTGCTGAGCCGTCTCACCGGCCCATAATCTTTGGTTTTTGTTGTTCGAACATTATTATTTTACCACATAGATAGGCGCTTTGCTAAATATGTACTCATTTAATCCTCACATCTAATCTGTGTGGTATGTACTATTATCCTCCTTTTATTGATAAGAAAAGTGAGGCATAAGAGATTGGGTCATGTGCTTGAGGTCTTACAGCTAGAAAGTGAGGAAAAAATAATTCAAATGCAGGTCCATCTGAGATCAAAGCAGTTTTCAAAAGTTTGAAAAGGAAAATACTTTTACTTACTAGCTTTCAATGTAAACATTGTTACTCAAAATATGTGGTCAAAGACTTTTTTTAATTGACAAGAGTTTTCATAAAAATTTTTTAGAATGTTTTTTAAATGAAGACTAAGGATATAGCTGGGTTTGAAAAAGTTTTAAGCACCGGAATTCTTAAGCACTTACGTACGTTTCAAACAACCCAACTTGAAAGTCATCTGCTCCTTAGTAAGTGCTGCCAATATGGAATAAGAAAAAGAAAACGCTTTAAACAGAAAATTCCTCTTGTGTTTGGTGAACAGAGCAGTATTGTGGTTTGTTTTCTGAAGGGGACAGGAGATGGGGTGGAGGTGGGGTGTTTGTTTTTATGAGGTCTGCTTTGAAGAGTTCTTCTGAAGCCTTCCAAGGAGTGGCCAGGCAGGAGTTCTGGGTTTAATGCAACACACGCAGGGTAAGTATGGGTCTGTCTCAGCTGCAAGTCGTTTACACTTTCAGGATTCTCTCCAAAGAAGACCTTGCACCAAAGCAAACTGAGAAAATCATACACTAGATTTCAAATTGCTAGGGACTTGGGCCGGTGAGATGGCTCAGCGGTGTAAGCACCTGCCTGGCAAGCACGAGGGCCCGAGTTCAACTCCCGGAACCCACATACAAAAAAAGGGCCGGTGATATCGCTCAACGGCACGGGCGCCTGCTGGTGCGCGAGGTCCTGAGGTTGACCCCCCAGTACCCACCAAAAAAAAAAAAATGCCAGGGACTCTGTAGCAGGAACAAAAATATTTATAGTTCCAATTTTCTGTGGTCTAAAAGAATTTGAGAAGAACCTGGGATTTTATCCATTGGGTGGAAAGATTTATACTGAGATATAGATTCTATCGGAATGTCTAGGAAAGTTATCCAAAAGCATTATCTGAATTGTCTCTTAGCTATTGGTGTAAGCCGTACCAATTTTAACCATCCTTAAGAGAGGAATGGGAGTCTCCTCCAGTTGTTACTCTTGCCCTCCAAGAGACTTGAGAATTTTCTAGGCTGCCATTTCCCTCTATGTCATCTGAATTCTCCTAGATCCTCCAAAAAGAATGAGGTGTTTGTACTACTGCCCCTGGCGTCTCGCAGGATTACCATGTACATCAGCTTCCTGTACCTTAGATGAGTGGTGGCCTCTGGTTTCTGAGCTAGTGGAATCAGATGGCATGACCTGGAGGATCAGTGTGGCTGACTTCAGAAGAAAAGGCCAGGAATATCTTAACTGCCAAAGCTTCATTTTTCTAATGACAATTTTACCATAGGGGTCTGTACCCTAGTACAAAGCTGCAGCAATAAATTAGTAAATTGTTCCTTAGTTCTTCTCTAGCCCCACTAAAAACTGAAAATCAACAAGGCAAATATTTGTTTTGTTAAAAATATTCATTATCACAATCAGAGATTTCTCTTCTAGATTTTCCTTTGAACAGGCAATATATTCATATTATTTTTTATTAATTTTATTGGTACAATATAGATATATATATATAATGATCATATTCATCATAGGGAATTTTTACCTGTATACGGTATATTTTGATTCCTCTTTTATATTCATATTGTTAAAAATAACAATGATATAAAAAGATATGTATCTGCATTCATTTTACTCCCACCCTACCCCATTTACCTCATCTCCTACCCCTTTTCCTCTAGTTAACCATGTATTTTTTTGTTTTAGTTAACCATATTTTAAATTTTTATGAACTACTTTTCCACAGTACCTGTCCAGTGTTTCTTCAGGTATATGTAAACAAAGCTAAATATATACATATTCTTATTACTTCTCGCCATTTCTTGAGAGCTTATTTGGAGGTCCTAGCAAAGGAGTGCATTTACCCATATATCCTTGATTAAAGAACAGTCTTCTCCGGTTGGAGAAGGTTCTGCTCTTTGACCAAGCACAAAGCTTTGGGAAGGATACACATGGAGTGGTGAGAAGGAAAGGCACACCACCTAACCAGTGAGATCAGCCAAATCAACCCCAGCGATCAATGAGGCGATAGATGTCACAGCTAAATCATGCTCACATCCTTCTATTTCTTATACCTCAGGTAGCATACTCCAAACACTATTCTGCTCCTTGTTCTTTTTACTTAATACATTCTAGAGATGTCTCCTAATCAGCACATGGTAAGTTCCATTATTCTTTTTAAAAAATACAGCAGCACAATATTCCATTATGAGCAACACATTCATTTACTTGTGTTGTTTCAGTTTTTTGCTTATGTAAAGAGTGCAATTGAGGGTTTCTGAACAGAGATTTCTGGGCTCAACCTTTGTTCCTTCTAGTCACCTGAAATTCCACAGGCATTCATATGGCTGCCTAAGGAGTGTGTACTAGACCTACACAAAAGTAGAGATGGTAATGGCCACAGAGCTGGTCATATTACTCACTGTTTTAGGAAAGAAAAACCAAAGTGCCTGTGAAGTGACTTACTCAAGGTTATAGAGTAAGTAACCTTACATTGTATTAGATTACTGGGGTCACCACTAGCTCTTCTAGGAGTATAAAACCCATTGGATACAAAATAGAACATGATAAGAGCCAGAAGAGAGCCACAGACCCCTGAGGGGACATCTTCTAGGAGGAAGACTGGTTAGGGGAAATCTGTAAAGGATTAGAGAAGGTAGCATTTGAAATATGCCTTGAAAGATGGGGCGCTGGGTGTGGTGGCACACGCCTGTAATCCCAGCACTTGGAGGGTGAGGCAGAAGGATTGCCATGAGTTTGAGGCCAGCCTGGGCTACATAGTGAGTTCAAGGCCAGCCTGTGCTACAAAGCCCAGGTTGGCCTCAAACTAGCAGTGATCCTTCTGCCGCAGTCTCCCAAGTGCTGGGATTACAGGTGTGCACCACCACGCCTGGCTTGTTTTTTCACTCTTTACAGACATATAATGCTAAACCACAGAAAGGCTACACAGGAGAAAAGTGAAACTTTTCAGAAAACTGAAACTTCCACGTCTCAGAAGTGTTTTTGTTCGTCTTTTTGCATGTGTGTATGTCATTTTTTGTTTTTGCTTTTTGGTATACAAATGGAAAAATCTGTTTTGGTTTCTAAAAAAGAAACCACCCAGTGTCTGTTTTGGGTCTTTCATACCCCAAGAAAAAGATGTTAGGAACCAAAAAATATATGTAGGACATGTTTACCTAGCTGATACCTATGAACTTAATTTCTAATTTGCTGGTAGTTTCATATGTAACCCAAAGTTGCTATCATATTGCTATAAAAGAGAATCTGTTCAAACCTTCAACCTCATGAGATTAAAACTTACACACATAGCATGGGTGAAAAAATAAAACCTTTGTTACTAAAAAGTTCTGCAAATCCTAATACTTTGTATACAAGTTCTGCCTATTACAGGACATTTTTGTGGGGAGTTGTTATTACATTTGATAATTTGGGTGGAGCTTCCATTTCAATTCTAGGAGTATTTTCAGAATTTGAGTGTATTTGGGAAAATTCTTGGAAAGACCAGAAATGAAGTTGGTGGAGGTTTTATTAAACCATAAAATTACCTCATTACAGTGATGAGTGATCCTTATACATTCTTATTGAGAGATTTAAAGTGTGGACGAGGCACAGAAACAACTCCAAACTCTAACAAAAACATGTAGAAACACTTGTAGCAAGGTTATTCCTTAGTTTTGGAGATATTTGATGGTGATCTCTTCAGATATGATAGGATGTCGGGTGTTTTTCTCAGGAAAGTTTTTATACTGGTTTGCTTCTGCTTTTGCTTCTGCTGCTACTGCTGCTACTAAAGCTTAATTTTAATCACTCAAACCTCTGAATGAAGTGCAGGCTCCCTTTCTTACCAACTGCATTATGACTGGCAGGTAGAATATAGAGGATAATTATCAGCTTATCATCATTTTTGCCCTAAGTTTATAAGTGCACCCCAAGAGAAAAACACAAAAAGAAATTTGTTCATTCACAATCTTTCTTAGGCCAAAATGAATAATACATAGTGATGCAAATGCTAGTGAAACAAACTGAAAATAGAAGAGTACAGGAAATTTGAGAATAATGCCAATTGCAAACAAAATATGAATCAGTATTAACAACTAAGTAAGTTGATTAACTACTTAGCTATCCATATAATTAACTACCAACAAAAATATCTTTTTTGGACACCGTATAACATGCACAGAAGCCTTGGTACGTTTCTCAAGTATACGCGATTGGGATGTCCAACTTACGAAATATACCAGCCTTAGGAATCAGAGGAACTGAAATTCTGTGCGAGTCTGATGGCTTCCTAGGTTATGGAGCTGGATAGGAATTCTGGGTTAAAGGAAACTTGAGACAGCCATTCTGAATTGTAACCCTGGCATCACCCTTCCTGTAAGCTCAGGCAAATGACTTCATCTCTTGTACTTGTTTTTTTAATCTCTCAAATTCTATCCTAGATCTTTCAAAAGTTTGAGGCATTATGCATAGTAAATCAGGAACAAAGCCAGGAGGGACAGAGGAGGAAAAGCAAGGGAGGCAAGTACCTGGATAGAACACTAAATTTCTGCGCAGACTTAGTATTAGCTTTTTTTGATGGTGTTTCATGTTCTTGACCATTTCTTACATATTTATACATTTTTTTTTCTTGCTCTTGGAAAACTGAGAAGTCTCCGTGGAACATTCCACGAATGATCATCAGTGTTACAGTTCTAGCAAAATAACTGGGGCCTATTTATAAACCACAGGAAATTGTTCTTGCTTAGGATACAATCTGAATAAGTAATTTTGAAAATGGAAAATACTGTCAGTCATCCATGTGTTTTTCTATTTATTGTTTCCCAAATTGGCCTTGAGCATCCCCATGCTGTTCTCATAGCTTGGAATGCCCTCCCACTTCTTCAAATCCTCTTCTCCTCTAAGGCTCAGCTCAGGTTCTACATTTTTAAGGGGTTGAGAGATAGAAATATCTATACTTTTTTTGGCATATTCTTCTACCCCCCATAACCCATGGGTCTCTTTTTTCTTGACTGTGTATCTCTTGCAACATGTAATACATCACTTAGCACTCAATAAAATCCCACCCTATATTGTTCTCTTCTGTTAGCCACTGCATAAAACTGGACTTTCCGGTACAGTCTTTCAGGAGGGGGCCGTGCACAATGAACACAACAGCATCAAACACAAAGCTAAGAATATGTATAGCACTAAGTATTGCTGGTAAAGGTGTGGTTTTCAAATGTTCTATAGTAAAAGAAAAGAAATTCACAGAAATTCAATAGGCAACATAGTAAAAAACTGAGCCACTGTGGTTATGGTTAGAGTAAACCATTACTAGCATCCAATAATCTAGACCCTTCTCTCTACTCTTCTTTCTGAGTAGGCTCTGGAGCATCCTTAGGGTTTACTCTCCCTTTCTTATCTGCCCTGTTGGTACCTAAAGTTCTCAGGCATCCTCTGGGAACATACCCTTCTATAGTAGCCAAGTGTGTTAGTCAGGTTTCCACAGCTGTGACAAAATACCAGAAGTAAGCACCCTAAAAGGCTCACTGTTTCAGAGATTTCAGTACATGGTCAGTTGGCTTTGTTTATTTGTTTTGTTTTGTTTTGTTTGGGGGGGTGCTGTGGCAAGACAGGATATCACAGCAGGGAGTGTGTTGTGGAGAAAAGGTACATATTCATCTCGTGGAGGCCAGGAAGTGGAAAGTGAGAGGAAGGGTCCAGGGTCCCAATATCTCCTTCAAGGGTACACCCTCTGTGAACTAACTTCTGTCCACTAGATCCCATCTCCTATAGGTTTCACTACCTCCCGGGAGTTCCACAGGATGGTATTAAACCTTAGGCTTTCTTTTTTATTTTATTTTTTTACGTGGGTACCAGGAGTCGAACTCAGGACCTCACACTTGCCAGTAGGCACCCGTGCCGCTGAGCGATATCACTGGCCCTTTTTTTCCTTTACGTGGGTACTGGGAGTCGAACTCAGGACCTCATGCTTGCCAGGCAGGCGCTTACGCCGCTGAGCCATCTCACCAGCCCTAAACCTTAGGCTTTCAAAGGACACTCTAGATCCAAACTATAGCTCTGAGTTTCCTCATTCCATCCCGCTCCACTGGGACTTAAGCATAAATGTGTCGGAGATGAGCTGTGAGGGTTCTTGCTAACATTACACACACTTCCTAAAATTTAAGCACCTTGACCTGATTCATGGGTCCCCAACCAGTGAGGTAGTCCTTCTTCCTCTACTGCCTCAGCATGGAGGAATGCCTGGATGTTTGGAACTCTAAAGGTCTCCAATAGTGCCTCCTACTAACACAGGCGTATTACTCCCAGTACCCAAATTTCTTTCTGCTATATAATTTCAGTTAATTGCAAGGAAACAGAGTAAATAAATTATCAAAGGTGCTTAATAGCACAAGAAAATATCCATCCAGAGCAGCAGGAGCAGAATGAAGAGTGGCTGTCTCATCTACTCTTTGGCCTGGCATCACTCCATCTCATCCCCACCCTCAGTACTGCACTACACTCTTCAGACACTGATTGGCTTGGCAGCCTGCTCTCCGTGGCCTCATGCTTGGATTCGTGTTCTGCCTTTGATTTGTCAGACTTCACTGTTGGGCCAACAATGGCTTTGTCCTTGGCTTCACACCCTCTTCAACCCCTTGGATGTGAGGACCCAGTTTTTACTCCAGATTCTAACTCAGGCCCTGGTACTTTCTGCTGTGGTTCACTGGCGAGTGAGGGAAACTCAAGACTGCAGACCTGCTAGCCACAAATGGCAAGACACACAAGACAGTTAGTATCTGAGGGTATTTTCCAAAAGACTCTCTTGCCTGGCCCTGACCTTTGTGTATTGCAAGTCCATTGCCATTCAATCTCTGTAGTCTGCAGGTTGAGTGGTATGTGGTCTTCCAGCTATTTAGATTTAGATTTACCTCTACCAGACCTTGGCTTTCTTAACCTTTGTGGCTCCCTATACTTTCTAGAGCCCTTTGCCTAACCTATCCTTCAGTACCTGTGCCACAGCAAGAAGTCATACTCTCACCATTCAACACTGGGGGGCATTCCAGTGGCTCCAAAACTGTGGGCACAAATTGGGAAGAAAAGCATATTTTTAAAAAATTTTCTGCAATTCACAATTTAAGTCATTTAGATGATTCCCAAATGGAGATATGAAAGGGGGGGGCTATGTAAATCTGGAGTCCTAGTTCAGTTGAGCAAGACATACACACATTTTATTTTATTTATTTATTTTTGGTACCAGGAATCGAACTCAGGACCTTGTGCTTGCCAGGCAGGTGCTGTGCCATTCAGCTACATCCCCGGCCCTGTATACACATTTTATAAAGGTCAACTGATTTAATATCTCCCCCACCATTCTATCAGATAGGTTGAGGTCTACTGGGTATGAATTGTAAAGAAAATGTTCATTAGGAGGATAAAGAACTTAGAATTCTTTTGTTATCAACCTTCCCTAAGCAGTCAGTTTGCTTTGTCTTTTGTCCTTTTTTTTTTTTTTTTAAGGAGAAAAATGCATTGGCTTGAACTCCTAGTGCTTTCTTATGTAACAAAAAAGTCAAGCAAAGGGCAAGTCTTGGTTTGGCTTGGACTCGGCAGACTGCCTGCAGTTACAAGTGCTAGGAGTTGGAGGCTCTTTGTTCCTTGAGGATTACCATGTAATTCCTCCTCGAGTGCTATGGCTTTTCCCATGCAGATGCAGCTTCTCTCAGTGCAGGCCATTATGAAGTCTGGTCGATTGCTGATGTTCAGTAAAGGTTAAATAAATCATAATGGTTTTATGGTAAGTACACCAAATACGGTGGCAAGATTTCCAAAATCAGTTCTTCTAACCGATTATGGGTAAGTCATATAGCCCATTAGGGTCTCTTTACTCATCTGTAAAATGGTGAGAGTTGATCCCATATAACCTTTAAGATCCCCTCCAGCTCAGAAATTTTCCACTTTATAATAAGTCCTAGTTGGCACATAGGCACTAGTTAGAAATCTATAAACCAGATAAGGTATTCTAGAAATGAATATATTGGTGTCCCTCAACAATCACAGTAACAAATTAGTTCTAGCTTCAGTAGGAAATCATCTTTCTTTTCTATAAATAAATCAAGATTAAATGAGACAATATACAGTATACATGAGAATATCTAATGTGAAGAGGCACAGTACATTTCAGCCAACAGGACATTTCTTATACTAGTATTTCCCACAATATAATTCTAGAAATACAACCCTGTCACCTAGATTCATCAATGGAGTTGTGCTCCAATAAAATTCTTCATAATGTATCTTTTTGTTTTGTTTGTGAATTTAGGATTCAATCAGAGATCACACGTTGCATTTACTGTCAAGTTGTCAAGCCTCTTTAGTTGTTTTAAAACTAGAACAGTCTCCTAAACTGTTTTTTTGTTTGTTTGTTTTTGTTTTTGTTTCTTGAGACAGGGTCTTTCTATATAGTTCAGGCTGGACTTGAACTCACAGTGATCCGAGTTCTGGGATGACAGGTAGGCACCACCATGCCCAGGCTCTTTTCAAATTTTTATAACACTGATAAATTTTAGGAGTCTTTGTTGGTTTCTTATAGGCTGTCAAACAACCTAGATTTATCTGATTATTGTTTCTTCATGTTTAGATTTAGCTTTAAGGTGTTTGGCAAGAAAACTACATGACAATGTTTTTAATACTTTTTTTTGTGTGTGGGTACTGGGAGTCGAACTCAGGACCTCATGTTTGCCAGGCAGGCACTTATGCCGCTGAGCAATCTCACCGGCCCAATAATACTATTTTTAAAAATTGTTCTTATTTTACCTTCAGTATATGATCAAATACTACAGAACTACATAGGAAGGTGGTCCAAAATACCAGCCCCTAGAAATAGCAGCTTTTTTTTTTTTTTTTTGTGGTGCTGGGGATCGAACCCAGGGCGTTGTGGGTGAAAGGCAAGAACTCTACCACAGAGCCACATCCCCAGCCCTGAAATAGCTACTACTTATGTTTTATTATATAATCCATTGTACATTTTTCTATGCATACAACAAAAATTAAATCATTTTTATAACTTTCTGCTTGTTGCTGTATTTTAGAACACTGCGTGTGAGTACCACATTCTTCTTCTTCTCCTCCTCCTCCTTCTTCCTCTTCCTCTTCTTCCTCTTCTTCCTCTTCTTCCTCTTCTTCTCCTTCTCCTTCTCCTTCTTCTTCTTCTCCCTTTTTTGGTACCCAGAATCAAACTCACGACCTCGCACTTGCCAGGCAGGTGCTGTGCCGCTGCGCTATCTCCCAGCCTCCACATTCTTCTCAGTGGGAACTATGCTGCAGTTACTGTTCATGTACCTTTGTATTTCTATTTCCTTAAGTTACATTTAGTAGAAGTAAAACCTGGGGGTCAATTTTAATAGATATTGTAAAATTGCCAACACCAAACATTACATCAATTATGTTTTGTCTCACCAACAATATGTGAGAGTGACTGTTTCCTCACAGTTTATACTGTTTTTTCCACCCTTTTTAATCTATGCCAATTGGAAATGAAAACTGCTGTCTCATCATCACTTGAACTTGAATTTTAAAATTATGAGTGAGGTGGAGTTTATTTTTATATGTCTATTTCCTGTTTTTTGTTCCTTTTCTTGAAGTGCCTCTGTTTATACATCTTTTGCCCAGTTTCCTATTGGGTTGCTTATCTTATTGATTTGTGAGACTCATTTTTATATTACAGAAATGAGACATTTTTTTTCATGTGCAATAATTATTTTGTACAGTTAATGGGTGCCCTAAGTATCAGCCTATGAAACATGTTCCAAAAATATTTCAAACGTCATGTTCACACACTGATCTTTGAATTTTCTATGTAGGAAACAGGGCCAGAGCACCTGCTGAATTTCAATCTCTTTGGGAAAGTAAAATATGTTATATATTTATAGACATACTTGTGTACTCTCTATGTATAAGTGGAAAGTGTTTTTTTAAGAAACATTTTCTTTGTGGTAATTTTCTTTCAAAAAAATAAACTACATTAAGACACCTTAATACAATATTCTTAAACCCCTAGGCTGTGGTGGCTTATAAGGTAGAAGCAAAATTGTTCTGAAGGCTGCAGGATAAAGTAAATCCAATGTCCACAGTTGGCCAAATATTTTTTCCTATGACTGCTCATAATTTGGAATTCATCTTTCTGAAAGGTCTCAGGAAGCTCTGATAAAAGATGACTTTCAGAGGTAGACTCCATGCAATTAATGTTCTCTCACCTTGAGCTGCAGGAGTCAGTTCGATGGCTGCTGGATGGCAGCCAGTAGGTTGTACTATGAGGTGCAATGTGGGGCTAAATTCCATCTTCAAAGTTCTTTTCAAGCATAAGAGGTGGAAGATTTCCTGTTTTTATTTTGTCTTTCCTATCCTAACCAAGCCAGATTCCTTTTCTCACAATTTGGATGTTGTCATTGTGTTTTGTCTGAGCAAGACAGCTGGCTTCACAGGCTGGTGAGATGGCTCAGCGGCATAAGCGCCTGCCTGGCAAGCGCGAGGTCCTGAGTTTGACCCCTAGTACCCACAAAAAAAAAAAAAAAAAAAAGACAGCTGGCTTCAGAGTTTCCTGTATTTGGAGATAGTGAATTATGTTCAGCAGTTTTCTAAAGTTGTTCTTTTTTTTTTGGTACTGGGACTTGAACTCAGGACCTTGTGCTTACCAGGCAGGCGCTGTGCCACTGAGCTATATCCCCGGCCCTTGAAGTTGTTCTTAAACCAACTGGTCAACTGGATATGCTGGCTCTGTGCCTGGCACAAAAATTTAAAGATTGGTTAAATGGACGCACTGGATATATCATCACCAGATCAGTTTAGGACACTTGAATAACTCCCTTATCTCCTCTAAGTGCTGCAGTCACCCCTGTGGCCCAAGAGTAATCTAGTTTCTTTCTTGTTCAATATATTGCCTGCAGTATAGTAAGAAATAGAAAAAAAAAGTCTTTGCTTTTTGATACCCCAAAGATGTATTTACCAGCAAACTAGAATATGTTCAGTTTCCAATAACCAAGTATTTTTCTTATGTTGCTTTGATCAAGTTAGGATATATTTCCTCATAATTTGATTTCACGTGTGTAGGTGTTCCATGAAGATGAAAGTAAGATATCTATGCCAGCCCCCAATATAGTCAAGAAATAGGAAATACATTCTGAGCATTAAACTATGAAATCAGCACACAGAGGCACTGGTCAAAGATATATAAAATCTTTTAAAAAGAGCAGATCAGGCCGGTGAGACGGCTCAGCGGCTTAAGCGCCTGCCTTGCAAGCGCAAAGGCCCGAGTTCGACTCCCGAACCCACATACGAAAAAGGGGCCGGTGATATCGCTCAGCGGCACGGGTGCCTGTTGGCGCGTGGGGTCCTGAGGTCGTCCCCCCGGTACCCACAAAAAAAAAAAAAAAAAAAAAGAGCAGATCAAACCGATGATCTATCTCAGCCCTTTAAGGTTTGGCTGCTGCTGGACTCAAGCATAAGTGAATATTCAAAGAAAAAAAACCATCTAGTGGTGGCACGCATGCCACAGTGGGCTGTTCTTATCACTGAAAGATCTAAAAGGTTCACAGTCACTGCATATACATTATATGTAAAAGGAAACAGAAATGTCAGGTGGCAACTGTTATTGTTGTTATATAATATTGTTTCATCATTGCTATTCTTTTTCATCTGCATTTTTGCTTATTGAAGATATTCAACGGAATAAAAATATTCCCCTTTCCCTTTTTTAAACTGCTCTAATTGCTAACACAGAGGGTCTGCTTCAAAGCTTTGGTTAAGCACAATCATCTGACTTGATTGGGACAAAACCTCCTATGACCACCCAGTTTGTTAAGTTACAGCTGAAATATTTTGATAAGAGAAAACAGGAGGCAGCTCTACAAACAAAAAAGGTACATTCAGAGTGGAATCAAAACTTTTCCTTCATGGGAAGTAAACTAACATTATCTCTGTTTTCTTCTGAGCAGAGAAGACCTGGCATAAAAAATGGTTTTTTGTACTGCTGATACATTCATTAAGTGATGTCTCCTGGATGAAATATGTTGACTGTCATATCGTTTGGTTCAGCTCCTCAGCAGCTGTCCAACTAACCAGGCCTCATAAACAGAAAGTTGAGTAAAAAGTTCTGCTGCTTCATGGACACACCCAGAACACATGCTTGCAACGCCGTGCTCCACACCCTGTACCAGCCAGTAAACAGTCATCATTCAAACACATGTTAACTTCATCTTATCGCAAGGATATTCATCCTAGCTGATCACCTGTATGGAGTATCATTACTTTCTAAAAACTTTTACTAGCTAGAGATTTTGACTCAATTTTGACACATCAGATTTGATGTTTCCCAATCAGGTTTGATGGTACAAAAATCCCATAAAAACTCAACAACAAAACTACTGCACTCCTCGTTCTTCTGATTTGAGTATTTGTGCCATGATTAGTTAATTTGCTTTTCATACTTTGCGGAGGAGTTTGAATAGTTCAGACGTTTAACTCCTGAAAAGTGTTTACGAGTCACACATAGCAGTTGATCCTTTTAAGCAGGTCACTCCTTTTAAGAAAGGTCACAAGGATGTTTATAATTTATTTGCTGGGCTTGCTTCAACATGGCATCTGAATCAACTTATATATTTACATCTTGTATCAAACAGGATTTTAAAAACAATAGCATGGCTCATGCCAATGAAAGCAATACCATGGTGCTGCCTTTCCTCACTCTAGCATTTTTCTACATGTAAAATCAGTTCTGGCCAGGTGTGGTGGTACACCCCTGTAATCCCAGTACTTGGGAGGCTGAGGCAGGAGAATCCCAGCAAGTTAGAGGCCAACCTGGGTTACATAGTGAGTTCAAGGCCAGCCTGCACTACAAAACAAGAAATTGCCTCAAAAAACAAAACAAAACAAAACAAAAACCAAAAACCAAAAACATCAGTCCCTTTCCTACAGTGGATGACAGCATATATGTGGTCAGAACAATAAAAAAAAAAAACATAGGTCCCAGAACCACAACACAGGAAGAGAACTCCAAAGTAAAGTGAAGGCTTTGATACAATCCATAGCCATAGGGATTTAATGGCCACTACTCATGAGTCCTGGGGAATAGCTGTGCAAACATCTCTAAACCATAGTGACAACAATGAACTTGTGGGGCTGGTGAGATGGCTCAGCGGCGCACGTGCCTGCCTGGCAAGCGCGAGGGCCCGAGTTCGACTCCCGGAACCCACATATGAAAAAAGGTCCGGTGATATCACTCAGCGGCACGGGCGCCTGCTGGAGTGTGAGGTCCTGAAGTCGACCCTGGTACCCACAAAAAACAAACAAACAAACAAACAATGAACTTGTGGGGTTGGCCCCTAATATTATACGTTAAAGCATTAGCAGCAGAAAAGCATTTAGGCTGAATAAATAGATTCTGCCAGTACCTCCCACCCCACACATAGTGAGTAGGTAGATTCTGAGATGAGAGGACTTTGGAAAAGGCCTGACATCCCCCAGAATCAAACCCTGACAAAAATCTTCTTCAACTTTTGGCTTCTCTCTGAAATTGTATAGATAGATCCTTATTTTCTTTGGCTTAAGGCTTTCTTATGTATTATTAAAATGAAATGTAAGAGTGATATAATACTGTATGCTCTTCTTACTCTTGCCTTGATATGACTAAGGGATAGAATGTTCCTGAGAAGAAATGTGTCTGTAGGTCAGGGGACATAGGAAGGACCTGTGCGCAGTGGGTCTTGGGGGAGAAGATGCTCCTGCAGGTGAAGATCAGGAGGCTTGAAGCTTCCTAGTTGGCTAGTGGCCTCGCTGGCACTCTTCTTACATTTCACTCCCTGGGAGGACTCTGGTGTCTCAGTGCCTGGCGGTAATCCCCAGGATAGGCTCCTGCGAGCTGAGCAGAAGGCAGTGCTGCTGGCCCACAGAGGCAGTGTTGTGAAGTGGAAAGAACTGGGCTTGTGGTGGGGACACTTTATGTAGCTCTTTACAGCTTATACATCTTTCTGTGTGACCAAACTTCTCTTCTGCAGGCTTAGCCCTCTCTAGATACTAATGTTTTAAGTTGAGTCCCAAACCCAACACAGTCCTGAGAGCCTGCCAATGCACAGGGCTGCAGAAACTCTTCCACAGTGAAGAACGGCAATCAGCGGATCTCAGGAGAGAGGCCAAGACCCCTCCCCCATTCCTCACTCTCTGCCACCACCACGCCTCTGCCCAGAGATGGAATATTTGTTTTGTACCTTTCTGAGTGGATCTCAAAGCGCTTTACAGACAAGAATGGAGGTTATCCCAGGACAGACCTCTTAGTTTGTATTCATCAGATTACACTTGGCTAAAGGAACAGTCGCAGTTGGAAGTAAGAACAGGCTTCATGCTTCAGAAGGAGTCTGAGAGGGGTTTTGTCATCCTAGGATGAGCCCGGAGTGTGAGGCAAATCTCCAGTAAGCTCAGAAATGTGGCAGAGGTGCGCCTCACCGTGACCTGCACATTGCACGTCGTTTCCCGTAAGCCGATCAATCAGGTGGTGCTGATGGCACTAATGTCGTGGAGCCATGGACAACAACAACAAGCCCTTACAAGCATTTGCTATGTGCCAGACAGTGTCCTAAGGCCTATACATATATATTAATTGATAACAACGCTTAGAGACGGGTATTACTACTATCCTCGCATTTGACAGATGAGAAAATCGAGGCACAAAGAAATTAACTTGCCCAAGGGCACACAACGATAATGACTATTACACTTTAAACTCTAACAATAACTGGTATTGTTATTATTGTTACTCTGCAGATAAGGAAACTGAGATTCAGAGGTCCTATGTACTTATATAAATTTACACAATATTGAAATGGTAGGAGGCTCACCCCTAATATTTAGGGGGGTCTGCGGCAAGGCTCAAATTCCATATGAATAATTAAGCAAAAGAGCCCTGCATGGTGGTAGTGGCATAAGCTTGTAATCCCAGTACTCAGGAGGCAGAAGCAGGAGAATCTCTGACAGTTTGAGGCCAATGTGGGCAACCCAGGCTACACAGTAAGTTCAAGGCCAGCCCAAACTACACAATGAGACCCTGTCTCAAAAAAAAAAAAAAAAAAAAAAAGAAAGAAAAGAAAAGACTAAAAGACTAATAGTCTTCTCCTCCTACTTTAACAGATGAACCTTCGTAACAACTTGGATGGCCGTTTTCAGAAGAATTTTCAGACTCCTTGTGTGGCCCCAGAGAGTGAGGCCCTAACCAATGGCCTGGTAGCTTTCTCTTCACATACCTGAAATTTGCATTTGGGTATGCCAGTCTAGCTCTTTAACCCTCGTCCACACTCTCTGCAAACAACTACCCGCAGGCCACCCTAAAATCTAGGGGATATATATCCTTGGGAGGACAAACTTAGCAAGAAGTCTGCAAAAGCTGTAGAAATGGGCTCAGGGCCATCTGCACAGTGGGTTCTCGTCTCTGTCTTGTGCGGAGATACAGGCCCCCTGAGACTGTGCTTTGAGCCCGTAGACTCTTCACCCTCATGGGCTAAAGTGAGCCTTGAGGAGGGTCGAAGCGGCGCTGTAGAGAGGCCACAGCCCGGGGCAGTCTCTCCGGTCTGGGTCTTGAGAGGCCTGCTGGTGCGGGGCCCAGGGTTTTACTCATAGCTGCCTAAGTCCAACACCCTTGCTGTTTGGAACCTCTGTTAATGTCACTCCCCACCTCTGACCCTGGCCCTAGTTAAATGTCCCTGGGACTTGAAGTGGCAAGGAGACATCCTGGGAAGGAGGGAACCTGAAATGAGGGGTGGGGTCGGGGAGAGGAAGGAGCATGAGAGGCTGCCCCTCCCCCTTCCACACTTCCCCTTTCCCACTGGGTCCTGCCTGTGGCCACGGCTGCAGGAAAACTATCCAGAGCTAATCCGAGTCTGACCGCACCCTTTCCTTGTTTACAAGACACAAAGTGGGGAGAGAATAGCAACTGGCCTGACAAGATTCTTTCAAAAACTGTTAATTCTCTCCTAACCTCGAAGATAAATCTGAAAAATAGGATCAGAGAAAAGTTATTTTTCTTCCTTAGCCTTTAGGCCAGCAAATGGCCTGCCTGCTCAGCCAGCCTCTGCTACTGCAGCTGCTTCCTAGCACCTGGCATGGGCTGTTTACGTGGATTTAGGAGGGATCTTGTCTATCTGTCCAGGCTTCTAAATTTAGTTTCCATACATAGGTGCAATTTCCTGTGTTAGCTATCATAATTAAAATTTTCCACAGGCTTAACTTTGTATTGTTGATGTTCAGATGTCATCATTTCCAGTGTCAAGCTTCCGTTTTAAAAGAACCAAATTAATACCCCCAGTAACCAACATCTCCCAAGCCCCCAGTGTTCACAGATGAAATGCAGGAAGCCATGGTTCCCAATTGCTACAGGGCAGGGCCTCCCTCAGTTGGGTCCAAACCACTCAAAACCCCTAGAAGTCCTGATTCATTTTCTCTTCTCCTCCTCTCCTCTTCTCTCCCTCCTTCCCAGTGTCATGAGGAGGACAACGTGGCACTGGGGGAGTGAAGAGAGACCTCCTGCCTGAGTTACAGAGCACAGAGCACTAGCATTCTTGACCTAGGACTTCGGAAACCCACCCGAACCTGTAGAAACAAACACACGGTGTTTTGGTCATAATGATTAGGCCAGACTTGAGAGTGTATCAGATCTCATTCCTGGAATTGTAATCAGAAAGGGGAAAGCTGTCAGGAACTATCTTTCCTCCTACCACCTTCCCTCTCCACCCAACCACAATAGTAATTTGTATCTCTTCTTTCTTCCTGCAGATCACTTTTTGCCTCTTCCTGACTCCTTTGGAGCCTAAATGGCTACCCAGGCAGCCCTACAGGCCTCTCACTTGGGCCACTGTCTGAAGTGCAACTCACTTGCATATTGAGAGCTTCTGACTGGCTCATTTTGAGTCAGTATCTATGTTGGGTCCAATCGGCTGTGACTCAAGGGGATAGGTGAAATCAGGAATGTTACAAATAAACCTGCAGACCTACCCTGGAGGTGAGAGCAAGAAGTCTTCAGCCAATTGGGAGTGCAGAAACACATGGAAGAAGGGACTAGTATATCTTCAATATTTAGAATCTAGATTGTACACATATTTAAAAAGTTATATGAGTACCGCTTTACTTTTACCTTAACTTTTTGGATAATAAGCAGTTTGAGGTCAGGTTTCATATGTGTGCTTGTTTTGCTGCACATAGAAAACCCTTATTTACTAGGAATCATCATGACAACATCCTTCCCACCCTACCTCCCATCATTAAAGTCTTCTCTAGCTTTCTATTATGGAGCACCAATGGAAAGCCAAAATCAGAAATAGTAAGAAACATTGCTGAGAATCCATTGTGCCTGGCCGAAACCTGATTGGAACATTCATAGAAAATGACTGTTGTCAACCTACTTCACTTTTTAGGCCCCAAGCCCAATCACAGCTTTCACTGCATTTACTTTCTTTGTCTAATGGCCAATTCTACCCTCTGAAAGAGTAGAAACCTTTCAGTCTATAAATCCTAGACTGGGATATCTGAAGAATTTCTGGCAGGTCCCCCGAGAAACATGGCCAATCTAGATGTTAGAGGAATTTCTTGAGTCTCTAGCCAACCGAGAATATTAACTTTTCACCCATATTCCAGAGGAACACAATCATTTTGTAGTGTTGGATAATATTACTATTATATATTTTAAGAAATGTGTATATGATTTCCCCTCATGGAGAACAAAACACTCATTGCAAACTAAATTTTGGGCATGATATAGTCTGTGTTTCCAGATTAACTTCCACTTTTAAAAAGAACATTTTCTTGCTAAAATGACTAAAATTCTGTATCAATACCAAGATGCAAACTAAATTTCATTAACCTCTTCATTTATTCCTTTGCTATTTTTTGGGCAGTTGCTAGTGGTGGGCATTTCACTTGATAGTACACAAATATGCAGAGATAAAAACCATAATTCTCACCTTCGTGCCACTTTCAACCCAGCAGCAAAGACAGATTTGCAAACCAACAATGATAATGCAATGTACTAAAGGGGATAAGCAACCTCAGTGTTAAGGAAGGACAGAGCAGTAACTCAGCCTGTGTTGTGTAGGGTGAGGAAATCTTCCTGGTGGGGAGTGAAGCCAGAGCTAACATTAACCCTTTGAAAGAGTTAACCAAGTAAATAAAGTGGAAAGGGTACTAAGGCTGTAGGTGAAGGTGAAGAAGAATGACAGAGCACAGTCCATTGTGGGAATTGGTGATGACTTGTTTTGGCTGTGGTTTAGGTCATGCGTAGCAGAGATGGGGCTGGAAATGTGGGCCTACGACCAGGTTGCAAAGGGTCTTAGGCCAGGCTGAAATATCAGAATTTCATTCTAGGATGATGTGGAATCTACAGAATATTTCTTTTTTTAAGAAGATGTTTTACTGAAGTATAAAATATGTGGAGAAACATGCACATATGATAAATATTCAGTTCAATGAATTTTCATGAAATGAACACAGCTGTGTAGCCAGAAACCAGATCATAACACAAGTGGTGTCCTTGAAGTCCCCTCTTATTTCTTTCTAGTCAATAATTCCCTCTTCATTGGAGACCACTGGCCTGACTTCTAACACCATAGATTTGTTTTGCCTCTTTTTGAACTTGATGTAAGTGGAATTTTTAAGTATGTACTCTTTTGCCTGGCTTCTATTTTCATCATTGTTTATGAGCTTCACCCACACTATCATGTGGAGGGAGATGTAATTCATTCAATCTCATTGTATAATATCTCACTGTAGGAATAGGCCATAATTCATTTATCCCTCCTATTATGTATCAACATTTGAGCTCTTCCCAGTATAAGACAGTTATGATTGTGGATGTTACTATTACTATTGTGGATGTTCTTGTACATGTCTTTTAGTGAGTATATGTATGCATTTCCATTGGATAAAATACATAGGAGGAGAATCTTAGCGCCGCCAAGTAAGCCTTAGTTCTGTTTTATTAGGTTTTGTCAAACAATTTTATGAAGGGATTAGACTAAGTTAAAGTCCCAGCAGCAGTGTATGAGAGTTCCTGTTACTCCATGTTTCAATATTTGATTTATTTATCATTTTAGTCATTCTGATGTGTGTATAGTTGTTATGGACTGATTTGTGTCCATCCCTGACATCCCTCCTATGTGATTATAGTATATTTAGAGATGAGGCCTTAAAGGAGGTAATTAAGATTAAATGAGGCCATCAGGGTGGGGCCCTAATCCAATAGGACCAGTGTCCCTATAAGGAAGAGATATCAGAGATCTCTCTTTCTTTGAACAGGCCCAGAAGATAAGCTAGCTGTTTG